>CM070670.1:14921672-19721672 GCA_036346575.1 Dendrocalamus sinicus
ATCACCGACCACCGCTCATGGCATCTCCGGCTTCGGGTAAACTCACGCTTCCGCTCTAATGTTAATGCTAGGTGTTCATGTTTGATCTAGGGATTAAAGCTTTATGTTAATGCTAAGACTTAGATTAGTCTACATATAGATCTCAACCGAGAATAGGTCTCTCAAACAACCCCCAGCGTGATCATCTTCCCCGTCAGGGCCTTCACGAAATTCCGGCCCATGCTAAGATTAGGGAAAACTGTCTCGCTAAATTTTTTCGTCACCCACTGATAGATCCAAACTTCAAAAATTTCAAAAATTTTTTAGAAAAAATCGTTCAAAAATTTTAAGGGGAAATGCAAAAACAAAAAATTAGTGTTGGTTTTGGGTTCAAACTCACATCATAATGCTTGCCAACCACAGTCCCTTACCATTAGGCTAGCTAAGTGCTTCTTACTTGGTATTGGTTATGAGTTTTTGTTAAACTCTAAATTTCGAGCCGAAATACATCAATTTGAGTATTTTTGGGATCTATCAATAAAACCGAATTTCGGCTGAAAATGGTTTCGTGGCCAGGATCGAGCTCGTGTGCATGGATTGTACTACTGTTGGTCAGAGGTACCGGTACGTACGGAGCGTAATTGATCTTGCTGTCCGTGCGTGAGCTCTCGTAAGCCAAAAGTGAAGTTCAAGGAAACAAATTCTCATTATTATATCTCAATTAATCGAGATTTGAGAGTAACAAACTGAGAGATTACAACCGTAGTGGAGTACTACTTGTGTAGTCTAATGAATAAAGCCGAAAGCTTCATTCCACTTTATAACACCCACTATTATTGTTCTACAGAATAAGAGGCTAAAAATCCAAATAAACATATAAATGTGGCACCAGATTGAACTACCATTCGCAGGCTTCACGGCATGTCTATTGAGACGACAATCCTTAGCGTCTTCCGCCCTGACCAGAGCCGGACCCCGATGCGCCTCCGGAGCCACTAGCGTACCCGCCATCACGACCACCGCCTGTGCCGCCACCACCTCCGCCACCATTGGCAGAGCTTCCACCATTAGAGCCAGCAACATTACCAGACCCCATACCCCTTCCTGACCCTGAACCAAAGCCACTACCGTTTTGGGGACCTCCTCCGGAGCCACCGCCACCACCACCACCTCCGCCATTTGAATACCCTCCACCATAGAAGCCAACAGTGTCACTATTACCAGAACCAAACCCAGACCCAGCTCCACTACCTCCATTTTCTCCTCCACCGCCGCCGCCGCCGCCGCCCCTAACCCTTGAATTACCGGTCCCAATCCCATAAGGTGCACCAGGAGTATTACTAGCCCCAGCAGATCCAAAACCGGAACCGGATCCTGAGCCATAGCCATTCACAGAACCCCCACCTGATCCTCCTCCCCCTCCTTGACCATTGGCGCCGGTCGTAGGGTGCTCCCAGTTAAACTCTCTTGCTTTGGATAAACCAATGCTCAAGAGGACGACAAGGCCAACAGCTAAGAGCTTATTGCTAGCCATTGTGACTTGTGTGTGAAAGATGAACTGAATGCTGGTTAGAGAGGACTTCGCAGGTATTTATAGTGGCGTAAAGGCCATGGAATTTTGTTGGTCTTGGACCTTTCTTTCAATAACAAAGTTATAACGTGATGTTTCTAATTACTCCCGCAGTTGATTTCTGTAAGGCACGGTTTGACTTGGTGCGGTCTCTAAAGTTGAACTTTGACCATTAATTTCTTTTACACTACTTTATTTATAGCTATAAAATCATAATCATAAGAAAGTACTTTCAAATTCGAATCCAACGGTATCACTATTGTGTCACAAGATCTATATATTATTGGACTAATTGTTGATCAAATTTTATGAACTTTGGATCTTGAAATGGCGTAGGCGCCTTATAAAAATCTAACAGAGGGAGTAATAACTAATTAACTACAGATTGCTGGTGTTAGATCTGATCGATTCCAATCAATGCATCTCGGATTTGGTGCTATTTAGTGAGCAACATCATCAGTGATATTGATCCGAGCATGCATTTTGCTTGTGCCTACGAATATCTGGATTTGTGGGCAACCTCTTCAGTGAAATTAATTTTATTAAGTTTTTACAAATATGATCCATAAATATTACAGTTCAAAATTACGTTTTGAACATAGTATCAATGTCCAAAACATCACTCTTGTATGGATGCGGGGAGTAGTACTAATTATTAGTCTCTCCGACTAAAAATGTAAGATGCTTAATACACAAAAGTATTTAATCACTAATATGTATAATATAATATTTTGTTACTAATCACAAAATATTACGAAAGTATTTTTATTATGCCAATTTAATGTGAATGTTCATATTACTTTTCTTTATATAGATTGATTATGAAACTTAAGTATATCTGAAAAAAGAAAGGATTATATAGACAGCTACTTGTATCAATTTTACTATTAATCAAAGCTCTTCCATTTTGTCTCGTGAACAATGGAGCTAGCTTGCCCCCCCCACCCCCGGTTAGTATCGCACTGTCGGTTAGTGATTTTTTCAATTGGCCGAAGTAATAATAGCGTATAATTGACGTTGATTCACCTTGTTGCTTAATTTTTCTAGACGGACACTCGTTGTGTTCAATTAATTAAGTATTAGTCGTGGTTTAGTACTTCTCTTCTATCGGAGTGATCCGTACGAGCAGTCAGCTCTCTCACTTCTACGGCAGTCATGAAAAAAGAAGCGAGCTTGTCGCAGCAGCGAACGATTCGCACTGAACCTTCTTCCATTTCCATGCAATACGACGTCAAACAACCCCTCAATTTTTTCAAAATAAAAAATATTATATAGCTCCCAAAGTTGATTTTTAGACATATATAAAACATTGAAGATTCCTGGACAATATACAGTTCTATATCAAAATATATAATTACTCTATTTAAAGTAGTATCTACGTACATCCACCACGGAGAAAACAAGCCAAAGGTAATTTGTCGGTCGCAAACAGTTCGATCCATTTTCACGTGGTTATATTATTATCTGTAATTCAAGCGGAAGCATGATCCTTTTTTGTCTCCCAGATAGTTGATTACCTGTGTGACTTATATAATAGTTATATATTGTGATCAGCGAAGATCCATGCATTTTGCCTCGTGGATATATCCAAATTACTCCTAGTAAGTCAGGAGCAATGTGAAGGTGATCTTTTCGTACGACTATCTTATAGTTTTAGTTATCACACCGTCGGTTAAGCGTTTAATAAGTAGTCAATGATGAGCAGAAGAATCTCGAACTATTGAGCCAAGCCATGCATGCTGCATGCATGGTTTACTTCTGCTGTTATTGGAGTGAGATCCTCAGAGTCTAGCGACTCGCGATACTGTCGGTTTTGATATCTTGCTTCTAGCGACGGCGAACACATGAATAGCAACGTATTCGTAGCATTTTATATTTCATTTATCCTTACGTACATTTCGCGTGATTGCATATGCTTTAATATTATTTGCAAAAGTCATGGCATGGTGGAAGCTTCCCTTGCAGAAACGTTCTTGCAACAATTTTCTAATTTGTTGCAAAATGAGAGTAATATCACTGCCAATTGTCGCCATGAAAGATTCAGTAGTCAGGAGTGAAGCTAGAAAATTTGCATTACAGGGTTTAGATAAGTAGATATAAATTATCACAGGGTTGTACAGACATTTGACGTGAAGCAAGGATGAATTTAAAGGAAAGGATAACATTTTGATCTGGGTGTTGGGTTTTATATATTATTATTGACGGCAAACTTGCTAACAAGTGTTTTTCCTCTAATATATACATTTACATTATATTAATTTTGCAGAGAAATGGTACGTACCCGTGAGTGATTTTATTTTCTAATGAACAGTGGGGTTTGCTTAGGCTTTGTTCGGGAGATTCATGAGCTTTAAACTTCAGCTAGAAATTCCAAGAAGATTAACCAGATTTTACAAGGCTTTTGCAAGGAGAGTACGTATTATTTACTTAACCTTCAGCATACAACAGCTTGCTAGTGATTTAAGCTTAAGAGACCATGTACTAGTTCTAAGATATGTTTGTGATGAACAATTAGTACTTTGGTTAAGTTGAATTTGAATTTTCTAAAGTCTCACAAAATTCAGATTTTAGTATGTGCTATCAGAGTTCAGAAGGTCTAACCGCCACGGGGCTAGCGGTCTGACCGGCAGATGACCGGTGGTCTAACTTCCATGGAGCGAGCGGTTAGACTGGTCATGGGTATTTGGGAAATTAAACATGAAACACTTGTGTAGCCTTGTTTGGGGATGAGTTTTGCACATGTGGTGTCATTGAAATTGAAAAGTGGAGGTGAAACTAGATAGAGTTTAACTGAAACTCCAGAGGGGTTTTCTGGTGGAGTTAAGTAGTTAAATCGGCCAGTAGCTCGTGGTATGACAAGGACAATCTAACCAACACAGTGCCGGTGGTCAGATCGGCCTCAACGATCTGATTGACCTGTTAATGGTGGTCAGACCGACTGTGGTCGAATTGGTTGTTTCAAGTTGGCATCAATAGTGATTGAGTGTACGCATGGCATGGGTGCCATGGGTTGGCTGTGTTGTATTGTATCTTGTATGGTTTTAACTAACATGAGTCAAGTGTATAGAACTTATATATGCTGATATGATTGTTTGATCTTTAGATGTGCAAGTGGCTTGGAGAACATAGCGGTCAGTGGCAATAGACAGGGACTAGGTGGGGGATCTAAGGTTCAGAACGATTATGTAAGTCTGGGTAAGGCTACATGGTTCAAGTGGGAGCACAGTGAAGACAAGGATCGTGGAGAGATGAGTTAGTGCATGTGGTACGCCAAGTGACGAGATCGATGCGTGTAGAGATGATTAGGAAGAGTTCGAATGCGTGAAGACGTGATGGCTAGTCATTAGACACTACGGACTGTGTATTAAAGCATGTGGAGATGCTTTGAGGTGAAGACAACGGTAGAGTTAAGGGAAGGTGCCTGAAAACTTTGTCGAGGGTATTTTGGTAGTTGGTCAAATACTGAGTTAGTGTCTTGATCAAAACCACGGCACAATGAGGTGCAAAGGAGAGGTTGTTTACGTCAATGAGATCTAGATTTGTCAAGTGGATCAATTCTTAAAGAGTTAACAGGTTGAGCCTTATAAATACTTTGAGAAGCGTGCATGTTAGTGGGGTTGATGGGTTTCCCCGGTAAGCTTAATGAGTTGAACCCATTAAGGATTGTGCTCAATATTTAGAGGGGAGGAAAGGAGGTGGTAGTCTCAAAGATTCTAGGGTAAAGTTTTTGTTCTACTACCTTATCTCCTTCTATGGTTGTGAGAGAGGATTTTTTTTGAGAGAAAAGGGTAGTACTTTTGGTGCACCTTCTAATCATCCATAAGTATGTGAATCTTATTCTCCACTGAAATAGATTAAAGCTTTATCTTAATCATGTTTTTATTTGTGTTCTTGCTTAGTTTTGCTTGTTCTTTAGTTAGATTTGTGTTTTCGAATTTATGGGAGTTCTAGCCCAACCACTTGCTTAAATTACTTTGTTATGACGTGATGCGGGAAAACTCACGTATGCTGCTAATTATCACGGGGAAAACCTATTTTTTTCCTGAGTTCCAGTGGCGGAGGACCCGATAGGGCAAGCTGTGGCATGGGCCAGACCTTGAATTTTTGCAAGGGGAGGGGAGGAAGTACAGAGGAGAAGAGAGAAGGGGCTGGGGCGGAAAACCACACGCAACAAAAAGGCTACCACTACATATGACACGCGGGAGGCGGGCGGGCGGGCGGGCGGGGGGAGGCGGGCGGCCGGCGGGAGGCGGGCGGTGGGAGGCGGGCGATCCACCTCACCTCATTTTTTTCCCATCCTCCACCACTGCTGAGTTCTATACTACTTCGCATGCTGGCTCACACAGTCGTCTCACAGTAAACACAAGATTGACAAGACTAACATATTGCCATGATCCCTGTATGAAGTTTCAATTAGTCTCTTTGGAACTTCGTACATGGATCACAGGAAACAAGTTAAGCGGTTATGTTTCACTGCGAAGCATAAAAATCCATTCTTACACTAACTTATTCAGTCTTGGTAGAGCCCAAGCGACCCTAAATGGAACATATCTAAAAATATGATGAAATTAAAAAAGATACTTCAACTAACTAACTCCCCAAGCACAATTTCTTGGCCACAATAATGAGTTTTTGACACAGATAAGAAAACGTACCCTTTTTCATTACTTCTTGACCAAAGCAACATTCCACCACGTGACCAATTGGCAGGCTACAACCAATGCATACTTAATTACTTATACATCAGTTGCAAGCATCACGGTCACAATATTGTTACAACTCAAAAAGGTAATTAGTAACTACTGCACACAGCTTATTCAAAGAAACATAGTGTGACACTAGATGGAACGACCATATGTGGTGCCCCAACCCAAGCCGAGATTATTTCATACAAAAGAAATTTAAGGGCTTGTTTTAGATGCTGCACCACCGCTATTCCCCGATCCACCTCCAGAACCATCACCAAACCCACCGTCATGGCCACCACCGCTTCCGCCGCCGCCTCCACCGCTATTCGCGTAGCTCGAACCATACGCCCCATAGTTGTCACCTACTCCCGACCCACTTCCGGAGCCAGAGCCAGAGCCACTGCCATTTCCAACGCTTCCCCCAGAGCCGCCACCACCCCCATTCCCACTTGCATTCGCAGACCCGTCGGTGTTCGAATTACCCGAATCACCGTGGCCTGAGCCGGACGCACCCCCTTCTCCATAACCAGACGCACCCTGGTCATACCCTTCCCAATCGCCGGCGCCGTCACCGCCTCCGCTGCCATATGCATAGCTGCTGGTAGGAGCCTGAGAACTGCTACCGTCGGAAGCCTCACCGGTCCCGAAACCGGAGCCAGAGCCGGAGCCATAGCTGGTTCCAGTCCCACCACCCCCTCCCCCTCCATTGCCTTGGCCATCAGCGGTCGCGTGGTTTACCACCCTTATGGCATTGGATAATCCTATGCTTAATAGGACGACAAGGCCGATAGATAAGAGCTTACTAGTAGCCATGGTGAGCTGATCAAGCTAGATTACTACACTGAAAGAATATGAGTGAATGCTAAGCGGAAGGTTGTGTCGTTATTAATAGTGCTGAGGGCCATGCACGGATGCATTGTTTAATTGCCTTGCATGTTGACCATGTGATCGTCATTAACTTGTGGAGATTCTGGAAGATTTGGGTGATGGCCTCGTGGAGTAATTTCTTTTTGCATGCAAGTTCAACTTGACGAGAGACCATGAGCTTGCATACTTGCATGCATGCTTCTCGGGTGGTGACAAAGCCAGAATAAAATTAGAGGAGAGACAACTAAACTATTTTTAACAAAAAAACTGAATAGTACTAAGCTAAATCAAGATAAACATAATAAACATAGTTTTATACAATATAAATTCATGTACAAATAAAAGAGAAAACTAAGCTAAAAGAAAAACGTATAATAAAGATACCTGTACAGGGTTATCAGCGCCGGCAGAGGTGAGCTCGAGCCCAACTAGTCGGATACTTCAGATCTCTTTGGATCGTCTCGTCATTGCTTATGCTTTTGATTTTATCTATCTCTAAATATATTTGTGGTTTAAATTAGAGAATTTTTTACAATAACATCATATTTCCTCTGTAATAAAATTACACGAAGTTATTCGTGCACGCAGGGTAGAAAACTAGTTAACTATATGTATACAACTTGCTTCTATAACTCTGTTGTTTCATCTTAGTAAAATATTTAATTACATGACAATCTGTATATGCTCGGAAATTATTACAGTCACAAAGTATAAATCTCAATAAAATCTATCATCTCATATATTATTACATACATGATGCTTGTTATATATAAAGAACCACTTTGCTGTAATTAACATCGATCGAAATGTTTCATTTGAAATAGTACAGTGAGGCCACCGACACCTATCTATATGTATCATGCAAACCTCAAGACATGCTAAACAAAATGTCGCCATTCACCGTGAACTCAGAAACGAGGGTGTCGGTCACAAGTTTGATGCTTGTGCTCACGTGTTTTCACGGCCTCTGCTAGTACTTCCGCGGGCTCATTTCCCAGCAGATACTTGCAAGGTACGTACTACTCATATAGTGCACTCAAGTAGTGAGCTAAGGGTGTCTTTGGTTAAACTTTTAGGAGCTACTTTTGCTTCCAAAAAGCCAAAAGCCAACCAAAGGAGTGGAAACCAGAAGCTGCTTTTTCAGAAGCAGCTACTTTTGGGTAGTACAGTTTTGAAAGCACCATGGACCCTACTTTTGGCTTTTGGCTTTCTGCTTTTTGAAATGGTGAAAATAGAGAGCTGTTTCACAGTTGTTTCAAGGAAAATAGAGATAGGAGGTAAGTTTTATACTTGTTTGAACCAAACAGCTTACAGCTTTTCCACAGCCTACAACCTACAGCAGCTTTTACACAGCCCACAGCTCACAGCAGCTTTTTCAGAAGCCACAGCTCAACCAAACACACCCTAAGACTCAGATATGGGGTTCCATGAAGGGTGTGTAGCTTCATACATATGTTTTCCTAATAGAGAGTTAACTATATGTTATTTGTATTTGAATTGATTGTTTTATTTTTTTTAGTGTGCAGGTATTTTGATGATTGTTGCGGCCAGGGGTAAGACCGAGGCTATGGAAAGGGTCCTGAGGCTATGGCATTTCGCGTAAGTCCGGGTTGAGAAATATTTCAAGCTAAGAAGTATGGAAGAAAGACAAGAATTGTAAAGAGATAATATGTGCATGTGGTGTGCCAATTGGACTTATGCGTTTCAAGTGGTGACGTTCCTCGGAGCAGGCATAGGATTTTGGCGGTAAGACGTTGGGCATCATGGACTATAGTGTGATTTTGGTGTCCCATGAGATTTGGGAATTTCAAGCGGTGATGGTCTCGGTGCAGGTGTATGATCTTGGTGATAAGTCATGGACATCACATCATCGTGAAGACTGTGTGTGGCAATAGAGAAAATTGTCCGAAACTGAGTAGAGTGGCGGTTTGCAAAACCTCGACGCTGACCTAAGTAGTTTAGGTCATGTTTTTATGGATGGAATATCGTATCGGGGTTGTGAAGCCTTTGGGAAGTCACGCTCTAAAAAGCGTGCCAGTGTCTGTAATGATAAAAACCCGTTTGTGTGTGGGTTACCGGTTTTCTCAAAGTGTAATGGTGTGATCTACTAAGAAGTGGCTGTTTAGTGAGAGGTAAGGAGCCTCTACTATATAAGTCTTGTGTTGTGTTGTGAGAGGTATGCATCTTATGACTTGAGTGATTAAGGTTAGGGTTTCCTTGTGTTAGAGGTTTATGTGTGCGTGCTCTGGGTTTAGAGCTCTGCTATCCTAAGGGATTGGCTATAAAATATTTCTCTCTAAGATAAATGAATATTCAAAGTTTGCCTAAGTGGGCTGTGCGATGGATCCTTGTGTTTTTGATTTTCTTAGCTTTGTTGTTTGGATTTCTCTCCTCTTGAGCTTTTCTAGTACCAAGGATGTATAAGATGTGAAGAACTCTCTTGGAGACAAGATCCCATCCATCTAGGTTGTAGGTATGATCTAAGGGAAGTTCTTAAGTTTTCTCAATTTTCCTCAAGAGAGAGGTGATTTTCGGGTTTTACTCTTGTTAGTGTTTTGGGTTGAATTCATGCTGTGTTCTAACTTCCTATGACATATGAGAACTCATCCTAGGTCACCTAGATCATCTAGAACTCACGAGCAAGAGCAGACTGAAATTTCCTTCTTTTGCCTGGTTTTGGTGCAACCTTCATTCAAATAGAAAAATATCATAACTTTAGTAATGATTCTCTCAAACGTTGATTGGAATAGGTTCGTGACATCCTATAAAGGTGCATGCCAAGATTCACATTATTTGGATTATCAGATCAAAAGTTACAAGAATTTTAGATCTGAAGCAGTGTTAAAATTACTATTCATTTGCATGTTTTTACTGTTATTCCTATCTAACTGCTATTCGTTAGAGGTTTGGCCATTATTGAATTGGAGGTTAGACTAGTAGGGTTTTCCAATCTGATTGTTGGCCATTTCTGGTCTGACCTCTAGTAATTTGAGGTCTGACCAGTGAGGGTTTTGATTTCCATGTTTTTGCTTTCCTTGGCTTAGGGCTTTGATAAGGTTATGAATTTGGTTTTCCACTGCATGTTGTTGTTGACATTTTGGGACAGATTTTGAAAGGGCCATTCACTCCTCTCTGACTCGCTACACTCGATCCTACAAGTGGTATTAGATCCTGGTTTGGTCTTTTCTTAGATCTTAACCAATCTTGAGCATGGCGGGTAGGATGAGGACTTATGAGCAGTTTTTGATTCTTGCCGAGATTCCCTTATCGATGATGTTCACTATGATGAGAAGCTTGAGCTCAAGTTGAAGGTGAAGGCAATGAAGAAAAAAAATCTTTTGCAAAGCTTGTGGTACATTCTTTTCTTTCAATTGTCCTAGTTTCAGGGATAAGAAGCTTTTGAACCCTAAGGAGGAGAATGAGAGTGTTACACATTGTGGATTCACGATTGAGGATGACCATGAGGAGCTACTTGAGGATCTTTCTATGGATGATCTCCTATACAAGTTACGCAAGGTAAGCAAGAACAAACTCATTGAGTGCTCATTTGTCTATGGCAACTAGAATGCATAAGTTTGAGGCGAAAGTAGAAAATCTAAAAAGGATAAATAGAGATTTGTCTCATAAAATTGCTAGGTTGAAATCTCCTATGCCTTATGAATTTTGTGAGTCATTGCTCAAGGACTTGTGTAAAGTGAACAAATCTCTTGTATGCTTAAAAACTAAAAATGAATCTTTAAAATTGAAGATTTCTATGCCTTGTGATTCTTGCATTGCCTTACTTCATAAGCTTGATAGTGCTAATGTAAAAATAGGCAATCTTAAGTCATTGACTAACAATAAATGTGATTCTTGCAAAAGTATGGAATTTTTTGTATGGATAATCCTTTTTTATACGAAATTACAGAAATATACCCGCGGGAAATTTTTTTACAAAAATAGGCTCCAGTCGCCTAATGGTTGGGCGACTGGAGCCTTTCGCCCAACCAAACTGCGACACAATATTTGTCGCCGTACGCTGGAGCGATTGCATCCAGTCGCGCTTCCGTACGGCGACTTGCATGCAGTCGCCAACCCATTAGGCGACTTGCATGCAGTCGCCATCCCATTAGGCGACTGCATGTCCCCCGTGAATTTTGTAGTTTTAAAGTGGTAAAAAAATGCTGTAATATAAGTTTATGTTTATTGTATATTGTAGGTGCGTAAAAATTTTTTAGAAACTTTTTTTTATTAAAGATTAACAGGAGAACGATCGATACATACACTGTTAAGTGACATACGATGATAATTCGTGTGCGGAGAACCGGTATGTTTATGATTGAATGCGAAAAGAAGAGATAATAGACATGTTTGAATTTAAATAAACTTCATAATATAAGTGTGAGTAACATGCCACGCATTTTTTCATTACATAATATAGCATCCCTCACTCGCCACCCTGGTGTGCCCCGTCACCGCGCCCGCGTCCTCCCATACGGCCCCGCTTGGCCCTCCTCCGGTGCAACGGGTTACGAGGCTCCAAAAAAGTAAAATGAGCAGGAGGGTGTCTATCCCACCCCTGCACTGGTGGAGTCAGCTGCACCTTTGGCTGTGTGCCCTCCGGTGCACCGGGGAGGGCACTACCAGAGAAAACCTCCAGTGCTGCGTCGAAGAACTGCCTGGGCCACTCCGCAAAAAACTGGTCCACATCGTCCGGGCCTGGGGAGACGCCGTGCTGCTGGTAAGTACCTGCAATAGTAATATCGTTAGTTCGTTGCATGTCGTCTTGGGATAAAAACGAGATCGGACGATGCATACCCATAGCTGGCGCCATCGAGGTAGGAGGAGGGGCATACACCCCCTGCGTGTGGAAGCCGGGGATGTGTGGAGGAGGCGTGAATCTCGGTGGTGTAGGAGGCCGTGCCCAGGCTGAACCCACGTACTACCTCCGGAGTAGTATCACGCTGGTTGGGGTGGCACTGGTGGACGAGCAGTCGGAGCGCTGGGCGTGGAGACCGCCGGTAGCCTCGTGCAGGACATCAGGCTAACAATACGTCTACACCCGGCCTCCACCCGACGCACAAAGATGACGCCCTCCTCGTGGGTCAGCTCCGCACTTGTGGCGACCCTCTGCAGTAGTGAGGCGGAGTCGTTCCATAGGGCAGCACCGACATCAGCCTGAACACAAAGACATAAAATGGTCGATCATCGAAACGACATTTGGGAAATGTAAACTGCATGCATACCAAAATGGCCATTTGGGAATATTTGAAATTACATGTAACGTACCGTGATGTGAGCGTCGCGCGCGAGGTGCGCGGGGTACGTGTCTGTCGGAGCGACGACCTGTGTGGCAGGCGGGTCTACGACATATACGAGCCTGGTACATGTCCGCCCCTGGTACCAGCGCAGGTACTCCACGTAGTCCCTGCTGTCGTATGGCTAGTCCTCCTCCACGCGATCGTCGAGCGCACCCTCCCACTGCTCGACCCAGGGCTACATCTTCGTCGACTAGTCCGTGCCTCTTTTAACTCCCTTCGCGTTGTGCCTGCGTATAGAACCATTACGTAATGTGAGATACTTGCGAACGCAGTAGTAAGTATGTACATATTTAGCACAAACGATCACTCACCCGTGCACGTTCCGCAGAAGCGATGTTCCGACTGGTACAGGAAGGGCCTACCGTAGCCCGAACTGCCGCATGACGCGCTGGGGTGCGTAGTCCTCCATGTAGATATGGTACACGAGCTTCCGGCGGGTGAGCCAGAAAGCCCGGTCACGGAAGCAAAGTGCGGACATCCCGCCAGGAGCACGGGCCTGCACTGCCGTATCTGCGTACGGCTCCCAGCGCACGTCGTCGGCTGTGATGCGGTCGAACTGCTCCACAAAGGGCAGGTACGCCCACGTGACCTGCACGTGCGTGAACTGTACCTGCAAGCAAGACAACTTGTTTAGTACGACGATCGTCAATAATAAAGAAATAGTTGACTGTGATAATACTTACTCGACGATGGCAATAGAGAGAACCCATCGTCGGCCGGTCGACGTCTCCCCCTGGGTACATCTCGGGCCCGTACGGACCCATGTCGTCTAGCACAGGTCGTCCGATGCTCAACCACTCGAACGACCACAACTGCAGCAGCAGGGGACAGCCCGTGAGGACCGAGTTCGCCCTGGTCCTCGTGCACACATCGCACAGCGTGCGGTACGTCGCGGCAAGTGTGGCCGATCCCCAGCTGACCTGGGGGGCTCGCCGTCAGTGATCGCCCTCGCATAAGCGATAAGGCGCGCATCCACCGAGTTGCCGTGGCTGGTGGTGAAAAGCACCCAACCAAACAGCCACAGCACGTACGCCTCCAAGTGGCGCGAGACCTGGTGATCGTCTGCCTGCGGATCCATGCGCTCCACCTGAATGCAAACAAATTGTTATTAGTACGTAATACAACAAATAAGAGCTTCCAATACACGATCAATTCTAAATACTACGTACCCGGTACTGTGCGAGCCACCTCAGCGTCGGCCCATGGGTCTGATCTTCGTCGAAGATGTGGTGGTGATCGCCCAGTGGAATGACCCCGTCGAATCTGCCGAGCAGGTCAGCGCGCCAGTTGGCTGGGGCCTCCGGTAGGAAGGCAGCGTCTTCCGCGATCAGAAGGCCAAAGAGCAGGGACACATCCTGCAGGGTTGGCGTCATCTCCCTGAATGGGAGGTGGAAAGTGTGCGTCTTGGGCCGCCAACGGTCCACCAAAGTCGTCAGCAGGGAACGGTCGAACAGGAAGCATCGTGATCGCTCCCCGCCCGCCTCGTCCCCTCCCGCGGCCAAGGCGGCTCCATCCTCCTCCGTGGCCTCCACCATCCGGGCAAGAGGGAGTAGCCCGGCATCCCGCAGCCTGCAAACAAAGTGAAGATCAGCACGGAACGTTCTTACGGTCGGGCTAAACGTTGGCGTAGTGCAAACCTGGCAGTCCAACGGGGGTCGAGTCCCCAGGCCACGCGAGGTGTGCGTGTCCAGACCACTCCCAGCTCAGGCGGCTCGTCCGTGCTCCCTGGTGGCGCCGCATGACGGGAAGCGCGATGCACGCAGTCCATGTGCTCGTCCAACAGCGTGTACCGCCACTCAGAGTCACGTCCAGCACGAGTCATGCCTGCAAAATTTGTACAATAATTTCAACATTAAATTTTGTACATCTAAATTTCTACACTAAATTTTCTATAATAATACATCAAAAATACTATACAAAATTTGTACACTCAATTTTCTACATCTAAATTTGTACACTACATTTTCTACAATAATACATACAAAAATTTTTCTACATCTACATTTGAATACTATATTTTCTACAATAATGCATTAAAAATGGTATACAAAATTTATAAACTAAATTTTCTAAACTAAATTTCTAAACTATATTTTCTAAACAAAATTTGAAAACTAAATTTCTTAATTAAATTTCTAAACTAAATTTCAAAACTACATTTTCTAAACTAAATTGCT
Source organism: Dendrocalamus sinicus (assembly GCA_036346575.1). Taxonomy (NCBI): domain Eukaryota; kingdom Viridiplantae; phylum Streptophyta; class Magnoliopsida; order Poales; family Poaceae; genus Dendrocalamus; species Dendrocalamus sinicus. The sequence goes on from CM070670.1 coordinate 14,936,254, forward strand.
AAACTAAATTTATAAACTATATTTTCTAAACTAAATTTGTAAACTATATTTTCTAAACTAAATTTCTAAATTAAATTTCTAAACTACATTTTCTAAACTAAATTTCTAAACTGTATTTCTAAACTATATTTTCTAAACTATATTTCTAAACTATATTTTCTAACCTAAATTTTCAAAACTAATTTTTCTAAACTTAATTTCTAAACTATATTTTCTAAACAAAATTTTAAAACAAAATTTCTAAAATATATTTTCTAAACTAATTTTATAATCTAAATTTTCTAAACTATATTTTCTAAACAAAATTTGAAAACTAAATTTCTAAACTACATTTTCTAAACTAAATTTCTAAACTACATTTTCTAAACTAAATTTCTAAACTAAATTTTCTAAACTAAACTTCTAAACTAAATTTTCTAAACTAAATTTCTAAACTATATTTTTTAAACTAAATTTCTAAACTAAATTTCTAAACTACATTTTCTAAACTAAATTTAGAAACTAAATTTTCTAAACTAAATTTCTAAACTATATTTTCTAAACTAAATTTCTAGACTAAATTTCTAAACTACATTTTATAAAGTAAATTTATAAACTAAATTTTCTAAACTAAATTTCTAAACTATTTTTCTAACACTAACAAAAAATATAACACAAAAAATACCTGAAAATCGCGCTCTCCCTCTCCTTCTCTCCCCCTCCTCTTCTCCTCCTCTCCCTCTCCTTCTCTCCCCTTCTCTTCTTCCCTCTTCCTCTCTTCTTCTCTTCTTCTTCTACTCTTCGCGCGGCCGAACGAGAAAACAGTGCAACGGCCGGCGCTTGGCCGAGTGGTCTTATATCGCCCCCAGTCGCACAACTGTTCGGCGACTGAATTGCAATCGTCCAACGGTTCAGCGACTGGATTGCAGTCGCCCAACAGTGGGGCGACTGCAATTAATTGCCGAACGGTTGGTATATTCATTAACTGTCGCAGTCTGGTTGGGCGAAAGGCTCAAGTCGCCCAACCATTAGGCGACTGGAGCCTATTTTTGTAAAAAATTTCCCGCGGGTATATTTCTTTAATTTCAAATAAAAAAAGGATTATCCGTACAAAAAATTCCAAAAGTATGCATGTTGAGAATGAAAATGTGAAATTGGATCATTCTACTTGTGTGGAATAATTAGAAAATTTGAAAACTGAAAATGAAAACTTGAAATTAAGGCTTTCCACTCATCTTAAGCAATTAGAGAATGTTAGGAATGAAATTGTTGTGATTAGAGCTAGCCCTTGTAGCATGTGCTTAGAGAATAAAAATTTGCTTATGGATGATTTACCTTCTTGCAAGAATTGTGCTAGTTTACAAATTGAAATTGATGTTTTAGATAGCAAGCTTGCAAAAAATGCGTCATTATCATCTTGCACTTTTGCATTTCTTTGAGAGAAAAATTTAGCCTTTGAAGAAGTGTGCAATGATAAGAGCACCAAATCTTATGGCTCTTTTAGTTCTTTGTGTGTTATCCAAAGGATTTTAAATGACAAGGGTGCTTCTTTTTTACAGGGTACTACATTTTGTAAGAAGAAGTATTACTGCACCATTTGTAAGAAAGATGGACACATTTTTTTAGTTTTGCTTTCGTTGTGTCAAACACAAATGTCAAGTGCATTATCAAGATTCTAGGAACACACATCGCCCATTTCATGACATATATGCATCTAGTACCAACACAAGCACTAGAAGTGGTTGTGGCTCTTCTTGTTTACCCCAAGGACTTCTACTTTGAGGGAGAGTGGTACTTCATCCTCTAGGACTGTATCTACCTCCAAACTCTTATACCATTGCTTATTTTCTGAGAAGGATGGGCATCTTGTGGAGTTTTTGTTTAAGCGTGCCAAATACATGCGTCATTCTTGTGCTTCTAAGTCTCCAAGTGTTCACAGTCTTCCTCATGACATGAACATTGAAGGGTCTAGCTTGAGGATTCGCTTTGTTGATGGCTTCTTTGATCCACCTTCTAGTGGCTTTGGACAATGTCGTTGACTTGTTTTTCATAGATTTGGTTTTGGTCCATGCGCTGCCCTGAGAAAGGATTTCCATTGTTTTCATACACAACATTGAGTTTTTAAGAATGGTATTCGTCGCTTTTCTAAAGATGGTACTTGCTTTCTTCATTGAGTTGTCCCCTTGAGGCATACCGCCAAGTTTGTTGTTAGATCTTTGTGCTTGAACTTTCATGTGCATCATGCTAACCCTTGTATTGGTTCTTTTGCATCTAGTGGCCATATGTCTTAGTATTGGATATCAAATCTTATTTCACTAACCTTAGTATCGAGGCACATGCTTCTTATGTCTCTTTGATGTAGGCTTTACTGTGGAGAGGGGATCATGTCAATCTCTTTGAATCTCGTATCTTACTTTGGGCATCCAGTGATGGCTTTCACTTTTCAGGATGTAGCTTGCTTAGCTTCAACTACATCGACTACATTACATTGCCAAGCAGTGTGACGTAGGTTCTTGCTTGATCTTTGTCAATTCCCTGCTTCTATATTTAGTATTGCATAGCATTTGAGAGTGTAAGGGTTTTTAGGTCAGTTTGGAGTGTGTGAGTCACACTTTTTGTCTTATGTATCTCTTAGGCACCTCTCTCCCCTACTAGGTTCTCTAGGATATCTTACCCTATCTAGGTTGAGTTTGCCTTTTCTTTTACTAGCTTGTAGTAGTGGGGTGGCTAGTGGTAGATTCACTCTTTAGTTGTGTGTGTTCCTTGGGCTATAGACTATATGGTAGAGAGGTTTTCCCTTCTTCCACGAGTTTTTCTTTTCTTACTTTTAGCTCTTGTTTTTTATTTGTAGGTAGTTTTTGTAGATAGGGTGAGTTTTAGTCTTACTTCCTTTTTGCATCATGCATACATGGCATTGCATTATAAGATTTGCATTTTAGATATGAGATTTGACTATTACTCATGTGTGATGTAATCTTGACTTGATATTACTCATTGTCATGTTATGCCTACTTAGCTAGCTTGGTCATGCTTTTGTATATATGATTAAATATTTGCCATGCAAGCTTAACTTGTTAATCTGAACTTAATTTCACAAATGGTATTAATTTTTGCAATAGGTATCTTTTAAGTTTGTAAGAATGGATTTTTTTCGACTGGGGTTGATTTTCTGTTTCGAGAACATGTGAGCGGCCATACCACTCCTGGGCCTGGTCAAACCATAGGTCTGAAGCTGGTTAGACCGTCGGCTTACCACTGGTCAGACTACATGTTTCTCTCCAGTCAGACCAGGCAAGCGTTGCTTCTGCGCTATTTGTTGTTTCAAGTTGTAGGTTGGGAAATATGTTTTTCTTTGTTCTCTAGCTTTGGAGTGAAAGATTTCTAGTATTTGGAAGAAATTTCAGAAAGCACCATTCATCGCCTCTGTTGTCATTGTCGGTTCTGCAAGTAGTATCAGAGCACGGTTAGCTCTTTGTAATAGTTCTTGACAAGGATATAATAATACTCTAATTATTATGTTATTATATTCTTTGAGTATACCCCTTATCAATAAGGAAGAGATTTTACAGGGTAGTCATAAGTCTTTCTACGACCACTTCTTAGTCGTAAGTCTTTCTTCGACTACATGGTCGTGATGCCTTCCACGACCACATGGTCATAAGATTTTTATAACCATTCCTTAGTCATAAGATTTTTTTACAACCACGTAGTCATGAGTTAGCCTGTGACCACCTTCTGGTCATAGGTCTTCCTGCGACCAGTTTGTCTCCAACTGGCTTGTCTACGATGACCTGCTACATCGTGCGCCTGTATGACAAAGTGGTTAGAATGTGTGCTTATTTTTAATGATTGCAGATGATCTCTCTCTGACAACAACTGTCACACGACGTAGCCACACAATAGCCACACAGGACGTAGAGTTATTATTCTCCCAAGAGAAGGCCCAAACCTGTATAACAATTCCTGTGTCTCTACTCTACATGTTTGGTCCAAGGGTTCTAGAGTTTCTCCGAATCCAAATAAATCATATGTAAGATCGATATTAAGACATCGACAGTTGGTGTCGTCCATGCGATTCTTCTTCCAAGACTCCGGTAATTTTCTTGTCGGCAAGTTTGTAAGTTCAAGCACCATTAAGTTGGTTTCGGTAATAATGACAAATCTAATTGTGAGACTAACTTATTTATTGATTATGATATTACTTAGTCTCACTTGGATGAAAAGGTGAAAATCATAAGAGATATGCATTCGACATCATATTTCTTATATATGAGTGCATTCCTCGGATCCAAAATATAGATTGAACTCAACCAATAGTTTAACATGAATATGTGTATATATTCTCACTACACATTCTTGTATGCACACATTTAGAGGGAGTTCACTCTATGTTTTGAGGTTTTATTAGTATTGATCTATGTTCCTCTTTTCCACATATTAAGAATCTTTACTTTGAAACATATCACTTGAGTATATATATCTTATGTAGTTCATATATACTCATAATCGAGTTGTCATCTAGTTTCTCCATCATGTGTTAACGGTTGGATGATTCATTACAACTGAATGAGTAAGCTTTGTTTAAAAAGCTTATCTTAGAGTATACAATTGTTGTGTGCATGTTGTATACTCGTAAATCAATTTTTATCTCATTATTTGTTGAGATTATCAAGAATTATCAAAAAGGAAAGATTGTTGAATTTAGTCCCTCCATTATGAATTAATGATGAAGTTTGATAATTAATGACAATTAGTTTGTGGACTAATATCTTTCATGAGTTGGATGAATATGTTTGATACCACAAATGAGGATGACTTCATGTGTTGAAGATCATCAAGTCAAGTAAAGCGTGCATTATATGTTGATGCATATCAAGATAATGACTCAAGGAAAATGTATGACTAACTAGGGCTGAGGATGTGTTCCTAGTTTTTTACCGGTCATGGTATTTGGTTAGAAGACCGAATTACTAGTATAGGTTGCTGTACTATTAAGAGGAGTCATGTTTAGTAGCTTGAGTCTTATTATGTGTTGATAGCTCAACGTCACTTGCTCTAGATCTCCGTAGCATGATGCCTTTATTTGCGAATGTGTTTTATAAATAGTTGTGGCTTATGTGTTGAATCCTTATAATATGGGACTATACAATGCAAATGTATTTTCCAAGTGATTGAAGTTCATATTTCCTACTCCATGTGGTATGATGCTTATATTTGTAAATGTGTCTTGCAAATGGTTGAATTTCATATTTAATCCTTATGTCATGATTCCAAAAGTGTGCGAATGTGTTTTGTAACTTGTTGGGAATAATCTTTGATCCTTGTGTACATTATACTATAGTTTGCAAATGTGTTTTGCAAGATTTGCTGAAGTATGTACACTTGTTAGGACAATCAGAACTACTAGCCTGTGTGGCACCGCACTACCGCCGAATGGAATTACCAGTCACGAAACTACCATGTTCGTTGGTGGTCAGAAGACCTGTGTGGTCAAGAACCATCGTGGTTGAACCCATGTAGTCGATGACCTATGTGGTCGAAGATTAATGTGGTCGAGTCGATGTGGTCGAATGCAGCGTGGTCGAGACCTATGTGATTGAAACCAGCGTGGTCAAACCGACGTGGTCAAGATCTACATGCTTGAAACCAGTGTGGTCAGAATCGATGTGGTCGAGATCTGTGTGATCGAAACTAGCGTGGTCGAACCAATGTGGTCGAGATCTATGTGATTGAAACCAGCATGGTTGAATTAGTGTGGTCAGAACTGACGTGGTCGAGATCTGTGTGATCAAAACCCGCGTGGATGGAACCGACGTGGTCGAGATTTGTGCGATCGAAACCAGCGTGGTCGAGCTGACACGGTCGAGACCTGTGTGGTCAAAACTGACATGGTCGAACTGACATGAATGAAACAATGTGGTCGAAGATCGACATGGTGGTCAGAGATCTATGTGATCGAAGATTGACGTGTTCGAATATTGACATGGTCGACGTGGTTGAGACCCGTGTGGTTGAAACTAACATGGTCAGAGACCTGTGTAATCGATCTAGACAATGTGGTCGGAGACCATCGTGGTCGGAGACCTATGTGGTCAAATCGGATGACGCGGTCGGAGACCAACATGGTCAGAGACCTGAGTAGTCGAACCATCTGACGTGGTCGAGAACTAGTGTAGTCGATGATCGGAAGTTTCGGCTCTGTGTGAGTATCTGATCAGTGAGTGGCACTACCGGCTCTGTGTGAGCGGCACTTCTGAGTTGTGGAATGATCAGCTTGTGTAGCAGTATGTTTTTTCTAGAGAGACACCTTCGTGGCAGTCTTCTCAACCCTGGCGAATTGGTAGTTCTGCTTGAGTGCAGCGGTACTACCTCCAAGCATAGTACTGGATGATAGCCTTCGGAACTACCGAATTTGCTGATAACGGGTAGTTTTTTTTATCGTTGCAAGGGGAGTGGAAGTACTATTCTTAAGCCCGTAGTACTTATGAAAATCCTATTTTCTTAGGGGTTTTGCTTCCAACAGTTAGTTTTGTGATGTAGGTATAAATACCCCCTTATGGCTGGTTGGAGAAGAACCTTTAGCACTCTATTTCATTCCCTTGAGCTAGTGTGAGGTCCTCCTCTCAATTGTGTATGTGTTAAACTTTGTGAGCAAGGAGGAAGGCTCTAGATTGCATGTGTTGCATCTAGATGTAGATTTAGTATTCACTTGAGCTTGTGGATTCGTTGCACGTGGTGAGAGTCAAGTAAGGGGCTTGACTTGTTACTCTTGGAGTTTGCCGACTCTTAGATGGCGTTGGAGGTATCGTACATGGTGATCTTCTCAAAGAAGATTGTGAGAAGACCCCAGCAAAGCGTGAAGGTTGGAGCTCACCTACCTGGAGCGGAAAAGAGCTACCACTAGTGGATTTAAGGTGGAAGGCTTAATTTATGGAGACGATCTAATTCATTTGGGCATACCTCAATATGGACTATTGGAGATCGGCAAGTCTCCAAGCACCACAGTAAAGAGGAACCGTGTAAATTGTGGTTTGTTTTTTGTGCTCAATTTATTTTCAAATAGTTTATATTCATATAATTAAATTGATTGCTTGTCATCCTAGGATTGCAAACCTTGACATAGCTTTACGGTGTTGGTGCACTCAGGTGAACACAATTGTTTTAGGCTTTATTTGTGCTAAACCAAATTGAGTTAAGCTTCCGCATTATATACTTGGTCTTAGCCAAATAGAAATTGATAAAAATCATAAGAGATTTTTTAAGACCGCCTATTCAACCCTCTCTAGTCGACCTCCTCGATCTTACAAGTGGTATCAGAGTTTAGTCTCTCATTTATTAGGCTTCACTGCCTAGAGAGTAAAGGATGGCGACTAGCAATATAGTGCACCTAGATAAAGCACCTCTATTTGATTGCACCAATTATGATAATTTGAAATCCGCATGATATGTTATTTTAAGGCCATAAGCTCGAAAATATGGCAGATTGTAGATGTGGGTTTTTCTTCTCTATTGGATCCTCTTGCTCTAACAATTGAGGAAGAGAAATGCTCACATCTCGACGCTCAAGCAACTAACGCTTTATTTAGTGCCTTGAGTGTAGAGATGTTCAATGCAATTTGTAATCTTGAGAGTGCTCATGATATATGGACACAAATTCAAGATAAATATGAAATTTCCACCTCAATCGATGAGGATTGTATACAAAAGTGGATGTCAGGAGAAGAATGCTCAACCTCTATCTTTGACAATGAAGAATCCACAATTCCCTCCACATCAACTCAATGCTTCATGGCAAAAGGTAATAAGAAGGTAAAAAGTGATAATGACAATGATGTATCTTCTTTTGATGAGTTGATGGATATGGTAGAAGAGTTTAATTAATTCCTTAGAAAGGAGAAAGCCAAATTTAAGATTTTGAAGAAAGAATATACCACTCTTCAAAACAATTATGATGTACTAAAAGAAGAACATGAGTCTCTTCTTTTTAAGAAATATTCTAAGCCTAAGGTGGATATAGGCATCACATATAATTTAATAGATGATATGCCATGTATAACTCTTAATCCTTGCATCTCATGTAAAGTTAGCATATCCATCTCAAGTGAGGATTTAATCGATATATCTTGTTGCTCTAAATTAGATGCTTCTACTTCCTCTATGCATTGCGAGACTAACCTTGTAGAGGAAAATAAAGAGCTTAAGGCCTAAGTCACAACTTTGAGAAATGACTTGGAGAAAAGTTACAGAGGGAAGGCTTCTCTTGACAAAAAATTGGGAAGTTAAAGAAAGTCAAATGACAAGAGAGGTATTGGCTTCATCTTTAAGAAAAATAGCAAGACCCGGCACAATGGAAGAAACATAAAGAAACATGTCAAGTGCCATGGTTTCAATGTGGTCACTTTAACTCTAAATGCCCCAACAAAGTGGATGACAAGAAGTCATCAATAAAGAAGAAAACCGGCAATAAGGAAGAAACAAAGACAAAGGTTAGAACAAATACCAAACTGACTACAATTGCTAGGAAAAGGGACACTTTAGTAAGGATTGTCCCAAAGGTATCACTCTTAAGCCTATTATCTATAATGATCATTATTTGCTTAGGAATGCTAGAAATGGCAATGTGTTTGCTAGAAATATTAGTTCACATAAATTCATTACTAGGGCCATTTGGGTGCCAAAATCTATTGTGACTAACATTCATAAACCCAACCAAGTTTTGGGTATCAAAATGCGCTTAAATGCCTAATAGGTACTTGGAGAGGCATTGGAGGCTTGGTTTATTCATGAAGAGGTGAATTCAACCATAAGCAAAATGGGAGCCAAGTTTGAGGATGATCTTACCACATCATGAACCAATGCCATCTCGGTAACAAGTACTTACATTGAATTATTTTGCCGCTAGGCTTGTGTAGTTTGTATTACGTGAAAATCTTTAAAAAAAAGGGTGCTCTTACTCTTGTTCTAAAAGTTCATTGTTGTAAACTTGAGCAAGATGTTAGTGGCACATTAAGGGGAGTGCTAAATCATATTCATGTATATCACATCCCTAAGTGTGCCCAAATTAATTAAGTGTTAGTATTGATATTCAAAATTGAGCCATTTAGTTAAAAGTCAAAATTTTAAAATTATTAGTATATCTTTGAAAAACTAGTTGAAAAATGTATACAAATGCATTTCAAAGGTTTTCCAAAGGTTTTGTCTTTAGAATAACTTATTTTAAATAAAATTGAGTCTCTAACCCAAAACTAGAAATATTGTATCTTGCTTTGGCTTTAAACACAAAAATTGGCCAAATCAATTCTAAAAAAAATTGAAAAATTGTTCAATGCCAAAAATCTACAGTTGGCTATTTCAAATATTTTTTTGTATTTAAAATTTTTCCAAAAGGCCATCCAAACAAAAGTTATTTGGATTTGAAACTCGTCCAAAATCCTAAGTTGACCTAAGTGGTCACAATCAAGCACTTAAGTGAGTTTTGCCATTTGAGCTAAAATTGTTGGTATATATTGGCTCACAAGGGTATTTACAACTCATAAATAAAATTGGATGCTTAAGATACCCTCTAATGCTTATTCTTGCAATTTTGAAGTCTTTATTGAAAATGAGTTTTTTTTAAAAAAAACAAAAGCTTAATTTGATAAAATCTATATTGAAAAGAATTTTAATCTTCACATATAGTTGAAAATGCTCCACAAGTGGTTTGTGTTTCTTTGTGAAAAACTTTTGAGCAAGGTACAACATTGTATCTTTCCTCTTATCTGAAATCCAATCCTTGGCATGCTTTCAGTCGGAATCTGGTACTACCGCAGTATGCACAGCAGTACTACCAAAAAATGGTACGACCACACTTCCTTGGTGGTGCTTTCAATTTTTCTGAAAAATGGCTGATTTGAGTCAAAATTTGTTGATTTTCTTTTCTCTTAGCCATTATCTTTGAACCTGTAAGTCAAGTTGATCTCTATTATCCTTATTAGCTACCCCCAAGTATTTCTTGACTTCACATGCCTTATTAATCTTTGTTTGATACCTTTATCATGAAGTGTCATTCTCTCTAAAGTGATAGCCTCTTTGATCATCTTGACCTCAGCATGAATTTCACTCTTATCTTTTCAAGAGATATCACCCTTTTCCTATCAAAGTGGTATCCACTCCTTCAAGTGGTATCTCCCATTTGATATCTCTTCTAAATGGTATCCTCTTAAATGATATCATCCTCTTCTCACAAGTGATATTTCAAGTGATATCTTCCTACAAGTAGTATCCCCCTCAACAATATCAAGTGGAAATTATTAAACATCTCTCAAGGTTATTTCAAGTAGGATACTAGTTGATCATATTAGTGGTATCAAGCCTTTTCAAGTGGAATCAATCACACTTGGTGTCATGTATGCTCACAAGTGATATCAAGTATCTACAAATGGATTTAATAATACTTGATGTCATTTAAGCTCATAAGTGGTATCAAGTTTTTACAATTGGAATTAAGTGTACTTGGTATCATTTATATTTACAAGTGGTATTTTTCACAAGTGGTATCTAATGTTATCATAAATGGTATAAAAGTCAAAGTGGTATATGCTTTCCATGGAAAAGACAAATGAATGACAAAATGTAACATCCCATTTTTAAGCTTGGCGCCAATGTAAATTTCGAGTTATGACAAAAAAATTAAAAGGCGTTATTCTAAATTTGGGGATCCTTGTCGCCTTCCACCACCTACTTCGTCGGCGAGTAATTGGGCAGCAGCCTCGTCTTCAGCACCGCTCCTCGCCATCAGCGCCCGGCAGCAGCAGAGTCACCGGTCACCTCCCGCGCGGCCCTGCCAGCGCTGACCTCGCCCTGCCGTGCACGCCCCTCGCAGGCCCCCACCCGTGCGCTGTGCCGCTGTAGCACGTCTCGGCCGCGCCGTCCTGTGGCCGTAAGGCTATGACGCCACTGCGCGCACGGCGCCACGCCACCTTGCTCCCCGACGAACCCGTCTCCGGCCTCTATAAAGAGCGCCAAAGCCTCGCCGCGCTGCCCCACCAAGCTCACCCGCCGCCTCCTCTGCTGTGCGTGCGCCCGCCGGAAATCTCCGCCGCCAAGCGCCACCGGTGGACTTCGGGATCCCCTCGACCCACCGCCACACTCACACTCACCTTCTCCCCCTCTTGCCCGAGCTAATTACTCTCTCTTTCCCTGCATGACGCCGGCGACACGCCTCTTCATCACCGCCGGCGTCGGATCTCCCCGGTGAACCGCGGAGCCCCGGGCCGATTCCCCGCTCTCGGAGCACCACCGGACCACCCCGAGTACGTCCCTCACTTCGCTGGACCCCGCTGCCCTCCCCAGCGAGCCGCCGCCATCTCCTCCTTCCCCGCCGAGCGCGACTCCGCCGCCGGCCCGCCCTGCTCCACCTCGGCCACAGCTAGTGTTCTAGGTGAGTTCAAGAAGGCCTGTAGTTGCTTCTCCGTCAAGGAATCGAGCTCCAATGGTCTGAGCCGCAGGCGCCCTTGCTCCCCTATCTCGGTTGCCGCCCGGTTCCCCGCTGGTCACTGCCGGATGAATCCGTCCGATTCCTCTCTCCCCGAGGGGCAGCCGACACCCTAGAATCCGTTTTGGTCGGTGCCGTCGCACTGCCAGGGCCATTCTGCCGCCGGCTGGCCCCGTCTCCCTCGCGGCCGGAATGAACCAGAGCAGGGAGCACCAGTGCTTTGATGCCACTAATAAACCGTTGTCTTAACCGGCCAACTAATCGATGTCTTAAGCCGACCGATTAAGAGGTGATAATGCTGCCAATTAAGTGAGGGCCCGCCTGTCGGTTGTGGTGCGGCCGCATCCACCCGAGCGTCGCTCACTCCCCCCCCCCTCGAGCCCCATTTGTCAGCAGCTCATACTCTCTCTCCTTCATTTTCTGAATTTCCAGGATTTTAAAACTTTGAAATGCTATAACTTCATAACCCTAACTCCAAATTTAATGAAACCAATTTCTAAATTTTTCTAAAATTAAGATCTATCTGATGGTTCTGTTTTTGTTCAGTTTTGAGTTATTTTGATTGTGGATTTATTTTATTTGGTATTTATTTGCTTTCGTTCTTCTGTGTTGCTTTTTCCGGTTCGATCTCCCGAGTAGAGTTCGAAGACGCGAACGAGCCCCCGCTTGAAGCAGCACAAGACCCCCAAGCTCTTGATCTAGGCGAGTCAATACTTTGATCATTTTGCACCTATATTTCATGTGAAACTATATTCATTTAAATTATGAAAATATGCATGCTTTACTTTATAAGCAAACGTATGCCGCTCTTAAGGTAGCTAATAACCTGTATCCACCTCATAACAATTTACCCCACCAGTAACATTGAACCCACATGATCTTTGTCGCCCTAGATATAAACTACAACTAAGGTAGTTATAAATGATATTACTGCCATGCTAGTCTTGTAAAGCCCAGGGCATCAGTAGCCCTGATAATCACTCTTTAATCAGGAAAACTAGTTTTGGGACAGTCATGGGATGTACGTGGCTGAGCAATTATGTTAAATTGTGTTATGCTTCTCAAAACCCTAAAAATCAGCTAAACCTGTTTGGGCGGGTGGAAAGAACGGTGGGAGTGGATGTAACGTAGGGGATTGTGGAATGAACCGCCCGGACAAATTAATTATGGACTTAATCCTGTGTGGATCCTTCGTGTATAACAGTACAACCACAAGCTGGCATATTGTAGGCTTGGCTAAATAATTTACTGAACTCTCTAGTCATTTCACGGAGAACGTGTGTAGGTGGGTAATGAAAGCCCCACTTGGAACGGGACACCGGATGTAGGTGACGTTGCCTAGGATAGCGTATGTGGAGAGTGGAGTCCGACTGCGCTAACCTATGATGGACAACCCGCACAACCTATGGAAGTAACCCAATAGGAGTGATATGCTAGAGTGCGAGGTATTGTAAAGGCCTCGTGATATTCTCTCGATCTGCATGTCCAAGGAATCATGTAGAACCATTGGGACGATTATCTCTTATGGGTAAAGATGTACAGTCTCTGCAGAGTATATATACAACTATTCGAATAGCCGTGCCCACGGTCAAGGGTAGACATGGAAATCTTCCTCGAGTTAGTTCTATTTCAAAAACTTTTGAGGTTGGGAATAAGAATCTATTAGGTGGATGTAACCTGACTTTGGTAATTTTTCCTGGAGGGATGTACTCCAGTGTTGGTATTAAAGTGGAAGTAACATGCTACTCAAAATTAAGCATTAGTGGCTGGAACCACAAAATTGGTGGATAGAACCTACCCCGCTATACTTACTGCACAACTTCAAACTCCTTAAAACATGTTTTTGTAAAATGCTAAGTCATAGGAATTTTAAATATGATTGTTGCAAAGGTCGCTTTAGCAAATAAAAGAACCTCAACCCTCACTTGACAGCCTTGCATCTATAATTATATGCATTCTGTGTGTTGGCTCGTGGAGCACAGTTGTTTGTGCTCACCCTCGCTCGTAACCCCCCATCCAGAAACTGAAAATCAAGAGCACTACGCCTACCATGAGGATCAGGATGCCGAAGGCAATGAAGACGGTGGATATTAGATTAGGCCTCGGTAGTCTTGCATCTTGCCTCAGTCCAGTTGACCAGGCTAGTTTTGGTGGGTGCATCCGTTATTAGTCAGGCCCCTGATTAATAGCGGGGGTACTCCGGTTGACCCAGTCGCTTGCCTGTGGCGAGTTGTGTCCCTACGCTATGTACGCTTCTGCTTTCGCTCTTTATGTACTGTAAGACATTTGGCCTAACGGCCCTATTGTAACCTTGGCCCAACGTGGTCTATTTAAAACTCTGGTATTGTAATGTATGGTTTTATCGTGTATGAAATGATGCAGCATTGTATCTGTGAGCATTATCTACTGATCCAGAGAATAATGCAGTGATTCACAGAGGGTTCCAGGTTAGTAAACTTGGGGTCCGACAGAGTTGGTATCAGAGCATACAACTGTAGAAACCTTAGCCAGACTGGTCACGATTTAGGGTCTGAGTCCTATTTACAAAAACTATGAAAAACTTTTATAAAACCTAGCATAATACTACTTTACTTAACTCTCTTAGTTTCAATACTCACCCTGACTTTCATTTGTATTTTCATCTGTTCTAACCTAGTGGTGTTCAAAATTTTTAGATGGCCGGAGCTCCACCAGCTGGTCCCTGGAATCACTTCTCCCATGGGGAAGGTGAAGGGGGATTTGTCGAGATCTTGCGGCAGCTACTGCAGTATCTCAGGTACAGCCGCCCGCCCATTTACAGAGGCAGGAGAGTCCGCATCCATAACATGGACTTGTGGACCATGGAGGTCTTTCTCTATGCACGAGACAGTACCAGGGAGCTCTATTCCCACACTATCCACGCTGAGCCTCCACGAATGTACGTCGCCGACGCTATCCAGGACGTGGCACGTCTCGCTACAGCTCACTTGTGCCAAGTGCATGAAGGGAGGCTGCGACAGTCGCCTTTCGCCCACTACCCTCGCATCCGCCAGGGGCAGTTCCTTCCAGATCGCCTCGACACAAGGGTGGACGACCCCCAGCTATCTCACCAGATCCAGCTGACGTAGGCACTGTCAGTCACCTATGCCTTCGCCCTGCAGGAGATTGGGCATCTGCGCATTCTCCTGACCGCGAGCCTGCAGCACTCGGACGTCCTCAGCGCCCAGCTCAACCGCTGCATGATCGCCTTTCAGGCGGCGGAGCGTGAGAGGCTCGCTGCCGAGGCTGGGCTTGAGTGCCTTCGAGCTAGGGCAGCCTACCCTCTGCCTACGCCACCAGTTCCAGTATCAGCTCCAGCTCCAACCCCAGTATCAGCTCCAGCTCCATTGTCAACTCCAGCTCCCGCTCCAGTGTCAGCCCCAGCACCAGCTCCAGATCCAGCACCAGAACCGGCTCAGCACTAGGAACCTTGCACCCAACTGACGGCGCGCATAAGAGTGTGCCCACCGCCCAATGGCACCCTCGCAGAGCCCAGCAGGGGGCGTCGCTCCTCCAGCAATGACTCGAGCCCTTCTCAGTCCCGTTCTCGCTCCCGGTCTCCCAGCATCGGTCGGAGCCTCTCCTGTTCCTACTTTCCAGGAGATTGCGTCTTATGCGGCCAGAACCACTCCCCATCCCCG
Organism: Dendrocalamus sinicus; assembly: GCA_036346575.1. Taxonomy (NCBI): domain Eukaryota; kingdom Viridiplantae; phylum Streptophyta; class Magnoliopsida; order Poales; family Poaceae; genus Dendrocalamus; species Dendrocalamus sinicus. The sequence continues at coordinate 14,951,365 of CM070670.1, forward strand.
GAGGTGTAGACTGCTGTAGGTTAGACAATGGTATGTCTAGGCAGTCTCTTTTTGGTGTGCACGCACACTCTTCCCAGATGTATCCCCCCTTATGTACCCGGTTAGTAGGCGTTGTGTATGCGGTGTCGTGACTTATTGTAAGCCTGTGCGCTGTGCCCGGCTGTCATGTAACACCTAACCCCCCCAATGTAATGAACTACCGTAGGCGTAATGCCTTGTGTTATATTGCCTCTCTTTTGCTTGGTTTTCTGTTGTGCTAATAGGGGGCTAGCAAACCCTCATATATATGTCTTTCCCTCCTTCTTTTAGTCTCTAAAAAGGCTCTAGATTGTTCCAGATGGCTCCCAGGAGGACTGTTGCTCGTGGTAGGGGTCAAGCTCTGAGGGCCGTAGCCCGTGGGAGAGGCCGAGGCAGAGGCCGTGGTTTGAAGTTGCCACCACCACCGCCAGCACCACCAACTATGGCACAAGTATTGGCACAGCAAACACAGATCCTTCAGGCAATGCTATCCAGTCAGCAAGCCAGTGCAGCTAGCCGCAACTCCAAGTTATTTGACTTTTTGAGGACCCGACCAATGACCTTCTACTCAGCAAATGAACCCTTAGAAGCCGAAGATTGGCTGCGTGATACAGAGAAGAAACTTAGACTTGCCCGTTGCACCAGTGATGACAAAGTGGACTTCGCTACTCATCAACTCAAGGGTGCCACAGCGGCGTGGTGGGAAAACTACCTCGCCTATCGTGGAAAGAAGAACCCCTTAGGTAGTAACTCAGATGAAGAGGAAGAACAAGAAGAAGAGGAAGGAGTAGAAGTTGAAGACCCAGCAGACGATCAGCAGGAAGAGCAGGGAGACGAAGAAGATCACAATGAAGATGAAGCAGAGTCAACAGCAAACGAGACCGCCATCACCTGGGCTGAATTCAAGACTGCATTTAGGCAAAACTTTGTCCCAGTAGGTATCATGAGGATGAAAAAGAACGAGTTTAGGAGCTTGAAGCAAGGCAATATGTCCGTCTTGGAGCATCTCACGCGCTTCAACCAGCTCGCTACGCCTCAAGGGACGTAGTCAGGCAAGAAGAGAAGATTGATCGATTCCTAGAAGGGATGCATGAAGAGATGCGAGCACAACTGATTCTGCATGACCATTCCAGTTTCCACCACTTGGTGAATAAGGCTCTTATCCTGGAGAATCAAAGGAAAATCTTGGAAACCAGTAGGAAGAGGAAATGGACAGCTCAAAGACCTCAGGGCAGTTTTCAGTCCAAACCATTGTACCAAGGCAACTCATCTTTTCAGCAGGTATGTAGCATCGCCAGCACCCAGAGCTTCATACCAAGCACCACGCCCCAACAATAGTGGAATTCAGGTGTCCCGCCCTATAGGACAGTCTTCCACAACCAACCCAGCTGCAAACCTCCACTGTTTCAGCTGTGGAGCAAAGAGGCATTTCGCCAACAAATGCCCAGATCGCCAAGCTACTCCAGGGAAGTTCAATCCAAGAATCTCTTCATCCCGAGTTCAGTCGTCAGCATCAAACAAGGCTTACCAGGCACCTCAAGCATCGCGGGCAGCATCAACTCCAAATTATGGCCGTGTCAACCACGTCACTGCAGAAGACGCCCGAGATGCCTCTGGAGTACTTATGGGTACGTTCTCTGTTAAGTCGATACCTGCACAAGTTCTGTTTGATTCCGGTGCTTCGCATTCTTTTGTTTCTGGGGAGTTTGTTGGAAAGGTTAAATTGCCAACCTTTAGACTAAGGAGACCGGTGGTACTTAGTTCCCTAGGAGGACCCTTAACTGCTACTCTAGTTAGCCCTAGGGTAGAAGTCACCATGGAAGATTTTGATTTCCCAGCAGACCTTTTGGTCTTGCCATCTCAAACCTTGGACACCATCCTAGGGATGGACTAGCTAGCTAAGAATCAAGGACTGATAGACTGTGCGAATAGGAAGGTAATACTTACCAAAGCCTCTGGAAAGAAAATAAAGGTCAGTATGGATCGCCCCTCATCGGGACGCGCAATCCATCACCTGGAAGCAAGGCCATTAGGAGAAACACCGGTAGTCTAGGATTACCCAGAAGTCTTCACATAAGAACTACCAGGCATGCCGCCAGATAGGGAAATAGAATTTGTGATCAACCTAAAGCCTGGGACTGCTCCAATTGCTAAAAGACTGTACCGAATGGCGGTAGATGAACTTGAGGAGTTAAAGGCTCAAATTGAGGATCTTCAAGCTAAAGGATTTATTAGACCCAGCTCATCCCCGTGGGGTTCCCCCGTACTGTTTGTCAGAAAGAAAGATGGTACTGCCAGATTATGTGTAGATTATAGAGCCCTTAATGAAGTAACCATCAAGAACAAGTATCCCTTGTCCCGAATAGATGATCTGTTCGACCAACTATCTGGGGCTACCGTCTTCTCTAAAATAGATTTAAGGTCAGGGTACCATCAACTCAACATCAGGGCAGAAGATATTCCTAAGACAGCTTTTACTACACGGTATGGCCTATTTGAATATACAGTCATGTCATTTGGGTTGACCAATGCCCTAGCCTACTTCATGAACCTGATGAATAAAGTCTTTATGGAATGCTTGGACAAATTTGTAGTCGTATTCATAGACGACATCCTGATCTACTCTAAGACTACCAAAGAACATGAGGAGCACCTACGGGTGTCCTCGAGACACTTAAAAGGCATCAATTGTACGCCAAGTACAGCAAGTGTGAATTCTGGTTGCATAAGGTTAGTTTCCTTGGGCACATCGTATCCGCTGGAGGAGTAGCAGTCGACCCCTCCAAAGTAGATACAGTTTTAGAATGGAAGCAGCCCACCTCAGTCACAGAAGTGCATAGTTTTTTGGGTCTAGCCGGATACTACAGACGCTTCATAGAAGGTTTTTCCAAGATATCCAGGCCAATGACAAACCTACTCAAGAAAGAGAAGAAGTATGAGTGGACAGAAGCATGTGAGAAGAGTTTTCAAGAACTAAAGAAAAGATTGACCACAGCCCCTGTGCTAGTCCTGCCGATATACACAAGGATTTTGAAGTATATTGTGATGCATCGCGCCAAGGCCTAGGCTGTGTGCTCATGCAAGGAGGAAATGTTGTAGCTTATGCTTCTAGACAACTCCGTCCTCATGAGGACAATTATCCCACCCATGACTTGGAACTAGCTTCGGAAGTGCATGCCTTAAAAATTTGGCGACACTATTTAATTGGGAACCACTGTGACATTTATACGGACCATAAGAGTCTCAAGTACATCTTCACTCAAACTGACCTCAATCTGAGACAGAAGATGGCTAGAGCTAATCAAGGATTATGACCAGGACGTCCACTATCATCCCGGAAAGGCCAATGTGGTAGCTGACGCCCTGAGTCGCAAACCCCACTGCAACCACCTTATGGTGAAAGAACTGCAGCCTGAACTCTGCAAAGAGTTTGAAGCCCTTAACCTGGAAATAGTAGGGCATGGTACTCTAGCTACTATGGAAGTACACTCAACCCTTGAGGAGCAAATTAAGACAGCCCAGAAGGGACACCCTGGAGTTCAAAAGTTCAAGCGCCTCATGGCCCAAGGGAAAGCTCCTAAGATGGTAGAAGATCAACAGGGAATTTTATGGTATGGGAAACGTCTCTTTGTTCCCCACCAGAAAGACCTCAAAGATCTAATACTCAAGGAAGCCCATAGCTCTGCTTATACTCTACACCCAGGCAGCACTAAACTGTATCAAGAAATGAAGATCTTATATTGGTGGCCTCGTATGAAGAGAGATATCGCCAAGTATGTAGCCTGTTGTGACGTATACCAGAAGGTCAAGGCTGGACATCAAAAACCTGCCGGACTTCTTCAACCTCTACAGATTCCTCAGTGGAAATGGGAGGAAGTGGGAATGGATTTCATAACTGGTTTACCCCGCACTAAGTCAGGATATGATTCCATCTGGGTAATAGTTGATAGGTTAACTAAAGTTGCCCATTTTGTTCCCGTGAAGACCACCTACAAGGGAGACAAGCTGACTGAGTTATACATGGCTCGCGTGGTATGTCTGCATGGCGTACCTAAGAGGATAGTCTCAGATTGGGGTTCCCAGTTCACCTCACACTTCTGGGCCAGTCTACATGATGCTCTTGGAACCCATCTTACGTTCAGTACCGCGTATCATCCCCAAACAGATGGACAGACCGAAAGAATAAACCAAGTCTTGTAAGATATGCTACGAGCCTATGCTCTGGAGTTCACTTCAGATTGGGAGAAATGTTTACCCTATGCAGAATTTGCCTACAACAATAGCTATCAATCAAGTCTCAAGATGTCACCTTTTGAAGCTCTTTATGGACGAAAATGTAGGACCCCTTTACACTGGTCAGAAATAGGAGAAGGGTACATCTTTGGACCCGACACTCTGAAGCAGGTAGAAGGAAAGGTTCGCTTAATCAGGGATCGCTTACAAGCTGCTCAATCAAGACAGAAGAGCTATGCCGATAACCGCCGTAGAGAATTGACATTCTAAATTGGGGATCATGTGTACCTTAAGGTGTCACCCCTCCAAGGAACTCGCAGATTCAAGGTGAAAGGCAAGCTTGCTCCGAGATATATAGGGCCATTCCCTGTTATTGCCAAGTGTGGAGAAGTTGCTTACCGATTGGAGCTACCAGCAAGTCTGTCAGATGTGCACAATGTGTTTCACGTTTCTCAACTCAGGAAGTGTCTCAGAGTTCCCGAAGAGCAGACCTCAGTGGAAACCATTGAACTCCAGGAAGATCTATCCTACCCAGAGCATCCGATCAAGATTCTTGATACTATAGAGAAGAAAACCAGACGCCAGACGATTCGGCTCTGCAAGGTCCAAGGGAGCAACCACTCCGAGCGAGAGGCAACCTGGGAGCGAGAGGACCAACTTAGAGCCGACTTTCCCTTTCATTTTCTAGAGTAGTCGAATCTCTGGGTCGAGATTCATTTTAAGGGGGGTGGGATCTGTAACATCCCATTTTTAAGCTTGGCGCCAATGCAAATTTCAAGTTATGATAAAAAAGGGCGTTATTCTAAATTTGGGGATCCTTGTCGCCTTCCGCCACCTACTTCGTCGGCGAGTAATTGGGCTGCAGCCTCGTCTTCAGCACCGCTCCTCACCATCAGCGCCCGGCAGCAGCAGAGTCACCGGTCACCTCCCGCGCGGCCCTGCCAGTGCTGACCTCGCCCTGCCGTGCACGCCCCTCGCAGGCCCCCACCCGTGCGCTGTGCCGCCGTAGCACGTCTCGGCCGCGCCGTCCTGTGGCCGTAAGGGGATGACGCCACCGCGCGCACGGCGCCACGACACCTTGCTCCCCGACGAACCCGTCTCCAGCCTCTATAAAGAGCACCGAAGCCTCGCCGCGCTGCCTCACTAAGCTCCCCCGCCACCTCCTTTGCCGTGCATGCGCCCGCCGGAAATCTCCGCCGCCAAGCGCCACCGGTGGACTTCGGGATCCCCTCGACCCACCGCCACACTCACCCTCACCTTCTCCCCCTCTTGCCCGAGCTAATTACTCTCTCTTTCCCCGCATGCCACCGGCGACACGCCTCTTCATCACTGCTGGCGTCGGATCTCCCCAGTGAACCGCGGAGCCCCGGGCCGATTCCCCGCTCTCGGAGCACCACCGGACCACCCCGAGTATGTCCCTCACTTCGCCGGACCCCGCCGCCCTCCCCAGTGAGCCGCCGCCGTCTCCTCCTTTCCTACCGAGCACGACTCCGTCGCCGGCCTGCCCTGCTCCACCTCGGCCACAGCTAGCGCTCTAGGTGAGTTAAAGAAGGCCCGTAGTTGCTTCTCCGTCAAGGAATCGAGCTCCAATGGCCCGAGCCGGCAGCGCCCTTGCTCCCCTGTCTCAGCCGCCGCCCGGTTCGCCGCCGGTCACTACCGGACGAATCCGTCCGATTCCTCTCTCCCCGAGGGGCGGCCGACACCCTGGAATCCGTTTTGGTCGGTGCCGTCGCGCCGCCATGGCCGTTCCGCCGCCGACTGGCCCCGTCTCCCTCGTGGCTGGAATGAACCAGAGCAGGGAGCACCAGTGCTTTGATGCAACTAATAAATCGTTGTCTTAACCGGCCAACTAATCGATGTCTTAAGCCGACGGATTAAGAGGTGATAATGTTGCCAATTAAGTGCGGGCCCGCCTGTCGGTTGCGGTGCAGCCGCATCCACCCGAGCGCCGCTCACTCCCCCCCTCGGGCCCCATTTGTCAGCAGCTCATACTCTCTCTCCTTCATTTTCTGAATTTCCAGGATTTTAAAACTTTGAAATGCTATAACTTCATAACCCTAACTCCAATTTAATGAAACCAATTTCTAAATTTTTCTAAAATTAAGATCTATCTGATGGTTCTATTTTGGTTCAGTTTTGAGTTATTTTGAGTGTGGATTTATTTTATTTGGTATTTATTTGCTTTCGTTCTTCTGTGTTGCTTTTTCCAGTTCAATCTCCCGAGTAGAGTTCGAAGACACGAACGAGCCCCCGCTTGAAGCAGCACAAGACCCCCAAGCTCTTGATCCAGGCGAGTCAATACTTTGATCATTTTGCGCCTATATTTCATGTGAAACTATATTCATTTAAATTATGAAAATCTGCATGCTTTACTTTATAAGTAAATGTATGTCACTCTTAAGGTAGCTAATAACCTGTATCCACCTCATAACGATATACCCCACCAGTAACATTGAACCCACATGATCTTTGTCACCCTAGATATAAACTACAACTAAGATAGTTATAAATCATATTACTGCCATGCTAGTCTTGTAAAGCCCAGGGCATCAGTAGCCCTGATAATCACTCTTTAATCAGGAAAACTAGTTTTGGGACAGTCATGGGATGTACGTGGCTGAGCAATTATGTTAAATTGTGTTATGCTTCTCAAAACCCTAAAAATCTGCTAAATTTATTTTGGCGGGTGGAAAGAACGGTGGGTGTGGATGTAACATAGGGGATTGTGGAATGGACCGCCCGGACAAATTGAGGACTTAATCCTGTGTGGACCCTCCGTGTATAACAGTACAACCACAAGCTGGCATATTGTAGTCTTGGCTAAATAATTTACTGAACTCTCTAGTCATTTCACGGAGAACGTGTGTAGGTGGGTAATGAAAGCCCCACTTGGAACGAGACACCGGATGTAGGTGACGTTGCCTAGGATAGCGTATGTGGAGAGTGGAGTCCGACTGCGCTAACCTATGGTGGACATCCCGCACAACCTATGGAAGTAACCCCATAGGAGTGATATGCTAGAGTGCGAGGTATTGTAAAGGTCTCGTGATATTCTCTCGATCTGCATGTCCAAGGAATCATGTAGAACCATCGGGACGATTATCTCTTGTGGGTAAAGATGTACAGTCTCTGCAGAGTATATATACAACTATTCGAATAGCCGTGCCCACGGTCAAGGGCAGACATGGAAATCTTCCTCGAGTTAGTTCTATTTCAAAAACTTTTGAGGTTGGGAATAAGAATCTATTAGGTGGATGTAACCTGACTTTGGTAATTTTTCCTGGAGGGATGTACTCCAGTGTTGGTATTAAAGTGGAAGTAACCTGCTACTCAAAATTAAGCATTGGTGGCTGGAACCACAAAATTGGTGGATAGAACCTACCCCGCTATACTTACTGCACAACTTCAAACTCCTTAAAACATGTTTTTGTAAAATGCTAAGTCATAGGAATTTTAAATATGATTATTGCAAAGGTCGCTTTAGCAAATAAAAGAACCTCAACCCTCACTTGACAGCCTTGCATTTATAATTATATGCATTCTGTGTGTTGGCTCGCGGTGCACGGTTGTTTGTGCTCACCCTCGCTCTTAACCCCGCATCCAGAAACTGAAAATCAAGAGCACTACACCTACCATGAGGATTAGGACGCCGAAGGCAATGTAGACGGTGGATATTAGATTAGGCCTCGGTAGTCTTGCCTCTCGCCTCAGTCTAGTTGACCAGGCTAGTTTTGGGGAGTGGAACAAGGAGAACTGGTTCGACTTGGCCGATTATGCAGATCTCGATATGGATGCCTGCTATGACTATGATTAGACGATGCTTGCTTCCGATGATGAGGTTGTCCTTGGAGATCCATCCTGGGATCTCTAAGATCCCACTGTGGGAAAGGTTGAGGAGGGATCAATATCCCCGCAGTAGTATGCCAGACAGAGGAACCAATTTCCACGAATGGCATGGGTCAATCTGACCATGAACAGGACTCGCAACATGACGAGGGGCCCGCCGCCAAGTGTTCGAATCCCCCAACGATCACTCCAGTAGTATCAGTGAGTCCTGGAGTCTGTCATTCCAGGAATTCGTCACCAACTGATGATCATAACTCTCCAGTTGTCCACGCAGAGAGAATGGGTGGGCTCCCTACGAGTCCATCCGCACTCTCATCTGGTTCAACTGTAACAGAAGATAGTTATAACCCAGAATTCTCCTACCTAATGGGGTTTACTCCAGGCCATGATGCGCTCTCATTGGAACATTCTTCAAGCGAGGGGTCCTCCGTCGAAAGTGGAGATTTTAGACAGGAGGTCTTCGCCCTCCCCGCAGATGCTGATCACTCTCTGGGAAGAACACCTGAGGATTCTCCCCGCTGGTCATACTCTACCACCCCTTGTGAGGATAGCAAGGAGACCTCCAGTGATGAACTAGGGAGGCGCGGAGTGCGTGGGCGACGTGCACACAGGGAGGAGCATCGGTTGGTCGGCTACACTGCAGAGCAGAGCAAGGAGTAGAAGGAAGAGAAAGGGAGAAAGGAAGAGAGAATAAAGAGGAGAGGCGTCCGGGCCCGCATGCAAGAGAGAGGGGAGAGGAGAAAGAGAGAAGAAAGGGGAGCAAAAATCAGGATTTTGATTTTTGCTTAAAATTTGGATTTTCAATTCAAATCTTAGTTCAATTATTTTGATATGAAATACCTTTTCCCTCTTTATTTGCTTTTATTTAGTTTGCCCTCAGATTTTGATTTCCGATATTATTTGCATTCAAATTTTGAATTTTAGTTCAAATTCAAGGCTAGTTCTGGAATTGGTTTATAATTTATATTTATTGCTTGATTAGTATAAATTTAAAACACACTTCCTAAATTAGCTTTTCGATTATACTCCTCCTTCTTTCGATCCTTTTGTTAAGCTCGGGTTTTGAGTTAACAACTTAAATTTTAAATTTTAGGTTTTACTTTTCTGACATAATCATAAATTTAAGCTTTTAGTTTTTTAATCCATAGGTCATTGCTTCCATGTTTCCTGCCCTTTTTATTATTATGATTTTCATTTGCATGTCGGGATTATTCCTTGTTACCGGTTTGCATAGCATAAAGTTCAGAAAATCCCAATTAAATTTTTGGAAGAATTTCGAATGCTAGCAAAATGCAATAAAAGTTTTAAATTCTTCACAATTTCGAACATCCGAAATTTCCAGATGTTACAGCTTCTATCACTTGACTAGAGTCTGTTGCAAGGAACTTATTAGAGGATTGCCTAGGCTTAAGAGTTGTAAGGACCTAGTTTGCATACTCTGTAGACATAGTAAGATAGTTTCTACTTCTCATCCTCTTCTTATCTTAGTGATGACTAATGGACCTAGACAGCTCTTGCGCTTAGACACAGTTGATCCTTCTAGAGTCCTATCTGTAGGAGGAAAGTGGTATGTGTTTATCATTATATATGATTTTTCTAGGTATTCTTGGGTGTATTTTCTAATTTTTAAGAATGAGGTCTTTGGCTGCTTTAGAGAGTTGACCCTTATATTAGTAGTTGATCTCCCAGGAGCCTTAAGAGCTATTAGGAGTGACAATGGCACAAAATTCAAGAACTCATCTTTTGCCACTTTATGCACCAAGAGAGGTTTAGAGCACAAGTTCTCCTCACCTAGAGTCCCCAGTAGAATGGTGCTATAGAGAGAAAGAATAGAACTCTTATACAGATGGCTAGGACCATGCTAGATGAGCATAGTGCACATAGGAGGTTTTTGTCTATGGTGATTTCTACTGCTTGCTATGTATTCAATAGAGTTTTCTTGAGATCATCCATAGGCAAGACTTGCTTTGAGATGTAAGATATTTGGTCATAGGCCTAGTATCTCTCATTTCAAGATATTTGGTTGCAAGTGCTTCATTTTTAAACATGGCAACTTGGATAAATTTGAATGTAGATGCTATGATGGCATTTTTCTCGGATATCCTACTCATTTTTGTGGCTTTTGTGTATTTAATTTAGATACTACGAAAATCATTAAGACTTGTGAAGTTACTTTTGATGAGGTTAATCCTGGTACTAGACCTGATAGTGTAGGTACATGTTTATCAGAAAGCATCTTCATTGATGATGACCCTAACCTAGAGAATGAGGACCCAATCCTTCCTCTAGTCACTCGTGAGTAGAGAAGGGTGATGTTGTGTTTCATTTTGTAGAGTCAGAGCACCAGGTTGCAGACATTTTCATTAAGGTTCTTGATTCTTCTCGTTTTGCTTCTTTGCGGGGAGAGTTGGGGGCTATTAGTTCTTTTAGTCTGTTTTGAGAGGGAGTTTGACTCTTTTGCATCCATTGTATTACCGTACATATCTAATTTCAGCAACTTGCATTGTATGATAATTACATGGAGTTTTGACTATTAACCTAGTATGACATGATATCTTGCTTTAAATCTTGCCACATCTTACGCTAGTTTTCTAGATTTATCGTGTTGTTCTATGTATAGCTTAGTTTTTCCATGTTAGCTTTCTTAAATATGAGAACTTGTAATAAATCATGTCTTGTTGGATCTTGTGACTAGTTTTGCTTTAGTGATCCTCTTATGACTCATGCCATGTCAAATAGGTTAAATCTTTAACCTAATTTGGGTAGTAGATTGAGCTATGCTAGTTCTTTTTTGAAGTATGAGTTTACTTCTCTTAAATTTTGCGGATTAGGTCAGGTATAGCTTACAAACTAAGGAATAGCTCATTATTGTTGAACTAAAAATGAAATCATTTTATGCAAAAAAAAAAAAGGAATTTAACCAATTCCTTCTCATGAAACAGCTTGCCATTGCATTAGAAATGAACTTAGGGAGAGTTTTGGATGACCAAGACCGCTCTTTTAATCTTCTTGCGTAGGATGGTCGTAGTACAGCTTGAGATCTAGCACATGGCTAAGAAAGGAAAAATATGAAAAATGGTTGACTCTATTGTCAAAGAGGTAAAAAGATTGGTATGTATATTTGGAGTTGATTTGGTGTTTTTGTGTAAATTCTTGCTAAGTTAGAGCTTTTATGTCTTGTTGTGATTCTCTTGATTTTTTGATGTATTCTCCCATGACTAAGGTCAAAATGGAACATTTGTTCTTTCATATGGATCTAGAGTGAGATTTCCTAATTCATTTGGTAGATCTGAAACTTTTTGTGGAAAACTTACCATTTTCAGTAGCTTCACTCTATTTCTGGTTCATATGGTCATTTCCGATCTCTGCTTTGCTTGTGTGACCATTTTAAGTTTCTATTTGCAAAACTCCCTCTCTAAATTCTAAAACAACATCCCATTTATATTTTTGAGAAATTGCTAATGGATTCATTAAGAGAGAGATTGAAGGACCATGTGAGAAGGTCCAGTGTTATGTTGTGATGAACCATTATTATTTTAAAGGAATGAAAATTTAGAATTTATAAATTTATAGCTTTTATGGAATTCCTATAGACCTAGTGGTCTAACCGGCCAGAGGAGGCATTTTGACCAGCCACTGGTCAGACCGGCCCCCTCTAGCAATCTGGCCGGCCAAGCATTATTGTTTCGGCTAGAAATTTGATTTTTGGGAATTTTGGTCATTGAGTGTTTTGGTTTAACCTAGGTAAATGTATATGTGTTGTGTGATGTATGTTTTAGCTAACGTGGGTCAACTTGTGAAGAACATGTACCTGAAAATGAATTCTTTGTCTTTGGATATATATAAGGAGGCTTGGAGCCAAGCATGATCAACGAGGAGGATCGGCGCTATGCTCATAGAGGAGTCGAAGCCTAGAACGATCAAGGATATTGGGTAAGATGGTTGAGCTCAAGCGTGGCATGAGAAAGGAGAAAAATGTTGAAGGAAAGTTCGAGCGATGGGTTGTATCATGTGGCTTGGTTGGTCCAAATGAGGTGTGGTTCAGTGGAACCAGAAAGGAAGAGACTTACTGATACGTGGCAAGCTAATGGTGCACCTACACATGGTAACCATGGTGATTGCTTGCAAGGGAAGATGAAGACCGAGTCAAGAAAGAGTATATTGGTAAGATGACCAAAATAATGGAAACCACATTGGATCAAAACTGTGTCACTTGGGAAAGTAGTTTAGGTTAAGGAGAAGTTGAGAAGATCAAGTTGGATCAAAGGCTAAGGACTTAGCAGATTCGGGTTTACGTACTTTAAAAAGCATGCATAAGTGTAATGTGTTAGTAAAACTCATGCTGTGTGGAGTTAATAAGTTTCCTCCATATGTGCTAAGTGGATAGTATCTATTAGAGATAGATGGGGCTAGTTGCCTTATCTATTTAATGGGATGGGATGAAGATTTGCTAGTTAACTATCTAACCATAATAGGTTTACTCATTGAAGCCAAGTGTTCTAGGGTTAGAGTTTGAGAAGTGTGAGTGTTATGTGCTCTCTTGTCCTCTAGATTGAGTGGCTATAAAACCTTCATCCTCAAGTAGCAATATATCAACTTTGTTAATTTCTCATTGATCCCTCCTATGTTGGTAGATTTGCTCTTGATCTGGTTGGTTTTGATCTTATCTCTCCCCCTTCTTGATCTTGCTAGATGCCAAGGACGAGTAAACAATGAAGATGTCCCAAGAAAATCAATCCCCATCCATCTTGATATTAAGTTTGGCAAATTCTTGAAGTTGCTTAGTTTTTTGCTTGGATTTGACCTCTTCAAGTGATTTCTTGATCCGAGTATTTTTGCCTCGTATCTTTGAGAGTTGTAACTTGCTATGACATGTGAGAATACATTTAGAACTATCTTAGCTATTCTCCACCCACAAGCAAGTCATATTTCTTGTTTTCAATTTTTGCCCGGTTTTGGTGCAATCTTGCTTGTCCTTGGGTGGAATAGGTTCCTGAGACCTTAAGAAATGTGTGTGCAAAATTTTATATTATTTAAACATATATTTTTAGAGTTACACCAATAGTTGCATCGGCTCAAGCTGAAGGAACAGGAGAGGTTAGTCAAACTGTCCTCTTTCGAGTCATACCGCTAGGGCCGGCCAGACCGGTTCCTAGCTAGCGGTTAGACCACTCTTGGAAGCCGGTTTGACTGCTTGAGCCCTAAATTTCTTGGGTTTTTGAGTTCTTGATTTGCTAGCTTTTGTATTGGCTTCCTATCCTAATCTTCATACACTACTACAGAAAAGGTCATCACAGACGGTTCAAAAACGTCATCACAGACGGTTTTGTGAACCGTCTGAATTTATGGGTCAGTGATAATCGAAGGTTATCACAGACGGTTTCAAACCGTCTGTGATATCTGATAATCACAGACAATTTTTAACTAAAAACCGTCTGTGATATCTGATAATCACAGACGGTTTTTAACTAAAAACCGTATGTGATTATCAGATATCACGACGGTTTTAGTTAAAACCGTCGTGATATTCTTTCCTACCCTAAAACTATTCTCGTTTATTGGCTAGCCTCGTAATGCTAGCCATGCCCTCAAACAAGCGAGATCAGCGATGATGTTATTATGCAAGGTCTCTAAACAAAGTTCTACGAAGCAAATGATACAAACTAGTGTATCAGGTTCATTGAACCGGATACACTAGAATGTGTTACTTGCTTCATGCCCTTTGAAGGTCTATGTGGCATATATTATTACTACAAGGTCTCTAAACAAAGTTCTATGAAGCAAATGACACAAACTAGTGTATCAGGTTCATTGAACCGGATACACTAGAATGTATTACTTGCTTCATACCCTTTGAAGGTCTATGTGGCATATATTATTACTACAAGGTCTCTAAACAAAGTTCTATGAAGCAAATGACACAAACTAGTGTATCAGGTTCATTGAACCGGATACACTAGAGTGTGTCACTTGCTTCATGCCCTTTGAAGGTCTATGTGGCATATAGGGCATGTTTGGTTGGACGCCACAATTTGCCATGCCTCAACTTAAGAATTTGCCACACTTGTGGCTAGCCAAATTTGTGGCAAAAAAAGGTGTTTGGTTGATAACTAAGGTGTGGCAAAAACTTTGTGGCTATTGTTTGGTTCACTGCCACAAAAGTGTGGCAAACAATTATGGCAATGTTTGGATTACTCCACATGTAGGCTAAACACACTTGTGTAAAAATCATTATTGGAGTAACAACACCTAAAGTGATATAATACAATAGTATACCATACATTTCACCATTATAATACCAACAGTATGAACAATCCACCATTATACCATACATTTCAACAATACCATACAGTCCATAAGCAATATAATACAATAGTTCAACAATACCATATAGTACAGTTTTGTGGCCAAAGCAAATAGCAGATAATACATAAAGGCGGACAAGGGTACCTTACGCTTATGCGTCGGGAGGCGGCGCGAGGGCTCGGGAGGCGTCCGCGAGGGCTCGGGAGGCGACCGCGAGGGCTCCGGAGGCGGCGGCGAGGGCTCGGGAGGCGCGGCGGCGAGACGGTCGGGATTTAGATGTAGAATATAACTGCAGCATATGGGGAAAACCCTAGCCAGAGGGTATTTATAGGGAGGCTTATTACAGACGGTTCTAGACGTAGAACCGTCTGTGATATAAATATCACAGACGGTTCTAAGTTTAAAAACCGTCTGTGATAAATCTTATCACAGACGGTTTTATATAAAAAACTGTCTGTCATAAGCTTTACGTCAGAACGTTTCGTGTTTCGATCGTCTAATTAACGTCTCTCGATCGTTATACGAAGCGCCTATATCATTAATGTTTGGGTATACGAACCGTCTGTGCTAAAGGTTAAATATGTGCGCCTAATCCAGGTCTTTTCTACGTACGTACAATATGGCTTCTACTATTCTTGTGATCATCTCCTTCCTCTCATCTGTTCATCAAGAATTGTTCGGCCGGAACCTTACACAGGCGGCCAGCAATTTGCATCTAGAGCAGCTTCTCCGCACACGCCTTGCTCTCCTTCCCCTACTTTCTTGCATCCGTCAGCTCGACCTGACCATCCGCCGTCGACGGAGGCGTCTCGCTGCCGCTCAAGAAAGGGAAACAGCCCTTACCCTGGTTCTTCTCCACAATGTGCGCAAAGCGGAAGAAGCTCTACACGCATTGGAGAGACTGATGGATAGCCTTGCCAATCAAGCAGAAACGGCAGATTTTGAGGAATCTTTTCATGCTATCCTCTACGACATTATGGGCTATGCTACTGATTCTTTGCCCAGGCTGGAGGAGGAAGTGCTGAGGACAAGGACAATCTTAACGGCGTTCGAGAAGTCAGCGGCTGATCCTCCAAGTCCCAAAGTCGAAGAAGAAGCGTACGAAGCCCAAAAGATTACAATCTGGGAAACTCTTTACCTGTGCGACTTTTGTAATAAATTTGCCTCTAATTGAAATTAATAAATTTGCCTTTAATTTGTGATCTCTTGTTTCAGTAGTTCTGAAGTTAAGTTATTAGAAGCAATGTGTACTTATATATTAACCTCTGATCATGAACAGAATATGACAGACAAAGGGACATCACAGACGATTCTTGTCAAAAACCGTCTGTGAACATTTACACAACACAGACGGTTTTTTATTAAAAACCGTCTGTGATAATTCCAGATTATCACAGATGGTTTTTTAATAAAAAACCGTCTGTGATACTAAAGTATCACAGACGGTTCATCGGTAAGGACCGTCTGTGATACTCGACCACTAACACAGACGGTTTTGTCAAACTGTCTATGATTGGCCGTCTAGTATTAGGCTTTCTGTAGTAGTGATAACTCTATATCTATCGGAATAAAGGATCAGCAAACACTTGGTGGAAATTTTAAAGATATCATTTATCTTTCTCTGTTGCCATACTGGTTCAACATATGCATATCGCATGAACTACGGTAGAAACTACTCTGCATGGTTGACAAGTTGCGTTGAGCTTGAGCCATCGACTATGTAATTAATATACAGCTAGATGTATCGTGGAGTATAACATTAATTACTAGCAGATGAAGTTCTAGACTTTAGCGTATCCTATGCCGCCGCCATAACACCCCTTTCCCCCGGCGACGGCAGCGCCAAGGATGGATCATGGATGCTGAAGCTTGACTACTTGAGTGAGGAAGAGATGAAGATGAACCGACCAGAGAAGGTGAGGGGCAGAGGGGGTCTAACCAACTGAGTCTTAAGTGCTGACAGCGGAGCCATAGAGGGTGGAGGAATTTATCATTGTATTGTAATTCTTTGGAGGTATTTATCATTTTATTGTAATTCTTTCTTGTTTATTCTTGTTGATGTTGTATTGGATATTTGCATAAAAAATTAGACAGTAAAATCTAGGCTATCTAGTTATATCTTGTGTAGTAATGTATTTTACAATTCATTTGTAGATTTGCAATAACAGAAAAATGAATTTACGTAACTATTTCATAAACTATTCAAGTAGTACTCCTTCATTTTCAGCATAGATTTTCAATTTAGCTAAGTCTTTTGAGTTCACCCTCCATCTTTATCTAGGCTTTGCCACTGGAAACTACGGACCATGCGTGTCGGATTCCATGCACGTATGGCCGGCTGCGTTCGACGCTTTCCATTATACGTTGTCGAAAAGGGTACCACGCCCTGTGAATATGTCTTCTTTGCAGGCATTCCGGGGCAGGCAAAAGAAGCTCAGCTACGTTTCTGAACTTTGCTAAGCTAGCTTGCATAGTTTTAAATCTCCGGCTATAGCTGCCGCTATAGCCCGCTATAGCTGTTTTAGACAGATGAAGCTATTTGAGTCTATGTGTAATTTAGCCGCTATAGCCTCATTTAGCTCCGCTATTAGCTGTTTGAGAAGTCATCCGCTAAACGTCGTAGCCGGAGATTTAAAACACTGCTAGCTTGCGCCAACGACCTGCATGCCCTTGGATATGTATACAAGTCAAAAGCCTGCATGCTCTATGCAAGTCAAAAGCCTCATGCGCAGTGTACTACTGCTACCACCACCACTGTCATTGCATGTGATAACTGGCCAATGTAATGCTAGCCCGTGACATTAAAACGGCTAGTTAGACACTTGACTTCGAGACTTGACTTCGAGTATGCAATATATGTACGCTTTAATTCGTCAGTACAACAGTAGGCAGGTAGGCATCGATCATGTACGTACATGTACCATACTCCATATAGTACTAATGTCAAACCAAACCTAGTTAGTTACGTAGTATCCATTACATAAATTAAAGAGACCACGTCGGCCACAACGTTTTTGGGCAAATACCAGATACTGATCCAAACAGATAACAACGTTTTTGCGTAAACGACCTAGGCACGTTTTGGGAAGCTAGATAGCCTAATGCATGTATGCATATCATCAGTGTATGTACAGATACTGGTTGTGTACAGTACAAGCGGCGCATTTCTCTCTACTACTTTGTGTTGATATATAGTACAGTGCACACAGAGCAAGCAAGGGCAGAACACGAAGGAATGGATCCTAGAAAGTCTCTGCGAAGGGCAGGCGGATCGAGATGCATGCATACTTTACGAATCGAGTAGGCCTGTCGTCGTTATGGGCCGAAATGGTATTCCCGGGTTACGAAGGCATTCGGCTCTGTGTTCGTGTGTCTTTTAGTCAATGTATATGTGGTCCTTTTTCATTAGCTTAGATTTCAGGTGAATTAATTGGTGCATACATTCAATATGTAACGAGCGCTAAGAGGTATTGAGTTTAAGATCTGGTTAACATAATTAAAACTAGTAATTGCAGTCCACTTCTATTCTACGTATTAAGTTTGAGAAAGCTTACATGTGAGGGAGAGTGTCGAAGTATAAATGAATTGCACGTCTTTCCTTATCCGTTTAAATATTTGGTTGAACTGGTTGTTGCATGTAAGTCAATAATTTTGTCTTCTGTTCCTCATCTAGCCTACAGAGAATCAGAGATGCCCTCACTACTACAAAAAGGCTAATAGTAGACGCCAAATCACAGACGGTTTTGTGAAACCGTCTGTAATGTAAACTATTACAGACGGTTTTAATTTGAAGGCCGTCTGTGGTATTTGTGGTGGGAAAAAGGAGTATCACAGACGGTTCTCTCGCTGAACCGCTCGTGATATCGAATATCACAGACGGTTTTTATTAAAACCGTGCGTGATAATTTGGGATTATCACGACGGTTTATTATTAAACACCGCTCGTGTTGTGTTGACTATCACGCACGGTTGTTGTTAAGAACCGCTCGAGAATGTTCCTGACGGTTTTTAACAAGAACCGCCTCGTGATGTCCCTTTGTCTGTCATATTCTAGATCGAGGTTAATATATAAGTACACATTGCTTCTAATAACTTAACTACGTAATCACTGAGACAAGAGATCACAAATTAAAGGCAAATTTATTAATTTCAATTAGAGGCAAATTCATTATAAAAGTCGCATTGTAAAGAGTTTCCCAGATTGTATTCTTTGGGCCGTGACGCTTCTTCTTCGACTTGGGGACTTGGAGGATCACCGCTAAATTCTCGAACGCCGTTAAGATTGCCCTTGTCCTCAGCACTTCCTCCTCCACTGGGCAAATGATCGCAGCATCCATAATGTCGTAGAGGATAGCATGATAAGATTCCTCAGAATCTGCCGTATTTGCTTGATCGGCAAGGCTATCCATCGATCTCAGAATGCGTGCAGAGCTTCTTCCGCTTGCGCACATTGTGGAGAAGAACCGGGGTGGGTCTGTTTCCCTTTCTTGAGCGGCAGCGAGACGCCTCCGTCGACAGCGGAGGATCAGGTCAAGCTGACGGATGCAAGAAAGTCGGGGAAGGAGAGCAGGGCGGGTACGGAGAAGCTGCTCCAGATGCAAATTGCTGGCCGCTTGTGTAAGGTTCCGGCCGAACAATTCTTGATGAACAGATGCGAGGAAGGAGATGATCACAAGAACAGTAGAAGCCATATTGTATTGTATATTGTATTGTACGTACGTAGAAGAGACCTGGATTAGGAGCGCATATTTAACCTTTAGCACAGACGGTTCGTATACCCAAACATTAATGATATAGATGCTTCGTATAACGATGGAGAGACGTTAATTAGAGGATCGAAACACGAAGCGTTCTGGCATCGTCTGGTATGAAGCTTATGACAGACGATTTTTTCTAAAAACCCGTCTGTGATAATATTTATCACAGACTGTTTTAATAAAAAACCATCTGTGATAAGCTGTGGTATTTGTGGCGGGAAAATGGATTATCACAGACGGTTATTGCCGATTAACCGTCTGTGATACTTTTGTATCACAGACGGTCTGTATAAAAAACCGTCTGTGATAATTCACAGACGGTTTTTAGTTAAAAACCGTCTGTGATAATTCACAGACGATTTTTAGTTAAAAACCTTCTGTGATAATGGCTAAGGCATTTATTGCGCTGTTCGGACCGCATCTGTCTTCATTTCGATCCAGATCTAGTCACTGCTGCACACTTTTTCACTCGGGAGGAAGCTAGGCGATTTCAGGCCAATTAATTCGGTGGGAAGAGACAGAGATTGAGCTTTCAAAGATTCAGACTTTCCTGGTTGCTCTAGATATGGTTAGTAATGAAATTTATTTTTTCTTTAATTGTATTACAATTTAGGTCTAAGTAATCCATGAGTGGTTATTAAAGATGGTTAATTTGCAAAACTGTTGGTTATATAATAGCTGTTGTGTTTGTAATATGAATTGAGCTAGCAAATTAAGTCTCAATATAATAAATGTGGCCGGTATATATGTAGTTATAATTAGTTAATCTAGATTTTAATACTAAGTTGTTATATATGTACGTACCGTAGGACCGAAGCTGGATGTATGCCGCGAGCCGTGTGAGTGAAGAGTACATTAATGGCGTTTCTGCTTTTATAAGAGCTGCCGAGGAGGATATGTTGAATAAGGGGGTGGAATATATGTGCTGTCCATGCATCGATCATGAGAATTTGAAGATATTTAAGAACCGAGGGCAAATTGAATCGCACTTGATTCGGATGGGTTTCAAAAAGGATTATACGTGTTGGACCAGTCATGGCGAAGTGAATGATCATATGCCGCCGGATGACATCGCCGGTGAAGTGAATGATATGCCCCCGGATGACATCGCCGGTGAACTGAATGACATGCCGCCGGCTGATGTCGATTGTGGCTCGGATTCGGATAGGTTGCACGATGATAATCTGGAGCAGATGCTTCGCGATGTAGAAGAGAACTATGATGAGAGAGAGTATGTTAAATTCCATGGCTTGATGGAGGACTCAGAGAAACCTTTGTACACGGGCTGCAAGTACACGAGGTTGTCGGCCGTGCTTGAACTGTTGAAATTGAAGGCAAGCAACGGTTGGTCCGACAAGAGTTTCACGGCGCTGCTAAGTCTTTTCGCGGGCATGCTTCCGGAGGGAAATGAGTTGCCTAAAACCACGTATAAAGCCAAGAAGGTTCTTTGTCCGTTGGGAATGGAAGTAGAAAGAATACATGCATGCCCGAACGACTGTATCCTCTACCGTAAAGAGTATGCAAACATGCATGTATGTCCGGTGTGCAACGCATCCCGATACAAACGTAACAATCAATCAGATGATGGCGAGGGAACAGAGGCGAAGAAAGGACCTCCTGCTAAGGTGACATGGTATTTTCCTATAATTCCCCGTTTGAAAAGGTTTTTTGCAAATCCAAAGGAGGCAAAACTGCTGTGTTGGCACTCGGAGGAGCGCAAGAAGGATGGAATGATAAGACACCTTGCTGATTCCGCGCAGTGGAGAAACATCGATAGGAGTTTTGCAGAGTTCGGTGCAGAACCAAGGAATATAAGGTTTGGACTGAGTACAGATGGAATTTATCCTTTCAGTAGCATGAGCAGCCGACATAGCACATGGCCCGTGACTCTCTGCATCTATAACATTCCTCCTTGGTTGTGTACGAAGCGAAAGTACATTTTGCTGTCGATACTTATCCAAGGGCCAAAACAACCTGGGAATGATATCGATGTGTTCCTAGCACCGTTGGTGGAAGATCTAAAAGTACTATGGAACGAAGGGGTACAGGTATGGGATGCATACAAACGAGAGAATTTCACTCTGCGCTCCTTATTGTTCTGCACCATAAATGATTATCCTGCCCTTGGTAACCTATCGGGCCATAGTACAAAAGGTGCCAAAGCTTGTACTCACTGTTTAGATGGTACCGAGAGTGTGTGGCTGAGACATTCACACAAAACCGTCTACATGCGTCACCGCCGGTTCCTTCGGAGGGCTCACCCATACCGCAAGATGAAGAAACAATTTGACGGAGAAAAGGAAGACGGTTCAGCTCCAAGGCATTTAAGGGGACACGAGGTTTATGATATGGTTAAGGATTTAGATGTTGTCCTCGGAAAGGGACGTAAATTGAGGGCTCATGAGAAGAACACCTGGAAGAAGAGATCAATATTTTGGGACTTACCTTATTGGGAGTACCTAGATGTTTAAGCCTCGCATCGACGTCATGCACGTAGAAAAGAATGTGTGAGACAGCTTGATTGGTCTCTTACTGAGCATCCGTGATAAAACAAAGGACGGTGTCAACGCACGGCTTGACTTGGCTGACATGGACATCGGCCGAGTTAGCACCGACAAGCACCGATAATGGACGAACGTACCTTCCCCCGCGTGTTACACTCTGCCCAAGGTGAGAAAACAGAAGCGTGCGGTGCTTGCATGGTGTCAAAGTTCCGTCTGGTTACTCCGGCAACGTGAAGAAACTTGTTTCGATGCAAGATTTGAAGTTAAATGGCATGAAGTCTCATGATTGTCATGTGCTGATGACACAGATGCTCCCTATTGCAATTAGAAATATTTTGCCGATCAAAGTCCGAGAGACAATCATGAGGCTATGTTATATTTTTAACACTATTGCTCAGAAGGTCATCGATCCCGAAGGACTAGATGCTCTGCAGGACGAGGTGGTGATGACTCTATGTCACCTTGAAATGTATTTCCCTCCTTCGTTTTTCGATATCATGGTCCATCTCATTGTTCACGTTGTGTGGGAGATAAAATGTGCGGCCCGTATTCCCACGTAGCATGTACCCATTTGAGAGGTTCATGGAATTCTCAAGTCCTACGACGGAATCGTTCTCGGCCGGAGGGCAGCATCGTCGAAGGTTATGCAAGCGAAGAGGTCATTGAGTTTTGTGTCGATTATATGGCTCAGATTCAACCGATAGGTGTCCCTCAATCTCGTCATGAGGGGAGGTTGAAGGGTCTCGGAACTATCGGAAGGAAAGCAATCACTCCAGATATGGACACGTATACTCAAGCCCATTTCACGGTGTTGCAACACATGACTGAAGTGGCGCCTTATGTGGACCAGCACAAGGGTGTGCTTCGGCAACAGAATCCGGAGCGGCCGGATGTTTGGATCATGAAGCAACACAACCGTCGGTTCAACCAATGGTTGAAGGAGCAAATCGCTAGGAGCTCGCCGAGTGAGACGCTCACATGGTTGGCAAAAGGGCCGACATTTACAGTTGTGACATGGCAAGGATATGACATAAATGGGTACACATTCTATACGCAGTCTCAGGATGTCAAGAGCACTAACCAGAACAGCGGTGTCCGCATAGATGCATCAGATCGATGGGTCGAGAAACTCGTACTATGGCTTCATAGAAGAGATTTGGGAGCTCGACTATGTGGTTTTCAAGATCCCCTTATTTCACTGCCGTTGGGTGCATCTCCCACAGGTGAAGGTTGACAAGTACGGTGTCACGACCGTGGACCTCCAACGTGTCGGGTACAAAGACGAACCATTCGTACTCGCCAATCAAGTTGTTCAAGTTTTCTATGTAACCGACCCGGCAAATAAGAAACGCCATGTAGTTCTTCATGGAAAAAGGAGAATTGTCGGAGTGGAGAATGTAGTGGACGAGGAGGAATACAATCAATTTGACGAGTTACCTCCTTTTGGAAATGGCATAAGGGTCGACGATGAACAACGTGACGAAACTAGTTACGTACGCATTGATCATGATGAAGGGCTAATTTTTAAAGGAAATAAGCAAGTACAATAAGAATGTATATGTGAAAATGTGTGACAATTTTGAGATGTATATGTGAAAATGTGTGACAATTTTGAGATGTATATGTGAAAATGTGTGATGTAGTCAATTTTGAGATGTATATGTGAAAATGTGTGACAATTTTGAGATGTATATGTGAAAATGTGTGATGTAGTCAATTTTGAGATGTATATGTTCCAATGTATATGTGTGATGTATTTGAGAATGACAAAATGTATTGGCATTTATGTATATGTGTGATGTATTTGAGAATGACAAAATGTATCAAGAAATACACTATGTGAATGCAGCTGGTTGGTGTTGTATATGAATGCAGCTGTTTGGTGGTTGATATGAATGCAGCTGTGTAGTTATTGGTGTTGTCTTAATTGCAACAGCCGGCAAAGGCTTATCACAGACAGTTCTAAACTTAGAACCGTCTGTGATAGTAAACTATCACAGACGGTTCTAAGTTTAGAACCGTCTATGATAAGCCTCTATCACAGACGGTTCTAAGTTTAGAACCGTCTGTGATATGTTATCACAGACGGTTCTAAGTTTAGAACCATCTGTGATAATCTCCCTACATATACCCTCTCGCTAGGGTTTTCCGTGTGCGCTATAGTTATTCGATTAGATCTAAATCCCGAGCCCGTCGTCGCCGCCGCCTCCCCGAGCCCGTCGCCTCCTCCTCCTCCGTCGTCGTCGCCGCCTCCTCCTCCTCCGTCGTCGTCGCCGCCTCCTCCTCCTCCGTCGCCGCCTCCCCGAGCCCGTCGCCTCCTCCTCCTCCGTCGCCGCCTCCGCCTGCGTCGCCGCCTCCTCCTCCTCCGCTGTCCCTAAGGTCACCAAAACCCTAAGGTCATCAAATCCCTCCCCGAGCTTCATGCTTACTGTTAGTGTTTAGGGTTGATGCTTGATGCTTCATACTGTTATGGTTAGTTGCTTAGTACATATTTAGGGTTGATGCTTCATGCTTACTGTTAGTGTTTAGGGTTGATGCTTGATGCTTCATACTGTTATGGTTAGTTGCTTAGTACATATTTAGGGTTGATGCTTTATGCTTACTGTTAGTGTTTAGGATTGATGCTTGATGCTTCATACTGTTATGGTTAGTTACTTAGTACATATTTAGGGTTGATGCTTCATGCTTACTGTTAGTGTTTAGGGTTGATGCTTGATGCTTCACACTGTTATGGTTAGTTGCTTAGTACATATTTAGGGTTGATGCTTCATGCTTACTGTTAGTGTTTAGGGTTGATGCTTGATGCTTGGTACATATTACATTGGTACATTGTTTACTGTAGTAGCTTAATTACTTTGCTATTTGGTACATATTACATTGGTACATTGTTTACTGCAGTAGCTTAGTTTAATTTGCTATTTGGTACATACTACATTGGTACATTGTTTACTGCAGTTGCTTAGTTTACATTGGTACATATTACATTGCTTGTTGTGTTAGTATATAGTATATAGTATATAGTATAGGCACATAACCCCTCTCTGTCCACATCACCCCCTCCCTTCTCCCCCTTCCCTCTACTCCTCTCCTCTCTTCCTAACATTGAGCATCATGTTTCACTTTTCTTGCTTCCTCATCTTATCATGTGCAACCCTACAATTTGAGAGCACAAATTAACCAATCAAGGAAGAGTATCCGGATAAAGAAATCTTGCGATTATTGCAGAAGATACATTGACCATTTGGGTGGAAAGAAATACATTGTGTCGTCAGGCTCATGACTGCCAATTCGAAGCATAGCATAGCATCCGAGGCACATCCGAGGCCTGCAGCTGTGTCTTGAAGAATGCCAAGAGCTGGTCTTCAGATGTGGCATTCCTCATAACCCATCTGAAGACCAGCTCTTGGCATTCCTCAAGACATAGCAGCAGGCCTCGGATGTGCCTCAGATGTTGCTATGCTTCGAATTGGCAGTCATGCGCCTGACGAAACAGTTGATCTTTCCACCCAAATGCTCCATGTATCTAGACAAAAAAACAGCAAATGAAGCAAGTGACATACTATAGTGTTCCCGTTCAATGAACCGGATACACTAGTTTGTGTCATTTGCTTCATAGACCTTTGTTTAGGGACTTTGCTATTTAGTTTATAGTATTAGCAACTAAAGTAGGTGCTAGGATAGGCAACATGTCACCCGCGCATTCTTCATAGAACTTTGTTTAGAGACCTTGTAGTAATAGTATTACAAAATGTAAGGCAATTTTAGTATAAAAGTTCAAAAAAAAAGAAATTCCCAGATTCTTCGGTGAGCAGCCGACATAGCCGACTTCTTTGGTGAGCGACTATCTATCGCTTCTTCCACTCCTTCTCTTCATCTCTGGTCTCGGATCACGTACACGATGGCGATGATTCGATTAGATGAATCATCGCTCATCGCGCACGTGATCCAAGCGACGAGAGATGAAGAGAAGGAGTGGAAGAAGCAGATGGATAGTCGCTCACCAAGAAGTCGGCTATGTCGGCTGCTCACCAAGAATCTGAATGTCTTTTTGCACTTTTGTAATACAATTGCCTTGAATTTTTGGGAAAAGAAGGACTTGATACATTGGTACATTGGAAAGATAGGCACATCGCCCCCTCTCTATGCCCATATCACCCCCTCCCTTCTCCCCCTCCCCTCTACTCCTCTCTTATCTTGCAATTCAATATGATCACTTTCTCATCTTATCTTAATAGACCCACAAAATGAGCAACATGTCACCCGCGCATTCTTCAACATCATCGCCGGAGGCGTCCGCTCCAACATCAAGACGCCAAGGAAGAGGACTATCAAAGAAGCCTGAGGGCCGACAGATCATCACAGCAGTGAATGCATCTGGGGTCCCTATCCTTCCTCAAAAAGCAGTAAACGCATTCCGAACCATGGTCGGAGTAGTTGCACGAGAATGAATTGAGATCACATACAATTCGTGGAAGAACGTGCCTGACACTCGGAAACGTGAGCTGTGGACTGAAATTTTGGTATCGTTCGAGTTCCCAGAAGAACACCTGGACGCTGTGCAACAACAAACCTACAAAGCGGCGTGCAAAGCATGGAAGAACTTCAAGAGTACGCTTGTCAAGAAATACGTGGAGACGGACGAAATGGCTATTCATAAATACCCATTCCTGGAACCACAATGGGAAGAGTTCAAGGCGATGAAAACGACCGAAGATTTCAAAAGTACAAGTGTGGCGCACAAGGCCCTCCAGGCAAAAAATACACACCCTCACAGACTTGGCACAGCTGGGTATGCGGGTAAAATCCCAGATGGAGGAAGGAGGATGAGCTGGCAGCTGCACAGGACATCGCCCGCCGTTTTCCAATATCCCGGATGACCGCGCTCGAAATTGGATTAGAGCAAGGTCATCTACAACGACATCGAGGACGTCACATTTGAAACCTGCAGACCAGCAAGTGACCGAGCGCTGGTAAGAATCGATCGAACTACGAGCTTGTAATTACTCCACAACTTCGCATTTAATTGAAATGACATGTCGTGCTCTTGCGGGAAGAGCCGAGTTTTCAATCTACCCCGGATCATTCCAGGAACAAGGAGAATGATATGCTCTCCGTGGCCCAGGAAACAAGGAGCACCGGCCGCACGAGAGGCCTTGGGCTTTACGTTCCTTGGAAACATGGTTTTCAAGATGACTCCGACATGTATCGCGCAGAAGAGAAACAAAGCGGCGTGACGCACAGCTACGAGAAGAGATCAAGGCATCTCTTAGAGAGGAGATACTGGATTCGCTGGCTGATGTAATCAGAGATGAGGTGCGGAAACAGACAGAAAGTCAGCAGGCCGCTACCACCGCTCCTGTGCTAGCCAGCCCGCCCAACCGTCCGAGTAGCTGCGCGTCGAATCCGACGCAATCCCAGGCCAAATTTCCTATGGACGACATCCTGGTAATAATTATTACCTCTCGAATGCTTGCTCCATTGGTAGGTCTATTCGAGTAGTTAATTTTGTATCGTTATGTAGGAGCCTACGAAGCGCAAGCTCCAAGTGAGATATGGCTCCATTCCCTTGTACGCTGCTTGGGGCCAGGCATATTCGTCGGTATCGGGGCCATGGTGCATGGTCAAACTTTAGCGCCAGGCTTCGCAAAAGTTAATGTGGATGGTGTGTATGTCAATTTTGAGGTGGTCCCGCTACCGAAGCCCCCAACGACGAGATCGTGACTCTAGGACAGGCCATTGGAACATTCATCCAGTGGCCCAAAAGCGATATCTCCCTGGAGGCTTCTTCACCGGTGGTAGGACCAGAGCAACTTGCACTGGTGCCATCTCCATTACAAGATCAGTCGGTTCCACCACCGGATACTACACCGGTGCTATCTCCACGGGCCCTATTCTCGCCAGAGCAACTTGCACCGCTGCTACCTTCCAAGTCGACTTCCGTGAAGTCGACCTATAGCCGAGGCAGCAAGGCCAGCAAGGGCAAAGCAAAGAAGACCAATGATGATATTCCGTACCACCCTTTGGCCCGCAAATTCGTGCTTGGCGAGCCGTTGCTCGAACAAAAAGACCTCCAAAAGCTACCACATAGTTGCACGCAATTGCACACGTGGTATATGCAGCAGTCCAATAAGCTAGAGGGAGAACGGACTTCAAGTATCACTGTCAAATTCACCGACGAAGATTTACACCACAATCTTCAAGAGTGTATGTTCGTGGTCGCCTTTGAGGATTTATTCGATCTGTTCACGCTCAACGCTCTTGACGTCTCAATCATGCGATCTTTGACGCCGTAAGTGTGTACAATCACGTCTCCGTTAATGTCATACCGATAAATGCCATATCTAATTTTTCGCCGTGTGTATATATATAGACACATGCTGATCAAAGCTAGATTATCCAACTCATCACCTGGTTTCTTGGACCCACAATTGGTCGCCAAGGATACCATCGACCAGAGACACCCTCGTCGAGAGGTACATTGCATCGGGATCTGGTTGCCGCAATAAGGACTATGTACTTATGCCCTTCAATCAGAACTTTCATTGGATTTTAATAGTAATTGTACCAAAATGGAACAAGATATATTACCTTGATTCCTAAGTAAGAATAAAATGGACTTCACGCTTGTCACCAAGTAATCGATAGGTAAGCACATATTCCCCATACATATCTACATTGTACTCTTTCTTTCCTTCCGAATGACTAAGGTTAACTTTTCGAATTACGAGGGCGTTCGCGATGTACATTGAAAAGGAGGTGACTCAAGCGGGGCCAAAGGCCTGCTGACACATGTTCGAGATTTTAAGGTATTCGCTATTTCACATTAATTAATCCTATGCAACAGTTGGTACTAATGCCTCTTGAACTAACGCATTCCATTTTTTGCAGTGCCACCAGCAGTAGCCGGGCAACACATGTGGATACTACGTTTGCCAACATATGGAACTACTCCTCGATTCCTCGAGACTCACCAATCGCAAGGTTTGTCACTCTTCCCATAATTACTTCATACTTATCACGTTACATATATATGCACATTGATATTCCTATCGATAGGCTGTGTCCATCCCGTCAACTGCATTGAAACAGTCTGATTTTGGAGGGATTCAAGGAGAGTTGGCGTACTTTTGGCTGACTCAAGTCATAAAGCCAGGAGGACGGTTCCACTGCGCACCATGATTTCTTATTGGTCTTATCACTAAGTGTAAATGCAGTGTAGATCTTTTGTAACTGTGCATTTGTAATGGATATTTCATTTCAATTCAATTAATCGATTTGCGAAATGGATGCATGCTTTATGTTTGTGAAATGAAGTGCGATGTCAATTGGATGTTTTATGTCTGTGAAATGTATCTGAAAGCAAATGAGATGTGTGAATTGTATGTTTTTTGTCTGTGATTATCTGCTTGTTTCAGAGGGTATGGCTAGCATTCCTGAGGCTAGCCAATAAGAGAAATATATGTAGGGGCCGAAGGGAATATCACAGACGGTTTTTTACTTAAAAACCGTCTGTGATAGCTGATAATCACACACGGTTTTTACTCAAAAATCGCTCAGTGATATCGATATCACTGACGGTTTTAACTAAAACCGCTCGTGATTATGGCTATCACGAGCGGTTTTGAGTAAAAACCGTCGTGATTATCAGCTATCACGAGCGGTTTTAACTAAAACCGCTCAGGATTATCGCTATCACGGACGGTTTTGAGTAAAACCGCTCGTGATAGCCATAATCACTGAGCGGTTCAAAACCATCTGTGATGACATTCGATTATCACTGACCCATAAATACAGACGGCTCACAAAGCCGTCTGTGATGACGTTTTCGAACCGTCTGTGATGACCTTTTCTGTAGTAGTGCCTCCAAGTCTCCAACTAAGAAACAAAGCCAATTAGCTAAAGAAAGAACGCAACCTCTGCTACAACTATTAGCAACAAGAGCTAGAAGCGCTCATATTACTTTGAAAAAAGGTACTATCATCCACTAACAACGAACTGGCAATTAACAGATTGCAACAACAGATCATGCATACTCGTAGATAGCCATTACATCTTAGTTGCATGCTCGACTACCTACGTACTTCCATTACAACACCATGAAGCCCATTATTAGATACTGCCTAAAACATAGTAAAAACCCTAGAAACGGAAAGAAACTTGTTGCGCGATAGCAAAATGAACGACTAAAAATGCATGTCGGGCTCCAGCTCTGGATTGTTCCCGCAAGGGAAAATTTAGTGGTATCCGCCGCTACCAGATCCGGATCCACCACCTCCACCGCTGCCGGACCCGCCATTTGTGCCGCCACCTCCACCACCACCCTTGCCACCGCCTATTCCTCTCGCGTAGCCTCCACCGTAAGAGCCGTCGCTACCAGCCTCTCCACCGCCAGAGCCAATGCCACCTCCACCTCCATAACTTGGAGCTCCGGCAACACCTCCAGCACCACCACCACCAGCGCCAGCACCGCCACCACCAGCATCGGCGGCATACCCGCCACTGTATGGAGCCGGTGCCGTTGCTATGCCACTCTCACCGTAGCCTTTGCCAAGGCCAGCCCCGACTCCATAACCGCTAGCCCCATTTGCACCACCGCCTCCGCCACCGCCACCGCCTCCACCTTTACCATCAGCGTTGGCATACCCACCACTACTAGGGGCATATGCTGAACCACTCTCACCATGGCCTATGCCATAGCCGGACCCAGAGCCAGACCCAGATCCACCATTTACTCCACCGCCACCACCACCTCCTCCTCCTCCACCACCTCCCTTAGCAAAGTTCCAATCATTACCCCAATCTCCACCACTCTCACCGGATCCAAAGCCACCACCTCCTCCGAACCCTGAGCCCCAACCACTTCCACCCGATGCACCGCCGCCGCCTCCCCCGCCTCCACCGCCACCACCGGCACTCGAGCTAGAGAATCTAGCTACCCTTGCAGCATTGGTGAACCCAATGCTCAAGAGGACAGCGAAACCAAGAGCTACAAGCTTAGTGCCGGTAGCCATTGTGAGTGAGGTCGGTTGGACCGTGGGAGTAAGATGAGGTGAGTGATGAACAGCAGAGGATTGCGTGGGTATTTATAGTGGTGGAGGCCGTGCATGGGTGGAATATTTTAGGACGGGCGCTGTGGGTTGTGAGTGAAACTGGTGGCCACTCAAGGGGATTCGATGTGAAGTTTTCTAATCTGTGGCACTGTTGACTGCATCGATCAAGCAGACAGTATTTCTTATAGAATCTCTTTGATATCTTTATTTATGTTGGTAATTAATTGATCCAGATCAACTGTAGAAGGCACTGGAGTTTAGCTGTTTGCTTGGTTTCTTTCAAAGCCTAATTAGCTAGAGATTCCCATCTCTTGGCATAGACGGATTATATTTTCTCCTTAGCATCAAAGTACGTGTCTTGTCTGTTTTGATCGATGTTAGCAAGTGCATGATCGTACAGTGGCGCATGAACATGAATTCCTGAAACCCATGGACGATCACTCTCTCTAGGCTATGTGGATCACTTCATGTTTTGGTTCGTAACAGTACTAGTACTAGAGGCACTTGAAGTTCGGCCATGAATGAGCTATGCTTCGTCGGTGTGATTTGAGCAAGGTCTAGCTAGTGCCCTTATTCAGTCTTTCACATGCAGCTGCTCGGCGAGTCGAATTATTAATCTTTTGATAGACGACGAAGTAGAGTGTTGACTTGGATTAATTGCGCTAGGGTGTGACCGTCGTGCTGCGATCTAGGATTCAACGCGTGGCCGACGCAGGGTTTTCAAAATCGGTCAAAAATCAACCAAAAATTGAAAATATCAGGCCCCCAGTAAAATTTCGCATCAGTAAAAAAATCCGTTTTCTCATGAATTTTATCAAATAAAAAAAACTTATAACCATTTCAAATCGCATACGTGCGCATAATCTGATTGTAAGGTCATAGATAGGAGGGGGACACTGTAGTTTTCTTCATCTTTTTTTTTAGGAGTACACTGTGGTTAGCTTGCCTAATTATAGCTACGCGAACATGGAGAGATCCATCATAAAAAATACAGTACTCGATTTGACCTAGGAGTTCACATTTCCGATTCTCCTGCTTACAAGGCCCCAAAAATATTAACAGAAACAAATGAAAGATCCTAGCCATCTCAATCGATGAGATTCGACAGTTAATAATAGTACCAACAATGAAGTGGTAATAATAGTACTAATTGCAGCTAGGCTAGCTAGGGTAAGACTTCGATTTACGTGTGGGTAATTGATCGGGCGAGGCGACCCATAAACACAATGTTAGATAACGTAGTTCGACACAATGGATCCAATATTCCAATTCCGTTGGCATCCGGATTTCAGATAACTAGCATCATGTTTAGCAGTACTAGTACACTAGTACAATCACATATATCCACTACTTCTGAAATGAGTTTGGATTGAGTTGAGGTGCGAGTCACGGCGTGGGACTCCTCGGCGGCCGGAGTTGTAGGAACTCGCCGGCGGAGAGGCGACAACGTCGGTAGGGAGCGCCGGTGCAGTCTCAGTCGCCAATCTGCGGCCGATGGCTGGCCTGGGGCAAATGCATCCGTAAGGTTAGTAACTATGAACACCTCGGCCGAGCCCGTGAGAACACGCACCGTTAGATCATTCCGGTAATGCAAGATGGGCCGAGTCGGCCCGAACCAGGAGCCTGAGCCGTCAGATGCTACTCAAAAGTAAGCCTTCATCGGACGGGCCCATACTACGCAGTCGTGTTTCGGAGCCCAGGCCGACAACAAATGGGCCAGCTTAAGAGAGTTGGGTCAAGAAGTACGAATCAAACATATCCGCCCAACGAAAACAATTTTGACAAGTGTAATTTTGTTATTACCATCTTCTTTCTGGCCGGGTAAAAACTACAAGTAAAAACTACCGTGCACACACACACACATATTTTTTGAAGTACATGCATGGAGGAATTTTGCGGAACCTGTAGGACCTCTACATGTACGTATGGTCTTGTGGTAGGATCTCTACTTTGAAATATATCCTTTATGTACATAAAACTTGTGTAGTTTATATATATTCATGTTGCTTTATATTTAATTATTGGTGTATGAGACTAACATGATTATCAAGTGTTTGAAAGGTTTAGTCCCAAATTTTGCTTGACGACATGGAGATGCATGCTAATGTTAATAACACTACTACAAAAGAGGTTATACTGGACAGCTACATCATATACGGTTCATAGAGAACCATCTGTGCTGTAATTATCACAAACAATTTTACAAGCGTGACCGTGTACCGTCTATGATACGTAACTGTGACAAACGGTTCATACGAATAACCATCTATGATATTTTCACAGACGGTTATTAATACGAACTATCTATGATAATGCAAAACATCATAGATGGTTTATATCAATAACCGTCTATGATAACCGTATGTGATATTGGCAGACATCACCGACGGTTCATATTAATAACCGTCTATGAAAGTTTACAGACAGTTATTAATATAAATCATCTGTGATCGTTTCATATCACAAACAGTTTATGGTTGGAATCGTCTGGGATACATGTAACATCCTGAAATTTCAAGTGCTAAAAAAAGTGGAGTTTTAAAAGTTTTCTTGCATTTTGCTAGCACTCAAATTTCTTCTGAGTATTTATTGGAAATCTTTTTGAGTTTTGTGCCATACAAATTAATAATCAAGAGTACTCCCAAATGTAAATAATAATCTTGCAAGTTACAAAAATGGAAAGATGTCATTACAGATCATGAATTCAAAATGCTAACGTCTTGAATTCAAATTCAGGACAATAAAAATATTAAAATGCAACCAAAAAGGAATATTAGAACATCTTTCTAAGCGATTAGACTAGGAGTTCCTTTCCTTTACTTTAATTAGCATTCAAAAATTTATGAATCCAATCATAGGAAAATAATGTTTAGATTAAAACCCAAGGGCAAAATTAAAATAAAATAGAGAAATAGAAGATTTTGTGTCCAGATAATGGAACCAAGATTGGAATTAAAAGTTCAAAAATTTCAATCAATAATCTTAAGCCTAAAATAGAATTTAAATTAAAGGTTCAAATTTTAGAATCTGGCAAAGCTCAAAATCCATAAATATAAAATTTAAAATGCGAATTAAAAATAAAAATCCCAATTCTCAAAATTCTCCTCTCCTTCATGTGGGCTCCTCGTTTTTCTTTTTCTTCCCTCCCCTTTTCCGCTCTCTCTCTCTCCTTCCTACTGCCGAATGGGCCCGATCCCTGTACTGCCTTCTTTCTTTTCCTGCCTCCACCCCATTTCTTTACTTTCTTCTCTGTCCTTCGGCTGGGCTCACTGCTTCCACACCCGAGCTCTGTCACCCCGGCCCCATCTCTGTCCCGTCGCCCACGTCGTCGCGCCAGGGAGTGCGTCACTCTCCCTGTGCCGTCGCGTCGCCACACCCTGCAACCCGCGCCTGCCCCGTCGCGTCGTCCCCGTTGCCATGCACAGCCCATGCTGGCGTACACCCCCGCCAGGCCATCGCCCATGCCCCGACCCTACTCCGCTGAGCACGCACTCACTTATAAGGCGGCCTAAGCCCCCAGCACATCCCCTTGCCCCCCTCCTTCCTCCGTCAAGCTCTCCGCTCTGAATGACTTTGTGCACGCCGCCGCCCGCCATCTCGTCCCGGCCAACTCCGGCAAATATTCCGGGAAGTGAGCGCGTCACCTCGTGCCTCAACCTTCCATCTGCCTCCTCGTCGAGTTAATCGAGTTTTCGTTCCCCGGAGCTCGCGCGCCGCCCCCTCCTCCCCAACACCGGCCGCCGCCGCCATTGTCGCCGCCCCCTTCACCCCGGTCGACCTCCCTCCAATTCGGCGGGGTGGGAGCACCACCTCGGTGTCCCGACGCCATCACAACCGCCGGCCGCAGCTCCCGCTGCCCGTGCGTCACCGGCGCCATGCGCATGCCCGCGCCGCCATGGAGCTCCACTGCTGGCTCGCCTCGGGTCCCCTCCGGTCACCCTGCTCACCCAGGTAGGTTCTTGGAACACCACCGATGCTCGTGCGCACGCCGCCTCTCCCCTCTCTTTCTCGGCCGCCGGCGCCTCCTTCCCACCCCCACCGCCGGCCGCCCCACGCAGCCGCCCGGCCGCCTCGCAGCCGCTCCGGCCCGGGCGCCACTTCCCACAGCCCCTCGCCTCCCTAGCTACCCATTTTGTCGGTCCCAACCTCCCTTCGACCGCCGCTCGCCGCCGGCAAGGTTCCCCTCCATCGGCTCTGCCTTGCTCTGTTTGGGGGCTGCCCTCCTCGCTAAGCTCTTCCAAAATAATTCCCCTTTTCCAACCGCTAAGCTCTTGTTGCTCAGTTGGCTAGCTGCGCATGCCTAAACATGATGCCTGAGGTATTAGGTTCGAACCCATCTTTCTCCCCTTTTGCTTTATTTTCTCTAACTCATTTTAATTAAGAAAAATTAGGAGATAAGCTAGGGCAGCTAATAAATTTAATAAGGATTTAAATAAGCATGTTAAAAATTTAATCATGGATTAATCATAATGCGCTAATCACTAATGTGCCTTTAATCTTTATTTTAAAAAGCTTAAATACTAATCAAAGGCCTAATAAGAAGTTTAGAAAGGAGTCAAAAGAGACTAGGAAGGGTTTAGGTTTGGACTAGATATCGTAACAAATAACTGGTGTACCTTTAGTATTTATTTTATGATTAAATCCAATTATAAGTTAAAGGCATTTTTGGTTAAATGACCAAACTGATTAAAGACCACCCTAATTATAGTTAAAATATGCCCAACATTTAATATGACGCCATTAAATAAATCTCAGTAATAGATTTAATTAGTAGCAATATTAAAATATGATTTGATACAACAAGCTTTGCCTAGATAACTGAATTTAAAATAAGTTTAGATTTAAACTAAGCATAATAATAAACAAAGTATAGACAAAACAATGGTGCCCTTACCTAAATCTTGACATTGGATTTAATAAATAATAATGTAGGGCAAAAATGTATACAACAAGTTAGGACCCGTGTAAATAGATCCTAATTCCAAATAAACCATGCCCAATAGTATCTATGGGTGCGCAAACTAATATCATTTCATGCAAAAAGCATCTTTAATTAGCAGGTTATGCTAAAATGCAACCTCGCCTAAATACTAGCCATATGGTCCTTACCTTAGGATTTAAATTATGATATTTAAGAATATTTAATACACAGATGGCTCATGGAACTGCCTTGATAAATATAAAAATAATAAATAGAAGTTATTAAATAAAATAGGGTAAGTCATAGTATTCAATGGCTGGCTCAACCTAGTCCCCCCAAATCTAAAGCAAAATAATCTCATCAATATTTCTATGTCGTAAACCCTCCTTCATTCAATGTCGTTCTACCAATAATCGTTTCATTCCAACTAGTTCGGCCCCGACAATACCCCGCACCCAATCAACCTTGTCTCAAATTGCCTATTTTATCATAATAAAAGTTATCAAGTTCAATTGGATTTATTTGGGTCTTTTGAGTTATTTGTATTTATTTGGATTCAGTTATTTAGCGCGTAATTAGAAATTGGAGCCCTGAAGATTGATTGGAGCAAGTGAGACCAAGATGTAGACAAAGACGAAGACCAGAACTCAAGCCATCAAATAAGAAAGCTTTTGAGTGAGCTCAAGACCGCGGAAAACCGCGCAAGGCGAGTCAATACTTTGATCATGTTGAACCTACATTTTCTGTAAATTATTTTCATTTAAATTATCAAATTGCATGCTGTTATTTTATATGCAAATACATGTTTAATTTACGATTCTAGTTATATCCCATTGTGTACCTTGATTAATATTACCCCTCCTTTGGAATATTTGAATTTGTG
This sequence comes from Dendrocalamus sinicus, assembly GCA_036346575.1. Lineage (NCBI taxonomy): Eukaryota > Viridiplantae > Streptophyta > Magnoliopsida > Poales > Poaceae > Dendrocalamus > Dendrocalamus sinicus. The sequence continues at coordinate 14,987,883 of CM070670.1, forward strand.
AACCTTGTCGTCCTAGCAAAAATTATAATATTAACCTTTCGAAAATAAGTCCGTAATTATATGACATGCTTAGTGTTGCTTAGATACTCATGGGCGCGAGAACTCTCAAGCATCACTTTTAATCAGGAGAAAATTTGGTTGGGCAGTCATGGTGGTAATGACTGGTATATGTTGGTAAGATTATTTTATGTTTCCAAAAACGCCAACTTGCTTAAATATCTGGGCGGATGGTTCGAGAGTGTGTGTGTGTGTGTATGTGGTGCGGTGGAAGCACAAAGTGGTTAGTGGTAAATCCGCCCAAATAACCCTAAGGACCGAATCTTGTCATGACCTCCTGTGTAAAACAAGTGCAACCACAAGTCTGTAAAGTACAACTTGGCTTAGTAAATTTACCGAACCCTGGAAGTCATCATCATGGCAGTAGTGCAAGTGGCGGCCTAGGTGGCAGGCTTGAATGGGACTCCCACAAGTGGCGCCCTGGGTGGCAGGCTTGTGGGAGAAGTTCTCTTGCGACGTGCTAGCAGTGTGGGTAACCAGCTGCTAGGCGCATAGGAGGGGAACATCCCGCACAACGAATGGGTCCCACCGCAAATGGGAGCAACCCATAGGGTGAGATGATGGAAGGGGCGAGGTACTTTGAATGGTTACTGTGATGGTTTGCTCAACTGCATGACTAAGGAATCATGCGGGGCAACGAGTGAACTGTCTCTTGTGGGTAAAGTGTGCAAACTCTGCAGAGTCAAAACTATTCGAATAGCCGTGCCCACGGTCAAGGGCGGACATGGGAACTTAACCAGATATAGTTCTATTTCAAAAACTTTGTGGGTGGAAATGGAAAAAGTGGAGGGCAGTGGAAAGCCCTGATTTGAGTTTTCCTAGGTGTCGTCCCAGTGGTAATGTAAGCGGTTATAATGCTGAAATGTTAGCATGTGGTGCAGATGCCATGAAACGGTGGATGGAATTTGGATCGCTATTATTAAGTGCATTTCATTACACATTATGTGTTTGTTCAAAACTACTAGGTCTCAGGAGATTTTTATGTATCATATTTCAAAAATAAAATATTTTCCCTTCTTACAAAATACAATATAAGGAGGAATAAATAGAATCATGAGTAGAAGAGATGGATGTTTGTAGTAAAGACATAAAGATATTAGTGGACTCATGTCGATCATAAAAAGGAAATGATAGTGTGGATTCTGGGAGAAATAAATTGGTGGAGTCTAAATGAGTATATAGGTTAGATAGATGATTTAAAATATTTTGGAGAATTAGGGAGTGTGAAGATAATTGCTGGATTACAACACGGATAACTATTATAAATTCTTGGAAGATGTTGACAGTATTGGGATTAATAGAATCGATTACTAGATGAGTCAATTGAATTTTGGGAATTTGGAGGTATGATAACCATTCTTGGAGTATAAACTTGATCAATGATATTTTTGGTGGAGGTATACTAGTGAATTAATTAGAGATAGATAATAGAAAAGATTGATTACTGAAAGAGCAAATTGTGGTTGTGGATCAATAACAAAAGGAATGGAATTTGGAATACAAAAGATATTGGTGGATTGTATAATTGATGATATTCGCTGTTTGGAGTTTTAGACAGCACTCAATATCAAAAATGTGAATTCGGTGGATTAATTAAATGATGTCACTTGATGTTTGGAGTTTTAGACAGCAGTCAATATAGAAAGTATATGATCGGTGGATTAATTAAATGATGTCACTCGCTGTTTGGAGTTTTAGACAGCAATCAATATAGAAAGTGTATGATTGGTGGATTGTATAAATAATGTCACTCGCTGTTTGGAGTCTTAGACATCAATCAATTTGGAAAGAGTATATTCGGTGGATTAAGTAATGATGACACTCGCTGTTTGGAGTCTTAGACAGCAATCAGTAAGGAAAAGGGTGTCTTTGGTGGATTAAGTCAATTATGGCAATCGCCGTGTGGAGTTTAGGTAGAATTAATAACACTATGATTTAATAATAATAATGCTTCTAAAAGCGATTTTTGGCAAATAAAATAACCTGAGCCTCTCCTTTGATAAGCCATGCATACTATTTATTTGCATCCTGTGTATTGGCTCACGGAGCACGGTGGTTAGTGTGCTCACACTCGCTCTCATAACAAATCCAGAAGCAGGAATCAGGTCACTACGCTTAGCAATACTTTTGATTATGATGGAGAAGAAGATGAAGTCAACAAGGGCTAGGTCACGAACCTCCAGTTGGCTGCCTGTGGGCATGTCCTGAAGGTCCCACTTGCGTGCTTCGTTCTTCCGCTGCTGCAATTTAATGATTTCGGCCTATTCGGCCCATGAGTAAGTCTACTATTATATTTTACGCTTCCGCATGATATGTATTGTGATATTCAGAACTATAATCTGTGAGCACTATCTACTGATCCAGGGAATAGTGCGGTGGAATCACAGAGGAATCCGAATTGTAAAATCTGGGTCCCTACAATACACCACGTAATATAAATAGCCCCAGCGTGATCTCAACAGATCTATCTTCATTGCGCTGCATTGGAGGTGACCGGTTTTAGGGAGTTTGGTGAAAACATATTGCTTTATAGACCTAACTTGTAGATCGATTTATTCTTAGTTATTAGAGGTTAGTATTGCTTCTAATAACATATATGACTTGTAATAGAGAGAGATGATAACTAGGTTTAGAGAGAGATGGTAGTTTGCTCCAATTTAAGAATAGGTCAGTACTCCTAGTTTTTTTTCAATATATTCTTGTTGATATATATATATACATACATACTTATTGCTTCATGAATACGTGGCTAGCTACTTAATTTAGATATGAATAATTTATTATTAGGTGAATGACATTATATGTGTAAGTATCTAGGCTGGTTAATTAGCTATAGCAGCATTAATAATCCAATTTGACACTAATTTGTTACATGCATAGTGTAGATGGATTGAGGTTGGATGTACGTTGAGAATCGTATGAGTGAAGAGTACATTAATGGCATGTCTGCTTTTAGAAGAGTGGCCGAGCAAGATAGTTGAAGAAGGGGATGAAATATATATATTGTCCATGCATTGATTGTGATAATATGAAGAAGCTTACCAACTCAGTGTAGATCGAAGCTCACTTGATTCGAAGGGATTTCAAAAATGGGTATACATGTTAGACCAGTCACGGTGAAGAGAAGATTATACAAGAAGGTAGTTATAACATTGTCGAGGGAGACAATGATATGCCAATTGTGGATTATGCTTTCGATGAGGATAGGTTGTATGATGACAATCTAGATCAGATACTACGCGATGCAGAAAGAAACTATAGTGAGAGAGAGTTTGGTAAATTCGAGGGCTTACTGGAGGATCTGGAGAAACCTTTGTTCCCTGGCTGCAAGCCGTAATATACAAGATTGTCATCTATTCTTGAACTGCTAAAATTGAAGGCAAGCAATTGTTGGTATGACAAGAGTTTCATGGCATTGTTAGGTCTCCTAACGAACATCCTTTCAAAGGGAAATCTGTTGCCGAGAACCACCTACCAAGCCAAGAAGGTTTTTTGTCCATTGGGAGTGGAAGTAGAAATAATACATATATGTCTAAATGATTTATCCTCTACCGTAAAGAGTATGCAAAATTATATGTTTGTCCGGTGTGCAAAGCATCTCGATACAAGCGTAAGAATGACTCCAATGACGGCGAGGGCATCGAAGTGAAGCAAGAACATCCTGCTAAGATGTTATAGTATCTGCCTATAAGTCCCCTTTGAAGCATTTATTTGCGAACCGAAAGGATGCAAGATTGCTACGTTGGCACTCGGAGGAGCATAAAAAAGATGGAATGATAAGACACACTGATTCTGCCCAGTGGAGAAACATCGATAGGATGTTGATAGACTTCGGTGCAGAACCAAGGAATATAATGTTTGGGTTGAGTACAGATGGAATGAATCCTTTTGGTAATATGAGTAGCCGACATAGCACCTGGCCTGTGAATGTATGCATGTACAAACTTCCTCCTTAGCTGTGTATGAAGTGAAAGTACATTTTGATGTCACTACTTATCTAAGGGCCGAAGCAATCTGAAAATGATATTGATGTGTACCTAGAACCATTGATAGAAGATCTTGTGACATTGTGGAACGACGGGTACAGGTATAGGATGCGGACAAACGAGAGAACTTCACTCTGTGCATCATGTTGTTCTACATGATCAATGATTTTTCTGCCCTTGGTAACCTGTCGGGGTTAGTACGAAAGGAGCCAAAGCCTGTCCGCACTACTTAGATTATACCAAGAGTGTGTGGTTGCACAACTCACGCAAAACTGTGTACATGCATCACCATTGGTTCCTTCCACGGTATCACCCATATTGCAAGATGAAGAGACAATTTAATGGAAAAAAGAGAGGATGACTCAGCATCAAAGCCTTTTAGTAGGAAAAAGGTCTATGATATGGTCAAGGATATCGATGTTGTGATTGAAAAGGGACATAAGTTGAGGTCCCGTCAAAAGAACATGTGGAAGAAGAGGTCAATATTTTGGGACTTGCCTTAGTGGGAGCACTTAGAAATTCACAATTGCATTGATGTCATACATGTAGAGAAGAATGTATGTGATAGTTTGATTGGTCTCTTAATGACTATTCATGATAAAACAAAGGATGGTGACATCGCACGGTGTAACTTGGTCGCTATGAATATCAGGACCAAGTTAGCACCGATAGAGACAGATAAATGCCAGACGTACCTTCCCCCCCCCCAAGTTGCTACACTCTGTCTAAGTCTGAGAGAGCTGAATTGTGTCAGTGCTTGCATGGTGTGAAAGTTCCATCTGGTCACTCCACCAGCATGAATAAACTTATTTCCATGGAATATTTAAAATTAATTGGTATGAAGTCTCATAATTGTCATATGCTATGACATAATTAATTCTTGTTGTAATTAGAAGTATTTTACCGAACAAGGTTCGGGTGACAATCATGAGGCTATGTTATTTCTTTAACGCAATTGCTCAGAAGGTCATTGATCCCAAAAAGACTAGATACTCTGCAGACCGAGGTGATGATGACTCTATGTCATCTCGAGATGTATTTTCCTCCATCATTTGTTGATATCATGGTCCATCTCATTGTCCACTTTGTGAAAGAAATAAAGATATGTGGCCCCATGTTTCTACATCATATGTACCCATTCGAGAGGTTAATGAGAATTCTCAAGTCCTATGTACATAATCGATCTCGGCCAGAGGGTAGCATCATGAAGGTTATGCAACTGAAGAGGTCGAACCGATAGATGTGTCTGTATCTTGTCACGAGGGGAGGCTAGAGGGTATCGGGACCATCGGAAGGAAAGCAATAACTCCTGATTGGATATATACACTCAAGCCCATTCACAGTCTTGCAACACATGACTGAAGTGTCCCATATATTGAAGAGCACAGGGACATGCTACGCCAAGAGAATCCAGGCTAGTCGGAGGTTGGATCATGAGACAACACAACTGTCAGTTCAACGAATGGTTGAGGGTGCGATACAGTAGGAGTTCATCAAGTCAAACGCTGCAATGGCCGACAAAAGGGCCAAAATTTACAATTATGACATGGCAAGGATATGACATTAATGGGTACACATTTTATACAACAGATTAGGATAGAAAGAATACAATCCATAACTCAGGTTTCCGCACACATGCATTTCATGGTGAGCAGTTCAGTATAGCTGGCCCAAGCTCCTACTATGGGCTTGTAGAGGAAATTTGGGAGCTTGACTTTGTGATTTTCATGATCTCTCCATTTCGATGCCGTTGGGTCCAACTCCTACAGGGTGTAAAGTTCGACAAGTATGGTGTCACTACTGTGGACCTCGAACACGTAGAATACAAACATGAACCATTCGTGCTTACGAGGCAAGTTGTTCAAGTTTTTTTATGTAACCGACCTGGCAAAAAAGAAGCTGCACGTAGTTCTTACTAGGAAAAGAAAGATTGTCAAAGTTGAGTATGTTGTGGATAAGGAAGAGTACAATCAATTTGATGAGTTGCCTCCATTCGGAGACAGCATCAGGCTCGAGGAAGAACCAAGCAATGAAGCGAGCTATATGCGTGTTGACCATTGTGAAGGGCTTTATTTAAAAGGAAATAGCCAAGTGTAATGATCCCACACAGCGAACACCTATTTCAAAATTATTCTAATGTAATTATAGGAAACTCGGCATGTAATTAAAGAAATATTCCATTGTAATTGATTTAGTAATTAAGAAATAATTACATCTGTGATTGTATATGATGTTGGAACTAATTTTGACTATGCTAATTGCGTTGAGGCGTACGTGAAGTTGCAGTCGAAGGCGTGGTCGAAGCTGTAGTTGAAGGCGTGGTCGAAACAGCAGTCGTGACTGTGGTCGAAATGGCCGTGGTCATAGGAGTTAATTTGTAAGTTGTCGAAGCTTACTTTTTTCATAGGGCATGTGTAGCATTTCCTGACGAAAATAGGACTACCATAGACGGTTCCATAATATAACCCTTTGTGATACTACAACATCACAGACAGTTTTATAAGAGAGCCGTCTATGATACTAACATCACAAATGGTTCTTTTAAAGAACCATCTGTGATAATTCATCCTATAAGTAGTGTACCGCTAGTGTTTGCACCCTCATTCACTTACTCGGCCACATCCTTTTGCCTCCTCAACTCTCCTCCCTATCGCCTTAGCTCTTTGTTGCTCCCAACTAGATTGACAACCTCACCGTCGCCCCCAACCGGATCCATCGTTGCCCCCACCGGATCTATCGTCAGCCCGGCGTCACCCTAGCCGGATCCGCCATCACACCCACCTGGTTCGACCACCTGTCCTCCCTATCGCCTTAGCTCCAGCCGAAGGTATGGAATTGCTTCATCCTTTTGCTTCGTCGTCTTTTCTGTCGCACTAGCAATCCATATAAAAATAATTTGAGACAGTGTTTTTTCTACTAAGTAGAACATATTTTTGTTAGTCTATCTGGACAATGTTTTTTCTGTTAAGTAGAACATATTTTTATTAGAAATACATGTCGATAGATGAAATAGCTATGGAATGAAATTAGATGTCTTGTAGCAATAATATATGTCACTGAATGTTCTTACATGTCCCCTCCTCCAATCAGAGTAGTAGTTGTAGCTAGGGAATAGCTAGGCATAAAATAGCTAGGGAATGAATTTAGAGATAAATTGTTAGAGCTATTGTTTCTAAGTGAGTTGGAGGGTCGTGTTATTACTACAAGATCTATTTAGAATGGCATGTTAATGTATTCCAAAGAGACCTTGTAGTAATAATATATGCCAAAGAGACCTTCGAAGGGCATGAAAAAAATCACACACTCTAATGTCCTCTGCGATTCACTTTGTTGTTGCCACAAATCTATTTGGAATGTTAAATCACACATTCCAGTGTGTCAGGTTCTACAAAGTAAGTTATAGCTGTTGTTTCTTTCTCCTCATTATGTTGTGTAATAGGCTTGGTTGTTGTCGTAGGTATAGAAGAACCTTTGAGTTATCATGCCTTTCATTTGTAAATGAAGGGCGTGGCAATCCAAAGGTTCTCTTAAGCCTAAGACACAACAAAGCCCAACTCATACAATGATGAGAAGGAAGAGACTCCAACCATAACTTACTTTGAAGAGCCTAAGACACTGGGTTATGTGATTTGGGATGTTAGCATTGCAAAGAGACCTTATAGCAATAATATACATCACCAGATGTTCTTATTTCTTGTAAGATCAACTATGTGCCAATGTTTACGCTCACAGCGCACTGTAATTAGTTTTTTCATTAAGAGAGATATCGTCGTCGTCGTCAATGTTGCTAAATGGGTCCGATGCTTTGAAGACTGGGGTAACTAAGCATGGCAGAGGAGTATCTAAAATGCCAGCAGACAAAATGACTATCACGGAGGTCTCACCGGATGGGGTCCCTCTGCAACCAAAGAAAGTAGTTGCAATATTTCGGACTACCTGTGGGATAATCGGAAGGCAACGAGTCCCCATCACCATAGCTAACTGGAAAGGCTTGAAAGAAGATGAGAGAAAAGTATTGTGGATAGAAATTTCAAACTCGTTCGAGATCCTAATAGAAGTCCAGAAACTCGTGCAATGGCATGTGCTCCTCACGATGGGGAAAATGTGAAAAACCTTCAAGAGCACGCTTGTCACGTAGTACATGACCAAGGATCGCACGCCCTTCACGAGGTATCCTTTCATGTCACCGGAAACATGGGAGGCCTTTGTGTGGATGAAGACGATAACCAAATTTCAACAGAAAAGTGTGGCGCACAAGGCTCTCCAGGCACGAAACACTCATCCCCACAGACTCGGCACCGCTAGGTACGCGCATAAATTCCTGCAATGGAGAATGGAGGATGAGATACCAACCGATCGGAGGCCTTCTCACCATTTGCCAGGATCACAAACGAGCGCGCCTGAAACTAGTTAAGAGCGAGGTCATCAACCACATCTTCAGGCATCACCTCTTTTAGAAACCCCACAGACGAGGAAGTGTCCCAGCACACTACTACAAAATAAGCTATACTGGATGCCTCATCATAGACGGTTCATGTGGAGCCATCTGTGCTTTGATTATTATAGACAGTTCATGGCTAAAACTGTTTCTGAAACCATCACAAACAGTTAGGTTTAAAAGCTGTCTGTGATATATGCATTATCATAGACGGTTTTTAATTAGAACTGTCTATAAAACTATCACAGACGGTTTTTATTTACAACCATCTGTGTTTTGTCCTTTGTCATATGAACTACAGAAGCTACTGAGATGAGAGACAAATTCAAGGCAAATTTATTACAAAAAGTCACAAAAAAAGAGATTCCCAGACCTTAGTCTTCTGGGCTTCATATGCTTCTTCTTCGACTTTTGGAGTTGGAGGATCAACCGCTGAGTTCTCAAATATCGTGAAGATTGTCCTTGCCCTCTCCACTTCCTCCTCTAGCCTGGGCAAATCATTAGCATGACCCATAATCTCAAAGAGGATGCTATGATAAGCTTCCTCAGAATCGGCCGCTTCTGCTTGATCGGCAATGTTATCCATGTGTCTCTTCACTGCCACAAGAGCTTCTTCCGCTTTGTGCACATTGCAGAGAACAAAGAGGCTAAGGGCCATTTCACTTTCCTGAGCGGTAATGGGACACCTCCATCAATGGCGAATGATAAGGTCTAGCTGATGGATGGAAGCGAGTCGAGGAAGGAGAGCATAGCGTGAGCGAAGGAGCTGCTCCAGACGTAAATTATTGGCCGCCTGTGTAAAGTTGTGGCCGGACAACTCATGATGGATAGATGAGAGGAAGGATATCAAACGATGCCATTATGGAGAAATCTAGTGAAGAAGATGAGGGAGAGGATAGTTTAGGAGAGCTGGATTAGGGTGCACATATTTAAGCGTTATCACAAATGGTTCGTATACCAAACCGTCTCTGATATTAACATCATAGACAATTCATATAATAAATCGTCTGTGATATGTGACTTATCACAGAAGGTTCGTATAGCAAACCATCTCTGATATGTCCATTATCACAGACGGTTCATATAACAAACCATATATGATAATGACACGTCACCGATCCATGGTGTATCCCCTAGGATTTCAATCTCACCCATCTATTCTCTCTACATCGAATGCCAGGCATCGGTTCCTCCCACTGCTTTGCCCTTATTAATTACTCCCCTTCCACCTTTCCACCGGCAGTCATGCGTGAGTTCATCCATTAGCTTTCTGCATCCTCCCCTCGACAACACCGATCTACCACCATGATCTAGCTCCTCCGCCTCCTGTTGTGACACCATGATGCGCTGCTGCTCCTAGCTAGTTCATCCACTCCTAACTTGTTCCTGGACAATGCCGACTACCGTCGTGAACTAGCACCTCCGTTGTGACACCACGGTCGACTACACAACACACTCTTGTTGTAAGTGTCGTAAGAGTGTCTTGTGCAGTCTCACCATCGTGTCACAAAGGTGGCACTACCGCCGCCTCTCCATTGCCAGTGATATCCGTCCGCCATCCGATGCCCTCCCCTCTCTTCCTTGATGGCAGGTGTCAAGGACATCATGCACTGCATCCAGCTTCTACTGTCTCCTAGGATCTCTGCTTTTTATATATTCTTACCGTGTTAAAGAGTTGGGTTCGTTATCTTGTTATGTGTAATGGTGGATTCTAACCTTAATAGAAATGGAATGTGCTGTTTTGTTTGCCACTGCATTTGCTTGTTTTCAAAGGGCATAGGTAATATTATTTCTTGAGGCTAGCCAAAATAAAGAAAACAAATTAGATATAGAATGAACTATCACAGACAGTTTGTGCTATAAACTGTCTATGAAGGATTATCACATATGGTTTTATATACCAACCGTCCATGATGCTCACCAATCACAGATGGTTGGTAACTAGAACCATATGTGATGTGTGAGTATCACAGACGGTTTTTGGTTCGAGCTGCCTGTAATAGTTTTCTTCATAGACAGTTCTAGTTACAAACCGTCTATGTTCTTTTTATCACAGATGGCTCACAAACTGTCTGTGATAACCTTCGATTATCACTAACACATAAATACAAGCGGTTCAGAAAACTATCTGTGATGACAGTTCCAAATCATCTGTGATGACCCTTTTGTAGTAGTGACACTTGGTAAGGTAAGTTAAACTACCTAGATGTTAATCGGTCCATAACTTCATAAGGTCTAAAATAATATGATTGCCTCTTGCAGCAAACATTGACTATCGAACCTTTTGAAGGCTCCTTCCAAGCAGTCAGGGAGAGGGACATATTGTCCATTGCCATGGAAAACAAGGAGCACCCAAGTCGCATACGAGGCCTCAGGGTTTACGTATCTTGGAGGCATGAATTCCCAATGACTTTGAGGTATATAGGAGTAGGAATAGATCCAAGGCCGAGTGCGAGAAATGTATAAAATGGGACTTTGATGCAAAACTTGAGGACATAACTGCCTCACTTCAAGGAGAGATAGATGCATTGAGGAATGAACTAAGAGAAGTCCGCAACTAGTTGCAAGCCACCCCGTTATTATGATACCCAATTCCCCTCAACGTCGGAGTAGCTACGCATCTGCACCACTTTCTAAACATAGCGATGCCCACTTATATATCAACGACATCTAGGTAATGTACATATCTAGAATGCTACATAGATAGGCCTGGTGGATACCTTAGCTCATCGTGTATTGTTATGTAGGAGGCCACGCCGTGCATCCTCAAAATCATGGTTATTGGTTCTATTCCCATTGACGTTGGGCGTGGGTTGGCATATCCATGCCTGCTAGGGACGTTGGTGCACGGTGCCCATCTAGAGACCAGTTTCGTGAAGGTCCAAGTGAACTAGATTAATGACATTTTCAAGGGCGTCCCACTGGAGAGACCCCTAAACAGAGAAATCGTGGCACTAGGAGATGCCATCCACACATTCGTCCAGTGGCCCAAGAGGGACATCACTCTGGACCCTTCTATATCGCGATCTCCACACGACTATGCCTATCAAACAAAATGCTCTATGACTCCACCTCAAGCTTCTTTTTAGAAGGCCAACACATCGGCTCCCGTGAAGGTGACGCTGAAAATATATCGCAAGTGAGGCACCAAGGCCGAATTGAAGAAGATTAAGGCACCTCCAAGAGAATGTAAGTTCATACTCAGAGTGTCGTTAGTCCCCGAGTCACAATTATCCAGCCTTGGACTGGCTTACGAAACTTTGCATACTTGGTACACGTAGCGGTCCAACATGAAGCCAAACTAGCACAATGAATTCACTGTGAGATATATGGAGGTGCATTTTCTCCACGACTTGGGCTACTTCGTCGTGACTTTCAAAGACTTATTCTTACTATTCAACGTCGACGAACTTGACACCTCACTTCTATGATGTTGGACACTGTAAGTGTACTCTACAATCAAGTTCTGCATTCACGTAACACCGATAAATGTCATAACTCATTATTTATGTATATATCCATGATCCAACAAGTCCGGTGACAGTGAGAACCGGTGGGTTTCCTCAGTCCACACTTGGTCTCTAAGTAATCTATCAACGATAACAGATCCTTTGTCCAAAATTACATAACGAGGAGATTGCTTGCTCATAGTGATAAGAACAACATCATGGTACCCTTCAACCAGGGGTAAGTGCTTCACTAGTTGCCAAACAAGTTTTATTTGTACTTTATATGCAACATGAACTTAGTATTAATCACTATGGCAACATACATGACTAGGAGTCACTGGATTCTAATTGTGATTATACCAAAGTAGAGCAAGGTAATATACCACGACTTCACTTGTGTGCAATAAACAATTGACAGGTAAACTTATTTCCTCCATACATAACTTTATTGTAGTCTTCCCTTCATTTGCAATGGCCGAGGCTAACTTTTTGGAATCACGAAGGTCATTCAGTGCTTACGTTGCTATATCACAGACAATGCCTCTAGAATCCTATATCACACTTTATTATAATGCCTCTAGAACTAACAATGCCTATGTATGTAGTTCGATTTTTGCAGTGCCACAAGCAGCTACAGGGCAAAGTATGTGGCTTCTACGTTTGCCGCTATATGGAGGAAATCATGGATGCTAAGATGAATGATCTAGAGAGTTGTCAACCTACCAATAATTATTTTGTGATTTTATATATATATATATATATATATATATATATATATATATATATATATATATATATATATATATATATGCTCTAATGACTTAACACTACTCCTAGTGATAGTGTGTGGAATTCAACAAAAGTTCAATCGATCTTAACAAACTCACTAAAATTCGAGGAAAGCCCTCCCAATTCTTGATAACGGAGGTCATAAATAAGACTAGAGAGTTCTACCCTGGCGATGATTAGATGTTGAAACATTTGATACAATTGTAATTACTCAATTGTGCTTAATCAAATAATTCATTCAAATATACATCATTTTAGTTGAGATCTATGTAATGATTGTCGTATGCCATATATATGATCAGTTTGCTTGTTTTCAAAGGACATGGCTAGCATTTCCTGAGGCTAGCTGAAAACAGGAAATAATATAGGTATTTAAATAGCTATCATAGATGTTTTTTTAGTAGTACCGTCTGTGATATATCAAGTATCACAAATGGCTATGTCCGAGAACCATCTGTGATATATGATATATCATAGACGGTTTTTGGTATTAGCCATCTGTGATACTTGATATATCATAGATGTTTCTTCTAAAAACTATCTGTGATACTTGATATATCACAAACAGGTTTTTTTGAAAAACTGTCTATGTTGTAATTATCACAGATGGTTTGAGAGTCATCTGTGATAACCACTTATTATCACTGGCACATAAATTCAGACAGTTCAGAAATCGTTTATGATGACAGTTTCGAACTATCTGTGATGAGCCTATCTGTAGAAGTGTAGTTTGCCATGACATGCTCTCCTCCTCCTGCTTGAATTGCGGTCGTGTAAATTTGAAGGAATTCAATGGGATTTTGGGAAATTCGATGGGATTTTGGGACCCATCAAGCTTCTCCATGTTTACTAGTCGAAACTGCGGTGGCTAGCGTATTGATCAGAGTTTGGGTGTGAATGCCCGACATCCAATAACAAGATCATGATGTCTCCTTTGCAGGAAAGGATGATTAGCATCTCCAGTCGACCGTACTCAATGATGCCTAGCAGACGGTGGACCCAACCTGTAATATGTCTTGTCCATTCGAGGGTAATACTCCTTGTAGTCTATCTGCTATTACAGATTCCCTACTCGAAGTTGTGAACAATCACCTCCTCCATAAGCTCACGGATCTGGGGTTATTTGAGGAACTCTTCGGTGACTAGAGTTGTGGTTACGAGAATGACTAGATGCAGTCATACCTGTTTGACTCATGGAGTTCTGTCAGCGAGGTTGCTTGAGCCTTGCCATCATGCTTTGGAGTCTTCACGCAATTCCTTCTATGATGTGGTCGTAGCCTGGAGCTCAAGCAAGCTTTTTGGTTGGATTTTTTAGTAGATCATTTATGCATTGAAGCTCCCGAGCCTCTTCAGACTGGTATTGGATGTGCCTAGGCAAAGACCTCTAGGCAACTAATCTCCTTCTTCAAATGGTCTCGGGATCCTCAACATTTGAGGCTGGTTGAGGCAGCCTCAATAGAGAGCAATTATTTCAAGGATTTCTCCCACGCTCATCAGGGTACTCACTTGACTCATCGCTAGAGGCCTCCTTGCCATCACCATAAGGGGTCGTAGTGTGTGACTGGCGGGGAGCACTATCAGGCCTTCCTCTAAGAGAGTGATTAGTACCTGAGAGGAGGGTGAATACCTCCTGTCAATAATCTCCACTTCTGTTTGAGGGCCCCCTCACTTGAAGAGTCGTCCAATGAGAGCGCGTCATGACCTGGAGTAAACACCACTAGAAAGGGGAAATCTAGGTTATAACTATCTCCCATTAGAGCTGAACCCTACGTAAGTATGGGCGAACTCGAAGGGAGCTCACCCACGCTCTTTGTAGGGACAAACAAAGAGTTACGATAACCAAATGCCGATGGAGTCCTAGAATGCAGGATTCCAGGACTCATTGAGCCTGATCTAACGGCTGCTATGGGACTCAACCACTTGGAGGGAGGCTCCTTGTCATGTTGTGAGTCATGTTTATGGTCGGATTGACCCTTGCCTTTTGGGGAAACTCATTCCTCCATCGAGTATAATGCTGTGGGGATAAGGATCCCTCCTTAGCCCTACCCGCAGTGCAATCTTTGAGATCTCATGATGGATCTCCAAGGATAGCCTCACCGTCAGATGAAAGCATGGTTTGTTTGAAGTCGTAGTTGGCATACATGTCAAGATCTATGTATTTGGCTAGGTCGTACTAGTTCTCTTCATTCCACTCTCCTATCATGAGGACATCAAAAAGAAGAGAACTTGCCGACAGGGAATTACCAGAGTTTTGGCAAAGATGTTCCCCACGGATGGCGCCAACTATTGATATTTTAGTATCAATCTCACGTATGATTTGTTTGGGTTCTGAGGAGCACTTAGAGACCTGTCTACGATCGCGTAGAGAAAAGACATAGGGATTTTTATATAGGTTCAGGCCTTCTACTACAAGAATAACAACCCTACTTCCTATGTGGATATTGCTCAATGAACCGATTACAATGGAGCTGATTATAATGGAGAAAGTAATGTCCTGCTCTACTGCTACTATCCCTTGGGTCTGGCTCGACCATCCTTCTCTCTAATGCCCACCTTTATATAGCTTGCAAGGTGGTAGTAGTTTTTTCATGCCAAGACATGACTTAATGTTTCGACTGATAACCGTTCGACAGGAGTTATTAGAGACATGGTATCTCACTCATCATGCAGTAGTTTCTGCCAGGGTGAAGTAATGTGTACTTATTCGAGAGAATAAATGCATGTGCTAACCGCCTCATCAGATAGGCCCACTATGCAATGGGTTGCCATAGACAGGTTAGTCGAAGTTTGGCTTACTCGCAGGAGGATCTACGATCACAAGGTGGTCATAGAATAACTTACGACTATATCATGGTCGTAGGAGAACTTATTACTATGAGGTGGACATAGGAAAGGTTTACAACCAAAGAGTGGTTGTTGTGGAAGAGCTTACAATTAAGGAGTTGTTGTAAAAGAGCTTACAACTAAGGAGTTGTTGTAGAAAAGCTTTATGACTATGGAGTTGTTGTAGAAGAGTATACGACTATGGAGTTGTCGTAAAAGAGCTTTATGACAATAGAGTTGTCATAGAAGAGGTTATGACTAAGAAGTTATCATAGAAAAGCTTACGACTAAGGGATTGTTATAGAAGATCTTATGACTAATGGGTTATCATAGAAGAGCTTACGACTACCTTGTGAAATCTCTCTCTTATAGATAAGGGGTATATTCAAAGAGTATAATGACATAACAATATCATTTTCTATGTTGTTCGAACCTCCCCTTCAATATTTTCTATGTTCAAACCTCCCCTTCAACATTTTCTATGTTCATTGTGCCATGCTTGAAATATGCCATTTCACCCAGCATTCTTGATTGTTGTGGGTCTTGGCTCCTCCATGAGCGTAGCCCCAATACTCGTCGTTGACCATGGTTGACTACAAGCTTCCCTGCACATCCAAAACAAAGAAATCATTTTCGAGCATTAGTTCTTCACAACTTGATCCACGTTAGCCAAAATATGCTTATGCAATATAAATGCACTGACCAAATATATATCAAATCATTCCAAAATCAAATTCTCAAAATCTAAGAAATGAACCTTAAGGCCGGTTGATCAGACCAGTAGAGCATAGTGCAAGCAGCCCTATTTGGAATATTGCATCCACCAACTAAACACCAGTCATACCGCTCACTGCTACAACCATACCGCCCACTAGTCTGACCAGCAACAACCAAGCAATTAGATCGCCAGTAGTTAGATCAATTTTTCTGACAAAACAACATCTAAAAAATGTAAACTGAGCAAAATTCAAATTCCAACTCCACAAACTTGGCAATGATTCATCACATAAGATACTAGTCCTTCCCACAAGATCTCACAAAAATCAATCATGCGGATGTGTCCGAGCCACAAGATAATGTTGTGCTTCAAAATTATTCATAGCATGGTGCAATTCCTGGCATGTACATTAATCAGTACATGCATTACAAGGTCGTTGATTAAAAAACATAGACTATTTGATACTCTAGGATTAAGATTGAACATGTCCGTCAACTGAATTAACAAGGCATGTTCCACTGTGGACCAAAAAAAGGCCCAGTTATTGACTTATGGATTAGAGTATGTGTGGAGGTTGAGTTTGGTTTTTGAGGAGTTTGCAAAAGATTGCTTCTTGGTCTGTCGACTTCGTTGTCTTTGAGTTCAGCTATCTGTGAGTACTGGAGCTTTTGCTATTTACGACTTGGTGGTCGACTGGTTCGATTAGCATAACGACCACAGGGTAGTCAAAAACGTCAGGTCCTGAACAACCATGTGTGATCGATAGTCATAGCTTGTGATGGATGGTCATAGCTCTGCTTGGTCGTGATCGGTAGTTGTAGCCTACGTGAGTGGTGATCGTAACGATCGGTTGTGATAGTCGTAAGCCATAGCGATCGGTTGTGCAAGTCGTAGCTTGTGTCCTCATTTGTCGTAGCGGTCTATTCGATGGTCGTAGGCTGCTAGTAGAGCCTCGTGGGCTACGAGTACCTCTTTCCTTGAGCACCTGAGTACTTGTAAGTCGTATCAAACCAGTCGGTGGGCTGAGGTTGTTCTCTGAACTTTTGGGGTTTTGGTCAGGGACCAAGATGTTCTTGCGAGTGTGCATGTGTGGTTATTGCTTGGTTCTAGGATTAGAATCAGTAATTTGGGTGCATACATTTTGATTATGAAATTTGATGATCTTTATGTATCGTGCGGTGCTACGTGATGGTTTGCTTGTTGATGTTGGTTGTAGGACTTTGGAGCTAGGTCATGGTGAGGTATGGAAGGACCGGGACTAGGTATAGGAGGTTTTGAGGTCCAGAACAATCATGGAGATGCCTAAGATAATTGAGGCTTGCCAGGATGACGAGAAACCGGAGCAGGAGCTATTAGCGGTGGACATGACGAGCAACGGCAAGGTGGACCAGGACTAGGTTCAGGGAGGAGCCAAGGTCCTGTGTAGTCAAGGATGTCGGGTGTCGTCATGCGCGAGAAGAAGCATGTGATGCGCCAATTGACTTGGGTCATTTACAAGCGAGGACAGTTCAGTGGGATATGGACACGTGAGAGGCTTGACGAAATGTCATTGGGGCCACATCGAAGATGGAGAAGCATGGGTGATGCTTCGTGGCAAAGGAAGCGGGATGCTTTGAGTAAGGCAGTAGAGGGGCATTTGGTAAATTACCCAATACCAGGAAAAGTGGCGATGTGTGAAACGGCGGCGTTGGCCTAAGTGGTTTAGGTCTTGTATGCGCTGAAAATGTGAAGTGGATCAAGTGTTGGTTCTCTAATGGGTTAATGGTGTAAGTAGCTTTGAGAAGCGTGCGTGAGCAAAATCCGGTGTTAGATGGGGTTAGCGAGTTATCTCTGGTTTGGCCTAATGGGAGGATCCATTAGGTTTTGGGTTCATTAGTGAGCCTATAAAAAGGGGAGGGGAGACAAGAGCTAGTGTTTGAGAAATTTGGCTAAGACTTTTGGTGGCTAGCTCCTCCTCCCTCCCATGGGAGTTAGGTTAGAGAGTGGGTGTGGGTTCTAGGCATAGAGCTTTGTCCTCCCAAGGGAAGTGGCTGTAAAACCAATCATCTCAAGTGAGCAATACATCAATCTTTGATATACCTTTTGTGTATCTTTTGTTTGATTGAGTTTGCTCTGTTTTGATTTGGTTCTTCTTCTGTGTTCTTCGGCTCTATTCTTTGATTTTGTTCCTTTCACTTCATGATTTGCAGGGTTATGGCTTGATCTCGTTGATGCTTTGACTTGCTGTGATAGGTGGGAATATAACCAAATCCTTCTTGGCTATCTTTGACCCATGAACAGTCTGATCAATGACTTTAGTTCTAGAACACAATTCATGTGCGCTTACTCAAATCGCAAAAAGGTCTCATTTTAGTCATGGAGTTTTCAGTCCAAGATGGATTAGCTTTGTGAGACCTTGAGTAACTTATGTACAAATTTTTACGGCCATCTGATCTCTTGATCAAAAGATTTGAGGTTTTTAGATCTGGTGGTCATGTACCTCTGATACTTCTAGTCGTTCATGATCTCATCTGATTTCTATCGCTCTTTGGTCCTAAGTCATGTGGTTGTGCACCTCCTCTGATACATCTTGTCGTTTACAACCACATCTGCTTTTCAAGTAGCTCACGACCGCATTTGGTTACGAGCACTCGATGGTCCTCGACCACATCATATGATTGCTCTATTTTGAATTTGTTCTTTTCTCTCTAAATCTTTTCTTAATCCAAGAGTTTTGATTTGACTTCTTCGATATTCTTTCTTGTTGTGACATGTGGGATTGTGCTCAAAGCCTTCTTAGATACTCTCTACCCAGGAGCAAGATCTGCTCATCATTTTTAGATCTCAGTTGTGTACGCTGCTTTAAATTGCAAAAGGTCTCAAATTTGTCATGGATTTTTTGATCCAGGAAATAGCTTCCTAAGACCTTAAGAAACATGCGTACACTGGTTGCGTGAATTTTGGATCTTACGGTCAGGCTGAAAAATCTTGTTTCCATGTTCTTCCTTTGGAAATAGTAGAACCACAAGCCTCGTAGCAGTAGTACTGTAGTTCTCGTTCTTCGACCACTTTAGTTTTGACCGTTCACTGGTCTTCGACCTCACAGATTGAAGTTCAGCTTGGTTCGACCACCTTGGTTTCGATCACTCAATGGTCATAGATCACTCTGGTCACATTTTGAACTGCTACGTCCACACTGGTTTTCGACCACATTGTTTTCTGACCGCACTCTGGGCATCGACTATGGAGGTGTAGACCATTCTTTGGTCTTTTACAACGTCATTTATAATCATATCGGTCTTTAACTGCGCTGGTTTCCGACCACTCATTGGTCCTGAACTACGCTGGCCTTTCGACCACGAACTGGACATTGACAATGTTGGTTTTGACCACGGTGGTTTCGACCACGTTAGTTACAACCATGTTGGTTACGACCACATTGGTTACAACCACGCTAGTTTCGACCACGTTGGTTTCGACACATTGGTTATGACCACGTTGGTTTCGACCACAGTGGCTTTGACTATGTTGTCTGTCTTTCAACCATGTTGATTTCTGTCTAGTGGTCTAATCCGACCACAAGGTGCTCTGATCTGGTCGTGGTCAACTCTGTGTTTCTCTGGTTTTACATGTAGACTTCACTTTCTAATCTTCATAACTTTGTAGCTATTGGAGTAAAGGATTTGGGAATATTTGGGAGAATTTTAAAGACACCATTCACCCCCCTCTGTTGCCTGTCTGATCCTACAGATTTTTATTGTATGCAAAAGATATGGCATGGAAGTTGTATGGTCTTGGATTTACTATTTCATGCCTTCTTGCTATAGTTCGTCAATCTCGCTGTTTCCAATCTCTGCATGCATCGTATTTTTTTTAATTTTAATAGTCTCTATCTACTACAGACAATTAGGTTGCCCCTGCAATGCATGCCAACTTGGTTTGTAATTCGTTTGGGATCTTTGTTTACTAGACTTCTGTAGCACCTCACATTATATTATGAGGTACTACTATGGAATGTCATTACTAAAGTGAGAATAAATAAAAGCAATAATAAAAATCGAGGAAAAAAATTAAACTTTAAGAGTACTTTATTAAAGAACCAACGGAAACTGAAGTAAATGTTTGAAACATGAGACCGGACCACTTCTAACCAAATGAAGAATAAGTAAAATGACATAAATAGTGGCAAGCCACAGTGCTAAAAACTCGAGTGCTCCCACCTATACATGTTGCTATCACTCCACTGGCCTTTTACCTAAGAATGGAAAGAGCAAGCATAAGATTTGAAAATCTCAGCAAGTACCCAATAACAGTCACAACACGGTGAGTAAATGACAGGTAATGCAAGCAAGATATGTAAAGGACAAGCAATGTAAGCAAGATGTGAAAAGGGTAAGCACCGTAAGCAAGTAATTGACACTATTTAAATGCAATGAACCTAAGTTACCAGAACACTAATATAGATTGGAGATATAGATCGTAGAAACAGTCTAATTAAGATAATTGTTGTTTAGCAAGTTATGGCAATAGCACTAGCTATTACTCCCACATACCCAGTTATATGAGAATAGTCAAGCACAACGCTATCCTCGACTGTACAACCGCAAACGGGGTGTAATACCCTGATTAACGAGAGTGTACATCGATCCCCCCGTATGTTACCAGGTGGGTGGCAATCTTCCCTATATGTGGATAACCCCAGGCCAGGTAACTGTTATATTATTAACATGTTATATGGTATAAATTTAAGGGACTGAGAGAAGGCTAAGATAATGTTATGAGAAGTAATAAGATTTGCTAAGGTTAGGAATGAAACGACCTAATATCCAATAGGGGCGATGTGAAATGATAAAGTGGTGATAAGGTAACTATTACATCATTGGCAGGTTATGTAGTATGAATTTAAGACAACTAAGAGATAGCAGAGATAAAACTATGGTAAGTGGTAGGATTCGCTAAAGGTTGGAAATGGAGAAGCACTAGATCCTGATAGATGGCGATGTGAGATGATAGCATGGCGATAACGGCCTAGGAATTATTTTTAAAGAGATATTATAACCTACCTCACACAAGGGTTGACAATCAACTAAGTTTTTTACATGATAAGTGATTTTTAGTCAAATTAACAATTATTAACATATACATCCTTCATAGTTTACATACCACCTCATACACTTAATGGATCATGATATTAGGAAACTAAAACATAGCAACCTTAAAGTCCCTAATGTTGAAAGAGTACTAATAATTTAACCTAAGTTAAAACATGCTCATATGTTACCCCCATTAACAATTTAAGCATGAATTCTAAAACACTAATTAAAAGCATGAATTCTAAAACATTATTAACTAAGCATCCTAATAAACATAAAAGCATGTGAAACAAGATAACTTAGAAAATCACGGTATAAAAAAGTATTAAAAGCCTATAACTAAGCAAACATGAGCGATATGATAATAACCAGATAGCCTTAGTAATACGATAATGACCAGATGAGCTTAAGTGTTATGATAACAGCCAGGTAACTTTAGTGATATGATATTAGACAGTTAACTTTAATGATATAGTATTAGTCAAGCAAGCATGAGTGACATGATAATTCTACTCAACGACAAGGTGAAAAGTAAACTGGCAACACGTGATATGTGAAACGGAAAAGTCACGACCGCGAGGTACTTGCCTTAAGCACGTTCGGCGGGCACGCTGCATAAGGGATCCAAGATGCGCAACTACCCGAATGTTTCCCCGAAGGCCACGTGCGAACCTGTGAGGAGAAGGTGGATGCGAATCAGGCGAAGGTTAAGATAACTATGGAAGGACAGAAAAGAGATCGTTCAGCTGGAAGGAAATGCATTTGCTAGAATTTTACCGTGCGAATTGCTGTTCGGTCAAGCGAACAATGTTCGTCCATATGAATGGAGTCCCGCTGCGTGAACCCCACGAAGCACCACACGAACACGTGGTTCGGCCACACCCCGGCCACTCTGTTCACCGCCGCCAAGCGCGCCACGCCGCCCTAAGCCACATGGCCATGTGTGCCCTGTGGTTGCGCCTCCTGCTGGTTGCCCTTGGCCACGCAACAGCGCCGCCTCCGACGGCCGCCACCAACCCTGCCGCTGCTGACCACCGTCGCCACCGCCAACCGGCCCGCACCCCTGCCACACGACGCCGCGCCTCCACCGCCGTCGCGCGCGCCTCCGCCGTTGGCCGCCGCAACCGCTGCCTTGTTGTGTCTGCCCGCTGCGCATGCATGCCGCGTCACCCCGGGCCGCTCAACGTTTCTCGTCTGTCGTGGCCGTGCGCCGCCTCTGGTCGCGCCGCTCGTGCGCTGTTCCTTGGTCGGCCGTAACCTCCGACCGCTTCACCTGTGCGCCGCTGCCAATCAGCACCACCATGCCGCCTGCCGCTGACGTCTCCTAGCCTACGTGCCGCCATAGCCCACCGAGCCGCCTCTGGCCTGCGTTCTACTGCAGCCCGCCGAGCCACCTCCAGCCATACGTTGCTCTAGCCTGCTGTGCGTCAGGCGATGCGCGAGGAAGAGGGAGAGGAGAACACATAGGAGAGAGAAAAAAAAATGGTAGAGATTGGAGAGAGAGAAAGGGGATGAGAGAGAAAGATATAAAGGTAGGAGAGAGATAGAGATAGATCCTATTTTTCGGGGTGCTACAACTTCACTGTTACCACGCGTTGAAGTGTTGAACAGGTAACTACTAATTAACTGGAGAACCTTTCGGAAATCGTTTCGTTAACTAGCCCATGATGTTGCAGTCAAATTAATGTACACTGCCACAAACAACTCGATCCTTCGTGGAAGTTCCAAGTAAAAGATCTCCGCACATGATCCATTAATTAATGTCAGGCCCCACAGCATCGTTACATGTAACAAGAGATTATATATATAAACTCACACCCCCGAACACCCCCTGTTATTTAGTAATCGCAATAGTTGCAATTAATCCCGACACTTAGCCAAAGCAAAACTCGAAATACTATCGCTGTAGCGTACGGCATACCTATATGGATCGCGAGATGTTACGTCCTTTTTTCTTTTTTTTTCAGAGTTTATATGCAATATTGCTGATAAAAAGATGAGTTTGCTCGTCGTGAACTGGAGATAGAACCATAGAAGTACTTTCCAACTTGAGTATATATATTAATTATACGGTACATGAGCTAGCTAGTTATTAAAGGCTCATATAAAATTTCCACATTTTAAACAGGATCTAACTGCAAATGAAGGACAAGTTGTAACGTAATGAAGGCGCAACTTAAGGCTCCACTCGATCATAAATTTCGTCTTTTTCTGAATTTTTGGCTTTTTATTGAGCTTTTTTACCAGTTCTTTTTTTCTCATAGTTGTTTGTATTATACGTAATGGGCTAACATATTTTTTTATATTTTTTAATTTTTTTAAATTTAATTATGCTAAATAAGCATATGTCAGCTACAGTGTTTTTTCAGCCAGCTATAGTGTTTTTTAGCCCTAAGCCACCTGAAAAAAGTCCAAATGAGCAAATATATAGAACTCTTTCACGCCAGCTATGCATGGGATTGAATGCTTGCCGAGCTACGTAGCCCTTGAAGGGAGCAGAAGGACAGTTACGTAGAGCATTCTTTGTAGACTTCTTAGGGAATCTTCTATATATGAAGATTAACCAATTGTAATCTTCTCTATGTGGAAGTCGTCACCTGATGCAGTCAAACAAGCTCCGATCCGCTTGATTAAAAAAGCATGCCAGTAAAGATATGTTAGGGCCTGTTTGGATCCACCTAGATTTTAAGAATCTGACTTTTGGAAACTGGGTGGGATCCAAACAGACCAGTTTTTAGGGCAGTTTTTAAAATCTACCTACCCAGATTCTTAAAAACCAAGAAGCTGTTGATACCCAGCTTTTGCCAGTTTTTTTGGCACAAATACCCATTTACCCTCATTAAAGACCACGCATGACTGTTTAATGTGCTGTTCAAGAGCAATAAATGTAAGGGTATAATAGTCTATTAGCACCAATCATAAATGAAACCAGCTTTTAAAAACTAGGGGATCCAAACACCCCATCAGTTTTTGCTTAGAAATCAGCTTTTAAAAATTAGAAGTAATAGCTGGTTTTTAAGAATCTGAAACTGATCCAAACAGGGCCTTAGTCGATCGCCATATATCTACACTACACCTCCTGCGTGCATGCCATTAAGATATGCAACCATTGCATGTCCACCAGCACTATAAAAACCCATGCAGTCCTTGCTTAGCATCCATCCCATCTAGCACTTTGCTAAGCTCACTATGGCAGGCACTAGGCTTGTAGCGCTTAGCTTCGTTGTCCTCCTGAGTATAGGATTAGCCAATGCCGCAAGGGTGGCTAGATACTCCAATGCTCAGGGAACGGGCACTGGAGGGGGAAATGGCGGTGGGTCTGTGAACGGCGGCGGTGGAGGGTCCGGAAGTGGCTATGGATCCGGTGAGAGTGGAAGTGGTGCCCATGCAAGTGGTGGAGGTGGTGGTGGTGGCGGCGGCACATCACAATATGGTGGTTCTGGATTTGGTGGTGGATCTGGCATAGGCTCTGGCTCTAGCCAGATGAGCCAAGGATCTTATAATGGTTATGGTGGGTATTCTAGCGCTGGTGGTGCCGGTGGTGGCGGCGGGGGTGGACAAGCTGGAGGCAGTTATGGCTCCGATGGTTATGGGACTGGTGGTGGCACCGGATCTGGCTCCAGTGAGGCAACTAATGGCTACTACCCACCATATGCAAATGCAAATGCTGATGGCAATGGTGGTGGCACGGGAGGTGGTCAAAGTGGTGGGAACGGTGGTGGTGGAGGCGGTGGATCTGGTTATGGTGATGCACAACCTTAAAGTTTCTTTTATGCCATTAATCGAAAGCTGGAGTTCAACCTATCTTTTTTTTTCACCATGATGTCGTATGATTTGTTTACTTTTATTTGTACCCTTTCATGTATTAGGGAACAACTAATAAAGGGCTCCATTATTTAGTGGATGTGGTAGTGTAGCTTCCAACAAATTTGGAGACTATGTCACTGTAATCTCTAAGTACTATATATGGCCGTATATTTTTGAATGTTGCTTCTATCTTTAAATGTGTAAGAGCAAGTATAATAAGAGGCTGTTAATAGGCTGTATGCTGAGGTGGAGGAGAGAGAAGAGAGAGAAGAGAGGTGAGCTGTAAGTTTACAGCCAGCTGAAGCACAAGAACCAAGAAACTTTGTAAGAGAAAGGGGTGGGTCATACAACCTTCAGCTAGCTGTAAACTACTATATGAAGGGCATCTCCAATGGTAATAGCTAGTACTAGCTATATAGTCAGCTGACGTGGAGGTGAGAGACAAAAGCAAAGACTATTTTATACTGTTGGACCCACATGCTCCTCTCTCATATTCTTGGACTACGTGAAATAGATCAGCTATTTGCTCGTCGCTAGTGACTACTCTCTCTCCTACTTTTTCCTTACCACATCAGATCTAGCTAACTAAATAGCCAGCTGTTGGAGACGCCCGAATGGGCTGATAAGTGGGCTGTAAGTATTCATACAGCTAGCTGAAGGCTATATTATTAGCCTTGCTCTAAGTTCACTTTTGTTGGATCAATGCCGATGGAGGTAGTAACTCTTCGTGCGTGCCACAAGTCGCATACCTATAATTATAACAGAAAATTGAAACAAAAAAAAAAGAAGTGCATGGCATTTGTTACTAATTGCTCAACTATGGTTTTACTACCGTCTATATCTAAACTAATAAAGCACCAGTTAAAATTATCCTACATCCACCCAACAATTACCTGCTTCACAGTCATGACCTTAACTACGTCCACACCACAATATGCACCCAGAATTACACCATCCTTAAAACGTCCGCACCAGATTAACTCTCCTCCATTCTCTCTCCTTACCCAACCATATCCGACGATCATCCTTCAATGGATCTGCAGTACCCCTCCCGCACCCTCTCCCCACCGAATCCCCTCCCCACCGAAACCCCTCCCACGTTCTCCGCGCCGCATCCTCCCTCACCAAATCCTCTCCTCCGTTCTCCGCGCAGCTATCCTCTCCACCGAGTCCTCCTCCCTCGCTCCTCCGTTCCACCGCCGCCTCCTCGCTCGTCCGCGCTGCCGCCGCCTCTTCGCTCGTCCGCGCTGCCGCCGCCACCTCCCCCCCACCTTGCGCTGCCGCCGCCTCCTCCCCCGCGCCTCCACTCCCGCCGCTCCCCCATCTCCGCCTCTCCCCGCGCCTCCACTCCCGCCACTCCCCCCGTCCTCCACCGCACCGCCACTCCCTCCGCTCCCCCCGTCCTCCACCGCGCCGCCGCTCCCATCTCCACCTCTCCCGCGCCTCCACTCCTCCGCTCCCCGTCCTCCCCGCGCGCGCTCCTCACCGTCCCTCCTCTGTTGCCCCCTCAGCCCCCTCAATCCCCTCCGATCCGCCGCAGCCCCGACCCCTCTGCCCCCAAACCCTAGGATTCGTCGAAGAGGGTGGAGAATAAGTGGCGGCGGCGGCTGCTGAAGGGTGGCGGCTGCTGAAGAGGGGGGAGAATAAGTGGCGGCTGCTGAAGGGTGGCAGATTGACGCCGCCCTCGTCCACTCCATCGAGAAGCTCCAGGAGATCCAGGACGAACTCGAGAAGGTGAGCCGCGCCTCTGCTTCTCTCTCTCTCTCTCGCGCGCGACTTTGCAGGCTATTTTTTTTGGTGCGCTGTGATGGGTTATGGGGCGCTCCCCTCCCCTCTCCGTTCTACTACCACGCTCGATCCGGCTCGATCCTCGACGGTCTTTGTCTTTGTGACGCAGAGGCTCGTGGAGGCCGCCACGGCGACCTCACCGGTGGCGGGGCGGCATGCCGTGCTCGTGCTCTCCAAGGCCAAGGTGCGTTTCCGCGGATCTCGACTCGTTATCGCCCACTTCGCTTCCTATCCAAGATGGTTCGCTAATTGATGTTGGGGTGGTGTCGAGGATGGAGAACCGAACGATAGAAGGATTGGGAAGCGTGTGATTATGTCTCGAGAAATCCAACGCTCATACCAAAGGTAACACATTCCATCTTCTCCCATTTTTCTTAGAATGGTCACACGAACATTACCAGAGAGCCGCTAAGGCTGAAAACCTGAAATCAAGCCAATGAAAAAGAGAATTCAATAGTGCAAAAATATTCTTAGAGATGGAACAATTAGTCACTTCTTGTTACTTTTATACCGATCACCACACCGCATTGTCTGTCTTAGTGATGGGCATTGTCCTTGCAAGTGTTCGAGAGATCTGTTGTTACTTTTATACTGATCTTTGCATTGGAATGATGTTTAAGCGATTGCTTGTTCAAGCTTTTCTGATTAAGATTTGAAGAAATGAATTAATGAACTTGGTAAACCAGGATTTACATTTGCTATTTTTGGGCAGATCACGGAGTATCTTGAGCAGAGATGCTATAAGGAATCGAGACATGAGAATTTCACATTGGCCAAAGTTGTGCCATGCATCTATAGGAAACTTCGTGTTCATGCAAGGAGCATATGTAAGTGTAAAGGTTCTGTTCGCGATGATGCATCCACAACCAATCTTAGTTACTATCTCGATCGTATTATTCTTTATTGGACCATTCTGGCCACAAGCACATTGAGCCTTGTTCGCACTCTTATTGATCAGAAATCAAATGATGATTTGCGGGTCCTAGGTTGTCTAATGCTTGTCGACTTTCTCAACAACCAAGTTATTGACGTAACATGCAACAATTTGCATTCACTTGTATTTGCTATCTGTTTAATTTTTATTAGGTATTTATGTAGGTTGACAGCACACATATGTTTAATTTAGAAGGCCTCATACCAAAACTTTGCCAAATTGGTCAAGAACTAAGGGAAGATGACAAAGGGCTTCGTCTTGATCTGCTGCACTTCAAGCTCTAGCTTATATGGTAAGACAGTTTTCTTAGTAAATTGCTCGATGATAAGGATAAGGAGTCTTATGTGGTGCCACCATTTAAGGGCTTATTTCACAATTTTGTTAGACCAGGAATAATGATTCAGAACAAATGAACAAACTACTATTTCCATCTATGACACAATTTCATGTGCTTCATAAATCTGAACTTTTTTACGTTGACTATATTGGTACAACCTTTAAGGTTTCTAACAGATATTTGATACAACCTTTAAGGTTTCTAACAGATAATCATATATCATTATATTGAGGCTCTATATTCATCTTTCACTTGCAAGGGAAGAATATATCATATATTATTATATTGAGGCTCTGTATTCATCTTTCACTTGCAAGGGAAGAATTTATGCATCTTTCTTGCATTGTGCTGATATGATGTCATTCTATTTTGTGCCATAATATTGAACTTTTTGAGCAAATTACAAAAGGAAAGAAAAACTTTCATGGTTGCTTTGCATTACCAATTCCTCCCTGCAAGTACTATTATTAGAGCAGTATAGTGATTAAGTTGGGAAAATTTAATCTTTTACCCTAATCTGACTCTTTCACCACTTCTAATTAGGTCCAATACATGGGTGATCACTCACATATTTCAATGGAACTCGATGAAGTAAGTCCTTATTGCTTTTATATTGTGTTAGAGAAAAGGTTCAGGACTAATTTTTATTCACGATGACCTGGATACTCTCGTGAATATTCATTTTCTTGTCTGTATGGTATACAATTGGTGCAATCATCTTTGAATACAAATATATGGATTTCTTATGTACTAGAAATAGGATTGTTGAACAGAGGAGATATAACCAAAGGTCGTGAATTCTGAAATAGTAGGTCTAACCTACTTAGTAGAGAAAAAAAATAGCACACTAATGAAAATTGAAAGTGGGTTAGAAACAAAAATTCATGAACAAATTGTTGGCAAAGGTGTTTTCAGTTCAAGTAGCATCTCAATCCGGTGATCTGATTAATTTCTGAATTCATTCTTGAACCCAGGTTGTGGCAGTTATCATAAGCTGTTATGACGCTAATCAAACTCTCTCAATTAAAGAGGTTGTCAGACTTCAGGACGACGATGATTTGGTAATCAATGGAGGCTTGATAGTGTTGCCAGTATAATTTTGTAGCTTGCTCTGGGTGGGGTCTAAAGGGAGCCAGATGCGGTTTGGTGTAGTGGAGTTTTGTTGATTCGGTTCTTTCAATGTTTGTTCCCTTTCAGTCTTCTCCAATACAAAACAAGATAAAATCAGGGGATCCCAAACTTGGATGTTTGGTTTCAGAGGCCCAAAGATATTGTCCGTAAACTGCAGAATGGGGATCTTGACCTTGGTATTGTGGGTTTTGACATAGTCGTGAATACAGGCGAGTAAATTTCGAGGAATAATGTTAAATCTTTTGGCTCAGTTTGTGCATACCATTAGTTTTAGAAGTTTCTGCTATATGTAATTTCTACTAACTGAATCCATAATGTTCTTTATTTAAACTTTCTTTGATTTTTTTGAGCAAGACTTTATTTGATTTATGCTTGTTCTTATTTAATATTATCTCGTGGGTGGTAATGATGATTTAGTTGTTGTTCATGATGCTCTCGATTTCGGACAATGTCATTTGTCCCATGCGGTATGGTATTATCCAAGTGCATTCACGGGTCCTAGCCTTGCTATTCCTTAATTGAAGTTTATATCTGAAACAGTCATATTGTGTGACAAGGTACCTAAGGAAGGCATTTTTGAAAACATAAATACTCTAGAGGACTTGGCAAACATGCCGGAATGGACAGAAGAAAGACCACTGCGTGTTGTTACAGGATTTGGATATGTATAATTTTGATGAAACTTAAATTTGTTCAAGTCCCCCCTCCCCTCTCATGGACACTGCTTTGCTGATCATTGATCTAAGTTACATTATTGTTCTGCAGCTAGGCGCTAAGTTTTTGAGAGAGAAAGGTTTCAAGCATGTTTTGTTTTTAGCTGGCGATGGAGCTCGAGTCATATCCTGCTGTGAGATTGCTCTCTTTATATTTAATTTCCTTCTGTTTCTTTGTGATTTCCCCTTCTCTTTTTTGCATTTGATTTTTTCATGTATATCTTTGAAATTTGGATGGTACGCTGTTGTAGGTTGTCCATTTCTGTTCCACCGTAGTGCTTCTCTTTAGATCTTGAGAGAAATCAAGTGCCAACATTTTGTTATAACACAGTTAGTCATTTCTTTCTCCACAAATTAGGGTGTTGCATATTATTATATGTATTGCTATGCTTTTTTTGTTCTTGCTTTATTAATTATGATGTCAGTGTGGCACAAAATTGTATGAGTATACCGTATATGATCGGGATGTAAATTATGATAGATTCAAGCTTCAATTCTTCACATGATAATGAACATGGGAGTTGTCTTTTCTACTATATGGTATATTGGCATGCTTGTCTTGAGTCTTGATTTGCTAACTTGTGAGTTGTGACACAATCTATCAAGGGTAATGTACACTTCTAATTCCTTTTTTCCCCGTGAAGATGGGTATGGCTGATGCTATTGTGGATCTCGTGAGTAGTGGAACGACCTTGCGTGAGAATAATTTGAAGGAAATTGAAGGTGGAGCATAAAATACAAATCTGATTTATACTCTTTAATCAGATTCTTATTTTGTAATGCTTTGAGTTAATGACTTTCTTTCTATAAAATGTCTTTCGGTAGATTGTATGCAACAAAGTTAGGGAAGGGGAACAGAGAATTGTACGTATAAAAGAGGGAGATCCTAGAGGCTGCCATGTTGTTATAGTGGATGACTTGGTGCAGTCTGGTGATACTTTGATTGAGTGCCAGGTAATGAAATTTGTTTATGACTTAAAACTTCCTTTTTTATTTTGTAGTGATTACTTGTGGATCTTGAACTCGTAAGGCCTTTACAACACGCTCGTCGTCGTCAAATATTATATATTGCAGATCAATAATTTTTATCTTATTTTGTATTTTACCGTAGCGTTAGCACGGACACTATACTAGTATCCATTAAAGTTCCAGATTATGAAACTAATAAGCAGATTCAACATTTAGGTACGTATATGCCAATTGACTCATGGCTTGGGTGTGTATTGTGTGTGAGGAAAATTTCCTTCAAAATAGGAGATTAATAAATGTGACTTAAATCTCAACCGTGTGATCAGTACGACAATCGATCATGTACCAGATCCGCCGTTGGTAGCTTCCCACAGGTGCTTGACAAAGTTAACTTCCCATGATCGAATGGCCAAAAAAATTTCATCACATATGATCATGATCACGAGTATCCTGTAGGTTTCAAGCCCAACCCTTTCTCAAAATCAAAGATATATAGTTCCTCCTGTGTATTCTCGTTTGGGGTCACTGCCTGAATATTCCCTTGTCAAAATGGTACCGTGGGAGTAAGGTTAATTATGGGCATGGCATCAGTTGAGCGTACGTGGCTTGTACCGCCATATATGCATTGGCTTCAACAAACAAGAAGAGGTAAGATTTGAGAACACGAGTGCATGCGTACTTGCAGATAATTTTCTTAGACGGACTATACATGCATGTACTAGTAGCTTTCTTTTAAAGATCAACTCAGTGAGTTTTTAGCGGATTTGGTGCTGTTTGCAATGGTATTTACAAAATTAACCGTATGCACAACGTATTTTCAGAAATAGTGTTAATTTTGTCGTCCGGTAGACAGGCGACAGCGCGCGGGAGACGACGCGTGCACCTGCCGCCCCATGAGCATACGGCAAGCACTTACCGTCCGCCTATGGGACGGCAAGTGATTAAGCCGGCTTAATTACTGTATAAATTTGTAATTTTACATCATTTTTGTTCAAATTTTTAAATATACCAAATGAGGTCAAACAATTATGAAATTTTATGCACAGACTCCTGACACAACGTACTTTATTGTGTAATTTTTTACAACTGCAGAGGTCACGTACTTCGAAAGATGCCTAAGCATCGCATATCGCTAATTATAATTAAATTATCATGAATTAACATGGAAAATTCAAAGCACATAAAATTCTCAAAAAGAAATACAATTAGGTCGACTGTGTTGGAGGGCTCTACATAAAATTTATAATTTTTGGAGCTCGTTTGCTATATGTAAAATTCCTAGAAGTATCAAAATTTTATGGATTTTCGAGCAATATTCAGAGGGGATAAAATTGTAAGTAGGATTGTGTCAGAAGAATGTGCATAAAATTTCATAATTTTGCAACCACATTTGCTATATTTAAAAATTCAAATAAATATAATATAAAATTACGAATTTAGGCAGTGATTAGGCCGGTACCTGCCGTCCGTGGGCGGGCGGCAGGTGCGTCTGCTCACGGGGTGGCAGGTGCCATGTGTCGTCCCTCCCACGCTGCCGCCCACCCATGGGATGGCAAAACGTCATTTCTGTAAATACGCTATGCATGCATCTAGTTTCATAAATAACGTCGTAAAATGCGCCAAATCCGCTAAAAACACCAACTTAGAGCAAGTTTAATAGTATAGATAGCTGCTACCTCCAATACATTTCCATGTCATCAATAGATAATGATGCAGCCAACTCATACAATGGCTATAAGTTATCTCCACAAGAGCTCTCAATCATTTAATAGAGTGATCATTTAATACATGCATGGCTATAGCAGTTAGTCCTATTGGTACATGTATGGATAACACCTCTTTTCTTGTGCTATAGCCTGACTCTTGCATGGGAGCTAGGTTGGCTCTCTCTCTCTCTCCTATTCTCCCCTCCACATAGGACTATGCTGACATGGATTCCCTTGTAGCTAGCACAGTCAGCCTTATTAAACTTGCTCTTAGCTGAATACGCATGCTTGGGCCGGTACAATTAATGGACCAACCTTATTCTCAATTAGGGAGTTATCATGTCCACGTAATCATAAGCACTATGTTTTATCAACATGCAAGTCGTCTTCGAGAAAGTGGAGCTAGCTGTAGATGAAATTTAGAAGGTCTATTATCTGTAACGCATTATGCATGCTGATTGCTTTGCACTGATAGAGCACGGGCTATATGTCAGTCACGCACGTACGTACGTACACAGGACAGCTAAACTCATCCTTGATCTGCTGGCACCAACCTATTCATATTGTCTACAACGTTATGGTTTTTAGCTCTAGCATCAATCTACTCCAGAAAAAGAAGGGACGACATTTGAGATAGTTACTTGCCAACGCATGAAAGCATGCAACCATGGGCAATGGCATCTATGGAACGATCGAATCTCGCAGGCGATGTAATTCACACGAATATTATTGAACCCACCGGCCTGCTGTCATCTAAGCTAGCAGTGTGACTATGATTTTTCCTCGGGAAAATTCATCATATACCTTCTTCATAGATAAAAATCTAGGATATACCCTCCTACACATCCAAATTGATAATATACCCTCTAATCTATTTGCTTTACAAAACACCCTCTTTATACTAATATGTATAGGTACAAGGTATAAGCATGTATTGTACCGTATTTTGGGACCTAATGTACCCATTTTACCCTTTTCTTCAGTGGCAGGAAGTTTTCTATAATGATCTAATACAGATTTCTTGGCCAAGAACAGCCTGGAACAGATTTCTTGCCACTGAAGAAAAGGGTAAAATGGGTACATTAGGTCCCAAAATACGGTACAATACATGCTTATACCTTGTACCTATACAGATTAGTATAAAGAGGATGTTTTGTAAAGCAAATATATTGGAGGATGGTATATTATCAATTTGGATGTGTAGGAGGGTATATCCTAGATTTTCATCTATGAAGAGGGTATATGATGAATTTCCCCCTTCCGAAATTTCAGGGAGGAGATCCCTCCACTCGCGTCTTGATCGGAGGCGATTACCAACAGAATTGGTCCCGGTCCCGGTCACCCAGCGCAACATAAAAACAGGGTTTCAGCCGGCTTTATTAATTCATGAGTTGTTCAAGGCCCCAAAAAACCCTAATAGACCCGATCTCTTCACGTACGCTGAGGTGAACGAAGACCGACGCCTCTCTTCGACCCGTTCACGGCTTCTCCGTCCCCGGTGACTACCGCAACTCCGGCGACCTCCTCCGCTGCCGTCGGTCACCTCAGCATCACCACCGAGCAAACTTATGGCGTCATCTAGTTCGGGTATGTAATCATGCTTTCGCACTAAATTTTAGTTAGGTGTTCTTGTTTGAGCCTAGGATCAAACCTAATGCTTATGGTAGGCTTAGATTAAATGTTAATATTTGGTATCAGAGCTTGTCTAGGCTTAACTAGAACCCTAACTTAGCCCAACCGAACTCCGATCTAATGTTTAGCTCGGATTAGCATTTAGAAGGAGGGGAGTTACGATTTTTCCTTTACAAAACCCTGATGAAACTCACAAAGCCAGCCCACCAAACCAAAGCTCGGATTAGCCTAATGAAACCTTAGACCGGCGGCAAACCAAACCAAAAAAACATACGTTTCGGCGCGGCTGCTTGTCGGCCGGCCGCCGCGCCGCCGCCGCCGGCGTTGCGTTGCGCGCCGCGCTCCACGTGGGAGCCGCCGTTGCCGCCTCTTGCCGCGCGCGCGCCGCTACCGCCCCTCCGCGCTCGTCGCTGGCGCCCGTGCGCGTCGCGCGCCGCACCGAGCCGCAGCTCCGCCGCCCATCTCGCGCGCGGCTGCCGCTGCCGTCGCTGTCCGCTTTTTTGCGGGTGGAGAGGAGCCAAATGCCCATAGGATTAGGGCTTCTGGTGCTTTATTCCCGCCCAAGCGCGCCTGGCCGTCCGATCTCATCCGACGGCGCTCATGAGCCGCGGGCATGCAGCTGGAGCCGCGCGCACTTTTGGGCCGCGGGTGCGTTTTCGGCGCGTGTGGGAATTATGGGCTGCGCCATGTTTTGGGCTGCCGCGCGCCCGCGCGCAAACTTGGGCCTGTGCGCGGGATTTTTGGGCTGTGCGGTTTTATTAGCGTGTGTGCAATTTTCGGCCCCGCATGCTTTTGGTGGGCTGACGTGTGCATGCACTAGGCCGCCCGCGCGTGGGGGATTTTGGGCCATGCTATTTTTCTAGGGCCGTCCGTGGATTTTTGGCCTGCACAGTCTTTTGGGCTGCGCATTTTTGTGAACCGAATGCGCAGTTATTTGGGCCTTTCTTTTGGGGCTGTAGCAAAAGTGATTTTGACGCGCATGAATATTTTTGTTATGCTTTATGTCTTTATTTTTATGCACTGTTTATAATTATTTTTTAGCAGCCCAAATTTTCATGTATCTTCACCATATTATTATGTATAATCTCGGATTAAAATCGAACTAACGGGATATTTTAATCTTGAGATTTCTACGATTAATTTTGGCATTATCTATGCATATGGTTATATTCTGACCAACGTTGTTTATAATCATATGTCGCTGTTGTGGTTACAGACCAAACAGAGAGAGATGTGGTAGTGGAGAGTTGGGAGAAAGTGATGACCTCTCCTCCCCCTCCTAACCTTCCCTTTGTATATATTCATATGGGCTATGCTTTTACAATTGTGCCCGTACATCAGTACCTCCCTGTCAGGGGTATTTAAGCCATTACATATGTCCCATTTTGGGCCCTATAACCTTCTAACAGGCCTGCTGAGTTTAGGTGGGGGCCACCCCTACAACAGGAGCCTCTCATGGTGAAGGGCTTCACAGGGCCAAAGCCATGTTGCCGAGTCCTTTGGCCCCCTTCGTCCCTGCGGCCTGTGAACTTCTCCGAACTTGCGGAGCCTTGGTGTGCAGCGGGTCTTGGGGTCTGAGGCCGTAGTCGAAGCCGATGCCTGGATTGGCAGCTGAGGTAGACGCGCGAGCGCTCCGTCCCGAGCTGGCGCCTAGTCGAAGTAGTCGCGCGAGCGCGCTCCGTCCCCTACCCGCCGAACGGGTGGCAGCGGAGCTGGCGCCTGGTTGAAGTAGGCGCACGCGCGCTCCGTTCCCTACCCTTCGCTGGCGCCTAGTCGAAGTAGACACGCGAGCGCGCTGCGTCCCCTACCCGCCAAACGGGTGGCGCGAGCTGGGCGCCGCTGGCGTAGGCACGCGCGCGTCCGTCCCCTACCCTTGAGCGGGTGGCGGCGGGTGGCGCTGGTCGCTCGTCGGCGCGCGCGCTCCGTCCCCTACCCTTCGAACGGGTGTCGACGCCTGGCCTGTCAGGGCGCAGGCTGTCCTGCCGTGCCGTCCGCCTTCCCATGGGTGGGGCACGCGGCGGCTTGTGATTAGTGCGTCGTGGGATTTGAGCGGTTGCGTGACCGCGGCAGTTCGCCTCTTCCCCAGGGAAGCGGGACGCGTGGCGGGCGCCCGTTGGCGTTGCGCGCTGTCTGGCCACCTACCAGGCACGCTCCTCAAAGTGTTGGCGGTTCTTCTTTCCAAGTCGTGGGTAGCCGAACCGCTGGGGGTTAATCTGGCTGCGCTTGTAGCCGTGGTGAAGGCGAGCAGGCCTTATAAGGTGCCCCCGTTGTAGTGGGGACGTTCTGTCTCACCTGTCTCCTAACTCTGCTTAATCTGACAGTAGCGCAACTTACTCCCGCCGGTAGAGAACAATGGCCGGCCCTGACGATGTCTCCCACCATCCCGGCGGCGGCTCCTTGTCTAGCCGGGATGAGTTGTCTGTCCCTCCTGGGGAGTACGAGCTAGTGCTGCGGGGGCGTTCACGTGCCGACAGGCGGTGGGACGCCATGGAATACTCGGGGGGCCGCTGCTCCCGTGTGCTGGGGAGGAGTCGCGTAACCAAAGAGACGCTGCAGCGGCTTGTACAGGAAGGGAAGGTCGAGGAGCGTGATGGGGCTCGCCTACCCCGTCGCGACGAGATAGAGCCGAGGCCCCGGGAAATGGAGGTGATCGTTTTCGTCGCATTCTTCGACGCCGGCCTTCGAATGCCCTCAACGATGTTTGTGGGCGAAGTCCTGTGGGCCTACGAATTGGAGTTAGCACAGCTGACGCCAAACGCCATAGTCCACCTAGCTGTCTTTTCGTGGGCGGCACGGACAGAAGGCCGGCGTCCTAGCGCGAGCCTGTTCGTCACCCTGCACGACGCATGCTGCCGACCCAAGAAAGTCGGGGAGGGGGCTGTATCCAACTTTGGCGGTGTGGATTTCGTGCTACGAGCGTCCTGCACGACGCTATTCCCTGCGTCGGCCACCCTGGGGAGGTGGGAGTCTGGCTGGACGCGGTGGTGGTTTTATTACATCGTGACCAGCACGAGTGGCCTGCTATGCCGAGGTGGGCCAATCTCGTTCAATAGCTCGCTAAGTGTGAAGGCGGAGGTTGATGATGCACAGAGGCTATGGAGGCTTGCTGGCGTTACGCGCCGGCTAAGTATGTGCGACTTGGCCGAAGAGTTTACGATGTACGGGGTGGCGCCACTCTCCGCTCGGTGGAAATACGCGCGACGGGGCGACGACCGAGAGGACGGGGTTCGCCCGCCAGTGTCTTGCCTGCTTCCACCCTCCGCTCCTTGTAAGTCGTGCAGTGCGTTGGTACGCATCCCTTTGTGTCTGTGTAGTCCCCGCCTAATAAGACTTGTTGTCTTTTGTGCAATGGCCCGGCTAGAAGATGCGGAGCGCGCGGCTGTAGCGTTCCTGGGTCCGTACACGCTCAAGGAGCACAAGCTGCGTGAGGCCGCGACCAAAACGGCGAAGCAGGGGCGGATAAACTGCATGTGCGAGGTTACGGGCATTCTTGTGCCCGCGCGCGGTGCGGCGGAGGCTCCCGCGGACTCCGAGCCATCGTGGCGGTGGTAGCCAGCGGGTATTGCCTTCGCGGCGTCGGGCTGCTCGAGGTTGTTGTACCCAGCCCGCCAGCCATCTCGGCGGCTGGCACCGCTGGGACAGGACGTGCGACCGGCGATGAGTCCGACCGGACCAGTTCGGGTGGGCGCGTCAACTCGAGCCCATTACCGGAACCTGCCAACCCGGGGGGGACGTCGCTCCTGGCGAGAGTGCTGCGGCCGGCGGTGCTTTGCCACCCACGGCGGACGCGCCCGGGGCGGTAGGGACCGAAGGCGCGACAGGAGCTGCGGCTGCTAGCACCGCGGAAGAATCGCCTGCGGTGCCACAGGCAAAACGTCCTCGAGTCCAGTCTCCCTCGCCTCCGAGGGGTCGGTACGGTGTCGTCGACCCTGTGCTTGGAGTTGTGGTGCCCGACGCGGCCGAAGGGTCTTCTCGACCGCCCCCCGAGGCACTCGCCCCCTGACCGGCGGTTGACCGGGCACCCCTTCCGTCGCGGAGGAGGGTGCAGGAGGTAGGCGCAGTTCCCTTTCCTCGCACGACTTCACGAAACTCTCTCCGATTTTCTCGCTCATTCCGTCGACATCAGGCGAGATGAAGTCTCCCGGACGTGGTGAGGGATCGAGCAACGGGGGTGTGCGCGACGTCCCGGACCCTGTGCAGGGTGCCCTGCAGGCGTCTGCCGCCGTTGAAGTGGCCGAAGCCTCCGCAGCCCCTGACGCGGCGAGGGCGGAGCTTGTCCTCTCCGACTTCCTCCCGTGCCTGGAGACACTTCGCGCTTTTAATGCAGCTGCGGAGCGCGCCCGCGGCGGCTTGGATCGACAGATGTTGTCGTCGTGTGAGGGAGACCTCTTGGCGCTCGCGCTGCAGGCCTCGGAGATAAGGGTAAGTATGTGCGCTCGTGGTTGCTAGGGTACTACCGGGCACCTGCTGACTCTTATTGCTACTCCCAAGCGCTTGTCATCGCCAAGCGCTAGATGAGGCCCGTGATCCGGAGCGGAGAGCCCGAGGTCGGTCTTCGTGCTGCGGATGACGCCCACGCCACGAAAGACGAACAGCTTCACGCGCTGGAGGGTGCCCTGACGGCCGCGCGACACGAGACCGAGGAAGTCCAGCGCGCCGCGGCGGAGGAACGTACCTCCTTTTTGCAGCAGATCACCGCTCTAGGGGAGGAGAAGGCCCAGCTGGTGGAGTCTCTTGCGGAGAAGGACTGCGCCTTGGACAATGCGTCCATGTCAACGTGGAGGGCAATGGAGTCTCTGAAC
The DNA here is from genome assembly GCA_036346575.1 of Dendrocalamus sinicus. NCBI lineage: Eukaryota > Viridiplantae > Streptophyta > Magnoliopsida > Poales > Poaceae > Dendrocalamus > Dendrocalamus sinicus. Next base: position 15,027,034 of record CM070670.1, read on the forward strand.
CGGGCCCTCCGGGATCTGTGTGTCGACGTGCCAGACGCTACTGACGGGCTGGAGGACTTGGTGGAGACGCTCGGGCTGGTCGAGGAGGAGGCCGGCGTTTCTCGCCGCAGCGCTACAACCTTCGGCGAGCATTGCGGCTTCCTCGGCGCATGCCTCGCCCTCGCCATGCTTCACACTCATGGGTGTAGACATGTCCATGAGCTGACGAACCCTCACCTGGATCTCCACGCCGCCGGGGCGCGTGTCGGCGCTATTCGCTTCATCGAGCCTGGCCTCCGAAACTTCCACCGACGGATCTGGGGCTATGTCGGGGAGGACGTGGCCAGGGTTGCAGTGCAACAAATGCTGCATGGGGGTGGGGACCTCCTCCGCTGGCTCGAAGGAGTTCCCCGGCGCCACACTGGCGGCGCGGGCCCATCGGCACCGCGCGAGGGATGAGCGGTTGGTTAGGGAGTGGTGTGCTGTGCGCTCCTGCTTGTGGTCATGTAACCCCGACATTTTTTGCAGTGAACCGAAGTAGCACCCGTTCTTAATGTTGTATGCTGCTTTTATACTCCGAGGAATACGCACAGGAGCAACGCCTGTGCGTGCGCGGGATTCATGTGTTGTTTATACTCCGGAGAGTGCGTGCAAGGGCGTCCCTCTGCTGCGTCTTATTTAGAGTCCGTAGACTAGCGCGTGCGGAGGCGGACCTTGACGCTACGACTTAATTTAGAGTCCGTAGACTAGCGCGTGCAGAGGCGGACCTCGACGCTACGACTTCGTTTAGAGTCCGTGGACTGGCGCGTGCGGAGGCGGACCTCGACGCTACGACTTCATTTAGAGTCCGTAGACTGGCGTGTGCGGAGGCGGATCTCGACGCTACGACTTCATTTAGAGTCCGTGGACTGGCGTATGCGGAGGCGAACCTCGATGCTACGACTTCATTTAGAGTCCGTAGACTGGCGCGTGCGGAGGCGAACCTCGACGCTACGACTTCATTTAGAGTCCGTAGACTGGCGCGTGCGGAGGCGGACCTCGACGCTATGACTTCATTTAGAGTCCGTAGACTGGCGCGTGCGGAGGTGGACCTGAATACGGGGGTGATCTTCTGCACATTGTGGCCAGTCAACATGGTACTTTCTGCGAACAGCTAGTTTTATTGAACTCCCGTTTGCGCTGGCGAGCATCGTATAACGAGGGGCTGATGCCATAATTTTCGTCCTGCTTCTAGGCGTAATATCTCCGCAACTTATCTGCATTCCATGTGTGGCGGAGAGTTTGTCCGTCGAGTGTGGCGAGGCGGTATGCTCCCTTCTGTAACACTTCCGCCACGATGTATGGACCTTCCTACTTGGACTCCAGCTTGCCAACGGTCTCCGCATGGAGCGCCGTTCTGAGGACGAGATCCCCAGGCTTGAACCCTCACGGATATACGGACCGGTCTCGAGTACGCACTGTCTGCCGCACGTACTTTTCAACATGTTGGGCTGCGCTCGCCCGCGCCCCGTCGAGGAGGTCCAAGGACACGCGACACTCCTCGTCGGGTGCTTGGACGAGGACCCTCCGCGAGCTAGCCTTGATTTCCTCAGGCGTCACTGTCTCATCGCCAAAAAGGAGCTTGAAAGGCGTGAACCCCGTCGGGCGTGTTACCGTTGTGCGAAGGGACCAGAGGACGCTGTGAAGCTCGCTCGGTCACTTGCCCTTCGGCAACCCGACCAGGCGCTTTTTGACGACGATAGAGATGGCGTCGTTCGCCCTCTCGACTGCTCCGTTGGACTAGGGGTGCCCGACCGAGGCGAACCGAAGCGTGATGCCCATGCCGTCACAGAACTCTTTGAATAGGGTGGCGTCGAATTGCAGGCCATTGTCAACGGTGAGCTCCCTGGGCACGCCGAAGCGACATATAATGTTCTGCCAGAGGAAGCGCTGCATGACTGCCGAAGTTATTTTGGCCAGGGCTACCGCCTCCGGCCACCTGGAAAAATACTCCAGCGCAACTACCACAAACCGCAGGTCCCCGGGGGCTCGGGGAAGTGGTCCCACTATGTCGACGCCCCAGCGTGCCAGCGGCCACACCGGGGGAATAGGGTTGAGGTTCATCGGGGGCCTGCGGATGATACGTCCCATCCACTGGCACCCCTGACACCGATGCACGAGGTCCTGGGCGTCAGTGATGGCAGTCGGCTAGTAAAAGCCTTGCCTGAATGCCTTGCTGACCAACGACCTTGGCGCGAGGTGCGACCCACACACCCCCGCGTGGATCTCCGCAAGGAGCTTTTTCCCCTCTTCGCGCGAGAGGCAACGCAGGAGCGGTGCGCAGACTCCCTTTTTGTAGAGTGTCCCTTCAAACACCTGGAAGGATCTGGCCCGGTGTTGCAGACGCTGGAGCTCGGCGGGGTCCTCCGGCTCGGCAATGCCCTGCAGGAAATTGAAGATAGGCTCTCACCAGTCGCCCTGCTGGACGATGTGGTGAACGAGGGCTGCGTCCCGGTTGTCCTGCGCGATGGCGCTGCGGTAACGCCGTAAAACACCCGTTAGGGGTGGCGATTGTTGGTGGCGCCGCTTTGCGGCGTCGGCCTGCTCATTTTCGCGCGAGGGGATGGCCTTGACCGTGACGCCCAAGAAATGCCTTTCCCTCGCTCTTACGGCCGCGAGGTATTTGGCCAGCTCAGGGTCCTTGGCTTGATATGACTTGTCTACGTGGCCTGCCACCAAGCGCGAGTCCGTGCGGACGAGCACTCGCCGCACACCGATTGCCTTGAGCTTTGTCAGGCCGAAGAGCAGCGCTTCATACTCAGCTATGTTATTGGTGGCCGGAAACGTGAGGCGCGCCGAGTATAGCAGGCGCTGCCCCTCGGGCATAACAATCACCGCGCCTACGCCCGCGCCCGCGACGCCGTAGGCCCCGTCGATGGTGAGCGTCCATACCGGGTCGTCGTGCTTCTGGGCGAGCTGAGCCGGCGCAGTCCATTCTGCGAGGAAGTCGGCGAGAACTTGAGATTTGATTGCCGTCCACGAGGCGTATGTCAGGGAGAACGGGGCGAGCTCGGCAGCCCACTTGCCGATGCGCCCCGTGGATTCCTTATTGTGTAACATCTCCGCCAGGGGGAACGAGGAAGGCACTGTGATTGGGTGGGCCAAAAAATAATGTCGAAGCTTTCTGGAGGCCATGACCAACGCGTACGCGAGCTTTTCAAGCTCCGTATATCTCGTCTTGGCGCCTTGGAGGGCTTCGGAGCCGAAGTATACGGGCCGCTGTACGGCGCCTTCCTCGAGGCGAGGCAAGATCGACCACCAGAATCGACGGCGGATAGAGCAAGAGGGGAGCCTCTGGTGTCGGGGCAACCAGAGTGGGGAGGTTCGCCAGGTGTTTCTTGAGCTCGTTGAAGGCTCCGCACAGTCGCTATCCCAACAAAATCCGTCGCACCCGCGGAGTGTCTTACAAAATGGCAGACCCCGCTCCGCCGCCCTAGATAGGAAGCGGCTTAGGGCTGCCATGCGGCCTGCCAGCCTCTGGACCTCCCTCGTTGTCTTGGGCGGCTCCATTGTCGGGACCCGGAGCAGCAACTCCAGAACCCTCTGTGTTAATCGCACTATCCCAGGAAAAGCTAGTGCACACAGTATCACAAAGACAATTATCATGCGTAATGACAAACTTTATTTAACTAATATGAGCCTGATGGCCAAAGTTTACAATAATAGCAAAAGAAGACAGCGAAAGAAATACATAAAGCGGCAGCCCATCCAGCCTTCCCACAAGGCGAATGACTGTAAGACGTGGCCTAGTCGCAATCCTCACCGAAGTCGTCGTAAGCTTCCTCTGGAAAGAGTTAGATATAGCAACATGAGTACAAAAAGTACTCCACAAGTCACCCGGGAAAATGCAACATAATGATAAAGGCTTCAACGGAAGGTTTATAGGGTTAGTTTGCATAAAACAATATTTAAGAAATATAATAATAGATTGAAATTGCTGAATTTAATACAGTAGATAAAACAATACTTGTAGTAGAAAGTAATACCGTTAGTGTCGGCTCCGACCAAACACCAACCTATCCACGGGCATCCCACGGACCATCTTTTCAAAAGCTCACGTATGGATTCCATCCATCCACACGCTTTCACTGCACAACTCTGATGAATTCCATCCATTCACCAGATTTCCATCTCTCACGGATTCCATCCATCCGCAAGGTTTTCGAAAACGTTTTGAAAAACAAAGTCTAATCCATGAAAAACTTTACTCAGCTTGCCCATGACCGTGGGCACGGCTATCCAGGATAGGTTATACACTCTGCAGAGGTTGTACAGCTTTACCCACAAGACACGATCATCCCGTTTTACCACTAGATTACACACTTCCTTAGGTGTGCGGTTAGGAGTCGTGACAAGGCCTTTACAATGCAAAGCCTTCAACTTTGGCCAAGCCAACTCTAAGGTTTCACCCGGTAAGGAATCCACTGCACAGGACCCCTCTTGAGCCGAGTGAGACTTCTCATGGCCTACGCCACGCTCACTTTCATCCTACGAAATGGCTCAGTTGGGACCCGCAAATTATTCAGCCAGGCTGTCCCATACCAACCTTGTGGTAGTGCGATAGGGCTTTGCAACAGAGAGCTCACGAGCACCGGTCCTTAATTGACTTAGGCTCAACCACAAACCCCGTGCACGACAATCAACCACTGCGGCTCCAACCAACGGGGCATGCCTGCACCCACCACTCTAACCAATTGCCTAGTCTAAACCAGTTTTATATTTGTTTTCAAAATAATTCATAACACTCCTTGACTCACCAAAGTCAAGAGTACATATCATTTTATGTAAAAAGGGTCATCATTTTATGTGAAAAGGTATCCCAAAGCAAAATTATATGACTATGCAGGGCTAAGCGTTTGAATAAACTCTCTAGCCAACACTAATGTATTAACTAGAGTTTGATTCTAGGGTGACAAGGTATAAGGGATTCAATAACAATGGAGGAATTAACAAGTAGGCAATAACTAGATTTAAAACTGAATTGAAATACGCTGAATAAAAATATGCATGCAATATAATTTAAATCAACATAATTTTATTTTGAAAACTGGGATCAACATGATCAAGGAGGGTGACTTGCCTTGCTCGAAGACCTGGTGCGATTCGTCGGCGTCGAACTCTCCGGAATAGTCGTAGTCTACACGCGAAGAACCAAACAAAATAAATTCAAATAAAATCCAAATAAAATCCGAAAATTATAAAATATATACTGGGAGATAGATATGATTGTAGATGAATTTAGGAGAAAGAATCAACAGATTCGGAGTTTGAATGAGGGAGAACGAATATCTGGAGGTTTTGGACATCACATGAAATGATAACGACATCTGAGAATTACTTTTTGAACAGTATGGTGTCGGCAGGCTGCGAGGTGGCTAGTGAATGGGCAAAAATGGAATCCTGGCGATGAGATGAAGGTGGTGACATGGATACGGCGACGAGAAACGGAGACGATACTATTGACGTTTGAACAGCGACGGTAGAGAGAAAGGAAAAACTTAATATCTTAGTGCTCGGTGAAGCGAATCTAAAACCATTTGGAAGATAGCTAAATGGGATGGTTTGGCACGATATGACGCGAACGGATTGGGGAAAACACCAATGGATAGATGGGGACACAAGATGTCATTGGCGGCCATGGCAAGGTGTCTGAGGCGAAAATTTGTGGAGGCTTTTGGGAAAAGGAAGGAAGCATGGCGTAAAACATGCCGAGGTAAGTCTACGAAAAATTACGGCATGGGCTAAGGCTTACGGATGCGACGAATCGACGTCGAGTCAAACGGCCATTTTCGCGGAAAGCTCAATTCGACAATTGGCTCCACGAAAAATTAAACAAAATGGTAGAAAAATTCCTTAGAGACTAGGACACAATATGACGTGAACAAAATTAAAGCGCCACCGAAAAAGTGGGTACGCGCGAAGGTACGATTTTAGTGTCCGGGCGACAAGGTCGACGAGGACTTGGGGAATCTTTGGCGATGGCGATGGAAGCACGATGTAGAACGCGTCGAGGCAAACTCAACGGTGCAAACGGCTCAGCCAAAGGACATCGGATGGTGGCGAACACGGTGGAGAAGACATTTTGCGACCGTCGGGTTGACATCGACGTTCGGGCAAACGGAGAGGAGTTAGCATGCAAGACTTGCGCGAAACGAAGAGTAGAGCGTGGGAACGTGATGCTCACCTTGGTTTTGGTCGGGCATGCACGGACGGCCGGTGGCGACGCGAGGAACGACGACGCGCTATGGCCCACGGTGGCGACGGTGCTCCGGCGAAGTTCGGTGAAGGCGAGGTAAGCACCGCGTAGAACGCGACGAGGCGAATCCGGGATGTGCTCAAAAGTGGCGGGGCTCCACCGGACGAGGCGCAATACGCCGAAGAACGCCGCTTGGAACACAAAAGAAAAACTCCGATTGCGCCCAAGAGAAGAGAGTGGAGACTTGATATTTTCGGGGTTGAGTGAGGATGAGGAGGGGCTTACGGTGTTCCCTTTTATAGGGGCGGGGGAGGTCCGAGATGGGAGATCAAGAGACCATGTCCATCAATGGCATGGGTTAATTTCTCGCGAAACGGGTCATGAATGAGGGAAAACGGCTGGGAATGGAGGAGTCATGAAGAGAGCAAGTGAATGCACTTGATTGCATGAAAAATCGTTGAGAAATTCATGAGGAATGAAGAGCTCAAAAACTTGTTCATGGCGGCCACGTTCGGGAAGAAACGAACGGACACAATGGAGAAGAAGGCAGAGAGAGAAAACAGGAATTAAAATAATATATTTTTCTCCCAAAAAAATAAATAAATTCGAAAAAATTCAAGAAAATTCTAAAATATCCTTGGAACACGAAAATATCAAATAAAATAATTTCGGATTTAATTGAGGTATATTTTAACCATTTAACATTTTTATTTTCTAAGCTTTAATTTAATCCAATAAATTCAAAAACTCCAAAAATCAAGCAACCAAAGCACACTTGATTTTATTTTAAATTAAAATAACTTTTAAATTTTTTTACTAAACATTTTGAAATAAACAAATTGGTCATTACAAACTACCCCTTAAATGTAATCTCGCCCAGAGATTCGCACTGCTAGCAAAGAAATAGGTTTGGATCTTACTCTTTGTGGCTTGAGCGGAGATCTGGTTCAAACGTCCCTTTGCAAACTTCGTGACCTTACATTTGGCGGTTGGCACTTGACTTGATGCTTTCAAAGATTAGGAGAGAGGAGACTCAAGGCAAAGGAGGGACAACGGATGTTTTGCGCAACCCAAAACAAAACAACTAGCAAAACCTTTACTAAGCAAATAACAAGCAATAGTTACGTCTGCCGACAAAAGAGAAAACTGACAGCTCATAACATCGTCTACTTTCTAGCTTAACAACTTATCCTAGAGAGGTAAGGGTTGTCTTGGTGTGATCCTTCAGCATTTGTCGAGTTACTGAAGCAAGATCCTTCAAAGAGAAGATTGAAGTGGTGGTAGAGTCGATGAATCCGGACTACTGACCATCTATAGTTGTTTTGAGCAAGGGAAGATTTAGAAATGGGCTTTCAAGTAATGACATAAAGATAAGCGAGAATTGGAAGATGAGAGCAAGCAAAGATTAAGAGATAAGAGTAAGCAAAACTTTTTGAAATTACTGATTAGTAAAATAAATCCTTAAGGTCCAACCATTCTATTCTATCTACGGACACGTCCTAGAGTCATTATTGCTCTGATACCATCTCTGTCGGGACCCGGAGCAAAGAAGAACCCTCGTGTTAATCGCACTATCCTGGAAAAGCTAGTGCACACAGTATCACAAAGACAATTATCATGCGTAATGACAAACTTTATTTAACTAATATGAGCCTGATGGCCAAAGTTTACAATAATAGCAAAAGAAGACAGCGGAAGAAATACATAAAGCGGCAGCCCATCCGGCCTTCCCACAAGGCGAATGACTGTAAGACGTGGCCTAGTCGCAATCCTCACCGAAGTCGTCGAAAGCTTCCTCTGGAAAGAGTTAGATATAGCAACATGAGTACAAAAAGTACTCCACAAGTCACCCGGGAAAATGCAACATAATGATAAAGGCTTCAACGGAAGGTTTATAGGGTTAGTTTGCATAAAACAACATTTAAGAAATATAATAATAGATTGAAATTGCTGAATTTAATACAGTAGATAAAACAATACTTGTAGTAGAAAGTAATACCGTTAGTGTCGGCTCCGACCAAACACCAACCTATCCACGGGCATCCCACCGGACCATCTTTTCAAAAGCTCACGTATGGATTCCATCCATCCACACTTTCACTGCACAACTCTGATGAATTCCATCCATTCACCAGATTTCCATCTCTCACGGATTCCATCCATCCGCAAGGTTTTCGAAAACGTTTTGAAAAACAAAGTCTAATCCATGAAAAACTTTACTCAGCTTGCCCATGACCGTGGGCACGGCTATCCAGGATAGGTTATACACTCTGCAGAGGTTGTACAGCTTTACCCACAAGACACGATCATCCCGTTTTACCACTAGATTACACACTTCCTTAGGTGTGCGGTTAGGAGTCGTGACAAGGCCTTTACAATGCAAAGCCTTCAACCTGGCCAAGCCAACTCTAAGGTTTCACCCCGGTAAGGAATCCACTGCACAGGACCCCTCTTGAGCCGAGTGAGACTTCTCATGGCCTACGCCACGCTCACTTTCATCCTACGAAATGGCTCAGTTGGGACCGCAAATTATTCAGCCAGGCTGTCCCATACCACCTTGTGGTAGTACGATAGGGCTTTGCAACAAAGAGCTCATGCAGACCGGTCCTTAATTGACTTAGGCTCAACCACAAACCCCGTGCACGACAATCAACCACTGCGGCTCCAACCAACAGGGCATGCCTGCACCCACCACTCTAACCAATTGCCTAAGTCTAAACCAGTTTTATATTTGTTTTCAAAATAATTCATAACACTCCTTGACTCACCAAAGTCAAGAGTACATATCATTTTATGTAAAAGGGTCATCATTTTATGTGAAAAGGTATCCCAAAGCAAAATTATATGACTATGCAGGGCTAAGCGTTTGAATAAACTCTCTAGCCAACACTAATGTATTAACTAGAGTTTGATTCTAGGGTGACAAGGTATAAGGGATTCAATAACAATGGAGGAATTAACAAGTAGGCAATAACTAGATTTAAAACTGAATTGAAATCTGCTGAATAAAAATATGCATGCAATATAATTTAAATCAACATAATTTTATTTTGAAAACTGGGATCAACATGATCAAGGAGGGTGACTTGCCTTGCTCGAAGACAGTGCGATTCGTTTGTCGAACTCTCGGAATAGTCGTAGTCTACACGCGAAGAACCAAACAAAATAAATTCAAATAAAATCCAAATAAAATCCGAAAATTATAAAATATATACTGGGAGATAGATATGATTGTAGATGAATTTAGGAGAAAGAATCAACAGATTCGGAGTTTGAATGAGGGAGAACGAATATCTGGAGGTTTTGGATATCACATGAAATGATAACGACATCTGAGAATTACTTTTTGAACAGTATGGTGTCGGCAGGCTGCGAGGTGGCTAGTGAATGGGCAAAAATGGAATCCTGGCGATGAGATGAAGGTGGTGACATGGATACGGCGACGAGAAACGGAGACGATACTATTGACGTTTGAACAGCGACGGTAGAGAGAAAGGAAAAACTTAATATCTTAGTGCTCGGTGAAGCGAATCTAAAACCATTTGGAAGATAGCTAAATGGGATGGTTTGGCACGATATGACGCGAACGGATTGGGGAAAACACCAATGGATAGATGGGGACACAAGATGTCATTGGCGGCCATGGCAAGGTGTCGGAGGCGAAAATTTGTGGAGGCTTTTTGGGGAAAAGGAAGGAAGCATGGCGTAAAACATGCCGAGGTAAGTCTACGAAAAATTACGGCATGGGCTAAGGCTTACCGGATGCGACGAATCGACGTCGGGAGTCAAAAACGGCCATTTTCGCGGAAAGCTCAATTCCTGACAATTGGCTCCACGAAAAATTAAACAAAATGGTAGAAAAATTCCTTAGAGACTAGGACACAATATGACGTGAACAAAATTTAAAGCGCTCACCGAAAAAGTGGGTACGCGCGAAGGTACAGTTTTAGTGTCTGGGCCTGACAAGGTCGACGAGGACTTGGGGAATCTTTAGGCGATGGCGATGGAAGCACGATGTAGAACGCGTCGAGGCAAACTCAACGGTGCAAACGGCTCAGCCAAAGGACATCGGATGGTGGCGGAACACGGTGGAGAAGACATTTTGCGACCGTCGGGTTGACATCGACGTTCCGGGCAAACGGAGAGGAGTTAGCATGCAAGACTTGCGGCGAAACGAAGAGTAGAGCGTGGGGAACGTGATGCTCACCTTGGTTTTGGTCGGGCATGCACGGACGGCCGGTGGCGACGCGAGGAACGACGACGCGCTATGGCCCACGGTGGCGACGGTGCTCGGCGAAGTTCCGGTGAAGGCGAGTAAGCACCGCGTAGAACGCGACGAGACGAATCCGGGATGTGCTCAAAAGTGGCGGGGCTCCACCGGACGAGGCGCAATACGCCGAAGAACGCCGCTTGGAACACAAAAGAAAAACTCCGATTGCGCCCAAGAGAAGAGGAGTGGAGACTTGATATTTTCGGGGTTGAGTGAGGATGAGGAGGGGCTTACGGTGCTCCCTTTTATAGGGGCGGGGGAGGTCCGAGATGGGAGATCAAGAGACCATGTCCATCAATGGCATGGGTTAATTTCTCGCGAAACGGGTCATGAATGAGGGGAAAACGGCTGGGAATGGAGGAGTCATGAAGAGAGCAAGTGAATGCACTTGATTGCATGAAAAATCGTTGAGAAATTCATGAGGAATGAAGAGCTCAAAAACTTGTTCATGGCGGCCACGTTCGGGAAGAAACGAACGGACACAATGGAGAAGAAGGCAGGAGAGAGAAAACAGGAATTAAAATAATATATTTTTCTCCCAAAAAAATAAATAAATTCGAAAAAAAATTCAAGAAAATTCTAAAAATATCCTTGGAACACGAAAATATCAAATAAAATAATTTCGGATTTAATTGAGGTATATTTTAACCATTTAACATTTTTATTTTCTAAGCTTTAATTTAATCCAATAAATTCAAAAACTCCAAAAAATCAAGCAACCAAAGCACACTTGATTTTATTTTAAATTAAAATAACTTTTAAATTTTTTTTTACTAAACATTTTGAAATAAACAGCTGGGCTGTTACATCCATACCCAGGATGGCCTCCACCTTGTCGGGATTCGCCTGGATGCCCCGTCCGGATACGAGGAAGCCCAGTAGTTTGCCAGCCTGCATGCCAAAGACGCATTTGCCGGGGTTGAGCTTAATGCCGGCCTTCCTGAGGTTGTCGAAGGTCTCCTGGAGGTCCCGGCCGTGCGAAGCGAGCTGCCGGTTTTTGACTACCACGTCGTCGACGTAGGCTTCCACATTCCTCCCGAGTTGGGCGGCGAGGGCAAGTGCGACGTGGCGGGTAAAGGTAGCGCCTGTGTTCTTCAAGCCGAAGGGCATCCTGACGAAGCAGAAAGTCTCAATCGATGTGATGAAACCGGTCTTGTCCTCGTCGTCTTCGGCCATGTATACCTGGTGGTAGGCATCCAGGAAACTCATTAGCTCGCACCCGGTGGTAGCGTCGACCAGTTGATCGATGCGTGGCAAGGGGGTAATCGTCTTTTGGGCACGCCTTGTTGAGTGCCGTGAAGTCAATGCACATACGCCAGGCCCCGTTGGCCTTTTTGACCAATACAGGGTTGGCGAGCCACTCTGGGTGGTGGACCTCGCGAATGACCCTGGCCCGGAGAAGCTTCGCCACCTCCACCTTGGCCGCCTGCTGCCGATCCATGGACATACGTCGAAGCTTTTGCTTGACCGGCTTGGCATCAGGGCGGACCGCCAAGCGATGCTCGATTACTGCGCGGTCTACGCCCTTAATGTCCTCCGGTGACCATGCAAAAATGTCAGCGTTATTCTGAAGCACTTGGAGTAGGTCTCGCTCGACCTCCGTAGGGAGCCCCTCGCCAATGGACACAAACTGCCCCTCCGCCTAGAGCGGCACCTTTTTGACTCCATCTTCGGCCCGAGGCTTAGGTGTCCATCCCGGAGCAGAAGGCGTATCACCGAGCATGCCTCGGAGAACGTGCACCAGGCGGTGTAAGTCCCGGCTGCTGACTTCGATGTGCCTGGCGAGGTCCTGGTCGCCGAAGACAGTGATCACGCCCTCCGGGCCTGGGAGCTTCATACATAAGAACGCGTGGTGCGGGATCGCCTCGAGGGAGTTGATGGCGGGCCGTCCCAGTATGACGTTGTAGGGGTGCAGGATGTCTACGACATCGAAGATGACGTGCGCGCTTCGGATGTTACCCTCCTGGCGGAATGTAACTGGAAGGGACACGTGTCCTATGGCCTCGGCCGGTTGGCCTCGAAGCCTTGAAGTGGAGCTCCGATCGCTCTAAGTGGCTTCGGGATTCCCATACGATCGAGGCCCCGCGAACAAAATGTTCGCGAGCTCCCGCCGCCGACGAGGATGCGCCGACGCCATGGCTGCGATGTGAGCTGGATGACTAAAGGGTCTTGGTGAGGAACTCCACACCCTGGCGTCATTGTGGTGAAGGTGATGTCGCGGTGGCACCAACGAGCGCGGCTGCTCAAGGGGGCCCCCGATAGGGACCCTCCGGTGATGACGCTGATGGAGCGGCACCTCGTGCCTTCCCCCGATGAGGCCCGAGCTCCGGCCGTCATCCGTCGCAGCTCCAAGACCTCGATGCACGTCTTCGTGTGGTGATCGCCGAACCGTGCACCTCACACCACTTGCCGTAATCCGAATTTCTTGTTCGCGGGTCGCCGTCGCGATCCGTCGCCGCCGCCGGCCCCCTCCCGCGAGGTGGGGCAGGTCCTCGGCGTTCTCAACGCCGAGGACATGGCGGACCTTTGTGGCTCGCGCGCTGGCGACGTCGGGCTTGCGCCGCCCTTGAAGAGCCTTCTGCTCCCGGTATTGCTACGCGGAGTGTCTCCACGGGTTCTCGTCGCGGCCTCGCCGAGGAATCATCACCGCCCCCTCGTGGCAAGCGCTTCGCTTGGGCGAGGTTGGGGGCGGCGGTGCTGCGTCTCCGCGCCTCTTCCTCTGCCCACGCATACTCCTCCATTTTGTCGAAGAGCTTGGCGACTGTCTTGATCGGCTTCCGTGCGTTGTATTCGGCCATGGGGCCCGGACGAAGGCCCTGTATGGCCGCGTTGATGACGGTTGTCTCATTAATGTCCTTGACTTGGTAGCACACCTTCGCGAAGCGCTTGGAGTAGTCCCGGAGCTTCTCCGAAGGTTTCTGTTTTACTACGAAGAGCTGGTCTGCATCGACCCACTCGACATAGTTCCCTTGAAAGTTGTTGTAAAGGCGGTCGCGGATCTGCTCCCATGCGTAGATGGAGTTTGGCTTTATGGTAAAAAACCAGGAAAGCGCCACTCCTTGCAACGCGAGGGGGAGTCCCTTCGCCTTTGTGGTGTCGTCTCCACCCACGGGCTCGATTGCAGTTTCGTACATGCACACGAACTCGCGGGTGTCCGTATCGCCTTTGTATGGCTCGATGACACTGGGGAATTTGAAGTCTTCGGGCCACGCCGCCTGCTGTAGTCCTGCCGAAAGCGGGGACTCTGGATCGACGCGTCGCAGCGGCACACGGCTGGATGTGGGGGCGTTGCGGCTGTCTACCCTTTCCGGCGTGGGCTCGGGCGCGACCACTGGCGCGGCCTGCTGGCTTCGAGCCTCTTGCATGTCTCGGACAGCCCCGCGAAGATCCCCTAGCTCCCGATGGAACGCGTTGAGGGCCGCCAAGCAGGGCGCTTTCCACCGCTGGTGCGGGAGGGGCCACTGGTGCGCCCAGCGGACGGGTCAGCACGTGTACGATCGCCTCGCGAGCTCCCGAGCTGTCGGTCGCTCCGTTGTGGCTATCTCCAACCGCCCGGCCCGCGCTACCGACGAGTGTTGCGGTGAGGGTGGCGGGGTTGGTCGCTGCAGCGTCGGCGGGGTTGGTCGTCGCAGTGCTAGCGGCGGGGTCGGTCGTCGCAGCGCGAGCGTCGACATCCGCGACCACCGTGCCCATGACAGCCGATGCCGAAGCCCTGGTACCCACGCGACGCTCTGACCCAGCCGCCTTCTTTCCCTCCGTCGCCGTCGACGAAGCTTTTTTCGGTGCCATCCTTCTTCGGATTTCAGGCTTGCTCCTGTCCTCCCCACGGACGGCGCCAACTGTTGTGGTTACAGACCAAACAGAGAGAGATGTGGTAGTGGAGAGTTGGGAGAAAGTGATGACCTCTCCTCCCCCTCCTAACCTTCCCTTTGTATATATTCATATGGGCTATGCTTTTACAATTGTGCCCTTACATCAGTACCTCCCTGTCAGGGGTATTTAAGCCATTACATATGTCCCATTTTGGGCCCTATAACCTTCTAACAGGCCTGCTGGGTTTAGGTGGGGGCCACCCCTACAACAGTCGCCATATAAAATTAAGTTCTTTTCATTTTCTGCCCAACGGTGATATGAATTAGAAATGTAATTTGCATGTTATTAATCAGACCAACGTAGGGTTAATTCCATGCAACATATGTCTTTATGATATTTCTAATTTTTGCCTTGCATTTTGAAATTCAGCACTTAATGCTTCAAACATTGCCGCCACTACTGATAACATTGAGCAGCTCACGGGGAGCAATTTTTCCACGTGGAAAGAACGAATTCATGTTGTCCTTGGGGTTTTGGACCTCGACTATGCCTTAAGGGTAGCCGTTCCCATTCCTCCCACCGAAGGTGAGGAGAATTTTGATAAGAAAAAGAAAGTTTATGAGGCTAATGCTAAAAAATGGGAGCGGTCTAACCGCTTATCGCTAATGATCATGAAGACCTCTATTTCAGTCGGGATTAGGGGAGCAATCCCCGATTCCGAAAATGCTAAGGAGTACTTGGCTTCAATTGAGGAGAAATTTAAAGGCTCCACTAAAGTTTATGCCAGTACTTTAATTCAGAGGCTCTTGACCAGCAAATATGATGGGTCCGGCAGTATAAGAGAGCATATCATGATGATGACTGATATGGCAGAAAAACTCAAGGGCATGGACATGGCAATCTCTGATGGTTTCCTTGTCCATTTCATTATGACCTCTCTTCCTTCTGAGTATATAGCTTTTAAAATTAATTACAATACTCAGAAAGAGAAATGGAGCATAAGCAATTTGATCGCCATGTGTGTCCAGGAGGAAGAGAGAATAAGAACAGAAAAGAAGGATTTTGCTTTTCATGTGGGCGGCTCTAACAAAAGGAAGTTCCAAGGGGACTTCAAATCCAAGAAGAAGCTGCATTTCTCCCCTAACTCAGACAAGTCAGGGCCTAAAGTGCACAATGCACCTAAGCCTCCTATTGCTCCCACCGGAGCATCTAAGAAGGGGGGATGCAACGCAAGCAAAGCAAGGGCATTTCCAAAAGGACTGTGCTGGTTTCCTAAAGTGGCTCGCCAAAAGGGGGATTCCTTACCGCAAAAACACTAAGAAAGGGGGAGCCAAGTCTTAGAGTCGCGGATGGAAAGGAAGCCGAAGTTGAATCAGTTGGATCTGTTTCATTAGCTTTAGATAGCGACTTCATTCTTCGTCTTAATAATGTAGTTTATGTTCCTTCCATCAGGAGGAATTTGATTTCAATTTCTTTATTGGACGATGAAGGTTTTAAATGTATTTTTGGAGACAACAAATGTATTATTAATTTTAATTCCAATAATGTTGGTCTTGCCTTTAGACAAGACAAACCCTATATGCTTTCCCTTAATGAATCTCCTGTATCCTTGAATGTGTGTGATGCTAAGCGTAAAAATAATGATGAGACTTCTTTGAAACTGTGGCACTGTCATTTAGGCCACATTTCGAGGGGGAGAATGGAGCGTCTCATTAAAGAAGAAATTCTCCACCCATTAGATTTCTCTGACTCAGACCACTGCATTGATTGCATTAAAGGAAAATATGTTAAGCAAATAAAGAAGGGAGCTACTCGCAGCACAGGACTCTTAGAATTAATTCATACTGATATTTGTGGTCCTTTTCCTGTGACATCAGTGGATGGTTTTGATACATTCATCACTTTCACTGATGATTTCTCCCGTTATGGCTATATTTTTCCCATTAAAGACCGATTTGAATCACTTGATAAATTTAAGATATTTAAGGCTGAAGTTGAAAATCAGCACAACCTAAGAATTAAAGTGGTAAGATTGCATCGTGGGGGAGAATATTATGGAAGACATGCCTCTTATGGGTAAATACCTGGCCCTTTCACTAAGTTTCTTCAGGAAAATGGCATCGTTGCCCAATATTCTATGCCGGGCGAACCTCAGCAGAATGGTGTAGCTGAAAGATGCAACCGTACACTTATGGATATGGTACGGAGCATGCTTAGCCATTCTAGTTTACCAATTGGCTTGTGGATGGAAGCACTAAAGACAACCGCACACATTCTTAATCGGGTTCCCAGTAAATCAGTACTTAAAACACCTTATGAATTATGGACTGGGAGAAAATCAAGTATGAAATATTGACAAGTGTGGGGTTGTCGTGCTGAAGCTAAGTTATTTAATCCACACATTAGGAAATTAGATCCTAAGACAGTAAGTTGCCATTTTATAGGGTACCCTGACAGATCTAAAGGGTATCGATTTTATTGTCCTGATAGGATAACTAAGTTTGTAGAAACAAGGCACGATGTGTTCTTAGAAAATAACGAGGACCTGGAGCCCAGGAAAATAGATCTTGAGGAGAAGCAGGGTTATGTTCCTACGCTGCTTATCCCAGA
Organism: Dendrocalamus sinicus; assembly: GCA_036346575.1. Classification (NCBI taxonomy): domain Eukaryota; kingdom Viridiplantae; phylum Streptophyta; class Magnoliopsida; order Poales; family Poaceae; genus Dendrocalamus; species Dendrocalamus sinicus. The sequence continues at coordinate 15,043,941 of CM070670.1, forward strand.
GATTTTTATTCCTGTGCCTCAAGCGGTTGCACCTCCAGTAGAGAATACTGTTGTTGCACCCACTGTTGAGGTCTCTGAAATTCCTGATGTTATACCTAATGAAGAGCCTCAGCAGTCTCCTGAAATAACTAATGAACCTCTTAGAAGATCACAGCGGGAGAGAAGATCTACAATCCCAAATGATTATGTTGTTTATATGAATGAGGATGTTAATGATATAGGGAAGGTAGATGATCCCACCTCTTATAAGGAGGCCATAATGAGTGAACATTCTTCTAAATGGCTTGAAGCCATGGAGGATGAACTAAAGTCTATGAGTATTAATGATGTATGGGACTTAGTAGAAATTCCTGACGGAGTCAAAACAGTAGGCTGTAAATGGGTCTACAAAACCAAGCATGACTCTAAGGGAAATATCGAAAGGTTCAAAGCAAGGCTCGTAGCAAAAGACTTCTCCCAAAGAGAGGGGATTGACTATAATGACACATTTTCTCCTGTCTCAACTAAGGATTCATTCAGAATTGTTATGGCACTTGTAACTCATTATGATTTAGAGCTACATCAGATGGATGTTAAGACGACATTTCTTAATGCCTACTTGCAAGAGAATGTTTACATGGCTCAACCGGAAGGTTTTGTCGTGGAAGGCAAGGAGCATATGGGATGTCGACTCAAGAAATCCATTTATGGCTTAAAACAAGCATCGAGGTAGTGGTACCTCAAATTTGATAAGATTATAAGGAGTTTTGGCTTTAAGGAAATGAAGTTGATAACTGCATATATGTTAAGTTCAAGGGGAGTAAATTCACCATCTTAGTACTTTATGTGGATGATATCTTATTGGTCGACAGCGATAAGGACATGCTGTTTGAGACCAAGAGATTTCTTCCATGTAATTTTGATATGAAGGATCTCGGTGATGCCTCTTATGTTCTTGGCATTGAAATTCACCGAGATAGGTCCAAAGGAATATTAGGTTTATCTCAGAAGGCATACATTGACAGAGTACTGAAGAGATACAATATGCATAAGTGATCTGGCTCGCCTGCTCCTATTGTTAAGGGCGATAAGTTTGGAACATTTCAATGTCCAAGGAACCAATATGAAGCTAATCAGATGAAGTCGGTTCCTTATGCTTCAGCTGTCGGAAGCATTATGTATGCTCAAGTATGTACACGCCCTGATTTAGCTTTTGTAACCAAGATGCTTGGTAGATATCAGTCAAATCCAAGACCGGACCACTGGAAAGCCGTTAAGAAAGCTTTGCGTTATATGCAAGCTACTAAGCATTTCATGCTCACATATAAGTTTTCTGATAACCTTGAAGTTATTGGTTATTCAGATTCAAACTTTGCGGGATGTGTTGATACTAAGAAATCCACGTCAGGTTATATCTTCACACTCGCTGGAGGAGCTATCTCGTGGAAAAGCTCCAAACAAACCCTTACGGCATCTTCAACGATGCAAGCTGAGTTTGTGGCATGTTATGAGGCTACCAGGCAGGCTGTATGGCTTAAAAACTTTATCCCGAGACTTAGAGTGGTAGACAGCGTTTCCAAACCACTCACTTTATACTGCGATAACGAACCCGCAGTCTTTTATGCAAATAACAACAAGTCAAGTGGTGCTGCCAAACACATTGACATTAAGTATCATGTTGTGAAAGATAGAATCCAGGATCAAACCATAAGTATCAAGCATATTAGTACTAAGTTAATGCTTGCAGATCCGCTTACTAAAGGCTTACCACCCAATATCTTCCGTGATCATGTTGCCGGTATGGGTTATTGGAAAGCCTCTGATTCTGGAAAAAAGGACCTCAAAGCAAACCAACTCCCACTAAGTATAATGATTATCCATTTTAAGATACGATAGTACACTATAGGTACTGGGGTTGTATGGCACTTCATTGGCCATGCAACACGTTGTCTTGGTATGCTGTTTTATCGAGAATGGGCTTATGATGTGAGCCTTACGATCAAAGGGGAGAATGTTGGGTTGATCTCGGCTAACAACCTTCCAAGATTTCAGGGAGGAGATCCCTCCACTCGCGCCTTGATCGGAGGCGGTTACCAACAGAATTGGTCCCGGTCCCGGTCACCCAGCGCAACATAAAAACAGGGTTTCGGCAGGCTTTATTCATAAGTTGTTCAAGGCCCCAAAAAACCCTAATAGACCCGATCTCTTCACGTGCGCTGAGGTGAACGAAGACCGACGCCTCTCTTCGACCCGTTCACGACTTCTCTGTCCCCGGCGACTACCGCAACTCCGGCGACCTCCTCCACTGCCGTCGGTCACCTCAGCATCACCACCGAGCAAACTTATGGCGTCATCTAGTTCGGGTATGTAATCATGCTTCCGCACTAAATGTTAGTTAGGTGTTCTTGTTTGAGCCTAGGATCAAACCTAATGCTTATGGTAGGCTTACATTAAATGTTAATAGTAACATAGACGAAACTACGAAAATAATTAAACACTGGACGAATCGATCCAATGTGATCTCTTGTTTACTGAAACCCACTCTTGAATTGGCGTGACATTAATTGCAGTGTCGAGGTGTACTCTCTTGGCCTAACGATTCGTCCAATTAATCAACAACTGCCGCTACTTGCATATCTGAAGATTAATCGATCTGTTGAGATTTAGGCTTACCTAGATGACTGCGCAGCTCGATCAGCAATAGGCAGCATCTAGACCTGCAGCTCTTGACCGTGAATAGGATAACCAAGCTAGCCTTCGCATGCACTCTGCTTCGCTTATTATGAGTAGGTTCTTTTCGGTTCTGGTTTGGCTTTAGGATTTTGGATGTTTGTGAGAGAGAGTACGGAGAGACAGATAGTTGTGTGTAATCTTGGTAGGTATAATTGAAGTAGGTACATTGTCTATTATAATCGACTAGTAGACCTTATTTTAAAAAGATATTTTATTTAAAAATTAATTATTATATATAGTATAGACCATAAGTTAGAAGCTGAAAAAAACGAGGCTTATATATATGCAAGATTTCATCGACACTCGGCATCACATCTGAAAATATTTTGTGCAGTCCTGGAATAGTATTATTTTGCATGGACTTTTTAAATTCTACGGTCAATGATGTGCACTTCTACATGTGATTTTATGTGAAGTATTCCCTTCAATCTTAAAACAAAGTGTTTTGGGTAACGCGTAGTCAAACATTGTAAACTTAGTCTATTAATATCTTTTAAATACTTATATTAGACACAAGAAAATGATATGTGTAAATTTATCTCAAAAAGTACGTACTTTTATAATATTATGACTTTATTAGATTTTATAAATATATTATAATAAAAATAAGTAGTCAAAATTGTATTTTAAAATCATGTCAATCAATATTCAAAACACTTTCTTTCCTGTCTAGATGGGGCACTATACTGGTTTTGTGGACCTATTTATGTTCGTTATATTGTCTCGCTTCTTCCAATCTCCGCATTGGGGTTCTTGCTTGATGCGTCAGCTGCAAACTTCGAGGTCGCCGCTGCGATGTCAACTGGAGTAGTCCCTACACTAATGTGTGCAAACTCTTTCGCGGAAGCTGCATATGTACTCCTGTTTACCTGATATATATCTTGGAGCAATAGTAAGTAAAATTTCTTTAATTAGTCACGATGACTGGATTATTACTCTATTAGTACTAGTAAACATTGTTAGGGCGATCGATGCTTTGTGCATGGCTTTAATTAGCATGTTAAGAGTACTGATCTGATGACATGACACCGAAAACTTCGAGAGGCTGGTATCGCGTGCAATTACTGCATGCATGTGCGTTTATCTGTGGGAGATCCAAAATTTCATACTAACGTGGGGTGTAACTACACATTAATGTGGATCAATCGATCTAGTTTACTCAGGCTTCAGAATTAGAGAATGGGCAATGGATCGGACGTCGGCCGTATGTACGTCTATGCTCTGAATGCTTGTTGTACCATTTCACATACGTACGAAATGTTATAGAGTAGCTAATTATGGCAGATGATGTGTTGTGGTTTTTGTGCATGTAACCAATTAGTATCTAGTACTGCACTAGCTATTCATAAGTTTTTGTGTGTTTATGTTGTTGAACTTCTTTCACCAGTTCCATACATGCATGATTCGACATTGGTGTGGAAAGCCATCAGTTGATCAAACAAGCTCTGGTTGTGTAATATCCTAAATTTGGCCTAAATTAAAATTTTATGAATTTCAAAAAAAATTGTTGCATTTCGGGAATTTCCGAAAGCTTACCTTGAATTTATTTTTTTTAAAAAAATAAAATCACTTAGCTGAAATATTATATTATTTCAGAAAGCTTACTTTTGTGATATTATATTGTTTTAGGTTTTACAAATATATATAATATAAATTGGTAGTTAAAGTTGTATTTTAGAGATGTACCGAAATGTCCAAAACACAACATTCCTGTGACTGGAATAAGATATTGCATGAGTTATGGACATGATGTCCTAATTAAAATGCAATGTGATTCCTTGATTAATGAACCAGTCTTTTAATTAGTTTGACATTACTGTAGAAAGACCAATTCTGGATTTTAATCTAATGAATTGTTGTATATGCAAATTAATCAGCTTCTTAGTCGGCATACAGCAGTGAGATTGCATGCGCTGGCATGCTAATGTTGGAGTTTTTACTCATTTGGGCCCAGCCCAAATAGGAATTATGAAAAAAAAAAACCAAAGGCTCGTCCATTGCATAGTAGAAGATGTGAAGTCCAGTGCCACATTGCTATTTGAGACGAAGGAACACCAATTTATGAGTGTTGCCTAGGTGAAACAAGCAAAAGAAACACGCACACACATACGCTAGCTTGCCTTGCCATCACCTACACATGACGTCACTACTAAAAAAAATCATTACAGATGGTTCGAAATTGTCACTTAATCCTGCGAACCCAACTCTTAAATATAGCAAGAATACATCTTCTAATCCTACGAACCCATAGCAAAAACATAGAAGAAGGGGAGATCCTAGCAGCGCACGAGCTAGATGTCCTTGACGCTGACTTGAGCACCGTCTTGGTAGCTAGCTGCTTCCACGGTGCCTTACAATGAAGGAGAGGCGGCGGTAGTGTCACCTTTGTGTCATGACGGTGACATTCGACAAGACACTCTTACGACACTTATGACAAGAGTGTCTTGTGCAGTGAACCATGGTATCACAATAAAGGTGCTAGCTCACGGTGGTAGTCGGCGTCATCGAGGAACAAGCTAGGAGTGGATGAACTAGGAGTAGCCAGTAGAACTCATACATCTTGGAGTGAAATTGGGGAAAAGGGAGAGGGGGAGTAATTAATAAGGGGCGAGAGGTGGGGCGAGCCGGTGCCTGCCGTTCAATGCGAAGAGAATGGATGGGTGAGATCAGAATCCCAGGGGAGATGCCACGGATCAGTGTCGTGGCATTATCAGAGACGGTTTGTTATACGAACCGTCTGTGATAATGCATATATCAGAGACGGTTTGTTTTATGAATCATTTGTGATAATGCACATATCAAAGACAGTTTTTTATACGAACTGTCTGTGATAATGCAATCAGAGATGGTTTGGAATATGAACCATCTGTGATAACACTTAAAAATGTGCACCCTACTCCCACCTATTAATATTCTGATGCAAGCGACCCTTAAATTTCCACATGGTTGGTTTTATGTGTAGCGCAGTGTACAATTTCTTGATACCACAAACTCAATCTCTTCTAAACATTCCTCTCCCTCATCTTCACCAGATTTCTCAATCATGGCATCTAGTATTCTTTTGATCTTCTTCCTCTCGTCTATCCATCATGAGTTGTTCAGCCACAACCTTACACAGGCAGCCAACAACTTACGTCTAGAGCAGCTCCTCCGCTCACGCCCTACTCTCCTTCCTCGAGTCGCTTCCACCCGTCAACTAGACCTCATCATATGCCGTTGACGGATGTGTCTCCTTGCCGCTCAAGAAAGGAAAACTGCCCTCATTGCACAAAGCAAAAGAAGCTCTTGCGGCAGTGGAGAGACACATGGATAACCTTACTAATCAAGCAGAAGTGGCTGATTCTGAGGAAACTTATCATGACATCCTCTTTGAGATTATGGGCCATGCTAATGATTTGCCCAGGCTAGAGGAGGAAGTGGAGAGGGCAAGGACAATCTTCACGGCATTCGAGAACTCAACCGCTGATCGTCCAATTCCAAAATTAGAAGAGGAAGCATATGAAGCCCAGAAGACAAAGATCTGGGAATCTCCTTTTTTTGGACTTTTGTAATAAATTTAACTTGAATTTGTCTCTAATTCTGAGGATGCACGGTGTGGCCTCCTACATAATGACACACAATGAGCTAAGGTATCCACCAGGTCTATCTATGTATTATTCTAGATATGTACATTACCTAGATGTCGTCGATAGGTAAGTGGGCGTCACTATGTTCAGAAAGTGGCGCAGATACGCAACTACTCCGACGTTGAGGGGGACTAGGTACCGTAATAACGGGGGTGGTTTGTGACTGGTTGCGGACTTCTCTTAGTTTGTTCCTCAATGCATCTATCTCTCCTCAAAGTCGGGTAGTTATGTTCTTAATAAGTTTTGCATCAAAGTCCCGTTTCATACATTACTCACGCTCGACCTTGGATCTCTTCCTACTCCTATACACCTTGAAGTCGTTTGGAAATCCGTGCCTCCAAGATACGTAAATCACTAGGCCTCATGTGTGACCTGGTTGCTCCTTGTTTTCTAGTGCGATGGATAGTATATCCCTCTCCCTGACTGCTTGGATGGAGTCTTCGGAAGATTCGGTAGTCAATGTTTGCTACAAGAGGCAATCATGTTATTTTAGACCCCATAAAGTTATGGACCTATTAACATCTAAGTAGTTTAACATATCTTATGTAACATCCTGAAAATTTAAATCTATAAATGTGAAGTTTTTGAATTTCTTTTGTAAATGTGGTTTATTTGAATTTGGAGTTTATGGTATTTTTCTGAATAATTTAATGAAGGTTCCAAAAAGTCAAAAGGACTAAGGAGAAATAAACATGTTTAAATAGTAGAAAGTTAAAATCTAAAGTAAGAATCTGAAAAGTGATCCAAAAAGGAATGGGGAAATTTTTGGTTTAAACATAAAACCCTCATTTTTAAATAATGGCATGAATAACAAGGGAAGCAAATAAATTAAATACCAACAATAGTTGAAAATATTTTTGTTAAGTCCAGAATGTCCTCATGAACTTCTGTGAATTTTTCCTGAAATTTTTGGAAGTAGTTTCATATTTTTCTGAGGTTTATTCAATTAACTGCGCATTTCTGAAAATCTTTAAAAATAAAATTGAAAGTCCTCCCCTCGGGCCGCCACCTGGCCGGCCCTGATGCGCAGCGCGTCGTCCCGCCTGAGCCATCCACCGCCCGCCTCTCACCCTCGCTCGGCCGCCCGATGCGCGCCCCGGCCCATCTGGCCCGTCCGCCCCAACCGCGCCTCTCCCTCTGGCCGGTGGCCCTCCCGCACCCTCTCTCTGCCGCGCGGGCCTCCGCTCTCCTTCTTCCTCCCTCTTTCTTCCTCCGCGAGCACGCGTCGCAGCTTCCCCCCTCGCGTTTGCTCCCTCTGCCGCAGCAGATCTCCCTCCCTCTCTCTCACACCCCGCGGGCAGGTTCAAAGCACCACCCGTCTTCTCTCTCCAACAAAATCTCGGCGAAGATTGCCTCCATCCCCCTGCCAACGTGAACAGGGCGGGGGCCAAATGCCATCTTCGCCACGCATCTTTCTCCCGTCTATAAAAGCCCCGCCTGGGAGTCCCAACAACGCCGCATTACTCCCTCCTCCCCTCCCTTGCAACCAATTGAGCCGTAGTGCCCAATCGCTGTCGGCCCCCTCCTTCTTCCCGAACTCCGGCGCCGCCCTCCCTGCCGATTCCCGCCGTAGTAACCCGATTGCATTCGCCCACACCATCCTCGGAGCGTCGCCAACACATTTCAGGCCTTCCCCACGCCTCCCGTGGTCTCTACCTCGCCGGCCTCGGTAGCCGTCCCCGAGCCACCGCCACCGCACGCTGCCGGCCTACTTCCGGCGCACCTCAGCCTCTGCCGCCACCACCACCAGCATCACCGCAACCCCGGCATTGCATTTCACGAACATCCTGAACCCCTCCGGTCACCACTCGCCGCCGGCCACCGTCGCCCCCGACTTCTCTGCCCGGCCTCCTCCACGACATACCTCAAAAGTGTTTACTCCCCATACTGGGTAGGCAACGCCTCCTCGCTCACTTGGTTACCACCGCTCGTCTCTCCCTCCCCCTGCTCCTGTGGCGCGCGTTCGAGCCTCCGGCTCCGCGCGTAGTGGTCGAGCATTTCTTTTATTTTCTCCGCTGACAGCTGGGCCCGCTTTGTCGTGCCGTGGGCCATCGCCTCGCAGGGCCACTTTGTCGCGCCGCCATTGTGAGATGGGTCGAGGCCCCACTTATCAGTGACTAATGCACGCCGACATGTGGACCCCACTGTCCATAGACACAAGAATAAGCAAATAAGAAAAAAATAATAAAAATGAAATATATGACATGTGGGACCCACTGTCAGAAATTTATTAATTTTGGATTTAACTGAACTGAAATATTCAAATAGGCATAACTTATTCATTTCAATTCCAAATTGAGTGAGACAAATTTCTAAATTCATCTAAAATCAAGATCTGTCCAATGGAACTAAAATCATAATTTTTGAGTTCATTTGAATTTCTGGTGATATTTTGTTGATTAGATGTTTTCTTTTTATCCAAATTTTCGCGCACGATTAAAATAGCTTACGAGGCTCAAGAAGAAGAGCTCGAGGCAGTAGCCCTAGAGCTCCGGATAATCAAGCACCAGACCACTGTGACCAAGGCGAGTCAATACTTTGATCATGTTGAACCTACATTTCATGCAAATTACTTTGTTTTAAATTAACAAATTGCATGCTGTTATTTTTATGCAAATACATGCTAAATTTGATATTCTAGTTATATGCCATTGTTTACCTTGAATAATATTACCCTCTCCTTTGGAATATTCAATGTGTGAACCTTGTCACCCTAGCAAAATTATAATAATAATGTTTTGAAAATAAGTCCCTAGCTATATGCTATGCTTAGTTTAGATACTCAGGGGGCGCTGAAATGCCCCAGACATCATGATCACTTTTAATCATGAGAAAATGGTTTGGGCAGTCATGATGGGAATGACTGGTATATTTTGGACATGACTATTTTATACCCTCAAAATCCCCAACTTGCTTAAATATCTGGGCGGATTGGTTTGAGGGTGTGAGTGTGGTGCAGTGGATGCACAAAGTGGGTTAGTGGTAGACCGCCCAGATACCACTAAGGATCGAATCTTGTCATGACCTCCTGTGTAAAACAGTACAACCACAAGTCTGTAAAATACAACTTGGCTAAGTAAATTTATCGAAACCCCGGACTCATCTCACTGGTAGGGGTGTGAAGGGACTACGCTATGGCAAGGGGGCCTGAAGGGACACCAGTGGGGGGGTGAAGTTTCCCAGCTGTCCTACGTTGCGGGGAGGTAGAAGCCCAAGCTGCGTAGTGGCTGTGGGAAACATCCCGCGCATAGATGGGACCCACCGCAAGTGGGCAGTTTCCCATAAGGTGAGATGACAGAAGGGACTAGATACTTTGAAAAGTCACTGTGATGGTCTGCTCGACCATATGTCTAAGGTGTCATGTGGGGCAATGAGTTGATTATCTCTTGTGGTGAAAGTGTACAAACTCTGCAGAGTCTAAAACTATTCGAATAGCCGTGCCCACGGTCAGGGGCAGACATGGGAACTTAACCAGATATAGTTCTATTTCAAAATGCTTTATGGATGGGATTGGAACAATGAAGGGCAGCGGAAGGCCCTAGTTTGGAATTGTCCTGGGTGTCGTCCTAGTGGTAAGTTAAGCAGCTATAACGCTGAAGAATTGCTATATGGTGCAGATACCATGTAACGGTGGATGGAATCTAAATCACTAGTAATACTGCATTCATTTACAGCTTGTACTTTGGTTCAAAATGCTAGGTCTTAGGAATTTTAAAGTAATCGTATTCAAAAGCACTCTACGCAAAACTAAAAAGAGCCTCAGCCTTTCCTCTGATTAACCATACATGTTAAATATTGCATTCTATGTGTTGGCTCGCGGAGCACGGGGTCGGAGTGCTCACTCTCGCTTTTGCAACAAACTTCAGAAGCAGGGACACAAGACCATTATGCCTACGAGGATACATCTGCTACGGAGGAGAAGGATAACGAAAGAGACTAAGGCGTAGGCCCCGTTGGTTAGACATAGACAAGTGGACTTCCGGCTTTGTGTGCACGTATGTTACTAGTTAACTGGTGACATATAATGCACACAATGCCCTTCCAGTCGCTTGCCTGTGGATTTTGGGTTTACTTTTGCTAATGTTTCCGCTGCATGTTTGTAATAAAGACATTTGGCCAAATCGGCCCTTTGGTAAACTGTTACCCGACGTGGTGTAATTTAAACTCTGTAATTATCCGTGCGATGTATGACATGATTCAGCAATGTACATGTGTGCACTAACTACTGATCCAGGGATTAGTGCAGTAAAACACAGTAGATTCGGATTGAAAAATCCGGGTCTAACATCTTACCAGGCGTTGGGACACTTCCTCATCTGCGGGATTTCTGAAAGAGGCGATGCCCGAAGACGTGGTTGATGACCTCGCTCTTAACTAATTTTGGGCGCGCTCATTTGTGATCCCAGCAAATGGTGGGGAGGCCTCTAATCAGATTGCAACCTCATCCTCCATTCTCCATTGCGGGATTTTACCCATGTACCTAGTGGTGCTGAGTCTGTAGGGGTGAGTGTTTTGTGCCAAGAGAGCCTTGTGCGCTGCACTTTCCTGTTGAAATTCAGTTGTCATGTTCATCCACACAATGGCCTCCCATGTTTCAGGTGACACGAAAGGATACCTTATAAAGGGCATGTGATCCTTCGTCATGTATTGCATGACTAGTATGCTTTTGAAGATCTTCCATGCTTTTCCTATCGTGAGGAGCGCATATTGTTGCACGAGTTCCTGGAGTTCTACTGGGATCTTGAACGAGTTTGAAATTTCCATCCATAATACTTTTCTCTCGTCTTCTGTAAAACCTTTCCAGTTTGCTATGGTGATGGGGACCCGTTGCCTTCTTATTATCCCGCAGGTGATCTAAAATGATGCAGCTGCTTTCTTTGGTTGCAGACGGACCCCATCCGGAGAGACCTCTATGATGGTCATTCGGTCTGCTGTCCTTTTAGATACTCCTCTGCCATGCTTAGTTACCCCAGTCTTTGAAGCGTCAAACCCATTTGGCAATAATAACAATGACAACATCTCTCTTACAAGAAAAAAACTAATTACAGTGAATTGTGAAAGTAAACATTGGCATAAGGTTGATCTTACAAGAAATAAGAACATCCGATGACATACATTATTACTACTAGGTCTCTTTGCAATACTAACATCCCAAATCATACAACCCAGTGTCTTAGGTTCTACAAAGTAAGTAGTGGCTGGAGTCTCATCCTCCTCCTCATTTTGCGTGTTGGGCTTGGTTGTTGTCTTAGGTTCCACAAATGAAGGGCGTGATAGCCCAATGGTTCTTTTATACCTAAGACAGCAACCAAGCCTAACACACAGCATGATGAAGAGGAAGAAGCAACAGCTATAACTTACTCTATAGAACCTGACACACTGAAATGTGTGATTTGCCATTCCAAATAGATCTTATGGCAATAACAAAGTGAATCACAGAGGACACTAGAGTGTGTGATTTGCTTCATGCCCTTTGAAGGTCTCTTTGGCATATATTATTGTTACGTGGTCTTTTTGGAACACATTAACATGTCATTCTAAATAGATCTTGTAATAATAACACGACCCTCCAACTCACTTAGAAACAATAGCTCCAATAATTTATCTCTAAATTCATTCCCTAGCTATATTATCCATAGCTATTCCCTAGCTACAACTACTACTCCGATTTGGAGGAGGGGACATGTAAGAACATTCGGCGATGTATATTATTGCTACAAGACAATATAAACAATAGCTCCAATAATTTATCTCTAATTCATTCCCTAGCTATTTCATTTCTTGGCATGTATTTCTAACAAAAATATGTTCTAATTAACAGAAAAAAGACTGTCTCAAATTATTTCTAGAAGCATTGCTAGGGTGATAGAAAAGACGATGAAGCAAAAAGATGAAGCAGGAGAAGAGGCGGTCGAACCAAGTGGGTGCAACAGTGGATCCGGCTGGGGCAACAGCAAAACTGATGGGGGCAACGGTGGATTCGGCTAGGGGTGATGGCAATGTTGTCGATCCGACTGGGGGTGACAGCGAGCTAAGGCGATAGGGAGGAGAGGTAAGGAGACGAAAGGATGTGGGTGAGTAAGTGAATAAGGGTGCAAACTCTAGCGGGGCACTACTTATAGGAGGAATTATCATAGACGGCTCTTTAAAAGAATCATTTGTGATATTAGTATCACATACAATTCTCTTATAAAACTATCTATGATATAAACCACATCACAGATGGTTCCATAATAGAACCATCTATGATGTTGTAGAATCACAGACGGTTATATTATGGAATCATCTGTGATAGTCCTATTTTCGTTAGGATGTGCTACCCATGCCCTATAAAAAAGCACGCTTCAACCACTTACAAATTAACTCTTACGCCCATGGCCACTTTGATCATGATCACGACCGTTGTTTCAACCACACCTTCCACTACAACTTCGACCACACCTTTGACTGTAGCTTTGACCATGCCTCAATGCAATTAGCATAGTCAAGATTAGTTCCAACTGCATATACAATCACAAATATAATTATTTCTTAATTACTAAATCAATTATAATGGAATAATTCCTTAATTACATGCCAAGTTTCTTATAATTATATTGGAATAATTTTGAAATAGGTGTTTACCGTGTGGGGTCATTACACTTAGCTATTTCATCCTTTAATTAAAGCCCTTCACGATGGTCGACATGCATATAGCTTGCTTCATTGTTTGGTTCTTTCTCGAGCCTGATGTTGTGTCCGAATGGAGGCAACTTGTCAAATTGATTGTACTCTTCCTCATCCATGACATTCTTAACTCTGACAATCCTTCTTTTCCCATTAAGATCTATGTGGCACTTCTTTTTTGTCGGGTCAGTTACATAAAAACTTGAACAACTTGATTCGCGAGTATGAATGGTTCATCTTTGCATCCTACACATTCGAGGTCCATAGTAGTGTTGCCATATTTATCGACTTTTACACCTTGTGGGAGTTGGACCCAACGGCACCAAAATAGACAGATCTTGAAAATCACATAGTCGAGCTCCCAAATCTCCTCAACAAGCCCGTAGTAGGAGCTTGGGCCAGCTGTACTAAACTGCTCATCACAAAATGCATCTATGCGGACACCTGAGTTTTGGACTGTACTCTTTCCATCATAATCTATTGTATAAAATATATACCCATTAATATCGTATCCTTGCCATATTGCAATTATAAATTTTGGCCCTTTTGCTAGCCATTGCAGCATTTCACTTGACGACCTCCTAGTGAATCACACCCTCAACCATTCGTTGAATCAAAAGTTGTGTTGTCTCATGATCCAAACCTCCGACTGGCTTAAGTTCTCTTGGCGTAGCATGTCCTTGTGCTCTTCAATATACGGGGATACTTCAGTCATGTGTTGCAAGATCATAAAATGGGCTTGAGTGTACAAATCCAGATCGGGAGTTATTGCTTTCCTTCCGATGGCCCCGGTAACCTCTAGCCACCGCTCGTGATAAGATACAAGCACACCTATCAGTTTGACCTGATCTATGTAATTGATGCAAAACTCAATGACCTCTTGGGTTACATAACCTTCAATGATGCTACCCTCTGCCTGAGATCGATTGTGTACATAGAACTTGAGAATTCCCATGTACCTCTCAAAGGGGTACATATGACATAGAAACACGAGGCCGCATATCTTTATCTCTTTCACAAGGTGGACAATGAGAAGGACAATGATGTCAAAAAATAATGAAGGGAAATACATCTGAAATGACATACAGTCATCACCACCTCGCTCTGTAGAGCATCTAGTCCATCAGGATCGATGACTTTCTGAGCAATTGCATTAAAGAAATAACACAGCCTCATGATTATCGCCCGAACCTTGTTTAGTAAAATACTTCTAATTGCAATAGGAAGCAATTGTGTCATTAGCATATGACAGTCAGGAGACTTCATGCCAATTAATTTTAAAACATCCATGGAAACAAGTTTCTTCATGCTGGTGGAGTGGCTGGATGGAATTTTCACACCATGCAAGCACTGACACAATACAGTTTCTTGGATATAGATATAGTGTAGCAAGTTGGGGGAAGGTACGTCCATCCTTTATCGGTCTCTATCGGTGCTAATTCAGTCCTGATGTTTATAGCTACCAAGTCACGTCGTGAGTTGACACCATCCTTTGTTTTGTCAGGAATATTTAATAAGAGACCAATTAAGCTATTACATATATTCTTCTCTACATGCATGGCATCGATGCAATTACGAACTTCTAAGTGCTCCCAGTAAGGAAAGCCTAAAAATACTGACCTCTTCTTCCACATGTTTTTTTACGAGTCCTCAACTTACGTCCCTTTCCAAGTGCAACATCGATATCCTTGACTATATCATAGACCTCTTTCCTACCAAAAGGCATTGGTGCTGAGTCATCGTCTTTCTTTCAGTCAAATTGTTTCTTCATCTTTGCAGTATAGGTGATACCGTGGAAGGAACCTACAGTGATGCATATATACAGTTTTGCGCAAGTTGTTCAACCACACACTCTCGGTATAATCTAAGTAGTGCGGATAGGCTTTGGCTCCTTTCGTACTCAACTCCGACAGGTTACCAAGGGTAAGAAAATCATTGATGGTGTAGAACAACATAGCATGCAAAGTGAAGTTTTCTTGTTTGTCCACATCCCATACCTATACCCCTTCGTTCCACAGTGTCACAAGATCTTCCATCAATGGTGCTAGGTATATATCAATATTGTTCTTAGATTACTTCGACCCTTGGATAAGTGATGACATCAAAATATACTTCCACTTCATACACAGCCACGGAGGAATGTTGTACATATATACATTCATGGGCCAGGTGCTACGTCGGCTTCTCATGTTACCGAAAGGATTCATTCCATCTGTACTCAACCCAAACCTTATCATTCCATCTTTCTTACGCTCCTCCAAGTGCCAACACAACAATCTTGCATTCTTTTGGTTCGCAAATAAGAATTTCAAATGGAGAATTATAAGCAGATACGACAACATCTTAGCAGGATGTCCTTGCTTCACTTCGATGCCCTCGCCGTCATCGGAGTCAATCTTACACTTGTATTGGGACGCTTTACACACCGGACAAACATGTAATTTTGCATACTCTTTACAGTAGAGGATATAATCATTCAGACATGCATGTATTCTATATACTTCTATTCCCAATGGACAAAGAACCTTCTTGGTTTCGTTTAGGTGGTTCTCAGCAACACATTTCTGTTTGGAAGGATGTTCGCTAGGAGGCCTAATAACACCGTGAAACTCTTGTCAGACCAACCGTTGCTTGCCTTGAATTTTAGTAGTTTAAGAATAGATGACAACCTTGTGTATTGTGGCTTGCAGTTAGGGAACAAAGGTTTCTCTAGGTCCTCTAACAAGCCATCGAATTTACCAAACTCTCTCACTATAGTTTCTTCTGCATTGCGTAGCATCTAATCCAGATTGTCATCATACGACCTATCATCATCGAAAGCACAGCCCACAACTGGTATATCATTGTCTCTTCACTGTGACTGGTCCAACATGTATACCCCTTTTCGAAACCCCTTTGAATCAAGTGAGCTTCGATCTGCACTGAGTTGGTAAACATCTTCAGATTATCGCAATCAATGCATGGACAGTATATATACAGTTCTCAACGTACATCCAGCTTCAATCCATCTGCAGTACGCTTGTAACAAATTAGTGTCAAATTGGATTATTAATGCTACTATAGCTAATTTACCAACCTAGCTACTTACATACATAATTGTCATTCACCTAATAATAAATTGTCCATATCTAAATTAAGTGGCTAGCCACGTATTCATGAAGCAATATGCATATATGTATATATATGTCAAGCAAGAATATATTGAAGTAAACTATGTTGGAAATATGCCCTAGAGGCAATCATAGAGATGATGATATTTCGTTGTATCCATGATTTAATAAATGTTCCTTGAATATTGCCTTTGTGTTGATTAACAAGTATGTGACTTGTTTGTGAAACTCTTTACTTATATGGTTATTCTAAAGTTGTCCCTGGTCGGAGTTCATGTGAGGACACACGTGAATAATGGATTAGCACATGTATCGGTTGATGACCATGTTTCACAGGTCATAGACATGGAGATGTCAAACCAATAATGTGGACACATGTTTAGAACATGGGGTTGGACCGACCCAACATGAGACATAACAATTATACTTATGGTCTCTCTCTACACAATGTGTACGCCTTGTCCTTAGACCTGAGATTGTCGCATGTACTTGAGATGTGAATCGACCTACTTAGGGGCTATCAAACGCTACTCGTGAATCGGGTAGTTATAAAGATAGCTTTCGGTTTGTCATGAAGCATGCTGCGAGGCATGGTCAGTCGAGATGGGATTTGCCCCTCTCTACCTGAGAGAGATATCTCTGGGCCCCTCGAGTGATCGGATCCAGAAATGCATGGCCATGCTACTTAAGGTTAAGAGTTAACCTAGTAAGGGATTCCGGATCACAGGATCGAGAAAGAGTGGTTAGCTTGAAGCTCGACCAAATATCGTGAGGCAAAGGGATTGGCATGTACATAAAGTTGTGATGGTTCGTCCGATATGATCTTTGTGTATGTTTAGGAGTTGGCACATCTTGCTAGAGGCCACTGCCAACTATTGACCAAGTATGTGTACTCGCGTCATGTCTAAACATACGTGAACCTATAGGGTCACACACTTAAGGGTGAAGCCTAATTCGGATTGGATCCGGTTAGACGGGTATTGAGTCCTAATGGGCCTCCATTCGTAGAAGCCCATTGTGAGGACGTCTATAAAAGGAGGGCAAGGCGCACAAGAGAGGTGGGCTTTTCGTGACATCCTCAAACCCGGCCGCCACCCTCCCACGCCCGGGTGCTCGCGCGATCTAGTAATCCGGCGCGCGCCGCTCTCCCGCACGTGTGGATACCTTTTGGCGGCGCTGCATCCGTAGCGTTTGGACGAACCGCAATAGAGGAGTTGTGCGTGGACGCCGCGACGTGGACGAGGAAGTAGTACGACTACTCGCTCGACGTCGTCGCATCGACGAGTACGACTACTCCGCCTCCGACGCGTTGCATCAATTCCGCACTGCGCGCCTAGTGGTAATTCCGTGATCTATAACTGCAGTGATCTTGGTTTACGGGTAGAATTTTTATTAATTTGCGCTAGCGTAGCCTACCCGTAGTCCTTCAAACTAGTAGTACTAACCTATTCTTAAATTGGAGTAAACTACCATCTCTCTAAACCTAGCTATTATCTCTCTCTATTACAAGGCATATAAGTTATTAGAAGCAAATATTAACCTCTAATCATCAAGAACAAATCGATCTAAAGCTAGATCTACAAGCGATATGTTTTCATGAAACTCCCTAAAGCCGGCTGCCTACTTCAATGCAATGCAATGAAGATAGATCTGTCGAGACCACACTGGAACTATTTATATTACGTGGCATATCCTAGATGGTTCCAACCATAAATCATCTGTGATATGAAATGATCATAGATGGTTTGTATTAATAACCGTTTGTGAACTTTCTGTCACATCCCAAAAATTCGCTTTCTGAAAAATTTAATTTTAAATTAATTATTTTAATGTATTTGAATCTTATTTGGATTTATCTGGATTTAATTTCAAAATTTAAAACAAGGAAATGTATTTAAATTATTTTATTAAAGCCAAAAAGGGTTTATTTTATTTTTCCTAGCCTTCCCTAAATTTTTAAGTAATTTTTGAGAATTTTCTAGAGTTTAAAATCAATTTTTAAAGTTAAAAAGTATTTTATAAAATTATAAAATTCAAATTTGAAATTAAAAATATTTTTACTAAGTCTAAAATGCTTCCAGGAATATTATATAATTTTTCTGGAATTTTTAGACATTAAATATTATTTTTCCAAACGTTTATAAAGTTTCTAGTATTTGCTGAAATTTATTCCGAAAATAAAAATCAAATTCATCCAAGCCCGCCACTTGTCGCTCTCAGATTGAATCACTCTCTCCGCGATTTAATCCTAGCCACACATGATCACTTACCCTTCATAAAATCCAAGAGCCATAAAACACTCACTTGCCACGTGTCAACAATCCGACGGCCCGCACCCTTCACTTCTTCTCCTCTCTATTACATATGGACCCCACATGTCATATGTTTCTTCAACCTCTTCTTCTTCCTCCTCCCACCTCTCTCTCCTCCATC
The DNA here is from genome assembly GCA_036346575.1 of Dendrocalamus sinicus. NCBI lineage: Eukaryota > Viridiplantae > Streptophyta > Magnoliopsida > Poales > Poaceae > Dendrocalamus > Dendrocalamus sinicus. The sequence goes on from CM070670.1 coordinate 15,062,488, forward strand.
ATGGATGACAATTAAAAGCTTCAAGCTCCGCCGTTTCTCCCTCTTAACTCCCGACAGCGTGGAAACGGACGCCTAATCACCCTCATCAATCTCCCGCCATTCCCGCCTTTAACCTTCTCAAACCGAAACCCTCTCCTCTCCCTTCTCTTTCTATAAATTGGCCTCCTCACCATTCTCTCCCCTTTCCTCCCTCCTATTCGGCCGACCCTCACCCCTACTCTCCCGCAGCCGCGCCGCTTGCTTGCTTGCCGCTGTGCGCGCCGCCCGCCATCTTCCGCCGACCACCCGCAGCAGACCCGCCGCCACCTATTTGCCGCTGCCGCCGGGCCACCCGGACCCGCCGCCGTGGGAAGGTGCGCGCCACCTCCTCTACCCCGCCGCCACTCGCCGCCCGCCTCCGGCCGCCGCCGCCGGTCGCCGGCGAGGTCGCCGCCGCGGCGCGCCATGCGTACATGGCTGTGTTTCCTTTGCTAGCCATGTTCATCCATGTTTAAGTATTTTGTTATTGCTCTTTTGTCAAGAAAGATCACATGCTCACTTGGCTAGTGGAGGCATGTTAGTGCATGCATGCATGAGGTTGTGGGTTCAAATCTAGTGCAATGCAATTTTCGGTTTGGGCTTGCCAAAATTTTTGTTAGCCAATGACAACCGGGCCCCACATGTCATACACTCCAAAATACCCCAAAAATCAGCCAAAATAAGATTCCAGAGAATATTCCCCCGTTTTGCATTTTCTGGAATTTCCAAACCGATCAAACTTCCAATCGCTCGTTCTCCCTCGTCCGATCTCCGAATCCAGTGATTCAAATTTCTAAATTTGTATAAAATCATAATCTATGTTGCAGTATATATTTTATATTTTTGTGATTTTATTTGTATTTATTTATTTGGTTGTTTTGTTGTTTCGCGGAGAAACCGACGTCACCGAGGAATTCGTCGAGTCGCAGCAAGAAGACCCAAATAGCGCTCAAGAAGGCAAGTCTCCTTTGACCATCTTGCTCCTATGATTTACAAAATGATTTGTGTAGTTATTTTAAATTATTGCATGCTTATGTTGTAAAAGTGGATAACTTGATTTTAGAAAAATTTAGTTAAATGTCCCAATTGTTATACCTTCCATTGAAAATCGTTTACCTTGTACCATTGTCAACTTAGGATATCCCTTTTGACTCAATAATGAGTTAGTATTACATTTTGTTAAATTTATACTAGCAAATGCTTAGTTTAGCGAATCAATATAAAATGTTCAAATGAGAAGCATGTTTGCTAAATGTTTTGATCAATGGTTTGTTTGAACATTGGTAATGGATGTTACCATTGTTATTTGATTTGTTTGAAAAGTGGTAATGGATGTTACCACTGTTAATTTGAAAATAAAAATGAAGTTCAAAGGGAAAAGTTGACAAGGGTGGATGGAAGGTTTGGCTGGTGCAGTTTAGCACGAGAATTTTTGGGATTGTGAATGAGCCACCCTGGTCATTTAAGGACCGACGCTTGTGTTTGTCCAAACTGAGCAAAACAGTGCAACCACAAGTCTATATGGGTACGACCTAGCTAACTAACCTATAAAGGTGTAGTTTAGATATCACCAGTGGTGTATTGAGTGCCGTGGTGTCTTGGTTACTCATAGTGAGGGACAGGGTTTACTGTACTCATACGGCGCAAGAGGGGCTCCAACTCGTGGATTCGAGTTGTGGTGAAACCTTAGCGGGTGGTACCTAGCTATACTGGAGTAGGTGAAAGGCTTTGTGATATTTTATCTGGGTCTCATGCCAAAGGAAGCATGTTGACTATTAAGATAATTTATCTCTTGTGGGTAAAGTGTACAAACTCTGCAGAGTAAAAACTATTCGAATAGCCATGCCCACGGTCAAGGGCGGGCAAGGAATGCATTCACATGGTAGAAGTTTGATTTTGATTTCAAAATAAAATGGTTTGTCAAAATTGAGAATGGTATAACTCTCGTGATTTAAATCTGGTGGTGTAACCAGATCAGGTGGTTTAACCTGAGTTTTGAAAGTTGGCAGATAGCCTGAGATTTTAGTGTTGGTGGTTTAACCTTCACTAAGTTATTTATCTAATTTCATTTATGAAAAGCAAAGATGTTTATCAAATGGCCTTTGAAGTAATTATGTAGATTTGAAATAAAATGCTGATTTTTGCAAAAGAACCATATAGCCTTCCTTTGTGAAGCCTTGCATCTATGCATCTTTCCCAAGACTTGCGGAGTACAATTTTGTACTCACATGTTGCTCTACAAATACATTAGCAGAGGATGAAGAAGCTCAAGTCGAGAATTCGACTTACGTGCGAGTGTGGATGCGATGGATTCTTCCGGATGCTTAGGATTCGTTTCCCGACCAATTGCCCGTGGCGATTGATGGGTCGATTAATTTACTTTTTGCTTCCGCTGTGTTTATTTTCGTTTTAAGGTTCTGTGAACCTTTGTAAGGCAATGACCAATGTAAACTTCAGTTATTATTGTAATAAATCGTGGATGACAATGTACCGTTTTTTCTGGTTATCTGTGTGTACTAGCATTGATCTGGGACTAGTACTGTAATGCACAGGGGGGCCCGGAAGTTTCTACTCCGGGTCTCACACTTTCACAGACGGCTATTAATACGAACCGTTGGAGATGTCTGCCATTATCACAGACGGTCTGTGATAATTCACAAATGGTTATTGATACAAACCGTCTATGATGTTTTGCATTATCATAGACGGTTCGTATTAATGTGAAAATGTCACAAACGGTTATTCGTAAGAACTATCTATCATAGTTGTTTATCACAGATGGTACATGGTCACACTTGTAAAATCATTTCTGATAATTATAGTACAGACGGTTCTCTATGAACTGTCTATGATGTAGCCATCCAGTATAACCTCTTTGGTAGTAGTGCTACCTTCCAACTGTGCTCGAGGAATCTGCTCGATCTTGGTTGCTGAATCAATCACTAGAGTCAATCCATTCATGGCAACATCTCTGCGATCTTCTTCTAGCCAATTTCTAGGGCACATACAATCGCCGTAGGAAGGAAGGTGACCTACACTAGATGAGATAGAGCAACAACGAAACCCTATGACAATTCATCAAGCATTTCAGTCAGGTTCGTAATTCCATTCCAAAAGTTTCTGATGCTTCTATTATTAGAGCATTTAAGCAGGGAGTCTGCAATAGAAGATTCACAAAAGATATCGCTTTGAATCCTCCAACTACTATCGCCAAGCTCTTCGAGTGGCTAATCATTATGCGACTGCCTCTGAAGCAGTCGAGTGGAGCAAGACCATCGGCCATGCCGATCGAGGTACCAAAGAGGTAGGCAAAGGCCAAAAGCCTCAAGCTAAAAGTTCTAAATAGGTCTTGGCCATGGGCGATAAGGAGCCACGAAATCGTAGGCAGTACTCTGATCGGGGCAAGGGCAAAATCCCTACTCGGAAGGATAAAAAACCAAGGTGGTACCCTCTCCACAAAAGAAAGGATATGATCTTCGCAATTGCCGAGTTTTTCAACGAAAGCTCAAGGATTACTACTCTGGCAAAGGACCATTTCCCACACTCGATGAAGTGGGACAAGTGAGTGGTCAAAAGCGATCAGACAAGGACAAGGAGATGTTGTATCAAGATCCACAGCACACCATTAAGCACATCTACAGAGGATCTTTGGCATACGAGTCAAAGCGATAGTATAAAGTTATCGAACATGAGGTAAACTCCACTGACCCTTCTCTTGTCAATTATCTTCTAAAGTGGTCAGAAGTCACTATCTCATTCAAGAAAATTGACTGTTCGATCCCTTCAACTCAACCAGGTCAGTTTCTGATCATGGTCGAGCCCACTATCAATAACTGTCGAGTGAATCGAGTGTTGATTGATGGTGGTAGTTCTTTAAATATTATATTTGTAGATGCTCTGGATGAGATGCAAGTTCCTTGGACCAGAATAAAGCTTGTACGATGCTCATTCTATGGGATCATACTAGCATTTTCGGCCAAACCAATTGGCCAAATTTCTCTACTTGTTACGTTTGGTTCTCTAAGCAATTTTAGGACAGAGAAAATATCCTTTGATGTGGTCAATTTTGACATAGCGTATAACGCCATACTCGGATAACCAACTCTGGCACGCTTCTTGATAGTTGTTCAGTGTGCATATCAATGTCTTAAAATGCTAGGTCCCAAAGGAGTGATCAAAGTCTGTTGTGATAAAAAGATGGCACTTACATGCGACCGCAAATCCCTTGAGATGGTAGGCTAGTTACCAACTCAAGAAGCAAGTAAGGAGCAGCCTTCAACCAAACACTCGAAGCCTAAAGCTACGCCAAAGCCAAACAAGCAAGTCATGGAAGTTTCATTGGATCCAACAGAGCCTTCAAAGATCGTTCGCATCGGGGTTACCTCCGACCCTACGTAGGAAGATGCCCTCATCACCTTCCTCTAAGCAAACACAGATGTATTCATGTGGCAAGCATTCGACATGCCCGGGGTCCCCAGGGAGGTGATTGAGCACATGCTACCTCCACTGTCTGACAAGAAACCCGTAAACCAAAAGTTATGGAGATTTGCACCTAATCGACCAGAGGCTATTAGATCAAAATTGGATAAGCTACTGAAATCAAGCTTTATAAGGGAGGTCAATCACCCAGAGTGGTTGGCTAATGGTTAGTGGCGTATGTGTATAGACTATACCGATCTTAATAAAGTTTGTCCAAAAGATGATTTCTCTCTTCCCCACATCGATCAGTGGGTTGACCCTACTGCTAGTTGTGAAACATTAAGTTTTACTCTACTGCTAGTTGTGAAACATTAAGTTTTCTAGATGCATACTCTGGTTATCATCAGATTAGTATGTCTCTAGAGGATGAAGAGAAGACTGCATTTATTACACCATTTGGAATATTGTGCTATGTCAACATGCCATTTGGGTTGAAAAATGCTGGTCCGACTTTTCAACGTTTGATGCAATCAATTTTTTTCCTTTAACTAGGCCAAAATTTGAAAGCATATGTTGATGATCTAATCATAAAGAGCATCAAATGACTTAATCACATTTTAGACCTATAGGAAACATTCGACAACCTTAGAAAGCACCACTTGAAACTCAATCTTGAGAAGTGTGTGTTCAGAGTTTCTTTGGGAAAGTTTCTTGGATTCCTTGTTTTTGCAAGAGGTATCAAGCAAATCCATTGAGCAAATGCGCCCTTTGTCCACTAAGAAAGAAGTCTAGGAACTCATAGGGTGCATGGCGGCTTTAAGTTATTTCATCGCACGACTGGGGAAAAAAGATTTCCTTTATTCAAACTTCTAAGGAAGCACGAGGGGTTTGAGTGGTCAAAAGAGGCTAACAATGCATTTGAGGATGTCAAGAGATATCTTATGAGTGCTCCTGTTCTGGTTTCGCCACAACTAGAAGAGATGCTCTTAATATATCTAGCTGCCACACCACAGGTAGTAAGCGCAGTACTGGTCATAGAGCGCGAAAGCGTCCAACGACCGGTCTACTATGTAAGTGAAGCCTTACACGGGCCTAAGGGACGCTAACCTCAGGTTCAAAAATTCTTATGTGCCCTCCTCATGTTTTCAAGAAAATTGAGCTATTATTTTCAGGAGCACAAAATTATTATGCTATCTAAGTTTCCCTTAGGAGAGGTCCTCCAGAACAGGGAAACAGTCAGACACATGGCAAAATGGTCGATTGAACTTAGGGTGTTTGACCTCCATTTTGTGTCCTGAATGGTCATTAAATCCTAGATTTTAGCAGACTTTGTCACCGAATGGATAAATCCTGAACCTGTTCAGGATCTCTAGTACACTCCCCATGACCAGTAGATGATTTACTTTAATGGGTCACTTATACTTAGTGGCTCGGGGGCTAGGGTGGTCCTATAATCTCCTATGGGAGAGACTTTAAAGTATGTCGTTCAATTAAACTTTCTAGCCACTAATAATGTGTTCGAATATGAAGGTTTGTTGGCTGGCATATGAGCCACGAAAGCGCTCAGGATTCGTTGACTACTTATGAGAGGAGACTCTCAACTAGTTGTAAATCAGGTCAAAAAAAGAGTATCAATGCTCTAGTACAACCATTTCTTAGTACTTATCGGAAGTTAGAAAGCTTGAAAAGTATTTTTTTTCAATTTTGAGATACAATATATCCCTCAAAAGGGTAATTTTCTCGCTGACCAATTAGCTCGAATGGCTTCTTCCCAATCACAAGTACCAACAAAAGTCTTCTTAGAGCAACTCCAAAAGCTGTCTCTAGTCAAAACATCAGAAACAACTTCTAATAAGATAGCCTCTCTTGAGTACGAGGATACCTAGATGGGGCCCATCTATGAGTATATTCAGAAGTGTTCAGTACCTGATGAGATCTCGAGGTAGATCGTTTATTCCGCAAGGCCAAAATGTATACTTTGGTCGACGGGGTACTCTATAAAAGGAGTACTCAAGGGGTTCTCATGCGATGCATATCACAGAAAGAAGGATTACAACTCTTTCACAACATTCATAGAGGCATTTGTGGAGCACACACTTCTTATAGAATGCTGGTTGGAAAAGTCTTTCAACAAGGTTTTTACTGGCCAATAACCCTTAATGATGCGAAAGAGCTGGTTAAAAGGTGTGTACAATGCCAGTTTCATAACAAGCAGATGCACCAACGGCTCAGCTCTATAGACTATTCCTTTATCTTGGCCTTCTGCAACCTAGGGTCTTGACATCCTAGGACCGTTCCCAAAGGCAACAGGAGGCTTTGAATTCCTTTTTTGTGGATATTGATATGTTCATAAAATGGATTGAGGCCAAACCTACGACTGGGATAACAATGGAAGCTGCTAAAAGGTTCATGATGAAGAGCATGATTACTCGATTTCGAGTCCCAAATCGAATAATTACAGATAATGGTTAGCAATTTTCGAGTGAAAATTCCAACAATTTTGCGAGTAATTAGGTACCAAGCTATGTTATGCCTCTGTTGCCCATCCTCAAAGCAATGTCGCAGTTGAAAGAGCGAATGACCAAATAATATAGGGAATTAGGACTCAAGTCTTCGACCAGCTTGTAAAGTGCTCAGGGACTTGGGTACAAGAACTACCCTCAATATTATGGGCAATTCACACGACTCCTAAGTGGGCAATAGGAGAAACTCCTTTTTTCCTAGTTTTTGGGGCTAAAGCTATGCTTCCTCTAGAACTGAAGATTAGGTCAACATGAGTTGAGAGCTTTGATAACTCTAACCAAGGGCAACTTCGAGTGGATGACATTAATCTACTTGAAGAGAAGATGATTCAAGCGCTAATCCACTCGACAGTCTATCAACAAGCCATGCGTAGATACTACGACTGTAAGGTCCAACCTTGCAGTCTTGTTGTAGGTGACTTGATATTGAAGAAAATTCAATCCCAGTCTAATCGGAACAAGCTTTCCCCTAAGTGGGAAGATACTTACACAATGGTCGAAGTTACATGACCAGGCTTGGTACGACTTGCCATAGAAGACGGCCATATTCTCTCAAACTCTTGGAATATCGATCAATTGTGTAAGTTTTATGTATAATTTTTCCTACCCTTTTAATAAAGTTTTCAATTTGTTCAATCTTTATTGTCGTATGTGGAGAAGAGCTTATTTTATGTTTGTTCGTCCACCTTTGGTACATTCCATATATTCAAACCTGACCGGAGAAAGAAATAACACCAAGTCAACGTCTCTCCTCTCTACATGTGATCTTGCCCACTAGAAGGAGCTTTCTAGCGTCGACTCATTTCCAACTCTTGCTATCAGTAAACAACAATTGAGTTAACCAAGTTAAATCGAATGAATAAGATCTCTAAGTGTTTGTCCTATTCTCATTAATGACTTTGATTTGATTAACCTGGTCAAATAAATAACACCTAGTCAACATCTCTCATCTCTTCACGTAATCCTACCCACTAGAAGGAGCTTCCTAGCATCGACTTGTTCCTAACTTTTGCTATCAGAACATGATAATCAAAATTGACAACAATAGTCAGATGAACTACTCTGATCTCTACATACTGTTCTCTGAGCGTTTATCCTATTTTTTCTTATGCCTTCGATTTGATTAACCTAGTCGAAGAAAGGTAATATCACCTAGTCGAAGTCTCTCCTCTTTGTACATGGTCCTGCCCACTAGAAGGACCTTCGTAGCATCGTCTCATTCCTAACTTTTGCTACCAGAACATGATAATTGAAGTCCATAATCATAGTCAGATGAACTATTCTGATCTTTACATGCCCTATATGGTACTATTTGCTTAGTTTATTCATATAAACTAAGCAAATAGTTGGGGGCTAGTATAGAGTTATCAATATAAGTTTAATTCTTAGTCGTACTTTCATTTTCTCTTATTTATGGAATTACAGGAAAAGGAAGATGAATTTCATTAACAAAAGATCTATTTTTACAAAGTTCCCTATTACAAACTACTCTGGTGAAGGAGATCCAACTTGCATCTCCTCCATGGCTTTCCTACCAGTTGGTTCCATCTATTCGATTAGATGGATTGCTTCTGCTTTAGAGTAGTCAAAGTCATGCTTGATCGTTCAAAGATTGAGGCCTTGGTCGCATGCCTTGAGTTTTGCCAAGGCATAGCTTACTGCACCTTTAACTGCCTCTCAAAGTGAATCAGTCTGGTTGGTCTTTAGAGTAGATATAATCTTCTCTAAGGCTCTAACTTGTCACTCAATTGTACTTGCCTGAGTGATCATGGTGTCCTCAGAAGGATTAATCTTATTAGCACAAAGTCCTCTGAGTAGATCATTTAGGAGAGAAATGTTGTCTTGAAGAACTATTTTCATCAACTATGTCTCCTCCTAGCTACAAGTCAACACCTCTACGAGTTGCTTTATTTCGACTACAACCTCTACAAAGTAGAATGAAACTTAGACAAAAAGATTTCATAAAAAGACTAGTTATTAAGTCGAAGGTAAAGATTTTCTTACGTGCTAGTCAAGACTCGAGTTTCTCAACTTCATCCTTATGCTAGCCTTCTAGCAACTTGATCATCTGACTTTTCTCTTTCTTGATACGAGTAAACTCACTAATCACTTTGGTCTTTTCATTGACCTTAGTGTGAAGCTTACCCATTTCGACCTCTTTGTCTGTAAAAAGAAAATAGTTAGAGAAAAGACAAGAAAGACATCCGAATAAACAGTCATAAGTTCAGAACTTACTGTTTATTTTATTTTGCAACTTGTTAGTTGTAGACTTTGTCTTCAAAAGCTCGATCATAAGATCGACGTTCTCTGTCCTTAACTTCTTTGTCTCATGGTCGAGTGCATTAGATAAGGTCTTTTCGTCACTTAGACCTATAAAGGTTAAAGATAGACATGAAGAACTAGACTAGTAGTCGAAATAGGAAAAGATTAAGTATGCCAGTGGCTTACCATTTCTTTTCCTGTTCTCAAAGTTCAACATTCTCTTGCCTTAAGAGCAGAGTTGTTTGTGATATTCAACCTTTTAGAGCTCTCTGCATGATGGAAGATAATGAGAAGCAAGAAAAGCCAATTATAAAAAACTAAGCACTAGATGCTTATGTTCCTGGTCATACGAGCAAATTTGGTGAGTACTCACTGGGAATTATCTAGTCGATCGAGCACTTTGACCTTGTTCCACCTTACGTTCTTAAGGCGCTCATCATCGAAGACATTCCCCTTGTTGGGAATATCTTTGGGATGAGGAACTTGGTCGTAAGATTGATATGAAGAAGATCCTACTACAAAAGCAGGATTAAAAAATTAAGATAAGAAGTTGGGCTCTTCTTCTTTAGCTCTACCTTCTTTGAGAAGAAGAGTAGCCTTTGCTTCTATTTCGACAACCTTGATGGTTGTAGCCGCTTCCGCTTCAGTAGAAATCTCCACCGTAATCATAGTGGTCGATTCTTTGACCATCTTCTTTGTTGTTTCTTCTACTGCGGGGAGAATGGCAAGGGGCTTCTCGATTGAAGCAGCTCCAGACAATAGAAGAGTTAGGCTAAAGACACAAGAACAGAAGTGAATTGGTATTTTAAAAGACAAAAAGGGTAAAATGCTAATTTTATGTTTTTTTGCATGCTTTCTTAGCCTTTATTTTAAATTTAAAAGGAATATTCCCTAAGAAAGGTTTCTTCGACTTCTTTTCCACGACCATGTCTGGTCGTTGAATGGCGGGGTCACCCCTGACCATGTCTAGTCGTAGACCCTCAGCACGTGTTATTACTCCTCCTTCCTCCTACCCTTCTTGATGGTCAAGACTAGTTTCGACCACCTGAAGAGCAATCTTTTTTCGATCATAGGTTCTGCTGCCACAACAGTCTCATTCATAAAAGATACAAAACTCTTTCAGTTTTCCTTTTTGATTCACTTAATAAAGCCTTGAGAAGCACCAACTCAGAAAGTTTCGTCACTGTAACAGAAAGGTACCTTGATTTTAGGAGCCGGTTGCTCTAGTATAGCCGTCCCAATTTCCTGTGCAGCAACTATGTCTGCATAGAACTACTCAATGGGGGTAGATGGAGGACGAGAGGAAGGAGTAGTGCTTGAACTTTCACCTTACTTGTCGACAGCCTTGGTTAGTCGATGCTTCTTGGTTGGAGGAGTTTTAACCTCCTCCATCTCTTTTCCGATTACCATTAATTTGACCTCTTGGTAGTTTTGACGGTTTTCCATGCCAACTTTCTATAGTAGGAAAGAATGTTAAGTACTCATAGTTTACGACTACGATGGCCTAAGGAAGAAGTCGAACTTCAATTACCTTTAGGCATTAATTTTTCCTCGGTGGATACATCTACCAAAATGCGAGGAGCCTCCACATCAAGCGTTGGAGCTTTCTCACAAATTGCTTTGACTCGAGAATCAATCTCTCCCAAAGCAAATCTACATAGACAGATAAAAGTGGTCAGTAACTAGAACTCAAAATTCATAGAATGAGTTTGATCATTACTTACCATTCTTGTAGTCCATAATCATATCCTTGGCCCCCCCGAGTACATCCACATTGGGTGCGCTTGTTTCTTTAGAGGGCTGATGCGATGAGTAATGAAGTCTTTCACTACGTACCAGTCGGTAAGCCACTTTTCCCTTAATTCTTTAATGGCTTGGATGTAGGGCCTATCCAGGTTAAGTCTTTAGGGACTGAGTTATAGGAAGAGATCTTCTCAGCACCCATTCCTATGAAGGAAAGGCTGTCTTCACTGGTCGTCTCCTAGTAGGACCATTTCTTCTTCTAGTTCGGCCATGACGACTGAGTAAACATTTGGATGTATCATTCTGTCTTGCCGTCATGGAGTTTCAGACCACCACTTCTGGCAATTCTGGTTTGTTTGCTCATCTTGTAATAATACCCAAAGAGCTCTAGGTCTGGAGGAATTCCCAGATAGGCTTTGCACTGGTACACGAACACACTTAACATGGTGATCGAATTGGGAACCAAGTTCACTAATTCCACCCTAAAGTACTCGAGTACATACAAACCATCTGTGATACTCTCTATCAGAGACAGTTGATAGCTAGAACCATCTATGATGAATGAATATCACAGACGGTTCTATATACCAACCGTTTGTGAATTAGAGCACAAAGTTTGATATACCGGTGCAATATAAACAACTAGTCTCAAAAGATAAAATAGCAAAGTTTTATATGGCTTATATATACTCATTTGAAAGGTTTCGATGAGATCTACAACTTTTCAGTTGAAGAAAAATCCAAATTCCGAAGGGAAGACCAAGAAAAAGGGCAAAAATAGAAACCAAAAACTTGTAACGCAAATTTAGGGCTAAAGATGGATGATTTTGAGAATCTTAGAGGGCCATTGGTGCAAGTGGGTCATTATTTTGGATTGAACTCGTCGTCAGCTTTCCAACGAGTACAAGAACGTCGAAAATAGACACTGTATGCAAAAGTTATGCCCGTTTTACTAAAGATGTCTCGGAACAGAATCCTGGGAGATTATGAAATTTTGGAGGATTGTGAGGCGGGAAACATATCATAGACTGTTTTTAATACAAGCCATCTATTATAACTTTATTATCACAAACAGTTTTTAATACAAACCGCCTGTGAAGTATCACAGACGGTCCTTGATAAGAACCGTCTTTGATGTCTACCATTATCACAGACGATTCATATTTAGAACCATCTGTGATACTTCACAAATGGTTTGTATTAAAAACCGTCTGTGATAATAAAGTTATCATAGATGGTTTGTATTAAAAACCATCTGTGATAATACCACAGACGGTTATTCATATGAACCGTCTGCGATACTTCCAGCACAGACGATTCCTAGGAACTGTCTGTGATTTAAGTGTCCAGTTTAGCCTCTTTTGTAGTAGTGGAACTAATTTGTTTTCCTTTGTTTGAGGCTGATATCTCTTAATAACACAATTGAAATTACCTTTTTAACCAAGCTTGTTTTTGGTCATATTAGATTAAAAAGACTATGCTTTTCATATTCGTTCGTCTACGACCACTCTTTCTCAAGTAAGTTATTTTCACTTGAAGTTGAGGGCTAGAGATGATATAATAATCCTCAAATTATTATTTATCCATAAATGATATTATTACATCATTATACTCCTTGAGCATACCTCTTATCTATAAGGGAGAGATTTCACAAGGTAGTCGTAAGCTCTTCTACGATAACCACTTAGTCGTAAGCTCTTTTGTGATAATCCCTTAGTCGTAAGCTCTTCTAAAATAACCCCTTAGTCGTAAGTTCTTCTACGACAACTCTATAGTCGTAAAGCTCTTCTACGGTAACTCCTTAGTTGTAAGCTCTTCTACAACAACTCCACGGTTGTAAAGCTCTTCTACGGCAACTTTTTAGTTATAAGCTCTTCTACAACAACTCCATAATCATAAAGCTCTTCTACGATAATTTCTTAATCGTAAGCTCTTCTATGACAACTTCTTAGTCATAAACTCTTCTATGACAACCACTCCTTAGTCATAAGCATTTCTTATGACCACCTCATAGTCATAAGTTCTCCTACAACCATGACATAGTCGTAAGTTATCTTGCGACCATCTTGTGGTCGTAGATCCTTCTGCGAATAAGCCAAACTTCAACTAACTTGTCTACGACAACCTATTGCATAGTGGGCCTATTTGACGAGGCGGTTAGTATATGCATTTATTATCTAGAATAAGTACACATTACTGTCGAGACCCGAATATACAAATTCGGACTCTACTGTGTACTCTGCACTAGTCCAGGATCACGCTAGTGCACACAGCGTAAACAAAGATAAATATCATCCACATCACGATATTCTAAAGGAAATCCAAATTATATTAATAACCAACAGAGTACGACCTTATGGCCAAGCTTACAATTATTAGCCTGAAGGGCTTTAAAGAAACTAGCAATGAAATCCAAAATTAAGCGTAGTAGCCACTCGACATGCCCACAGCAATCGATCGGGAGCGAAGTCCTAATCCGTGAAGTCCTCGTAGTAGCCTCCTTCTAGCAACTCCTGCTGATCTGGTCCCTCCTCCTCAATCGAGCAACATGGGCATAAAGCCGTGAGTACATTGGTACTCGACAAGTCGTTTGTAACAAATGAATGCAATATAATATGCAAAGCTTAACAATGGATGGCTGAAAGGTTAGTTTTGCATGAAGCGACAATTTGAAGTAAATACAATATATAGATTGAAAAGCATATTTAACAACAGACACTAAGTAAATATATCAAAGGAATTGAATATAACCACAAGTGAACTAACCATTCACTTCCCATCTCAAACCAATCAAATTTTCATAAAGACTCTACCCCTCGTGTGAAATCACCGAGCATTGTCCATGACCGGGGACACGGCTATTCGAATAGTTTTACACTCTGCAGAGGTTGCACAACTGTACCCACACGATGTGATTAGCCTCAGCTTAAGGAAATCACAACAAGGCTTTTACAATGATCCATCTCCACCCGATCCCACTCGCTAAGGATTCGTCGAGTAGGGTAACCCCCTAGTCGATAATTGCCCCCTCTTGCGCCACACAACATCAGTAGTAAAACCAAAGTAGAGACTTCTCAAATTATTATGCCAGGTCTATCCCATACTAGACATGTGGTTTGCACGATTAAGCTCAGATCAATGGCGCACAAAGTTAAGTCCTTAACAATTACCCAGGCGAAGCATCCACATCCCAATGTGCATCCAGCACCCCTTTATCGCACGATCATTCGCCCAAGTGAAAGCCAAGTTTGTATAACCAATGCCCATGACACTACCCATGTCATGACATACCAATTTTATAACGTGGCTAACCACCACGTTCAAGTAAATCATTAAGTCGATTAATTAACCACATGTGATGACAGATCGAACTAATAGGAAGCGTGCTAAGCGATCGAACGTAACCCCATGTAACAATTATTATTTTATCACTAAATAATTCCCAATCCTAAGGTGTCAATGGATTCATGGTAGTCAAATTATCATGGAGGATTTAATCAATTAGGAGTATAACTACCAATACAAGGTTTTATTAATAAATAGCAATGCATGATAATTTGAAACAAAATAATACATAATAGATTGAAATCTGGGTTCAACATGATCAAAGAATACGACTTGCCTTGGCCTTGCTCAGATGAGGGCTCTTGGTCTTCAAATCCAACTTCCGCCCTCGAACACGCGATCTAACGAGAGAAAACGAGACGAAAAGAGAAAATAAATTCAAATAAAATTCAAATGAACTCCAAAAACTTTCAAACCTGAACCAAAAGGTAGAGCTCAATTTTAGATGAATTTAGAAAAAGAACGGGTCAATCGGAGCTAGGATGAGGAGAACGGGCTCTTGGAAAATTGGATTTTCTGAAAATCAGGAAAATTGGAAAAGTGCAGCGTGTCTTTGTGGACCGGCGCACGGGAGGCTGAGTCTCACGGTGAACCCGGCGCACGAAACAAAGGCGGGCGCGGCGCGACGCGGCGACTAGGGTGAGGTGGCGGTGGCGTGGCGACACGCAAGCGTTAGGGTCGGCGTGGCCCGGCTTGCGTGGCGGCTCGGGAGCACTGTGGCGGGCGACGGACGGCGTGGTGCGGCCGCGTGGACGCATCCGGCCGTCGGCCCAGATCGCTCACGGCTCACGGCTCGGCCGACGGGCGGGACCCACAAGGCGCGCACGGCTCACATGGACCGGCGCACGGAAGGCGAAGGGCGCGGGCGCGGCGTCGATCTTGGCGTGCGTGTGCGCGCGCGGCGCGCGCGGCGCGGCGCGCGCGTCGGCGGCGGCGCGCGGCGGCGGGTTCGCGGCGGCGGCTGGCCGGCGACGGGTGACGGCGGCGACCGAGGTGGCGGGACGACGACGGCGGTGGCGAACGGCAGACGGGCGGCGGCGAAGCTCTGGCGCGACGGCCGGCGCAAAGATGACGAGGGCGGCGGCGGCGGCGGCGGCTCCGCGAAGGCGGCGGCGGCGAGCGGCTCGGGATCGGAAGCGAGGGGCGGCGGCTTTATACACGGACCGAGGTGTCCGCGACGGGACGGCAGCAGCGGCGGCGAGTCCGGCTCGAGACGGAAGACGAGTCCGGTCGGGACGACGACAGTGGGCCCCACCGCCGGTGGCGCGGTGAGCAGCGGCCGGGATGCGGGCGCGGCGCTGGCGCAGCGGATGACGGCCACGTGGCGATCATCGGGAGGCCAAGGCGAGCGCGCGGCGGATGCTCGACGCAGGCACGCGCGCGCGGCGCTGGGTGGGGCGGAGCCGAGGCGGGTTGGGCGGTGGTGGGTTTCGCCCTTCGCCGCGGTTGGGGATTTTGGTATTTTTCTTTTCATAAATTCATTTAAATCCTTTTGAGCTCTAGAAAGTAGCAAATAAATCCAGAAAAATCCAGAAAAAATCCAATAAATTCCTTGAGACACAAGGAACTCAAATAAAATAACTTTGGCAAATGTTCATGTTCAGATTATTCATATTAAATCCTTTTAATTCATAAAATTTCATTTAAGCTTTAATTAATTTCAGAAAAAATTCAAATGGTGACTTTTATTTTAAAAGCTTCAAAATACTCAAAATCAGGATGTTACAAACCTCCCCTTAAACGGAATCTCGACCCGAGATTCGGCTCTCTAAAGAATAGGTTTGGAAACTCCGCTTTGAGATCCTCCTCGCTTTCCTGGTTGCTTCCTCCTCTGAATGATTGCTCCATGAACTTTGCAAAACGAACGACTCTTCTTCTAGTGACTCGCTCGACACTTCCAAGATTTTGATGGGATGCTCTTTATAGGACAGATCCTCCTCGAGATCCACAGCCTCAATTGGCACTGCTTCCTCTGGCACTCGCAAGCACTTCTTCAATTGAGACACATGAAAAACATCGTGTATCCCGCTCAAGTTCTCAGGTAGCTCCGGTGATAGGCAACTTCTCCTTGCGCTTCAAAATCTTGAATGGCCCCACATACCTTGGTGCTAGCTTTCCCTTCATTTGAAAACGCTTAACACCTTTGAAAGGTGTGATCCTGAGATACACATAATCATTGGGCTCAAAGCTTAAATCTCTTCGGCGAGTATCAGCATAACTCTTTTGCCTGGCTTGAGCTGCTTTCAGCCTTTCTTGAATCAAGCGCACTTTTTCTTCGGCTTCTTGCAAACACTCTGGCCCAAAAATTTGCCTTTCTCCTGTTTCTTTCCAATTGAGAGGGGTCCTACACTTCCGACCATACAAAGCCTCAAACGGTGACATCTGCAAACTGGCCTGGTAACTGTTGTTGTAGGAAAATTCTGCAAAAGGTAGGCAATTGTCCCACTTAGCTCCGTGATCCAAAACACATGCTCTCAGCATATCCTCTAGGATTTGATTTACACGCTCTGTCTGACCATCGGTCTGTGGGTGATAGGCTGTGCTGAAATTCAGATGAGTACCCATCGCTTCGTGGAAACTACTCCAAAATCGTGAAGTGAACTGCGATCCACGATCCGACACAATCCTCTTAGGAACTCCATGGAGACTCACAATTCTGGACATATACAATTCTGCCAACTTATCTCCAGAATATGTGGTTTTGACTGGAAGGAAATGGGCTACCTTTGTCAATCGATCCACAATTACCCATATCGAGTCGTAACCTTCCTTGGTCTTGGGTAGACCTGTGATGAAATCCATGCCCACATCTTCCCACTTCCACTCGGGAATTTTCAACGGTTGCAACAATCCTGCGGGTCTTTGATGCTCTGCTTTCACTCGCTGGCAAACATCACATAGTGCTACATACTCTGCTATTTCTCGCTTCATACCTGGCCACCAGTACTTATCCTTGATGTCCTGATACATCTTGGTACTGCCTGGATGAATTGAATATAATGACTCGTGTGCCTCTTTAAGCAACAATTGCTTTAACTCTTCCTTATTGGGTACGCACAATCGCTTCTTGTACCATATGATACCCCGATCATCCTCCACAAAACTCGTCGCTTTTCCTTCCTTCAATCCAACCTTGATCCGCTGGATATTTTCATCCTCGGTTGCGCTTGACGAATCGACTATCCAAGGTCGGCCGCAAGTCCAAAGCGCCAACATCCCTTCTTCAACCAACTCCAAACCGAGCTTTTGGAATTCCTCGTGCAATCTTTGGTTGACTCTCCTTGACCATAATTGTGTTGCAATATACCTTCTGCTCAACGATCCGCCACTACGTTGGCTTTTCCGGGTGATAGTGGATTCCAATGTCATAGTCCTTTATCAACTCCAACCATCTTCTTTGTCTTAGGTTAAGGTCCGATTGGGTGAAGATATACTTCAAGCTCTTATGATCCATGTAGATCTCACATCCGTTACCCATCGTAGTGTCGCCATATTTTCGTGGCATGCACAACCGCCGCTAACTCCAAATCGTGCGTAGGGTAGTTCTCCTCATGTGGCCTCAATCGACGCGATGCATAAGCTACCACTCTTTTGTCTTGCATCAATACGCACCTAAACCTTTGCGGGAGGCGTCACAATAAATCTCAAAATCTTTCTTGATGTCGTGCAAAATTAAGATCAGTCTTTGTTGTCGACTTTCCTTTAACTTCCAAAACTCTTCTCGCACTCGCGTCCATTCAAACTTCTTTTCCTTCTTTAGTAGCTGGGTAAGGGTCGGGCTACACCGAGAACCCTTCAATGAATCTCCGATAGTAACCTGCCATTCCTAGGAAGCTTGGACTGGGTCAGCGCGTGGGTGCCTTCGGTGAGCACATCTTGTACTTTCCACGAGTCAACGGACACTCCTCTGCTGTCAACACATGACCCAAAAGGCAACTTCCTTCATCCAAAATTCACACTTGCTGAACTTAGCATACAACTTGTGCTCCCGCAATCTTTGCAATACCAATCTCAAATGCTCCTCATGCTCCTCCTCATTCTTGGAGTAGATCAGAATGTCATCAATGAACACAACGACAAACTTGTCCAAGTAGTCCATGAACACCTTGTTCATCAGGTACATAAAGTAGGCTGGGGCATTGGTTAGGCCAAAGGACATCACGGTGAACTCGTATAATCCATAACGAGTTGAGAAGGCTGTCTTGGGTATGTCCTCCGGTCGAATCCTCATTTGGTGATACCCCGATCTCAAATCAATCTTGGAAAACACTCCGGCTCCTTTTAATTGATCGAACAGATCATCAATTCGGGCAACGGTACTTGTTCTTGATGGTAACTTCATTGAGAGCTCGGTAATCCACACACATACGCTGGCTACCATCCTTCTTCTTGACGAACAATCTGGTGCTCCCACGGAGAGGTACTGGTCCGACATACCCTTTATCCAATAACTCTTGTATCGCTTCTTTAATTCGCTAACTCATTGGCGGGCATTCGTAAGGTCTCTTGAAATTGGTGAGGTGCACGGTGCTAACTCAATTGCAACTCTACTTCTCTTTTGGTGGCATCCGGGAGATCATCGGAAAAACATCGGATATTCTCCGCAATCGGTACTTCATTTAGGGCAATCCTTTACTTTGGCACACCATCACTTTTTCTCGCCGCTTCATGTCGGCTTCAAATCTAACCTTGCTTCCATCGGGACCGCCCAAAGTGATCGCTCGGCTTCCACATTCCAATATCGCTTGATGCTTCTTGAGCCAATCCATACCCAAAATTACGCCCAAAGATGGATATTCAGCACAACCAAATCTGCGGAGAACTCTACTCCTTGGATGGCTATCCTAACTTTGGGGCATCCTAGGTTTGTACTCATCTCGAGCTCGGGATTGAACCAATAAAATGGAACCAAGTGCAACGACTTCCAACTTATGCTTTAGAGCAAAACTCCAGAAACAAGCGAATGTGAAGCTCCGAATCAAACAAAGCGTGGCGGTAATCGAATTTATCGGGAACTTACCAATCACCACATCCGCGCCGCTTGAGCCTCCTCCATGGTGACGTGGTTCACCTGCCACGCATCACGGTCGCGATCCTTTGTTGGGTTGATTTGATCCTTGAGGTGCTCCGCGCCCCGATCCTGCTGCGCAGGGTGCAGTGCGGTGTGGCTCCCAAGCTGAAGCGGCCGGTGTCAACGCGGTATTTTGCGGGCATTTGTTGGCATAATGTCCCGTCTCATTGCATTTGAAACAAGTGATCTGCGACATGGGCTTGGTAATCCTGCTGTTGGCTTCCCACTGGATTTGGTTTTGGCGTCAAGAAAATCGACGGGAGCCGTGCGGGAGTTTTGAATCCCGATCGCCGAGGAACTCGAGCTGGCTGAAAATTACCAGCGGGCTCTCGAGCTTGGTGCATCCGTGATCCTTGCTGCATCATTCTTCTCTTGCGAGATTCTTCCAACTCGCGATGACTTTCCTCAATGAGCATTGCTTTGTCCACCATGTTTTGGAAAGCGGCATAATCATGTCCCACTACGAACTTTCAACTCGGTTCAATCCTTTCTTGAACCTCTTCTGGCGAGCATCATCTGTGGCGACATCTTCTGGAGCATAACGGGCCAACTGAGTGAACTTGTTGAGATATTCACTCACGGACATGTTCTTCTGCTGCAACTCCCGAAATTCTTCCTTCTTCATTTCGATCACCCCATCCAGGATATGGGCATGACGAAAAGCTCCTGCGAACTCAGCCCAAGTGATGCTCTCTGGATCCTCGTGAGCGGCACAATAATTTTCCCACCACTCGGCTGCAGCACCCTCAAGCTGATGGGCTGCATACAACACCTTCTCGCGATCTGTACACTGGGCAAGGTTAAGCTTCTTTTCCACTGAACGCATCCAGTCATCGGCTTCTAGTGGCTCAGAAGACCGTGAATAGGTAGGAGGCCTTGTCCTCATAAATTCTGCAAACTTGGACTGCTGGCGAACTGGTGGAGGCATGGCCATGTCTTGATTCTGTCGATTCATCATGGCGTTCATGTTCTGCATCATGGTGTTCATCAACTGAGTCTGGGCTGCCATGAACTGACTCAAGGTTGGATCCAGTCCAGCTGGGTTTGCATGCTGCTCCGGAGTTGCCTGACTGCCCTCAGGATCCTGACTCATCTGACCACGTCCTGCGGAGCTCCGGGTATCAACCATCTGAAAAGAAAGATCACTTGCTTGAGGACTGGCTTCACAGGGCTTACCAGGTAAGAGGGAAAAGCAAAGATAAGTGGTAAGTTCGTCTAAGGGGATATTCTAATGGTAAATCCTAAACTAAACAATCACTTAGCGAAAAGCTAACAAAAGAACAAATAAATCACTTCAATAAAAGATTTGATATGACTGCAACATATTGCTTTTGAGGCAAAACCGCAGCTCACATCACACTCAATGCAAACAAAACCACTTCCTAACCGATGCTATCCTATGCTACGGTCTACTCTTCCGCTCCCACTCGTGTCCGGCGAGGTGCGGTGTGCGATCTTCCTCTTCTTCCTCTGCATCGCTGTAGAACGTCCATCGGTTGCGGAAGCGCATTGTAGGCGCTGCTGCTGGAATGACGAGTTGAAGGTACTCGGCGATCATCGCCATGCGTTGCCTTTCCTCCGGCTGGGTGGCGAGGCGAAGGTGGAGGTGTTGGCGCCCGCGAGTGTACTCCTCGAGTTCATACTTTCTCTTGTAGTCTGGATGAACTTGGTCATACCGATCTTGTACCGTCGACGAGTTGAGCAACGGCCTTGCGTGCACCGCCATGGATTTGAACCTTTGAAGGCTGTGGTGTACGACGTGACCTCCAAGCTTGATAGTGAAGTACAACCATGTGAAATGGTACCCTCTTACTTCATCATCCATGGAGCTGTACATTGGTGTTCTTTTGAAACCAAGACTTCTTAGCAAGACTCAAGCACTCTCCTCCATCCTCCGACTGCTATAGTTGCTTTGCGACATCTACAAAGACGGCACAAGATAAGAGTCGTTTAAAAATTTTCATTTTCGCAGAAATTTTAAGGTGAGAGGCAAGAGTCCCTAAGAATAAGGTAAGAGAGTAAAGAATTTGCTAAATATCAGGTTTGGTTGTTTTGTCTTTAGAAAATAGGTTTTGAATTTTTGAGACAACGACTAACTTAGGTTTTCGTCCTCTGATCGATATGGCTCGATACCATCTCTGTCGAGACCGAATATACAAATTCGGACTCTACGTGTACTCTGCACTAGTCCAGATCACGCTAGTGCACACAGCGTAAACAAAGATAAATATCATCCACATCACGATATTCTAAAGGAAATCCAAATTATATTAATAACCAACAGAGTACGACCTTATGGCCAAGCTTACAATTATTAGCTTTGAAGGGCTTTAAAGAAACTAGCAATGAAATCCAAAATTAAGCGTAGTAGCCACTCGACATGCCCACAGCAATCGATCGGGAGCGAAGTCCTAATCCGTGAAGTCCTCGTAGTAGCCTCCTTCTAGCAACTCCTGCTGATCTGGTCCCTCCTCCTCAATCGAGCAACATGGGCATAAAGCCGTGAGTACATTGGTACTCAACAAGTCGCTTGTAACAAATGAATGCAATATAATATGCAAAGCTTAACAATGGATGGCTGAAAGGTTAGTTTTGCATGAAGCGACAATTTGAAGTAAATACAATATATAGATTGAAAAGCATATTTAACAATGGACACTAAGTAAATATATCAAAGGAATTGAATATAACCACAAGTGAACTAACCATTCACTTCCCATCTCAAACCAATCAAATTTTCATAAAGACTCTACCTCGTGTGAAATCACCGAGCATTGTCCATGACCGGGACACGGCTATTCGAATAGTTTTACACTCTGCAGAGGTTGCACAACTGTACCCACACGATGTGATTAGCCTCAGCTTAAGGAAATCACAACAAGGCTTTTACAATGATCCATCTCCACCCGATCCCACTCGCTAAGGATTCGCCGAGTAGGGTAACCCCTAGTCGATAATTGCCCCTCTTGCGCCACACAACATCGTAGTAAAACCAAAGTAGAGACTTCTCAAATTATTATGCCAGTCTATCCCATACTAGACATGTGGTTTGCACGATTAAGCTCGGATCAATGGCGCACAAAGTTAAGTCCTTAACAATTACCCAGCGAAGCATCCACATCCCAATGTGCATCCAAAGACCCCCTTTATCGCACGATCATTCGCCCAAGTGAAAGCCAAGTTTGTATAACCAATGCCCATGACACTACCCATGTCATGACATACCAATTTTATAATCGTGGCTAACCACCACGTTCAAGTAAATCATTAAGTCGATTAATTAACCACATGTGATGACAGATCCCGGCCGAACTAATAGGAAGCAAAGCTAAGCGATCGAACGTAACCCCATGTAACAATTATTATTTTATCACTAAATAATTCCCAATCCTAAGGTGTCAATGGATTCATGGTAGTCAAATTATCATGGAGGATTTAATCAATTAGGAGTATAACTACCAATACAAGGTTTTATTAATAAATAGCAATGCATGATAATTTGAAACAAAATAATACATAATAGATTGAAATCTGGGTTCAACATGATCAAAGAATACGACTTGCCTTGGCCTTGCTCAGATGAGGGCTCTTGGTCTTCAAATCCAACTTCCGCTCCCTCGAACACGCGATCTAACGAGAGAAAAGCGAGACGAAAAGAGAAAATAAATTCAAATAAAATTCAAATGAACTCCAAAACTTTCAAACCTGAACCAAAAGGTAGAGCTCAATTTTAGATGAATTTAGAAAAAGAACGGGTCAATCGGAGCTAGGATGAGGAGAACGGGCTCTTGGAAAATTGGATTTTCTGAAAATCGGAAAATTGGAAAAGTGCATCGTGGCCGTGGACCGGCGCACGGGAGGCTGAGTCACGGTGAACCCGCGCACGAAACAAAGCGCGGGCGCGGCCGACGCGGCGACTAGGGTGAGGTGGCGGTGGCGTGGCGAACACGCAAGCGTTAGGGTCGACGTGGCCCGGCTTGCGTGGCGGCTTCGGGAGCACAGTGGCGCGGGCGACGGACGGCGTGGTGCGGCGCGTGGACGCATCCGGCCGCCGCCCAGATCGCTCACGGGTCACGGCTCGGGCCGACGGGCGGGACCCACAAGGCGCGGCACGGCTCACATGGACCGGGCGCACGGAAGGCGAAGGACGCGGGCGCGGCGTCGATCTTGGCGTCGCGGCGTGCATCGGGCGCGAGGCGGCGCGGCCGAGGCGGCGCGGCGCGGCGCGCCCGGCGGCGCGCGGCGGCGGGTTCGCGGCGGCGGCGGCCGGCGCGGGGTGACGGCGGCGGCCGAGGTGGCGGGGGACGACGGCGGCGCGGGCTCACCGGCGGTGGCGAACGGCAGACGGCGGCGAAGCTCTGGCGACGACGGCCGGCGCAAAGATGACGAGGGCGACGGCGGCTGGCGGCGGCTCCGGCGGCGGCGCGCGAGAGCGCTCGGGATCGCGAAGCCGAGGCGGCGGCTTTATACACGGACCGAGGTGTCCGCGACGGGACGGCAGCGGCGGCGAGTCCGGCTCGAGACGGGAAGACGAGTCCGGTCGGGACGACTCGCAGTGGGCCCCACTGCCGGTGGCGCGGTGAGCAGCGGCCGGGATGCGGGGCGCGGCGCTGGCGCAGCGGATGACGCCACGTGGCGATCATCGGGAGGCCAAGGCGGGCGCGCGGCGCGGATGCTCGACGCGTGGCACGGCGCGCGCGCGCTGGTCGGGCGGAGCCGAGGCGGGTTGGGCGGTGGTGGGTTTCGCCCATGGCGGTTGGGGATTTTTGGTATTTTTCTTTTCATAAATTCATTTAAATCCTTTTGAGCTCTAGAAAGTAGCAAATAAATCCAGAAAAATCCAGAAAAAATCCAATAAATTCCTTGAGACACAAGGAACTCAAATAAAATAACTTTGGCAAATGTTCATGTTCAGATTATTCATATTAAATCCTTTTAATTCATAAAATTTCATTTAAGCTTTAATTAATTTCAGAAAAAAAATTCAAATGGTGACTTTTATTTTAAAAGCTTCAAAAATACTCTGAAAATCAGGATGTTACAATTACTTCACCCTAGCAAAAACCGTCGCATGATGAGTGAGATATCACGCCTCTAATAACTCCCATCGAATGATTATCATTAGAAACGTTAAGACATCTCTTGGCATGAAAAAACTATCGCCGCCTTACAAGCTATATAAAGGTGAACATCAGGGAGAAGGATGACCGGGCCAGACCCAAGGGAGAGTAGCAATAGAGCAGGACATTTCGCATTACTTTCTCCATTGTAATCAATTTATTGAGCAATATCCACACAGGTAGTAGGGTTGTTATTCTCACAGCAGAAAAGCCCGAACCTGTATGAAAATCCCTTTGTCTTTTCTCTACGTGATCTTAGCTACGTCTCTAAGAGTTCCCTAGAAGCCAAACAAATCATATGTAAGATCAATACTAAAACATCGACAAATAGCTTTCTGAAACTCTAAGTAAGCTGCATGTAAAGTTTTATATCTTTTGGTTAACGATTTTGGGAGCTAGTGGCACCATTCTTGGTCTCGATCAGATCGTCCCTAGGCTCGACCTATCCGCCGTGAGTCACCAGTCAGATCGGGCGACTGTCAAACCATCGGTGACTTGCCGGTCAAACTGCACTCTCAGTGACGGTCAGACCAATGAGGAGCTGAATTCTTCACCTCTTCGATTTTTGAGTTTGTTGCTTTGCTCTTGGCTTTCAATTTTGATCTTCACTGCTCTGTAGCTACTGGAGTGAAGTATTGATAAATACTTAGATGAAAATTTCTGAGAAACCATTTATTCCCTCTGTTACTATACCGATTCTACAGTATTCATTTGAGGCATCTCACTGATCTTGTTGTGGCACACACACCTAACAAGTTACCATAGTACTGATCAAATTAAAGAAAGCATACACACAGTGAGCAAAAGAAGTATCATGTATGCTGGACTATAGCGACACAGTAGTCTCATTGATCAGTTACCTGCTACAGCAATTGAAATAATGGAGCCCTTTATTAGTTGGTACATTCTTGCTACGTAATACATAGAAGGGTACACAAAAAGAAAACAAAAGTCTGCGACATCAACACGAATCATTTGACTCCATCTTCAAATTGATCACACAAAGGAACTTTTACGGTTGGGCATCACCGTATCCAGATCCACTACCTTGACCGCCACCGTTCCCACCATTTTGGCCTCCACCAGTGCCTCCGCCATTGCCATCGCCGTCTGCTCTTGCATCAGCCATACCCCACATTTTATATGAAGAAGAACTACTAGAGCCAGATCCAGCGCCTCCACCAGTCCCGAAACCACTAGATCCATAATTACCTCCAGCTTGACCACCACCGCCGCCGCCACCGTAACCACCAGCATCAGACGTAGATCCACCGTAGCGATCTGCATCGGCATAGCTAGAGCCCTCGCCCGAGCCAGACCCAGCACCATACCCAGTCCCACCATATTGGCTGACACCACCACCTCCACCTCCACCTCCAGCACTTGCGTGGGCACTTTTGGTACCGCTCACTCCGGACCCGCTGCCGCTCCCAGACCCTGAGCCACCACCATTCACAAAGCCCCCTCCCCCTCCCCCTCCCGTACCCGAACCAGCAGAGCTACCATATCTAGCAACCCTTGCAGCATTGGCTAGTCCAATGCTCAAGAGGACAACGAAGCCAAGAGCTACGAGCTTAGTGCCAGCCATTTTTGAGTAACGTAAGATGAGATGAATGCCAAAGCAAGGATTGCACGGCGCCTATTTATAGTGCTGAGGCCATGGAATGGTTCTTTATCTTTCTAGCACAGTGGTGGTGTGGATCGGGTTGGTGACCACCATTCGAGATCAAGTGGAGACTTTAAAAACAGAACTAACAAGCTGAGCTTGTTGACTTGACTACATCATCCAGTTAGTAATTAAGGAAGAGATCACCGATTGAGTCGAATTTCTCTTTTCCTCAATCTTTAGATCTTCTAGCTGGTTAGTACTAGTAATTTCCCTAGAAGGCTCGATGTGGAGTTGATTATATCTGCTCATATGTCCATTAAATCTTTGAATGCCTACGTGTACGTACCCCCTGCCGTCAAATGTGCATGAGATATTGAGATTAGCACCATAACGATGGAGTATAGCTAGGTTATGACTTTCGAGTTTGGATTGATCTTTCGTTATAGCAGAGGATAATTAAAGTGCCGTGTGAGTTAATCGCGTATTGTGTGAATTTTAGCTTCCGCGAAAAATCAGTTCGATACAGTCGTAATGCGTTAAGTATTTGACCATTCATATGCAGGGTTTTGAACAACTGGGCAGGCGACAAGCGAAAGACTTGACACTGGAAACTAATGATATATCATGCTCGATAACACTAGCGTACTAGATCGACCGAGAGTTAACGACGACCCCGATTAACTCCAAATTGCACGTTTAGAAATCGACAAATTAATGCGAGCATCGACCAAGCGATAGAACAAGCTAGCTAAGCTACCTCCAGTTGACATTGCATCCGATCTAGCGGCGACCTCAAAGTTTGTGACTCAACACATGCATATATGGCCCTGGCAGCAACCATGGATGCAAGTATGAGCTGCGGGCTGCGGCCCGCCGACGCATGTGTAGATTGGGAGAAGCGAGACAGCTAACAAGATCAAACAAATTGATGCACTACAGGTATCGAAGTATCCAAGGAAGGCACTATTTATATAGTAATAGGCAATTAATGCATCAATCCCTGTGCAAATCGAACTGTCACAAACATTGATTTAGAATTAAGAAATCACCAGGCAACTAGCAAGTAAACAAAAAAGAAAATTGACTAAGGCCAGTCTCAATGGGGATGTCATGAGAGTTTCATAGGCATTAAAAAGGGTGACACATCAGCAAAAATAGATTTTTTACCTTGTTTTGATGAGGAGAGAAAGGAAACGTTTCATGGGGATGAAACGACTGTGCGCAGTTTCCAACTCCTTGGAAACGGCACGACACCTGCGTTGAGGGGGAAAGTTTCATGGGCTTCGATCCCCTGCTCCGCGCGCCTCCGCCCCCAATCCTTCCCGCCTGCTTCAATCCCGTGCTCCGCGCTCCCGCCAGTTTCTTTCCTTTTCCCCGTGGAGCAGATCCGAGCGGTTGGGGAGATCCAGCGCCGGCCATCTTCTTCGTGCCTCTACCGATGGATCCAGTGCCGGTGGAGAGCTTGGGCCGGCACGCATCCGGCAGAGGAGGGAAAGGGCGCGGGGGCAGCCGGCGCAACCTCAAGACGGCGTCCTCGACACCTCCAGCTTCCTCGCTAGTGTCGCCGCCGCCGCTGATTTCTGCCCCAGCGCCGCCTCTAACTTCCTCCCCTGCTGCGCCGACTTCAACTCTGTCGCCACGGCCACCGCAAGGAGCAGGATGGGGGGCCATACCCCCAAATTTTCCATCTCAACATGGAAACCAACAAGCCCCAAATTCATGGTAAGCAGTTGATTTCGATCTGTGCAAGTAGTTGATTTCGATGGCTGCAAGTAGTTCAAATGATTTTTATAGATGCCTGCAAGTAGTTGATTTTGATGCCTACGTATACAAGTGGTTTAGTAGAAAAAGTTCAGTTGATTTTGATGCCTGCAAGTGATTTTGATGCCTGCAAGTGATTTTTACCAAACTTGCTAGATTGTCCGTAACTAGGTGATTTGGAAGGCGGTGCAAATACCAGTGGACTTTATTAGATTTCACTACTTGTGAGTACTTTTACTATATCAAGCTGTAAGTTGCTTCATCTATTTGTAAGTACTTTTACTAGATCAAGCTGAAAGTTGCTTCATGTACTGGTTCATATAAATGAATTCAAATATGTACCAGAAAGATAATTGATTCAACCCTAAAAATATATAGACAATGTAAGCACCAACATGCATGATACAATATATATTGCTTCACCGTTGCATAGGACTTGATTAATATCCTCCATAAAAGGGGGAAATCCAGAAAAGCCCACTTCATGTATAGATTTCATAAATCCTTTCTCACACGCATAAAAATCATTAATCCACTGTAACAAACTTATTTACTACATATAATAGCATGGCTTATCACATTGTTGTAACTATAAAACTCAAATGAAGTTTGCATAGAGAACATGATCACATTATCTGCATATAGCTCTCTTACAGGGTTGCTTCATTTTAGGTTTGGTGGGTTTTTTTGTCATGAATATTAGGGCTGCACTACTGTTGTTTTGGAGCTTATTATTTCTATAGAAGTTGCAAATTATTTAGTTTTTTATGTTTGTTTTTCAAATATTTATTTGTATATGTTATGTGTGCACATTACCACTTCTTATATTCTCTTGCAGTGTTGCTTCATTTTAGGTTCATGGGTTTTTCTGCCATGAATATTAGGGCTTATCTTTCATTCTGCTTTGCTGACATGAGTAGTTAATGATCAAACTATATAATACAGAACAACACCACAAGTAGTGACTGATGCCCAAATGTTTTTAATTGTGTGAAAATTTCAGGGTCTATCCACCAGGTGGTTTTCTAAGTTTTTTTCAACAACCACACTATCCCCCGCAGCCACAGATGCAAGGAGAAAATTTTCATTTGGTTGGTTAGAATATGAGCTTCAACCCAATATCTCCACCACCACCACCAAGTGCCTATGGAACAGCAACACCCCCAGCAGTGAAACAAGGTACTTCAACAAACGAAATAGTGAACATTGACATTGATGAAGATGACAACGATGAGGCAAATAGGCCAGTAAAGAAAAGATATTGGACTCATGAAGAGGAAGAGAGACTGGTAATTACAACACATAGATAATTTCTTATCTTGCATTTTGTAGGGCAGTGCTTGGTACAGTTTGATTTATTAATATTTTCTTATTTTGTATTTTGTAGGCCAGTGCTTGGTTGAATGCTTCTAAAGACCCAGTTAAGGGAAATGACAAGAAAGGTGATACATTTTGGATGGAAATCACTGATCAGTTTAACAAGAATGGGAATCCGAAACGTACAAGGGAAATAAACCAATTGAAGGTTCACTGGTCACGCCTAAAGTCATCGATCAATGATTTCAATGGCTACTGGAGTACGGTAACTAAAGTGAATAAAAGCGGATACTCCGACGACATGCTGGAGGATGAGGCACAGAAGATGTATGCAAAAAAGTATGGAAAGCCTTTCCCGTTGGTGCATTGGTGGAGGAAACTAAAAGATGAACCGAAATGGTGTGCACAGTTTCAGGAGACAGAGAAAAACAAGAGTGAGATAGTTGATGTTCCAGATGAACAATCACGTCCCATTGGTAGAGAAGCAGCAAAGGCCGAGCGCAATGGAAAGCGCAAGAAGGAAAATATTATGGAAGGAATTGTCATCCTTGGAGACAACATTGACAAAATTGTTAAGGTGCAGCAAGATCGAAAGTTGGAGCGTGAAAAGGTGACAGAAGCACAGATTAAAATATCAAATACAAATCTCAAGGCTGCACAAGAGCAAAAGGAAGCAAGGATGTTTGAGGTTTATAATTCCTTGCTTAAACAAGATACAAGTCAAATGTCTGAAATTGACAAGGCTAACCGAGATAAAGCAATACGTAAGATTGAGGAAAAGCTGTTTGCTGACTAAGGTTAGTTGAATGCTGATCCTCAACTATTTTCGTTTTTGCTGAACTAATACAGCGAGAATTTATGTCCAGTGATAGTTGAATGCTTATCCTCAACTATTTTCGTTTTTGCAGGGTGCACTTGTCTATCTATCTTAGTTATCTGTCTTCTTTTGCCGTGGGTGATATATCTATCCTAGTTATCTATCTTCTTTTGCCATGGGTGAAAACAACCATATGAATGCACTATCTATCTTAATCCTGAATGTGAATGCTGCAGTTTATTGATCTAAATATGAATATGAAACTGCTACATTTATCATGTCTGAATGTGAATGCTGCAGTTTATTGATCTGAATATGAATATGAAACTGCTACATTTATCATGTGTGAATGTGAGTGCTGCAGTTTCTAATGTGAGTGCTGAATGTGAGTGCTGCACTTTCTAATGTGAATCCTGAATGTGAGTGCTGCACTTTGTAATGTGTAATGAGTGCTGCACTTTGTAATGTGTAACTGCTTTCTAGTGCACGTATGGCAGTTTCACATTTATATTAAGTGCTGCGTATGTACCTATATATATGCACATCAAGGCCTTCTCTTTTCCTCACACACGAAGGCCTTCTTTCTTCCTCATTCTTTTGCTATCTCGTTTTGTATTGTTGTGTGAAAGCTTTGAGGTAACTTTGTAATAAACTTTGTATATTTCTTTTTCTTATGCATCGACTCTTTTCCTCACTCTTTTTCTTCACTCTTTTACCCATCCACAAAGATGTCTGAGGAACATGGCAATCCTTCCTCAACTGATGACAATCAAAATCCTCTATACTCGTTAGACGAGTTCATTGCTGAGGATGAGATCCTAGATGATGTAATCAGTGAAGCCATGGTGGTTATGCAGTCTAGCATCGAAGATCTTCAGAAAGAGGTGTCTGATCATCGATTCAATCCGAGGAAATACATCAAGAGGCCACGAGAGGAGTCTAATCAGAAACTAGTAAATGATTATTTCTCGGAAAATCCTCTCTATCCTTCCAATATTTTTCGCCGAAGATTTCGTATGTCTAGGCCACTTTTCCTCCGCATCGTCGAGGCCTTAGGCCAATGGTCTGATTATTTTACTCCAAGGGTGGATGCCGTTAATCGGCAAGGGCTCACTCCACTACAGAAGTGTACTGCGGCTATTCGCCAATTGGCTACTGGCAGCGCTGCGGATGAACTAGATGAATACTTGAAGATCGGAGAAACTACTGCAATGGAGGCAATGAAGAATTTTGTCAAAGGTGTTAGAGCTGTATTTGGTGAACGGTATCTGAGGTGCCCCACTATGGAGGATACTGAGCGTCTACTTAAACTTGGTGAGAAACGAGGTTTTCCTGGTATGTTCGGCAGCATTGACTGCATGCATTGGCAATGGGAAAGATGCCCAACTGCATGGAAGGGTCAGTTCACTCGTGGTGATCAGAAGGTGCCGACGATGATTCTTGAGGCTATGGCATCACATGATCTTTGGATTTGGCATGCGTTCTTTGGAGTCGCGGGTTCTAACAATGATATTAATGTTTTGAACCAATCTACTCTATTTATTAAAGAGCTAAAAGGACAAGCTCCTAGAGTCCAATACATGGTCAATGGGAATCAACACAACATAGGGTACTATCTTGCTGATGGAATATACCCAGAATGGGCTGTATTCGTGAAGTCAATACGTATGCCCATCACTGATAAGGACAAGTTATATGCACAGGAGCAAGAAGGGGCAAGAAAGGATATCGAACGAGCCTTTGGTGTATTGCGCCGTCGTTTTAGCATTTTAAAACGACCAGCTCGTCTATATGACCGAGATCAACTCCATGACGTTGTGCTAGCTTGTATCATACTTCACAATATGATAGTTGAAGATGAAAAGAAAGAGGACATTGAAGATAATCTAGATCTGAATGTGGCACCCAATACAACGATTATTGAAGAACCAGAATTCACTCCTGAACAGTATGTTACGTTTGACAGAGTTTTAGAAAAAGATAGTGATATTCGAGATCGGTCGACTCATTTTCAACTTAAGAAGGATTTGGTGGAACATATTTGGAATAAGTTTGGACGTAGTCGAAATATATCTGAAGTTTGAGATAGACTATATGTAATCATTTTTATATATGTGTAATCATTTCAATTTATGCGAGCGCATCCATGAGTATTGTAATTAATTAAAATATTATATATAGTTGACCATGTTTATTTGGCCATATCAATATTATAATTAAAATATAACTTAGTTCATCCCTAGCATGCAACGGTACATGATAACGTTTAATCCATTGAGAACACATACAAACGGCTACAAAGTTCATCTAGTGTATTTGATAACAGCACAACACAAGAATTAAATGCTGCAACAAGCCTATGAAACAGTGAAACAAAACTATCCATTGAGAGAGGTTGTTTCATGTTTCAGTTTCCAAGTCTATTAGTATTGGAAACAGTGAAACGAAACGTTGCATTGAGACTGGCCTAAGTCGCACGTATATATGCGGACAAAATTTTCATGCCAAGGCAAGCTCAATGTAAGTGCAGCATATCAGGCAACGTGTGTGCGAAGGTTAAGCCAATTTGGTTGTAGTTTTCGCCCTGTATGCTATGGAGAAGTATACTTGATTTCATTATATTATATACTTTGTCAAGATCAACCGCAGCCACAGGTACTACTCTAGCTAGTACTACGACAAAACTGAGTAGCTACTGCTTGCACTGCATGTGTCTGTCTATGGCCCTCTGCATGATTTGTGTCCCTAGATCGCCTGCTACACGCAGTAATGACGAACTAATAAACATTGGATTAATTAAGCGCGATCACGTTCTTGTAGGCTAGCTTACCTATAGGCCACTGGCCACACAGTCCTACGGCTTATGTAGGGGCTAAAACAGAGACGGACGCCGGCTATCCATGTGAAACTGAAAACTACATCAAACAATCGTCCGCGTAGGGATGGAAACAGTAAAGAATAATCTATTTTATTCCATATTTATATCTAAGAAAATGTGAATGTGATAAGTAAAATCAGTATTTAAGAATGTTCGTATCCGTATTTGAGAATATTTGTATCCATATTCGAGAATGTTCATTGTTGTAAGGGTGGCCCCACCTAAACCCAGCATGCCTGTTAGAAGGTTATAGGGCCCAAAATGGGACATATGTAATGACTTAAATACCCCTGACAGGGAGATACCGATGTAAGGGCACAATTGTAAAAGCACAGCTCATATGAATATATATATACAAGGGAAGGCTAGGAGGGAGGGCAGAGGTCATCACTTTCTCCCAACTCTCCACTACCACATCTCACTCTGTTTGGTCTGTAACCACAACATTCATATTCATATTCGAGACTATTCGATTCGTATTCGACCTTGTTAGGGATGATTGTAAGACGCAGTTTTCTGATGAACCAAGATTCACAACTAAGAAGTGAAAATTACTTTGCATGATTTTTAACTCTATGCGCTACACTGCTAGCTCGTGTAGATATGTAAGCATATTATATAAATTTGTTGTACCGAGATTTATTACAAAATTTTTAGGATATTCGCATTCGACCAAATTAAGTACATATTCCATTCGGATTCATATTCGTTACGACATTCAGTTCGTATTCGTGTTCGAGAATATTCAAATTCGTATTCATATTCATTTTAAAAATATAAATTCATATTCACACCCGTATTCGTTTTAAAAATATGAATTCGTATTTAGGACTATTCGATTTGTATTATATTCGTTTCTATCCCTACGCCCGCCGATATATTGATGCCTTTTTCGAGGGAAAAAATAATCAAAACCGCGTGCATATGCACACCTGCATGCACTATCATAGAGCGTCTATATGTGTTCTGAGGTTCGTACGAGGGAGAGCAGAGAGGAGAGAAAATGGAGCATGAATCTCGGAGCGTACTGCACTGTGGGGACAGTACATACGGATGCATGCACAAGTGGAAAAACCGCTTCGATCGTAATTTTCGTGCGTTTTTGTCGGACCCCAAGTTTAATACCTGGAATCCTCTGTGATAACACTGCATTATTCCCTGGATCAGTAGATAATGCTCACAGATACATCGCTGCATCATTTCATACACGATAAATTCATACATTACAATACCAGAGTTCAAATAGACCACATCGGGCCAGGGTTACAATAGAGCCGTCAGGCCAAATGTCTTACAATACATAAAAGCGGAAGCGGAAGCGTACATAGCGTAGGGGCACGACTCACCACAGGCAAGCGACTGGGATAACCCGAGTACCAATGCTATTAATCAGGGACCTGACTAATAACGAAGGCACCCGCCAAAACTAGCCTGGTCAACTTTACTGAGGCAAGAGGCAAGACTACCGAAGCCTATTCTAACAACCACCGTCTTCATTTCCTTCGGCATCCTGATCCTCATGATAAGCGTAGTGCTCTTGATTCACATCTTCTGAAAGGGGGGTTAAGAGCGAGATTGAGCACAAACAACCGTGCTCGCGAGCCAACACAGAATGCATATAATTATAGATGCAAGGCTATTCAAGGAAGGCTCGGGTTCTTTTAGTTGCATAAAGCGACATTTGGAAATACCATAACTTAAAATCTCTATGACTTAGCATTTTTCAAGAACTTATGATTTAAATACTAAAAGTGTACAATAAACGGAGTAGTTTCCAATTCCAAATTTTATGGTTACATCCACCATATTTTAGGGTTACATCCCCCATTGCTTAACTTTTGAATAGCAGGTTACTTCCACCTTAATACCAACACTGGAGTACATCCCTCCAGTACAAATTACCAAAGTCAGGTTAC
Organism: Dendrocalamus sinicus; assembly: GCA_036346575.1. Lineage (NCBI taxonomy): Eukaryota > Viridiplantae > Streptophyta > Magnoliopsida > Poales > Poaceae > Dendrocalamus > Dendrocalamus sinicus. The sequence goes on from CM070670.1 coordinate 15,097,286, forward strand.
ATCCACCTTAAATTCAAACACTGGAGTACATCCCTCCAGTACAAATTACCAAAGTCAGGTTACATCCGCCTGACAGTTTTCTCCCCACCCACATTAGTTTTTAAATAGAACTAACTCGAGGAAGATTTCCGTGTCTGCCCTTGACCGTGGGCACGGCTATTCGAATAGTTTGTTTAAGTACTCTGCAGAGACTGTACATCTTTACCCACAAGAGATAATCGTCCCGATGGTTCTACATGATTCCTTGGACATGCAGATCGAGAGAATATCACGAGGCCTTTACAATACCTCGCTCTCTAGCATTTCACTCCTATGGGGTTACGTCCATAGGTTGTGCGGGATGTCCACCATAGGTTAGCGCAGTCGGACTCCGCTCTCCACATACGCTATCCTAGGCAACGTCACCTACATCCGGTGTCCCATTCCAAGTGGGGCTCTCATTACCCACCTACACACGTTCTCCGTGAAATGACTAGAGGGTTCAGTAAATTATTTAGCCAAGCCTACAATATGCCAGCTTGTGGTTGTACTGTTTGTACACGGAGGGTCCACACAGGATTAAGTCCTTAGGTTGTTCGGGCGGTTCATTCCACAATCCCCTGTGTTACATCCACACCCACCGTTCTTTCCACCCGCCCAAACAGGTTTAGCAATTTTGAGGGTTTTGAGAAGCATAACACATTTTAACATAAATACTCACCACGTACATCCCATGACTGTCCCAAAACTAGTTTCCATGATTAAAGAATGATTATCAGGGCTACTAAGGCCCTGGATTCGACAAGACCAGCATGGCAGTATTATGACTTATAACTACCTTAGTTATAGTTTATGTCTAGGGCGACAATGGTCATGTGAGTTCAAAAGTTACTGGTGGGGTTTTATATCATTAGGTGGACATACGGTTATTAGCTACCTTAAGAGTGACATACTTTTGCATATAAAGTAACGCATGCAATTTTGATAATTTAAAGAAACATAATTTTGCATAAAATGTAGGATCAACATGATCAAAGTGTTGACTCTTTGGATCGAAAGCTTGGGGTCTTGTGCTGCTTCAGTGGGGTCTCGTTCGTGTCGTCGAACTCTACTCGGACGGAATACCGGAAAAACCACATAAAATGAAGAGCTAGAATAAGAATCAAACCAAACAATAAAACAACTCAAATGAACTCGAATTGAACCAAACTAGAACCATTAAACAGGTCTTGATTTTAGAAAAATTTAGAAGTTGGTTTCGTCCAATTCGGAGTTAGGGTTTAAAAGTTATAGTGCTTTGAAGTTTTAACTGCTGGAAAATCCGAATAATATTAAAGAAATGCATTGCGGACAGTGGCTTAATTAGCTGGGTTTTAATGCCCTCATTAACCACCGGCTTGGGACCGTTTAAATGGCCGGTTAAGACAACCACTAAATGCACTAGTGTGTGCTTAGCTCGTTGCTCTGCTCTAGCTCGTCCCGACCGCGTGGGAGGCGGAGCCGACCGGCGGCGGGGAAGGCACGGAGGCGCGGCGCGCTGGCCCAAACGGGTTGCCCACCCGGCGCGCACTTCGGGAGGCGGAATCGGCGGACCTCGCGGCGCGGCGGCGGCGGTTAAGCGGCGCCGGAGCATGGGTAAAGGCGCGCAGCTCGGGCCAAAGGGCTCGATTCCTCGGCAGTGAGCATCTATGGGCGGAGGAGGAGAATGGAGTGTTGGTGGGAAGGCTTGGGGAGGAAAATCCTACGTTAGCATACATACATACTCATATATGTATCTTGGTATATATACATATATACATGCATATATCTTTTCTTAACATTCTGAGCCTCTGAATCCTTTAATCCATGAAGTATATTTCATATTTTAGATTTTATGAGATTAACTTGATTTTCTTCCTGGAGAGGAGCAAAGTTTTTATTTTAAAGGACTTTCGCATTTTCTAGGATATACACATATATGCATATATATACATATATACATATATATGTATTTGGAAGCAAAAAGAATAGCCAACTGAGAATAAAAGCTTTCAATTTCATTAACATACATTTGGATTTTACACTGGCAGAGGATTTTGAAAATGGGGTGTTACAGATCCCACCCCCCTTAAAATGAATCTCGACCCCGAGATTCTGCTATTCTGAGAAAAGAAAGGGAAAGTCGGCTCTAAGTTGATCCTCTCGCTCCCAGGTCGCCTCTCGCTCGGAGTGGTTGCTCCATTGGACTTTGCAGAGGCGAATAATCTGGCGTCTGGTCTTCTTCTCCATAATGTCGAGAATTTTGATCGGGTGCTCTGGGTAGGACAGATCTTTCTGTAGTTCAATGGTTTCCACTGAGGTCTGCTCTTCGGGAACTCTGAGACACTTCTTGAGCTGAGAAACGTGAAACACATTGTGCATATCTGATAGGCTTGCGGGTAGCTCTAATCGATAAGCAACTTCTCCACATTTGGCAATAATAGGGAATGGCCCTATGTATCGCGGAGCAAGCTTGCCTTTCACCTTGAATCTGCGAATTCCTCGGAGGGGTGACACTTTAAGGTATACATGATCTCCAACTTGGAATGTCAATTCTCTACGGCGATTATCGGCGTAGCTCTTTGTCTAGATTGGGCCGCTTGTAAACGATCCCCGATTAACGAACTTTTCCTCTGCCGCTTGAGTATCGGGTCCAAAAATATGCCCTTCTCCTGCTTTTCGACCGGTGTAGAGGGTTCTACATTTACGTCCATAAAGGGCTTCAAAAGGTGACATCTTGAGGCTTGACTGATAGCTATTATTGTAGGCAAATTCCGCATAGGGTAGACATTTCTCCCAATCTGAGGTGAATTCCAAAGCGCATGCTCGTAGCATATCTTCCAAGATTTGATTTATTCTCTCGGTCATCCATCTGCTTGGGGTGGTATGCGATCAATGCTAGATGGGTTCCTAAAGCATCATGTAGATCGCCCTAAATGCGAGGTGAATTGAGAACCTCGATCCGAGACTATTCTTTTAGGTACACCATGTAGACATACAACACGAGCCATGTATAACTCAGCGGTTTGTCTCCCTTGTAGTTGGTCTTTACAGAATAAAGTGGGCAACTTTGGTCAATCTATCAACTATTACCCATATAGAATCATATCTCGATTTAGTGCGGGTAAACCAGTTATGAAATCCATTCCCACTTCTTCCCATTTCCACCGAGGAATTTGCAGAGGTTGAAGAAGTCCGACAGTCTCGATGTTCAGCTTTGACCTTTCGGCATACGTCACAACAGGCTACATATTCAGCAATATCTCGCTTCATGCGAGGCCACCAATACAATGTCTTCATTTCTTGATACATTTTAGTGCTACAGGTGTAGAGTATAAGCGAGCTATGTGCTTCCTTGAGTATCAGTTCTTTGAGGTCCTTCGGTGGGGAACAAAATTCGTTTTCCATACCATAGAATTCCTTGTTTATCTTCTATCATTTTAGGGCTTTCCTTGGGTCATGAGACTTTTGAACTTCGAACTCCTGTGGTGTCCCTTCCGGCTGCTTTGATTTGCTCTTCAAGTGTTGGTTGCACTTCCATAGTAGCTAAAGTACCATGCTCTACTATTTCCAGGTTAAGGGCTTCAAATTCTCTGCAGAGCTCGGGTTGCAATCCCTTCACCATGAGATTGTTGCAATGGGGTTTGCGACTTAGAGCATCGGCTACTACATTAGCTTTTCCGGGATGATAGTGGACGTCCAAATTGTAGTCCTTAATTAACTCCAACCATCTTCTTTGTCTTAAATTGAGGTCGGCTTGAGTGAAAATATACTTGAGGCTCGTATGGTCCGTATAAATGTCACAGTGGTTTCCAATTAAATAGTGTCGCCAAATTTTTAAGGCGTGCACTACCGAGGCTAACTCCAAGTCATGAGTTGGGTAATTGTCCTCATGGGGACGGAGTTGTCTGGAGGCATATGCTACAACTTTTCCTCCTTGCATGAGCACACAGCCTAGGCCTTGGCGAGATGCATCACAATATACTTCAAAATCCTTGTGTATATCTGGCAGGACTAACACAGGGGCTGTGGTCAATTTTTGCTTTAATTCTTGAAAACTCTTTTCACATGCTCCTGTCCACTCATATTTCTTCTCTTTCTTGAGTAAGTTCGTCATTGGTCTGGCTATTTTGGAAAAGCCTTCTATGAAGCGTCTGTAGTATCCGGCTAGACCGTAAAACTACGCACTTGATCGAGGTGGGCCGCTTCCATTCTAGGACTGCCTTTACTTTAGAGGGGTCTACTGCTACTCCTCCAGCGGATATGATGTGCCCAAGGAAACTAACTTCATGCAACCAAAATTCACATTTGCTATATTTGGCATACAACTGGTGCCTCTTAAGTGTTTCGAGGACTATCCGCAGGTGTTCCTCATGTTCTTTGGTGGTCCTATAGTAAATCAAGATGTCGTCTATGAATACGACCACAAATTTGTCCAGGTATTCCATAAAGACTTTATTCATCAGGTTCATGAAGTAGGCCGGGGCATTGGTCAATCCAAATGACATGACTGTATATTCAAATAGGCCATACCGGGTAGTAAAAGCTGTCTTAGGGATATCTTCTGCCCTGATCTTGAGTTGATGGTACCCTGACCTTAAATCTATTTTAGAGAAGACGGTAGCCCGGATAATTGGTCAAACAGATCATCTATTCGAGGCAAGGGATATTTATTCTTGATTGTTACTTCATTAAGGGCTCTGTAATCTACACATAATCGCAGAGCCATCCTTCTTTCGACAAATAGCACAGGGAACCCCATGGAGATGAGTGGGTCTAATAAATCCCTTAGCTTGAAGATCCTCAATTTGAGCCTTTAATTCCTCAAGTTCATCTACCGCCATCCGGTATGGTCTTTTAGCAATTGGGGCAGTACCGGGCTTTAGGTTGATCACAAATTCTATCTCCCTATCTGGTGGCATGCCTGGCAGTTCTTCTGGAAAGACTTCTGGATAATCCTGAACTACTGGTGTTTCTTCTAATGTCTTTTCTTCAAGGTGATGGATTGCGCGTCCCGACGAAGGGCGATCCACACTAACTTTTATTTTCTTTCCAGAGGCTTTGGTGAGCATTACTTTCCTATTTGCACAGTCTAACAATCCTTGATTATTTGCTAGCCAATCCATTCCTAAAATGATGTCCAAGGTCTGAGATGGCAAGATCAAAAGGTCTGCTGGAAAATCACAATCCTCCATGGTGATTTCTACCCTAGGGCTAACTAGAGTAGCAGTTAAGGGTCCTCCTGGGGAACTAAGTACCACAGGTTTCTTTAGTCTAAAGGTTGGCAACTTAACCTTTTCAACAAATCCCCGAAACAAAAGAATGCGAAGCACGAGTCAAACAGAACTTGTGGGTATCGACTTAACAGAGAACATACCCATAAGTACTCCGGTGGCATTTTGAGCATCTTCTGCAGTGACGTGGTTGACACGGCCATGGTATGGAGCTGATGCTGTCCTTGATGCTTGAGGTGCCTGATAATTCTTGTTTGATGCTGACGATTGAGCTCGGGATGAGGAGATTCCCGGATTAAACTTCCCTGGAGTAGCTTGGCGATCTGGGCACTGATTGGCGAAATGCCCTTTTGCCCCGCAGCTAAAACAGTGGAGGTTGGTAGTTGTTTTGGTTGCAGAATACTGCCCTATGGGACGGGCCATCTGAATTCCACTGTTGTTGGGGCGTGGTGCTTGGAATGGAGCTCTGGGTGCTGGCGTTGCTACCTGGTGAAAAGATGAGCTGCCTTGGTATGCTGATTTGGGCTGGAAGGTGTTCTGAGGTCGTTGGGCTGTCCACTTCCTCTTCCTACTGGTTTCCAAAATTTTCCTTTCATTCTCCAAGATGAGAGCCTTATTCACGTGTGATGGAAGCTGGAATGGTCGTGCGAGAATCAGTGTGCTCGCATTTCCTCATGCATACCTTCTAGGAATCGATCAATCTTCTCTTCCCGATTGGCTACGTCCCGTGAGGCATAGCGAGCTAGCTGGTTGAAGCGGGTGAGATACTCCAAGATAGACATATTTCCTTGCTTCAAGTTTCTAAACTCGTTCTTTTTCATCCTCATGATGCCTGCTGGAACAAAGTTCTGCCTAAAAGATCTTAAACTCAGCCCAAGTGATGGCGGTTTACTTTCTGACTGACGACTCGCTTCATCTTCATTGTGGTTCTCTTCGTCTTCCCGCTCTTCCCGCTGATCGTCTGCTGGATCGACAGACTCCTCCGCTTCCTCCTCTGCTTCCTCTTCTTCTTCTTGTTCTTCCTCTTCATCCGATTTGTTGCCACGGGTTTCTTCTTTCCACGACAAAGCAGGTAGTTTTCCCACCATGCCGCGCGGCACCTTTAAGCCGATGAGCAGCGAAGTCTACCTTGTCTTCTTGATTGCATCGTGCAAGTTTAAGCTTTTTCTCAGTATCACGCAGCCAATCTTCGGCCTCTAAGGGTTCATTAGCTGAGGAGAAGGTCATTGGTCGGGTTCTCAAGAAGTCAGATAAGTTGGAGTTGCGACCAGCTGCATTGGCTTGTTGGATAGCATTGCTGAAGGATCTGTGTTTCTTTGTGCTAATACTTGTGCCATGGTTGGTGGTGCTGGAGGTGGTGGCGGCAGGTTCAAACCATAGCCTCTGCCTTGGCCTCTTCCACGAGCTGCGGCCCTTGGGGCTCGGCCTCTACCACGAGCAGCAGCCCTCCTGGGAGGCATCTCGAACAATCTAGAGCCGTTTTAGAGACTAAAAGAAAGAAGGAAAGACATATATGAGGGTTTGCTAGCCCCCTAATGGCACAACATAAAACCAAACGAAAGAGAAGCAATTAAAACACAAGGCATTATGCCTACAGTAGTTCATTACATTGGGGGGGTTAGGTGTTACATGACAGCCGTGCACAGCATACGGTTTACAACAAGTCATGACACCGCATACACAACGTCTACTAACTGGGTACATAAGGGGGATACATCTGGGGAAAGTGTGCGTGCACACCAAAAAGAGACTGCCTAGACATACTACTGTCTAACCTACATCAGTCCACCTCTGGGGACGGGGAGTGGTGCTGGCCGCAGAAGACGCAATCACCTGGAAAGCGGGAGCAGGAGACGATGCTGGGAGATCGGGAGCGAGATCGAGAAGGGCTCGACCTGTTGTTGGAGGGACGGGAGCGGGACGAGCGACGCCCCCTGCTGGGCTCTGCAAGGGTGCCATTGGGCGGTGGGCGCACGCTTATGCGCGCCGTCATTCGTGGGCGAGGTCCCTGGCGCTGAGCCGGTGCTAGTACTGGATCTGAAGGCTGGTCCGGAGCGGACACCGTACGGATGCGAACCGGAGCCGACATCGGGCTGAAGATGGCACTCGTATGGATGCGAGAACTGGAGCTAACATCGGGCCGGAGCCGCATCGTGCCGTGGCGAGACAGAGGGTAAACTGCAGTGGCTCGGCGCTCGAGCCCAGCTTCTGCAGCGAGCCTCTCGCGCTCTGCCACCTGAAAGGCGATCAGGTAGCGGTTGAGCTGGGCGCTGAGGACGTCCGACTGCTGCAGGCTTGCGGTCAGGAGAATGCGCAGATGCCCAATCTCCTGCATGGCGAAGGCATAGGAGGCGACATTACTGCGTCGGTGGATCTCGTGAGACAGTGGGGTTGTCCACCCCGTGGTCGAGGCGATCCGAAGGAACCGCTTCGGCGGATGCGAGGAATGAGCAAAAGCGCATCGCCGCAGCCTATCCTCGTGCACTGGCATAGGTGAGCCACGGCGAGACGCGCGCGCCCTGGATGGCGTCGGCGAGGTACATCCGTGGAGGCTCGGCATGGACGGTATGGGAGTGGAGCTCCTCGCTACTATCTCGTGCATAGATGAAAACCTCCATGGTCCACAAATCCATGCCGTGGATGTGGGTTCTCTGCCTCGAAGCGGGCGGGCGGGTGTACCGAGACAACGCAGCGCTTGCCGCAGATCTCGCGAACGCTCCTTCGCTTTCACCATGGGAGATGTGATCCCATGGACCAACCGTGCAGCTCCGCCATCTAAAAATTTTGAACATCAATAGGTTAGAGCAGATGAAATACAAAAGAAATTTTTGGTTGAGTATAGAAACTAAGAGAGTTGAGTAAAGCAATATTACGCTATATTTTTGCAAAAGTTTTACATAGCTTTAGTAAAAGGGCTCGGACCTTAAATCGTGACCAGTCTAACTAAGGTTTTCTGATCGTATGCTCGATACCAGCTCTGCCGGACCCCAAGTTTAATACTGAATCTCTGTGATAACACCGCATTATTCCTGGATCGGTAGATAATGCTCACAGATACATCGCTGCATCATTTCATACACGATAAATTCATACATTACAATACGAGTTCAAATAGACCACATCGGGCCAGGGTTACAATAGAGCCGTCAGGCCAAATGTCTTACAATACATAAAAGCGAGGCGGAAGCGTACATAGCGTAGGGGCACGACTCACCACAGCAAGCGATCGATAACCCGAGTACCAATGCTATTAATCGGGGACTCGACTAATAACGAAGGCACCCGCCAAAACTAGCACGGTCAACTTTATCGAGGCAAGAGGCAAGACTACGAAGCCTATTCTAACAACCACCGTCTTCATTTCCTTCGGCATCCTGATCCTCATGATAAGCGTAGTGCTCTTGATTCACATCTTCTGAAAGGGGGGTTAAGAGCGAGATTGAGCACAAACAACCGTGCTCCGCGAGCCAACACACAGAATGCATATAATTATAGATGCAAGGCTATTCAAGGAAGGCTCGGGTTCTTTTAGTTGCATAAAGCGACATTTGGAAATACCATAACTTAAAATCTCTATGACTTAGCATTTTTCAAGAACTTATGATTTAAATACTAAAAGTGTACAATAAACGGAGTAGTTTCCAATTCCAAATTTTATGGTTACATCCACCATATTTTAGGGTTACATCCCCCATTGCTTAACTTTTGAATAGCAGGTTACTTCGACCTTAATACCAACACTGGAGTACATCCCTCCAGTACAAATTACCAAAGTCAGGTTACATCCACCTTAAATTCAAACACTGGAGTACATCCTCCAAGACAAATTACCAAAGTCGTTACATCCGCTGTGCTTTCTCCCCACCCACATTAGTTTTTAAATAGAACTAACTCGAGGAAGATTTCCGTGTCTGCCCTTGACCGTGGGCACGGCTATTCGAATAGTTTGTTTAAGTACTCTGAGACTGTACATCTTTACCCACAAGAGATAATCGCCCGATGGTTCTACATGATTCCTTGGACATGCAGATCGAGAGAATATCACGAGGCCTTTACAATACCTCGCTCTCTAGCATTTCACTCCTATGGGGTTATGTCCATAGGTTGTGCGGGATGTCCACCATAGGTTAGCGCAGTCGGACTCCGCTCTCCACATACGCTATCCTAGGCAACGTCACCTACATCCGGTGTCCCATTCCAAGTGGGGCTCTCATTACCCACCTACACACGTTCTCCGTGAAATGACTAGAGGGTTCAGTAAATTATTTAGCCAAGCCTACAATATGCCAGCTTGTGGTTGTACTGTTTGTACACGGAGGGTCCACACAGGATTAAGTCCTTAGGTTGTTCGGGCGGTTCATTCCACAATCCCCTGTGTTACATCCACACCCACCGTTCTTTCCACCCGCCCAAACAGGTTTAGCAATTTTGAGGGTTTTGAGAAGCATAACACATTTTAACATAAATACTCAGCCACGTACATCCCATGACTGTCCCAAAACTAGTTTCCATGATTAAAGAATGATTATCAGGGCTACTAAGGCCCTGGATTCGACAAGACCAGCATGGCAGTATTATGACTTATAACTACCTTAGTTATAGTTTATGTCTAGGGCGACAATGGTCATGTGAGTTCAAAAGTTACTGGTGGGGTTTTATATCATTAGGTGGACATACGGTTATTAGCTACCTTAAGAGTGACATACTTTTGCATATAAAGTAACGCATGCAATTTTGATAATTTAAAGAAACATAATTTTGCATAAAATGTAGGATCAACATGATCAAAGTGTGACTACTTTGGATCGAAAGCTTGGGGTCTTGTGCTGCTTCAGGTGGGGTCTCGTTCGTGTCGTCGAACTCTACTCGGACGGGAATACCGGAAAAACCACATAAAATGAAGAGCGCCGAATAAGAATCAAACCAAACAATAAAACAACTCAAATGAACTCGGAATTGAACCAAACTAGAACCATTAAACAGGTCTTGATTTTAGAAAAATTTAGAAGTTGGTTTCGTCCAATTCGGAGTTAGGGTTTAAAAGTTATAGTGCTTTGAAGTTTTAACTGCTGGAAAATCCGAATAATATTAAAGAAATGCATTGCGGACAGTGGCTTAATTAGCTGGGTTTTAATGCCCTCATTAACCACCGGCTTGGGACCGTTTAAATGGCCGGTTAAGACAACCACTAAATGCACTAGTGTGTGCTTAGCTCGTTGCTCTGCTCTAGCTCGTCCCGACCGCGTGGGAGGCGGAGCCGACCGGCGCGGGAAGGCACGGAGGCGCGCGGCGCTGGCCCAAACGGGTTGCCCACCCGGCGCGCACCGGAGGCGGGAATCGGCCGGACTCGCGCGCGCGCGGCGCGCGGTTAAAGCGGCGCCGAGCATGGGTAAAGGGCGCCGGCAGCTCGGGCCAAAGGGGCTCGATTCCTCGACAGGTGAGCATCTATGGGCCTTGTTGAACTCACCTAGGACGTTGGCCGGGGCCGAGGTGGAGCAGGGCGGTCCGGCGGCGGAGGCGGGCTTGCCGGGGAAGAGGACCACGGTGGCGGCTTGCTGGAGAGGGCGGCGGGGTCCGGCGAGGTGGCGAGGGCGTTCACGGGGTCCGGGCGACGCTCCTCGCGCAAGGAATCGACCCGGGACTCCGCGCTTCACCGGAAGACCAACGCCGGCGGTGGCGATGAAACGTGTCGCCGGCGGCCTGCGAGAGGGAAGGAGGCGATTAGGCCGGGGAGGAGGAAGAGGGGATAGTGGGGAGCGCGGGGAGGGCCTCAGGAGGGCCGGGTGTCGACCGGCGGCGCAGGGCGGCGAAGTCTCCTGGCAGCGCACGCACGGCAGAGGAAAACGACGATGTGGGCGTTCGAGCGAGCCTCGGCGGGTGAGTGAAGTAAGCGGCGCCATGTATAGTGCCCAGGAAGCGCAACGAGACGCCGAGGAGGCAAGGCGGCATGGCGCCGTGCATGCACGCAGCACGCGAAGGCGACTGGTGGCAGAGGAGCAGGCGTGATCAGGCGTACCACGGTGGCGCAGCAACAAGGACGAGCGACGTGCACGGCAACGTCTCACAGAAACTGAGGCCGGCTGCCATTGTCGGGCGCTGATGGCGAGGAGAGGCGCTGAAGACGAGGGCTGACACCGCAATAACTCGCCGACAGAGTTCGTGCCGCAAGACGACAATCTACTGCTCTGCCAGAGGAGGAGAATGGAGTGTTGGCTGGGAAGGCTTGGGGAGGAAAATCCTACCGTTAGCATACATACATACTCATATATGTGTATATATACATATATACATGCATATATCTTTTCTTAACATTCGAGCCTCAGAATCCTTTAATCCATGAAGTATATTTCATATTTTAGATTTTATGAGATTAACTTGATTTTCTTCCCTGGAGAGGGAGCAAAGTTTTTATTTTAAAGGACTTTCGCATTTTCTAGGATATACACATATATGCATATATATACATATATACATATATATGTATTTGGAAGCAAAAGAATAGCCAAGCGAGAATAAAAGCTTTCAATTTCATTAACATACATTTGGATTTTACATCGCAGAGGATTTTGAAAATGGGGTGTTACAGATCCACCCCCTTAAAATGAATCTCGACCCGAGATTCTCGCTATTCTGAGAAAAGAAAGGGAAAGTCGGCTCTAAGTTGATCCTCTCGCTCCCGTGTCGCCTCTCGCTCGGAGTGGTTGCTCCATTGGACTTTGCAGAGGCGAATAATCGGCGTCGGTCTTCTTCTCCATAATGTCGAGAATTTTGATCGGTGCTCGGGTAGGACAGATCTTTCGTAGTTCAATGGTTTCACCGAGGTCCGCTCTTGGGAACTCGAGACACTTCTTGAGTGAGAAACGTGAAACACATTGTGCATATCCGATAGGCTTGCGGGTAGCTCTAATCGATAAGCAACTTCTCCACATTTGGCAATAATAGGGAATGGCCCTATGTATCGCGGAGCAAGCTTGCCTTTCACCTTGAATCTGCGAATTCCTCGGAGGGGTGACACTTTAAGGTATACATGATCTCCAACTTGGAATGTCAATTCTCTACGGCGATTATCGGCGTAGCTCTTTTGTCTAGATTGGGCCGCTTGTAAACGATCCCTGATTAAACGAACTTTTTCCTCTGCCTGCTTCAGAGTATCGGGTCCAAAAATATGCCCTTCTCCTGTTTCTGACCAGTGTAGAGGGGTTCTACATTTACGTCCATAAAGGGCTTCAAAAGGTGACATCTTGAGGCTTGACTGATAGCTATTATTGTAGGCAAATTCCGCATAGGGTAGACATTTCTCCCAATCTGAGGTGAATTCCAAAGCGCATGCTCGTAGCATATCTTCCAAGATTTGATTTATTCTCTCGGTCTGTCCATCTGTTTGGGGGTGGTATGCAGTACTGAATGCTAGATGGGTTCCTAAAGCATCATGTAGACTGGCCCAGAAATGCGAGGTGAATTGAGAACCTCGATCTGAGACTATTCTTTTAGGTACACCATGTAGACATACAACACGAGCCATGTATAACTCAGCCAGTTTGTCTCCCTTGTAGTTGGTCTTTACAGGAATAAAGTGGGCAACTTTGGTCAATCTATCAACTATTACCCATATAGAATCATATCCTGATTTAGTGCGGGGTAAACCAGTTATGAAATCCATTCCCACTTCTTCCCATTTCCACTGAGGAATTTGCAGAGGTTGAAGAAGTCCGACAGGTCTCTGATGTTCAGCTTTGACCTTCTGGCATACGTCACAACAGGCTACATATTCAGCAATATCTCGCTTCATGCGAGGCCACCAATACAATGTCTTCATTTCTTGATACATTTTAGTGCTACCTGGGTGTAGAGTATAAGCAGAGCTATGTGCTTCCTTGAGTATCAGTTCTTTGAGGTCCTTCTGGTGGGGAACAAAAATTCGTTTTCCATACCATAGAATTCCTTGTTTATCTTCTATCATTTTAGGGGCTTTCCCTTGGGTCATGAGACTTTTGAACTTCTGAACTCCAGGGTGTCCCTTCTGGGCTGCTTTGATTTGCTCTTCAAGTGTTGGTTGCACTTCCATAGTAGCTAAAGTACCATGCTCTACTATTTCCAGGTTAAGGGCTTCAAATTCTCTGCAGAGCTCGGGTTGCAATCCCTTCACCATGAGATTGTTGCAATGGGGTTTGCGACTTAGAGCATCGGCTACTACATTAGCTTTTCCGGGATGATAGTGGACGTCCAAATTGTAGTCCTTAATTAACTCCAACCATCTTCTTTGTCTTAAATTGAGGTCGGCTTGAGTGAAAATATACTTGAGGCTCGTATGGTCCGTATAAATGTCACGATGGTTTCCAATTAAATAGTGTCGCCAAATTTTTAAGGCGTGCACTACCGAGGCTAACTCCAAGTCATGAGTTGGGTAATTGTCCTCATGGGGACGGAGTTGTCCGGAGGCATATGCTACAACTTTTCCTCCTTGCATGAGCACCTGCCTAGGCCTTGGCGAGATGCATCACAATATACTTCAAAATCCTTGTGTATATCGCGGGACTAACACAGGGGTGTGGTCAATTTTTGCTTTAATTCTTGAAAACTCTTTTCACATGCTCCTGTCCACTCATATTTCTTCTCTTTCTTGAGTAAGTTCGTCATTGGTCCGGCTATTTTGGAAAAGCCTTCTATGAAGCGTCAGAGTATCCGGCTAGACCTAAAACTACGCACTTGATGGATCGAGGTGGGCCGCTTCCATTCTAGGACCGCCTTTACTTTAGAGGGTCTCATCTGCTACTCCTCCAATGGATATGATGTGCCCAAGGAAACTAACTTCATGCAACCAAAATTCACATTTGCTATATTTGGCATACAACGGTGCCTCTTAAGTGTTTCGAGGACTATCCGCAGTGTTCCTCATGTTCTTTGGTGGTCCTATAGTAAATCAAGATGTCGTCTATGAATACGACCACAAATTTGTCCAGGTATTCCATAAAGACTTTATTCATCAGGTTCATGAAGTAGGCCGGGCATTGGTCAATCCAAATGACATGATCAGTATATTCAAATAGGCCATCTAGGGTAGTAAAAGCTGTCTTAGGGATATCTTCTCGCCTCGATCTTGAGTTGATGGTACTCGACCTTAAATCTATTTTAGAGAAGACGGTAGCCCAGATAATTGGTCAAACAGATCATCTATTCGAGGCAAGGGATATTTATTCTTGATTGTTACTTCATTAAGGGCTCTGTAATCTACACATAATCTCGCAGAGCCATCCTTCTTTCTGACAAATAGCACAGGGGAACCCCATGGAGATGAGCTGGGTCTAATAAATCCCTTAGCTTGAAGATCCTCAATTTGAGCCTTTAATTCCTCAAGTTCATCTACCGCCATCCGGTATGGTCTTTTAGCAATTGGGGCAGTACCGGGCTTTAGGTTGATCACAAATTCTATCTCCCTATCTGGTGGCATGCCTGGCAGTTCTTCTGGAAAGACTTCTGGATAATCCTGAACTACTGGTGTTTCTTCTAATGTCTTTTCTTCAAGGTGATGGATTGCGCGTCCCGACGAAGGGCGATCCACACTAACTTTTATTTTCTTTCCAGAGGCTTTGGTGAGCATTACTTTCCTATTTGCACAGTCTAACAATCCTTGATTATTTGCTAGCCAATCCATTCCTAAAATGATGTCCAAGGTCTGAGATGGCAAGATCAAAAGGTCCGCTGAAAATCACAATCCTCCATGGTGATTTCTACCCTAGGGCTAACTAGAGTAGCGATTAAGGGTCCTCTGGGAACTAAGTACCACAGGTTTCTTTAGTCTAAAGGTTGGCAACTTAACCTTTTCAACAAATCCCCCAGAAACAAAAGAATGCGAAGCACCAGAGTCAAACAGAACTTGTGCGGGTATCGACTTAACAGAGAACATACCCATAAGTACTCCGGTGGCATTTTGAGCATCTTCTGCAGTGACGTGGTTGACACGGCCATGGTATGGAGCTGATGCTGTCCTTGATGCTTGAGGTGCCTGATAATTCTTGTTTGATGCTGACGATTGAGCTCGGGATGAGGAGATTCCCGGATTAAACTTCCCTGGAGTAGCTTGGCGATCTGGGCACTGATTGGCGAAATGCCCTTTTGCCCCGCAGCTAAAACAGTGGAGGTTGGTAGTTGTTTTGGTTGCAGAATACTGCCCTATGGGACGGGCCATCTGAATTCCACTGTTGTTGGGGCGTGGTGCTTGGAATGGAGCTCTGGGTGCTGGCGTTGCTACCTGGTGAAAAGATGAGCTGCCTTGGTATGCTGATTTGGGCTGGAAGGTGTTCTGAGGTCGTTGGGCTGTCCACTTCCTCTTCCTACTGGTTTCCAAAATTTTCCTTTCATTCTCCAAGATGAGAGCCTTATTCACCAGGTGATGGAAACTGGAATGGTCGTGCAGAATCAGCTGTGCTCGCATTTCCTCATGCATACCTTCTAGGAATCGATCAATCTTCTCTTCCTGATTGGCTACGTCCCGTGAGGCATAGCGAGCTAGCTGGTTGAAGCGGGTGAGATACTCCAAGATAGACATATTTCCTTGCTTCAAGTTTCTAAACTCGTTCGTTTTCATCCTCATGATGCCTGCTGGAACAAAGTTCTGCCTAAAAGCAGTCTTAAACTCAGCCCAAGTGATGGCAGTTTCGCCTGCTGCTGACTCTGCTTCATCTTCATTGTGGTTCTCTTCGTCTTCCTGCTCTTCCTGCTGATCGTCTGCTGGATCGACAGCTCCTACTGCTTCCTCCTCTGCTTCCTCTTCTTCTTCTTGTTCTTCCTCTTCATCTGAGCTGTTGCCTACGGGTTTCTTCTTTCCACGACAGGCGAGGTAGTTTTCCCACCATGCCGCCGCGGCACCTTTAAGCTGATGAGCAGCGAAGTCTACCTTGTCTTCTTCAGTGCATCGTGCAAGTTTAAGCTTTTTCTCAGTATCACGCAGCCAATCTTCGGCCTCTAAGGGTTCATTAGCTGAGGAGAAGGTCATTGGTCGGGTTCTCAAGAAGTCAGATAAGTTGGAGTTGCGACCAGCTGCATTGGCTTGCTGACTGGATAGCATTGCCTGAAGGATCTGTGTTTGCTGTGCTAATACTTGTGCCATGGTTGGTGGTGCTGGAGGTGGTGGCGGCAGGTTCAAACCATAGCCTCTGCCTTGGCCTCTTCCACGAGCTGCGGCCCTTGGGGCTCGGCCTCTACCACGAGCAGCAGCCCTCCTGGGAGGCATCTGGAACAATCTAGAGCCGTTTTAGAGACTAAAAGAAAGAAGGAAAGACATATATGAGGGTTTGCTAGCCCCCTAATGGCACAACATAAAACCAAACGAAAGAGAAGCAATTAAAACACAAGGCATTATGCCTACAGTAGTTCATTACATTGGGGGGGTTAGGTGTTACATGACAGTGCACAGCATACGGTTTACAACAAGTCATGACACCGCATACACAACGCCTACTAACCGGGTACATAAGGGGGATACATCTGGGGAAAGTGTGCGTGCACACCAAAAAGAGACTGCCTAGACATACTACTGTCTAACCTACATCAGTCCACCTCTGGGGACGGGGAGTGGTGCTGGCCGCAGAAGACGCAATCACCTGGAAAGCGGGAGCAGGAGACGATGCTGGGAGATCGGGAGCGAGATCGAGAAGGGCTCGACCTGTTGTTGGAGGGACGGGAGCGGGACGAGCGACGCCCCCTGCTGGGCTCTGCAAGGGTGCCATTGGGCGGTGGGCGCACGCTTATGCGCGCCGTTATTCGTGGGCGAGGTCCCTGGCGCTGAGCCGGTGCTAGTACTGGATCTGAAGCCGTGCCTTTGGAGCGACACCGTACGGATGCGAATTGGAGCCGACATCGGGCTGAAGATGGCACTCGTATGGATGCGAGAACTGGAGCTAACATCGGGCTGGGAGCGCATCGTGCCGTGGCGACAGAGGGTAAGCCGCAGATGGCTCGGGCGCTCGAGCCCGGCCTGCGCAGCGAGCCTTCGCGCTCTGCCACCTGAAAGGCGATCAGGTAGCGGTTGAGCTGGGCGCTGAGGACGTCCGACTGCTGCAGGCTTGCGGTCAGGAGAATGCGCAGATGCCCAATCTCCTGCAGGGCGAAGGCATAGGAGGCTGACATTGCCTGCGTCAGCTGGATCTGGTGAGACAGCTGGGGGTTGTCCACCCTGTGGTCGAGGCGATCTGGAAGGAACTGCCCCTGGCGGATGCGAGGGGAATGAGCAAAAGGCGACTGCCGCAGCCTATCCTCGTGCACCTGGCATAGGTGAGCCACGGCGAGACGCGCCGCGTCCTGGATGGCGTCGGCGAGGTACATCCGTGGAGGCTCGGCATGGACAGTATGGGAGTGGAGCTCCCTGCTACTATCTCGTGCATAGATGAAAACCTCCATGGTCCACAAATCCATGCCGTGGATGTGGGTTCTCCTGCCTCGGTAAACGGGCGGGCGGGTGTACCCGAGACAACGCAGCAGTTGCCGCAGGATCTCGGCGAACGCTCCTTCGCTTTCACCATGGGAGATGTGATCCCATGGACCAACTGGTGCAGCTCCGGCCATCTAAAAATTTTGAACATCAATAGGTTAGAGCAGATGAAATACAAAAGAAATTTTTGGTTGAGTATAGAAACTAAGAGAGTTGAGTAAAGCAATATTACGCTATATTTTTGCAAAAGTTTTACATAGCTTTAGTAAAAAGGGCTCAGACCTTAAATCGTGACCAGTCTAACTAAGGTTTCTCTGATCGTATGCTCGATACCACTCTGCCGGACCCCAAGTTTAATACAGAATCCTCTGTGATAACACCGCATTATTCCTGGATCGTAGATAATGCTCACAGATACATCGCTGCATCATTTCATACACGATAAATTCATACATTACAATACCAGAGTTCAAATAGACCACATCGGGCCAGGGTTACAATAGAGCCGTCAGGCCAAATGTCTTACAATACATAAAAGCGGAAGCGGAAGCGTACATAGCGTAGGGGCACGACTCACCACAGCAAGCGATCGATAACCCGAGTACCAATGCTATTAATCGGGGACGACTAATAACGAAGGCACCCGCCAAAACTAGCCTCGGTCAACTTTATCGAGGCAAGAGGCAAGACTACCAAGCCTATTCTAACAACCACCGTCTTCATTTCCTTCGCATCCCGATCCTCATGATAAGCGTAGTGCTCTTGATTCACATCTTCGAAAGGGGGTTAAGAGCGAGATTGAGCACAAACAACCGTGTCTCGCGAGCCAACACACAGTAATGCATATAATTATAGATGCAAGGCTATTCAAGGAAGGCTCGGGTTCTTTTAGTTGCATAAAGCGACATTTGGAAATACCATAACTTAAAATCTCTATGACTTAGCATTTTTCAAGAACTTATGATTTAAATACTAAAAGTGTACAATAAACGGAGTAGTTTCCAATTCCAAATTTTATGGTTACATCCACCATATTTTAGGTTACATCCCCATTGCTTAACTTTTGAATAGCAAAGTTACTTCCACCTTAATACCAACAACGGAGTACATCCTCGGTACAAATTACCAAAGTCAGTTACATCCACCTTAAATTCAAACACGGAGTACATCCTCGGTACAAATTACCAAAGTCAGTTACATCCACTTCGTGCTTTTCTCCCACCCACATTAGTTTTTAAATAGAACTAACTCGAGGAAGATTTCCGTGTGCGCCCTTGACCGTGGGCACGGCTATTCGAATAGTTTGTTTAAGTACTCAGAGACTGTACATCTTTACCCACAAGAGATAATCGTCCCGATGGTTCTACATGATTCCTTGGACATGCAGATCGAGAGAATATCACGAGGCCTTTACAATACCTCGCTCTCTAGCATTTCACTCCTATGGGGTTACGTCCATAGGTTGTGCGGGATGTCCACCATAGGTTAGCGCAGTCGGACTCCGCTCTCCACATACGCTATCCTAGGAAACGTCACCTACATCCGGTGTCCCATTCCAAGTGGGGCTCTCATTACCCACCTACACACGTTCTCCGTGAAATGACTAGAAGGTTCAGTAAATTATTTAGCCAAGCCTACAATATGCCAGCTTGTGGTTGTACTGTTTGTACACGGAGGGTCCACAGGATTAAGTCCTTAGGTTGTTCGGGCGGTTCATTCCACAATCCTGTGTTACATCCACACCCACCGTTCTTTCCACCCGCCCAAACAGGTTTAGCAATTTTGAGGGTTTTGAGAAGCATAACACATTTTAACATAAATACTCAGCCACGTACATCCCATGACTGTCCCAAAACTAGTTTCCATGATTAAAGAATGATTATCAGGGCTACTAAGGCCCTGGATTCGACAAGACCAGCATGGCAGTATTATGACTTATAACTACCTTAGTTATAGTTTATGTCTAGGGCGACAATGGTCATGTGAGTTCAAAAGTTACTGGTGGGGTTTTATATCATTAGGTGGACATACGGTTATTAGCTACCTTAAGAGTGACATACTTTTGCATATAAAGTAACGCATGCAATTTTGATAATTTAAAGAAACATAATTTTGCATAAAATGTAGGATCAACATGATCAAAGTGTTGACTCGCCTGGATCGAAAGCTTGGGGGTCTTGTGCTGCTTCAGGTGGGGTCTCGTTCGTGTCGTCGAACTCTACTCGGACGGGAATACCGGAAAAACCACATAAAATGAAGAGCGCCGAATAAGAATCAAACCAAACAATAAAACAACTCAAATGAACTCGGAATTGAACCAAACTAGAACCATTAAACAGGTCTTGATTTTAGAAAAATTTAGAAGTTGGTTTCGTCCAATTCGGAGTTAGGGTTTAAAAGTTATAGTGCTTTGAAGTTTTAACTGCTGGAAAATCCGAATAATATTAAAGAAATGCATTGCGGACAGTGGCTTAATTAGCTGGGTTTTAATGCCCTCATTAACCACCGGCTTGGGACCGTTTAAATGGCCGGTTAAGACAACCACTAAATGCACTAGTGTGTGCTTAGCTCGTTGCTCTGCTCTAGCTCGTCCCGACCACGTGGGAGGCGGAGCCGACCGGCGGCGGGGAAGGCACGGAGGCGCGGCGGCGCTGGCCCAAACGGGTTGCCCACCCGGGCGCGCACTTCGGGGAGGCGGGAATCGGCCGGTCCTCGCGCGGGCGGCGGCCGGCGGCGGTTAAAGCGGCGGCCGGAGCATGGGTAAAGGGCGCCGGCAGCTCGGGCCAAAGGGGCTCGATTCCTCGACAGGTGAGCATCTATGGGCCTTGTTGAACTCACCTAGGACGTTGGCCGGGGCCGAGGTGGAGCAGGGCGGTCCGGCGGCGGAGGCGGGCTTGCCGGGGAAGAGGACCACGGTGGCGGCTTGCTGGAGAGGGCGGCGGGGTCCGGCGAGGTGGCGAGGGCGTTCACGGGGTCCGGGCGACGCTCCTCGCGCAAGGAATCGACCCGGGACTCCGCGCTTCACCGGGAAGACCCAACGCCGGCGGTGGCGATGAAACGTGACGCCGGCGGCCTGCGAGAGGGAAGGAGGCGATTAGGCCGGGGAGGAGGAAGAGGGGATAGTGGGGAGCGCGGGGAGGGCCTCAGGAGGGCCGGGTGTCGACCGGCGGCGCAGGGCGGCGAAGTCTCTGGCGGCAGCGCACGCACGCGAGGAAAACGACGATGTGGGCGTTCTCGAGCGAGCCTCGGCGGGGTGAGTGTGAAGTAAGCGGCGCCATGTATAGTGCCCGGGGAAGCGCAACGAGACGCCGAGGAGGCAAGGCGGCATGGCGCCGTGCATGCACGCAGCACGCGAAGGCGACTGGTGGCAGAGGAGCAGGCGTGATCAGGCGTACCACGGTGGCGCAGCAACAAGGACGAGCGACGTGCACGGCAACGTCTCACAGAAACTGAGGCCGGCTGCCATTGTCGGGCGCTGATGGCGAGGAGAGGCGCTGAAGACGAGGGCTGACACCGCAATAACTCGCCGACAGAGTTCGTGCCGCAAGACGACAATCTACTGCTCTGCCAGAGGAGGAGAATGGAGTGTTGGCTGGGAAGGCTTGGGGAGGAAAATCCTACCGTTAGCATACATACATACTCATATATGTATACTGGTATATATACATATATACATGCATATATCTTTTCTTAACATTCTGAGCCTCCTGAATCCTTTAATCCATGAAGTATATTTCATATTTTAGATTTTATGAGATTAACTTGATTTTCTTCCCTGGAGAAGGAGCAAAGTTTTTATTTTAAAGGACTTTCGCATTTTCTAGGATATACACATATATGCATATATATACATATATACATATATATGTATTTGGAAGCAAAAAGAATAGCCAACTGAGAATAAAAGCTTTCAATTTCATTAACATACATTTGGATTTTACACTGGCAGAGGATTTTGAAAATGGGGTGTTACAGTTTTACATAAGGATCACTGGTCAAAGTTTGAGCAGATGTTAAACTCTCATGCAGCGTGTAGTCCAGCCCTTGTCTCTGCCATGTCATATCTGTTGTGCAGGGATCGAATAGAGAGCATTCACGCGAATAGCATACCATGCGTCAAGAACTCGATATTTTCATGCGCGTAACGAGCTCACCCAAAAATTCAAGGCGATGGCTAGGCTCCACCAGACCTAGTATATTAACACAAAGTGGGCTCTAGTTTTTTTAAATACTGCATTAGCAAGATTTTAAATTCAGAACCTTTTAGTTTTGATACTATATTAAATTATATGTACCAATAAAATTACTTAAAAGATTAAACAGATAAGAAAATATAACAATATACTTCAACGAATGTACGTGTCCGACGTGCACACGCGTATGTGCGCCAAGACCATGAAGAGGTACGTATTCCTCAATGACTGGATTGTTTCCGTGTCCTACATGTACAACGCTGTCCAACGCAACGCGACCGGGCGGGCTGCGGTTGTGAGCAGGGCAGTAAAAACAAGCAAGCCCCGCTTATTCTAGAGTCGGTTTGAACTTATCTCATGTTTTAAACGAGTTGATCTCGGGTTTGATTTCAAGCTCATGAGCTTCAACGAGCTGAGCTCAAATAGCTCATGAAGGCTCGGTAAATTTCCCAGCCCACTTACAACGCTGAGTGCTTCTCTTTCATATTTATTCCTATTAAGGCTGCATGATGCTATATTATAAATTGTGATAATTTTTTACTCACTTGTTGAATATTGCTACGCGTTAATTCTTATCTAGTTTACTTAAGGCAAGCTTAAGTTTGAGCATTTTTTATTGTTAAAAATTGATGCATATTAAATTATTGGCTATTAACGAGTTTATTTGAGGTAAGCTTGAGCCTAAGCTCAGACTTATCAACTAAGGTTTGGTCAAGCTGATCATACTCCCTTAAGCTTGACTGGCCCTAGTTGTGAGCACCGCTGAGCTGAGTCCCCAGCCGTCTACGTCAGGGCCGTGCATGCGCTGTGCAAGCGCAACCGGCCAGGCTCCCTCGGTGCCGGCCCCCGCACGCTCCCTCTCCGCCTCCATCGATCCGCGCCCGTGAGGCCTGACGCTTGTGTAGATAATAAACGTCGGCCTACCTCGGCCGAGGATAAACCGTTGGTTCCCCCTTGGCCGCGCCGCTTAATTCGTACCTCTGCCAAGCCGGCACGCGGCAAGCTGCGCTGCCATCCCTGCAGTTTCTCGGCTACGTTGGTTTCCCGGCTTTTTAGCGACAGCTTGTAGTGACGGGTGGGCCGCACAGATGAAAGTTACATCTGCCTCAGCACGTCACACTGCAGGTCTGTGTTGAGCGAAAGTTGGACCCAATTTTGTGATGATAACTAAAACAGTAGTTACCAGTTGAGGCGTGGAGCAGTAGGTGGCTAAAAGTAGCCCCTATTATCCTGTTTGAAACACAAGAATTACGTAGAAACAGTTCAATTTCTACACAAATGTAGATAAAAGCCTGCGATCCAAACATGGCCTGTTTGGTTTCAAGAAAACTACATTAGTGGGAATCTTACGATTCCTGGTCCTAACAGTAGAATGACATAGCAGGGAATATGACATTCGTATGTTTGGTACAGATGGTTAAGATACCAGAGCATTCCTAGGAATATTGGATTAAGTTGTTTGGGGGTGTAACATCAGAATCTATTGTGGAGAGAACTTTCAACATAAATACATATTGTGTACGATGCTTCGCATGCTCGCCACCGGCGATAGATGCGTCGCATGCCTGGCAATACATGTAGTACATTATTCTGCCATGGATAGATATAGATTGGACTGAAATAACGTTCAGAAAGCATCACTACTACAGAAAGGCTAATACTAGACGCCAAATCACAAACGGTTTTGTGAAACCGTCTGTGATGTACACTATCACAAACGGTTTTAATTTGGAGGCCGTCTGTGGTTTTTGTGGTGGGAAAAAGGAGTATCACAGATGGTTCTCACCGCTGAACTGTCTGTGATATTAGAATATCACAGACGGTTTTATAATAAAAACCATCTGTGATATTCTAGATTATCACAGACAGTTTTTATTATAAAATCGTCTGTGATACTGGACATCCTAGGACCGTTCCCAAAGGCACCAAGAGGTTTCGAATTCTTTTTTTGTAGATATTGATACGTTCATAAAATGGATTGAGGCCAAACCTGTGACTGGGATAACAATGGAAGCTGCTAAAAGGTTCATGATGAAGAGCATGATTACTTGATTTGGAGTCCCAAATCAAATATTTACAGACAATGGTTAGCAATTTTCTAGTGGTAAATTCCAAGAATTTTGCGAGGAATTAGGTACCAAGCTATGTTATGCCTCTGTTGCCCATCCTCAAAGCAATAGGGCTGTCGAAAGAGCGAATGGTCAAATAATATAGGGAATTAAGACTCGAGAGGCTTTGACTAGTTTGTAAAGTGCTCAGGGGCTTAGGTATAAGAATTACCCTCAGTATTATGGGCAATTCACACAACTCCTAATCGAGCAACAGGAGAAACTCCTTTTTTCCTAGTTTTTGGGGCTGAAGCCATGCTTCCTCCAGAAGTAAAGATTAGGTCGACATGAGTTGAGAGCTTTGATAACTCCAACCAAGGGCAACTTCGAGTGGATGACATTAGTCTACCTGAAGAGAAGAGGAATCTAGCGCTAATCCACTCGACAGTCTATCAACAAGCCATGTGTAGATACTACAACTGTAAGCTCCAACTTCGCAGCCTTGCTGTAGATGACTTGGTATTGAAGAAAATTCAATCCCAGTCTAATCGGAACAAGCTTTTTCCTAAGTGAGAAGATACTTACACAGTGGTCGAAGTTATATGACCAGGCTTATTATGACTTACCATGGAAGGTGGCCATATTCTCTCAAATTCTTGGAATACTGACCAATTGTGTAAGTTTTATGTATAATTTTTTTTACCCTTTTAATAAAGTTTTCAATTTGTTCAATCTTTATTGTCGTATGTGGAGAAGAGCTTATTTTATGTTTGTTCATCCACCTTTGGTAGATTCAATATATTCAACTTGGTCAGAGAAAGAAATAACACCTAGTCAACATCTCTTCTCTCTAAATGTGATCCTGCCCACTAGAAGGAGTTAACCAAGTAAAGTCGAATGAATAAGATCTATAAGTATTTGTCCTATTCTCATTAATGACTTTGATTTGATTAACCTAGTTTAAGTCTCTCATCTCTGCACGTGATCCTGCCCACTAGAAGGAGCTTCCTAGCGTTGACTTGTTCCTAATTTTTGCTACCAGAACATGACAATCAAAATTGACAATGATAGTCGGATGAACTACTCTGATCTCTACATACTGTTCTCTGAGTGTTTATCCTATTTTCATTTATGCCTTTGATTTGATTAACCTAGTCGAAGAAAGGTAATATCATCTAGTCGAAGTCTCTCCTCTCTGTACATGGTCCTGCCCACTAGAAGGAGCTTCATAGCATCGTCTCATTCCTAACTTTTACTACCAGAACATGATAATCGAAGTTGATGGTGATAGTCGGATGAACTACTCTAATCTTTACATAACCTATTTGGTACTATTTGCTTAGTTTATTTATATAAACTTAGTAAATAGTTGGGGCTAGGATAGAGTTATCAATATAACTTCAACTATTAGTCGTACTTTCATTTTCTATCATTTATTTTTTGTCTTACGAGTACTAACTACTCAACAAGATGAATTGCAGGAAAAAGAAGATGAATTTCATTAACAAAAGATTTGTTTTTACAAAGTTCCCAATTACAAACTACTCTGGCAAAGGAGATCCAACTTGCATCTCCTCTGTGACTTTCCTACCAACTGGTTCCATCTCATTGATAAGATGGGTTGATGCTACTTCAGAGCAGTTAAAGTCATGGTTGATTGTTTGAAGATTGAGACCTTGGTCGCATGCCTTGAGTTTTGCCAAGGCATAGCTTACTGCACCTTTAACTACCTCTCGAGGTGAATCGGTCTAGTTGGTCTTCAGAGTAGATACAATCTTCTCTAAGGCTCTGACTTGTCACTCGATCGTACTTGCCTGAGTGGTCATGGTGTCCTCAGACGGATTAATCTTCTCAACACAAAGTCCTCTGAGTAGATCATTTAGGAGAGAAATGTTGTCTTGAAGAACCATTTTCATCAAGTGTGTCTCTTCCTGGCTACGAGTCAACACCTCTACGAGTTGCTTTATTTCAACTACAGCCTCTACAAAGTAGAATGAAACTTAGTCAAAAAGATTTCATAAAAAGACTAGTTATTAAGTCGAAGGTAAAGATTTTCTTACATGCTAGTCGAGACTTGAGTTTGTCAAATTCATCTTTATGCTGCCCTTCCAGCAACTTGATCATCTAACTCTTCTCTTTCTTGATACGAGTAAACTAACTAATCACTTTGGTCTTTTCATTTACCTCAGTGTGAAGCTTACCTATTTCGACCTCTTTGTCTGTAAAAGGAAAAGAGTTAGAGAAAAGACAAGAAATACATCTGAGTAAACAGTCGTAAATTCAGAACTTACTGTTTGTTTTATCTTACAACTTGTTAGTTGTAGATTTTATCTTCAAAAGCTCGATCATAAGATCGATGTTCTCTGTCCTTAACTTCTATGTCTCGTGGTCGAGTGCATCAGATAAGGTCTTTTCGTTACTCTTAGACCTATAATGGTTAAAGATAGACATGAAGAACTAGACTAGTAGTTGAAATAGGAAAAAATTAAGCATGCCAGTGGCTTACCATTTCTTTGCCTGTTCTCAAAGTTTAGCATTCTCTTGCCTTAAGAGCATGAGTTGTTTGTGGTATTCAACCTTCCAGAGCTCTCTACATAACGGAAGACAATGGTAAGCGAGAAACGCCAATTATAAAAAACTAAGCACTAGATGCTTATCTTCATGGTCGTACGAGCAAATTTGGTGAGTACTCGCTGGGAATTCTCTAGTCGATCGAGCACTTCGACCTTGTTCCACCTTACGTTCTTAAGGCGCTCATCAATGAAGATATTCCCCTTGTTGGGAATATCTTTGGGATGAAGAACTTGGTCGTAAGATTGACATGAAGAAGATCCTACTACAAAAGCAAGATTAAAAAATGAAGAGAAGAAGTTGGGCTCTTCTTCTTCTTCTTCTTTAGCTGTACCTCCTTCGAGAAGGAGAGTCGCCTTTGCTTCTATTTCGACAACCTTTATGGTCGTAGCCACTTCCGCTTTAGTAGCAATCTCCACTGTCGTCATAGTGGTCGATTCTTCAACCATCTTCTCTGTTGTTTCTTCTACTGCGGGGAGAATGGCAAGGGGCTTCTCGATAGAAGCAGCCCCAGACAATGGAAGAGTCAGGCAAAAGACACAAGAATAGAAGTGAATTGGCATTTTAGAAGACAAAAAGGGTAAAATGCTAATTTTATGCTTTTTTACATGCTTTCTTAGGTTTCATTTTAAATTTAGAAGGAATCTTCCCTAAGAAAGGTTTCTTCGACTTCTTCTCCACGACCACATCTAGTCGTTGAATGGCAGGGTCACCTCTGACCATGTCTGGTCATAGACCCTTAGCACGTGTTATTACTCCTCCTTCCTCCTACCCTTCTTGATGGTTGAGACTAGTTTTGACCACCTGAAGAGCCATCTTTTTTCGATCATAGGTTCTGCTGCCACAACAGTCTTCTTCATTAAAGATACAAAACTCTTTCGGTTTTCCTTTTCAATTCACTTAATAAAGCCTTGAGAAGCACCAACTCAGAAAGTTTCATCACCATAAGAGAAAGGTACCTTGATCTTAAGAGACGGTTGCTTTAGTATAGCTGTCCCAATTTCCCCTACAACAACTATGTCTGCATAGAACCGCTCAATAGGGGTAGATGGAGGAAGAGAGGAAGGAGTAGTGCTTGAACTTCCACCTTGCTTGTCGACAGCCTTGGTTAGTCGATGCTTCTTGGTTGGAGGAGTTTTAACCTCCTCCATCTCTTTTCCGATTACCATTAATTTGACCTCTTGGTCGTTTTGACGATTTTCCATGCCAACTTTCTATAGTAGGAAAGAATGTTAAGTACTCGTAGTTTACGACTACGAAGGCCTATGGTAGAAGTCAAACTTTGATTACCTTTAGGCATTAATTTTTCCTCAGTGGATACATCTACCAAAATGCGAGGAGTCTCCATGTCGAGCGTT
Organism: Dendrocalamus sinicus; assembly: GCA_036346575.1. Lineage (NCBI taxonomy): Eukaryota > Viridiplantae > Streptophyta > Magnoliopsida > Poales > Poaceae > Dendrocalamus > Dendrocalamus sinicus. The sequence continues at coordinate 15,125,114 of CM070670.1, forward strand.
GGAGCTTTCTCACAAATTGCTTTGACTCGAGAATCAATCTCTCCTAAAGCAAATCTACGTAGACAGATAAAAGTGATCGGTAACTAGAACTCAAAATTCATAGAACGAGTTTGATCGTTAATTACCATTCTTATAGTTCCTAATCGTATCCTTGGCCCCCGAGTACATCCACATTAGGTGTGCTCATTTCTTCAGAGGGCTGATACAACGAGTGATGAAGTCTTTCACTACGTGCCAGCTGGTAAGCCACTTTTCCCTTAATTCTTTAATGGCTTGGATGTAGAGGGCCATTTAGGTTAGGTCTTTGGAGACTGAGTTACAGGAAGAGATCTTCTCAGCACCCATTCCTGTGAAGGAAAGTTTGTCTTCACTGGTCGTCTCCCAGTAGGACCATATCTTCTTCTAGTTCGGCCATGACGACCGAGTAAACATTTGGATGTATCGTTCTGTCTTACTATCATGGGGTTTCAGACCACAACTTCCGGCAATTCTGGTTTGTCTACTCATCTCATAATAATATCCAAAGAGCTCTAGGTCTGGAGGAATTCCCAGATAGGCTTTGCATAGGTACACAAAACACACTTAACATGGTGATTGAATTGGGAACCAAGTTCACCCATTCCACCCCAAAGTACTTCAGTACGACTATGAGGAAAGGGTGAACAGGAAATCAAAGACCGCACTCATAGTATGCTTGGAAAACTATAATTAGTTCAATCTCCCATGATGGCCAATGTTATCCAGCGGCTTCAATCCACCTCACAAATTTCCTTGAAGGAATCTTCTCCACTACAACCAAAGCTTACATCTTTGCCCGATCCATCTCTGACACTGGCTAATTGGAAGAAGATTTCATCATATTCTGTAAGTAATTGGTTTGGATTCGGAAGAAATTAGGGAAAAGAAGAAGGCTTGGTCGGAGGCAAAAAGCTCGAAGGGGATAGAGGCAAGAGGGGAAGTAAGAAACTCAAAAGTTACCTTCGGGTAAGTTTTTATAACCATACGGGTTGGTTATTACCTCTTCGGTAACCGTTCCAAATGGACAGATTGGTAGTTTTCCTTTGTTTGAGGCCGATATCTCTTTACAACTCAATCGAAATTACCTTTTTTAACCAAGCTTGTATCTGGTCAAATTAGATCGAAAAGACTATGCGTTCGATATTCGTTCGTCTATGACCACTCTTTCTCAAATAAGTTATTTTCACTTGAAGTTGGGGGCTAGATGATGAGGATATAACAATCCTCAAAGTATTATTTATCCATAAATGATATTGTTACGTCATTATACTCCTTGAGCATACCTCGTATCTATAAGGGAGATATTTCACAAGGTAGTCATAAGCTCTTCTACGATAACCTCTTAGTCGTAAGCTCTTCTATGACAACCTCTTAGTCGTAAGCTCTTCTAAAACAACCCCTTAGTTGTAAGCTCTTCTACAACAACTCCATGGTCATAAAACTCTTCAACGATAACTTCTTAGTCGTAAGCTCTTCTACAACAACTCCATAATCGTAAAGTTCTTCTACGATAACTGCTTAGTCGTAAGCTCTTCTATGACAACTCCTTAGTCAGAAGCTCTTCTACGACAACCACTCCTTCATCATAAGCATTTCTTATGACCACCTCACAGTCGTAAGTTCTCCTACGACCATGACATAGTCGTAAGTTATCCTGTGACCATCTTGTGGTCGTAGATCCTTCTATGACTAAGCCAAACTTCAACTAACTTATCTACGACATCCCATTGCATAGTGGGCCTATTTGACGAGGCGGTTAGCACATGCATTTATTCTCTGGAATAAGTACACATTACTTCACCCTGGCAAAAACACCAGACGATGAGTAAGATATCATGTCTCTAATAACTCCCATCGAATGGTTATCATTTGAAACGTTAAGGCGTCTTTGGCATGGAAAAAATACCGCCGTCTTACAAGCTATATAAAGGTGAATATCAGGGAGAAGGATGACCGGGCCAGACCCAAGGGAGAGTAGCAGTAGAGCAGGACATTTTGCATTACTTTCTCCATTGTAATCAATTCATTGATCAATATCCATACAGGAAGTATGGTTGTTATTCTCGCAGTAGAAAGCCCGAACCTGTATAAAAATCCCTTTGTCTTTTCTCTACGTGATCACAGCAAGGTATCTAAGAGTTCCCCAAAACCCAAACAAATGATACATAAGATCGATACTAAAATATCCACAAATAGCTTTCTGAAACTCTAAGCAAGTTGCATGCAAAATTTTATGTCTTTTGGTTAAGGATTTTAGGAGTGGCACCATTCTTGGTCTTGATTCGAACTGATTTACTATTATGGAAATGGGAAAGTGGTCAGACTGTCCCTAGGCTCGACCGGCCCGCCGTGATCTTGCCAGTCAGACCGGGCGACTATCAGACCATCGATGACTTGCCAGTCAGACCGCACTCTTAGTGACGGTCAGACCGATGAGGAGCTAAATTCTTCACCTCTTCGATTTTTGAGTTTGTTGCTTTGCTCTCGGCTTCCAATTTTGATCTTCACTGCTCTGTAGCTACTGGAGTGAAGAATTGATGAATACTTAGAAAATTTCTAAGGCACCATTCATTTCCTCTGTTGCTATACCGATTCTACAGTATTCAATTGAGGCATCTCACTGATCTTGTTGTGGCACACACCTAACAAGTTTCCATAGTACTGATCAAATTAAAGAATGCATACACATATTGAGCAAAACAAGTATCATGTATGCTGGACTATAGCGACACAGTAATCTCATTGATCAGTTGCCTGCTAGAGCAATTGAAATAATGGAGCCCTTTATTAGTTGGTACATACTTGCTACGTAATCCATAGAAGGGTACACATAAAAAGAAAGCAAAAGTCTGCGACATCAACACGAAACATTTGACTCCATCTTCAGATTGATCGCACAAAGGAACTTTCACGGATGGGCATCACCGTATCCAGATCCATTACCTTGACCGCCACCGTTCCCACCATTTTGGCCTCCACCAGTGCCTCCGCCATTGCCATTGCCTTCTGCTCTTGCAGCAGCCATACCCCACATGTTATATGGAGCAGAGCTGCTAGAGCCAGATCCCGCGCCTCCACCAGTCCCAAAACCACTAGATCCATAATTACCTCCAGCTTGACCACCGCCACCGCCGCCACCGTTACCACCAGCATCAGACGTAGATCCACCATAGCGATCTCCACCGGAATAGCTAGAGCCCTCGCCCGAGCCAGACCCAGCACCATACCCAGTCCCACCATATTGGCTGACACCACCACCTCCACCTCCACCTCCAGCACTTGCGTGGGCACTTTTGGTACCGCTCACTCCGGACCCGCCGCCGCTCCCAGACCCTGAGCCACCACCATTCACAAAGCCCCCTCCCCCTCCCCCTCCCATACCCGAACCAGCAGAGCTACCATATCTAGCAACCCTTGCAGCATTGGCTAGTCCAATGCTCAAGAGGACAACGAAGCCAAGAGCTACGAGCTTAGTGCCAGCCATTTTTGAGTAATGCAAGATGAGATGAATGCCAAAGCAAGGATTGCACTCCTATTTATAGTGCTGAGGCCATGGAATGGTTCTTTATCTTTCTAGCACAATGGTGGTGTGGATCGGGTTGGTGATCACCATTCGAGATCAAGTGGAGACTTTTAAAAACAGAACTAACAAGCTGAGCTTCTTGACTTGGCTACATCATCCGGTTAGTAATTAAGGAAGAGATCACCGATTGAGTCGAATGTATCTTTTCCTTGATCTTTAGATCTCCTTCTAGCTGGTTAGTACTAGTAATTTCCCTAGAAGGCTCGATCTGGAGTTGATTATATCTGCTCATATGTCCATTACTTTCTTTGAATGCCTACGTACGTACCCCCGTCGTCAAATGTGCATGAGACATTGAGGTTATGACTTATGAGTTTGGATTGATCTTTCGTTATAGCAGAGGATAATTAAAGTGCCGTGTGAGTTAATCGCGTATTGTGTGAATTTTAGCTTCCGCAAAAATTCGGTTCGATACAGTCGTAATGCGTTAAGTATTTGACCATATATATGCAGGGTTTTGAACAACTGGGCAGGCGACAAGCGAAAGACTTGACACTGGAAACTAATGATATATCATGCTCGATAACACTAGCGTACTAGATCGACCGAGAGTTAACGACGACCCCGATTAACTCCAAATTGCACGTTTAGAAATCGACAAATTAATGCGAGCATCGACCAAGCGATAGAACAAGCTAGCTAAGCTACCTCCAGTTGACATTGCATCCGATCTAGCGGTGACCTCAAAGTTTGTGACTCAACACATGCATATATGGCCCTGGCAGCAACCATGGATGCAAGTATGAGCTGCGGCAGGGGCGGATCTACCATCATGGCATGCTATGGCAGCTGCCATAGCAAACCATTGGCCTTAATACCCTTTACACCCTGTTGAAATGGGCTGGATCCGCCACTGAGCCCATGAGGAAAGAGCCCACCCAGGTTTTTTAGGGTTCACCCTGGCGCTGGCGGCCTGGCCTCCTGCCTCCTTGCGCAGTTGCGCTCTGTGGCTGGATCGATCCGCGCGCGACCAGGGGAGAGGGGACTCGGCGGCCGGCGGCGGGGCTCCTTTGGCGCTCGGGCGCTCCGGCGCCTCCACCTCCACCGGCAGCTCGGCCTCGACGGCGGCTCGACCTCGGCACCTCCACCTCCACCGCGGCTCGGCCTCGGGCCCTCCGCCTCGGTGCCTCCACCTCCACCGGCGGCTCGGCCTCGGCGGTCGGGCCCTCGGCGCCTCCACCTCCACGGGCCACGGCTCCACCGGCGCTCGGCGCCTCGGCGGCGCGCGCGGCCGGCAACTCGGCGGTCGAGCGGAGCGAGAGGGCTGGGCGGCGCGGCGCGAGCGCGATGACAGGCGGCGTCGGCCGAACTCGAAACGCGAGGGCGACGGCGCTCCGGCGCGCCGGGGACGAAGTGCTGGCCGGTGGCGGCGAGACTATAGAGGGAGAGGGGGGAGCGGTGCAGCCAGCGCTGGCGTCGCCGGCACAAGAAGTTGCCTCCGGCTCTGGCGCTGGCTCCGGCAGAGGAAGAAAACGACCGTAACCGCAAGCACCTAAAAAGGCAAGAAGTAAGGGGGAATGGGGGATTTTGATGTGGCCATTTTGTGATAATTTTTGCTACTTTGCAATTGATGTGGCCATTTGTGATAATTTTTGATTGCTTCATGAATAGATGTGGGATTGAAGAAATTTTTCACCACAATTTCTTCAACCACCCGGAGCACTGGTCTACATTCATGAGGTATTTTTCTATTTACTACCCTCTTGTTACAATTTAGTGATTGCGATTTGATTTATTGTCGGTTTTGCTTGGGTTTAATAGTACAACCGCTAGTTCATTAGTTTGTCTTCAAAGACTCCGCCATAGCAAGATTTTTAGGTTGAATCCGCCACTGAGCTGCGGGCTGCGGCCCGCCGACGCATGTGGAGATTGGGAGAAGCGAGACAGCTAACAAGATCAAACAAATTGATTTTTTTAGATAAAGGATATAAAATCCGGCCTCTATATCCACGTGGGATATATACAGCCAAAAGATACATGAGCTCTTAAGCTCAAAGCCTCAAAACTGAGGAGCACAAAACAACACGAAAGATAGCTTAATGACTATGAAAAAAGCTAGAAAGACTACGCTTCAGAACTTTTTCTTCGTCCTTGCTTTCAACCAAGTCCCTATCCTCATCCGACTGTGCAATCCAAACTTCGGTCTGCTTTGCGTGAAGATGGACCTCCGAGGCGACGTCTCCAAGGAGGCGACGAGGGTCGCCGACGCCGCCCGCCTCACCGGGGCAAGGTTTTCACCTGGAGATCAGTAAACATGAGGGCTATGCAGTGACATGACAACACCTCCAAGAAGGAAAATGGCGCCCGAAGGCGTCATCGTTGTCGAGACCGGTAAGATCACCGGCAAGGCTTTCGCCAGCACTTCCACAACACCCCACGCACTACCCACACACAAAAAGACCGCCACCAACACACCGTGGTCCTGCACGCCTCAAGGCCATGGCATAGCCACCCTTGTACTCCACGACGAGCCGCTTCCTGCAATGATCACCACTGAAGAAACCACTATACGACGCCTATGCGCCACTACTGAGCAGATCCAGGCACATGAGCCACGGATCAAGCCTACAGAAAAACCACGGAAGAGCACGGAGCCATGGAGGCACACCGCACACACCCTTCCAATCTCACCGGCACACTGCACTGCCTCCAAAACCGTCGCTGAGATGGCACCGCTCCTGCGCACACCAGATGCATTGACTTTACCAGGTTTCTTGCCCCAGCGATGATGAAATAACCATTCCTCTGGAAAGCGGCCACAATCAGCATCAACTTCAACAGCATATTTCACAACCTCTTGGATGCTTCGGAGTAGTGATTCACAACTCTCTCTTGATAGACTTGAAGCCATCTGTAATGGATGGGTTCTCGACTGGTAAAGCACCTCATCTAGCTCAGACATTGGGGGTACGGTTTCTGGATCTTCAAACAACCGAACTCTCGCAAATCGCCTCTTATCAGTGAAGGAACACTCTAAGCCATCACCAAGTTCAACGAAAAATTCAGAATACTTGGAAGGCCACTCATCTGCCATCCCGAACTGGAAGGACGGGAAGGGCGGGGCATCGATGCGGAGCCAGAGGTTCTTGCCCCTCCGGCGCGCGGCGACGATGGTCCTGCCGACCATGGCACGCTCGAAGGCCACGCGGGTGATGCCGGCCCCGGGTACGACGACCTTGAGGTCATTCGCGACTGCGCAGCGCGCGATGCGCCTGCCCACGCAGTGCGCCTCCAGCGCCCGCCGCTCCGCCTCCACCTCCCGCAACTCCGGCATCCCGGCGTCGAGCCAGGCCTCAGCATCGCCGTCGAATCTGAGCTCAACCAGATCCGGGCGCCAGCTCGCCAGAAGCGCACGCTGATGGCCGGCAACCTTGATGCAGACGAGATCCAGACCGGGCTGCAAAGCGCCGCCGCACCACCTCGACACAACTCCACACGAGCGCCAACACCACCCCCCCCCCCCACACGCCCGAAGGCGAGCTCCGGCCCCGGCCGCCGCTCATGCCGCCCAGCCTCCGCCGGCGACCTCCACAGGGACCCTGCCGCCTCGAAACCAACGCCCAGATCTGGAAGCTGCCGTCCAGATCCAGGTGAAAGAGCCCCGCCGCCGCCTTCCTAGCACCCGCACAAGCAACCGGCGGCGTGCTCCAGCGGCGGCAAGGCGGAGGGGAGAGGAAGGGGTGGGAGACGGCGCTGGGGCGCTGTGGCGAAGGGGAGAGGAAGCGTCCTTCTGATAAATCATACAATAAATATTAAAATAGAGGAGACAATCAAGATCAAACAAATTGATGCACTACAGGTATCCAAGTATCCAAGGAAGGCACTATTTATATAGTAATAGGCAATGCATCAATCCCTGTGCAAATCGAACTGTCACAAACATTGATTTAGAATTAAGAAATCACCAGGCAACTAGCAAGTAAACAAAAAAGAAAATTGACTAAGTCGCATGATATATATGCGGACAAAATTTTCATGCCAAGGCAAGCTCAATGTAAGTGCAGCATATCAGGCAACGTGTGTGCGAAGGTTAAGCCAATTTGGTTGTAGTTTTCGCCTTGTATGCTATGGAGAAGTATACTTGATTTCATTATATTATATACTTTGTCAAGATCAACCGCAGCCACAGGTACTACTCTAGCTAGTACTACGACAAAACTGAGTAGCTACTGCTTGCACTGCATGTGTCTGTCTATGGCCCTCTGCATGATTTGTGTCCCTAGATCGCCTGCTACACGCAGTAATGACGAACTAATAAACATTGGATTAATTAAGCGCGATCACGTTCTTGTAGGCTAGCTTACCTATAGGCCACTGGCCACACAGTCCTACGGCTTATGTAGGGGCTAAAACAGAGAGGACGCCGGCTATCACTACTACAGGACAGGGCTATGGTAACACAACCCAGTAACACATGAAGAATTATGTTACAGAGAAATATCACAGTAGCACAAAATATGTGTTGCACAGAAAGGTTGTAACACATCCAGCATCGAGTGTGAAACAATGTTACAGGCAGTACTACAGTAACACATAATATGTGTTACTAAGGCTGGTTAGCAGGTCACTACAGATGAAACTTAGTATCTTTAGAATGGGAACAACTACTCATCTTGATTTTTTATTCAGTTGTAAACTAGATATGTTTAAAAGCATTATGTGGCACCTAAAGTTATCTAAGATTTGAGAGCTAAAAAATGTATGTTATGTTAAAGTTTCTACAAGAGTTTGATCAAAAAAATTCCATGGAGAGAACATACATATTTAGGCACAAACTGCCAAACATAACAAATGGACCATCACACTGTGTTTGTAACTGCAGTTTCATTCTGCAAAAGCATATACAATGGACTATCAGTCCATCACACACGTTTATAACTGCATTGTCATTCTGCGGCTCTGCGCGAGCTTACATAACAAGATCATCAGCAATAGCGCAACAAAGATTCTTCAAGCCTTCAAAGGCACCATCTTGGAGCGAGACTGAAGCCATCCTGTTAGAAATTTCGTTCTCAGAAGCTCTGTCGAAGTCAAACTTGGTGTGATAAACAAAGTAGCCACCACACTCCCAGGCAGAAAGAGAGCAGCCAGTAACCAGATTTTTTACCTAAAACCAAAAGCTAGAGATTAAAATCTATTCATTCCTTGGTTGCTGAATCAAAATTTGCTTACAAATGGAAGTATGGAACACATGCTTTAATGAAATGGCATGAACCAAGACTTTTTTCGGCTTATGGTTTTCGGATTCATCTCCTTTTGCACATTTTCGGACCCAACAAATTGCACGAACATTTGATTGAAGCACGAACTAAGAACATTTTTTATTGAAGCAACAAGAAGAAAATCTCACCGCCGGGGCGCGGCGTCGGCGCTTGGGGGAAGGCCGGGGGGCATCGGCGAGAGCCGGGGTGCGGCGTCGGCGCTCGGGCGGAGACGACGCCGGGGGCCGTCACCGAGGACCGGGGAGGGAGCCGGGCGCAGCGCCGAGGCCAGGAGGGAGCCGAGGAGGCAGGGAGGGCGGCGCCGAGGGACGCGGCGAGGCCGGGAGGGAGCCGGGTGCGGCGTCGGCGCTCGGCGAGACGACGCTGGGAGGGAGTCGGGCGCGGCGCCGAGGCCGTGGAGGAGCCGGGAGGCAGGGGAGGGCGGCGCCGGAGGAGGCAGGGGAGGGCGGCGCCGGGGGAGGCCCGGGGAGGGGAGGGGAGGGGACGGCGTCGACGCTCGAAGAGGAGGCTGGTTCGGAGGGAGGCGGCGGCGTTGCGGACGGAGGGAGTTGAGGCGTCTGGGTGCTAACAGAGCGAGAGGCGCAGGGAGATGGGAGGCAGGGCCTTGACGTCTTGTACTTGGGCACGGTCTGCGAGTAGGCGGAGGAGCTGTGGAGGAGAAGATTGGCTGACACTGGAAGGAGGTGTTTGGGGAAGAAGATCAGGCGCTGGGATGAGGTATTTGTCTATTTGGGAAGAGGATTTGGCGGATTAGGCGCGCCCCAAGATGGGATTTGGCGCCATAAGTGGAGATTTTGGCGCTTGAGGAAATATTTGGCGCCGGTAAATTGAGGAAAAGAATATTTGGCGCCGATAAAATTGCGGGAAAGAATATTTGGCACCAGTAAAATTGCGGGAAGTTTGATTTGGCAACGCAAGCTGAAAGGAGCGACTTGGCGCCACGTCGCCACTAATACTCCAATAGAAACATGATAAATAAGAAATGAGTAAGTTATTTTTTGTGGGAGATAATAATTTAGAATGAACTATAATATAGAACTTTGATCAACAGTTTTTTAAATTTTCGTAATATGCCACTGACAAAAAAACCGGTTCTATAATATTACATTGACTAAGTCGATCGAACTGGTAGGCAACAGTAAAACCCTACCTGGCCAATCAGACCACCCCTAGTAGGCCGGTCAAACCATCGGGTGTTGGCCGGTCAAACCACCCATAAGGAGCCAGTCTGACCTTCTGGCGACTCTTGTTTGGTATTGTTGTCGGAAAACACAACGCTTTTTGTGTTCGTATCTCTGTCCAATAAAGGTGTCAACAACGTCCTCATCTCTCACATGCGACATAGCCATGTTCCATATATAACACGGTGGTTGACAATCAAGGGCACGGGGTTTTATTGACTAATAGATAGGATCACCGAGCCACCCACACCATTATTCTACCTCGATATCGCGTGCCTCCCTACACGATACCTGTCGGCAACTCCAACTCCCTAGATCTAGATCTAGTACGAGATCAAGTACTTGCTATATTTGATACCTCGGTGGTACGTGGTACCACACCTGGTACCACAGAGATATCTAGGTACCAGATCTAGTACTCTGGTGTCACATGTCTGATATCCTAAGTATTAAACATAGTACACATGAGTACTAAGTCCGAAACCCCAAAGTACCAGACATATACCATGCATGTACCAACCGACCGGGAGAAAACCTCAACGCCAAAATGACTCCTCACGGTCGCCTCGCAGGTGTGGCTCCTCTCAATCTCAGGGCCAACACCCGCCTCTTTACGGTGGCCTCACCCCTCCTCGACTCCACTTCTCACAGGGATGGGGTACGAGGCCGATGACGGAGAAGTGGCGCAGATGGATGCACGCTCCTACAATCATTCCGTCAAACTTAGGCGCCATGGCCACCAATCGCCATGAAGTTGACGAACCGCTAATATCCACTAAGTTTAAAGACCGCTAATATATTTTATTTCCGGACTAAATGTCATTTTGACTATTTTTTAATAAAGAGGACAAAATTTAGCTTTAAACTTTATACATATGTCAGATGGAAACCAACAGAGGGAAAAGTAAATCATCCGATTATTTTTACTAGCATGGAACAGTGCGAATATTTTTGGCGCCCATGAAACTTTTTGGCGCCCGGCGTGACTTTACTCCTCTCAGCCATCCATCCAGCAAAGAACGGCCCAGATTTTTTTTGAGATTTTGATTATTTTTACTTCTAGTTTTTAGTTTTTGTACTTTTATCTTTTTCTAGCTTTTTCCCTTATATTTCTTTATATTATCTGTGTTAAAATAACCTATTTTTTAAATTTTAAAAAATAGGTTATTTTAACACAGATAATATACAGAAATATAAGAAAAAAGCTAGAAAAAGATAAAAGTACAAAAACTAAAAACTGGAAGTAAAAATAATCAAAATCTCAAAAAAATCTGGACCGTTCTTTGTTGGATGGATGGCTACGTCAGAGAATCTCGCTCGCTAAACGGCATATATGTGACCACTCGATTCCCAAATCTATTCATTATCCCAGAGTAGTGTAGGAGTGATTCTTTTTGCATCTTTATGTTTCTTGGACTTTATTTGCCTAATGGGTATGCTGCGATGAAAACATTAGAGGGGAAGTCATGCTGTTTTCTACTAAATAAATCCTCATCTACTTGCATGCCGAACCCTAATAAGAAAACCTAGGTCTACAACATGAATAAAATTTTGTTCGTACCTCTTGTAACAACTTGCTGCAGGAAATTTGATAACGTCATGATAAGCAGGTATCTTCAAAAATATAGTTTCCTAAATTTAATTACAATTTAAAGTGATGTGACTAAGTGTATAATGAACAATCGAATTAAAACAAGTGAAAATCTAGAGCCGAGTCCGTAATTATATTTTTTCCACGGAGCAATCAAATATTAAAATTATTTAAAAAGCATTAGAGTTTTGGAAAATATATACGCTCTATTTTTGCTAAATATACTTTAAAAAAGCCTTATATTTTTTCCATGGAGCGATCAAATATAAAAATCATTTAAAAATGATGCTGTTTTATGCATGGCTTGAAATTTTTCACACACAAATCTCCCTTCACATACTTCCCGCTAATGTAAAATCTTCTCTCCAATAATCTCAGGCAAATCTCTCAGTTCAACTTTCCATACGCCATAAATCTCTCAGTTTAACTTTTCACCAGTCGGTCCAGTACTCCAGCCCACCATGCGGCCTCCAAATCTCGGTCGACACTGTCCCAAAGTCCAATCCACCGAAACCTCCAGATCCCAGTCCCAGCCGCCGCCTCTCCTCCTCGCCGAGACGCCGACACACCACCACCACTCCTCCCACCCATCGCCTCCACCGTCCCATGTCCTCTTCCCGCCAATCGCCGCCACCCGCCCGGCCGCCCCACCTCCGCACCCCACCACTCCTCGCGGCCGCCCACCACCGCCCGTCCTCCTCTCGGTCGCCGCCTCCCACATCCTCCTCCCCGGCTGCCGCTCGGCCGCCCCACCGCCCCATCCTCCTCGCGATCGCCCCGCCCCGTCCTCCTCGCGCCGCCCACCTCCCACATCCTCCTCCCGCCGGCTGCCGCCACCTCGCCCCACCTCCGGATCCAGATCGCCGCCTCCCACATCCTCTTCCCGGTCGGTGATGGAGGAGGAGCTGCGGAGGCGATGGGGACTCGGGAAGGAGGAGTATCGCTGCTTGCCTAGATGCGTGCGGCCTCCACCTCCGCTGCCGGCCGCCTCCTCATCGCCACGGCCGCGCGCGGCGGCGGCGGGCGAAGTCGTGGTGTTCGTCGGGCTCGGGAACCCCGACAAGGTGTACCAGGAACTCGCCACAACGTAAGTGCCGACTTTCCTGTTCAATGTAAAGCTATCGCTTTGCGGTGGGTTTGTCCTAGTCGGTCAGTTGACAAATGTTTTGAGTTTTACGCCAAAAAGTTGCACGCTTTGGTGGTGAAGACAGAACCACAGAGTTATCGACAACTGATACTATGTGCTAGACTGTAGAAGCAGGCTAGGAGCAGGTCTGTGAGGGTAAACCTGCTTTCAATTTTAGTCGGTGGATGGAAGATTTTTGTCATTGTATTGGGTGGACGCATTGTGTAAGCATGGTGGTTCTCGGTAATGCCATAATTGGTTTCAATGTTCTGGATGGTCGCCAATGGGCAGTTGTTGGATGAAGAATTTGAAAGGAACATTTTAATTTAGTTGTCATATGTTTATTTTATGCACAATCATTCTACTGTAACAGTTTATATTACCTTTTTATTTAGCTTAACATTGCTATAGTTTCAGACTCATTTATGTGGAATTGAATTACACATAACTTCAGTCTTGCACAATTGGTTCTGTTTGTCAGTGCTCCAATGTGCTATATCTCTTATATGACTTGAGATCATATTTGATTATTTACAGGTTGGATTCGAGATGATCGATGTTATAGCGTGGCGAGGTATATCATCGCCAGTATGCAGTTCAAGGCAATGGTTGGAAAAGGTAATATTCATACCAAGTACGTTTCTTTGCAGCTGGTACATTTTGTGTTGAAGGCTGGGAAGCTATCTGGATTCTTGATTTAATACTTGCCAGAGCTAAACTTGCTTCCGCAAGAGTCTTGCACACTTACTTTTGCAATCTAATGTATTGCAACTTTCAAGAATTGTCTCACAACAATCTTTGTGGGGTTTCTTGACTGTAGGTACTATCAAACATTCATAAGAAAAACTGCTTTGTCATTATTCAGGTCGTATTGGTGATGTCCCTATCATGCTTGCCAAGCCGCAAACTTTTATGAATGCAAGCGGTGAGTCTGTAAGTATAATAATCCCAAAACAACCTTGAGTACTAAACTACTAATTGTTCCTTTTTCTTTACCTTTTTTTGACACTCATTGAGTTTATACAGGTTGGGCAGCTAGTTTCATATTTCAAGATACCAATTAATCAAGTCCTTGTGGTAAATGTTAGTCTTGAGTTTCGCTTTTATCACAGATTGCTATAATCGACTCTTCTCTTCTATGCAGATGTATGATGATCTAGATTTACCCTTCTCAAAATTGCGTCTCATCGCGAAAGGTGGACATGGTGGGCATAATGGGTACTCCAGTTCTCTTCAACTTGTATTCCGAAACCCATTCCTTGTATAGCTTATTCAAAATTTCAGTCTTCTTTGTTTACCAACTATAGTCTGATGGCCTCATGACTTTGGACACAGTGCAATGTAACTGTATGTTGATCTCTAAAAACTGATTATAATGTGCTTAGCTATGACATAATGCAACAGGCATACACAGTTCAATGCTATATATCCTCTATGTTTTGCATCATATTTTCTGGACATTCTAATTTTGTGCAGAAACAAGATGATCCTCAAAAGAAGCAGCCACATAGAGCCATGGTTTACTTAGCAACTCACAAAAGAAGGGCTAAAGATAGAAGTGAACACGTGGTATGCCATATACACAATGTTTCTACTGTACTATACTAAGTTATCATTTGATCTAACTAAAAGAACATGGATTTATCTTCACTGTTAGGCTGAGTTAGAGAACCTCATGGATGAACAACTAGAATTAGCTCAAGATGATGAGGGAAGAGTTGCTAGTTATTGATGAAGTGATAAATATAGGTTGGTTCAACAATATTACTCTTGAGTGCAAAATATCCAAACAAAGACCACTGGACTGCTGCAAGTCAATTGATGATGCCCATGCTAAAGGAATGCCGATTGCTTGGCCTTCAATATGTGTATGATATTTCAACCTTGGTCCATATAATACTACATATATACTTTTTCATGTATCCTTAAAACTCAGTAATGTTTGCTACATGCAGGTTCGGAAGATTAATGGTTGAAATCTCATACTTGTTTCACCTCATGGATAGATCATCGGGCAAAGATTTTGAGAAGAATAGATAGATATCATTATGTCATTCTAGGATGAAAAGTTTGTGTTGTTATTCCCAAGACTTATTTTCTCAAATGGATTGTCATGTATGTTATAAAATTATGTGAACCATATTTTATATATTTCCCTGTGGAATGCAATGTTGGTGATGGTTATAATTTTGTGCAATATGTGATTCTTGTGAAAGAAAATAATTCTGCAATTAATTAATTGTCATTTCGAAAAAAATCATTACTTTTTCCTCTCTCTAGATCTTTGTGTATATATATTTATATGTATTAAAATAAGTTTTCACAAAATGTTTTGGTGTAAGAAAGTGTGTTGCTACTCATATTACAATGGTGTTACTATTGCTCCAAAAATGTGTTACTGGGGTAGCTTGTTGTAGCACATATTTGTGTTACCAGGGTAGTTTGTTGTAGCACATAATATGTGTTCTTATAGATAAGATATGTGTTGCAAGGTAGTAACATGTTTTCAGACATGTAGTAGGACTTATCACGTGTTACTTCAAACCTAGCTAGTAACATGGGCTATAAGAATACTTAAAAATTGTGTTACTGCAAAGACTAGTAACACATTTATTGACATGTAGTAGCACATAGATGTGTTACTATAGCTCCTTCCTGGTGTAGTGTATCCATGTGAAACTGAAAACTACATCAAACAATCGTCCGCGTAGGGATGGAAACAGTAAAGAATAATCTATTTTATTCCATATTTATATCTAAGAAAATGTGAATGTGATAAGTAAAATCAGTATTTGAGAATGTTCGTATCCGTATTTGAGAATATTTGTATCCATATTCGAGAATGTTCATATTCATATTCGAGACTATTCGATTCATATTTGATCTTGTTAGGGATGATTGTAAGAAGCAATTTTCTGATGAACCAAGATTCACATCTAAGAAGTGAAAATTACTTTGCATGATTTTTAACTCTATGCGCTACACTGCTAGCTTGTGTAGATATGTAAGCATATTATATAAATTTGTTGTACCGAGATTTGTTACAAAAGTTTTAGGATATTCGTATTCGACCAAATTAAGTACATATTCCATTCGGATTCATATTCGTTACGACATTCAGTTCGTATTCGTGTTCGAGAATATTCAAATTCGTATTCATATTCATTTTAAAAATATGAATTCATATTCACACCCGCATTCGTTTTAAAAATATGAATTCGTATTCGTATTTAGGACTATTCAATTTGTATTATATTCGTTTCTATCCCTACGCCCGCCGATATATTGATGCCCTTTTTGAGGGGAAAAAATCAAAACCGCGTGCATATGCACACCTGCATGCACTATCGTAGAGCGTCTGTGTTCTGACAGGGGCGGAGCCAGGAATTGAACATAGGGGGGGCAATATGGACAACAGGTAGAGTAGAACCAATAAATTATACCAGATTAGCACTTGAACCAACAGGCTTAAAAAAACTATGAATTATCTTTCTCTTCTTCGTATCATCTAAAATTGTAATAAATAAATGAATTAATTCGTTAAGGATGATTATTACTTGCTCAAAAGAAATTCATAAATACGCGTGCAATGCATCCACCGGCTATGGAAATAGACCAAACAATTGAACAAACATATTAAGTACGTACACCCCCATTTCATCAACCAACTACAATTAGACTTGGCCAGCCACGTCAAATTCCCAATCACCGGATTCCTCGTATTGCTGCTGTCCTACGCTGTAGCAATACAGGCAGATCCTACGGCTCGTGCTGTCGTGCAGAACTATAGAGTAGAGATTACCATTACCTGACGGGGACGGGCGAACGGCGTCGGCGGTCGCGGAGCCGGGCGGACGGCGTCGGTGGTCGCAGAGCCGCGGAGACAGGCGGAGTATGCCAGTATGGTTTGCACTTGCAGCACTTTGCCGTAGTCGTCGCTTGACGCTTCGCCTCCTTCTCGGGCTCTCGGCCTGATTGGGCTGCTGCATGGCTGCATGCGAGTAAAATACGAAACGTCACTTACTCAAGACTCAGCGGCAGCGCTAATTGCCATTGGCTTGGGCTGCCGGCTGCATGCAGCATGCTAATATGCTATTACCTGCAATCCTGCATGGCTGCATGACCAGTGGGCCATGGGGGGCTGCTGCAGCGTTGGGGGGTGCCAGGCCCCCGCCCCCCTCTCTCCGCCACTGTGTTCTGAGGTTCGTGCGAGGGAGAGCAGAGAGGAGAGAAAATGGAGCATGAATCTCGGAGCATACTGCACTGTGGGGACAGTACATACGGATGCATGCACGAGTGGAAAAACCGCTTCGATCGTAATCTTCTTCGTGCGTTTTACATAAGGATCACTGGTCAAAGTTTGAGCAGATGTTAAACTCTCGTGCAGCGTGTAATCCAGCCCTTGTTTCTGCCATGTCATATATGTTACGTTGTGCAGGGATCGAATAGAGAGCATTCACGCGAATAGCATACCATGCGTCAAGAACTCGATATTTTCATGCGCGTAACGAGCTCACCCAAAAATTCAAGGCGATGGCTAGGCTCCACCAGACCTAGTATATTAACACAAAGTGGGCTCTAGTTTTTTTAAATACTGCATTAGCAAGATTTTAAATTCAGAACCTTTTAGTTTTGATACTATATTAAATTATATGTACCAATAAAGTTACTTAAAAGATTAAACAGATAAGAAAATATAACAATATACTTCAACGAATGTACGTGTCCGACGTGCACACGCGTATGTGCGCCAAGACCATGAAGACGTACATATTCCTCAATGACTGGATTGTTTCCGTGTCCTACATGTACAACGCTGTGCAACGCAACGCGACCGGGCGGG
This sequence comes from Dendrocalamus sinicus, assembly GCA_036346575.1. Taxonomy (NCBI): domain Eukaryota; kingdom Viridiplantae; phylum Streptophyta; class Magnoliopsida; order Poales; family Poaceae; genus Dendrocalamus; species Dendrocalamus sinicus. Next base: position 15,142,678 of record CM070670.1, read on the forward strand.
CTGCGGTTGTGAGCAGGGCAGTAAAAACAAGCAAGCCCCGCTTATTCTAGATTCGGTTTGAACTTATCTCATGTTTTAAACGAGTTGATCTCGGGTTTGATTTTAAGCTTATGAGCTTCAACGAGCTGAGCTCAAATAGCTTATGAAGGCTCGGTAAATTTCCCAGCCCGCTTACACCTCTGAGTGCTTCTCTTTCATATTTATTCCTATTAAGACATGCACGATACTATATTATAAATTGTGATAATTTTTTAATTACTTGTTGAATATTGCTACGCGTTAATTCTCATCGAGTTTACTGAAGGCAAGCATAAGTTTGAGCATTTCTTTTTGTTAAAAATTGATGCATATTAAATTATTGATTATTAACGAGTTTATTTGAGCAAAGCTTGAGCCTAAGCTCAGACTTATCAACTAAGGTTTGGTCAAGCTGATCATACTCCCTCTCCGCCTCCATCGATCCGCGCCCGTGCGGCCTGACGCTCGTGTAGATAATAAACGTCGGCCGAGGAGAAACCGTTGGTTCCCCCTTGGCCGCGCCGCTTAATTCGTACCTCTGCCAAGCCGGCACGCGGCAAGCTGCGCTCGCCATCCCTGCAGTTTCTCGGCTGCGTTGGTTTCCCGGCTTTCTAGCAACAGCTTGTAGTGACGGGTGGGCCGCACAGATGAAAGTTACATCTGCCTCAGGACGTCACACTGAAGGTCTGTGTTGAGCGAAAGTTGGACCCAATTTTGTGATGATAACTAAAACAGTAGTCACCAGTTGAGGCGTGGAGCAGTAGGTGGCTAACAATTAGCTACTATTATCCTATTTGAAACACAAGAATTACATAGAAACAGTTCAATTTCTACACAAATGTAGATAAAATCCTGCAATCCAAACATGGCCTGTTTGGTTTCAAGAAAACTAGATTAGTGGGAATCTTACGATTCCTGGTCCTAACAGTAGAATGACATAGCAGGGAATATGACATTCGTATGTTTGGTACAGATGGTTAAGATACCAGAGCATTCCTAGGAATATTGGATTAAGTTGTTTGGGGGTGTAACATCAGAATCTATTGTGGAGAGAAAACTTTCAATATAAATTCATATTGTCACTACTACAAAAGAGACTATACTAAACAGCTATATCACAGACGGTTTATAATAGCAACCGTCTGTGATATTTTTATAGACAGTTATTAACACGAACCATCTGTGATAATTGAGACATCACAAACGGTTCGTGTTAATAACCATCTGTAAACTTTCACAGACGGTTCTTATCACGAACCGTCTGTGATAAGTGAGACATCACAGACGGTTCGTGTTCAGAACCGTCTGTGAAAGTTGCGAACATCACAGACGGTTCATATAAAAAACCGTCTCTGATATTCTGGACATGACAGACAGTTCTTATAACAAACCGTCTGTGATATTGCGGACATTACAGACGGTTCGTATTAATAACCGTCTGTGATAATTCACAGACGGTTATTATTGTGAACCATCTGTGATATATTGGTATTGTAGACCATTTGTGGTTGGAACCGTCTGTGATAATTTGCGCTATTAAATACTGGGCATACGTGGTCGATCTCGACACAGACCTGTCTTCATTGCGCTGCGCTGCATCGGTGGAGCCAGGCGGCTGGCTTTAGGGAGTTCGGTGAAAACATATCGCTGTCTTTTTAGTGATCAGAGGTTAGTAAGTACTCAATTGCTTTTAATAACCTATATGCATGCTTTTGTAATTGAAAGAGATGGTAGATAGGTTTTTGTTTAGATATAACTAGTTAGGTTTAGAAAGATAATGTTAGTTTGCTCAATTTTAGAATGGGTAAGTACTCATAGTTCACTTCTATATATTCTTGCTTAACATTATTATGTCATGAATACGTGGTAGCTAGCTAGTCTGATTTGCTATATAGTAGCGCTAATAATCATTTTTGACACTCATTTGTTACATGCGTAGCGTAAATGGACCGAAGCTGGATGTATATTGAGAACCATGTGAGTGTAGAGTACATTAATGGCATATCTGCATTTAGAAGAGCGGCCGAGCTGGATATGTTGAAGAAGAGATGGAATATATGTACTGTCCATGCATTGATTATGATAATCTAAAAATGTTTAGCAACTCAGCGCAGATCAAAACTCACTTGATTCAAAGGGTTTCAGAAAGGGATACAAATGTTGGACCAGTCACGGTAAAAAGAAGAGTACACAAAAAGGTAGTTATGACATTGTCGAGGGAGAGAACGATATGCCGGTTGTGGACTGTGCTTTCGATCATGAGGATAGGTCGTAGGATGACAATTGGATCAGATGCTACGTGATGCAGAAGGGAACTATAGTGAGAGAGAGTTTGGTAAATTCGAGGGCTTGATAGAGGACTCGGAGAAATCTTTGTTCCTAGGCTGCAAGCCACAATACACGAGGTTGTCATCAGTTCTAGAACATCTAAAATTGAAGGCAAGCAATGGTTGGCCTAACAAGAGTTTCACAGCATTGTTAGGTCTCCTAGCGGACATGCTTCCAAAGGAAAATTTGTTACCGAGAACCACCTACCAAGCCAAACATATTCATTGCCCATTGGGAATGGAAGTAGAAAGAATATATATGCATGTTCGAATGATTGTATCCTGTATCGTAAAGAGTATGCTAGCTTACATCGCAACTCACCCCTGTTACTGTGGTACTCAGTCCCCCTCAACGTCGCAGTAGCTGCACGTCCACACCAATTACTGAATATAGTGATGCCCACTTACAGGGGCGGACCCACAGGGTATGCCGGGTGGGCCACGGCATACCCTGGGGCCCAGCCGATCCAGTCAACGGTTCGCCTGCCGCACGAGGGGCTCAAGAAGGATGGCTTCGTTTGCAGTCTCGCAGAGATCAGTCGACGGTTCGCCTGCCGCACCCGCACGAGGGGCTCAAGAACGACGCTTCGTTCGCAGTCTCGCAGAGATCAGTCTTGGTAGCCCAGAACGTATTTGAGAGCTGCGCGATGTCGTCGGTGGAGAAGAATGATGGCAGCTCGTCCGTGGACAGCTTCACGGGGAATCTCAGCTCTGGAAGCAAAGAGAAGCTACAACTGCCTTTTCCAGGGGCAGGTGCCGCAGCTATCTTTGAGCATGCCAATGGGAAATTCAGTGAAGCTCGGATGAAGAAGATCATAGCGGATCAGCACTTGGTTGAGCTTTAGAGCTTATGTTGACGGATCCTGTGAGGGCAAAGAGGTGTTCATTTCTTTTAGTGCATGTGTAGATAGTGGTCTGATATATTCAAAACTGACCATTTTCTTGTGAAATTTGAAGGCTTCTAAATAACCGGCAATCTGCCGCCAAGGCGCAGGACCTCAAGGCATTGTACAGGTCGGAGCTTGAGCGTAAGTTTCAGAAGCTGAAGATGGAGGCTAGTACATTATCTACACAATTGACATGGCTGCAGGTCTGTTCTAAGAATCAAAAGGTGGTGTGCATTTTGCTTTGGGCTTAAATTTTGACAATATTAGTTAGTTACTGTTGTAGTGTGTGTTTGCAGACAAAGTCTGATGAACTTACAGCTCAGAACAATGAGCTAAAATTCGAGGTGGAATCAGTCGAGAAGCTAGGACAGCTGAAAGATGGTAAGTTTATTTTGTTGTTTTTCAGCATTTATGTATGTAAAGCAAGGTTATCGAAACTGGTTTTGAATTTTTAAACGGGGGCACCAATTTTCAAAAATATTTGGTAGTTTTTGGGCCGACAATGTCAAATAAAAATATGCCAAAATCAATATAAATTGGAGTAAAATGAAATATTTGAGACCAGTTTATACTCTAATCACCATTTTCGGCAATTTTCGGTTGATTTTTATAACGCTGATGTAAAGTTCTTGTAGTGGCAATAGAAATTCATGTCTTGCAATCAAGTCAAGAAAAAATTTATGTATCTTGCGATCGAGTTGATGCATGATGGCATATATTTCATTTCCATAGCAAGCTCTTTTGGTTGTTGCCTTGGATATGCAACTTGCAATATTAATTACAAATTTTACAATTATTCACCGAATTGGCAAATGGTTTTACCGAATTGCATATGAAAATTTTGGTGTGGCATACTCTTTGGTAAAATCCTGGGTCCGCCACTGCCTACTTACATATCGATGATATCCTGGTAATGTACCTCTTCAGAATACTACATAGATCTTTCTGGTGGACGCCTTAGCTTATCTTGTATCGTTATGTAGGAGTCCACGCCTTGCATCCTCAGAGTCAGACTTGTTGGCTCTATTCCCTTTGACGCTGGGCAAGGGATTGCATATCCATGGCTGTCAGGGACGCTAGTGCATGGTGTATAAGTAGAGACTGATTTCATAAAGGTTCAGGTGGATATGATTAATGATGTTTTTTAAGAACTTTCCTCTTGAGAAGCCCCCAAATGAAGAAATTATGACATTAGGTGATGCCATCCACATATTCATCCAGTGCCCCAAGAGGGACATCGCCCTCGACTCGTCCGTGCCATGATCTCTGTATCTAGTGGCCCAAGAGGGATATCACCCTGGACCTGTCACATCGGCTCTAGTGGCTCCACCTACAGCTCCGGTCCTGAAGCCTGTTGCATCGGCTCCTGTGCAGACGCCGCCGAAAACGTATCATAAGCGATGCTATAAGACTCAAGAAAATAAAATTAAGGCGCATCCCGAGCCAGAAGTTCATTTTAGGAGTGTAGTTGGTCCCCGAGTAACAATTACCCCGGCTTGGTCTGGTTTGCAATACATTGCATACCTGGTACATGCAGAGGTCCAATATGAAGCCAAACCGGCATAGTGGATTCACTGTGAGATATAAGGATATGCATTTTCTCCACGACTCGGGCTACTTTGTCGTGACATTCGAAGATTATTCTTACTATTCAATCTCAATGAACTCGACGCCACACTTCTATGATACTGGACATTGTAAGTGTACTATACAATGAAGTTCTACATTCACGTCATACCGATAAATGTCATTACTCTTTCCTTATATATAGATACATGATCCAACAAGTCCAGCGACGGCGACAACCAGTGGGTTTCCTCGATTTACACTTGGTCTCGGAGCAATCTATCAACGGAAATGTATCCTTCATGCAAGATTACATAATGAGGGGATTGATTGCTCACAACGACAAGGAGTACATGGTACCCTTCAACTAAAGGTAAGTGCTTTACTAGTTGCCACATAAGTGTCATTTGTACTTTATATGCAACATGAACTTAGGATTAATCACTATGATGACATACAAGACTAGGTCTCATTAGATTTTGATTGTGATTGTACCAAAGTGGAGCAAGGTAATATACCTTGATTCCTTATTTAGGAGCAACCACGACTTCAGTCGTGTGCAAGTAATTAACAGGTAAACTCATTTCCTCCATACATAACTCTTTGTAATATTTCCTTTGTTTGCAATGGCTGAGGCTAACTTTTTTAGAATCACGTAGGTCGTTTACCGTTTATTTTGCCCTAGGAGGGTGTCATAACGAGTCCAGTGACATGCTGCGACATAAGACGTGATTTCCGATACCCGCTACAACACAACAATCTTATATCACACTTTGTTATAATGCCTCTAGAATTGACAATACCTATGTATGTAATTCTATATATTTTGCAATGCCACTACCAGCTATAGGGCAACGTATGTGGATTCTACATTTGCCACCATATGAAGGAAATCACGGACACTAAGATGAATGATCCAGAGGTTTGTCAACCTTTCAATAATTATTATTATCTGATTATATATATGTATATATATACACACATGCTAATTAATGACTTAACATTGCTCCTAGCAACAGGGGGTGGACTTCGACGAAAGTGCATATGATCATGACAAACTCGTCGAAATTCATGGAAGCCTCTCCCAATTCTTGCTAGCAGAGGTCATAAACAAGTCTGGAGAGTTCCACCCCGGCAATGATTATAATTAGATGCTGAAACATTAGATTCAATTGTACAAATCACTCAATTGTGCTTAATCAAACACATCATTCAATTTAATTCATTTGTGAGATCTGTGTAACAATTGTCATGCTATATATATGCGATCGCTGGTGTTGTTTCATTCCTCTTTGTGATTTATGTTATAATTGTTCTGTGCTATATACATGATCTTGCTTGTTTTCAGAGGGCATGGCTAGCATATCCTGAGGCTAGCCGAAAAAGGGCAAATAAAATCACTATTGAAATAGCTATCACAGACAGTTCGGTGTTCCAAACTGTTTGTGATAAATATTCCAGATGGTTTCAAACACTGAACCGTCTCTGATATGAACGATATCACAAACAGTTTTTGATATTAACTGTCTGTGATATGGTGTATATCACAGACGATTCGCTATTCCAAACCGTCTATGATATGAACCATATCACAGATGGTTTTTATAAGAACCGTCTGTCATAGTCAAGTATCACATACGGTTTTTTATAATAACCATTTGTAATAGTCGGGTATCACAAACGGTTTTTTAGAAAAACCATCTGTATTGTATGTTATCATAGACGGCTTGGGAGCCGTCTGTGATAACCACATATTATCAATGACACATAAACACAGACGGTTCAGGAACCGTCTATGATGATGGTTCCGAACTATCTGTGATAACACTGTCTGTAAAAGTGTGTGCACGATGTTTCACATGCTCGCCACTGGCGATAGATGCGTCGCATGCCTAGCAATACATGTAGTACATTATTCTGCCATGCATAGATATAGATTGGACTGAAATAACGTTCAAAAAGCAACAAGCTGGAGATTGCATTAAAATAACATTAATATGACTTCCAAGAAATAAATTTTAATAAGAACAAATTCATGAAACAAAAACTTGAAGTTTGTCCATGGCCACTCAAGGCTTTCAACAGTACAATAAATAAAAAATCCTAAATAGTTCCTCAAGTTTAAACATCAATTGGATTATTGTACATCCAATATTTATTAAATATAGCCAATCCTCTAACTATAGTTTATTCAAAAATATAAAGAATAACTAATTGTCACTACTACAGAGAAGGTCATATTAGACATATCATCACAAACTGTTCCCCGAATCCATCAGTATTGCAATTATCACAGACAATTTTACATGCATGACCGTCTATGTTATTAGCGATAGATAGAACTGTCTGTGATATATAATTATCACAGACGGTTCATATTAAAAACCATCTGTGAATTATCATAAAAGGTTCTAATAAAGAACCATCTATGAAGTCTACTATTATCACAAACAGTATGTGGTTGGAAGTATCTGTGATACGTCGCATTATTAAATATCTTGCAAGACTAGTCTTGACATATCTGTCTACTCTACATTGCACTGCTTTGAAGGAGGCGGTCGGTTTTTGGGAGTTTGGTGAGTGCATACCGTAGATTTGCATATGTTCTTGTAGATCGATTTGTTCTTTGTGATTTGATGTTAGTATTTGCTTCTAATTATATGCATTATAATAAAGACAGATGACAACTAGGTTTAGATCTAGTTTGGTAGCTTTCTCTAATTTAAGAATGGATCACTACTCCTAGTTTACTCCAATATATTCTTGCTTTATATATATATATATATATAGGATATATATATATATATATATATATATATATATATATATATATATATATATATATATATATATATATATATATATATATATATATATATATATATATATATATATATATATATATATATATATATATATATATATATATATATATGACGCTGAAATGGGACACCTAGGTGCCCAGACACCTAGGCTCCTGCCGTTAGATTGCTTTTAGATACGTGCTAGAGCAATGGTATGTATGGTATGTAATATATTAGGCATGCTAAATCAATCATGGAAGGAAAGTCTTAATCATGGATGGAAAGTCTCAATCACACTAGCATGCATCTAAAAGCAATCCAAAGGTAGGGAGACTAGGTGTCAGACACCTAGGTGCCCTCATTATTTATACTATATATATATATATATATATATATATATATATATATATATATATATATATATATATATATATATATATATATATATATATATATATATATATTGCTTAATGAATAGTGCATAGCTAGCTACATTAGATGGACAATTTAAGGTGAATGGCAATTATGTGTAAATATTAAACTAGCTAGCTATAGGAGCATTAATCTAATTTGATACTAATTTGTTACATGCATAGCGTAGATAGGCCGAAGCTGGATGTACATTGAGAACTGTGTAAATGAAAAATACAATGATGACGTGTTTGCTTTTAGAAGAGCGGCCGAGGAGGATATGTTGAAGAAGATGATGGAATATATATACTATCCATGAATTGATTGTGATAATCTGAAAATGTTTACCAACTCAGTGCAGATCAAAACTCATTTGATTTGAAAGGGTTTCAAAATGGGGTATACATGTTGGACTAGTCACGGTGATTAGAAAACCATACAGGAAGATAGTTATAACATCGTCGAGGGAGACAACGATATGCTAGATGTGAACTGTGTTTTGGATGACGATGGGTCATACAATGATAATTTAGATCAGATGTTACGTGATGCAGAAGGGGACTATAATGAGAGAAAGTTTGGTAAATTCAAGAGCTTGATGGATAACTCAGAGAAACCTTTGTTCCTAGACTGTAAGCTGCAATACACAAGATTGTGATCTATTCTTAAATTGCTAAAATTGAAGGCAAGAAATGGTTTGTCCGATAAGAGTTTCACGGTGTTGTTGGGTCTCCTAGCGACAATCCTTCCAAAGTAAAGCGTGTTACTAAGAACCACCTGCAAAGCCAACAAGGTTTTTTTATCTTTGGGAATGGAAGTAGAAAGAATACATGCATGTCTGAACGATTGTATCCTCTACTATAAAGAGTATGCAGACTTACATGTTTGTCCGATGTGCAAAGCATTCCGATACAAGCGGAAGAATGACTCCGATGATGGCAAGGGCATCGAGGTGAAGCAAGGACCTCCTACTAAGGTGTCATGGTATCTGCCTGTAATTCTCTGTTTGAAACATTTATTTGTTAACTGAAAGGATGCAAGATTGCTACGTTGGCGCTCAGAGGAGTGTAAAAAAGATGAAAGGATAAGACATGCTGCCAATTATGCCCAATGGAGGAATATCAATAAGATATTCATAGGCTTTGCTGCAAAACTGAGGAATATAAGGTTTTGGTTGAGTATGGATAGAATGAATCCTTTCGGTAACATAAGCAGCCGATATAGCACCTAGCATGTTCCTCCTTGGTTGTGTATGAAGTAGAAGTACATTTTGATGCCACTACATATCCAAGGGCTGAAGCAACCTTGGAATGATATTGATGTGTACCTAGCACCATTGCTAAAAGATCTTGTGACACTATATGAAATGAAGACGTATAGGTATGGAATACGGACGAACAAGATAACTTGACTCTATATGCTATGTTGTTCTGCACCACCAGTGATTTTTCTTCCCTTAGTAACCTATCAGGGTTGAGTACAAAAGGAGCCAAAGCCTATCTGCACTGCTTGAATTATACCAAGAGTATGTAGTTAAATAACTCATGCCAAACTATATACATATGTCATTGTAGGTTCTTCCCAAGGTATCACCTATATCGCAAGATGAAGAAACAATTTGATAAAAAAAGAGAATTGCTGAGCTCCAAGGCCTTTTAATCTAAAAAAGGTCTATGATATAGTTGAGAATATTGATGTTGTACTTGGAAAGGGACGTAAGTTGAGGACCTATTAGAAGAATATGTGGAAGAAGAGATCAAGTTTGCAGTTGCATCGACATTAAGCATATGGAGAAGAATATATGTGATAGCTTGATTGGTCTCTTACTAAACATTTATGACAAAACAAAGGATGTGTCAACGCATGGTGTGACATGGTTGCTGTGAACATCAAGACTGAGTTAGCACTGATAGAGACCGATAAAGGCCAGACATACCTTGCCCCAACTTGCTACACTTTGTCTAAGGACGAGAGAACTAAACTATTCTAGTGCTTGTATGATATGAAAGTTCTGTCTAGTTACTCTGCCAGCTTGAAGAAACATGTTTACATGGAAGATTTAAAACTAATTGGCATGAAGTCTCATGACAGTCATGTGCTAATGACATAGCTGCTTCTTGTTGCAATTACAAGTGTTTTACTGAACAAGGTTCGAGTGACAATCATGAGGTTGTATTATTTCTTTAACAAAAGGCATCCTACATAGAAAAGTATATAATGAAGAGATTACTTGCTCAGAGCAACAAGGACTATATTATGGCACCCTACAAGTTTCATTTGTACTTTATACACAATATGAACTTAGGTTTAATGCCTATGGTGATATACATGAGTAGGTTGTATTGGATTCTGATTGTGATTGTACCAAAGTGGAAAAAAGATAATATACCTTGATTCCCTACTCAAGAAAGACCACGACTTCACCCATGCGCAATAAATAATTGACAAGTAAACTCATTTCCTCCATACATAACTCTATTGTAGTCTTCCCTTCATTCGCAATGGTTAAGACTAACTTTTTGGAATCATGTGGGTCATTCAACATTTACATTGCCAAGGGAGAGAGACACAAAGAATCTAGCACCACACTGTGATACAGGACATGATTTTCGGTACCCGCTATAACACAACAATCCTATATCACACTTCATATAATGCCTCTAGAATTGACTGTACCTAGGTATGTGATTCTATTTTTGTAGTGCCACTAGCAGCTACAGGGCAACATATGTGCATTCTACGTTTGCCACCATATGCAGGAGATCATGAGCGCTAAAGATGAATGATCCAAAGGTTTGTCAATATGGCAATAATTATTTTGTGATTATGTATATCTATATATATGTATATATATATATGCTTATGATTTTACTCCTCTCCTAGCGATAGGGATGAGAATTGACTCAATTATATTCGATCTTAATGAACTCTCCGAAGTTCGAGGACAGCTCTCCACCTTCTTGATAGCAGAGGTCATTCACCTAAAGGGAGAGTTCAACCTCGATGACAACAATTAATAGATATTCAAACATTTTATTCAATTGTAATTCATTCAATTATACTTCATCAAACAATTTTTTGAATTATAATTCATTTGTGAGATCTGTGTAATGATTATCGTGTGCTATAAGATATGCAATTATTTGTGATCTGCTTGCTTGTTTTCAGAGGGCATGGCTAGCATTTCTTAATGCTAGCTAAAAAATAGAAAATATTTTAGCTATTCAAAGAGCTATCACAAACTGTTATGATTAAGAATCGTCTATGATATCTGACATATCATAGATGGTTATTTTGAAAAACTATCTATGTTGTGACTTATCACGGATGGTTTGAGAGACATCTGTGATAACCACCTATTATCACAGACACAATAAATCAGATAGTTTGGAAACCGTTTGTGATGAGGATTTAGAACTATCTGTGATGACCTTTTGTGTGGTAATGTCTCAAACCATATGCTACCATCGATGGCCATCTGAATATAAGACTGTCTATACTCGTCCTGAAGAGAGAACAAGTAATTTGTCTTGTTGGTCTCAGCACAAATAACAACACCAACCCTCATACAATTCTCAAATGGAATGGACTCAAATTTGTGCAATTCTTCGAATACCTTTTTCTTTCTAGCTACATCATCTTGGATGAATTGAAAACAACTAGCTAACTTGGCAACATTATCATTAGCACTGGCTAACATTGTCTGGATAGAAAGCATACATGGACAGACCGAGTCTATAGGATATTCGTTAGCTCTAGTTCTTCTTCTCTTGGACCCTCGAGGATCTTCTGCTCCGTCATTTCTTGGTTTGGATTATGGTATAGTTCGCATATTCCATTGGCTCTTAGTTGAACTATTGCCAGGGCTCTGTTCATCCATAATAGTATTCATGTCTTCAGGATTATCATCATTTGCATTTATTTCCTCTATAATTCTTTTGAGCATTTGCTAGAGATTTAGAATCTTCTCCAGTCACATGATCTTTCCCAAAAACAACTGAGACTTCTTCTAAAAATAGAAAAGGTTTGTTCCATAAGCCTTTTAAAGTTAGATGGCTCTACATATTAATTTAGAAATAATCAATCACAAATATAGTACCACTTCTAAGCAAAAAAGGGTTTATGTTTTCATACCTTCATCCAATTATCATATATATTTTTTCTCACACACAACATATTTATTCTTTTCCTTCCAACCAAAACACCTAGCACTAGGTCCAACATCTCAGTAAGTGCATGAAAATAATGCTTTAGTGCATTTAAACTTGATTCAATATGTGGATTTCCTTTGAGCTCACAGTTTGGAATTCTTTTGTGTAACCATTGTTCTAACTAAGCAAGATATCCAGTATGAAAGCCATTGTCAGCCTTCCAACTCCCCTCTTGGACCAACCGTAGCAAGCAATGCACTAAATGTTCATCTTCTTCATTGCTCCACTAATGATTTGGGTTTTTGTTCATTCATAGAGCTTGTGTGCCAATGGATCCCCCATCTATGCTATGCCATTGTATAGTAAATATAAAACAGAGTACTAATTTGCGCTTTGACAAAAGTTGAAATACCACTCATTTATTTCATTAAGAGAGAGAGAGATAAGATAATACAAACACCAACACAAAAGGGAAAATACCTACCAAACACGGTAACCACTAAAATAAACAACAAACCAACCTAACAAGCACCTTAGAACCCAACATAACAAAACAAGAATGGAGTGCATTATGTTGAAAGTACAAACATGACACTGATTTCACCTTGAATGAACAAACATTTGATATGCCATAGCATATCTCCTATTTGTCCATTCAGTGCTACTTTCAATGTGGGTGATGGCTTCACCATCTAAAATAGTGTGACCTATAGATGTGGTTAGTCCACTAATCTACTCAAAAAGGATCAAAAGGCATCTCTCTTTTTATGTGATTGTGAAGAAGAGCACATGTAGAAATAATTCTACACACACTACAAGAGATGTGTCATTTTGTGACATATATGGCATGACAAAGGGTCTAAATGTCACTAAATCATCTAGTTTATGACGTTTTTGTAGAGGTAATTTGGCTTAGTGACAAAAATAATATGAATGTCACAAAAAATGTCATGATGCAAGTCTAAATCAATGTAGTGCAATATTTGTTGTGTCATTAGGGCTACTTTGCGAACGTCATAAATTAATGACAAAACTGGTGTGTCAGAAATTATTATATAAGCATGTAGTGACAATATTTGTTGTGTCATTGGGGCTACTTTGCGAATGTCATAAATTAATGACAAAACTGGTACGTCACAAATTATTATATTGAATTATTTAAACCATCATTTTCCTTGTTGGCATACGGCCCACCTATCAAGATAGGTCCCACCGCCACGTGGCCCAACCAACTGTTTTTTTAATGAGCTTGCTTAGTAGGTCTGCTATTGACATACGTCATTTTTGCATATATTTAGCCGTCATTTTACCCTCATATTCTTCGCATTTTGGAACCATTTATCGCTATTTACATGCTTTTCTATATTTAATTGCTCAAATGGGACCATTTTATATTTTTTGTGCTTTTTCCGTAGGTCGGCGCGATCTAGGCGCATAAACGACAATTCTGGACTTTCGGGACTACTCCATATAGATGTGCGCATCGTTACGGATGCGTAGGATCAAACCGCGATGAAATCGGACTCCCGGAGGGCCAGAACAGAAGAAAACACTAATGGAGAAGGGCCAAACTGTAAACCCTAGATTTTCCAAGGACTAAATCGCAAAATAGAAAAAAATTCCCCAACTCCTAAGCCAGCCGCCACCAAGGAAATCGCGGAGCCTGGCACTTCTTCTCTTTTTTCCTCCCCTTTGCTTCATCTCCTCCTCCTTCTGCAGCCACGGCGCCGGCGGGGCCGGGCCATCTCGCCGGCGGCCGCCCCTGTTCCCGCCTCCCTTCTCCATCTACTCCACCCGCCGCTCCTCCAGATCGGCCGACGCGCCATCTACTTCCGCCTCCCATCTACCGCACCGAGCCTTCCATATCGGCCACCATTTCCCCCGTGCACCTCCACCCTCTCCTCACCGCCGCCATTCACCACCTCCCTCCACCCGCCGCTCTCCCTTCTCCGCTTTCCCCCCCTCGCCTCACTTCTCCACCGCCGCCATCTCCCACCAAGCTCGCCGACGGCCACCCCTCCACTGCTCTCGGCCGCACCCCACTTCTCCATCTCTCTCCGTCGCCTCTCCCTCTGGCTCCATCTTCCCATTCACCGTCGCCTTCTCCTTCTCTCCTCCCTCATCCTCTGCTCACCGGCCGCTGCTCCGTGCGCCTCCCTTCACTTGCTCCCTCCTTCAGCCGCCAACTCCAGAGACCCACCGCTGCAATCCACCAGTGCGTCGCCTGCGCCCCTGCTGCTCCATCACCGCCACCACATCCCGATCCACCGCCATCCGTGCGCCGCCATCCCTCACCAGTGCGCCGCCGCCTTGCTCTCCTTCTGCACTTCTACAAGCGAGCGCCGCATCATCGCCCCGACTACCTCTTCTCCGACGTGCGGCTGCATCACTCCCTACACCGACAGCGCCGCCGCCCGCCACCACTTCATCGGCATCATCGTCGACGCCGGTGATGTCTTCTTCCTCGGCTCTACTTCTTCACCGACCTGATTTGCCCCCTCCGCCGGCTGCATCATCACCGACACCGACGGCGAGTTCTTCTTCACCAACCCCTCGGTTCATGCTCCAATCTTTCTTCCCTTCTTTAATTTCTGTTCTCAATTACTGTGTTACTGAATTACTTTTAGTGCTTGTTAATTTCTATTGCCCAGTGGATTATTATCTGATATCTGTGATGGATGCATGAGATCTGTGAATGTGCAGTATTTTGTTAATTTGTGCACTGTTAAAACTGTTGGTTCATGCACTGTGATTGTGGATGTGAAATGTTATGTTGATTTATGGATCATGATGATATGGGCAATGGTTCTGATCATGTGAGTTGTGATCTGAGTGAGATTGTCTATGTTGGCATTAGGTTAGTTTGTTCTTATGATCAGTTTGTGATTAGTACTTGTGTAGGGTCTGTCCTATTTTTGCAGTTGTCGGTATCTATCTGTGTTTGTGTTTGTGTATTGTCTAGCGCGATTTAGTGAACCGGCGACCGTTTCCATTCCCCTTGCTGTCCTCGCGATTTAGTGAGCACCAGTAGTCTTAGTCTAGTCCCTGTGGAGAACACGACACTCGCCGCTATTTCAGTGGCAACCCATGCACTTGCGGGTGTGCTATTTTTGCACGATCAGCTATCCCACTGATATAGTGACATTTGTGCTTGCAATTATATATTTTACTATGGTTTATGGATTACTAAATACATATGTGGCTGAGTACCTGTGCAATCTATTTTTATCTTGATGTCTTATGCACGGTTTGAATTGAGCTGTGACTTATTTGCATGTAATTTCAGAAGCAAAATGTATGTTCAGAGATCCATGAGCTTGAGAGCGAACTACATCTGAGAAGGCGAGGAGCGAGAGCTTGAGCACGATGGGTAATCTGCAGAAGCAGGTAGAGGATCAAAATGATGCACCAAGGCTTCCTTCGTTCCTTGTTTGGCAGCAAATTTGCATCATCTGATGCTGAGTAGTAAGCTCTCAAACTTAGGCTATAGATGAAATTTTGGTGGCTAGAGTTATCATTTTGATATGGATACCTGTGATGAGGTTGAGACAACAACTATATGTGTTTTGAATTTGTGTTGAGACACTAACTTTATGTGTTTTGAATTTGGTGATGCATGAAATGCTTGATATTTAATATCAGACCTGATTTGATTTGAATGTGTGTTGAGACAGCAACTATTTGTGCATTTTGTTGGATGGTTTGAATGTATGGGCTGATAAAAATATATGAGCTCAAATTTGTGGGCTGAAAAAAAAATATGGGCTGTAATCATAAAAAAATGGTACCCATCGGGCCAGAGAAAAAAAATAGCCCAATTACTATTTCAGCCCAAATAATTTATGACGTTTTTTAAATCTGCCACGTCAGCGTGACATCAACATTTTATGACGTTTCTAAATCTGCCACGTCATCTGCCACGTAAGCATTTTTTATGACGTTTTAAAATCTGCCACGTTAGCATTTTTTTATGACGTTTTTATATCTGCCACGTCAGCATTTTTATGACGTTTTTAAATCTGCCACGTCAACATTTTATGACGTTTTTTTATCCTATGTGGCAACTGCTACGTGGCAAGGCGTAGGATTTTGTGACATAAAACAATTGTCATAAGTTATTGTGACATTAAAATGAATGTCATAATTTTTGTGACACGGGACAAACAAGCGTCATTAAACAAATTTGTGACGCTCATTTTTTGACATAACGATTTTCGTCACACAGATGTCATAAAAGGTGAATTATGACATAATTTTAGATATTATGACATAAATGATATGTCAAAAAATGGCACTTCTCTTGTAGTGACATAACTTTCACGGGATAATAAGAATGTCCTCCAAGAATTGCCCATTGTAAGTTTGAAGCATCATTAAATTGATTTGGGTGATAATGACAAATGCAAATGTGAGACTAACTCGTTTATTGATTATGACACTGCTTAGTCTTATTTGGATGAAAAGGTGAAAATCATAAAAGGTATGCATTCCACATCATATTCCTATATCTTATTGCATTCCTTGGATCCAAAGTATTGATGGAACTCTACCAAAAGTATAAGATGAATATGTGCATATGTTTTAATTATACATTCTTGTATGCACACATTTAGGAATAGTTCACTCTATGTTTTGTTGTTTCATTAGTATTGATTAATATTCTTTTTTCCACATATTAAGGATCTTTATGTTGAAACGTATCCTTTGAGTATATATAACTTGTATAATTCATATATACTATTGATTGCTTTAAACTCAATCATTTGCAAATGTGTTATCATCTTGTTCCTCTATTATATGTTAATGGTTGGATGATTAATGACATTCGTATGTATAAGCTTTGCTAGCAATTAATCTCAAAGATAAACACTTCCATTCAAATGAGTTAATTGCGTAGAAAACTTATTCTAGAGTATACAATTATTGTATACATATTGTATACTCATAAGTCAATCTTTTATCTTACTATTGTTGAGATTGTTATGAATTACCAAAAAGGGAAGATTGTAAAATCTAGTCCCTTCATTATGAGTTAATGGTGAAGTTTTGGTAATTGTTGGCAATTGATTTATGGACTAACATTTTCCAAGAGTTGGATGAATATGTTAGGTTCCACAAATGAGGATGACTTAGGATGACTTCATATGTTGAAGATTATCAAGTCAAGATGCGGGAAGGAAGATGGCTTTATGAGTTGAAGGCCATCAAGAAGAGGATGAATTATGAGTTGATGTATATCAAGAAAATGACTCAGACTGGAAGTAATGATGTGCATCATCAAGCTTCAAGAGGATGCTTAAGTTAAAGGTATGACTAGCTAGGGCTAAGCATGTGTTCATAGTCTTTTACCAGTCTTGGTGTTTAGTTAAAAGACCGGATTACTAATATAGGTTGCCGTACTATTAAGAGGAGTTATGTCTATTAGCTTAAGTTTCATCATATCTTGATAGCTCAACCTCACTTGCTCTAACTCTCCGTAGCATGATGCTTATATTTGCGAATATGTTTTATAAATGGTTGAAACTTATGTGTTGAATCCTTATAGCATAGGACTATACACTGCGAATGTGTTTTGCAAGTGTTTCAAGTCCATGTTTCCTACTCCTTGTGGTATGAGGCTTATGTTGCAAATGTGTTTTACAAATGATTGAAGCTCATACATAATCCTTGTGTCACAATTCCAAAAGTGTTTGAAGTCCATCAGTGGGTTCTTTTGGGCTGTGACTTATGGCGGTGGCTTTTAAATTCTGGTCTATTCATGAAAGGCAATACACAGAGGGAAATACTCATATACGATTTTGGCTGGTACAGTTGAAGTTGATACAGTTTGTACTATAATTTTTCTGTAGACCCCACCTTGAAAAAATGCACCGATTTTGAACCGTTATTGTTCATCTGTACATAAGCCAAAAGCCCAAAGTGCAAACCAACCTAGCCCATGTTTCATACTCCTTGTAGTATGATGTTTATGTTTGCAAATGTGTTTTGCAGATGGTTGAAACTCGTACATAATACTTGTGTCATGATTTAAAAAGTGTGCAAATGTATTTTTGCAACTGTTGGGAATTATATTTGATCCTTGTGTGCATGATACTATAATTTGTAAATGTTTTTTGCAAAATATGTTGAAGTATATGCACTTTTCAAGAAAATTGGAACTACTACACTGTGTCGTACAGTACTACCGCTAGGCAGAAGTATCGGCCTTGGTATCACAATACTACTACATTAGTTGGTGGTCAAAGACATGTGAGGTCGAAGACAAATGTGATCAAAAACCAGCGTGATCAAAGATCTATATGGTTGAAAACTTGTGTGGTCGAAGACAAATATGGTCGAAAACCAGTGTGGTCGAAGACCTATATGTCAAAAACCAGTGTAGTCGAAGACCTGTGTGGTTGAAGATCGACGTGGTGGTCGAAGACCTGTGTGGTTGAAGACTGACATGGTCGAAGATTGACGTTGTTGACATGCTCGAACCAACGTGGTCGATGTCTTGCGTGATCGGGGATCTGTGTGGTCGAGGATCTTTATGGTCAAAGCAACATGGTTGAACCAGTGTGGTCGAGGATCTATATGATCAAAACAACATGGTTGAACCAACGAGATTGAACTGACATGGTCGAACAAGCGTGGTCAAAGACCTATGTTGTCGAGGATCTACGTGGTCGAACCAACGTGGTCAAACTGACATGGTCAGAACCAGCATGTTCGGAGTCCAGCATGGTCGGAGACCTGTGTGGTCGAAAACAGCGTGGTTAGAGACCAGCGTGGTCAGACACCTATGTGGTCGAACCAGATAATGTGGTCGAATACCAGTGTAGTCGATGATCAGTAGTACCGACTCTGTATGAGCTATTCGACCTGCTTGCGGTACTACCGGCGCTGTATGAGTGGTACAACGAGAGTTGCGGTACAACCGCTTGTGTAGCGGTATGTTTTTCCAGAGAGACACTTTGCAGGAGTCTTCTCCTCCCTGGTGAGAATGGTAGTTCCGGGGTATGGAGCGGTACTACTGACGAGCGGTAGTACCAAAGTTCCGGGGTATGGAGCGGTACTACTGCCGAGCGGTAGTACCGACTAGTGGTCAACGTTACTACCGATTTTAGTCTGTAACAGCTAGTTTTTTACCATTATAGAGGGAAGCGATAGTACCAGCCATATAACAGTGGTATTACAGGTTTTATTGATTTCTATCTCCAACGGCTAGTTTTCGTGGTATGGGCTATAAGTACCCTCTTGGTTGGGTGACAAACCTTTGGTACTCCATTTCACTCTCTTAAGTTAATGCATACTTTTCCTCTTAATTGTGCATGTGTTGCATCTTATGAGTAAGGAGAAAGGCTCTAGATTGTATTTGTTGTATCTAGAGGTGGATTTCTTATCCACTTGAGCTTGTGCATTCGTTACACATGGTGAGAGTCAAGCAAAGGGCTTGACTTATTACTCTTGGAGGTTGCTGACTCCTAAATGGCTTTGGAGACGTCGTGTGTGGTGATCTTCTCAAAGAAGGTTATGAAGAGACCCAGCAAGTTGTGAAGGTTGGAGCTCATCAACCTGGAGCCGGAAAGAGCTACCATTAGTAGACTAAGGTGTTTGGCTTAATTCCTAGAGCCAGTCCAATTAGTTTGAGCTTACCTCAAATAGAGTAGGGGAGACTGACAAGTCTCTAAACACGAATTTTTTGTATGGATAATCCATTTTTTATTCGAAATTACATAAATATACCCGCGGGAAATTTTTTTACAAAAATAGGCTCCAGTCGCCCCCCATTGGGCGCCTGCCTCCTTTTGCCCAACCGGGAAGCGACATTTAAGGAATATGCGAACCGTTGAGCGAATCAATCTTGTCGCTGGCGTTGGCGACTTCTTCCGATTCTTTATGCGGTTGGCGATGGAATTTCAGTCGCCCAACGGCAGGGCGACAGGGAGGGGTTTTTTATGGCAGCACAATTGGCCACCCAGTACCACCTACCACTCTCATTCTGCACGCAGAGAAGAAACGAGAGAAGAAGAGGAGAGGAGGTTTTGCACTCATTCTGTGCACAGAGAAGAAACAAGAGAAGAAGACGAGAGGAGGAAGGGGAAGAAAAGGAGGGGAGAAGAGAAGGAGGGGAAGAAAAGGAGGGGGAGAAGAGAGGAAGGAGGGGAAGAAAAGGAGGTGAGAAGAAAAGGAGAGGAGGACATGGTTGGAGGAGGAGGTGAGGGAGGAAGGAGGAGTGGAAGCTATTCCGTCCATTTGGATCCAGGTATGTCTTGATTAAGTTGTATTTGCACTATTAGCTATATGAAATGTTGGTGTTAGTAAAACTTTTAGATGTAGAAAATGTACTACAATTTTAGTATGAAAATATTAGTGTCAAAAAGTTGTAGTATACATTTTGTAGTATAGAAATATTAGCACCCGTTTTAGTATAGAAAGTGTAGTTTAGTGTTGTACGATGTTATTTGACGTGTCGTAAATTTCATTCATACATGCAGGCCTACATCATCAATGGTCACTACATTGAGAGTTTATTACGGTGCTGGAATTATTCGTGAAGGTCCGAATGGTGTGGATTTGAGCGATTTTCCGCAAGTCACTCTCGTACTTACGGATGACGACAATGCTCGAATGACAGATGTGCAGCATTGGCTGACCCGGAGTTTTTCATTGGACCTCGAGGTTTGCAGCGTCGTCGTGCAAGGGCTTTGGAGCCGGTCTCCCACGGACATCAGATGGGAGTTGAAGACTTTGGTGCGCTCTGCTTCGTGGAAGGGCTTTGTGCAAGGGTGCCGGTGTCGTGGATACGAGTGTGTCCTGCTTGTGCAACCGTGCTCACTACAAGCCGCTGCGCAAGCTCGTGCGTCCGCTTATGCTTCGGGAGGTGCTAGCAGCTCAGGCGGGCCGCACGTTGGCGAAGGTGATGAAGTTGCCCGTGATGAAGCCGATGCAGTACATGGATGAGAGTTACATCCGTCAAGCCATAGAGACGGAACTGGGCAAGCCAATGCGGTACATGGAGGAGAGTTATAACCGTCAAGCCATAGAGACGGAACTGGGCAAGCCGATGAAGGAGAGTATAATGAGTATATCGTGCAGCAGATGGACTCTGATGACCAGAGGGCATGGGATGAAGAGGAAGCTGTAGAGGAGGACGAGGTGGATAGTTCCGATGATGAAGAAGTTCCTATCCCCCAGGAATGGAACCGGTTTAATGCGGAGGAGGGTGTTTCCACACATGATGAGCATGAATTACCATGGGAGTATCATGAGACAGAGGTTCGGTTACATGCTATGTTTGCTGACAAGGAAGCGCTGCATGATGCCATCAAGCTTTGGGCCCTTTCAATGCAGCGGACATTTCGCATCGTCAAATCAAGCCATGAGCAGTACATTGTGAAGTGCGAGTAGGCTGGTTGTCCTTGGAGGGTGCACGCACGTAGACCCAAGTATGGGACTCACTGGATTGTGTCCAAGGTGGAGCCGCACTCCTGCATTCTAAACACTGTCTTAGCGAGGCATCGTAACCTGACGTCCAGATTTATAGCCAATTTGATGTATGGGGAGATAGTGGAGAAGAAAGACATTACGGCCACACATATTGTGGTAGCTATTGAGAATAAATTCAAGTATAAGACTAGCTACACGAAGGCATGGCGTGCCAAGCAAAAGGCGTTGGAAAAATGTTTTGGCACTTTCGAGGCGGCGTACAACAACCTTCCTCGTATGCTTAAGGTGTTGCAGCAAAGGGACCCGGGTACGTACATCGCCATGCAGGACAAGCCGTCCATAAGTCCACCAGGATTTGCAGTGCTGCAGAGAGCATTGTTTGCATTTGGTGCTAGCATTGAAGCATTCAGGCACATGCTGCCAGTGATCTCAGTTGACGGGACCTTCTTGACAGGCAAATATAAAGGGCGGATCCTGACGGCCATAGGCGTTGATGGTAACAATCAAATATTGCCGCTGGCCATTGCATTTGTGGAGAGTGAGAATTATGAGAGCTGGCTGTGGTTTCTCAGACATGTGAAGGCTGGAGTTGTAGGCACCCGTCCTGGTGTGTGCGTAATCCATGATCGCCACGCTGGTATTATAAAGGCTATAAGAAAACTTCAAGAAGACCCTGAGGAGGCCTTTCCTTGGCCAGATATGAGGAACCGGTGGTGCAGTCGTCACTTAGGGGCAAACGTTTTCAAGTAATTCCCGAAACAATCTTTGATGAAGCTATTCAAGAGGCTGGCTAGGCAGAACCAGGAGAGGAAATTTGATGCTTTATGGGGGTTGTTGGATGAGCACACCAGGAAAAACGTCGAAGAGAGGAGCAAGGGGCCGGTCACTCATGGGGCGGCACAACTGCAAAGCTTACCAGCAATCGATGAGGCTAACCCAAGTGGTCCAAGAAGGTAGAGCTCACGAAACATCAAGTGCTTCTCGCAGTGGATCGAGAGGGAACCATTGGAGAAGTGGTCGCTGTTGCATGACACGGATGGCGCAAGGTATGGAATAATGACAACTAACATTGCCGAGGTCTACAATTGGGTTCTCAGGGGTCTCCGTTCTCAGCCCCTTGTCGCCATCGTGGAAGGTGTTCTTCACAGCACAATCCGCTACTTCAGGGAGAGGCACGTGAGTGCCACACTTCATGTGGCCAATCCCGGAGCCCTGTATTCGTAAAAAATTATGGCGTACATGGAGACGAAGGCACAGAAGGGTCAATTGCACACAGTGCATGTCATGGACAACAGGGAGCATCGTTTTGAGGTGATACTCCGTGATAGAGCCGGATTTGGGATGGCTCGTTCACTTATTACTCACGAGGTATATCTTGGAGATCATGCAAACGAACCTACCTGCACATGCAACAAGCTTAAGTTGTTACACAAGCCATGCTCTCATGTCCTCGCTGCATGCGGGACCGTGGGCATGGATCCTTCCAACTTCATATCCGAGTACTTCTTTAAGGAGAGAATACTGCAAGCTTGGTGTGGGGAGCTCCGGGGGTTCAGGGTGGTGGGAAACTTCGCCACTTTGGACATTTCAGCGAGGACCTGGGTTCCGGATATTAACATGCTGAAGGGTGGGAAGGGTCGGCGACAGAGCCGACGTATTAGAAATGACATGGACGAATCACAAGTTGGAACATCTGGTGCACGTTGTGGGCGATGCGGTCAGGAGGGGCACACAGCTAGACGATGCAACGCATGTCCTGATCAGTAGTTGTTGGAGACTACAGCTAAATTTCATGTACTATTTGTAAAACTTGTATGTTACATCCGTTTTATGTAATTTAGTTGGTGTTGTGCTGGTAGTTTAGTATTGCTCTGTTTACTTAGTTACTACATGTATTTACTGTTCGTTAAAATGCGATAACAACCAATCCATGACATGCTTAACATGTATTTGCTGAGTGAGATGACAAAAGAGGCCAGCTTTACCCAGTGAAATGACATAACGGGGCAGCTTTGCTCAGTGAGATGACAAAAGAGGGCAGCTTTGCTCAGTGAGATGACAAAACGGGGCAGCTTTGCTCAGTAAGATGACAAAAGAGGGCAGCTTTGCCCAGTGAGATGACAAAAAATGGCAGCTTTGCCCAGTGACATGACAAAACGGGGCAGCTTTGCGCAGTGAGATGACAAAAAAGGGCAGCTTTGCCCAGTGAGATGACAAAAGAGGGCAGCTTTGCCTAGTGACATGACAAAACGGGGCAGCTTTGCTCAGTGAGATGACAAAAGAGGGCACCTTTGCCCAGTGAGATGACAAAAGAGGGCAGCTTTGCCCAGTGACATGACAAAAGAGGGCAGCTTTGCCCAGCGACCAAAAATAAATCACATGCCTACCCTTCGCCTTATAAATTGAGGTGCAATGCATCTGCAAGAGACCACTACACAATCTAACACTACATCATACCTTCCTTCTCCACGTCGAGATGAACAACAAGAATCTAAAGCAATGGCAGAAATTCGCGGACAACATAAATGAAAAACTTAGGAAGGCTAGGGAGGAGTCCCGCGAGAAGGCAGAATGGGAGGAGACCCGCAAGATAGCAAGGGTTGCGGCGGCTCGCGAGGAACAAGCAAGGGCTGCTGCAGCTCGCAAGGAACAAGCAAGGGCTGCTGCGGCTACGAGGTCAGCTCCCCGCAATGAGCGGCCGCGTAGCAACAACCCCATCCCGGATGTGCCCGTCGAGCGTTTGCCGCAACTCCCACCTGAGGGGGAGACCCCCCTTTGTTGGTGCGGGGACACGTGCAAGTTCTTCAAATCCAAGGAACGCATCAGCCTAGGTATGCGTTACTGGGGTTGCGCAAACTACTCCAGTGACTACCCCAACCGCCGTTTTGACACCTCAATCTATCGGCAACCGGTAACGACCACATGCACCATTTTCCCCTACCTTTTCTCCTTCACAGCACGCACTAACACTTTCTCCCTTGTATTTACAGTCTCCGGAGCCCCTGTGTGGCTACCGCAAATGGATCGATCTTGAGATCCACCCTGCGGACCAATAGACCCTTGACTTCGAGGAGTGGAATATCACACGGGACAAGGAGTTGCTAGAGGAGGAGCGCCGCAAGAACGAGCACACCCTGCGTATACAACGCGAGACGCAAGCTCATCTTGAAGCGTGCACACGTAGGGAGCGGGAGGCTCGCGAGATGGAGCGCGAGAGAAAGAGGGAAATGGCGGCTAAGGCAAAAGAGGCCGTGGAGGAATTCAACGCCGAGCGGGCAAGGAAGGGAAAGTGGCTCCGGTCCACACAGTAGGTCGTACGAGCAGTTGGGTGGGTTAGTCGCATATCATGCTATATGTTATGCATGTAATAAAAATGTACGCGGCATGTTACTCCCAACTGTATTATGAAGTTTA
The DNA here is from genome assembly GCA_036346575.1 of Dendrocalamus sinicus. Classification (NCBI taxonomy): domain Eukaryota; kingdom Viridiplantae; phylum Streptophyta; class Magnoliopsida; order Poales; family Poaceae; genus Dendrocalamus; species Dendrocalamus sinicus. The sequence continues at coordinate 15,167,688 of CM070670.1, forward strand.
TTTCTATTTGACATAAGGTTATTATCTCGTCTGTTCGCATTTAATGATTCAGATAGCAAGTCATTTAACAATATTAACACACCAGTTCTCTCCGTACACTAATTCTCAGTAACATTAAAATATCACTTACCACTGTATGTATCGAACGTTCTACAGTCAATTGTTCTTAAAAAAAATTTCCCAAAATTTTTTATGCACCTACAACATCCAGTGAACATAAACTTTTATTACAACTACACCAAATTTTTTTCCAGTTTAAAACTACAAAATTGATAAAACTCTAAAAAATCACGGGGGACAGAGTAAAGTCGCCCCCCTATTGGGCGACTGCACTATATGTCGCCCATCCATTGGGCGACTGCATGATAGTCGCCCAATAGGAAGGCGACTAATTGCAGTCGCTCGTACGTACAGCGACACAAATTTAGTCACCTACCGGTTGGGCGAAAGGAGGCAGTCGCCCAATGGGGGAGCGACTGTAGCCTATTTTGTAAAAAAAATTTCCGCGGGTATATTTATGTAATTTTGAATAAAAATGGATTATCCGTACAAAAAATTCCTCTAAACACCACGGTAAAAAAGAATTGTGTCATTATGGTTTATTTCTTTGTGCTCAATTTACATTCAAGTAATTTATATTCATAGAATTAAATTGATTGCTCTTGTCATAGACTTAGGGTGTTGGTGCGCTTAGGTAAACCTAGTTGATTTAGAATTTATTTGTGCTAAACCAAATTAATTTCCACTTTCGCATTATGAACTTAATTTTAGCCAAATAAATTTGAAAAAATTTAAAACTATCTATTCACCCTGGTCTCCTCGGTCTTACACCCGACTTCCTTCTTGGATTCCAAAACATCTTTCGATGACATTACGTGTAGAAGAGCCCTTGTAATTAATGACCTCTTGGGGTGTTTCTGGATGACGTCCAGATCTGCACTCACTAAGATGGTGACGTTGGCCTCTATAAGGTGTAAGAAGTCGAATTTATTGTACGATTAATCCATTTTTATTCGAAATTACAGAAATATACTCGGGGGAAATTTTTTTTTTACAAAAATAGGCTTCAGTCGCCCCCCATTGGGCGACTGGAGCTAATCGCCCAACCGAATAGCGACACCTCGGCAGTTTGGTAACGGTTGGACGAGTTATTGCTGTCGTCCAGTCATTGGGCGACTGACATGCAGTCGCTTTACTGTTGGGCGATAGCTATTCCTGTCGCCCAACGCCCAAGCGACAACAATGGATTAAAACCCAGCGGCGAGCTCAGCCGCGGTCGCCGTTGCTAATTCACGATTTCGTTCGGCAACGCAAGAAAGGCGAGGAGAAAGAAGAGAAAGGAGAGAAGAGGAGGAAGGAGGAGAAGAAGAGGAGGGGAAAAAGAGGAGAGCGCGAGATCTTCAGATTTAGATATGTTTTCGAAAGTTTTCTTAGTATATTACATTTGTAGTATATTGTATAAAATGTTAGTGGTAGTAAAATTTAGTATAGAAAATTTTATTATAGGAATTTTGAGTATAGAAATTTTAGTACAATTTTTAGTATAGAAAATTTCGTTTAGAAAATTTTAGTATAGAAATTTTTAGTATAGAAATTTTTAGTATTGGAATTTTATTATAGGAATTTTAGTATAGAAATTTGTAGTATAGGAATTTTGAGTATAGAAATTTTAGTACAATTTTTAGTATAGAAAATTTAGTATAGAAATTTCTACTATAGCAATTTTAGTATAGGAATTTGTAGTATACGAATTCTTAGTATAGAAATTACAAAATTTTTGTATACATTTTTAGTATGGAACATTTTTATTACAGAGATTTTAGAATAATTTTTAGTATAGAATTTTTGTATAGAAAATTTATAGTATACAATTTTTAATATAGAATATTTAGTTAACGTAATTTTGTATAATTTAGTATAATTTTACTAGACGTAGAAAATTTTGTGTGAAAATTTTAGTATAATTTGTAGTATAGAAATTTTAGTATAGAAAATTTATAATATAAATTTGTTAGTATGGAACATTTTTAGTACAGAGATTTTAGTACAATTTTTAGTATAGAAATTTTTGTATAGAAAGCAACCGTAGGTGTAGATCTAGCTACAAAAAATTAAATATTTGTTATACTAAATTTATTAAACATGTAGTTTTACAAAATTAACAACACGCGTATGAAATCTGCATGCAGGTATGGCGCGTGACTGGCAGTATCCCCTGTTGGATGAGCACATGGACCGCGTGCATCGCGCTTCCCGTCGTGTGCCGCCACTGGGGAGCGCGGATGAGCCGGCTGAGGTGGGAGTGGTCCGGACGCGCACACCTCGCATGGCCTGGAGACTCGACCCCCGTTGGACAGCTAGATTTGCACTACGCCAGCATTTTAGTGCTGCCGTAAGAACGTTCCGTGCTGACCTTCACTTTGTTTGCAGGCTGCGGGATGCCGGGCTACTCCCTCTTGCCCGAATGGTGCAGGGCACATAGGAGGATGGACCCGCCTTGGCCGCAGGCGGTGACGAGGGCCCGGAGCGATCACGATGCTTCCCGTTCGACCGCTCCCTACTGACGGCTTTGGTGGGCCGTTGGCGGCCCGAGACGCACACTTTCTACCTCCCATTTGGGGAGATGACGTCGACCCTGCAGGATGTGTCCCTGCTTCTTGGCCTTCCGATCGCAGGAGGCGCTGCCTTCCTACCTGAGCCCCGGTCGAGTGGCGTGATGACCTGCTCGGCAGATTCGAGGGGGTCCTTCCCCTGGGTGCCGTGGGTGAGTACCACATCTTTCCAGCAAATCAGACCCATGGGCCGTCGCTGAGGTGGCTCGCACAGTTCCGGGTACGTGGTCTTTACAATCGATCGTGTCGTCGAAGCTCTTATTTGTGTTATATGGACTAATAACATCTTGTTTGTATTCAGGTGGAGCAGATGGACCCAGAGGCGGATGATCACTAAGTCTCGCACCACTTGGAGGCGTACTTACTATGGCTGTTTGGCTGGGTGCTCTTCACCAGCAGCCACGGCAACAGCGTCGACGCGCGCCTCATCAGTCATGCTAGGGTGATCGCAGACGGCGAGGCCCCCCAGGTCAGCTGGGGATCGACCGTACTTGCCGCGACCTATCGCGGCCTATGCAATGCGTGCTCGAGGACCAAGGCGAACTCGATCCTCGCGGGTTGTCCCCTACTATTGCAGCTGTGGTCGTTAGAGCGCTTCAGCCTCGGACGACATTTGCTAGATGACATGAGTCTGTATGGGCCCGACATGTATCCAGGGGGAGATGTTGACCGGCCGACGATGGGTTCTATTTGGTGTCGTCGATGGGTAAGTCATATATCAATTAGTTATTTCCTTTATACTAACGACGGTCGTACGTAACATCTATTCGTCCTTGCAGGTGCAGTTCGCACATGTCCAGGTCACGCGGGCGTATCTGCCCTTTGTTGAGCAGATCGACCGCCTCACGGTCGACGATGTGTGCTGAGAGCCGTACTCACAGGCGGCAGTGGAGGACCGTGCTCCCGATGGATTGTTGAGCCTGTGCTAGCGCGACCGGGCTTTCTGGCTGACGCGCCGGAAGCTCATCTACGACATCTTTGTGGAGGACTACTCGCTGCAGCGAGTGATGCGACAGTTTGGTCTCTACCAGGCTGTGCCGGTACCTGTTGGACCTGCACTGCCGCCTTCTGTGCACGCGTGAGTGCCCGTGTCTTATAAATTTGTACATACTTACTCATTCATTGGTAATTACTAACAAGTGGTCCTACAAGCAGGCACAATAGAAAGGGAGTGAAACGCGGCATGGAGTGGACGGTGAAGATGCAGGGGTGGGTTACACAGTGGGACCGTGCCCTTGACGACGTGGTTGACAAGGACCGCCCCTACGACAGCACAGAGTACACGGAGTACCTACGCTGGTACCAGATGCGGACACGTACGAGACTCGTACATGTTGTGGACCCGCCCCCCACACACCTCCCCGCTTCGATAGACATGTATCCCGAGCACCTCGCGCGAGATACGCACATCGCGATACGTTACACGTATTTTTGAACATTCCCTACTGGCAATGCTACGTTGGATAATTAACCATTTTATGTCTTTTCCTTAGTCTGACGTGGGTCTTTCGATCGTCACGGAGGCTGAGAGTATGCTGCACAGGCTCGCCGCAGGTGCCGAGGTGGGCCATGAGGAGCACATCAGCGCGTACCGTCGTTTCAAGGAGTGGGGTACACGTGTCGTGCACCTACGGTCTTGCACGAGGCTACCAGTGGCCTCCACATCCACACCCAGCACACGGACGGCACGGCCACCAGTGCCACCCCGACCGACGTGGCAGTACTCTGGAGGCTCTACGTGGGCATGTCCTCCAGCACCTCACCCGGACGAGGCTGGAGGAGCTGCCTAGGGACGGCCTCATACACCACCAGGCCAGCTGTTCTCGCGTCCTCCATACATCCCTAGTTTACCCACACAGGGGGTGTACTTGATATATGCCCCTTCTCCAGGCGCGATGACCTTCACTGAGGGTACATATCGTACGATCTCCGTTTTATCGCAAAGTTTTACATCTAAAACTAACGATATTACTTTTGCAGGTTATTTCCAGTCCGAGTCCCAGCACGGCCCCACCGCGAGCACGGGCGATGTGGACGATACTTCTCGAGTGGGTCGAGCAGCGATGCGGGTCGCACCTCGACAACACCAGACGTTCTCTCTGGCAGTGCCCTCCCCGGTGCACCGGAGGGCACACATCCAGAGGTGCAGCTGACTCCACCAGCTCAGAGGTGGGTGCGACACGCTCCTGATCGTTTTACGTTCTTGGAGCGTCGTAACCCGTTACAGCGGAGGACGGCCAAGCGGGGCCGTACGGGAGGACACGGGCGTGGAGACGGGGCAGGGCAGGGTGGCGCCTGATTCTCGGAGCGCCTGATTGTTTCATGTACTACTTACCTTTATTTAACGATGTGAACTTTTTAGTACTGTGCTGTGCTTATACTCCTCGTTACCTACTCAATAATATCAAAATATCACTTACCATCGTATGTATCAATCGTTTTAGGGTCAATCGTTTGTAAAAAAAGTTTTCCAAAATTATTTACGCACCTGCAACATACAATGAACATAACTTTTATTGCAACTTCAGCAGATTGTTTATCAGTTTAAAACTACAAAGTTGACAAAATTTAAAACATTCACGGGGGACTACATCCAGTCGCTGCCCCAGTGGGCGAATGCATTAAAGTTGCCCAACGGGTGGGCGACTAGATGCAGTCACTCCAGTGTAGGGCGACAGGGTTTATATCGGCTCCTGGTTGGGCGATAGGCTCCAGTCGCCCCTCATTGGGCGCAGTGGCGGACGCATGAATTTTAGAATGGGTGTTCGAAGTTATAAAAATAGTTTTCAGTATAAAATATAAAGATCTACAGTAGCAATAGTATAACTGCACGAAGAATTTACATTATGCAAAATATGATGCTAGTATAAATGGGAAAAAAAGATCAGCACTTACAGATCAATGTTTAGCGGGAACTCATAATCCGCGCCGCATACCATTTCCCAGCTTTGCATGACCGCATCATAACTAGATATCCGACCTGCAGTGGAATGAACAACATATACGTGGTCACCCTTAGCCCAGATAGAGTACATTGCAGCAAGATCTCCATTCTTGAATGCGTTGTAGAACCATGCATTTGCTGCAAGGAGGGAAGCTTTATTATCCTCGTGGAGGATACGCAGATCATCCCTGATTTTTGCAGCATGGGCATAAACTTCCTTTTGGATAGCTCTGTCCAAATTACGCTGAAGGGCTTCTTCGTCAACTAACATATCTTCAGTTTTTGGATAGCCATCAGCCTCCCCACTTTTAACATGGGCAATTTTGCATCTGCTCAAACTGGAGACTGCAATTTGAAACCCTGCACTGAAGAAGACATCTCTGAGAATAGCATATGGTTGTTTTCTACTTTCTAGTGATAAGCATTAGATTAGTCACGACAATTCTCTGCTAAGTTCAAATATCAGCAAATGCTTCATTCAAAATGTTATGAAGAACATGATACTCAATAACTAATGCAGAAAATTGTTACTCACATAGGTACACCATAGCATCAGCAAAATACAAGTGGCACATTCTAGGTTCACAACTGGAGCTGGACTTGGGAATTGGAACTAACCCTACTGAGTACACATTAGCAACTGACATTGATTTTTAACAAAGCTCACTTCTTTGCAGCTAAGTGGTGTCACATCCATCAAACTCTTATCTAGGTTTTCATATAAACTAGGTGAGTTTACCTAAGATCATGTGAGATGATGCCAATATGCCATCCACACAAACGCATATTCAACAAAAAAACTAATTGTAAGCACAGTTCAATACTTCAATTCCATACCTATAGGATACTTCATTGCAAGAACTCCCATCCGGCAAACAAATCACACCCCAATATTGCTGAAACTTGAGAGGGGGGTGCCTGAGTATGGGAAAATCCCAACCAAATTGACCGAGTGGAGCTACCAGTGGGGAATTCGTGCGTGAGATCATGCAATTGTAGCACGAAATCGAAGATTTTAGCCAAGAAAACCAGAAAAGGGACCTCACAAGGTTCTCTCCGCACTGCGTCTTCCGATGCAGAGCCACATCGAGGCCGGAGCAGAGGGCGGAGTGGCCGGAGGGCCGGATGGCTGGCGCGGAGGCGGAGCGGGAGCGGAGGGCCAGCGCGGCGCAACGTGGAGGCGGAGAGAGGGCGGCGCGCGCGCGAGCCTGGAGGCACGGTCGACGCGGCCCACGCGGGGTCGCGCTGCTGCTCGCCTGCTCGGGCTAGGGTTACGGCTGTTGACTCTTGCCGCTCGGGCTGTCGGGCAGGACGCCAGCACCGCAGGCGCAAATGCCAAATGGGCCAGCCAACTGGGCCGCACGCAGGCGTGACCATGCGAACGTCGGGCCGGGCGAGCGTCGGGCCGGCCGATTAAGTGGTGGACTGGAGGCTGAAACTAGCATTTTTGATCCAATTACTTATATATATGTATTATACCTCATATATACTAGATTTTTTGTCAAAAAATTTGGGTGTTCAGCTGAACACCCATGAACTACTGTAGATCCGCCCCTGATTGGGCGACTGGAGCCTATTTTTGTAAAAAAAAATTCAGCGGGTATATTTCTGTAATTTCGAATAAAAAATAGATTATTCATACAAAAATTTCGTAAGAAGTACCTCTCCATTTGGATATCCCGTGTCACAAAGATAGTAGTATCCTATAAGTTCTTAATACCGTAGAACTAACCTTTAATATTAAAAATATCAATAAGTTTTCCATACCAATGTCATACCTCGAGGTAGAGGTGGATCCACCGCTTGGCGACCTTCGTATACCATTACCATCGTCGTTCGAGACGATTCCAACCAGCAATTCGTGGGCAAACCGCATTATGGGCTATGCTTCGTCTTTGACGGGCCATGCCCTTGCGTCTAGACCATGATGGCCCGCCTTGTGTCACCTAGTTGCTAGCCCATCAGCTCAGGCTCCTAAGATTTACTGGCTCCACTACTATCTCAAGGGATCCTTACTCATTCCTTCTAGATATAGCATTACCAAGTACTCTAAAATTTGTCATTGAACCCTCCCATCCTGGAAGGATGTAAGCGTGTGTTTGGTTTGGAGATGTGGTGGGATGGGATGGACCCATTCCTGATTTCTAGGATGGAACCAACCCAGTTCTTGTTTGGTTGCTGGGATGGGATCGACCCTGTTTTCTGTTTGGTTGAGGGGATAAAAGGGGATGGAATGATCCCAGTCACCAGTTTGGATAGAGGGATGGGGATAGGACAGAAGGTGTGGTGACCTTTGGGTAAGGTTACCTCTGTGCTACTCATATTTTGTCATATGAATCAAACATTTGCTAGAATGAATGAAGCTCATCTCCAATGTTTTTTTTTGCATAATCAAATTCTCTCTAAACAAAAGGGTTGTTGTTTTTATAAAAGTGCTATAGTTGTTGAAATTGGGTAGCATTTCGTTGCCCAAATTAGGACAAACATAGATAAAGCTATCTGCATTTCCACATCAGAGTTCAAGTGTTTAGCCAAGTAAAATGCTAAGAGCAATAAAGGTTCTTGCAATGGATAACACAACGAAGGTTCTCACAGAAGGACAACAAAAAAGGCACTGCAAGGCGTACATAATACATCGAATTCAAACCACACAATATAGCAAGTTCAAGGCTTGTGACATTAGACAGTACATAAGTTATAGAATTCCTAATATTAGACCACAGTGCATAGTTATATGTGGTTCCACCAAAAGAAACGTCATACTCCTCCAAAGCGTACATAATACATCGAATTCGAGCCACACAATATAGCAAGTTCAAGGCTTGTGACATTAGACAGTACATAAGTTATAGCATTCCTAATATTAGACCACAGTGCATAGTTATATGTGGTTCCACCAAAAGAAATGTCCTACTCCTCCAAATGACCTTCACTGTCCTGGAAACCTCTCACTAATGAACATTGCAACCAGTCTAGCTTGTGCTCGAGCGGCAGGAGGTAGAAAGCCTTACCAATGTGAGGGTTAGCCACCAAATAAGCAAAGTAGAAAGATATGTGGGTCTTATCAAACCCAGGAAGGCTTTTCAATTGGTCAAATAAGTCTGTAGGTAATTCATTTTCAGGTTTAGCGGCCATCTTTATTGCATTGGCAATGTTCTCACCTACACTTTTGAAAGCACTAATCAGCCCATCGTCTTCAATCTCAGCTATCCTGGCCCTCTTGTTGGTCTTGCTTGCAGAAGATGTTGCCCCATGATTATCCGAAATAGTACTCCCATCACTCACATCATGTGCAGGAACATCATCAGTTTCAGTTCCTCCATCTTCAATACCTAGAGCTGCACTTGAGTCCTTGGCAAAGTTTCCTGTAGCCATGCTGTTGCCAAATATTGTTTGCATCTCACCATTGTGGTCTAGAGGCTTGTTCAGATACTCAGCATCTGCCTTGTGATCCTAGGATATGAAAAATAAATAAATTTCAGCAAGCCCCAATTATGAGCAGGCCAAGTATTGAAGTATACCTGCACATGGTTATTGTAGTGCTCAGCATCAAGTGTGATAATGAAGTTATCTTCATCCCAGCCAGCAGCACTCAGCTTCCTAAGTCTATTTATCTTTGCAAACTTCCTTGACCAGGTTTTCAAATGGTTCTTAATTTGCTCACTAGTGCGCACAGTGCTGAACTTTTCATTGAGAGCCCTAGCACATGCATTGAGATGGACTTTCTTGAAGCCCTTTGATGTCTTAGCACCACCAGCCACCACATTGGCAAGGTGAGTCAGCATGAAAGCTGACTAAGCCGATGTCCATGTAGCATGGCCATTAGTGCCCCCAAGTCCTTCAACATGTTCATCCATTGTCTACCATGCCAACATAGAAAGTACACAAACAATTATGATTATGTCAAACACTACGAAAGCCTGGAATAATATTACAACTCAAATAAAACAAGCAATAGTTTGTTACAACTCAAATAAAACAAGCAATATGTCCTTACAACTCAAATAAAACAAGCAATATGTCCTTACAACTCAAATAAAACAAGCAATATGTCCTTACAATTCATATTGAACAAATACAACTAATATTGAACAAATACAACTCAAATTCAGTTAACATTGTTGTTTTGACGGTCTGCCCACATCTGGTCTGCAATTTGTTGCCTAAAATTGACCATAGCTGCATGCTCACTTGCTTGACCAGTATACGTTGTAGAATGACTATAGTGTGGCCAATTAGAATCAGTAATAATAAAGTCATCGATCCCGTCTTGTATGACCCAATTGTGTATGACGCAACATGCAACAGCAATGTCTACTTGAGTTCGGAAAGGGAAGAATGGAGTGGCATCATCAAGAATTTTGAATCTCCTTTTAAGTGACCCAAATGCACGCTCTATTGTGACACGAAGAGATGAATGTCTAAGATTGAACAACTCCTGCTCATTTTGCACTGGATTATTCCCCCATTCATTCAAGTGGTACCGTACACCACGAAAAGGGGGTAAGAATCCTGGCTTGGCTCCATATCCAGCATCAACTAGGTAGAATTTGCCTAACATATGGTAAACAAGTTGGTCATGTTTCTACATTTCAACATTTTTATGGACAATTGAGCTAGTATTAATCTATTACCTTGTGGCCCTCAAAGGCCATTCTCACGCTCTAGAGCATCTCTTAAAACTAGAGCATCATGTGCCGTCCCCTCCCAACCAGCCAAGACATAGGTGAACCGGAGATCAAAATCTACAACGGCCATTACATTTTGAGTGGCATAGGTCTTCCTACCACTAAAGGAGTGTTCCATTTCCTTAGGAACAGATGCTCTTACATGTGTGCCATCAATAGCTCCAATACAATCCTATTATGTGTTCAATAAAATCATAAAAAGATTAGGGGTCAGATAAGATTATATTACTACAGAAACTACAAGTAAGTAGGGATGAGCCTCACACCTTAAAGTAAGGATCCCACCTTGGGTTCCCTGCTATTTTGCTTGGAGTGTCCATTGAAGGAGGCCTAATTAGTTCCCCTCGTAGCTCACCAGTGGCACGAAGTACTTTGTTAAAATAACGGCTAACCGTTTCTCCGGATCTATCAAAATTAGTTCCAACTAATCTATTCCTAAGGTTATGCCCCACTGTATTTAAAAACATAGCCACTTGTTGCTCAACACACATATGGATGGTATCTTCAAGCAAACCACGGTTCCTAAAAAGGTTACAAAACTGAAAGAACTTTGATCTATTAAGTCTTAGCATGTTCACACAAGTTGTATCGTCTTTCCAAATTTTGGTGTCAAGGTACTCAAGTCTCATCCTGTCCCTTTCATCCATAAGTCCATATGTTATTCCTACTCTCCTTGCATCCCGTTTACATTTTCTAGACTCAATAATCATAGCCATCATTGCCAAAGCCATATATCCAGCAGCAGCAAAAATTAAAAGCTTTCTCCTTTTGTCCATCTACAATACATGAAGCAAACAAAAAAAACATCATCTGGAAAGGGACTAATCATGCTGCATATTGTCAACTACACAATCAAGCTGCATATCGAATTCAAACCACACAATCATATTATCTACTGCACAAAATCATATTATCAAGCCACACAATCATATTATCAAGCTGCATATCGAATTCAAGCCACACAATCATATTATCTACTGCACAAAATCATCTCAATTTCAATATTGTTTACTGCACAAATTGTCTGGAAGATCAGATACGGAGCATCATCTCAATATTGCATATTATCTACTGCACAAAATCATCTCAATCTCAATCATCTCAATCTACTGCACAAAGAAGAGAAGGGGACGGGAGGACCTTGAGCGCCGCGAGAAAGAAGAGAGAGGGCATGGCTAGGGTTTCCATACCTTGCAAGGAAGCCGAGATCTCGCCGGCCTGGCTTGTCCTTGACGTTGAGGGAGAGTGCCGAGGTTGGGGGAGACCGTCGCTAGTGTGGAAGATCACGTACGGAGCAAGGGCGTCGTGCTTCGCAACTCAGATCGATGGGGCCCCAGCCGGTGATGCGCCGCCGCCTGGCTTTCCCTTCAGACGAGCGGCCGCCGCTGGACCTCTGTGGGCGCGGAGGCCCACCGCCGGCCTGAGATCGAGAAGGGGACAGGAGGACCTTGAGCGCCGCGAGAAAGAAGAGAGAGGGCATGTCCTAGGGTTTCCATACCTTGCAAGAAAGTCGAGATCTCGCCGGCCTGGCTTGTCCTTGACGTTGAGGGAGAGTGCCAAGGTTGAGGGAGACTGTCGCCGGTGTGGAAGATCACGTACGGAGCAAGGGCGTCGTGCTTCGCAACGCAGATCGATGGGGCCCCAGCCGGTGATGCGCCGCCGCCTGGCTTTCCCTTCAAACGAGCGGCCGCCGCTGGATCTCTGCGGGCGCGGAGGGCCACCGCCGGCCTGAGATCGAGAAGGGGACGGGGGATTTCTCCTTGCGCCGCGAGCGAATGGACGGGAGGGGCTGAGGGGTGAGTGCGGTGATTTTTCCCTTTCACACGGTCAGCACGTGACGCGTCAGGGATGAGGGACGCCCCCGTCCGAGCGATTCCCTGGGCTGGCGCGGTCCCCCTTTTTCCCTGGACTGGCGCGGCCCCTGTCCGAGCGATTCCCAGTGACTCAGAACCAAACACCATATTTTTGGGGATGGACCTATCCCATCCCCCATGAACCCAAGAACCAAACACATGCTAAATGAATTGGCTGTCCTGTGAACAAACTCCTAGCACATTTGTAGACATATTGTCTTTTCCATGTGTGATATCTTAGACTTATCAATATCATGAACGTAAACATCTATATACATTCCATCAAGAGCACGAAGATAGTTCTGTTATCAAGATAATATTTTCAAAATTAGACACATCGGGAGATTGAGGATTATTCATTTTACACTGTGTATTATTGATAGTTTTACCTCAAACCATTTCTATTTTTGGTCGGATGAGTTTGCAGGAACTGGTTCGGGTTTCTTCAACTAAACTTCATGACGACGCACATGGCAGCCAAGACTATGCCAAAGTTTCTACTAATTGTCTCTCCAGATCTAGCAAGCTGCCTCTTTATGACTGTTTTTTACATTATGTGCTATAATATGCAAAAAAAAAAAAAAACCTTGCTACCATCTCCTCTACCAATGAATTCTTTGTTCCTTCTAGTCTACCAGTTGTAGATAGAAAATTACAATGTAATGCAAAAGTTCTACGGTTCTTTCTGATATTTTCAATGCTTGCTAAGTTGCTGTTGTAGATGCGGATAAGTTGCTTGGTGATTCTCTCAGGTGGCAAGATGCACATGGCACTCATGAGCTCTGCGGCTGACGGGACAGGTCGATCACGTGTAGCAAAGAATAGGGGTGCTGCAGAGATGCTATCGGCACAGCAATAGCTTAGCTGGGCTTGTTGCGGTGTGCTTGGCATGGTGGTGGCATAGGCGCACTATAGCACAGTGAGAAGTGGAAGACGACCTCTGACGGGTTGATCCTAGATTTGTGAGACAAAGAAATAGAGAGAAGCGGTGAGAGAGAAAATGGTTTCGGCGAAAGGAGCTTTCGCGCGGGGAGGCAGAAAAGTGGAGGTGGCTCAGAGAGGATGGCATGTGGGCTGGCGTTGGGCCAGGCCGAGAGAAGGGAATTTGGCTCATTGTCAGAGGCGAATTTTCATTTTATTGAGAAGAATTTTCATTTTATTTTCTAATTGATTTAATTACAGAATTCAAGTTTAAAATTTTAAAATTAGCAAACCAACTCTAAAATTCATAAAATTTTTTGGAGAGGCACTTTAGAATGTTTAGAGCTCAAATATATTATTTCCAGGCTATGGTCAATTGTTAATAAGTTTTAGAAATTCATTTTCTGCTAGTGAAAAAATGTGAAATCCTTTTAAGACATTGCTGAAAACTCTAAAAAATCCAAAAAATAATTATATTGGTTTTGGGGGTTTTGGGATGTTACGTTGGAGTAGATATAAGATAAAGACATGGAAATTTCTCATCAACTCCATGTAAGAAACCATAATAGATATGTGACACCTCGGCCCCTGTAGAATTAGACCCATGATGGCCCATATATGTGTGTGCATATAAGGGTGTAGATTAGTTCCACCTTACTAGTTTAGCTTGAGAAGCACTAACATATAAGCATAGAGGTTCCAATGCTAGCAATCTCCAGTTAACCGTTTTGTGCGAAGCGAGGGCGAAAGTGCAAGCGGGTTGCTACGTGTGCGTGGCCTATCCAGAATGGGGTTAAACCTAAGCCAGTTTGTACCCTAAAGCATTACAAATGGTATCAGAGCTGACCCTCGCAGTTACATGAGCGTGTGCAGGTCAGGGGTGTAGGTATAAGGCACATGACGCGTGTGGGCCCAGAGTGGATACATGGCATGGTATATGTGCTGGCACTGAACACACGGACATGTGCCAAGAGGGGAGATCTTGATCATTTGCCCTAATGTGGGTATGTTGGGCCAACAAGGACGTCAGGTCCTTTGAGGGGGTGTATGTGACACCTCGGCCCCTGTAGAATTAAGCCTATGATGGCCTATATGTGTGTGTGCACATGAGGGTGTGGATTAATTTTACCTTTCTAGTTTAGCTTAAGAAACACTAACATAAAATACTAGGGCTTCCAATGGTAGTAACATTAACCGTTTTGCACGAAGCGAAGACGAAAGTGCAAGCGGGTTGCTACGTGTGTGTGGTCTATCCAGAATGGGGTTAGGCCTAAGCCGGTTTTGTAATACCCTGAATGTCGTTTCGGCGTCGGCTTTAAAGTAATTGCGGAGTCGCCGGATTTTCGGTAAATCGCGGGAAGGGAAAATAAAAATTGTGGAATAGCATAAAAAAGCTCTAAGTGGGCTGCCTAGAGAGTGGGCCTACCACCTTGGGCCATCCGGCCCAATGGGTGGCCGCACCCCCCCCCCAAAACCCTAAGCCGCACCCCCTATTTAATCTAGTGGCCACCACCCCCTAGCCGCCACCCTCCCCTCCCAATTGCGCCTCCATCTCCTCTCCCCTGCTGCTGTCCATTGGTGCAAAGGAGGAAGTGAGAAGAAAGGAAGAAGAAGAGAAGGAAGAAGAGGGGAGGGAAGAGAAGAGGAGGAGGAAAGAAGAGGGGGTGATCTCAAGGGATCCCCTAGGTAACTTTTCCCAATCCCAAATCCTTCTATTTTTAGAGTAATTAGGGTTCTTGGCACGGGATTAAAAGGGGATTAGCAAATTGATTATCTGATTAGTGATTTTTTTCCTGTCTGTGTGTAGTCAGATTTGTGCAGCACGACTATTTGCGCAGATTAGGGCATCAAAACTGACCAAAAGAAAAATTGTAGAGGATGATGAGATCTATTTTCTATAATTTTTCCAGAATTTTAGGCTGCGGGATTTGGGCGCAGCAGAGTCAGGAACTTTGTTGTTTGGCAGAGGTGCAGACTAAGACAGATTGACATTCGGGTGTAGTTTCAGAGTAGTAGATGATTTTTATGATTTTAGCTACAGTTATAAAAATTGTAGGGAATTTAGTAATCTAAC
This sequence comes from Dendrocalamus sinicus, assembly GCA_036346575.1. Taxonomy (NCBI): domain Eukaryota; kingdom Viridiplantae; phylum Streptophyta; class Magnoliopsida; order Poales; family Poaceae; genus Dendrocalamus; species Dendrocalamus sinicus. Next base: position 15,182,780 of record CM070670.1, read on the forward strand.
TACTATATAAAAATCATAAATTTTAGAGCTTTGTGCAGAAGGTATTGTGCGTTAGAAGTTGACAGGCTTGATTGCAGAAACAGGGCATGTCCTCTGTTTTGCGCGTTAAATTACACCATGTTAGCAGTAAAATAAAATTTAGTGGTCTACTTGAAAGTTGAAGATATTTCAGTGTAGTTTCCAGAAATATATCATTTGCTGTAAATGGTATAATAGTGTTAAAGATACAAAAATATTAAGCAGAGCTGCTACAGCGGGCCAAGTGTAGGACCGTTAGGCGGAGAGCGTTATGTGTGGGTATGGGGTTTAGCGACATCTTTATTTCTTAAGACACGATTTCCTTATTGTAGTATTGTGCTGAGAGGTACTTTTGGAGAGGTGGCTACGCTCCCGATCGCGCGTGATTGCTTCGCTTCGCCGGTAGAGGCAAGTAAATGTAGCGGATGTGGTACCGTTTAACTCGTTATTCTTACTACTTGCAATCTACATGATTCTCGTAATTTGAAATGTTATGCCATGGTTGCATGTTTTATAAATGAGGTTGTGGTAGCAAAATAATAATCAATTGATATGCTTTGGATAAGTTGCTTGTAGCCATGTGGTAATTTGTTTAATGTGTCAAATGCGGAATATGAAAATAAATACGTGGTGGATATGTTGATGTTTCCTTGAGGTTAAATCCATGATGATCATGTTGATGCCCCTTTGAGGTTGGAATTCTTGTGGTTTATGATTATCATATCATTCATAACATGTCATGACATTTGCATTGTGGATGTCGCCGCTTATAGCCGCGACCGTACTAGTATAGCATCGTATATTGCCGTAGTACGATGCACACTCTTACCTTGTTGGGTAAGAGTGCAGTGGATCATAGCATGCATATGCATTTAATTATGGATGGAATAACTGCATTCATATGCCAACTGATTAAAAACTTGTGAGGCATGACTTGTAGGAGTCTGTGGTGGTTAAATGAATGTGGACGTGAATTGTGGTTGTGATTGTGTGGTAACATAAATGTTGTTGTATATTTGTTTGTAGTTTGAATAGCCTGTTAAATAGTTTGCTTGCTGAGATTTTATCTCACTGATTCATTGATTTAATGCACTTGGTTCATTGATTTATGCTGTAATAAACTCAAAGGGATTCTAACCATTTTCCTAGCTATCTCGTCGATGTTTACTTTAACTTAATAATGTTAAATTTGTGAACTATTCTTTTGGTTAGAATGTTGGAGGTGTTATCATTATCATGTTCCCTTAGTTGATTATGCTTCCGCTTAGCTTATCATGTTTTAGGCAATGTTGACAGTTTATATTATCTTGCATCCCAGGGTAATGTGCACTACTACAGAAAAGGTCATCACAGACGGTTCAAAAACGTCATCACAGACGGTTTTGTGAACCGTCTGAATTTATGGGTCAGTAATAATACGAGGTCATCATAGACGGTTTTCGAACCGTCTGTGGTGCAAATATCACTGACGGTTTTAACTAAAAACCGTTTGTGATAGTTATAATCACAGACGGTTTTTAGTTAAAAACCGTCTGTGATATATAGTTATCACAGACGGTTTTTAGTTAAGAACCGTCTGTGATATTTACAGAACCGTCTGTGATATGTAAATATCACAGACGGTTCTTAACTAAAAACCGTCTGTGATTATAACTATCACAGATGGTTTTTAGTTAAAAACCGTCTGTGATATTCCCTTCTACTCCTAAACCTATTTCTATTTATTGGCTAGCCTCAGGAAATGCTAGCCATGCCCTCTGAAACTAGCATATCAACATGTACATGTATACATCCAATTCACATCTCAATTCATTTCACAAACATAAAACATCCATTTTTATTAAGATTAGAGCCTACCATTACAATATCCCAAAAAAACGAGCAGGTTACACAACAAGAACAGAGAAAAACCAAAGATCCTCTATGCCTTCTCGCCCCTAATGCAACGCATGAACTGGATGTAGGGGTGCAAATGGAGCGGATATTTCCCGACCGACCATCCGTCCGTTTTAATTCGAATACAATTCGGAGCAAATTTTCAGATATCCAAAGGTTTTGTCGGATACGGAAACGGATTCGGATATTTTTTGTCACATATGGAAACAGATTTGGAACAAGCATTATCCAACGGATACGGAACTATTCGGATATTTTTCCGGATAGTTACCAGATAGATACCCGGATAGTTACCGGATAGTTACCTGGATAGTTACCGGATACGGAAACGGAGTCGGATACTTGGCCTCTTCGCGGCCAGGTGGGATCTCCAACTCTTTTTGAAGTGTAGCATCATTTATTTATATAAGATTGCTTGTTTCGGTGGCTGTTGCAACGCCGATACAGTCGTATTAGATCTCAGTTTGCTTAATTTGTCTTAGTCACCATGTGAAATTTGCTTTCGCGCATTATCCGATTAAATATTCGTCACCGAAACTAACCGTATTCGGAGCAGCATGTATTTGCTCCGTATTCGTGACCAAGAATATCCGCATTCGTAATCGTATCCGGCACTATCCGTGTCCGACTCCGACAAAAAAATATGGAAAGGGATACGGGATGAGCAATATCCGTCCGTATCCGCTCCGTTTGCACCCCTAGCTAGATGTCTTTGACGCCCACCATCGTCGGTGTTGATTGAACGTCTGCACGGTTGGCACGAGCTAGTTGCTTCTGCGGTGTCTTGCCTCCCGTAGACTTGTGCTTCGTCTGCAAGGAGGAGGACAGCAAGGAGGAGGAGAACAACAAGGAGGAGGACAACAAGGAAGAGGAGACCAGCAAGGAGGAGGACAGCAAAGAAGAGGAGACCAGCAAGGAGGCTGGGTTTTGGTTATATTTATAGGGGAGGGAGAGGGAGGGAGAGGCGGGAGTTCAAAATTTTTGGCGCGGGAACAGAGAGGCGGAGCTACGATCCGTGGGGTGAGGATTGGTGGATTTCTATTGGCTAGGATTGGATTGAAGAGGATCGACAAGCCCAGCGGTCAGATTATCACAGACGGTTCTATATACAGAACCGTCTGTGAATTAGAGCACAAAATTTTATATACCGATGCAATATAAACAACTAATCTGAAAAGATAAAAAAGCAAAGTTTTATATAGCTTATATATACTCATTTCAAAGGTTTCGATGAGATCTACAACTTTTCAGTTGAAGTAAAATCCAAATTCCAAAAGGAAGACTAAGAAAAAGGGCAAAAACAGAAACCAAAAACTTGCGATGCAGGTTTAGGTCCAAAGATGGCTGATTTTGGGGGTTTTGGAGGGCAACTAGTGCAAGCGGGTCAGTTTTTTGGATCGGGCTCATTGTTAGCTTTCCAACGAGTACAAGAACGTCGAAAACGGACATCGTATGCAAAAGTTATGCCCGTTTTACTGAAGATGTCTCAAAACTGAATCATACTCAGACTTAAGGGGGAAAATATGAAATTTTGAAGGATTGCAAGGTGGGAAACGTATCACAGACGGTTTTTATTATAAAACCATCTGTGATACTAGAATATCACTGACGGTTTTATAATAAAACCGTCGTGATATTCAGATATCGAGCACGGTTTTATAATAAAAACCGTCAGTGATATTCAGATTATCCCGCACGGTTTTATAATAAAACCGTGCGTGATAATCTAAAATCGTCTGTTATAATCGGAATATCACGAGCGGTTTTATTATAAAATAAATCGTGATATTGGAATATCACAGACGGTTCAGCTGTAAGAACCGTATGTGATACTCCTTTTTCCCGCCACAAATACCACAGACGGCCTCCAAATTAAAACCATCTGTAATAGTGTACATCACAGACGGTTTCACAAAACCGTCTGTGATTTGACGTCTAGTATTAGGCTTTCTGTAGTAGTGGTGGGTCCTGGGCTGTTACAGGTTTAGACCATAGGGCGTTACAAGATATCACCAATGGCAAGTTGGGATTCTCCATATCTACAAATTATGGACAATGTCCAATAAGTGCAAATTATATCTTTGATAAAGCTATCAATCGAAAGCAAATGTGGAAAAGAAAGAAAATGAGGCAACAGAATTATGATAAAATATTGCACAGTTTTATGGTCGTATGGAAAATTAAATTACGCCAGGACATTAACCGCTGAAGTTGTCATGTTCATGTGCTCGGATTAGGTAGAACAACATCTATAATCATACCAATCAAATAAAAAATTAAGCATATATAGCCTGTATCGTCTGTAGTAGAACGACAACGTATCTTTCTTCACTCTGGGGTAAAAATACTTATCCTATAGCTGCCTAATTACTCAGGCACAAACCGCAATTCTGCTGGTGCGTAATTACTCTAGTGTAGATAGAAATCATGGGCTGTATAGAACAAGAATGAACTTAATTTGTTGCACAGTACTACGAGCCAAAATTGAAACAGGCGTGAATCATATGGCTCGTAAAAAAAGGGAAAGAGAGGAAAACTTTGGATGGGGTTTTGATGTCAAACTTTTCAGATCAACAACGCATATGAAAAGGATCAACAACGCATATGGATGGAGTAGCTTGGAGCGTGAAGATGATTTGACCTAGATTGTGGGAAAGGAAGTGCATACGGGTAACAAGAGTGCCGACGTATTTATCCTGTGAGTGAACCAAGGCATGGAACAAAAACAGAGCGCACGCTGCAAGGGCGTTTCGCACCATTCGCGCAAAAGATTTGGAGCCAAAAATATCTCAGTGAGATTCCCATAGGATGGTAATCTAAGATAGCTACTTGTTTCAAAGGTAATCTAAGATAGCTACTTGTTTCAAAGGTAAGATACCAGGTGATTGCACCAAACACGGGAATTAAACAAGATTACCCCACGATTACTGGGAATCTAAAGTTCGTTTTTCCTGTATTGTTTTGTGAGAGCGTTCTTAATTTGCCTTCACTCAAATGCCGGCGCACATTCAAATCAAAGGAACAATACAGTACAGTGACCAAATGGCATATTGCACTCGATGGCCAGATTGAGGTAATAGTCTCCACATCAGTTGCACTGCACACTATTCCATTTACTAAAATAATGGAGCCCTTATTTGTTGCTACCTAATGCATAAAAGGGTACAGATAAAAGAAAATTAATTTTGTGACATCAAAGTAAAACACGGTTATAGGTTGGGCTCCAGCTTTGTATTCGTTGATGGAGGAGATTTTACGGGTGTGCATCGCTGTGCCCGGAACCACCACCCCCGCCACCACCATTTTGGCCATGACCTCTGCCTCCACCATTGCCAAAAGCATTTGCATTTGCATATGCACCACCAGGCCAGTCACCATTATTAGACTCACCGGAGCCAAAGCCAGTGCCACCGCCGGTCCCATAACTACTAGATCCAGGATAGCCCTTAGCTTGTCCACCACCTCCACCGCCACCATTACCGTCTGCACTAGAATACCCACCAAAAGGGTCCGGACCAACTTGGCTAGAGCCTGAGCCTAAACCAGATCCAGAACCATATCCAGATCCATCGTATTGTCCACCGCCGCCACCTCCACCTCCTCCACCACCACTTCCATGGGCAGATCCTCCATGTTCACCACTCTCACTAGAGCCAACACCACCCCCCGACCCTGATCCAGCACCATTTATAGATCCACCACCCTCTCCTACTCCCGTGCCCATCCCTCGAGAACTAGAGTACCTAGCCACCCTTGTGGCATTGACTAACCCAATACTCAAGAGGACAATGAAGCCCAGAGCTACGAGTCTAGTTACAGCCATTGAGTCTACCTGAGTGTATGACGAGTGGTGTGCTAAGCGCGAACGATTCCATGGGTATTTATAGTGCTGGATGCCATGCATGTAGTTGTTCTTAATGGCATGTTGCTACTTCACATAGCGTGGAGCTGGAACTCCCATAAGAGATCAAGGCATACAAGTGGAAGTTAAAAAGTACTAATGGATCGATCGAGCTCGTTGACGATGCCACAACTTGTCGTACTCCCCCTCTCTGTGGATCTTCTCTTGTATAGCTGAGTTTGTAGTTTCCAGAGAAGGCCCTCTCGGTTTATCTCGTGTGCTCATCCACCCCCTGTTGCTTTCTTCGGACTTCAGCGCCTAGTGGGCTATACATAGTTCGATATGGCGTTGCTTGGGAGAAGTGTAAGATTTGCGTTTATTTTGTTAGGATCTGGAGGCCATTCTGACATGCGTATAACACGTAACCTAAAGCTAGTAATTAGCTAAGTTATAACATGCATGGTGTCTAGATGATAGGGTATATTTCCTATCTTATACTCCAACGTTAAATTTTGTGAGAAAAAAGTGAAAGATATAGACAGACCCCTTTTCTTTTACCTTATAGTTCGTCTCAATGATACCACAGCCAGTCGATGAGACCATTTGTTGTTCAATTCTTTGCCACAGAGGCACAGATGGAATCCGGGAATTAATAAATCACAAGATAATTATTCAATTCTTTGCCTCAGATGATTATTGGAGTGCTAATTAATTAAAGCACAGGAAATTAGTAAACATTCATTGCCGGATAACTCAGTGAAGTAAAGGACGACCTGGATTAGCTCTTGCACGGTTATCAATAAGCGTATCCATATCGATAGAAAGTTGACATTGCAGATGCGACCTTGGAGTTTGCATCTAAAAAATTAGCAGATCTTAATGGACTCTGATGTACGTACGGAAGTACTTGCCTATCCTACTGCAGTTCTTGACTTGCATTTCTATATACTCCAAATTGATCTGATTAGTCTTCGTATATGCACGTTGGTGCCAGCTTAAACTACGAGAGCCTCAAGAACGCACCAGTTACAGGAGCAATACTTCACAGAGAAAGCCCAGTATGAAAATGAAGGCGGCACGAGTGAATGAGGTTGCTAGACATGCGCTTCTGTTGGCATATTGGTATTTATCCATCCATGCACTTAGTCGAACTCAAGGTACATACAAGCTCTTCATGTAGTTACCACCGAGTCTTCAAAGAAGCAAAAAAGTAGTCATCACACTCACCAACTGTAGTTGCTTTAAAAAACACACTAAGCATAACGACTATAGTAACTGCAGCAACGTTTTTTTTCGTGGAGCAACGTATGGTGTATTTGTGTTGAGTTGTTATCATAGCTGGGGTACGTATCACTCATCCTGGTCTCCATGACGATTCAAGGGTTGTTCCACTTGGTTAGAGAATTCTTGAACATATTATTTTTAGATTCCCAAAAACCACTTGGCCATATGCATATACAGATATACTTTTCGCTAACTTCTAGGTCGTCGCTGCATTGTCAACATGGCCTTGTTCACCGATCCGTTTCCAAGTAGGGCAAATAGTGATCCATTAACGTGCTATGAAGATAAAGCACCCTCGCTAGGGCTTGATCTGGGCACTATAAATACCCATGCAATCTATCACTAGCCATTCAACTCAACTTCCACTTTACTAGGCTCACAATGGCTAGCACCAAACTTGTAGCACTTGGTTTTGCTGTCCTCTTAAGCGTTGGATTATCCAGTGCCGCAAGGGTAGCTAGATACTCTAGTGCCGACGGACAAGGTCAGGGAGGGGGAGAGGGTGTTGGATATGGGAATGGCGCTGGATCAGGGTCTGGGGGTGGCTCTGGTTTCAGTGACACTGGCAGCCCCGGGGGCAGGTTTGGGACGGCAGATGCCCATGCTAATGCTGGAGGTGGAGGGAGTGGTGGCGGTAGTGGACAATTAGGCAGTGCTGGATATGGTTCTGGATCCGGTTCTGGCTCTAGCTCAAGTACTAGTACAAGTAATGGAAGAGCATGGTTCGGTGGTGGATATGCTAATGCTGGAGGTGCTGGCGGTGGCGGCGGTGCTGGACAGGGTGGTGGTCATTCTGGGTCTTCGGGTTCTGGGTCTGGATTTGGCTCTGGTAGCGGCTCAAGCAATGAGAATAGTGACAGCTTTTATGGGGCTCATGCAAATGGTGATGGTGGCGGCAATGGTAATGGTGGGGGTCATGGCCAAGGTGGTGGATATGGCAATGGTGGAGGAAATGGATCTGGGTATGGCAATGCTGGATACCCATAGAAACCTCCCTAGTTCAATAAACCTAAACATGAAGCTCAGTATTTGCTCATTCACCTTGGTGTCACACAATGTGTGTTTTGTTTTTCCTAAATTGGCATATGTTTCGTGCATTAGATGACAAGAAATAACGGGCTCCAGTCTTCATGATTGTAATAAAATTAGCTATCAATTAGTTTAATGTGCAAGTTATGTGGAGACTAGAGACTATATGTACCTGAGAATATGTAATTTGTGTGTTGGTCAGTACTTCATATGAATGTTGTTTTCATTGAAATATGACGATTATTACTCTTAACTCTGTGTGACATATGATACCTACAGGACAACATGGATTCCAATAGGGTACTTAAATTGTAGAACTTCGATGCGCACAGACTTTTTTCTTGACCAAGGAAATTTTAATTTGTTGTGTTTTCGTAATTCTACAACATTACTACCTTTTCTTACAAAAGTTGACGTCGATCTCTAACATCTATGACAGTGGCAATCGAGGTCAACAACTCCGTACTGCAGTAAGCCACTCATGCAAACAAAACTGTAGTGTTATATAATGGGATGAAGAGAAGCGATATATTCATGCAGGTGGGCAGGGTTGAAACTAGAATAAAATGACCGGAATTTACCATTTTACTGTATATATAATAACACATATAGTTATCAAGTAATACTATGCTAAATAGTAATATATTCAGTAATTTTTTGTATTAATACTTTAACATAACCAACGACAGCGTATGATGGTAAAGAAGTAGTAATCAAAATACTTACAAAAATAAAAAAGCTCGATAAGAATACTAATTAGTTGAAGCAAACTGAAGAAACTAATTAAGGGCGAAATCACAGGCAAAAGTTGATCGGCATTGATAAGATACATCACTCGACCTCAATGGCCTATTAAAAGAGAATAAAATTACTTAAAGTTTTCAAGTAAAAATAGTATAATGATCAAATGTAAGTTAATGCATTACCTTTTGCTGTTTACGTTCTTTCAAGTTCATAAAGCGCCGAACCATAAAATCATTAGTAATTTTTATCAATTCTTATTTCTCCACATAACAAATAAGTATATCATTCATGAAATCATCACCAATTAATTGAAAAGTCAGTTAGATATTTATATGTTCAATAGTTCAAAAATAGTATAATAGAAAATATGTCCAGTGGCTTACTTACTTGACATTGCGGTCAAATATTATAATTTTGTCTGCAATTTGCAACGAGCTAGAATGGTATTGCAAAAATTAAAATTAAAACCCTAAGTTTTAACCCTACAATATAATTCAACAAAAATCAACAATTCTTGAGAGAAATTTAGAACAAAGTACATATTGATCGGGTGGATCTAAACTTCCTTCGGTCGGCGAGGATGTGAGGCAATAGGGACCAGGCGACGCCACGGTGAGACGGTAGACGAGGGCAGCTAATGGCGTTGATTTCTCCCATTCTCCGTGATTAGTCATTGCCTAGCTAGGTGCGGTTGTGTGGCGGACGTGGTGCACATCTTCTGATTAACCATGCAAGGCGAACAAGCATCGAGTGTTGCTACGGGGTGACATACTTGGGATCATCAAATGGACACTGTGGCCTATTGCGCTCCTCCCTCTTATGCTCGCTCAAGGGCTAGCTCAACTTGTTGTAGTTGCCTCATAGGCTGACGGAAGCGGAGGCTTCTCATGGACTACTGCTAGCTACTGAAAATTTGGGCTAGTAGTGCTCTCTTCATTGGGTTTCAAGGAAAGAACTAGGTGCACCGAGTTTAGCCTAGGAGGTTCACAAATGGAATGGGAGTGCTAATCTCCCATTTATGCTATGCCATTGTGTAGTAAATATAAACAGAGTACTAATTTGCACTTTGACAAAAGTTAAAATACCACACACTTATTGCATTAAGAGAGAGAAGATAATACAAACACCAACACAAAAGGGAAATACCTAGCAAACACAGTAACCACTAAAATAAATAATAAACCAACCTGACAAGCACCTTAGAACCCAACATAACAAAACAAGAATGGAATGCATTATGTTGAAAGTACAAACATGACACTAACTTCACCTTGAATGAACAAACATTTGATATGCCATAACATTTCTCCTATTTGTCCATTCAGTGCTACTTTTAATGTGGGTGATGGATTCACCATCTAAAATAGTGTGCCCTATAGATGTTGTTAGTCCACTAATCTACTCAAAAAGGATCAAAAGGCATCTCTCTTTTGATGTGATTGTGAAGAAGAGCACATGCAGAAATAATTCTACACATAACTTTCATAGGATAATAAAAATGTCCTCTAAGAATTGCCCATTGTAAGTTTGAAGCTTTATTAAGTTGATTTTAGTGATAATGACAAATACAAATGTAAGACTAACTCATTTATTGATTACGATATTGCTTAGTCTCATTTGGATGCAAAGGTGAAAATCATAAGAGGTATGCATTCCACATCACATTCCTATATCTTATTGCATTCCTCAGATCCAAAATATAGATTGAACTCTACCAAAAGTATAAGATGAATATGTGCATATGTTTTAATTATATATTCTTGTATGCACACATTTATTGAGAGTTCACTCTATGTTTTGTGATTTCATTAGTATTGAACCATGTTCCTTTTTCCACATATTAAGGATCTTTATGTTGAAACGTATCCTTTGAGTATATATAACTTATGTAATTCATATGTAATCTTAATTAATTTAAACTCAATCATTTGCAAATGCGTTGTCATCTTGTTCCTATATTATATGTTAATGGTTGGATGATTAATGGCAACTGGATGTATAAGCCTTGGTAGTAATTAATCTTAAAGATAAACACTTCCATTCAAATGAGTTAGTTACGTAGAAAGCTTATTCTAGAGTATATAATTTTTGTGTACATGTTGTATACTCACAAATCAATATTTTATCTTATTATTATTGAGATTGTTACAAATTACCAAAATGGGAAGATTGTAAAATCTAATCTCTTCATTATGAGTTAATGGTGAAATTTTGGTAATTATTGGCAATTGATTTATATATGGACTAACATTTTCCATAAGTTGGATGAATAGGTTAGGTTTCATAAATGATGAAGACTTATGATGATTTCATATGTTAAAGATTATCAAGTCAAGATGCGGGAAGGAAGATGGTTTCATGAGTTGAAGGCCATCAAGAAGAGTATGCATCATGAGTTGATGCATGTCAAGAGGATGCTTAAGTTCAAGGTATGACTAGCTAAGGCTAAGCATGTATTCCTTGTTTTTTACCGGTCTTGGTGTTTGGTTAGAAATCGGATTGCTATTATAGGTTATCGTACTATTAAGAGGGGTCATGTTTATTAGCTTGAGTCTCATCATATCTTGATAGCTCAACCTCACTTGCTCTAACTCTCCATAGTATGATGCTTATATTTACAAATATGTTTTACAAATGGTTGAAGCTCATGTGTTGAATCCTTGTAGCATGGGACAATACATTGCAAATATGTTTTGCAATTGTTTAAAGTTCATGTTTCCTACTCCTTGTGGTGTGAGGCTTATGTTGCAAATGTGTTTTGCAAATGATTGAAGCTCATACATAATCCTTGCGTCAAGAATCCAAAAGTGTTTGAAGTCCATGGGTGGGTTTTTTTTGGGCTATGGCTTTTAAATTCTAGTCTGTTTGTAAGAGGCAATACACAGTGGGAAATACTCACATGCGATTTTGACCGGTACAGTTGAATTCGATATAGCTTGTATTACAATTTTCCTGTAGACCCCACCTTGAATAAAATGCACCTATGTTAACTAGTTATTGTTCATCCGTACATAAGCTAAAAGCCCAAAGTGGAAACGAACCTAGCCCATGTTTCCTACTCCTTGTAGTATGAGGTTTATGCTTGCAAATGGTTGAAGCTTATACATAATACTTGTGTCATGATTTCTAAAAGTGTGCAAATGTGTGTTTGCAACTTGTTGGGAATTATGTTTGATCCTTGTATGCATGATACTATAATTTGTAATGTGTTTTGCAAAATATGTTGAAGTATATGCACTTTTCAGGAAAATCAGAACTGCCACAGTGTGTCGTGTGGTACTACCGCTAGGCGGAAGTACCGGCCTTGGGATCACGATACTACTATGTCAGTTGGTGGTCAAAGACCTGTGAGGTCGAAGACAAATATGGTCGAAAACCAACATAGTCAAAGACCTGTGTGGTCGAAGACAAATATGGTCGAAAACTAATATGGTCGAAGACCAATGTGGTAGTCGAAGACCTGTGTGGTCGAAGATCGACGTGGTGATCGAAGACCTGTGTGGTTGAAGACTGACATGGTTGAAGATTGACATTGTTGATATGGTCGATCTAACGTGGTCGACGACCTGTATTGTCGAGGATCTACATGGTCAAAACAACATGATCTAGCCAACGAGGTTGAACCAACGTGGTCGAACCAGCATGGTCAAGGACTTATGTGGTCGAGGATCTACATGGTTGAACCAATATGGTCGAACTAACGTGGTCAAATCGACGTGGTCGGAATCAGCGTGGTCTGAATCCAGCGTGGTCGGAGACCTGTGTGCTCAAAACCAACGTGGTCGAACCAGACAATGTGGTAGAATACCAGTGTGGTTGATGATCGGTAGTACTAGCTCTGTGTGAGCTGTCTGACCTGCTTGCGATACTACCAGCGCTGTGTGAGCGGTACAACCGGAGTTGCGGTATGATCGCTTGTGCAGTGATATGTTTTTCCAGAGAGACACATTTGTGGGAGTCTTCTCCCCGGTGAGAACGGTAGTTCCGAGGTATGGAGCGGTACTACTACCGAACGGTAGTATCATCTAGTGGTCAGCGGTACTACCAATTTTAGTCTGTAACGGCTAGTTTTCCTACCATTATAAAGGGGAGCGGTAGTACTGGCCATATAATAGCGGTACTACCGGTTTTGCTGATTTTTGTCCCCAATGGCTAGTTTTTGTGGTGTGGGCTATAAATACCCTCTTGGTTGGGTGACAAACTTTCAGTACTCTATTTCACTCTCTTGAGCTAGTGTGTGGTTCTCCTCTCAATTATGCATGTATTACATCTTATGAGCAAGAAGAAAGCCTCTAGATTACATTTATTGCATCTAGAGGTGGATTTCTTATCCACTTGAGTTTGTGCATTCGTTGTACGTGGTAAGAGTCAAGTAAAGGGCTTGACTTGTTACTCTTCGAGGTTGCTGACTCCTAGATGGCTTTGGAGGGGTCGTGTGCAGTGATCTTCTCAAAGAAGGTTGTGAGGAAATCCAGCAAGTTGTGAAGGTTGGAGCTCAATTACTGAGAGCGGGAAAGAGGTACCACTAGTGGACTGAGGTGTTTGGTTTAATTCTTGGAGCTAGTCTAATTAGTTTGGGCTTACCTCAAATAGAGTAGGGGAGACTGGCAACTCTCCGAACACCATGATAAAAAGGAATCGTGTCATTGTGGTTTGTTTTCTTATGTTTAATTTACATTCAAGTAATTTATATTCATAGAATTAAATTAATTGCTTATCATTCTAGGATTGTAAATCTTGTCATAGACTTAGGGTGTTGACGCGTTTAGGTGAACCTAGTTGATTTAGACTTTATTTGTGCTAAACCAAATTGATTTCTGCTTCCGAATTATGAACTTGATTTTAGCCAAATAAATTAGAAAAATTTTAAAACCACCTATTCACCCTGGCCTCCTCGATCTTACACCCATCTTCCTTTTAGTACTCCAAAACATCTTTCGATGACATTACATGTAGAAGCAGGGGCGGAGCTACAGGGTGGTCCATGTGGGCCGCGGACCACCCTGCGCTCGGTCCAACCAAAGCGACAAAGCCCATTGATCCGCGCTGGAGTTCGCGTGACAGCGTGAGACCGAGACTCCGAGAGTTCGCGTGGCGCTGTGGACGCGTATTCGCGTCGCCCGTTCGTATTCTTTCGTTCGTATTCGCGTCACCCGTTCGGTCGTTCGTATTCGCGTCCGCGCTGGAGTTCGCGTGAGACCGAGACTCCAAATTTGCTCCAAGTTCGCTGGAGTTTGCGTCCGCGCCCAGCAGCCAGCAGTAGCCAGGTACGTACATCAAATTTCGGATCGGATTTTTTAGTTGGAGATCATTCAATCGCAGTGAAGGTGTCTTCTCAAGGCTCTGACATCTCATGTGTTTAAGCATTTATTTGGCATCAGATCAGACAAGAAGAACATTAATCGATTCTGAATAGAAGAAACATAGGAAGATTCAAGCGTTTCATAGACTCAATTATATGTTTTTTTGCAGTATTAGATTATTGGTTTGGTAAATTGAAACTTTATATAATTCTCTTGCAGATTTGTTAAAACATGAAGAGGAGTGGTGATATTGCCTCTCTTTTTCAGAAATATGCATCAAAGAAGAAGGCTTCTTCTCCATCTCCTTCCGTGGCAGCTGTTCCAGAAGAGCAAATTGAAGAACAAGAAGGTGGATCGGATCAAGATAGAGTGATTGAAGAAAATGTGACTCCAACTCCAATGCCTCCAAGTCCACCTCCAGTCGCTGAAAAAGAACCGGTTTATGATATCAGTCGGCTTCCACTTGATCCAGGGGAGAGGCAATCCATTGCAAATTATCCCGTCAATGATCAAGATGCAGTTCGACGATCATATATTATTAAAGGCCCATTCCAACCTTATGCACATGAATTTGAAAGTAGAAAAATTGGAAATAGGGATAGGCAATTCAATCCTATATGGTTTTATAAATATCCTTGGATTGAATATAGTATCAAGAAGGAAGCTGCATTTTGCTTTGTGTGCTACTTGTTTGCAAAGGAGAAAACTAAGAAATTTGTATTTGTTGAAGGTGGTTGGAGAAATTGGAATAGAAATGATGCACTTGATTTACATGTGGGTGGTGTAACAAGTGCTCACAACGCAGCTCAAGAAAGATACAACTTATTTATGACTCCCCATGGAGCAATTGATGATAAAATTGTGAAGGTGGATAATGAGGAGCGACGTCTCTACAAGATCAGGTTGACTTATTCACTTAGATGTTTGAAGTTTCTTTTGCAGCAAGGATTGGCATTCCGTGGGCATGATGAAAGTGAAGAGTCTAGCAACAGAGGGAACTTCATTGAACTTTTGAAGTGGCTTGCAGCAAATAATGAAGAGGTAGACAAGTTTGTTTTGAAGAATGCTCCAGGTAATTGCACATTGACTAGCCCAAACATACAAAAAGAAATTATTCAATGTTGTGCTATGGAGACTAGAGATCAAATCATTAAGGAAATTGGTGAAGATCACTATACAATTTTAGCTGATGAGTCTAGTGATGTCTCTCATAAAGAACAACTAGCCTTTTGCTTGCGTTATGTTGATAAATCAGGAAGGCCATGTGAGCGGTTTCTTGGAATTGTTCATGTAGATGATACTACTTCTTCATCACTTAAGGAAGCAATTCAATCTTTACTAGTTAGTCATGGTTTGACTATAACTCAAATCCGTGGTCAAGGCTACGATGGAGCTAGTAACATGAAAGGAGAAATTAAAGGGCTGAAAACCTTGATTATGAAAGAATCACCTTCTGCTTATTATGTACACTGTTTTGCACATCATTTCCAATTGGTTCTTGTTGCTGTTGCCAAAGGAAATAATGATTGTGTGTGGTTTTTTATCAAGTATCACTCTTGCTAAATATTGTTGGTGTTTCTTGTAAGCGTCATGGCATGCTTCGACATCACCAATATGACAATGTCATGAAAGCACTTGAGTGTGGTATACTAGAATCTGGAAGTGGGTTAAATCAAGAGATGGGGCTGCCTAGACCTGGTGAGACTCGGTGGGGCTCTCATTATAAAACTGTGGTCAACATGATTGCTATATATCCCACAATTCGTGATGTACTCATAGCTCTTGGAGAAGATACATCACAAAGGGGTGAATGGCCAAAAATACATACTATGGTTGGAGTGCTTGAGTGATTTGATTTTATTTTTAGTGCTCATTTGATGCTTGAGATTTTTGGACACACAAATGAATTGTCTGAGTGTTTGCAAAGAAGAGACCAAGATATTCTTAATGCAATGTCACTTGTCAGTTTGGCAAAGAGTAAAATGCAGCAAATGAGCTCTGAAGGGTGGGTTTCATTTCTTCAAAGGGTTACAATATTTTGCAACAAACATGGCATTCAAGTTCCTGCAATGCAACATAATTATGTGCCGTATGGAAGATCAGCACGTTTTGCTCAGAACCAAACAAATGATGATCACTTCAGAAGAGAAGTATATATTGGAGTCATTGATAAAATTAGTCAAGAGCTTGACAGTTGGTTTGATGAGGTAAATATGGAGTTGCTTACTTGTATGGCTACTTTGAATCCAGCAGATTCCTTCGCTTCTTTTGATGCAAACAAGGTACATAGACTTGCTGAATTTTACCCTAATGATTTTTCAAGCTCTGACTTGCTAAGACTCGACTTGCAACTTGAAACCTTTATTGATGACATGAGAAAAGATGAAATGTTCAAAGGCCTAAACAATCTTGTTGACCTCTCAGTAAAACTTGTTGAAATAAAGAGGGATAAAGTTTATCATTGGGTCTATTTACTTATCAAATTGGTATTGCTTCTACCGGTGGCTACCGCAAGTGTTGAAAGAATATTTTCTGCAATGACCTTTATCAAGAATAAGTTGAGAAATAAGATGGGTGATAGCCTTCTGGATGATTGTCTAGTCACTTTTATTGAGCGGGATATCTTCTTACAATTGAGTGAAGAAGAGATCATTAACACTTTCATGGCTATTAGAAGGCGCAGGCCTGACAAGAAGAAGAAGTAGTGACGTACTGTTCTTCAACTACTATAGATATGTAATATTTCAATTCTATGTTAAGAAAGCTATATTTGTCTATTTTATGAAGTTCGTATGTCCTTTTTACCTTAATTGCATTTCGTAATTCATATACTTGTATACCGACATGTTAAATTTATAGCGGTTAAATAAATTTTAAGCAATGGACCACCATAGCTACAAATCCTGGCTACGGCACTGTGTAGAAGAGTCCTTGTAATTAATGACCTCCTGGGCTGTTTCTGGGTGACGTCCAGATCTCCACTCACTAAGATGGTAACTTGGCCTCTATAAGGTGTAAGAAGTCCCTCACAATTTGGATATCCCGTGTCACAAAGATAGTAGTATGCTATAAGTTCCGAATACCACGAACTAACCTTTAATATTAAAAAATATCAATAAGTTTTCCATACCAATGTCATACCTCGAGGTAGAGGTGGATCCACCGCTTGGCGACCTTCGTATACCATTAGTGTCGCCTGAGGCGATTCCAACCAGCAATTCCTGGACTAGCAACACTGTGGGCTATGCTTTGTTTTTGATGGGCCATACCCTTGCGTCTAGGCTTTGATGGCCCGCCTTGTGTCACCCAGCCAGCTAGCTCATCTGCTCAGGCTCCTAAGATTTGCTGGCTCCGCTACTATCTCAAGAGATCCTTACTCATTTTTTTTCTAGATATAGCATCATCAAGTACTCTAGAATTTGGCATTGAACCCTCCCATCTTGGAAGGATGTAAATGAATTGGCTATCATGTGAACAACCTCCTAGCACATTTGTAGACATATTGTCTTTCCATGTGTGATATCTAGACTTATCAATATTATGAACGTAAACATCTATATACATTCCATCAAGAGCACGAAGATAGTTCTGTTATCAAGATAATATTTTCAAAATTAGACACATCGGGAGATTGAGGATTATTCATTTTACAATGTGTATTGATAGTTTTACCTCAAACCATTTCTATTTTTGATCGGATGAGTTTGCAGGAACTGGTTCGGGTTTCTTCAACACAACTTCATGACGACGCAAATGGCAGCCAAGACTATTCCAAAGTTTCTACTAATTGTCTCTCCAGATCAAGCAAGCTGCCTCTTTATGACTCTGTTTTTTTACATTATGTGCTATAATATGCAAAAAAAAAAACTTGCTACCATCTCCTCTACCAATGAATTCTTTGTCCCTTCTAGTCTACCAGTTGTAGATAGAAAATTACAAATTAATGCAAAAGTTCTACGGATCATGCGGATATTTTCAATGCTTGCTAAGTTGATGTTGTAGATGCGGATAAGTTGCTTGGTGATTCTCTCAGGTGGCAACAAGGACATGGCACTCATGAGCTCTGCATCTGATGGGACAGCTCAGTCACGTGTGGCAGAGGATAGGGGTGCTGCAGAGATGCTATCGGCACGATAACAGATGGTGTGGCTTTAGCGAGGCTTGTTACGGTGTGCTTAGCATGGTGGTGGCATAGGCGCACTATAGCATGGTGAGAGGTGGAAGACGACCTCTGACGGGTAGGTCCTAGACTTGCGAGACAAAGAAAGAGAGAGAGAGAGAGAGAGAGAGAGAGAGGCAGCGAGAGAGAAAATGGTTTCGGCAGAAGGTGCTTTCGCGCGGGGAGGTAGAAAAGTGGAGGTGGCTCAGAGAGGATGACATGCAGGCTGGCGTTGGGCCAGTATAGCAATGGGCCAGACCGAGAGAAGGCAATTCGGCCATGGTCAGAGGCAAATTTTCATTTTATTTTCTAATTGATTTAATTACAGAATTCAAGTTTCAATTTTTAAAATTAGCAAATCAACACTTAAATTCATACAATTTTTTGGAGAGGCACTTTAGAATGTTTAGAGCTCAAATACATTATTTTCAGGCTATAGTAAATTTTTAATAAATTTTAGAAATTCATTTTCTGCTGCTGAAAAAAATGAGAAATCCTTTTAAGATATTGCTGAAAACTCTAAAAAAATCCCAAAAATAATTATATTGGTTTTGGGGGTTATGGGATGTTACGTTGCACTAGATAGAAGATAAAGACATGAAAATTTCTCATCAACTCCTTGTAAGAAAGCATAATAGATATCACCAATGGCAAGTTGGGATTCTCGATCCATATCTACAAATTATGGACAATGTCCAACAAGTGCAAATTATATCTTTGTTAAAGCTATCAATCGAAAGCAAATGTGGAAAAGAAAGAAAATGAGGCAACAGAATTATAAATCAATGATAAAATATTGCACAGTTTTATGGTCATATAGAAAATTAAATTACGCCAGGACATTAACCGCTGAAGTTGTCATGTTCATGTGCTCGGATTAGGTAGAACAACATCTATAATCATACCAATCAAATAAAAAATTAAGCATATATAGCCTGTATCATCTGTAGTAGAACGACAACGTATCTTTCTTCACTCAGCTGGGGTATGGTCGATATCCAGAAAAATACTTATCCTATAGCTGCCTAATTACGCAGGCGCAAACCGCAATTCTGCTGGTACGTAATTACTCTAGTGTAGATAGAAATCAAGGGCTGTATAGGAACAAGAATGAACTTAATTTGTTGCACAGTACTACGAGCCTAAATTGAAATCAGGCGTGAATCATATGGCTTGTAAAAAAAGGGAAAGAGAGGAAAACTTTGGATGGGGTTTTGATGTCAAACCAAACCTTTCAGATCAACAAAGCATATGAAAAGGATCAAATAGATCTGACGAAAAGGAAAGATTTGCTCACTTGGATGGATGGAGTAGCTTGGAGCGCGGAGATGATTTGACCTAGATTGTGGGAAAGGAAGTGCATACGGGTAAGAAGAGAGCCGACGTGTTTATCCTGTGAGTGAACCAAGGCATCGAACAGAAACAGAGCGCACGCCGCTCGGGCGTGTCGCACCATTCGCGCAAAAGATTTGGAGCCAAAAAGATCTTGGTGAGATTCCCATAGGATGGTAAAATAAGATAGCTACCCGTTTCAAAAGTAACCCTAATCCCACAAACCACCGGAATCAAGTTACATCTATAATTTTCCTTTCCTATCTTAAATTCCAGGTGATTGCACCAAACACGGGAATTAAACAAGATTACCCCACGATTACTGGGAATCTAAAGTTCGTTTTTCCTGTATTGTTTCGTGAGAGCGTTCTTTGCCTTCACTCAAATGCCCGCGCACATTCAAATCAAAGGAACAACACAGTACAGTGACCAAATGGCATATTGCACTCGATGGCCAGATTGAGGTAATAGTCTGCACATCAGTTGCACTGCACACTATTCCATTTACTAAAATAATGGAGCCCTTATTTGTTGCTACCTAATGCATCAAAGTAAAATTAATTTTGTGACATCAAAGTAAAACACGGTTATAGGTTGGGCTCGAGCTCTGTATTCATTGATGGAGGAGATTTTACGGGTGTGCGTCGCTGTGCCCGGAACCACCACCCCCGCCACCACCATTTTGGCCATGACCTCTACCTCCACCATTGCCAAAAGCATTTGCATTTGCATATGCACCACCAGGCCAGTCACTATTATTAGACTCACCGGAGCCAAAGCCAGTGCCACCACCAGTCCCATAACTACTAGATCCAAGATAGTCGTTAGCTTGTCCACCACCTCCACCGCCACCATTACCGTCAGCACTAGAATACCCACCAAAAGGGTCCGGACCAACTTGGCTAGAGCTTGAGCCTAAACCAGATCCAGAACCATATCCAAATCCATTGTATTGTCCACCGCCACCACCTCCACCTCCACCACCACTTCCATGGGCAGATCCTCCATGTTCATGTTAGAAATTGGCCCATTTATTTATGGCTCATTTCCTTAATTCCAAAGCATGCATTGTTTAGTATCATATTGCTAAGGAAAAGTGAGGAAGACCAATTTATAAGGTGGAGTCCTCACCACTCCTTGAATATGGATAGAGATGGTATAAGGATGGTTCTGTCTAGTCACACACGCACGCATATTCGCGTATTTTCGCGTGAAAATCTCGTGACTTGTGACTTGTGACGCGCGCGACCGTGCCGTGACGTGGCGCGCCACTTGGTAGACCAAGTCCATCTTTATTTTTGCTGAACCATGCACCTCACTCTCTGTTTGAATGAGATTTAAACATTTGAATGAGGCAGTTACAAGTGAATTTACACTGCTTAATTTGTGATTTGATGAGGCAGTTACCAGTGCATAATTCTGTTTAAAACGCAGCAGTTACTAGTGAATAACTGCAATGCCCTTAAAAGGGCCTAGAGACGTCTAGGAAAAAAGAGAGAATTTTGCACCTCCATTCTTCCTTACTTTCTGCTCTTGTGCTGTCGTACTGTGTTGTTTGAACCTCGTCGACCTTTCTTCCCGGCGTGCACCTGGAAGGAGGAGAGCGGCTATCTCCGAATGTTGCCGTAGAAAGTACCTACACGGGGCGGCAATTAGGTTTCTGGGCTGCGCATCTGTGTGACCGCTCACTGCACTGCGTCATCTGTGTTCTGCACTGCGTCAAGCCTGCGTGGCTTCCTGTTCTTCATTTGGCGAAAAAGTAAGTCGTTCGAGCGCACATTCGACTTTGTTTCTATATTTTTTTGAGTATATTCTGAAATATGATGAGTAGCCTGCTGTTAGTAGTAAGCTTTGCATCACTAGTTTATTGTGTTTATCTCCTAGTAAAATTTGAAATTAAAATATTGCTCACATTTGTAACAGTTCACCACTCTCACTAGAGCCAATACCACCCCCCGACCCTGATCCAGCACCATTTATAGATCCACCACCCTCTCCTACTCCCGTGCATTGACTAACCCGATACTCAAGAGGACAATGAAGCCCAGAGCTTTGAGTCTAGTTACAGCCCTTGAGCCTACTTGAGCCTATGACGAGTGGTGTGCTAAGAGCAAGTACAATAATGGTCTTATAGCCAAGCTAGTCAGCATTTTTGCTGATGTGGAGGAGAGAAGAGAGGAGAGAGATAAGAGCTTGGCTCTCATGCAAGCAACAAGCTGGGCACGGGAGCCTATGCAGTGGTGGGCCTAGATAATAAATGTATGTGAGGAGGAATATGAAAGAGAATGTGAGACATGGTACCACATAATAATAAAAAACTTTTTGTAGACAAATTATTGTATAACTTGGCTCTTATAACTTGACTTATAGCCAAACACTTGGCTCTATTATTGGACTTGCTCTAAGCGCGAACGATTCCATGGGTATTTATAGTGCTGGACGCCATGCATGCAGTTGTTCGTAATGGCATGTTGCTACTTCACATGGCGTGGAGTTGGAACTCCCATAAGAGATATGTAGCACCCTACATAACCATATGGGATACTACTACTTTAAAACGTCATTGCCAAAGTGAAGAATAAATAAGAACAACAAAAGAAATCACAAAGAGTTTAAAACTTTATTAACACTTTAATAGAGAACCAACAGAAGCTGGAATAAATGTTTAAAAAATAGGACCGGTCCACTTCTAACCAAATAAAGAATGAATGAAATAACAAAATAGTGGCAAACCACGGTGCTAAAAACTCGAGTGCTCCCACCCATGCATGATGCTATCACTCCACTGGCCTTCACCTAATACTGAAAAAAGCAAGCGTGAGATTTGGAAATCTCAGCAAGTACCCAACAATGGTCACAACACACTGAGTAAAGGTCAGGTAATGCAAACAAGATAAGTAAAGGATAAGCAAAGCAAGCAAGCAAGCAATTTGATACAGATTGAGTGCAATGAGGCTAGTTTATCAAAAACACTGATACATGTTGGAGGTAGAGATCATAGGAACAGTGATATTAAAGATAATGTTATTTAACAAGTTATGACAGTGGCATCCGCGATCACTTCCCACATATCCGGTTATATGAGAATAGTCAAGCACGCCATCGTCCTCGACTGTATAACCGCCGACGGGGTGTAATATCCTGATTAACGAAAGTGTACGCCCCCCAGTACGTTACCAGGTGGGTGGATATCTCCCCTATATGTGGATGACCCTGGGCCTGGAAACTGTCATCTGGTCAACTAGGATAATTGTTATTTAGTAAGTTGTGGCAAAGGCACTGGCGATTACTCCCCACATACCCGGTTATATGAGAATAGTTAGGCACACCATTGTCATCGACTATATAACCGCTGACGAAGTGTAATATCCTGAGTAACAAAAGTGTACGACCCCCGTACGTTACCAGGTGGGTGGAAATCTCCCCTATATGTGGATAATCTCAAACCAGGTAACCATTATATTATTAGCATGTTATATGGTGTGAATTTAAGTGAACTAAGAGAAAGCGAAAATAATATTAGGAGAAGTGAAAGGATTTGCTAAGGTTGGAGATTGAGAACATGATTCCTGATATGAGGATGATATGGAATGATAATATGATGATAAGATAATTGATACTTTATAGACAGATTATGTAATATGAATTTAAGGAAGCTAGAAGATGGTGAGGATAACGCAACGATAAGGTTACGAGAAGTGAAAAGAGGTGCTAGGGTTGAAAATGGAGAGACATAGTTCCTGACATGAGAGCGATGTGGAATAATGCTAAGGTGATAGTGATATGGGAATTAACCTAAAGAGGTATTATAATATAGCTCACACAAGGTTATCAACCAATCAAGTTTTATTACATGATAAGTGATTATTAGTCAGATTAACAGGTTTAGTACATGCATCTTTCATGGCTCAAATACAACATCATACAATTATTGGAACATACTACTAGAAACTAAAACATAATAGCCCTAATATCAAAAGAGTATCAATAATTTAAACCTAAGTTAAAACATATTTATATGCTACCCCCATTAACGGTTTAAGCATAGATTCTAAAACACTAATTAAAAGTATGAACTCGAGAACATTTTAACTGAGCATCCTAATAAGCATCGAAGCAGGTGAAATAAAATAACCTAGAACATCATGGTATGAATACAATATTAAAAGTCTATAATCAGGCAAACATGAACGATATGAGAGTAACCAGACAACGTTAGTGATATGATATTGATGGATACGCTTTAGTGATATGCTGGTAGCCAGGTAACTTTAGCGATATAATATTAGCCAGGTAACTTCGGTGGTATGGTATCAGCCAGGTAACTTTAATGATACAATAGTAATCAAGTAACTTTAATGATATGATATCAGACAGGTAATTTTAATGATATGGTATTAGACAGGTAAGCGTGAGGGATATGATAATTATACTTAATGACAAGATGACAAGTAATCTGGAAACACATAATATGCAAAACGAAAAGGTCACGGTCGCGAGGTACTTGCCATGAGCACGCTCGACGGACACGCTGCACGATGGATCCGAAATACGCAACTGCCCAGCTGCTCCTTCAACAGCTGCGTGCGAACCTACAGGGTGAAACGGAGGTGAATCAAATGGATGCGAAGATAAAATTGTGGAAAGGCCGCGGAAGATGGTTTGGCCAGCAAAGACCGTGTTTGCAAAGATTCACCACGCAAATCGTTGTTCGGCTATGCGATTCACCTGTTAGCCACAGAAACCACAGCCCGCTACCCGACCTAGGAAAACATCACGCAAAACGCTATTCGGCCGTGCAAAAATGACACGCTGCAAAAGTTGGCGAAACCTCCACGCGAATCTGAATTCGGCAATGCCCCAGCCAGCCCGGGCTGTGGGGCCACTGTGCACAACCGCCTGGCCACCTCAACCATCCCTGGCCAACCGCTACCTGGTCGCCGACTGGCCACCGGTGCTGCCTCGCTGTCGCCTGGCCACCTGCGTCGCCACGGCCTACGCACTGGAGTGAAAACTGTTATTATAAGAGAACTTTGCAAGAGATAGCGGTTCACCCAGTTGTCCTTCCAAGCGAGGATACAAAAATGCAACATGCCCCCTAATGTGCGAACAATCCTCTCGTATTAGCCAATAGTTTGAGGATAAAATGTTGTGCTGAAGTTGAGTTTCATGCCCAGATTCTGATGCAAGCTCTTCCAAAAGTGTGAAACAACTTAGTATCACAATCCGAGACAAAGGCTTCAAGAATGCCATAGGGATGAACAATTTTCTTGACATAGATATTAGCTTGATCACTGGCTGAGTAAGTGGATTTGACTAGACTGAAGCAAGCTGTCTTGGTGAGACGATCGACAATGACCCAAATAGAGTCCATACGACGGGGTGATCTAGGAAGACTCACAACGAAGTCCACAGAGAAAACTTCCCATTCCCACCGGGGAAACTCCTATGGTTGCAAAAATCCGACAAGACTGTGGTGCTCTGCCTTCACTTGTTAGCACACTACACATTGAGACACAACCTTAGCTACATCCTTCTTCATTCCCAGTTGCCAAAACTGCCGCTGAAGATCCTTGAACACCTTAGACTTGCTAGGATGAATAGATTAAGGAGTTTTATGAGCTTTACATAGGATAATCTTCTTTACTCAAGAATTGGGTGGCACCTCGATCAACCCTAACAGACGGCATGCCTCAATTTCAATTATTTTTGAGTGAGAATGTACGTCAAGCTCTTATGATTAGAGAAGATGTCGCACAACTCTATGTGGAGATAACGGCGCCAGATCTAGAGGCAAGAAAGGGTGGAAGCAGAAAAGGCGCTTCATCATGGTTTGGAAGCGGGACTCACATTCCTTCGTCCAAAGAAACTGCTCGCCCTTTGGAGTCAACCTAGTCAATGGCTTGGAAGTGGAAGAGAAATCCTGGACAAAACGGCGGTAATACTCGGGTGGAACCCAGGAACTACGGATCTCTGCCACATTGCTAGATCTCGGCTACTCCACAACTGCAACAATATTGGAGTGATCCACAAAAACCTTTGCTGTTGATGACATGGACAAGGAAACTCATAGACGAAAGCCAGAAACACATTTCTTTAGTTTAGCAAGGAGTTGATGTTCCAAAGAAGATCAAATACAACACGATGGTGCTGCTTATGCTCCTCTGCGATATGGGAATAAATCAATATGACGTCGATGAAGATGATGACAAACTGATCGAAGCGCTCGAGGAATACCTGATGCATCAGATCCAAGAATACCACCGGGGCATTGGCTAGCCCAAATGGCATAACCAGGAACTCAAAGAGGTCGAAATGAGTACAGAAGGCTATCCTCAAAATAGCAAAAGTCTTGATTTGAACTTGGTGATAGCCGAACTGCAGACCTATATTGGAAAAGACCTTGACACCCTAGAGTTGGACGTAGGGATCATCAATACGAGATAAAAGGGTAGTGGTTCCTGATAATCACTGCACTGAGAGCTCGATAATAAATGCACATACGCGGATCTTACCATTCTTATCCACAGAAGTGACCGGGGAAGCCCATTTTGAGGTAAAGCGTCAGATAAAGTCTATGCTCTGAAGGCATCTAGTGGTCGCTTCAACTTCTCTAACTCAGCTTGGGAAATATGGTAAGGAGCCTTGGTGATAGGAGTGGTGCCAGGGATAATATCAATGCACACTCACAGCTCTAACTAGAGACTGGCCTGGAAGCTTCGTTGAGAAGATATCAAAAAATTCTCGAACAATAGAAAAATCTTTTGATAAGGGACAAATAACTGGTTTCTCTAACATGACAAGAAGGCACCCCGACTTTGTCATCCAACGATGACTAAAATAGGGCCAAGAATAGAAGATGGAGGCATCGCTCTTTGCACTGATAGACGATCTGTCCATCAACTTGAAGTAGAATAACCTTGTGGTCAAAGCAATAGATAAAAGCATGATGAAGAGTCAGCCAACTCCTGCCCACAAATAGGTCAAATGATTGGATTGACACCACAACAGTATTACTGCTGAATTTGTGGTCTTCAATTCTAGGCAACATTGAGACAAGTAGGATCACTAGCAAGAGGTCCATGGATGGCGGTCACCACCACGGGGTACGCCAAGATACTGATGGGTACAGAGTGCTACTAAATGAAGCGAGTTGCCAAAAAGAAGGAACTAGCTCCCAAGTTAAACAATGCAAGAGCAGGG
Source organism: Dendrocalamus sinicus (assembly GCA_036346575.1). Taxonomy (NCBI): domain Eukaryota; kingdom Viridiplantae; phylum Streptophyta; class Magnoliopsida; order Poales; family Poaceae; genus Dendrocalamus; species Dendrocalamus sinicus. The sequence continues at coordinate 15,209,589 of CM070670.1, forward strand.
CGTGAATTCAAAGTAACAACACACAAAGGTCAAGGGAAAGAGAAAAGGTAAGGGATAAGATGGGTAGCAATAGAGAGGTAAAACGTGATAAACTACACCACTCCTGAGTTAGTAGTACGTAGAGACGCCCACCAGTACCCTTTTGTATGGTAGCAATTGGAGTAGGAACTGGAGTTGTGTTCCGATTGCCAGTAGTGAAGGTGAGCAACTAACTGGTGGCATTGCCAGCCAACCTGCACGGCTGGAGCAACCCACGCAGAAGAATGGAATCAGAATTTAGGGAAGCATAGAATTGAAACAATGCCAAAGGATATCAATGGAATAAAAGAGACGGCAATTAGATATGAATTCATGGTAATATGCCAGTGATACAATATGCATGCATGAATGACTTAACCCAAAGCCCCGTGTATGTGCAAAACATTTTCTTTTTCCAGAAATTACAGCCTGAGCTCTGATACCACCTCGGCCCATGATGGCCCATATATGTGTATGCACTTGAGGGTGTGGGTTAGTCCCACCTTACTAGATTAGCTTGAGAAGCACTTACATATAAACCTAGGAGTTCCAATGGTAGCACCTCGGTTAACCGTTTTGCGCGAAGTGAGGACGAAAGTGCAAGCGGGTTGCTACGTGTGCGTGGCCTATCCAGAATGGGGTTAGGCCTAAGCCGGTTCGGACCCTAGGGCGTTACAAATGGTATCAGAGCTGACTCTCGCGGTTACATGGGCACGTGCGGGTCAGGGCGCGCGTATATATGGCGCATGGTGCATGTGGGCCTGTAGTGGACACACGGTATGGCATATGTGCTGGCACTGAATGCACGGACATGTTCCAAGAGGGAAGATCCTTATCATTTGCCCCAGTGTGGATATGTTGATCCGACGAGGACGTCGGGTCCTTTGAGGGGGTGTATGTAACACCCTGGCCTATGATGGCCCATATGTGTGTGTGCACATAAGGGTGTGGGTTAGTCCCACCTTGCTAGCTTAGCTTGAGAAGCACTTACATATAAGCCTAGGAGTTTCAATGGTAGCACCCCCGGTTAACCATTTTGTGCGAAGCGAAGACGAAAGTGCAAGCGGGTTGCTACGTGTACGTGACCTATCCAGAATGGGGTTAAGCCTAAGCTGGTTTGGATCCTAGGGCATTACAGTTACCATAAGGGCAGGATAGGTCCACGAGTACCTACTAGATAGGTTGAGTGTTTGGCTTTTCTTAGACCTAGGAGAGAGTTCAGGGGGAGTCTAGGTAGAGCTCGTGTTGGAATGGGTTCTCATGGTGTCCATGTTTTGTCTTATTCTGAACCATCTTTCAGTTCATGTTTCTACTGGTTCTACTTCTACTCTTTGTGCATCTCAGTATTGGATTCCTAAGTCTTTTATTACTAACCCCAGTACTAAGACCTTGAGATTTTCTATTTATGCAAAGTAGGTCCGGTGGGGGAGGAAGGAGAACATGTGGCTAGTGGACTCTAGGTGTTCTCAACACATGACTGAAAACTCTATATAGTTTTCCTCCCTCACCTGAGCATGTGGCAACAAGTTGATCACATTCGGGGATACTTCTACTAGGACCATGATAGATGAGGGCACAGTCTGTCTCAACGACAACTTCATACTTAATGATGTAGCCCTGGTAAGCAAGCTCAAGTATAATTTGCTCTCTGTCTCACAATTAACTGACGACGGCCTTGAGGGGAGATTTAAGAGGAGTGCTTGTAGAGTTCTAGTTCGGTCGGGGCATCTAGTCTTTTAGATTTTTTTTGTCTTGGGAGAGTTTTTAGTGCTGATTTTAATGAGTCTTGCTCTTCTGGGATTACATGTCTTGTTGCTTTAGAGTCTACAATCTGGTTTTCTGGCACTGTAGGCTTGGACACATTGGTTTTGATCACCTAGCATGGGTCAGTAGCATGGATCTGATTAGAGGGATTATATAAGCTTAAGGGTGGGAAGGATTTAGTTTGCTCTCCCTGTAGGTATGGTAAAATGATTACGACTTCACATTCACCTCTTACCATGGTTATGGCAAATGGTCTAGGATAGCTCTTGTACATGGACACTGTAGGTCCTTCTAAAGTTCGGTCAGTAGGAGAGAAGTGGTATATTCTAGTCATTATTGATGATTACTTTAAATACTCTTGGATTTACTTCCTGGCATCTAAGGATGAAGCATTTGGTCATTTTAGGGAGTTAGCCCTTAGATTGTCAGTTGATCTTCTAAGATCCCTTAGGGTCATTAGGAGAGACAATGGACCTGAATTCAAGAATTCATCATTCTCTTCCTTTTGTTCTGAGCATGGTTTGGAGCATCAATATTCTCCTCTCCTAGAGTTTCTTAGCAAAATGGTATAGTTGAGAGGAAGAATAGGACTTTAGTTGAGATGGCTAGGACTATGTTAAATGAATATACCACTCCTATGAGGTATTGGGTTGAGGCCATTTCCACTGCCTGTTATATGTCTAACAGGGTATTCTTAAGAACCTCATTGTACAAGACTTTCTATGAGTTGAGATTGGATCGTAAGCCTAATGTGTCTCATTTTAGAGTCTTCAGTTACAAGTGCTTCATTCTTAAATATGGTAATCTTGATAAGTTTGAATCTAGATCTTCAAACAGGGCCTTTCTAGGCTATCTTACTCATTCTTGATGCTATCGTGTGCTTAATCTTGAGACTAACAAAATTGTGAAGACCTACGATGTTACTTTTGATGAGGCTAGTCTAGAGACTAGATTAGACATTACAGGTACACAAGTTCAAGGAGACTATGAGGCATCTTCCTTAAGGAGTGCGATGAAAAAGATGAGGCTCATGATCTACTTCCTCTTCAGCTAGCTGAAGCACCTTCTTCAATTTCTTCACCTTTAGCTAGATAGCTTGTTCCCACTCCTTTCTCAGCACCGTGTGGCTCTACTCCTACCTCCGTAGCTCATGAGGTAGATGCCAACTCAACTTCAGGAATAACTCAACATCTCCAGTTGTGACATCTTCTAAATCAGATCAATGGAGATCTTCATGAGCAAGTTACTGACTCCAGGTTCATCTGTCTTGACTCACATGCTCATTCTGCTTTTATTTCTTCGTTTTGTGCCTCATGATGTCACCCATACTCTTATTGATGAGTCTTGTATTAATGCCATGTATGAGGAGTTAAAGAACTTTAAGAGAAACAATGTCTGGATCTTTGTGGAGCCTCCCCTTGGTCATAATGTTATAGAAACCAAGTGAGTCTTCAAGACCAAACAGAGTGGAGATTGGATAGTTCTTGGGAATAAGGTTAGACTTGTAGCTCAGGGGTTCACCCAGATAGAGGGCTTAGACTTTAATGAGACTTTGCTCCTATAGCCAGATTAGAAGCCATTAGGATTCTCTTAGCATTTGCAGCCTCCAAGGGGTTTAGACTGCACCAGATGGATGTTAATAGTACCTTTCTTAACAGTTTCATAGAAAAATTCTATATCAAGCAACCTCTTGGGTCTGAGAGTTCAAAGTTTCCAAATTATGGCTACAAAATGTCCAGAAGCAAGCTCCTAGAGCTTGGTATAATATGCTTAAGTCATAATTGTTGAGCCCTCAGGCATAGTAGTGATCTCTTCTTGATTCAAATCTATGTGGATGACATCATTTTTTGTGGCTCATCTCATGCTTTAGTTTTCAAGTTTTTAGACACTATGAGCAGAGAGTTCAAGATGAGCATGATGGGGGAGTTGACCCACTTCCTTGGATTCCAAATCAAGCAAACGAACTATGATACATTTGTGCATCAAGCCAAGTACACCAAAGACCTACTTCAACGCTTCGACATGGGAAGTAGTAAGCCAATCTACACCCCCATGGTTTCTATAGTGATTTTGTATCCAGATGAGGATGATGAGCTTGTTGATCAGAAGGAGTAATGTAGCATGATCATCTCCCTCCTCTACCTCACTACATGAAGGCTGGACATACACTTCTAAGTATGTCTGTGTGCTTGATTTCAAGCTTCCCTTGTGCATCTCACTGCCAAATGGTGAATCACATCTTCAAGTACCTTCAGTCCACCCTTGAGTTTGGGCTTTGGTATTCCTCTTCTTCCTGTCTCTCCCTTCTTTCTTTCTTAGATGCAGATTTTGGGAGTTGTAGGATAGATAGAAAAAGTACCCTAGACACCTGTCATTTCTTAGGCAATTCTCTTGTCACCTGGCCCTCTAGGAGGCAGGACTCTATTGCACAGTCCACTACCAATAGTTGCTCTCAAAGTCTTTAGATCTCATTTACTCTTAGGGACTTAGGGTTAGATTTAGATATTGTTCTACTCTTCTGTGTCATGACTAGTTTTATAAAATTGATCAACTTGAACAAAAATATGTCAAGGTTGAATCATTTGAATAGTTTAGCTTTAGTAATCATTTTTTGATTCTTGCCATAGCAAAGTGATTAGTTGAGTTTTGAGACCGAGTTTAGCTTGGATAGAGCTTTTAGTTCTATTATGAATCATTTGGTAGCTCTTGCCTTTTAATTGTTTTAAATAATCTCAATTATGCTTATAATTGCATCTCAGAATCTTTTTCTCATGAGACTGTTTGCCATTGCACTTAGCATGAATTTATGGGAGTTATGTATGACCAAGAATGTTTTGTTAAGCTTTTTTATTGATGTGTTAAGCTTTTTGATTGATGTGGTCGATAATAGCTTGAGATCAATCAAATTGACTAAACGAAATTAATGCAAATTTGGTTGAAACTCAGGAGACAGTTATAGATAGCTCCTAGTATAGAACTTACTTTACTAAGATAGGCTATACAAATGAGTTACAAATTGGTTCAACCTCAGGAGGTAGTTGTAGATGGCTCTTAGTCTAGGACTTGCTTTACCCAGATAGACCATACAAATGTGAGTTACAATTTTGACTATAGTTTGGGGGGCAGTTATAGATAGTTCGTAGTCTCAGACTTGCTCTATTAAGATAATTCATTGATCTAAGTCAATTGCAATTCTCAAACAAGCTTGTAGCTCAAGTAAGTCATTTTGAAACTCTTTAGCATATTTCTTGCTTGACATAGAATCTTAGCTCATTGGCCACTTTGCCTTATCATAACTCAAATTAGGATCTCTACAGCTGACATGCACATGCCTCGACTGAATATGAGTGCATGCAAGTTGGTCCTAATCTTCTGTCATAGGAGAAATCTGATAACTTGAGTTGTGATGTTGATGAAGGGGAGGCTAACCACAAACCAATCATGACCAGCAACCTTGTAATCGCTACACTGCTCCTCGATTGGTGACCAAGCTTGTCAAACACAATTGGCGTATTCACGAAGAATGGTTCGAGCAAATCCAAGAGAAAAGCAAGAGCAATAGCGGAAGAATTTCATTGAAGATGAATGATTGATGAGACCCAATTGTTCAGTAGTGGCTAATAGCAACACTAAAAAAATGAAAAAATGAGTCTACATTCCTAGGGGCTTGCAGGCCAATTTATAGTATGCGCTGCACGCACGCATGCACAAGTTTTCTTTTGTCGGTGCCATAAAAATAGGAAAGATGGCATGGCAGATGGCAAGTAATTATTCTCTCCCTCATGGTTGGCACGACATACAGACTTTCCTTCTATGACAACAAACTCTCTCTTGATTTGGTGATGCAGATTGCATGCAAAGATTGTACTATATCCTGATTTGGTGTTGTAGGTTGCATGCAAAGATTGTACTATATCCTGATTTGGTGTTGTAGGTTGCATGCAAGAATTTCCCTATGTAAACTTGAATCCTCATGCCAGCAATAATTCCCTTCCTTTTTTATTTCCTTCATTCTCTCGATGGTTGCATGCATGCACATGCACCAACCTATTTTGGAGTGGGAGTTCCTAGCAGACCATCTCTTTTGTATTCCCTCTTGGTGCATGACACACAAAGACTAGCTACCAGTACTCTCCATAGCGCCGTCAGCTACCAAGTCCTCATTTTCTAAAGTATCACCTTTAGAAGTCAAAATAACAAAGCGTGCAAAATTAGGTAGCATCATATTCTTATTATTGGTAATATTAAATTACGCTAAGAATGAGTTCACCTATTGACCTAATTGCCGAGCGTGTGCTCAAGTCATTGGACTTTGTACACTAGTGGAATATTGCATGTGTCTGCTAGTGATGTCCTCGTCACTAGTTATACTTGTGAGTTTGACATAGCCTAACATGCTTTCAATCCATGTAATTACTTCTAGCTAATCTTGGCTTATTTTGCTATATATGTTCTTATATGATTCTGCAAGCTAATTAGCATGGCTTGGTGAAATACATTTTAATTGACTTGGATAATTTTTCAAGCTCCCAACCTATTAAAAATCTAAAAATTACCAAAAATAGTCATGTTTGCCTCTTAGTCATCATTAACTCCTTCCTTTTTTTACTTGATAAATTCATTGTGAAGGGGGAATATGGCAAAAATGCATGAAGTGGGCTAAAGGGCGAGAAAATGAGGGGTTGTTGGATTTTTGAGCTTTCTTGCAATTTTGATTTGCTTAGCTTCTTCTGACCATGATCAAGGTCAAAATGAACCATTGTTCTTTCATGTGGACCTAGATTGAGGATTTCCCAAGTTTGGATGAGTATGGAATGCTTACATTGAAAACTTGCCATTTCTAGTTTCTTCACTCTATTTTCTAGCTCACTTGGTTATGTTTAACTTCTATTCACTTCTTGAGTCAAATTGAGTTCTCTTTTGCAAAATTTTTCTCTAAATTCTAAAACCAAATCAACTTTGCATTTTGGAGAGAACTGCCAATAAGTTTAAGGAGGAGATTGAGGGACTATGTGCTAGTCTAAGATATGTTTACGATGAACAATTGGTTTTTTGGTTGAGTTAAATTTGAATTTTAAAATAGTTTTAGCAAATTCATATTTCCTACTAGTGCTAGCAATCAGACCAATCGGGGTGACAAGTCGAACCGCTGGGAGGACGCGGTCGGAGCAGCTTGTGAATGGTAGTCTGACTAGCGACCTAGTATGACTGATTTTTAGTTGATGGTTACTTCATTCAAAAGAGCATGTTTTGGAGTTGGGCTCATGCCGTCGAACCGGCCACTGTTGGCGATCAGATCGGGCGAGTTGGCCAGTGTGACCAGCATTAAAAATATGGTCACACCGGGTGGCTGTTTAGATTGGCCAGTGGTTTGTAGTCTGACTGGGGGCGGTCTAATTGGCATGAAGATAGCGATTAGACCCATGACTACAGCTAGAGATTAGGGTGAGTTGAAGTTGGTTTGAGGTCAGCTCTTGGCTTAGGAGCCATGAGGGTTTGTGTTGCATTGCATAGTGTATGGTTTTGACTAATGTAAGTCAAATGCATGGAACTTGTACTCATATGGTTGCTTGGTTTTTGGATGTATAGGTGGTTTAGAGAATGTGGTGGTCGACGACAACGAATCAGGACTAGGCAAGATGCTGAGATCTAAGTGGGGCTACATGGCTTAAGCAGGAAGTACAAAGAAGACAATGCCTGTGAAGAGGCGATTTGGTGCATATGGTGCGTCAAGTGAAAAGGCTAATGCACATAGAGACGGTTTGGGGGAGTCTAAATGTGTGAAGATGTGATGGATATTCATTGGACACTACAGGATGTGTGTCAAAACATGTGGAGATACTTTAAGGTGAAGATCAAGAGAGAGTCAAGGGATGACCCAGAAGTTTCGTCGAGGGTATTTTGGTAGTTGCACAATACTTGATTGATGCCTTGATCAAAAACACGGCAAGAAGGCACAAATGAGAAGTGATTTATGTCAAGAAGAGCTGGAGTTGTCATGTGGATCAATCGCTAAAGAGTTAGCAGGTTGAGTCTTGTAAATACTTTGAAAAGCGTACATAAGTGTGTAAAATCGTGTTAGTGGGGTTGACGAGTTTCTCTGGTAAGCTTAATGGGTTAGAATCATTAATGTGGTGCTAGTTATCTAGAGGGAGGAGAGGAGGTGGTAACTTCAAGGATTCATCAGTTTGGTTTGTGCACTACTACCATGTCTTCTTCTATGGTTGTGAGAGAGATCTTGAGAGAGGAAGGGGTGGTGTTTTGGCTGCACTTTATAATCATTCTTGAGTATGTAAATCTCATCCTGCATTGAAATAGATCAAAACTTTGTCTTAATCATGTTCATGGTTGTGTTCTTGCTTGCTTGTTCTTGTTATTGAGTTTGAAGTATGATTTCGGGTTTGTGGGAATTATAGCTCAATCTCTTCTTTAAATTACCATGCTAGGACATGTGAGAATACATCTAAAAGACCTCATGTCTTAAATCCTCATGAGCAAGAAGTAATTTAAGATTTAGTGTTTTTGTGCCTAGATTTGATTCTCTTTAATTTAGTAAATTTGAGCTCAAAAACCTTGTGATTTTTTATTGTTTTAGGTTCCTATTGTCTTGAACAAATCTCATGTAAAACTTGGAAGTATTTCGATGAGATTTGAGCAAGTTCTAGAAATTTGAATTTTTATCCCGAACGGTTTTCAGGTCTAGGAACAGAAGACCGATCAGATCGGCCCCAAACTGCGGTCATACCGGCTAGCCGGTGTGACCGGTCTTAGGTCAGTTGTCAGACCGGCTCATCAACAACAGTCTAACTGGCCTTGTAGAAGGTTGCTGATTTTATTGGCTCTTGCTGCTTGCTTCGTTCTGCTTTTTTGTGTTGCTATGATCTAAACTTACTGACTATCATAGTCACTTGAGTGAAGATTTTCAACACTTTAGAGGGAAAGTTTTGGAAATAATTCACTTCTCTGATTGCCATAATCAATCTTACATGAACCACTCACCATCACCCACCCACCTCCATCTTGTGGCCGAGGTGGCGCTATCGCTGCTGAGACGCCGCTGCCACCCTCCTCCCTTGAAAGCTCAGAGCTCCTATGAACCCAAACCCTAACCGTGAATCCTAACCTTAATTCACTGCTGCTGGCTAGAGAAGTGGAAGATGACCTCCAAGCATGAATCTCTATGCCGATCTGAAGGTGAGAAAATTGACTGAGATTCGGTGAAATTCAGTTGCCTGATAATTAGCGGTCCCTGAAAAAAACAGTAAACCCACTGGTAGCTAACCGGAACCGGTCGATGCTTTTTTTATGTAACCGGTTTATTAATCCTTGGTGAACATATATTCTACATACACACACGTAACATCATGCCATTGCCCTCGGACCCTCGGTTTAGATGCATCGCCAGCCTAAGGCAGTCAGCCAAAGTGAAGGTGCAACAATTATCGAAGAACAGAGCAAATTCTGTTTTGAGAGGAAGAACAGAGCAAATTCTTTTTTGAAAGGAAGAACAGAGCAAATTCTAAACATAAAGGCCAAGAAACTTGGCCCAGCCTGGGGTGACCAGTCTCTAGAGCTCAACTCAACATACTTATTCCAATGGTTCATTGTGAGAATATAATATTGTTATTATATTGCTGTAAAAGTTAAGCATATGTGAGTCCAACTACATAGAAAATTTTCGCTTTGAATTTGTACTTGATTTTTATCCAATTTGTATACACATCTGAAGATATATAATTTGTATTCTCGCACTCGACTTTAAAACATGGATATGAATATAGTTTGACTAATATTCGATTCGTATGCGTATACATCTGTTTTCAGCCATAACGTTGTACATACTCCGCAAGACCAATCCATCTAAACACACAACGCTACAGACTTTGTTCTGACTAGGACTGGACTAGACCAGCCCAAAAAAAGTGAGAACATGCCATGTTTTTTGGAAGTTGTGCTTGATATTGATCACGGGGTATATTGTTTGATCAATCAAGTGACCTACTTGCCAGGAATTGCGCCATGTTAATTTGAAGCACCAGTCCTGAAGTTAAAAGTACAACTAATTACACGAGCTACTATACTGCACGCAAACAAGGCACCTTGCCTAAGTGAAAAAGTCCATCTAAATTTTATCAATCGAGTAATTTGTCTTGGAAGTACTTGTTTGTTTAAATTGTCAACTAGTATTTGTAGCAATAACACAGCCGCAGCCTGCATGTGATCCTTTTTAGGCATTGAACGACTCACGTGCACACATAAGAATTTAGATTCAAGAGATGCATTCAGACATATATAGTGACCAAATGACATATTACACACTAGAGGACCACAGTGATAGTCTATGGCCTCATTAGTTGCACAATACATCACTACATTTACTACAGCATGGAGCCCATTATTTGTATATAACTAATGAAAACGGAACAAAATAAAGAAAACAAATTCTATGACATCAACGTGAAACGCATAGGTTGGGCTCCATCTTCGAGTCACTAGAAATTTTAGGGTTGTGCATCACCATACCCAGATCCACCACCTTGGCCACCACCGCTCCCACCATTTTGTCCATAGCCTTTGCCACCACCATTGCCATTAGCATTAGCATTTGCATCACTTGCTCCATACCAGTAGTTATTAGCCGAGCTAGAGCCAGAGCCAGTTCCACTACCATACCCACGGCCGCTAGATCCATAATAACCTCCAGCTTGTCCTCCACCACCACCGCCACCATTACCGCCAGCGCTAGAAGATCCACCAAAACCAGGATATGTTCCTTGGCTATATTGACTAGAGCCTGAGCCCGAGCCTGATCCGCCACCATATCCGGCTCCACCATATTGGCTACCACCACCACCTCCGCCTCCACCTCCACCACTTGCATGAGCACCGTTTGCACCACTCTGACCAGACCCAGTGCCACTCCCGGACCCTGAGCCGCCGCCATTCACATACCCACCACCACCTCCTCCTCCTGTGCCAGTTCCTTCAGCACTCGAGTATCTAGCCACCCTTGCGGCATTGGCTAATCCAATGCTCAAGAGGACAATGAACCCAAGAGCCGCAAGTTTAGTGCCTGCCATTTTTGTGAGCTTAGCGTAAGATGAGATGAGTGCTATGCCGAAGATTGCAGGGGTATTTATAGTGCTAGAGGCCGTGCAATGATTGATTATTTAACCTGTTAGCACTTTGCATTGGTGGTGTGAAGTACTCCAACTAGCCAACTTCTGTAGGAGAACAAGTGGAGGGTTTAAAAAGCTAGAATAATTAATGGAGCTTGTTGACTTAATGAAGAGATTACCACTTGTGTTGTTTCATTATTTTTTTCCTTTGTTCTTAATTTGGATGCTGCTCTTCTAGCTAGCTACCTAGCTAGTTAGCGCTATCTAGATCAGAACGTTAGCTCATATGTCCATGTGTTCGTGTAAGGGCTTCGTGGCTATGGCATTTTTGGATAGGATCCTAGGAACAAGTGTAAGATTGGGTTAAGTATTTCGTTAGGATTTAGCATTACGCCAAGCTCGAATAAGCAAGGACATAGGCCCATTGACATTACGCCAAGCATTTCACCTCTGTTCCAAATAGACGTTTTGGGTGTCGGCCATGCAGTCTCCAACACTTACTTTTATGTTAAGAAAAATTATAAAAAAATATAATTCTATGAAAGTATGTTGAGCTAAAAAAATCTACTAGCATCATTTCCATATAACTAACTGAATGCATGTACTTTGCTATGAGTAAAAAACATCATATTACCTCAGCCACACCCTCGACTCCACCTCTGAGCTTGGCCGTGTAGCACCTCAACACGCTCGGCTCCGCTGCGCACCTAGTAGAGCTTTGCTTTTTTTGTTAGCGAATTTTCAGAGAGGGTGTATTTGTTTGTTGATAGATGTATTTGTCTATGTTTTGTTAGAGATTTTTTAAAGAGGTAGAATGGGGAGATGGGGTGTGGAACATAACACACTTGGCCCGGGTTGGTTTGGGATGAAAGAAGCATCATCACCAATAAGTTCTTTTTAAATAGTAAAGAAAAGTATGAACATTTTTTTATAGAGATAATAGATTCTATACCACTAGAGAGTGGTCGATTCGATAAACTATCATCAGTGAAGGGCCTAACTTTGTATGGCACTCGGTTCAATCGAAATTCTATTATATGCCATTGCCATCAGTTAGTGTACGTTTGCTCTTGGAAAATGATGATTTTGCCCTCAGTTCAAATCTGTCCCTATGATAAAAATTAAATATAGGGCAAAATGGCTTAGCAAAAAGTACTAATTTTTTTGGTGGATCATTATGGCAGTGTACAACCCAAATATAAATTTTTGTGAATTGAATCTTCCATTTGTTCCATTTTGAAATTCAAATACAAAATTAGCCTATTTGAGCTATTTCTTAAACTGGGATAAATTCACTGTAGCAAAACGGAAAATAATATTTTTTGGTATCTATGTGACATCTTAGGAGCATGTGAAAATTTTTCTAGAATTTTTAGACCTCATTTAGTCTCTGTTTGTAAATAGTAGCATTTATTAGCATTTAAATTAAAAATCTGAAAATTTCTTTGAACAGTTGCTTGAATTTTTTTCATAGCTGACTGACATATTGAGTAACACTCATGTCAAGTTTCATAATTTTAAAGGTTGTTTGCTATTTTAAATAAATCGAGCCTTCGGTCTTTTGGAGGAGCATTTTGGTCTTTTTTTCAAAAGATAACGGTCTCCCCTAACGGTCAATTAACGGTAGTGGCATATAGTAGAACTAATCTCAAGGTCAGTGACATACAGTAGTTAGATTCTTCGCCGATGGCAGTTTGTTAAACCAACTACTCTCCAAAGACATAGAATATATTCTCTCTTATAAATGTTCTTCAGTTCTGACTGCACACATTTGGAACTTCTAACACAATGATCAGTCGGTTGCTACACTTCGTTCCAATCAACCATGAATATAGATCATCAAAATTATAAGGGTATTGTGATTGGTACACACGACTTAGGTCATATTTGTATTGTCTTCTAAACGAAGTTTCTACAGAGTAAATATCTTTTCTACAATATCTAGTTTTTAAACAGAATGTCTTTTTAAGACAAGATCTACTAGTTAATTATAGTACACACTATAGTGACTTCATTTATATCGGCCAAAATCGCACGCGAGTGCCTCTCACTTATTAGTTTCTCTATAAACTGTTACTATTTATAATCTAGAGTCAAGAAACAAAGCAAAAAGTAATATAAACATGCCCAGTATGGCTTGATCTTTCGTTATAGCGATGAGTTGAGATGGCTAGTGTGTGAATAGGGTCGATGAGGATCTTAATTGGAGCATCCACTAAAGAGTTCGCTCTTTCGATTTGTTGTACATGCATGCATTTGACTATAGCACGATCCACCGCTATGCATGAACAACTGGCGAGGCCGGCCGCGATACCAAAAGAGTCCGATCGCTAGATCGTTGGTGCAACTGACAATTGAACAGACGAAACAATGATCAACTACCACGCTCGATAATAGCGAAGTAAACGACGACCCAGCTAGATTAACTCTTAATTGCATGCAAGTATCAAAATCAACGTACAAGCATGCACTGATCAACAGCACAATCCTAGCTAGTTGACATTGCAGAGGGGACCTCGATGTTTTCGTAATAGACTTTTGACATATATGCGTATGGGTGTAGCAAGCGGCGTCGACTCGAACCACGCAGACTAGAAGTAATATTAAGAACCCGATGCATGCGGAGATTGGGATCAGCGAACCAGCGAGGCAGCTACTCATTGACAAGATCTGCAAGACTGCAATGTGGAGTAGTGTATGCGTAAGCAACCTAACTCTGCAATATGAAGTACTGTATCTTTGACAAATCAGGATATTTTTATACTGATTGATTACTCCATATGATACCGTGCAAGCCAAAAACCACAGATTTACTACTGCTCTACTTGCTAGCATACTGCCTGCGATCTCTGACTCTCTGTACTCTGGTATGTATGCTAGAGCCGTAGAATCGTATATATTTTATCCTTCCAACAGTATGCACTACTACAGAAAAAGTCATCACAGACGGTTCAAAAACGTCATCACAGACGATTTTCTGAACCGTCTGAATTTATGGGTCAGTGATAATCGAAGGTTATCACAGACTATTGTCAAACCGTCTGTGATAGCTGCTCATCACAGATGGTTTTTAGTTAAAAACCGTCTGTGATAATCTTATATCACAGATGGTTTTAGTTACAAACCGTCTGTGATTATCATCTATCACAGATGGTTTGTAACTAAAAACCGTCTGTGATGTTTTTTTCTACCCCTAAATCTATTTCTATTTATTGGCTAGCCTCAGGAAATGCTAGCCATGCCCTCTGAAACAAACAGATAAAGATGTACATGTATACATACAATTCACATCTCAATTCATTTCAGAAACATAAAATATCCAATTCACATCTCAATTCATTTCACAAACATAAAACATCGAATTCACATCACACTTCATTTCACAAACATAAAGCATCCATTTCGCAAATCAATTAATTGAAATGAAATAAAATATCCATTAACAAATAAACAATTACAAAAGATATACACTACATTTGCACTTAGATGGTAACATTGCATTTTTTATTGCTCTATCACTCCAGAATCGAGATCTCGTGAAACGAACTGATCCATAATCAACGAACTTCTTAGATTGCACAAGCTATACTTGGATGGTGCATGATTGCCATTCAAGTACTGCTTGTGCAGCCGATAAGTTCGTTGATTATGGATCTGTTCCTTTCGCGAGACCTTTATTCCGGAGTGATAAGAGCAATAAAAAATTATTGTGCGCAGTGTAACTCTCCATCTGGTCTTATGACTTTAGACCACAAAAACCAAGCGCACTCTCCTCGAATTGTGCAAAATCTGGCTGTTTCAATGCAGTTGTAGAGATTGGCGCAGCCTGTCGATAGGAATATCAATGCGCGTACATATATAAGCTGATAAGTATGAAATAAATGTGGGAAGATTGACAAACCTTAGAATTGGTGATCTTCGAGGAATTGAGGAGTAGTTTCATATGGTGGCACACGTAGAATCCGCACGTGTTACCCGGCTGCTGCTGGTGGCACTGCAAAAAACCAATCCGATACGGTAAATATATACTCGTATGATTATATTAAATCCGATATGGTACATTAGTATGGGCCGGTACCGGAGCGTACCATTCCAAGAACCAATCCGATATAATCTGTGATACGGTATTGACAACTTTGGCCCAACTCTCCGCAGACTAGAAACATAATGAGCCATGATGAACCATGTGGAGGTGACCACATGTGTATGATGAGTAATTGACGTTGGCTTAGTTTAGTTGAGTTTGGTTTGAGTGGTTTGGACCATGTCGTTGCATAGTGCGACGGACTCGGTCGAACTTGGTCGTATGGGATTAGGTTGCATATTCAGATGACTCGACAGGTTCGGACTTCGGCATGAGTAAGTATGATGTGCTTATGCTGTTTACGCTTTCATGTATCGAGCGGTGCTATTTGATGTGTTTCTTGTCTGTGTGGCTGCAGGACGTCGAGACAGAGTCGTGGCGAGACACAGTGGACCGGACTAGGCGCAGGTGGCGCTGAGGTCAGAACGGTCGGGATGTGTCGAAGACGACGTGGACTCGAGGTGGTTGCGAGGCGTGCGAGGCAAGGAGCGCGAAAGCTTCCCGGAAGGTGCACGAGGGGCGAAACGGGAATTTCGCAAGGCTGCACAAGCGGGAGCGGGCTCCGTTGGATTTAGCGGGCGTAACGGGATGGAAACCCGTTAGCCGGAGGCTATATATATGAGGTGGTGGCTGCATGTCCACTTGAGCACTCCAAGGGTTTTTAGAGTTTCCTTTAGTCAAAATAGGCTTTAGTGGTTGTTTTGGCTTTAGGCTTTAGTGGGTGAGGAGTGGGTGGAAGAGCAAAGTGTGTTCCCTCTGTCCCCCTTCGATGTATTCCAGAGAGTGTCTCCCTCCTGTGTGTTCTTGAGAGACTTGAGAGATAGGAGATGGATTCTTGAGTTGTCAAGCATGTATGGGGTTGTAGGGATGTTATGAGTTGATACTCTATGCAATCATGTATCTCTCTTCCTCATTATCAATCCAAGATGATGTTATTTGAGTTTGATTCAGTGCTTGAGTCTCTTTTTGCTCTCTGTTCTTCGATGCTTCCATTTGGTGATTTTTGAGTTTCTTGATTTCTTGTTGTCTGGTGTTGGAGAGTGCTAAAATGGGTTGTCTTATGTTGGGATGTGGCCCAAAGATCATTTGATCAGTAGAAATCCCAACTACCCATCTTTGATTTCAGTTTTACTCCTTGGTCCTCCTCTGTTCGTGCTTCTCCATTTCTAGGGTTTTGTCCAGATCTTGATTCCTTTGAGAAGTAGGTCTAATCTTTGGTCTGGAAATCCCTTGTGCTATGGCTCACATAACTGCAAAATCTCTTGAGCCAAAGAGTTGAGACCATGGAGTAATCTGATTTTCTTGTGCCCTCTCTGAATCTTTCAAGTTTTTCTAGGGTTTGATGGGTTTTTGAATTTTCCTTGTGGAGATGACTTGAAACTTGGCTCATAGACTCCAGTAGCTATTGCTAACATTTTCTCCAAGTTTCAGAGTCAAAGGATCTTTTGTTTGAGAGTAATTCAATTTTTGGTGCTGCACTCTGTAAGTTTCAGTTGTTTGAGCATAATCTGAAATTTGAGATTTTAAGTTGGTTTTTTGTGGTCTCCTAGGTTCCTTGGTCTATTATATTCATATCCTTGCTATACTGGACCAAGAGGATCAAAGGGAAGTCACAAAATTGACCTGAGTTCAAAATCTGAAATCTCTGAATTGTTATTGTCAGAAACTCTGTTTGCAGTACCCCCTGTTTCCCTTCATTTTCAGTCTGAATTTTCCTTCAGTTTTTGGCCACTAACAGTCCTTGTATGTGGCTGGTTGTTCCCAGCCTGCAGTGTGTATTACTTGCAGCCAAAAACCTGTCCCAAGAAGTTCCTTACAGCAGAAAGTTGTTGCCCCCAAATTGCTGTTCGGCTGGGATTAAAAACTGCACTCAATTTGCTCTTTTTCTCACCTTTTGGTATGCAGCAATTACTGCATTCAGCACCACTGTTCAGCTGAACTGCACTACCTTATTTTAGTCTACTGCAAGCACTCTTGGGTGGAGCAAATCTGAATTTTTCAGCAAGTCTTTCCTCCCTTTTTAGACCAGTGCAGTGAACAGTTTTTAGTGTCATTCGGCCAGCAGTTTTTTCTGCACATTTCCTTTTGGGCTGCATGTATTTTATTGGTCTTATCTGTTTATCTTGGCCGGGATTTTGATTTTCAGTTTTATCGTTTGTGTTAGCTTTTTCGCCAAGCTCGTTCAAATCTCTCTTGTCAGTCAGCTATTAGTTTTCATTGAGCCTTTGGTTCTCTCTCATTCGGTGCTATCGGAGAAGAACATTTTATTTGGTACTGGTGGGGAACGATTTTTAGGTCGACATTCACCCCCCCCCCTCTGTCGCCATTTCGGTCCAACAAGCCAGCAGAGCAGTCCACACTGTCGCAGACAAGAGTGGTATGGAGAGTGCTCATGGTCCATGAGCTTTTTTAACTTGCCTCGCGCCGCCTCCCATATTTCATTGCACTTCTATATATTATGATACAGTCGTGTTTGATATACAACTCTATTTTCTATAATTGCAATACAATTGTATTTGTTATGTAACTAATAATCTATATATGATTAATATGTATCATTATAATCTGGCCCTACCAAAATAAGTGGAGGAGATCATTCTCTTTTTCTTTTGATTAATGTGAGAATTTCTAGGTTTTTTAATTTTTAGGATTATTATGTAATTTTATTGCCCCCCAAAACGAAGGAGATGCTTTGAATATCACCGATTGTACATATTATGATACAGTTACCTTTAATATACAACTCTACTTTCTATATTTGAAATACATGCAGTTGTGCAGCTAGATACTATGATATAGTTGTCTTTGATATACAACTCTACTTCCTACAATCAAAATACAATTGTATTTGTTATATAACTCTAATATCTATATATGATTAATCTGCACCATTATAATTTGGTCCCACCAAAATAAGTGGTGGAGATCATTCTCTTTTTCTTTCTATTAAAGTGAGAATTTCTAGGATTTTATTCTTTTTAGAATTATTGTGGGATTTTCTTGCCATCAAAATGAATGAGATGCCTTGAATATCACCAGTTATTTTTATTTATATATATCGTTCCTATTTGTTATTTTATATTATAAGTAAGATTGTTCATGTGTCCAGGGAAATTATTTTCAGCCAAAATTTGTTGAATTTTGGTTTTCTTGACCTACCCTGAAAAAGCCCACTTTGGCTAAAGATTTCAGCCTATTTAGAATTTTGCCGGCCCATCAACCCTCTAGCCCATACAATCTTCATGTACTGGATCATCCTGTCGACCCATCCTAGCACCATCTCTCTCTATCCCCATCTACTGTCGTTCCCCGTCAGCGCCGGCAAGGGAGGAGGAGGCAACGTCAGCAGGTGACGAGGGGCAACGGGGGGCGACAAGATGTTGGGGGAGGTGGTATCTGCAAGGGGTGGGGGGAAGGCGGCGGCGATGGCAAGGAAGGGGGCGGCATCAGTAGGGATCAGGAGGAGGCGACGCTGGCAAGAGACAAGGAGGGGATGGCGTGACAACGACAAGGGAGGAAGAGACGGTAAAGGAGGCATTGAACGACTGCATGTGATCCTTTTTAGGTATTGAACGACTCACGTGCACACATAAGAATTTAGATTCAAGAGATGCATTCAGACATATATAGTGACCAAATGACATATTACACACTAGAGGACAACAGTGATAGTCTATGGCCTCATTAGTTGCACAATACATCACTACATTTACTACAGCATGTAGCCCCTTATTTGTATATAACTAATGAAAACGGAACAAAATAAAGAAAACAAATTCTATGACATCAACGTGAAACGCATAGGTTGGGCTCCATCTTTGAGTCACTAGAAATTTTAGGGCTGTGCATCACCATACCCAGATCCACCACCTTGGCCACCACCGCTCCCACCATTTTGTCCATAGCCTTTGCCACCACCGTTGCCATTAGCATTTGCATTTGCATCACTTGGTCCATACCAGTAGTTATTAGCCGAGCTAGAGCCAGAGCCAGTTCCACTACCATACCCACGGCCGCTAGATCCATAATAACCTCCAGCTTGTCCTCCGCCACCACCGCCACCATTACCGCCAGCGCTAGAATATCCACCAATACCAGGAGATATCCCTTGGCTATATCGACTAGAGCCTGAGCCTGAGCCTGATCCGCCACCATATCCGGCTCCACCGTATTGGCTACTACCACCACCTCCGCCTCCACCTCCACCACTTGCATGAGCACCGTTTGCACCGCTCTGACCGGACCCAGTGCCACTCCGGACCCTGAGCCACCACCATTCACATACCCACCCCCACCTCCTCCTCCTATGCCAGTTCCTTCGCCACTCGAGTATCTAGCCACACCTGCGGCATTGGCTAATCCAATGCTCAAGAGGACAATGAACCCAAGAGCCGCAAGTTTAGTGCCTGCCATTTTTGTGAGCTTAGCGTAAGATGAGATGGTGCTATGCCGAAGATTGCAGGGGTATTTATAGTGCCTGCCATTTTAATGGTTGATTATTTATCCTGTTAGCACGCTGCGTTGGTGGTGTGAGGTACTCCAACTAGCCAACTTTTGTAGGAGAACAAGTGGAGGGTTTAAAAAGCTAGAGTAATTAATGGAGCTTGTTCACTTAGACAATCAAACTAGTAGAAATGAAGAGATTACCACTTGTGTTTCACTATTTTTTTCCTTTCTTCTTAATTTGGATGCTGCTCTTCTAGCTAGTTAGCGCTATCTTCTCAGAACGTTAGCTCATATGTCCATGTGTTTGTGGCTATGTCATTGGATAGGATCCTAGGAACAAGTGTAAGATTGGGTTAAGTATTTTGTTAGGATTTAGCATTACGCCAAGCTCGATTAAGCAAGGGCATAGGCCCATTGACATTACGCCAAGCAGTACTCCTCTGTTCCAATAGACTAAAATTACTTAGTATTTTGTTGGGTTAAGTAAGTGCAGTCTCCAACACTTACTTTTATGTTAAGAAAAATTATAAAAAACATAATTCTATGAAAGTATGTTGAGCTAAAAAATCTACTAGCATCATTTCCATATAACTAACTGAATGCCTGCACTTTGCTACGAATAAAAAACATATAACTAATTGAATGCCTGGACTTTGCTACGAATAAAATGTTGGTATGCAAGGGCATCTCTGTAATTTCCCAATTGAGGAAAAGGAAAAGAAATGGCAAGCAGGGCCCACCTGTCGGTAAACCGCACGAAGAAATAAGGGAGGAGATGCAATCTCCTCCCCAAGAGAGCGGCTCGTGCGCGTGGGCGTGCGATGGAGGTGGGCTGGCGGTTGGGCTTCAGTCCGATCTGGCAAAGCGGCGGCCGATTTCAACGGCGCGTGGAGAGGCGAGCGACGGAGGTGCGGGCTGGCCCGGGTTCCTCAGAGCCGGCAGTTCGAATCACCTCCTTGTAGACCCCCGTCTTATCTTCATATGCCCGAGCTCTCCATTGCGGCGAGAGGTCTCTTCTGATCTAGTTTTTTCTCTCTTGAATCTTCTGCCTGGTCTCGGTTTTTTGGGTGTGTGGAGGTTTGGTGTTTCGTCATCACCTCCGATTGAAGTCCTTTTGTCTTCGGTTGTCCGTGCGCCTCCTCTGGTGTGAGGGGAAATCTCTGGTGGAAGGCCTACCCGAGAGAAGGTATAGGCGGCGATGGCTCCCTGTTGTGCTTGGGGTACTCTTGGCTGGAGTACTCTCGCGGTCTTGTGCGGCATTCCTGACCTTCGACTCCAGCATCGGGATTCCGAGGTCAGAGAGGGCTTTGTATCTCCGAAGGCCATACTCCTCTTCTTCATCGGCACAGAGGGGCGATAGGTTTTCTGGGACAGCGATTTCATCGTGCCATGCCCTATTTCTTTGAGTACTTCTTCAGCTTGATTGCTCCTGGATGATTTTGAATACCGTCTGCACTATGAGTGTTCGGTTTATCTTCATATAGCAGCAGTTGTATTTGTTCTTTAGTCACTGTCTTAAAGCTCAAATACTTGGAATGTTATATGTTGTGTGGGATCAATGCTTGCTTTGTGATGAACTTGTCATATACTGAACTTGATCTAGATAACATATTTAGGCTTGAGCTCTAGGGTTTGGCTTCTACTGGTTGTACCGTAGCTAGTTAAATTTCTGTTTATCAGATCTGTTTATCTGCAACTGGAATTGTGAGTAGTGCAGTAGTTCTATTAATTTTGTTCAGATTAAATTTTATTTGCAGTAATCACCTTGTTCAGTTCTAGTTCAGATCTGTTTAATCCTGTATTCTGCTTAGTTTCGGTTCATTGCTTAGTTTTCTGAACTCTATTTAAGATCTCTGTCATTTATTCAATTGCATGTGAACAGTTTGTTCAGAAATTAAAAGAGTTATTCTCTATTTGCTCGGGCCTGATAGTAGAAATACATTTAGAGTTTAAGTCTTGATTTCTTGTTATTAGATCACTCATGAAGAGTTATGACATTGGCATGAGAAGGCCGAGATTTAAGATCTTGAGCAACTCTGTTCTGAGAGCAATTCTAAAGCAAATAATTTGTTTCATGCTAGAATTAATTGCTATGCTATTTAAAGATCTGCAATGTATGCTGTTTTCGTCATATTTATGGTCATATTCTTTGAATATTCACTTGTATATGAATGACAATGTCAGATTACATAGTTTTATGCAATTTATGTCATTCTTGCTATTCTGAAATCATGTTGGTTATATGTTTGATTTGGCTGGATTTAAATATAAAAATATGCTTATACCGCAATATTTACAATAATCCAGAAAACCTATAATTAAAGAAATGGCTTCCTCATCTGACGTCATAAAGCCTAAAGTTTTTGACGGAGTCAACTTCAAGCGCTAGCAGGCGAAGGCCAAACTTTGGCTGGCTGATCTTAAGCTCTTCTGGGTCATTTCAAATCTCCGGCGTTTCCGCTGGAGATCCCTGAAACGATGAGATGGGAAGAAGCTAATAACGCAGTCTTAGCCCGTTTGCTGGCCATCATGTCTAATGTCTTGTTTGATGTCTATGTCAACTACACGAATGTCAAGCAACTCTGGGATGAGCTCGATGAGAAATACTCCGAAGGAGATAATGGAAATCAGTCCTTTATTACAGCCAACTACTTGAACTACAAGATGGTTGAGGGGCGGTCAGTGATGGAGCAGCTTCAGAACTTCAACTCCATGTACGTGACTTGAGTCAGTATGACTGCATCCTGCCAGAGAAGTTCCAAGTGAATTTCATCCTGGCTAAGTTACCGCCTTCGTGGCGTGACTTTGTGACCGCTCGTAGACATATAAAGGAGCGCTTGACGCTCAATGAGCTGTCAGCTACTATCAATGTCGAAGAGCGTGCTAGAGTCGGTGACGGCACGGGAAAGACTCAGGTTCAAGCTCATCAGGTGGAGGTCAAAAGAACTGGAGGCCCTAGGAAACCCAAATTCAAGAATCAGCCCCAAGTCAAGCTCCAACCAAAGAAAATGAAGAAGAAAAAGGAGGACGTCGTCTGCTTTGTTTGTGGGGAGACTGGCCATAAGGCCAATCATTGCCGCAATCGGAAGGGCAGGGGTCCATCTCCTGGTCAGCACAAGAGCCGCCAGGCTGAAGTCAATGTCGCGCTAGCTAGCTCCAGCTCAGAAGAGTACGTACCTATGGCCTTTATGGCAAGTCCATCTATTGATTGGTAGATTGATACAAGTGCTACTAGACATGTATGTGCTGATCGTTCTTGTTTCTCTTCATTTCAGGGTGAAGGTGGTGGATCTGTCCTAATGGGCAATGGAGCCGCTGCGACAGTACGTGGGATTGGACAGGTTTGCCTGAAGCTTACCTCGGGCAAAACACTCATCCTAAGAGACGTGTTGTATGTGCCTGCTATGACTCGCAATCTCATGAGCGGGTCAATGCTGTGCAGGCAAGGAATAAAGCCTGTGTTTGAGTCAAATAAGGTCATTTTGATCAAGTTTGGTAATTTTGTGGGCAAAGGCTATGATAGCGGAGGCATGTTCCGCTTATCTATTCTTGATTTGAATAATGTAAACATTTATAATGTTTCTCATTGCAATAAAGTTCATGATATTTGGCATTCACGGTTGTGTCATGTTAATTTTGAAGCCATTATGCGGTTGAGTAAGATGAGTTTAATTCCAAGCTATAATTATGAGAAGGGTCCAAAGTGCGAAGTGTGTGTGCAAGCTAAGCAGCCCCGAAAACCTTTTCATAGCGTTGAAGGGCGGAGCACTTCTCCACTTGAACTAATCCATTCTGATCTTTGTGAGATGAATGGAATATTAACTAAAGGTGGCAAACGATACTTCTTAACTCTCATAGATGATGCGACTAAGTATTGCTACATTTATCTACTTAAGTCGAAAGATGAAGCACTTGAATACTTTAAAATCTATAAAGCTGAAGTTGAAAATCAACTAGAAAAGAAAATCAAACGGTTAAGATCGAACCAAGGCGGTGAATACGTCTCACATAAGTTCTCCCAGTTCTGTGAAGAAAGTGGAATAATTCATGAAATTACTCCACCATACTCACCCCAATCTAATGGAATAGCCAAAAGAAAGAACCGAACTCTTTGTGACTTGGTTAACGCCATGCTTTAGAGTTCAGGTATGCCGGACTATTGGTGGGGTGAGGTAGTTCTCACAGCTAATTATGTCCTGAATAGGGTTCCACCTCGCAATCAAGAGGAAACGCCCTATGAAGGATGGAAGGGGAGAAAACCCAACTTATCTTTTCTTCGAATGTGGGGATGCCATGCAAAAGTGCATGTGCCGTTGTCGAAGAAAAGGAAGCTTGGTCCTAAGACCGTTGATTGTGTCTTTCTAGGATATGCTATAAATAGCACGACTTATAGATTTCTAGTGGTCAAATCCGAGGTGAGTGACATCGCTACAAATATAGTGATGGAATCTCGTGATGAGACATTTTTTGAGCATGTGTTTCCTATGAGACCGAATGAAGTCAGTGGCCATATCGGTATAGATGATCTCTCTATTCTTCCTAGTGTGGATAACACCGCTCCAGAGCTAGAGTTGAGGAGGAGTAAGAGACAGAGGACCAAAAAGTCACTTGGCGATGACTTTGTCACCTATGTCATGGATGATGAACCACGAACCCTTTCAGAGGCATACGCATCTCCGGATGTGGATTATTGGAAGGAGGTAGTCCGTAGCGAGATGGACTCCATCATAGCTAACGGAACTGGGAAATTGCAGATCTCCCGCCTGGTTGTAAGCCAGTAGGTTGCAAATGGATCTTTAAAAAAAAGTGTAGACCTGATGGTACTATTGAAAAGTACAAGGCCCGTTTAGTGGCTAAAGGTTTCACGCAGAAAGAAGGAGAAGACTATTTTGATACATACTCTTTTGTGGCTCGTTTACCCACAATTCGAGTGCTTCAAGCACTAGTTGCGGCATACAAACTCCAAGTGCATCAAATGGATATAAAGACCGCTTTCCAAATAGAGAGTTGGATGAGGAGATTTATATGCAACAACCTGAAGGATTTGTGGTTGAAGGGCAAGAAAGGAAAGTATGTCGATTGATTAAATCTTTGTATGGTCTAAAGCAAGCTCCTAAGCAATGGCATGAGAAATTCGATAGTACGATAACGTCGGTCGGCTTTTGTGTAAACGAAGCCGATAAATGTGTCTACTATCGATTTAGTGGGGGCCAAGGTGTCATTCTATGTCTTTACATAGATGACATATTGTTTTTTGAGACCAACATGGATGTAATCAATAGTACAAAGTCTTTCCTTTCACAGAATTTTGATATGAAAGATCTGGGTGAAGCTGATGTTATCCTAAACATTAAGCTTATAAAGGGTGAGAATGGGATTACTCTTTCACAATCCCATTATGTGGATAAAGTCCTAACTAGATTTGGATTGATGGACTATAAGCCAGCAGCTACACCCTATGATCCAAATACAAAACTACATAAGAACACTGCGCACGGGAAGGATCAACTTAAATATTCTCAAATCATAGGATCACTGATGTACCTAACTAGTGCGACGAGGCCAGACATCTCATATGCTGTAAGCAGATTGAGTCGTTATACGTCCAATCCAGGAGATGATCATTGGATAGCACTAGAAAGAGTACTAAG
This sequence comes from Dendrocalamus sinicus, assembly GCA_036346575.1. Lineage (NCBI taxonomy): Eukaryota > Viridiplantae > Streptophyta > Magnoliopsida > Poales > Poaceae > Dendrocalamus > Dendrocalamus sinicus. Next base: position 15,234,671 of record CM070670.1, read on the forward strand.
ATATTTGAAAGGAACCTCTAATTTGGGAATACATTACTCTGGTCATCCGGCAGTCTTGGAAGGATTCAGTGATTCTAACTGGATCAGTGACTCAGATGACATGAAGGCTACGAGTGGTTATGTATTCACTCTAGCAGGTGGGGCCGTGTCGTGGAAGTCTTCTAAATAGACTATTCTTACACGGTCCACCATGGAGGCTGAATTGGTAGCACTTGATTTAGTGGTTGTAGAGGCAGAATGGATTCGAGAACTCCTTTCTGAACTGCCTGTGCTGGAAAAGCCTATTCCAGCCATTTTGACCTACTGCGTTAACCAAACCGTTCTGGTTAAGGCGAAGAGTAGGAAGGACAATATGAAGTCCTCAAAACACATAAAGAGATGACTCAAGTCAATAAGGCATGCCAGAGAGACAGGTGTTATTTCTGTAGAATACATCCAGTCTGAAAGGAACTTGGCAGATCCTTTCACTAAAGGATTGGCGCGAAAGGCCATCCAAGCAGCATCCCAGAGAATGGGGCTCATACCCATATAAAGGCTCACATTGGTGGTAACCTATCCTAGGAGATCGGAGATCCCGTGAACTAGGCTCTAGGACAACAAACTGTGTGAGATTAGAGAGCACCTCTAACGGGTCCCATTAGCTGCAGTGTTCTTTCTGTATGGAAGGTTGAGCGTTGGCTCTTAATGAACTCAAGGTCTATATGACTTATGGCATCGTCCTACAGGATTCCTAGAAGAGTTCACCTACATGAGTGTGATTGTGAGATCGCAATCAAAGAAAGATAAGGGTATACTTTCTTAAGCACTCATGAGCAAGATACGGGGACATGACCGGAACATCCCAACCCGAGAGGGAAAGGGCAAGCCGCCCAGTACAGAATGTGACTTGGGCGAAAATTTTCACACCAAGGCATTGGATCAAAGCGAAGTCCTCCTTTGTCTGTGCAGAGTCGTAGTCCTTGTCGCTAGACTTTGGGTTCAAACCCGCAAGGTACCCATCGTCGAACAGCTGTATTATAAACAAGACATTGAGAATCTCTATCAATTGGCAAATTGGTGGGGACTGTTGGTATGCGGGGGCATCTCCGTAATTTCCCAATTGAGGAAAAGGAAAAGAAACGGAAAAAGAAATGGTAGGCGGGGCCCACCTGTCGGTGAGCCACGTGAAGAGATAAGGGAGGAGATGCAATCTCCTCCCTGAGAGAGCCGCTCGTGCGCATGGGAGTGCGATGGAAGCAGGCTGGCGGTTAGGCTTCAGCCAGATCTGGCGAAGCGGCGGCCGATTTCGATGGTGCGTGGAGACAGGCGGCGCGATAGAGGCGCGGTCTGGCCCGGGTTCCTCGGAGCCGGTCGCTCGCGTCACCTCCTCGCAGACCCCCGTCTTATCTTCATATGCCCGAGCTCTCCATTGTGACGAGAGGTCTCTTCCAATCTAGTTTTTCCTCTCTTGAATCTTCTGCCTGGTCTCGGTTTTTCGGGTGTGTGGAGGTTTGGTGTTTCGGCATCACCTCCGATTGAGGTCCTTTCGTCTTCGGTTTTCCGTGCGCCTCCTCTGGCGTGAGGGGAAATCTCTGGTAGAAGGCCTACCCAAGAGAAGGTAAAGGCAGCGACGTCTCCCTGTTGTGCTTGGGGTACTCTTGGCCTGAGTACTCTCGCGGTCTTGTGCGGCATTCCTGACCTTCGACTCCGGCGTCGGGATTCTGAGGTCGGAGAGAGCTTTGTATCTCCAAAGGCCACACTCCTCTTCTTCATCGGCACAGAGGGGCGATAGGTTTTCTGGGATAGTGATTTCATCGTGCCTTGCCCTATTTCTTTGAGTACTTCTTCAGCTTGATTGCTCCTGCACGGTTTTGAATACCGTCTGCACTGTGAGTGTTCGGTTTATCTTAATATAGCAACAGTTGTATTTGTTCTTTAGTCACTGTCTTAAAGCTCAAATACTTGGAATGCTATATGTTGTGTGGGATCAATGCTTGCTCTGTGATGAACTTGTCATATACTGAACTTGATTTAGATAACATATTTAGACTTGAGCTCTAGGGTTTGGCTTCTACTGGTTGTACCGTAGCTAGTTAAATTTCTGTTTATCAGATATGTTTATCTGCAGCTGGAATTGTGAGTAGTGCAGTAGTTCTATTAATTCTATTCAGATTAAATTTTATTTGCAGTAATAATCTTGTTCAATTCTGGTTCAGATCTGTTTAATCCTGTATTCTGCTTAGTTTCGGTTCACTGCTTAGTTTTCTGAACTCTATTTAAGATCTCTGTCACTTATTCAATTGCATGTAAACAGTTTGTTCAGAAATTAAAAGAGTTATTCTCTGTTTGCTCGAGTCCGATAGTAGAAATACATTTAGAGCTCAAGTCTTGATTTCCTGTTATTAGATCACTCATGAAGAGTTATGACATTGGCATGAGAAGGCCGATATTTAAGATCTTGAGCAACTCTGTTCTGAGAGCAATTCTAAAGCAATTAATTTGTTTCATGCTAGAATTAATTGCTATGTTGTTCAAAGATCTGCAATGTATGTTGTTTTCATCATATTTATGGTCATATTCTTTGAATATTCACTTGTATATGAATGACAATGTAAGATTACATAGTTTATGCAATTTATGTCATTCTTGCTATTCTGGAATCATGTTGGTTATATGTTTGATTTGGCTGGAATTAAATATAAAAATATGCTTTTACCTCAGCCACACCCTCAGCTCCACCTCCGAGCTTGGCCACGTAGCGCCTCAACATGCTCGGCTCCACTGCACGCCTAGTAGAGCTTTGCTTTTTGTTTGTTAGCGAATTTTTAGAGAGGGTGTATTTGTTTGTTGATAGATTTATTTATATATATTTTGTTAGAGATTTTTTTAGAGAGGTGGAATGGGGAGTTGGGGGTGTGGAATATGACACGCTTGCCCCAGGTGGGGTTGGGATGAATGAAGCACCGTCACCAATAAGATCTTTTTAAACAGTAAAGAAAAGTATGAACATTTTTTTATGGAGATAATAAATTCTGTGCCACTGGAGAGTGGTGGATTCGATAAACTGCCAATGATAAACTGCCATTGGTGAATGGCATAGAAAATGGTAACGGATAATTCGTTTTATCTGATATTTGTATCCAAGAAAACACGAATGTGGTAAGCAAAAGCCATATTCGAAAATGTTCATTTTCGAGAATATTCGTATCCGTATTTGAGAGTATTCGTATTTACATTCGTATCCATATTCGTAATCGAGACTATTCAATTCGTATTCGATCCATTTCTAGAACCGATGAAAAACTTGCACGAATTTTGTGAGTCAAAATTTGAATTTAGGCGGTTTAAAACCGGTAACCGGTAAAAAACGATGAAAAATTGGCAAAAATACGAATGTGGTAAGCAAAATTCGTATTAAAAAATATCCGTATTCGTATTCGAGAATATTCATATCCGCATTTCAGAATATCCACCGCTATGCATGAACAACTGGCGAGGCCGGCCGCGATACCGAAAGAGTCCGATCGCTAGATCTTGGTGCAACTGACAATTGAACAGACGAAACAATGATCAACTACCACGCTCGATAATAGCGAAGTAAACGACGACCCAGCTAGATTAACTCTCAATTGCATGCAAGTATCAAAATCAACGTACAAGCATGCACTGATCAACAGCACAATCCTAGCTAGTTGACATTGCAGAGGGGACCTCGATGTTTTCGTCATAGACTTTTGACATATATGCGTATGGGTGTAGCAAGCGGCGTCGACTCGAACCGCGCAGACTAGAAGTAATATTAAGAACCCGATGCATGCGGAGATTGGGATCAGCGAACCAGCGAGGCAGCTACTCATTGACAAGATCTGCAAGACTGCAATGTGGAGTAGTGTATGCGTAAGTAACCTAACTCTGCAATATGAAGTACTGTATCTTTGACAAATCAGAATATTTTTATACTGATTGATTACTCCATATGATACCGTGCAAGCCAAAAACCACAGATTTACTACTGCTCTACTTGCTAGCATACTGCCTGCGATCTCTGACTCTCTGTACTCTGGTATGTATGCTAGAGCCGTAGAGTTCGTATATATTTTATCCTTCCAACAGCATGCCGTGGGCTAGCGCTCTAGCAAATGCAACTTGTCGCCGGTGGATTGACGAAGGCAAAATCGACTTGGTTGGTCTAACACACAGTAAGTGCGTCCTCATTTCTGCTAGGTCACATTTACGGGAATAAAGCGCATTTCTTTGCAATTGCACCCAGGGGCTAGTTCCTGTGTGACAGCATAACAGGCTGAAAATATGATGCGTTATGCAAAAGGCTCAGCCCAACTCATTCTTGTCAATACCATTTCGATACCGGTACCTGCCGTACCACCCGATATGTACGGTACCACCACCTGAACTGATACAAAGTAAATCTAATATCATACCAGCCCAAATACCGGCCAATACTGGTCATACCGACTTTGATACTAGTTAACTACCAACCGGTACCAGCGAAATTGATAATATTATCTATTGAATTATATTTTATATTTGATAATACTACTATGTTTTTGAAATAATATTGCAAGTAACATATGATGAGCATATAATTAAGCAAATATATACTTATAAATATATACTTGTATGATTATATTAAATCTGATACGGTACGCCAGTATGGACTAGTACCGAAATGTACCATTCCAAGAACCAAACCGGTATGACCTCCGATATGGTATTGATAACTTTGGCCCTACTCTCCGCAGACTGGAAACATAATGAGCCAAGCAGTGCACGCAGCCGCAGACAAGAGTGGTTTGGAGAGTGCTCACGGTCCATGAGCTTTTTTAACTTGCCTTGCGCCGCCTCCCATATTTCATTGTGCCTTTATATATTATGATATAGTCGCCTTTGATATACAACTCAACTTTCTATAATTGAAATACAATTGTATTTGTTATATAACTAATAATTTATATACGATTAATATGTACCATTATAATCTGCCCTACCAATATAAGTGAAGGAGATCATTCTCCTTTTCTTTTGATTAATGTGAGAATTTCTAGTTGTTTAATTTTTATGATTATTATGTAATTTTCTTGCCCCCAAAAAAATGAGATGCTTTGAATATCACCGATTGTAGATATTATGATACAGTTGCCTTTAATATACAACTCTACTTCTATAAATGAAATACGCACGGTTGTGTGGTTAGATATTATGATATAGTTGTCTTTGATATACAACTCTACTTACTATAATTGAAATATAATTGTATTTGTTATATAACTCTAATATCTATATATAATTAATCTGCACCGTTATAGTCTGGTCCGATCAAAATAAGTGGTGGAGATCTTTTTCTTTTTCTTTCGATTATTGTGAGAATTTCTATGATTTTTTCCTTTTTTTAGGATTATTATATGATTTTCTTGACATCAAAACGAATGAGATGCCTTGAATATCACCAGTTATTTTTATTTATATATATTGTTCCTTTGTGTTATTTCATATTATAAGTAACATTGTTCATGTGTGCAGGGAAATTATTTAAGGCCAAAATTTGGCGAATTTCGGTTTTCTTGTCCTAACCTGGAAAAGCCCAATTTGGCTAACAATTTCAGCCCATTCTGAATTTTGCAGGCCCATCAACCCTCTAGCCCATATAATCTTCATGTACTGGCCCATCTCATCGCCCGTCTTGGCTCTGTCTCTCTCGATCTTCATCCATTGTCGTTCCCTATCAGCGCTGGCAAGGGAGGGGGAGGCGATGCTGGCACGTGACGGGGTGTGGGCGACAAGGGAAGGGGAGGAGGCGGCATCGGCACAGGGCAGGGTGGATGTGGCGTCGGCAGGGGATGGGGGGAAGGCGGTGGCGATGGCAAGGGAAGGGGGAGGCAGCATCGGTAGGGGACGGCGGGAGGAGACGATGTCGGCAGGAGATGAGGAGGCGGTGGCGCGATGATGACAAGGGAGGTTGTGGCGGTGCTAGTGGGGGATTTCAAATATGTTTGTATTTTTAAAATTTGATTTGTATGTTTGAATATTTTGATCAAATTTTTTGGAAATATTCCAAAAGTTTTTAAATTTCCAATTTTCGTCTTTCTCGAAGGGTTCTAAGAATTTTTTTTACCGAAATTGTTTTCCCTGCATGTGTGTACGTAAGGTTTCTTAAATGAACAGGCATTTTCATCCTTAAGTTCAGATATGATGAGTCTTCAGATAGTGGTATATGGTTCAATTTTCATATCAGTTGTGCCTTGGCTGTGGCTGAATTTATGCACAATTTGCTGGTAATAGTTTTAGGCTGTCATATGATCGGCCAAATTATCTAGTCATGTATTGCACGCCATGCTATCAATTTCGGAGTACCAGCCCAGCAGCCCATAGTATTTGTTCATGTATCACGCAAGTAAAGCATGCATCATGGCACCGCCTTGCGTAAGCGGATCGAACAATAGGTGATCTAGATTTGCAATAGTAATCGAATCATCTGGGAAGTATTTGTTTTCTTCTAGTGTTTGCAGCTAGCACTACTACAGAAAAGGTCATCACAGATGGTTCGAAAACGTCATCACAGATGGTTTTGTGAACCGTCTGTATTTATGGGTCAGTGATAATCGAAGATCATCACAGACGGTTTTCGAACCATCTGTGATTGTCAACTATCACAGACGGTTTTTGAGTAAAACGCTTTGTGATAGCTGATAATCACGCGATTTTAACTAAAAACCGCTCGTGATTATCAGCTATCCTGACGGTTTTACCGAAACCGTCTGTGATATTCCCTTCAACCCCTACATATATTTCTGTTTATTGGCTAGCCTCAGGAAATGCTAGCCATGCCCTCTGAAACAAGCAGATAAACAAGTATATATATACATACAATTAACATCTCAATTCATTTGACAAACATCCAATTCACATCACATTTCATTCACAGACATAAGGCATCCATTTCGCAAATGAATTAATTGAAATGAAATGAAATATCAATTTACAAATTCACAATTACAGAGTGATAAGAGCAATAAAAAATCAATCTGGGCAGTGGAACTCTCCATCTGATTTTATGACTTTAGACCACAAAAACCAAATGAACTCTCCTCGAATTTTTGCTAAGTCCGTCTGTTCCAATGCAGATTTAGAGATGGGCGCAACCTGTAGATAGGAATATCAACACGCGCACATATAAAACCTGACATGTATGAAATAAATGTGGGAAGATTGACAAACCTTAGAATTAGTGTTCTTGCTGGAATCGAGGAGTAGTCTCATACGGTGACACACGTAGTATCCACACGTGTTGCCCGGCTGCTGCTGGTGGCACTGCAAAAAATAGAATGTGTTAAATCAAGTGGCATTACTACTAAGTGTTGTATATGATTAATTAATGTGTAGCTAGCCAATACCCGAAAATTGCGATCATGTTTCAAGGGTTTGGTAGCTGTCGTCGAGCCACTTGTTTGTTGAACGTATGTGACGAACGACCTTAGTTATTCAAAAAAAGTTAGATTAGTCATTCGGAAGGAAAGAAAGAGTACAATGTACAATGTACTTACCTATCGAGTATTTCAGCGATAGCTGTGTACTTGGATTTGTTCTTACTTAGAGAATCAAGGTATATAGCCTTGTTCCATTTTGGTATAATTACAATAAAAATCCAATGGAAGTTCTCATTGTATGGCATAAGAACAAATTCCTTATCGCGGTGAGCCAGCAGTGCTTTTGTAATATAGTTCTCGACGAAGGATGCATCCTCGTTGATGGTATCAATGGCGACCAAGCGTGGGTCCAGGAAACCAATTGGTGATTTCAATGATCTAGCTTCGGTCAGCATGAATCTATATATATACACAGAAAAGCATTTGGGTGGATACATGGAGCATTTGGGTGGAAAGATGAACTGTTTCGTCAGGCGCATGACTGCCAATTCGAAGCATAGCATAGCATCCGAGGCACATCCGAGGCCTGCTGCTGTGTCTTGAGGAATGCCAAGAGCTGGTCTTCAGATGTGGCATTCCTCAAGACACAACAGCAGGCCTCGGATGTGGCTCGGATGCTATGCTATGTTATGCTTCGAATCAGCGGTCATGCGCCTGACGAAACAATTCATCTTTCCACCCAAATGGTCAATGTATCTTTTGCAACAATCGCAAGATTTCTTTATGCGCAGGTGACATGTTGCTCATTTTGTGGGTCTATTAAGATAAGATGAGAAAGTGATCATCTAACTGAATCATCGCTACTGGCGTACGTGATCCAGAGACCAGAGATGAAGAAAAGAAGTGGGAAGAAGCAGATGGATAGTCGCTCAGCGAAGAAGTCGGCTATGTCGGATGCTCACCGAAGAATCTGGGAATGTCTTTTTTTGAACTTTTATAATAAAATTGCCTTGAATTTTGTAATACTATTACTACAAGGTTTCTAAACAAAGTTCTATGAAGCAAATCACACAAACTAGTGTATCAGGTTCATTGAACCGGATACACTAGAGTGTGTAACTTGTTCATGCCCCTTGAAGGTCTATGTGGCATATACTATTACTACAACATCTCTAAACAAAGTTCTATGAAGCAAATCACACAAACTAGTGTTTTAAGGTCATTGAACCGGATACACTAGAATGCTTTACTTGCTTCATGCCCTTTGATCATATACTCTTCCTTGATTGGTTAATTTGTGCTCTCAAATTGTAGGGTTGCACAAGATTAATCTTGGCCATCCCGCTACTAAATCATATACTCTTCAATCTTCAGTATTTTGAGCTCTAGATACAAACTCTACAATCTCAAGATCAAGATATATTCAGCATGCATATATTCAGACAGCAGTATACATGAATGCAACTAACCATATGCATAACAGTAAGCATATACATGAATGTAACTAACCATATACATAACAGTAAGCAACTAACAGTAAGCCCTAAACCCTAACACTAAGTATGAAGCATCAAGCATCAACCCTAAACCCTAACAGTAAGCATGAAGCTCGGGGAGGGATTTGATGACCTTAGGGTTTTGGTGACGGAGGAGGAGGCGGCGATGACGGAGGAGGAGGAGGCGGGAACGGAGGAGGAGGAGGCGGCGGCGACGCAGGAGGAGGCGACGGCGGCGGCGACGGAGGAGGAGGAGGAGAGGCGACGACGACGGAGGAGGAGGAGGCGGCGACGGGCCCGGGGAGGCGATGGGCTCGGGGAGGCGGCGGGCCGGGAGGCGGCGACGACGGGCGCGGGAGGCGGCGGCGGCGGCTCGAGGAGGCGGCGGCGAGGGCTCGAGGAAGCGTCGGCGGCGGCTCGGGAGGCGATCGGGATTTAGATATAGAATAACTGCAGAATACACGAAAACCCTAGCGGAGGGTATATATGAGGATTATCACGAGCGGTTCTAAGTTTAGAACCGTCTGTGATAAGCCTACTATCTCAGATGGTTCTAAACTCAGAACCGTCTGTGATAAGGCAGTTTATGAACAGTCTGTGATATTAATGTATGAGACGGCGGTTATATACGAAGCGTCACAGTATGTGATATTAATGTAAGAGACGGCGGTTATATACGAAGCGTCACTGGTGGTTTCGAATATGAACCGTTTGTGATAATGCTTATATTTGCACGCACTATTCCATTTCTTCGATATAAACTGTCATCTCCCTCATCTTCTTCGATCATCACCACATTTCTCAACAATGACATCCAAAATTTTGTTCATCTCCTTCCTCTCATCTATCCATCATGAGTTGTTCGGCCGCAACCTTACACAGGCGGCCAACAATTTACGTCTGGAGCAGCTCCTCCGCTCACGCCCTGCTCTACTTCCTCGACTCGCTTCCAATATTGTCCGTCAACTAGACCTCATCATCCGCCGTCGACGGAGGTTTCTCGTTGCTGCTCACGAAAAGGAAACCGCCCTCAGCCTTGTTCTTCTCTACAATGTCCACAAAGCGGAGGAAGCTCTTGCGGAAGTGCAGAGTGTGATAGATAACCTTTCGATCAAGCGAGAATCGGCCGATTGTTGAAGTTTATCATGGCATCCTCTTTGAGATTATGGGCCATGCTAATGATTTACCCAGGCTAGAGGAGGAAGTGGAGAGGGCAAGGACAATCTTCACGATATTCGAGAACTCAGCGGCTGATCCTCCAACTCCAGAAGTTGAAGAAGAAGCATATGAAGCCCAGAAGATTAAAATCTGGGAATCTCTTTTTCTCTTAGATTTGTAATAAATTAAATTTGCCTTGAATTAAAATCTAGGAATCTCTGTTTGTCGAACTTTTGCCGTCTGTGGTGTTTGTGGCGGGAAAAAGGAGTATTATAGATGGTTTATGTTTAAAAACCGTTTGTGATAATTTGGAATATCACAGACGGTTTTATAATAAAAACCGTCTGTGATATTCCATTATCACAGACGGTTCAGAGGTAAGAACCGTCTGTGATACTCCTTTTTCCAACCACAGATGGCCTCCAAATTAAAACCGTCTGTGATAGTGTACGTCACAGACGATTTCACAAAACTGTCTGTGATTTGGCGTCTAGTATTAGGCTTTCTGTAGTAGTGTAGAGCACATAGGCGTGATGGTTTTCGTCATTTGGTATCTAACTTATTAACACACAAAAAGAGTATTCAGCGCATTTAGATTATTGAAGAAGAAACATATTAATCAATAGGGACCAAATGACATATTACATCCTCAACAACCACTGTCACATGATCTCCTCACCAGTTACACACTTACACTAACATTTACTCAAACAGAAGGGCCCTTTATTTGTTGGTACCTAATTAATTCATAAAACGGTACAAATGTAAGGAAACAAATTCTACAACATCAACATGTAACATCATATGTTAGGCTCCATCTTTAGCTAGGTTGACTGGATGATGGAAATTAGGGGTTGGTACCACCGTTGATATTACCATTTGCATTTGCAACATTTGGCCCATACTAGTATGCATTAGTCGAGCTAGAGCTGGAACCAATTCCACTACCATACCATGGCCGCTAGATCCATAAAATAAAGAAAAAAACCGTTATATCTTCACGAATAATACAAAAAAAAAAGAAAAAATACATTAAGAAACTAATACGTTTCGAATGGCTTTTGACCGATCATTGTTTGGGACGGTGCATAAATTGCATCATGTACGGATTGGAGCATCACGAAAGAGATCGTTACGTGTACTCCTCTGGTCAAAAATAAAAATTATTTAGAAGTATTAAAAATCGACCACATGGAAATAATATGAACAGTAAATTTGATTCAAAAACAGTTTCATAGTATTATCATGCATTTTATTAGGTTTTATAAATATATTTTCAAAGGAACCTAGGCCCCATTTATATTGGCTTTGGCTTCTGACTTCTGTTTCTAAAAACCAAAGCCAATACGAACATCCTAGTTTTTATAAGTCACTACTATTCGTCAGCCGCTATTTTACACTTTCATATATTGTAACGTACTTTGTATTTTATTACATCACAATTATGTAAGTCGTATAGCGGTACGAATATTTTAGTGCCTTTCATTGCATAGTCTTCTTACATAATGTTCTACTATTCATCAGCCACTACTATATTCATCAGCAACTTCTATTTATCAGCTACTACTATTCATCATCAGCAAAAGCCAATACAAACAGACCCTTAATGATCAAAGTTATACTTTAGAGATTGTATGTATGTCTAAAATAATATTTCTTTGTGACCAGAGGAAATATACTTTAACCATGCTATCCGGCGTCGTGCATGAACAACTCACGATACCCAAAGAAATCATGAGACAACAGTTGTCATGCTCGATAACAGTGAAGTAAACGACGGCCCATGTTAACTTAATTGCACGTTTGGAAATCAATAGTACTAGGGTGGGTTAGATATGACTCAAAGTTGGCTTTGATTTATATATGTTACAATAGCTAACTTTTAAACAGTGTGTTTTTTAAAGTAGTATCTATAGTTAGATTGTAGTATAAACTGTACCAAGTTCAACTACACTAGACAAAATCGCATACGACTATTTCTCTCTACGTACTGCCTCTTGCGAATAGACCCAAATTCAAAAAATTTAAACTATAAATCATAAATCACAGACTAAAAGTATCATCCAGTAATAGAAGGATGCACACCAATAGACAAAACAACTTTGTTGGTTGACATCGCAGAGGCGACCTCGAAGTTTTTGTAGTTGACTTACGCATGAGAGCGTAGCAATTGGCGACCCAACCAGTCAACCACGCAGACTAGTAGGTGTAAGAGCAACTCCAATGGTGCCGTTAGCGCTCTCTACAGGCTTCCACGTAGGTGGGAGGAACAGGAGAGAGAACAAAACTGTCGCTACAGGTAGCGACTATCGTTAGCACGTTCTTCAACACAAAACGGGCCCCATGCATGCACTTTCTTCGTTCTTCAACACAAAAAAATACTGACATATGGACCCTATATTGATTTAGAAATTTATGCTATAGATAGATTATTAGACTGGTGTGATATACTGCTCTCTATATCCTACGTGGATAATACTATAGAGAGCATGCTATCTATACCATTGGAGTTGCTCTAAGAACACGAGCAGATTCGGATAAGCGAGACAACTAACAAGAGCAAAAACAATTAATAAGCGAGACAGCAAAAACAATTATCGCAAGTCATGTACGCAACTTGCATACACTGACGCTGCAAATCGTCAGTGTACGTACTGGTACTGGCACGTATGCCTCGAACCCACATATTACACAAGCTGTTGATTTAATTTCCATGTGCACGTAATTAGTGGAGTATAGTTTATTAACTAGCTAGGCAACCATGAGGCGACTTGCATTGTTGGTCTAACAGACTGTAGTGAGAATTGACAAACTGAAACATTTACATTGTGTAAATTAAATTAGTTAAGAGACCAGTAAGTGTAGAACACCTTCCTTCCTATACAGGCCGCAGCCCTACGGCCTATATGATCCACAGGCTAAAACGGGAACTTCTCATTAAACAATCACTCTGAAAAAAAAAACAATATCACATCAAACAATCGCCCAGTTAATCGACGCTTGTTTGAGTGTCTCCATGATCTTAACTTGTGTTAGTTTCAGATGGATTGATGGAAAAAACTCTGAGAAAATGTAAATTTATCCTACAAGCTACTCCTAATTAGTTTCTTCCAGGTCGTATTTCCATAGATCAAGGACAATCATGGATTGATGGCAATAGCCTGGCATCCTTTTCCTACACTTAGCAGAGCAGATTATATATGGACGCAAGTGTTAGACCATGTGGTTAGGTTTAGAATTTTTATTACGATGAATAATTGACAAGATTGCTTAATATTGTTATTCGAGGTATGTGCGTGTGTGCGTGGACTAATAGCGGTCAAGTTAGTGAGAACTTGTGCCGGAAAAAATATTCTTTGGTCTTTTGCATGTGCAGGTTGGGCGTGCAGACGGTCATGGTCGGTGACGAGGAAGACCGGGACTAGGAGGGGGAAATCTGAGGTCCGGGCGGTCGAGGATGTCACGAGGTGGTCAGGCTCACGCTGGAGTACATGGAGATCAAAAGTGGATGGTGCGTGAAGAAGCTACGGGAGGTGCGGTCCTAGAGACTTCGACACGTGATGAGTCGAAAAGTCGGAGGTGTAAAAACCTGTGTTAGGAAGGGTTTCGGATCCCTTAAATAGTAGTGGGCTAAAAGTCTGGTTGGTTTAAAAAGGTCTAAGTCAAATTGGATAAGTGGTATTAGAATTTCTAGTAGATTGAAAAGAGGAAATCAGTTCGTATTAGAAGCAGTGTCTAGGCATGGAATAAGATTAGAAGTCCGACGTGGATTCTGGAAAAGAAAACGGAGCGTGGCTGTTGGAAAAGAAAATGGAGCGTGGCTGCCGTATAAAAAGGGGATTAGGGACTAACTGTTCTGGGTGGTTAGTTTTGGCCGAGACTTAAAATAGAGAGGATCTCGGTTTTTGGAATTCCTAGCGTGAGTCTTTGTTGGCTTTTTGTGTTGATCCATGTCTACATGATTGGAGGCTTCTTGATGGATGGAGTGCAGACGTGAAGAGAAAAGGTGTTTGCTTTTATGATTTTCTTTTGCTTCTAATTAATGCATGCAGGTGATTAAGTGAGATCTGGACAAAACATGGATTTGGAATAAAGAAGTGAGGGCATGCATGCATACAACAGTCTCTGATGGATATTTGTCTTGTGTGCAAACTTGCTCATTGAAGATCCAGCGACGCCGTGTCATATTGAAAAGCAAAAGGAAAACGGCGGCTACTGCATGCGTATTTACAAGATGAGAGCTGGCCGAAAGTACGCAAATTTGATCGCTACTTGTCGCCGGTTTCCCGGTCTTGGTCTTTAGACTGCTCGGCTGCGCGTGAACGCACTACTACAGAAAGCCTAATAGTAGACGCCTCATCACAGACGGTTTTGTGAAACCGTCTCTAATAAGCACTATTACAGACGGTTGTAATTTGGAGGACGTCTGTGGTATTTGTGGCGGGAAAATGGATTATCACAGACGGTTATTAACTATGAACCATCTGTGATACGTTTGTATCACAGACGGTCTGTATTAAAAACCGTCTGTGATAATCTGGGATTATCACAGACGGTTTTTAAATATAAACCGTCTGTGATAACCTTGTTATCACAGACGGTTAATAATTAAAACCGTCATGATAATTCTGACAGTTTTATTAAAAACCGCTCGTGATAATGTCGATAGGAATTTATTGCGCTGCTCGGACGCATCTGTCTTCATTTCGATCCAGATCTAGCCACTGCTGCGTACTTTTCACTCGGGAGAAAGCTAGGCGATTTCAGGCCTTGTTAATTTGGTGGGAAGAGGCGAGATTGAGCTTTGAAGATTCATACTTTGCTGGTTGTTCTAGATATGGTTAGTAATGCAATTTATTTTTCTTTAATTGCATTACAATTTAGTTCTAAGTAATCCATGAGTGGTTATTGAAGATGGTTAATTTGCAAAATTGTTGGTTATATAATAGCTGTTGTGTTTGTAATATGAATCTAGCAAATAAAGTCTCAATATAATAAATGTGGCCGGTATATATGTAGTTATAATTAGTTAATCTAGATTTTAATACTAAGTTGTTATATATGTACGTAACGTAGGACCGAAGCTGGATGTATGCCGCGAGCCGTGTGAGTGAAGAGTACATTAATGGCGTTTCTGCTTTTATAAGAGCTGCCGAGGAGGATATGTTGAATAAGGGGGCGATATATATGTGCTGTCCATGCACTGACTGCGAGAATGTGAAGATGTTTAGAACCGAGGCAAATTGAATCGCACTTGATTCGGAGGGTTTCAAAAGGATTATACGTGTTGGACCAGTCATGGCGAAGTGAATGATCATATGCGCGGATGACATCGCGGTGAAGTGAATGATATGCCCCGGATGACATCGCTGTGAAGCCGAATGACATGCCGCGGTGATGTCGATTGTGGGTTGGATTCGGATAGGTTGCACGATGATAATCTGGATCAGATGCTTCGCGATGTTGAAGAGAACTATGATGAGAGAGAGTATGTTAAATTCCGTGGCTTGATGGAGGACTCAAAGAAACCTTTGTATACGGGATGCAAGTACACGAGGTTGTCGGCCGTGCTTGAACTGTTGAAATTGAAGGCAAGCAACGGTTGGTCGGACAAGAGTTTCACGGCGCTGCTAGGTCTTTTAGCGGACATGCTTCCAGAGGGAAATGAGTTGCCTAAAACCACGTATAAAGCCAAGAAGGTTCTTTGTCCGTTGGGAATGGAAGTAGAAAGAATACATGCATGCCCGAACGATTGTATCCTCTACCGTAAAGAGTATGCAAACATGCATGTATGTCCGTGTGCAACGCATCCCGATACAAACGTAACAATCAATCGATTGATGGCGAGGAACAGAGGCGAAGAAAGGACCTCTGCTAAGGTGACATGGTATTTTCCTATAATTCCCGTTTGAAAAGGTTTTGCAAATCCAAAGGAGGCAAAGCTGCTGCGTTGGCACTCTGAGGAGCGCAAGAAGGATGGAATGATAAGACATCTTGCTGATTCCGCGCAGTGGAGAAACATCGATAGGAGTTTTGCGAGTTCGGTGCAGAACCAAGGAATATAAGGTTTGGGTGAGTGCAGATGGAATGAATCCTTTCAATAGCATGAGCAGCCGACATAGCACATGGCCCGTGAATCTCTGCATCTATAACCTTCCTCCTTGGTTGTGTATGAAGCGAAAGTATATTTTCTTTGTCGATACTTATCCAAGGGCCAAAACAACTGGGAATGATATCGATGTGTTCCTAGCACCGTTGGTGGAAGATCTAAAAGTAATGTGGAGCGAAGGAAGTGCAGTATGGGATGCGTACAAGCGAGAGAACTTCACTCTGCGCTCCTTATTGTTCTGCACCATAAATGATTATCCCGCCCTTGGTAACCTATCGGGCCATAGTACAAAAGGTGCCAAAGCTTGTACTCACTGTTTAGATGGTACCGAGAGTGTGTGGCTGAGACACTCACGCAAAACCGTCTACATGCGTCACCGCCGGTTCCTTGGAGGGCTCACCCATACCGCAAGATGAAGAAATAATTTGACGGAGAGAAGGAAGATGGTTCAGCTCCAAGGCATTTAAGGACGCGAGGTTTATGATATGGTTAAGGATTTAGATGTTGTCCTCGGAAAGGGGCGTAAATTGAGGGCTCATGAGAAGAACACGGAAGAAGAGATCAATATTTTGGGACTTACCTTATTGGGAGGACCTAGATGTTCCTTTGCATCGACGTCATGCACGTAGAAAAGAATGTGTGCGGCGGCTTGATTGGTCTCTTCTTGGACATCCGTGATAAAACAAAGGGCGGTGTGAACGCACGGCTTGACTTGGTGACATGGACATCGGGCCCGAGTTAGCACCGACAAGCATCGATAATGGACGAACGTACCTTCCCCTGCGTGTTACACTCTGTCCAAGGTGAGAAAGCGAAGCGTGCGGTGCTTGCATGGTGTGAAAGTTCCGTCTGTTTGGTGGTGGATATGAATGCAGCTGTGGTTATTGGTGTTGTCTTAATAACTACAGTAGCAAAGGCTTATCACGACGGTTTTAAACTTAGAACCGTCTCGTGATATCAATAAAATGAGCGGTTCTAAGTTTAAAACCGTCGTGATAATATGACTATCACGACGGTTATACACTTAGAACCGCTCGTGATATTTATACTATCACGAGCGATTTTAAACTTGGAACCGTTTGTGATATTAATATCACAGACGGTTTTGAGTTAGAACCGCTGCGTGATAACCTCCTATATATACCCTCTGGCTAGGGTTTTCCCTGTGCGCTGCGCAGTTATTCGATCTAGATCCAAGTAAATCCCGAGCCCGTCGTCGCCTCCGCCTCCCGAACCCTCGTCGGCCGCCTCCTCGAGCCCCTCGCCGCCTCCGCCTCCGTCGAGCCCCTCGTCGCCTCCGCCTCCCGAACCTCGTCGACCACCTCCCGAGCCTCCTCGCCGCCGCCGTCGAGCCCCTCGTCGCCTCGGCCTCCCGAGCCTCGTCGACCGCCTCTGCCGAGCCCCTCGCCGCCTCCGCCTCCCAGAACCCTCGTCGACCGCCTCCCGAGCCTCGCCGGCCGCCGTCGAGCCTCGTCGCCTCGGCCTCCCGAGCCCTCGTCGACCGCCTCCGTCGAGCCCCTCGTCGCCTCCGCCTCCCCGAACCCTCGTCGACCGCCTATTTGGTACATATTACATGGTACATTGTTTACTGCAGTAGCTTAATTAGTTTGCTATTTGGTACATTGTTTACTGCAGTAGCTTAATTAGTTTGCTATTTGGTACATTGTTTACTGCAGTAGCTTAATTAGTTTGCTATTTGGTACATTGTTTACTCTGATAGCTTATTTAGTTTGCTATTTGGTACATTGTTTACTGCAGTAGCTTAATTAGTTTGCTATTTGGTACATATTACATGGTACATTGTTTACTGCAGTAGCTTATTTAGTTTGCTATTTGGTACATTGTTTACTGCAGTAGCTTAATTAGTTTGCTATTTGGTACATATTACATGGTACATTGTTTATCTGCAGTAGCTTATTTAGTTTGCTATTTGGTACATATTGCTATTTGGTACATTAATTGTTTACTACTGATTGCTCGATGATGATAAAATCATATCTCGAGATTGGTTCATTGATTGCTTGAGCTCTAATAGTCGTCGGTTCATGCAGTTTTCAGGTTATAGCATGTTTACTGCAGTAGCTTATTTAGTTTGCTATTTGGTACATATTGCTATTTGGTACATTAATTGTTTACTACAGATTGCTCGATGATGATAAAATCATATCTGAGATTGGTTCATTCATTGCTTGAGCTCTAATAGCGATTTTCAGGTTATAGCATGTTTTCTGCAGTAGCTTATTTAGTTTGCTATTTGGTACATTAATTGTTTACTACAGCATTATTGGACAAGTTAAAAGACTGAATTATTGGGCAAAGTTAACTTGTGTGGCATTTAGAGTTTGTATCTAGAGCTCAAAATACTGAATTCATTATTTGGCATAACCAATCAAGGAAGAGTATATGATTTAGTAGCGGACGGCCAAGATTAATCTTGTGCAACCCTACAATTTGAGAGCACATATTCATGTATATATGTAGGTATGTATATGTATATGTATGTATATACACATATAGTATGTAGTATATAGTATAGGCACATAACCCCTCTCTGTGTCCACATCACCCCTCCCTTCTCCCCTTCCTCTACTCCTCTCCTCTCTTCCGAACATTGAGCATCATGTTTCACTTTTCATGCTTCCTCACTTTGAACATTCTCATCTTATCTTAATAGACCCACAAAATGAGCAACATGTCACCCGCGCATTCTTCATCATCATCGCGGGCGCCCGCTCCAACATCAAGACGCCAAGGAAGAGGGCTATCAAAGAAGCCTCGAGCCGCCAGAGACCATCACAATGAAACGCAGTGGGGTCCCTATCCTTCCTAAGCAAGCGGTAAGCGCATTCCGAACCATGGTCGGAATAGTTGCACGACAACGAATTGAGATCACATACAATTCGTGGAAGAACGTGCCTGACACTCGGAAACGTGAGCTGTGGACCGAAATCTTGGCATCGTTCGAGTTCCCAGAAGAACACTTACACGCTGTGGAACGACAAACCTACCAAGCGGCGTGCAAAGCATGGAAGAACTTCAAGAGCACGCTTGTCAGGAAATACGTGGAGACGGACGAAACGCCTTTTACTACATACCCATTCCTGGAACCACAATGGGAAGAGTTCAAGGCGATGAAAACGACCGAAGAATTCAAAAGTACAAGTGTGGCGCACAAGGCCCTCCAGGCAAAAAACACGCACCCCCACAGACTTGGCACAGCTGGGTATGCGGGTAAAATCCATGATGGAGGTTGGAGGATGGTGGCGGCTGCCACAGGACATCGCCCCGCCGTTTTCCAATATCCCGGATGACCGCGCTCGAAATTGGCTTAGAGCAAGGTCATCTACAACGACATCGGGGGACGTCTCCTTTCGAAACCCTGCAGACCAGCAAGTGTCCCAGCGCCTGGTAAGATATCGATCGAACTACGTAGCTTGTAATTACTCCACAACGTCGCATTTAATTGAAATGACATGTCGTGCTCTTGCGGGAAGAGTGAGTTTTGAATCTACCAGGATCATTCCAGGAACAAGGAAAATGATATGCTCTCCGTGGTACAGGAAACAAGGAGCACCGGGTCGCACGAGAGGCCTTGGCTTTACGTTCCTTGGAAACATGATTTCCAAGATGACTCCGAATGTATCGGCGTAGGAAGAGAAACAAAGCCGGCGTGAGGAGCAGCTACGAGAAGAGATCAAGGAATCTCTTCGAGAGGAGCTATTTGCTCAGATGGGTGATGTAATTAGAGAAGAGGTGCGGAAGCAGAGCGAGAAAGTCGCGAGCCGCCACGCCGCTGCTATGCTAGGTAGCCCGCACAACCGTCCGAGTAGCTGCGCGTCCAATCGACGCATACCAGTCCAAATTTCCTGTGGACGACATCCGGTAATAATTATTACCTCTCGAATGCTTGCTCCATTGGTAGGCCTATTCGAGTAGCTAATTTTGTATCGTTATGTAGGAGCCTCTGACGCAAGCTCCAAGTGAGATATGGCGCCATTCCTTTCTGTTGCAGGGCGGGCATATTCGTGCAGTAACGGGCCATGGTGCACGCCAAGCTTTAGCGCCGAGCCGCAAAAGTTAATGTGGATGGTGTGTATGTCAATTTTGAGGTGGTCCCGCCACGAAGCCCCCAACGACGAGATCGCGACTCTAGGACAGGCCATTGGAACATTCATCCGGTGGCCCAAAGCGACATCTTCTGGAGGCTTCTTCACGGTGGCGAGACGAGCAACATGCACTCGGTGCCATCTCGATACAAGACCATCGGTTCCACCACCGGATACTACAACGGTGCTACCTCCACGGGCCCTATTCTCGCAGAGCAACTTGCACCGCTGCTACCTTCAAAGTCGACTTCCGTGAAGTCGACCTATAGCCGAGGCGCAAGGCGGCAAGGGCAAAGCAAAGAAGACCAATGATGATCTTCCGTACCACCCTTTGGCCCGCAAATTCGTGCTTGGCGAGCCGTTGCTCGAGCAAAAAGCCCTCCAAAGGCTACCATATAGTTGCATGCAATTGCACACGTGGTATATGCAGCAGTCCAATAAGCCAGAGGGAGAACGGACTTCAAGTATCACTGTGAAATTCTCCGAGCAAGATTTACACCACAATCTTCAAGAGTGTACATTCGTGGTCGCCTTTGAGGATTTATTCGAGCTGTTCATGCTCAACGCTCTTGACGTCTCAATCGTTCGATCTTTGACGCCTGTAAGTGTGTACAATCACGATCTCCGTTAATGTCATACCGATAAATGCCATATCTAATTTTTGCTTTCGTGTATATATATAGACACATGCTGATTAAAGCTAGAGTATCGAACTCATCGGCTAGTTTCTTGGACCCACAATTGGTCGCCAAGACTACCATCGACGTGGAGGCATCCTCGTCGAGAGGTACATTGCATCGAACTGCCTTTGAGTTGCATAATAAGGACTATGTACTTATGCCCTTCAATCGAGCTTTCATTGGATTTTAATAGTAATTGTACCAAAATGGAACAAGGTATATTACCTTGATTCCCTAAGTAAGAATAAAATGGACTTCACAGATTTGTCACCAAGTAATCGATAGGTAAGCACATATTCCCTATACATATCTACATTGTACTCTTTCTTTCCTTCCGAATGATTAAGGTTAACCTTTCGAATTACGTAGGGCGTTCGCGATGTACATTGAAAAGGAGGTGACTCAGCGGGGCCAACGGCTCTTGACACATGTTCGAGATTTTAAGGTATTTGCTATTTCACATTAATTAATCCTATGCAACAAATGGTACTAATGCCTTTTGAACTAACACATTCCATTTTTGCGGTGCCACCAAAGCGGAAGGGCAACACATGTGGATACTACGTTTGCCAACATATGGAACTACTCCTCGATTCCTCGAGGCTCACCAATCGCAAGGTTTGTCACTCTTCCCATAATTACTTCATACTTATCACGTTACATATATATGTACATTGATATTCCTATCGACAGGCTGTATCAATCCGTCAACCGCATTGAAACGATGCGAGCTTAGAGAGGTTCAATCGAGTTGGCGTTCTTTTGTCGACTCAAGTCATACAGCCAGAAGGACGGTTCCACTGCGCACACTGATTTCTTATTGGTCTTATCACTAAGTGTAAATGCAGTGTAGATCTTTTGTAACTGTGCATTTGTTAATGGATATTTCAGTTCAATTGATCAATTAATTGATTTGCGAAATGGATGCATGCTTTATGTCTGTGAGATGAAGTGCGATGTCAATTGGATGTTTTATGTCTGCGAAATGTACCTGAAAGCAAATGAGATGTGTGAATTGTATGTTTTTTGTCTGTGATTATCTGCTTGTTTCAGAGGGCATGGCTAGCATTTCCTGAGGCTAGCCAATAAACAGAAATAGATTTTGGTTTAGGAGGAAGGAATATCACGAGCGGTTTTAATTAAAACCGTCGTGATATGTATCCTGACGGTTTTTAATTAAAACCGTCTATGATTATTAGATATCACGAGCGGTTTTAATTAAAACCATCGTGATATCGATAATCCTGACGGTTTTAATTAAAACCGCTCGTGATATCTAATAATCACGACGGTTGAAAACCGTATGTGATAACCTTCGATCATCATCGACCCATAAATTCGAGCGGTTTAGAAAACGCGTGCGTGATGACGTTCAACCGCCTCGTAATGTCGATTTCTGTAGTAGTGACGCTCAGACTATGTTGCCGTGACTTTTCAGGAGAGAGTAAACTAATTTTTGTTATTTTATTCTTTTACTGTTATTTTGCTTTCGTTTGCTTTTGCTATTTTTGCAGGTTAGCATTTCAGAAGATATTAAGTTAAAAAAGATTCACTGTACGTTGCAATCATTCACCTCCTGTGATTGCTATCGACGATCCTACAGCAAGGCAAACAAGCCGACCTGCCAAGATCGATCGCCCTGCTCTACTGGGAGGGAATGCCAGCCAAAAAATAACTGAGCATGCCATGTTTTGTGAATGTGTTCAGTATTAATCCCTCAATATAAGATGATATGGCTTTCACTTTTAATCGATCAAATACTCAATTTTTTTCCGAACAATTTTTCATATGATCTGCTTGTTGTCAGGAATTGCACCCAGATATCAATTTTGGAGCACCAGTCGTCCTTTATATAATTCCTGTATCATTCCACTACTACAGAAAGCCTCATAGTAGACGCCTCATCACAGACGGTTTTGTGAAACCGTCTCTGATTAATACTATTACAGACGGTTGTAATTTGGAGGCCGTATGTGGTATTTGTGGTGGGAAAAAGGATTATCACAGACGGTCGGTCTATATTAAGAACCGTCTGTGATAATCCCAGATTATCACAGACGGTTTTTAATTAAAAATCGTCTATGATAATGACTCTAAGGCATTTATTGCGCTGCTCAGACCGCATCTGTCTTCATTTCGATCCAGATCTAGCCACTGCTGCGCACTTTTTCACTCGGGAGGAAGCTAGGCGATTTCAGGCCAGTTAATTTGGTGGGAAGAGGTAGAGATTGAGCTTTGAAGATTCAGACTTTCCTGGTTGCTCTAGATATGGTTAGTAGTGAAATTTATTTTTTCTTTAATTGCATTACAATTTAGGTCTAAGTAATCTATGAGTGTTATTGAAGATGGTTAATTTGCAAAATTGTTGGTTATATAATAGCTATTGTGTTTATAATATGAATTGAGCTAGCAAATTAAGTCTCAATATAATAAATGTGGCCGGTATATATGTAGTAATTATAATTAGTTAATCTAGATTTTAATACTAAGTTGTTATATATGTACGTAACATAGGACCAAAGCTGGATGTATGCCGCGAGCCGTGTGAGTGAAGAGTACATTAATGGCGTGTCTGCTTTTATAAGAGCCACCGAGGAGGATATGTTGAATAAGGGGGTGGAATATATGTGCTGTCCATGCACTGATTGCGAGAATTTGAAGATGTTTAAGAACCGAGGGCAAATTGAAGCGCACTTGATTCGGAGGGGTTTCAAAAAGGATTATACGTGTTGGACCAGTCATGGCGAAGTGAATGATCATATGCTACCGGATGACATCGTCGGTGAAGTGAATGATATGCCGCTGGATGACATCGCCGGTGAAGTGAATGACATGCCGCCGGCTGATGTCGATTGTGGTTCGGATAGGTTGCACGATGATAATCTGGATCAGATGCATCGCGATGTAGAAGAGAACTATGATGAGAGAGAGTATGTTAAATTACGCGGCTTGATGGAGGACTCAGAGAAACCTTTGTACACGGGCTGCAAGTACACGAGGTTGTCGGCCGTACTTGAACTGTTGAAATTGAAGGCAAGCAACGGTTGGTTTGACAAGAGTTTCACGGCGCTGCTAGGTCTTTTAGCGGACATGCTTCCGGAGGGAAATGAGTTGCCTAAAACCACGTATAAAGCCAAGAAGGTTCTTTGTCCGTTGGGAATGGAAGTAGAAAGAATACATGCATGCCCGAACCACTGTATCCTCTACTGTAAAGAGTATGCAAACATGCATGTATGTCCGGTGTGCAACGCATCCCGATACAAACGTAACAGTTAATCAGATGATGGCGAGGGAACAGAGGTGAAGAAAGGACCTCCTGCTAAGGTGGCATGGTATTTTCCTATAATTCCCCGTTTGAAAAGGTTTTTTGCAAATCCAAAGGAGGCAAAACTGCTGCGTTGGCACTCGGAGGAGCGCAAGAAGGATGGAATGCTAAGACACCTTGTTGATTCCGCGCAGTGGAGAAACATCGATAGGAGTTTTGCAAAGTTCGGTGTAGAACCAAGGAATATAAGGTTTGGACTGAGTACAGATGGAATGAATCCTTTCAGTAGCATGAGCAGCCGACATAGCACATGGCCCGTGACTCTCTGCATCTATAACCTTCCTCCTTGGTTGTGTATGAAGCGAAAGTACATTTTGCTGTCGATACTTATCCAAGGGCCAAAACAATCTGAGAATGATATCGATGTGTTCCTAGCACCGTTGGTGGAAGATCTAAAAGTACTGTGGAACGAAGGGGTACAGGTATGGGATGCATACAAATGAGAGAACTTCACTCTGCGCTCCTTATTGTTCTGCACCATAAATGATTATCCTGCCCTTGGTAACCTATCGGGCCATAGTACAAAAGGTGCCAAAGCTTGTACTCACTGTTTAGATGGTACCGAGAGTGTGTGGCTGAGACACTCACGCAAAACCGTCTACATGCGTCACTGCCGGTTCCTTCGGATGGCTCACCCGTACCGCAAGATGAAGAAACAATTTGACGGAGAGAAGGAAGATGGTTCAGCTCCAAGGCATTTAAGGGGACACGAGGTTTATGATATGGTTAAGGATTTAGATGTTATCCTCAGAAAGGGACGTAAATTGAGGGCTCATGAGAAGAACACCTGGAAGAAGACATCAATATTTTGGGACTTACCTTATTGGGAGTACCTAGATGTTCGACACTGCATCGACGTCATGCACGTAGAAAAGAATGTATGCGATAGCTTGATTGGTCTCTTACTGAACATCCGTGATGAAACAAAGGACGGCGTCAACGCACAGCTTGACTTGGCTGACATAGACATCAGGCCTGAGTTAGCACCGACACACACTGATAATGGACGAACGTACCTTTCCCTGCGTGTTACACTCTGTCCAAGGCTGAAAACAGAAGCGTGCGGTGCTTGCATGGTGTCAAAGTTCCGTCTGGTTACTCCGGCAACGTAAAGAAACTTGTTTCGATGCAAGATTTGAAGTTAAATGGCATGAAGTCTCATGATTGGCATGTGCTCATGACACAGATGCTCCCTATTGCAATTAGAAATATTTTGCCGATCAAAATCCGAGAGACAATCATGAGGCTATGTTATTTCTTTAACACAATTGCTCAGAAGGTCATCGATCCCGAAGGACTAGATGCTCTGCAGGACGAGGTGGTGATGACTCTATGTCACCTTGAAATGTATTTCCCTCCTTCATTTTTCGATATCATGGTCCATCTCATTGTTCACGTTGTGTGGGAGATAAAAATGTGCGGGCCCGTATTCCTACGTAGCATGTACCCATTTGAGAGGTTCATGTGAATTCTCAAGTCCTACGTACGGATTCGTTCTCGGCCGGAGGGCAGCATTGTCGAAGGTTATGCAAGCGAAGAGGTCATTGAGTTTTGTGTCGATTATATGGCTCAGATTCAACCGATAGGTGTCCCTCAATCTCGTCATGAGGGGAGGCTGAAGGGTCTCGGAACTATCGGAAGGAAAGCAATCACTCCAGATATGGACACGTATACTCAAGCCCATTTCACGATGTTGCAACACATGACTGAAGTGGCGCCTTATGTCGACCAGCACAAGGATGTGCTTTGGCAACATAATCCGGAGCGGCCGGATGTTTGGATCATGAGGCAACACAATCGTCGGTTCAACCAATGGTTGAAGGAGCAAATCGCTAGGAGCTCGCCGAGTGAGACGCTGACATGATTGGCAAAAGGCCGACATTTACAGTTGTGACATAGCAAGGATATGACTTAAATGGGTACACATTCTATCGCGATCTCGG
Source organism: Dendrocalamus sinicus (assembly GCA_036346575.1). Classification (NCBI taxonomy): domain Eukaryota; kingdom Viridiplantae; phylum Streptophyta; class Magnoliopsida; order Poales; family Poaceae; genus Dendrocalamus; species Dendrocalamus sinicus. The sequence continues at coordinate 15,260,849 of CM070670.1, forward strand.
GATGTCAAGAGCACTAACGAGCAGCGGTGTCCGCATAGATGCATTCGATAACGATGGGTCGAGAAACTCGTACTATGGCTTCATAGAAGAGATTTGGGAGCTCGACTATGTGGTTTTCAAGATCCCCTTATGTCATTGCCGTTGGGTGCATCTCCACGGTGAAGGTTGACAAATGCGATGTCACGACCGTGGACCTCCAACGTGTCGGGTACAAAGACGAACCATTCGTACTCACCAATCAAGTTGTTCAAGTTTTCTATGTAACCGACCCGGCAAATAAGAAACGTCATGTAGTTCTTCATGGAAAAAGGAGAATTGTCGGAGTGGAGAATGTAGTGGACGAGGCGGAATACAATCAATTTGACGAGTTACCTCCTTTTGGAAATGGCATAAGGGTCGACGATGAACAACGTGACGAAACTAGTTACGTACGCATTGATCATGATGAAGGGCTAATTTTTAAAGGAAATAAGCAAGTACAATAAGAATGTACATGTGAAAATGTGTGACAATTTTGAGATGTATATGTGAAAATGTGTGATGTAGTCAATTTTGAGATGTATATGTGAAAATGTGTGATGTAGTCAATTTTGAGATGTATATGTTAAAATATGTGACAAAATGTATATGTGAAAATGTATATGTGTATTGGCATTTATGTATATGTGATGTATATGTGTGATGTACATGTGAATTGGTATGCATTTATGTATAGAGCTGGTTGGTGTTGTATATGAATGCAGCTGTTTGGTGGTTGATATGAATGTAGCTGTGTAGTTATTGGTGTTGTCTTAATAACAACAGTCGGCAAAGGCTTATCACAGACGGTTCTAAGTTCAGAACCGTATGTGATAACCTCCCTATATATACCCTCTTGCTAGGGTTTTCCGTGTGCGCTGCAGTTATTCGATCTAGATCTAAATCTCGAGCCCGTCGTCGCCGCCGCCTCCCCGAGCCCTCGCCGGTTGCCTCCCCGAGCCCTCGCCGGTCGCCTCCCCGGACGAAGACGTCGCCGCAGCCTCCTCCTCCTCCTCCGTCGCCACCGCCTCCTCCTGCGTCGCCACCTCCTCCTCCGTCGCCGCCTCCTCCTCCGTCACCAAAACCCTAAGGTCATCAAAACCCTCCCCGAGCTTCATGCTTACTGTTAGGGTTGATGCTTGATGCTGTTAGTATATGCTTACTGTTATGTATATGTTTACTGTTAATTGCTTACTGTTAGTTGCTTACTGTCATGTATATGCTTACTGTTAGTTGCTTACTGTCATGTATATGCTTACTGTTAGTTGCTTACTTCCATATACTAAGATTGCCTGTGAGATTTACAGTTGCTCAATGATGATAAATTCATATACTGAGATTGGTTCATTCGGTCTTTGAGCTCTAATAGCTGTCGGTTCATGCAGTTTTCAGGTTATAGCATGTTATTAAATTGATCTGTTAGGATTTAATCTTGACAAGTTAAAAGACTGAATTATTGGGCAAAGTTAACTTGTATGGTCTTGATCTGTATGAATCTCGCTATGCGAATATATGCATGCTGAATATATCTTGATCTTGAGATTGTAGAGTTTGTATCTAGAGCTCAAAATACTGAATTCATTATTTGGCATAACCAATCAAGGAAGAGTATATGATTTAGTAGTGGGATGGCCAAGATTAATCTTGTGCAACCCTACAATTTGAGAGCACAAATTAATCAATTAAAACTTGAGCTTGTTGCTAGTCTTAATTGATACATGCCTTTTACATTATATATGTATATATGTAGGTATAAATATGTATTGTAATCGCCTATATTGAGCGAAATAGATAGATATTGCATTTTCTTATCTTATGATATGACACTTTCTCATCTTATTCTAATAGACCCACAAAATGAGCAACATGTCACCCGCGCATTCTTCAACATCATCGCCGGAGGCATCCGCTCCAACATCAAGACGCCAAGGAAGAGGGCTATCGAAGAAGCCTGAGGGCCGACAGACCATCACAGCGAAGCGCATCCGGGGTCCCTATCCTTCCTCAAAAGCGGTAAACGCATTCGAAGCATGGTCGGAATAGTTGCACGAGCAATTGAGATCACATACAATTCGTGGAAGAACGTGCGACACTCGAAGCGTGAGTCGTGGACCGAAATTTTGGCATTGTTCGAGTTCCCAGAAGAACACCTATACGCTGTGCAACAACAAACCTACCTAGCGGCGTGCAAAGCATAGAAGAACTTCAAGAGCACGCTTGTCAGGAAATACGTGGAGACGGACGAAACGCCTTTTCATAAATACCCATTCCTGGAACCACAATGGGAAGAGTTCAAGGCGATGAAGACATCCGAAGATTTCAAAAGTACAAGTACGGCGCACAAGGCCCTCCAGGCAAAACACACACACCCCACGGACTTGCACGGTGGGTATGCGGGTAAAATCTGCGATGGAGGAAGGAGGATGACACGCAGCTACAGGACATCGCCCCGCCGTTTTCCAATATCCCGGATGACCGCGCTCGAAATTGGATTAGAGCAAAGTCATCTACAACGACATCGGGTGACGTCTCCTTTCGAAACCCTGCAGACCAGCAAGTGTCCCAGCGCCTGGTAAGATATCGATAGAACTACGTAGCTTGTAATTACTCCACAACCGTGCAATTGAAATGACATTTCGTGCTCTTGCAGGAAGAGCTGAGTTTTGAATCTACCCTGGGATCATTCCAGGGAACAAGGGAGAATGATATGCTCTCCGTAGCCCTGGGAAACAAGGAGCACCCGGGTCATACGAGAGGCCTTGGGCTTTACGTTCCTTGGAAACATGGTTTCCAAGATGATGCCGGAATGTATCGGCGTAGGAAGAGAAACAAAGCCGAGCGTGATGCACAGCTACGAGAAGAGACCAAGGAATCTCTTAGAGAGGAGCTAATGGGTGAGCTGGCTGGTGTAATCAGAGATGAGGTGCGGAAACAAACAGAAAGTCAGCAGGTCGCTACCGCCGCTCCTGTGCTAGCTAGCCCGCACAACCGTCTGAGTAGCTGCGTGTCCAATCCGACGCAAACCCCGGCCAAATTTCCTGTGAACGACATCCTGGTAATAATTATTACCTCTCGAATGCTTGCTCCATTGATAGGCCTATTCGAGTAGCTAATTTTGTATCGTTATGTAGGAGCCTCACGGTGCGGGCTCCAAGTGAGATATGGCTCTATTCCCTTGTCTGTTGCTTGGGGCGGGCATATTAAATGCAGTATTGGGGCCATGGTGCACGGTCAAGCTTTAGTGCCGAGCCGCAAAAGTTAATGTGGATGGTGTGCATGTCAATTTTGAGGTGGTCCCGCCATCAAGCCCCCAACGACGAGATCGTGACTCTAGGACAGGCCATTGGAACATTCATCCGATGGCCCAAAAGTGACATCTCCTCGAGGCTTCTTCACCGGTGGCGGGACCGAGCAACATGCACCGCTGCCATCTCCATTACAAGACTAGTCTGTTCCACCACCGGATCTCGCACGGTGCTATCTCCACGGTCATACTCGCGCGAGCAACATCATCGGTGCTATCTCCATTACAAGACCGGTCGGTTCCACCACCGGATCTTGCACGGTGCTATCTCCACGGGTCCTATTCTCGCCAGAGCAACTTGCACCGCTGCTACCTTCAAAGTCGACTGCCGTGAAGTCGACCTATAGCCGAGGCAGCAAGGCCAGCAAGGGCAAAGTAAAGAAGACCAATGATGATATAGTGTACCTACCTTTGGCCCACAAATTCGTGCTTGGCGAGCCGTTGCTCGAGCAAAAAGACCTCCAAAAGCTACCATATAGTTGCATGCAATTGCACACGTGGTATATGCAGCAGTCCAATAAGCTAGAGGGAGCACGGACTTCAAGTATCACTATGAAATTCACGTCGGATGATTTATACCATAGTCTTCACGAGTGTATGTTCGTGGTCGCCTTTGAGGATTTATTCGATCTGTTCACGCTCAACGCTCTTGACGTCTCAATCATTCGATGCTGGACGCTGTAAGTGTGTATAATCACAGTATCCGTTAATGTCATAATGATAAATGCCATATCTAATTTGTTGCTTTCGTGTGTGTATATATATAGACACATGCTGACTAGAGCTAGATTATCCAACTCATCAGCTGGTTTCTTGGACCCACACTTGGTTGCCAAGGATACCATCGACCGGGATACACCCCTCGTCGAGAGGTACATTGCAGCAGACTCTTTGGTTGCATAATAAGGAATATGTACTTATGCCCTTCCATCAGAACTTTCATTGGATTTTAATAGTAATTGTACCAAAATGGAACAAGGTATATTACCTTGATTCCCTAAGTAAGAATCAAATGGACTTCACAGTTGTCAGCCAAGTAATCGATAGGTAAGCACATATTCCCCATACATATCTACATTGTACTCTTTGTTTCCTTCCGAATGACTAATGTTAACTTTTTCGAATTACGTAGGGCATTCGCGATGTACATTGAAAAGGGAGGTGACTCGAAGCGCGGGGCCAAAGGCCTGCTGACACATGTTCGAGATTTTAAGGTATTCGCTATTTTGCATTAATTAATCCTATGCAACAGTTGGTACTAATGCCTTTTGAACTAACACATTCCATTTTTTGCAGTGCCATCAGCAGCAGCCGGGCAACACATGTGGATACTACGTTTGCCAACATATGGAACTACTCCTCGATTCCTCGAGGCTCACCAATCGCAAGGTTTGTCACTCTTCCCATAATTACTTTATACTTATCACGTTACATATATACGCACATTGATTTTTTTATCGACAGGCTGTGTACATCCCGTCAACTGCATTGAAACAGTCTGATCTTGGAGGGATTCGAGGAGAGTTGGCGTACTTTTTGCTGACTCAAGTCATAAAGCCAGGAGGACGGTTCCACTGCGCACCATGATTTCTTATTGGTCTTATCACTAAGTGCAAATGCAGTGTAGATCTTTTGTAACTGTGCATTTGTTAATGAATATTTCATTTCAATTCAATTAATTGATTTGTGAAATGGATGCATGCTTTATGTTTGTGAAATGAAGTGCGATGTCAATTGTATGTTTTATGTCTGTGAAATGTATCTGAAAGGAAATGAGATGTGTGAATTGTATGTTTTTTGTGCGTGATTATCGCTTGTTTGAGAGGGCATGGCTAGCATTTCCGAGGGTAGCCAATAAAGCGAAATAGATTTTGATTTAGGAGGAACGAATATCACGAGGCGGTTTTAAGTAAAAACCGTCAGTGATATGTATCCTGACAGTTTTTCATTAAAACCGTCGTGATTATGAGATATCACGACGGTTTTATTTAAAAACCGTCGTGATATCTCATAATCCTGACGGTTCGAAAACCGCTCGTGATAACTTCGATTATCATCGACCCATAAATACTGGCGGTTCACAAAACCGCTCGTGATGACGCCGAACCGTCTGTGATGACCTTTTCTGTAGTAGTGTTCACACGTGTACTGCATGCATGGCCACGCGCCCTTTGCAATAATTAATGTATCATTCACACAAGCACCGCATGCAATAATCGAGTCATCTTGTAAGTATTTGATTGTTTGAAGCATCAAAAGAGTATTTATAGCTTCTCACAAAAAAAATCAGTATTTGTAGATAGAACATAGCTCATCAGGAGTATAATTATAAAACATTTATATATAGTAGACCAACTGATACATCACATTCTCAGCAAGCTGTCACAAATTCGATCTCCTCACAAGTTTCATTACTACATTTACTAAAACAGTGGAGCCCTTTATTTGTTGCTATCTAATGCATAAAACAAGTACAAATAAATGAAAAACAAACTCTACAACATTGACATGCATGAAACACAGTAGAGGTTGGACTCCATCTTTAGATTGACGAGATGGAGGAGATTAAGGGTTGGCATTGCCGTACCCAGATCCAGCACCTCCACCACCACCACTTCCACCATTTGTGCCATGGCCATTGCCACCACCGTTGCCACCAGCATTTGCATTTACATATCCATTCCAGTATGTATCAGCCTCACTTGAGCCAGAACCAGTGCCACTACCAGCTCCATGACCATTAGAGCCATAATAACCTCCCGCTTGTCCACCGCCGCCGCCACCACCGGTACCGCCAGCGCTAGAATATCCACCATAACTGGAATATGGTCCTTGGTTATACTGACTAGATCCTGAGCCCGAGCCAGATCCACTACCATATCCAACTCCACCGTATTGGCTACTACCACCGCCTCCGCCTCCGCCTCCACCGCTTGCATGGGCACCATTACCACTCCAACCGGACCCAGTTCCACTGCCAGAACCTGAGCCGCCACCGTTCACATATCCACCACCCTCTCCCCCTCCCGTGCCTGTTCCTTGAGCACTCGAATATCTAGCTACCCTCGCGGCATTGGCTAATCCAATGCTCAAGAGGACAACGAAGCCGAGAGCTGCTAGTCTTGTGCTTGCCATTGCAAGACTATTACTAGAGATGAGTGCTGAGGGAAAGATTTGCATGGGTATTTATAGTGCTTGAGGGGCTATGCAGTGCTTCTTATCTTAATACCACGTTGGTGGTGTGGAGTTGTTAAGGAGGTCTAGTGGAGGCTCGAAAAACCAGATCAATGGAGTTTGTTGAGTTGACTTTATCATGCAAGTAATGACGAGATTGCCACTTGTCTATTTCTTTTTCCTTTCTCTGGAGGGGTTAGCACATATGTCTTGGCTTTTGTTCAAGGGCTACGTAAGCTCGGGACGTCTATCTTCAAGATTCTTCTCCTGCGTGTACTAACGCTAGCTAGCTAACTTTACACGCTACAAGCTCTCTTACACATGAGGTACGTACGTGTGTTTCTTCGATCGTTTCCATCAAGGATAGCATAAAAATAAGTACTGTTGTGTGTACGGCCGTACGGGTCACTTAGTCCGTAGCAGTATCAATTAATTGTTAATAGTGGATTAATAGGTACTAGTTGTAGATGAAGCGATTGATGTGCGTTAAAATCTGTACTTTTACTTTCGACGAGAGCATTCAAGTGTGCTTTGGATCATGTGCACACTGGAGCTTCGTCGAAGTTCGCTCCATGCACATGCATTGGCTATACTCATCAACATTACCATTTACGAGCAACTGTATCGCCAAGAAAAACATGTATATGAACAACTGAAATTTTCTCCTGAAAACTGTTTTTTACAGAACTAATCCTCTTCCAGCCATATTTGCAATTATAACCCCTAGATAGTGCTCTGCCACCTACACCGAGTGCGGTGGGAGCTCTTAAGGGTGAAAACGGATCGAATACGGATCGGACAGTGTTCCAACTATATTCACATCTTTATATTTTTTTTCTCGGATTCATGTATGAATCGAACAAACGTCGGATACGAATACGGACTAGATAAATGTCGGATATGAATTTGAATCGAATATCTACTCAATTCTGTCAGATCCAAATATCCTCATAATTTATGTAGTATAAAGACATTAATGATATTTTATTCTTGTACAATCACGCTTAATCTTTCTAATTCATTTACTTTACCTACAGAAACATGAATTCACGTTCAATTAAAAATTTATCCAACTAATTACTCGTATTAAAATATGTATATTGCTTCATCGAATACAAATACGGATACGGATAGTCCGAATAAAATAATATTTCGGATGATAAAAGTCTATACCATATTCACATCTATATTTTTATACAAATTCAAATACGAATATAAATAAGATAGAAAATATTAATCAAATAAAAAATCTATATTATATTCATATCTATCAAACATAATAAACGACTAATACAGATAATTCACGTTGACTTTCCACCGCTACTTATACGCTACAAGCTCTCTAAGTACGCAGTGTGTTTCTTCCATTGTTTCAACCAAGGATTAGCGTAAAATAAAGTATTTTTGTGAGTACGGCCGTACGGGTCACTTAGTCCGTAGCAGTATCAATTAAATGTTAATAGTCAATTAATAAGTACTAGTTGTAGATGAAGCGATTGATGTGCGTGTACTTTTACTTTCGATGAGAGCATTCAAGTGTGCTTTGGATCATGTGCAGACTGGAGCTTCGTCGAAGTTCGCTCCATGCACATGCATTTGGCTATACACATCAACATTACGATTTACGAACAACTGCATCACCAAGAAAAACATGTATATGAACAACTGAAATTTTCGTATTTGTAACATTTTGAAAATTACTTTTTGCAGAACGAGTCTCTTTCCAACCATATTTGCAATTCTAGCACCTATACAGTGCTCCTGCCACCAGCGCCAGACACGGCAGGAGCTCCACACCATGCACCACGCGTCGTTTTCTCCCGTGCAGTTTCGTGAAAAGTGCAACAGATGAGTTTACTGTTGAACAACGGATTGTTATGGTTGATTAATCAAAATGTAACAGATAATTATACATACATCTAAATAAATTTATTTATATTGAAAATTAATTATAAGTATTTTATTCATGCAAAAATAATATAAAAATATGTCTAAACAACATATCTTTTGCCATGTTTTACATTTAATTGTTTATGTTTCATTCGTATAGAACATTCAAACTTCTTCCGATATGGAAGTAAGCATGAGCAAGCTTAACACATGGTAAAGAATATTTTCACAGGTTCGGAGAAAACTTGCTCATTGGATTTTATTTTCAATAACGCTACTACAAAGGTACGCAATGACATATGCACACGGACCATGTAGGAATTCATGCCTTTTGGAGAAAGGAATAGCTTGGCGGGTAGGAAGGCAGGCTGCTATGGAATGGACCAGTCTATTGCGTGGACCACGGCTATTTTCCCTTCTTCCCGAGGTCGGCGTTGTAATCCTCACCGGCTACCCTGGCCTTGGCCGCCAGCTCGCACTTTCTCTCGCGCTCCTCCCCATGAGCCTCACGCTCCCTGCGCTTGCACGCCTCCAGATGAGCTTACATCTCCCGCCGGATATGCTCGCTTTGATCTTCGCTGCGTCACTGCTCCTCCCTCCTCTCACGTTCTGTCTCGGCATCCCACTCCTCACAGTCCGAACGTCACTGGTCGTATGGGTGGATCTCCCGGTCGATTCATTTGCGGTACGCGCATAACAAATTCGGAGACTACAGAAAGAGATGACAACTTGTTAGTGCGTGTCATAGATGAGAACTGATAGAGGAATGTATTATAACCGGTCCTTACTGGCTGCTGGTAGAGGCTCGTGTCCCAACGTTGGTTGAGATAGTCCTAGGCGTAGTTACCGCAACCCCAATAACGCATGCCCAACTCAACTGCTACTTGGACTTAAAGAATTTGTATATGTCCCTGCACCAGCAGAGGGAGTCGTCTCCCCCATGGGCTGGTCTTACGACGAATGCTCGTTCAAAATGTTTAGGTATGGGTTAGAGGTACGGGGGGCTCCATTTTGGGGAGGTGGCCTCTTGGCACGCTTCCCATGTTCATCCCGGGCTGCAGCAGCTCTTACGAGTCAAGTGATCTCCTCCCATTGCTTCTCCATACTAGCGATGTAGTGTTGCAGTCGTGGTGTAGGAAAGCTCGCTACGGAAGGAGTAGTACTTATAGGCTAAGCTGACGTGGCATACGCATTATAAGTCAAATTCAGTTTGGGCAAATTTGTGTCTGCGAGGCAGCGGCACGTTGGACGATTCGTGGACCAGCGTAGCATCACATCGCTGTATAAAGCTGCCACGTTTGTCTTGTCACTGCACAAGGTTGTCTCGTTTGGTCTTGCTGTGTGCAAAGCAGCCTCGTTGGGTCACATTGCCGTACAAAGCTGCCCCATCGAGTCAGGACACCGTGCATATCTATCCCTCTAGGTTTACTATAACTTTAAAAATCTACAGGTACTCATACTGACCATTATCTGTCTTCCATTAGGGATGCAGAAAGGCCATTTTGTCCTCGCGAAATGCCTCCTTCCTGGCGCCAAAGAAGTGGCCATTTGGCAGCAAAGGAGTCGATGGTTGAGGCTATAAAAAGCACCCATTCCTCGGGCACTTCCCCTACATTGTTCTCCTTTCCCTCCTCATGCATTTCTCCCCATTCTCTGTATCCAGCTGGGGGATCTCCTGATGCAACTAGAACTACCACGTCATCTATTGCGTGTTGTAGGGTTCAACCATATGGGAGAATACCACATGACAAGTTGTCATCCAATACGCCGCATCCTAGTGGCATAGTGAGCTCACGCCGTTTGGCACTGTGTCCTGCACGAAGGCATCCATCCAAGAAACCCATATTATGTTGTCCTCATGCAGGGCCTCGAATTCATTGTGGAACACAACGTATATTCGCTGCGCTCTCATCCTAGCCCACCCTAGCACTACCACAGTCCATCAGGATCCCATGGTCGGGCCTTCCATGAGATTTTCGTCATCCGCCCCACCGTAGAAATGCTCGTCGCGTGGGTAAGGGTGCACTAGGGAGCGAAAGTACGATGACAAAACCAAGAAGTGCTCCCACGACCACAACTACAACAGCGTGTGGCAACCCGAGAGCTTGGGCTCTGTTCCCATGCAAAGCGTCACACAGGCCACGGTATGTGACGCATAGTACAGCTAAACCCCAACTATACTATGGCACATTCTTATCATCAGAGTCCATGATGGACTCCGCAAGATGAATGTAACTAGGGTACACCATGTCCTCTTGTATGCTAGGGAATATGACCCACCTAAAAAAAATAGCAAATGCATGAATTGGCGCAACCAGGCATGTGGAACGCCCTTACACCTCACGACGATAGGCTGCCCAAAGCAATGAGTGAGACGCGCCTTCCAGTCCAGCGATCTCAGAGGGGGAACAACTGCAAGGCCTCACAACGGCAGGCCGATGATGAAGTTGACGTCCTGCGGTGTCACGGTCATCTCCCTCCCGCCACCAATGATCAATCAGGGCGAAAAGAAGATAGGCATCAATCAGGAGGTTCTGGCCTATGTTTAGCATGCAAGTGAACACAACCAGCCTAGACTGATAAAGCCTTCCAACATACCAGTCATCCAACGGCCAGGTCTCCCTCGGTCCCCATGTCACTAGGGTTGGCAGCCCATCGCCACCAATACAACTGCAATAGTGATGCTGGGCATCCCATGCCTCCTCAAGTAGGGGCGGTAGATTATCTATCATTGCTGCAAATAGAGAACAACTAATACACGCATGGACAAAATATATTGTAGTACTACAAAATAATTTTCATAGAGATGACAAGAGCATCCATATAGCAAATGAGCTTAAAAACTCATAATTAGTGAATTCATTTAGGTGTATAGACTAGATAAATGACTTATCTTGGTAAAACAAGTCCTAGATTATGAGCCATCTACATCTGTCCCACAATGTTCAGTCCAAATTGTAACTCACATATGTATGGCCCATCTGAGTAAAGTAAGTCCTAGACTACGAGCCATCTACAACTGTCTCATGAGTTTCAACCAATTTGAATTAATTTCATTCAGTAAATTTGAAAGATCTCAAGCCATTATCGACCATATCAAGCAGAGAGCTTAAGAAAATTGTCTTTGTCATGCATAACTTCCCCTAAGCTCATGCTAAGTGCAATAGCAAGCAATCTCATGAGAAAAAATGTTGAGATGCAATTATAAGCACAATTGAGATCATCTAAAGCAAACAAAAAATAAGAGCTACTAAATGCTTCACAATGAAACCAAAAGGCTCTACCCATGCTAGACTTAGACTCAAAACTCAACTAAGCATTTTGCTATGACAAGAATCAAAAAATGACCACTAAAACTATACTCTTCAAACGATTCAGCCTTGCCCTATTTTAGTTCAAGTTGAGTAATTTGTAAAGCTAGTCATAAGTTGAGTAATTTGTAAAGCTAGTCATAAGTCATAACACATGCTAAACTATATATGTAAGCATATGATAAAGAAATATCATTAAAGCAGGCATGATTGGATACAGAAAAGAGCGTGGATAATAGACAAAGCTCCAGATTATATTACAATGCAAGAATAGAAAGTAAATATGTAGTATATTACACATGTATGCAAATAAAGTGAACTCCCCGTTAAATCAGTCCCATATGATGGATAACCCCCAACTCTTCCTCAAAAAAGGCAAAACAAGAATAATTTAAAAGTTTTGTGAAAATATCAGCAACCTTGAGGTCAAACCCAATAAAATGAATGATAACATTTCCCTTCCCTACATGGTCTCTAAGGTAGTGATATCTGATATCAATGTGTTTGGTCCTAGAATGCTACACTGAGTTCTTAGCTATATTAATGGCACTAGTGTTATCACAGATGAGTAGAAAACTATCTAAATCTAACCCAGGATCCCTGAGAGTATATGAGATCCACATAATCTGAGAGCAACTACTAGCAGTAGCTACATACTTAGCCTCAGCTGTGGACTGTGCAATAGAACAATGTTTCCTAGAAGACCAGAAGATGAGAGAAGTGCCTAGTAAATGACAAATACCCGATGTACTCTTTCTATCTATCCTACAACCCGCAAAATCTACATCAAAGAAGGCATGAAGAAAGAGATAGTAAGAAGAAGAATACCAAAGCCTAAACTCAAGGGTGGACTGTAGATACCTGAAGATGCGCTTCACCACTTGGTGCTAAGATGCACGAGGGGAAGCCTGAAATCGAGCACACTGACATACTGAGAAGTTTATGTATGGCCTTGATGCCGTGAGGTAGAGCATGGAGTTGATCATGTTGTAGTTCTCCTTTTAGTCAACAGGCTCACCATCCTCATCGGGATCCAAGTTGCCATAGAAGCCATTGGGGTGGAGATTGGTCTGCTACTTCTCATGTCAAAGCGTCGAAGTAGGTCTTTGGTTACTTGGCTTGATGAACAAGTATACTTGGCTTCATCTACTTGATTTAGAATCCAAGAAAGTAAGTCAACTCCAACATCATGCTCATCTCGAACTCCCTACTCATGGTGTCTAAAAACTTGTAAACTAAAGCAGAAAATGAGTCACCAAAAATGATATCATTCACATAGATTTGAACCAAGAGAATATCACTACCATGCCTGAGGGTGAATAGTATCTACTTTGTCAATTTCAAAAATTATTTTTCAACAGAAATGACTTAAGCCTATCGTACAAATCTCTAAAAGTTTGCTTTAGATCATACAAGGCTTTGTGTAGTTTGTAGATATGATTTAAAAACTTTGAACTCTCACACTCAGGATGTTGCTTGACGTAGACTTCTTTTTCTATGAAACCATTAAGAAAGACACTCTTAACATCCATCTAGTATAGTCCAAACCCCTTCAAGGTTGTAAATGTTAAGAGAATCCTAGTGATTTCTAATCTATTTACAGGTGCAAAAGTCTACTCAAAGTGTAAGCCCTCCACCTAAGTGAAGCCATAAGCTACAAGTGTAGCCCTATTCCCAACAACTACCCCATCCTCACTTTGTTTGTTGTTGAAAACCCACTTAGTTCTTATAACAATGTGGTCATGGGGAGGATCAACTAAGCTCCAGATATTGTTTCTCTCAAAGTTCTCTGACTCCTCATGCATGGTATTGATCCAAGACTCATCAATAAGTGCATAGGTGACATCACGGAGTTCAAAAGATACAATAAAAGTAGAATAAGCATGTGAACCAAGAGAGATGAATCTGGAGTAAGTAACTCGCTCATGAAGACCTCTAATGATCTAATCTGGATGATGCCACCGATGGAGATGTTGAGGCATTCCTGAAGTCAAGGTGACCTCAACCTCATAGCATGTGGAGATAGGAACAAAGCCACATGGTGCCGAGAAAGAAGTGGAAGCAGGCTGTCTAGTTAAAGGTGAAGTAGTTGAAGCAAGTGGTCTAGCTGGTTGAAGAGGAAGTAGATCAACAGCCTCTTCTTCTTCACTACACTCCTCAGGGAGATGCCTTTAGACTCTCCCGCAACGTGTGTACTAGCAATGTCTAGTCTAGTTCCTAAACTAGCTTCATCAAAAGTAACCCCGCATAGACTCTCCCTGAACGTGTGTACTAGCAATGTCTAGTCTAGTTCCTGGACTAGCTTCATCAAAAGTAACCCCGCAGGTCTCTATAATTTTATTAGTCTCAAGATTAAGCACACGATAGCCTTGAGAATGAGTAGTATAGTCTAGAAAGATCCCATCTGAAGACCTAGACTCAAACTTACCAATGTTGAAATGTTTAAAAATGAAGCACTTGCAACCAAAAACTCTAAAGTGAGACACAATAGGCTTACGATCAAATCTCAACTCAAGAATACCCTATTAGACACATAACAGACAGTGAAAATGGACTCAGCCTAATACCTCCTAGGAGTGGCACGCTCATCTAATATAATCCTAGCTATCTCAAATAATGTCATGTTCTTCCTCTCAACTACACAATTCTGCTAAGAAATTCTAGGAGGGGAGAATTGATGCACTAGACCATGCTTAGTGCAAAAGGAAGAGAAGAATGTGTTCTTGAATTTAATCCCATTATCACTCTTAATGACCCTAAGGGCTCCTGGATGATCAACTGAATCTAAATGCTAACTCTCTAAAATGATCAAATGCCTTATCCTTATATGCCAGGAAGTAAACCCAAGGGTATTTGGAGTAAATATCAACAATGACTAGTACATACCACTTCCCTCCTGTTGATTGAACTCTAGAAGGACCTGTAGTATCCATGTGTAAGAGCTAACTTAGGCCATCTGTCATGACCATGGTAAGATGTGGATATGAAGCAGCAACTCTCTTACTATGCCTACAGGAAGAGCTAACTAAATCATCCCAAACTTTGAGCTCAAGTAACCCCTAATCAGATTCATGCTACTAACATGTGCCAGATGATCAAAACCAATGTGTCCAAGCCTACGGTGCCAGAAAATTTGATCTATTTACTCTAAAGCAACAAGATACCTAAGCCTAGAAGATGAAGATTCAGCAAAATCAATACTAAAAACTCTCCCAAGATGAGAAATCCCAAAGGCTAGATCTCTAAATTGATCTAGAACTCTACAAGCACTCTACTTAAAGCTTGCCTCCAAACCATCACCAATTAATTGTGAGATAGAGAGTAAATTGTACTTGAGCTTGCTTACTAGAGCTACATCCTTGACTATGAAGTTATTATTGACACAGGCTATACCCTTGGCCATCACGGTCCTAGTAGAAGCATCCTCGAGCGTGATCAACTCATTGCCGGATGCTCAGGTATGGGAGAAAAACCATCTTGAGTTTTTGGTCATGTGTCGAGTACATTTACAGTCCACTACCATAGGTTCACCATCCTTCTCTAGCGGACCTACATCGTAGAAATAGAAAACCTCTAGATCTCAATACTGAGGTTAGTAATAAAAGACTTAGGAACCTAGTACTGAGATACACAAAGAGTAGAAACAAAACCAGTAGAATCATGAACTAAAGATGATGCAGAATGAGACAAAGCATTGACACCGTGATAACGCACCCCCACATGAACTTTACCCAGACCCCCTTGAAGTCTCACCTAGGTCTAACAAGAGCTTGGTGCTCACCCTGTCTGGTAGGCACTTATGAATCTATCCTGCCCTCATAGTAATCTATGCTTGGATGAGAGGCTGACCTGAAACCATCAAAGAAATTCTCAACAAACCTAGGTCTGACACTACATCTAGAGACACTTTGATTAACAAGAATATGCCTAGATCTAAGGGCTCTCTATCCATCTTCTCCTTCTTGGCTTACCTAAAGAAGAACTGAACCAAGTGGCCATTCCTCTTATAGTAGGTACAGTGGTACTTGACTCGATGAGGAGTCTATCCTGATGAATAAGAAGCATCCACTGCACATGTGGGAGATTGTGCATCGGCAACAAACTTAAAGATAGTCTTGCTTAGTTCAATCTTTGACTTAAACAAGGCACTCTCCAGAACACTCACTACTTTAGGAGTATTTTTCTTGCCACCTGAGAATCACTTTAAAGTTTTCCTTAGGTAGTCATTTTTCTTAGCTAGGGTGACACATGAGCTACACTCACTATTTTTCACCGCTCTAGCATGTCTCTCAGTATACACGGCTACCTCAACCTTAGGAGACTCACAAGACACACAAGTGGCTTCTCTAACTCTTCTAAGCTGCTGATCAAACTTGACTCTAAATGTCTCATGCATCTTATCTAAATCCTAACCTATCTTAGCATAGAATACACACACAATGGATGCAATAGGATCAGACTTCTTAGATGTGAAGATGCAGCAAGTTTTTCTTTAACAATGAAGTCATTTAGGGTTTTAGTCAATGTATTAACTTAGGATAGTTTGAGTATGAGAGAGTCCTAGGGCGAAACATTTCATCAGTTAATTCAGCAATTTTGCTCACAGCGCTATTAAGCTTCAAATCTAGCAAAGCATAATTAGAGCAAGATAAGGCAATAACATTCATATCCCCATCTCATAAGCACACAGAAGAGTCGCTAGACTTCAGTTGAGCAATTTGATTATTAGCATGAGAAACATATACTAAGGAATCAATAAGAAGAATAGCTTTCATTTTAGTAATGTTAAAGTTGATCCGAATCCGTACCGTGTCCGTGTAGGACACTTCATCGCCTCATGCCAGACGTGGTATGGCAGGTGCATGCACAGGTTGTATCAAACGTGGTGTTAATCTGTAGCAACCGACTCTGATTCACTTTCCTCTCTATGTGAGACTCTTTTCCCTCACACTATATATATGTACCACAGTAGCTTAT
Source organism: Dendrocalamus sinicus (assembly GCA_036346575.1). Lineage (NCBI taxonomy): Eukaryota > Viridiplantae > Streptophyta > Magnoliopsida > Poales > Poaceae > Dendrocalamus > Dendrocalamus sinicus. The sequence continues at coordinate 15,277,523 of CM070670.1, forward strand.
AGGAAGATCAAGCACTCCATTATAATCCCTCCTCATTATAGTGATTTGTTTTTGAGCGTCCGTGGTTTTTTTCGACAAGGGTTTTCCACGTAAAAATTCGTGTCACTTGTCTCTATTTTTCTATGCATTATTTGCAACAAGTGGTATTAGAGCATAGGGATTTAGAGTCTGAGATTCGAGAAAAAATTGATCCGGGCGTCGTCGCTGAAACCTAGTTGCGCCAAATCGGTCTCCGACCCAGATACCAAGCCGAAGGAATAAAAGCCTTCGGCAGTGGCAGGCCATCGCATCCTCTCCTCAGTCCACGTGGTAGAGGTGTCACATCGCGAGGACCCCGTCACACGTCATCCCGCATATAAGAAGTGAGGGACCGTTGCCTTGTCTACTATAGAAGCTAAGTATATTGCTATTTCTAAAGCTTGCAAACAAGCCATTTGGCTAAGAGATTTATTTACTAAGCTTTGTGGAAGTACATCTTGCACTACAATATTTTATGATAGTCAGAGTGCTATTTGCCTTACAAAAGATCAAATGCTCCATGAAAGAACAAAGCACATTGATATCAGGTATCACTACATTTGAGGTGTCATTACTCAAGGTGATATTAAAGTCAGCAAGATAAATATTCATGATAATCCAGCTGATATGTTAACAAAGCCAGTTCCTGCATCTAAGTTTTGAGCTATGCTCAGACTTAGTTGGTGTTACTTACTAGTCTTTTGGACTTTCGGCGCTTAAGATATATATGATAATTTTATTGGATGAGTCTATCATATTCTTCGACTACTGAAGGGAATTTGGCTCAAGGTGGAGATTGTTAAAGTTGATCCGAATTCATATTGTGTCCATGTAGGACACTTCATCGCCTCATGCCTGATGTGGCATGGTAGATGCATGCACAAGTTGTATCAGACATGGTGTCAATCTGTAGCAACCGATTCTGATTCGGTTTCCTCTCCGTGAGGGACTCTTTTCCCTCACACTATATATATGTACCCCAGTAGCCTATTGGAAGAACAAGCGCTCCATTGTAATCTCTCCTCATTATAGTGATTTGCCTTTGAGCATCTGTGGTTTTTCCCATAGGGGTTTTTCACGTAAAAATTCATGAATCTTGTCTCTATTTTTCTGTGCATTATTTGCAACAAGTAAGATTATCCATAATGATTAGTAACTCATCAACAACATAAGTATGTACAGTTGTACCAAGAGTAAAACATGCTTCCATCTGCTCAACTTTATCTAATGCTACTCTAAGCTGACTAGCAACATCAGAATAAATGTCCTTATCTTTTCTAACTCAAAGTACAACACTAGGCAAGATTCACAATTATTATCATCAAGAATTAGATATTTAAGCCTAGAAATTTCAGAATTCAAGCCCTCAACCAATAAATCATGGTTTTTCATTTTGTTTTTGCATTTTCTAAACTTGTGATCAAGGCAAACTATAGCACGAGATATGTCATCATATATGGACTTTACCTCATCAAGGTCACTGTAGAGATCATCCTTGCCATAGATATCGTTGGTGCTCACCATGAAGCACATACCGATGAAGTCATCCGCCTTCTTCTTGTCTCGCAACTCGTCCTCCTCCGCCTCCATCCCCGAGTCCACATGTCTCAAGTCAAGTTGCTCTAGAACGGATAGGACTTGGTGGACTACCTAGTGGTAGTTCCCTTCTTCGGCTTAACATCCCGAGGTGGTAGACACTTGCAGTGCTCCTTCTCATCCTTACCCTTGAGGTAGGGCAGTAGACTCTAATGTGGTTAAGATCACCACACTCGAAGCACCGGATAGGATCTCCTCCTTCTCTCTTTCTCATCCTTACAGTTTTTAAGGCTCTAGTGAATTTGGTGGATAGGAGGGCTAGATCATCCTCAAGGAATTTACTCAAAATCATCATTCATAGCGTGCAGGCCATTAACTCAGACTTATTTTTGCGAGAGAGAGCAAATTGACTCATGAGTCTTCAACCATGAGTAAAGCTTATCTAAGATGAGCTCGCTCATGACAATAGTATAATTGATGGAAATAACTTTTATCTCTCAGAACTGACATGTCCAAGGCTACAAAAACTTAACGTGCATTTTTAGAGTCGGGATAGACCACACCGATAGCACACAAGTGACTGAGGATCTCATGAAAGCGAGCAAAGAACTCATCTAAAGATTCTCCAGGTCTCATCTCAAACTTCTGATGTTATTTCTTGAATTGGTTCTGACACACTTGTTTGATAGCTATAGAGCCCTCACGGTAATCAATGAGAGTCTGACAGATATCGTGCACTAAAGCGAGATGAGAAACACGATCAAACTCGTTTCTGCTAAGTGTCTAAATTAGAAGGTTCCTAGCCTTATTGTTTACCTTCACATCCGAAAGATTTATTGGAGTGATCTGATCATCAACAGGGATAATATAGGAACTCTTGACCTTTTTCCAGATTGTATAGCTTTGAGCTTGAAAATATGTAGCCATCATTGTCTTCTAATATAGGAAGTCAACTCTATCAAAGACAAATTGTTTGGTTGAATACCTATCTGATGATATAGCTCTTAAGACCGGTTAAAATAAGGAAGAGTTTGACAAGAGTATGATAACACATGTATTCGTTTCAATCACGGATAGAATAAAAATAAGTGACTTGTGTGTACGCGTCGCTTAATTAGTCGGTACGTAGTATTAATTTTTTGCCATAACAATAAGTGAAGTGAAATGTGACGTAAGAGTCGTTCATCTGTGTCCTTCAAAAATTACCTAAATTAATTGTACAAGTCTTATCAGTATTATCTGTTAGTACTTAGTAGTCGAGTAATAGGTAGTTTTACTTTTACTTTTGACGAGAGCATTAATTCAAGTATTGTACTTTCCTTAACTTGATTGGATTATATATATATATATATATATATATATATATATATATATATATATATATATATATATATATATATATATATATATATATATATATATATATATAGGAAGGCGAAATGGGACTCCTAGGAGTCCAGACACCTAACCTCTCCACCATCCGATCGCTTTGAGATGTGCTAGTTTGTAGTAGGTATGAGATTAACGGGTATATCCATTATCATATAGTGTTTGCATTAGAATTCAAATGTCAGACTGATTAGTGCAATCCGGTTTTTTTATTGCCATAAACGGGTATGAATCCCGTCATTTGCTCTGCGTGTAATCCGGATTTCTATGGATTGGTGTGCGTGAGCGTTCATAGTTCTACGGCTTGCCATAAATAACCAGCGATGCGGAATTATTATTGCCAAAAATAACCAGCGAACAGAATGAATCATCAATTATGTTTTAAGAATTAATGTGTCATTATTTTTTGAATCCCGCTTCGTGTTGAACGTTGAGATAGGTATGTGTATAGATCCTTTTTAATAAATATAGAAGTATGTATGTGTGTAGATCATTATTTGCCATAAATAAAATTCTTGCTCAATGTGTATCGGCCATGTAATAATTAGCATGGAGTAGGTATGTAATTCCGTACAGCAGTATTGATAGTATGCTCGCTTGTACATATAAATTTAATATTATTTAGTGCATGCAAAATATCTTTATGTGCAAAATACGATGAATCTTTGTGATCAAATCGAGTATTATACTCAGAAAAAATTTTAAGTGATCTACTTACGGCATAAGGAAAACTGTGTTATCTTTCATTAATTGTTATATACCACACGAAATGATTATGAGCGGCGAATTTGTACGAGATGTTAGCGGGCGAGATGATAATCTTATGTGATTTTTTGAACTAAATCAGACAACAAAATGCTGTATTAAATGGATGATGTAAACGAACGGCTTAGAAAAACGAGTATGTTGACTTGCGGTTTGTCCATTTTTTTAATATGTCGCACGGAATGATTTAGAGTGGCGAATTAGCACGTGATGTTAGCATTTAAGGAGAGAATCTTATGTGAATTTTTCATCTCAATCGAATAACAAAAAGCTATCTTAAATGGTTGAAGGAGACGAACGGCTCAGAAAAAAGCGTATGTTCACATACATTATTTTATATACGCCACACGTAATGAATTAGAGCGGCGAAATTTTACATCATGTTAGCAGAAATATGCAGAGGTCACCGCCGCTGAAATTATGTGAAATTTTCGTATCATTCGAGCAACAAATTCTTGTTGAATGTTTCGTGGAGACAATCGGTTTAAGAAAACGGGTATGACACACGTAATGAATTAGAGCGGCGAAATTTTACGTCAAGTTAGCAAAAATATGCAGAGGTCACCGTAACTGAAATTATGTGAAATTTTCGTATCATTCGAGCAACAAATTCTTGTTGAATGTTTCGTGGAGACAATTGGTTTAAGAAAACGGGTATGACACACTGTATGATTTAGAGCGGCGGATTTGTATGTCATGATATTGTTTTGAGTGTAAATCTTGTGTCACTTAGTCGTACACTATCAACATTCATGGACCCAGAAAGTTTGGACATGTATGTACGTAACGTGCATCAGCCAAGAAGCATACAAATTCTAAAACAAATCCCGTTCATCCAGTAGAGGAAAAGGTATGAAGAAAATGGCAGTGGCGGAACCAGAAGCTGTGGCGGCGGTGAAGCATCTGGTGCTATTGTGAATGGCGATGCTGGCCGCAGGTGAAGCGTCAGGCGAATTGGCGTGATCTGGAAGAAGAGATGGGAGAAAATAACATATACATACATATCCTTGCTCACGTGAAAATAAATGGAGAATTAGTACTCTTGACGGAAACATACCTTCCATTGTCAAACACAGCGCGATGACTGCGAATCAGAATTCCGTTGATTCCCAGACCACTGAATTTTGATTGTTCTTCGTCAGGTTCGTCTTCGTGCAGCGGTTTACAATGACGTTGCCGTGATCTGGGTATTGCCGTGATCTGGGAAAAGAGGAGCCCAAAAGATAATAACATATGAATACATATCCAGACAGACACGGAATGCAATGGGAAAAAATCTTTGTTATCGGATACATACCATTTATAGTAGAATGTGTAGTAATAAAAGGCCATATCCCATACATCTAAACTTTTTTTTAATTTATACGACATAATCAAGTCACATACCTACTAGTTATGACTTTTTCAGGGATGTGTATACAAGACTTTTCTCACAATAGCAGGGTTCAAACTTACTGATGGTTGTTACTTGTTGTTTTCTATGATGGGAACGAAATTTCTGCTCAGATAATAGTATCCTAATGAATAATTACCTATACTAAATCTGCCTATACTTGATTCATACACATATCCTTCATGCTCATGTTCAGTTATCTTTCTATTTCCATTTTTTGAACTGCGATAATTCATTACCACGAAAAGACTTCCCATTACACAAAAAAAAATATTTTAACATATGAAGGTTATTCGGCATGTCACATGTATTCTGAACTCGTGGCATTTGGCATAAGGAGTTTGCTAAGATTCAATTAGCTCCTGTATAGAACAAAGCTTCAGCATAGAAGAGTGGTATAAAAATGTAACTGGCAATGTTTTCTTCTTAGGCTTGGAAGATTTAGTAGCACCTGCAGCTCCATGGACTCATATAATTGGTGTTTTCGTTAATGTAGTACTGTACTAGGCAGAGTTGTTTGACAATTTACCTTCATTGTCGTCAGCAAAGTCAAAATCCAGGGTATTTCTTATCGATTTGAAGAAGTTATTGACAGGTCCGGTGGGCACATCATCAAGGTTACACCCTCAATCTAAAAAAAGAAGTGGAAAGAGAACAGAGCATTTATCCAAGCAAGCACGTATCAAATAGTCAAATACTCATAAAAAGGAAAAAAACGAATTTTTGTGCCCTATAAGAAAAACATTGTTTCAAGAGGCATCATTTACCGAGTCTATAGCTGTCCGGAACAACTGTGAGGCCCTGCGCTTTTCTGATTGATCAGGAAACACCTGAAATTGACTAGAAGAGAATAGATGAGCATGGTTGTGCACGCCCAGAACAAATGTGGAGCAGGATAGAGTATGAATCCTGAACTTACTATACAGGACCTAGTCCCCCTGAGCTCTTTGAGTTTCCTTACAACAACAAGAGCCAGCTGGATGTTGGCATGGATGAACTCGTCTGAAGAGCCCTTCGGTTCAGAGGTAAGCAAGATCAGAGTCATCATATAATTATGGTATTGAAAACCAACATGGCATGGAACAAAAAAAACTGATTCTTCATCCTGTTAAACTAGAATGGAGTGGATGCACAAACATTACACAGCTTTATTGTTGAAGCAGAAACAAATTATATGTATGTATAATGTACCGCATTGATATAAAGAAATCCATCAAGAAATCAGAACCTAACAAGAACCGAATTAGTTCAAGCCAACCATCAAGAACCCGCAACGAAGCACAGCCAAGAACCCTAAACGTTAGGCGGAAATAAAACACGAAATTTCCCCGTCCACTTACGCTCTGGAGGAACCGGAAGATGAGATTCTGCCGTCGCGCACCAAGGATTCACAATCCACCGCAGCAGCCAAAAAAATAATAATTAGGAGAAGAATACCAAAAGCGGAGAATAAGACAAGAGCAGAGGAGGGGAAAGAGAGGAGCGTACGATGGGCTGGGTCATGATACGCTGGACCTTGGTGGGCGCCATGGGCTGCAGCGCGAAGCTTCCCCGCTCCTCCCGGAAGTATCTAGAAGCTTCTGGATTGGAAGCGCGTGGGGCGAGCGGAGCGGACAGGCCAAACCCTATGCTGTGAGGAGACGCGCCGCCACCCTCCACCAGCCCGGGCTCCACCTTGCAGACTCCAAGGCCCCCTCCACGTGGGCACCTTGGGCTGAATGACATCAAGAAACCCCATCTCGCTGCCGTAGTGGCCGGCGCCGGCATTGGGGCTGAACGCCGCGTTCCCGTAGACTTCGCTGAGGCAGTCCCGCCGGCTGCTCGTAGGTGGCCGTGAATGTAGGGAGTACACTGACAGAGGTTTGGTGGCGTTCTTGGAAGCAATCCATGGCGGCGCAGGCCGGGGAGAAGATGGCGGCACAAGAAATCCACACTCGATTTGGGGGGAGAGGCGAGATGGGGGGAAATGCGCGATGCGAGACCGAGTTTCCGATTTGGCCAAACAACGGGTCTATCGCCTCCTAAACCCGTTAATCCTCTTTTCCAGGCTAACTGTGCGTGCGCGCGATCGGACGGCTCCGGAATAAGGAGTCTGGACACCTAGGAGTCCTCAATACTTTTACTATATATATATATATATATATATATATATATATATATATATATATATATATATATATATATATATATATATATATATATATATATATATATATATATATATATATATATATATATATAATGGGACACCTAGGTGCCCAGACACCTAGGCTCCCTGCCGTTAGATTGCTTTTAGATACGTGCTAGAGCAATGGTATGTATGGTATGTAATATATTAGGCATGCTAAATCAATCATGGAAGGAAAGTCTTAATTATGGATGAAAAATCCTTATTACTCTCGGGTGTAATTACACCCGGGTCTTCCACCGATGATTTTGTTTTGGAGATTCGCGTTGCACAAATAGACTAACGGGGTTTAACGCATACGGGTTTGAGGTCTTGATCCACATCCCAGCGTTTGTTCAATTCTCCTTTCTCCAATCCAGGAAAATCCCGGAGATCGCGCATTCTACCAAAACAGCTTGGCGAGTTTTCCTCCTGGCGATACCAGATGCCCCAATCCAGAAAATCCGGAGATACCTCCATCGATGGATTTGTGCAACCTGGGGTTTGATCTGATTTGATACAATGGTGGGGATCCACATACTACTTTTTCAAACGTACACATACTCCTTTTAGTACTGCACATACTCCTTTTAGTACTCCACATACTACTTTTTCAAACGTACACATATCCACATACTACTTTTCAAACGTACACATACTCCTTTCACCATTGAAATTATGAAGTATGATATTTCAGAGAAAAAAAAGGAGTATGTCGGACATACTTCACGTAAGGAGTACGAAGTACGATGTATATCATGTAGTATTATAAGGATTGTATTTACATCATTTTTTACACATCTATCTGAAAAAATTAGAAGTTCCCGGCTGCAACCATGTCTCGTTTAGTTTTCGTATGTACATCTCTACTATAATTGACCAATTGAAATTACACTCAGTCCACCCAAGAATACGTCCCCCGCTGAGAGCACCAACCTTCGTGCACCCACAAAAATGCACCCAGCAAATTATCTGCATTAAAATCAAGGGCTAAAAAAAAACTCTCCCTGGCTTCAACCCAATCGTGCGGTCTGGATGGAACGTAGGCTTCAACGCGAGGCTTCAACACGAGGCGCCACCGCCGCCTCCCTGCATCCCCCTCTCGCGGCCGCCGCCTTCCCCTCTCCCCTTCCCCTCTCGCGCCGCCGCCCACCTCCTTCCCCTCTCCCCTTCTCCCCTGTGCCCCCGCGCCTCCTCCGCTCCTCCGCCTCCCGCGCCTCCCCGCGCCTCCTCCGCCTCCCCCCTCCTCCCCGCGCCTCCCCCCTCCGCCTCCCCCTCCTCCCCGTTCTCTCGCCGCCTCCTCCTCCCTCCTCCATCCGTGCCTCCGCTCCTCCCCGTTCTCGCGCCGCCTCCTCCCCGCGCCTCCTCCGCTCCTCCGCCTCCCCGCGCCTCCACCTCCTCCCCACGCCTCCCCTCCTCCGTCTCCCCATCCTCCCGTCCCCCCGCGCCGCCGCCTCCTCCTCCTCCACCCCGACTTCTCCGCCGAGGCCTCCAATCGACTTGACTCTCGAGGGTTCGCCACGCGCCCGCCCCAACACGCAGCCAAGCGCGCGGCGCCGCGAGGGCAGCTCGAAACCCTAGCCGCCGCAATGTCTCGCGCAGCCGCGAGGACGATGACGAGCGGGAGGAGGAAGAAGGGGACGAGGCCTATGATATGGATGAAGAGGAGGAGGAGCAGAGGAGGCGGCAAGCTTCGCGCGGCGGCGTGGGAAGCCGTCACGCGCCGAGAGCTTCATCGACGACGCGGCCAGCGAGGACGACGACGATGATGCGGAGGAGGAGGACGGCGAGTTCGAGGACGGTGAGTGGTCGCTTTCCCTACCGATGTTACGCCGGTGTCTTGATTTCCCAGATCCAAATTTGCTGAATTGAAATTAGCAATTGAAATTTGCCTCCTCCGCCTCCCCCCTCCTCCCCCGCGCCTCCCCTCCCTCCGCCTCCCCCCTCCTCCCCCGTTCTCTACGCCGCCTCCTCCCCTCCCTCCTCCATCCGTGCCTCCGCTCCTCCCCCCGTTCTCCGCGCGCCTCCTCCCCCGCGCCTCCTCCGCTCCCTCCGCCTCCCCGCGCCTCCACCTCCTCCCCACGCCTCCCCTCCTCCGTCTCCCCATCCTCCCGTCCCCGCGCGCGCCGCCTCCTCCTCCCCACCCCGACTTCTCCGCCGAGGCCTCCAATCGACTTGACTCTCGAGGGTTCGCCACGCGCCCGCGTCCCAACACGCAGCCAAAGCGCGCGGCGCCGCGAGGGCAGCTCGAAACCCTAGCTGCCGCAATGTCTCGCGCAGCCGCGAGGACGATGACGAGCGGGAGGAGGAAGAAGGGGACGAGGCCTATGATATGGATGAAGAGGAGGAGGAGCAGAGAGGCGGCAAGCTTTCGCGCGCGGCCGTGGGAAGCCATCACGCGTCGAGAGCTTCATCGACGACGCCGGCGAGGACGGCGGCGATGATGCGGAGGAGGAGGACGGCGAGTTCGAGGACGGTGAGTGGTCGCTTTCCCTACCGATGTTACGCCGGTGTCTTGATTTCCCAGATCCAAATTTGCGAATTGAAATTAGCAATTTTGTGTCGGTTTTGCTTTCGAGTCATTGGTTCCGTAGCATTTATATATGATCGTTGATTTGGGTGATCGCCGACGATTTCGATGCTTGATTATTCTCTGGATTAATCGGACGTTGATTGCATTTAGGAGTTGTCACCTGCTCAAGTGGTGAGGGTGGTAAATTGTTTAGTTTCGTGGAGTTTCGTGGTCATCCGGCTTAATTCCATGTTGCCATTTTAAGATTGGTAAGGTTGTGATGATTTAGTCGTATTAGATTGCAATGACTTCTGCGGTGCTTTTATTTTTCCGATGTGAACTATAAATGGACTTTAGAGGCAAACTTGATCGTAGTTCCGTGATTTTGTCATAAAATGGAGATCTTCTTGGAAAAAGGACCAAAGTCCCAGCCCACAAAAACTTTTCATTTATCACGGCTTATGGCTCGACCTACCCATGAGGATGCACAGGCAATTGTTCATTCAATCGACACTGGCTATGTTCAAAGCCACATTGTCATTATGAAGATGGATGAAATCATATGATTCATATCCTCCGAAATTACCGGAAACATATAATCAAGTTGTAATTTTGGTTTGGGTACTCGATGGTCGTTCTCTGTAATCTTGCGATGTACTGTTAAGCTTTTAGTGCTATTCCCTACTCTTGTTGTTTCAAAATGGATGATGCTCATTTGACGGATGCGCCATGATGCTTTTTAAGATTGGAGGATGTAGAATGTTATATTTAAGTGATCACAAATTTTATCTTTGGTTGATAACTCTGTGTAATCTTCTTTTCGTTTGGGTATCTACCGTTGCAGAATCGAATCGATATATGTTGATCACCCACCGGACTGGTTCAGCTCAGCTCCTATTCAGAGACACCGCCACAATGAAGCTAGCGTTAGCAATGACTGTATGATTTCTGCGGTAATAATTATTCTTATTGGGCGTGGTGCATTCGGTTTGATGTTTAGTTGAAATGTTATGGCATGCGATCTGCGTCGAGGTGAACCTTTGTTGTACAAATGTGCCTTATATTGTCTTGATGCTCGAGTTAACATCTTTGCTTAGTTATGTTATCCAAGTTGCAACACTGCTTTGTATCTGCAGATGAATTCGTAAAAGAGAAGTATGATTTTGAGTTTTGACCTTTTGTCGCTCATTATGTGCATCACCACTGTTTATCTATTTTTGATCGGTTGTAGTTTTCATTTTTGTCGGGCCAATGGCGGCCTTCATGAGTGCGAGTCATAATCCAGCGGACGGACAATGATTGGGGTATTAAGATAATGCCGTAACAAAAATATGGTTTGCTTTATTAAAAGAATTTTATTTACTTTAGGAAGAAAATGACTTGGAGTGTTTGAAGAAACAAAATCAAAGAAACACTTTGTTGTTTCTAAAATGAAGTTAGCAATCATAGACTCTCAAGTATGAGTAATGCAAGCAGAAAACATATATATATATATATATATATATATATATATATATATATATATATATATATATATATATATATATATATATATTTTGTGGTATGGTTGTATTTGTCAATATTTCGGTTTCTTGCCCTGGAGGCCTGGACAAAATGAAAAGAAATGGTTATTCTGTATTTTACAGAGAGAGAGAGAGAGAGAGAGACAGTGTATACATATATGTGTATATATATATTATATATTATATTATATACATGTGTGTGTGTGTGTTTTATGTGTTTGACCTTTTATGAATCAAATGGTTGACAACATAGCTACTCATGTTTTAACTTTGTATTTCGCAAAATCAAATGGTCAATATGTGACATATTCAAATGATGCAATTTGCCTTGTCAAATATGTGCGTACTGACCAAATATATGGGAACACACTTTCGGTATAAAGCTTTACCATTTATTATTAGATTATTAGTCATTATATTTAGGTCTATTACTTATTTCGATTATGATGTTCCTCTTGTGCAATGCAAATCTTCTGCAGATTTACGAAATAAAAATAGCAGATATTCCTGATGTTGATTTGACCTCTCTAGGAGTTGTAAGCTATGGTGATTTCACCGTAGAAGTGATAGATCCTGTTTCAGACTATCTTGAATTAATGGAGGTAGCAGTGAAAGAATTTAGCAATGAAAGAGTTGTAAGCTACATGTCTGTCTGGATCAATTGAGCAATTCTTCAACCTCCAATCAAATATCTGCACATTCATGAATGTGAAAGCTTCTCTGTAAGCTCATTGCTTCATCATTTAATACCCATGACATTTCTGCAAATTAATCAAATACACCAATAGTTTTTTGTTGGTTACTCAAAGAACTTTGGATGAGTGTTTCTATGTTTGAAATCCATGCAGATGGGGATATTTTGTATGCCACCATCATCTATTATTCCTCTTCATAATCATCCAGGCATGACCGAGCTGAGCAAACTTCTATATGGCAAACGCATGTGGAGTCATAAGACTGGTCGATGTAAATGATCAAAGCCATCAATTGGAGGGTTAGTTCGACATTTGAATACAATATTATTTATGTTATCAAAGAATTATCCATAATGATGCCAATTTCAGATCTCTGTTGTTGTAGTGATCCTCTCAACTATTTCTTATGTGCCATCTTGGTATTTTTAGAAAAGTATAAGTGTGTAGAATCTGTAGATCTATGGGTTTACGGTTGTATAAAAATAGAGAAGGAAAATTAAACACAAATTTTACTTTGCTTTGTCCATCGAGCCCAATAGCTGGTTCTTACTTCACTATGAATTGTTCATGCCTATGAAAATTATATTATTTCTCTTTCCTTGCCGGACTAAAATTCCTTTACCTCCCTACCGCTAAATATTGCTTTCTTTGTTTCGTGCAGCCCCATTCCACCTTTTCCTCTTCATGCATGTGCTTGCAAGCCTTTTATCAACTAAAAGCTTGGTGTGTATTTTAAGCTATACTCAAGACCGCTTTCCTTGTTGCAAGAGTGTTGGAGAAAACCATTGCATGCACCTACTTAAAGTGATTGTCCCACCCGCCGGTTGATCAATGGAGGATTACATGCATAATTTGTTTGCCTACATGTAGGGGATGCACAAGAAAACAATATTTTTGGTCTCTTAATGTCTTTCACATTGCCCATTTTCGCCTTTATTTTGGATTTTGTTATCTGTTCATATTGAAGATCCATTCTTTAAAGTAATGACATGCCGATCGGCTTGTGGTATAGAGTATTGCTTTAAGCTTTATTCATTGCGTCTGTACCTAGGCCCACCTAAACTCTTCCCAAAATTGTATATAATTTGGTTAACTTTTGGCTAACCAAAACATTATGACTTTGTTGACCATTGTTATCTGTTGGTTGGAAGCTGAAATCCCCAACCCAAAATAAAAATATAGTTAACCAAAATAATATTTGTGATTAAGCAAATGACACAGTAAGTGATTAACACTGCTCGTTTTATATCAGGTTATACAACACAAGTGCCCCGGTCCAAACACCATGGGCCTTATGTTTTTTTTTACTATGGCGACCACGCGCTGGCGCCGGCACAACCCATTTACTATCTTTTATAACCCAAAGTCAGTTCTGTGTTTTGACTTAATGTCCAATATAAATTTTATCTTGTTTTGTATTTTACCGTAGCGTTAGCACGGGCACTATACTAGTAATAGTAAATGGTTTCAGTCCATTTTGGTTTCAGAATAGTTTGAGCAGTACATACATACCTCCATTCATATCATTCCATTTAGATTCAAGCCATACGTATTAGCTTTGGGGAAAAACGGGGACATACTCCCATGTCGAATGCGACCATACTCCCTAATCACTTTGGGATCAAAAACCGACTACCTACTTGGCTGGCCAGCATGTCAACGCGGCCGAGAATTCGGGAACAGTTATGCCGCTTATTCTCTACGTTAATTACGTGAGCTTTTTACACGGGTATACCTGCAATGGTTAGTGAGTGGGTTTGTTATGAATGCCAAGCGTGCTATCTTACCCAATAGCCCGATCAAACTGGTGGGAATCTTAGGATGATGAATGGTGGATACAATAGGAGTAACTACACCTGGGAGTGGAAAAAAGGTGTCCTATATATATATATATATATATATATATATATATATATATATATATATATATATATATATATATGGGAACGTATCTAGTGCTAATGCACTATTCAGTGCTAATATGTGAACTCTATTGTAGACTATCAGATGTACCTCAAACGACCTGGATCCTTGAGGGTGGAAGCACCTAATCCACTTATACAATTTTACAAAAAACCCCTACCGGTTCCCAATTATTTTTCTTCCCCACGCCGTTCCAACTTATCTCATGTACATGTGCAGATGTGCTTCCCAGTCCCAGCTCACAAAAAGGACAACTAAACGAAAATAGTGATGGAAGAAATGAAAAAACGCATGACAGATCGGAGCCGGACAGCAGGCAGGCGAGCGCGCGCATGACGCCGACCTGCGCCCGCAACGCGGCGATGTAGTCGGCCGTCTCCTCAAGCAGCCGCTGCGCCGCCAAGGGCGGTGAGAGGCCTGCCAGGCGGTGGCCGGCCAGGGACCTCGCCGTCTTCGCCCCCTTCGGCGCTGCCTGCGGCGTCCTCGTCCTCACGAGGTTCTTGCTCTGCAGTAATTAACCAGGAGAGGTGGTATGTATATCTTTTCTACACCCGGGTGTAATTACACCCTATGTCGTATCTCACTACGTAGGGAGTATCTCGCGTAATAAAGGGTATGTACGTATAGTATATGAGTATTTAAGACCATCTAGGTGGTATGAATAATTTTTCAGAGGTGGTATGTATATGTTTTTAGACATACTCTTTTTTATATGTGTGTATATGAAGGTATTTATAAAATATGCTAAAAACTATGGTCTCCTTTGTAATTTTTTCGTGTGGTTCACATTGGAGTATCTTATAATTAGTATACGAGTATACCTAAAGTGATAAAGGAGTATTTTAAGTTCGTTTAGGAGTATCTTATATATTACTTAACTTGATTGGATCATATATATGTACATTGGAGCTTCGTCGGAAGAGTTTAATCAGCTCGCATCCAATTGACTCTACTTTTTTTTCGCGAATCTTGAATTGACCATACTCATCTACGTAATGAACAACTGGCCTAGTTCTAGAAAAGCATTAACTGGCAAGGCGCAGAGGTGACCAGAGACGGACCCAACGAGGGTCAGCTGGGACTAGCGTCCCTACCTCCGACCGACACGTTGGTACCTCTCAACAGCCGTGCCCACGGGAGCCGAAGTGGACGAGAGAGCACTGACCGTGCATTGCCGTAACATTACTATAAAAAAAAGTTACTATAGATGATTTAAAATCATCATCACAAATAATTTCTTGAGCCATCTAACTTTAATACAGATTTAACTAAATGTTTGTACATCTAAGCGACGATAAAAATACAGAGTTAGCTAAATCTTTAGGCATCGAATCCATGTTAAAAATCAATATTGAGTATCCAAACTATGGTAAAAATCCTGACTTAGCCAACCTTTTAGCATCCAAGCTACAGGAAAAATTCTGACTTTGCCAAATTTTTAGGCATCCAAATTATAACAAAATTAGATGGATGGAATTGAAGAAGAGGTGGGGAAAGGAGAGGAGGAGAAGAGAGAAGAGGATATAAGAAGAAGAAGAGCCGACCGAGCCTTCTATTTTTACAGAAAAATTTGGCGAGGGAAAGTGGAGAGGATAATTGAGAAGAGAGAAGAGGAGATGAGGAGAAGAACAGTCGAACCTTCTATTCTTAAACAGCAAATCCAGCGAGATGAGCAAGAAATTCAAATTCGGGAGAGCGGGTAAGTTGAAATATTATCACAAACGATTCTAGGTAAAGAACCATCTATGATAAGTACAGATATCACAGACGGTTTTTGCAGATGGTTGGTAATAAAAACCGTCTGTGATAAATAAGTCATCACAGACGGTTCTTTCCATCGTAATTAATTTAGATGGTCCATCTTGTAAAATTGTCTGTGATAACTTTATCACTGACGGTTTGTGTTGAACCACCTGTGATGAGGCGTTTAGAATGACCCTTTTTGTAGTAGTGTGAACAACCAAGCAACAACTAATAAACTAGCTAGCCTAGCCATGGGGCGATTCTCCCACGCACTGCTTCTCCTCGCTGTCGCGGTGGTGTCCTGCTCCCAGGTTGCGGCGGCGGTGGACAGCAACGCTGCGGTGGCCTAGATCTGCAACGGCACCCCATACCCCGAGCCGTGCACCAACACGACGTGGAAGCAGGCAGCGCACTACCCCACCATGGACACGCTGGTGGTGCTCAACATGTAGGTGGATGCATTCACCAAACACACCATGGCGGTGTGAGCGCGCATGGCGAAGGTGGCCAAGACGGCGTCGCCCAACGCGCAAGCGGCACTGGACCTATGCACAAACCTGTACCAAGACATGGAGGACAACCTCGACACGGCCCGGCACGCTATCGGGTTCAAGGACGCCATCACCATCCGCGCCATGATGGGCATGGCGGTGCAAGACTTGTAGGGCTGCGACGAGCAGTTCAAGAAGGTTGGTGAGAAGAACCCTATGGAGCACTTCGACCAGTCGCTCGGCAAGATGTCCAAGAATTGCCGTCTTCTCCCCCCGCACCGGGGAGTGGGTGCCACAGCTCTCTTTTAGCAAAACGCAACGTATATCATAGCTTCCAAGATAGCCCGCTATAGCTGCAATAATGTTTTTCTATTTCTCATCGGCAATGCATCAGGCTACCGCAGGGCGGCAAATCAGTGAGCAAGTTCTATTAGCCTCCTATAAATTTTGATATCGGGTCAGCCACTGGAGATGACAACCAAAAGATCACCACATAATTAGTAATTAAACGAAAAAAATAATGGTTAATTGCCAGTTCGATAACAGTGTACTCCAGTATACGACGACCGGGGTTACCTGCATGCACGTTTTGAAATCGTGAACAAGCATCCACTGACCACCAGAACAATTCTAGTAGTTGACATTGCAGAGGCGACCTCGAAGTTTTCGTAATTGACTTTGACATATATGCATGGGCGTAGCAAGTGCCAGCCTAAGAATCCGATGCATACGGAGATTGGGATAAGCGAGATAACGAGATCCCCTGCAGATAGCTTTAGCTTTACCCTAGAGTTGGGGATGTCATCAGCCATTTGTCCTCACCGTCTAAACAAGATGTCATCATGTGTCGATCTCTGCTTAGCTGTCTGATGAAAAGACTTCAAATCTAATTACTTCATCCTACAATTTGTAATGGTGCAACGGTATTGCAACTGCATGCGAAAGGCACGGAGTACCGTAGCACAACACCGTGCATTTTCTACACGACGGCGGCATTCAGGGGACTTGAGTTTAGAGAGCATCAGATATATCTTTGAGGATTGAGAGTACTAGTATCGATCAGCTATCGACGAGAGCTGGTTAATGCGCAAGCCCAAAAAATTATCATGCAAAACATGGAAAGATATACGCCAGCACCATCATTTGTCAAATCTCGAAACTTAATTGCATGCCAAAGCAAGCCCAACGTAAGGCCAGCCAGCTAGGTAACCTGCACTGACAAGACTAGCTAGGTGCTCGGTTGGACTGGTTTTTTATGACTTATAGTTGAAGTTTTACTGTAGTTAACTGAAATTACACTATAGCTGATAGTGGCTTATTTGCCATAATTAAATTTAAAAAAATAGAAAAAACATATTGCCTAGCATGTATAATGCAAACGAATACAGGAAAAAGCTCCAAAAAATCCAAAAAATCAGAAAAGGATAAAATTTAAGAATAGTAAAAAATTAAACCGGAAGCTAGAAGCCCAAACCCAAACAAGTAGGGCTATAGTGCATGCATGCTTACTGACGAGTCCTCCGTATGTAATGCCTAGACCAGCATGTGCATGCTTCTTTCGAGATCTTCATGTATAGAGTATGAACTTGTGCTTAGACTTGATTGGATCTAATTATCTTCTGATTAAGTAACCACGAAATTAAGGTCCTATTCTTTTCAGCTTCTAAATATTATTTTTCAGTTTTTCTATAGTAACTAGCTTTTAAACAGAGTATCTTTTCAAGATAGGATCAAGATAGGATCTACTAGTTAATTGTAGTACATACTGTACTGACTTCATTTATATCAGCAAAAACCACGCGTGAGTTTCTGTTACTCTGTAATCTCTCGCACGAACAGCCCAAAAGTCACATGCCGCAGCCAAAAGCCATAAGTTTTAGCCAAAAAGAACAGGCCCTAAAGTAGTTAGGGCTCGCTTATTTTGACTTGAACTTCTGGTTTTTTACTTATTTTTCATTATTTATAAATTTCGTCTTCTTCTGAATTTTTATCTTTTTTAGCTTTTTTGCCGGTTCTTTTTTCGTATTCGTTTGCATTGTTCGTGATAGGCTAACCTGTTTTTTATTTTTTATTTTTTAAATTTAATTATACCAAATAAATCACCTTCAGTTGCAATGCAATTTCAGTTAACTACGGTGTAATTTTAGTTATAAACTATTATTTTATAGTCCAAATAAATGGCATCTAGATCAAGTGAGGATGGGAACCCACGATGTGATGAAGATTTCAGCAGTACATTACACGGTCAGTAGTAGTGTACTGCTCCCAAGGATTAATTTGACCGTGAACAACTTGCTTGAAGTTAACAACTAGATCGAAGTGATCGCCGCTTTCGGTGCCAAGCGAGCGAGCGAGCCAAAGTGAAGGACGACGACGATGACGACACGGATGGGTTGGAATCGGCCTGCACGTTAAGAATTCAACACGAGCATCGGCTGATCGAACCATCCACGAGTTGACATTGTTGCACGCAGCGATGACCTTGAAGTTCGTGCATGTCAGGTTGAGTATACTTGATAATTCAACACGAGCATCGGCTGATCGAACCATCCACGAGTTGACATTGTTGCACGCGGCGATGACCTTGAAGTTCGTGCATGTCAGGTTGAGTATACTTGATACTACGACTAATGTGTTCATCCATCCCGCTGCACGCCTTCTGACTTAAGATCGAATCCATCGCATACGGATTAGGATAAACAAGTGTGTCATACAGGCAATATTTGTAATGGAAGCAAACAAGTACTGCACGCTGCTGGAGTCCGGCGATGACATCCATGTTAGGTTCTAGACCTTAGGTCCTGTTTCAAAGTAACGTGTTTTTCGGCTGAAATGAAATTATAGTGCTTCTTAGTTTTTCTAAGATATTTAATTAGAAAATAAAAAAATAAAAAATATCATTATATCTCCATGATAATAAAAGGGAAAACAAACAAAGAGAAAAAAAGCCATGTTAAGAAGTCATCACTTTTTAAAATGGAGTCTTCAGCATCGATCCATGCATACCTTGGATAGCATTCACTACTGCAAAAAAGGTCATCACAAATGGTTCAAAAACATCATAGATACAGTTTCGTGAGCCGTCTAAGTTTATGGTGAATAATGACATGAAGTCATCACAGACAGCTTTGAAACCATATGTAATACAGTCTATCACAGACGGTTATTAATTTGTAACCATCTGAAACCATTTGTGATAGTCATATATCACAGACGGTTTCTACTAAAAACCGTCTGTGATAGTGTACTATCACAAACAGTTATGAGTTAATAACCATTTGTGATATTCTTTTCTATTCCTAAATCTATTTTTTTTATTGGCAAGCCTCAGTAAATGCTAGCCATACCCTCTGAAACAAGCAGGTCGACACAGTAATAAGAACATCCATGAACAAATACGCACATGTATAGTTAAGCTCAATCTTGTCCCAATAAATTCATTCTACATTGTGGAACTCCCCATCTTCTTTTATGACTTTAGAGATCAAGAAGTACGCACACTATTCTCGAATTTGTTTGAGATTGGCTTGTTCCAACAGAGTTATATCGATGGACGCAACCTGTCGGTACGAAAATCAATATCGTGCATACATATATAAATTAATAAGTATGAAATAATTATTGCAAGATTGACAAACCTGATGATCATTAGTCTTCATAGAATCAAGGAGTAGTTGCATGTTGTGGCAAACATAGAATCCATAGGTGTTGCCTGACGGCTGCTGGTGGCACTGTAAAAATAGAATTTGTTAGTTCGAGAAGCATTACTATGAAATATTATATAGGATTAATGTGTACTAGTGAATGCCAAAAAATTAGGTCATGTTGCAGGGCATTGCTCCCTCCCTCAGATTTTCGTATCTCTGCAACGTATGCGGCGAACGTCCTACATGATTCCAAAAATTTAGCCTTAGTTATTGGGGAGGAAGGAAAGACTACAATACAGTTACTATGAAGGAAATGTGTTTACCTATCCATTAATTGTTGGACAAGTGTGTAGTTGGTTTTGTTCTTCTTTAGGGAAATCAAGATATATTATCATGTTCCATTTTGGTATAATTACAATTAGAATCCAGTGGAACCTACATAGGTATGTCGTCATGGTCATTAAATCTAAGTTCGTGTTGCTTATAAAGTACAAATCAACAAAGATAGCCACTAGTGCAGCACTTACCGCTGCTTGTAGGGTATAAGTATGAATTCCGTATTACGTTGAGCCATCAATGCCTTCATCATGTAATTCTCAACGAAGAATGCATCCTCATTGATGATATCCATGGCAACTAAGCGTGGATTGAGGAAACCAACTGATGATTTCGTTAATCTGGCTTCAATCACTATGAATATATATAGACACACACAAAAAACAATGAGTTATATATAACATTTATTAATATTATATTAACATAGACCGTGATTGTACATACTTACAGAGTTTAACATCGAATGAGTGAGGCACCGAGTGTGAAAAGAAAGAATAAGTCCTTGAAGGTCACCGTGAAGATACAATCATGAATATCGTGGTGAAGATGATGCGGCTTGAACTTGGCGGTGACACCTAAGTGCCGTTGTCCCTCCAGTTTGTTGGCCTGTTCCTGTTGGTTCTTTCTTAATCTTCAAAAAGAAATAAATTCCCTAGATAAATACGATCTAAAGTAGCTATATGTAGCAAGAATAATTAATTAAATTGAATTAAGTACAAATAGACTATGAATTAACTAAATCCTAAACCCTAAACCATGCTAGATGTAAATAATATTCTCTCTACATCATGCTAGCTAGATCTAAACCATCTTCAATTCTCCTTTCACCAAAAACTATATCTAAATTATAACACAATTAGGAACAAATTACTAATCATAGATACTCAAGAAATGAATGGATCTACAATCACTTTTGCTAAATAGTCTCATTTCACCAAATGGCTGCCTCAAAGCCTCGCATCCAGCTCAAAGAAGCAGTCTAGATTTGAAATTTAAGACAGAGAGTCGACGGGTCTGTGCGTATTTAATATAGTGGAATTATCATAGACAGTTTTTAATAAAAACCGTTTGTGATGACTTAATTATCACATACGATTTTTAATACAACCCATCTGTAAAGTATCACAAATGATTCAGATAGAAAACCATCTATGATATTTTGGTACTATCACAAACGGTTTTTGTTAATAACCATTTGTGATACTTTACAGACGGTTTTTACCATAAACCGTCTGTGATATTACATCTTCACAGACAGTTTTTAGTGCTAGCATCTACACAGACGGACTCTAAACTAAAACCGTCTGTGATTATATTTAATACTGACGGTTTTGGGTAACCGTCTGTGATGTAGCGTCTAGTATTAGTGTAGTAGGGATGGCTCCCACCTGAGCCCATCCAGCCTGTTTGGGGGTTATAAGGTCTAGTGAGATATGTGTAATGACATGTATGCCTCTCTAGGGATGAACGATTGTAAGTGTAGTATTATAATCATGCTTTTTGGATGTATATATACGCGCACTCTGGACATGGAGAAGGGGCAAGCATTGTTCATCCACCACAACCACTCCACTACTCTCCTAATTTATTGTTTGGCCAATATCCACAACAATTAGGCTTTTTGTAGTAGTGATTGTTGTTGTAGGGGTGGCCCCCACCTAAACCCAGCAGGCCTGCTAGGAGGTTATAAGGCCCAGAATAGGCCATGTGTAATGACATAAGTGCCCCCGGAGGGGATAACCTGATGTAAGGGTATAAGCTGAAAAGCACTCCTCATGTGTGCATATATGAATACAGGCCATGGGGAGAAGGCGAGGCCATTACTCATCTCCTCACTCTCCACTACCATCTCTCTCTGTTTGGTGCAGAGCCACAACAGATTGGCGCCATCCGTGGGAGGGCAGAGTAAGCCGAAACACGAAAAAGATGGCACCGAAAAAGCCGTCAACGGCGAAGGAAAGAAAGCGGCGGGTCGGGCGTCGCATGGGTACGAGGGCCGGCATCGGCAGCAGTGGCGCGGTGGCGATGGCAGCGGCGGTCGAAGACGGCGATGTTACGCCACAACGACGACCAACCCGTCACCGCGCGCCACGACCAACCCCGTCACCGCAACGCTGCGGCGACCAACCCGTCACCGACGCTGCGACGACCAACCCGTCACCGACACGGCGGCGACCAACCCGTCACCGCGGCGGCGGCGAACCACGTGGTCAAAGGCGTCGGCGGTGCGGCGACGACCGACCCGCCGACGCGATGGCGGCCGACCTTGCGCCCTCGCCGCAACCCTCGCCGGTAGCGCGGACCGGGCCGTTCGAGGTAGCCACAACGGAGCGACCGGTAGCTCGGGAGCTCACGACACGGTCGTGGCCACGCCGATCCGTCCGTTGGGCGTGCCGGCGACCCCGCCCGCATAGGCGGTGGAAAGCGCCCTGCTGGCGGCCCTTAAAGCGTTCCAGCAGGAGCGGGGGGACATTCGCGGGGCTGTCCGAGACATACAAGAGGCTCGAAGCCAACAGGCCGCGCCGGTGGTCGCGCCAGAGCCCACGCCGGAAAGGGCGGACAGCCGCGACGCCCCCACATCCAGCCGCGTCCCGCTACGGCGCGTCGATCCAGAGTCCCCGCTTTCGGCAGGACTACAGCAAGCGGCATGGCCCAAAGACTTCAAATACCCAGTGTCATCGAGCCCTACAAAGGTGACACGGACCCCCGCGAGTTCGTGCGCGTGTATGAAACCGCAATCGAGGCCGCGGGCGGAGATGACACCACGGCGAAGGACTCCCCTCGCGTTGCAAGGAGTGGCGCTCTCTGGTTTTTACCATAGAACCGAACTCCATCTACGCGTGGGAGCAGATCGCGACCGCCTTCATAACAACTTTCAAGGAAATTATGTCGGCGGGTCGACGCAGACCAGCTCTTCGCCGTAAAGCAGAAACCTTCGAGAAGCTCGGGACTACTTCAGCGCCGCGAAGATCGTTGTCAAGTCAAAGATGTCAATGAAATCACCGTTGTCAATGCGGCCATACAGGGCCTTCGCCCGGGCCCGATGGCCGAGTACAACGCAAGGAAGCCAATTAAAACAGTGATGAAGCTCTTTGACAAAATGGAGGAATCGCCGAGCGGAAGAGGACGCGGCGAAGGCAAGGTGATGACTCAGACACCAACCGGGCGGAGCCTCGGCAAAGCCAAGATCCGCCGAAGGATGGTTCTTGAAGGAAGCATAGCGGAGTCGTCAGGATGCGCCGACCGCAGGGCGCCCCACTCAAGGAGTCGTCAGATAGGCCCAAGCGTGGCAGAAGTCGCGATGAGGCGTGCGTCCTCGACATCGGCGGTTCGACGGCGCTCCGTGGCCGGGCGGTCGGGCGCCGAGGCCGGGCGCGCCGTGGCACGGGCGCGACGATAAAGGCGCGGAGATTATGACGACGAACAACGAGGGTGTGGTGCGTAGTCCACGGTCGCGGCAACCACAACACCCGCACGTGCATCTCTATCGCGCGCTCGCGATAAGCGCCACGAGGACGATAACACGAAGCACGCCCGCCGTGGTGGCCCACGTCAACACCCATACGAAGCCCCCGTGCACATTCGAGCACGGGGCGCAGCCCCATGAGGGTCTCTGCGGATCGGGCCCACGTGTAGCAGCCTCGGGAGGGCTTTACGCAGCTCTGAGCTCGGAGGCCACCCAGAAGGGTTATCGCGTCATCTCCGGGGCTCCTCGTTGGAGTTTGCCTTGCACGGCAAATGAAGGCCTACATGCGGAGGCTACACCACGTGGCGGCATATCCAGCACAGGCACCGCCGGCCTGGGCACAACATGAGGTCACGTTTACCCCCGCTGACGCTGAAGGCGTGGAGCTTCCCCACCATGATCCCCTGGTCGTCCGGGTCGTAATAGCGGGCTGCGATGTGGACGCGCCCTGGTTGATGGCGGCGATTCGCGAACATTCTTGCGGCGGCCTTCGACGGATGGGGATCCCAGTCGCCTCGGCCCATCGGGAGTCCCGCTACAAGGCCGGAGGACAACCTCTCGGGCGCTCGGCCAAATCTGCCTGCAAGTCTCCTTCGGCCAGGACGATAATGAAAGGGTCGAAGACGCCACATTTGACGTCGTCGACCTCCCATACCCATACAATGCCATATTGGGTCGTCCAATCCTCAACGCCTTCGGGGCGGTACCGCATCACAGCTATTTGTGCATGATGCTTTCGGGGCCGCGAGCCATCATTACTGTTCGGGGCGACCAGGACATGGCCCGGCGCATCGAGCATGGCACCAGATGCCCCCGTCGCGGCGGGCAGCGACACACCTAGGGTCGGCACCGCCGTGCGAAGGCACACGGCGACATCCGGAGGCGACCCCGCAAGCCCTACCGATAGTGCAGCTACTAGAGGCTCCAGCCGCGCTGAGCACAAACGGTTAGTTCACCCCCCTCGTATGTAATCGCTTACCCGCGCAAACGGGAAGGTAATAAAGTTCCGCTTGCAGCCAACTTATTACCGCTGTGCAAGAGCACGTGGCGAGCACACGTGGAGGCCTCGCCTACGCGTGTGCTCCCGCAGTATAAACCAAAGACGCACGTTCGCGTGTGCACTCTCCGCAGCCAGGGGTGCGGGTATGAGTATAAACCAAAAACACACGTTCGCGTGTGCACTCTCCGCAGCCGGTGCGGGTATGAGTATAAGCGAAGACGCTGCGTTCGCGCGTGCACTCTCGGAAATCAAAGACACGGGCATGAGTATAAGCGAAGACGCGCGTCGCGTGTGCACTCTCCGTCAAAGACACGGGCATGAGTATAAGCGAAGACGCGCGTCGCGTGTGCACTCTCCGTCAAAGACACGGGCATGAGTATAAGCGAAGACGCACGCGTCGCGTGTGCACTCTCCGTCAAAGACACGGGCATGAGTATAAACGAAGACGCACGTCCGCGTGTGCACTCTCCGTCAAAGACACGGGCATGAGTATAAACGAAGACGCACGTTCGCGTGTGCACTCTCCGTCAAAGACACGGGCATGAGTCTAAACCAAGAAGTATGGGGGGATGCCTCTGCACGCACTCTGCGGAGTATAAATAAGACGCGGATGTTCTCCCTGCGCACTCTACTGAGTATAAACAAGACGCGAACCCCGCGCACACCAGGGACTTCGTCCTTGCGCGTACTCTCCGGAGTATAAATCAGGCGTGGACGCCTAAACAAGTCGTTGTGCGGAGGTCTGCCTTCGCACACGCCAGTCCATGAGACTCTAAACAAGTCGTTGTGTGGAGGTCCGCCTTCGCACACGCCAGTCCATGAGACTCTAAGCTAGGGGTGAAAACGGGTCGGATTCGGACGGATATTGCTGTTACCATATCCTAACCCATATTTTTTCTCCGGATTCGGTACCAATCGGATTCGGTGTCGGATCGGTCGGGATTAACCCATTTCGTTTGCACCCTACTTGTTTGTAAGGAATGCATACGATGCGATAAATGGAGTAGGATGCACCGACTTGATGTTATTATTTAATAGCTGATGTGGCGATTTTATTTTACCATTGCAAAAGAAAATGAAACGTCAAATAGTAGCACTAACATGAAATCAAACTTGAAGATGTATCGGATTCGGACGGATATTCGGATTCGGACGGATATTGCTGTTACCATATCCTAACCCATATTTGTTTCTCCGGATTCGGTACTAGTTGGATTCGGTACCAATCGGATTCGGTGCCGGATCGGTCGGGATTAACCCGACCCGTTTTCACCCCTACTCTAAGCAAGTCGTTGTGCGGAGGTCCGCCTACGCACACGCCAGTCCATGAGACTCTAAGCAAGTCGTTGTGCGGAGGTCCGCCTTCGCACACGCCAGTCCACGGGACTCTAAACAAAGTCGTTGTGCGGAGGTCCGCCTTCGCACACGCCAGTCCATGAGACTCTAAACAGGTCGTTATGCGGGGGTCCGCCGCAGTATCAATAACTGCCGCCGCACACGCTAGCTCCACGGAGTACTCAACGCGCGAACCCCGCGGGCGCATTGGCACCCGGGCGACGAGCAGGAACCAACGCCCGTACGGTTCACACCAACGGGCCCGGCTCCGCACAGTACGACCGCGCACGCCCTAATTATCAGGAGATCTATATATCGGAAAAATCTTCCAAGTACAGAGGCTCGACAACATCCCTGCCGCTCTAAGTAGCTATTCGGCAGACTCGTCCTTAACACGCGGTAAGGATGGGGTTCCGCCAGAAGAAGATCGGCCCGCCCAAAAGTCCAGTGATTCTTCGGCCCTTCGCCAGCGTTGAAGGCGTCGCCGGGTCGCAAGGTCGGCCGCAAGAAGTCGGCCCCAGCAAGGAAGCTGCCCGGGACATAGGCAAAAGTCAGAATGTATGGAGCAAGCGTGCACTTCATTCACAAAAAGATGGGGCATTATAACACACGCCTACACCCAGGCACCACGGCGTCACACCTGCGGGTTCCCGGTGCCTTCGGAGGCCTCGACGCCGCCCTCGTCGCGTCGAGGGACCCCGTCAAGGAATTGGCCGAGGCTCCCCTCCCCGTAAAGTGACTTCTGGAGTTCAACTCGCGCTGCGTCTGCCCCAATGTAATCCCAGATCCGTTCGTAAAAGGGCTTGATGACGCGGCGAGCGGAGCGGACGGCACCGGACATTACTCCGGCCTCGCTGGGCATCTCCAGCTGGGGGTCCTCCAGCCCGGCGACGTGTGTGCAACCGCGGTGTTGCAGGAGCGCACACACCAGGCATACCGATGTGTACACGCAGTGGTTGCCGAAGGTCGTCGCAGCGCTGCGCGCGACGGTGGCGGCATCTCCGACCCAACGGAGAGTCCGCAGCAGTTCCTCCGGGCCGAAGGCGTGGTCTGGCACTTTGGCCACAAGCCCTTGGAGATGGCTTTCCAGCGCTTGCATGGCATTCCATGCAACCACCGACGCCTCGCCAATCGTCCGATCACGCTCCGCTAGGGTCAGGGCGAGTTCGCCTTTTTCCTTCTCTAGCGAGGCGACCTGTTGCAGAAAGCCATCCCGCTCGGCCGCAAGCTTCTGCTGCACAGCCTCCACGGCCGACTCCCACGCTGACGCAGCAAGTCCTTCGGCGTGCGCCTTCGGTTCGGCGCACTCCGCTTCCAGCTGGCGGATGCGGGCATCCTGGGCCGAGCGGGCTCCGAGGCCTCGCGTAGCTCCTCCTCGCGCCCGCGGCTTTGTCCTCAAGCGCCCGTTGGAGCGCAGTA
Organism: Dendrocalamus sinicus; assembly: GCA_036346575.1. NCBI lineage: Eukaryota > Viridiplantae > Streptophyta > Magnoliopsida > Poales > Poaceae > Dendrocalamus > Dendrocalamus sinicus. The sequence goes on from CM070670.1 coordinate 15,304,881, forward strand.
TAGGCGCTTGCACGGCCTGCCCCAGCACAAGTGTCTGCAGATGCAGAATGGAAAAGCTTAGCAAGCTCAGCCGGCCCAGGTGTGGTCGTATGAGTACTTACCCTCACCCCAGACACCTCGAAGGCGTCCCCGAGACATGCTGCCCGTGAGGCTGCGGCGCTTCTTTGGTCGGCGGTAGTAGCGCGTCATCCACAATCCCGCGCCACGCCCTCAGCGTCTCCGGGGGAGGCACGAAGTTCGCGGGGCTCACACGCGCGGGGACCCCGTGTTCCGCCAAGCGCTCCTCCGGAATGAGCGACGCTGCACACAGGGAGGCAGGTAAGCACCGCAAGACATAAAAGAATACGCCAGGGTAAGCTAGGCCACCCTACCTTCGGTAGCAGAAGGAGGGCTTCGGGGACCCGCCCCCTATTCCCAGACGGGGCTGCGGTGGTGTCAGCCCCCGCAGGAAGCATGGTCCCGCGGCGGCGAAGCCTCGCGTGCGGGGCGGCGGCGGCCGTTCTCGCACGGTGGGCGCGTGGCGAGGCAGGGGAGTGCATGCCATAGGGTCTTCGGCATCTGCATCGGAGTCCCATAAGCTTCTGATGCCCGTCGCCACGACGAATCCCCACGGCTTCCGGTGGAGCTCCGGCCGTACACACGGCCGCTTAGCCGGGGCAGGCAGCAGCAACGCCGCCCCCGCAGTCGCTGCCGGAGAGGCCCCCGCGGCTGCGGCACCCGGGGGCGAAGGTTCCGCCGTAGCAACTTTTGCACGGGGCGCCTCGACTTCTGCTGCTGCTGTTGGTGAAGGCAGCACGGTTTCGTGCGCCCCCACGGAGGGCGTCTCCGGCACCACAGTGGCCACGGTCGAAGGATCCACCTCCGCATCGCCGGTCCGCACGGGTTCTATCTCGGTGACTTCGGCGGGCGGTGAGACTTCGCCCCTCCGGCTGCTCGTGGCAAACCCGCCGTCCAGGGCGCTCGCCGAAGATCCCTCGCCTCCGGCGTCCGCGCCATCCAAGCCTGAATCGGCATACTTCGCCGAATCCGACTCCGCGTCTGTCGCGCCCTCAGAAGCACCAGCAGCGGTGAGTAGCTGCCGCTGCGGCTGCACGGCAGCGCCGCCGGCTCCTCTTCCGAGACGGCGCCTTCTTCTTCGCTGCACCATCGTCCAAAGCGGCACGGTCCGGCACGGCAAGGCCCAGGGCCTCGCACACGCGGTTTATTCGCCCCAGCCCCACCTCGGCGATAGCAGATGCGCGTTGCTCGTGCTCCCTGCCGGTGTATGGCCCCAGGAATACGCGCGCGGCCTGCTCCGCCTCCTCCAAGCACATCCCTGAAGCAAAGGAGATAACGTTAGCATACAACGCATTTTACGTGAACAAAGGAGAGACACGGTCGAGGCCTACGCAGACTGGAGGGCGTCGGCAGCAAGCAGATCGATGGCGAAACATTGTCGTCTCGACGCTTCTCGGTGGCAAGACGCCAGTCGCGGGCAAGCGGTGCCACGCCGTACATCACGTACTCTTCGGCGAGGTCGCGCATGTTGAGGCGGGCGACGACGCCTACGAGCCGCCGGGCCCTCCGCCTGTCCTCATCATCGAGCGTCCGGCCGTGCGAAGGCTTGAACGCGATCGGTCGGCCTGTGCACTCAAGACCGCTCCGCTCTCCACGGTGGTAGAACCACCGCTTCATCGATAAGACTCCACTTCCGCGAGTGGAGTTCGCGAGGAAGAGCTTCTTGCATGTCGCACGAAGAATGAAGGTGACGCCGCTCGGCTCGGCGTCCGTCCCCGATCCGATCTCTGGCTGGCACCGTGCCTCGTGAAGGTGGGCGAACAATGAGGCGCTGGGCCAGCACGCCCCCGAGCGCAAGGCCCAGCTGTACACCGCGAGCCGGGCCACGGCGTTCAGAGTCAGTTGCGCCAGCTCCAGCCCGAAGGTCCGCAGCACATCGCCCACGACCGCCGTCGCCGGAATGCGGAGCCCCGCGTCGAAAAAGGTAACGAATACGACCGCCTCCGACCTTTCGGGGTGCGGTTCTGTCTCATTGGCGGTGGGCAATCGTATCGCTGGCGCTCGACGGCTTCCCGCGCGAAGCCCTTGGATCGTCTTCTCGGTCACGAGCGAGGGACCTAGCTCGCTGGAGAACGCGCCTTCCTCCTCCGCCACCGACCACTGCCTGTCCACCGCCGCTGGGTCGCGTTCTTTGAGCGTGTACTTCACCTCCAACCGTGAAGGAGGATAGCGGCGAAGAATACTACGCAAGTATGGAAGGCGATGCAAGCAAGAAGGGGGCGTCCAACTGTGGGAGCGTGGTCACGAGGGCTACTTCAAGCCACCTCGCCCCAATACCGAAGCGTCGCGACAGTCCATGTACGGGACGCGACCGCGGTCATACAAACGCCCGTCCAGCGCAATTCCCCATAACCAAAGGTGAAAGGCCACGACCACACCGCAGCGGCCGACACAGCACGACGCCCCCTAGCCACCATTAAAGGCGCAATAATGGGCCCTGAGATCACAGCAGCTTCGGCGCTGCGCCATTCATCGCCCGCCCCGTGTCCCCCCTCCCTAGGGAAGAGGCGAGCGGCCGCGGGCACGCAACCGTCTACATCCCGCCGCGCACCAGTCGTGAGCCGCCACGTGCCATGTGCGCGCCGAGGCGGGTCGCACGGTATGCGAACCTAACCTGCGCACCGGGGCGGCGTGATTCGAGAATCTTTTTGGCGCGAGACCGTATCGTCGAATCTCAAGTCACGCGCGCGTGGCGGTGTTCACGATGCGGCGCCGGCTCGCTGCTCGAGGGTAGGGGACGGAGCGCGCGCGTCTACTTTGGTGGCGCCCGGCTCGCGCCACCCGCTCAAGGGTAGGGGACGAGCGCGCGCGTCAACCGGTGGCGCCCGGCTCGCGCCACCCGCTCGAAGGTAGCGGATGGAGCACGCGCGTCTACTCGACCGCACCACCTGCTGCGGCGGCGGCGGCTTGATACCGACGGACCCCCGCTTTAGCTCAGGTCAAACCTTGCCATGTTCATACAAAAGAGCGACGCGCGCGTAGACGGGCAGACGGCCGTCCTCTCGATCGCCATGCCAGCCTAGCCGCGGCCTCGGTGCGCGCGCGCGCGGCAACGGCGAGGGTCTTTTCCTGCAAAGTCTGCCCCGTTCTCCTTAACAGGCCACCTACAGCGCATCAACATTTTTAAAAGGTAATGCGGCCGGGCTCCATCAGGAACACCGACTGTAGGTAGGTCTGTTAAGGAGAACAGGGCAAACCTTGCCGCCGTCTGTGACGCAGCGCGCAAGGCGTGAAGCGCGGCTGGCTACCGATAACCGGCGCTGACCAAGCTCCCAAGAAAAATGGACCTCCTTCTGTGCATCAACATTTCCCAAGCCGCTCAGCGTCGCCAAGGAATGTTGATGCAGAAAAGGGGATTAGCTTAGGGATTTCTCTCAAAACATATCACGAGCAACGCCGCACCAGCGCCGTATATATACCCCATCAGCAGGGGAGCCAACCGGCGGAAGTCCAATCGGCAGAAGTCCAACCGCCGGGAGTCCGCCGTCACATTAATGGTCACGACGCCTCAAGGCCCGCACCGCGCTAAGCACGCTTCACCACGTGGATGGCCAGAAGAGTGAGCGTCGTAGCGCGTTCCTTATCACTTAAGGCATACACGGCGGCTCAGGGGCCCGCTACGCTTACCTGCGCTGGTGCAACGCTCCCCAACGCACGCCTAGGCGCCAGCCCCGCTGCCACCCGTTCGAAGGGTACGGGACGGAGCGCGCGCGTCTACTTCGGCTAGGCGCCAGCTCCGCTGCCACCCGTTCGAGGGGACGGAGCACGCGCGTCTCTCTCGCCTGGCGCGGCTCGCGCCCCGTTCGAGGACGGAGCGCGCGCGCCTACCGCTGGCGCCCGGCTCGCGCCACCCGTTCGAAGGGTAGGGGACGGAGCGCGCGCGTCTACTTCGGCTACGGCGCAGCCCCTGGTCAAGTTTGGAAAAGTTCACAGGCCGCAGGGACGGAGGGGGCCAAAGGACTCGGCAACATGGCTTCGGCCCTGTGAAGCCCTTTGCCATGAGAGGCTCTGTTGTAGGGGTGGCCCCACCTAAACCAGCAAAGAGCTGCTAGGAGGTTATAAGGCCCGAGAATAGGCCATGTGTAATGACATAAGTGCCCGGGATAACTGATGTAAGGGTATAACTGTAAAAGCACTCCTCATGTGTGCATATATATGAATACAGGCCATGGGGAGAAGGCAGGCCATTACTCATCTCCTCACTCTCCACTACTATCTCTCTCTCTGTTTAGTCTGTAGCCACAACAATTGTCAATTGGCTAATTAAAATGCTATTGCAAGTAATCATGCAAATATATAATTTCAAGAACATACTTTAGCTCTAAAAGTTGTGATATGTAATACCCTGGCCTATTTGTATAGTGTCACTGTGGCCCATATAAAGTTGTAGTGATAGGATAGTCAATCATTATTTGTCTAAAGTGAATTATAGTAGTATATAATACTTATTGGGTCAAAATGTAGCACCTTCAAGTTAACCATTTTATACGAAACAAAGGTAAAAATGTAAGTATGGTGCTATATATATACATGGATCCGTTCCACGGTGTGCTCGGCGTAGGGCAGATTTTGGACCAAAATGTTACACGATACTTGCTTCATAGAAAAGAGTAGAAACGGATAGAAACAAGGAAATAAATTAAGTAACGAAACAACAAACAAGTAGTGCAGACATGAAGTGCAAGTTAAGCTAGCTTGATCTTTCCAAATTTTGCTGCTGTGTATGTTAATGCAGTGGTCACTAATCAGTGTAGGCCTCCTAAATCGTAGGTGATTCATCACATTTTCCGTATATTATGTCTTCATGGACGTAGTTATAGTCTTATAGATACACGTAGCGACCGACTGACCAAGTGACCACCTTGTTTTTATTTCAGGGGAAACAAAGATATATATATACAGTGACCATCTAGAGTAGGTCCAATCCAGGGGCGGACCCACGGGGTATGCCGGGTGGGCTACGGCATACCCTGGGGCTCAGCCGGCAGCCGAACGTTCTTGGACAGGGCGAGTTGATTAGGCGGGACCGGGCGCTGCTAGTCCCGGCAGACAAGTCCGCTGCGGGCCGGCTCCAGGAGAAGGCGGCGGAGGCGGACCGCGAGGTGCGGCGCGGCGCCGAGCTGGAGGAGCGGCTCGCGGGCCTCCACAGCGAGGCGGCGGCGTGGCAGGCAAAGGCCCTCTCGGAGCAAGCCGCCGCGGATTTACGTCTTGTTGGTTGGCCTCGCTGGAAATGTTAGTCTTAGATCTAATTCTTATTTTGTAGACTGATAGAGGTGTATGCTGTCTTGTTGATCAGTAAAAACATCAGTCATATGGTCATGACTTCTGTTCTTCCATAGAATCCTAGACTGTAGAGCACTGCACCTTAGAAGTTAATGTGCTATTTTGCTACTCTGTTCAGTGCATTCATCTATGATGATTGCTGCTTGTAGGTAAGCTATGTAGAGTTTATGTACACATACATCTTTACATTTACTTACTTCAAATCATCTTTATAGCCAATGTTTCTAATTCTTAGTATCCTTTTTATCTATCCTTTCCTTAATTGCTCTCTAGTGGTTTAGTGCACTCGTAATAAGCAATTTCTAAAAACTGCAGCAAGAAGCAAAAGAGAGGAGCACGAGCGGTTGGTCCTGATAAAGGTGGCGGGGTCGCTTGATTCATATGAAAGGTCAGTTGAATACTTTTCTTTCCCTATTAGTACTTTTAACTGAAGGTCATGTTCACATTTATAATTATCCATAAGCAGCACAATGCAAATACAAACATGGAGCATAGCTAATATTTCTTATCTATTTCTATATCGTGCGTTCATTTTGATATTCATTCTAGGGGCTTTATTCAGTGAATAGCTGTACATTAACTGTGACTGTTAACATCATAGATGTCATGATGTGCTTCATTTGTTCATTTGCAGTTTGTGAGAAAGTTGAAAGTAAAGGGAGAACAACATACAATGAGGTATAAAGTGTATGATATATATGGTTTACATGCTTCTCAAATTGGTTTTGTTTCTACTAGTGGCAGCAGCAAGTGTTGAAAGAGTATTTTCTGCAATGGTTTTAGTAAAAACAAAGTTAAGAAATAAAATGGGTGATAGTCTTTTGGATGATTGTCTAGTCACATTCATTGAGCGGGATATTTTCTTTGAAGTGGATGAAAATGATATAATCGAGACTTTCATGTCCTTTAGAAAGCGTAGGTTAAAAAAGTCAGACAAGTAGTATTGTATATTTGAGACTATTAGTATATTGATTGAAATATTTATATTGTAATTTATACAAGTTTCCAACTTAACCCTTGAATTTAAGACTTATTATATTATTTAGTGCATGTATACCAAATTACGGTGCAAATTTTACAATTATTTACCGAATTGGCAAATGGTTTTATCGAATTGCATATGAAAATTTTGGTGCGACATACCCTTTAGTAAAATTCTGGGTCCGCCACTGGTCCAATCAATGACGAAAACGTGAACAGAGGTGTCATCGATCGTTAGGAATTACTACGTTCATGGAGTCCTTACCAGTTGGATAACTGTCAAGTAAACTTCCGACGTGTTCTTTTGAACTTATAACTTCTCTTAAATAATTAAATAAAACAGTTTCTTCGTCGATGTTTTAAAACAGCTTATTAAAACAGTCGTTTTAAATTAACTTACATATAAGTACTCGTATCAGTGAAAACAAAAATAAACCACAGCCTTTTCAAGTTAATGCAAACATGCAGTGCTGACCTAGAAGTTCGTAATTAGCTACACATATGGCCCAGTATCATATTTTTAATGGAGGCCCATAATCATTTTGGTAGAGCAAGTTTTCCACTCTTACGCGGGGTTACAAAATTGGCCAAAAATCATCGAAAATAGATGAAAATTAATTATATTAGACACCCCTGGTTAGAGTATAAATCACTTTTAAATATTTCATTTTTCCTATTTACACCGATTTCAGTCAATTTTTATTTAAATTTTAAATTTTTATTTAAAATTTTTGATCTGGAAACTACCAAAGCTTTCTGAAAATCAGAGCTATCGATCCTACGGGACCCTAATAAAAATTCAAAACCGGTTTTTGATAACCCTGGTCTCGTGGAAGGAGACAACGAGATCGTAACAGGCTCGCTTACAAATCTCCGTCGGAGCTAAAAAAATCTCCATCGAAGCTACGTCTTGCGCCACCCTCAATGCGCCGCCGCTCCATCAGCCCACTCTTTCCCCCTTCATTCCTCCCGGCCAAGAGCAAAAGCTTGCAAAATGGCTAGCTCTCCTCTTTGCTTCGCTGCTTCCTAATTACATCACTTTTCTTAATTCGCAATCGAGCACATAGCAAGAAATCCACCTAGCAAATTCTTGTCTCAGTTCTGCAGGTTTCTTAATTGTCTATCTTGTGCTTAGTCTCATGTTTCTTATGTCTAATCCAATCATTATTGAATAAAATATAGCCCCAGTGATTGATTAGCCGGCTACCAGATATGGGCAAAGGCGGCAGCTGTCCATAGCAAAGTAGCAAGAAGCACCAACCGGCAACCGCCGCCGCGCCCTCGACTGTTACGAAATAATCTAGACTCAGTCTTTTATTTTAGTATATTTGTATGTGTGTATAGTGCAACAGGTGGTATGCTTGAAATTGTACCAGTGTAGTATTGCACAGAGTTATGCTTGGTGCAGGAGAACCGAAGAGTCCGGAGTAGCGGTGAGCCACTTGAACCTGCGGATCGATCCAAGATAACAGGTGCGAGCTATAGGAAATATTTGCCAATGGCGAGTAGCCGGGATGGCCAGGTCATCAGTTATATGTTGCATGTAATTAGGAGATAATGCATGCAAGTAGTGGCCATAGTGTTTGGCTCCCATTATGTGTGCATGCACGGGAGTTATGTCTTGGGTGTGCATGCATGAGTTAGTGCATGCAAGTAGTGGCCATAATACTTGGCTCTCATTATTTGTGCATGCACGGGAGTTATGTCTTGGGTGTGCATGCATGAGTTAGTGCATGCAAGTAGTGGCCATAATACTTGGCTCCCATTATGTGTGCATGCACGGGAGTTATGTTTTGAGTATATGCATGGGCTACTAGCTGGCCTATATAATCATGTACTTAGTATTTTGAGAAGTGTGTGAAAAAAAAGAAAAGCTGCGGTTGTGTAGCACCAAAAATATTTTCCATGTATCTTTCTCTCTCTCTCGTGCGTGTGTGTTCACCACCAGGAATGTGTGCGTTGCTCCTTTGATTTTCAACAATTGGTATCAGAGCCGAGGTTGAGTTCTTGAGTGGTGTATGCCCATGTACTTGCGGCTTGAGAAGATGTCGATCGTTGAGGCGGCACCGGCGGCAAGCAAGGAGGGAGGGATGTCTCTCCAGTACCCGATGCTGAACAAGACAAACTACACGGCTTGGGCAATGAGGATGAAATTCCTCATGAAGGCGCAAGGTGTATGGGAAGCAATTGAGCCCACGAGGAATGATGTTGTTGATGAGAAGAAAGAAGAGAAGGCCATGGCTATCATCTCCCAGGCGTTGAGCAATGTGACGCTCATGCAGGTTGCAGCCAAGAACACTGCATTTGAGGTGTGGACAGCTCTCCGCATCATGCACATGGGGGCTAATCGAGTCAAGGAAGCGAAGATCCAGACGCTACACTGGGAGTTTGAAAATCTCAGCATGGGCAATACGGAATCGGTGGATGATTTCGCAACGAAGGTAACATTGCTTGTTGGCCAGATGCAGGCACATGGAGAGAAGATAGAAGAAAAGAACATTGTCAAAAGGTTGCTACGAGCCGTCTCCGACAAGTTCATCCATATTGCGACGACGATCGAGTATTTTGGTGACGTCAACAACATAGCTTTTGAGGAGGTCGTTGGCTCCCTCAAGGCATATGAGGAGCGCACCCAGCACCGTCATCGCAGCAATGGGGATGAGGAGCATCTCCTTCTCACGAAAGCCCAGTGGGAAGCTCGATCATCAGACAAGGCGGTAGTCGTGATTCCAAGGTGAAGCGCGACAAGAGCCACATCAAGTGCTTCAATTGCAACGATTATGGGCACTATGCATCCGAGTGCCGCAAGCCAAAGCGTGACCATGGGGATCAGGTGAACCGCATGTGTGCACAGGAATATGAACCAACTTTACTTTAATTGAGTCTAGATTAGGGGGGAGAATGTTAGGAAATAATCTAGACTCAATCTTTTGTTTTAGTATATTTGCATGTATGTATGGTGCAACAGGTGGTGTGCCTGAAATTGTACCAGTGTAGTATTACACAGAGTTATACTTGGTGCAGGAGAACCGGAGAGTCCAGAGTAGCGGTGAGCCACTTGAACCTGCGGATCGATCCAAGATAACAGGTGCGAACTATAGAAAATATTTGCCAATGGCGAGTAGCCGGGATGGCCAGGTCATCAGTTATATGTTGCATGTAATTAGGAGATAATGCATGCAAGTAGTGGCCATAGTGCTTGGCTCCCATTATGTGTGCATGCACGGGAGTTATGTCTTGGGTGTGCATGCATGAGTTAGTGCATGCAAGTAGTGGCCATAATACTTGGCTCTCATTATTTGTGCATGCACGGGAGTTATGTCTTGGGTGTGCATGCATGAGTTAGTGCATGCAAGTAGTGGCCATAATACTTGGCTCCCATTATGTGTGCATGCACGGGAGTTATGTTTTGAGTATATGCATGGGCTGCTAGCTGGCCTATATAATCATGTACTTAGCATTTTGAGAAGTGTATGAAAAAAAGAAAAGCTGCGGTTGTGTAGCACCAAAAATACTTTGTATCTTTCTCTCTCTCCCGTGCGTGTGTGTTCACCACCAGGAATGTGTGCGTTGCTCCTCTGATTTTAAACATCGACGTCATCCGGCGGCCGCCGTGCCATGCAAACCGCGCGAGGATGCCTCGGTGGCAGGTTAGGCTGCTGTCGCCACAGACATCCTCGCTGTCGTGCGCTCTCACACGGTGGGGAGGCGGGGATGGCCGCAGAGTCGTAGTAAGGACTGAGTAGTGAATACGGCGTCGAACGAACCATATACTTGCAGCCTGTGTCCAGACTGGAGGAGCGAGTTGAAGATGACTTGTTCTGAGGCTTTGCTCAAAAGAGTTGTTTAAGTGGTTTATGACTAAAAAGCATTGTAGCTAGCTGGAAAAATATTATAGCTGATAAAGGCTTATTTAGCATAATTAAATTTTAAAAAAATTAAAAATAGAAAAAATATGTTAGCCCATCACGTATAATGCAAAAAAATACGAGAAAAAAGAACCTGCAAAAAAGCTCAAAAAACCAAAAGTACAGAAAAAGACGAAATTTATGAATAGTGCAAAATAAGTCAGAAGCTAGAAGTTCAAACTGAAATGAGCGGGCCTGAGATCGGTGATATTGCCACGTGGCAAGCTCTTAAGTAGGGCCATAAGAGGAGACTTTAGGCTCTGTCCCTAAGATCTTTTTCCCCTACGGCCTACCCACTGCGCACTTAAGAGTATATACAACAGTTATTCTTTAATATAATCTTTATATTTTCTATTTTATCTAAAAATAACAGTATGGATAATCTTTCCAACAGTAAATTATTTATATAACTATTTTATACTATTTTTATCATAACTTCTTGTCTCACACTCTTTCACTATCTTTCCTATTATAAAAGAAGGAGTTGGTGGTTGGTCCGGCCTCTCCCACCTCTTCTCACAGAAAAGATCTGCTGACTGACATGTGGATCTCTTCTACCTTTCCTCACAAAAACCTCCGCCAGTTTTCTCCTCCCCCCGCCCCCAACTCACTCCCCCGTTATCTGCCCACGCCTCCTCCCACGTTATCTGCGTTACCGACTCCTCCTGCATTGCTCCGCCCTCGCTACATCCTCCCCACCGTGCGCCGCCGCCTCCTCCTCCCCTTCCGCTCCGCCCTCGCCTCCTCCCCCGCTCCACCCTTGCCTCCTCCTCCCTAACTCCTCCGCTCCACCGCTGTCTCCTCGCCCTTCCGCTCCACCGCCGCCTCCTCGCCCTCCGCTCCGCCCTTGCCTCCTCCTCCCCACCCCGCGCTGCCGCTGACTCATCCCCACCTTGCCGGATTCGGGCGAGCAGAGCCCAGCGATGGCGGCCTAGCGACGACACGGCTCGAGTGCGGCTCCTCCGTGCGACGGCACAATGAGCTGGAGACGACCAGATCCAGGCGGGATCCGTCGGATCCAGACGAGGATCCGAGCGGTGAGGGCAAGCAGGATGGGGCTGCGAGTAGGAGATCTGCAATGACGATGGTTTCGTCTATAAGCACCCCCACGGCCTCTACCTGCCCAACCGCGATGGTGCCGATGCGGTGGTGCCCTCCACCCCGGCGTTTCCCCTCGAGTCCGTCCTCCTCCAGCGCCACCGCCGTGCGCTCCTCCGCCTCTCCGCTCCCCACTCCCCCAGCTACTCCTCCCAGAGCCCACTCTCGACGCCGCCGTCAGCACCGACTCTCCCCATGGCGCCTTCCTGGGCTCAACTCCACGCGGCGTCCTCCCCAACAGCAAATCCACGGGTTGGCTGCGTATGTCCGCAGGTACCAATGTGTGAACCACCGCCTTCTCCCAGCTCCTACCCACCCGGGCACCGTTGCCCTCGCCCTAGCCAGCGCAGCGCCGCCACCGCCCCTGTGCCCTTTGGTAAGAGTTTCTTCTGTTCCCTACATCAGACAAATCTTTTTGCATAGTGCCCTTTGATAAGGTTTTTTCGTCCGCGTAGGTATCAACGTGTGGACCACCGCTGCCTTCTCCAACTCCTCCCCACCCGGGCGCCACTGCCCTCGCCCTGACCAACGCACCACCGTCCTATGCCCTTTGGTAAGGGTTTCTTCCCCTCCCTACATCGTACAAATCTTTCTATGCAGTGCCCGCTATCTATAGACAAGAAGACGTAATTTTGTATCTATCTTATAGAATTCGCTATTTTGTAGCTATTGTGTGCCCTGCAACAGAGAACATTGGTGAGTGCTAATGTAGAACTGCAGAACATTTGACTTGTTGATTTATACCCATGCAGCTGTGTGATGTAGGCACTTCTTTTCCCCTTCTCAGCATATATGCAGCAGCGGTCAAGGTTAGTTTTCTATGTATGTGCTTTTGCATTCTTTGTTTCTTTTAGTTCGATTCTTCTAGACGTTGTTTCTTAATACGGAACGTACATAATATAGTTATTTTGTTTTTCTAGGTGTCAAGTTTTCAAAGATACTAATTGCTTGTTGCTACTACTATCGTAAGCCATATAAGCAGAACTTGAGGGGGCGGTATTAACTTTCGAGACATGCAAAGCCAACTTGTATTATTGCATTGCTTATCTGATATGACAAACTCCTGATTTTTCACAGAGGTTAGGCGATGCATGAACTTTATTTTAATTTACCGGCTCAACAAACATCATAGCCTTTTGTTGGCTGTTATAACAACCGGCTCTTTCACTTGCAAAGATGGCCTATTTCCCATAACTGAAAAGGTTCTGTGCATAAAAATCATTCTGTGTATAAAAAACTTTACTTATTCATTAAGTTACCATTCAAACCAGATAGCCATGTTTCTGCATAAGTCCAGTGACACGAGCCTACATTGCTTTCTTTCTTTCAGTGAATATGGCCTTAAATTAGAATGATAGACTATAACCAAGTATTGTGCTCCCTCTATGCTTCTGTAGCCTTTACTTAAACAGAGGAAAAGGTTAGTTTTTTTCTCATACAAGGTTATGCGGTTTAAGATATAGTATATGTTGTCAGATGGGCATTTTTATCTTTCTATTATTTATTTTAGTAACCCACATGCCATTCCCAATTTTTGCTCTATTCTCTTTTCCTATAAAGTGCTTTGTTAGGACCTAATTTTACCTTGGATTTAAGTTGTGAAGGCACAAAGTAGGAATATGTCACTGTTTTATAAAAGCATTTAGCTATTCCAGTCTTTGAGAAATCAGATTACTATTTACAGATCCATATGTGCAGAATTGAAATTTCATATAATGCTATAGTAGATGTGGTTGCCATGTATGCACATATGAAAAATTCCTAAACATATATATTTTACTTCTTTTGGTGCATGCAGTTTTGGATTCCTTTTGGAATGTCTCGGTTTCCAAATTCTATCAGCAAGGATTTTAACGCTCATGTATGGTGGTTTTCGTGGAACTTAGGATTGCAAAATGCTAAGGGAAACTAGGGGTGTTTCACGTTACGTCCTGTGAATTTGATATTCTGTCGATATTCTGTCTGCATATTCTATATGGATATCATTTGGTTTCACCAGAGCACAAGTAGAGGTGATTCTTCATCTCTTCAGTTGGTAGATTCATCACTGTTTACTAGAGTTGTGAGTGTTACAAACATTATTATGCAAAAGCAAAATACTACAATGCTAGAATCATGTCGCTCTCCAGTAGTAATGTGGCCATGCTGTAAGTATGAGTGTGAATGACTATGATCCTTATGCTTTTATTGACCATTTTCATGACCCCGTTAACTTTTAACACATGTGAGGTGAATTGGTTTTAGTTTGAGGAATACTAATGTGAATATAGTAGAAAGGTGAAGTGATCTAGGATAAATTTATGGAATGCTTCAGTGAAATAGTTTTCATATGTCATTCACTGAAAATTTAGTTTCACCATGTGTTACCATGAATTGATGTGAATTGATGGTCTCCCGAAAAGTGCTTCTATGACAAGATAATTAGATGATTGGTGTTCTTCAGTAATTTATATGTCCAACTGTAATCCTTTTTTGTGTGCTTCTCATGTATATTCTTGTCAATGTGTTAGAAATTATCGTACTGTGCAACTTTAAAGGCTAATCAAGTTTGCCTTGTTTTTAGAGGTCAGAAGATACAAATATGACAAGAACTAGGAACTTGTTACAAGAACATAAGGATTAAAGAAGATGGAAATCACCAAGTCATACTGATAAATCTTACGACAACGCTTGATCTCAGAGGCAGCTTTGAAGTGTGAGAACTAAGTCATCTTGGAAGAAACAGAAGATCTAATCTAGAGAAGTTGAACCATATTGTTATGTACAAACAATTGTTTTGACTGCTACCGAGACAGGTTTCCTACATATGCTGAGATGAGAATTGTGTGAACATGGATGATAATTGCTATTTTGTTCCTACTTGAACACTTATGTGTCAGGGATCGTAGTGTTATGTCTTAAAAAACTTTGATTTGACTGTTGCATCATATATCAAAGGAAATTCAATTCCTCATGCTTTTTAAAACATGTGATATGTTCTATTTTGAATCCGTTGCATTGCACGGGCATTTGACTATAAATAAATAATGGTTGGTTATTTGCAAGAGAAAGGTTATGATTGATTACATGAAGAGAACAATTATAATAGTCCTGATTCAATATTATAGAATGTGACATTATTCTTGAAGGTATTTCTTCTTTGTTTTTTTTCGATTTGTTGTTGTATGATTCGAAATTAGATCTACATGTTGCATGCTTGAATACCTAATCATCACTGTCATCATAAGGGAAAAATATTCCAAATCTATTGCATGTGGCATCTTGTTTTCACGTTCCTACAAATAGAACATTGTCAATGTTATCTTGTAAAAGTACTCATATTTGATTATATAAAATGTTTATGTTTAGAAATTCAGTTAAATTATCAGTCGGAGGAATTAAGAGTTACATTGTCACGATTGTTGGGACTTGTTTAAGGCACTATTTATTTGCATTGTAGGGAATATTCTAAAATTTTGTTAAGAGGTAGCATTGAGAAAATGCAGTGAGTGAAAATGCACATGATTGTTTTGCTGATATTGATATTTATTGTATGGTTTAGGATCCTTATATTTATGAATCATTTTTTTAGATTCCGTTGCAACGCACGGGCAATGTACTAGTTTATGTTGGTTTGTGAGTTTAAGTTATCTCTTGCACAAGAGATAGCACATTACCTCTCTTCATATTCTCTCTTTTACATAAAATTTTACTTATTTAATATAGTTGAGATGATATCATAGGAAATATCTTTTAAGGGTTTCATGCATGTGTACGTGGGCTAGCCTGACCTTTCATGTTGATCCAACTATGTAAAGGCAAGTAGGATGGCGTCTATGTGAAACATGTTTTTTAAGAACAACTTTTTCTTTTGGGATTCAAAAACCTTAGAAGTAACACATTTTCCACTTTACCCCTACATCTTAGTTTAGTTTGTACATGCAAAAAAACTAGCTCTCATGTTTATTTTGTCCCGTCGAGTCATTTTTTTATTTTTCCTAGCTAGCGCACATTTGTTTGCTTGTGTATTGCTGATTTGGTTGCCATCACTTCACCTCACCACCTCTTACACCTCACCTCACCGCCACTAGCTTTTGCCGAGATGCCCCCACCCGTTTAGCTTCCTCCTGCCCTGGCATCGATGCCAGTGACATCTTCCCTGCCTTCTTCCTGATGCCTCCCACCACAACAGTTGGCCCCTCTTGACACATGTTAACCATGTCGTGTGCCACTTATCCTCTTCACTGTCAACGTTACCGTGCTTGTCGAAGTCCACGGTAGCCAATCAATCATGTGAATGCCAATGCAGAAAGCTAAACAAGGGTGTGCATTCGGGGCCATGTCTCCAGTCATCGAGATTGGAGGTACAAGAGTATGAGTTCGTCGACAGAGAAATCAACACGAGGCATGGCTCAACCACCTCAAGAATGTTGCCCGCAATGCCATCCTTAATGGCATCCACTATGACCGCCTTGTGGACTCCCTCACCGAAACCTACCACAAACATCACCGCATCCTTCCTCAACTTCCTTAACTCTACTATGACGAGCTCCTCAACTGGCATCTTCACCAGATTTGCATGTGTCACCTCCCTTTCTTCCTCAACATTGTCGTTATCTTGCCCAAACAACACAAGCGAGCTTGCATCTCAACGATAGCTGATGTTGGCCACAAGTTTTCCTGCCTTGACATAGTATAAGTCATGGGTCCAGCTAGCAACGATGGCACGTGCGAGTTTTGGTGATAGGGCGAAGCTATTGCGGTGCTGTGAGATGAGGTGAGGTGTTGGGCAACCACATCAATGTTGATGAAGAGCATTCATATGTGCACTTGGTTGAAAAAATAAGGGAAATGTGATAGAAAAATTACATGAGGGGGTTAAATAAGGGAAAAATCACTTTTAGGGCATTTTCACAAATCAAATTAACACTAGTCCAGCACATCGGAAGCGCACCTTGGATCACATGAAGTGGCTTTTGGCTTTTAGCTGAAATGGTACTATAGTGGTTGTTAGTTTTTCCTGAGATATTCAATTAAAAATAAATAAAATTAGATAAAATAAAAAACAATTATATTTTCACAGATAATGTAAAGGAAAACAAGAGAAAAAGAAGGGAAAAAGAAAAAAATACCACGTTAAGAAACCAATATATTCCAAATGGCTTATGACTTCTGAAGTCATAAGCTATTTAAAAAGAGGCCTAATGCTACAAGACTATAGCGTGAATCCCCATCATGTTTACTGTTGTTGTAGTACATGGACAAATAATGTGCATTCTTTTTTCCATCGAACCACTTCACGAATGCATGTAGCACAACATAGGTGGATGCATATGCACCAGTGTGGGGAAACAGGCCCCCAGGCCAATTTTAATTTTTGTTGCTTAGATTTTAAGTTTACACAGTGTGTGCTCCCACATGCCAAAACTAGTGCGTCACATGTCAAGGACTACATCTATCTAAAAGAAAAAATGCTTAAACACATTGACAAACAGGGAGAGAAAAGAAAAGAAAAGAAAAGAAAAATGCGCAGGATATTGACAGAAGCAAAACACTCCAAAAAATATGTGTAAGTTGAAGTTGACGCGACACAGTATATCAACCGACATGGGCGGATGCACATGCACCAGTGAGGGGGCACATGTCCCTAGGCCAATTTTAATTTTTGTTGCTCAGAGTCCAAGTTTACACGGTGTGTGCCCCCACATGCTAAAAACTAGTACCCCCACATGTCAAAGACTACATCTATCGAAAATAAAAAATGCTTAAACATGTTGACAAATAGGGAGAGAAAAGAAAAGAAAATTACGCAGGACATTAACAAAGCAAAACACTCAAAAAATATGTGTAAGTTGAAGTTGGTGCGACACAACATATTAACCGATCATAAAAAGAAAACAAAATAATAGGGACTACTTGAACCGATCGAGCGTAGGCCACTAGCCGGTAAGCCAACATCAGCCCAAGGCCCAAGCCAACCCTAGCCTCAAGCCAACCAAATAGTTAACGCTAGGTCCAGATGACGCTTAACCTACCTTAACCCGTTCCCAACGTGCCACGCCACGCACGTAACCTTTCGTCTGCAGTGGTGACGGGCCCGGCATTGGAGCTGCCATCCTTCGGGAGCACGTCATTCGCTTCTCGCCTACACCTATGTGCGTTGGTTGGTATGGTTAGATTTCTCGCAATGTTAAACTCACTGCGCGCGAATGCAAATGGAGTAAATCTCAGTGTACGTATGTTGTATACAGTATAGCCGACGGTCACGGCAATAGGTGAGGTTGTTCACTCGTCGTCTCATCCCGACTCCTTGCTTTCAAAATTCAAATATTCAGTGATCTTTATAACTAACGAAGTAACAATCAGCCAACCAAAATAGGTACTAAATTTTTTTATTTAAATTTTAGGGTTTCAATTATATGGTCTTTAAAATATTTGTGGGCCAGGGCTTTAAAATTAGAATGCACTGTTTCAATTTTTGCAACTATTGAATTATGATTTTTTTTCAATGTGTTTCAATATCTAATTCAATGTATTCTAACTTTCAATAATTGTCATCTCCCTATAGCAGGTAGTCCATAGTCATGGAACTATTTCTAAAATGAAAAGCACCTAGTTCAAGTGCAAATGCTACAAATACTGAAAGTCTAGAAATTAACTGGGAATAGGAGATTTAGTTTGATTCAGAGAAAAGAAAAAGAATAGACGACTATCTCCCCAATCAGAAAGATGTGGTAAGAAGAAAGTACTTGGACAATAGGCCTTGCCAACCTCGCACATATGATTTCCATAGACAATGTTTAGGAAGAAAAAGAGAAGATTTAACCCTACACGGTTTGATCAATATGACAGTTGGCTTGAGTATGACGAGTCCAAAGATATGAAATTTAAAGCGTATTACTATCTACTATATTATTGATGGATACATCGATAAATACAAGCATAGAGCATGAGGCCCCCGTGTTATTTTTGTTTTAGATCTGCCACTATAGCACAGTGCGAATTAGGCCCTATTTTAAAATGTTGTGGTTTTTAACTTTTAACTGAAATGGTACTGTAGCAGTTGTTAATTTTTATGATATATTTAATTAAAACAAAATAAAAATAGAAAAACAATAGACACAATTATATCTTCATGAATAATACAAGGAAAAAAATAAAAACTATATTAAAAAACTAACATGTTTTAATCAGTTTTTTATTTTTAAAAATCAGAAGTTTAGAACGGGCCTTCAAAGATCACACCTAGCTCAGCTAGTGCGGTTGCTCCGGTAAGTCGTAGGGGCCGATCTACAAAAGCCAAAAGCGTTGCATTTGAGTCACGCAAAGGGAGAATCTTCATTAATTTTTAATGTGTGGGTCTCCCGTATGGTATGCACTGTGCAGCACTCGCTGCCCTTTCTATTTCTTCTACCCAACTCCCTTTCCCATTGCTCCATCTCAGAACTGTTTATATAAATATAACTATAGTTTTTTTTTTCAAATTTAGCACTTAGATATCTGTTTTTATAAATCTAACCTCCTCTTCATACTTACTAAGCTCGATAGATACCTGCCGAGTTAGGGGAGCTCCGCAGGTACCAATAGATGCCTACCGAGCTAGGGCTCCCCTAGCTCGGCAAGATACTGGCTAGCTGCACTCTTTAATCAGTGTTTTGGTTAATTAGTGCTAATCATATTTAATTAGTGTAATCATATATTAATTAGTGTTAACCATACTTAATTAGTGCCAAACCTAATTAGTGCTAATCACTTGTCGCTTTTTAGGGCTCAGCAACTGAGCAACTGTAGCTTAGTAGGTGCCACTGAGCTCTAGCTCCGTAGTACCTACCGAGCTCCTGTAGCGCAACAAGCGATATGTGTCGGTTGTCGAGCTCGAGAAGGAGGTTAAATACATAAAAACGAACGTCCAAATGTCAATTTTGAAAAAAAAAGTAGCTTACAGTGCTCTTGTGTGAAAAATCCTCCATCTCATGCTCATCCAACTCATTTGCTCAACTAGGGAGGATTTTTATTTTGGTGCTAAGAATGTTGGAGTTGTCTAAGCTACGAGAATGGTTCTTCCCTCCGATCCCTGATAGTGATATATCCTATAGATAATCATAAAGATGATTATATTAATTCTATGTTTATGATCTTTTGAATAATATATTTTTTGTCCCTTAAATAAATATCTTTCGTATTAATCAACAAATATGTGACTTATTCGTAAAGCTTTTTATTCATATTTTGATGTTATTGTAAATTATCACTGCTCTTATATCGTTATGTAGGGGACAATAATAATTTATAGATCAGCATATGAATTGATTGATGATCATGTTTCACAAATCATGGATATGAAGATATCAAATCTATAATATGGACACATGTTAGAGAACATAGTGTTAAATTGATCCATCTTAAAACATTGTTGAGATTATTATGTTGTCATGTGTCTGTCTCAAGTAATCATGATATATAATCATTTGTACATGAGATTAGTATAGTTTTCTACATGTGTAATAGTACACATATACGTTACCAAATGCTACTTCGTAACTAGGTACTTATAAAGATTGTTTTCAAGCATTCTATAAAACATATGGAGAAATATGACTGGTCAGATATGGGATCTACCCCTCTTACATAATAGGAGAGATATCTTTAGGCTTCTCGATGTGGTTGGATAAAAGGAAATGCACCATCATGCCACAAATGGCCGAAGAGTTGACAACATAAAATTATTTATCACTAGATTGGAAAAAGATTGAACAGTCCATGGATGATACATTTCTCATTTGGAGTTCGATCGGATATCGTGAGGAAAAAAAGAAAATACACAAATAAGTCATTTAGTCCGACCAAATATGTACTGGTCGTGTGGGTATATTGAGTGGCCGTGAACTGGTTGGACATATCACAAGCTGGTCTACAAACTAATCGTATGGGGATACGGACTGGTATGAACTGATTATGTGTGACTAAGACCTAGTTGCGGTTCATATTACATAAGATTCATCTAGTTTGATCTATGTGTATATTTGATGGTTAATATATCCTGTTAGGGACCGCTACCAATCAGTGATTGAAAAGATGTTTCCGGGTTACAACCAAGTATACATAGATCTACAGAGCCACACTTAATAGGTTAGAACAATAATAGTCCAGATGATAGACTTCGAGCGGAATACAATCTTTCATCGTATTGAATAAGGTCGGAGCCTTTTCTATGTGAGATACGATCTCTACTTATGATGGATAAGAATCCGATCAGAAACTCTATATAAAAGAGTGCATTAGGTTATGGGAATAAAGAGAGATAACACTACCCACCGAAATCATAGTTGCCTCCTACCAAAGGCCCTATTGTACGCGCTAATACTATCACACCGACACATATCATTCCATCTCTGGACGTGTAGACTTTGGTAGAGGTACTACTGCGACTGAGACACTGATCGGGACTATCAAAGGAAAAACAAACACTTGTGAAGATTGACTACCACCAGAGGACGATCAGTTTTAAATGATCACTTTTTCAAAGATATTGAATGATCGATTACTTTCACTACACTGACACGCGCTATGTTGAACCAAGCTACTTCAATTCTTCTTTCGTTGCACTGCGTGTCTAGTGGCAACCATCCATAATCTTTTACTCTATGGCTTTCTAGTTTACGTGAGTAAAAATTTTAATTTACTCTAGTATAGTCTACCCGTAACCCCAACAATCCCTCCGTCGTTCGAGACGCCATAGCTACCAAGGCCCTCCACCTCGACCCTCTCTCCTTGCTTGATGGCTCTACCTCTGCCTCTTCATCCCCAAACTCAGGAGGTTGCCCCTGTCGCTGCCTATATGCTGCTACCGAGTTTATTTGAGTTGAGCTCAAGCTAAAGCGAGCTTCGACCAAGCCGAGCTCAAGCCCGGCTCCAATCTCAAAACACAATCTGGGCTCAGTCGAGCTTGACTCAAATTTTTATTGAGCTCGAGTCTAGACACCTGAGCTCGCTCAAACTTAGCTCGTTTATAGCCATGATCCAAAGGCATAATTTTTTGGCTTTTTGTGGCTTTTAGCTTCGGCATCACTAGAAGCTAAAATAAATAGGACAGCTTTTGTAAAGCGGTTTCTCGAAACTTTTTCTCCAAACAGCTTCGTGAGCCCAAAGCCGTGTGCAACTCCTAGCCTGCGTCTTCAACGTCACTGCTGTCTTAAATAATGTACATAAAAATCATCAGCTATAGCTAAAATCTATGACCATTGGGAAAAAATAGGACTAATGTAGCACCGTGCAATGCAATGCGAGGATGCGTTTCCAAGCCCAGCAATCCTACCACTTTGCGTTGCAAGTGCGTGCGTGGCAACGATTGGTTTTGTGACTTGTTAAGAGCCTGTTTGGGAGAGCTCCACCACTGAAAACGTGGATCTGGAGCAGCAACTCCACTATGGAGCAGCTCCACCGTGGATCTGGGATCCCACCATGGAGTGTTTGGGTTGTACAGCAGCTCCAGATCCACGAAATTAAGGTTTTGGTGGGAATGGCCACTTTTAGTGGGATGGGGTGTGTGACCAGTGTCATTGGTGGGTAAGGGCCTGTTTGGGAGAGCTCCACCATTGAAAACGTGGATTTGGAGCAGCAGCTCCACCGTGGATCTGGGATCCCACCATGGAGTGTTTGGCTTGTACAGCAGCTCTAGATCCACGAAATTGAGGTTTTGGTGGGAATGGTCACTTTTGGTGGGATGGGGTGTGTAGCCAGTGGCATTGGTGGGTAATTACCACCCAACTCCACGGTGGAGCACCCCTTGAGGAGCTCCATGAAATCTATGGATCGGCCTCGATCCGGGGATTTTGTGGATCCAGATTTCGCAGAGTTGGAGCGTTTGGGTAAAATTTCGTGGAGTGGAGTTGTTTTTCGTGGATCTGGAGCTGATAGAGCTCTCCCAAACAGGCCCTAATTACCACCCAACTCCACGGTGGAGCACCCCTTGAGAAGCTCCATGAAATTCATAGATCTGGCCCTCAGATCCAGGATTTTGGTGGATCCAGATTTCGCGGAACTAGAGCGTTTGGGTAAAATTTTATGGAGTGAAACTGTTTTTTATGGATCTAAAACTGGTGGAGCTCTCCCAAACAGACCCTAAGTCCATCTAGGCCCGTCTTGCGTAGCTCCATCAATCCAACGATCTCACCGAGACAGGAGCCGCTTCGGCTTTTCGTCGGTTTACTTTTTTTTTAACCGGCTTCCGGCCGAAGCCGAAGCCCGTCGAACTACACGAAGCGGGAGCAGCGTAGCACTAGCACGTGTGCTTCTCCGCCCTTTTCCGGGTTGGACTTGCCCACTCTCTCCACCCTCTCCTCATCTCGGTGCCTCACCCCGGCCGCGCCGCCGCCGCCCGGCCCCCGTCGTCGCCTCCGTGCCCCCAGATCTCTGGATCTGGATGTCCTCGCCGTCCGCGCCACGAAGACCCCGCCGTTCGTCTTGTCCTGGGCCTGCCGCCTTCTGCGTCACCCGCCGCTGTCTCGGATCCTCGCCGTCCGCCTGCCGGCTTCTGCCGCCTCCTGCAGCGCTCGTGCCCCGACGTCGTCAAGCCGGCCTCCCGCCGTCCTCTTCCCCAAGCGCCGCCCCGCCGTCCTCATCCCCAAGGAAGCCGGCACCCGGCCGTCCCTGCCGTCGTCCCGCGGCCGCCGGACTGCAAGGTAGAGATTCCTTGCCCCTAATTGTATGTTGGATGTTCCCTGTTTAAAATCAATTTCTTGTTGGAGGATTGAACTATAGATCAATTTGGTTATGTTCAGATTTTTGTCATAGATCACTCCAATTTTGTTCGTATTAGTTGAAATGTGCAACACTGTGAAGTAGATTATGCTCAGATTAATTGGTATCGATCAATTTTGGTAATCTTAAAGAGGATGCTATTATATTGTGAAGTAAATGGTGTATACAGTGAATGATGAACTAGGTCAAGATCAGTGATTCAGGTGATCTCGATTCACTGATGTCGGTATTGACATATGCAAATGCTTCTTTATGTCTGCAGTATTGCTTTCTTGGGAGGGTGTGGGGGATGTCGTCGTCTTCGTCGTCAGTGGTCTATGAGGGTTGGATGGTCCGGTATGGTCGCCGCAAGATTGGGCGGTCCTTCATCCACATGCGCTACTTCGTGCTGGAGACCCGGCTGCTGTCCTACTACAAGCGCAAGCCCCAGCACAAGATGCCCAAGCTCCCCATTAAGTCCCTCCACATCGATGGTAACTGCAGGGTCGAGGACAGGGGCCTCAAGATGCACCATGGCCATGTATGTATCTCTTCTCTTCCATGTTCTTAATTCCTTCCTCTCAGCACGGTCTTTGCATTGCATTCCATTGATTTTCTTTGCTCTCATTTCCTCTCCTACAGATGCTTTACGTCTTATGCGTCTACAACAAAAGAGAGAAGCACCACCGCATCACGGTACTCAAGCCTCTGCCTTCCTTCCGTCCTTCATTCCTCCCATCATAGCCATAACCATAATTATCACTTTGTTTTTTACCTCTACTGCACTGCACATATGGTGCCGTATAAGCTCTCAACCTACTATTATTCCAATTGTTCTACAAATGCCACCAGATTACTCCCTTACTATTTTATTTGCCACTCTCTTATGATTTATTCATATGGAGGAACTTCCTTTACTGGGAAAAAAGGAAGAGAAGGAAGGCAAATCTGCTGAGATTTTCAACGCAGACCAATAATAAGCCTACAAGTCTTTCTTCTCCATGTTTAGTTGAAGTGTTGACTTGAATTGCCTTTATGTAACTTGTACCAGATGGCGGCATTCAACATCCAGGAGGCTCTAATTTGGAAGGAGAAAATTGAGATGGTCATTGATCAGGTTCAACATGTGCACACCCTAAATCTCACTTGTATCTTGGTTTCAGTAACAACTGCTCTTCTTTGCTCCATAAGGGAGCACTAAATAAGCACATTAAAAAAACACACACAATTTTGGCATCCATGTTAGAGACTGGTGCATGAAATTGATTATGAATCTATGACAGGCAATTTTTGTTCCTTTTTTCCCCACAACCTGATACTAATCTATCTAATTGCATAATGCCCCAATGCACCTAAATTGATTCTTCTGAACTAATGCAGCAACAAGGAGTAGTGCCAACTGATGGTAATACAGCCTTTAGCTCATCGCAGCAAAAGGCTGGCTTAGAAAATGGAAGGAAATCTTCTTCCTCTGATCATGAAAGTCAGTAAGTGGCAGACTACCATGTTTCTTTTGGCAGTTACTAAAATGCACAAGTGTTCAACATCTGTCATCTATCTTCTTGTGGCAGTTGACAGTTAGTATTTCTAGAACTTCATGCTTCGACAGGATGATTATTTTTTAAAATAATGTTTGTTACCAGGTTGAGGAATTTAATTATGGACTTTCATGGTATGTTTATGTGGTATTCTCTTCTGAGATCCTACTGTGTGATTTAATCAGGAAAAAAATTGGTCTTGAATGAGAAAAACTAGGTCCGGTATATGTCTCATCTCCTCTGCTATT
Organism: Dendrocalamus sinicus; assembly: GCA_036346575.1. NCBI lineage: Eukaryota > Viridiplantae > Streptophyta > Magnoliopsida > Poales > Poaceae > Dendrocalamus > Dendrocalamus sinicus. Next base: position 15,329,712 of record CM070670.1, read on the forward strand.
TATTTCTTGCAGTAGTTTCTGACATTATAAACGTATGATCTTATCGAGGTTGAAGAACGAAGGGAAACATGGTCTTGAAACCATATAAAATGCCTTAGTAATTTTCTTCTTAGAGAGAATGAATATTTAAACTCCTTGTAGCACTGTTGTAAAAAATATTTGAATTCTTAAGTTTGTTTATACTCGACACGCCACACAGTTATATCTACTGATTCTTTTGTGTAACTTTGTTTCATTTGCTCAATGATAAACTGTTAGGATTTTAGTATCTGTTATCAGAATGAGATGTTCTACTATTTTCTTCTGGCAGGTACAGTCATGAAGAGGAAGAAGAAGATGAGGACAATCAACGATCATTGCTGCGGAGAACAACAATTGGGAATGGTCTGTGAAATGGCATTGGACATGGTTTGTCTGTTCCTTCCATACATGCTTTTTGTTCTGGTGCTTAACAAAGAATTGTTCTATTCCTGCCGTTTATAGGTCCTCCAGAATCATTGTATGATTGGACCCGTGAAAACGATATGGGAATATCAAATCAGGGAAGCCCTGACCAAGTTTTCTCTAGAAGACACTGGCGCCTTGTCAGATGCCAGAATGGCAAGAACATTTTCGGTCCCTTAATCTGTCTCTGCTGTAACTGAGTTTCTCGTTTGATGTGGTGTTAATTTGCATTTGGCTTCAGGTCTCCGCATTTTTGAGGAGCTCCAAGATGTTGATTACCTTGTAAGTTGTTGATTGTTGTAGGTATGAACAGGTACTTTGAATATTTTTGGCTGCATACGCTTGTTGCTTGATGCCTGTGTACTTCTCATAGGCAAGAAGCTGTAGCAGAGCAATGAAGGCTGTTGGTGTGGTTGAGGCATCCTGTGAGGCTATATTTCAGCTTGTGATGAGCATGGACACCACACGTTTTGAGTACGTTTTCTTTTTTTAATAAATCAACTCCACAATTATGCATTCCCTTTTTTTTTACAAAATTATTCTTACTTTTTTTTTTAATTTTTGTTCTTTAAGGTGGGACTGCAGCTTCCAGTATGGTAGTCTAGTGGAGGAGGTAGATGGCCACACTGCAATACTATATCATAGGCTACAACTGGATTGGTTCTCAATGTATGTTTTGCTTTTTGCTGGAAATATTCCTCTCTTTTCCTTTTGTGCTCAGTGTGAACTCATCGCAAATCTGGAAGCCATGAAACACCTTCTATCTGTGATTTACAAACAAGCATGTAATTTTATCTTATATCCTTGGCTGATGTTCACTATTTTACTTTGTTGTGCAGCTGGTAACTACAAATAAGTATTTAGGTTAACTATGTTGATTTCTTGGTGTAAATTCATTCAAATGTAGTTCTTGGGAACATGGGCTAATACAACTTGACATTGTCTAATTTTGTGCCTTTAAGCTTTAGAATTACTCATTGTATTTCATCATTAAGCCGTATCTCCTTTTGGTGAATTTCAGCCGTTTATTTAATTATTAAAGTCTTAACATGGATTTGATGAATATTTTACCAGGTTTGTTTGGCCTCGCGATCTTTGTTATGTACGATATTGGCGGCGTAATGACGATGGAAGTTATGGTTGGTATTCTTGGGGTTTTACACATATACCTATATAGCCATGTGTGCATGCACCCTACGTATGCACATGGACATGTAGTCATTTGCTTTCATGATTTTTATTGATGATTGTATTTTTGTAATTTTCATTTGCAGTTGTGTTGTTTCAATCAAGAGAGCACCCAAACTGTGGTCCACAACCAGGATTTGTGAGGGCACACATTGAGAGTAATGAAATTTCTCTGATGAATTCACTACAGTCATCATTTGCATTTATGTTAATGTACTTTTGCTACCAGGTAACCTTTTTTTCTCTTTTGTATTTATTTTAGGTGGTGGGTTCAATATTTCTCCACTGAAATCCCGTAATGGAAGAATCCGAACACAAGTACAGCATCTTATGCAGATAGATTTGAAGGGTTGGGGGGTTGGTTACGTACCTTCATTTCAGCAGCATTGCCTCCTTCATATGCTGAACAGTGTTGCCGGTACAACTCTTGGTTTTGCAATTATCTGCAATAACCTTCTGAACAACGTTTACAAGATACCCCATTGATTTTGTGTCCTAATTCCTACATAGTAATCTCTAATCAGAGAAGATGTTTGTTCTATCTGGTGCATAGTTTAGGATGAGCAACTGATCTGGATGGGTGATTTGATTAGAATGTGACCTTATGGCCTTAGGCTGCATGCTTGGGCAGTGTCCAAACATTTTTTTATGTTAGGTCAGTTTAATTGCTTAGAGTTGATCCATTGCAAGTGGCTTAGAGTTGATCCATTGCAAGTATGCAGGAAGTCCATGTGAAGTCAGATGAGTTTACAGGTTTCTGTCCTGGTTAATGAAGTAATGGTTCTTGCTATAAATTATGTTACCTTACTGACATCGCTAGTAGTATCTTGTCTTTTGGAGATGTTGTTTGGAGCAACATTTTCTCCTTTTACCTTGTCCAGCCCCTTATTCAGTTTGAAAACCTGCTTTTTGCAAATCATCTACAAGCGTATTTCCTTCTTATGTCCCATAATCACTAGAATTCCTACAATTTTTAAGCTGTCATGAACCTTAGTTCATAGGGCGATGACTCAAGGTAGAACAATGCTTAAGAGGAGAGGGCCTATAGATAGGATCTAGATTAGGGAGAGGGACTTGAGAGACTTAAGAGGCTAATTCATCTTATTGCTTGATTGATAATGGATATATGATATCCCTTATATAGGGATGATTTGACATGGCCCCTAAGACTTAAACTGTCATGTGGGGCCGTACTTATACTCGTCGCCGCCCATTTCGTTAAACTGTCTCGGTTCGGTGCCCGGCATAGTCGCATAAGTCCCTTTGTTCACGGCAATATAGCGGTTAGGTCTCCTTGTTGCTTACGGCAACCTCTAGCCGTATTTGAGTTAGTTACCTATTGGAGTTCAGACGGTCTCATCTGCCAGTATATATATGTACTAGAGATCAGGATTGAGGAATAACAGAAAAGACTTACTCTCATCTTCTATTTTCCGTCTCTGCTTTGTCATCTTTCTACAGATCCTCTGTTTCACCGCCGAGTCCTTCCGGCGACCTCACCACTGCGCCCAGTGCGCGCGACGGTATCCCTGCGCTCACGGTCTCGGACCGTGACATCTTGGTATGTCGAGCATATGGCGAGGCAAGCGAGAGATGGCGGCATTGACCCAACAGATTGCCGATCTCACGGCAGCCTTGACAGACCTCAAGACAGAAATCAAAACCGAGTTCACGAGCATCAAGGATCGCGTGGGAGCGCTGGAGAAGAAACCAGTGCATGTCGGGGATGGATTGCTTCCAGCGCCGGCGGGACTATCGCCCACCCACCTCCGTTTCTCGCGAGAACTGTGGCACGAGCGCGCAGCTGCAGTACACGCCTTCATAAGATTTCTTTCCCCACCTTTGATGGCAAAGAAGACCCCCTCGGATGGCTTAACCGCTGCGAGCAATTCTTCAGAGGACAACAAACTCCAGAGCGAGATAAGGTATGGCTGGCAGCTTACCATCTCCTAGGTGCCGCACAGCAGTGGTACTACCAACTTGAGCGCGATGAAGGAGAGCCATCTTGGCCGACTTTCAAGAACTACTGCAGTCTCCGTTTCGGACCGCCGATCCGCAACAACTTCTTGGGGGAACTTGCAAAACTACAAGCCGTCGGCACGGTTGATGAGTACCAGGAACAATTTCTCAATCTGTTATGCCGCACAGATCCATTGACACCTGCACAGCAAGTTCAGTTATTCGCTTCAGGTCTCATGGAGCCATCGCCTGACGTCGAGTTGCAGAACCCAGGGAGTTTGCAGCTCGCTATGGCCTTAGCCCGTGCATATGAGAAGCGGCATCTGGTGGCATCAGCATTGCAACGATCGGGAGGGCGCCAACAGCAGCAACGACTGCCTGCCCAGCCGGCCCCAGCGAGCGCTCCTCTGCACTCCAACTCATACTCCAACCGGCCATTACCGGCTACAGGATTGGGTGGCGACAAAACCGCGACGGCCACCCCCCTACAATTACCGCGCAAACAGTTAACTGCCGCCCAAATGCAAGAGCGACGCAGCCAAGGCCTGTGTTTCAATTGTGAGGAAAAGTTTGTTCCAGGGCATCGCTGCAAGCGCCTCTTCCTCCTAGAAGTCCGGCCTGATGAAGATGACGACCTCGCTGCTGCGACTTCCACAGAGGACTGCCGCCCTGAGATCTCCCTGCATGCACTATCTGGGATTCAGCCTCGGGCCATACAAACTATGAAAGTGCACGTGTGGATTGGGCAAACGCAGTTGTTGGCCTTGGTCGATTCAGGCTCGACGCATAATTTCATCAGCGCCGACGCGGTGCACCGGGCAGGACTGAAGGTACAACCGCGGCAGGGACTTCGCGTCGCGGTTGCCAATGGTGACACGGTATGCAGTTCTGGGACTTGCCCGCAGCTCCAAATCTGTGTTGATCGCACGTCCTACTGTCTGGATTGTTATGCAATTCCGTTGGCGGGATTTGACATGGTCTTGGGCGTGCAATGGCTGCGCACATTAGGACCTATCACCTGGGATTTCTTCCTCCTGACTATGTCTTTCTGGCACCAAGACCAATACATCACATGGCATGGGATTCCCTCGACAAGCGACAACGATGTCTGCGGCAAACGACCAACCCTCTTGCAGGAGCTGCTCGATGAATTCCAATCGATCTTTGCACAGCCGCACGGATTGCCACCGCAACGAGCGTTCGATCACCGTATTCATCTTCAACCCAATACTACCCCGGTTGCAGTCCGACCTTACCGCTATGCTCATGTGCAGAAAGATGAGCTTGAAAAGCAATGCAAGGAGATGTTGCAACAGGGAATCATTCGCCCAAGTTCCTCTCCATTCTGGCACGGTCCTCTTAGTCAAGAAACATGACGGCACATGGCGCTTCTGCGTTGATTACCGGGCTTTAAATGACAAAACAGTGAAAGACAAGTTTCCCATCCCGGTGGTCGAGGAACTCTTGGATGAACTCAAAGGCGCCAAGTTCTTCACCAAATTGGATTTGCGGTCGGGGTATCATCAAGTTCGTATGCACCCTGACGACATTGAGAAGACTGCTTTTCGTACCCATCAAGGATTGTTCGAATTTTTGGTCATGCCGTTTGGATTGACCAACGCCCCGGCAACATTTCAAGCTCTGATGAATGCAGTCCTGCGCGCATATGTGCGACAATTTGTCCTCGTCTTCTTTGACGATATACTCATATACAGTACTACTTGGTCTGAACATCTACTTCACCTTCATGACCGTATTCTCGATCTTTGCGAGACAATCAGCTATCGTGAAGCAGTCCAAATGCTCCTTTGGTGCCACTTCAGTCTCATACTTGGGACATGTCATTACTCACTCCGGCGTGGCCATGGATACACAAAAAGTAGTGGCGGTGCAAGATTGGCCAACACCACAATCTGTCCGGGCCTTACGGGGATTTCGGGCTTAGCGAGCTACTACCGCAGATTCATCCGCAATTACGGCATGCTTGCCGCACCTTACCAATTTATGAAGAAGGGCGACTTCTCTTGGTCCCAAGAAGCGCTCGGGCCTTTGATAGTTTGAAGCGAGCCACGGCGTCGGCTCTGTCTTTGCAATTGCCGGACTTCACCAAGGAATTTGTTGTCGAGTGCGATGCTTCGCACGGGCATTGGGCTGCATTCTCCACCAAGGGCGGGGCCCATTGCTTTCTTGAGAAGCCATTACCCCGCGCCACCGTCGGCTAGCCGCTTATGAGCAAGAACTTCGGTGCTGGTCCAAGCCATCGCCATTGGCGTCCGTATCTATGGGCTCAAGCTTTCCTAGTTCGAGCAGATCATTCTGGTTTGAAATTCCTTTTGGACCAACGCTGGCGACAATCCCGCAACACCATTTGGTCGAGAAAGCGCTAGGTATACATTCCAAGTGGAGTACAGGCCAGGTCGGCAGAATGCGGCTGCAGACACACTATCTCGCCGGAACGCGGAAGACGCTGCGGTTTGTGCCTTAACAACCAACAGCTTCGATCTCTTTCAGCATCTCCGCAACGAAATCCGGCAAACCCCTGAACTGTCCGAGCTGCAACAGAACATTGCGGACAGACGGCCGCTCGACCGAATCGGTGGGCGGCGATCACGTACAAAGGTCGGATTTACATCCGAGAAACATCGCCGCTTCTTCCAGATATAGTGGCAGCCGCCCACAGCACCGGCCATGAAGGAATTCAGAAGACATTGCACCGACTGCGCTCAGATTTCTTTGTGCCACACGCCCGCAGAGTGGTGCAACAATACGTCTTGAGCTTGCGCCGTTTGTCGACAAAATAAAGTCACCGCTCCACCCAGCGAGCCTCGCGCAACCCCACTCGCATTTCGAGCATATTTGGGAAGATATATCCATGGATTTCATTGAGGGCTTTCCCAAGGTGAATGGCAAAACGGTTATCTTATCAGTTGTCGACCGTTTCTCCAAATATGCACACTTCATTGCATTACAACATCCTTACACCGCCAGTTCAGTGGCCCGAGCGTTCTTTGATGGTATTGTTCGCCTTCATGGTGTCCCATCTTCTATTGTCAGTGACCGCGATCCAGTCTTCACAAGTGCCTTTTGGGAAGAGCTCTTTCGCTTGTCCAACGTCCAGCTACACCGAAGTTCGGCCTTCCACCCGCAATCCGATGGTCAGACGGAGGTGGTCAACAAAGTCATCACCATGTATTTGCGTTGTTTATCAGGAGACCGTCCTCGTCAGTGGCTGCAGTGGCTTCCCTGGGCAGAGTACTGCTACAACACGTCGTTTCATACGTCTCTGCAGGATTCACCTTTCCGGGTTGTGTATGGGCGCGATCCCCCGTCTCTTCGCTCTTATGAGCCAGGCCAAGCGCGCGTGGTAGCAGTGGATGCCTTATTGCGGGACAGGGATGCCCTCATCGCTGACATTAAGGATCGTCTGCTTCAGGCCCAGCACCGATACAAACACTTCTATGATATTCATCACCGTGATGTGAATTTCGATGTTGGTCAGTGGGTTTGGCTCCGTCTCCATCGCAGGCGTGCCGCCTCCTTACCTGATCACCCCTCCGGGAAGTTATCCCCTAAGTTCTATGGGCCTTTTCAGATTCTGGAGCGGATCGGCGCCGTCAGCTACCGCCTACAACTTCCACCCAAAGCCCGCTTGCATGACGTCTTCCATGTGAGTCTCATCAAGCTGTTATCGGTACACCACCACAACGCGTCCTCCACCTCTTCCTTCATTGTTCAATGGCAAGGTGCTTCCCCTTTGATTGAGGTGATTCGCGCGCAAGGCTCGGGAATTTGGCGGTATTGGTCCATTGGGATGGTATGACACCAAGATGCCTCCGGTCGGCGCCCGGCATTTTCGAGAACGCTACCCTTCATTCCGGCTTGAGGACAAGTCGTTTCTTGAGGCGTGGGAGATGTCATGTGGGGCCGTACTTATACTCGTCGCCGCCCACCTCATTAAACTTGTCTCGGTTCGGTGCCCAAAGATAGTCCGCATAAGTCCCTTGCGTTCACGGCAATATAGCCGTTAGGTCTCCTTGTTGCTTACGGCAACCTCTAGCCGTATTTGAGTTAGTTACCTATTGGAGTTCAGACGGTCTCATCTGAGCCAGTATATATATGTACTAGAGATCGAGATTGAGGAATAACAGAAAAGACTTACTCTCATCTTCTATTTTCCCGTCTGCTGCTGTCATCTTTCTACAGATCCTCTGTTTCACCGCCGAGTCCTTCCGGCGACCTCACCACGGCGCGCCCCCAGGCTGCGCACGGGTATTACCTGCGCTCACGGTCTCTGGACCGTGACATAAACTCTATCTCTAATAATCATGACTTGACTTGGCCCCTAAGTGGTTATTAAGGTGTTGAGATATGGGCAATATCTCATCACCATATCGCCGTGGCTGACCAGAGGTCCATGACGGCATGGAGGTGCGCCGTATCCGCCGCTGCAGCTGGATCCACTGCCTCTACCGTCACCGTAGCTGGATCCGTGGTCGCCGCAGCCAAATCCGCTGTCGCCACCGTCGGATCCACTGCCTCCGCCAAATCGGGTCTCCTCCGTGGCTCCGCCGGCCCCGGTCTCCGCCGTGGCGCCGCCTCCTGCTTCGCCGGGTGACGAGTCTTCTCCGCTGCCTCCTCTGCGGCTGCCGCTTGGGGGCAGTGGAGAGTGGCGGCAGGAAGGAGTGGCCGTCGGAGAGCTAGCTCGGCCTCACTAGCGCTGGAGGTGCAAGAGATGGGGGAAGGAGAGAGGGAGAGAGGCAGGGGCGAAGGAATTTCGAGCTCAACGGGTGGCGGCGGTTATGAGGGGATTTCAACATTTTGCAATTTAGCCCTCTTATTTTCTGAAATTGCAATAAAGTCCTCTCTTTATATTTCTTCTGTTTGGGCCCTCCAGAAGTCTGATATTGTTGCGGCTACTTATGTGTATGGCGTCGCCGCGCTGCACGCCACAAGCGATATTATTGTGTGAAGGCCGTGCCTCGCCGCACCGCCTTAATAACCATGCCTCTATCTCTAATAATCTAATCTAATAATAACTTGCCTAACTAGTAGATAAGATATCAAACATCTAATAGATAGATTCCTAAATAATAAATCATGCAGGCCATAATTCCTGCACGTGACATAAGTCTTCTCATTCCAACATGAGTTTTGGAATATTCTGGGTAGTTGATCTGTGCCCTATCACTTAACTTATGCCTTTTTTTCACCGCGGTCAGGGCTCAGGGAGTGGTTTTCGCAAAGTGATGAAAGTCAAATGCTTCCTAGGATTCCTGTTATGGCCAACATGGCTCCATCTGTTTCTTCTAAGAAAGGCAGAAAAGCACAGGATAATACTGCGGAAATCAGCCTTCCAATGGATCAAAGTAGGCATTCTACAATGCTTGATGAGGAATCTGATGAAGATGAAGATTTTCAATTACCTGAAACTGAGCAAGAGGTTGATGAATTGCTTATAGTTTTTCTAGTGCCTCTCTCCTTACATTTCTAAATAGGATTATGTTTTCTATGTAGCCATCAACCGGTGAGCATAATACAGTTGTTAAACAGCCAGGTATATTGTAATTCCATTTTCCTTGAGATTATTTGTACAACAACGAGACTAGTTCACATATGACATGTTATTGTCTTTATTAGTTGTAGGGTTGGATGAGGAGGATTCAGATCAGATTGATTTGTCTGGATTTTCTGGAAATTTACGCCGAGATGACCGTGATAACAGTCGTGATTGCTGGAGGATATCCGATGGGAATAACTTCAGAGTGCGAAGCAAGAATTTTATATATGATAAAAGCAAGGTTTGATCTTCCCCAGAAGTAGACCACACTCATAAATCTTGCTAGCAGTGCTGTGGAATCATTTTGGCTGTTTTGTAGGCCCTGTGGTTTATGATTTTTATTATTTATTCATAGGTTCCTGCGGGAAAGCCTCTTATGGAGCTTGTTGCTGTTGACTGGTTTAAAGATGCAAAACGAATGGATCATGTTGCTAGAAGAAAAGGCTGCGCGGTTCAAGTGAGTTCATGAGTCCTGGTATTATTAACTAGTTTGTAATAAAGGAAATAAATATCACCCTCTTTTAATATTTGTACAAAAAGATAACTCACCCATATGTCTGTAAAACTGAATTATTGATGTGATTATTAGTGCAAATCCTTGTTGATTAGCACATAAAGAACAAAACGTTGCTGCCTTGGATGGAGTTATATTCTGCTTGGGTTTCAGGGTTATACATGGAACAAAACTGCCTTGTGTTGTTAATCATGAAAATGTTTGATGAGGTGAAGCCCATCACCTGCTAGGTTGATCCTTTTCTTTTTTGTAACCTTTTGCTTCTGTTGTAGGTTGCCGCTGAGAAGGGGCTTTTTGCATTGGCAATAAATCTACAAGTAAGTATTCCTATGAACATTACTTAACAAAACGAGTTGAAGCTGTATTTTGTTTGTTCTTTTGGCTGAAGTTATATATGTTTTTTTCTTCTCTTGGTTGTACAGTACATTCATGTCGAAAATATACCCTATAATTATGCTCCTTCATGGTTGTCACGGCGTCGCCTAGGCGACGATGCCTAGTCGTCGCGGCGGAGCTGAGTGGACGCCATGGACATTCGCCATGATTGGGGGGTGGGGGGGGGGAGGCACCGGGGGAAGGAGGCGGCGGTGGGGAAGAGGAGTTGTCGCGGGAGAGACGGGAGAGAGAGGAGCATATGGCTTTTAGCCCTTTAGACGGGAGAGAGAGAGAGAGAGAGGTGACCGACTGACCGCATGCATGTACAGGGGTATGGCGTTCACCATGGCGTCCTGGCACCTCTTAGGTGCCATGGTTGTCAGTAACGTCGTGACAACCATGTGCTCCTTATTTCCAGTTGTAGCACTTGATTGACATGTCTTGTACCATTGTTGGACACTGTTGTTGTGAGCCAGCAATGTTGGATGATACTGCATACTCTTCTTGCATTTCCTATATAGTTTGTTGCTGATATAAGTAAGTTCGCTATTGCAGGTTCCTGGCACAACTAACTACAGTATGGTTTTCTACTTTGTTACGAAGAAATTGATACCGAACTCCTTGTTGCAACGCTTTGTTGATGGCGATGATGAATTCCGCAATAGTAGGTTCAAGCTGATCCCATCTGTACCTAAGGTAAGGTGCTCTCAGTCCATCATTCTTCAGAAATGCTCTGAGGTTGATGTGAAAAGTAAAGAAGAGATGCTCTATTTAGTAGGACGAAGGGAAGGATAAGTTCAATCTCCTTATTAGTTGCTGGAGGTTTATAATCTTTGTGCCTGACAGTAAGGCATTTCAAATTTCAGGGTTCATGGATTGTCCGTCAAAGTGTTGGCAGCACACCTTGTCTGTTAGGCAAAGCAGTTGACATCACCTATATCCGTGGTGAAAATTATTTGGAAGTAAGATTGCAAGAATTTTTCTGTGACTCTTTTGGTTTCCTTTTTCGTAATGAAAATTGGAACCAGGGTTTGCCCTGTGTTTCTAAAAAGAAATCTGCTCAGGCTTATACTCCCCCCACCTTTTGGCTAAGAAATAGAGCGTGGACTTACTGAATGCATGTTTTACGGTGCAATATGGTGGACCTGTGCAGATAGATGTGGACATTGGTTCGTCTACAGTGGCGAATGGAGTCTTGGGGCTTGTGTGTGGTGTGATCACGACACTAGTTGTTGACATGGCTTTTCTTGTCCAGGTAGGCATTTTGGCCATCAAAGTACTTGTTTCAAATTTCAATCATTTCGTTGGTGCAACATGTAATCATTGGCTTAACTGAATATTGTTGGCAGGGCAATACATATGAGGAGCTCCCGGAACGACTGATCGGTGCAGTTCGTATGTCACACATTGAATTGTCATCCGCAATAGTTCCGGTGCTCGAGGATTAACCAAATTAGTAGTTGTCTATTGGGCCGAGTGAGGCTCGCAACATTTGGCATCCATCTACTCTACTTGAGTCTTGACAGCATACAATACAATACATATGTACAGGGATGGAACAACCGTAGGTTCTCATGTCATGTCGAGCAACATGGCCTATTATGACAAAAGTGAAGAAACTGTGAATGTTTGTATGTAATTATGTATTGTACTCCGTATTTCGGTGATGTGATGTCAATGAATCTCGTAGGTATTAGAATTGTGTTGGGAAAAAGGAGAAAAGAGATTAGAATTAGAACTAGGAGACTAGAGGGCGAAGCCCAGCTGAGGGTCAGCTCAACTTGAATAAATATCCATGTTTTGTGTTCTTTGGAACCAGGGGGAAAGGAATAGAGATGATAGTTGCAATTTCGAACTTGAAACCACACCGCACCATTCTTCATGTTATGTAACTTAAAACTACAATAATACAAGGTGTTGCCGTTGGTATTCATTTTTTAGAACTGTTTACATGTTTGGTATTGTAGTATTTTTTCTTCTTCAAATTTGGCTCATGACCGTGGCAGTGATCGGTTGGGCTTAAGCTTTTGGCTTCCAGCTTATTTTTCACTATTTGTAAATTTTGTTTTTTTCTGAACTTTTGGTTTTTTGTTGAACTTTTTTGTCGGTTCTTTTTTTTCCGTATTTGTTTGTATTATATGTAATGGGCTAACATATTTTTTATGTTTTTAAATTTTTTTAAATTTAATTATGCTAAATAAGCCTCTGTTTACAGTGTTTGGTATTGTAGTGTTTTTTTCAGTCAGCTACAGTGTTTTCAGCCATAAGTCATGAGCTTTTAAGCCTAATCGATCACCACCACGTCTATTTTTGCAATTCTAGGCCTATCTCTGAGCTCAACATGTCTCTTGTTCATCAGAGCTCGGCAGCACGGTAGGCAAGGGGATTGTGCTGGAGCCGGTAAGGCCCACAGGCCTGCCGAGCTGCCCTGGCAGGTGCTGTCGAGCGGGCACCGCTCCTTAGGTGTGCTGGGCTGCTCTAATTAGCCGATGGCCACTTGACTTCATTTTGGTTGACAACCACCATTCATGAGATCAAACTAACCAACCGATAGCAAGCATCCAACACTTGGTAGTAATATATATAGTTGGTGTAGAAGATTATTCCAATGCTGGAATTTTTATAAATAAGTACTGCCCATCTAATGGTCTTCATTATCAAATCTGACACTATGATGTGAAAGTATCTGAATTCTGAAACGTTACTAGCAGTAAGAATTTTGAAAAATCACGAGTTTTACATGCAATCTATCAATGTGATACTTTGCAATATTCGAATATTACTCTGCAAGTTTTTAGGCCAGGAAGGAACATGCAACAAAGGTACATGCATGCTGCAACAGTTATTGAAAACTATTGAAAACAAAAATGATATTATGTCAATTCCAGCCGGTTAAGTGTCTACGAATACAAACACCGACATTTTAAAGAAAAGTTCCAACTTTGTTTCACAAGGGCACCTCTTCTGTTGAGCATGCTGTGGGGATCCCCATCCAATCATGGAAGATCTCGCGTGTCCATCCTGAAACTAATTAAACCATATTAATTCATGTAGAACTAAACAACAACGTTTCATGTGAGCCAGCTTGGGGGCAAGACATATACTGGGCTGTAATTCCTGGGCCGATGAAGCCCAGCCTGGCCCATCTTGCAGCCCTATAAATGAGAGAGGGAGCCAGGTGGAGGAGGAAGCAAAAATCATTTTCGCTTGCCTCCCCGTGCTCTCCCGATTGCTGCTGCTCCCCTTGCGCCTGCTGTCGTTGCTCTTCCCCTTGCGCCTGTTGCCGCCACTAGCCAGCATTGCGCGCGCCGCTAGCCACCCCCGCGCGGCGCTCGTCGCCTCAGCGCCGCCGCCGTCCTCCCGCGCGCCTCGCCGTCGCTTTCCCACGCACTGCCGCCGCTGACGTGCCTCGCGTCGCTGCTGCCCGCGCCGCCGTTGCTGCGCCGTCGACGCTGCCACTCCTCCGACCGCGCCTCGCCGCCTTCCGGCGTGCCTCACCATTCTCGTTGCCGAACGCCGCCCAGCTCGTGCATTGCCGCCTCTTGCTCACGCCCGCCTCCTCGCTCGCTCGCGCTGCCGGGTGGAGGAGGGCCGGCTATGGGAGCAGGAGGGAGTCGCCGGCCGTGAGGGAGAGAAGAAGGGGCTCGTCGGATGAGTGAGGAGAAGACGAGAACGAGAAGCCAGACGGAGTGAAGAGAAGAGAAGGAGAGGGAGGAGCTGCCATGGAAGGGAAATAAAGAGAGGAGGAGGGAGTTGGCCGGTGGAGCGAAGAAAAAAGAAGAGAAGGAGAGAGAGAGAGAGAGCCAACTGGTGGAAGGAAAAAGAAAGAATAGAAAGGGAGAGAGAGAAGAAAAGAGGAAAAGAAAGAAAGAAAAAGAAAAGAGGAAGAAAAGAGAGAAAAAGAAAGAAAGAGAGGAAAGAGAAGAGGGGAGACTGATCCGGCGCCTGAACCGCCAGATCTAGCCGAGACAAGGAAGGAGGAGCTCCGATCCAATTATTCAGAGCTAGGGTAATGCCCCGAGACCATTCCCCGCTTATTTATCATTTTGCGTAGATGCTAAAATGTTGATATTTGATATTGAGTCATGAAGGGGCCGATTTGTCGAGTAGTGAGATAAACGCATAAGTTGGTTAGAACATGGCTAGCGGCTGGAATTCATGTGCCGAGCGATGACGTTGTGGCCGTGTGAGTAGAACAGGTGAAGAACGCTAGCCATGTGGTGTTGTGTCGGTGCATGCGTAACCGACTAGCATTCAGTGAATGATTAGTACGGATTAAGGATTATGGATTAATTAGTTTAGACATTAACGTCAGCTCTTGTTGGAGCTCTATAGAATGTTGGAACGCCGAGTTCGGTGGTATGATTTGGATAAAATGCCTTCGGGGTGGCCACAGTTGATGTGAGATAGCATGGCCTTCGGGCTGATATCGGAGTTTTAGATAGTGTGATATATAAATTATGGTAACCAAGAATATGTAGTAGAGTTATGCAGGTTACCAGACCCAGAATATTTGCTGTGATAGGTTTCGGGTTAGAAAGACATGGTCGTTCGAGTACCAAAATAGTGAGATGGTATCTAGTGAAAAAGTGGGTTCGTGTTGGTTTTGCGCATAGGAACGATGCCGTTCGTCTATGTGCGTGTATTGCTATAATGTATTAAGTCTGGGTATTGCTTGTTCAGGTGGCGGTTTGAGTTTGGTGCCATCTGCACATCGTCCGCCAGGTTAACAGGCAAGTGCTTAGTGAAGCGGTAAATTCGAGTAATGTTTGTTGATAGATGAATGATGATGCATTGCTTATCATGTGATGGTAAGTTAACTATTTTTGGATGCATGATGAGAAATGATGAATGTTGTTTGTTGAGACATGATATGTGATATGCATAAATGGAGAATTTGCATTGCACGCATGTCATGAAAAGAGATAGTGTTGTGGTATCATTGGTCCACTTTGTGTGGACGCTCCACGGGAGTGGAGAAAGACCTATTTCGATAGGCATCTCACGGAGTGGGAAAAAACCTACTTCGGTAGGCATCCCACGGGAGTGGGTAAAGACCTACTTCGGTAGGCACTCCACGGGAGTGGAGGTTGAGGGCCCCGTATGAAAAAGGACGAGCTTAAGGTCCCCACATGAAAGAAAGCAGAGCCAAAGAAATCAAACCTAAGGTGGTCGGGGAAGAGTTTCCATACTACCTGAAATGTAGGTGAAGTAGAGCGTACGGTAGTAGAAACCTCCAGAGGGGCGATGTCGACGAAGGAAGTAGCTGATGGTGGATCAATAGAAATGTGCTCCTCCTCAACATCAGAAGCAGCCCCCTCATCAAGATGTGGAACCTCAGAACTCAAAAGCGTATCCATAATGAACTCATCATCATCTGGCACAAGCTCCCATCATCTAAATCTAACTCGCCACAACTCAAGAGTGGATCTACCGCAAACTCATCCTCATAGTCAGGAGTGAAACAATCATCATCAGGAGGTAGGTCCTCGTCGTCTAGCTCAGTGTAAACATAAGGATCATCAAAGGGAAGCACTGAGTCTAGTAAAACGGTGTCTATGCAGCTGACCGTATGCTCAATAGGACATGGAGATGTCTCTAGCACAAGCTCATCAACCTCATCTATCTTGTAGCACTGACTAGGAGACTGAGCAGATGGCTTCTTATGGTGATGACGTGGAGGATGTCTAGAAGCTGTAGACTGACTCTGCTGAAGCAGTGGTGGAGTAGGCTCAACCAAAGTCGTACCGCTCTCCATGGTGATAGACTGGTAGTGAGCTAGAGAACTCGGGTAAGACTGTGAGGATGCCAAACTGTCACAATGGGAGGTCAAAGTGCACATAGCCTCTCTAAGATCATGCAACTGGGTCATCAAAGTCTTCACACCACATAACTGTGACTCCAAATGAGATGTATGCAAAACAGACAGCTCGGGACTAAAAATCTGATCATGATGAAGAGTAGGTAACGGATGCTGAGGGGTAGGAGTAGAATGAAAACTATGCTAGTGTGATGAGAGAGAAGGCTGCGGCTGGCTAGAGCTCAAACTATACTAATCCATCTGAGGAGAAGGTGCATCAACTCTAGCTACCAAAGAATCTGAACCGGGCTTTTCATTGTACCACTGGGACTGATGGAAAGCCATGTTCTCAATAAGAGTGAATGCGTCATCAAGTGTCTTGTTTGTGATTGCTCCACCAGCTGCTGCATCAACTAAAGATCGTGTGGCACATGTCAAGCCTCTATAAAAGATCTGCAGAACAAGCCATCTCTCTAGACCATGGTGTGGACATCTCCTGAGCAAAGCCTTGTATCGCTCCCAAGAATCATGTAAACTCTCTCCATCAAGCTGAGCAAAACTAAAGATCTGATCACGGATCTCAAACTGTCTGGATAGCAGAAAATATCTCTCCAAGAAAGCACATGACAGCTGATCCTAAGTGAATGACATCGATGGCAAAGAATAAAACCAGGTATGAGCACCATCTCGAAGAGAGAATATGAATAATCTGCATCTGATAGTGTCCCGAGAAACCCCATGGTACTTAATAGTATCAGAATACTCCAAGAATGTGCGAATGTGCTCATAAGGGTCCTCGCTGGGTAATCCTCCAAAACGGGTCTCCTGAACCAAGGCAATCAGACCGGGTCTCAACTCAAAATCAACGACCTCAAATACTGGCAAAATTGGCCCTGACATAGCACTCTGACTACTCGGAGTCCAAAGATCATGAACTAATGCCATATCCTCAATATATACCTCTATCGATCAACCTACGAGAAAAGATGAGAAAAACCACAAAAAGAAGTAGAAATAGCTAGGAAAAGGGTTAGGGGTTAGTGATATATCACAAATATGAACAATGACAAAATGAAAGACAGGTCAGCACAAACACAAAAATAAGCAAAAGAAAACAAACAATGACCTAGTCTATAGCCTAACATTGTCACTCTAAGCTAGTCCCCGGCAACGACACCAAAATACTTGATCGTGCAAAAATAGCACACCCGCAAGTGCATGGGTTGCCACTGAAATAGCGGCGAGTGTCGTGTTCTCCACAGGGACTAGACTGAGGCTACCGATGCTCAGCTAAAGCTAGGTCAAACAAAACGGGGGAGAAAACTAAACTACCGAACGAACTCTAACTTGCTCAGACGAAACGACGAACGAACTAAACAATCGAAAGATGACGGGACAAACGACCGTACGAATGGACGTCGTACGACCGAAGGAACTACAATGACGACTACACGAACGTACATGACTACCGACCGACAACCTAACTAACTACCGACCGCGAGACAGAAGGAGGCAGTCGAGAAGCACTGGGGGAGTCTAGAAGCAAGGAGGGAGTCAAGAGAGAACGAGGGAGAAGATGGTCGACGGCTAACTAGATGACGACAGCACACGACAACACAAAACATAGCTACGAACGCTCGGCCTAACTATCGACAGACCGCAGAGAGAAGAAAAGAGAGAGTCTAGAAGCAAAGGGGAGTTCGAGACAGCACGAAGGGAGAAAACGGTTGCCGGCTAGCTAATTCGTGCAACACAACTAACACTAATACAAATTAACAATAACAACTACACTAACACAGGGCAAACCTACACGAGCACTGATCACAAATTTACACATCACAGATCACATAACAGAACACAAATAACATTTGTTGTCCTAGCATTCACAGTGCATAATTCACCATCACACAGATCACATATAAAAAGTTAACATCCACTGGGCAATAGAAATTAACAAGCAATAACAGTAATTCAGTAGAACAGCAAGTAGAGAAAGGAAGAAGGATTTGGGATGAACCGAAGTGAAGCGGAAGCAGTGAAGAGGAGGGTGTTGGTGGAATGGAGCCGAGGAAGGAGGAGTTGCCGGAGTGGTGGCGGTGAAGTCGATGCTGTCGAGGACGTGAGGTGGCCGCCGGCGTTGAAGTGGAAGGTGGCGCCGAAGTGTGATATGGAGGCGGGAACAGGGGCGGCCGGAGCTAATGGAAGAGGCAACGGCCGGAGGTGGTGAGGAAGAAGCCGGCGGATCTGGTGGAGGAGCGGCCCAGAGCGGTGTGAATGCGGAGATGAAGCAATGGGGCACACCGGCAAGCTGCGGCCCGGTGCTCACTGGCGGCCGGATTTGATGGTGGAGGGAGGAGATGAAGCAAAGGGGAGGCCAAAGGGATGAAGAAGAACCGGGCTCGATTTGGATCTGGGCGGCGGCTAGGGTTTTGTGGCCGGTGGATTGGGATGGCTTTTTTTTGCGTTTTAGCCCTCCAGGAATTCAGGAATTGCGAGTAGGTCCTTCCCTCAATTGATTTCTTCCCTTCTGGCCCCTTGGAAACTCCGATTTAATCGCAGAAAGATCCTACGCATTCGTGTCGATGTGCACATCTGTACGGAGTAGTCCCAAAATACCAAATTTGTCGTTTATGCGCCTCGATCGCGCCGGCCTGCAGAAAAATATATAAAAATGTAAAATGGTCCATTTCGAGAAATTAAATAGAAGGCGTGGAGTTTGAGCATTTCATTCATGAAAGTGTTGAGCATGTGCATATGCGTAATGACTGGTTGATAAGAGTGTAAAGAGTTTAAATGGAAACAAATAGTGATTGAACCTATGATGACTATGGATTAATTTGTGAACTTGTTATTTACTGTTTTGCTTTGTTCTTGCTGGGTCTTCGGACTCACCCTTGCGTTGTTGTTTTTTTAGGAATCTGTTGAAGGCGACATGCATGAGCGGAAGTAGCACATTTGTTCGCGTTCAATAGTAATTCACATATCATCTATAGTTGACGTATTTAGCTTTGGATAGTCATAGTACCTTTTTGGTATTTAACAAATTTATACCTCTGCTGCATTTAGTGTCAAGCATATCGACTTTTGTCGTTTGGTTGATATTTAAATAAAAGAATTGCGTCGCAATTCCAACTGTAAGAACTGGAGTTGGTATTATTACAGAGTAGGTGGTAGCACTTTGGGCTCAGGAAGGAACCGGGGTGTTGCAGTGGCATCACCATCCAAGAATCACAAGGACTCCGTTCTGTTTGTGCAACTGATCCGCCCTAAGAAAAACAACACATTTCCACAGATATCTCCAGTGCTTTTCTATGAGAAGAATCACCATCCAAGAAGGATGCACCACCACCAACCCCAATAATGAAGCAATTCACTACTTCAGAAATGGTATAAATAGTTGCAAATCGCAACACTCACTCAAGTGAAAGCCAAAATAAAAGAGAAGCATACCTCATTTCTTTTATAAAAAAGATACGAGCTTCCGTATAGGGTTGAAAACGGATCAGATAGTTTCCGCCGGATCCGGATGGATACGGATACGGATTGTGTCGGATCGGATTTTCTTCGGATAGTTCTCGGATCGGATATGGATACGGATTTTTTTTATCGGATACGGATACGAATACAGTAAGCCTAGTATCCGTCGAATACGGATACAGATTATCCGGATAATACGAAAATGGATATCCGAGGGGAGGGGAGGGACTATAATTTTTATTTTTGATTTTTGGATTTCAGAAAAGCCTGGGAAATTTATTTAAGCTCAGAAAAAAATATGAAATAAACTCCAAAAATTCTAGGAAAATTCACAGAAGTTCCTGGTGACATTTTGGACTTAATAAAAATATTTCCAGCTAATGTTGGTATTTAATTTTCATACTTAAAAATACTTTTTAATCTCAAAAGTAGACCTTTAAACTCCAGAAAATCCAGGAAACCAAATAAAAGCCAAATAACTCCAAATAATTAATTGTAAGTAGGATTTTTATAGAAAATCAAAATATCATTTTATTTAATGTCTATGTTTTTGGTTTTCACTTAATTTACTTTTCAAATCAGGCTTTTTCAAAAACAGAAAATCCAGGGCAAAACCCAAAAATAAAATGTAGGCAACAAAAATACGTATTTTAATTTAAATTTTAATTAATTTTTATTTATTTATTTATTTTTATTTTAATAAAAACATGGGCTGTTACAACTTGATGGATGAAATGGAGGATTGAAATGTTCTTATGTTTGTTCAAATTGCTATCATGTCATCATGTGTATTTCATGAATTGCGCGTTATTGTTACTTATGTAGTTATGTTATGATCGACTATTGGGTATATTGCTTGTTTAGATTTCATGAATGTTTTGACAAGATGAACTATTTACGTATTTTCGTTAGTTTTGGATGTATAGTTTAAGAGGTTTTCATGTTCCGATAAATATTCGTAACCGTATTCATTTCGATTCGTATTCGATCCGTATCTGTATTCGATATTATTCGTATTTGTATTCGTATTCGAGTTATCTGTATTCGTATCCGTATCCGGAAAAAAAATATGAAAACAAATATGGTAGAGGTATTATCCGTCCGTATCCGATCCGTTTTCACCCCTACTTCCATATCACAAATTTTAAAAGACAACCTCCAGAGTTAGTGAAAGCAAAAAAGAGAGAAGAAAAGGTGGAAAGGCTAGGCGTTCACTTAGCAATAGCAAGAGCTAAAGACAGCTCAAGCTTTCTTAATACTTTAACGCATAAAACGGAGTTGTACAACCCCAAGATATGATGATTTCTTGCTACGGAGATAATCTTCAGATGACAGACATTGATCCAAAACCCACTAAGCTACCTTGACAAGAGTGAGAAATTGCTCATTCATATTCAGAGAGAGACTGAAGAGCAGAATCTTTTGATTACCGACTGCTATATTCTTCAATAATTAAATGTCTTTCTGTGCACGCAGTTGTTAATTATAGCCAGCCCAGCTCACCTACCGAGGAGTGGCTGCTCGGCAACACCCATCCAGCTAGGGCATCTCGGCAATAGTTGCCGAGCTGGGGGAGCTCAACAGGCTTGTGAGCTCTGCTGGCCCCCGCGCGATTCCCTCGCCTATCGCGCTCGTCTGCCCTACCGCGCTGCTGCTATGTTGCCTAGCTTTGGTGGTACGGCAGGAGACATGTGTCACCTGTCACGCCTATCGAGCTCGAGGGTGGGACTGCAATTATAAAAATAGACGTTTAAGGGTTAAATTTTAAAAAAAATTATGCTACACTAACAAACATGCAAACAATTCCATTTTTTGTTGTGCCTGGAATCTATCTATATAATATATTGTCCTGACTAGATTTACGGAATGCCAAACATATGTTTTCTGAAACATTATGACCATAAAATTCTGGTTATGCCATAAGATAAGATACACGGTGTTTTATGTAATTACGACAAAAACATGTGGTTTTCCTAATTTACTGTTTCTCTTTCCATGCACTTAGTGCCGCAAGAACTATGGTATGTGCTTGAGAGGTTTGATTACATGGTGCTGCACTTGCAGCCAGTCGTACATAATTTCTCGGTTATTTGAAGTGTCTATAAACATAGAAAATAGGGTAGATTTCCTAAAACTACAACTTTAATGGCAAAAATATTAAATAGCTATACATTTGAGTTTGAATTTTAGAGAGCTGCAGATTTAAGTGTGAGGCCCCGGGCGTTGAAATCCTGAAAACCTTATATGTGTTATGTACTAATCTCATGATCAGTAGCTAGTACACACATTCACAACATTGAAATCATACCCATACATAACGCATATAATTAATTTACAACAAAAAGGACACATACATAAGCGATGTATATAACATTTACAACATAGGGCTGACCGGCCAATTATATATAAGTATTAAGAGTAAATTGCAGTGGAAGACAAGTAAATAAACAAAAGAGTCCAACAGTATGTTACCATAGCTCCACAGGCAACTAACAAAGATTAGGCCCTAGAATGACCTATCATCAAATACCCAGTATCGGGAGCAAAATACGTGTCATCGGGCATAACTTCTTTCTTATTCTCAGAACAACAATTTAAGCAAGATTGATTACATTGTGTGCTCAGTAAGACTTGTAGTGTATCACAATATATAAATAAATGCAAGGTTAATAATAAATAAGGCTATATGCTATAGGTTATTTTTAACATGAAGCAAGTTTGCATTTGTAATATCGATAAGTAGTAATTTGCAACAGAATTGTAAAGAGCAATTGACATGTAATGAAGTAATATTTATATAACTTTAATAATAGTAAATTGCAGCAACTCATAGCCCTACTTGGTTGCGATCATCGATTAAATCCTAACCATGGGCATGGTACATGCGACACATACATACCGTCTCATCATTTTTAACGAAACCATTTTGTAAAAATAAAAGCTAGACCTATTGTGATTGCATTCAAACATGCTCATGACCATGAGCGTAGTTATTTAAAAAGTTTTAACGCTATCGAGAGATTGTACAACATTACCCATATGAGATAATCAAATATACTATCGGCAATTACATGCTTCCTTGAGCGTGTGATGAAACTTATTGTCATAAAGCCTTTATATCATCTAGTAATAATTTTGCACCAATCCGATGAATAACGAACCCTCACTTAGGTGTGTCCTTCCCCCCAATGAGCATTCATCGTTGCATTAGTAAACTTTGGTCCCAACATCTCAGTGAATGGAGCCCCTATGAGCAAACCTTTTTGGAATGCCCTTACTACTTTAGCCTACCAAAATACAAGTAGGCTCAATGCATACAAGTGGATATAACTACTATTACCCACAATATAGCGATTTTAGTGAAATATATATGCATGCATAATAGATTTTGTAAATAATATATAATAATTAAAATATTGGAATTAACATAATCAAATAGGGTGCTTGCCTTGCTGTTGTTGCTTAGAGAATTGCTCGGAAGTGCTTTTGTAGTTTTTCAACGCGACTGTACCTATTCAATAAAATCCAAATAAATATAAATAAGAGCCAAATAAATTTAAATAGAGATCAAATTTAAATGTTTTCATATTTAGATAGAGAATAATTTTAGAAAAATTTAGAGATAAAAATCACTTAATTGGAATTTATATGCAAAAGTTATGACCATTTGAATTTTCTTAGGTTTATAAATCCGAAAAAAATAAAAGCAATGATGTCGAAGGTGTACTTCTCAGAAATACACTTTCTAATAGAGAAAACGAACTTCCACATATGTTCTCCGAGAATACGCTTTCCTACAGAGAAAACGAACTTTCACATAACTAAAAGCGGCTTTTCTCATTTTATTTATTTTTCTGAAATTTCTTACATATGAGACATGCATGTCAGTCTCACATGGTTTAAACCACATTTTATTTATTAATTTACCGAGTGGGTCCCATATGTCAGTGGCTAATATTTTTAATTTTAGTTTAATTAAAATTCCTTAATTGATTTTAACTGGACCCACTTGTCATACTCATTAGGTGCAAACTGTTATTAGTGCTAATTGCCTCTCTTACATGTGAGTCCTACATATCATACTCTCATGTTTAATTATAACACCTGCATGTGGGTCCTACATATCATACTTTCATATGTTAAACCCGGTTTTAATTATAATTTCAATTAACTAATTAACTCGGGATACATGCATTAGTTTTTGAACATGACATTAGTGCTAATTAACCTTTCTAATAGGTAGGATCCACTACTAGAGAGAGGAGAAGCAGAGTGAAGGTGTGGCATGGCAGAGCTTGTTGTCAAGCTTGTCGGTGGCGAGAGAGCGGTGGAGGGGCACAGGCGACCTCGAAAATAGACAGAGAAGGTCATGATAATCATTTTGGTGGCGGTGCCAAGGCTTGAGCTCACCGGAGTTAGGTTGGCAACGAAGAGGAGTGGCGGTGCTAGGCGGGGCTACAACAAGAGCTAGGCAACGATGGGGTATTCCCATATCTAATTAGCGTGCGAGCATCTAGGGATTAATAAGGGTCTATCGAGGGGGTTGGTGATGATGGAGAGGCACCGAAGCGGGCAGGCGGTGAGAAGCCTAGAGAGGTGCTCATGGTGAGGAAGCTCCACAGCAAGGGTGAGCTACAGATGAGGGTTGCATTAGCTCAAGGGAAGATGAATGATTCTCTGAGAGAGAGAGAGAAAGGAATCGGGCTAGGTCTCATTGGAGAGGCAACGACGTCGTCGATGGCAGTTTTGGCTAGACCCAAGGAAGACGGCTCAAATCCAACGAACATCTGCACGAATCACAAAATTAGTTGAGGGGAAATACTCTACTGGATGTGGAACATAAAGTGACATGGTTAGAAATACGAGAGGTTCACAAGAGAGCTGGGAACGACGGTACCACTGCGAAGGTTGTGGCGGAAATGCTTGCCAGTGTTGAGGAAGACACACACGTTCCTGGCGAAATGAAGAGCTAGAAGCTCAGCTTCTTGTGAAAATGAAGTGAGGGTGAGATGGGGGAAGACGGTAACACGGTCAAGAGGGTTTTGTAGGCACGAGATGGCCAAGATTGGCTCACGAGTTCTCGTGAGCATGGCGGAGAGAGCATTCGAATTCTTCTCTGTGAAGCACGATGTGCAGAAGAAGACAAGGGCAGGGACTAGGTGCGATGATGCGATGGGTACTAGGTGCGATGATGTGACAGGTAGGTGTGGGAAGTAGGGCCGAAGCTGTGAGTGCGGCATCAAAATCTGGTGACACTGCCATGGCGGAGCTAGCGCAGGTGCAAGGTGGGTGAAGACCACTAACGTTCAGGCCCATGTTAGCGAGACAAGGAGCGATGTCCTAATGGATGGGGTCTGGTCCCACTCATCAACGAGGGGATTTAACGGATAGAGAATAAGTGTAACTTCATAAATACGCTTTCGCAAAAGAGGAAGTGGAAAGGATAAGTGAAGAAAGCATATTTGCTTGGCTGAGGGGATTGAGGAATTTTTATACATAACAAATGCGCTTTGAAACTTATGAAAATTTTTCTAGAGGCTCTTGACACAATTCAGAGTATCGTGTAATTTTCCAAAATTTTATCTGCCTTAAAGTTTTCTTGAAAATTCTGTAAAGGTAACTGTTTCATTTGAAAGTCACTATTTTTTGGGAAATTTGAGAAACATGTTCAAAATTTATTTCTAGCACCATGAACTTATTTTTGAGTTTTTCAAATGGTTCCTACTGTGAATTCTCCAATGCCACGTTATGGATCAACTTTTCATACTAGTAGTGTGCCCGTGCTAATGCTACAGTAAAATACAAAAGAAGATAAAATTTGTAAAAAATAAAACGAACAATCAGATTCATTAAGATTCACGTCTCATATATTGTATAACCAAATATTTTTGTCACAAAATGAATGTCACATAAATACGTGACCGGTCGGAACCACCCAACACGCAATGCTCAAAAGCCTACGATCGATTCCCAGGTCTTGCGACCGCTTCGCGAGACCATACGACCGGTTAACAGAAGCTACGACCGTTTATCGCGTGATTTAAACACCTTCCCGACCACATACAACACTTTTCGTCGTGGTCGAAGCCACTTCCGACCATGTGCACCGAGTTTCGCGCTGATCGAAGCCCTTCCCGACTACATACAACACTTTTCGTCGTGGTCGAAGCCACTTCCGACCAATGTGCACGAGTTTCACCATGGACAACGTGGTCGTATCTTTCGACCATGGCCCATGTGGCCGTAATACCATTCCGAACAGGCTTAGATTGAGCTGCAGTGGTCGTAACTCTCCCGCCATGGATAATGTGGTCGTAAACCCTTTGATCACGGCCAATGTGGCCATAAACCTTCCGGCCGACCTTCGATCACAATCAAACTGGTCGTAAACACCAAAGTGGTCGTAAACAACAACGTGGTCGAAGTTCATCGACTTCCGACTGCAGACCATGGCCAAAGGGGTCGTAAAATACCAATGTGGCCGTAAGCGCCAAAGTGGTCGAAAATGCTACCGTAGTCATAAAGGCCAACGTGGTCGTAAATACCAACGTGGCCGTAAGCGCCAAAGTGGTCGAAAATGCCACCGTAGTCATAAAGGCCAACGTGGTCGTAAATACAAATGTGGCCGTAAGCGCCAAAGTGGTCGAAAATGCCACCGTAGTCATAAAGGCCAACGTGGTCGTAAATACCAACGTGGCCGTAAGCGCCAAAGTATTCGTAAACGACACAATGTGGTCGTAAGCGCCAAAGTGGTCGAAAATGCCACCGACTGTAGTGGGCGTAACTCTCCCGGCAGGTTTCCAACTTTCGACTAAATGGTCGTAAATTGCCCTGGTGGCTTTCGACCACAACCAACTTGGTGGTAAAACTTCCTGGGACCTTGGACCACGACCAGCGTGGTCGTAAACCCGTACCACGACCACGCTGGTCGATACTGATATGTCCAGGGAGTAGTTCGTGAACGCGTCAGCGCCGGCGCCGGATCCATAGTTAGTGAAGTTGGCGTTGTTGTAGTTCCTAAATGGGCCCCCCTTGCCGCCACCGCCGCCGACCAGCGACGCCACATCGGAGGACGGACAGAGGAGGGCGACCTTGGAGCAGAGTGAGGGGAGGTGGGTGCGGATATCGGGTAGCGACGTGGGGAAGGAAGCGGCCTCAGCGGCGGGGAGTGCGGAGAGTTGGAGACAAAGAAGGCCGGGTGGGGGCGGTTGTTGGGTACCCTGCGGTTCCAGTAAGTTGGTGGAGCAAGTCTCACTAACTAAAAAATGATATTAAAGCCAAGTGGAGCAAAGCTCAGATTAACTGTGGTGATTCTTGGGAGGTCCCATGTACAAACCTGGCCGTGGAACTGCAGCTCCATGGAGGCACCTGCTTCGATGAGCACACTGAATACGCAAGGACCAGGTTACCAAAACAGAAACCTTGCCATGACAAGTGAGTGTGCCCGTATTCATCTAAACTTTTACTTCATCATTAGCATGGTTTGACATTGTTATGTATATTACATGTTTAGGCCTCTTTTGGAACGCATGAATTTCATAGTAAACAATTCGGATTCCAGCAAAAATATGGCAAAATTCCCACATTCCACACAGGACCTTAATTAGTTGGAACTGGAGCTTTATGGAATATTTCAAATATATTCATTATATTTTAGCTATGGTGTCATCATGTACTAATTTTAGTACGGCATATGTTAAATGTCCGTTCCCCCTGTAATCCAAGTCTGGGATTCGGAACAGCTTATAAAGAAAACATAAACCCAACCTTTGTTTCCTCTACATCTCTCCATCCACCCTAACCACCCCTACCCCCTTGCATTGCCCATTCCCAGCCAACCCCGATAATAAAATCACCCTATACAGTCTGCACAAGCCTTCTGTAATAATAAGTCACTTCATATGAGAACAATGTCTAATTGATAATGACAAAGAATACCTCCACACATTTCCTAAGAGCTTACCCCATCCATGGACCAAGTCATTCTGCAGAACACAGTGCGTTAGCATACCACTCTAAAAAAAACTAACAGATGAGCATGTAATGTCACTCCACCTGAATCATATGCCATACACAACGCCATGCATCCCTAGAGAATACAGTTGCCATAATTTCAACAAATCTGCACACGAAATTGAACGTGAAGGCAAATATTTAAACAAAAACTAAGTACACAACAAGCCCCTACGCTACACATGGTGGCAGATGGGGATCAGTGCACCAGTCTGGCCTCTCCTCGGTTACTCTGTATAAAGAAAAATATCACTCAAGAAACTAATATATGTGGGTGATGATTAAGCATTGAACAAAAAACAATATGGATTCAGTGTCTCACTTGTGAACTTCTTGATCACCTCTCCGTTTAGTCATTTGCCATGTTAGTCCTCTATCAGGTTCCAAACCAGGCTAAGAAATCTCCAGCCCATGCTTCCTGACAAGCTCTATGTACCTAAATGAATAGCATTGGGACTATCTCACTCAAGAGGAACACCAGGTGAACAGACAAATGAAACAAGAGTGTAATGCTTACGCCTCTGCATTGAAATGTTCAACACCTAGATCCTCATCCCAGATGAATATGTAATCGTATCGGGCAACGACATCAGGATGCAAAAATCGTTTTGCATACCACCTTAGGTAAACAAGTACATTATTAATATTTTCTAGTCAAACATTCAAGAGACCAAGATATTGTAAAAAACACAGAAGAAAATAACAATAACCTACCATTTAGTCGCTCGCACTCACATGGATGGCTCTTTTAGACCACTCAAATTCATCCCATTCAGTAGTCCGACCATCATAATGGAACAACATAATAGTGAACTTATCTGAAAACTATATAAATCTGCTGAAGGCCATGTATAGAAGGGCTGAAGCTTTTTAAGCCATGTATAGTGGCGGCGCGGTGGAGGACAGGGGGAGCGGTGGGAGTGGAGGCGCGGGGGAGAGGCGGAGATGGTGGAGCGGCGGGAGTGGAGGCACGGGGGAGAGACGGAGATGGGTGAGCGGCGGCGCGGTGGAGGATGGGGGAGCGGAGGGGAGGCGCGGGGGAGAGTCGGAGATGGGGGAGCGGCGGCGCGGTGGAGGATGGGGAGCGGAGGAGGCGCAGATTGAGAGACGGTATCGCGGGGTGGAGGCAGCGTCGGGGGTGTGTGCGGCGCGGTGGAGGACGGGGGGAGCTGCGTGAGTGGAGGCGCGGGGGAGAGGCGGAGATAGGGGAGCGGCAGGAGTGGAGGCGCGGGGGAGAGACGGAGATGGGGGAGCTGCGGCGTGGTGGAGGATGGGGGGAGCGGAGGGGAGGCGCGGGGGAGAGTCGGAGATGGGGGAGCGGCGGCGCGGTGGAGGATGGGGGGAGCGGAGGGGAGGCACGGTTGAGGAGACGGGTATCACGGGGTGGAGGCAGCGTCGGGGGCATGTGCGTGGGCGCGGGGTGGGGTTCTGGGTTCAATGATGTGCATGATCCGGATGATTTTGGCCTTAGGATCTTTAATGAGTAAGAGAAGAAGGCTTGAGGAGAGATCCAGACCATTCATTTGTATGAAGTTGGATTACTTTGGTACACAAATCTGGGTGGACTTCGATTAGGCATGACTGTGGGGGTGGTTGACGGGGGTGGATTTAGTAAAGAAAATTTTGGTGTATTATAGAGGGGTAGAGATTCTATTTTGAATTCAAATTGAATTTCTTGCATTGTACATTTCTTTTTGAAAAATTTGCATTAACACGCCATTTTTCCAAAGGAACTTCTATCAGAAGGCAAGGAAATAAGATGCAAGCAATTTTTAAAAAAAATTACCTATTTTTGAATTCTCTAGAATTTGGGATGTTACGTAAGACCGAAAATTTTCACAAAAACAGCAACTCTGCTACATTGGACCCTGGGTCCACAAGTAGAGGCACGATTGCCATGCGATTAACAGGGTTTGTTTGGGTTCGCCGCATAGCCGATCCGCTTATCATGTTCACAGTTTTATGTGGCCTAAATTTCACAAAACTACAACTTTAGTGACAAATCATCAACTAACTGTTACAAATGAGGGCAACATTTTAATTCCAAGTTTTATTAGGAGACAAAAACAATAAACTAATGATGCAAAACTCACAACTAACAGCAGGCTACTCATCATACTTCAGAATATACTCAAGAAAGAATATAGTAACCAAGTCGAACGTGCGCGCGAACGACTTACTTGTTAGCCTGATGAAGAACAGGAAGCCGCGCAGGCTTGACGCAGTGCAGAACGTAGATGACGCAGTGCAGTGAGCGGTCGCGCAGATGCGCTGCCCAGAAACCTTATTGCCGCCCCCGTGCAGGTACTCTCTGCGGCAATAGTTCGAAGATAGCCGCTCTCCCTCCTTCTAGGTGCACGCCGGGAAGAAAGGTCGACGGGGTTCAGACAACACAGTACTCGAGCACAAAATTGCAGAGAAGGAAAAAATGGAGGCAGTAGGATTCTCCTTTACACTCTGGACGTCTCCAGGCATATATAGACAGACTGATAACTGACATGATTAAAACAGCCATTTACCCACTGGTAACTGACATATTCAACCAGCCATTTATCCACTAGTAACTGTTTATCATCAAAACCGCAGTAAAGCCTCAAATTCAAACGTTTGAATCTCATTCAAACAGAGAGAGAGAGTGGTGCAGAGTTTAGCAAAAAAATAAAGATGAACTTGGTCTGCCAAGTCACGCGATTTTCACGCGAAAACACGCGAATACGTACGCGCGTGTGCGTGCGCGTGTGTGTGACTAGACAGAACCATCCTCATACCATCTCTTTCCATATTCAAGAAATGGGGAGGACTCCACCTTATAAATCGGTCTTCCTCATCCTGCCTTAGCAATATGGTACTAAACCATGTATGATTTGGAATTAAGGAAATAAGCCATAATTAAATGGGCCAATTTCTAACACTAACCACACATTTGAGTTCGATTTTTGGAGAACTCACGATTTAAAAGTGAAAATCCTCATAAAACAACAATCTGTCACGTTGCTCCCTTCACAGACTACAGACCGTCTAGTTTTTTTCTCGTCGCTAGCTAGATATGTCATCGCTTAGAAAGACCACGGTAACGTGTTAACCTGGAGTGTGACAGACCGTCGTGGTCACTCGGTATGTCACTCTATATGTCATCGTCTGACTACCTATTTTCCCAAAATGATATAATCCACTCGGTATGTCACTCTATATGTCATCGTCTGACTACCTACTTTCCCAAAAGTATATAATCCATTCCATGGCCATTTTGCAGTTGCAACACAGCAAAACACGAGCACAAACAACACAAGAACACGCACGGAAGTGGGTACGTAACAAGGCAACAGTTTGCGTAGCCATGGCAGCGGCCGCAAACGCGGGGAACTGGGCGCCGTCTCAGGGCGCGCCGCTCCCACTCGACGGCCGCGTCGCGCTCGTCACGGGCGGCTCCCGCGGCATCGGCCGCGAGGTGTCCACCCACCTCGCCACCCTTGGCGCGCGCGTCGTGATCAACTACGCGTCCAACTCCGCCAAGGCCGACGCGCTCGCCGCGGAGCTCAGCTCGCGCGGCCTCCGCGCCGTGGCGGCCCGGGCCGACGTGTCCGACCCGGCCGCCGTGCGCGCGCTCTTCGACCGCGCCGAGGAGGCGTTCGGTTCTCCGCCGCACATCGTGGTCGCCTGCGCGGGGCTCCTGGACGCCAAGTACCCCGCGCTCGCCGACACCGCCGTGGAGGACTTCGACGCCATGTTCGCGGTGAACGTGCGCGGGACGTTCCTGGTGTGCCGCGAGGCGGCGAACCGCATCCCGCCAAACAGCGGCGGCCGCATCGTGACGTTCTCGTCGTCCATCATGGGCACGCTCCTGCCGGGGTACGCGGCGTACACGGCGACCAACGGCGCGGTGGAGGCGATGACGAGGATCCTGGCCAAGGAGGTGGCGGCCAAGGGGGTCACGGCCAACGTGGTGGCGCCGGGGCCCGTGCGCACGGAGCTGTTCATGGCCGGGAAGGACGAGGCGTTCCTGCGGAGGGTGGAGGAGCAGTCGATGGGGCGCATCGCCGAGACGACGGACGTCGCGCCGGTGGTGGCGTTCCTGGCCAGCGACGCGGCGGCGTGGGTGAACGGGCAGGTCATCAGGGTCAATGGCGGGTTCGCGTGAGCGCGCGAGCTGTTGGATTTGAGTGGTGCGATCTGCCATGTGATGTGTCTCCTGATATGTTTAAGTATATAAAAAAATAAGTTTGTGTGCCAGCCTTGGTGCAAAAAAATAATAAATAAGCTTAGGACAAATTTCTATTTGGTCGAGTCCGGTTTGACGCTATCTTAAAGTTTCTGTACCATGTGTACTTTCTCAAGAACTTTTATCTAGGGAGTAATAAAGTTTTTCCATCTTCTCAAGAACTTTTATCTAGTGAGTAATAAAGTTTTTCCATCGCTTGATGCTCTTAAAGCTCATCCAAAGGGGAATACAAACGCCCATCCAGAACGTGAGTAGTAACATCTTCTCATAACTTGTGCTCGATTGTACAATTATCCAATTATTCTCGGACAATGTCAGCGGCAGTGCACACAATCTTTGCCTATAGCAAGAGATTTATGCGCGCCTGTTATCATCATCCGCACCTTCATCGAACACGCCGGATGATCCCACCCGGAAGTCCAGCTGCTTCTGATGTTTCTGCCGCCGACGTTCGTCGAATTCGTCCCATCCCTCCACCTGTTTGGAAAAAAAAAATAAGTAAAATGACATTAGCACTGCAAAATGTCTCCATCAGAGCCAAGACCAAGCAGGCAATAACGATGTAAAGAAGTTCATCAGCTATATGAACGTACTACATATGACTGGATGAAGAGCAAATAGAGTATTTTATCACATTGGGGATAAGCATAACGATAATCATAACATGAAAAGTCGGAACTTGGCAACTACTTCTGTGTCCCGAAGTGAAACCAACTATATAAAACAATAAGGTTGTGTTTGGTTTAGGGACAAGGTGGGATGGGATAATCCCATTTTTTGTTTGGTTGGGGATAGAGTCATCCTGTTTTTTGTTTGGTTGGAAGCATAAAGTGGGATGGAATGATCTCATCCTTTGTTTGGATGGAAGGATGAAGATGAGACATGTGTGGCATTTGAGTTTTTTTTAAAAAAAAAAATTGAAGGCTATTGTTGATATGTTTCTACACATAAGCCTTTGAGTTTTTTTTAAAAAAAAATTAAACAAAACAATACTTAAAAAAACAAAGAGGTGGGATGACTATCCCATGTGGGATGACTCCGTCCCATGAAAAAAAGAGGATTGCCTGGTCCCGGATCTACAAGGAATATTCCTAGTGGGATGTCCTTGACTCTGCTTGTCTCCCATCCAAACGCCTACAAAAACGGGTCCATCCCATCCCGTCCCACTTAATCCTTGCAACCAAACACATGGTAAGAAACTAGTTACAGAAACAAAAAGTAGGCTTTCCTACTCTAAATGTATGTATCACATGGTTGTCACGGTGTAACTAACGACCACGGCACCTAAGAGGCGCCAGGACACCTAGGCGACGCCATGGTGAATACCATACGCTGTAGCCTGTACATGCATACGGTAACCTCTCTCTCCCCCATCTAAAAGCCATACGCGAAGCCTCTCCCGACCTCCTCTCTCTCCCGTAGTCCCGTCTCTCCCGCGGCGACTCCTCTCCCCGTCGCCGCCTCCCCCGTCCGCTGCCTCCTCTCATTGCCGCCGCCTCCCCTCCCTGGCGCCTTCTCCCCCCGCCTGCCGCCTCCTCTCCCCGGTGCCTCCCCCCTCCCTGCTGCCGCCTCCCCCCGGCGCCTTCCCTCCCCGCCGTCTCCTCCCCTCCCCACAGCCGCCTCCCCCCTAAGTTGCGGCGAATGTCCATGGCGTCCACCCAACTCTGTCGCGACGACTAGGCATCGCCTAGGTGACGCCGTAACAACCATGATGTATCATGTAGTTAGCTATCTTACTTTCACTAGAGTGATGCTAATAGCAAACTAAAGGCAACGCTGTAACAACCATGATGTATCATGTAGTGGTGGCTATCTTAATTTCACTAGAGTGATGCTAATAGCAAACTAAACACCGAAGTGTGAAGGTTTTAGCCTTTTAGAGACTTATACCTGCCGAAGAATATCATTTGTGATTTCAGTGCCATGGAGATCAAGTGTAGTAAGCCGCCAGCACTTTTTGAATAAAGTCGAAGGTAGGGATGTCAGACCATTGTTCTTTAGATGTAAAGCCTGTTGGAAGAAAGTAATTGCAAACAACATTACAAACTTCTCTCTTCAGGATAAATGTAACCAATGATTAGCCGCATGCAAGACAAAAGAAAGAAAGAAAACAAATATATAACACAAGAGGGGCACAAATAACCATCTGTTTGACATATATAATATAAAAACCACAAGCAGCAGGGTAGCAAGTCTTGACCAAGTAAAATTAAACCAGTTCATGCTCTAGTTTGATGCAGATGTGATGCAGACATGCGGTAATTGTATCTAACAAACAGAGCTTGAACCTTCATGATTTTCTCAAGTCATAAACCAAAGTTTGGTGTATCATATGCTGAGAAACAAAGAAAATTTAATTTCAATACTGAGCGTCTCAGCCAACATGAGACCACAAAATTGCATGAAGGAACTTTTCGCAGTACTAACAGCTCGCACTTTTTGCGGCGTTGCTGTTACACAAGAATAAATATGAAATATTCATAGGTTATGCAGCAGCATTTTGAACATCAAAATTGGAAATTGAGTATGTTGTGGTATCATCTTCAAGACTTCAACCACAAGACACTTGTAATAACATCATGCAAGATCCCAGGGCGACGCGGAGGCTCCGGAGGGGATACCGGTGGGCGGTGGCCTGGCGGCGGGGCTGCAGCCCTAGGCGGCATGCGGGCGCCGTGAGAGATCAAAGCAGAGGACACGCGGAAACAGAGGGCGAAGACTCCAGGTAAGCCCTGCAACGATTGTTGCCTTGCTTATCTATTTCCATGACATTTGGGAAGTATTTATCCTCCCCTTACAAAGTAATCCAAATCCTATTCTCAATCCAAATCCTATTCTCAAAGCAATCCAAATCCTACTCTGTTACGGATAGAAAAGGGAAATAATCCTAATGAAGATAGATCCATGGCCTAAGGCCCTCTAATGACCGGTGTGGACTCCTCCCTGCGTGCGCGGCCTGCGCGTGTATGTGATGCCGATCATAACATCTCTCCCTGCCTCCGCAAACAGCTCGTCCTCGAGCTGAACGTTGGGGTAGGTCTCCTGAAAATGCAGCAGCTGCTCCCAGGTGGCGTCGTCGGTGGACATCCCACGCCACTGCACCAAGACGTACCAGACACTGCGGCGAAGCTGGGCGCGCAGGACGCGCTCCGGGGTGGGCAGCAGCCTGCCGTGGTGCGTAGGCGGCACTGGAGGCGGCGTCGACGGAGGGTCGCCGTGGAAGGGTTTAAGCAGCCCCACATGGAAGACATCATGGAGCCTGGCGCCCTCCAAAAGTTGGAGACGGTAGGCCACCTGTCCGATCCGCTCCATGACTTGGAACGGTCCTGCGTAGCGCGGTCCGAGCTTTCCCTTGGGCTGGGGCTCCAATGTTTGTGCCGGTCGGTGTAGTAGGCACAACCACACCCAGTCGCCCACCGTAAACTCCAAATCACGGTGGTGGTCGTCATAGTAGCGCTTGGCATACTGCTGCGCTTGGAGGAGGCGTTCGCGAACCGCCGCAAGAAAGTCATCACGGTTGCGCAGGAGAGCGTCCACCGTGTCAGTTCTGGCGGCTCCGGCTGTGTACGGCAGCAGCGGTGGAGGAGGCCGACCGTAGACCACCTGGAAAGGGGTGGTGCGCAGCGTGGTGTGGAACGAAGTATTGTAGCAATACTCTGCCCACAGCAGCCAGTCGACCCATGCGCGAGGCGGTCACCGTGACACGCGGAGGTACATGGCGATGACCTTGTTGACGACCTCGATCGCCGTCGGCCCGAGGTGAAAGGCCGTGCTCATACGGAGTTTGACGCCCGCCATCTTGAAGAGGTCGCGCCACATGTGGCCGGTGAAGACCGGGTCACGATCGCTGACGATGGAGGTGGGGAACCCGTGGAGGCGGACGATCTCATCGAAGAAGGCCCTGGCGACGGATGTGGCGGAGTATGGGTGGCCGAGCGCGATGAAATGAGCGTACTTGGAGAAGCGGTCGACGATGGTGAGGATCACGGACTTCCCGTGTACCTTCGGCAAACCCTCGATGAAGTCCATCAAGATGTCAGCCCACACTTGGGATGGTACGTCGAGGGGCTGCAAGAGGCCAGCCGGCTGCAGGGTCTCCATCTTGTTGCGCTGGCAAGTGAGGCAGGAGCGAACGTAGTCCCGCACAAGCGCCCTGTCGCCAGGGATGTAGAAGTCCGCCTGCATTCGTTGGAGTGTCTTCTGGATGCCTTCGTGGCTGGCCGCATGAGCCAGAGAGAGCACCTGGTTGCGCAAGTCGTGTTGCGCTGGCACGAAGATGCGTGAGCCGTAGAGCAGGAGCCCGTCGGCCATGCGCCATGGCTCCCCAATGGCGCCGTCCTGGAGCTGCTGGCGGAGCCCGCGCGCCTCCTCGTCAGTGGCCGTCGCGGCTCGGATCTTGTCGAAGAGGTGGAAGGAAGGCCCCGAGATCGCATGGAGTGCGGCGGAGTCTGAGTCGCGGCGCGATAGGGCGTCTGCCACCGTGTTGAGGCGCCGGGACGGTATTCCATCGTGAAATCGGCCGAACGACTTGCTAATCCACCGTGCTGCGGATTGTCGAGGCGCGCGGTCCAACGAAACTTGAGGTGAAGTGGTCGGTGCGGATGAGAAGCGGCGTCCCGTGCACGGACGCCGCGTGCGAACGGCCGCTGCGAGGCCTATGAGCTCCGTTCATATGCCGCCGGCTTGAGGTGGCAGCAAGAAACGGCGGTGAAGAATGCGAGGGCTCCGCGTCTGGTGGAGGCGGCGCCAAAGCCGCGCCGAGGCGTCGCGATCGACAATGAGCAATTTGGTCAAAGACAGGCATCTGCAGGACCGGTCCCGTCGTTAGGGCGTGCTTCAGCGCCTGGAATGCTGCCGCGGCATCGTCCAACCAGGTGAAGGCGTCCTTGCGCAGGAGCTTTGTCAGCGGTGCCGCTATTATGCCGAAGTCCCGGATGAACTTCCGGTAGTAACCAGCGAGGCCTAGGAATCCACGCAAACCCCGGGTCGAGCGGGGCACCGACCAGGAGGCGACGGCGGCTACCTTATCGCTGTCCATGGCGACGCCGGCGGCGGAGATGACATGACCAAGGTAGGCGACCGAAGACGCCCCGAAAGTGCACTTGGAACGCTTGAGGTGCAAGGAGTGGGCGCGGAGCGCGTCGAAGACGAGGCGGACATGCTGCAAATGCTCGGACCACGATGAGCTGTAGATGAGTATGTCGTCGAAGAACATGAGCACGAACCGACGGAGGAAGGGCCGGAGGACGTCGTTCATAAGGGCCTGGAACGTAGCCGGCGCGTTGGACAGGCTGAAAGGCATAACGAGGAACTCGAAGTGGCCGTGGTGGGTGCGGAAAGCCGTCTTCTCGATGTCGTCCGGGTGCATGCGCACCTGGTGGTAGCCGGAACGGAGGTCCAGCTTGGTGAAGTACCGGGCGCCATGGAGCTCGTCGAGGAGCTCGTCAACCACCGGTGTTGGGAACTTGTCTTTGGATGTTTTGTCGTTCAGCGCGCGGTAGTCGATGCAGAACCGCCAGGAGTTGTCCGCCTTCTTGACCAAGAGTACTGGCGCGGAGAACGGCGAGGTGCTCGGCCGGATGATGCCCTGCTCGAGCATGGCGGCACATTGGCGTTCCAGCTCGTCCTTCTGATTGAGGGTATCGGTAGGCGGGCGACGACACACCGCGTGGTGCCTGGCAGGAGGTGGATGCGGTGGTTGTAGGGGCGAGCCGGTGGGAGGCCCCTTGGGTCCTCAAAAACCATGTTGTATTGGTGCATAAGGTGATCCAAGAGGGGTTGCGGCGGCGCCCCGGTGATGGCGCGAAGGGCCGGCTGTGGGATGTCATCGCGGGGGGAGCCAAGGCCCTTCCAAAACACTCGCCTATCGCCCCTCCAAAACGCCATGCAGAGGTCCTCGAAATCCCAAAGAATGGGTCCCAGGGTGCGGAGAAAGTCAACACCGAGGACGAGGTCGAAGCCGCCCAGGTTGATGCCGTAGCAGCTGATGGAGAAGTCCTCGGGCCCGATGCTCATGGTGACGTTGCGGGCCACACCCTTGCAGGGGACCCGGTCGCCATTGGCCACCGCCACACGCATATTGGCGCTGTCCAATGTCTCCAGATGGAGTCGGCGCATGGCCTCGGCGTTGATGAAATTGTGGGTGGAGCCGGAGTCAAGCAACACCAGAAGCCGGTGACCGTGGATATTAACGTGGAGGTGCATGGTGTCCTCCGTGCGAATGCCGGCGATCGCATGAAGGGATACCACCGGCAAGTCCGACGCGGCCTCGTCCCCCGTTGCACCACCCGAGTCGTCGGCCGTATCGTCTTCCAGATAATCGGTCACCTCAATGAAAACATTGGCCGCACTTGTGGGCGTGGACGATCGCTCATCGCAGTTGTAGCAGAGTCCCAGGCGGCGTCGGTCGGCCAACTCGGCCGCAGAGAGACGACGGAACGGTCGTGGCGCTGCCGGCAATGCTGCGACCGCAGCGCGCGTCACGCATTAGGGTGGTGCGGCCGAGGTGTGGCGGCAGCACGCGGCGTAGAGGAGGGCGGCGGTGGGACGCCGGAGGAGCGGGCGACCGTTGCGGCGATCTTTGGCGGTGTCGTCTCAGCGCAGCGCTCATATGCCCGCGCAAGATGCATTGCCGTCTGTAGATCATGGGGCTCACGCAGTTCGACGTCGATCTTGATATGTTCAGGGAGGCCGTCGGTGAACCGCTCCACCTTCTGGATTGGCGTCAACTGCGGCGCGTGACATAGAAGCGCATTGAAGCGCTCTTGATAGTCCTGGACGGTGGATAAGAAAGGCAGTCGGGCGAGCTCCGCCAGGCGATTGGCGCGTATTGGTGGCCCGAATCGGAGGTGACATAACTCCTTGAAGCGCTCCCAAGAGGGCATGCCCTCATCCTGCTCCAAGGCATAGTACCATGTCTGGGCGGCGCCCGTGAGATGGTACGAGGCGAGCCACACGCGATCTGAGGCCATGGTGCGCTGTCCACAGAAGAATTGATCGCACCGGTTGAGCCAATTGAGAGGATCCTCCTTGCCGTCGAAGGTGGGAAAGTCAAGCTTGTGGAAGCGAGGCGCTGCATCGGAACCGCACCGCGGATCTATTTCCGACCGGACGGACCGGATGGTCTTATAAAGCTGCGGTCCGTGGAACGACGCAAGCTCGTCCGGTGGGAATCGGGAATCGGCGGCGCGAGCGGGAAAATGGATGTGGTGTATGGGGATCGGCAGCGCGGTGGCGGCTGGGAGGGTGGATGGGGGATTGGTTGTGGCGGTGGTGGACGCTGACGGCGGTGGTGGCAGCCGGGACTCCTGGGCTTCCAGGCGCGCGGAGAACGCCGCCATCTGCTGGGTGAGCTCGGTCAGCGCCTTGGCGACGGGATCAGCCGGCGGCGGTGGTGCCCCCTTCGGCTGCTTGCCGCCTTCCTCGCCTGGCATCGTGAAATCGGCCGGCGGCGGCGGTGTCTCCTTCGGCTGCTCGCCGCCTTCCTCGCTCGGTCGCTCGATGCAGTTGCAAGATCCGATGCGCGGAGGCTCGGAGGATCTGGTGGCGGTGGCTTCGCGGCGGGGTCGCAGCCCTAGGCGCGTGCGGCGCCGTGAGAGATCAAAGCGAGAGGACACGCGAAACAGAGGGCGAAGACTCCAGGTAAGCCCTGCAACGATTGTTGCCTTGCTTATCTATTTCCATGACATTTGGGAAGTATTTATCCTCCCCTTACAAAGCAATCCAAATCCTATTCTCAATCCAAATCCTATTCTCAAAGCAATCCAAATCCTACTCTGTTACGGATAGAAAAGGGAAATAATCCTAATGAAGATAGATCCATGGCCTAAGGCCCTCTAATGACCGGTGTGGACTCCTCCCTGCGTGCGCGGCCTGCGCGTGTATGTGATGCCGGTCATAACACATCAACTCAAGGTTACTGAGCCCCTTAACCACTTTATTTAATTTAGGGATGAGTTATCATTTTAGTAGTAAACATGCATATCTAGTCTTCGATTAGGAGTGAATCTTTCCATGTCGCTAAAAGGCACATACCTTGAGATTGTGAAGGTTTCCAAAAGCCTCTGGCAGTACAGCTAAAAGATTTGATGACAAGTCAACCTGATGAATTCAAAATTTTGGTGAATTAGATTGCCAAATGCAAGCTCAAAGATTTAAGTGTTCAATACGTAGTGCCCTAAAAGAATATAGAAAGCAGAACTGAGAGAAAAGGGAGAGAAAGCGCACACCTCAGTGAGAGATTCACAATCTCCTATAGATGAAGGCAATGAAGTTATCCTGCCAACAAGTGGAAGTCGTGTCAATATGTTAAAGATCAGGATACCTTTTAATTCTCAGACCAAGCAATACTAATGTAATTCCCATTAGAAGTTATAATAAAAGCCCTATTTTCTGGGCACAATAGAATGTTCTCTCTCTAAAGTTTTGCTGTCATAGAAACACAAGTTGCAAGCCTGCAAGTGTCAAAATAATTATGAAAATATACCAAAAGCTAAAAATTGTGATCGAAGATTTAGACCATGAGATCACCAGAAGTCAACCCCCCCCCCCCCAAAAAAAACAAAAGAAACTGTCATCGTACAAGAGTGAAGGTCAACACGTCGTTTGATTGGTGTTGCCACACGAAAAAAGGTCCTTTTAATTCTATACAAGATTAGCATACAGGTCATCTCTCTTGTCGGTAACCTTGTATTATTTCTCAATTTCAAATACAACATCAATTTAGTAGTAAGCAGGCATAACATAAGTACAAATATGAAAACATGAGATAACATCAATGAGGTAATGCAGTCCAGCAACTGGTGAGTTCTAGCACACTACCTATTATTACTTGCTATCAGAATCTCGAGCTGCTTCAGCAATCCTATTTCAACAGGTAAGTTATCAAGCATGTTATTTGCAATACGAAGTTCACGTAGAAAAGTCAATGAACCCAAACTGGAAGGTAAAGTAACCAATCTGCAAGATAAAGTAGAGAGTTAGAAATCGTACCATCTTGTTATCCTGAATACCAAAGATGCATGTCAGACATAAAGCAATCCAGTTTGTTTAGTTTGCCAACAAAAGTCGGGGAAAAGAGGTATTTGTTCTAACGAAAACTATGAAACAACCCCTTTCTGTAGGCAGGTAATCTTGCGCATACATCTTGATAGCAGGAGGGAGGTCAAGTGACAAATTCGATAAGTAGATGTTAGCGAAGAGTGAACAAGAGTGTAATGGTTACTTACCAACTAAAACTAAAAGGATAGTTTTTTAATTGTACATTTAACCACAAA
This sequence comes from Dendrocalamus sinicus, assembly GCA_036346575.1. Taxonomy (NCBI): domain Eukaryota; kingdom Viridiplantae; phylum Streptophyta; class Magnoliopsida; order Poales; family Poaceae; genus Dendrocalamus; species Dendrocalamus sinicus. Next base: position 15,370,533 of record CM070670.1, read on the forward strand.
AACTTGAGATAGAAGCACAATTTGCACCAGACTAACCATTGAGATAAATTCAGCACCTCAAGGATTCGATCATCACATGATTCAAGAAAAAAAAACTAAGATATAAAATACATTGCTCTCCTGTTCTTTCAACATATGAACCTAAGTGTTTCAATTTTGTGCCAAATATTGGTTTCTTCTAGGTCAACATCTTGGTCAATGGTCACAGCAGGTTAGTCAAACAAGATGTATAAGAATCAGGAGCAAAATTAGTTTACAGCTGAATGGTTTTTGCTATTGGAGAAACAGCACAAATACATGAGACAATGGGGAATATAATAAATTTAAGGGAATTATAAAAGAATACAAGGTTGTTTTTATATCCATGGGAAACATAACAAAGATTCGTAGTGTGAACAATACAACAGGATTTCAAAAATCAGACCTACCGATTTTGGTTTAAAGATAAAACTATTAGTCTTTGAAGACATGATAGAGCTTCCCAGCAGATGTTCCCATCAGCTATACCATTGGCATTTAGGAGCAATTTCTACAAGATGAAATGATGAAACTTTCAACTATATTTCCTTATGAACGAAGAAAATGCGTCAACCGACATGCTGGATAAGAACAATCACATTTAATGATTTAAGAGCAGCGATTTTCTGTGGAATTGCTTCAATACAGTTGTTACTGGCATCTAGTACTCGTATGGAGGAGCCACAATCCCAGACTTCTTCAGGCACTGCCTACTCGAAAAGACAATCACAGAAAGTAAGTCCAAAACTGCAAATGAAAAGGAAATTGTGTATTCAAAAATAAATAAGAAAAAGTTAAAATACTTTAAAAATCGTAATTCAAAAAGGGTAGAAGTAATGGATGGTTCAGGTAACAATAGTATCAATGAATTTCTCGATGATTAAACGAATAAAAGGCCTGCTTCATCACTAGGTGATGAATCTGTAAATGCCTTCTATGCAGTGCCAGACCTAATAGGCTAGCGCAGTAAAGGGATAGGCCACAAGTCAGTCTACCAACCATAAATAGCAATTTACAGATGCATTCAAGAATTCTGTCCAAGACTACTCTAGGCTATACTCAATAGTCAATACAAAGATAATAATAAACCATGTGATTGTATTTCATCAAAAATTGATATAGGTATTTCATCAACTTTTGGTAGAAAGGTAGAGATAGCAAGTTTCATAAACTTCAACTGACAGCTATATTGTACTTTGCATTAGTGTAAAGTAATGTAAATAAGTTGGAATCAGATACCTTCAAGCTGGAATCAGACAATGCAATAACACCAGTTAATTTCCAACGCTCGGATCGGCTTTTGTTGATAATTGCCTCCGGTTTTTGTGTTTGACTTTCCTGAACATTTGAGGTTCTTCTTGCACTTGGAGCCGGACCGCCTGTATTCTTAGTGATGGGGCCATCCTGTTGGAGAGTAGTGCAACAAGTAAGTTGACTGTAACAAACTAGATAACATGTATGTCGTGCTTCTAAATTTGACTCCTTACAAAGTTTTAACATTGCAATACGGACATGGCAGGAAGCCAAGAACTACGACTTTACCACCATTTCCCCTAAACATCACAAAATTCCAAGCATTAAAAGAAAGGCCATCAAATTGAAGTTAAATCAAGCTAGTTATCCTATGGGCACGATGAATACTAAAATTTCGTTCCTCTTCAAGCAGCCCTAAAAGCTCAACTGATCCAAATCGAACTTTTGCACGTGCTCACCGACTGCACCCAATCCCAAACGGTCCATTGCTAACAATACAATACTAAAATTTCGTTCCTCTTCAAGCAGACCTAAAAGCTCAACTGATCCAAATCGAAGTTTTGCACGTGCTCACCGACTGCACCCAATCAGACCTAATTGCTAACAATATGAAAGGTTATCGAATGGACGCAGCAAAACAACGCCCAAATCAGGAGAGATCAAGGTTAAGTGTTTTACCCCCTGATGGAGACCCTGTGAAGCTATGAGCATGACCTTGGATCCGTCCACCAACTGCAACGAGCTCAGGCTCGCGGCGTCCGCGAGAACTTTGCCTAAAATCACAAGGGAGTCAGGCAACAAGAAAGTATCGACAACTAGAAGCAAATTGGCGCTCAGGGGGTAAGGGTTTGGGATTCGGTGCCTTTGCAGATGAGCCTCTGGCCGCGGGGGAGGACGTTGGTGAGCGGCTGGAGGAGGCGCTTCAGCTCGGCGGTGGAGGCGGCCGGCGAGACCTCCACTGGGATGGTCCGCCCGGCGAACTTCACGTGGACGGTGATGGTGGGCGGTGAGCTCTCCATGGCCTCCCCCCTTCTGTTCGATCCAGCGAAGGCAACAGAAGGGCTGAACTGGCTGGCCCCCTTTCAGTTTTCACTTGGGTAAAGTGCATTCTGCACTTCTATTTCTCCTCCTTAACTCACCTTAGAGCATCTCCAAAAGATGTCCAATAAATTCACACCTTAAATCTCTTTTTACAGATCCTAACCACGATATAAGGTCCCAAAATAATCATTCCCTCCAACAGATACCCTAAACTAGAAAAACAGTATTGGGAGTCTAGATCATCCTCTATAAGTAGAGAGCGAGAGCCTATTTTTTTGGTGTGTTCTATTTTTGGGAGTCTATTTGGGAATCTGTTGGAGCTACTTCTTACCCTTCAACTCTAAAATTTAAATATTAAGAGCCATATAGAGTATCTCTTGAAGATGCTCTTAGCTCCACTTTCCAAACATAAATTTTGGTTTATACGTTACGGCTGCTAGTAAAATTCGATAACATTTTGTTTTTGTCATCGAGGAATATTGTATTTCTCACTGTGTTTCTTTTGATGGAATATAGAGGACAAACATAGATATACGTGTCTATCGGGTTGCAAAAAAGTGTAGAACGCACAATTTTCTACTGAAGATATACGTACGTGTACTATAAATAAGACATACTGTCTTAATCCTACATAGTAGGCAATAAACAATAACAAACACACCCACTCCAACGGGAAGCAGAGTAGAAGCTATGGGCATGGCATCAAAATCTGGAGGCACTGCCATGGCAGAGCTGGTGTAGGTGTGAGGTGGACGAAGGCCATTGACGCACGAGCCTGCATCAGTGAGAAGGCGCGACATGCTGACGAGTGGGATGCGGTCCTACTCGTCAGCTATGGGATTTAAGTGGACAGAGGATAAGCATAACTTCATAAATACGCCTTCGGAAAAGAGGAAGCGAAAAGGATAAGTGAAGAAAGCTTATTTGCTCTGGTGAAAGGTTTGAGAAATTTTTAGACATAGCAAATTGGTTTCAAAACTTATGAAACTTTTTGTGGAGGCTCTTGGTACAGTTAAGAGTATTGTATAATTTTTTTAAAAAAATTTATCTATCTTAGATTTTTCTCAAAAATTCTGTAAAGGTCACTGTTTCATTAGAAAGTCACTATTTTGTTTTGGGAAATTTGAGAAACATGTTCAAAAATGTTCAAATTTTATTTCCAGCACCATGAACTTATTTTCAAGTTTTTGAAATGGTTTCTACTATGAATTCTCCTTTGCCACTTTACAGATTATCTTTTCATATTCGATTTTGAATTCAAATTGAATTTCATCTATTGTACATTTCTTTTCCAAAAATTTGCATTCACAAGTCATTTAGTTTCAAAGTTCCAAAAGCCCGTATTTCTTGATCCTAACTTCGATTGAACTTGTTTAAATTTCTAAATTCATATAAAATCAAAATCTATCTAAATCTTTCTTGTTTTCAAATATTTGGAGTTTATTTGAATTTTATTTGAGTTTGGTGGGTTATTTTCACATGTAGAGTGTGATGATTCCGAGGATTTCTTCGATGACAATTCTCACCATTTCATGAGGCAAGATAAGTTACACACCTTGATTATATTGATCCCAATTTACAAATAAAGTTATGTTACTTTAAATTATTCTGTATGCATATTTTTATTCAACGTATTTTAATTCAGTTTTAAACATAGTTATTGTCTACTTGTTAATACCTCCTTTGATATTGATTCCCAGATGCCTTGTCACCCTAGAATAATACTCTAGTTAGTACACTAGTATTAGCTAGAGAATTCTGTAGCAAATATTTAGACATGCTTAGAAATAATCCTAAGCTTGGGGTACCTTAAAATGATGAGTTTTAATATTATATTGTTGACTTTGGTGAGTTAAGAAATTCGATGAAATATTTCAAAATAAAATATAAACCCTGGTTTAGACTTAGGTATTGGTATGGTCGTGGGTGCTTAAAAACTGGCACACATGGTTGTTCAATGACACAACAGTGATGCTGTCACTAGGGGTATGTGGGAAGAGCCTCAGTCAAATTAAGGATTGGTTTATGAGCTAATGTTACAAAGCCCTAACATACTACCACAAGGTTGGTATAGGATAGTTATGGTTGACTAATTTGTGGGTCCCAACTTGAATCTCGCTATAGGTTGAATGTGAGCATGGCGTAGACCGCGAGAAGTCTCATATGGCACAAGAGGGGGCCCCAACTTACGGATTCATGTTGTAGTGAAACCTTAATGGAGACGTGGCTCGGTTGATGGCTTTGCATTAAAGTCCTTATTATTATTTTCTCAATCGCATGCTTACGAAAGTGTGTAATAGCCGACATTATAAGTTAATCATACCTTGTGAGTAAACTTATACCACCTCTGTAGAGTGTATAATATATCCTAGATAGCTGTGCCCACGGTCATGGGCATGCTGAGTAAAGTTTTTCATAGACTAGACTTTGTTTTTTAAATAGTTTTAAAAAAATGCTTATGTATGGATGAAATTTGCATGAGATCTTTTTGGGAAAATGGTCTGGGTGGGAAACCTGTTGTTTGGTTAGTGTCGGTTGGTGTCTGTGTTAATAGTATTAATTTATTTAAATTGCTATCTTTACTTATTATATTAAATTTAGCAATTTTTAATCTATTTACTATATTTCTTTAAATGTTGTTTTACATTCATATAACCCTATATACCTTCACGTGCTAGCCTTGGATTATTGTTGCATTTTCCCATGTAACTTGTGAAGTATATTTTATGTGCTCACTCTTACTAATTTTGTTGCTCAGAGGACTACTTTAACTTTGGTGAGGATCAAGATGTATAGGCTGCCTTTTACTGTCGTTTACCTATGGGCAGACTTGTTGGGCTTTTTATGCTTTGATGTTTATCTTCCACTACTATTATTTAAATTTGTCCTATGTGCCGTGGATGTAAACCTTGGCCATAAGGTCGTACTCTTTTAATTAATAAATTTGTCATTGTTCATGATATGTATCCTGTTATCACTGTGTGCACCAGCTGATCCTATACTAGTGTGATTAACACAGAGGGTTTTGGAATTGTTGCTCCAAGGGTCGACAACTACCATTGGGCAGAATTACCGTTGTGTAAAGCACGGTACTATCTCCTTCTGGTACTACCGGTGTCGAGATCACGGTACTACTGTGTCAGTTGGTGAAGCAATCATCAGAGACTACGTGGTCAAAAACCAATGCGGTCGAACACCAACGTGGTCAAAAACTTACATGGTTGAACACCAACATGGTTAAAAACTAACGTAGTCGAAAACCAACGTGGTCGGAAACCAACATGGTTGAAGATCAACGTGGTTGAAGTAAGATCTATGTGGTCGAATGAGACAATGTAGTTGAAGTAAGATCAACGTGGTCAAACCAAAAGATGTGGTCGAAAGCCTTCGCACGACTCTTTAAATACTCTTTCTCTCTCTCCCTAGTGGTATTTCCGCCCCCCGCCGTTCGCGTCCATGCTCTCTCCCAAAGAAAACCTCCAAAATTCTCTCAAGAAATCTTCAAATCTTCTCAGGATTTCTTCGATTCCTGTTAATCTCTTGGTGCCTAAGGGTTCCTCTCATTCAATTTTCAAGGTAAAAGCGTTTCTCAATCCCCTCTTTTACCATGCTTTAGAACTAGGTCAAAATAGGTTTCTTCGAGAATTTGGATGATTTAGTAAGTTTTCTTGGGCAAATTGCTAAAACCGGTGTCCTATGATGTCTATGTATCAATCCCATGGATTCAAACCATGCAAAACACCAGAAAAATTGCATATTGATTTGCCCAAGGACTTGTTCAGAGAAAGCGGTAGTACTACTCGTCATGAGCCTGGTACTACTGCTCTTTATGCGTCGGTACTACCGGTTTTTCTGACAAGACAACCACTTCGTTTCATTCAATTTTAAACCTATTTTGGATGATTCTTAATTTCTCCTTGTTATCTATTCTCTCTGTTTGAAGATGCCTCGGACCAGGAACGCCACTCGTAAGTTCTATGCCACTCTGAGGTCAAGACCTATTCTCCCTGATCAAACCTCCTCTCCTCCTCAGCCGCTTGCAGCCCAGGCTCTTGCCCCAATACTCTAAAGCCAATCCAGAGGAAACTCAAAAGGGTAGGGAAGATAGAGGCAAGGTTGTAGCTTCTGAGCCAGAAACAGAATCTGATCATGAGGAGTGCTCTCCTCATGATGAATCAGATGAAGAATTGGAAGAGCCTAAGGAGGAACCAATCAACCTATGAACAATCACTAGTGATGATTACATCATACTACGTCAAAGAAATTAGTTTATGCTCCCAAGGACCACTACAAATCCGAAGTTCCACACTAGAATTCAGGAGTTGGTGTATGAACAGATGTATGGCCCCCACAAGTAATTTGTTGATCACAAATTTGTGGATTGGGCACATCTGAATTCCTTCAATAAGTATGATGGAGCATACCTACTATTTCAAAGGGCCAGCATCCATGACCTTGTAGCTCTAATATGCGACTACAATGAGGAAATCATTCGGCGATTCAATGCCACTTTATATGTGTCTCTTGATTTCTATCATATGGCATGGATGACAGGGACTACCTACTTGGATTGCCATAAGTATGAATTTGAGCTAGCTCTCAGGACCAAGTCAAGTAGCTATGAGAAAGTTTATGACAGAGCTGTCCTTTTGGTCCCAGCCTGGACGGAGTTTTATGATGGAAATGTAAGATATACTCTAGGCAAGTTAGCCAGTCTTCTCCCTATTCTCAGCTTGATCAATAGGATCATCAACTATACCATTCTCTCTAAGAGCGGGAATTATGATGCCATTAGAGGACATGTTGGAACTTGATAGATAATATTACGCATGGTAGGAAATTTGATGTGGTAGATCTTATTCTTTGGGACATTGCTTCCTCTAAGAATGATCGAGTCAAAAAAAAATCAACTACGCTTCTTATATCATGACCTTGATCATCCGAAAGAATGGATGTCATAGAGGTTGAGCTCCTCCCACAAGCCCAACAAGCCATGAGAGGCTCCTCCTATCTCTGCAGCTCCTCCTCAAGCATAGGAGGAAGAGGTAGCTCCCACTCCAGCATTAGCAGATGATACCATTTTGCTTTCTCAGATCTACTCTGCAGTGCTAAGGATAGAGGGATGCCAGTTGAAGACAACTGCATAACTTGCTTCCTTGACCACCACAGTTTCTATTCTTGGGGACAAAGTATCCTCTCTTAAGCGTGTTGTAGCTCATCCTCTCTCTCCAATCCGATACGGCTGCCGTCACTGCCGTAATCCTTCGCCTCAGGGACCGCAGGAGTAACCCTTTTTGGTATTTTGATGCCAAGGGGGAAGAAAAGGAAGGCACAAATGGGGAGAAGCAAAGTAAAGGAGTAGCAAGAAAATCTAATCTACTATATAGTACCTACATGTATGTTATGTCTCCTTGTGATGTAATGAACTTGTGAACTTTGTCATGGTGTTAGGTTTTATGCTATGTAAACATGTTATGTAATATGTTGAACTTGATATTATGGTTAAGATATGTTACTCTCAATGAATTGCAATCATTATCTTGTTGAGTTTAATTATAGTATTGTCAATTCCCTCAAGTTCAACAAACAAAAGAAACTCCACCAAAATTTTCAAAAATCTCTATATATGCTTGCAAAGAAACTTTTTAAATTTATATGCAAATGTTTAGGGGGAGCGTTCTTTTGAAATGACTTTAAAAGCAAATAATTCTCAAAATCCATTTGAGCTCATTGCAAGAATTACTTGTCTTTCAAAGCCATAACACGAATATAAAACTCGTTTTGTTTAACAAGTGGTATATTCAAAATTCTATCTATCTCACATATTGATTGGATTGTCATCAATTACCAAAAAGGGGGAGATTAAAAGCATCTAGGCAAATAAAAATTGTTTTAGAAATTAATGAAAATATGTGAATATAGGACTAACATGTTTATCGAGTGTTTAAAAGGTTTAGTCCCCATTGTGAATGTGACAACCTGGAGATACATACTAAAGGTCAACATAAAGATCAATATGGTTCAAGACAAATGTATAAGTAGTCTAAGATCTCTTTTTAGTTTTATCGATCTTAGGAGAAAAGGTTGGAAGACTGTATTTTAATTTAGATGTCGTACTATTAAGAGGGATCATGACTAGCAGCTTGACAACGTGTTCTTTTGCCATTGGATCAATCTAGAATCATGCATGCACTTAAAATTTAAATTAAAAGCCAACTGTGCATTCTCAGAAAAATCGATAGTACCGGAGTTTACATGGTGGTACTACTACATTGCGGTATAACTAGGAAGGTGGTGTGGTACTACCGCATTCCGGTTAGTCCAAAACCTAGTTGGTTGTACATATTTTCCAGAGAGAAACCTTTGGAGTATGTTTGCTCTCCTGGAAAATGGTAGTACCAGAGTTCATTTGGCAGAACTACCACATCGCGATATGACTATAAATCTTGAGTGGAACTACCGTACACCGAAAGGACCGAAAGTTAATTAGCGGTACATTATTTCCAAAGAGGGCCAAGTTTGGACCTCGCGGTAGTACTGCTTCGAAGAAACGGAACTACCGCATTTACAACGGCGGTAGTACCGTGCCGTAAATTCAACAGATAGTTCAGAGGCATTTAATTCATTTGCTATAGCCATTGCTGTGCAGTCAGTGCAGGTGCGGTAGTACCGACCGATGAACGGCGGTGCTACCACTCGTGATGAACATTTCAGGATCTTGCCTCTAACAGTCAAATTGGTTGGTGGGTGGGGGGTATAAATACCCCTCCACCAACTCAAGGACAGTAAGAATTTGCTCTATTAAACATCCTTAAGCAAGTAGAACACCTCAGACACCTCATTTACTCTATTTTCATCATTTGAGGTACATCCTTAAGCAAGTAGAGCACCTCAAACACCTCATTTACTCTATTTTCATCATTTGAGGTAGTTGAGCCCAAATTCAAGTGCATTCATTGTAGATTGATCTTTGGCACTTGAATTCCGTTAATCGAATATCATGGTTTATTACTCTTGGTATTTGCTAGCACCTAGACCGCTTGGAGAGAATTCGCGCGGTGATCTCTTCAAGGAGATTGTGAAGAGGCCCCGCGCCAAATTATGAGTGGCTCGATGTTCGCCACGAAGAAAGAACAACCACTAGTGGAATCAAGGAGTGATGCTTAATTCGTGGAGCTGGTCCAATTCAATTAGGTTTTTCTCAACATGGATTAGTGAAGACCGATAAGTCTTTGATACCACGTCAAAACGTCACTTCTCTCCATTTGGTTGTTTCTTTGACTCTACTTGTGCATTTATATTCCTAGCTATTGAAATTGTCATTTCTTGTTAAGCTAGAACCTTATTTGTAGAGGTTTGGATTGTCGTGACTTAGCTTTATTAGAATTGCATAGGTATTAAATTGCAATAAAAATCTTACTTAGCTCTAAATTTGTAGAAAGTAATTTTAGAAAGCAAGATATTTTAAAACCACTTATTCACCCCCTCTTGTCGATTATCCTTAATCGTACAGGTACCAGTCCATAATTTAATATAAATACGAGTATATATATATTTATAAGTATATATTTGTTTAATTATATGCACACCAAATGTTACTTGTAATTTTATTCCAAATACATAGTGGTACTGTCAATATAATATATATTTCAATAGACAATATTATCAATTTTACCGGTATGGCCGGTATTAACCGGTATCAAGGCCGGTATTGATGGTATAAAAGCCGATATGACTGGTATTGACCGGTATTAAGCCAGTATTGACCGATATTAAGGCTGGTACAATATATAGAGGTACTTTGTACCTGTTTAGGTGACGGTACGGTATATACCGCTTGTACCGAAATGGTATTTACAACTTCAGGTAAAATTGCCCACTCATCGCGCCACGCGGACAATACTATCATGCGAAACCGAAATTAAATTGTAAAGTTCGAGAGATCAATTGTCTAGTTTCATAATTTGAGATGCTAAATAGACTTTTAAATAAAGTTTATAGTGTTATATGGATTTATTGCAAAGGGAATACAAACGCACATCCGGAACGTGAGTAGTAACATCATCTCATAACTTGTGCTAGATGCACTTCAAAGGAAAAAAAACTTGTGCTCGATTGTACAATTATTCAATTATTATGGGACAATGTCAGCGACAGTGCACACAATCTTTGCCTATAGCAAGAGAGATTTATGCGCGCCTGTTATCATCATCCGCACCTTCATCGAACACGCCGGATGATCCCACCCGGAAGTCCAGCTGCTCCGACGTTCGTCGAATTCGTCCCATCCCTCCACCTTTTTGGGGAAAAAAAAAGGTAAAATGACACTAGCACTGCAAAATGTCTGCATCAGAGCCAAGACCAACCAGGCAATAACGATGTAAAGTTCATCAGCTATACGAAAGTACTGCATATGACTGGATGAAGAGCAAATAGACTATTTATCACATGGTGGGGGTATAAGCATAACGATAACCATAACATGAAAAGTCAGAACTTGGAAACTACTTCAGTGTCCCGAATTGAAACCAGCTATATAAAACAATAAGACACTGGTTACAGATACAAAAAGTGGGCTTTCCTACTCTAAATGTATGTATCTCACGGTTCTCATGGCGTAGCTGATGATCACGGTGCCTAATAAGCACTAGGACGTCACGGCGATGCCGCGGCGATGCTATGGCAAACGTTATACGCTGTAGCCTGTACATATAGGGTCTGTTTGGTTGCCTGCATGGAGGTGACTCGCATCAGCGCATGCAGGGAGATGGTGTTTGGTTGCCTGCATGGGGGGAGAGCCTGCATGAGTGGATGCAAAAAATCAACTGGAGCCAGGCTGAGGAAAAACGTGGCTGAGGAGCTTCCCTCCTCAGTCTGACCACGCTCATGCAGCTGCATGAGCACATGCAGGCAACCAAACAGCCCCATATATGGTCACCTCTCTCTCTCCTGTCTTGATAGCAGGAGGGAGGTCAAGTGACAAATCTAAACTAATAAACCACCAGTTAAAATTATCCTACATCCACCCAACAATTACCTGCTCCATAGTCATGACCTTAACTACATCCACACCACAATATGCACCCAGAAATACACCATCCTAAAAACGTGCGCATCAGATTAACTCTCTTCCATTCTCTCTCCTTACTCAACCATATCCGACGGTCATCCTTCAATGGATCTGCAGTACCCCTCCCGCGTCCCGCTCTCCGCTCCACCCTCACTTCTCCTCCGCCTCCGCCTCCATCTCCCCCGCTCCTCCTCCTCCCCCGCTCAGCCGCCGCCTCCTCCTCCCCGCCTCCATCTCCCCCGCTCCTCCTCCTCCCCCGCTCAGCCGTCGCCTCCTCCTCCCCCGCTCAACCGCCGCCTCCTCCTCCCCCCACCCCTCCGCTCCGCCGCCGCCTCCTCCTCCCCCCACCCTACGCCGCCACCGCCTCCTCCTCCTCCCCCCCACCCTGCGCCGCCGCCTCCTCCTCCCCTCCCCACCCGCGCCCCCTCGATTTTTCCGCTGCTCCTCCCCACCCCCGCGCCCCCTCGGTTTTTCCGCTGCTTCGCCGCCAGATCCGCTCCACCCTCGCTTCTCTCGCCTCCTCCCCCCGCTCCGCCTCCTCCCGTCGCTCCTCCGCTCTGCCCTCGCCTTCTCCTCCCCACCCCGCGCTGCCGCCGCTCCTCCGCTTCGCCCTCGCCTTCTCCTCCCCACGCCGCGCTGCCGTCGCCACCTCCTCCTCGGCTCCTTCGCATCCATGCCGCCCCCGCTCCAATCTCCGATCTTCCCGCGGCGGACGTCGCTTCGTCGACGAGCTCCTCGCGGCGTGGCCGGGTGGAGGCGACCGTCGGGGCCGATTGCGATGCCCGATCCGGGTTTGCGGCGGTGAAACCGAACCCTAGCTTCAGATCTGCCGCGACGGAGGCGGGAGCGGGACTATGAGCAGCGGCGGGGACTTTGGGCGGGCGGCGGCGAGGGCGGCGGTGCGAGCGGCGATCGGATTGGGGAAGGGAGCAACAGGAGGCGCCGTTTCTCCACATCCGCCGCCGCCCTCTACACCGGCCGCCTCCCTTCTCCTCCTTGCCATCTACTCCGACCGCCGACGCCCCTCATCTCCTCCAAATTCACCGGGGCGCAACCTCACCACCTTCGGCCGTCGACATCACCGTCACCTCTCCCCGCCGCTCCTCATTGCATCCTCCCGTGCGCCGCCGACGCCTCAACAGACGAGGCAATGGAGAGCCCCACGTCGCCGGCGTCGCGGGTGGACTTCTACGACTTCCTCGACCGCATGCGCCGCCCCGCCGCCGGCGGCCTCTTCCGCTCCATCAAGAGGTCAGTCGATCACTCGCGCTTGCAAGCTAACCCTCCTCCCCCCTTCACCCCTTACTCCGGTCGCCTCGCCTCCCCTCCCGACGAGCCCTTATTTGTTTGAGTAGTTCTTGACATCTTAAATCGATCGATCGATCGATCAATGGAGATAGTAGGGCATGATGTGCTCCTGTAGATTTAACCCGAGGTTAGTTTCCTCCTGCAGCTTCCTCACGTCCCTCACTTTGGATGAGCCCAACGCCGAGGAGGATGGCAAGAAGGTCCAGACCTTCTTCGCGGCGATGAAGACATCCATCAAGGAGCATCCCTTATGGGCCAATGCTGCTAATCAGGAAATCGATCACGCTCTCAAGGTGAACTTGTGGAAACATTGTTGGGTTTTTCTTTTTTGCTCTTGTTTCGGTGCTGTTCGCATCGACCCATCGCATTAAACGTCTCTGCTTGCTATCTGTGTTAGGGCCTTGAGAAGTATATCATGACCATATTGTTCGACCGCACCTTCGCTTCGTCTGCGGAGGATGCCATAGCTGACATGGAGATCTCGGACAAGATTGCTCTGTTGCAGCAATTTGTTAGCCCTCATCACTTGGACATACCCAAGGTTCTGCGTAATGAGGCTTCGTGGCTGGTAAGGCAATAATTGGCTCGCCTTTGAGTCGGGTTTAACTTCCTGATAGTGTTCCTGTGATTTTTGTTGTTTAGCTTTACACGTTCACTATGCAACATCGCTGTAGTTGTTTACTGTGTGACCAATCAATATACGTTACTCTGTAATATTTATCTACTTGCTTGGATAGCTTTATATATTGATAAAAATGAACCCAAAGAATTGTATTCTGGACACCATGGACAATATATGGTCAAGTTCATTAAGTAGATATTTAATTGATATTTTGTTCCATCTTCCCTTAATACGTTTTTCATGTTTTCTTTGTACTATATAGTCAAAAGTTTTCAATCATGTGATACTCCATCAGTTCAACAATGTATAGAGCTTTCTGATAATCCCACATGAAAGAAATCATTCCAGTCATACAACCAAGGCCCAAGTTAACTCTGACCTTTCTGTGAATGCACATGCCATTCTAGCTTGCAGTTAAAGAGTTGCAGAAGATTAATTCCTTCAAATCACCGCGAGAGAAGCTTCTGTGTGGATTCATACTGTAATACATGTAGACCATCTCTAGCAATTTTTGGTATGCACCAAATACTGTAATGAATTTCTCCATGTTCATTGTCCCCAAAAAAATGATGTGTTTTTCCTTATGCAGTTGATTTTGAATCTTTCATGGATGTCATTTTGTACTATTCATTTTCTGTTACTCCAATTACTTAAGTTTGTTATTTCTTGATAGTGCTTAATTAATTACTTGTTTCCTGCAACCAAGCTGCATGTTAACGTTATATTTCATGGCCAATTCGGTAAATATAAGAGGTGCTTAAGCATAGTATACATTTGTTTGTCTTTTAAAATAAACTTATTTTCTGTTTTCAGGTCATGGGAGGATACATGCTATTCTTTCATATGGGCTGTGGTCACAGATGTTGAGGTATGACATTCATATCCTCTCCTACTAAAATTTTCAGGATTTTCCTTTTAAAATGCATAAGTTCTTGTCAGTAAATGTTGGGCTATTAAAGCGAGCAGTTGGGACATATTTTAGTGAGAAACTTGATTGGATAGAGCTATTAGGTTGTTTTCGCTTTTGGGGATCACCAAACGAGTCCAAGCTGTCTTTAGGGGTCATGATGATGCACATGACGGTGTAGCTCTGGCAAACAATTGCCATCGGGTAGGGTAGAGTAGTTCACGTTTGAGGCAAAGTTTGTCCCAAGACTGAGGATGATGTCGGGAGGCTAATAAAATCTGGAAACTAATAATAAGTTTGGGATGTATTTTCTGATTCCGCAATGTGCTAGAACTGGTGTTGCTGAATTGCTATTGCCCATTGATGATCATATTAATTTTATTTAAATTTCTAGGTAGCCAGAGAGAGACTCTAATTTCATCCACTTCAGTTTTGATCACGAAACTACAAAGATTAAAAACTTAGGCGTAATGGTGTAAACAACCGTCACCCCGCCCTCACAAATCGCCATTATGACCTTCATTTACTAGATGGTTTTGGTATATGCATGAGCGTAGCGATGACTTTCGATTAGCGTTACATCGAGCAGATAACACTATTCGACTTTCTAAGTCAATGTTAAGGGGACCACTGGTTCTAATGTAATGATTAACAAACATAACACATGTATAGCTTCCAAATGAACTCTTGGGATGCTTATTGAATGAATTTGTAAGAATCGTATTCACTGTGCTACTTCCTACAATTGTATCTTGAGTACATTGTTGGTTTCTAACACCTATTATTCAGTTGAACTATCTTCATATAGGATACTCCGATGTGTTTTGGGAACTTGTTAAATTTTCTTTCCTCTAGAAACCGTAGATCTAAATGTCAGATAATATTGGACATGTTACTTTAATAGAAAACAGTTAAATTGATGTTTCTGTACAAAGTAAAGATAACTAAAATACCAAAATTATTGATGCCATCTCATTGCTCATTAACCACTTACCAGTTTCATTATACTTCCAATCCTCAAGAAAGTGATCACGCTCTTCTAGTGTGTCTTGATTATGTTGGCAGGAGATCCAGCAAAGGATGTACTGAAAGATGCTTTACAGGACTTGATGGTGATGTGCCAGCATGTTAGAGGGACTTTCCACAATGCAGTGACTGATTTCCACAATGGGTTCAACTGATCTTTACTTGGTTAGGTAATGTTTCAATCTTCTCTTGAATCTTGTGTGTCAAAAGGTAAATTGTCTTATTAACATCCTTATTATATTATTAGTAAATTTGAGGAGAAAATGGAGGAGCTGATTGGTGTTGCAACAACTCCAAGGCACGCAAATGTGGCAAAACTCGCCTTCATGCAAGGCTTGAGAACAACAAAGCTGGACAAAGCAAAGAGATCAAGGAGGCGTTGCTGAATATTCAGCATATCCGAAAACCCAGATCTAAATGCTTCACATGATTTTGGAGGGATGACGAGGATTACTCGGATGTTGATGTAAGTTAGATTGCAACGATGTGTGCTTTACCTTTTTATATAATTTACTACACAAGATGACAAAATTCATAATATATCTCAAACAACATCAAATTCTAACTTTTTTAATTCATCGAAATTATTCACACATCTATGAACTGCAATGTCTTGCATTAGTTGCATACTCTTGAATTTCAAGTGTCTTGAATTCTTAATCCTTGTAGTTTGCAGCATTGTTACTTGTAGAAGATACTAATCAGTCAACTTTCTGGTAGCAATAACAACAAATTTACTTGTTTGTTTTTAATTATTATTTGTTATCTTCTGCTGCAATGATACATGGTGATACATGGTGATATCTTCTGCTGCAATTATTTGTTAATTATTCAAAGACCTACTTAAGCAAATCAGAAATTAGATGGTTCAGGCGAGACATGACTTATTATTGCCTTGTTATGCATTATAATTGGTGATATACATGAGTGTTTTCCAGATTATATACATGGTGATATACAATTGCGTGAAACTTAAACTATGAAAAAAATATCGTCATTTGGTTGTTTTCATGTGCATCCCTGAAATGACGCTGTGGCGTTAGCACGGGCACTATACTAGTTCTATAAGTAGATGTTAGCGAAGAGTGAACAAGAGTGTAATGGTTACTTACCAACTAAAACTAAAACGGTAGTTTTTTAATTGTACATTTAACCACGAAAACTTGAGATAGAAGCACAATTTGCACCAGACTAACCATTGAGATAAATTCAGCACCTCAAGGATTCCATCATCACATGATTCAAGAAACAAAAAAGCAGCTAAGATATAAAATACATTACTCTCCTGTTCTTTCAACATATGAACCTAAGTGTTTCAATTTTGTGCCAAATATTGGTTTCTTCTGGGTCAACATCTTGGTCAATGCTCACAGCAGGTTAGTCAAACAAGATGTATAAGAATCAGGAGCAAAATTATTTTACAGCTGAAAGGTTTTCGTTATTGGAGAAACAG
This sequence comes from Dendrocalamus sinicus, assembly GCA_036346575.1. Lineage (NCBI taxonomy): Eukaryota > Viridiplantae > Streptophyta > Magnoliopsida > Poales > Poaceae > Dendrocalamus > Dendrocalamus sinicus. The sequence goes on from CM070670.1 coordinate 15,387,232, forward strand.
CACAAATACATGAGACAATGGGGAATATGATAAATTTATGGGAATTATAGAAGAATACAAGGTTGTTTTTATATCCATGGGCAACATAACAAAGGGCCTGTTCTTTTTGGTTGCGGCTTATGGCTTTTGGCTGAAATTTTTGAATTTTGGCTGTTTACGGTACAGATTACAGAGAGATCAATATTCACTTGTAATTTTGGTTGGTACAAATGTTGGGCTTTTAACATGTACTACGTTTAACTTGTAGACCCCGTCTTGAGAAAATACTCCGTTTAAAAGTTAGGTACTGTAGCGGCTGTGAAAAGCCGGCCGGCTGGAGGCCAGCCGAACAGGCCCAAAGATTCATAGTGCGAATAATACAGCAGGATTTTGAAAATTAGACCTACCGATTTTGGTTTTGTGAGACCATGTGGAGGTTACCCCATGGTTGTGATGAGTAATTGACTTTTGGATTAGAGTATGTGTGAAGGTTGAGTTTGGTTTTTGAGGAGTTTGTAAAATATTGCTTCTTGGTCTGTCGACTTCGTTATTTGTCTCGAGTTAGCCTGGCTATCGACTTTGTGGTCTGTGAGTTCATCTGTGTGAGTACTAGAGCTTTCGCTGTTTACGACTTGGTGGTCGGCAGATCTGGTCGGTTCAATCAGCTGTGTACGACTGTGTGGTCGGATGGTCCAATCGACATAACAACCATGGGTTGGTTAAAAGCTTCAGTGCCTGAACGCCCATGTGTGATCGATAGTCGTAGTTGTAATCGATGGTCGTAGCTTACTGCCCGGACGTGATCGGCAGTTGTATGTTGTGATGTTGGTAGATGTAAGCCATAGCGATCATAAGTCGTAGCCTATGATCGATGGTCGTAACTCTTCCTGGTCGTGATCGATAGTTGTTGATGGTTGTAGCTTTCTGCCTGGTCGTGATCGATGGTCGTAAGCTATCGGTTGTGGTAGTCATAGGTCGTAGCAACCTGCTTTGGTAAGTCATAGCTGATGTGAACGATAGTCGTAGCGATCGTTGCGATAGCTGATGTGAACAATAGTCATAGCGATCGTTGCGATAGTCGTACCGTTCTGTGCGGTAGTCTTAGCTTGCGTCCTCGATAGTCGTAGTGTCTTCTACATGGTCGTAGCGGCTTATTGTGTGGTCGTAGGCTGCTGGGAGGATTTCGTGGGCTATGAGTACTTCTTTTCTTGAGCGTCCGAGTACTCATAAGTCGTACCAAATCAGTCGGTGGGTTGAGGATGTTCGCTGGAATATTGATGTTCTAATCAGGGTTGTTCACTAGAATACATTTTGATTGTGCAAATTGATGATCTTTATGTATCATGCGGTGCTACGTGATAGTTTGCTTGTTGGTGTTGGTTACAGGACTTCAGAGTTAGGTCATGGTGAGGCGTAGGAGGACCGGGACTAGGCACAGGGAGGTGTTGAGATTCAGAACAATCAAGAAGAAGCTAAAGATGACCGAGGCTAATGAGGTGGTTGCAAGCCGGGACAACAAGAAACCAGAGCGGGAGCTACCAGAGGTGGACATGATGGGCAACGGTGAGGTAGACCAAGACTAGGCTCAGGGAGGAGTCAAGGTCTAGACGGTCAAGGATGTCGGATGCTGTCATGTGCAAGGAGAAGCACGTGGTGTGCCAAGTGACTTGGCTCGTTTGCAAGCGAGGACGGTTCGGTGGGATTTGGACATGTGAGAGGCTTGACGACAAGTCATTGGGGCCACATGTAAGCTGCATTAAAAAGCATGCGTGAGTAAAACCTGGTGTTAGATGGGGTTAACATATTATCCCCGGTTTAGACTAATGGTTGGATACACTAGGTCTAGGGTTCATTGGTGAGCCTATAAAAGGGGAGAGGAGGCAAGAGAGAGTGAGAGAGATAGTTAGCTAGGTCTGGTGGTGGCTGGCTCCTCCTCCCTCCCATGTGTGTTAGGTTAGAGAATGGGTGTTGACTCTAGAGTTAGAGCTTAGTCCTCCTAAGGAGAATGGCTGTGAAACCAATCATCTTAGCAATACATCAATATTTGATTTAGCTTTTGCGTATCTCTTCTCTGATTGAGTTTGCTTGGCTTCTATTTGATTCTTCCACTGTTCTTCTTTTTCTTCTATTCTACAGTTGTTTCTTTCTCGTCTTGATCTGAGAGAAAGTTCTTGCTTGTCTTGTTGATGATCTGACTTGCTGGGTGTTGTGGAATCATGCTCAAAGCCATCTTGGCTATTCTATTCCCACAGGCATGGTCTGGTTGTCTTTTGGATCTCACAGTTTCAGTTCTTGTGCACGCTCGATGTAATCTCATAAAGCTCTCAATTTGCTTGCTAAGTTTTCAATCAAAGATTAGAGCAACCTCTTGAGACCTTAACCATGTTATGCACAAAGTTTCATGGTCAGTGGATCTTTTAATCAAAAGTTATAAGGAGTTGGATCCTGTGGTCGTGCACTCTCTGTTCTTCCAAGTCTGTTACGACGTGTGACATCCTGAAAAATTTAAATTTGAAAATGTGAAGCTTTTGAATTATTTTGCAATATATTCTCTTGAAATTTGGATTTTATGGTGATTCTCTGAGCTTTGGTCGAGATAAAAAAAATTGAAGAAACTCATTAGTAGTACCCTAAAAGGAAATGTGCAAATAGTAGAAAACTAAAATTTTAAATACGAATCTGAAAAGATGATCCAGTACAAGGAGAGAGAAACCTGAGTTAATAATAATAATAATAATTCACATTTAAATAGTTGAAGATTTAAAGCTTAGATTCTTAATGTCATGCAAAAATCAGTGATCATAAATATGAAACAAAAATTTAAATCAAAATTCCCAAACAATGTTATGGCCTTCTTCTTCCCTTTTTCTTTTCCATTTCCTTTTTCTCTCTCTCTTCCATGTGGGCCAACCCATTTATCTCTCCCTCCTCTTTTCTGCCGGCTGGGCCCTCTTCTCTTTTTCCATATCTTTCCCTCCACTCACTCCATTCCTCTCACTGCCAGTGGGCCAGCCCCCTTCGCTCCTCCTCCTTTCTTTCTTCCTCCTCCCCGATCCTTCTTCTACGTCGCGCTCTGCCTCGCCTCCCCGTGGCGCTCATGCACCCCACCGCCAGCGCTTTACCCCTACTCGTCCATCATTGCCGCATGCCTGCCCCATCGCCATCACGAGCTGCCGCAGCCCACTTCTCCTCCTCCCCCCCGCTCCCTTTTCTCTGCTTCGCGCCTGCTCTTCCTCCCCGTGGCGCCCATGCGCCCGGCTTCGTTGCTGACCCGCTCCCGTCGCCTCGCACACGGCAGCGCCCAAGTCACCTCGACGCAGGCACCCATACTTGTCTCTTCCGCGTGCCCGCAATTCCCGCCTGCGCGCCGCGCACCCGCGCCCTGCTCCGTCGTCCCCATGCCTGCTGCGCCTCTGCGCTCCCACGTCGCCTGGTCATTTCGCCCCATATAAGAACGCGCGCGCCCTCTCCAGTTCCTCACCACACCTCCGACACCCCGCCCCTACGGCGAATTGCCCTCCCGTGCAGCATAGAGTGCCGGCTGCCTCCTTCTTCTTCACCTTCGGCCATCGGGAGGCCGGCCGCTTGGAACCATTTTCGGCCGATTCCGCCGCCCGGGAGCTCCACCGTGGCCCCTTCAACTCTCCCCCACTGTCGCCCAGGCCCTTCCCCACCTCTTCATCGCCGGCGCCGAGCGCCACCACCTCCCAACCCCGCCTCACGCCGCCAGCCCACCTCGGCCCCTCTCCGGCCCCGCCGTCGCTTCCGGTGAGTTCCCCATGCCCCTCTCCAGCTCACGCCTACCCAGACCCCCTTCTCCTTCCCCTCTGGTGCCGTCGCCCCGTGCGCACCTCGCCGTCGGCCGCATTGCGCCGCTGCCCACCTACCCCGTCGTCGCTCCAACCGGTACGCCGCCTCCCGTGGCTAGAATAACTTCCCTGTGACCCATTTTGACCGGTCCTAGCAACCCCTCGGCCACCGTCCGCCGCCGGCGACGTCAACCCCGAGCGCCGGCGCGGCTCCTCTGCTTTGACCCCGGTTGTAACTCGGCATAATTAGATTTCTCCTCTTCCCTCTTTCAGCCCAGGCCGTAGGCCCATTTGGCTAGCAACGCTCGAGTAACAAATCATCAACCGAGAGGTCCTGAGTTCGATTCCAGTCGGCTTCAATTTATCCCCCACATTTTTGTTCTACTTTTTATAGCTCAAATTAATTGATAAAAATCAAGAAAAATTACGTAATAGTTTAGAGAAGCTAATAAAATTTAATTAGTATGTAAACTAAGGTTACTTAACATTTTAATATGTGATTATTTACTATATGAACAACTAATATAGTTTAGATATTTAGATGAGGTCTAGTTATCAATTAAAGTCATTAATAAAATGTGGTTTAGGTATAGTCCAAAATTAATAAAAATTCTACTCAAAAATACATCCATAAAAGGTACAAAATTTATTAGGAGATACATGAGCTTAATACGTGTCTAATCAGGGATTAGTTAATATCATGGCTAGTATGCCTTTAGCATCCATTTTAAATCTAATCTTAAATTAAAGTAAAGACTTAGGAAAAGTTAGGGAGTTTATGTATGATTAGCGTAACTTTAATATTTACATTGTAAATCTAATTATATAGTAAGGCATTAATGAGGAGAAGCAGCCTTTGGATAAATGTATATATTTAATGAAAATGGCCTTTAATTAACATGTAAGCATATTTGCCCAATAGTTATCATGCCATCAATAAACAAACCTCGGTGACATATTTTAACATAATAGCCCCAGGTCATCAAGTAACAAAATAATCTCACAGACATATAGGTACTTTAAAGTAAAGATGTAACCATTAACACGAAGCAATTAGGGTCACATAAAAATGATACCTACTTTTATACTAAGCTCTGCTCAGATAACTAAGTTAGGAGTAAAAGTAAGCCTAATGGTAGCTAAAGCAAATGCAAGGTAATAAAAGTGACATTAATTAAATTTAATGTTAGTTTTAAGTGAATAACGATACTAAACATAAATTTTATAACAAGCTAGAACCCGTATAAATAGACCCTAATTCAAATTAAACTTAGCCTAGTAATAAATGGAGGTACATAAAGTATCATGTCACAAAATGCTATAGACATAGCCCCATAAGATTAACTCTGTAAGCCAAAATTTGCAAATATTGCTTATATACACATATATATCATATGCTCTGAACATTAACACTCGACAAAATACACCGAGTCATAGGCCTAACCTAACTCATGGAACTTCCTTGATAAATACAAAAATAATAAAAAGAGATTATTAACAAAAAGATCAAGTCATCATAATTCTACCACCGGCCTTGCCTCAAATCACCCGAATCACCCATTAACTTATAATAAAGCTAAATTGAGTTTATTCGGATTTATTTGGATCCTTTGAGTTATTTGCTTTTACTTGTATTCAGTCGTTTAGCGTGTAGTTAGAAACTGGAGTCCTGAAGCATCAAGGGATCAAGCAAGATTAAGAGGGAAGAGAAGAAAAAGACCCGAAGTTCAAGAGAAAGCATTGTGTGAGCTCAAGACCGCGATAAACCGCGCCAGGCGAGTTAACACTTTGATCATTTTGAACCTATGATTTTGCAAAGTTAATTTCTTTTAAATTATCAACATGCATGCTGTTATTTTATGTGGAAAAATATGTTCATTTTCAGAAATGGTAGTTATACACCTAATATAATGCTTGCTAATAATGATCCGTTGAAATGCTTGGACAATGTGAACCTTGTCGCCTTAGCAAAGTTTATATTATCATAGCTTTTATTAGTAAGTCCAAATAAATATTGCGATGCTTAGTATTGCTAGATAAAACGGGGGTACATAGCTGCCCCAAAAACAACACTTGCAAAGTATGATATGTTTTGGGACAGTCATGGATGGAATGACTGTAGTAAGTGAACACAATATTTTCTACCTCTGAAAAATCCTAAAATTGCTTAAATACCTGGATGGATGGTTTGATGGCTGGTATGTGGTGCAGTGGTTGCACAAAATGTGAGATGTGGTAGAACCATCCGGGTAACCTTAAGGACTGAATCTTGTCATGTCAACCCGTGTAAAACAGTACAACCACAAGTCTGTAAAATACAATTTGGCTAAGTAAACTTATCGAATTCCGGACTCATCTCACTGGTAGTGGATTGATGGGACTACGCTATGGCAAGGGGGCCTAAAGGGACACCAGTGGAGGGTGAAGTTGCCCAGCTGTCCTAACGTTGCGGGAAGTAGAAGCCCGAGCTGCGTTAGTGGCTGTGGGAAACATCCCGCGCATAGATGGGACCCACCGCAAGTGGGCGGCTACCCATAAGGTGAGATGAGAGAAGGAACTAGATATTTTGAAAAGTCACTGTGATGGTCTGCTCAACCACATGTCTAAGGCATCATGTGGGGTAACGAGTTGATTGTCTCTTGTGGTGAAAGTGTACAAACTCTGCAGAGTCAAAACTATTCGAATAGCCGTGCCCACGGTCAAGGGCAGACATGGGAACTTAACTAGATATAGTTCTATTTCAAAAATCTTGGTGGGTGATAATGGAAATGTGTAGGACTGCTGATGATCCTGGTTTGGAATTGTCCTGGGTGTCGTCCCAGTGGTAAGTTAAGCGGCTATAACGCTGAAATATGTATATGATACAGATGCCATGTAACGGTGGATGGAATCTGTGTCAATTATAAGATCAACTTACTTTACCAATATAAGTCTTGAGTTTAAAATTGCTAGGTCTTAAGAATTTTTTTAAGTAATTGTATTCAAAAGCACTCTTCGCAAAAATAAAATAAACCCGAGCCATCCTTTGACTAGCCATACATGTTATATATTGCATTTGGTGTGTTGGCTCGCGGAGCACGGGGTTGGAGTGCTCACACTTGCTTTTGCGACAAATTCAGAAGCAGGAATCAGATCAGTATGCTTCAACAATACTTTTGGATCATGATGGCAAAGAAGATGTCAAGAACTAGGTCGCGAACCTCCAGTTGGCTGCCTGTGGGCATGTCCTGAAGGTCCCACCTGTGTGCTTCGTTCTTCCGCTGCTGCAATTTAATGAATTCGGCGTAAACGTCCCATAAGTAAGTTTACCATTATATTTATGCTTCCGTATGATATGTACTTTGATATTCAGAACTGTAATCTGTGAGCACTATCTACTAATCCAGGGAATAGTGCGATGGAATCACAGAAGATTCCGGATTGTAAAATCTGGGTCTGACACGACGGCTTCTAGTTTCAACCACGGTCAAGTTTCCGATCATTTACAATGTTTTCGACCACGTTCAATCTTCCGATCACTACACATTCTTATGTTGTCATTTTGAATTTGAACTAAAACAGTCAGCGCAATCTTTGTCTGGAACGTCGATCAGTTTTACGATCAAGTTGGTTACAACCACGGTCGAGTTCCAGATTACATCATGTTGCTTTCAACCATGTTCAGCATTCTGAGTGCCTCATGTTTTTCCTGTCTTCGCTTGAGTCTGAACTGAAACAGTCGAGCTATTCACTATTTGAAATCTCAATCGCCTTTATGATCATGTTGGTTTCAACCACGGTCGAGTTTCATATCGCATTGCGCTGTCTTCGATCACGCTCAGATCTTTCAATTATTTTGTGTTCTTCTGTTGAATCTGAACTGAAGCAGTCGGTTGTCGGTGCACTATCTGGAATGTCGATCAGCTTTACGACTACGTTGGTTTCGACCGTGGTCAAGTTCCAGACTGCATCACACTGGTTTTGATCACATTCATTTTTCTGACCACTTCACTTTTTCCTACCGCATGGGGTTTCTGACTACTCACGGATCCTCATTTTCTCTAGTTGATTTTTGAGTTGAATTGATCATGCTGGTAGCAGATCTTTCATTGGCCTTCGACCTCGTTGGTTGTTCGACCACCTGTTGGTTTACGACCACATAGGTTACGACCACATTGATCTTTTGGTTGCAGTCTGGTTTCGACCACGTTAGTTGTTCGACCACCTCTTGGTTAATGAACACGTTGATCATTTTGGCTGCCGACTGGTTCCAACTATGTTGGTTACTCGACCACTCATTGATGTTCAACCATGTTGTTTACGACCACGTTGGTTTCGACTACACCCATTTTTGATCACGTTGATTTAAGTCTCGGTGGTTATCAACTACAGTGATTTCCATTCAATAGTCGATTTTTGACCACGTTGAACTTCCGACTACACCGGTTTCCAATGTATAGTCAGCTTTCGACTACGGTAATTTCCTACCACGTTGTACTTCCGCCTGGTAGTCGGATTAACGACCACTCTATCAACTCTTGACCACGTTGTTGAACTTACAACCACGTTGTAAGTTTTTGACCACTTTGCCAGTCTTTGACCACAGTGTGTTTTCTTGTTGTATTCTCTCTGTTGCTGCGGTTTTCAAGTGAGTTTTCAACCCTAATCTTTATAGCTCTGTAGCTATCAGAGAAAACGGGTTAAGTGAATATTTAGGAAGAATTTAAAAGCACCATTCACCTTTCCCCTCTGTTGCCTGTCCGATCCTATAGATTTAAAGATAAAACTGTTAGTCTTTGAAGGCATGATAGACCTTCCCAGCAGATGTTGCCATTAGCTATACCATTGGCATTTAGGAGCAATTTCTACAAGATGAAATGACGAAACTTTCAACTATATTTCCTTATGAATGAAGAAAATGTGTCAATCGACATGCTGGGTAAGAACAATCACATTTAAAGATTTAAGAACAGTGATTTTCTGTGGAATTGCTTCAATGCAGTTGTTACTGACATCTAGTTGTTACTGACATCTAGTACTCGTGTGGAGGCCATAATCCCAGACTTCCTCAGGCACTGCCTATTCGAAAAGACAATCACAGAAAGAAAGTCCAAAACAACAACTGAAAGGGAAATTGTGTTTTTGAAAATAAATAAAAAAATTTAAAGTACTTTAAAAATAGTAATTCAAAAAGGTAGAAGCATGGTTGTTGAGGCTTTGGTATATTAGCGATATATCATCGGTATAGCAACGTGGCGGACTGGAGGGACGGCATGGCCCTGCGGCGTATGGCGTCCGCCATGGAGGCGATATGGCGCTGTGGCGGTGTCATGGCGACATTATGGCTGTAAGGCGTCGTCGGTGGATGCCATAGGGGGAGGAGTTAAAAGTCACTTGAGTTAAGACTCTAATCCAGACGCATACTCCGTAGCTCACGTGTTGGGGTTTTAGGAGAAGTCTCTACCACTGCCCGAAAAAGCGAGGAGTCGCCACCACCACCAAATCCACCATCAGATCCACTGTCGGATCCGGTCTCCTCCACCAGATTGTGCATCCACTGCTTAGCCAGCTCCTGCTTTGCCGGCCAGCTCTCTGCCGCCTCCTTCGGTCTGCCGCCGCCTCCTCCAGTCCACGCCTCCTCTGTCGCAGAGACTCCAGCGGCTGTGAGCCAGTGAGTCGAGAAGAGGGACCGATCGCCGACGACCTGGCTCGGCCTCGTCGGTGCCGGAGGTGGAGGAGATAGTGGAAGGAGGGAGAGAAGCAGTGGGGGCGAAGGAACAAATGCCAAGTTCAAGAAAACAGGCGGCGGCTAGGGTTATGAGGAATTTTGGTATTTTACCATTTAGTCTTATCATTTTTTAAAACTGCAAAAAAAATCCTTCTTTCTTTGTATTTATTCTGTTTGGCCTTTAAACGAATAAAAGGCGTGTTTCATCACTAGGTGATGAATCTGTAAATGCATTCAATGCAGCGCCAGACCTAATAGGCTAGCGCAGTCAAGGGATAGGCCACATGTCAGTCTACCAACCATGAATAGCAATTTACAGATGCATTCAAGAATTCTGTCCAAGACTGCTCTAGGCCCTACTCAATAGTCAATACAAAGATTGTATTTCACCAAAAATTGATATAGGCATTTAATCAACTTTTGTTAGAAAGGTAGAGACCGCAAGTTTCATAAACTTCAACTGACAGCTAAATTCTACTTTCAATTAGTGTAAAGTACTGTAAATAAGTTGGAATCAGATACCTTCAAACTGGAATCAGACAATGCAATAACACCAGGTAATTTCCAACGCTCGGATGGGCTTTTGCTGATAATTGCCTCCGGTTTTTGTGTTTGACCTTCCTTAACATTTGACGTTCTTCTTGCACTTGGAGCTGGACCGCCTGTATTCTTAGTGATGGGGCCATCCTGTTGGAGAGTAGCGCAACATGTCAGTTGACTGTAACAAACTAAATAACATGTATGCCGTGCTTCTAAATTTGACTCCTTACAAAGTTTTAACATTGCAATACGGACATGGCAGGAAGCCAAGAACTATGATTTTACCACCATTTCCCCTAAACATCACAAAATCCCAAGCATTTAAAAGAAAGGCCATCAAATTGAAGCTAAATCAAGCTAGTTATCCTATGGGCACGATGAATAATAAAATTTCGTTCCTCTTCATGCAGCCCAAAAAGCTCAACTCATCCAAATCGAACTTTTGCACGTGCTCATCGACTGCACCCAATCCCAAACGATCCATTGCTAACAATATGATAGATTATCGAATGGACGCAGCAAAACAGCGCCCAAATCAGGTGAGATCAAGGTTAATTGTTTTACCCCCTGATCGGGGGCGGATTTGGGCCTATGATAGCATAAGCTTCAGTCCAGGATGTGAAAAAATTACTAGTTCAAGTAATTTTAGCCCAGCCCGGGTATAAATCATGTAATTTAGCCCACGTTATTTCTAATTCTTAATCCTCTTCCCACGAATCGAGCCCATTTAAAATCCCAACACATTCCCTCCCTCCCGCTCTTGTGCTCCCGATATAACCCAAGCCCACATCCCTTCAACCCTAGCGCCTCCTTTCCAGTCTCCCCATATCCCCGAGCGAGTCTCCCAAGTCCCAGCCGTCGGCGTTCGAGTCTTCATCTTCTCACCGTCTCGCGCATACTTAGGCGCCACGCCGCTCCGCCCTCCCCTCGCACCCTCACGGCTCGCATGCTGGCTAGCGGCATGGCCCCTTGGCGGCTTGGCCCCTCCCCTCGAGCTCACGGCTCGCGTGCTGGCCGGCACTTAGCGCCCGGCGGCAAGCCCCTCGGCCCCTCCCCTCACGGCTCGCAACTCGTGTGCTAGGCTACTAGTCGTGGTCAACACTCACCGCCTTGACAGCAAGCCCCCTCGTCCCCTTGGCCGCTCGGCAGCTCGGCCCCTCCCCTCGCCGCCATGCGTGATCTTATAGTCTCTGTCAGACCCGGATTTTTCAATCCAGAATCTACTGTGTTTACTGCACTATTCCCTGGATCAGTAGATAGTGCACACAGGAACATCGCTATATCATTTCATACATCGCTTGAATAATAATAATAATATTGCAGAATTTAAAATACGCCACGTTGAGCGAGAGTTTTACAATAAGGGCCGAATAGGCCAAATGTTCATCATTACAAACTTGCAGCGGAAATATAAGCAAAAGTAGAACCAACGCCACAGGCAAGCGACTGGGGGTAGATTGGCATCACTTATATTATCCAGGTGAGATTAATATATGTGCACACAATCTCCATCAAGTCTTCTTGTCTACGACCAAAATACGCCAATAACGCCCTTAGTTGTCGTCATGGTTCCTTCCATCATTTGTAGGAGCGTCCTCATGGTCATAATGTCCTTGAACTCCTGTTTCTGAATATTGTCGCAAAAGCGAGCGTGAGCACTCCGACCCCATGCTCCGCGAGTCAACACACAAGATATGCAATATATGTAACATGCTCAGCTTGTCAAAGGATGGCTCAGGTTTATTTTATTTGCAGGACTGCTTTTGAATACAATTATATAAAAATTTCCTAGGACTTAGCATTTTTAGGAATGACTGAATTTTTAAAGAAATACTCATGTATATCGGTGCTCTGAACCCATCCACCATTACATGGATTCGCACCATATAATTTCTTTCAGCGTCATAGCCGCTTAACTTACCACTGGGACGACACCGTGACAATTTCCAAATCAGAGCAGTCCTTCGCTCTGCACATTTTATTTCCACCCTCTTTTATTTTTAAATAGAACTATATCTAGTTAAGTTCCCATGTCCGCCCTTAACCGTGGGCACGGCTATTCGAATAGTTTTTGACTCTGCAGAGTTTGTACACTTTCACCACAAGAGACAGTCAACTCATTGCCCCCACATGATTCCTTAGACATATGGTTGAGCAGACCATCACAGTAACTGTTCAAAGTACCTCACCCCTTCCATCATTTCACCCTGTGGGTCGCTCCCACTTGCGGTGGGTCCCATACGTTGTGCGGGATGTTCTCCTTCTGAACGTCTAGCAGCTGGCTACGTCCCCTGCTAGCCCGCCACAGCAGAACTTCACCCTCCTCGGATGTCCCATTCAAGCCGTTTCTTAGACAGCCACTTGCACTACCTCACACCTCCTCCTGGAAGGATGACTTTCAGGGTCCGGTAAATCTACTAAGCCAAGTTGTATTTTACAGACTTGTGGTTGTACTGTTTTACACAGGAGGTCATGACAAGATTCAGTCCTTAGTGGTATCTGGGCGGTTCTACCACAAACCACACTCTCGTGCACCCCTGCACCATACCCCCGAACCATCCGCCCAGATAAATAAGCAATTTGAGGTTTTTGAGAATATAAAATAACCATATCCAACATACACCAGTCATTACTACCATGACTGCCCAACAAATTTTACTCAGGATTAAAAGTGATGCTTGAGCGCTCTCGCGCCCATGAGTACCAATGCAATACTAAGCATAGCGTATATTTAGGGACTTGTTTTCGAAAGGTTATTATTATAATTTTGCTAGGGCGACAAGGTTCACTCATTCAAATACTCCAAAGGAGGTGTAATATTATTCAAGGTAAACAATAGGCACATAACTGGAATATTAAATTAAACATGTATTTGCATATAAAATAACAGCATGCAATTTGATAATTTAAACCAAATTAATTTGCGAAAATGTAGGTTCAGCATGATCAATGTATTGACTCGCCTTGGTCACAGTGGTCGGGATCCTGGTTTTCTGGTGCTTCTAGTGTAGCTGCCTCGATCTTCTCCTCTTGTGCCTCGTAAGCTATATTAGCGTGCGCCAAAATTTGGATAAAAAGAAAAGCAGCAAATCAAACCAAATAACACCAGAAATTCACATGAACTCTACAAATTATGATTTCAGTTCCATTGGATAGATCTTGATTTTAGATGAATTTAGAAATTGGTCTCACTCAATTTGGAGTTAAAATGAATAAGTTATGCCCATTTGAATATCTCAGCTCAATTAAATCCAAAAATTATTATATTTCTGACAGTGGGTCCTACTTGCTATTTAAATTTCTCATTCATTATTTTTATTCCTATTCCAGTGTGCCACTGACATGTGGGGCCATACATTGTATCTACTGAAGGGTGGGGCCCACATGTCAGGGAGAGATTTTAAATGATTACCTGTAATAGTACTTATGACAGTCATTAACAACTAAATTAATTTGCATTATTTATTGGCTAATCTTTGATTTTCTTTTCTTAAGTATTCCCTAATCCCTCTTACTGCTGCTATTAGCAAAAATGGGTGAAAAATCCTAGCTAAACTTTGCGGCCAGAGAGAGTCGAACGCGGGCGGCACAGGCGAACGCGCAACCGGCTAACCAACTTGGCTCAGGTGTTACCTGACGGGTGAGGTATAGACAATGGGATGAGGAGTCGGTGTGGGCGTTGGAGCAGAGGAACTCGGGGGCGGGCTCGGCCGGTGGCGTCGCCGGCGATGGGTGACTGGAGGAGGTCGGGTGACGGCGGAAATGCGTTGCACGCGCCGAGTTGAGCCCGGTGGAGAGGTTGGCGGGGACCTAGGGTCACCGGAGGGGGCGGCGGCGCGGTGGTGGCGGCGGCGGGAGGAGCTCCGGTGATGGCGGTGTCTGGCCGGTGAGGAGCTCGGAGAGGACGGTATTGTCTATGCGATGGGCCAAGGGTGGTGTGGTGGCGGTTAATTGGATTCTAATGGCTTAAGATGGCGGATCGGGTGGTCGCCGGAGTTGGGGAAGGTGATGTCCCCGCCGGCGGTTTATAGTGTTTGAGTGCAATTGGTTTGGGGCAAAGAGTGTTGGGGGTGTGGCGATGCATATGAGGCACTTCCCGGGTTTTATAGGGGTCGAAGCATGGCCGATTGCGGCGGATGGGTCATACGCACGTTCGGTTGTCAGCGGCGACAACGGGCGGCGGCGGCGGCGGCGCAATGGCGGCGGGTGGCGTTGACGCAGATGCATGAGCTGCTGCGCCGCGACGTCGTCCGTGTCTTCCGCCCGGGTCGCGCGGCTTTTGACCAGCAACGAGCGGAGGAGAACGCGCGGAGAGCTTCGGCTATGCGGGAGAAAAAGACAGGGAGGAGGAGGAGGAAGACAACACGGGGTGCGGGTCCCGCTTGCCAGAGAGAGAGCGCGGGGAGAGGGGGCGGTCCACTCGCCAGTGGAAGCGGGCACGCGCGCAGCAGTTGGGCAGCGCAGGCGGCGGCGCCGCCGCGGCGTCTTTGGGGCGGAAAGGGGGAGGCTGAGCTGGGCCGGAGGTGACGGCCGGCCTGGCTCTAGTTTCTCTCTTTTTTTTAATTTCTTTCTTTTCCCTTTTCTTTTATTTTTGGATTATGCCTATGTGTGTGTGTGTGTGTGTGTATATATATATATACATTGGTATTTTAATTATTTGCCTCCTTACCATTTCTTGCCATAAATTTTTAGAAATGAGATTTTTATATTTAAACCCAATTCTCTCATTATTCTTTTATGGATCATTTCTTTTCAGATTCTTAATTTAGATTTTAAACTTCTAGTATTTAAACAGGTTTGTTCCTTCTTGATTCTTTTTATCTTTTGGAACCTTTAACCAAAATTTTCAGAGAAATGCCATAAACTCCAAATTCAAATAAATTATATTGCAAAAATAATTCAAAAGCTTTAAAATTTTTTTAAATTCAAATTTTCGGGATGTTACAAATCTACCCCCCTTAAAAAGAATCTCGACCCCGAGATTCAGCCTACCTAGTGATCCAGTCGGGGTAATCCTTTCACAGTTGATCTTTGCATTCCCATGTAGTCCTTTTCCTAGTATGATGGTTCTATTGAACTCAATATAAGTGGATAGGCTGATTCCTAACATTCTTTCCTATCATTTATAAATTCTTGATAAGCCATTTCCTGCAGGTATCAAGTCACCCTCGAGCTCGGCTGCTTCCTCCGGGTTTGATCCTTCTGATATTTGTGGACATGTCTTAAGTTAGGATACATGGACTACATTGTACCCATATGCTAAACTTGCAGTCAACTCTAGCTGGTAAGCTACTTCTCCTAGTGGCGCAGTCCACTATTCCTTAGTATCTTGCTAGCCAGTCTATTACAACTATAATGTCTAAGGTCGGGGCTTAGTACTACCAGGTCTGCTAGAAAATCACATTTCTCCGCAGTAACTTCCATCCCAGGACATACTAAGGTGGCAATGATTATACCAGCTAGTGGGTTAAGTACCAATGTTTTCTTTAGGAGTGAGATAGGTGACCCTAATTTATCAGTCTTACTCTCTGGATATAAAGGAAACACAAAACTTCTATATCAATTAGTATTTCTACTGATATGGTCTTGTTAGAAAACATACCCATAAGAATGCCCCTGGCCTCCTGAGCTTCTTCAACCGTGATGTGGTTGACTCGACCACGGTTTGGTACTGATGTATCCTTACTGGCTTGTGAGGACTGCTGTCCCTTGTTGTGTACTGAAGCTTGACTGCGCATGGAGGTGGTTCCCAGGTTGATTCTCACTGGATTTGTCTGTCGTTGCGGGCATTGGTTAACAAAATGCCCCTTTTCTCCACACCCGAAGCAACTCCTGCTGGTGGCGGTGCGCCTGATGGATCGCTTGCCGGCGTGACACTTGAAAGGAATTTCCACTTGAGCGGGTGTGGAAGATGTGGCCCTGGATTGGTCGGAAGTGGAGAATGAGGGGTTGTTAAAGAGTTTCTGGATAAACTTTCCTTGAGGTCGCTGTACTGACAGCTTCCGCTTGTGGTTAGCCTCTAAGTTCTTCTTTTCATTTTCCAGGATTAGAGCCTTGTTCACCAGCTGATGGAAACTGGTGAAATCCTGAATTATCAATTGTACCCTTAGTTCATCTCTCATTCCTACGAAAAATCTTTCTATCTTTTCTTCTTCATCCTCTACATCTTTTGGGGCATAGCGAGCCAGTTGTGTGAATTTGGTAAGGTATTAACATCGACATATTCTCTTGCTTAAGGGTACGGAATTCATTCTTCTTCATTCTTATTACTCCAGTCGGGACAAAGTTAGCTTTGAATGTTGTCTTGAACTCTGCCCAAGGAATGGCTTCCGCATCATTTTCTGTGGTGGCATCTTCTTGGTTTCTGGCAGCCAGGTAGTTTTCCCACCATGCTGCCGCGGCACCTTGAAGCTGATGTGCAGCAAATACCACCTTGTCTTCATCTGCACTTTTGGCTAACCACAGCTTTCTTTCAGTGTCTCGAAGCCAATCTTCGGCTTCTAATGGCTCATCTGCTGAGGCAAAAGTTAAGGGTCGAGTACTTTGAAAATCAGCCAAGTCAGACCTATGGCCACCGGAACTTCCCTGTTGGCCATTATAAATGGCTTGCAGCAATTGAGTTTGCTGGGCCATTACTTGTGCCATGGTGGGGTGTTCTGCTGGATTTGGAAGATTGTCATTGCCTTGATCCTGATTCATGCCTTGCCCTTGAGGCAAAACCCCTTGTGTTGAGTCAACCTCGACCTGATTAGTATTGGCCTGGGCCCTTGTGGTTCTTCGGCTGGCCATCTGCGGTTAGAGTGTCGTACTTAGCACTACTACCAAGCAGGTAAGAAGGAAAAGATACTATCCCATATTTATCAAAATAGGTTGCAAGAAAAACGACAAAACAACTTGTAGCATAAGGCCATCATCTGGCCATATATTAAGCACACGAACATTCACATAGCCACTTTTAGGTGGACTTACGATTACATAGATAAGGTTCAACACAACGCGATTACAATACTAAGGGCTAATTCATCATACTACGGATACAGGGGGTTGGTGCTTGCTCCATACATGACAGGCACTGCACTACTCTACCCACTCCTCCAGCAGTAGTCTTGAGCCTATGGTAAATGGGCTGATCCTTGTAGCTTAAATAGTGCAAGAGCTTGCGCAATATGCTAACAAACTCCCCTTCATGGACTCCATGGGCCAGATAGTCCCAGTTGCCCTCATTGCCAACTCCTGCCATCTATAGACTAAATTACTAGTGCTAGTAATTTTCCAAAATATTTAATGAAAGGATGAGTAGAACAGATCTAAGAAGGATACGAGAAAGAAATAATATACTTATATTTTCAAATTCATTTTTATAGTTTAAATATTGTGCTTCCTATTTCTGTCCTTAATACAGTTCTAAGGCTTCTACACTACAGTCGTATGCTCTGATACCAGCTCTGTCAGACCCGGATTTTTCAATCCAGAATCTACTGTGTTTACTGCACTATTCCCTGGATCAGTAGATAGTGCACACAGGAACATTGCTGTATCATTTCATACATCGCTTGAATAATAATAATATTGCAGAATTTAAAATACGCCACGTTGAGCGAGAGTTTTACAATAAGGGCCGAATAGGCCAAATGTTCATCATTACAAACTTGCAGCGGAAATATAAGCAAAAGTAGAACCAACGCCACAGGCAAGCGACTGGGGGTAGATTGGCATCACTTATATTATCCAGGTGAGATTAATATATGTGCACACAATCTCCATCAAGTCTTCTTGTCTACGACCAAAATACGCCAATAACGCCCTTAGTTGTCGTCATGGTTCCTTCCATCATTTGTAGGAGCGTCCTCATGGTCATAATGTCCTTGAACTCCTGTTTCTGAATATTGTCGCAAAAGCGAGCGTGAGCACTCCGACCCCATGCTCCGCGAGTCAACACACAGTATGCAATATATGTAACATGCTCAGCTTGTCAAAGGATGGCTCAGGTTTATTTTATTTGCAGGACTGCTTTTGAATACAATTATATAAAAATTTCCTAGGACTTAGCATTTTTAGGAATGACTGAATTTTTAAAGAAATACTCATGTATATCAGTGCTACAGAACCCATCCACCATTACATGGATTCTGCACCATATAATTTCTTTCAGCGTCATAGCCGCTTAACTTACCACTGGGATGACACCCAGGACAATTTCCAAATCAGAGCAGTCCTTCGCTCTGCACATTTTATTTCCACCCTCTTTTATTTTTAAATAGAACTATATCTAGTTAAGTTCCCATGTCCGCCCTTAACCGTGGGCACGGCTATTCGAATAGTTTTTGACTCTGCAGAGTTTGTACACTTTCACCACAAGAGACAGTCAACTCATTGCCCCACATGATTCCTTAGACATATGGTTGAGCAGACCATCACAGTAACTGTTCAAAGTACCTCACCCCTTCCATCATTTCACCACATGGGTCGCTCCCACTGCGGTGGGTCCCATACGTTGTGCGGGATATTCTCCTTACGAGCGTCTAGCGGTGGCCACGTCCCTGCTAGCCCGCCACGCAGAACTTCACCCTCCTCGGATGTCCCATTCAAGCCGTTTCTTAGACGACCACTTGCACTACCTCACACCTCCTCTGGAAGGATGACTTTCGAGTCCAGTAAATCTACTAAGCCAAGTTGTATTTACAGGACTTGTGGTTGTCTTGTTTTACACAGGAGGTCATGACAAGATTCAGTCCTTAGTGGTATCTGGGCGGTTCTACCACAAACCACACTCTCGTGCACCCCTGCACCATACCCCCGAACCATCCGCCCAGATAAATAAGCAATTTGAGGTTTTTGAGAATATAAAATAACCATATCCAACATACACCAGTCATTACTACCATGACTGCCCAACAAATTTTACTCAGGATTAAAAGTGATGCTTGAGCGCTCTCGCGCCCATGAGTACCAATGCAATACTAAGCATAGCGTATATTTAGGGACTTGTTTTCGAAAGGTTATTATTATAATTTTGCTAGGGCGACAAGGTTCACTCATTCAAATACTCCAAAGGAGGTGTAATATTATTCAAGGTAAACAATAGGCACATAACTGGAATATTAAATTAAACATGTATTTGCATATAAAATAACAGCATGCAATTTGATAATTTAAACCAAATTAATTTGCGAAAATGTAGGTTCAGCATGATCAATGTATTGACTCGCCTTGGTCACAGTGGTCGGGATCCTGGTTTTCTGGTGCTTCTAGTGTAGCTGCCTCGATCTTCTCCTCTTGTGCCTCGTAAGCTATATTAGCGTGCGCCAAAATTTGGATAAAAAGAAAAGCAGCAAATCAAACCAAATAACACCAGAAATTCACATGAACTCTACAAATTATGATTTCAGTTCCATTGGATAGATCTTGATTTTAGATGAATTTAGAAATTGGTCTCACTCAATTTGGAGTTAAAATGAATAAGTTATGCCCATTTGAATATCTCAGCTCAATTAAATCCAAAAATTATTATATTTCTGACAGTGGGTCCTACTTGCTATTTAAATTTCTCATTCATTATTTTTATTCCTATTCCAGTGTGCCACTAACATGTGGGGCCATACATTGTATCTACTGAAGGGTGGGGCCCACATGTCGGGAGAGATTTTAAATGATTACCTGTAATAGTACTTATGACGATCATTAACAACTAAATTAATTTGCATTATTTATTGGCTAATCTTTGATTTTCTTTTCTTAAGTATTCCCTAATCCTCTTATCTGCTGCTATTAGCAAAAATGGGTGAAAAATCCTAGCTAAACTTTGCGGCGGAGAGAGTCGAACGCGGCGCATGAGCGAGCGCGCAACCGGCTAACCAACTTGGCTCAGGTGTTACCTGACGGGTGAGGTATAGACAATGGGATGAGGAGTCGGTGTGGGCGTTGGAGCAGAGGAACTCGGGGGCGGGCTCGGCCGGTGGCGTCGCCGGCGATGGGTGACCGGAGGAGGTCGGGTGACGGCGGAAATGCGTTGCACGCGCCGAGTTGAGCCCGGTGGAGAGGTTGGCGGGGACCTAGGGTCACCGGAGGGGGCTGGCGGCGTGCGGTGGCGGCGGCGCTGGGAGGAGCTCCGGTGATGGCGGTGTACAGCCGGTGAGGAGCTCGGGAGAGGACGGTATTGTCTATGCGATGGGCCAAGGGTGGTGTGGTGGCGGTTAATTGGATTCTAATGGCTTAAGATGGCGGATCGGGTGGTCGCCGGAGTTGGGGAAGGTGATGTCCCCGCCGGCGGTTTATAGTGTTTGAGTGCAATTGGTTTGGGGCAAAGAGTGTTGGGGGTGTGGCGATGCATATGAGGCACTTCCCGGGTTTTATAGGGGTCGAAGCATGGCCGATTGCGGCGGATGGGTCATACGCACGTTCGGTTGTCAGCGGCGACAACGGGCGGCGGCGTCAGCGGCGACAGCGGGCGGCGGGGTGACGTTGCACTGTACAGGGCTGCGCCCGCACGTCGTCCGTGTCTTCCGCCCGGGTCGCGCGGCTTTTGACCAGCAACGAGCGGAGGAGAACGCGCGGAGAGCTTCGGCTATGCGGGAGAAAAAGACAGGGAGGAGGAGGAGGAAGACAACACGGGGTGCGGGTCCCGCTTGCCAGAGAGAGAGCGCGGGGAGAGGGGCGGTCCACTCGCCGATGGAGCGCGGCACGCTGCTGAAGTTGGGCGCGCGCGGGCGCTGGGCGCCGCGCGTCTTGGGCGGAAGGGGAGGCTGAGCTGGGCCGGAGGTGACGGCCGGCCTGGCTCTAGTTTCTCTCTTTTTTTTAATTTCTTTCTTTTCCCTTTTCTTTTATTTTTGGATTATGCCTATGTGTGTGTGTGTGTGTGTGTGTGTATATATATATATATACATTGGTATTTTAATTATTTGCCTCCTTACCATTTCTTGCCATAAATTTTTAGAAATGAGATTTTTATATTTAAACCCAATTCTCTCATTATTCTTTTATGGATCATTTCTTTTCAGATTCTTAATT
The DNA here is from genome assembly GCA_036346575.1 of Dendrocalamus sinicus. NCBI lineage: Eukaryota > Viridiplantae > Streptophyta > Magnoliopsida > Poales > Poaceae > Dendrocalamus > Dendrocalamus sinicus. The sequence goes on from CM070670.1 coordinate 15,408,274, forward strand.
TAGATTTTAAACTTCTAGTATTTAAACAGGTTTGTTCCTTCTTGATTCTTTTTATCTTTTGGAACCTTTAACCAAAATTTTCAGAGAAATGCCATAAACTCCAAATTCAAATAAATTATATTGCAAAAATAATTCAAAAGCTTTAAAATTTTTTTAAATTCAAATTTTCGGGATGTTACAAATCTACCCCCCTTAAAAAGAATCTCGACCCCGAGATTCAGCCTACCTAGTGATCCAGTCGGGGTAATCCTTTCACAGTTGATCTTTGCATTCCCAGGTAGTCCTTTTCCTAGTATGATGGTTCTATTGAACTCAATATAAGTGGATAGGCTGATTCCTAACATTCTTTCCTATCATTTATAAATTCTTGATAAGCCATTTCCTGCAGGTATCAAGTCACCCTCGAGCTCGGCTGCTTCCTCCGGGTTTGATCCTTCTGATATTTGTGGACATGTCTTAAGTTAGGATACATGGACTACATTGTACCCATATGCTAAACTTGCAGTCAACTCTAGCTGGTAAGCTACTTCTCCTAGTGGCGCAGTCCACTATTCCTTAGTATCTTGCTAGCCAGTCTATTACAACTATAATGTCTAAGGTCGGGGCTTAGTACTACCAGGTCTGCTAGAAAATCACATTTCTCCGCAGTAACTTCCATCCCAGGACATACTAAGGTGGCAATGATTATACCAGCTAGTGGGTTAAGTACCAATGTTTTCTTTAGGAGTGAGATAGGTGACCCTAATTTATCAGTCTTACTCTCTGGATATAAAGGAAACACAAAACTTCTATATCAATTAGTATTTCTACTGATATGGTCTTGTTAGAAAACATACCCATAAGAATGCCCCTGGCCTCCTGAGCTTCTTCAACCGTGATGTGGTTGACTCGACCACGGTTTGGTACTGATGTATCCTTACTGGCTTGTGAGGACTGCTGTCCCTTGTTGTGTACTGAAGCTTGACTGCGCATGGAGGTGGTTCCCAGGTTGATTCTCACTGGATTTGTCTGTCGTTGCGGGCATTGGTTAACAAAATGCCCCTTTTCTCCACACCCGAAGCAACTCCTGCTGGTGGCAGGGTGCGCCACAGTGGACTGGCTTGCTGAGCGTGACACTTGAAAGGAATTTCCACTTGAACGGGGTGTGGAAGATGTGGCCCTGGATTGGTCGGAACTGGAGAATGAGGGGTTGTTAAAGAGTTTCTGGATAAACTTTCCTTGAGGTCGCTGTACTGACAGCTTCCGCTTGTGGTTAGCCTCTAAGTTCTTCTTTTCATTTTCCAGGATTAGAGCCTTGTTCACCAGCTGATGGAAACTGGTGAAATCCTGAATTATCAATTGTACCCTTAGTTCATCTCTCATTCCTACGAAAAATCTTTCTATCTTTTCTTCTTCATCCTCTACATCTTTTGGGGCATAGCGAGCCAGTTGTGTGAATTTGGTAAGGTATTCGCTTACTGACATATTCTCTTGCTTAAGGGTACGGAATTCATTCTTCTTCATTCTTATTACTCCAGTCGGGACAAAGTTAGCTTTGAATGCGTTGTCTTGAACTCGCCAAGGAATGGCTTCGCATCATTTTCTGTGGTGGCATCTTCTTGGTTTCGCGGCCAGTAGTTTTCCCACCATCTTTTGCGCTCTTGAAGCCGATGTGCAGCAAATACCACCTTGTCTTCATCTGCACTTTTGGCTAACCACAGCTTTCTTTCAGTGTCTCGAAGCCAATCTTCGGCTTCTAATGGCTCATCTGCTGAGGCAAAAGTTAAGGGTCGAGTACTTTGAAAATCAGCCAAGTCAGACCTATGGCCACCGGAACTTCCCTGTTGGCCATTATAAATGGCTTGCAGCAATTGAGTTTGCTGGGCCATTACTTGTGCCATGGTGGGGTGTTCTGCTGGATTTGGAAGATTGTCATTGCCTTGATCCTGATTCATGCCTTGCCCTTCAGGCAAAACCCCTTGTGTTGAGTCAACCTCGACCTGATTAGTATTGGCCTGGGCCCTTGTGGTTCTTCGGCTGGCCATCTGCGGTTAGAGTGTCGTACTTAGCACTACTACCAAGCAGGTAAGAAGGAAAAGATACTATCCCATATTTATCAAAATAGGTTGCAAGAAAAACGACAAAACAACTTGTAGCATAAGGCCATCATCTGGCCATATATTAAGCACACGAACATTCACATAGCCAGCTTTTAGGCTGGACTTACGGTTACATAGATAAGGTTCAACACAACGACGATTACAATACTAAGGGCTAATTCATCATACTACGGATACAGGGGGTTGGTGCTTGCTCCATACATGACAGGCACTGCACTACTCTACCCACTCCTCCAGCAGTAGTCTTGAGCCTATGGTAAATGGGCTGATCCTTGTAGCTTAAATAGTGCAAGAGCTTGCGCAATATGCTAACAAACTCCCCTTCATGGACTCCATGGGCCAGATAGTCCCAGTTGCCCTCATTGCCAACTCCTGCCATCTATAGACTAAATTACTAGTGCTAGTAATTTTCCAAAATATTTAATGAAAGGATGAGAAGAACAGATCTAAGAAGGATACGAGAAAGAAATAATATACTTATATTTTCAAATTCATTTTTATAGTTTAAATATTGTGCTTCCTATTTCTGTCCTTAATACAGTTCTAAGGCTTCTACCCTACAGTCGTATGCTCGATACCGGCTCATCGGACCGGATTTTCAATCGAGAATCTATCATGTTTCTTGCACTATTCCCTGGATCAGTAGATAGTGCACACAGGAACATTGCTGTATCATTTCATACATCGCTTGAATAATAATAATATTGCAGAATTTAAAATACGCCACGTTGAGCGAGAGTTTTACAATAAGGGCCGAATAGGCCAAATGTTCATCATTACAAACTTGCAGCGGAAATATAAGCAAAAGTAGAACCAACGCCACAGGCAAGCGACTGGGGGTAGATTGGCATCACTTATATTATCCAGGTGAGATTAATATATGTGCACACAATCTCCATCAAGTCTTCTTGTCTACGACCAAAATACGCCAATAACGCCCTTAGTTGTCGTCATGGTTCCTTCCATCATTTGTAGGAGCGTCCTCATGGTCATAATGTCCTTGAACTCCTGTTTCTGAATATTGTCACAAAAGCGAGCATGAGCACTCCGACCCCATGCTCCGCAAGTCAACACACAGTATGCAATATATGTAACATGCTCAGCTTGTCAAAGGATGGCTCAGGTTTATTTTATTTGCAGGACTGCTTTTGAATACAATTATATAAAAATTTCCTAGGACTTAGCATTTTTAGGAATGACTGAATTTTTAAAGAAATACTCATGTATATCAGTGCTACAGAACCCATCCACCATTACATGGATTCTGCACCATATAATTTCTTTCAGCGTCATAGCCGCTTAACTTACCACTGGGACGACACCCAGGACAATTTCCAAATCAGAGCAGTCCTTCGCTCTGCACATTTTATTTCCACCCTCTTTTATTTTTAAATAGAACTATATCTAGTTAAGTTCCCATGTCCGCCCTTAACCGTGGGCACGGCTATTCGAATAGTTTTTGACTCTGCAGAGTTTGTACACTTTCACCACAAGAGACAGTCAACTCATTGCCCCACATGATTCCTTAGACATATGGTTGAGCAGACCATCACAGTAACTGTTCAAAGTACCTCACCCCTTCCATCATTTCACCCTGTGGGTCGCTCCCACTTGCGGTGGGTCCCATACGTTGTGCGGGATATTCTCCTTCTGAACGTCTAGCAGCTGGCTACGTCCCCTGCTAGCCCGCCACAGCAGAACTTCACCCTCCTCGGATGTCCCATTCAAGCCGTTTCTTAGACAGCCACTTGCACTACCTCACACCTCCTCCTGGAAGGATGACTTTCAGGGTCCGGTAAATCTACTAAGCCAAGTTGTATTTCTGGACTTGTGGTTGTCTTATTTTACAGGAGGTCATGACAAGATTCAGTCCTTAGTGGTATCTAGGCGGTTCTACCACAAACCACACTCTCGTGCACCCCTGCACCATACCCCCGAACCATCCGCCCAGATAAATAAGCAATTTGAGGTTTTTGAGAATATAAAATAACCATATCCAACATACACCAGTCATTACTACCATGACTGCCCAACAAATTTTACTCAGGATTAAAAGTGATGCTTGAGCGCTCTCGCGCCCATGAGTACCAATGCAATACTAAGCATAGCGTATATTTAGGGACTTGTTTTCGAAAGGTTATTATTATAATTTTGCTAGGGCGACAAGGTTCACTCATTCAAATACTCCAAAGGAGGTGTAATATTATTCAAGGTAAACAATAGGCACATAACTGGAATATTAAATTAAACATGTATTTGCATATAAAATAACAGCATGCAATTTGATAATTTAAACCAAATTAATTTGCGAAAATGTAGGTTCAGCATGATCAATGTATTGACTCGCCTTGGTCACAGTGGTCGGGATCCTGGTTTTCTGGTGCTTCTAGTGTAGCTGCCTCGATCTTCTCCTCTTGTGCCTCGTAAGCTATATTAGCGTGCGCCAAAATTTGGATAAAAAGAAAAGCAGCAAATCAAACCAAATAACACCAGAAATTCACATGAACTCTACAAATTATGATTTCAGTTCCATTGGATAGATCTTGATTTTAGATGAATTTAGAAATTGGTCTCACTCAATTTGGAGTTAAAATGAATAAGTTATGCCCATTTGAATATCTCAGCTCAATTAAATCCAAAAATTATTATATTTCTGACAGTGGGTCCTACTTGCTATTTAAATTTCTCATTCATTATTTTTATTCCTATTCCAGTGTGCCACTGACATGTGGGGCCATACATTGTATCTACTGAAGGGTGGGGCCCACATGTCAGGGAGAGATTTTAAATGATTACCTGTAATAGTACTTAGGACAGTCATTAACAACTAAATTAATTTGCATTATTTATTGGCTAATTTTTGATTTTCTTTTCTTAAGTATTCCCTAATCCCTCTTACTGTTGCTATTAGCAAAAATGGGTGAAAAATCCTAGCTAAACTTTGCGGCCAGAGAGAGTCGAACGCGGGCGGCACAGGCGAACGTGCAACCATCTAACCAACTTGGCTCAGGTGTTACCTGATAGGTGAGGTATAGACAATGGGATGAGGAGTCGGTGTGGGCGTTGGAGCAGAGGAACTCGGGGGTGGGCTCGGCCGGTGGCGTCGCCGGCGATGGGTGACTGGAGGAGGTCGGGTGACGGCGGAAATGCGTTGCACGCGCCGAGTTGAGCCCGGTGGAGAGGTTGGCGGGGACCTAGGGTCACCGGAGGGGGCTGGCGGCGTGCGGTGGCGGCGGCTGGGAGGAGCTCCGGTGATGGCGGTGTCTGGCCGGTGAGGAGCTCGGGAGAGGACGGTATTGTCTATGCGATGGGCCAAGGGTGGTGTGGTGGCGGTTAATTGGATTCTAATGGCTTAAGATGGCGGATCGGGTGGTCGCCGGAGTTGGGGAAGGTGATGTCCCCGCCGGCGGTTTATAGTGTTTGAGTGCAATTGGTTTGGGGCAAAGAGTGTTGGGGTGTGGCGATGCATATGAGGCACTTCCGGTTTTATAGGGTCGAAGCATGGCGATTGCGGCGGATGGGTCATCGCACGTTCGGTTGTCGCGGCGACAACGGCGGCGGCGTCGCGGCGGCAATGGCGGCGAGGTGGCGTTGCATCAGAGGGCTGCGCCGCGACGTCGTCCGTGTCTTCCGCCGGTCGCGCGTCTTTGACCAAGAACGAGCGGAGGAGAACGCGCGAGAGCCGGCTATGCGGGAGAAAAACGAGGAGGAGGAGGAGGAAGACAACACGGGTGCGGGTCCCGCTTGCGAGAGAGCGCGGGAGAGAGGCGGTCCACTCGCCGATGGAAGCGGCGCGCGCGAAGTTGGGCGTGGCGCTGGGCCGCGCGGCGTCTTTGAGGCGGAAGGGGGAGGCTGAGCTGGGCCGGAGGTGACGGCCGGCCTGGCTCTAGTTTCTCTTTTTTTTAATTTCTTTCTTTTCCCTTTTCTTTTATTTTTGGATTATGCCTATGTGTGTGTGTGTGTGTGTATATATATATATATATATATTTCTATATACATTGGTATTTTAATTATTTGCCTCCTTACCATTTCTTGCCATAAATTTTTAGAAATGAGATTTTTATATTTAAACCCAATTCTCTCATTATTCTTTTATGGATCATTTTTTTTTCAGATTCTTAATTTAGATTTTAACCTTCTAGTATTTAAACAGGTTTGTTCCTTCTTGATTCTTTTTATCTTTTGGAACCTTTAACCAAAATTTTCAGAGAAATGCCATAAACTCCAAATTCAAATAAATTATATTGCAAAAATAATTCAAAAGCTTTAAAATTTTTTTAAATTCAAATTTTCGGGATGTTACAGTCTCCCTCTGAGTATGAATCATGAATGCAATTGCTAATTTCAATCTCTGATCTCTCTGTGAGTTAGTATGAATTTGACTATTTGAGTATTCGACAATCAGTGAATTGTGAATCTGAAAATCAAAATTATGTGAGTATGAATTGATAGCAGCTAGCCAATAGTCCATTTCTCTTCTTTGAAAATATATACCCTACCTGTTAGAGTCTGTTATGGCTGTGGGAAATATTAATGCTTATTTATGAAAGTTTTATGTGGGGAGAAATTTGCTTTATACACTCTACAGTGCCAAACAAACTGTGTCTTTGGCACTCCATGTTAAAACTCTGGTTTTTAGAGTTGTGCCTTGTAACAGCATGGTGATGTTGTTTACTAATTAGGTAGCTGGCTAGCTGTTGAACTGATGTTTTTAGTTTATGCTAATTTGCAGTTAGTATGAATTTGACTATTTTAGTATTTGACAATCAGTGAATTATGAATCTGAAAATCAAAATTATTTGAGTATGAATTATTTGATTTTATTTGTGAATCAGACATTGATGTTATTATAATTTGCTATATGTAGGATATTAGGACAATCGGATTTAGAAATTTTAGAAACACAATATGAAGAGGACAAAGATGCTGTCATCTTATTTTTCCGCACAGATCAACCAATCCACTCCAGAAATAGTAGCAACCGGAGGTAGTCACACTGAGCAAATTAATCTCCATGTTGCACTTAATCCGGATGGCATTGTTGGTGATCCAGGACTTCAATAACCAACTGAGGAGTTAGATGTGGATATTAGGGATACTACTAGAAGGGAGTATTTGCAATTGGGTCTATGCCAACCAATTGGTCATAAATTTCCATAAAAAGTTTGAAAATCATAAGAGGGGATTTTAAGAATCATGGTTCAAAAGGTATGACCATGATTCTTGAAATATTTATTGTGGTGCATAATCAAATTATTTCTTGTTCTACTCCTACTATTGATGAAGAGATGGAAGAAATAGTGGGCTAAGATAGAGAATAAATCTTTGCTATTTAGATATTTAAATTGTATCTCTACCGACTACTATGCTACATTGCTATATTATGATAGTTATTATGTTTTATATTGAAGCAATCTAGAATTATGATGTCATTTATGCATTTTTGAAGTACTTTGAATAACATAATGTGTGTATAAAAACTACGATGTTAGATGTGGGAATAAAAACTATGACCTTAGTCAATTGGATCGTGTCGTTCGTGTTGGCAGCTCCGCCATTCTCCGCGTCTTGAAAAACACAGACAAAAACTATCAGTCACAGCCCCAAAAGAAGAGCCTATAGCCCCGCTTTTTGGGCCTTTTAACTTCTTCGAAAGTCAAAACAAATGGAATGACTTCTTGAAACAGGTTCTCCAAACTGCTTCTCAAGCCAAAAACCGTGCACGCCGTTGCCTGATGTCTCGAAAAGCATAGCAAAAAACTATTAGCCGCAATTGAAAAGAACAGGATCTATGTATTGAACTTCTCAAATAAAAAATAACATGAGGTTGGAGCTCATATTTATTTTTCTATGAACAGTGGAACAGAAATGCATTCCAAGGGACCTGACAAACCTCGTTCCAAAAATGCTGCGACCACGCAGAAACGAAGCCCACGAAGGGCCCATGGAAACCCCGAAAAACAGGCCGAAATTCCCGGGCCACAACAGTCAACGGGCCATCCGACAAAGGCAGCGACCCCCCCAAACACCGGCGGCCGCGTTCCCCAGTGAAACACTGGAGTGAACTGCACGTCCGCTCATCCGTCATTCATTCCTGTCTCCTTGTCGGCGTCTCAGAACCCCTCCTCGTCCTCACTGCCTCTGCCGCTCCCCCGATCCATCCAGGTCTCCGTCACCCAGATCCGCGCGAATGCTGGGGCGTGCGGCGGCGCTGTCGGCGCCGCAGTGGCGCGGGGGCGCGCTCGACCTGCGCGCGGCGCTGCGGTCGGGGGGCAACCTCCTCTTCGCGCTCTTCGTCGCCGCCGTCCTCGCGTTCACGCTCCTCGCCGCGGTCCACAGCCCCGACGACCCGCTGCTGCACCCGTCGTCGCACCAGCTCACCGCGTTCCTGACCTCCGCCACCTCCAACTCCACCTTCCTCGCCGACGACTCCGTCCTCCGTACGGGGGAGGACTTCGCCGCCGCCGCGAGCTCCAACTCCTCCGACCCCGCCGAGGCCTCCGTCGTCGCCGAGGCGGTCCCGTTCATCAAGCTCTCCGACGTCGCGTCCGAGAAGGCGGAGGCGGGGACGGAGCGGGCCGTCACCGTCGACACCGACGCCGACTCGGCCGCGGGGGCGGCGGCGGAGGAGAACCCCATCGCCGAGGCAGTCTCCTGCGACACGGAGGCGCCGGTGGACTGCACGGGGGATAGGGATCTCTTCAACCTGCTCATGCGCACGGCGATCGAGCGGTTCCCCGACCTCCACTTCTACCGCTTCGGCCGCCCCGTCGCCGTGCCGGGTAGCCCCATGGCGTGCGACCTCGCCTGGCGCTTCCGCCCCGCCGAGGACGCCAAGGGACGCACCACGTACTACAAGGACTACCGCCGGTTCACGGTCACCCGCGACGTCAACACCTGCTCCCTCGTCGTGGACAGCGTGGGCGAGTACCACTCCGGCACTGGCGCCAAGCGCAGCGGCCGCCGCAAGGGCAAGAAGGAGAAGAAGGGCAAGCGCGAGGCGACGACGGCCACGGACTTTGTGCCGGGCAAGACGCAGATGAGGCTTGACGAGAACGCTGCTAACGCAGACACCACGGCTGCTGCCGAGCCGGTGTTGGTTGTCGGTGAGGCTGTCAACGACAGCTTGCCGGTGGTCGCTTCTGAGTCCGATTTCAGCCGTGGAAAGTACCTCATTTACATAGGTGGTGGCGAGAGGTGCAAGAGCATGAACCACTACATTTGGGGGTTCTTGTGTGCGCTCGGTGAGGCACAGTTCTTGAACCGGACGCTTGTCATGGACCTCAACATCTGCCTCAATTCACGATATACCTCAAGTGGCAAGGATGAAGAAAAAGATTTTAGGCTCTACTTTGACTTCGAACACTTGAAAGAATCGGCATCAGTGATCGACCAGAGCCAATTCTGGACAGATTGGGGGAAGTGGCACAAGAAGGATAGGCTGAAGAATTACTATACTGAAGACATCAAGGTGACCCCAATGAAACTTCACGATGTCAAGGACACATTGATCATGAGGAAGTTTGGGAATGTCGAGCCGGATAACTACTGGTCACGTGTATGCGAGGGTGAGACGGAGGCAGTGATCAAGCGCCCATGGCATTTCTTATGGAAGTCACGCCGCTTGATGGAGATTGTGTCTGCCATTGCCTCCCAGATGAGTTGGGACTTTGATTCGGTCCACATCGTGAGAGGGGAGAAAGCCCAAAACGCACAACTGTGGCCAAACCTTGAGAGAGATACCTCACCAGAAAATATCCTTGTGGCACTTAATGATAAGGTCGGTGCTGGCCGGCATTTGTACATTGCTACTGATGAGTCCGATAAATCGTTCTTTGACCCACTTAAGGGCAAGTACACAACACACTTGCTGGATGATTTCAAGGATTTGTGGGATGAGAACAGTGAGTGGTATGCTGAAACAAAGGAATTGAACAATGGTAACCCAGTGGAATTCGATGGATACATGAGGGTTGCAGTCGACACTGAGGTGTTCCTGAGGGGGAAGAGGCGGGTGGAGACATTCAATGATCTTACACGTGATTGCAAGAATGGTGTCAATACATGCCCGACATCCTCCTGAATATCTTGTGGAGAAAGGTGAGCTGAGAGTCTCTGATATTATGCTTGATAGAATATTTTTGAACTCACATGTTGTTGTTGTCTCTTAAGCACCTGTGGCCTTGTTGTAGCTAGCTAGTTCATATCAGTGTTTTCCTATAACACTATTGTCGATTTTGTGCGTCCAGATTGCATTAGTTTGTTGAATTCCTGCATCAGGACTTGTACCAATTACTGAAACGATGAATTGATGTTGCCTTGCTGCAGCTGTGTTTTGCCTCTCTGCTGTAACTCCGCGATTTGCTCACTGCTATCGTATTATGTCTTTTCTGTTCGAATTTTTGACATTTGGTGTCTTTGATACAAATTCAGTTGAATCTAGATCAGTACACGCCTGGTCTGAAAAGTGAAAACAATAAGTAGTGTGTGAAGAACTGAAGATTAATGCCTGTAACTGAATACCAGTTAGTGCACACATTGTTTTCCCCTTTCTCATTTGAGACAACGTGTGTAGATACCTTTCTTGCGTGAGCTGAAAGCCTAATGATGCAGGTGTTTGTGAATTGTGATGTCAGGTTGGGTACATTGGATGGGCTTTGCTTGAGCATTAGTATTACTTTGTGAAGATAATGGGTTGATTGTGTGTCACCTTAGTTCCTCTTTTTGGATTTTCGTTGTTTAACATGTCCTGCCACGTACTCTATGTATCCCCCTTTGAAATTATTAGCGAGATGACAATGAGGCAACGACAGCCTAGTAATGCAACCTAGCTAATTTTGGGTCACTTCTGTAGTTGTATTGGATTGTGCAGGCATGGTCAGCACCAACCGCTAGAAAGAATGCATCCGTCGCCCTCCTCGTTGATGTCATTTTTTGTGTCTTCTTGGTAGCTCTTTATCTGCTGGATGCTTTGTCCATGCCTAATCTCCGCTTTCTTCCTTTTTAGGCTGTTCGACTTCGATGCCACCGTTGCTTTTTCATTTTTGCCCATTTTCTTCATCAGTTTCCTAGAGTTTACCTGCATGGCTCACCAATCCCCATGGCTGCCGGTATGGTTTGCTTGCTACTAGACGTCTAGACCTTAATGCTTAATGCCGTTCTCTTTCAGGCTTGCAGTTTTAATATCCCCTTCGCAATTTCAACATGTCCAAAGTTTTTGTTTGGACTAATAGCATCTTCAGAGTTATGTTTCTCATCAGGATGGCGTGTTTTCATCAGTGTTCTAAAAACGGGTCTACTATACAAGTAACGGATGCCCCTGTCGGTTAGCCGGTTATGCCGCATAATCAGGCCGGTTATGTCGCATAATAGGCTGGTTATGTTGCATAATATGCTGATTATACCGTATAATCACTAGATATGCCCAAATGGGCATAAAGGCACGGTCTCGTTTAGTCCGTCAGTCAGAATTAGAGATGGCAATAGATACCCGAATACCCGATGGGTTTTACCCGATAAAGAGACGGGTATGGAAAATTTGATGTACCCATGGGTACGTTATTGGGTGAAATCCTCTACTCGCCGGGTAGGCGGGTGCGGGTGTGGGTATATACTACCCATACCCGCCTACCCGCGGGTAATGAATACCCGTATTAGACAACTAGACATCCCACTCAAATGTTAATTTTATTATCTACTTGTTGATTGTTTATTTGTTTGTCATATATTGATATGGTCATGTCAAGTATGTTTATGTGATGTACTAATTTTGATCATTAGACGCTTTTGTGCTTGGCATGTATGATTAATGAATGTCTAAATTGATGATATTCTTATGTGTTGAACCGGGTATGCTTGTGGGTACGGGTTACCCGTCGGGTAGTAATACCCGCGCAGGTACGGGTATGGGTAAATTTTCCTACCCGCGTGCGGATACGGGTAACCCGACGGGTAAATTTACACCTAGCGGGTACGGGTATGGAATGGCAATACCCGATGGGTATTTACCCGTTGCCATCTCTAGTCAGAATGGGCTGTGCCATGCCAACTAGCGGGTACGGGTATGGAATGGCAATACCCGATGGGTATTTACCCGTTGCCATCTCTAGTCAGAATGGGCTGTGCCATGCCAGCCCAGGGGTTTGTGCTGTGTCGAGCTAGCACGATTGGCCCGTTGGACCACAGAGGCACAACATGTCGTGTAGCCTGTTCAACCCGGAATTTTTTGAAAAAAAATTGAATGGTTAAAAAATATGTAGAATTAGAAAAAAAAAAGACACAATAAATTGTAGAAATTATACAAAACGACACATTAAATTATAAAAATTGTAGAAAATACATAATAAATTGTAGATATGTAATAACGAGCTTTTTTATGTTAAAATGGCTGCCTTGTTAAAAACTTTGTCAAGTAAAAACATAACTCGAGAAAAGTTTGGCAAAGAAAAAAGTATACAGCTTGAGCATTACAAGTGAAAAAGCATAAAAGTATAATTTATAGATGGATACTATAAGAATCATCGATGGTGTCGTCGGCATCCTGATTGCCTTTGTCATCATCTAGATACAAATTGTTAAACGTGTATTTTAACTCTGTATCCACCCGCAGTGTTGGACTCGCGCTTTGGCTTGTTCCTAGTATTTCACTGTAAGAAGTATTTTCGCCATCTTACTTGTGAGTCTTATTCTTCTCTCCTCCAATATTCTTCCAGAAAGACTGAAAGCAGACTCAGAAGAAACCGTCGAGACAGGAATAGTTAATACATCCCGTGTTAATATGGATAGCACTGGATATGTTAGCTTGTGCTCGCACCACCAATCCAAAATGTTGAAGTCCTCTGTGTGATTAAGGCACAAGATCGCTGTTCAAAAAGATCGATAGTTCTCTACGAGCCATGGCATGGATTGTTCTACATCTACCACTTGACGATGTAGAGCTTGACCTTCCGGAGGATCTTCCAAAGGAAAAGATGTTGCCCTACATGTTTGTCTTCTTACCTGTAGTGGGTTGTAACAGTCCAGCTATTTATTTCATTTTGTGAGTAAAAAATTATTTATAAATTAAATTAATATGGTTAAAATAAAAACAAGTGTTTTGGTTGTCTAAATTTTAATTTTGTTTTGCCCTGATTTTCTGTTTTTAAAAAGGCTGGATTTGAAAAGTAATTTAATTACAACCTAACAATATTATTATATAAAATGATATTTTCATTTTCTATAAAAATCCTATTTCAAATTAATTATTTGGATTTATTTGGCTTTTATCTGGTTTATCTGGAGTTTAAAATCTATTTTGAAATTAAAAAGTATTTTAAATATAAAAATCTATTTTGAAATTAAGTTGAAAATATTTTATCTAAGTCCAAAATTGTTCCAGGGATTTCTATGAACTTTTCTGGAATTTTTTTGAATTTATTTGGTATTTTTCTGAGCTTTATTTGCTTTTCTAATGTTTTCTGAAAATCAAGACGAAATTAAAACTCCAAATCCTCCCTCCGGGCGACGCGTGGACGATCCAGATCAGCCCACATCGCCTCCCGGCCTAAATCCCCACCATCCGCCCCCACTTCTCTCTCTCTCCTCTCTCCCGCGCTCGGCCGCCCGATCCGCCCGAACACCACACGTCGCCATCAAGGCCGCCCGCCTATTCCCCTTTCTCCACCGCCCAGGCCCACCTGGCAGTCCCCGGCCTGCCCTCTCTCGCTGCTGACCGGCCCCACCAGTCAAGCGCTCCTTCTTCCTCCCCATCTTTTTGCTCCCACGCCCAACTGCCGAAATCACCGCCGCCCTTCCCGCCGCCACCTCGCCTGCCCGGATCTCCTCCCTTCTCCCTCTCTCTTCTCTCCCAAGCGGCCCACGCCAACCCCGCCATCTCCGTGCCGGATCCTGCGAGGTGGCGGCGGGAATGGCAGCGGTGATTTCGGCAGTCAGGCGCGGGAGGAAGAAGATGGGGAGGAAGGAGCACTTGACTGGTAGGCCGGTCAACAGCGAAAGGGCAAGCCGGGGACTGCCAGGTGGGCTCAGGCGGAGGAGAGAGGGGAATAGGTGGGCGGCCTTGATGGCGACGCGTGGCGTCGGGGCGGATCAGGCGGCTGAGTGCGGGAGAGAGGAGAGAGAGAGAGAAGTGGGGACGAACAGCGGGGATTTAGGCTGGGAGGCGATGTGGGCTGATCTAGATCATCCACGTATCGCCCAGAGGGAGGATTTGGAGTTTTAATTTCTTTTTGATTTTCAGAAAACCCTAGAAAAGCAATTAAAGCTCAGAAAAATACCAAATAAATTCCAAAAATTCCAGAAAAGTTCATAGAAATCCTCAGCCACCTTCGCTCCCCGCAGACGCCGCCCTTGGGATCACTGCGCCAGTGCCAAGCCCGCCCACTCCTTCACCGAGCCTGAGCACTCTCGGAGACCTCTCTTCGTCAGAGCCCCGAGCGCCACCGTCGCCCTTCGTCGTCGCTGGCCATCTTCGAGCACCGCCGAGCCCCCGAGTCAAGGTGGAAATGAACCCCTGTGCTCTCCTTTCTCTGTTGTGCCCCTCGCCAGCCTAGGCGAGGTACACCGAACCAACCCCAAAGAGGTCCAGGGTTGACCCCGAGTAAGGTCTGGGGCTGACCTCGGGGAGGTCTGCGGCTAACCTCGGACAGTGTCTGAAGCCAACCACAAACTAACCCTAGAGTCCCGGACATGACAGGGCCCACACGGGGCAAATGACATGGATACTCTTAGGAGTAAGTTAAGGCTTAAGGGCAAACTTATAATTCCACTCGCTTCCCTCTCCCCATATAAATAGGACCTCTTGTAATGGAAGAAGGGGGCCATTTTGTAATCTTAGACATTCATATTGAATACACTTGATCATTTGTGTCCTTTTTGAATCCTTTTACGTTTTCGGCGGTCTCCACATCTGATCGGGTGCTTCTAAATGTACTATCCGGTCTCATATCGACGGCAACTAAATGGAACATCTTCAGCTTATACGCAAAGCTCACATGTTAGCACCAAGAGTAAATTAATTTCAGCACAGAATACTTCCCTTTCTGTTATGCTATCCATTATGGAAACGGATCCTCTGACGTTAACGTCAGGCGAGACCCATCCATCCATTATGACCCAATATGCCCGATTTAGTAAGTGCTAATCCCGTTAGAATTCAGATTTCTCGTGATGAATTTCCTATGTGATAGACATGTCCTTAATAATTTATTCTATTGTGGCAAATTGAGATGTAAACAAATGGTCCGAGTCTAACCTACAGACCCCATTTTTTGATGTACAACCTTTCCTTAAAGCCACATGAGGCTTTCAGTAACCACATGCTTCAATCTTGTATTTATACCACATCTAACCAAAGTATCAAACACCATAGCTGACAACCGGGACCCGCGTGATAGCCACCCTCCATCCCATTGCCACGGCCACTGCACACCACTGACTCATCAATGGTGAAGCCAAGATTTAATTACGCCCCGAACTCAGTAGTGGAATGATTTGGCCCCGATCGGTTCGGCTTCGACTTCTGGCTTATTTTTCACTATTCCTAAATTTTGTCTTTTTTTGATTTTTTTTTTGGATTTTTTGAGTTTTTTTACCGGTTCTTTTTTTCCTGTATTCTTTTGCATTACACGTGATGGGCTAACCCATTTTTTCTATTTTTAAAATTTTTTAAATTTAATTATACCAAATAAACCACCTTCAACTACAATGCAATTTCAGCCAACTACAGTGAAATAAGCTATAAGCCACAGCCCAACCGATCACCACCTTAGACTATCTGGGTTGAACTATAAAAATGTTACCTATGCTGAATTAAATTTATCTAAACTGTATACTAAATATTTTTTCATATCTTAAGCTGAAGTTTACCCTATCCGGGGTGTGGCTCTGTCCCTGCCACTCATCAGAAGTTCGTAGTTGCTGCATGCGTGCGCGCGCGCGCGAGAGCTGCTCGCGCAGTGCCCGTGCCCAGCCTCCTCCTTCTGCATCTTTGTGCCACTTCCTACAAAGAAACTCCCTACCCCGGAGTGTACAATACCATCACCCATCCCCAAAGTCCCGGCTCGGCTCGCTCGGTCATACGAGGATGCTTCCACAAATCTTTGGAGACAGCGAGTGTGGGAGAGCTAGGCAGCGAGCGATGACCGACCGCGGAGGGGAGATGGAGGCCAAGTTCGCGGAGCTGCGGCGCGTGGCAAAGGAGATGGCGGTGGTGGATGCGCACGCGCACAGCCTCGTCGATGACGGCTAGGCGGTCCCCTTCTTATGCTGCTTCTCCGAGGCCAACGGCGACGTGCTCGCCTTAGAGCAACTCCAACTGGTTCTTTATCCTGCTCTTTATTGTATATTTACCTAATATGACTCAAGAAATGGACTTCAACCGGTTCTTTATCCTCCTCTTCATTTTTATCGAGTCGCTATTTTCTCCCGGCCGCTAGCTAGATTTGGCGAGCGCCTCCTCACTCGCTTCTCAAATAGCTAGGCCATTGGAATGCTAACTCAAATAGAGAGCTGAAAATAATAGCTAGCCTCTTCATCCCAGAAAATAGAGAGGGAGAAATGACTAATAGGATGGTGTTGCTCTTAGCCCCCCACTCCCTATCCTTCAAGGTAAACGAACTAACGAACGAACGAACTAAATGACAAGTGAGACATGAAGATAATAGACATAAAAAGGATGTCGAAGACTTTTTGGCCGTACTTACACTGTATCACGTTGTATTAGTAAGAATATCATCCATCGCGAAAAATTTGCGAAAATATCATCTGCACCACACAGTCACCGCACGGGATGAACTGAGCAACGACACGTCCTCGGTTCATCTATGTTAATTTTTGTTAATTTATTTCTAATTACTGAATTTATTTAGGTGTACTTTATATAGAAATTTTTAAATATAGCAAATGAGTTCAAAAATTTATGAATTTTTTGTAGAGCCTCCCGACAGTGTACTTGATTATGTAATTTTTCCATACTTTTATCCGTTGGAATTTTACTCAAATATTCATGTAAGTATACTGTTTTTAAGAATTTTTTTGATATAGAAAATTGCCTCCAGAAATTATGAATTTTTTAAGGATCCTTACATAGTGGATTTGATTGTGTAATTTTTCTAGATTTTATATTTTTTGAAGGATCCATCTAATTAGCCATGTTAATTTATTCATAATTAGTGACATGCGGTGCTCAGTCGAATATCATGCACATTGAACCAACAAATTAACAAAGAATATCCTAGTTAATAATGTTATTCATGAGGGTAGTTGGACCTATCCTCTATGCAATGATGTCTGCAACTAGTCTCCACAGCGCCATAGTCACTGCTCCTTGTCTCAGGGTTGCCCATGGCAACGACGAGTGTTGGAGTCGTCCATGTCCTGCGATTCCGTGGTGTAAGTGGATCATACAATAACAAAAGTAACAAGGATGTAAATTGTATATAACTCACGTCTTCTGTACAGAGTGCGCCTGGGTGACTGGATATGCCACGACGTCGGCCAATCTCAGTCGAAGGAGCCTTCCTCATCCCCTTGTTGCGACACTCCCCACGTCAATGCCGTATATCAAAGTCAACCATGTCCTATGATTCCATTATGTAAGTACACCATACAACACAAAACGTAACAAGAATGTAAATTGTACATAACTCGCATCGTCAATATGGAGAGCGCCCGGGCGACCGGATACGCTATGATGGCTGGGCTCAGTCGCAGGTGCCTTCCCCTTCCCCATGTCTCGGGATTCCCCACGTCAGTGCCATGTGTTGAAGTCCCCCATATTCTACAATACATGCTGGACGATTGCATTTTGTTAGAAGAACAAAAGGGCAAATACAAAATCAGGACACGAATTGTACGCAACTCACCTCTTCGATATGGAGTGCACCTGGGCGACGGGAAAAGCTATGACGATTTCCGGTCTCAGTAGCATGAGTCCTAGGCTCCTACTGTGCCTCCTCAATAGGGTCCAGTACATAAGGTTTCCATCGCTCGAAGGTCTTGGCCCACATCGAGTAGTTTAGCATGTACTTCTGCTGGATGAATGCCCTATCATACATCTCCAGGCCATCGATCCACTGGAAAAAGTGGTAGTGCATCTTGGGCTGCCATTACATTCAGTTGCTAAAGTTTAAAATTTATGGAAATCAATAGGAGTGGAAAATCGATGTGTGTGAAAGAAATGCTTACAAGGTGGTGCCAGCATGTGTACTACACCCTGGTGGAGATGTCTGGATGTGTCGACTGAATGATCTTCGCCAGATCATTACACACACTGTGAGACCAAATACTGTGGTGGTACCAAAGTATCTTTCATTGAAAAATCTGAGTATTGTAGATATTTGGCCTTCTTTGCAAGCCACTTGCGCTTCTACAACATCCTCACATAGAAGTTTGTCGATGAGTCTAACATAACTGGATATCGTAGAAGTTTTGCTATACATGAAAAAATAAGGCAGACAATGCATTAAATTATGACATAGTTGTCTTCAAGGCCTTGTTCGGGGCCCATTGCACCCTGTCTGACCAAAGATCCTTGTAGTTCATGTCCATGCCGTAGGAGTGAAACTCTGCACTCTATGTACCAAAAAGGTATTGTATGTCGTAGTACTCCAAGATGTATAGCATAGACATCTGCCTCATTTGTGCACATGTCTTGTACACATGCGAGTATGGCTTATACAGGAGCTTCGGCTTGTTGCAGGTTCATGTCGCCTGAACACCCAGGGTGCATGCCTGTTTTCCTTCCCCCTCGCATGACTGTTGACATATTTCTGCTGAAACCTGAACTCGTACTTCCTCTTGAGGCCATCGATTACTCGGATGTCATGTATTTGGGTCTTTTTCATCTTCTGGTCCATATGCCTTTTCATATTCTTAAACCACTATTTGCCTTCCTCCATCTCTCGCTCAGCTGCAACGGCTCTATTGACAAAATAAGTAATAGTGTGAGCCCATGTCTCCTCGATGATCGCGGTGATAGGGAGGCACCGCACGCCTTTGAGGATGCTGTTGTATACCTTGGACATGTTGGTCGTCATAATTCCGTACCTCACACCGTCTATGTCTCACAGAAGGGGCCATTTCTCTAATTCAAGAGTGTGACGATGAATCCACTCCAAGAAACTTATGGTACTCCTAGGTTGCTCTCCCTCCAGTAGCTCTGGAGTGAACTCCCTTGTATGCCTTGTGGTCCTAGGTCCAATGTGGTCATGACAGAAGCGAGCACGTCTATTACTCTGATAGGCGAGCAGGCTATGCAGAAAAGTGGCAGCTGGATAAGGAGTTAGAGACTCCTCATGATTCCACTTCCTTTAGTAAGTTTGCCAACTATGCCCACGTGGACAAAGGTACTCAGGCACATCCACTTGTATCCACATATAAACACTCATATTGATTGGATCATATATTTAGGCACATCTAAGCATGTCACATATTCCCTCAATGCATTTGCATCTTACACTCCATATACACATTCCGAAATTGTTCCAATTGGTGATGGGGCCTTCCAACTTATTCAGGGTGTAGGATCTATAGAGTGCACACCATCCATTATTTTATCCTCCATTTTGCATGTTCCCTCCTTTCCAGTCAACCTTCTTTCAATTAGTTCTATCATTGAGCAATTCAAATGCACTGACCTATTTGATGAGGATTCATGTGTGTTTTAGGAGAAGAGAACCGGAAAGAGGATTGGTACTAGAATTAGGCATAATGGACTATGGTATATCGAACAGGTTGGTGCGGCACTGGCTGTGGCTGTAGGATGAGTTAAGGGAGAAGTTTTGTTACATCATCGTCATTTCAGGCATCTATCGTTTGAGAGTTTAAAGTTTTGTTACATCATCATCATTTGGGACATCTGTCATTTGAGAGGTTAAGTCAGTTGTACCCTGATCTATTTAATAAAGTAGACAAAAGTAAACCTGTGTGATGCTTGTGAGTTTGGAAAGCATACACAATCTACATATAGTAGCATTGGTCTTCAGAGCTATGAACCTTTTATCTTAATATATTCTGATGTTTGGGGTCCATGCTCAGTTACTTTTGTGAGTGGTGTTAACTAGTTTGTCACATTTATTGATTGCTATCCTCATATGACTTGGATTTATATGATGAAGCACAAGAGTGAGGTGCTTCAATGTTTTTAGGACTTCCATAGGGTGTATGCTACTTAGTTCGATGCAAAGGTTCAGATTCTTCGAAATGATAATGGAGCTAAGTATGTTAACAAGGAATTTGTAGCGTATCTCTCGGAAAAGGGGATACTTCATTAAACTACCTGCCTATGAACCCCGCCTCAGAATGGAGTGGCTAAAAGGAAGAATCAGCATTTGTTGGAGGTAGCACGTTTACTCATGTTTTAGATGAATGTGCCCAAGGGATTGTGGAGTGAAGCAATGATGACGGCAGTGTATCTCATGAATCACATGTCATCTCAAATATTTGGAATGGAGTCTCCAGCTGAACTTCTATTGGATCAACAGGAGTTTAAAGTACCTACGAAAGTGTTTAGTTATGTGTGCCTTGTACAGGATCACCAGCCAATGGTCGGCAAGCTAGATCCTCATGCAGTAAAGTGTATCTTTGTAGGGTATTCATCAAGTCACAAGGGCTATAGATGTTAAAAAGTCACCTTCCAACTAATAGCACAACCTTTAATAGTGAATACATAACCTGTAAGAGACCTTCTTTTATCTAAATCACCAGCAAAATATGAGTCCACATAACCAACATGTCCATCTCTAGTTTTCCCAAATCTCAAACAAGCATTAGAAGTATCACGCAAGTACCTAAAAAATCCACTGAACTGCTTTCTGATGCTCTTTTCTAGGATTAGCCACATAAATCAAGATGGGAACATACCATGGCATACATTAGTAAACGAACTGCACTGGCATATGAAACTCTAGATATGTACTCAATTTTGTCTTTTGACTATTGATATGATACTGAAAAAAGTATTAAATGTGTAGCTAATGGAGTTCTCACTGGTTTGGCTCCATACATGTTAAAGCGACGAAGGACCTTCTCAATATACCATCGTTGACTTAGGTATAATTTGCCAAACCGTCTTTCTCCGATAATTTCTATGCCAAGAATCTTCTTTGCTGCACCCAAGACCTTCATCTCAAATTCACTGCTAAGTTGTGCCTTTAGCTTTGCTATTTTAGTCTTATCTTTAGCAGCAACTAACATGTCATCAACATAAAGAAGCAAATATAACTAAACAATTAACTATTTTGAGATAAACACAACTATCATAATCTGATCTTTTAAAATTATGAGAAATCATAACCAAGTCAAATCTCTTATATCACTACCTAGGTGATTTTTCAAGCCATAAAGAGATTTCTTTAACCTACAAACAAGGTTTTGCTTTCCTGGAATAACAAAGCCTTTTGGTTGTTCCATATAAATGTCTTCTTCTAATTCCCCATGTAAAAAGGCAGTTTTTGACATCTAACTATTCAAGCTCATAATCATGCATAGCAACAATCTATGTAGAGTGTGAATGGAGCTATGCTTTATAATTGGGGAAAACACATCAACAAAATCAATACCTGGAATCTGGCTATAACCTTTTGCAACTAACCTTACTTCATACCTTGCTTCATCAGTAGAAGAATCTTCAACAATAGGTGCAATATTTTCTTTGTCTAGTGTATAACCTGAATTAACATCATGCTTCATCTGCACACTTGATTTTTGTTGGCTCTCAATAGGAACATTAATAGAGGACTTACCATGTAATATAGAAAATTCATTAAAGATAATATTTCTACTTATCACAACTTCTTAGTTTTAGGACACCGTAACTTATATCCTTTCATACTAGATTTATAACCAAGAAAGATACACTTAATTGTTCTAGACTCTAATTTTTCATTATCAACATGAGTATAAGTGGTACAACCAAATATTGTTAAGTTTGAATAATTTAATGGGGAACCAGACCATACCTCAATTGGAGTATTCTTACCAATAGCAATAGAAGGTGACCTATTGATAAGATAACAAGCTATGGAAGTGGCCTCTGCCCAAAAACACTTAGACAAACTAGCATTAGATAGCATACAACATGCCTTTGAGATGATGGTTCTGTTCATACATTCAGATACACTATTTTGTTGAGGTATATGTGGAACGGTGTAGTGTCTCACAATGCCATCAGACTTACAATATGAGTTGAACTCATCGGAATATAATTCCATCCTGTTGTGGCTACAGGCCAAACAGCAGAGAGGGGGATTGGTAGAAGAGGAAGAGGAGAGCTAGATCTGGAGAGTTGGTGATAATGAGAGGACCCCCCCCTTTGCCCCTCCTGGGGGTTTATATATATATGAGTGGGGTAGAATGGGAAATCCCCATTCTACCCCTTAGTATTTACAAAGGATGAGGGTATATTGGTATATTTACACTGTTATATTCCTCTACACTATTGGGCCTATTACATGTTGGACTAGTTGCACGCCGATCCACGGGGTTGGGCCACCCTACAACAATACTCCTCGGCAAAGAAGCGGCGAGGTCCCGATGGCGGCCGACGCGATCAACCACCCCACCCCGTTCCTCGACAAAGAAGCGCGAGGTGCCGATGCAACCGTAGCTCGCGAGACCTAGAGGCAATGCCTATGAAGAAATCGTGAAGCGCCAAGACCTCGTCGGCGCGAAGCCGCGCCGTCCGGCCGAGGCGATGCCTACGAGGCGACGGCGAGTCGAAGCGCGAAGACGTGTCGCCAGCGCCGAAGACGTGCCGCCCCGCCGAGGCGATGCCTACGAGGCGACGGCGAGTCGAGCGCCAAGACGTGTCGTCGAGCCCCGAAGACGTGCCGTCCCGCCGAGGCGATGCCTACGAGGCGGACGGCGGAGTCGGGCGCCGAGGACGTGCCGTCCCGCTGAGGCGATGCCTACTAGGCGGACGGCGGAGTCGAGCGCGAAGACGTGTCGTCGAGCGCGAAGACGTGTCATCGAGCGCCGAAGACGTGCCGTCCCGCCGAGGCGATACCTACGAGGTGGACAGCGGAGTCGGGCATCGAGGACGTGCCATCCCGCCGAGGCGATGCCTACGAGGCGGACGACGTAGTCGAAGCGCCAAAGACGTGTCGTCGAGTGCCGAAGACATGCCGTCCCGCCGAGGCGATACCTACGAGGCGGACGGCGTAGTCGAAGCGCCGAAGACGTGTCATCGAGTGCCGAAGACATGCCGTCCCGCCGAGGCGATGCCTACGAGGCGGACGGCGGAGTCAAGCGCCGAAGACGTGTCGTCGAGCGCCGAAGACGTGCCGTCCCGCCGAGGCAATGCCTACGAGGCGGACGGCGTAGTCGAAGAGCCAAAGACGTGTTGTCGAGCACCGAAGACGTGCCGTCCCGCCGAGGCGATGCCTACGAGGTGGACGGCGGAGTCAAGCGCCGACGACGTGTCATCGAGCGCCGAAGACGTGCCATCCCGCCGAGGCAATGCCTACGAGGCGGACAGCGTAGTCGAAGCGCCGAAGACGTGTCGTCGAGCACCGAAGACGTGCCGTCCCGCCGAGGCAATGCCTACGAGGCGGACGGCATAGTCGAAGAGCCGAAGACATGTTGTCGAGCACCGAAGACGTGCCGTCCCGCCGAGGCGATGTCTACGAGGCGGACGGCGGAGTCAAGCGCCGAAGACGTGCCGTCCCGCCGAGGCAATGCCTACGAGGCGGACAGCGTAGTCGAAGCGCCGAAGACGTGTCGTCGAGTGTCGAAGACATGCCGTCCCGCCGAGACGATACCTACAAGGCGGACGGCGTAGTCGAAGCGCCGAAGACGTGTCGTCGAGTGCCGAAGACATGCCATCCTGCCGAGGTGATACCTACGAGGCGGACGGCGTAGTTGAAGCGCCGAAGACGTGTCGTCGAGTGCCGAAGACATGCCGTCCCGCCGAGGCGATGCCTACAAGGCGGACGGCGGAGTCAAGCGCCGAAGACGTGTCGTCGAGCGCCGAAGACGTGCTGTCCCGCCGAGGCGATGCCTACGAGGTGGACGGCGGAGTCGGCGAGACCGCCGTTCCCCTACCTTCAAAAAGAGTGCCCGCGAAGAGTGGGCGCTTGCGGCATAGGCCGAGGGCACTACGCACGCGGAGGCAAGGAGGCGAGACCGCCGTTCCCCTACCTTCAAAAATAGTGCCCGCGAAGAGCGGACGCTTGCGGCGTAGGCTGAGGGCACTACGCACGCGAAGGCAAGGAGGCGAGACCACCATTCCCCTACTTTCAAAAAGAATGCCCGCGAAGAGCGGGCGCTTGCGGCGTAGGCCGAGGGCACTACGCACGCGGAGGCAAGGAGGCGAGACCGTTGTTCCCCTACCTTCAAAAAGAGTGCCCGCGAAGAGCGGGCGCTTGCGGCATAGGCCGAGGGCACTACGCACGCGGAGGCAAGGAGGCGGGACCGTCGTTCCCTTACCTTCAAAAAGCTCGCGGTGCACTCCCTGGTGCAACGCGCGCGAGGGCGCGATATGCGAGTGGTGCACCGCCTAAAGCGAGGCACTCCCTAGTGTCTCGGCCGTGTCACAATTTACGACTTAATTTATAGTCCGTAGACTCGCGCGTGCGGAGGCGGACCTCGACGCTACGTCTTATTTATAGTCCGTAGACTCACACGTGCGGAGGTAAACCTCGACAGTCACATCTTTTTTAGAGTCCGTAGACTGGTGCGTGCGGAAGCTGAGCTCAACGCTACGTCTTATTTAGAGTCCGTAGACTGGTGCGTGCGGAAACTGAGCTCAACGCTACGTCTTATTTATAGTCCGTAGACTCTCGCGTGCGGAAGCTGAGCTCAACGCTACGTCTTATTTAGAGTCCGTAGACTGGTGCGTGCGGAAGCTGAGCTCAACGCTACGTCTTATTTATAGTCCATAGACTCGCGCGTGCGGAGGTAAACCTCGACGGTCACGTCTTTTTTAGAGTCCGTGGATCGGTGCGTCGCGGAAGCCGAGCTCAACGCTACGTCTTATTTATAGTCCGTAGACTCGCGCGCGGAAGCCGAGCTCAACGCTACGTCTTATTTAGAGTCCGTAGGCGGTGCGCGCGGAAGCCGAGCTCAACGCTACGTCTTATTTAAAGTCCGTGAGGCGGTGCGCGCGGAAGCCGAGCTCAATGCTACGTCTTATTTATAGTCCGTAGACTCTCGCGTGCGGAAGCTGAGCTCAACGCTACGTCTTATTTAGAGTCCGTAGACTGGTGCGTGCAGAAGCTGAGCTCAATGATACGTCTTACTTAGAGTCCGTAGACTGGTGCGTGCGGAAGCTGAGCTCAACGCTACGTCTTATTTATAGTCTGTAGACTCGCGCGTGCGGAGGTAAACCTCGACGGTCACGTCTTTTTTAGAGTCCGTAGACTGGTGCGTGCGGAAGCTGAGCTCAACGCTACGTCTTATTTATAGTCCGTAGACTCGCGCGTGTGGAGGTAAACCTCGACGGTCACGTCTTTTTTAGAGTCCGTAGACTGGTGCGTGCGGAAGCTGAGCTCAACGCTACGTCTTATTTATACTCCGTAGAGTACGCCGAGGCGCAAGGCCGTCGTGCGATTTAAATAAAAAACAAGGACCAAAACAGAGGCATCAAAGAAGCGGCCGAAGATTTGCGACAACAAAATACTCCAGAATGCAGTACTGGAAGAGTCGACGGCAGCCCAAAACAGGCCAAAACCGAAGAAGCAAATACGGCCAAATCAAATGCTCTCAAAATGGAACTGCGGCCTCAATGAATAACATGCTGCATAACCATTTTCTTAAAGCCATGCACGCTAAAAATGCAACGGCGATTATTAAAACTTCTCACGTAATCACATGCAGCGCGTACCTGGTGGGGTGGTGCCCTCATGCCTGCACCAGAGGCTAGTTCGCAGAGTAGGCGAAGTCATGCTGGCGGACCGGCGAAGTCGTCGTGCCGATGATGTCGTCGCGGGGTTGACCGGATCGAGACCAAAGGAGCTCGAATCATGCACGGGTGGTGCGAAGACCTCCGCACGGGAGCTTGCAATCACTTCGTGCATGCATACGCAGGAAATGAATTCTTCATGCACGCATATCACAGGAGATGCATACTTCATGCATGGTACGTGGATGTACACTCCCTGCATGCATACGTAGATAGCATATACTTCCGCGTTTAGTGCGCGTCTTCGGCGAAGCAAAGGCACAGCTTGGTGCGGAGGCTTGGGCTGCGGGCGACGGGAGGCTGAAGACTCGGCGGAGAGCATAGGCCCGGCGTCGATTATGCGCAGGCAGTCATCGGCGACGTCGCCAGCGCTGATGAGCCCACCGTCGTCGCAGTCGAAGGCGACCACGGCCTCCTCGCCGCTGGCCTCGTCTTCCTCAAACGGCGCGGGGTAGACTTCGCCGCGTGGTTCACCGGGGCTCCTCTTGCGGAGGTGACGGCCGACGCGAAGGCCTGGAATTAAGCTCACGCGGGGGCCGTGCGGAGCGCGCATACAAAGCTAACTAGCGCTCACAGCCCTCCTGCAGAGTGAACTGACTGACTGCGCACGCCCATCCGCGTCGAGCTCGAGCCGGAGACTTCGGGCGAGAGACTCCGCGAATGCGCGCCAGAGACCTCGAGTCGCAGACCTCGAGCGGGGGCTTCGCACGTCGGAGACTTCGCGCACGCACGCCGGAGACTTCGAGCCAGAGAATTCAGGCGAGGGCTTCGCACGCCGGAGGCTTCGAGCCGGAGAGTTCAGGCGGGGGCTTCACGCGCCGGAGACTTCGAGCCGGAGAGTTCAGGCGGGGCTTCGCACGCCAGAGACTTCGGGCGAGAGACTCCGCGAACGCGCGCCGGAGACCTCGAGCCGCAGACCTCGGGCGGGGGCTTCGCACGCCGGAGACTTCGCGCACGAGCGCCGGTCGTCGTGGAGGCAAGGCGAAGGCCGGCGAGGTCCCCACGGCGCCGAGGCAAAGGCCGGCGAGGTCCCCACGGCGCCGAGGCGAAGGCTGACGACGTCCCCGCGGCGTCGAGGCGAGCGGGGACATGGAGGCGAGCGGAGGCCGGAGTCCATCTTCAGCGAAGCGGTGCACTTTGGGCCTCGCGGTCTGGCCGGGCTCGGCCGCGGGCAACTCCATGGCCGCCGCCGGGTAACCACGAGCTAGTCCGTTGGTGGGATGAGGCGCTCAGGACAGGCCCTCGGCGAAGACCTTCACGCCTTGCCGCCCAGAAGCCGTCGACACCTCGACAAAGACCTTGACGCGGCCTGGGCTGGCGGCCTGGGGTCGAGGTGGAGTCCCGAGGCAGAGTCGGCGCGTAGCTCAGAATTGACGCGGACTCTGGCCAACTTGGCATGGAGCTCGAAGTCGACGCGGAGACTGGCGGAGTATGTGCGGAGTTCGCCCGTGGGTCGTGGAGGTCCTGCGCGAAGGTAGCGACGCCAGCTGTACGAGTGCTTTACCGATACACTTCTTTTCCTGCATGAAAACAAGCAGTGGACACAAGAATCATGCATGCATGGGTTTCTCACACATGCATGGATGGATACTCCCTGCGTTCACGTAGACGGACACTCCATGCATGTGTTCACGTCCGGCCTAACATGCTTGCCGTAAACTTCATCGAGCGGAGGCCGACGCGGGCGGAGGCTCGTCGAAGTTGTTCGGCTCGGGCTCGGTGAAGGCGGAGGCCCGCTTCGACGAGGAGGGCTCGCTGCTCCGCGTAGGCTTGCAGACCTTGCATGCGCGGAGCTGATGGCGCAGACCGCGCGGAGGGCGTAGCGCAGATCGCGTAGGATCGGGGGCGTCGATGCGGGGACCGCGGGCTTGCAGCCATGAGGCTTCACGTGTGCGCATGCCTTAAGGCTTCCATCCATGCATGCATTGATGGCGGAGCACTTGACGTCCTTTCCTGCATTCATCACGTGACAAATACAAATACCTTGCATGGATGGATGGGTATCCTCCGCGCGGGGTCCATGCCTCGCTTGCGCACCAGCCGCTGCCCGAAGACGAGGTCCCGATCGATAGAGCGGAGACTGCAGAGTGGAGGCTCGACGCTGGCTTTACGCGGAGAGGTCGCGCTTCCTCGCCATGCATGTGCCTGCGCGCGTGCATACACGCGTCCTCGCAATTGCTTCCATTCGCCTCGCGACGCGGAGGCTTGACGTGGCCTGGAGAGTGGATGCGAGGACTTCGACGAGGCGAGGAGTCCTTGCACGGAGGCTCTCGTGCAGGGGTGGGTGCGAAGACGAGCTCGACGCCGGCGGAGACTCGTCGCGGAGGCCCGCGGACGCTCGGCGCCGAGGCCGGCGACGTGATGATGTCCAGCTGTGCAGAGCCGTCGGGGGCTTCGCGGAGCTCATCGACGCGGAGCCTCGGTCTGCAGCTAGTGCGGAGTCTCGACCTGGAGTTAGCTCATGCTCGCTGTAGATCTACTCGATGCACCACCTACAGAACGTAGCAGGGTATACAGGCAAAGCCCGTGCACCTTACCCAACCAGATCTACCGGATCTGGAACCAGAACAGAGATGAGACCTCAGAACTTATCTGTGACGCTCACGATATGAGCAACCTGAGATACTTCCATTCCGCGCTAAGCAGCTCCTTCGGTGGTAGCCACCTCTAGCGCCCTTACGGAGCTTCTTGCTCTTCCTCGTCCCCATGGACGGCGCCATCTGTTGTGGCTACAGACCAAACAGTAGAGAGGGGGATTGGTAGAAGAGGAAGAGGAGAGCTAGATCTAGAGAGTTGGTGATAATGAGAGGACCCCCCCTTTGCCCCTCCTGGGGGTTTATATATATGAGTGGGGTAGAATGGGAAATCCCCATTCTACCCCTTAGTATTTACAAAGGATGAGGGTATATTGGTATATTTATACTGTTATATTCCTCTACACTGTTGGGCCTATTACATGTTGGACTAGTTGCACGGCCCAGTCACGGGGGGTTGGGCCACCCCTACAACACATCCCATTGTCAATGCGGAGCTTCTTGACTTTCTTTTTGGACTATCTTTCAATCATTACATTTCACTCTTTGAATGCTGAAAACACTTCTGATTTACGCTTCAGGAAATAAGGCCAAACTCTTCTAGAGTAATCATTAATAATGGTCAACATATAACGAGCACCTCCTAATGATGGCTTGCGAGATGGTCCCCATAAATCAGGATGTACATAATCCAAAATACCTTCTGTAGTGTGCACGGACATGTTGAACTTCACACTCTTGTGCTTGCCAAAAACACAATGCTCATATAACTTCAACTTGTTGATGCATTGGCCATCAAGGAATCCTCTTTTGCTTAATTCTGTTAATCCAATTTCATTCATATGCCCCAAACGCATATGCCAAAGGTTGGTAGCATCAAAATCAAATAATGAATTTGAAATAACAGCAGCATTACTTGATATTGTAGTACCTCACAGGTAGTATAGATTGGCTTGTTTTATATCAGCTTTCATCACAACAAGAGAGCCTTTGGAAACCTTTAGGACTCTACCTTCACCAGAATATTTATATCCTTTAGCATCAAGAGTACTCAAAGAGATAAGGTTCCTCTTCAGATATGGAATGCGCCACACATTTGATAAGGTTTTGATAGTGTCATCAAACATCTTGATCTGAACTGTACCAATGTCTACAACCTTACATGGTGAGTTATCTCCCATCAACACAGAACCACCTTGCTTAGCTTCATATGTGTTGAAGCAATCCCTATTTGGGCACATGTGAAAAGTACATGCTGAATCAAGAATCTACTCTTCACTAGTTTTTGCACATCCAGCAAAGGCTACGAGCACTTCTCCATCAGAACTAGCATCAGCAACAATAGTGACTTTACCTTTCTCATCTTGTTTACATTTCGGCATGTAATTGCCATTTTTCTTTTCCTTATTCTGCAACTTTCAGCATTCAGATATGTCATGCCCTCCTCTCTTGCAACATTTGCACGACTTGTACTTGCCTCTAGACTTCAATCTTCCTCTGTAGCCGCTTGAACTTTTGCCTCTAGCATCACTGTTTGACTTCTTATCCTTTTGTCTACCACGAACAATCAAGCCTTCTACTTGTGAACTTGAACTTTCATTAGACACCATAAGTTTCATCTTCTCCTTGGCGTGTGATTCTTCATAAACTTCATTAAAGTGAGAGTATCTTAGCTATATAATATGGTATCTCTAAAATTTGAATAAGAACTAGGCATCAAACATAAAAGAATAAGACACAAATTTTGTTCATCATATTTTACCTGCATCGACTGTAGGTCGGAGATGATCTCTTTAAATATTGATATGCGATCTAGTAGCGATCCTTCTTCCGGCAACTTGTGTGAATACCGCTTCTGCTTTAGGTGCATATTACTAGTAAGATCTTTTGTCATGCAAAGCTGCTCCAGCTTCAACCATAACACAACTATTATTTTCTCCTTCAAAACCTCCTGCAAAATATTGTTTAACAGATGAAGACGAATCTTCGACAAAGCTTTATAGTCTTTCCTCTACTTCTCTTCAATTGACTATGATGCTGGCATCTTGTCTATCGCTAGCAATGCATCATCCAAATCCATTTGCGCCAATACTGCTTGTATCTTGACTTGCCACAATGAAAACCTTGTGTCTCAATCCAATAGCGGAGAATCATACTTCAATGTCACCATGTCAAATAAACCCTAGATCGAACGGGCAACAAACGTGGCTCTGATACCACTTGTTAGAAAACGACAAGGCAAATAGCAAAGATAATCAAGAATAAGAGACACATATTTTAACATGGAAAACTCTTATAAGAAAAACCATAGGCGTACAATCAACAATGATCTCTATATGAGGAGAATTACAAAATACAAGGGATTTACGATGAGTCGTCAACTAATCTTGTGCGGCTTACGGAGGGTGTATATATGGAGGTGCAGAACAACTTGAAGTCAAAGAAGGAAACTTATTAGAAAATGTGACCTAATCCATACCAACCCTCCGCTACCACAAAATGTCCTCCATCAGTATTATCAAAATTTAGATCACATAAATCAACAGCTACTCCCTCCAGTCACAAAAGAGTAACGTTTTGAGCATTGACATGGTCTCCAAAATCCAATTCTGATCATTAATTTGTATTGTAATATATTTATAAAAGCTAATAAAATTTTAATATTATGATAGTATTTTTCAAGACAAACTACACTTATTATTTTCATATGTCAAATCTAAATATTTGTAAAAATATCGATATCTAAAGTTTGACTGCACGGCATCTCAAAATGTCACTCCCCTATAACTGGAGTGAGTATTTGCTAATGTATGTGCACGCATGCATGATTACATGTATCACTATTCTGCAATTTTTGTGTGTTCCAGGCTGAGATAGATCACTATTCACTACTCGAAGAAACCAGGGGCATTCAGCGTTTACTCACACGTGAGGCCTTGCTTGATGAGCTGAAGACCACTTATGTTGTCGCCGAAAGGTTATGTGTATGAATAATTATGTCTCACGAATTTCTTATTCTCATGTCCTACGACCGAACTTGCAGCTCTCGGTGATTTCCAATTAATAAGTGCTTTTAAAATTTGAAAACTGACACCACGCAAACTCTTTCTTCATGGAAAAAATACAAAAGAAAAGAAGTAAATTCCACAAAATTATAACTTCTATGCCAAAACTACCGATGAACTACACATCTTATTTTGAATTTCAGAGAACTATAGATTTAAGCACAAAAACGCTCACAAAACTGTAACACATTGTTGCCTCCCTGATAGCATGGGTCAGTCAAGTGGTTCTACTGAAGAGAGTTTCCTTTCTTCCATAGACAAAAACACCAAATAATTCTGCCAGTTTCACTACGAAGTGCACTCATGGTATACAGAAAACACCCGGAATGATCTATGTTCGGCCCCACAATTACCACAAACTGACCCAAAAAAAGGACCGATGATGCCATAACAAGTGTAACTATAAAATTGCTACAGCAAAGAGATGATAAGAGGAATAAAAACAACAAAAAAGGAACATGGCGTTCTTTGTACAAATCAATTTTAATCACTCCCCCAAAACCTCACAAATTGCTTCCTTTTTCCACCCGTTTTACTCACAGATCATTTAGATACAACTCATTTACAACAAAACACAAGAACAGCAAGAGTTGGGTAGCACGAGCTGGTTGCACGCCATTACCACAGACATCGAGCTCAATCATGCGGCATGGATCTATTGACAGCACCCACCACCGTGCTTTGCATGGTTTTCCTGCTTCTGTTTCAGACTGTTCCTTTTGACAACCGAAGACGAACCTTCCTCCAAGAGACTTGGAACCTCGAGAATCTGCACGGTGCGAAATCATGGGCTATTTATGATGCATATAGACTATCCTGTTAGCAGCAAAAAAATCACCCAAGAAGAAATTAAATGTGCAACACAGTTCCCTCGGGTGTATGATCACGAGTTTCAGCAATTGAGGAACAGAAGTCAACCATGTTCCCATATAGGGCATTTATCGTTTCGTCAGTTACTAAGATGCAAGTATGTTTTGCATCTGCTTTAAGAGTCGGTTTTAAGTCTAAGGTTATGGGGCCTAATATCTTTCTGTAGGCATACCTTTAGTGCAAGTTCTTCAAAACATTTCTCAACATTTTGTCGTGTTTTTGCACTGCTCTCAAGAAACAGACATCCAGATTCTTGTGCGAATGCAAGACCTTCTTCTCTTGAGACCATTCTTTCATCATCCTGCAAGATGGGACCATCAAACTAACTAAGATCAGCAACTATGTTCCCATGTGGGTCCATCAGTGATAGTGTGATACTTTTGAAACTGATAGGAAGTTAGGGGCCAAAAAGAAGAAAAAGGCGAGGAAAGTATAGACACCACTAAAAACACTGTGTCACAACAGAAACATTTTTTTATTAAAGACTGAGATCACTAGATTTTCAAAGAAATAACAATTTAGTGTTGGGAAAAATGGTACCTTGTCAACTTTGTTTCCAACAAGCATTTTTATGCAGTCTTTGTTTGATGAGTGCGATTCTATTTCTTTGGTCCATACGTCAGCCAAATTTGTGAAGCTCTCTCTCTTTGTGACATCATATACTAAGAGAAAAACACAAAAAGTAAAAAATTAGACCTTAATCAATTTACCACAGGCTATCATAATGTATTGCTGCATCGTTAACCTATGTACAATTTATCAGTTTCCATGAATGCAACAGACAAATGGTCAATCATTCTGAATTGTTGTTCCATATTCAATCAGAGATCTAATTCATATTATGATGAAACCGTGGCAAAATAAGATATGCTTCACTTAAAAATTGTCCATGAATATTCACATACAAAGTACCATTTACAAAATAATGAAAACGTTATTCACTGTGGTAAAAGGGTTACATCCTTGTACTCAAAATCAATAACTTGGGAGTAATTTCAGACATTGTAAGTCCACAATTCACAGTTAATGTAGGTCATCAAGGCAAGAGAAATCACAAGTATTAAGAAAAACACGAGAGAACTCATTGATGCAATCATGCAAACCCTCAACATTATACATAGCGTGGGATATTGCAACAGTAGGTGACCAACCTAATAGTGGGTATTCACACTGAATGACTGAATAGGACAATCTACATGATTCTATGGCATATTTCAAATATCTGATCTCAGAGTGACAGTAATGACATCAGTGCAGAACAACAAGATATTTAAGCAGCCAACCGCACCTAAGAACATTATTTGTTACCTAGAATAATTCCTTGAGCACCTCTGTAATAAGAACTAGTAATTGTCCTAAACCTCTCCTGGCCAGCTGCAAAACAATGGAACATGAACTTTTGGATTATTTGATAAAAAGAGCACCATAACTTAATTCTTTTTTGCATATAGATGAATCAGAAACATTCTAGAAGTACTGCAGGAGTAAGAAGTAGGTAACATGGTGAAATACTGAACAAATTTTGGACAAAGCAGATGAGTGAGGCTACAAACATAGAATATTGGAACCTCTAATGGCAATGATGTAAGGGAGGGGAGGGGGTAACACGGAGAACGTACCCAAATATTTTAGGCACAAAGCATAAAGGTGGGGCTATAAATCTATGAATTGTAACCTCCATCAGCAATGATGTTAGGATTGGGCAGGTTCAACGTGGAGGAAGAACCCCAAATAGATTAGGTGCAAAGCAAACTAGGAATCTTACAACCACTGACAGTGATTATGGAAGAGATGGATGGGAGGTCCAAAGGAGTAGAAAGCAAACTATTTTAACCGCAAAGAATTGAAGTGAGGCTAAAAACCTGTAGCGGTTTAGGACACCCAATCAAACAAGTCTTGGCCTTTTTTCCACACTTACTGCTGTTCTTGGCTTGTCTAAGTTGGTGCCTGTAATAGTTCTACTAGTTCAGCATGTTCGATCATTGTTACATCTGAATGAGATGTCAACCATCTTTCTTGCTTCAAATAAGTTTGCATCCATAACCATTTACTGTGGCTTACTTTTGCTACTGGCAAAGACCATACTTGAATTGTTGAGCATGAGAGGTAAGCTCTAGTAGAAGCAGAAGTGCACCTAAATCACATTGTGTATCAAGAGTGGTTCTATCATTCCACAAGTGACAAGACTACTTGTTCTTGTATAGTTGTACGAGACTATTTATACCATTGGAGTATGGAAAACAAAATACATTTTTATATGAATCAAGTTGGATGAAGAAACCAAAACAGGATTTGCTAACATTGCTTCCTTCCATCCGGATTCAAATAGCATAATAAAAAGTGTTATGTTTCATAATCTGATAAGTACTTAGCTCACCAGTATCCCATATAGTCAGCTTCAGTTTCTTTCCACCGATGGTAAGGAACTTGATTTTAAAATCCACTCCTGGCAAATTGGTGTGAAACCAAAATCAGAAGACATATGAAAGAACACGTATGATACACCAAGAGCATGTAATTTATACAGTAAAAAAAGTCACAGGGACAGGGCCAAATTGGAATCGTGTAGGGAGGACATACATAAGGTCATGTTGGGACCATTCTCATTAGATAACATGCAAGTTAAAATAGTCTAATTGCTTTTTCTGAAACGGTGGCTAAAGATAGGGAATAAGGTAGCAATTTTGTTTAGCTATATGCACAATCAAGTTTTCTCGCATAAGCCGTGCATCTCTTTTCCTGTTTTCCTGAATCGTTTCACCACTTCTTGTAAATTGGTTGAGCCAAGCCAACTAATTCGCTGCATACAAGACCGAGGGTAAAGGACATCGTTGGTTGCAGCATTGGCAAAAATTTCCAGCTTTGGCCAACCAACAACAAGAAAGTCGGAACAATTCAGTAGAAGCAAAAGCATAAAACAGCTCGGGCATTAAAAGGAAAAAAGATGTTTGTTCACCAAAATGGGTGGGATCGCACCCATGCCCTTAATCTGCTAGTGCTACCTACTACTTCATACTCGTCGTAGGTTGGAAGCAGACAATGAGAAGGAGAACTCCCACGCAAGGATCACCCCCATGGACTGGTCGCTGTATTAATTGAGCTGTACACTGACTACATGGGCACGCCGAAGTGGGGGACACGAAGCAGAGAAGCTGAAGCAATAAATTGAGCTGCATTTCCGGCGTATTTCCAATCCCTCCCGTGCGCCTGGCACCCAGCAAAGTAAACATGCAGCTTTCTTGGCCGCACGGATGGCATCTTAAATCGGTGCCTCGACAGCTAGCTTAGCTTCCTCGCAGAATTGTGCCGCCACTACGAGCGTACATGTACTGAGACTCTAGTACTCTACTGCTACAACAGCAGGACTGGGATGGCCTCCTTCCAGCTCCAGGCCCGATCGGATTCGACGGCGCGGCGTGGTGGAGGGGCACGTACCGATGGTGGGAGCGATGTCGTCGTCGAGGTGGGCGGCGGCGACGAAGCTGACGAGGAGGCTGCTCTTGCCGACGCCCGAGTCCCCGATGAGCAGGATCTTGAACGAGCACTCGTGCCCGCTGCTTCCCGCCCCCGGCGACCCCATCACCCCGCCCGCCCCCTCTCCCACTCCCTCAGAGCCGGCTCCGCTCGATTCGGGCCGATCCGGCGGGAAGCGCGAGGCGAAACGGCGCGGAATGTGAGGCCGGCGTATTAAGCGCGAGTCGGCGGAGGAGTAGAGGGACGAGGAGGCGGAGAAGGCGGCAGAGCCGAGGAGGACGGACTGGTGCGCTGGCTTTGACTGGGCAAGACGGAGATGGGGTGGGACGGCTGGTCGGCTACTAATTGCGGCCGTCCCGGGTGGAGTCGAGTTCGGGGGCCAGGTGGCGCGGGGCCGGGCGGCCAGCGCGCACGCGGCTGCCGCGGTGGCAGGAGCCCGCGCCCGCGGCCGGCCGCGCGTCCGTCCGTCCGTTTTGGGTGAAACCACGCACGACCGAGCGGATGCGCGGCGCGGCCGA
Source organism: Dendrocalamus sinicus (assembly GCA_036346575.1). Taxonomy (NCBI): domain Eukaryota; kingdom Viridiplantae; phylum Streptophyta; class Magnoliopsida; order Poales; family Poaceae; genus Dendrocalamus; species Dendrocalamus sinicus. The sequence goes on from CM070670.1 coordinate 15,444,730, forward strand.
GCGTACGTGACATGCGGATTGGTTGGGCCTGGATCGCGTGGGGTTTGCCTTCGCGTGCCGTGATTTCGGCCGTTTCTGGCGTCTCGGCAGGGACGCGCGGGTGGGGCTTGGGGAACTCAGCTAGCTTGTTTCCTTCTCTCATATTTTTATCGACATGACTAAAACCTAAAATATCAGTGGAGTATAAGAAGAATAAAGAAAATACTTTATATTTTTATCACGTCGACGAAAGCACCAGAGAAACAGAAAGGAAGAAACAGAAAAGCCGCATTGAGGTTTGGGTCAGGTCGCGCGCATTGGAGCTGGCTGGTGTCGCGGCCGGCACGGTCACGGGGAAGCGGGGTGCGCCGGGGCGTTTGTTCGGTGCGCTGCGGCCGGCCTGCGGTGGATGTGACGGGTTTTCGGTGGGCTTGTGAATTTTGGACGTTTCTAGCACTGTTGATACCCAAAATTCCAAAAATAGCCGCGTTGAAAACACAATTCCAAAAATAGCCCCCAAACGACCGCACGATTAGCGAACGCGACACGTGTCGGTGGTGCGGCGGGAGCGCACCACACCGAGTGGTGCGGTCCCGACCGCACCACACTCCCGGCGTCACATCAAGGGGCAGTGGTGCGCTCCCAGGGCGCACGACACCGCGAATGGTGCGGCCCCTGGGCGCACCACTCGGCTGTTTCCCCCGGCCCGCCATTTTTGCGTCGGTCCCATCCGAACCACCGAAAGCGGCGTTTGCCGCGCGTCTTGCATGCGGCGATTCCTCGCATTTCTTTATTTCTTGCATGCGATGTGTCGGCCGAGAGCCGCCCCTACTCGAACGCAGTGTATCTCGCGATACAAAGGAGAGCTGCGTTGGAAGGCTTCAATATTTCGCATTTGTGCTAGACAGAGAAGCGACAAGCAAGAGAGAGCGGAAGAGGAGGCGATAGTGAAAGCAAGAAGAGCGGAAAACACAGGATTTGGAGTAATTTTGGAAGGGATCTGAATTTTTCGCAAGTGAGAAAGTTGTAGATCGTCTCGTGAGCTTCAAGAAGAGGTAAATATCATCTCAATGCATCTGTAAGTTAATCATAGTGATTAGTCTGTAATTAGCGTAAATGTTCTGTAAACGTTCTCCATATGTCTATATTTTATGTAATTATCGTGTTGTATTTTATAATTTATGTGAAGAAATTATGCGTTGTTATTGTCCACTGTAATGTTAAAAGTTGTTTGTGGTTGTAGTGTATTCGATTTATTTGAAAAAATGTTTGTAGTTGTAGCATATTGTATTTTATATTTTATGTAAAGAATTTTTGTACTGCTGTTGTGAACCGTAACCTAAAAATACGCTAACTGGATTTTAGCTAGATTTCATTGATGTCATTGTGAAGCGATCGGTAGGCGGAAGGGCTACTTGCGTAGGTTTTATTTGTATTAATATTTAGTCATTCTTGTAGCAAAAATCACTCAAGGATAGTAGATCTTGGTATGCATGCATATTTGTGAGAGCTTGCTTCCATGAATGAGAGATTATGGAAAAAAAATACGGAAAGCACACTGCTAGTCGGAAAGGCCGATTCATGAGGTACTGCTTTTATTGTCATGTACTCATTCTTGTAGCCAAATTCACTGAATAATATTAGATCTTGTTGTGCATGTTCGAGAGAGCGTGCTTCCATAAATGAAAGATTAGAGAAAAAATGTAGATGTTTAATTTACATAAGAATTAAGAAGTTAAAAATGATGAGAATTGAGTGGTTGGTTGGTTAATTAAGTAGAACAATAATAATAGAAATTAGGAGAGAAATTTGGAGAAATTGTAATTTATGTATCGCATAAATTAGGAGTAAATTTGATTTATGTAGGCACTCCGTAAGGCACTCCGTAAATTAATTAAAAATTACATTTGCAAATAAAAAAGAACCATTCATATTTGTATGGGATAGTTAGAACAACGAAATTCAGATGAAAATATTACGGTTGTATCTGGTAGGCGGTAGCTACGTGCTGTGTGATGGTACAATTGTTGCCTGTGATATATACTAAGAGGTTGGTTTGGGCTTATGTTAGGTACGCCATGGGTGACATCCAAGACTTGTTCGTGTTCTATGGAAGTGGTCTCGTATGGGACGGGCGTGCAGGCGCACTGAATAATTGTGACCGGATCGTGATCCGCACGCAATCTGAACACCATGAGCTGTTGGAGCTACGGAGATGCGTGCGTTCCGGATTCGATCGGGACACCGCAAGGAACAAATTACGGATCGAGGCAGTGTATGCCACAGTTGGAGGTGCTGCAGGGGATACAATGTGGCAACTTATAAAGGTGACGAGCGACGCTTCATGGGCGAACTACATGGAGGTCGTGTGCAACCCAGACGCATTGATATATGGCAAGCCAATGGTGTATGTTCAATTCGTGGAGAGGACAGAATCATCCGCCATGGGTGGCTCTGGTGGTGCTGGCGGAGATGTAGAGCGTGCATTACTCTCCGGCGGTCATGAAGATGCTGGTGAAGGAGAAGGAGGCTATGAGTCAATGGGAGATGGGGACCTGCGGAGGCGCGCGGAGAATTTTCAGCCGAGCGAAGGTGCCAAGGGTGGTGGGCGCGCGTGTTGGTATCACGAGTACCTTGAGAACCAGTGCAGGAAAGTGAGGAGGAGGACGATGTGGAAACAGAGAGTTCAGGAGAGGAGGAAGAAGGGGAACCTACAGCGGGAGGTGTGGTAGGTGGTGTTGTAACCACGGAGGGTGCGTACGTGCCGTTCAGATTGGACGACATCGCAGCGGAATCCCTAGTTCGCCACAGGCGGAGGAGGCGAGTGGGGATTCAATGAAGCGAACTTCGTTGTAGGCGAGCTCCGTAACAAGAGTCTTTGCACGACAAGCTATTGCCACATACGCCGTCAACATCACCGGACATATCGGGTGCACAGTCCAACCCCGACACCTACATTGTGAAGTGTGTGGGCGGCTCCCGCCTGCAAGGTCCGTGCGCTGGTTCGGAGAGGCGGCGCCACGGACTTCCGGATAACGGTGCTGAACGATCACACTTGTGAGCTTGCGGCGCCGCTACCTAGGCACCGCAACATGACGTCGTCATATGTTGCAGAGGTGATAAGGCATCTTGTGGCTGCAAATGTATCCATTACTCCCAAGGTTCTCATGGCGGAGGTAGCGAACACGGTGGGGTTTGCTGTGAGCTACAAGAAGGTGTGGCGGGGGAAACAGAAGGTACTACGGAGTATGTTCGGGACATATGAGGAGGCATACGATCTGGTCCCGAGATTGTTGTGTCGGTTGCAAAGAAGAAACCCGTGCACGTTCATTAACAAATACGGCGGGTTCATGAGACGGAAGGGCGAATTGTTTTGTGCTTGAAAGCGTGTTCTGGGCCTTCCATCAGGCAATAGAAGGCTTCAAGTGGTGTCGTCCAGTGCTAACGATGGACGACACATTCCTATCTGGCAAATACAAGGGTACAATCCTGACCGCGGTTGCAGCAGACGCAAATGACCAGTTACTCCCAGTGGCATTTGCAATAGTAGAGAATGAGAGTACGGAAAGCTGGCTGTGGTTCCTTGTCAATGTGAAGCAGGCCGTTGTACAAGATCGGCCCGATGTGTGTGTTATCTCAGACCGCAATGCAGGCTTGTTGTCTGCAATGCGAACGATGCAGAACGGGACACAGCCTCCGTAGCCGTGGAATGACATGAAGAACCGGTGGTGCATGAGGCATCTTGCGGCAAACTTCCACGAAGGTTCCATAGCAAGGAACTAATGAAGATGTTTAAAAACTTTGTATGCGTAACCGAAGACGAAGTTCAATGCCCGTGGAGCCGCCTTGATCAGAGACCAGCGGGCATGTCGGGCGTCTTGAGCGGTCGAGCGGGGCCGTGGAGGAGGCTCCACGAGACTTGGGAGTTCACACAATGGGTGCATCCAATGCACATGACACGGAGATGTGGTCTCTCATGCATGACACCGGCGGAGCAAGGTGCGGAATCATGACGACAAACATGTCCGAGGTGTACAATGGTGTTCTAAAGGCGTGAGATCCCTACCTATCACCGCAATCGTTGAAGAGACACGGAACCGTTCAATAGGATACTTCGTCAATAGAGCCATGATGGCGGCAAGCATATGGACGAAGGCAAAGAATTCTCCGAGTAGCGGGCCTACATGGACAAGAAGATGGAGAAGGCTCGTTCGCATATTGCTCAGACCATGGATGGCTTACGGAGGAAGTTTGAGGTTCGCCTCAGACAGAGGTACATGATGGGGCAGGCTAGAGGGGATCGTAAGCAGGTGTGCACGATTGCTGACAGAGCATCTTGCACATGCAACAAGCCGGAGCTTCTACACAAGCCATGCTCCCACGTGTACGCGGCATGCGCGTTATGGAACCAGGCGCCCACGCATTACATCTCAAGGTACTATGACATGAAGCACCTGTTTGAAACATGGAGCACGGAGTTCCATTCGTACGGGGTGGACATGCATTATAGGGAGCTCTGGCCAGGGCAGATCAAGTGGGTGCCGAACGATGCACTGAAGCACGTCGGCCGTGGGCGAAGACAGAGCCGTCGCATTCGTAACGACATGGATGATAGCCAGCGTGGGGATCGGGTTCGGCGCCCGAAGTGCAGACTATGCAAGACGGTTGGCCATTCATTTAGGCAGTGCCCAAACAGGCCGACATCAAGTAACGCTCCATAGTATGCAGCACATGGACCGTCATTGTGCAATTGTTGGTTCCGTGTTTTGTAACTATAGCGGGCCTTTGTTGTGATGCGAGCACGAGGATCGTGCATTCTGTAACCTATGCTGAATGTATCTGACCAAATTATTTCCGTGTACAATTTGTTTGAGTCATTTCTTGCAGATTATGTTATGTTGTGACTTATTCAATATTTCATTATCATATGTCACCTGTTCGATGCAAATTACGCTTGTTGAAGTTTTGTTGTCATTTATTTCACGATGTATTATCATTACGTACAAATTATGTATGTTGCATATTCTCATGACACTGCGTACTGACTTGTTTTCAATCATCGGCAGGAGATGGCGTACGAGCTGCTTGAGGCCCGTTGGGATGACCACCACCGATGCACCGCGTGGGCATCAATGCCTGATGGCCCTCCGTGTTTCGTCCTTAGGGGCCCCCGAGAGCACTGGCCTCTAGACGAGCGGTACATCCCGCTGCTGCGAGACACCGGTCTTTTGCCCCTTGCTCGCATGCTGGATGTTGGACATTCGTTGCAGTTCGATGCGGCGTTGCTGTCCGCACTCGTGGATCGTTGGAGACCGAGACTCACACCTTCCACTTCCGGTGGGCGAGATGACTATTACACTTCGGGGCGTGTCCATGCGGTGAGTCTACCCATCCGTGGTGCGGCGAAGAGTGCCACCCCCGTGGCGGCGAGTGGAAGGACGCCAGGTGCCCGATCGGTCTCCGATCGCGAACAACATGTGCGGTGTGCCACACTCGTGGCTACGAGTTCATGACACGCCTCGAGGACGCTCATGAGGGGTCATGCGGACGCACCTCATGGCATACATCCTTTTTGTTCGGATGGGTCTTGTTTCCCTCGACCACTGGAGTCTCCGTGCATCCGACGTACATACACCTTGCGAGTCCTTGGCGGATGCCTTGCCCGGCGAGTGCCGCGATACTGGTGGGATCTGCAGTCCTTAGTGCCATGTACCGAGGCTTGTGTGATGCCTGTTAGCGTACTGAGGCCAGCGAGCCGGTCTTGGCGGTGTGCTATGTGCTCCTCAAGATCGGTCTTGGGAGCACTTCACGGTTGGGAGGCCTAAGATCGAGAGGCCGTGCACCCTACGACCTCCTCCGGAGTTATGCGGTCGGTGGTGGCGATGACCCCATAGATGGGCCGACTATGGGGACTCGTTGGACACATGGTCACCTGCGGTGGGCTAAGGAGAGAGCGGCGTGTGTACCCGATTTCCATGACGATTTCGAGCGACTTCGACAAAGACATAGTCCGGTTCCCATGGGATCTTTGGGTTCATTCAGCTCACCGCCCCTACGGGTTGTCATCTCGGTGCCACCAAGACCACATGTACCTGGTTGACGACTGTCACCTCGTCTTCGCGCACTTCGCCGAACCGTACAACCCACGAGAGAGTCTTGGCGATTTCACCTCCACCAAAGACGTGCCACCCTCCGGGACGGGCACTACCACCGAAGGCCCACCGGTAAGCCATTGCACGGTAACTCACGCAAGGTAGTAATGTGTTGATAATACTAATTGTACAATATGTGCACTAACTTGCAGGCAAACAAGAAGAGGGCACCATGGTGACGACTGGATAGCCACACAGCGGCCGTGGACAGACCTGTGGCGTGACTCAGCGAGCACAGATGTTGTGCACGAGGCTAGGCCACACGACAAAGCCACATACGGTGCGTACCTAGAGTGGTACATTCCACGCACCCGCAGCAAGATTACTAGGCTTGCCCCACCCCGTCCTTCAGAGGTCGCTCACGAAGATGCCATACAGGCCGGCCCAGACCGTCATCGAGCAGCACGTATTGACGAGGCGGTACGTGCACCTGCAGTACGTTTGTACTCATTGTTTCTTTACGTACAGTGCGTTTTAACTCGTTTGTTGTTTATGTACAGTGCGAGCATATGCGTCGTGCTGAGCACGAGGCTTTCGGATGATGCGGCGTGGGGAGGGCGGCAGCGGGTTCTTGCTTGGCGCGTAGCATCTTGATGACCTCGGGAATGCGTTCAAGGCCTTGAGTCGTAGTCGCGACAGGATGATGTGGATGCACGACGCGTCCGCAGAGAGCAGCCTTCAGCGTCGCCATCAGGACCACCTTCAGCACGTCCGTCGATGTACGGTGGTCGTCCGTCGCTGTCCGGCGGTCGTCCGTCGCTGTCCGGCGATCGTCCGTCGCTGTCCGGCGATCGTCGTCGCTGCCTCGTGGTCATCCCAGCTGCGCTCCTCGTCCTCACAGCATTTTGGACCAGCGATGCGATATTTGCCATCGATTCGTTCGTAACACGCTTATTTGTAACACACGTTGCCATCCACTCGATTGCCATTTATTCGTAACACACGTTTTCCCTGCGCAGCGATTGCGAAGGATAGCACGTTGCTACAGCCGTCGTCATCCCGAGGGCGGCGGACGAGCCTTCGATAGCGACACGAGTCACCCCATCGATAGCGACATATGCGCTGGCGGTCGATCCACCCGAGCGGCACACACAAGGGCGATGACGAGTGGTTGAGCGACGTACCAAGGTTACACGTCGCAGAGTACATGGGTGATTACGAACGTCATCGTCATTCCAACACCGTATGCACCGGTATGTACGCATGTAGTAAACATAACACATGATATAAATAATGATTATAAACTTTTGTATTTTCCATTGCGGGGCGTGACCCTCCTCCGATTGGCTGAGCTCTATTATAGGCCAGCAGTCGGAACTCCCCACGAGATGTACCCACCACCGCCTCCGACGCAGACCTCGCACTACGACCTTCGAGATGCACCGCGCTCTCCTAGCAGGTTCACCTTCTCGGAGGATCAGATACGTCGTCCGAGGCGGCGACGGCGAGATGATAAATGAATTTTTGTAATTGTGCTGTTGTAATTTTTCTAAGGCATAAATATATATACAACTTAATTAGACTGGTGATTTCTTGAAGTGCTTGATGGTTTGATGTTCACAGATAGTTTCCTGTATAAAAAGGGTTGCTCTTAGTTCTTTGATTTACTAGGGCATACAACCAACAGAGAGATGACAACACGGGACAACCCACATAATACGAAGGCCTCAGGCAATGACAACACGAAACAACACATACATTGCACGTACATGAAATGTAGCAAGTAGTACAACCACCAACACACCAACGAACACAACAACTAAAATACAACACAACCATACTTAACACATTACCAAAATAGCTTGACGACAACATAGCATAAAACATTACCAACATACACGGGGAACCTCAAAGACTACAACTTTAGGATAACAATAATCACAAGAAACAAAATAGCACACAACATTAAATTTATCTTCCACTCTAGTGCTGCCGAAGCGATGCGCATCCCGACGGGTCGCAACCCCACGACAACTCTCTCATGGCGAACATTTCGTCCTATTGCCCATTTCATCCTCCCACACCCAGAATTTGCAACCACCATGAGCTTCCTGCGATTCCATGACAAGAAGTTTTTTAAACATACCACCATGATTTAAACAAACCCGAAACAATCTGACTCACCGAGTGATTTGGGCACTTGTAGTAGTGTCGCCCAGGATTCGCGGCCGTCTGTGATGTCCTACGTCTAACCAAGATGTTGCAATTTGGGCACATCACCGTGGGTGCCCATGAAGACGTGCTGAGCTGACTCATTGCCTAGTCTGAAGGAGTGAGCACGAAAGAAAACTACACTGATTGTGAACAACTAACTCGGAGGTGGTGATAAAATGGCAAGGGAGTATGTGAGGATGGCTCCATTTTATAGGTGTGTGGGGCGACCTCACGCACAAACAACACAAATCATACATGCACATAAAGGGGCAGTGAGCTGACAAAAAGGGGCATCTTTTATTCTCGACATGACAAAGAGGGCAGCTTTGCCCGGTGATTTGACAAAGCGGGCAGCTTTCGCGGTGACATGACAAAAGAGGCCACCTTTCCGTAGTGACATGACAAAACATGCCACCTTTGCCCGGTGGGATGACAAAACGGGCATCTTTGCTCAAGATTGCATGTTTTGTGGCTTGTCATAACAACTCCACGAAGATAACAACCAATCCATCACATGCTTAACAACGTTGCACATTACATCGTTAAAGAAAGAGGCGCAGAACATGAAGGCGCCACACACTTACATTGCACATATATAATTTATGGAAAGCAAGACACCCAACAATTTATGGAAAGTAGTACACCCAACACATACATGAACTAAAATACGACACAACCATAACCCTCGTTACCTACATGCCGAACGAGCCTCGTGGCACCCACATGGAGAATTGCTGCGAGGGCCGCCTCGGACGTGGCTGGCCGTCGTGGTAGTGGCATGCACATATGCAGCTCGGGTTCGCGCAGCAACATGTGGGATCATAGGAGTTTCAATATTCACGACCTCCTCGTTGCCCCTCTCGCGTTGCATCTATTCGCGGAGGTCGTTGTTCTCCTCGGTGAGACTCTCCATTCGGTACTCCAAGTCCCATATTCGAGCCCACAATGTATCCACATAACGATCAACATACCGTTCATGAGGAGGGTCGATCCAATGGAGAAGTCGCATTTGCCATCTGCAAAAAGGACGGTAAACTTTGCGGGTCCATAAGCAATACAAAAATGTAATATTACTAAATTGTACCCCGGAGCGTGAGCATCGGAAGAAACGTCGCCCGCCATCGTTCGGGGAATCCAAGATCCGACGACCGCGTACTCATTGTGTCGCATTTCGCCACGCTGGTTGAGCACGCCGAGTTGGTATCAATCGGTACTGTGGACCGAACATATACCTCCTTTCTAAGGGAATGTCGTCCTTCGGTGACCCAAATCCCACTGGCCCCTCGGCTTCCGACATGGTTTGTTCAAGCACGAAAGACAGGTACTTCTTTGTTGGATGAACAATTCTTGGGACCCCAACCGTGCTACTTATACCAAACGAGACATCTTGCTGCATCTTTGCTCTGAGAGATGACAGCACAAGTCTGCTTTCGCATTGAAATGACAAAAGAGGCCATCTTTGCTCAGAGACATGACAACACGGGGCAGATTTGTTCAGTGAGATGACAAAAGATGCCAGCTTTGCGCAGAGACAATACATAACGTGCCAGCTTTGGGCAGAGACATGACATAACGGGGCAGCTTTGCTCAGTGAGATGACAAAAGATGCCTGCTTTGCGCAGAGACAAGACATAACGTGCCAGCTTTGGGCAGTGAGATGACAAAAGATTCCAGCTTTGGGCAGAGACATGACATAACGGGGCAGCTTTGCTCAGTGAGATGACAAAAGATGCGCTGCGCGAGACAAGACATAACGTGCCAGCTTTGGGCAGTGAGATGACAAAAGATTCCAGCTTTCGGCAGAGACATGACATAACGGGGCAGCTTTCCTCAGTGAGATGACAAAAGATGCCTGCTTTGCGCAGAGACAAGACATAACGTGCCAGCTTTGGGCAGTGAGATGACAAAAGATGCCAGCTTTGGGCAGAGACATGACATAACGGGGTAGCTTTGCTCAGTGAGATGACAAAAGATACCAGCTTTGCGCAGAGACAAGACATAACGGGGCAGCTTTGCTCAGTGAGATGACAAAAGATGCCAGCTTTGCGCAGTGACATGATAAAGCGGGCATCTTTGCTCGGTGGGATGACAGAGCTTTCCTCGGCTTTGCTCGGTGAGATGACAATTCAGGCGGCTTTTTGGTGATACCGCAGACTCCCATCTTTACTCACTTTGCTACCACCACGCGGACCAGCTTTAGGCGTGCAGTAGAGACAAAACATCCCCTATAAATTCGTATGCATTCCTTTTCCCAATGAACATTGCCCATCCAAACCCCATACTACATCGCGCTTCCTCACCCTCACCCAACCGGGATGGACAAAGGCAAGAAGAAGCAATGGGACAAGATGGTGAAGGATTGGGAGGAGACCCGTGACATAGCACGGTCATTTGCGACCGCGATGCCATAGCGATGAGAAAATAAGGGCGATACAGCCGGGTAGAACAAGCCCATCGTGCTACGATGAAAGGTCCCCTCAGGCGCCCACGTAGCAACAACCCCATCCCGGACGCCCCACCGGCGTTCGCCACAACTACCACCGAGGGGAGACACCTCCTCTTTGTTGGTGCGGGGGCGTGTGCAAGTTCTTCAAGTCTAAGCACCGCATCGGTCTAGGTATGCGTTCGGGGTTGCGCAAACTACTCGATGACTACCCCAACCGCCGCTTGACACCGCAACCTATCGGCGGCGTGCGACCACATGCACCATTTTCCCTACCTTTTCTCCTTCACAAGACGCACTAACAATATCTCCCATGTATTTACAGTCTCGGAGCCTGTGTGGCTACCGCAAATGGATCGATCTTGAGATCCACCACGAGGACCAATGGACCCTTGACTTGAGGAGTGGAATGTCACAAAGGAGAAGGAGTTCTTTGGAGGAGGAGCGCCGCAAGCACGAGCACATCCTGCGTATCTGCCGCGAGACGCAAGCTCATCTTGAAGCGTGCACGCGTAGGGGCGGGAGGCTCGCGAGATGGAGCGCGAGAAAGAGGGAAATTGCGGCTAAGGCAAAAGAGGCCGGAGAGGAGTTCAATGCCGAGCGGGCAAGGAAGGGAAAGTGGCCCGGTCCACACAGAGGTCGTCTGGCGATTGGATGGGTTAGTCGCATATCATGCTATATGTTATGCATGTAATAAAAATCTACGCGCATGTTACTCCCAATCAGTATTATGAAGTTTAATATCTCGTATTTTCGCATTCCATGATGTAATAGACCTAGCAAGTTATTTCCCTAAGGCATGCATGTTAGGACTAGTGGTGGAATTCAACATTAGAAGTCTGAGTTCCACACATGCCACATGCCCTTGGTCACATCACTTACCGCTTTATGTATCGAATCGTTCCTAAAAAATGTACCCAAATTTTTATGCATCTACAACTTACATTGAACATAAACTTCTATTACAACTTTATCTTATTTTTACGCGGTTTATAACTACAAAATTGACAAAACATACAAACATCACGCGGATTGCAAACCCTTAAAACATACCAAACCCTAAAAGTCACTTACCACTTTATATATCGATCGTTCTACGCACAATCGTTCCTAAAAAAATTTTACCCAAATTTTTTATGCATCTACAACATAAACTTGTTTTACAATTTTTTCAAATTTTTTTCTGATTCACAACTACAAAATTAACAAAACTTATAATCATACATGTTCAATATCACTTTCCTTCATTTCCTCCAATTGTTCATATCACATTTGTGTTCGAAAAATTTTTCTTTAAATTGCTTCCAATAAAACAATATACCATGATCGAAATTTGTTATTGTCACTTGAACACATTTTTCACGGTCAGCAATATAGGAAAATCACAAAAACACTAATCGTTACTTCACACAAATTTCGTTCGTACTCTACCAACCAATATTTTTAATTTTCAAAATTGCACAACTAATTACACAAGCAGTAAAGTGGACTCGACTTCAAATTCATATTTTTTCACACATCATTTCATATATACACATAAATTTTTATTTTAAAAATTATCTTTACAAATGCATACAAAAATAACTTGAATTAAAATCTTACCCGTGCAAACCCGGTTGGTGGGACCCACGGCGGAGTGGTGCGGTGTGGTGCCGCACCATTAGGGGAGTGGTGCGGTGCGGCACCGCACCATCTATGTGGCACGTCTGGCGGGGTGTGGTGCGGTCGGGGACCGCACCACTCAGGTGTGGTGCGCTCCCCGGCCGCACCACTGGACACGTGTCGCGTTCCCGTTAATCGTGCGGTCGTTTGGGGGCTAATTTTGGAATTGTGTTTTCAACGCGGTTATTTTTGGAATTTTGGGTATCAACAGTGCTAGAAACGTCCAAAATTCTGGGCTTGTTCCTTGACTCTTTTCCCGCGCGGAGTGAAATGATTGGCGGAGCGGATCGCTGTTGCTGCTGCGGTGGAGTTGGACTGGGGAGGGATGAAGCTCGACGGGCACGGAGAATTTAGCTAGCGTAGCATGTATTGCATCTGTTTCGTAATATCTAGCATTGTTGACCTGTTGCCGTCTTCCAAGTTAAACTTTGATTTTACTAATTTTATATTGATATATTTATAAGATATCGTGGATGTATAATATTATAGGAGTATTTCTTACTACAAATCTACTAATAATGTTTTAACACAATCAATCTAAAAATAATTAAATAATTATTGATGGAAGATTACGAAGTTTGACTGGTAAGTCAACAGTGTCACGTGTGCCCGTTTACGTAGCTGTGTGTGTGTACGACATTGTTATGTGTCCGGTCTCCAAAAAAAGCGTTGTTGTGTTTCAGCATGCGTACTCGTATTTGCCATTTGTTATCCCGAGCGTTATGATACGGTCATTAGATGGTGTAGCTTTTGAAACAAAACCGAAAACTTTCAAAAGACATTTGATTTCGATTTCTCCTAAACCTTGGTCTAATTCAGCTCCCTGTTGTATCATCCCCAGTGAACCAATTTTACATGAGCACTATTCACCGTATGAAATTATCGCCGCTGCCGATATTTTTTGCCGCCACCCTATCTCTCTCTCGGCTCCTGCATCTTCTCATCGCTGCCACCCTGCTGCAAGCTGTCAGAAGCCGTACTACCTTGCTTCTCCCGCCTCTTGCTCTCTCTCAACTGCCCTACCGCGCGTTAGCACCGCCGATCTTCCCCGCCACCACCTCTGCTCCTTTCTCTCTCTCTCGGCCGACCTCCCTAAGCCGCAATCTTTGACCGCCTCATTGCCACGCCTAAAACCGCTAGTACTTCCCCCTTAGCCACCCACGCCGCACCTTCCGCACCCTCTCGACCATGACACGTCGCCGCCGTCATTATCCACCCCTGTGCCGAACCCCCTCTCCACTCTATTTAAAGCCCCGAGTTCTCCTGAGAGATGCATCAGTGTCCAAGGTAAAGCCACCAGAAGCTCCCTGAGGCAGAACTTATGCAATGTCAGACGGCGCGTGTGGTAGTGCCTTAGTACTATCAATCCAGTTCTCGTATTAAAAAGGGAGCCCGGCTTTCTGTGTTGGTAGACATCCAGGAACAGCATGATACAATGCCATTATATGCACACCACAGGAGGGATCCGATCGATGGTTTGTAAAGAGAAGGGCACCGAATTTGTCGAGCGATTCCTGTTCAGCTAATCAAATCAGATGGTTGGATCAGCAGTTTGACAGAGGCTTCATCCACCACAGCACCACCTCATTGGCCAGTTCGGTCGTCGCAATGTACCAAAAAGGGTGACGGGCTCACTGCCAAAAACAAAAACAAAAATGCCGGGACGCTGCACTTACAAAAACAAAATTGTTAGGGCGCAACTAGTGCAAGTAGCAACTAGCATGTCGCATGTGGTCAGAAGTAAAAATCTAGTGCAAGTAGCATGTCGCATGTGGTCAGAAGTAAAATAGCATGTCCGTTGTATATGACACCACCACTACAGGGAATACAATCGATCAAAGGATGTGCATGTGCTTGGCTAGGATTTGTGCCCAAGGAGCCGGAACTTTCAGTTCCAGTTGGTGGAAAAATTCTATCGTGTATCGGTTATACAATTGAGTCTGTACAACCAGCAAATAAGGCTTCGACATTTGGTAAAATTACTGTAGTAACTATTTTTAAAATATATTCTCCGCACAATATGATACTGTAGCATCAATTTAAAAAATATTATTTCGTATGGGCTACAGTACTACAGTAATTTATGCCGCGTGTCCCAGCCTCATTTGCTGGTTACACAACTCGGTACACAGTAGAATTTTTCCGGTTAGTGAAGTAGTGCTCGTATCAGTTTCCGTACCGATTCCGTTAACATCTGGGTTGTGGTCTTGTGGGCAAAAAATGCTGAGCCATAATAAAGAAGTATCCAGTGCAAGACCATGACCATCCATCTCTCTGAGGAAACCAAGTCAGACATTAGTAATAGCACCTACGGGTGCAAAGAGAGTTTTCGACCGTCCGTCCGACTAAAAACATTCGAGTCTATTTAGAGCAAAAAAAATAGATATCCAACTTTTTTTTATTTCATATTCAGAAACAGATAGTTTTCCTATATACGATATCAAATTTGGATCTATCTAGGAATTTAATTGGTCCGATAAATTTATCCTAAATATTAATTAAACTCTAGACTCATCAGTCATGCCTTAACCGGTCAGTCCAATAGACAAGCTCATGAGGCTATGGCCTATGTGTACATGACTAGCCTCTCACTTGCCTAGAGTGGGCTAGAGAGAGAAATCAGCCCATGAGGTTTTTCCAGTATTGAAATTAGTTTTATTCCTAGAAACTACATGAAATCCAAATATGCCAAGAAAAATAGCAAATGAATTTAGAAAAATTCTAAACAATTTAGGTAAATACTTTTAAACATAAGAAACTTAAAAAATACTTTTGACTTTAATTGATGTAGTCAAATTTGCTTGTTAAACACTAATGAGTTGCATTTGGATATATAGTACAATCGATTGATCATTTTATGCGAAACACATATGGGTTTTGTTTTGCACGATATTTGAGTAAATATTTATCCCACTCCTCTTACTCCCGTCTCTCACATATATCTCTCTCACTTTCCCCCCGCTTGGACCCTCCTTTTAAAGCCACTTTTTTAGCCATCACTACTTATTTTCAGTCATCAACTACCTATCTTAGCTAAAAACCATTAGCTGTAGCTAATGTGAACAGCCTATAAAAAGCGTTGGTCCAGTGTAGAAGAAATGGTTAGGCCTATATAGGCCGTGGGAGAGAAGGCCTGTCCGGTTGGCCCAGATTTTGGTGAATTTTTTTGGAAGGAAAAGATTTTATGAAGTTCTATGCTGCTCATAATTTTTGCTTGATTTTGATCTGAATTTATGATAGTAGACTGGACTGAAGTATGTTCGGCCAGTCAGGGTATGGGCTGCTCATTCGCATGAGCCGTGGACAAACCCTCATGGTGCAAACTTGTGGTTGTAGTCTTGTAGATACAATTTTGCCGTGAAGCAGTGGATTTCGTTCTAACCTTTTCCTACTTTTGGACATTACAAGCGGACCAGTCTAGAAGGATTGAACAGGCCTCATGTGGGCTGTGGGAGACGAGGCCTGTCCGGTAGGCCCAGATTTTGTGAAGTTCTATACTATTCATATTTCTGCTTGTCTTTTATCTGAAATTGTGAATAGTAGAATGGACTGAAGTATGTTTGGGTGTGAAGTGCTCATCTGCATGTACGGCTATTGCTGTGGACAAACATGCATGGTGCAAGCTTGTGGTTGTAGCTACAGTTTTACCATGAAGCAATGGAAACCATCAAGAAGTACCAAATATAAGGTCTATTCTTTTTTATTAAGGCTTATAACTTTTGACTGCAGCTTGTGGCTTTTGGGTTGTTTATGTGAGAGATTACAGAGTAACAGAAACTCAGTATGATTTTTGCCGATATAAATAAAGTCGGTACAGTATGTACTATAATTAACTAAGAGCTCCATGAAGAGGCTCATGTACTACACAATTTGCACCGATTAAATCAGTATATCATCAAACGCGACGTAGGTGGTAATTCCTCTGGTTCACAAAAACAAGTTGTTTTATAATACTTGCAGTTAAACTTTTAAACCTTTGGTTATCGGTATCTTTTTAAATATTTAGATTAAATGCATGAAAATCATATGTATAGATTCGTCTTGAAAAATACTTTTATAATATTATAATTTTATTGGGTTTATAAATATATTATAATAGTAATTAGTGGTCGAAATTATATTTTGGAGACCGTGTCGTTACTGAAACGATTTGTTTTGTGAACTGGAGGGAGTAAAACGGTAATCCTCTCGATTATGCAAGTGTAGCAAGTGTTTTTTTAGATTAAGGAATATAACATTCCGGCCTCCATCATTCACAAGTGAATGAGTACAGCCAATTCCAACACATACATAGTACTTAGACTACAAACCACCACACGGTGTACAAAACACGGAATAAAGAGCTGGAACTCAAGTCCCAGTTCTAATCCTACCTCATTACACAACTTGCTAACCAAAACCAAACTCTTTGTTGCCTCCATCAAGCGACTGTATTCCTCTAGTGAAGACAGTAGCACTCGATGCATCACATCGATGCTCAACAGGGAGGGCCTTCAGCAAGCACTTCATCTTCTTCATCCAACTAGCCCTCTCTTCGGCCAACACCTCTCACCTTACTCGGACCTTAAAACAAGATCAGCGACAGAGCCAAACATCAAACACCAACCAACGGAGCTGACATTGCCTAGCGACACCTTCATGAAGGTAACAACGCCCAAGGCGCTGATGCCGCCAGTCCACCATGGGAAAGGTTTTCACCTGCAATCAACCTCCGGGTGGGGGGAGCCGGGCAAGAGGTACAGAGAGGACGCCTCCAAGGAGGAAGCGGCATCCGCAAACGTCGCCGTCCAAGCTTTCGCCCTGACCTCCAAACACCCACTTGTTGAGGCTACCCGTACGTCGGTGGTGAACAAGGGTCGCCGCCGCCACGTACACCGCCGTCCTGGCCCCCAGCCTCCGCTGCTGCAGCCCAAGTGTGGCCTCACCGCCGACGCCGCGCTCGCAAGAGCCGGAGTACTCCCTGGCGACTTGGGGACTGAGGCGGATGAGGCCCTTCATGGACCCATACTCATCAATGCCCCACTCCTCCTTGGCCAAATCCACGGCACCTCCGCGCGGCGCCGCGCGGCGACGCCACACGGCAAGCGTGGATCGGGCACAGCGACACCACACCTCCGCCCGCTAGGCCCGGATCAGAACGATGCCATATTGCGCCGTGCCGCCGCCGCCCACCACGACTCCGCCGCGCTTCCGCTTCCACGGCCGCGCCACCCGCTTCCACACCGGCCTCGCCGTCCCCCACCCCGAAAAACCCCGTGGCTGCAACATCGGCGAGGCGGAGCTGACACCACCCACACACTGCGCGCCGCCGCCATCACCACGCAGCCCGCACCGCCGCCGCCGACGCGTCGATGGGCGCCGCCACCACGCCTCAAGGAACCACAGCCGCAGCACGGACGCCCATCAGTGCGCCAACGAACTGGCCCCGGCTGCCGCTCACGACGCGTTGCCGCCGCCGGTGACCTCCTCAGGGACCTGGCCGCCTCAACCCCGTCGCCCAGATCCAGATGCATCCGACCAGATCCAGGCGAGAAAGCCCCGCGCCGCCTTCCTAGCACCCGCACAAGCCTCCGGCGGCATGCTCCAGCGGCGGCAAGGCGAAGGGGAGAGGTAGGGGGAGTCGGCGCTGGAGCGCTGGGGAGAGGATGTGGTTCTCTCATATTGCAGCAAGCTAGCGCGACGGCGAGCCCTTCTAGGTCGGTTCAGAGGAAACGCCTTCCTCCCTCCTTGTTACTGCAGCGAAGCAGCTTCACAACCTTCAAGCTCGATCATCTCAGCTTGTGGATAGCATCTTAGTGAATTCGTCTCTTCTGCTCAAACCCTGGAGCATGCAGCTGGGCCGCATCTTGTCTCCCGGGTGTTGTAGGAGCTGCACCCCAGGCACTTCTGCGCTAATATGTGGAAGTGCACGTTAAGGCTCTGTTTGGCACAGCTTCACCAACAGCTTCATGAGCTGTTGTGAGCTATTTTTTGCCAAACACCCTTTTTGCAAACAGCTTCATGGGTGAAGCTCCTTTTTTTCTGCTCTCACAAAGGAATGGAGAGAGGTGAAGCTGAAAAAGTAGCTTTTCACGCTCTCTCCTCAGGCCATGATCCTAGGAACCCACCGCCTCTGGTTCACCAAAATTACACGCATTTGCCACTAGTCCATCCCGTTCACCTCTCCCGTTCACGAAACATAAACAAGGCACTAATATTGCTTCCTAATGATTTTAATTTTTATTATTTTTAGTTTAATGTTTTAATTCATACTCATTCAAATATATTATTTTTTTAATTCATATGACCATATACAAACATACAACTCCAAATGTTAGAACAAGTCAGGTAGACAGGGGCATCTTGGACAATTGCACTCTCTCAGCCATGCATAAAGCTGTTGGTGAAGCTGTTTTGCCAAATAGTTTTCCAAAACAGATTTAGCTTCATCGGTGAATCTGCTCGTGAAGCTGAAACAAAAAAAAATAGCTTCACTAGTGAAGCTAAGCTGTGCTAAACGGGGCCTAAATATCGTCCCGCAATCGTTGCAAAGGATCCATACGTGGAGGAGGAGGAGGAGGGAGAAGAAGAAGCACGGCATTGTTTGATGGAATAAATCCCGTGCACGTGCATGGCACTTTTACGGTATACGGTTACTATTCATGTATACCGTACGTAGAGATCTCACCGTACGTACGCGCTGGTTGCCGGGATCGTCGCAATGTTTCCGCGAATAGTCAGGCAACGCGATGATTCCATTCAGAGCAGCCGCAGACTACAAACTTCATCATTCTTCCTATCTCGCGTGCGTGCGGTGTTTTGATTGAGTCTTCATCACAGTTCGCGTGGGAGAAGAAGGCGCAGAACAGCGATACAAGTGGTGGCCGAGGGTCTCAAGTTTCACGTCGTCGTGGACGAACGCGGCCGGAGAGAGCGTCGTGAAGCTGCTGCGCCGGACGACGTTCCAAGCCGAGATCGAGGTTCAGCTACTATAAGTGGTATCAGAGCTATCATGTCCATGCGATCGGTTCCTGTTGGCGGTGGTGATCATTCGTCATCACCCTCTCCGACGACGGGTATCGCACTAAAGGATCATGGGAAAGATGCAAGCATGTAATTGTAATGGTAGTACAAGTTTTAGTGCAATTTGCTTACCATCTTCTTCTTATAGAACTCTGGCATCGGTGTCGCTGCAACCTCTTCATTGAGATTCTGCCATGTGTCCGACATGTCGCAAGCGGACCTTGAGCACACCGGGCATGAGAAGCTGGGAAATAGAACAGGTTGAGATCATCACATCCATTCATAGGAGCAAATGTGTCAGGTAAAGTTGACTGAAGAATACTTACTGGTGATGTGCTCTCATCTCATTTAGGCGTTCCAAATGAATCGTGTGCCCACAATGCAACACACTGATGTCCTTTGTCGAGTCAAATAGATACTGTCATTGGAAAAAGGGGTAAATTGTGGTTTTAAAAAAAGGGTAAATTGTCTCTAGGATCAAGAATTGCAAAGTTAGGAATGCTGTTTTCTTAGTACCAAACGTTATGGAAAGCAAGTCTCACCTCAAAGCAGACAGGACAGTTGTAATGCATTGCTCTTTCTATATTGATGAGTCCTTCAAGACATTGCTATGGCAACACCCTATTCGTGAACAAGGGGACTACGAACGTAAGAGCAATCTTTAATGGCGACATGTAATGAAAAGCTAAGAAGAAGTTCAGACAGAACATACCGCACTTACTGCAGTGAAAGAATTTCTCCACACCACCAGTTCTGAAGAAATAAGATAAAGCATCCAAATTGTTCATTCTGAAGAAACAGAAAATATATAAAAGATTTCATATCTGTATATTTGTTAGCTACCTGCATATGCCACATCCATCACAGTGGTATTGGCTCTTTGAGATCTGGAACAAATATTGTGTCGATCAGATTAATAAAATTCAACATTTATGAGGTAATGCTTTAATTGGCACATTAGTGTTAACTTTTTGACTCATCATTCAAACTCCAAAAATGTTTACATCATCGTCAAAGAAGTTGCATTTTTCACAGAAGTATGTCGCATGCACGCTCCGCAATTTGAGAAATTCTGTTGCACCTATCGATTGAAAAGAACATTTTTCAATTGATTATTACAGCCAGAAGGCGAATATGCTTGAGAAATACTATTACACTTTTGGTAGCGAACTTACACCCTGTTCTTTGTTGCAAAGAGAGCAGATAACCTGTGATACACAACAAAGTAGAATAGTTTCAGTGAGCCCACAATCTGGGGTTGGGAAGTTCATATGATTTAAATGATTAAAGTGACAAAAGGAAAACAGTTACTGAAATCCTTATCTACAAAAGAACATAGTATGTCCATGTCCACTCGTATGGTGTCTTTTCTTATAAAATTTGAGGACAATTTACTCCAAATCTTGTATGCGTATGAGCCAAAAAAAACTTGCCAAATTACTATTTTTGCCATAGAATTCTTCAGTGCTTATGTATGGGATCAAAACATTTTGAGCCATTTTACACTTGTCTTAATTAAAAATAATCAAAATAAGGCATAAATACACTTCCCCCTAACAAAAGGCACAGGCACACTAGGTTC
The DNA here is from genome assembly GCA_036346575.1 of Dendrocalamus sinicus. Classification (NCBI taxonomy): domain Eukaryota; kingdom Viridiplantae; phylum Streptophyta; class Magnoliopsida; order Poales; family Poaceae; genus Dendrocalamus; species Dendrocalamus sinicus. The sequence goes on from CM070670.1 coordinate 15,465,704, forward strand.
CAAAATATCAGCATAATTGCTCTAGCTATTTGGCTGCAGAAGCACTGTTAATTCAGGACATCTGTTGTGCTAAATCAATGGAGCTACATAGTTAACATAGCAATCATGTCCTCAATTATGCAGGACTCAATCAGCTGAGTGTTGTTTATATCTTGATTGATGGTGAAGCATGCTTTGTCTGTTTGTCCTTTCCGTTTCATCCTTTGCCTTTTCTCATAGCCGTCTTCCTTCTAGTGACAGGGTCACATGGACGTAGTAATCATTTGGACCACAGGCCGACCACTTGCAAGTCGCAGCAGAACTCGCCAATTTTTGTTGTGGGAAGTGTTGATAATCAAATTTGGCTTGGAACCACAATCATCGTAAAACCAAAAGCAGGTTAACAAGGGAAGGTTGTGCCTATATCATGGTCGTGAATAGTTACGATCACGGCAAAGCAAGTCGGAAGCCAGCTGGACCAGTTACGACCACGTTGGCCGTAGTCGAAGGCAGTTACGACCACGTTGGCGGTCGTTACGACCACGGCAAAGCAAGTCAGGAGCCAGCTGGACCGGTTACGACCACGTTGGCGTGGTCGGCGATTCACGACCACGTTGGCGATCGCCGGGTAATTTTACGACCACGGTGCAACATTTACGACCATATCATCTTTAATCGGAAGCCAGCTGGGCTGATTACGACCACGTTGGCCACCACGTTGAGGGCTACGACCACGGTGAAGTCTACGACCACGTTGGAGGCTACGACCACGGTGGGATCTACGACCACGTTGAGGTATACGACCACGGTGGAGTACGACTACGTTGGAGGCTACGACCACGGTGGAATCTACGATCACGTTGAAGGCCACGATCACGTTGGAGTCTATGACCACGTAGAAGCCTACGACTGCATTGAAGGCTACGACGACCACAATTGGCCACGATCAGAAGCCTGGTTCACAGTCAACGGCATCAAGGTTGATAGTCGGCAGTCGAACTTACGACCACGATGAGAAGTCGGTGGCTTACGATCACGTTATAATGAGAAGCGGTAACAACTCCAACCACATTGAAGGAAGTGAACGTGATCGAAAGGGTGATTCGACTACAGAAAATTGACGATCGCCAGCATCAATGCGTGCTCATTGAAGGTTTCGATCACGGTATTTTGAGCGGCTGAAGGAAAGACAGCGCAGCGATGCAATGGAGCGGTCGTGATCGCTACGAAGAAGTTTACGATCACGAAGGAAAATTGATTGGTAAAGCAATAGAAGGATCGGAACTGGTCGTAAGCATCCGAACCGGTCATAAATAGTTCTAACGATCGTCAGAACGATTCTAACGATCGTAAACGACCGGGAAGTCGTAAGAGACATTGACCGGTTATCATAAAGGGTTCGACCACGCAGAGAAGGCCACGGTCGCGGTGAAGGCGGTCGAAGGAGCAGCAATCAAATCGAGAAGGCCGATGCGTGCTAAAGGCGATTCCGACCATGTTGAAGAAAGTGAGCATGGTCAAAGGGATATTTTTGGAGTGGTCGACGACATCAAGAGCACTCGGGATCGGTCATAGGCGTGCCGGTGGCCTTAAACGATCTTGGGAAGTCATGACACGCGCGGCAACGCGGTTTGGAAAGGATCAGAAACAATCTTGAAGCGATCTCGCGCGTGGTAAAATTGCAACCGAATAAATTAAGATAAGTTTTATTCGGTCGGACTCGATTCGATTCAAATAATTGTTGTTTCCAAAAGAAGCTAGGACCACTTCCCCTATATATATGTATGTAGGGTTTACTACGATTAACAACACACAATCAAAACTCATCTACTATATTATTTTGCAATCTACTATTTTCCTCGCCTATTTTGCTTCTTGTTCTTCGTCGTCGCTACTCCCTTGCGATAACGAATCACAAGGTCCTAGGGGCGATCGGCCGACCTAGGACAGCCCATCGCCGCCGCTTCATACGACGGGTCCCTCCCGGCGCGTGGGGTGTCGGGTCTCAAGAGCTCGCCGGCGTGTCCTGCGTATCGCGCTCTCGGCGAGACTCCTCCGACGACGTGTCTCGCGTGTCGCGCCGACGCCGTGGGCACACGGTGGCGTGTTCGTGTGCGAACACACTTTTGGCGACTACTGGGACAGATCAAGGAAAATTGACGCCGCCAATCACCATGACCGCAGCGGCAAAATCCCAATGCCCGGGAGGTTAACACCGATAATGTCGTCAAGCCAGTTACGATGAATTATCGGAAGAGCATCGCCAAGCTTTTGAGGCATACAAGAAAAAGCGCGAGGAGGAGGATTTACGAGCGTTCCTTGCAAAATTCAAGAAGGATCGTCAAGGCAACATAACCCCACTCGGCGACATCACGTTCCTCCTCCGCATTACTCGGAAAAGGTAGAACCCTTGTAAGTGCCGAATCAACCTCTCATCTGTTGCTACCAATTCATCTAGTGTTACAATGGAGCAAGTTCAGCATATGCTTAATGAGAACACTAGAGAGATCTTTGATTATATGCATCGGATGGCAAACATTAAGAAAATAAATAGTGCGCCATGGGTACAAGTAAGGTTGGCACTTTTTCTAGCGTAGAACTTTCTAAGCTGACAGCGCCTAGTAATTCATCGGCAAATAGTGGAGTACCAAGTATACAACCCCAATGTGGCATGCCGTTGAGTTTCTTTTCCGACAGACAAACTAAACACGAGATGAACTAATGGTAGCGCCCACGTATCCTAATCATATCATGAGCCTACCACCTTTGGGAACATCAACATCAAAGCGATATAAGTATGCCAAGGTCCTTGCCGTATTCTGTTATACCGCCGATGCCGCCTCCACTGCCTACCATGGTGACCAACACCCCTATAGCTCCTTTGCAGTCACCCATCACAGCTTCGGCCATATGGACGAAGCATTGGCAAAAATTAGAGATGATGTGCGCAGGATGTTTGTTGAGTCTTTCGGCATTGAGCCGAGAGTTAGAGCCCGCACGTATCAGAAACCATATCCATCTCATTTTGATACTATTGCTTATCCCCAAGGTTACAAGCTTCCTGAGTTTGTTAAATTTGATGGTGGGGACAGCAAAACTACATGGGAGCACGTTAGCCAATATCTCACCCAGTTGGGAGCGGCGGGTAATATAGATGAACTTAAAGTTCGTTTGTTTTCTTTGTCTTTAACTGGCACAGCTTTTTCATGGTTTTCTGCTTTACCCCCTGGTTCTATCATTACATGGTCGCAGCTTGAGCAAAAATTTCATGATCATTTTTATAGCGGTGACGCTGAGTTCAAGTTATCACATCTTACATCGGTTAGGAAAAAAATGATGAATCGGTTTCCGATTATGTCAAAAGGTTTAGAGATGTTAAAAACCGGTGCTATAGTCTTGTGATAAGTGAAAGAGACTTGGCTGATCTTGTGCTTAACGGCTTGAGAACTCACATTAAAGAGAAGTTAGAAAGCTATGAATTTTTAACCGTTAACCAAGTGTTGCAGCGAGCTTTGGCTAAAGAAAGCCAAAGTAAAGATATCAAAGAAAATCATAAGACTAAAGCTGACCCTCCTCGCATGAACGTTGTTGATTATTCTTCCGATCGGGATGATGAAATTGATGTCTATGTTGTTGAATTTGTTTGGCCCTCAAAGGCCAAACCATATGCATGTAATGCTCTTAAGCCAATTCGCAAAAATCGTGAAGAGGAGATGAAGTTTACTTTTGATATTACAAAATGTGATAGAATTTTTGATGCTTTGCTGAATGATAAGGTCATTAAAATTTCTCATACTTTACCGCCGTTTGAAGAACTCAAGCGACGGGCTTTTGCAAATATCATAATTCTTTTTCTCATGCCACTAATGATTGTAATGTTTTTTACGACAGATCCAATCGGCTATCAATGATGGACGATTGAGTTTTGCCGAAATGCAAGTGGACAAGTCTCCCTTCCCCATGAACACGATGGATATGGGGGGCAGGAAAGTGTTGCTTCGGCCTGAACATGCCGAATTAGCAAAAGGAAAGTCGTGTTGTTATCGGTGAGCCTAGAGTGATACATGCCGATGACAAGGTCTCAGGAAGAGAGGTTGTACTTGAGAAGGCCCCAAATGGAAAGGAAACATTGAAGATCACTGTGAGCACTTCTGTACCTGTGGGGCAAGTGCAACATGGGGCTTGCAATAAGTTTATCAAGCCCAAAAATCCAGAGGTTGGCAAGTGGAAGGTAAACAAAGCAAAGTACAGCTGAAGCGCATCAAGCCAACATTTGATATCTGCTGTCCAAATATGCTAACCAAGCGCCACTTATAGCTCTAATCGACCATCACAATTGAAGCGTCCAAGATCACCTCCGAGGCATCAAATACAACGTCGGTTTCGTCAGTATGAGCCATGGGCGCCACGCAATGGATGACACCTTTCTCCTACACACCATACAATCGAATGGAGGATGGGCGCAGCCTCCAATGGTGCCATATGCTTTTCATCCTGGGTGGACAGCACTTAGAAGATCAGTTTTTGAGAGGATAGCCCACTCTACAAAAGGTTGTTTTGGTGGTGGTGCTAATCAACCATCCAATGCCTCGCAACGAAGAAGATTATAAAGCAAGAGTGGCGTGCTAAATCGCCAAGTGCTGAAAATTCAGAACCAAACAAGCAAGAAAGCAGAGTGCTAGTGCTGCAGAGGTGTCACCAAAGATCTTGGTAAAGGACAATTGTCATTAATAATCCGGCTAAATCCAAGAGTACTATGGTTGCTGTTCAGCCAGTTCAGCAGCTAATGATCATGAAGCTAGCAACAGAGAGCCAAGGAAGAGATCCCAAGTATACTCGACCAAGGTGGTGCCCTTCGGCCTGACCAAAGCTCAGAAAAGAAGGTTGCAGCGCATGCGAAATCAGCAGAAGATCGAGGACGCAGCGGAAGCACAGAGAGACGAATTTTTCAATAAAATTCGGCCCATGAAGCATGTATGGAGGCCTAAACCAGTGGATGGGACTGCAGATACTACTCCTATCGCAGCAGCGCATACATCACCTAAAGAGCATGAGCGGTATGTACATTGGGGGATGATGAGGAGATGTTAGATTTTGAGCCCACACCAGCTAGAGAAGGTATGGATATCAATATGGTTTACTATCTACCTGCTGAATTTCGTGTTGTTGATGAAGAAGGAGAGATAACCCAGCTGAACTTTGGTCCTAAAAATGCCATCTTCGAGAAGCCTAAAGAGCCGGTGAAGCATTTGAAGCCGCTGTACATCAAGGGCCACATTAACGGGTCACCATTGCTAGGATGCTTGTTGATGGTGGTGCTGTCGTCAACCTCATGCCTTATTCAGTCTTTAAAAATTGGGGCTGCAAGATGATGATTTGAAGAAGACGAACATGGTGCTGAATGGTTTTGAAGGGAAAGAAAAGACGGAAGCCAAAGGAGTTATCTATGTTGAGCTCACGGTTGGGAGCAAAACTTTGGCCACAGACATTCTTTGTTCTTTGAGGTGCAAGGTAACTACAATATGATTTTAGGTCGAGACTGGTACATGCTAATCGGTGTGTACCATCTACCATGCACCAATTTTTGATTCAATGGGTTGAGGACGAAGTGGAGATCATCTATGCCGACACATCGGTTTGTGTCGCTTTGGCCGATGCTATAGTGGATTGGCAGCACTGGTTACTTGTTTGTCGGGCGTGGCGACCTTCCGAGTTTGATTTCCTTAGTGCTACAAGGAATGGTTTTGTACTGTCATGTTAAAGCCGATTGGTGGTGATCGGCTCCAAAATATGATGTGATTAAATGAATCCTAGCTTAGATTGGTTGCAAAACGTATCAAAGATTATCGGTCTCAAGAGAACGATATGTATGAATCTATAGAAGAGCTAGAAAATTTTGATAAGTTGGGACAAGGTTTCATATCACCACCCATTGGAGGAGATAGACATCGGTGATGGGTCAATTCCTAGGCCGACATTTATAAATAAAAATCTGAGAGCCGATTATAAGCTGAAATTAATCGAGCTTTTAAAAGAATACGTCGACATTTTTGCTTGGGAATACCATGAGATGCCCTGGTTTGAGCCGAGAGTTGGTAGAACATCAGCTACCCATTAAGAAAGGTTTTAGACCTTTCAAACAGCAAGCTAGGAGGTTTAATCCCAAGATGTATGATCGGATTAAGGAGGAAATCGATCGGCTACTTAAAGCTAATTTTATTAGACCTTGCGGGTATGCTGATTGGATTTCAATATTGTGCCGTCGAAAAGAAAGGGTCAGGCAAGTTAAGGGTATGTATTGATTTCAGATATTTGAACAGAGCTACACCAAAGATGAGTACCCTATGCCAATAGCCGACATGCTTATTAATGCCGCTTCGGACATAAGGTCATTAGTTTTCTTGATGGCAATGCGGGTATAATCAGATTTTTATGGCGAAGAGGACATTTCCAAAACGACTTTTCGTTGTTCTGGTTTTCTTGGTTTATTTGAATGGGTAGTAATGACCTTTGGATTGAAAAATGCTGGTGCAACATACCAAAGAGCTATGAACTTAATTTTTCATGATCTTCTTGGGGTCATGTTAGAAGTTTATATTGATGATATTGTCGTCAAATCGGATGCCATTGAACCACATTTGGCCGATTTGTGCTTGGCTTTTGATAGAATGAGAAAATATGGTTTGAAGATGAATCCTCTAAAATGTGCTTTTGGTGTATCTACTGGAAGTTTTTAGGTTTTATTATTCATGAACATGGCATAGAGATAGATCCCAAGAAAATTGAAGCAATCCAGAAGGTACAGGTTCCTGTGTGCAAGAAAGATATACAGAAATTCCTTGGCAAAGTTAATTATTTGAGGAGATTTATTGCTAACTTGTCTGGGAAAGTGGACGCTTTTACGCCTATCCTTCGGTTGAAGAACGATGCTGGTTTTACTTGGGGGGCAAAACAGCTAGAAGCATTTGAAAAGATCAAGCAGTATTTAGTTACTCCACGGTGTTAAAAGCGCCCAAGCAAGGAGAGCCTTTCAGGCTTTATATTGCAGCGGAAGAAGGAGTAATTGGTGCTGTTTTAACACAAGAAACTGAAGGAAAAGAACATGTTATTACATACTTGAGCCGGCGTTTATTGGATCCAGAGACAAGGTACACTTTTATTGAAAAATTATGCCTTCGTTATATTATGCTTGCACAAAATTAAGACATTATTTGTTGTCTAGTGCTTGCATAGTTGCATGTCAAACCGATGTCATTAAATATATGTTGCATAGACCAATTCGAGTGGTAGGATTGGTAAGTGGGCTTATGCTTTGATTGAATATGATTTGGCTTATAAGCTTTGAAATCTATGAAGGGCCAAATTGTTGCGACTTTATTGTTGAACATCGGATTGATGATAGGCATCATATTGATATTGACCTCGTTTCTTTAGTACCATGGAGATTATATTTTGATGGTTCAGTTTGTAACAATGGCCAAGGTGTTGGTGTTGTTTATATTTCTCCATATGGGGCTGTTTTGAGGCCTCTTGTCGTTTAGAGTTCTTTTGCACAAATAATCAAGCGAATATGAAGCTTTGATATTCGGGCTGCAGCTTTTACTTGCTATAGGTGCTACACATATTGAGGTTTTCGGTGATTCGTTGCTAGTAGTGCGGCAAGTTTCCAAGGTTTTTCAATGTTTCGACGAATCACTTAATGTTTATCTTGATAAATGTCTAGATATCATTGCCTTTGATTTCTTTAGTATTGCTCATATATCTAGACATGCAAATTGGAGAGCAAATGAGTTAGCGCAGCAAGCATCCGCTACCATATTTCTCGTGGTATGTTCCACCTTTCTCACCACCGATGTCTTATCTTGCTAACATAGACGAGACCAAACCGCAACTCACCGATTCGGCCACTAATTTAAAATCTGATGCAAGTGAGGATGCAGATTGGAGAAAACCAATCATTAATTACTTGCAAGACCCTAGCAAGAGGGTAAATAGGACGGTTCGACGGATGGCTTTCAAATATGGTTTAATTGACAACAATCTTTATCGCCGTACTGTTGATGGTATTCTTCTGAAATGCTTGGATGAGGATCAAGCAAGAGTTGCTATGGGAGAGGTACATGAAGGTATATGCGGTACTCATCAGTCGGCACACAAGATGAAGTGGTTGCTAAGACGTGCTGGTTTTTATTGGCCGACAATGATTAATGATTGTTTCAGATACTATAAAGGGTGTGCAGCATGCCAAAAGTTCGGTAACATTCAGCTAGCTCCTGCTGCTATGTTGCACCCTATTGTCAAACCGTGGCCATTCAGAGGGTGGGGATTAGACTTCATCGGGCAAATACATCCTCCGTCGTCAAAAGGGCATCGGTTTGTGCTAGTTGCTACCGATTATTTCACTAAGTGGTGCAAGCGGTACCTCTCAAGAACATGACACATGTGGAAGTGATTCAATTCATAACTGAGCATATTATTCACCGGTTCGGCATTCCTCAAACATTAACTTCAGATCAAGGTTCTTCTTTTATATCAACTCAAGTCCGAGATTTTGCTGAATTATATAAGATAAAGTTGTTCAATTCGTCTCCATATTATGCCCAAGCTAATGGACAAGCGAGTCTACAAATAAAATATTGATCAAGCTCATCAAGAAAAAGATTGAAGATAATCCTAGAAGGTGGCATGAAGTGCTGTCCGAGGCTCTTTGGGCGCATCGAATCTCAAGGCATGGAGCAACCAAAGTAACTCCATACGAGCTTGTATATGGGCAAGAGGCTGTTTTACCTGTAGAGGTAAATTTGGATGCCTTGAGATTAGCTAAGCAAAATGACTTATCGGCAGTGAATTATCATAATTTAATGATGGACAACATTGATGAAGTCACCGATAAGAGATTAGAAGCATTAAAGGCCATTGAGAAAGATAAGATGCGGGTGGCAAAGGCATACAACAAGAAAGTCAAGTTGAAGAGCTTTCAAGTGGGTGATCTAGTGTGGAAAGTGATTCTACCAATTGGCTCGAAAGATAATAAGTTTGGAAAGTGGTCTCCAAGTTGTGAAGGTCCTTTTAAGATTGCAAGAGTGGTTCTGGGTAACTCATATTGGTCGAATCATTGCAAGGTACGTTGCTGCCCCGTGCTCTCAATGGAAAATATTTGAAGAAGTTTATCCAAGCATGTGGCAGGAAGCTTGAACATGTATGGCTGATACTTGGTTATCGCCCTTAGACTTTATAACATGGCCGATACTAGGTTATCGTCCTTAGACATATAAACATGGCCAATGGATGTGTTGACATTGTCCTTGATTGTTGAGCAAGTGATTCTTATTTTTTGGCACACAAGTGTTGCCAAAAAACAGGGGGGCATGTGTTGATAATCAAATTTGGCTTGACAATTGTTGATAATCAAATTTGGCTTGGAACCACAATCATCGTAAAACCAAAAGCAGGTTAACAAGGGAAGGTTGTGCCTATATCATGGTCGTGAATAGTTACGATCACGGCAAAGCAAGTCGGAAGCCAGCTAGACCGGTTACGACCACGTTGGCCGTAGTCGAAGGCAGTTACGACCACGTTGGCGATCGTCGGGTAATTTTACGACCACGGTGCAACATTTACGACCATATCATCTTTAATCGGAAGCCAGCTGGGCTGATTACGACCACGTTGGCCACCACGTTGAGGTCTACGACCACGGTGAAGTCTACGACCACGTTGGAGGCTGCGACCACGGTGGGATCTACGACCACGTTGAGGTATACGACCACGGTGGAGTCTACGACTACGTTGGAGGCTACGACCACGATGGAATCTACGATCACGTTGAAGGCCACGATCACGTTGGAGTCTATGACCACGTAGAAGCCTATGACTGCATTGAAGGCTACGACGACCACGATTGGCCACGATCAGAAGCCTGGTTCACAGTCGACGGCATCAAGGTTGATAGTCGGCAGTCGAACTTACGACCACGATGAGAAGTCGGTGGCTTACGATCACGTTATAACGAAGCGTAACAACTCCAACCACATTGAAGGAAGTGAACGTGATCGAAAGGGTGGTTCGACTACAGAAAATTGACGATCGCCAGCATCAATGCGTGCTCATTGAAGGTTTCGATCACGGTATTTTGAGCGACTGAAGGAAAGACAGCGCAGCGATGCAATGGAGCGGTCGTGAGCGCTCACAGAAGTTTACGATCACGAAGGAAAATTGATTGGTAAAGCAATAGAAGGATCGAACTGGTCGTAAGCATCGAACCGGTCATAAATAGTTCTAACGATCGTCAGAACGATTCTAACGATCGTAAACGACCACGGGAAGTCGTAAGAGACACCGACCGGTTATCATAAAGGGTTCGACCACGCAGAGAAGGCCACGATCGCGGTGAAGGCGGTCGTAAGGAGCAGCAATCAAATCGAGAAGGCCAGTACGTGCCAAAGGCGATTCCGACCATGTTGAAGAAAGTGAGCATGGTCAAAGGGATATTTTTGGAGTGGTCGACGGCATCAAGAGCACTCGGGATCGGTCATAGGCGCGGCGCCGCCTTAAACGATCTTGGGAAGTCATGACACGCGCGGGCAACGCGGTTTGGAAAGGATCAGAAACAATCTTGAAGCGATCTACGCGCGTGGTAAAATTGCAACCGAATAAATTAAGATAAGTTTTATTCGATCCGACTCGATTCGATTCAAATAATTGTTGTTTCCAAAAGAAGCTAGGACCAGCTTCCCCCTATATATATGTATGTAGGGTTTACGGCCGATTAACAACACACAATCGAAACTCATCTACTATATTATTTTGCAATCTACTATTTTCCTCTGCCCTATTTTGCTTCTTGTTCTTCGTCGTCGCTTACTCCCTTGCGATAACGAATCACAAGGTCCTAGGGGCGGTCAGGCCGACCTAGGACAGCCCATTGCCGCCGCTCGCCCTGACGGGGTCCCTCCCGGGCGCGTGGGGTGTCGGGTCTCAAGAGCTCTCGCCGACGTGTCCTGCGTATCGCGCTCTCGGCGAGACTCCTCCGGCGACGTGTCCTGCGTATCGCGCTCGACGCCGGGGGCACACGGTGACGTGTTCGTGTGCGAACAGGAAGTGGAATGTAGAAGGAAAATATCAATAAGGAACTATTGCCTGGAGCACTAAGAGTAAGATAACCTTATCTGAAGAAGGGGGGCAAAAAAAATCTTAGTATGAACTTTCTTAGCCACCGCATGGCAGTGGTTTCATACTTCCACTTCCATGCATGCATCACCATCGGATCGGAAGAGCAAGGGTAATTTTGGATTTTTTTTTTGACCTTGCACATGAATTTTTAATTTCTCAAGTGAGAAACACAAGAATTTTTTAATTTCTCAAGTGAGAAACTGATACTTGTCAGTTCTCACACTTGATTCCGTGCTTGATCTTGACCGTCGTTTTTTTATTAGAAGGCGTACGTCCGATTGGAGAAATAAAAGAAGACGGCATGCAGGAAAATGCAAAAGAACTGAACCAAACCTATGTTACCCAGATACCCCGATACGGATACGGATACGCGATACCGCGATACCGCGATTCGCCATTTTCCTAAAAACACCGATACGGCGATACGTGTGTATATATATAATAATAATAAAAATAAAAAATTAATGAATTCTTATAAAGAATTGAGAAGTCGAGAATACCTTAATATTGATGTAGGCATGTAGCAACTTGCTTGGTACTTCAGTTCTCCTTCCTGGCCTCCTAATTGTTAGACTAATATAATGAACCATCTGCAAAGAATAACAGAATAGATAAGCACATGTACACAAATAATGAAATAAATAGCAGAATCATAAATCATGAATCATGATTGATAGTTAGGTAGTAAAGAAAGTATTCGACAGACCACTCAGTAAATAAACTTAGTACATAATCTGATATTACATAATCAAGTTCAACAAACCATAAGTCCATAAGTCCACAAGACCATAACTATTACATAATTAGATAGCTAGATAAAAGACATGACAGAAGACAAATATGGTCTAATTGTTGCTTTCATCATGTGGAGTTGTATCTGATTGGACTGAAGGTCCAACATCTGATGGAGACAAGTCCAACGCCCCAAGATCTTCTAGTACTCTCTCAAGGTCCGGTTCATCCAGTGAGAGGTCAGCATGTTGAAGGAATTGAGCACCGCCATCAAAGAATTCGAAACTATCTCCTCCAATATCCCACATTTTTGATGGGCCAGTGTAATACTCTTCAGATTTCCTTGAAAGAAGACGCAAATTATGGTGCGCAAATACAAGATCCTCAGCACGTCCAGGGTTAAGCCTACAACAATGCAATTGCAATGAAATCCAATACTTATATAAGAAATAGTAAATTAGAAAAGATGATAAGTGTAGAACCTATTTCTCATTGAACTATGGATCAAACCATAGGTACTCCAGTTTCTTTCTGCGCAAGAAGATGATGTTGGCTGCCCAAGTAACTTCAATGCCAATTTTCTCAAATCTGGGGCACAGTTACCATAAATTCCCCACCATTGCTTTGGTTCTAGATGGACTCTATCCTCAATTGAGTCAAAAGAATTAAATCCACTTCCAAACAAAGAGAAATCTGCAAATTGTTGTTTGATATATCGCAACTCATCACCAACAAAAAACCTCCTAAAGCATTTATTCCTCATATCCGAAATTTCAATGTCCATATGAGGAGGTTGGCGATTTGGAACTTCACTAAGCCAAGTTTCACTATAAAACCTGCATATGCTAAGGTTAGTATCCTAAAATTAAAGGGCAAGCAATAAAAATTTAAAGGGCAAAAGGCTTTACTTGGGATTTAGTGAGTGTGCCAAGCAATGCAAGGGGGTATTGCTTTTTGCCCATCGAGAAACCAATATCTCTTGCACAATATTATAAAAAGTAGACTCCTCATGGGATTCTTTCCCTTCATGGCGATAAATTGTAGCCTTCACCTTCTCAATCATTGTATCCCACATCTCATAGATCAAATGAAGGCATGGTTTGTCAGTGTCAGCTGCTCGTATCATAGAATAAATAGGCTCAGTGAAATCAAGGATGTATTGCACTTTATCCCACCACACATCATTCAGAATTTTATCTTTGACAAACTGTGCTTGCCCCACATTATCATCCCTATAGGTACTCCACTTTTCACTCACTACCATCAACACAAGATTTTCTTTGATCAAACGAAACCTTTTGAGCATCACAATAGTAGAAGCAAATCTCGTATCAGCAATGGCAAGAAATTTCAACTTACTGAACTCATTGAACATAGACAGCCTCATGGAATGATTCATGATGAAATTCTTTATAATGTTAGCATCTGCTGCAACCTCACTAATCCAATGGCATTCTTCATAAGCATCATCACCTATTTCCCTAGGAGCACATATGTTCTTCAAACCAAGGTTCAAAGTATGGACAACGCATGGGGTCCAGAAAATGTGGGGGTACTTTTGCTCAATAATCAACCCTGCGGCTTTGCAGTTGGCTGCATTATCAGTGATCACTTGGACAACATTCTGCGGTCCAACCTCCTCAATTATAGCTATCATCTTCTCGGCGATGAACTCCTTTTTCTTGACTTCACCTTCAGTGTTGATTGCTCTTAAAAACATTGGTCCATCTTCTGTTACGGCCAAGAAATTTAAAAGTGGACGCCTTTGAGCATCGGACCACCCATCTGATACAATACTAACACCTTTTGAGCTCCACGTTGACTTGATGGGCTGCAACATTCGCTCCACATGTGTCTTCTCTTGCACAAGAAGAGTTGTCCTCAACTTGTTGTAACTTGGAGGGGCATAGCCACCCAAGTTGTGGTTGGCAGCATAGGTAAATGCTTTCCTGAAATAAGGATTTCTTGCAACATTGAAAGGTATGCCTACAAATGAACAAAGGGATCCAAATTAATTTCTAAATGTAATTAACAATGTAACATTGTAAGATAGCCACGGATTAGTTAGTGTAGAAAGATATTAACCTGCGGTAAAGAACATCCTAGCAATCAAAGCGTCAAGCTGGCTACGACCTTCATGATGGAAGCTTGATTCAATAGCTGAAACCCCCCTTCTCTTCCTCACATTCAACCCTTCGGTAGGCAATGGAACTTCCTTTGGCAAGCTTCTCGCAATCACTACCTCCGCCTTAGCAATTTCGTCGTGAAGTTGAGCGAGCACATCGACTGTAACTTTTGGGCAAAACTTCACACCATAATTTCCTATCTTCAAGAGATGTGCTTTAACTCTTGAGTAGCTCCCATGGATAATATGATCACACAGCCTACATCTAGATCGTGCGTTCCCTCCTGCACCATTCCAGTCTTTTGTAGCAACTCAACATACCTCCACAGCGGCTTCTTTTCATTGTCATTTGGAGGTACCACACGAGCAGCATTTAGGATACTCCTAGCCGAGACAGCTCCACTGGATGAGCTAGGACACGCGCTAGTACCAGTGCTACCCGACGCACTCGAGACTCCAAATCCACCACCAGATGCCATGACAAATTGACAACAAATAATCTGATCACTGCCCCTACTGAGTCATCCAATACATTCAGACATTCAATCAACAAATAGCAACTAAATACTAAATAGCAGTAAAATAGCAGTATAGCAGTACACACAGAGCACATACGCAGACGTTAGTGATCAGAGCCGCGGCGGCAAGCAGAGCGAGCCGTAGCGGCAATGAAGCAGAGCGAGCCAGAAGAGGCGCAGCCGAGCGATGGTCGAGGCGGCGCGCGGATGTTGAGGTGACGGCGAGGCGAGCGCGCCGCGAGGCGGCGGTGGAGGCGGCAGCCGAGCGACGGCCGGAGGCGGCGCAGCGAGCGACGCCGAGGATGGGGGAATAGATCTGGTCGACCGAGGCGGCGAGGCGCGGCACGGAGGCGGCGGCGCAGCGAGGCGCGGCGAAGCGAGGCGGACCGATGCGAAGCGAGCGGCGGCGAGGCGGGCAAGCTGGCGGGCGGGAGCGGGCGGAGCGAGAGAAGCGCGCCGACGGAGGCGCGGGGCGAAGCGGCGACCGGCGGCGGCGAAGCGGCGAGGCGATCGGGTGGCCGCTGCGTCCAGGCGGCGGGAGCGGGGGAGGGGGGGGCCCGAATAGATCGGGATTTTAGATCTGGGGGGTGCTGTTGGGGTGGGGTGGGGAAATTAGGTTACAAGTATCCGAAAAGTATCGGAGCAGTATCGGAGAAGTATCGGGAATTATTTTCTTTTTTTGAAAAATCAGTAAATCACCGATACGTGCAGGATACGTATCGGCGCGTATCGGGGCAGTATCCGTATCCGGTACAGTATCCGATACCGGTACGTGAGTTTTGGGAAGTATCCGCGCAACGTAGAACCAAACAGACAGACAGAGAGAGAGGGAGGGAGGGAGCGAGAGAGAGAGCAAATTCTGAAAGCAAGCAGACAATTAACAAAGGAACAAGGAGCACCAACCTTCTTGATTTCATGGTGGGGGATCTCGTGCCGGTCTTGGAGATCGATCTGGAGCGCATTCTGTAACACCTAACCAAGATCGATATTTCAAGGATTTCTTCTCCCCGAGCCGAATGGACAGAATCACAGCAATTCGATGGAAAATACTAGAACAGGGAGAGAGAAGAAGCCAACCTTGCTTTGCTTGCTTACCCGTACTGTGCCTCTGACCCCAAATCCATCTCCATCTCTTGCTCCTCTTGAAACCTCTGAAACCAACCAACCAACACAGATGATTACTTCGGAGATCTCCTAGTACCTGAAGAGAAACCAAGAACCCATCAGAAATTCAGAATCGAAGCCTTGATTTCGCGGTCGCTCTGTTCTTCTCTTCCTAACAGCCTCTCTTGTTCGAGGCTTGGCTCGTCGTAAGAGTAAACTGCAAGGGAGAAAACCGTGCGGGAATGATAAGGCACCACCACCTCGTCGCGGCGGTGAAGTGCCCCGGCGGAAGGAAGGAGAACCGCGCGCGCGCGGAATACTCCGAGAGGAGCCCACGTCACGGCCGTCCGCCGCGGCTCGCGCGGGCCGCTTTTATAGGAGGTTGTGTTCGCGTTCGATCGCCTCGCGTGAACGACACATCTTTCCGTTCCGGCACATGATTTTTTACGTATCACCAGCTCGGATGCTCGATACGCCAGCCGACTGACATAGTAACATACCATGGATACCAGCAGGCTTCAAATATGCTACCAAGATGCGCTAGTCTTGACAGATGCTGGCTAGTTTTCGGAAAAATTGCACATATACCCCATAATTAGTAGATATTTGTAAATTTGCCCTACACTTGAGTGACCTTCTAATTTTGCCCCATACTTGACATGCCTCCTTATTATTTTGCCCTATTGCCCATTTAGATGCTATTTTAATTTCATTTTTCATTTTTTTGGGGCAGAAAATGACAGTAAAACTCTTTAATTGGTGAACCTCCTCTCTTAGCTGTGTGTACGGATGCACAAAAAGGTTTAGAAAATGCAATAAAAATATTTTTTAATGTCATTTTCTGCCTCAAAAAATGAAAAACGATTTTAAAATAGCAACTAAATGGGCAATGGGGTAAAATAATAAGGGGACATGTCAAGTATGGGGCAAAATTATATGGCCACTCAAATGTGGGGTAAATTTACAAGTGCATACTAACTATAGGGTATATGTGCAATTTCCCCCTAGTTTTCTGCCAAGTTACCTGTCAAGATTGTTGCTGGGCAGTGTTGGAGTTTTTGGGTTTGGTCCTTTTGATATTTCAATTAAATCCTAAAAGCCCACTCATGCATAGTGAAAGATGAGAAGTTTAGTATTATATTGCTTGTCTAGGTGGGAGGAGACCAATTTATATTACCTAGTTGAAGCAAGCAAAAGAAGAACACACACATGCTTGCTCTTGACGTGCGCGTGAATGGTCCAGCGATTTCTTGTACAATTGGGTGTAGAGCGGTAGCTTCTTTTTGCACATCAAAACCATATATATAATTTAGAAACTGAACATTTAAATTACACTGTTTAAATTGGGTTTTATGGCACATATTAACCACGGTTTCTGCTGAGGCTGATTCTATATGGAGGCCTCTCCTCTTAGATGTGATTTTGCCTTCCTTCCCATTTTTCCTCTTTGTTGTGCAGCCTCGGTTTCTCCATCGCTTCTTTAGTGTGCACCGACATGAGGAGAGCAGTATCTCTGAAGCTGGCATCTCTCACAATCCTGCATGGGTTGGGACAAATCAGGTTTTTGGGAAGCGTTCGTGCAACTGCTCACGTCTTCCTCTCTCTCCATCATCCTCGGCACATTGTCTTTCTTGGACTAGACTCTACCACGGACTATGTTGGAGCAATTCTCTATAAGCCACATTAATATCACTTGATTTGGCTAGGCATTGTTTCCTAAATATCTGTCCTGCTATGATGTTGATGTCTATTCTGTTAGTAGCATACTTGTTCTAGGTTTTGTCTTACACTACCAGAAACTGGAAATTTCGTGAGTGGAATAATTTTGCGTGAGAGTTAAAAACACACTCTCATGAAATTAATATTTTTCATGAAGGTGATGTAAATCCCGCCACGAAAACTCATTTTCATGAGAGTGATTCACGCACCGCCCCGAAAATATTTATCGCACCACAGCCCGCGCTTTGTTCGGCGTTCGCGCCTAGAAAGAAAAAGGCTCATGCGCGCCCGCTTTTTGGCCCAAAAACCGCGTCGAGACTCGGTCCCCACCCGACACCCCAACCCTATCCTCCCAGCGCAGATCCGACTCAATCGCGCCGTCACCCGCATCCGTGTGAGCCCCAATCGCGCCCCGCCCCATGGTCAGAGCGCCCGCCGCCGGCGCCTAGCCGGAGCCATGCCGCCCGCGCTCGCCGCGCGCGCGCCTAGGCGGGAGCCCGCCACCTCTCTCGGCCGCCGCCGCCTAGCTCCATCCTCGCGCACCACCTCTCTCGAGCGCCGCGCGCCTAGGTCCGTGTTCGGGACACCGCCGCCTCTCGGCCTCTCCTACCGCCTCTCAAGCCGCCGCGCCTAGGCCCGAGCTCGCCACCCTCGATCGCCGCGGCGCTCGATCGGCCACCTCTCAGACGCTGCCGCCTCTCGCCTCTCTGCCGCCTCTCAGCCGCCGCGCCTAGGCCCGAGCTCGCCACCTCTCGATCATTGGCGCCTCGATCCAGCTGCCTCTCAGACGCCGCCGCCTCTCGGCCTCTCCTCGCCTCTCAAGCGCGCCGCCCTAGGCCCGAGCTCCGCACCTCTCGATCCACGGCACCTAGATCCAGTGCCAAATTTTCTGAGTGAGGTAATAAAGCGATCTGCGCTTCTCGCCAATCGGAGTGAGGTAATAAAGCTTCATCTTTCCCCAAATTTTCGTGTTTGTGCTCTACCCATATGAGGATGCTTGATGCATGTCACACTCGTGTTTTGCTTAGTGTTGCAATCGAACTTAATCGGAGTATATAAACTATGTTGTGTCTAGTGTCAATTTTGCAAGATCGCATCAATGCAACATTTGCCTCACATATGAACTTAATCGACGCTATGTTTGTGTTCATTATCAATTTTGCATTGATCCATATATACCGAGAATCAAGTTTTTGTTCTATGTATATTAGAATATCATGCCCGATGTTCGATTGTATGGTGAATCAGAGAAAAATAATGTTGTTTATGGTTGGTCTTTGTGTATATGCAAACATCATGGTTTGATTGTATTGGATTGTTTGGTAAATCTGTAGAAAATAGTGTTGTTCTTTGTTTGATAGCCGTGTGAATTTGTTGTGTATCTAAAATTAGTGTTTTTAATAAAACAGAACAAAAAGAATGGCGGAACGTGAGTGGATGTACACTGGTTGGTCTCGTATACACCCCTCTAATGATTGGATAGACAACACCAACCAGTTTTTGATCGTGCCTTCTCTATGCCTAATCTAGTTGAAGATGGCACCATTAAGTGTCCTTGCGCAGTATGTCGCAATTGTGTTAGGCACAAAGGTTTACGGTAGAGATGCACTTGTGTAGAGTTGGCTTTAAGGAAGACTACGAATATGGACAGCACATGGTGAGGGACTTGACAGTACCTATGTTGAAGGTGGACATGATGAGAATTTTGCTCAAACCGACCACATGGATGAAATGTTAGCTAGCCTAGTTGGTGACCATCCACCACTAATTGATGAGCACCACCGCCTATGCTCGAGCTTTTATAGGATGGTACAAAACGTTGATCAATTAGTACATGAGAATACATCACACTCATCCCTATCTGGTATGGCACGCCTGCTAGCGTTGAAAGCACAGTATAACATGTCAATTGCACACTTTGAGGCAAACTTAGAATTAATCCATGAACTATTGCCTCCGAATCTAAGTTGCCCAAGGACTTCTATCACCAAAGAAGCTATTTGAGGGTCTTGGTATGGCATATGTCAAAATTGATGTTTGTTATAATAACTGCATGCTTTACTACAAAGATAATCAAAGTAAAGACAAGTGTGATGTTTGTGGTATGTCTCGCTATGAAGAAGGTAATAGCCGAGTGCCACGTAAAGTGTTGCGGTACCTTCCCATCACAGATAGGCTGCAGAGGTTATATTTGCATAAGAACACGGCAAAGTTATTGCGGTCTCACAAGCCATGCACTTCCGGCAAAATGGTGCACCCTTGTGATGGAGAAGCGTGGCCAAAGTTTGACGAAGACTTTCCAGACTTTGCTAGTGACCCTAGAAATGTGTGTCTTGCTTTTGCAACAGATGGTTTTACCCCCTTTGGTTTCATGGCAGCACCGTACTCTTGTTGGCCAGTGTTTGTTACCCCATTGAATTTTCCACCATGCGTAATCATGAAATCGAGTACATATTTCTTTCCCTTGTGGTCCTGTGTCCCGAACATCCCGGAAAGAAACTAGGCATTCTAATGCAACCTTTAATTGATGAATTATTGAGTTTGTGGGAAGGGTAGACACTTGGGATGCTTCACTCAAGAAAACTTTTAAAATGCGAGCGACCTATCTATGGTCATCCATGATTTCTCTCGCTTATGGGAACTTTCTTTGGATGGAGCACACATGGTAGGCTTGCATGTCCAGTGTGCTTAAGTGATAGTAAGGCATTTACACTTCGTCATGGTCACAAGGCTTGCTGGTTTGATTGCCATAGACGTTTCTTACCTAGAGACCATGAATTCAGATTGACACATATGCTGTGAACACATATGCTGTAATGAAGTCTGGATTCAAAAAAGTGGACAAAGATCGAAAAAGCGCTCCCATTCCCAATCGGAGAGCACAAAAGCGTTTGGTATGTATTTCACCCAATATATGTATGCAAAATCCAAAAAACTTAAGACAAAAATGGCAAGAACAAGTGTGTTCTTATGCGAACATTGGGAACTTTCAAGAGTTGTCAAGAAAGGCGTGCTTTTTCCTTAGCTTTTCATACTGTCTCTGCATTTCTTTGAATAAGTGACGGATACTAGTATGATTCGCTAACATCAAACCACTAACTCGTGGCATAACATTAGTTATTAGGATACTAGACTTTAATTAAAAAGGAAAGTAAATCACACCATGAGACAGAGAGATCGGTTCACTCGTGAGTGGTTTGAACATATGGAGATTTTCTTGACAAGGCAACTCAGAGCGCTTGAAAATTATTCTAGTTGTGCAATAACTGAATGCTTGCAGTCCCCACTCTATGAAGTTAACAAGCTTCCTTTCACGTATCCTTTGTAGGCTCTCGTGGACCTAGATACATGAGATGACCAAAGATAAGCACTTAGATAATTCCATGGGATACAAAAGGATGAAAAATCTAGCGCTAGAAAGCATCATTCCGCTCTAAGTACCATGCTAGTATGTACAACAATTCTTTTACAAAATAGAGTGGAGGTTCGTGTCATGTTCAACCCTTACAGGCTACATAAGCACTTATAAGGGAGAAGTGGATATACTTGTGTTTATTGCTCAACATCTTGACGAAAACCTACAGAGCTGACACTTCATGTGTTTTAAGCAATATTGATATCAAAGTGCACAGACAAGGTCTTTGACCATGTGCTATGTGAATGCATGGTATGATCTTGAATTCTTGAATCCTTGCTGAAAAGTCTCTTTTATATATATCCATGCTACATATTTTCTCATAGTACATGATCCTATCCAGTCTCTTAAGTCAAAGTCAGCCAGTCACTGGTCAAGCCGGCCTCAAGTCTAATGGCTTGCAACTATCTGCATGGAAATGGGGAGCTCTGAAGTCTGAACAAGTACTAGATAGTTGTTTACCTTATATGTAGGCTAGTTTCCATGTGGCAGCTAGCATGTTTGTGCAAGTGCAACTGTGTTCGTTGGCTGCCAACTCATCGAGCGCATCGCAGATTTATTTGTCTTCCTCTAGGCCATTATAATGAGTAGAAGGCATCTACACTAACGTTGAGCACCGCTGCTACTGTAGCTACTATGCCCGTACACTCTTGCCTCGGTGAACTATGCCATCCATGCTATGCTCTCTCTCTCTCTCTGCTATTTCTTACTACATATCAATGCTCGTATTTTGTTTCGTGATAACTACAAAGACAAGAACACAACTACCGAGAATTCAAAAGATCTGGATGTACAAGCATTGTATGTCATGGAACATGGAATGGCCCATGGCAGAGTGCCAATAGTCGATGGTTGTGTGGATAAGCAAGCACTTGCGAGAACAAACTAAATCCCATCGTTCTTCAAACAAGCACTGCCGCTTATCAATGCATGGTACATGAATATGAGCAGTTGAAGGAGAGGAATGATGCCTTAGAACAAACAAATAAGAAATTGAATGAGAATAATGAGATTCTCATTGAGGAAAATGGTGTTAATCGTGAGCTTATGCTGGTAATAAATATTCCTTTTCATGTAACAACTTATTGATCATATGCATTGATCTCATGTGCTTACACATCAAAATTTTCAGAGAATTTATGAAGATCTTAAGAAGCAACCACCTGCTGATCTAATGAACCGTCTAGCAAATCTTGATGCCCGTCGTCATCAGGTAAATGTGGTACTATTCACCAAACGTGAGCCTAGTTTTCCCCATAAAATAGTTAGCACTCTACAAAAAAAACATGAGCCCACTGTATAATCTCTTTTTACTTGAAGACTGGAACATTTCAAACATACTTGATCTTTTTCAGGTCTCTGCATCATCACATGCTGCCACTAATTCACTTGAAATGCTTAGCAATGCCAATGACATAGTCACTGATGATGATGACGATGACTACAATGAGATGGATGACAATAACAGCTATGATGATGACAACGATATCTGTGATGACTTTGATGAAGATGATGTTAGTGATGATTTGAGAGGCAGTGAAGATGGCAACATAAGTAGCAGCCATGAAGAAGAGGATGGCAGTGATGCCAATGGGGTGATATCGGTGATAAGCGATGCAATGGATGTGATTGAAACCCGACCATTGCTAACCTTTTTGTCTTCTCTTGCTAACCAAAGAACCCTTGGTTTAAACAAAACCTTTTGGTGTTGTACTAAGTATGTGCTGGAACTTATTATATTGGATGGCTAGGACTATGTCTTTGGAACTTATTATGTTGGATAGCTAGGACTATGTGCTGGAACTTATTATGTTGGATGATTAGGACTATGAGCTAGTATAGCCTTTTAGTGTAATGGTTGGACAATTGGATGAAGTTGGAATATATTGGGATTGGAATCGATTGCATATATGCATGTATTGGAATTTATTGTATTTGTATGTTGGATTGACATTTGGATCATATGTGTGCATTTGGAATTTGGTTTGAGATGCTCTGTTGGGTAATTTTCATGGCAGTTTATACTCTCACGAAATAAGTGTTCGTGACGGTGTAGAAAATTATTTCATGACGGTGGCTCTTCTCATGAAATACTATATTTCCTGGTGGTGTGCTCCTCTCATGAAATACTATATTTCCTGTGAGTTATTGGAACGCTCACGAAATTTATTTCATGACGGTGGCTCTCACGAAATTCATTTCATGACAGTGACTCTCACGAAAGACCGAACTCTCACGAAATTCATTTCATGACGGTAGCTCTCACGAAATACCACAAAAAACCGTCATGAAAACACTGATGCAAACTTGACGACAACGTTATTTTCATGAGGGTGGCCGTCACGAACTCCCGCCATAAAAATAATTCGTGGCGGTAAACTCTCATGAAAATGGTATTTTCGTGGGTCCAATACCGTGAGAGTTGATGCGTGACGGTCTACCGTCACGTATTATTTTCGTGAGAGTAAAACCTTATTTCGTGACCTGTTTCGCACTCTCACGACATCTCTCGCTTCGTAGTGTTATTAGTGCATATATATATATATATATATATATATATATATATATATATATATATATATATATATATATATATATATATATATATATATATATATATATATATATATATATATATATATATATATATATATGAGATAGATATATTTGAGCATATGATCATGTTATTTTTTATAGTCCCAAATATATCTAGTATATATGCTACTGCCGATTCAATTATTACTTTAAAATAATAATAATAATAATAATCATAAAAGTACGCATATTCCTGACAGGCAGGTCACGAATTGCTCAGTATGTCATAGCGTCCAAATGTAAGGATGGTCGTTATAAATGTAAAGGCGTCAACATGATGCTGACTGACAGTGCGGATGGTAATTCAAAATTGTGTGTGGCGATAACAATTTCGACGCTGCTATACTCCCAACTCGAGTCCAAATCCAAGCCCAAGCGCATAAGATATCACCGCATTCCTATCGTAGTATCCCTATGTGCCTCCTCGTGGTTGTTAATCGTTGCTGTCGCCGCCTCCGCCGCATCGCTCTTAAGGTGGTGATCATTTGGATTTTTTGTAGCTTATAACTAAAAAGCATTGTACCTGACTGAAAAAATACTGTAGCTGACAGAGCCTTATTTAGCATAATTAAATTTTAAAAAATATATATAATATATTAGCCCATTACGTATAATACAAACAAATACGGAAAAAAGAACCGGTAAAAAGGCTCAACAAAAAGCCAAAAGTTCAAAAAAAGACGAAATTTATGAATAATAGAAAATAAGCCAAAAGCTAAAAGCTGAAACCAAAACGATCACAGCCTAATCACAAGTTCACAACTACGAGCCGCCAGGCCCTCATCTTGTTTGCCTTGGCCGAGCCCCTCTTTGACCTGTGTACTTACATTATGGCGTGCTTCTTGCCATGGCCCCAACCCCCTTGCCACCAATGCA
Organism: Dendrocalamus sinicus; assembly: GCA_036346575.1. NCBI lineage: Eukaryota > Viridiplantae > Streptophyta > Magnoliopsida > Poales > Poaceae > Dendrocalamus > Dendrocalamus sinicus. The sequence goes on from CM070670.1 coordinate 15,489,939, forward strand.
ACAGGGTGGTCCAAGGTTTATTTGGAGCTACGATCACTGGCGGACGGATCATCCCCCTCGTGCTTTGACACATTTGTGTTGTAGCTCCGTATATTTAAAAAAAATCTTATTGTTGTTAGTGTTATTTGGCATCTCTCATCGGATATAATTATATTGGACAATTTATTTGGCCTCTTTTATTTCAAAATTATGGCTTCGACCCGGGCTACGAGAACTCATAGTTACTTGTTTAAATAGTCCACATAGATTGGATGCAGATAAAGCGTAAGAAAGGTTGGGTGGGGGCTTGAACGCTCATGCGATGGGATAAGAAAAATATTGATTTGAATCTAAGTTGCTGTAGGTTACATAAGAGAGAGGTGGATGAACTTGGATAATCACGTACCCATGTTTTGAATTGCTTGGCTTGGGGGTTTATCCGATGGGAAGAGCTACAGGCTCTATTCAAAAGTAATATGTCTTTTGGCTTCTGGAAAGAGCTACAGGTTTTGTTCAAAAGTAATATGTTTTTTGGCTTTTAACTGATTACGAGATAGATTTGTTAAACTATTTTGGTAATTTCCCTTATTTTCTGTTTAAAAAATAAAGGAAAAGGAAATTATCCAAGGCCCACATGTAAGAGAAAGAGAGAGAAGAGATTAGAGGAGGCATCCAGATCGGCTCGATCCAGATCTGGGCCGACGCCTCTCCTCCCTCTTCTTTGGGCAAAAGCTTTAGAATTGGGCACCGCTGAATCCTTATCTGTGAGTTCAACCTCTTTGACTTTAAATCGAAGATGGAAGAGCGGGATTTGTGGAGAGGAAGAAGAACTCATCACTTAAATCAAAACTTCCATTGGCGATTTGGCCTTAGGAGTTGGTTGGGAGAGCTCAGCGACGCTGTGCTTGCGTGCTCGCTGGGCTGTGGCGTTCTTGCTCTCTGCTCGCAGATCAATTCTCTGGATCGTATGCTTGCACGCAGTGATTCTCTGGTTTTCGACTCGGCTGTTGCCGTGTGGAGTACAACGAGATCTCATCTCCTTCCTGTTGGCTTTGTGCGGCATTGACTTGTACCTCAGCTTCACGTTTTGGTGAGTATTGATCTGTGAAGTTAGGTATTGTATCTCTGTTTATCTCTCCGTTGATATCTGTGCATACGTTGGTGATTGGTTTTTTGGGACATCATTTTTGTGATGAGCCTTGCCTTTTATTATTATCTCGGTGGCTTGGATTGCCACTACTCTATGATCTGCTCTCTACTCCTTTAATTTTGTTGTGCATTAGTTAGCCGTGCTAGTTCATCTGTTTATTATCTCTGATATTTGAGTGACGACTGGCACTAGGAGAACTATTGCATAATATATTGTGGGTTTTTGATTGCTCTATGAGGAAGTTTGTCAAGATTGAAATGTCAGTTACAATCTAGATTTATTTTGCTAGTTTGATTTCTCGTATGCTAGTTGTCTACATCAGTGGAGTGTAGTCGGTAGCTCTGTCAATTGCTAGTGATCAATCTCGTGTTCAGTTTTTACTTGCTGCTGTTCTTTGGCCTTGCCAAAAATATGTTGGTTCTGTAGTAGCTCATATCTATTACTTGTGTTTGATTTCTGCCAAAATCTATTATTTCTACATGCTCTTGACTTTGATACTACACTGATGTAATGTTCAATTAGACAAACTAGCACAATCTTTGAGGAATTGCCACTGTGATCATTGAAATATTGATAAGAGTAGAAGAAAGCCAAGTTTTAGAACTTGTGCAACTCTTCACCTGAGAGCAAAAACATCATTTCTAATCTGTGCATTATGTACATTTCAAATGCTCACTTTTGTGTACTATTCAACATATTGCAATATGTTAACGTTCTGAATTGTTTATCTGTTTCGAGAGATAATACATTTATATTCATGTCATTTTCATATTGTTGTATTTATGCTTTATTGTACTTGATTATAATTGGAATTAATATGAAAATGTTACTGAAATCGCTTAATTTCCAACAATCCAGAAAACAAATATTTGTTGAAATGGCTTCATCTTCTGATTTCATTAAACCGAAAGTTTTTAACGGTGCTAACTTTAAGCATTGGCAAGCCAAGACAAAGCTGTGGTTGGTTGACCTAAAACTATTTTGAGTCATTTCGGATCCTCTAGTGCTTCCTTTGGAAGGCGAAGATAAAACTCGCTAGGAGGATGCAAATCATTCAGCTTTGGCTAGGTTGTTGGCCATCTTATCAAACTAGTTTTCGATGTATATGTCAACTTCATGGAGGCCAAAAAGTTGTGGGATGAACTGAGTTTTTGGGTAATTTTATCCATTGTCAAATATATCAAATTAGTTTAAAATATTACAAAATTTATATACAACCTTCCAACACAATGTACTTAACAGTGTCATTTTTGGGTAATTTTATCCATTGTGAATGATGCTCACAAATTCAAAACATTTTGATATTTGTATGAGTTTTTACATAAAGCAAACGAGCTCCAAAAATTACAAAATTTTATGTGAAGCCTCCCAATATAGTCATAGTTATTGTATATTTTTATGGGAATTTTATGTAGTTTGAATTTGCCACGTTTATTTGAATTATTTTAATCGTGAATTTATGAATATTTCACATTTTTTTAGAATTTTATACATTATGAATACTTGTACAAGTAAAAATAAATGTAGTAGTAAAAAAAGCATCACACTGGATGCGATATGGCTCACCCATCTGAGCCACTACTGCCTACTCGTCACGTCTGCCTCCCCGTACGTGGCCTTGTCTTCCGTTGAGCACAAGCATATCCCATAGGGTACGCCAGTCGGTCCAAAGGTTGCGTCTTAGGTCGGAGGAGGTATAGAGACCATTCTGTTTGCTCACTGGCAGACGGTGGTCTAGTAGGCTCAGGTACAGTAGACTGGGTCCAGTAAGGGTCGATGTCCTCTAGCTGAGACATGTCGAACTGCGAGCCGCCCGTAATAATGTCATGAATGAAGAACTCTGGAAATCCCCCTCGTAATGCAAAGGAGCTTTCGCCTTGACTGTAATACATGGCAGCGAAGCCAAAGGAGTTCTGCTCTAAAAATCCCAAATATGCAGCAAAGATGAAAAACGGGTAGTGGCAGTCTGTGCAGGTGGTGCGGATGTCAAAAGTGATGCATAGAAGCCGAATAAATTCATGATTAAATTAATATGAATAAAAGTGGTAAATTTAGACAACATAAAATTCCCAAAAAAAATTACACAATGACTATGTCGGGAGGCTTCACATAAAATTTTATAATTTTTGGAGCTCGTTTGCTATATATAAAAACTTTTACAAATATGAAAATTTTGTAAATTTTTTAGCAATATTCACAATGGATAAAATTACCCAAAAATTGCACTATTGGTTACATTGTGTCGAAAGGTTGTACATAAATTTTCATAATAAATACTAAATGAATAAAATTAGGGTAGGTTATTAAGTCGGCTTAATCACTTGCTGTCTCCTCACCGAGCGGCAGGCTGCCTACCGTCTGCTGGTAGGGCGGTAGACGCCTGCCGCAACGCCCCCACGCGTCGCCTTGCCAGCGCTGCCATCCACCCACCGGACAGCAAAAGTGACATTTCTGCAAATACAATACGCATGTTGGTACTTTTGTAGATACCGTGGCCAACAGCGCCAAATTCGCTAAAAATTCCGACCATTGCTGAGCTTATCTCATGCAAAAAAGCTATAAAATGCTGCCATGGTGTTTTTTTTTGCCTTTTTTCAACAGGACACACATTTATCATCCGTTCTATCAATCTAGCGCACCATATCACCCCCTTTAGCCATCATTGAGTTTCAACTTCAGGTTAATGATATTTTCATAAAAACTCTTTATCTCTTGAACTAGGTCGAGCTCTCTTTAGCAAAATTCTCTTTAAATTTCTAAAACCAACACAAATTTGCAAGTTTAGAGTAATTGTCAATAAGTTCATCAAGGGAGAGATTAAAGGACCACGTGAGAAGATCCATATATAATTAGTAATGAATGATTGGCACATTTGTGGAGTTTGACTTTGATTTTGCAAGAGCTGGCAAAATTCAGTGATGTTGTTAGTGTAACTGGTCTAACCAATATGTGGGATCGGTCAGTTCACTGGGTGCATGCGGTTAGAGTGGCCGTTGTTTGGTGGTTTAACTAGAGTTAAGTTGGGCGATGTAACTAGCATTCAAAGGTTTATGTCAGTTTGGGCCGATTAGACCAGTTAATGGTTGGCGGTCTGACCGCCATAGGGAGCGCGATCAAACTGGTTACTGTGGCCAAAGAACATTGAGAAGTGTTCTTGAGTAGTTGGAGTGTGTGCATGACATGGGAGCTTTTGGTTGGTTGTGTTATATTGCATGATACATGTTTTAATTAACGTGAGCTCAGTGCATCAAACATGTGCTCAAGATGGTTTCTTGGTCTTTGAATATACAAGTGGCTTATAGAACATTAGCGATTGACAGCAAGTGACTGGACTAGGCAGGAAAGCTGAGGTTCGTGCGGTCAGGTAAGTCTGAGTGAGACTACTTGGCTCAAGCAGAAAGCACATGGAAGACAAGGATCATGATGAGGTGAGTTGGTGCATGTGGTATGCTAAGTGACTTAGGTCGGTGCAAATAGAAATAATCTGGGGAGACCAGATATGTGAAAACTTGACGACAAAGTCATTGGGCACCACGGGGTACGTGTTAAAGTATGTGAAGATGCTTTGATGTAGAGACGAAAATGGATTCAATGGAAGGTGCCCGAAAAGATCGGCAAGTCGAGGAAATTCTCCTCGTGCATACACGAGGCCTAGAAAACATCACGACAAAAATTGTCGAATGGTGATATCTCCTCATGGACTGTGCCAACTATTGATTCATGAGACTCAGGGTATTTTATCAAACTTAAAAAATAGATGAGACAATAATACACTAAGAGATTTTATTACCGTGGATAATGAAGTTTACAAGGAATATATGAAAAAATGTTGTTGGAGACACGCACTCTCTAATTTATATTGAACTAAGGGGTGACAGTTAAAAATGTAACATACGTCTTTTGACTTCATGCATGTGTCTTCTTGTTGTCTTGAACTGTTGCGTCCTTTGTCAACTGTTGCATCTTATCGTAATAGCTATTAGCTGCTCTCGCGTATCGAATTAACTTGTGATAAACCGTCATAGCCTCGACCAATGCATGCATGTAGACACTACCCAGGGAAAGTTGGTTGTTACTCTTCATTGGTTGTTGATAGATGTAACTGATTGACGACTAGTTATATTAAACAAACCGCATGTATCTGGTTAGAAGTGTAACCAGATTTACTAGGCCCAATTAAGGTTCTAGACATGTCCTGGTGAAATGGGCCTAAATGAGATCCTATCTAGGCTGAAAATGTTAATCTAGTTAAGGACCCTGGTCACTTAGGCTCCATTTGGTGCAGGGTTAAGAGATGGTTTAAGGATTTAACCTGCCAAACACCTTTAGATTAGGAAGGATTAAATTAACCAGGTCAAAGCTTTTTAACCATCCTAACATAGGATTAAGTTAACCAATCAAATTGGGAGAATAAACTAATCCAACACAACTTAGCATCCTTAATTCTGTTTTCTACTGCTAACTCAGCAAACCCACATAATCTAGACAAACAGTAATTTAGATTAACAAGGTTAATTGCCAAACACAAAACTTGGGTTAAGCCAACCAAACTGGGTTAAGGTTAGCTAACCCGATTATCTTAACCTCGAACCAAACACAGCCTTAGGAATCTAGTTAGTTTAGAGAATCTTTACTAATTTTAGTTGGAACATACCTAATCTAGTCAATCAGTAATTTAGATCAATGAGGTTGGTTGCCAAACACAAAACTTGGATTAAGCTAGCCTAACTAGATTAAGGTTAACTAACCCGGTTACCTCAACCTCGAATCAACGCAGCCTTAGAAATCTAGTTAGTTTAGATAATCTTTACTAATTTTAGTCGGAATTTTCTGTGATAGCTTTGACAAAGAGGTTCTCAATCGATTCATGCATAGAAAAAAAAAGTAAAACAAAAGTGTAGATAAAAAGCCACTGCAACCGCAAACTAAGCCTTCGTTGTGCTAGATGACTGTCGTTCAAACCTTGATAACGTAGAAGACAACTTATACGTGGTTTTTCAGGGAAAAAACAACTTATATCCTTTGTAAATCTACTTTTTTTTTTTTGCAAGAAATAGTCCCGGTCCCAGCGCAGGAGATTCCATGGACCGACATCTCTGAACAACGCAACTAACAAAGCAGCGTTTATGACGGTTTACGTTCCATAGCAGTGACCAGTAAGAGCATCCACAGACTGACTAAAAATTACTTCCAAGAAGAGAGAATTCCAAGGAAGCTATCTCTAAATACTGCATATAATGGTCTTCTAGCAAATTCACTTAGCATTGCCTTTAGGGCTAAAGACTGCCTTCAGCAAATAAAAAAATTCTACGGCCCCACCTATCAATTGGTTGGATGGAATGTGTAGGAATTAGGATGGATGAAAATTGAGTAGGCAAATTTTTTTGCTTTTTTATTATAGTTATGGACTTTATCTTAGAGATAGTAGTAGTTTTTATATATTATCTAAAATTATATTAAATTTAAAGGCTGTTTATAGATACTAACTTAGAGGCCATGGAGAGCGGCAACTGAAAATTCCTTCCACGGTTGGCCGCCCGCGCCGCGCCTGTTTTAAAAGAAGCCGGGTGCCATCACGCCATTTGGTGAGTTTGGTTTCCCTCTTTCACAATTCACAGTACGAGCGTGCAGCAGGTCAGCAGTTCAGGACTTCAGGTGCACCGTGCACGCGTGCAGAGTCACGATTCTTGAAGGGGTTCGTGGCATAACGTAACGATATTTAGAGTAAAGTTCATTACCAATCCTTAAACTTTTTATGCTGTGTCATCCTGATCCATAAACTTTTAAATTATGTCATCTCGGTCCTTAAACTTTCAAAGTGTGGCAATTTCTTTTGAAAGTCTATGGACCGGGATGACACAGCATAAAAAGTTCACTGCTACAACTACATAGGATATTGTCACACTTTGAAAGTTTAAGGACCGGGATGACATACTTTAAAAGTTTATGGACCGGGATGACACAGTATAAAAAGTTTAAAGACCGGTAATGGACTTTACTCCGATATTTACTTCCAGGGGTGGGTATTAAGCCGGTTGGGCTCGATAAAGCTTGTTAGCGAGGATATTCGGTTCGGCTCGTTAAGCTAACAAGCTAGAAGGGTAATTCTGCTTGGCTCGGTAGCAAGCTCGAGCTTGGCTTGTTAGGCTTAGAATTTAGAGTTATCGTATAAATTTTCAAGAAAGAAAGAGCTGTGCACTGTTCTGACCATTAAGCTGCAACATAATAAACTCAAGCAATCTAGGGGCCCAAATTACTACGTAAGGCATCATCTTAATTTTTCCAACTCACATTTCAAATGATCATACCAGCACAAGAAACCAGCAGAAGCAAGAACTAGTCTGATCGTGCATAAAAAATTAACTCATGTTGTACAGACAAACATATATACCGAGGCTGTCGGGGTCGGAGCTGCTTTGCCACTGCAAGGTGGCCGTGGACAGGGGTTGACGAGGCTGTTCACCGCTGCCACTAGGGTCAATGCAGAGCCGGAGGTGGAGGACCTCCTCCCTTCGCAGTTCTTCGACTCCATGCTGTCCTGCGCATGCCGCTCCATGCGCTGAACACCGACGAGAGGCCGACGTGGATGACGAGGATGAAGCCGACGCGGACGACGACGGGGCCAATGCGGATGGTGAGCAGGAGAGCTACGCGTACGAGGAAGGCGACGGGAAGGAGGCAGATGGTGAGGATGACGGGAGGGGCCAGCGAAGGCTGACGGCAATGGGGCACTGCAGTGGCGATGCTATGCTATTTCTAGGGTTAGGCATATGTAAATGCGATGGGAAAGGGGGCGGAGGCAGACGGCGACAAGGACGAGGAGGGCTACACATAGTGTATGGGGGAAGGCCATGGGAAAGGGGTGGAGGCGGACGACGATGGCTGGGGAAGTGCACCAGGGAAGGCAAAGGGGAATTTAGAAATTGGATCAAGAAGAAGGGGAATGAGATTTAGAGTGAGCAACATCAACATTGTAGTGTAGACCACAGCGGGCCATGGGCTGCCAGGATTACCAGATAGGCCGATCGAGCCAACCGAGTGGCTCGCGAGCCGGATCGAGCTTAGCTTGTTAAGGCACCGAGCTAATCCCCTGGCTCGGCTTGGCTTGTTCATTCCATGAGCCGAGCCAAGCCAGCTCGCGAGCTGCGAGCTTTTTTGCCACCCCTATTTACTTCCGCTATACCCTTTTTAAAAGTGTTGTGTTTTTGTTTTTTGCCATGAATTTTGGCTTTTAAATGAAACCCCTATTTACTTCCGTTATACCCTTTTTAAAAGTGTTGTGTTTTTGTTTTTGCCATGAATTTTTGGCTTTTAAATGAAATGGCACTGTAACGGCTATTGATTTTTTTTTCTGAAACATTTGATTAAAGAAAAAAAAATAAAGAAAAAAAAATAAAAACACCGCTATATCTCCACATATAATATAAAAGGAAAAAAGAGAAAAAAACTCACGTTTAAAAGTTAACACGTTTTAAATAGTTTTTGGCTTCTAAAAATTAGAAGCAAATGCTGTTTTAAAACGGGTGAAAAGCCCATTGTCAATGCACAATTTTTTCTTCCCCACGCTACCAATGCAACGTATACTTTGCTTTGTGCTGCTTAACAGGAAATCCAAAATCGAAACGCATCCTACTGCACAAGAAATGGGTTTTCGAAAAGAAATAAATGCAGTGCAAGTGTGCAATAAAATATGGATTCTTTTCGGTTACGGTTTATATTTTATGATTACGAATTATGATTTTTGAGCTTAAATGAGTATTTTTTTAGAACAAACCAAATAACAAAAAGCCAATTAGCTACTTCGAAAAGACTGTTCCGATAAGCAGTTTTAAAGTTGTGATGAAGAAGCTGTCTCATTTATTTGTTTAAAAAAGTCATAAAACATGAGTCATAAAGCTAAAAAGAAGACAACAAAAGATTTGCTCTTTCTATGGCTCTGTTCGTATTGGTTTCTAAAATATGTTTTTCTACGGTAAATAGCTTTTTTATAGTACATAACTTTCAAACGAAGTGTCTTTTCCAAATGGGATCTACTAGTTGATTGAAAACAAATCTATTAGTCGATTGAAATACACACTATAGTGATTTTATTTATATCGGCTATAATTACATGTGAACGTCTCTCTACATTCTCTATAAACTTCTCTACAAAATATTACTATTTATTATCAAACTTAAGAGATCAAACCAAAAGTCAATAAAAACGGACCACATTTCACACCTCTCCCCTCTTTATCTCTTTCCTAGATATTCTCCTCTCAACCCCCCACTGCTACCACGAAATGAGATTATCTGAAGTCGCATACGGCGACTTCAGAGAACAGTCACGAATCTGAGCCGTTGGATCGAAAAACGAACGGCCCAGATCGGTTTGCTACACTGTAGCAAACCGATCTGGGCCGTTCGTTTTCCGATCCAACGGCTCAGATGCGACTGTACTCTGCAGTCGCCGTACGTACGACTGTAGAGAATCCGGTTCCTGCTACCACCCCCTCTTTCCTCCATTGTTGTCTCAATCCCAGCCTCCAAATATCAAGAACTCCGGATCGAGCTCCAATTCCTCATCCCCACTACCCCCTCACTCTGTTGCTTGCTGCCACTCTCCTGCATTGCTATAACATCCACTGCATCTCCACTCCGACCTCTCTCTAATCTAATCCAAGCAAGAAACCATGGCGGGAGCCCACAAATCCACCCGCATTATCCTCTTCCCCGTCCTCCTGCTCGCCGCCGCCGCCTCTCCCCTCCCCCTGCTCAACTCCTCGCTCCCCAACCCCGCCGCCGTCGTCGCCGACTTCCACAGGTACGTTGCCTTCTCCGTCGAATGCCCGCAACGTAGCGCCGCAAATGTCCGGTGTTTCAGTTCTTAGTGCTGCAAATTTGCAATCTTTTATGCTTTTGGCGTTGTAAATCTGTAATGGCGATGGGTTCTTGGCATGGGCAGCAAGGTGGCGACGTCGCGCAGGTGGATGCAGGAGGCCAGCGGCGGCGGCGGCGGGTGCATGACGGGCAACCCTATCGACGACTGCTGGCGGTGCACGGGGACGGACTGGCGGCAGGACCGGCAGCGGCTGGCGGACTGCGGCATCGGGTTCGGCCGCAACGCGATGGGCGGCAAGGGCGGGCCGGTGTACGTGGTCACCGACTCTTCCGACCGCGACCCCGTCAACCCGGTGCCCGGCACGCTCCGGTACGCCGTCATCCAGGAGGGCCCGCTCTGGATCGTCTTCGCCGCCGACATGACCATCCGCCTCAACGAGGAGCTCCTTGTCAACAGCTACAAGACCATCGACGGCCGCGGCGCGAACGTCCACATCGCAGGCGGCGCCTGCATCACGCTGCAGTACGTATCCAACATCATCATCCACAACCTGCACGTCCACGACTGCGTCCCGGCCGGCAACGCTAACGTCCGCTCCTCGCCGACCCACTACGGGTGGCGGACGCGGTCGGACGGCGACGGCATCTCGCTCTACTCCGCGCGCAACGTGTGGGTGGACCACTGCGCGCTGTCGCGGTGCGCGGACGGCCTGGTGGACGCCATCATGGGCTCCACGGCCATCACCGTGTCCAACAGCTACTTCTCTCACCACAACGAGGTGATGCTGCTGGGCCACAGCGACGACTACCTCCCTGACTCGGCGATGCAGGTCACCATCGCGTTCAATCACTTCGGCGTCCAGCTCGTGCAGCGGATGCCCCGCTGCCGCCGTGGATACTTCCACATCGTCAACAACGACTACACCGCCTGGGAGATGTACGCCATCGGCGGCAGCGCCAGCCCCACCATCAACAGCCAGGGCAACCGCTACATCGCCCCCACCGACCCCAACGCCAAGGAGGTGAGCTCCCTCCGCCCTGCCGTGCCGTGTTCTTGGGTTCTTGTGTTTCTTGCTCTTTGCTTGCTGAGCAGAGCACAGCTTGCCTCTCCCTGTTTCAACTTTCATTGCTTCGTTTGGATTAATTACTGGGTAGGGATGCAAATGCAAGTGTGCGTGTACTGCGTAGCAGTTGGGTACCGTGACCATTGTCCTGTTCTTTCATGTCCTTGCTTGCGTGTGTTTTCCAACTCAGAATCGGGCTGTAAAAGCCAGAGCCATGTAACCCTTTTTTGATATTTTCCACACTTTTTTTGACTTTTGCTTTTTTGCTTCAGAGTGAAAGGGTGGTAGTAAGTAGTAATGGTCCTGTGAAATGCTAGTATCATTGTGTTTCCCCTGTTTGGGTCCAGCCAGGGGATAATTTGGAGCATCCAAGGCCCGGGTTATGGCAACAGCTGACACTGACAGTGGGCCCTAGCAGAATGTACCCGTGGACATTTTTTTAGGAGTACATGTTTTCTTTTAAATAATAATCTAGATCTCTCTAACTGTTAGATGAGAGATCCAAAGGCTTATTTTTGGAGGGGAAGGAATTCTTGGCCGTTGGAGTTTTAATCAACAGTCATAAATCTAGATAATAGCTTGAAAAAATACATCCGGTGATGTTTATCAACTCTTTTTTTTATTTGTTGTTCTTGCGAACGCGCATGAACGAGTGAAATGTGACGGTGTAGAGTAACAATCGGCAATGGCAGGTGACGAAGCGGGTGGACACGGCGGAGGGGCAGTGGGCGGGGTGGAACTGGCGGACGGAGGGCGACACGATGGTGAACGGCGCCTTCTTCCAGCCGTCCGGCGAGGGGATGGAGGCCATCTACGAGAAGGCGTCAAGCATCGACCCCAAGTCGTCGGCGCTCGTCGACCAGCTCACCCAGAACGCCGGCGTCCTCGGCGGCCCCAGGTACCCCAACGTCTCACCTCGCTTTTCCTTCCAAACGCATTGCACAGTATCTGGGGCTGCATCTACCTGCATTGCACAGTAGGACGTCTACGTCGGCGCCATGTCAGCACACTTAAGTGCCACGTCACCCTAGCCGTTTTCTGAAAGTATCCATGAGTTTTTCTAAGAAATATAAAAAATTATTATATTATCACGGATAATATAAAAAATAAAGAGAAAAAAATCAAAAAACCCAAAAAACGAAATTAAAAAACCAGAAATCGTAAAGCTGTCTGGAGCAATGGAGCGGGCCTTTTTCTGCCGGCTGGGACCGAGGTGGAGTACCGGGGCCGCTTTACCTGTCGCCGCCTACGTGGGGCAGGGGAGGAATATCTCGGACCACACGTCAAGTGGCATCACTGACAGGTGGGACCGCGCAGAACACAATTACCGAACATTTCGCCTTTGCGCGTACGCCTTTTTAAATACAGTGCCTTCAACTCCGGCCAACGGCCATCGGTCGCCGGACACAGAAAAGAATTTGCCCCTACCTCACGCGCACGGTGAAAAAGCCCTCCTTCCCGTGGGGAAAATATCTATTGCATCCTTCGTGCATTCCACTGTCTTAAAAGTTTTGAAATATTTCTCAAAAAAGTTTGTACAAATGCGATTAAGTTTCATCTTGAAATTTTGCATGCCAGAAGATATATCATCTCATACGGCTATAAATTTTTTTTTACGAATTCTTCAAAAATTTGAGACGTGGAATACACGGCAAGCAGGCATGCACCGGATATTGTCGCCTTTCCCGTGCGCCCATAATGCTGCTGCCCGATCGTGAGTTATGTAAACCCGCAACGAGATGTGCGTTAGTAGCACTGTAGCAGTAGTACAATTCACTAGTGCACTGGGCGAACCTGTGAACCATGTCGGCATCCTTCCTACCGCATCACTGATCTATTTCCATTTTACCAGTAGTAGCAGTAGTACAATTCGCTAGCAGAAGAATGGGGAGTGTAGACGACGTGCGTCGAATTATTTTTAAGGCTGACCGTGCTCTGAATGAAGTTAGAACTGTTCACACAAATAGCACTAGAGAATTTTTTTTTCTTTCAAATTTGATAATCAGATGTTCGTTTTTACGAATTTAACTCATTTCCCGAACTCGGCTACCGCAACCGATGACATATAACGTCCGCCATGCGCCATGCCACAGTAGCTCAGCAAGTCTTATCGAGACACTATAGCTTGGCAGGATTGGACGAGCACTCCCCCTCAGCAGGACGAGCTGCCATAGTTACATGATTGACTTAAGCACGATTATTACTAATGAAACATCATTAGCACTAATTAAGTATGATTAGTACTTATTAAAGAATGATTAACACTAGTTAAATCGCTACCGCGGCTGATCGGCTCGGCATGTTGTCTTGCTGAGCTAGGGGAGTCTTAGCTTGGAAGATACCTGCCTAGCAAGAGGTTAGATTTACAAAAACAGATGCTTAGAATCATATTTGAAGAAAAATGGCTACAGTGATATTTGTATGAATAGTTCATGAAGTTACTGTTGCCTTCACTTTGTTAAGGATGCTGGAGTACTAGGGTACGTACGCCACATTAGGAGAGTCTGAAGTAAAATATTCGTAGGAGAGGGTTATTTTTCCATAAAAAATACAGGATTAATTAAACTAGTCCTCCCAGAGTTTTGGCCGTATTGGTGTTTTTTTGGTGCATTTTGTAAGAATGGAACCTGTTGCGTGAAAATTACAGGTGATTTTGAATTTTTAAATATAGCAAATAAGCTTAAAACATTACGAAATTATATATGCAGCTTTCCGACACAACGTACTTGATTGTATAATTTTTTTTGATAATTTGACCGCTGTGGATGTTGCTCAATAATTCGTACGATTAGCAGGTGATTAATATCTGTTTAGGCATGGCTACCGGGCGGCAGGGTGGGTCATTTGGTTTTGTTTGCTTTGTTTAATCTGCATGCAAACAAACAGAGTGGACCGTAGGCATTTGGCTGATATGGAAATTGTCACTTGTGTTGCGTCTGTCTCCCCGACGTTGCAAATATTGCTGTGTGTAGCTGAAAATATGCTCCAACCAAATAGCTAAATAAGGTACGCGATCGGGCGGCAAAAATAACATTTTTGGCAATACTGCAAACATACTGTCATTTGTATAAATACGGGTTGTAATAGTGTCAAATATGCCAAAAATTCTAAACCTAGCCAAATAGCCAAACGGGCCACCGATAGCTTATTGATTTTACTGTCAGTCATAAGTAATTTTACTTTTAGTCATAAGTAATTTTTACTATCAGTCGTCAAGTCGTAAGTATTTTTACTACCAATCACAAGTAATTTTATTATCAGTCGTAAGTAATTAGAAAAGTGCAGTAATTCTAACACAAGTAATCTTACTGTCATCCACAAACAATTTTACTGCACTGCCACGAGAGAGTTACTGTTCATACCGTGCCGAGATGTACTACCACAGAAGAGTTACTATTCATGTTATGTTGTGTTGGACCAGACTAACAGTACCGTGCCTTGGACTGATACAGTTGGTCCGACTCGTTTAGCCAGGTCTAAGGAGCTAGTATGTTAGGCAGTCAGTCTGCATCTCCAAATGCATGCCACTGATCGCTGAATTTTGCACCTCAGTTCTGTCTCGCTTATTAAAAGGAGGTATATAATGTAGGCAAAATAATTGCACATTATACATACACCAGAATTATTCCAGCACTTGGAGACAGCAATATTCTTTGAGCGTTTTAGATCTCAATAGTGCCCTTCGTTCGGGACCCTACAAGACCTTTAGGAATTGAACCAACCGAAAAGAGAAGGGAGAGTTCATCGAACTGGGTCCAATGGCAGCGTACCATTAGGAAATGCTGTGCCCTTTTTGTCGTTCTGTCCGTCACATTTTCCTGAGAAAACCATGTTCCTCGGAATCCAATTCTTATTCCGTTTGCACTTGTGACAGCAGTAGTAGATCTGAGCTTAACCAGCACTTAAAGCTAGCTACAACTCACAATTAGTTTGTAGTCTGGCACATACGAAGAATACATGTAATCTCGTGGTTTCATTGGGGCATTTTGTACGCAAGCTGCTAATGTTTGTGGTTTGTTCTGACAGGGACAACGGTGAATCGGCAGCGTACAACGGGGTCAACTACGCCGGAGTGGGAACCGGCGGTCGCGGCGCGGGAGGCGGAGACGACGGATATGGGTATCTTGGGATGGTCTATGCCAACGGCGGCGATCGGAGCTGCCGATCTCAGTCGATAATGTCATTGACTTCTTTGGTTGTTAAACTCATTGCTCTCATATGCTTGCACCCATCGTAATAGCAAGACACAATTGGGATACTTCATTATGATTCAATGGAAAAGGTAGGGAAAGGGGAGAAGAAATTGGAGGGGAAAGTTGACGCTAGGGAGGCAGGCAGCAGTGATATCCACCATGTACCAGCACATGGGTGGATTTTGTTCTTTTTCACTTTTTTTGTGACTTCTAGCTTTAACATCTTCGGAAGTCGAAACAAATATATCGGTTTCTTTAAATGGCTTTTCGAAGCTGTTTCTCTAAATGGTTTTTCGAGCTTAAAACTGTATGTGTTATTCACGTTGATGTCTCCGTTGTCTTGAAAAAGAGAATGGATGATGTATTCGTACTTATTAACTCTAACCTCTCTGCAATGTCCAATGAAATTACAAATCTATGATTTTTAAGGGAGAGAGGGTGGAACAAATGTTTCACCGGACCACATCACAGAGTAATAGACCAACCGTCATTAAAAACCATGATGTGGCCGCGCAAAGTTGCAAGACAAACGGGGGCGTTATTGGTCTCGTTCATTTTGCAGGTATTTCGTAGTGGAGCCTATAGTGCCCTTGAAAAGTTTTCACACGATTTTCGCGAATTACAAGGATTTCTACTTGGAAATCCACCCGTGTAGTTTTTTCTACATAACATGTCTAAAGGTAAGAAAAAGAAGGGTTGTGTTAGGCCGAAAAAGCTAATATAAAAAAGGTATATTTCCATGGAATGGAACCCAAAATATTTTCGTTGGAGCGTAACCCTCTTATCCACACGCCATATTGGAATCTTGATGTGGTGATAAATGAACAAGGGCCGGGATGTCACTCGACGATTGCAAGGGCCAAGGAAGCTAGCTAAGGAGAGTAGGATCCGTTTAGGTAGTTGAAATGTAGAGTTCTTAACAGGTAAGTTAAGAGAGTTAGTTGATACATTAATTAGAAGATATGTAAATATCTTGGTACAGTCAACGCGAGAGCTCCTTCGCACCACGAGGGGATTTCTAGAGTCCTTTGTTCACGACATTATTGTAGGCAGCTTGCAGTTCGGCATGTCTTAGTTGGAGGATATCAACCCTAACCAAAACCAGTCTACTATACCTGAGTCTACTAGACCACCGCCGGCCATTGAGCAAACAGAACGGTCTCCATCTTCCTCCAACCCGAGACGCAACCTCCGGACCGACTGATGTATTCCACAGGACATGATTGTGCTCAACGGAAGACAAGGCCACGTACGGGGAGGCAAACACGGCGAGGAGGTAGCAGTGCCTCAGATGGGTGAGCCATATCGCATTCAGTGTGATGTATTTTTTCACTACTACATTTACTTTTACTTGTACAAGTATTCCTAATGTATAAAATTATAAAAAATCATGAAATATTTGCAAATTCATGATTAAATTAATTCAAATAAACATAATAAATTTGGATCATATAAAATTTTCAAAAAATTACACAATAACTATGACTATGTCAGGAGGCATCATATAAAATTTTGTAATTTTTGGAGATCATTTGCTATATGTAAAAACTCATACAAATATGGAAATTGTATGAATTTTGGAACATTAACAATGGATAAAACTACCCAAAAATTACACTGTCAAGTACGGTGTGTCAGAAGACTATACATAAATTTTCATAATTTTTTAAGCTCATTTGATATATTTAAAAAAATTTAAATAAACACAAAAAAATTAAGACTGATAATTAAGCCAGCTAATCAGCCGGCTTAATCACCTGCCGTCTCCTCACCCGGCGGCCCTCCCATGTGTCGCCTCGCCAGTGCTGCTGCTCGCCCACCAGACAGCAAAAGTGATATTTCTGCAAATACGATGCGTATACTGCTATTTTGTAAATACCGTCGCTAATAGTGCCAAATCCGCTAAAAAGTCCACTTCACCGCGCCGTAGACAACACTAGTCGACAGTCACTCACTCAACTTCATACCTCTTGGGCCCTCGGTTGCGCTCGTTCTCTCCTCAGCACACTCACCCAGCAAGGCGTAACCGTACAATTTGCCATAGATGCCATGGACGACCAACCCTCCTAGGTGCTCGTCTAGCAGGTCAAGGTGCGGTGAACCTCCATAGCGTCCTCCCTGCACCACCGCAACACCTAGGCGATGCCATGGCAATGCCATAACATCCATGGTGCATGTCTCTAGTCTCTAGCAAGCAAACAAGGAAGGCCAATAGCACAACTGGCCTCATCTCTCTTTTGCTCTCTCTCTCTCTCTCTCTCTGGCTTTTTTGGCTTAATCAACTAAGGGAGGAGCCCTGGCCTCACGCCTGCACGCCAATCCACGCCAGCCATGCTGCGACCTCGGCTCCACGCCCACTCCTTTAGGCTGCCGGGCCCCGCTCCACTGGCCACGGCTCTGCGCCACCGAGCTCCGCCACATCGGCCTTCGCTCGGCCCCGCACAGTCCCTTGACCTCCGCGTTGTCCATCGACCTCCGTGCCGGCAAAGCCCACTCAATGCCCTATGCTGGCGAAGGCAACTCTGGGCCTCACTAATCCGCGCCAGCCATGTTGCGGCCTCGCACGCCTCTGCGGCAGCCCCGCATCAGTGTCCATGCCACTAGGATAGAGGTGGGAATTGGGCCGTGCCGTCGCGCACGCCGTGCCCACTGCGTGCCGCCACCGTGCCATGCCGGTTCGGCCCAGTCATCCTGTCGTGCCGTGCCGTGCCGGCCCGCATCGTCTTCGACCAGGCCCAAGCACGGCCCAAAGCCCACCGTGCCAGCCCAAGCCCAGCCCAAAGTAACTATACACGACAAAAGCGATAGCGACAATGGTAGCGGTGGCCGCTATCTTCCTTTCTCTTGTATCCGCCTTATTAAAAACCTACTTAAAATTCGATTCTATTGTCTCATGCCATTTCACCTTCGAACTTGGTCATCTAGTCCAATGGAATGCATATCTTGGTGCAAATTAGACTATGGCGTACGTGGACATCGCCCGACAATCTAGCATAGGCCTACCCAACTAGTCAAATAGAAAAGCTCAAGGAGAGTCATGAGTACAATTTACTATAGTTAAGAAATCAATTTTAAATAGTTTCTGGCCAACCGTGCTCTTCGTGCGCTTGCCGCCCGAGCACGCCCGACCGCCGCCGTCTTGCGCCGTGCGCCCATCGTGCGGATTTGAAGCCCACCCGCCCACCGTTCGTGCCGCGCGACGGCCCGCCACATGTCGGGCCGAGCCGTGCTTGGGCCGGGCCGTGCCGGCCGTGCTTCGGGCTGGCCCAAAGAAGCCCGGCCCAAGTCCCACCTCTACACTAGGATCCGCTCTGCCGACCTCGACTCCTCACAATGCCTCCGCACCTGCCCGCATGGCTTCGTGTCAGCTTCTGCGCCAACCATCGACTGTGCATGCCTCCGCTCAACCCCGCACCATCCGTCGGCCTCCGCGACGTCCATCGACCTCCGTGCTGGCGAAGCCCACTCTGTGCACTGTCCCAATGAATACCACTCTGTGCCCTACACCGGTGAAGTCCGCCCCGCGCTCCACGTCAGCAAAGTCTGCTTCGAGCCTCCGCGTTGGCAACCTCGACCCTACTTCCACCTTCACCCACATGGCTTCACGTCGGCCTCCAACCACGTAGTGTCTCTGCCGGTCGAGCTCTGCACTGTGCCTCCACCAGCCGAGCTCTACACAGCGCCTCTACCCCGACCTCCCACTGCGCAGCGCCTTCGCATCAGCCTACGCAATGCCTCCGCCGGCCGAGCTCTGCACAGTGCCTCCGCCTCCTCTCGCATGGCTTCATGTAGGCCTCCTCACGCGTCCCACCGGTGAGTCCCCCGCTCTAGCGGTGATCCCAGTGAATATCGTGCCTTTGCGTGTGTACCACAAAGGAGTCCCCGCTCTAGCGGTGCCTCTGGTGCATATCGCGTCTTCGCATGCGTCCTACCATAGAGTCCCCCACTCTAGTGGTTTCCCCGGTACATATCACACCATCACATGTGTCCAACCAAGGAGTACCTGCTCTAGCGAGTGTGCCGCTCGTCCTTCAAAGACACTGTTTTGGTAGGGGAACAGTGGTTCGACTGCTCTATCTCCACATGTGTTAGTGCCCTCCTCAGGAAATGCCACTCGCCCTCCATGGGCACTGTTTCTGAAAGTAGGGAAATGCCTGTCTAGCTGCCCTGCCTCCACGTGCTTTAGAACCCTCCTTGGGCCACGCCACTCACTCTCCATGGGTACTATTTTCAAAGGTAGGGGAACAACAGTTCGGCGACCCTACCTTCACATGCGTTAGCCCCCTCCTTAGGCCACGCTGCTCGCCCTTCATGGGCACTGTTTCCGAAGGTAAGGGAATAGTGGTCTAGCCACCCTGCCTTCACGTGTGTTAGTGCTCTCCTCGGGCCATGTAGCTCACCCTCCATGGGTACTGGCCGTCTTGCCTCCTCGTGTGTTAGCGTCCTCCTCGGGCCACATCACTTGCCCTCTGTAAGCGCTGTTTCTGAAGGTAGGGGAACGACGGTCCAGCCGCCCTGCCTTCGTGTGGGTTAGCGCCCTCCTTCGGCCACACCGCTCATCCTCCTTGGCTACTATTTCTAAAGGTAAGGGAATAGCAGTCCAACCACCCTATCGTCGTGTGCATTAGTGCCCTGCTCAGGCCACGCCGCACATCCTCCGTGGGCACTGTTTCCAAAAGTAGGAGAATAGTGGTTCGGCCACCCTACCTTCGCATGTGTTAGTGCACTCCTCAGGCCACGCTGCTCGCTTTCGTGAGCGCTATTTTTGAAGGTAGGGGAATGATAGTCCGGTCGCCCTACCTCCGCATGTGTTAGCACCCTCCTCGAGCCACGCTGCTTGCCCTCCGTGGGTGCTATTTTTGAAGATAGTGGAACAATAGTCTGGCCGCCCTGTCTCCACATGCGTTAGCACCCTCCTCAGGCTACACTGCTCAACCTCTGTGGGCACTATTTTCGAAGGTAGGGGAGCGGCGGTTCAGTCACCCTGCCTCCGCGTGTGTTAGCGCTCTACTCGGGCCACGTGCTCGCCCTCCGTGGGTGCTATTTATCAAGGTAGGGGAATAGCGGTCTAGTAGATAGCGTTGCTATCGCACACCTTGTTTAACACATGGCAGCATCTGTCCCTTCGCACTACCGTATGGTGCTTTTGCCTTTAGCAGGTACATCACTACGGCGGAAGGTGGGAACATAACTAGGCTATTAGAAAAGGCAACAATAAGGTAAGTCTTTGAAGGACCATGTGAGAAGGTCCTATGTTGTGATGAACCATTGCAATTTACAAAATTTGAAAATTTGTTTTGGCAGTTTGTTGGTCGATCAGCTAGATGGCTGGTGTAACCGGATTGCGCCATGGTCTAACCAGATGGCATCAGTGGTCTGACCGCTTGGCTTCAGAGCGGCCAAACCAACCCATGTCAGTGGTCTGACCGGCCTGATGAATTGGCCTAACCAACTGAGGAGTGTTAAGCTCAGGTGGTTTTTGGAGACTGTGGATTTTAGTTGCAGTACAGGTTTTGTTGGCTACAGTCAGTGGTTTTATGTTGCATGAGCTATGTTACAGCTAGCGTGGGTCAAGTTATGAAAAATTTGTTTCTGAAAATAATTTCTTTATCTCTGGATATGCAGGGTCGCTTAGAGTAAACCATGGTGAACGGTAAGGATCGGAACTACGCTCATGGAGGAGCTGAGGCCCAGAATGATCGAGGGTGTTGGGTGAGACGGTGAGCTCAAACATGGTATGAGAAAAGCAAAAAATATTGAAGACAATTTTGAACGGCGGGATTGTACCATATGGCTTGGACGGACCAAATGAGCCATGGTTCGGTGGAACTAAGACATGAGAGACTTGGTGACGTGTGGCAAGCTAGTGGTGCACCTACACATCACAAGCATGGCGATTGCTTGCAATGAATGGTATGACCAGATTAGTGAAGGTTATTTTGTTAGTTTGGCCAAAATACCGAAAACTACCTTTGATCAAAACCGTGGCATATGAGTGGTGCTTGAGAGAACGATTTAGGTCAACGTGGAGCTAGTTTGATCAAGATGGACCAAGGCTAAGGATTTAACAGATTCGGTCTTATGCTATTTGAAAAGTGTGCATAAGTATAGTGAGTTAAAACCCATGTATGTTGAGTTACTGTGTTTCCCTCATTTATGCTAAGTAGATAGTATCTACTACATGGTAGATGTGACTTACTAGCCCATCTATAAAAGGGGGTTGGGACGGAGACTTGTGGTAAATCCAACCCACCTGTAACATCCCAAAAAGAGACTTATTGTATTTGGGAAAATTAAAAATCTTTTATTTGTTTTTCTGGGGTCGTTTTAAAAATTTTGGTGTTTATTCGAATTTCTTGTTTTGGGTCCCTTGCTAAAAGTCCGAATGAATAAAATGTAAATCTGGATCAAGAACCAAAACTAAAAATCAAATTAAGGAATTTCAATTTTCCTTTGCACGCCCTAAAGTCTGGAAAGAAGATATAATAATTAAAATTTAAATTGATTAGCATTATAAATTATAAAATCAAGAATGGGAAATTCAACCCAAAAAGTTTATATTAAGAATTTTTGCCACCTAATTAAACCTAGCCAATTTATCAAACTCTGAAAATTTCCAAGACAAAAAGAAAGAAAGAAAAGCAGCCCACCCCGACCTCCTCCTTCTACCTCCTTGCCTCTGGCTCTTGCTCGCCCCGGCAGCCGACCGCACGGCCTTGTCGCCCTGCGCCAGCACTGACATCCCACGACCCTGCCGTCCCGCGTCGCGCCACACCATCGCTCATTCCCGAGGCGCTGACTCCGTCGCGTCGCCTGCGATGTGCCACCACGCCCTGCACCGCGAATCCTGCCGGTCGTGTCATCTTGCGCCTGCACTCGCACCCTACTCCCGCCAGCTTTAGTCACCTCACGCTCCCATCGCCCTTTGTTTCGGTCAACGACAACAGCGTCGCCAGCCCGTCGCCTATAAGAAGCTCCCAAGTGGCCGAGCACCTCTATGCCGCACCGGTCGCCGCCGCCTCCAAGCCGTTCCGCTGCTCCGGTGAAGCCCCAGCAAGACCACTCGCACCACAGCGTGGCCCCAGTGGCCCCCTCTCTCCTCCCTCAGGCAATCGAACTCCGGCGACCCCGGCTCGCCGTGCGGCCGTTCCTCCTCGCTTCCGGCCACCACCGCCATTCTCGACGCCATCTCCACCTCGGTGCAAAGAAGCTCAATTCCTCAGGTAAGGAGCACCACCACGCGGCCCTGGAGCTTCCCCAACGGTCGTCGGAGCTCCTCCCTCACTGCAGCTCGCCGGCACCGTGCCCCTACCCGCGTCGCCGTCGGCTCCCGTCGCAGGCACGCCTCGGTCCGTCCCCGGCCATGCCGACGCTTTCGGTAAGCTCCCCTTGGCCCACTAGTGCTCATGCCCCCTACTCCTCCTCCTTCCCCTCCGGTCGCCGCCGCCATTAACGGCCTCCCCCGCCGTCCGTTCTCCACTGCCGCCGACCCGCTATGGTGCCCCTCGGTCGGACCCGACACTTCCTCAGGCTTCCTCGTTGCCCCAGGGTCTCGTTTGGCGGTCGCCGCCACCTCCCCGGCTGCTCCCCGCCGGCGACGTCGCCCATCCCGTGCGCCGCCAAACCTCCTCTGCTTCACCCCCTTCCAACGTCAGCTCTTCTAGTTTTTGTGCGCCTGTATCATCAGTCCAAGGCGTTCGCCCACTTGGCTAGCCGGGTGCGCACTCACCTCTCAATCCTTAGGTCTCGGGTTCGAACCCAGGCCGCGCGATTTTCTTTCTTTTTCCATCTTTTCATATTTTTTCCCTCCTTGCTCTTTTTATCTTTCCTTGATCCTTTTGAGCTAATAAAACCGAGGAAAACTGAAAATAATTTTGGGAAATAAGAATCTAATTGTAGAAACTACATTTTGGATACTTATGTGTCGACCAAGTTTATGATTCAACATGTTACCTAAAACAAGATTATTGCATGGACTATTTTAACTAGTAATTATCTTGGATCCAATAAATATTAATATTAAAGTTTAATATGTGAAACTAATTGAAGGAGTTTATAATTTAGTAATGCTAGAAACCTAACCCTAGTTCAGTGCTAACTGAATTAGTAGGATCATTGCTCTGAAATTAACTAACGTAAGAAATTAAAAATGCATGTCATCATAAACTAGGACTTGAAGCTTTATAAAGATAATATCAATACTACTAAATACTACTTTCACACAAATCAAATACTAATATCACATCCTATCAAAAGCTCGAATAGTCTAAATAGTGTGTCATGTCTTTATCTCCAGATATAAATCTCTTCAAGCAACATCGAGTTTTGGTTTCTCGCAATCGGCTATGTCTAGCCATGCTCCGCCGATCCTTCTTTTATATCTTTCCCAGTGAAGTTACTCCGTCACTTCGCTTCCACCCAAAAATTCATTCGACTCCACCTCTATCCTACAACTCACTACATACTCTTAATCATAAGTAAATTATAAATAAACTCAATTAAACTTATTTGGACTTTTGCTGGATTTGTTGAATTTGTTAATCGTGCAATTAGTCACTGGAGCCGCAAAGAGACGACAAGTTCCAGCAGGATCAAGACTTGGAAACAGACGATGATCAATAATCCAAATGATCGACTGAGAAGGCTTTGAATGAAATCGAGGCCATGGTAAATTGAGCAAGGCAAGTCATCACTTTGCTCATATTGATCCTACATTTTATGCAAAAGTATGTTCCTTTAAACTATCAAATTGCATGCTTACTTTATTATAAAAATGTATATCAAGCTTAAGGTAGTTACATTCCTATTTGATGTTATAAGCACTACTATGCCTTTCCTAGACACTTGAATCACCTGACCATTGTCACCCTAGATGTTAATAATAACTTTACTAGCTATACGTCATATTACTGCCATGCTGGTCTTGTCGAATCCAGGGTCTCAGTAGCCCTGATGATCATTCTTTACTCATGAAAACTAGTTTTGGGACAGTCATGGGATGTACGTGGCTGAGTATTTATGTTAAAGTGTGATATGCTTCTCAAAACCCTAAAAATCTGCTAAACCGTTTGGGCGGGTGGAAAGAACGGAGGGTGTGGATGTAACACAAGGGATTGTGGAATGAACCACCTGGATAAACTAAGGACTTAATCCTGTGTGGACCCTCCGTGTAAAACAGTACAACCACAAGCTGGCATATTGTAGGCTTGGCTGAATAATTTACTAGACTCTCTAGCCATTTTACGGAGAACGTGTGTAGGTGGGTAATGGAAGCCCCACGTGGAATGGGACATCGGATGTAGGTGAAGTCGCCAAGGCTAGCGTATGTGGAGAGTGGAGTTCGACTGCGCTAACCTGTGGTAGACATCCCGCACAACTTATGGGAGCAACCCCATAGGAGTGAGATGCTAGAGAGCGAGGTATTGTAAAGGCCTCGTGGTAATCTCTCGATCTGCATGACTAAGGAATCATGTAGAACCATCGGGACGATTATCTCTTGTGGGTAAAGATGTACAATCTCTGTAGAGTATACAAACTATTCGAATAGCCGTGCCCACGGTCATGGGCGAACACGAAAATCTACCTCGAGTTAGTTCTATTTCAAAACTCTTGAGGGTGAGAAGAAAATTGTCAGGCGGATGTAACCTGACTTTGGCAATTTTCTTGGAAGGATGTACTTCAGTGTTGACAATAAGGTGGAAGTAACCTATTGATCAAAATCTATCATAGGTGGATGGAACCTACATCACTACAATTACTGCACAATTTCAAACTCCATAAAGCATATTTGAAAAATGCTAAATCATAGGAATTTTTATTGCAAAATGTCGCTTTTAGCAAATAAATGAACCTCAAGCCTCACTTTACAGCCTTGCATCTATTATTATTTGCATTCTGTGTGGTGGCTTGCTGAGTACTATTGTACTCACTGTTGCTTAATTACCATCATCAGTCAATAAGGAAAAGAAGATCGAGCCCTACGGTGTCCTAAGGGAATCAAAAGAGCTGAAAGATGAAGAGGCCAAGAACTAGGTCGCGAACCCTAGTTGGCTGCCTGTGGGCAAGTCCTGAGGGTCCCACTTGAGTGAAGTTTCATTCTTGCATTTTATTTTCTACTGATCGGCCCATGAGTAAGTTGTTACTATATTATCTACGCTTCCGCATAATATGTTTTGACATACAGCAATGTAACTGTGAGCACTATCTACTGATCCAGGGAATAGTGCGGTGGAATCACAAGGGTTCCGGATGGCTAAATCCGGGGTCTTACACCACCTATCTTGTGCTCTCTTGTTTTAAGGTTAGGATTTTGAGTGCTCGGTGTACTCGCTATCCTACAAGGTGGAATGACTGTAAAACTTTCCTCCTCAATCAGCAATAGAGTTAATCTTTGATCTACTCCATAGCTATTTCCTTACTTGATTGATTTGCTCTTGATTTGGTTTGTTTTTCCTCTCCCCACCCTTTCTTTATCTTGTTGTGCCAAGGATGTATAAGAGATTGAGAGAACTTCTGGGAATCATGATCTACCAATCTAGATACTTTGGTAGCAAATTTATCAAGAAACTTGGTTTTTGCATATTTTTATCTTCTAAGTGATTTATTGATTTGATGGTTTTTGGAGTGATTTGTTCTATGCATTTGCTTATTGTGACATGTGGAAATATATTCAAAGCCATCTTGGCTATCCTCTGCACATGAGTAAGTTTTAGTCATCGATTTTGGTTTTATGTCACTTTTGGTACGTCCTTGCTTAAATCTCAAAAAGATTTGAACTTTGACATTGGTTTCTATGATCCATAAATGGAATAGGTTCCTGAGATCTTAATCAATGTGTGTACAAAGTTTCACAGCTTTTGGATCATCCAATCAAAAGTTACGTGAATTTAAAGTTTCGCAACTATGCTGATTTTATTGTTCATTTGCCTAAAATTACTATTCATAGTGGTCAGACCGCTAGAACAGAGATCAGACCGCCCCCATGGTTGGTAGTCAAATCGCCAAGGAGAGGTTAGACCGCCCCTGGTTGGCGGTCAAACCTCTAGGGGCTGAGTTCTTCAAGATTTTATATTCTTAAGTGTTTTGCTTTGTGTTTTCGGCTTTGGATTTGATTCTCATTAACTATGTAGTTATTTGAGAAAAGGATCTAGAATACTTAGAAAAAAATTTTAATTGGCACCATTCACCCCCTCTGTTGCTTTTTTGGTCCTACAGTTTTACACAACCTTGAGCCACTGGTAAGGGCACCAAGCTCTGCCTAACTTCGCCACTTACCTGGTAGGCATTGCCTTGACAAGGTGGCTCCGCTTCTACGCATCGCCCACTCGAAGGCATGGCCTTGATAGGGTGGTCACGACTTCACCACTTGCCTGGTAGCATCACCTTAGCAAGGTGGCTTCACTTCTATACGTCACCCGTCTCAGAGGCACAACATCAACAAGGCGGCCACGACTTTGTCGCCTACCTAATAGGCATCGCCTCGGCAGGGTGGCTCTGCTTCTACGGACTGCCCGTCTCAGATGCACAGTCTCGATGGGGCGTCCATGACTTTACTTCCAGCCTGGTAGGCCTCACCTCAACAGGGCGACTTTGCTTCTATGCGTCGCTCATCTTAGAGGCAACTGCTTGATAGGCATTACCTTGGTAAAGTGGCTCCGCTTCTACGCGTCGCCCATCTCAGAGGCATAGCCTCAACAGGGTGGCAAACACTTCGCCACCTGCCTAGTAGGCATCACCTCGGTAAGGCGGCTCCACTTCTACACATCGCCCATCTCAGAGGCACGACCTTGATAGGATGGCAACAACTTCATTGCTTGCCTGATAGGCATCACCTCGATAGGGTGGCTTTGCTTATACGTGTCACCCGTCGCAGAGGTGCGACCTCAACGAGGTGGCTATGACATCACCACCTACCTAGTAGACAGCGCATCGACAGGGTGGCTCTACTTCACGCGCTACCCATCTCAGAGACATAGCTTCGACAAGGCGACCACAACTTCGCCGCCTGCCAGGTAGGCATCATCTCGGCAGGGCGACTCTACTTCTACATGCCGCCCATCTCGGAGGCACAGCCTCGATAGGGTGACCATGACTTCGCCGCCTGCCAGGTAGGCATCGCCTTAGCAGGGCGGCTCCACTTCTATGTGCCACCCATCTTAGAGGCACATCCTCGATGGGACACCCGCGACTTCGCCGCCTACCTGGTAGGCATCACCTCGGTAGGGTGATGCAGCTTCCACGCACTGCCTGTCTCGGAGGTATGGCCTCGACGAAGAGGCTATGACTTTACCGCCTGCCTGGTAGGCATCATCTTTGTAAGGTAGCCCTGCCTTGATAGCTCCGCCTCTACGTGTCACGGTTTTCAGAGTCGAAGCAACTATAACTTCGCTAATGGAAGTGGACTCTTTCCTTAAGGCTTGGGGCATCTATGCCCCCGAGGGGCTAGGGCAAATGGTTGCGTCAGCTTCCCCCCCCCCCCCCGAACCTCAGAGCTTGCTATCGAGGGAGTACTGTTGGAGGGGGCAAACCCTCGAGCCGGTAGGATTAGCTAGTAGGCCTTAGGACAAGTTCAATAGCATAATGTTGTATATCTAAAGGAATATACCACTATACCCTTACCCTTTGCAATTATTGAGGAGCAGGATAGGGAATTTCCATCGCGCCCCATTCAGGTACATAACCCAAGGGCTATGAGGCAGATATATTCACTCATTTCTACTCACCAACTCCCCCCCCACCACACACTACTGACAATCTATAGCTCTCTCTTTTCGTGTGTCTCCTATGGAGAAAGAGTAGCAACTACCCACTGTTGTTGCTAATGCTGCAACAAGGAACTTTATCAGAAGCTAAATACAAAGGAGGGCAAGAAGGATATCTACAAGATAGCTAAACTTCAAGAAATGAAGACAAGAGATTTCAAGTAGGTTAAATTCATCAAAGATGACACCAATAGATTTTTGGTGAAAAACGACGAGATAAAGGATAGGTGGAGAGATTACTTCGACAAACTATTTTATGGAGACAATAAGGATAATATGATTAAACTAGATGAGGCTTTTGATGACACCGATAGGCGATTTGTTCGAAGAATTCAGGAGTCAGAAGTAAAAGATGTCTTAAAAAGGATGAAAGTAGGTAAGGTATTGGGACCTGATAACGTGCCGATCGAGGTGTGGAAATGCCTTGAAGATGTGATAATCGTTTAGCTAACTAATTTGTTTAATAGTGTTTTTAGGTCAACCAAGATGCCTAATAGTGGCAGAGAAACATATTAGTATCAATTTTCAAAAATAAAGGAGACATTCAAAATTGTACTAATTATAGGAAAAATTAAGCTCATGAGCCACACAATGGAGCGAGTGTTTGAGTACCGTTTAAGAAGAGCGACTAGGGTGATGGAGAGGTGTAGGGAGTAAAAGAAGGATCTTCACATGATGTTTATTGAGTTGGAGAAAACCTACGACAAAGTGCCAAGAAAAATCATATGGTAGACGCTTTAAAGAAAAAAGTCCCAACAAAGTATGTTACCCTAATCAAGAATATATACGCAGATGTTGCAACTAACATTAGAGCATGTGATAGCGATACAAATGACTTTTCTATTAAGACATGACTACACCAAGGATCAATGTTGAGCTTATATATTTTTGCCCTAGTGATAGACGAAATCGCGTGGGACATACAAAGAGATATCCATTGGTATATACTTTTCACAAATGATATGGTGCTAGTTGATGAGAATAGGATAGGTATTGATAGGAAATTAAAATTGTGGAAGAAGACTTTAGAATCGAAGGGCTTTACATTTAGTTAGATTAAAATTGAGTATATGATGTGTGATTTTAGCGATGTTAGGGCAGATAGAGATGTTAGTTCATACAGACAAATAATGCCTAGAAAGGACACTTTTCAATATTTGGAATTGGTGCTACAGTAGGATAACAAGATTGATGAAGACGTGAGCCACTGAATAAGAGCAGAGTGAGTAAAATGGCACCAAGCATCGAGTGATCTGTGTGATAAAAAATCCCTTAAAAGTTAAAGGGTAAGTCCTATAGAACAACGAACAAACCTACGATGCTATGTGGAGTGGAATGACGGGCGACTAAAAGACAACATGTACAAAAGATGAGTGTAGCGGGGATGATGATGATGATGATGATGATGCGGTAGATCTGTGGTCACACAAGGCGGGATCGAATCTACAATAATGGTACATGTCATAGGGTGGGTGTAACACCAATTGAGGAGAAACTTGTCCAACATCGCTTGAGATTGTTTAAACACGTCCAATAGAGACCTTCTAAAGCATCAGTGCGTAGTAGAATTTTAAGACATACTAAAAATATAAGATGCAAAGATCGACCAAAACAAACATAGGAGTAAGCAGTTAAAAGAGACTTGAGTAATTAGACTATATCCAAAGAGTTGACTTTGGATAGAAGCGCATGAAAGTTAACGATCCACGTACTATAACCATGACATAAGAAAAATTTAGAGGCAATATCTTAAGCTCTTAGTTTAGATGACAGGATGTAGACCTTAGGATTTTAGCCTTGTAGACTCTATGACAAGACTCTTATTTTTTTAACTAAGAATGTTTTATTTCTAGTTTACCTTGTTTGGAACAAAATGCTTTATTGTTGTTGTAACAAAATTTCTACTTGGACAATATGGGTGTCACAACAGGCCTTGCCAGAAATTTTGGGAAATTATTGAATATGGACAGGGATACCTTGAAAAATATTAGCAAAAGTTTTCTTTGGAAACAAGTTATGGTTGCCAAGATTAATGAGCCCAAAGTTGGACTGCAATTATCTACCACAATGGGCTTGGTTTAGAAATACAATTTTCAGCCGGTAATGATTCAATGATGAAAGAATATGGATAATAATTCAAAATTGTCCTAAACAGAGAGCAGCAGAAACCACACAAAGGGGGTACACATAATCACAAAATTCATGCATCTTCAGCATAATACCAAACTGTTAATCTCGAGAGTTTGTACCAGTGTCAGCTAAACTCTCTTAATTCTGATCTTCTCCTGGTGTTTGCAAGTTACATAGCAATATATGAAAGGCGCCAAAATCCTCAGTCCTCAGTCTACAGTTACAGCGTGCCATATTGACCCAATGGAACCTTCCCCTGCATATTTTTAACCAGAAGGTGGCGGCAGTGGAGGCGGCATGGACATAGGAGGCGGTGGCATTCCACCAGCTTGTTGTGGGGGTGGGGGTGGCCTCCACATAGGTGGAGCTTGCATATTGGCAGGAGGTGGCGGAGGCCTAACCATGCCATGAGGAGCCATCATGTTTGGTGGTGGTGGTCTCACTGGAAGCCTGTACTGAAGTTGAGGTGGCATAGGGGGTGGTACTTGCGCAGTCTGTGGAGGAGCAGGCCAAGCAGGCTGCCCAGGCATCTGCATTGGAGGGAATTGTCCAACAGGTGGCGGCGGTGGCGGTCGAACGTGTTGAATCAGTCCCGGAGCTGTCCCATTGGCAAAAGGTCGTGGCACAGGTGCACCAACTCCACCATTTGGAAGACCTTGGGTCGGTGGACCACTAGCAAACATTGTGTGCGGCCTATGCTTCTGAGATCCTGGGTTGTTCGCTGCCAACAATCTCTCTGTCAACAGACAACAATGGATTTGATAAGAATACGTGTGAACAAACTTCAGGAAGTAAAGCACACTTTTTTTTTTTTAAAAAAAAGGAGATATAGACGGCCTCATATTGTATAGGCTGCGACAGCGAAGAGCAAGGATAACTTTCATGTGATATAGATGGTAGATGAACATATATAGTAGTTCAAATGCCTCTAGTGAAAACTGCAACATATATGATCAAGATAAATAATATCCACTAAATTCTAAGACGCTGAAAGGAAATCCTAAGGTTGAAGATATCAGCCCCCAAAATTCAACCCCAAAAAACATTTAAAATAAAATTTTAGCCCTAAAATGTCAACGGCCTTATCTACAAATAGGGAAGCTATAAGTAATGCAAGTACGAATCTCATGGAGAGTTTGATCCTGGCTAAAAATGAACACTGGTGGCATGCGTAACACATGCAAGTCGAACGGGAAATGGTGTTTCCAGTGGCAAACAGGTTTTTCGAAATCGATTTAGAAAAGAATTACTAATCCTTAACTTTTCAAGGAAATTTTAGCCCTAAAAATGTCAATGTGCAAAGATGAGAATTTCCAGGAGGTATATCAATTCCAGATCCAGAATAGAAATATGACTTGCATAGATGTAAAAACCCAATAAAGACTAAAAAGTCAACTTCGAGATCCTTTTCCAGGAAGTGAATATTGACTAAGTGAAAGTCACTCCTGAGTTGGTGGCCAAGGAACCAAATAGCACAACAGAAATTTGAAAGACAATACCTGCTGGTGTGCCGTGGCGCTCTCCTTTCGTGTCTTTCTTGTAAGCATAAGAGACAGTGATTGGCCGGTTACATAAATGTTGGTTGTTCATGGCCTAGGATGTTATAGCAGACAAGGTAACCGTTGAAAACATATGCTAGAACGACAAGAAGATTAAATATAGAGCATTACTGTGACAATTACATTACCTCTATTGCTTGATCAGATGATTCAAAGGAGTCATAGCTCACAAAGCCAAAACCTCGAGAATTTCCAGTCTCAGGGTCTCGCATTATCTTGAAAAACCAAAGGAAGATATCATAAAATAACTCTATATGACCACTAGATTCAGAAAATGATACAGGGTATACAGTTGAGGTATTACATGTAAAAAAACATCTGACAATTATTTTATCGTAGTTTGAAGAAAGCAGGCAGGGTGGATTGATCTTAAGAAGACACAAACATGCACGTCTGTGCAATATGCAAAGGGGAAAGGGAACAGAAGATTTTAACTCATCTGATCTCTGGAGTATCATGGTACACATGAAAGAAATAGTACTGGGGAGTAGATAGGCTCTTTTTAATTCGAAATTAACTAGATACACTTAGATAAGTGTTCTGCTGAAGCAGACAACACTATAAAGCAGCTGAACTATGACGAGTAAATTTAGTGATATTAGGTTAACTTAAACATAACCATAGTTCGTGTTTGCTTCTGAGTTCATAATAGACTAATGCTCATAAAATCAGATACTAACGTATGGCTAGATCATTAGCAGAATTTGCAAAAAAAAAAAAAGTGCCTAGTCATATGCAGAGAAAAGTTTTCATGAGTGTCACCTTAGGATTGGTCACAATCACTCCAAATGCACTGAAGGTATCGTAGAGGAGCTTCTCATCAACATCCTGTTGACAAAGCAAACTCAAAACCATTAGCCACTTCTTAATGTGAAAATGAGCAACTAATCAAAGAAATTTGGCTTTAGGCTTTTACTGGATCAAGATTGCCAATAAAAAGATTTGCTCCTACATCCAAGCTCTTCTTGTCTTGGGAAGCCTGGAATGAGATAACATAATCATGTTAGGTCCATGTGATATTCAAATCCTAATTTCATAATGACTAAAAACAATGAAGTAAACTTTAAAAAAACAGAAAGCTAAAAAAAACAGAAAATTGGTATCTAGTCTGTTTATGTTCTGAAGAAGTATCATCCTAATTCCTAAGTGCCTAAGATTAAACTATCAACTATCTGTCATGAAATTCAACATTTCAAGGAATCTGAATGTCCTTTCAAGTAGTATATTACATACCTGCTGCAACTAAAAATACAAGATAAAGGCACCGAAGGAGGCTGGGGAATCAAAAGAGGTACTTACCTTGTTTACTCTTATTGGCTTTCCATATAGTTTGATCATGTTCAAAATCTTAATAGCCTACAAATAAGCAAACAGTTACGAGTAATGGATAGCCAATTGAATGAATCCGGATACAATAAATAGAGGGGAAAAGGTAAATTCTGCCTTAACGCCATAACATACTTACATAATCTGCGTCTTCCTCGCTCCTGAATTCTACAAATCCGTAGCCCTGGTGTAGATTTGTAACTCTGTCTTTTGGGACGTAGACATTAACTAGAAATGAAATAAAGGAGACTTCATTAATCAATCTCATAATAATGTATTCAGAAAATTATCTGAGATGAAACTTCTATTATGTGAAATATGAAAAGGGGGGCTGTTCAAAACAGACCATCCGCTGTTCAGCACCCAAAATAGACAAATTGAATACAACAAGATGCCGAAAGATACTTCCACAACAAGAATCAACCATGCTTTCAAAACAAGAATCAACCATACTGTTATAGGGCAAGATAAAAGCATAAAATATATCACATAACCCCACTGTCAGAAAAGATGAGCAAACTCCTACTTACCAACAGGGCCGGCTTGGACAAACAACTCCCATAGTAGCTCCTCCGAAACCTGTCAAATATGAGAACTATCAGTATGAGTGCCTGGCAATAATGATATCTGAGGAAACAATATACGTTTGTAGTTTTGTACACTACAAGAAAACAGCAAAAGTTCCTTTAGTTGGTTTAATTTCTCAATGGAAGGCACATGATTGAATTGTTACAGTCATTCATAAGCACATAGAGAACTTCATGTGTATATTATCTCCACCTGGAGGAGGTAAAAATGTTCTCAATCTGGTAACTGTCAAATAGGAAATGTGATTGCTATCTAGACGTAAATACCCAAATAGCAACATGAAGCAGCAGCAACATGGATTTTGTTCGTTTCAATTTCATACACCAACATGGACCATATTACATAGAATTCAGAAGTAATTTCCTTCAGAGTACAAAACATATACTCGGAATACCTACAAAAACCTGCCCGATTTCTCCAATCACGTTCTAACACGCATGATGTGCGGCTAACCCAGGGACACTATGCGTGAATTTTTCAGTCGACAAGCACACTGACGCCTTGTTTAATTCTACTCGAATGCAAATCTTGGAACACGGGTGCACCTATAATAAAGTAGCAACGACTAATTAATTCAACGCGAAGGACAGAACACTATGCATCAGCAGAAATTCGACTACGTGTGAGCACGCAAAAGAAATTCGAGAGAGGCACACGGAACACAGCGAGCCACACACGCAAAAGGCACACGGAACACAGCGAGCCACACGCACAAAAGGCAGCACAATTTCCAGGCAAGCTTTGTCCGTGGCGACGCGACAGGACGCGATAAGCCCGCTCGGAGAGCAAGGCAGGGATCTACAGGGACGGACAGGGGGAGCAGGAGGGGAGGTGGGGGAACCCTAACCTGGGGGTCGAGGTTGCCGACGTAGGTGGTGGCGTCCTGGTTGCGCTCCGCCGAGTGTTGCCCGAGGAGGTTCGAGCCCACGCCCGGCGCGATGCGCGTCGTCATGCCTGGCTCCCAGCGGCGCGGCGGGTGGCGGTGGCGGCGGCGGCGGCGGCGAGAGGGTTCCGGAAGGGGCGCCGCGGCGGTGGGGTTTAGTTGAGACTCGCGCGCTCGGTGGGTTGGTTTTTTTGGCAGATGGGTTATTATTTGTGGTTTAAAAATTTGAATTCTGGTTATTTGTGGGAGACGGTATATACAGAAAATAGTTATATGTGATTTTGGTCGGTGCAACTGAACTTATTATACCTTTTACTATAATTTTTCTATTAACCCCAACTTGAAAAAATACACCGTTTAAAAGTTAGTTACTGTAGACAGTATAAGCACAAGCTAACTTTAAGGCCAAAAGAACCCGACCGGTGACGACTAACGAGGAAGCGTGGTAAGCGAGTGGGCCGGGCTAGGTTGAGATGAGAATTTTCAATTCGTTCCATGGACCGGCCTACACGTGCTAATCTATCAGCTAGACCTATCCAACAGGCCGTGCCAGGCTAGCACAGCACGGGTCCGATTTAGGCACATCACGTGCCCGGTTTAGGCACAGCAAAGAAATGGGCCATGCCGTGCTGGCCCATGGGCCGAGGTGTGAGCCCAGGTATGGCCTACGACCATGCCATACCGGCACGGGCACGGTTAGAGCTTAACGGGCTGTCCCGGCACGGTTAGTCCATTAAGCCGAGAAAAAGAGAAAAAATTCAGAAAATTGTACAAAATTACAAAACAAAAATTATAGAAAATTTTAGATATTGTTAATCATCAAGATAATTATTTTCAATGACATAATAAGCTTTATTAACTTGTTAAATTGCATGGAATGACTGCTTCATTAAAAATTTTACCAAGTAAAAACTCAACGTGAGAAAACCTTGGTAAAAAAAAGAATACAACCTATAAAGCTCACTAGTGACTACATCTGAAGAAAAATATTGCAAATCCTATTAATTGCTATCTAGATACAAATTATCAAGAGATTCTTCTAAGTATTTATTCTCTACAGTATGTTGGAGTCTTAATTCAGTTTGTTCCTAGTCTTTAACGGTCAAAAGGATTTCGACTATCTCATTCGAGAGACCTGTTCACTGCTCCTCGATTATTCTTCCAGATAGACTGAAGGCTGACTTCGAGAAGACGTAGAGACAGGAACAGTCAACACATCCCGTGCTAATATGGATAGCACTGGATATGTTACTTTCTGGGTTTGCCACCACGAGAGAATGTTTAACTCTTGCTCAAAATTGACACTATCACTGTTGAGATAGCTTGAAAAATCTCCAGTGGTTTGCCACTTTCCTCCTCCTGACTAATGTGTACCTGCACTCTCAAGCCAGTAGAAGATGGATCGATTAGACCCTGCGCCGCTGGGACCGTCGCTTCTTCTGGGTCTACAGTTTGTTGTAGATATGGATCTTCTGCGGATGGATATTCTTCTTGAAAGGATTGCATATCCTCTGCCGTGAGGCCAAATTTGGAGAGTTAAAAATCGTAGTTCTCCATTGAATCAACTGCAAATTGAAATAGTAAAGTACAATTAACTTACTATTGAATTAACAAATAATAGCAAAATATTGAAATAAGGCATCGCTATTACCTCTTCTGCAGCTCTCAGAAAATTCTTTGAAGTTTTTTGAATTTTGCACAAATTTCTCACAAATTTTGCCAAATTTGCGTAAACACTATCAGATTTTTACAGCTAAACAGAAAGATGAGAGTCAGGTTTGAGGTGTGAAGAACATAAGCTAAATGCCCTCCTTTTTATAGAAACATGCCAAATTTTTTGAAATTTTTTTGCTATTTTTTAGAATTTTTTACACTCCAACAGTCAAATAACGCTATTTTCACCGGCCGGGTGGTGGTGTGTGTCCGTGCCAAGACTACCCGCTTACTCTGTTGAGCCGGCGGCCGTCTTTATCTTGTGTCGGCATGGCCCGCATTCGCTAACGGGCCGTGACGCCTCGCCGCTCGACTTAGGCACGACACGGTCCACCGGGCCAACACACGACCCACGAGCTAGACAGGCCGTGTCGTGCATGGGCCGGGCCTACAGTGATGGGCCACGGGCCGGCACACCAAGACTTGGCCCATTGGACATCTCTACTATTAGTTTTCAAGGCTATTGTTGCTGGACAATAGTATAAGAATGATGTTGGTGTCACAATAAACTTGGCTAAGCCGAAAAAGCGTTTGAAGGCAAACCAAAACTTGACCTTCAGAGACAAAAAATGTGCAAGAATTTGATCAATTATCTTTTGCATAAAATATGAAACTCGAGCACTCAATATTAACATCATTGTGACCAACAATTAATTGCTAGCCCAATTGATGGTACCTCGGTTCAAAGTTTGCATAGTTTTTTCTTCGATTACAAGAAAGATAAAATACACAACTTTACAAAATTCCTATTAAAAGCGCACTTATGTGTCTAAAGGTAGGCACCACGATTTGAACCCTGGTGAGTGGAGTCTACAGTCACAACTCCACCACCTAACCAAGAACCGGTTTCCACAGTTTGCATAGTTTGGACACAACTTTAAGCCCTATTCGTATTTACTTCTAAAAATTGCTTTTCTATAGTAAATTGCTTTTCTACAGTATCTAACTTTCAAACGGTGTATCTTTTTATAATGGGATCTACTAGTCAATTGTAATACGCACTGTAGTGATTTCATTTATATCGGCCACAATCACATGTGGATGTCTCTTTCTACAATCTTCTGTACCAATTGTAACTATTTATAAGTCAAAGCCAATATGAATAGGCTCTTACCAATTAGTTTGTGTTGTTTTATATGTTATTTCATGACTTATCGTGTTGTATCCCTCAATCTTGATTATAAATTTTGAAAGCATATACCTATGCAACAATTAACTATGGAATGCATTTTATAATTCTTTGTACACGTATCTACATTAGTTTGTTAAAAGAATTGTAGAAGTCCACAATACTATTCCTAATATTACTGATGATTGTTAAAAGATTTGTAGAAGTCCACAATACTATTCCTGATATTACTGATGATTATACAATTTGAGCCTTCAAATAAGCAGTACAATATGAGTGATTTACTGAAGACCTCAGTATTCACCCACCAAGAAATGTGGCAAAATTGTTCGACATGGCGGATCATTATTTCGATGCCCACAAAGCCGTGGAGTGGAATTGCCAAGTTGATGATGGACACACCCCACTTCAACCTGGTCTTAAGGAACCCAAGGAGAAGGATTCGAAGAGGTCAACCAGCTCTGAGGGATACAAGAGGAAACGTAAGAAAAAGAAATGTCCAAGTTCTCTTCAAGGGAGGTCGCAATTGTCGAGCAACCACCAAAGTATAACAAAGGTAAAGGACCTGGAAGAAAGCAAGGTAGTCATCCGAATGACCAGCCAGGGTCGATAGGCTTGCTTCGACCAGTGACAATGGTCACTGGTGCCTACTCCACAATGCATCCAACTATGAGTTGCATAACTGCCGCACTTGGCAGAAGCGCATGGATGCAATCTACTCAAGAAAGGGGCCAATGCCAACTTTGCCTAAATGTGGAGGACCAAGTAATCCAAAAGGTGCAGATGGAGATGAGAAAATGCCATTCCAAAAGACAAATAATCATGCCATTGTCATCTTTGGAGTGTCTGTTGCCTACTCATCAAAAAAGATAATTCAAATAAACTTGGCGATAGGTCAACAATGCCAACACCTTTTATGAAAAACCAAACTACCCGTAGTGGTCGGGAATGCCTCTTACTTTCAACCAGGAGGATTGCCCAAAAGGTATGTCAATACCTTGCAAATTAATGTTGGTTGTTTTTCCTACTATTAGTAATTGCAAAGTAGGAAGAGTTTTAATTGATGGTGGTAGTTCTTTATATCTAATTTCTAACAATGCTTTAGATGAGATGCAAATTCCTCATTCTAAAATAAAAATAGTGGTGAATCCATTTTTTTGGATTGTACCAGGAGCTTCAATAATACCTATTAGACAAATAATATTACCTGTTACATTTGGAGATTCAAAAAATTCCAAACAGAATTAATTACTTTTGAGATTGTTGACTTTGGGTCAACATACAATTCTATCTTAGAAAGACTTTCTCTAACTAAGTTTATGGCAGCCACTCATCACGCATACTAGAGTGACAAGGTTCTTGGTCCTAAATGTGTCATCATGATCCAAGGTACGTAGCCTACTGCTCTGAATTGTGATCGTAAAACTTTAGAAATTGTTGATCAACTTCCATTAAGAGATCTTAACAAAGTAGAAAGACCTAGTAAGGTGGGAAAAATGAAAGCAACTCCTAAATCAAATGAATGAAGCAAGTGCCACTCAACCCTAACGACCAGCCCAAGATAGTTCGGACTGAGTCAGGACTCAATGAGGATAGGAACTTGAGCTCATCATCTTCCTTTGGGCTAATGTAGATGTGTTTGCATGGAGACCATCTGATATGCCTAGAGTTCCAACGGAGGTGATTGAGCACAGGCTAGCCATATGGTGATAAATGACCATTAAAGTAGAAACTACAGTGTCTTGCTCCTAGTCGACAAGAAGCCATCCAAGCATAGTTCAATAAACTTTTATAGGCTAGTTTTATTCATGAAGTCGACCACCCAGATTGGCTTGTGAATCCTGCATGCTCAAGAAAGATATGGTAAGTGGTGCATGTGCATTGATTTCACCTGTTTAAGTACTGCCTATCCTAAAGATGATTTGTCTTTACCCCGTATCAACCAGCTGGTCGACTCTATTGCAGGAGTGTGAATTGATGAGTTTTTGCTAGGCGCCTATTTGGGTTATCATTAGATTAGCATGGTAAGAGACGATGAAGAGAAGACTACCTTCGTCATGCCATTCGATATTTACTGCTACATCAACATACCATTTGGACTCAAGAATGTTGGAGCCACGTAGTAGCACTTGATGCAAACACAATTCGGGTATAATTTAGAAGCTTATTAGATGATCTTGTAATAAAGAGGACTAAAACCTCTGACCTTCAATTGAATAAATATGGTATCAAGTTAAATCTAGAAAAAGTGTACCTTTGTTATTTCTTTTAGTAAATTGCTTGGGTTTCTCGTTTGTTCTCATGGAATTGAAGCTAATCCTGAGAAAATCCATGCCATTGAAGATTTACAAGCACCCTCTACTGTGAAGGAGATACAAAGTCTAATTGATCAAATGGTAGCACTTAGCCATTTTATTTCTCGATCAGGAGAGCGTTGTTTACCTTTCGTTAAGGTAATACATAAACATAATAAATTTCACTAGTTGAATGAAACAAACAAATCTTGAAGACACAAAAACTTATTTAGCTAAGTCACCAATATTTGTTTCACCTTCTATAGTAGAACCTTTATTGATATTACCATCCTTCTATCCAAGGCTTCTAATCTCAACCACCAAGTATGATTGTAACACCCTCGTTTTTAGGAACAGGGTCGTCGTACGTCCCGTAATCATGCCTGCTCATGAACATTTAAATAGGATTAAATTAATTAAAATATGACCAAACGGTCAACTTTGGAAATTATAAGGGTGTCCAAGCCTAAAACTTAACTTACAATCAGAAGAACCAAAGAAAACTCCACAGGAACGCTTGTGTGTGATTGTAACTCTAACGTGAAATCTTGTAACATCCTTTTTCATCTGATCTCTGTTGGTAGAAAATGAAGCAAGACTGATTACAACCAACCATACTCAACAAGTCAAATGGGGAAATGCTATATAACTATGTGCCAGGGATTTTCAAGATATGGGGATATAGTGGATTGATTAAAGTATTTGTGGGTGCAATTTTAGTTGTAAACATTTTTAAACACAAAGAATAATAACTTCTTAAGCAGTTGGGGATTTCAAACTTAATTACAATCCTTCAACATTTCCAAAATATTTTCAAATCTACTTATGCTTTGCTGTTGAAATCACCCATTAAACATAGCTTCATTTACCGGAAGCACGATGTATTCGAATACTATTTAATTATGACTCTGTAGAGCTACCCAACTTTACTCATAAGATTCCTCAACCCTCATGACTGAGTTGAGAAAACAAGGCTTTTCACTGCCCATCTCTTTATATAGCCTCTACCTAGTAAATCTTTATTCCCAACAAACTTGAGTGGCTCGTGACCTCACCCGATTTTAAGCGACCCTACTGTTGTTCAGTATGGTTATACCTCCTCCCATACCAACTCTTCTTTACCTTCGTTTAGTATGATTATACCTCCTCCCATACAAACTCTTCTTTACCTTCATTTAGTACGGTTATATGCCCTCCCATACCAACTGTTCTTTACCTTCGTTCAGTATGGTTATACCCCCTCTCGTGCCAACTCTTCTTTACATTCATTCAATATGTTATACCCCCACCCATACCAACTTCCTTTTTACTCCTGTAGAGATTCAATCGATTTGAGCAGCTACTAAACTAGGATTGACAAGTCAAAACTTGTGGTTGAATGATCACTATGTTCTTTACTTAGTATAAGGTTGTCCCTACTTTACATTAACTAGATAACCATTCACAATTCAATAACCCAGTGCACTGCGGCACTGTTGCTACTAATGTAAAGTAATTGAATTTTCTAAACTACCATAATATATTTTTATAGTTATTTATTATTATTAGGGCTTGTCAAGGTGAATATGGCCATCAATAAAACATGGCTTTTTTTAGGTGGTAGGATATAACTAAATATCATGTCATTCTAAACACTTATTGTATATGAAATAACAGTGTGTAAATAATATAATTAAAATACTGATAAATAAGTAATTAAAGGAATGGGTTCAATATGATCAAAAACATGTAAGTTGCCTCCTTGTTTAAGTTTATGTGGTCTTTAGGTTGGATACTTGACTTCTTGAATTGCTCTCGTAGCTCTTTTGTTGACCAACTCGTGTGGTCTAAATACTAGTGTGGAAAATGAATGCAAATAAGTTCCTGCTTTGCATAATACGAGCTGGGAACAAAATACAAATAAATAATCAAATGACACAAGGAAAATAGGTTTGGGTGGTCAAGGTTTAGGCGGTATTTGGTTTGGCTAAACATTTGTATTGGTAGTTAATGACCTATTTGATTAATCCCCCTTTGATAATTTAAATACCATGATTTCATTGTCACCATAGGATGGGTATTTGTATAGTGATACAATATTATTATCTACTTGGGTTGTACTTCTAGTATGCTACATCCTTGGCAAACAGCATCGAGTACCGTTCCTGCATGCCTCATCCTATCACATGGAGCACGGCCTAGAGCTGGCTCATGGCGACCTGTGTGGTCCGATCACGCTGACCACACAGAGCAGCAGATGCTATTTTTTGCTGATCATGGATGATCATAGTCACTTCATGTGGCTAGAGGTGATCAAGTTGAAGGATGAGGCATTCAAGTTCGTCCAGAAGATCAATGCCATCACCGAGAACGAGATCGGCTCTAAGCTGAAGGCGTTTCGAACTGATCGAGGTGGGGAGTTCAACTCCATCAACCTCAATGACTATTGTGATGAGATGGGCATCAAGTTGTATATGACTGTGCCATACTGACCGCAACAAAACAGCGTCGTGGAGTGCTGGAATCAAAGGGTTGTGGAGATGGCTCGCAACATGTTGAAGAGCATGGCGATGCCTGTCATGTTTTGGAGTGAGCCAGTAAAGACTGCGGTGCATGTCCTGAATCATGCATCGACTTGGAGCCTGGGCGGTGTAATGTTGTACGAGGCATGGTACAAGAAAAGGCCTAAAGTCCACTACTTCCACATGTTCAGTTGTGTGGCACATGTCAAGAAGGTTGGCCGTGGCGTCACCAAGCTTTCCGATCGCTCCACACCAATGGTGTTCATCGGTTACGAAGAAAGCTCGTAGGCCTACTGTGTCTACGATCCAGCCACGAAGAAGCTCTATGTGACACGGGATGTCGTGTTCAAAGAAGAGTGACAATGGGACTAGACAACGTCATCTTCATTGACTGGCATCAGCGAACTTGACACATTCATCGTCGAGTACACCGACATGACGAGTGACACTCCGGTGGAATTCAATTGCACCACGTCTTCGCCAAATATGCCTGTGACACCACAGGCGGTGGAACCACTCCAGTCCATAACATCGTTTGGAGCTACGGTGCAGTGGACAACACTATCGACTGGCAGACCGCATGATTCCGAAGATATGTTGCTTAGGTATCGTATGATGTCAAACATTTACAGCACAACTGAGGTGATGCAGATCAACGACACCGAGCCTGCTGATGAAGACATAGAGCACAGCGACCGTTGCCTCCTTGGTGCTGAGGAGCCCACGAGTGTACGGGAGGCGCTTTCAGACATGACATGGAAGCAGGTTGTGAACGAAGAGTTGAAGTCTATCTACAACAACAACACTTGGAAGCTCGCTACACTCCCTGCTGGTCATCAAGCAATGGGGCTCAAGTGGATCTTCAAGGTGAAAAAAGATCAAGGTAACATTATTAAGCATTAAGCTCGCTTAGTCGCAAAAGAATATGCACAGCGACAGGGGTAGACTTCGACGAGGTATTTGCACCGGTGGCTCGCATTGAGATGGTGCGGGTGTTGATCGCACTGGCGGTGCACGGCGGTTGGCAGATACATCATATGGACGTAAAGTCCATGTTCTTGAATGGTGATATGTTCGAGGAGGTATATGTCCAACAACCTCTAGGGTACATCGACGACAAGCACAAGAATGAAGTACTAAGGCTACGCAAGGCCTTATATGGGCTACGATAAGCACCGCAAGCTTGGAACTCGAAGCTGGATGCCACCTTGGTGTCACTTGGGTTCACAAGGAGTCCACTCAAGCATGCAGTGTACCGGTGAGAAAGAGGCAACACGTTCTTTGATACGGGGTGCCCGATCTTCACAATGTAGGATCAAGGATAACTTTGGATCCATGCAACCTGACGAACCGATAGCGCCAACCATTGTTTCAATATAGCAATCTACAACAAAAGAATTCGCCCAACCACACACTTCGATCCTCATCTACTCAACCACGCAAAAGTAGATGTGACATTCTTCCTGCAAAACACAAGGAATCACAAGAATAACAGGGTAGAGAACACCCAATTCCCCTCTAGGTTGCATCTATGTGTCAACCCTAGGAAGAACAAGCGTCTAGCTCTCTCTAAAAATAATAGATTGATTCATGGTCTATCATTACAAAAGGAGAACCCTGGTATTTAACTCACGCACCACAGATCAATAGCTCATAGGCCTAATGCCGACTTATATCCTGTTCGGCCAAGATATCCAAAACACAATCCTATACGAACTCAAAATCAAAAAACCAACAATGCTAAAACAAAAACACGTGGCCCAAACACATAGCCTAATCAAGGTGCTTAATCTCATAGCTTCAGCCAGACTTGATACACGGTTGTGGGCTTTTTAAGCCATATGAGTTAGCCTTTTGTTCTTGCTGTGCTCACCAACTAAAGAAACCACCAACTCCTTACGGCCCGCCTTGAGTTCCTTGCATGCACGAGCTGATTTCTTCTGGCTTTGACATCCCAACGTCTCCTCATGCACAACCTAAGACCAATTAAGATACTAGCATTAGGTAGTAGCTAGTTCTTATATAAATCAAAGTCAAATTTAATTAGGAGCGAGTTCACCTGTTAATTAATCTTTTTAGCTCGTGCTCGTGTATCAGACCAATAGGGATGTCCTCATCATTCTTGCTTGTGGGGGTGTACGTCGATGACCTCATCATCACTGGCTCAAGTGTCGACAACATCACTGAGTTCAAGGCCTAGATGAAGGAACTATTTAGCACGACATACCTCGGTTTGCTAAGTTATTATTTGGGCATCGAGGTCAAGCAAGAAGACAGGACGACAGAGTAGCTATGCGTGCAAGATTTTGGAAGCAGCGGGAATGGCACGGTGCAGGGGCGGAGCTAGGCCTCGGGCCACCGGGGCAATGGGCTGGGCCCGAGGCTGGGCCTCGGGCTGGCTACACCCCTGACGCGGTGCAATCCGTGCTTGACACTGATGGAGAAAGCCT
Organism: Dendrocalamus sinicus; assembly: GCA_036346575.1. Taxonomy (NCBI): domain Eukaryota; kingdom Viridiplantae; phylum Streptophyta; class Magnoliopsida; order Poales; family Poaceae; genus Dendrocalamus; species Dendrocalamus sinicus. The sequence continues at coordinate 15,534,479 of CM070670.1, forward strand.
CGGGCTGGCTACGCCCCTGGCGCGGTGCAATCCGTGCTTGACGCTGATGGAGAACCGACTAAAGTTGAGCAAGAAATATGGCAGTGCCACCATCAACATCACTGAGTACCGTAGCATCATCGGAAGTCTTCGCTACCTTGTGAACACGAGGCCAGACATTGCTTATGCCGTGGACATTATTAGCAGGTACATAGAGGCACGAACGACACAACATTTGGTCACGGTGAAGCACACTCTTCGCTATGTGAGCAGCACGACTGAATTTAGGTGTTGTTACATGAGGGCAACCATGCCGGATCCTGAACTTGTCAGATATAGCGACAATGACTTGACGGGGGGACACTGACAACCACAAGAGCACCACGGTTTGGCATTTTTCTTTAGTGCAAGTTTGATCACTTGGGTGCGCAGAAGCAAAAGATTATGGCGATGTCCTCGTGCGAAGCAGAGTACATCGCGGCAGCAACAGCGGCATGTCACGCTATCTGGTTAAGTCGGCTCCTCGGAAACCTGATGGGTGTGGAGTCGAAGAAGACAAACCTACTCATGGATAACAAGTCGGCAATCGCTTTGTGCAAGAACCCCATGCTTCATGATCGCAACAAACACATTGATATGATGTATCATTTCCTTCTCGACTGCATCAAAGATGGCAAAGTAGATGTGAAACATGTCAGCACAAATGAGCAGCTGGCTGACATTCTTACAAAGACCCTCGGTCGCGTCAAGTTCATCGAAATAAGGCAGAAGATCAAGGTGGTCGAGGTAAAGCCAGTGCGCCGTGGTAATGGGGTGATTTATTGGACTTAACTACGTCGCACCAGTATTTTGTGTTCGAGATGTTACAGTGGTCATAATCGTACTACATTAACGCGTGCGTAAAGTGGGTTAGTACGTGCGTTAAGAGATTTAGTGCACACGTTAAGAAAATTCATGAATGTCATGAATAGCTCGAGCATAGGACGGCACGTCATGAAAAGCTGGACATGGCGTATATATCGGGTTAGTTTCTTGTTTTTAGTATAAAAGATCGACGAAGAAAACGCCGCAAATCAATTCCGAGGAGCGGCCCAAAAAATGGTTGTCTCTCGAGTTTACTGTTCTCCAAAGAGTCCAAATATTCGCGTATGTTCCAGACATCCATGTGTGCTTCGTGGTCGTATACGAGTATCTTCGTGGTCATATATAAATGCCTTCGTGGTTGTAAAAGTACTTAGCAGAGTACTATTCTATGAATACTGTAGCAGAGCACTGTTATACGAGCAATTTTTCTGAGTACTCACAATCAAAGCTTAGTCTTTTCATTACTCACAGTGGAAACATTCGATTACTTATGGTTGAAATTTTCAAAAGTCTTCTACCCACGGTGTGTGCTCCCATTTGTCGCAACAGCTCTCGCTCCCCAACAGGCGAACCCGGCTCCAGCAGCGGCCGCGGGAGCGCCGGCCAGGAAGGCGGCGGTGATGGCGGCCATCCCGAAGCTCGGCGCTAGTGCTGTCACGAGGAGGACGACACTCTGTGACATCACTAACCTGAGGCTTTCGCTGGCCGAGGAGAGGGACGGGTCGAGGTATGCAGCGGCGGCTGCGGGCGCGGGCGCCACCGCTCTGCTCTCTCTTGGTAATTAGAAGGCTGCATCTTGGTTGCTAACAGTGCTTTTTTTCGAAATTTCGTGTTCTATTTCAAGAGAATCCGGATCTTGTGAGGCTCCTTGAGGAGAGAGACAGTACGACTCTACAGCCCCAATTTCTTGCAGAAACTGATCTTTTTTGTCGAGTGGTTGGGTTTCTTAATGTGCTCACTTGGTTTGACGATGCAGCAGGATCATAGATCTGTGAGCAGGACTGAGCTGCAGAAGGTGCGGCTCACCAACTAGTAGCTTGCGCAGGCCAATTACCAGATGTGGGCAGTAAGTTCTCCCACAATTTTCTACAAGAAGCTTTACTGTTTAGTTCTTGGTGAAGGTTTTTGCGATTGTTATTTGTACTACACAGGTTGTAGGACCGAAATGGCAACAGAGGGGGGGTGAATGGTGCCTTCTAAAAACTCCCCAAGTACTCACACGACAAATCGGGCGAAAGAACTAGCTTCTTCGATCGAACACACGTGGTCGTAAGCCAACTGATGGTCGAACACCACGTGGTCGAACACTTGCTGAGCCGACAAAAGAAATCAAGCAGTGATAAGCGAGAGGATGAACTAAGACAGACGGACTCGAGGCGCACAATCATCCAGTAAAGTGAACTTCTCTAATTCGACTCTGCTCTGGGAATGAATCGGCCAAGTGGCCTTGAGACAGATTCCCGTTACGAGCTAATCAAAGCACACAAAGACGAAAGCAGACTCACGAAGAAGAGAGGAGAGAAAAGGATAGCAAGAAGACCAAGCTCTCAAAACAGATCGCGAACAAGTCAATCACAACATCTCAAGACGACAGAAAACAAATAGAGGAAGAGAGATGAATGATTGATAATGGAGATTTCTACAGCCACTCCAACTGGGAGATACATGAGCACACTTGCTCCATCCCGAGAACCCACACACTCACAAATAACAAAGGAAGAACAGAGCAACTCGGGGATCAGAATCTCACAAGTACCCGAGCTCTACCCTCTCTATTTATAGCCACACACTCACACACCAAAGAGGGGGAAAACCCGCAAACCCCCACCTAACACCGGGTTTTCAACTCACTTTACCCACTAGCGAGAACGAGCTCCAGTGCTTTACCCGTTACACCCAACGGCTCCACTGCTTTGCCCGTTAGTGCCAACAACTCCTGTGCATTGGCAGAGACACGCCTTCCTTTGCAGCTTTCCGCATTTCTCCAAAATGCCACTCCACCGCCTTCCCTAAGCTTCCTCCCGCCTTGCCGATCACGCTTGCAACCACCTTGAGCCCCTAGTCTTCTTGGCTTCACCCGGTCGCTCGGACCTCAACATCTCCCATGTCTAGTCCCGACCACTCCAACCTCACCAAGACTTGTCTCAAGATCCTAGTCATAAACTCCTCCGGACCGATCGGACCTCAACTCCTCCGAGCCTAGTCCGATCCGTTCCCACTGACGACCTCACCCGGCACTGACCGATCGTACCTTATCTCCTCCACGAGCCTAGTCCCGGTCCACCTCACGTTGCCGTCGTGTCCACTTCCAGAACTCTAGCTCGGTTCCTTGTCTCCGGCCACAACCACCTCACCAAAGATCGATCATCTTTGGCGTCTCCGACCGCTCGGACCTCAACACCTCCCGTGCCTAGTCCCGGTCCTCCCACGCTCACCATGAAATAGCTCCAAGTCCTGCAGCCACATAGACAAGCAAACCGTTACATAGCACCGCACAACACAATGTGTACAGACATCGCATAAAAGGAACTCAAAACATGCTTCACAAGGTCGTACATTCACTACGATCGGTCAAAAATACTTAAACATTAATTCTCAAGACCTACGATCGTTACCATAGACCATACGACCACCCCGGTGGTCCTTACGACGCTTTAAAGCTTGCTACGACCATCACAAGTTTCAGTTCCAACTTACCGACCAAGTTGTACCAACTTATGACTGGTCGAAACCATAGATCAAGACTTTCTTAAGTCCTACGACCATATCTCAAGATGATACGACTACCTCGTAAGTCCATACGGCCGGTTCCCGAGACTACGACCAAAACCAGAGATTCCATCGTGGTCGAACCACTTTCCGACCACGCACATCGCTTTCCACCGTGGTCGAAACCCTTCTCGATCACGCATCGACTTGGTTCACGTGGTCGGCCCTTCCAACAAACACTTCCGACCGCAGCCGCCACTTGCGACCACGCCCAAGCTCGTCGACCGCATCCGACCGAAGCACGACCATGTTCGCCCATAACGTGGTCGAAACCCGCTTCGAAAGTCTGCGACAAGCGTGGTCGTATGATCGCCGACCACCGACTACGCCTTACGACCGCGTTCTCGTCGGTGTGGTCGAATCGCTTTGACCACGACCAAACGTGGTCGTACTAGGCCGACCACGCCAACGTGGTCGAATAGATTTTCGACCACGGCAAAACCGGTCGAGACTTCCACGGTGACCTACGACCAAGGTCGAGTGGTCGAACGCCATGTGGTCGTCTGACCTTCCGACCACGGCGTAAAGAGTAAAACATTGTTTTCCGGCTTTCGCCGATAGAGTGGTCGTAAACAACCCGGTGGCTCCCGATTGACGACAATAAGTTCATAACCGCCCGACAAAGCTTCCGACCACAACCAATGTGGTCGTAAGAGCCTACGACCACGATCGGAAGCTACGACTTTGCACGTAAGGCGATTCGATCACTTCTAAGGCTATGACTTGGCAGAAGAGCCCAACCCAAACTCAAACTTTCTAAAACAAGAGTCAATTACTCATCACAAACATGTGGTCACCTCCACATGGACTCTCAATCTCCCCTTGATGAGTATATTGACATACCGAAAAAAAACATGAAGATGAGTTTGAGTTTTAAGAATCCAACATGGTCCAAAGAAAGAGAATGGAGCTAATGACCATGTCGATGTAAGGAACATTAGAGCAACAACCGAAAGAGCAAATTGATCTCCAAAGCTCTAAAATGATCCCAACAGACTTTTTTCTTCTCTATTCTCCCCTTTTGGCAATAAACACATCAAGATGCAATAGAGAGAATATGACATGTCAATGGATGAATATGGTGAAGTTTGTTTATTTAAGCATTTAGAGCCATGAGAATTATCCATAATGACAATAATGTAATACACCAAGCCATAACTCAATAAAACGCTATCTAGATCATGACAACATATATATAAACCAGCTAGAGCACATAGATGACAATCTGAAATGTAATGCATTTAGTGAGCAAGTCAAGTCATCAATGAGCAAAGTCTAACTAGAGATATCCAAGGATGATGCAGGCCATGTCAATAAGCTAAGCGGAACAAAGAAGCTAACATTGAGTCCAAATAGAGTGCTATAAGCTCAAGATTGAAACATTGGTTAAAGTACTTGGTTCGATTGTAGATTAAGCAAATTGAGCACATTAAACATTGTCTTTTGAAAGCATATGGTTGTTTTCAACCCAATTTTTGTTTATGTGCTAGATCTCAAGCCTTATGCGACTACTCCAAGCAATAAGCTTAAGAAGATAGTCTAGGTCATCCAAAACTCCCCGAGTTCATGCCTAGTGCAATGGCAAGTCGTCTCATAGGAAAGAATTGGTGAGATCAGTTTTTCGCACAAAAGAGATCTTTTGCCTTTTAAACACATTGTACTAACTCATGTATCATCGGGAGACTAAACCAGCTCAAACTAAGGCTCAATATAGATTCAACGCTCTACTCAGCCTATTTGACATGGCATGAATCATAAAAGGATAGCTCAAGAAAGACTAAACTCAAATGCTAGCATGACAAGTTTAATTTAAGTTGATCAGTTTTACTTAACTTATCATGGCAAACGCTAGTCTACACATATGAAGTCATGATAAATTTAGCAAGCTAAGCACAAGTCATGACAAGGTGTAAAGCATCAAGCATGTCATAACAGATAATAATCAAGGCTCAATGCAGATTGATTATAATGCTAGAATGCTGAAAATGCACGAAAGACCAGTTCCCCCTCAACATTAGATGCAACTTTTAGTTTAAGTTGAGTTAAGTCAATATTAAGCTCCAGAAGCTCCCAAATGAACTCCCCCTGAACCAAAACATTAAATTCGAGAAGCTGGCAAAGAAAATCCAAACGGGTAGTCCTTAAAGCATAGATAAGATATAGAAGATACTATGGCTCAGACTGACTCTCATCTACCCCATGTGATTCCAGCACTATTAGCTTGACCGTAAAACACACACTAGAGAGCAAACACGTACCCTGTCTACCCGAGGGTGTCCCAACCCTCGCTAGAACCTACAAGAAGTGAATGAGCTCAATCTAGTGAGATAAGAAGCGACTAACAAGAAGCATCCTGGAAGCACAAGATAAGAGTAGGACGTCTAAGCAACTAGGCAAGAGAAGCACTCTAACCTATGCTAGAAGGATTAAACCCAATGCACCCAAATGCAAAGAGAGAAATGAGATGAAGCATAATCAATATAATAAAGCGAGAAAGCCCAAGCTCCCCTCACTACAATCGTAAGGACAAACCACCCAAGCTCTCCCGCAGAGTGAAAACCTCGAATCGCCCAAAGGCTTGGTGAAGATATCACCAACGGTGGTCACTCTCACTGGCGGAGCACTATGTCACCCTTCTCTACATGGTCTCTAAGGAAGTGGAAGCGAATATCAATATGCTTGGTCCGAGAGTGCTGCTCGGGTTCTTAGCAATATTGATAGCGCACGTGTTATCACAAAAGAGTGGAACAACGTCTAAGGCTAACCCAAAGTCCCGCAGGTCGAAACCATCAAAGTACTGGCTGCGAGAATCGGCAAAGACAAGAACGCTCGGCCTCTGCAGTGGTGTGCAACACCGATCGCTTCCTCAAGACCAGAAACGAGAGAAGTGCCAATGAATCGCAGTGCGGAAGTGCTCTTCCTATCTATCCTACAACCAGCAAAGTCGCATCCAAAAGGTTCTCAAGGAAAGACAGATGAGGAAGAGTACCGATACCATAGTCAATGGTAGCTCAAGGTACCGAAGAATGCGCTTCACGCTTTGGCGGTGAGATACGCGAGGAGAAGCTCAAACCGAGCACAAAGACACACAGCAAAGTGTATGTCCGGTCTCGAGGCGTTGAGGTACAAGAGGAGCCGATCATACTCTGCACTCCTTCGATCAATCGCTCGCCATCCTCATCCGGGTCGAGTGAAGTGAGGTAGCCATTGGAGTGGACACCGACTTACCATCACTCATATCGAGCGCCAGAGGTCTCGAGTGTACTTGCCTTGATGCAAGAAGGTACCCTCCCGAGTCTGCTTAATTTGGAAGCCAAGAAAGAAGCTCAACTCGCCCATCATGCTCATCTCAAACTCCGAGCTCATGACATCGGAAAACTGGGAAACGAGAGCACGCGAGGAGCCGCCAAAGATGATGTCATCGACATAGATCTGGACGAGCAGAAAGTCATTGCCATGTCGTCGAATGAACAAGGTCTTGTCTACTCTACCCATCTCGAAACCATGACTCAACAAGTAAGACTTAAGCCTCTCATACCAAGCTCTCGGGGCCTGCTTAAGTCCATACAACGCTTTGGAAAGCTTGAAGACATGGTTAGGGTATTTGGGGTTTTCGAAACCAGGAGGCTTTCTAACATAGACTTCTTCCTCAATGAAACCATTAAGGAAGGCACTCTTGACGTCCATCTAGTACAGCTTGAAACCCTTAGAAGCTGCAAAGGCAAGCGAATTCTAATGGCCTCAAGTCGAGCACAGGGCAAAGGTCTCCTCGAAATCCGGACCCTCAACACGGGAGAACCCCGAGCTACCGGCCTAGCCTTGTTTGAATAACCACTCCATCCTCGCTCTGCTTGTTTTGAACACCCACTTAGTCCCAATGACATTGTGACTCGCGGGGCCTCGACAAGCGACCGCACCTTGTTTCTCTCGAAGTTTTCTAGCTCCTCATGCATGGCATTGACCCAAGACTCGTCGGAAAGAGCATGAGAAACATCCTTGGGCTCAAAGGAGGCAATGAAAGCAGAATGGAGACAGAATTGAGATAAGCCAGATTTTGAGCGAGTAACACGCTCGAACAGGTCTCCAATCATCTGCTCAGAAGGATGCCTTTTCTGGATATGACGGGGAGGTCCAGGATGAGATGAAGAAGTGGCCTCTACCTCGTGAGCTGACGAGGTAGGAACAGAGCCACTAGCTCCAGAGGAAGCAGAAGGCAAGGGCTGGTCACCTGGAGGTGCGGTGGAAGACGGCACCTCAAGGGGTGGATAAGCGATCGGATCGGGTAAACAACCTCATCTCCATCGTCCTCATCATCCACGAAGATGGGTTCGGACGCTCTAAAGAACTCGAGATATCTCGCCTAGTCCCTGGTGGCCTCGTCAAAGGTCACCTCACGAGTCTCTACCATTTTGCTAGACTCAGCCTCGCACCCTATAAGCCCGCGAAGAAGGCGAGTAACCTAGAAAGATCCCATCACAAGAACGTGACTCGAACTTATCTAGGTTCCGGACTTGAGAATAAAGCACTTGCAACCAAACACACGAAAATGAGAGACGCTGGGCTTTCGCCGTATCTCACCATAAGAAGTGCGGTGCAAGTGTGCCTCGTAAAAACTCGATTTGAGACATGGCACGCGGTGGCTATAGCCTCACCCAAAACTTCCGGTGTAGAGTACTCATCAAGCATCGTCCCCGCCATCTCGACCAAGGTACGGTTCTTCCTCTCCACAACGCCATTTCTTTGCGGACGTGCGGAGAAGAGCGGTGCTCTACACTGTCTCACCACGAAACTCTCAGTAGGAATTCTTGAACTCCGTGCCATTGTCATCGCGGATCGCTCGTAAGGCACCGGGAGCTCAACAGAAAGCCTACCAAAAGACCTCGGAAATGTGAAAATGTCTCATCCTTCGAGGCTAAGAAAACACCCAAGAGTACCTCGAGAAGTCATCGACCACGACAAGGACATACCACTTCCCTCCGCCGATCGACTCGAGTGGTCCCACTTGTATCCATGTGGAGCAATTGTCGGTGCATCGGTCATAGTAATCGTGACCGGAGGGTGAGAAGCGGCAACCATCTTGCCGTGCAAGACGGAGCGCAAACAAGATCTTTGACCAATTTGAGTTTCGCAAACCACGAATGAGATCGTGGTCGCTAACTCTCGGTCAAATGGTCAAACCGATATGACCAAGTCTCCTATGCCGTAAAGTCGATCGCGGGACTCAAGCAACCAAACACCGAGAGGATCACCGGAAGACTCGGAAAAATCAGCACGAAAGATCCTCCCATAACGTGAAATCCGCAAACCGGACTACCCAAGAGTCAAGAATTTTGCAAGCATTTTTCTTAAAGCTCACCTCATAACCGTCATCGGTAAGTCGAGAAACCGAAAGCAAATTATAACGCAGCTTACTAACCAAGGCAACATCTCTCAAAAGAAATGAATCATTAACGCAAGATTGTACCTTTGGCGATGACGCGCCGGATGAAGCATCTCCGAAGGTGATCGTCTCATCACCGGAGCACGGGCTAGGGAAGAGAACCAACGGAGTCTCCGGTCATGTGTCGTGAACACCCGAGTCTACAAGCCAAACCTCTCCTTCCCGGCCGGCGAGCCCGAGTCAAACAGAGTAAAGTCTCAAGATCGGGTAAATCAAGAGTGATTTTGGCACCCAATATTGAACAACACGTCGAGCGGATGAAGTAGTCAAGCACGATCGACCTCTATCTACCCTACGCTCTCTCACTCAAAAGCGGATGGTCTACGAGTAGACCTAGAGTCGTTGCCGGGTCCGGCTGCACTGCAAGCAAGCGAGTGAGCACCGGCAATAGGTGAACACGCCGCGGTAGTCGTCTCGACGGGAAACGAAGTACCCTCGAGCGGCGAAGTCACGACCAGGAGCAGCATGAGGACAAAAACAGAATACTCGGAAAAACCAAGTCCTCGATGCGCCCAAACCCATCACCTGAAATAACCCTTGACCTCGTGTTGGCCTTAGGTGCACTCAAGGTCTGGGGCTGACCCTGAATACGCCTAAGATCTGCAACACGGTCTCTCTGCGCGATCCTGGCGCGCCTGAAGCATCGGTCGATCAAATGTCCATCCTTCTGACAGAAGGTGCAGTGGTACCTCACCTTCGAAGAGGTGGAAGTAGCACGCGATGGCTTCGCCACGAGGAGCCAAGTAGCGGTGAACTCACCTTGTCCGAGATCCCTGGACAAAGCCCGCTGATTTGAATTTGACCTCATCAGATCTGGGCTCGACCTCGATCGCACCACCTACTATGGGTCTAAGAATAGCAGGTGGGTGCTTTCTCATATCCTCATAAAAATCGTATCCTAGACCCTGATTAAATCTGCAGATCTTAGATTGGTCTAGAATAAGATTGAGCTTCTTCTTGCCGCCTACAAATCTCTCGAGAGTGTTCATAAGGTACTGACACTCCCGAAAGAGAGAGGTGCAAGAAGAGCAGGGAGGAGAAGGAACAGCAGAGGATAAGGGAGCAGAAGAAGAACCAACAGTAGAGGAGAGAATGGCTTGTGCATGCACAGCCGACCCTGAAGGGACAGCCCTACTACTAGCAGTTTGGTTCACGTCGCTAAGCGTCTCAACCTTACCCTGGGGCTTCTCCCCCGCCTCAACAATCACAGTACAAGCTGATGGTGGCTTCTCTAGTAGGTCCTTAGTTAGCTTCACACATTTTTCATCCAATGTAATCAAGTCAATTTTTAGTTTTTCACAATTTTTGCAAGGTGAGCTAACAGGGTCCTTAGAAGCATACCGAGCCAACTTCCTATCATGATCAATCATATCTTGAAACTGTTTGGAGACAGCTTCAAGTTCAGCAGTTAACTTAGAACAGTTCAAGCATGAATCAATCGGCTCAAGTAAAGAAGCTTGTAGTTCAACAATTTTATGATCTGCCCGTTTTAAGTTCATCTTCAGGTTATTGCAATTTTCACAAGAATCGGGCAGATCAAGGAGCATGGCATAAGGTCCTCTAGCAAAGAATGTCCTTAACCTCACATGAGGTGGGAGAAGTAGTCTCATCGGTAGTAAGTAGGGTAATGACCATCCTACTCAACTCTAACTCGGCAAGCGGACTAACATTCTCCACCTTCACAACATCAAGCTCGGAGGACACACTATCATGCGAGGTCCTTAGTTTCTCCAAATCACCCAAAGAAACACAAAGATGTATCACAATCGTCACGGGAGGGAGCGGATGTAAGTGAAGTAAGCTCCGTGACAGTCTATCTACTTCCTTCTCTAACTCGGTACACCTAGCCTAGCTCTAGCATGAAAACCACCTAACTTAAGAAATGCTTGATTTAGCTGGTCGTAGGTGGGGCATACCGTCCGAAGTCGGAGTACACCATTGTCGCCGAGTTCGCCCTCGAGGCCATGAAGCACATGCCGAGAAGTCATTGCCGCCATCCTTGGGCTCTTGGTCACCCGTCCCGTCGTCGTCGCTCCATCCTCCACCTCGCTGAGGTCGAGGTTGTCGAAAGCGGTGAGGACGCGGTGGAAGAGCTTCTTGGCCTTCCCGGTTGTGGAACTTCTTCTTTCCGCGCCGAGGTGGAGGCTTCTTGTTGCGGTTCTTGTCGGTGTAGTCGATCTTGCTCGAACCGCCGTAGTCGTTCTTGCCCTTCTCCGGCTGGGGGGCGGTTGCCGAATGTGGTTGGGGCCACCACACTCGAAGCAAATCACGGGTCCTCCTCTCTTCTGTCTCTCCTACCCTTGTAGGCATGTGAAAACCTTCGGGCTAGGAGGGCCGGTGATCATCCGTAAGTCGCTCTAAGCGATCATCGCTATGTCACGAGAGAGCGGCGAGGAAAAACCGCAAGAAGAATCGTAAGAGAGACCGAAGGGGCGGGATCGGTGACCAAAGCCATCGATCGTGACTTCGACCGACGAGAGACAACGTCAATCTCGTGAGTCTTGAGGCGTGAGTACAGCGCCAAGAGTCGTGGTCGAGAGGTCTGTCGTGTCTTTGATGGTGGTCACTTTCATCTCCCACACGCGCAGATCGAGTGCCGCGAGCATCGACGAGCGTTGTCCGAGTCGGGTATGTGAGACCGACCGCCGGAGGTTGCTCAAGATTTTGTGAAATCGCGAAAAGCACTCGTCGAGGACTCACCGGCAAGCATCTCGAATTTGTTGTATTCGCGCTTGAACCGGTCTGTCGAACCGTCTTGATCAGGTGGTGCCCTCATGGTATGCGTCGAGGGTCACCCGGATGTCGAGGCGGACGGCAGGTGAGATATACGATCAAACTCGCTACGACTCAACCCTGGATGATGATGTTCCTTGCCTTTGCATTCGCCTCAACATCACCATGTTCCGGCATTGATGTTCTCATCGGCAGAACAACGAATCGTACCTTGACCTTCCGCGGATGGCATACCCCGGCCCGGATGTATGTCTCCATTCGGCTCTTCGGAAGGGGTAATCGATGCCATCGAACACGGGCGGCTTGGTCGAGTACTTGTCCGTCGCCATGGCTCTTGAGACCGGTTAAGATCTATGAATTAGAGCTAACCGGCTCTGATACCAATTGTAGGACCGAAATGGCAACAGAGGGGGTGAATGGTGCCTTCTAAAACTCCCAAGTACTCACACGACAAATCGGGCGAAAGAACTAGCTTCTTCGATCGAACACACGTGGTCGTAAGCCAACCGATGGTCGAACACCACGTGGTCGAACACTTGCTGAGCCGACAAAAGAAATCAAACAGTGATAATCGAGAGGATGAACTAAGAATGCATGGACTCGAGGCGCACAATCATCCGTAAAGTGAACTTCTCTAATTCGACTCTCGCTCTCGGAATGAATCGCCAAGTGGCCTTGAGACAGATTCCCGATTCGAGCTAATCAAAGCACACAAAGACGAAAGCGGACTCACGAAGAAGAGAGCAGAGAAAAGGATAGCAAGAAGACCAAGCTCTCAAAGCAGATCGCAAACAAGTCAATCACAACATCTCAAGACGACAGAAAACAAATAGAGGAAGAGAGATGAATGATTGATAATGGAGGTTTCTGACCACTCCAACTGGGAGATACATGAGCACACTTGCTCCATCCCGAGAACCCACACACTCACAAATAACAAAGGAAGAACAGAGCAACTCGGGATCGAATCTCACAAGTACCGAGCTCTACCTCTCTATTTATAGCCACACACTCACACACCAAAGAGGGGAAAACCCGCAAACCCCACCTAACACCGGGTTTTCAACTCACTTTACCCACTAGCGAGAACGAGCTCCAGTGCTTTACCCGTTACACCCAACGGCTCCTTTGCTTTGCCCGTTAGTGCCAACAACTCTGTGCATTGGCGAGACACAGCCTTCCCTTTGCAGCTTTCGCATTTCTCCAAAATGCCACTCCATCGCCTTCCCGGAAGCTTCCTCCCGCCTTGCCGATCACGCTTGCAACCACCTTGAGCCCCTAGTCTTCTTGGCTTCACCCGATCGTTACGGACCTCAACATCTCCCATGTCTAGTCCCGACCACTCCAACCTCACCAAGACTTGTCTCAAGATCCTAGTCATAAACTCCTCCGGACCGATCGGACCTTAACTCCTCCGAGCCTAGTCGATCCGTGCTCCATGCGCACGACCTCACCCGGCACTGACCGATGTACCTTATCTCCTCCCCGAGCCTAGTCCCGGTCCACCTCACCGCTGTCGTCGTGTCCACTTCCGGTAACTCTAGCTCCGGTTCCTTGTCTCCGCCACAACCACCTCACCAAAGATCGATCATCTTTGGCGTCTCCGACCGTCGGACCTCAACACCTCCGTGCCTAGTCCCGGTCCTCCCACGCCTCACCATGAAATAGCTCCAAGTCCTGCAGACCACATAGACAAGCAAACTGTTACATAGCACCGCACAACACAATGTGTACTGACATCTGCATAAAAGGAACTCAAAACATGCTTCACAAGGTCGTACATTCACTACGATCGGTCAAAAATACTTAAACATTAATTCTCAAGACCTACGATCGTTACCATAGACCATACGACCACCCCGGTGGTCCTTACGACCGCCTTAAAGCTTGCTACGACCATCACAAGTTTCAGTTCCAACTTACCACCAAGTTGTACCAACTTATGACCGGTCGAAACCATAGATCAAGACTTTCTTAAGTCCTACGACCATATCTCAAGATGATACGACTACCTCGAAGTCCATACGACCGGTTCCCGAGACTACGACCAAAACCAGAGATTCCATCGTGGTCGAACCACTTTCCGACCACGCACATCGCTTCCACCGTGGTGAAACCCTTCTCGATCACGCACGACTTGGTTCATCGTGGTGAAGCCCTTCCAACAAACACTTCCGACCGCAGATCGCCACTTGCGACCACGCCCAAGCTCGTCGACCGCATCGACCGAGCTACGACCATGTTCGCCATAACGTGGTCGAAACCGCTTCGAAAGTCTGCGACAACGTGGTCGTATGATCGCCGACCACCGACTACGCCTTACGACCGCGTTCTCCGTCGGTGTGGTCGAATCGCTTTGACCACGACCAAGCGTGGTCGCTAGGCCGACCACGCCAACGTGGTCGAATAGATTTCGACCACGGCAAAACGATCGTGAGACTTCCTCGTGACCTACGACCAAGGTCGAGTGGTCGAACGCCATGTGGTCGTCTGACCTTCCGACCACGGCGAAAGAGTAAAACATTGTTTTCGGCTTGATCACGATAGAGTGGTCGTAAACAACCCGGTGGCTCCCGATTGACGACAATAAGTTCATAACTCGCGCGACAAAGCTTCCGACCACAACCAATGTGGTCGTAAGAGCCTAACGACCACGGTCGAAGCTACGACTTTGCACAGAAGGCGATTCCGATCACTTCTAAGGCTATGACTTGGCAGGAAGAGCCCAACCCAAACTCAAACTTTCTAAAACAAGAGTCAATTACTCATCACAAACATGTGGTCACCTCCACATGGACTCTCACAGGTGAACTCTCTTGTGCTCAAAATGAGACTTAATTATCGTCAAATATTTGTTTTACAGGTGCTAAATCTCGGAAGAAATAAAGTAAGTTTGTTCTTCTTTCATCTTTGTGTAAATCTTGAGAATCATATTGATTGTTCATGACATTTTCATCACGAATATGATTGGCCACTGCTTTTTCCCTGAAGCTAAAAGCGTTGCAGCACGAGCTTGCATACTCAAGAGCTGTTCTCAAAGCAAAATCATCGGAACTGGGGGTATAGGATCTGATGCTAATTCTTCGCCTACGTTCCTGTCAGCTTTCTTGACAAAATGATGCGACATGCTGTTATTGTGTTCTAATTACAGGAGGCAAAGAAGGCGATGAAGCTCAACAAACACCTGCAATAGAAGAGCGCAAACGAAATGGCACAGCACTTGGCTTCTGACAGAGCTATGGCACAGATCAAGGATGGAGACGTCATCAGTCCAGAGCCCCACTTCAGATGCATCGCATGCGGCAAGTATCAAGAAGCCCGACAACGCAGCAGGAAGCGGATGATGAGATCTCGATGTAATCCTAAACTCTTTAGCCAGTCTTTTCGCATGATTCGCTGCTAAACTCTTTAGCCAGTCTTTTCGCATGATTCGCTGCCTATTTCTTATGCATGGCTAAGTGATTGCCCAATGGTTTCCAGCTCTAGGACCTGTATCATCGGCGAAGCTAGCGGCGTCCAAAGAAAAGGAGGGCAGCGTGCAGAGAAGGTAAAACACAAGCAAAAAAAATCATCAACGGTTGAGCAAAGAAACACAATTGGACAGCTGATTTTACTGAAATCATTTGTGCCTGCAGGAAATCTATGAGCACACCACAGCCAAGCGACGATAGGCAAGACCTGTTCGAGATAAGAGGACGTTCGGCTCGCGATTGGCAGTGGCATGCCCGGGAGCATTTCTGGCAATGGCGGGAACGAGACGTCTGAGCAAGCGTCAGCTCATTTCCCGCGCAGATCGTCGCTTGGAAGGCCGCTCCGGCAGGCTAAGGAAAGAGTCAGCTCCTACAAGGAGATGCCTGTTAACATTAAGCTCAGGAGGTCCTGGATAGTAGAAGTTAGATTGCAAGATGCTCTGCAGGTCCAGTTAGGTTGGGGGCTGCAATGATTCTTTGCTGTGTTCTGCTTGTGCAGATGCAGTTAGTGTATTTTTGCTGTGAAAAATATGGGTGTCCATTATGATTTGTAGGCCCGTTCGTTTCAACTTCAGCTACTGACTTATTTTTCACTATTCATAAATTTTATCTTTTTCTGATTTTTTTCGCTCTTTTTAACGTTTTTGCCGGTTCTTTTTTCCTGTATTTGTTTGCGTTATCCGAGATGAGCTAACATATTTTTTCTATTTTTAAATTTTTTTAATTTAATTACGCCAAATAAGTCATCTTCAACTACAGTAAAATTTCAGCCAGCTACAGTTTTTCAACCCAACCGAGCATGGCTGTATTTTGATGCGTTATTACTATTAAGGGGTGCTGTTTGTGAAAGATGGCACGAAAATTAGCCATTCTGCTAAGACAGTTATTGCTGAGAACTTGATATTCAACTGCTAGATGCTATCTTGCTGACAGGCTTGATTAAGATCACTAGCATAATTGAAGTCAGAAGAGCTGTACTTGTTCAGTTACTTCTATTGATTGAATTTATTACTCCCTCCAGTCACAAAAGAATGAATTTTTAGACATCTACACAATCTCCAAAACGTAAGGTTGACCACTAATTTTTATTATAATATAATAAAACATAATAAAATTACAATGTTATAAAAGTATTTTCAAGACAAATCTAAGCATATCATTTCCACATGCCCAATCTAAATATTCATCGAAATATTGATAGCTAAAGTTTACAAAGTTTGACTACATACATCCTAAAATATCACTCTTTTGTGACCAAAGAGAGCATAAAACTGGATTTTACATGTATTTAAGGTGTTATTAACATGCAAACACATCTAATAAAAATGAAGTACAATTCAAAGGCATCATGTATTGCAGGAGAAATCAGTGTACTGAATTTATTGATATCTTAAAGCGGTTCTGACAATTTGGAAGATTAGATAACAATCACTGCTAAAATTTAACACCGTGTAAATCTATTGTTCAGATTCCATTCCAGAAGATGTTGTTTGTTCATTTGGGGATCAATTACAAATTCAAGCCAATCCATCGTTCTGAACTGTATAGTTGGCAGATGCAAAGTGTTCTTTCACCAATGCAAGAGCTCTCCCCCTGTGAGATATTTGATTCTTCACTGCCTTGGGCATCTCAGCATACCTGCATTACACACCGGGCAGTCAGTACATAGATCACAACTTCACAAGGGATGCATAAAAAGCAGAAACTACTATGAAGCTCACGTTTGTTCAAAACCATCTGGTTGGAATACAGGGTCCCATCCAAAATCAGCAGGGCCTCTGGCAGGTACAATTTTTCCCTGCATATGGAGAATTGGTCTCAAAGCACAGTCCAGAAGGCAATAGGTCTTATTTTTTGTACTAAAAACATGGCATTACATTTTTCTTGAAGGTATTACAATAGTACTTCACGTCCTTACTCCTTGCTAAAATAAATACAGCAGAATTCATCAAAGTGCTATGATCAGGACAGCATGATACACAAGCAAGTTGACTACTTTAATCAAGGTACACATGGCGAACGATAATCTAACAAGACTAACAAACTGCAGTATGTTTCTCCTTGGTGGTTGAATGTAAAATACTTTCCATATTATAGTTCTGTATTTCTCCCCTTTAGGAGCTAGTAGAGATTTCCTTGTATCTACAATGCTAATACACTGATACCTATAAAATGCAGCACCACTTTGAACTAACCTGTATAAACAAAACACACCAGAGAGTATCAGTTTTAGGGTATCTAGGTTATAGAGGGAGACAGATCTTGCAATAGCCAAGCTGCAGCTTGCATACTAACATTATACAATGTTGAAATTCTCAATCAATGGCAGTAAAAATATTGGTGATAAAATTGGCATTTACGTTGCACTCCAGACAAAAATTGCGAACAGGAAGTGACATCTTACTGCTGTTTTTCCAACAAATGTGATTGGTTCCTCTTCTGGTCCAAGAGCAAGTGAAAAGATGCACATAGCAAAAGCTGATTTGTCTTCATAAGCTTTTAACAAATTGTTCAAACCTATAATGGCAAAAATAGTATCCATGAGTTTGCCCAGTCAAACATTACAGAGTGGAACAGAAGAGGAACAAAATAGGAAACGGTTAGTCATATTACCTTCGTGCCCAATCTTCTCAAGAAACCACTTTCTGTTCATTTATGTGTGCAAGACATAATGGTTACTTAGATTGGATATGTGAATGTTTATTATCTGTGACTTGGTGAAAAGATAATAGGCAATAATGTCTGGAGAAGCAAAGGACTTACATGTAGGGCCCTGCAGCAGAAAGCCAAATTATGTCAAATTGTGCATATTAAATTCATTTAGGAAGTGAATAAAAATAAGAATGCAAATCTGTCACCTGGTAAACCTTTGAGAGCATTGAAACATAGGCAGGTGTCCTCAACAAGTACAGGCCCATTCACCTATATGAAGAATGCAATGCAGATTCATCTAACCAGACCCTTAATTATTTGGGATAATTGACTATATGCCACTACAATTGTCTCAGCTCTAAAAAATGCCACTGCAAGCCTGGTCCTTTGAAAAATGCCACTCCAATCGTGAAATACTTCTAGAAATGCCATTATACTCAATACTAGCCGATTTTACATGAATATGTCACTGCAATCCTGGTCCTTCGAAAATTACCACTAAAATCATGAAATACTCATAGAAATGCCATTATACTCAACACCAGCCGATTTTACATGAATACACCTTCCATATTTCAATTATTTTTGTATGGACGAAATACATATCGACATAAGAGAGGTGTATTCATATAAAATGAGCTTTTATTGATGCCATCATTACCAATACAAGCCGATTTTACATTAATACACCTTCCATATTCCGATTTGTATTTTTGTGTAGATAAATACCACTCCAATCATCTCATGCTCATATAAATACAATTATAATAAATAAAAACCCATTTTATATCAATAAAAATCAGCTAGTATTGAGCATAATGGCATTTATAGGAGTATTTCACGATTGGAGTGGCATTTTTCAAAGGACCAGGATTGCAGTGGCATTTTTCAGAGCTGAGACGATTGCAATGGCATATAGTCAATTATCCCTAATTATTTTAGTTGGATTTAACTCAATAATTCTAGTATTTAGAGACATGAAAGTACCTGAGATGCAGCCATTCGTGCTTTCTCTTTAGATATGTTCTCTGGCTCACCTTGCAGTTCAGGCACTGCCAAATTCAACAAAGAATATAACCCTTAGCCACAAACTCATAAATTCTGTATTAAGAAAAAGACACTAGCAAATAGCAATGCAACTATTAGTAAGAATATCATTACTCAATGTTCCTTCTTTTACTAACTTGAAACTGGGGTGCGTTGTGGGGGAAAGGGGGAGCTTGATTAGTGAGAGGTCAAAACTGAAAATCACATATTTACAGGTTAAGCTGCATGAGTTCCATCAGTACATTGATCGAGAACCATAAAATTGGACGTATCGCTGTTCTCTATTAGTTGGCAGAACACTGCAGGTAGGGCATCATAATGCTAATTCTCAAGTGTATGGGATATGAATTCCCTTTCTAAGAGATTCTGTTTACCCCCACTATGAATCTTAATAGCTGGACTTGCTAGCTCTTAAACAGTATTAATCCCAGAATGCAAAAGAAACATCTTTAGATTATGTGAAGAATACAGGACATCATTAACTACAGACAAATAACACATGGATCGTATGTCTATTCAACATGGAACGCCTATTGCATTCCCTAATGCTCAGATCTGGGTGCTCATACAGTTCATAGTTGTATTTTCTCCCAACTTACTCCCAAACTGCTGCATAATTTTGACAATCCTATAGCATAACAAGTCATTGTGCTATTTCCATAAACATTAACCATGCATATCGATATCATTTAACGCATAAGTGGAGAAACAAGGGCGCATGTTATCCTCTGTCCTGAATCTTGAGTTGCAAGACATCAAGTTTTGGGATGAATAACAAAGAAGGAAACCGCACTACATGCTAGTCCAAAACTGCTACCCAGAAGCCCTACAGATAACAGATGCACACGGCAAAGGATGATGGAAGAGCTAAGAGGGGTTTACGGTCGAGCTTGAGGGACTGAAAGGGGATGGAGGAGCCGAGGATGGCGCGGACTTCCTCCAGCTTCTTGGCGTTGCCCGTCACGAAGGTCACCGCTTTCGGCAGCACCCGCGCCGCCGCCGCCGCCGCGCCCGACATGATGCGGTGTTGGGCCGTTCTCTGCTTCCGGCGAGAGGCGGGAGAGAGCTGCGGATTCGAGGGCGATGGAGATGGCCGGAGGCGGCCGTCACGGGAGCCTTGCGGCGGCCAGGGGTTCGGGGAAAAATTGAATATATAGGATCAAGTTAAGAGTGCTTTTCTGAAATAGGATCCAGTTATTTGGACTTAGAGGACTGAGTTGAGTACCTTCTTGTAAATATAGGATTTTTCCTATTTTAATTTTATTTTTATTTTTCAGCCCTTTTTCTCTGCGCGAAATGACTCTTTTGCCCTTCCTTCCTCCTCGCGCGCGCGCCGCCGCTCGCCTCGCCGCGCATGCGCCTGCCTCGCCTTTGCCCGCGCCGCGCGGCGGCGGCGGCGGCGGCGCGCGCGACGGCGACGGCACGGCGGCGGCGGCAGCGAGGCGGCGGCGCGCGACGACGAGGAGGAAGGAAGGGCAAAAGAGTCATTTCGCGTAGAGAAAAAGGGCTGAAAAATAAAAATGAAATTAAAATGGGGAAAATCCTATATTTGCAAGAAGGTGTTCAACTAAGTCCTATATTTACAAGTCCAAATAATTTGGTCCTATTTCACAAAAGCACCCTCAATTTGGTCCTATATATTCAATTTTCCTGAGGCTCGGGAGACGAGGACGAGCGTCAGTGTGCGGGCCGTCTGGGCCCAGTACAACTTAACTGATGGGCTTCTACGCTAAAAAAAACCCTCCTCGCCTCCATCCACCGCCCGCCCAGCTGGGCCTTACAGTCCAATCTAACGATCGGCTTCAGCCCAAACATGATCGCGACTTTTATCTAAGATCCAAACTTGGGAGCCTAAACGGTAAAGCAACACAATTGTGGGCCCTTATGTAAAAACCCCTACGACCCTACGTTACCGCATCAATCTAAGTCAGACAATTCCATCTAACGATTGATTTAGGCCCGTTCATTCCAGGATTAACTTCTGACTTCTAGCTTTCAGAAGCCAAAAATCAGAATGATCACATTAGATTCTTAATTTTAGGCTTTTTCTTGCTTTTTTTTCTTTTCCCTTTTCCTTTGTATTGTCCGTAAAGATATGAAAGTATTTTCTCCTATTTTCCTTTAATTGTATGGCTCAGAAAAAGCTAACAGTTGCTACTGTGTAATTTCAGCCAACAGTTAGAAGCCGCTAAAAAAAGTCGAAATGAACGGCCCTATAATTTTCGATCGGATGGGGACCCAAATGATAATAAAGAATAACTTACAGGGTTCTCATGCCAAATGCTCCCCCAAGAAAGTCCACCTTAATCTCCATCGTATGATCTTGATCAAACGGCGCCCAGTCGGCTCTAGCCCCAGCATCGTACTCCATTTCCTTGAGCCGAAGGAAGCAGGAAGCTTCTAGAAGCTTCGAGGCGAAAGAGCACACGGGATGGTGGTGTTGCACGTGAAGTGGGTAGTCTCCTCAGCGTCGTCATCGCCGGAGGGGAGGGAAGATGGAGTTCCTTGTAACAGCCCAACTATTTAATGCAATTTTTGGAGTGAAAAAATTATTAAATTAAATTAATTTGGTTTAAAATAAAAATAAGTGTTTTTGTGCCTAAATTTTAATTTTGGATTTGCCCTGAATTTCTATTTTTAAAAAGGCTGGATTTGAAAAGTATTTAAGTAAAAACCTAAAAATATTATTAAATAAAATGATATTTTGATTTTCTATAAGAATCCTATTTCAAATTAATTATTTGGAGTCATTTGGAATTTATTTGGGTTTTTTGAGTTTTTCTGGAGTTTAAAAATCTATTTCAAATTAAAAAGTATCTCAAGTATAAAAATATAATACCAACTAAAGTTGGAAATATTTTTATTAAGTCCAAAACATTTCCAGGAACTTCGGTGAATTTTTGTGTAATGTTTGGAATTTATTTCATATTTTTCTTAGCTTTAATTGCTTTTCTGGTGTTTTCTGAAAATCAAAAAGAAAATAAAATGCCCCTCTCCCTCCAGCCGATGCGTGGATGGTCAGATCCCGCCCACGTCGTCACCCCGGCCCATCCCGCCGTTCCCTTCCACTTAACTTCCCCGGCCGCCCGATCCTCCCCCAGCCATGTGGCGTCATTCCCGCCGCCCGCGCTGTCCTCCCTCTCTCTCATTGCGCGCGAGGCCCGCCTGTCAGTGCCGCCCTCTTCTTCCTCCTCTTCTTCTTCCCCCGCATGCTCGCCTCCGTCTTCCCCACCGCACCGCCGCCAGGCTGTTGGCCAGCTCTGCCTTACCCGGCCTCTCCTCCCGCGCGAGCGCCGCCCACCTCCCTTCCTTCGTGCACCGCAATCCCCGCACTCACCTCCCCACTTCCCTCACTCCCCGCACTCCCTCACGCAATGGCCGCTGCCGCCACCATTTCTGTGCGGGTGGTTAGCTCGCCGCTCGGCCGTCCCCTTTCTTATAAAAGGTCCCCAAGCCACCTCTCCTCACTCCGCCTCTCGCCCCACCTACCGATTTGGCCCCCGAGCTCTCGAGCACCCCCGCACCGCCTCTGCCGTTCGCCACTGCTCCGGCGAGCAATCGCCATCGCCTCGGCCACTATCGAGCTCCGCCGTTGCCTCCCTTGGCCTCCCCGCGTCCGTGTGAAGTCCCTCCACCCCTTCCCTGGGCTCAAGCGCCGCCGGTACGCCAACCTCGCCGAGGACCAAACACCTCCACCACTCCTTCCTCATCGTCGGCTGTCTCCCGTACTCGTCGAGTTCCGCGCCAGGTAGAAATGGGTTCCTCGTGTCCTCCTCTCCCTCCTCTGCCTCTCGTCGGTCGTCGCCGTGCGCGGAGCGCCGTCGCTGTCGTAGCCCGAGCGCCTCCTCGTCGGCGCCTCGCCACATTAGCGTCGGGGTGAGGTGGTTGCCGACGTGACTGCCACGCAAGCGCCGGCTGCCACGCCCACCCCCGTGCCACCTCAGCGTCCCCTCAGGTCCGTGGATCTGGTCCATAGACCAAGGCCCACATGTCAGCCCTTTGCCCGAAAATTAACCTAGGCTGACGTCAGCATGACGTTATAATTCTATTTTTCAGTAAAAAATAATTCAACCAAAAAATAAAATCCCTGCTGATGCCATAATTCCAATTTCCTTTAGATAAATAATTCCAGAAGCCCAGATTTTTTTCTTTTTCTCTGATTTTAAACTTCCGAGAGCCCGTTCTCCTTCGTCCTAACTCCGATTGAACCTATTCAAATTTCTAAATTCGTCAAAAATTCTCCTCTATCTATTTCTGCCCTCAAGTTAAATATTTGGATTTTATTTGAATTTGGTGGGTTAATTTTCATGTGTAGGCTACGACGATTCGGGAGAGTTCTACGACGATGATTCGCACCCAACCACAGAGCAAGCCAAGTCACACTCCTTGACCATGTTGTACCTAGTTTACAAATAAAATTATTTTGATGTAAATTACATTGCATGCTTAATTTTATTCAACATATTTTAATTCATTTTTGAAATTAGTTATTGCCTACTTGTTAAATTCCCCATTGACATTGAATTACTCAACATCTTGTCACCTAAGAATCAAACTCTAGTTAGTAAACTAGTATTGGATAGAGAAATTTTATATCAAATGCTTAGACCTACGTAGACATAATCTTTGTTTTGGGATAACCTTTTCACATAAAATGGTAAGCTTTTAGAATGTATTCTTGACTTCGGTGAGTCAAGAAGGATTATAAAATTATTTTAAAACAAAATATAAAACCTGGTTTAGACCTAGGCTAATGGTTAGGTGGTCGGTGCAGGCATGCACTGTTGTTCAGAGACACAGTGTTGATTGTTGGGCACAGGGGATATGTGGTTGAGCCTAAGTAAATTAAGGACCAGTCTGTGAGCTACTGTTGTAAAGCTCTATCGTACTACCACAAGGCTGGTATAGGACAATCTTGGTTGATTAATTTATGGGTCCCAACCTGAGTCATGTTGTAGGTTGAAAGTGAGTGTGGTGTGTGCCATGTGAAGTCTCACTCGGCTCAAGAGAGGGCCCGGTCTGGGGGATTCCTTACTGGGTGAAATCTTAGAGTTGGCTTAGCCAGGTTGAAGGCTTTACATTGTAAAGGCTTTGTCATGATCTCCTTGCCGCGCATATAAGGAAATGTGTTATTCACGTGGTAATCCGGAAAGATCATGTCTTGTGAATAAGGTTGTACAACCTCTGCAGAGTGTATAATTTATCCCAGATAGTCGTGCCCATGGTCATGGGCATGCTGAGTAAAGTTTTTCATAGATTAGGGTTTGTTTTTTCAAAATGATTTATGAAAACCTTGTAGATGGATGGAATCCATAAGAGTTTGAAAACTTGTGGATGGATGGAAATAATCCATGAGTGGTTGAAAGCGTGTGGATGGATGGAATCCATACGGGATCTTTTGCAAAAGATGGTCCATGTGGGGATGCTCGTGGATAGGATGGTGTTTGGTCGGAGCCTGCACTAACAGTATTATTTTCAATTACAAGTACTGTTTTTATTTAATGTATTAAATTCAGCAATGTTAATTTATTTACTGTATTTCTTTAAATGTTGTTTTAGCTCAAACTAACCCTATAAGCCTTCCTTTGATGTTTTTATCATTATGTTGCATTCTCCGTGTGATTTGCGGAGTACAAGTTTGTACTCACCTTGCTATCTCATCACAGAGGAAGATAACTTCGACTTCGGTGATAACCTGGACGAGTAGGCCGCGTCTAACTGTTGTTTGCATGTGGGCAGGCTTGGGCTTTGCTTTTTATCAGTTTGCTTCTGCAATTATTTGCCTGGTTATTGTTGCCAATGAGCATTGATGTAAGACTTGGCCATAAGGTCATACTCTTTTATTTAATATCATTGGTCATTTGTGCTTGATATGTATCTTTGTCCACTGCGTGCACTAGCTATTCCTGGACTAGTGCAATTTACATAGAGGGTTTCGGAGTTGTTGCTCCGGGATCCGATATTCCTCTACAAGTGCAATGCCTCTGTCGTTGTCATGAGCGAGGCAACCATCCTTGTGGGCATCACCGACCACCAGGACTGCCCTCTCTCCCTCTATCGCCACCTCTGAGGTGAATAAATTTTGCGATGCCTCGCTGCCTTAGCTTTGAAACGAGCAGATCGAACCAGGCTAACATGCTATGGTTTGGTGTTCCTCATTACGCAATTACTATTTTCGAACAAATCCATCAAAAAATCATTGTCCTACTGGGATTTGATTAGAAATTTGCATGATTCTGTCTCTACATTTCGAAATGTTATCAGTGTTTTAGATTGGGAGGTGGACGCTAAACTTAGCATTCTCTTTCTATCATCAAGTAAAAAACTTTTCAAGGATTGTAGTACTGTAGGATGTCAAAGTAATATAGCTACATACACCAGTTGTAATCGGTATTTAGAGCCTGGTGGATCTTACTCCAGGAGCAAGTGCGGCATAACAAAGTCATGTTTTGTGAAAAACATTGGAAAGACAACTGCTAGTGCCCTTCTACAGGAGTCTATGGAGGCACTGTGATAGTGCTCTAAATAGCTTAAAAGTTATTGTTTTTAGTTTTTGCTATAGCATTTTGCCTATCATACACTATAGCGAATGTTAGCCTTTCAAAGTTAAAAAATGAGAAAAATAATAACAAATAAGAAAATTTGAAAAACACCCATATATATGTTTCAGCCTTTGAATATCTTCCCTTTCCCCCTTTCAGCCGGTCTTCCTCGCTCACCCCTACGTGTGGTATGCCCCCTTGTCAACTTGCCGCCCTACCTACCCGTTGCCCACTGGATGACTGGCCCACCATGCGACGCCTGTAGGGATTGGGGATTTGGGAGAATTGAATCAAAGTGGAGGACGTGGGTGGGAACTGGCC
The DNA here is from genome assembly GCA_036346575.1 of Dendrocalamus sinicus. Classification (NCBI taxonomy): domain Eukaryota; kingdom Viridiplantae; phylum Streptophyta; class Magnoliopsida; order Poales; family Poaceae; genus Dendrocalamus; species Dendrocalamus sinicus. The sequence continues at coordinate 15,560,296 of CM070670.1, forward strand.
AACTAGGGATGGATCATGGATGGATTTTGGAGGCTGAGCGCCCGGGCATGACACATGGCCACATGGGATTTGGCCCATGTAATGGGCTAACAACCCATATGGCCAGCTCTCCAAGCCCACCGATCCACTGTGACGCTTGTCTGCCTGGGCTAGCTCGCTCCCATGGTCTACTGGCAGTGGGCATGAACTAAAAGTCCATGGCTCGTCACCAGTGAGAATGGGTAGATGCCCAGGTTAACCGGGTGGTGGCTCCACCCTTGGGCATCAGCTCCATCCAGGATTCCCTCCACACTGATAAGAGTACATTACCCTCAACATCTTGCATGACGATTCCTAGACATGCATTTAGATAAGGTAGATGCGGTTTTCAAAAGAAGATACTATATTTTTAAAAAAAAAATAACATAGATGTGATACTCTGGAGAAAAATCGAGTAGATGGGTTGCAATTTTGCTAAACTATCTAAATCTTTGTAAAGTGTATCAGCCTTGATGAATGATGTCTTGCAAAAAACTTGATGGATGGTGAGGGACTGAGGGCTAGTTTGTTTGGAATCGCTGCTTCCAACCATCTGGTCAGTCATTAAACCACTGCTCGTCCACCAGCTATACTAGAATCATGTGCTGCGTGCACCCTCTATTTTTTTATCTCTACCCTTGCCTACCTGAGCCCACTGTGTGCACCGCGTGGGACACAGTGATTGAACCGAGCACTTCCCATCTCAACACGACCATGGCTCCCGACTCGCAAGTCGAGTCCTTCCAAAGTTTTCACACCTCCGAGTTCCATCACCGTCAGCCTGTTCACCTCTCTCCAACTTTATAGTAAACAGCTACGACTGATGATATTTAACTATAAGTAATGTTTTTTTATGCTTTTTAAAATGACTTCAATGTCTATATAAATAATACATACAATAATGGTTCCAGAAGGCTATTCAAAGAAGCGGTTTTGAAATAGCCCGAAGAAACTATCTGGTTTGTCTCAGCCTCCATAGCTACCCTAGTTCCCTCCCCTGTTCGTGGTCGTGGCCTCCTCCCTACAGATATCCTACCCGCCCTGTCACGCCTCGCGACCGGCTGTTGAACTACTAATTGACCAACTTGTCCAGAGCAGAGACGCGAGGAGATAGAGAGGAGAGAGATTCGAGGAAGCGAGAGAAGGGGGCGATGGATAGGGCGCTCAACAGGTAGAGGATCCTGCTCTAGCACCTGGATCCTGCGGCCAACCCCGGCCCGGCCACTGTCGCCTCCACCATCTCCGTGAGACTCCTGTCCTCTCGCCTGGATCCAAGCGTTTCATATCTTTTGTAACATCCCAAAAATTTGAAATTTAAAAATGTGAAGCTTTTGAATTATTTTTGTAATATATTTTATTTGAATTTGGATTTTATGATGCTTTTTAAATTTTGGTTGAGGTTTCCAAAAATTTGAAGAAAGATTGAAAAACAAAATCAATGTTAGAAATGTCATACAAGGGAATATGCAAACAATGGAAACTCAAAAATTTAAATTTGAATCTGAAAAGATGCTCCATCAAAAGGAGGGAGAAACCTGAGTTAAAATATGAAATCTTATTTTGGAAATCATGACATAAATAGCAATAAAAAGTGGGTGAATAAAATACAAACACATATGCATATATATGTGTGTGTGTGTGTGTGCATATACAAATTGTGCAAGGAGGAGTTTAGCAATATAGGAAATAATAATAAAAATATGTATATGCAAAATTAAGTGAGCCAGCAATTAACAATATGTGAAATTATATACACACACATATAACCTAAATAATAATAAATAAATAAATACTCTCATTTAATAGTTGAAAATTTAAAACATGAATTTTAAGTGCCATGCAAAAATTAAAATCAGTAAACCCTAAAATAAATTAAACTGTAAATTAAAATAAAAAATATACATATAATAAAAATAGATTTTAAAGTATGCCTAGTCTTTCCTTCTTTTTCTCACTTTTTCTCCTATCCCCCACTCTCTTCCGCGCGGGCCCCGACTCCTGCCCCTGCCTTCTCCCTTTTCTTTCTTCCCCAGCAGCCTGCTCTTTTTCTCTCCTTGCGTGGCTGCTGTGAGCCCACGTCGACCTCCGCAGTGTGCGCCGGCTCCCTCCGTCCTTGCGCCCAATACCGCATGTCGCCGAGCCGCCCTCGCTCATGCCCTGTCGCCTCAGCAGGAATCCCGCTGCAATCCCCGCCTCTCTACCATGCCGCGCAATCCCCACTGGCCTCACCTCGAGCCGCACGTCGCCGCCCGGTCCTCCGCCCGGTTCTCCGCCGCCTCCGCCCGGTTCTCCGCGCCTTCCCCGTCCCTCAGCAGCCATAAGAAGCCCCGGCCTTCCCCAATAGCCTCACGCCTTCCCCTCTCTTTCCCCACCTTTTCCTCCTTCTCCGCCGTGCGCAGCTCCTCCACCGCCATTTCTCCCGCCGCTGCCTCCTCGGTTGGCCGCTCTCCAATTCTTCGCCGGGGAAGCTCCTCCTCGGCGCCCTTAACCGGCCCCACCCTCCAATTGAGCCTCCCCGCCACCCTAGCTCGCCGGCGCCGCAGGCATAACTGCGCCGCTGGACCGCCCTGGACCCCCTCCGGCTCAGTGAGCTCCACGGTGAGCCTCCCCGCCGCGCCCTCCTGCTCCAACCCCTCCTAATTTTGCGCTCTCCTGCCCCAGCTCCGACGCCCCCGATTCGTTCCCGCCACCGGCCGCTCGCGTCGACGCCGGCCACCCCGCTGCCACCACGACCCGCGACTACAACATCAACGGCTTCCCCACACCCAGAGCATTCCATTGTGCCGAGAACCACCGTCTCCCCGGCCGCTCCTCGCCGGCGACGCCGTCGGCCATAGCCGCCCGAGCCTTCTCTATTTTCTTCTTATTGTCCCTCCGTTTTTCTAATTAAGCACTGGTACTTCGTCAGGTAACACCCCGTGGCCATTTGGTTATATCGAGCGCGCTAACACCCATAGTCCTGAGGTCCTGAGTTTGATTCCCCAAGGCCGCACCCTTTTCTTTCTTTTGTTTTTCATTTTTCTTACTCCATTTTAATTAAGAAAAATTTAGGAAAAATAAGAGATAATCTAGGAAAGCTAATAAAATTTAACTAGGATATAAATGAGATTATTTAAAGGGTTTAAAATTGAATTAGTTTATATATGATTAATCCATATGGTTTGAGCAATCATCTAAGAGGCCAACTATTAAATTCAAAGCAATAACAAATAAATATGACTGTGGTTAAATGTTCAAACTTAATAAAGATTTCACTTAAATATAATATATGCCCTAATATTCATCATGTCGCCATTAAATAAATCCCCGTGGAAGATTTAAATAAATAGCGATATCGACTCAAGAATCCGTATGACAAGCCTTACGAGATAAATAAAATTTGAACTAGAAATAAATCTAAGCTTAATGCTAACAAAGGTGTAGGCAAGATAATAATACCATTAATTAAATTCTAACAGTGGGTTTAAATGAAAAATAATATTGACCAGTATAAATAGATCCTAATTCAAATTGAGCTAAGCCTAGTGCTAACTAAGGATACGTAAAATGTTGTACCACAAAATGCTATGAACCCAGACTTTAAGATTAATTCAGTACGCTAAAATTTTATACATAGCTAAATATATAACATATGTCCTGAATATAAACGCTCGACAAAATAATGCTCCGCGTCTAACCTAACTTGTGGAACTTCCTTGATAAATAAAAAAATAACAAAAGAGATTATTAATAAAAAGATCAAGTCATCGTATTCTACTAACAGCTTGCCTCAAATCACTCGAATCACCCATTAACTTATAACAAAACTAAATTGAGTTTATTCGGATTTATTTGGATCTTTTGAGTTACTTGCTTTTATGTGGATTCAGTCGCTTATCGCGTAATTAGAAACGAGAGCCCCGGAGAATCAACGAATCAAGCGTAATCAATAGCGAGGTGAAGATAAAGACCCGGAGCTCAAGACCGCGGTAAACCGCGCCAGGCGAGTCAATACTTTGATCATGCTGAACCTACATTTTCTGCAAACTATTTTTGTTTAAAGTATCAAATTGCATGCTGTTATTTTATATGCAAATACATGTTTAATTTAATATTCTAGTTATATGCCCTTTATTTAACTTGATTAATATTACACCTTCCTTGGAATATTTGCTTATGTGAACCTTGTCGCCCTAACAAAAATTATAATAGTAATCTTTCGAAAATAAGCCCGTAATTATATGCCATGCTTAATATTGCTTAGATACTCATGGGGCGTGAGAGCGCCCAAGCAACACTTTTAATCCTGAGAAAAATTGGTTGGGCAGTCATGGTGGTAATGACTGGTGTATGTTGGATATGGTTATTTTATATTCCCAAAAACCTCAAATTGCTTATTTATCTGGGCGGATGGGTTGGGGGTATGGTGCAGGGGTGCACGAGAGTGTGGTTTGTGGTGGAACCGCCTAGATATCACTAAGGACTAAATCTTGTCATAACCTCCTGTGTAAAACAGTACAACCACAAGTCTGTAAAGTACAATTTGGCTTAGTAGATTTACCAGACCCTAAAAGTCATCCTCACAGGTGGAGGTGTGAGGTAGTGCAAGCGGTTGTCTGTGTGACGGCTTGAATGGGACACTCGCAGAGGGTGAAGTTCTACTGTGCCGGGCTAGCAGGGGACGTAGCCAGCTACTAGACGTTCAGAAGGAGAACATCCCGCACAACGTATGGGACCCATCGCAAGTGGGAGCGACCCATAGGGTGAAATGATGGAAGGTGCGAGATACTTTGAACGGTTACTGTGATGGTCTGCTCAACCACATGACTAAGGAATCGTGTGGGGCAACGAGTTGATTGTCTCTTGTGGTGAAAGTGTACAAACTCTGCAGAGTCAAAACTATTCGAATAGCCGTGCCCACAGTCAAGGGCAGACACGGGAACTTAACCAGATATAGTTCTATTTCAAAAACTTTGTGGGTGGTAATGGAAAAAGTGAAGGGCAGTGGAAAGACCTGATTTGAATTGTCCTGGGTGTCATCCCAGTAGTAAGTTAAGCGGCTATAACGCTGAAAGATGCTTTATGGTGCGGATGCCATGTAACGGTGGATGGAATCTTGATCATTATTATTATTGCATTTTCTTGAACATTATGTTTTTGTTCAAAACTGCTAGGTCTCAGAAAATTTTTATGTATCATATTCCAAAAATAAAATGTTTTTCCTTCTTACAAAATGAAATATAGAGAGGAATAAATAAAGTCGTGAGTAAAGGAGATGGATATTTGTGGTAAAAACATAAAGATATTGGTGGACTTATGTCGATCATAAAAAGAAGATGATAGTGTAGATTCTGGTAGAAATAAATTAGTGGAGTCTAAATAAGTATATAGGTTAGATAGATGATTTAAATGATTTTTGGGAGAATTAGAGAGTGTGAAGGTAATTGTTGGATTACGTCACTGATAACTAATACTAATTCTAGAAAGATGTTGACAATATTGGGATTAAAAGAATCGACTACTAGATGGAAGAATTTAATTTCTGGAAATAATGGAGGAATGATAACAATTATTGGATTATAATATTGATTATTGATATTATTGGTGGATGTATACTAATGAGTTGTAGACTTGATCATCGAAATTCTTGGTGGATGTGTACTAGTGAATTATAAAGTAAGATTGATTATTGGAAGAGCAAGTTATGGTTGTGGATCAATAACAAAGGATTGGATTGTTAGGATTGAGAATATAAAAGGTATTGGTGGATCAATTAAATGATATTAGATAAATGATGTCACTACCTGTTTGGAGTTTTAGGCAGCAATTGATTGGTGGATTGTACAATTGATGTTATCCGATATCTGGAGTTTTAGATAGCACTGAATATAGAAAGTGTGAGTTTGTGGATTAATTAAATGATGTCACTCGCTGTTTGGAGTCTTGGACAGCAATCAATTTGGAAAAAGTATATTTGGTGGACTAAGTCAATTATAGTAGTCGCTAGGTGGAGTTTAGACAGCAACAATAACACTATGATTAAATAATAATAATGCTCATAAAAAGCAACTTTTGGCAAATAAAATAACTCGAGTCTCTCCTTTGATAAGCCATGCATACTATTTATTTGCATTCTGTGTATTGGCTCGCCGAGCACGGTGGTTAGTGTGCTCACACTCGCTCTCATAACAAATCTAGAAGCAGGAATCAGATCACCACGCTTCGGCAATACTTTTGGACCTGATGGCAGAGAAGATGACGATGTCAAGGGCTAGGTCGCGAACCTCCAGTTGGCTGCCTGTGGACATGTTCTGAAGGTCCCACCTGTGTGCTTCATTCTTGCGCTGCTGTAATTTAATGATTTCGGTCTAATTGGCCCATGAGTAAGTCTATTATTTTAATTATGCTACCGCATGATATGTAATTTGATGTCTATTACTGTAACTGTGTACACTATCTACTGATTTAGGGAATAGTATAGCTAAACATAGTAAATTTCGGATTATAAAATCTGGGTCTGACATCTTTATGTCCCCGTGGTGTTTGGTTCCAGATCTGCAATGTGGGTGGTGTTTTCTTGGTCTGGCAGGCGAGTGCGTGTGCTGCCGGGGACAGCGCCACGTACCACCGAAGGGCCTGCTTCGTCGACGACATCGTCATCGTCGCGTAAGTGGTGCCTTCCTGCCCCCTCCTACCGCCTCCTGGCTTCTGTTTGGATCAGTGGGCTCTAGCTTAAGCCTTTACTTGCCACTTTGCGAGCAGTGTGGGGATTTTTGCTTCGATTTTTATATCTTGGTAACAGGCTAACAGCAACAGTACTACTAATTGTGGAACCATGTAGAACGCTGCTAGTAGTACAAGTGTATACCAATGAATTGATGCAAGGCTATTTTATTCATTTTCTGTGTTGACGAAGTCCTTGTACGGTTTGATCGTTGTCACGTCAAATCTAGATATGACTAGTCATGAAGGTAGGCTGCATGTCTATTAAAAAGGAGGACGTTACAATGTGCAAGATTTTAAATTTTAACATTAGAAACATAGGAAAAGCGATAGAAAAAAATACTATGGAATACAAGAAATCAGAAGTGGGTTGTAACACTAGGTTCATGGTAGTAATCGAATAATTTTATGAATTGATTTTCTTGTTAGTTACTACTTACTACTCATAAACAGAGGTCAAACATATGTCTACCTTCGATGTCTTCAGTGCTTATAGGATAGCAAGTTGCAAATGTTGCCGCTACTATTAAATCTGGAATGTATGATATTGGTATGCTTTGTTGGTGATTGATTTTAAGTATATTTGTTTTGACACTATTGGTCAACTGAGCTCTGTTCTCTCCATTCAAGGTATTGCTGCTGGTCTGGAGTCCATGACAGTGAACCAAGTTCGTCTTGATGGGCAAGTGAATCCTAAAGTAAGTCAAATGTCAGTCGATGTAGCAAACTCTTGTCCTTAGATGCGTGTGTAAAGATGTTGAGCTGATAAAAAATGCACTGAAATCTCCAATTGTTTTAGGTTGAGCTATTTTCTCAAGCACGTGATTGCCTTCTCCCAATGGGCCTCATGTCTGAGAATGTTGTAAAATGGTTTGGCATAACACGATTGGAGCAAGAGGAGAATCAAGCTGTTGTAAGTTGCCTGATTCTCCTTTTTTTGGTGCACTTGTGTGTGTATGAGACTATGAGTGAACTGTCGCACAATATGTTTTTTCCTCTTATGCTTTTAAACTGTTGATGTTCAGGTTGAGTTTCACAGGAAGGTTGTGGCAGCTGCTTCTTTTGGTAAATTCAAAGAAGAAATCATACCAGTTCATACAAAGGTAATGTAGTAGCTTAATTCCAATCGATCCAAAGTTAGAATCTATTGTTTTTCCGTGTTTCTCTAACACTTTAACTATCTTACGAAGATCGTGGATCCAAAAACTGGTGCAAAAAAGGAGATCGTAGTCTCAGCAGATGACGGAATCTGGCTAGATACTACACTGGTAGTCCTATCAAAACTCAAACCAGCATTTTCTAAAGACGGCAGCACTACTGCTGGTAATTAGTAGGAATATCAAACTGGATGCAATTGTCTATTAGTTGTGTTTACACTTAAATATTAGTGTTGTTTTAACTCATAGGAAATGCTAGCCAAGTGAGTGATGGCGCTGGAGTAGTCTTACTAATGAAACGGGATATATGATGTGCGGCATATATAAGATGAGTTACATTTATACTCTATAGTCTGTAGAGAATTTTCCTGTCATAGCTCAAAAACATATGGAACACTTAGTTGTACTACCAACTTTATGGCTCAGCACTTTCTCTGTTAACCATTGAAGCAGAGAGGCTTATGATACTGTTAATCATTGTAAATTTCTGTTAAGTGACTCAACATGAGAGCTGAATGTGCAAATTTAGGAGCTTTGCGGCGGTTGGAGTCGATCCAGCTGTAATGGGTGTTGGTCCTGCTGTTGCAATCCATGCAACAGTGAAAGCTGCTGGTCTTCAAATTGATGATGTTGACCTTTTTGAGATTAATGAGGTATATATCCATCTAGTTCTTCCACTAGATTAAACTATATCTGCTGGATAATATTTCTTTGCTCCTGTATACTGTTGCAAAAAGTTGGAACTCGATCCAGCAAAGGTCAATGTTAATGGAGGTGCAATGGCTCTTGGACATCCACTGGGTGCTACAGGTATCTTTTTTCTGCTATTCACAGACGATTATATTACAGGTTTATTTGGCAAGCTATTTAAAAAACGTATAACAATGCTTAACCATGCTGTTGTTTTGATAATATTATTTTTGACAATTTCCAAAATACCTTCCAACCTACCTCTCTTTGTGTGCATGTGTTATGCTCTCTTGATCTCCTCCTGCACCCCACATTGCCTATTCCTGACTACCCCAACCCATCACCAACACCTTGTGTGCACCACTTGCTTGGACACTGCCTCACCCCAAACATCATAGTCTCGTACTCATGTGTGCTTCTTGTATACTTTGATATAGGGTCGCCTGATTTTCTCATCATAGGATCAAGATACTCACGTGTAGCCTCTCGAATTGTAGCAATCCTCCGTTGCCAATGCAAGAACGAACGCTCTTTAATTCACAAGATCACATGCGCCGGACTTCACGACCACCAAGCGAAGCCCTATCGAGCTCCCAATTCCCAGCAAAAGGTTGAACGATCTCAATTTACAAGAACTCCCAAATTTTTTTATTGGGTTTGATTTGGCTACCAAAATAAAAAAACATGCACAAAGCTCCCAAATTATCTAGTCATTCATTTCTTCTCTGTCTTCTCCGTCCGTTTCCTGTGATGGTGACGGCGCATATATACACCCCAACCTGATGACTTACGTATGGGCCTAAGAGCAACTTCAGCAGTAGCCCTCAAAACAGGGCCCCTACTTTTTATTTAAGGGCTCTCCCTACTTTTGAGGGCTCTGTTTTTTGAGCTACACTCCAGCAGGAGCCCTCAAAACAGGAACCTCAAATTCATTCTTAGAGGGGATGACACATAGGACCTACCCTCATCCTCATCCTACTTTTGAGGGCCGAGGGGCAAAAAACTCACTCCAGCAGGGCCCCTACTTGAGCCCTCAAAAGTAAGAGCTCCCTCCAGACCCCCTAGGAATGAGGGCTCGAGGGGGAGATTTGAGGGCCCCTTACTTTTGAGGGCTCAAGTAGGGGCCCTGCTGGAGTGAGTTTTTTGCCCCTCGGCCCTCAAAAATAGGATGAGGGCTCAAGTAGGGGCCCTGCTGGAGTTGCTCTAAGGCCAATTCCTATCTATTCGGTCCAAGGAAATCGAATAAGGACTCTCTAATTAATCTATATACTATTAATTAATCTCATTTGCTAATTATTCTCTATTGAATTCGGACTCAACTAAAACTAGAAACAACTCAGACAATGAATCAGTTTGGTTGCCCACAGCATTTGACTTGGACATGGGCTTCTTTGGCCATGGTGTTCACCATGTGGTTGGACTGAATGGACCTTGGGCCAGCCTTGTCTTGCCTCCCTTCCTTGCCGCATAGCACAAGCTTTTCTTTGCAGCCCATGCATGCAACAGCACGCATGCATGCATTCTTCGAGTCATCTTCTTGTATTCTTTCTTTGTAGTGTCCTTTCTCGCTTGCATTGGCTGTGACCTCTCTCGCCTCCCTCTCGGTTCTAAAGTCGTCGTAACATTCAAACCTGATAATGCACAATATAGGAACATGAGATAATATCCAATTATCATGAATAACAACATTAAGCTTAGTTAAGAATGAGTTCACCTGAAAACATTTAATGCGGCTCTATAATTCTTTCCAGTCAAATAATACTTTTAATGGAAAAGCGTAAGACATGTGCGTATCCGCATCATCCTTCCCTTCTTCAAGAAAAGCCGTCCTCAGCTTTTGATAGCCTGAAATTATACTAAATAAAGAATACAATGTGTATGTATGGTATATATATTTGTCAATTACACTTCTTCTGTTTAGCAGATCATGTACATCTGAAGGTGTAGTAAACAAAAAGAACAACACAAATGCATGGTATATGTATGAATCAATTTTTATGTCATTCTCATTATTTTGCACAAAGTATTTAGTACAACTGTACCCATAAAATTTATGCATTACAATATTGTCATTCACATCATGTCTCCTCCAGCTTGTAGTACGTTGCTTGCCTCTCAGTTGAGGGTGTTGATTAGTGTAGCTCCCTTTGGTGGTATGTACCAGTGACATTTCCATGTTTTCTCCTTGGCAGGTGCACGATGTGTCAGTACTCTTCTCAATGAGAGGAAGCGCCGGGGCAAAGATTGTCGCTTCGGAGTAATTTCAATGTGCATAGGTACATAACCATATTTCATTTAGGATATATACAATGGTAGAGACGATGGTTGTCTGTAACACACGTTTAATTACTTATAGATAAAACCAAAGACAACTCATACAATGAATTTTCTATATAGTTATCTATAATGATCTCATACAATTAATGAATTGTCTATATAATGGTATATATATAGTATGAAACTATTTATAAGACCATCTATTAAATAGTAAACAATATCTTTCTCTCTCCTCTACATTACTCAAAATCCTATGTGACATAGATTTATAGACAACTTATATGTATCATTGTATATGCAAAAGAATGTTCTTTCATTTGGAGAGTAGAATCGAACATGACAAGAACAACTGAATGCGCAGGTTTTAGGATGGGTGCTGCCGCTGTCTTCGAGCGGGGAGACGCTATGGATGAGCTCACTAATGCTAGGGGGATGCAGTCCCATAATTGGCTTTCCAAGGATGCCATGTAACTATACCATCAAATTTGTGCAACTGCTGCTATTGTTCTCAAATCTCAACACCAGGCGAGTTAGGGAATAAAATGCTTGTGTATCATCATACCTATATTATAGCCTGGGGGATTCCGGGCCCCCGGCGTGGCCACATCAGCTTTTTTGCGAATAAGCCCCTGTGTTTTCCGAAATTACGTAAATGTGCTCCGTTCTCGCAAAAAGGTCACTGGCAGGTTTTTTTCCGGAAAATACCCTCCACTTCACTGAAATTGCGTATTCTTTGTTGGATAGCGCCCCGCAGTTTTCCAAAATTACATATAGGTTCTTATTTACTTACGTACAAGTCCTTATAGGTCCTCAATTTTTTTACAAAAAAGACCTTTGATTTTTCCGAAATTACACATATGTCCTCGATTTTTTTATGAAACTCCCCGCGAATGATTGTCTCTTTTACTTCGGTTCACACGGTAGCTAGTGCGGCGTGCGCCGCGCTTACGCAACTAGTTTGTAATTCCGGCTGGGGGATAAAAAAATCTTATCAATGTTGTACTTGGTTAGTCGGATAATCCTTGTTATTTGGAGAGTTGTGTGCATAACTCAATATTGCAAGCTTCTTCATCTGAATAATTTTTGTCTATCTTTGAAAACTATTTGTGATATAAAATAAAATACCAAAATGCAAAGTGTCGGACATCTGATTCAAGTTAAACATACTATGCTTATTGTAATTCAATTAAAATGTGGAAATGATTGTACAAAATGTTGCCCTCCATATGAAAAGTTGAAAACCGTCGTTATCTTTACATAACAGTTTCCAAAGAAACTCTCAACAAATTTCTCTCAACATTTTAAACTCCCACCTTATCTCTTATAAAATCGATTTTCCGAGTGCTAAATCACGGACGTCCGCAGGAAAACTTATCTCGCGAACGCCTGCGCTTGTCACCTACTCTCACCTGCTAGCATTGTTTGGCTCCTAGGCGAAAGCTGCGAACAATCGAGCACAACGCACAAGGTGAGAGCGATTGACTACAGCAGTTCTTCCACCTTCCGGCAAACCTAGGTGCCGTCACACACTGTGTCACGTAACACGGGCTTCATCGCTCCAACTGGATCATAGTTTAAACTTTTGGCTGTGGTTTTTAGCTTATGGTTGAAATTACACCGTAGCGACTGTTAGTTTTTTCTGAGAAAAATAAGGGGAAAAATAGAAAAAATGACGAAAAATATTATATTGTCACGGGCAATACAAAGGAATAAGGGGAAGTAAAACAAAAAAAAACCAAAATTAAAAACCGACACGTTCTAAGTAGCTTTCGACTTAAATAAGCTAAAAGTCAAAATAAACTAGAAATTGAAGCTGTTTGGAGTAGGCTTCATCCCCCAATTCTTCTGCCCACATATTGTTGAGCCATATGGCTATCGTCCCATCATTGCCTCAATAACACTGCCTTAGTTGGAAAATTCGAGACCTCCCATGTGGAAGTCCACGATTTCTTTGATTGAAAGTTATTTTTGAGTGCATTTTTGGATCTCGAGTGGATATTTTTCAAGTTGAAAGTGATGGTTTCTTCTAGGTTAAAGGTGAACATTCATGTTGAAATTTTTTTTCAGTAGATAGTCCTAGGTTATTTGTGTTCGAAGTTTGATTTTTTAGTTGAAAGTCATAGCCATTTGCGTTGACCGTGCAGTTTCGATGGGGCAACGGCTAGCTCGTTGATGGAAGTGACAACTGTGGGAGAGGCAGGTCAGCGAGCGAGGGTGAGAATGAAAAACTGAGTGTTCGCTGGTTTGGTTAATAGGGGACATCCACCTATTAGCAACTCTTTGTATTGCAATGATTCGCGAACCAACAATAACCAAACACACCCTACCAAAATTTAGCTAGATTTTGATTGCTCACAATTTGGCTAAAGATTCACAAGAAATATATATGAGTGTGTTTGGATTGTTGCCCCGTTGTGCCAAACCAAAATTTTGGCTAGCTTTCATGGATTGGCTACCGTTTGGATTGATGCCAAATCACTGAAAATTTTAGTAAGACAATGCAAAGCAAAGGCAATTCGTGGGCAAGCAATTTGTCACCAAAATTTTGGCTAACCTTGATGCTGAGGTGGCAGTAGCTGATTGGTTGCAGTAATTACACTTGGTTTTTATTAACAAACTTCAAACGATAGAATCTTCTAAAATGTGTATCTGATTTGTGATTCGTTTGCATCATCGTATTTCTTGCGATTTAACCAACAAAAAAAAGATACGTATTGGCTATATTTTTGTGCAAAAACAATTAGATACCATATAAGACCCATATGCCATACTCACATTTGGAAAAATTTTGACAATCTTTATAGCTATTGGCATGATCATAATCTAAACATGTCGACTCTACCAAAGTTTTGATCATACCCTCACTTTGGCACAAACCAAACATACCCTTAGTCCAAACTAAAACAAGCAACCCTAGTGTACAACTCATCATCCTTATCTCTTCAAGTCTCCTGCGTTTTAAATTATCCTGGTATTCTAATATATTCTAGAATATGGTTCGCCTGGAATTACGTGGTTAAAATTTGGATCATTAATTTCGTAAAAATCTATAGATTGACGGTATGAAAACAATGTTGCTAGATTTGTCTTAGAAAATGATTTCATTATTTTTACTACCATATTATTTAAAAACCTTGATCCAAGTTTTTTTTGGAGACTATGAAAAGTTAAACTATTTATATTTAGAGACAGAGAAGTATTTATTCACATTTAACCCATTACTTTTCAATATAAAAATATTGCCAATTTTCATTGTCATCAGGATAGCATGGTTTTTTTAGAGAGCGAGTAAAAAGCATGATCATATTTGCTTTATATATCTGGCTTCTTAAACAAATTACAGACATATCATATATTCTATTTATCTCATATATACATCTTTGAGACACTTTTCCCACCGCACATCCCCTTCCTTCCGAAAACTACGGGCCTGTTTTTTTTAGCTGCGGCTTATGGCTTTTGGCTGTTTACGGTACAGATTACGGAGAGATCGATACTCACTTGCGATTTTGGCTGTTACAGATGTTGGGCTTTTGACGTGTACTACGTTTAAGAGCAAGTATAATAAGCCTACTCAGCCGGCTGAATAGAGGCCACGTCAAAAAAATCGCGTGATTTGGCAGAGAGAGAAAAGAGAGAAAAGAGCGCGCTTGACTCCCGGCCGGTGAATCGCACCACTGGCCGTTCCCGGCCAGTGGTGCGAAAGGCGGCGCCGTTCCCCCGAAATCCTCGCGATCCGTGCGAACCCCGCCGTCCGCTCGCCGCGCGCGCTCCCATCGTCCCTTCGCCTCGCGCGCGCCAAATCTGCCGCGCCTCGCCAAAATCGCGCGAAATCGATTCATCTCACCCCAAATCGATTCCTGCGCGCGCCAAATCGAAGGATAAAGCTCCAAATCATTCCAAAATCGCCACCTCCCAAACCCTAGTGGCGGATCCGCGCGGAGCCATAGATGGTGGCAAATCCAAGAGGACCTCTGCCGGCGCCTATGGAGATCCGCGCGCAGCCTCAACCCGTCCCGCCATATGGACCCAGCGCTTGGTTTCCAACTCCACCTACGCAGTCAACGCCAGCTTCCTGTGCACCATGGTGGCTCGCCGGGCACCAGCAACTAGGCCTGGCGGGTTCCACACCTCATGGCTCTATGTGGGCGCCGCCTGCCTCTGCATCTTCTTGGTCTTTGGCTGAGAATGATGATGACTCTGATGTGCAGGCATGGTATGAATCCTCTATTGCTTATGAATTTCTCAGTTACTTTTTTAATCTCTTGCAATTGCTATGCCTAATGTGCCATCGTTTGGTTATAGTTATTTTATTTATTGCTTGAACTGTTATGCCATGTATTGATATTTAACTGAATCACTTGATTGAAGATGACTGTGTTATGCTTTTGACACTTAATGGAAATTGAAAACTACAATTTTTATTTTAGTATATGAAATACTATAGGCTGTGATTACCGTGAATAATGGCTTATATGTGTCCAAGTTTTAACATGGAAACGTCAAATTAGAGATCTAGGTTTTCAGCACAGTTCAACTTGGTAGAGATTTGGACAAGAATAGGCCATGAAAACTACAATTTTTATTTTAGTATATGAAATACTATAGGCTGTGATTACAACATTTGAATATTATTGCCTCCTGACAGAAAGTGAAGTTTGATTGTTTTGGAAGTGTTTGTGTTGTCGTATATTTGCCTTCCACTTCTTGTCTATATTGTAGTCCATATAAATCATAATGTGGACATTCTATCATAATCTGATCTGATGATTCAACGTTGATTTGTTCCCATGGGTGATGCTACAGCTGGTTAGCACATGTGTCATTTTTGTTAGGACTAATGTTGTGTTCTGAAAATGTATGATTCTAGAGTAAAATGTTGTGTGATATTCTTGTCTTTCCCTTGCCTGCATTTGTCATTAATTGATCCAAAGCTATTTAGGTTTTGCTATTATTCTGCAATATGTTTCATATATATTTGGCCTATGACAGCATCAGAATGATTCATTATGTGTGTGAGGTAGAATAGAAATATGTTTCATATATATTTGGCCTATGACTACAATTTTTAACATGGAATTGTCAAATAAGAGATCTAGGTTTTTATTCAAAATATAATGTGATCTTCCCTGTTTGCACCAGCATGTAGATCCTAATTGAGAGTGCCGAGTCAAAATCCAGTATACGAAACTTCCCTGTTTGGATTTTATGCTATGAATATGTCCACTCTAATACTTACTGTTGAGTTCCTCCATATGTTAAGGAAGTCTTTGGTCCTTTTAACGACCTTTGAAATGGCGTCTACAAGAGATGATTAGTTCATGTAGACAAGTTTGATGTAGTGCATTTTTTTAACAGGGGACCAAATTCTCACCCTCCTGGTGGTTTCTTGAATTTTTTGAATAGCAATGGGAGCAATGGGAGTGCATCGCAGGTAATCAGTGTCGCCGATGACGACAACGATGGCAAGTGTACTAGGACTGAAAAGCGTTTGCTATGGACAAAAAATGAGGATCTAAGATTGGTAAGTTTTTTTTGTTACTAGCATCCATGTGTTACATTAATAGCACATCAGTAAACATCTTTTGTTAATGTTGTAGGTCAGTGCTTGGATAAATAGTTCCAATGATCCTATCCAATCCAACTACAAGAAGAATGATCGATCTTGGAAAGGTGTTGCTGATATCTACAATAGCACCACCCCAAAAAACCGTGTAAGGCAAGTCAAGCAAATCAAGGATCACTTTGCAAGAATTAAGAAACAGGTTGCATGGTTTTGTGGTAGCTGGAAGGAGGCCAATGCTCTATGGGGTAGTGGTGAATCGATGCGAGATATAATGGATAAGGCAATGAAATCTTATGAAGAAGAGCACAAAAAGATGGTCCATTTATATATAAGCATTGTTGGGAGGTTCTTCGTGATGAACCAAAATGGGATGCCTATTTGGAACGCCTAGAAGACCTCAGTAGGACAAGAGAAAGTTACGTGAAGAGGAGGATGTGGGAAACATTTCTCTTTAGATGATGATCTTTGATGAGCGGCCAATAGGGCGCAAGCAAGCTAAGGAGCAGCGCAAGAAAAAGAAAAAGGGCCAGCCCTGTATAATAGACCTTGAAGATGAGCTTGACAACTTTGTAGATGCTCAGAAAACAGCAAATGAATGCCGCAAAGAGATGTTAGAGACACAAAGGCGTGTCTCTAGTGAGAATCTTGAAGCTCGGAAGTTGCACACCTTGCAGCCAAGGAGAACAAGGAGTCAGTCATGCTAGAAACGTATCGATCATTGTTGATGCAGGACACAACAAAGATGCCTGAAGATGTGAGATCAGAGCACGTGCTAGCGTTGAAGTGTCTGCGAGAGAAGTTATTTTAAAAAAAGACTAAGGTATACAAGGTTTTAACTGCTAAATTATGTGCTGCATTTAGTGTAGACTGTGCTGCATTTTATTTTTAATAGTATCACAAACTGGTAAATATAATGCAATTCTACATGTGACCTGGAGGATGGATCTTGGCAATGGATTGCTAAAGTACTTGGTATTATTTCTGAAAAGTAACACATAGGAAGGTTAACCAGAATGGATATATGTATTTCTGTTAAGTTTATACCATTCTTTTTTGTTTGGGCATTTCTAACATTCTAATCTGTTTGCATCCTACTTTCATTGGAGTCTGGTTGGCATATGAGTATATCTTACTTTGCTGCAGAACCACTCTACCCCGAGAGTATGTTTCGTACAATATTTCGTATGAATAGGCGCCTCTTCCTACGCATTGTGAATTCCCTTGGTCAGTGGTCTCCCTATTTTACTTATAGGGTAGATAGTGCTGGTCGAATAGGGCTTTTACCACTGCAAAAGTGTACGTCAGCCATGCGCATGCTGGCTTATGGCAGCCCTGCTGATGCTCTTGATGAGTACTTGAAGATTGGGAAGTGCACTGCATTAGATTGTTTAGACAAGTTTGCACGAGGGGTGATTGAGGTGTTTGGTGGGGAGTACTTGCGACGCCCCACACGTGAGGATGTTGAGCGTTTACTTCAGGTTAACGAGTCTCGTGATTTTCCTAGAATGATAGGAAGCATAGATTGCATGCATTGGCGTTGGGAGAATTGTCCTTTAGCATGGAGGGGGCAATTCATCCGTGGTGATTATGGAGCTCCAACTATAGTCCTAGAAGCTGTTGCTTCTCAGGACCTTTATATTTGGCATGCTTTCTTTGGAGTTGCTGGGTCAAACAATGACCTTAATGTGCTCAACCAGTCCCCACTGTTTTTTGATGCCTTAAAAGGAGAAGCCCCTCAAGTTCAATTTTCAGTCAATGGGAATGAGTATAGCACGGGTTATTACCTTGCTGATGGTATATACCCAGAATGGGCAGCCTTCATGAAGACTATAACACTTCCCCAAACAGAGAAGCACAAGTTGTTTGCCAAGCACCAAGAAGGGCAAGGAAGGATGTGGATTGTGCTTTTGGGGTACTACAGTCCCGTTTTTCTATTGTTCGTCGGCCTGCACGTCTATGGAAAAGAAAGAGTGTTGGAAGGATCATGCTGGCTTGTGTGATTCTCCACAATATGATAGTAGAAGATGAGAGAGAGGATGCTACTATTCATATTGACTTGAATGAGAATCCAAGGGCATCCTTTGCTCTACCCCCTGAAGTGAACACTGGTGGTAATCTGTGCTTTGCTGATGTGTTGCGTAGAAAAGCTGCTATTCGTGCTCGTCCACAGCATACCCAGCTTAAAAATGATCTGGTCGAGCACATTTGGCATAGGTTTGGTAATAGCCATCCTAACTAGTCAATGGTAGAATTCTGAAATCTGCATGTTTTTATTATTTTTTCCCCTTAACAGTGAGAATTAACATGATGTCTTACATATATCTTTTCAGGACTGGGCATGGCGTGCTGAATGTTGCAGATGCTACTTGCAGGTATCGACTCTAAACTTTTGTAGCTACTTTTCAGGACCCATATGTTCTAATTTTTGCACTATTATGCTTGTAGTGTTGTGACTTTTGATGCAAATGGGCTGGCTGCTCCATTCTACTAAAGTTCAGCTATCAACTATGGCTTCATGCTTCTATCATCGTCGTCTAGATCAATAAATAATGGCCTGTGTGCCAGCGAACTTATTTAGTATTGTTTTTAGTTAATGCTTTTCTATAAAACTATGTGATCTTCAAGTGTCGTGACGTGGTGCTATGCCATTAGGAAGTATGGGCTCATGTGCTGCAGGCTTCATCAAGGTATAATCATAGCATATTGTGCTCCTTCTGCATGTCCAGTAGTGGAGCATTATATTTTTAAGGTCCACCAGATTGAGTATTGGATGTTTTAATTTTGGTGGAAATTTATAGTACTTCTCTTTTTCTCAGTTAGTATGGGAAATTTTAGACCTTTTGTCATCAGTTATGGGTCATATGTTGTGCTATATGTCAAAAATTTTGCTGTTTGTCGGTTTGGTGTATATTCTAGTAAGGTTCAGATTGCGGAATATGCTAGCAAGCTCCTCAAGGGTAATAGCTCTGGTGACAGAACCCCTCAGAACCAGCACATTCTACCTTTACCAGCACTAGATAACACGACCTCAAATGAACAAAATACCTAACCTGCTCATGTTGCTCCAGATATAAGCACCCGAAAATTTGATCAAGAGCAAGGCTAATAACTTGGCACAGTTTTGATTACTACGTTTTGTCTGTGTCACTTGAAGTTCTGTATCGAAGCATATCTTTTGTGTATTTTGATGTTGATTTTTATCTACTGAAACTTGTTCTCTATAATTGATTGTCCTGGAAATTCTTGATTCAATTCAAAATTATAAAGATGTGGTCATTGCACTGATATACGCATTTGTGACTGTTTTGATTGCATATATATACATGTATGTAGATGACCACATCTTTATAATTTTGAATATGCAAGATAATTAAGGCCAGGACGGTAAACATACGGATTCAACGGCGATGATGTGAGCGTCCACAAATTCATCTCAGATTATGTTGTTTGGTAAAATGGCATGGATGAGCATATCTGTTATCTAATTGAATGAGCACATATGTATGGCCACAAAGATGTAGATCACAGCAAATTGTAGGTACATGTAAGCATTAAATACTTACAATCTCTACTGCAGCCAGTCAAATAGCTAACTTATAATATGAGTTGGCTCTATAACCGGCTGTATATGATATGGCATTGTCTTACCGCCTTCAACTGGCTAAATTATTAGCCTTACTCTAACTTGTAGATCCTATCTTTAAAAAATATTCTATTTAAAAATTAGGTACTGAAGCGGTTAGGAAGAGCCGATCGACTTGTGGCCAGCCGAACAGCCCTAGGTTTCACAGCCTTCGCCGCAGACCCGTTTGCAATATGAATACCCTAGAAACTTTTTGTGAAAAGAAGTTCGTACCAGCGGTACCTTCCCGTCCAAAACATTATGGCACAAAATTTATTTTCACCAACCCCAACACAACCCATGAAGTACAGCAGATTTAAAACTCAAAAACCTTTTCTACTCCTACCAAGCAAGATTTATTACTACCACGGAAGGGGAGGGAGGTGGGAGCACGGTCTCAGTGTCCTGTGGGTGGAGTACTACGCAGGGAGGAGGAGAGAGCAGAAGACCCCCCCTTTCCGGCCATTTTCCCCCATTCCTCCCATCTCCCTCGCCGCCTCCCCCCTCACTTTCCCCACAAAACCCCACCACCCCCGCCCGCCTCCGCTCCTTCCCTCCCCTCCGCGCCTCGTCGGCTCCGTACAAGGGGCTCGGGGGCAAGGAAAAGCCGCGAAAACCCTAGCCGACAGAGCCCCGCGCGGCTTCCGAGGTAACCCCCGCCCCTCCGGCTCTTCTCCCTCGCGTTCGGTGCCTTGCCGTGCTTTCTCTTCAGCAATTGTGCTGCGCGATCGGTGCGGTCTGGGAGTCTCGCTTCTCCCTCTTCGTCGGCCTTGACGAGGCTGTGGCTTGTGGGCGGGTGGAATTGCGGCCGCGTCGCGGGACGTAGGCCTCGGATCGCTATCGATCTGGTTTGTGCGTTGTGCTTTTTGGGTGATTTAGGTGGAGTTGGGTTCCGATTCGGCTGCGCCGGCTTGTTCCTGTGGGGTGGTTCGTCGTGTAATGCTAAAGTGGTTTGGGAGAATTGCGGAAGAATTTCTTGCTTGCTGATGTGTACTTGAGCTGTTGATTAGGGTTTAGTGACGTGTCAGCTCTAGTTTTGGGTTGGTTGGGTTCGGTGTGACTCTGCGAGTTGAGATGCGTTTGGTGCCCTGAAATGTTCGGTTTTACGTGTGCAACTGAGCATTCTATCGACAATGGTCTGGATGCAAACATTTCTGCAATGTTGTGGTCAACTCAAGGCGTGTTAGGTTCACCGCATGTTGCTGTGGTTTAGTTCCTTGGTAGATGAGATATGTTGCCCTGCAATATTGTTTCTGTTGGGTTGGGATTTGACAGATGGCAGTGCATTTGGACAAACCAGAATTTATCCTGACTTGAGGTGTCTTGCTTTGTTGTGTGGAGGAATATACTAATGTGCATTGTGTAGACACAATCACATGTTGAAACCATACCTATTACTTTGATGCTGATCTACAGTGTGTTTACGTCGCTTATATTTATTGCAACCTTGGGTCGAACACATCTTTGTTCTTTCCGGTTGCATACGTTCTTTTTTCTAGCCTGCTTTTAAATTTTGTATCAAAGGTGAACAAAAGGGGTTGTGCTTTAATTTAGTATAGTAAACACGTATTTGCCTTTTGAGCTGGTATATTATATGCAGCAAGAAACAGGCTCCTGGTCCACTCACCCTTTAATCAAACCTACTATTATGTTAATTGTTGTTATCATATTCGTAATAAATATAAGCGACGTAACAGTTTTTTTCTTTGCTTTAATACCTGTGTAAATTTGCATTCTTATTTCTCTTAATTTTAATTTTTTGTTTTCATTGTATTGTGCAGAAAAAAAAATTATGTTTGCAAAGAGTATACCATATATGTTTCTGTAGCCACAAATGATAGTGAACACTAACCATGGATGAGAATGAAATATCTGATGATGGGTTAAATAAAATGGAATCTATTCACACAATTGGACAGCCAGGAGAAGATGATATTGCAATTATTGAATCTGAAAGGGATAAAAATAAAATTGGAGTAGAAACTAACATAAGAGACGTCCCCTTTGAGGATCAAAAGGAGCATGAATGTGGAACAACGGATAATGGTGTGCCTGAAGAAGCATCCACTGCAGATGATGATTCAGATAGTGACTCGTCTGAATTCTTTTTTCGGGAATCAGACAAGGAACAAGCTTCAGGGTCTGATGCTGAGGAGGAAGACATTGAGGTGTGTACATCTAATTAGCTATTTCAATATCTATGGCTGGCCAACTTAAGTTTTACCATGTCCAATTTTGAGATCATATATTTTCAATCAAGGGGAAAAATATGTTCACCATTTGGACCCATAGATGAATATAGCAACTTGACATGGAACTCTGGACAACACTTGTTGATGGCCATCATTTAGTATGTTCTATTGTTTGCTTGATACAGTTTTCTCTTTATTCTTATTCCCTTTATTTTTGCACCACTTTTATGTTGGCCAGACAGACCCTATCAATGTTAGCATATCATATATGCTGTGCTTCAACATTTCTATGATTGGTTTTTTTAATGTATTACATTTATTATGATAGTTTTCTTTCTCTTTTTAATCAACAAACTTAAGCAATTGGTTGGCTCAATTCAGCAGATTGAAACATAGACAGGTGCAAATAACTTGTTCGCATCTGTTCTGCATTATATCATGTTCTGCTCAACAATCTGAAATTTTGATGTGTGGATTGAGATTTAATAGAGATTTATGGTTTGATTCAAATGTGAGTTTCATCTGTTCCTTTTGTTATCGCTTCTCTCAAAAGTTTCAAATTGATTTGCTAACAGGTACCTCTAACTGAGGAAGTCGTCGAAGAATTAGTCGCTGAATTCCTTGATGTCGAGAGCAAGGTAACCTTTATTACCTCTGCTGTTTTATGTATACCTTTGTTTTCCTTAACATTTTTCATTTCGTTGATTGTGTTCTTTGGTAACACTTAGGCTGCTCAAGCGCAAGAATCACTTGAAAAGGAGTCGCTGGAAAAAATTGAAGCTGAAGTAAGATTGGAGTTATCCGAGAGGCTCCAAGGAGATGCGGTTAGTAAATATGTTTATATTATATTTTATAATTTATAATTTGTTAACTGTTAATCTCTCTATGCACTGATATCTTTATTTTCTTTAAATAGTTGGAGTTAGCCGTGTCAACTGAGATGGAGCAATTCAAGAAGGAATGGGAAACTGAACTTGATGATTTGGAGATTCGCAGCGCTGTTTTGTTGGTATGCTTTTGCTTGCAAGGGATTTTTTTGGCCCATTAACAAGTGATCATTACACGTCAGTGTTACATTCGTTCTTGCCAACATTCCCATGTGGTGTGTCAGATGCATGTCCTAAATGCTCGCGCCTTATAAATAGGGACATTTTAAAACTGAATCATATTGATTTATCCAAATGAAGACTACGCTTCCTTTTTATTTATCTTAATATTTTTTGAAGGAATTATTTATCTTAATATTGATAATTTTAGGGCCTGTTTTTTTTCGGCTGCAGCTTATGGCTTTTGGCTGAAATTTTTGAATTTTGGCTGTTTACAGTACATATTACGGAGAGACAGATACTCACTTGCGATTTTGGCTAGTACAGATGTTGTGCTTTTAACGTGTAGATCGTTTAACTTGTAGACCCCGTCTTGAGAAAATACTCCGTTTGAAAGTTAGGTACTGTAGCAAAAGCTAAAAGCCGCCAGCTTTTGACTTAAAGAACAGGCCCGTACTCACATTTATGGTATTTCTGAATTAAGTATAAGTTTTATAGTTCCTTAATTAGATTATCTGAAGTTCTGGACCTTAATAAAACATAGAAACAAAGGTGATAAGTCTTAAAGTTGTTCCGTCATGGGCCTCATGGTTCTGTGCCAACTGCCAAGTGTAGACCACAACACTGGTCATACAAAATCGAAACATATTTTTACTCCTATGTTCTTTGGTATATGTTTCTTTAATTATCTGTCGGAGCTATTACTTTAAGAAGGCCAAATATTTCGTTAGGCTAAATGATAAAATTGCAATTTTAAATGCAGGAACAACTTGATGCTGCTGGCGTTGAACTTCCCAGCCTTTATAAGTCAATAGAAAGTCAAGTTCCAAATGTTTGTGAAACTGAAGCATGGAAGAACAGGACCCATTGGGTTGGTTCTCAAGTGCCTGAAGAAGCTAATCAATCAATCAGAAAAGCTGATGAATACCTCCAGTCCTGTAGACCTTCAAGGAGGTAATGCTGGGCCAAAATCTGGCTACTCCTGTGTTTTGCCTTTTCAAGTCTGAGCTTTGATTCACTTGCTTCAATCAGAAAACATGGGAGGCTGCTGGAGGAAGGTGCTAGTGGCTTTCTTGCAGGAAAAAATCCTGTTGGACATGATGGTTCTGTACAGTGCCAAGAGAAAAGTTGGAGTTCATTCAATGAACTTATTAAATCTAAGGAGTGTGCCAAGAATACTTTTGGAAGTAGTGACTGGGCATCGGTTTATCTGGCCAGTACACCCCAGGAAGCTGCTGCCTTAGGTCTCCAATTTCCAGGAGTTGATGAGGTGCTACCTTAACTGATCTGTTGTTTGAATTGTGTAATTCCACTAATGCATTTATATGAGCTCATTCAATAAATTCTTGAAATTTCATTCTACTTTTGTAAAATCCATGATGTTCTTAATCTTATCTATTGTCCCATCGAGAGGAAATGTAAAATATTTTCGTCTATATTTCCCTAGTGCTCAGGAAATGTAAAAGTTATATATATTGCTTGCGGTATTCATTTATTGGAAACGTGCAATTTGATTGTATTTCTTTAGGCTGGTTAGTGCAATGTCAGATCAAATAATTGACAAGACTAAGAAAAATAACATATACCTTGTATGTTTGTGATGAACATGGTGTGGTTGCAAACCCTTGTATGCACAGCGCATTGGTGACCGATCGTGTTGCCCAGTTTTTTTAACTGAAAACGGTAGGAGCAGTGTTTTCCAGTTTTAGTATTCCTTTCGTTTAACAATGTATCACCATGTTATGCATGCTGTCACAATTTGCCAACTTTTAGCGCTAATATGTTCAGAAAGTGTCTAGATTGGTCTTAGGAGCTTTATTGCCAAAAGTACTTTGATGAAATAATTCCATTAAAGTTCCAATTATTATTATTTTACAGGTGGAGGAGATAGCTGAAGTTGAGGGTGCTGTTGGTGACATAAAAGGCATTGATGAAATAGAGCTTTCTGAAGAACAGAGGAAAAAATACAGAAAGGTCAGTTGAAACTACGTCTGCAGTGCTACAGAATTAGCTAGCAGCCTAACATTTGAGGCACCTAACATTTGAGGCAGCAACCTTCTTTGTGCTGATGTTCCTATCCTTAAAAGTCTCCTGTGTGCATGTAGTAATCATTTGATTGTTTGTGTGCTTATTTCCATTTTTTACTCAGATTATTGCCTACTCATTGTGTATTAACACCTAGGTTCTCGTAGTATGTTCGAATTGTTTCTAGTTTCTCATGGTGGACAATATAATTAGTAAATTCCCAAATGATATTTTTAGTTACATGTCTACCTTGTTAAAATGCTGATCGCAACTGGTATGAGTGGTACTGTTCACCATGGGTACTGCTCATGAGTGGTTAGTTCCCTTTGCTAGAGATTAGATTGATTTGGTTAGTTTGAATGCTTATCTTCGGTTAGTTTTCTTGAAGTTAGAGATTATTTCTTAGGGGTTAAGTCATTCATATAAAAAGGATAGCATTGTATCTTCTTTAGTCAAGCAAAGATGAATTAAGCAAAGTCCCCTAGTCCCTAAAGTCTTGCCGTGGTCTTTCTTTGATCGGCTATTCTAGACCTATTCTTTCCCCGATAGGTGCTCTCCTTAACCTAGCGCCGTTCTACTTCAAGTTGCTACCGTTTGAACTTCTCCGATGGATGTTTACCCCACAACAGCAGCTCATATTAACTGTGTATCTAAGTGTTTTGTGCTGCCTTGCTTTAATCCTTGTATCTATCTAGTAGTATATACCTTTCCTGATTGTGCATTATGGTATGGCACTCAGTACCTATGTGGTCAAAATGATTCTCTGATTAATTGCAATACTAGTGACATTGTTTAACAGCTGAAATTTGCTTATATTTTGTTCAGTATGCAATTGTATTTTTTTTCTTTCAGAATTTCTTAACTTACGCAAATGTTATTGGGAAACTATGATATACCATCTATGTAGGTAAGAGAAGATGATGATGCAAGGACAACAAAACGCCTGCTGCATCATTTGAAAGAAAGAAGGACAAGAGGCCGGCGTAAGGTAACTGTTCAAAGTTGTATTTGGTGTGAGCTCTGTTTTATTTTTTACTCAATTTGATATAAATATGAATTATTGATTGATTCTTGTTTTCTTGGTTGCACTGCTTTACATTTAATCCAGTCTTTCTTATTTTGTAGGAGAACATTGGTTTGGTTTCGTCATCAAATGGACGCTGTGAGCTGCCTTCTTCATCAGATAACGGTGTTTTTGATGCCAATAGTGGCCTTCCTACATCTGAAAAACTCAAAACTGATGAAAATGAGGTTTCTATTGAGCCGCTGAAGCGCACACGTGAAGATGATGATGTTGAGCTTGACCAGAAGAGGTCGAGAACTGTAATAATAGAAAGTGATGATGACAAGCAGATAGATAGCAAGCCAGCTTTGCATATCCAGGGTAGTGAGCGTAGTTCAGCAGAAGTTGAAAAGGTGGTTGATGTTATTGATCTTGGCGATGAAGATTTGCCTAAAGCTTTCAAGTGTACTATTTGCACTGAAATGTTGAATGCCCCTGATGTGCATCGCCACCCAGTACTGGATGTTACTGTTTGTGGATCTTGCAGATTTCTGGTGATAGAGAAGAATCGTCTTGAGGTGAATACTTACTTTGTTTGTATATAGTTTTGAACTGATTTCAAATAACATTGGTTCTTTTTGGGGTGATGAACTATGCATTTGTACTCTTCTTAGAAATGATGTTTGTTTTTAATACAGGATCCTGTATCTGGTGGGTATTGCACCTGGTGTGTACAAAGTGAACAACTTCGAAGTTGTAGTTCTTGTAAGCTGCCTTTCTGTACAAATTGCTTGTCAAAGAATTTTGGCGAAGAATGCTTATCGGAAGCTAGAGTCGCTGGTTGGCAGTGTTGCTGCTGCCTACCCAGTCAACTGGAACACTTAATTTCTGAATGTGACAAGGCCTTGAGTGGTGTTGAATCTTCTGATCCTGAGAGTGACAATGTAGAGCTTTCTGGAACAGAAAGCAATGGTCCTGTTAGGTATGCCTTTACCATTATGTTATTGATTGTACCACAGCTCATGACTCTTTAGTTTCCATTGGTTCTATTACTTTGCTTTTCCAATATGGATTTTTTTGAAGCTTTTTCCTAGCTAATTGTTTATGCAATACGTTGTCAGCAAGCGAAAAAGCAAAAAGAGGATACGGAGAATCATGGATGATACAGAACTTGGGGAGGAAACAAAGCGTAAAATTGCAATGGAGAAGGTTTGTAGTCTTTTAGGCTTACACCTTTATTTGATATGTATATGTATGTGTGTGTGTGTGTTTGTTTGGAGCTGTTCAGGTTGTAATTTAAACATTCTTTTGTAGGCTAGGCAAGAACATTTGAAGTCCATGCAAGAGCAGTCTGCCAGCAAGTTAAGGAGCAACACCATTGGAGCTTCCTCTGGAGCTGTATCGGAAGTCTTTCTAGAAGATGCTGGGGATGGCCATATAGTCAACCTTGCCAGGGAGGAAGACGAGGAACCTATTAGAATTCCAAGCAGCATATCTGCTAAACTGAAGTCTCATCAGGTCTGCCTTCCAAATATACTTGACATTTTCTGCATTGTTCATTCAGCTTCATAATTAAATTTGATTTGTAAAACTCTACAATGGAAATGATATGCTCACTTATAACGTGTTTGCATGTTGAAATATGCAAACAGAAATCCTGGGAGATGTTTTTTTTACTTTGCTATTGTATTTTTGCTTTTAAAATGGTTAGCGCACCTTACATGTGATTGTTCGGCACGTGCTATCCTGTCATTCTCACATCAGCCATGACTTGAACCCATACTGGTACAGGGACTATATCTGACCAAATGATATTATGGTATTTCAGGTATCAGGAATAAGATTTATGTGGGAAAATGTTATTCAATCTGTTCTAAAGATCAAATCCGGGGATAAAGGTTTGGGGTGCATTTTGGCGCATAACATGGGCCTTGGGAAAACTTTTCAGGTTTGCGTGGACTCTATTTATTCATAATATATTTTCTTGTCATTCTTTCATTACATAATTCAGATACATTAACATATTTACATGGCGATTAAATTATGTGGTGGGGGCTATTTTATGAAGGTCATTTGACCTTTTTAGTTGTCATACTGCTATTGGACTTGCTAATTGTTATTATTTATCTGGCTATTGTTACAATCATTCAAGATGGACTTTGTTTTGCCTGGTTCTGTTTCCATTGCATGAAATATAGTGGAAGTTGTATTCTTATATTTATGCATTTGCACTTTGCAGGTTATTACATTCCTGTACACGGTTATGAGATGTTCCCAGTTGGGATTGCGCACGGCACTTATAGTTACCCCTGTCAATGTTCTGCATAACTGGAGGAAAGAGTTCATCAAGTGGCGTCCGGCAGAACTAAAGCCTCTTCGTGTGTATATGTTGGAAGATGTTGCGAGGTGCGGATAATTTTCTTGTAATTATGTTGTTGTGTGATAAATGCTGCTAAATTTTTTCGCCTAATGGGTGTAACCTGGATCCTTTCTGGTGCCAATAATTCCAGATTGCAAAAACTTGTGTGCCGTACTTCAATTGGTATGACAAATTGGCTTATGCAAGACTCATTATAAATCTCACCTTGTGAGCCCTAAGGAGAAGCTCAAGCTTCCCTGAATAGGCCAATCTGTTATGTTCAAACTGCTATTGATATATTGAATTCTACCATGGAACTTGGTAGGTGATTTATATTTTATAGTACACACTTAAGCTTTGATTGCTTTTTTATTTTTAAATTTTGGTGCAATACTAAGTTATTAACCCTGAAAGAAAGTCTTAAGTTTTGCCTTTCTTTTTGTACAGCTGGGCTCTTTTCCCCTCTTTTGCTAACATTTTGGAACATTAGCTGGATTTTCCTTTATTTCTTAAGCTTGCTCACAATGCTCATTTGGTTGGACATGAAGTTTTATATTCCTGGACTTAATTTACACAGTGTTTGTGAAAAATGGAAAGTTACCTAGGTTTTGGAACAAGCCTAAGTTTTAGCTTTTCAGTGTTATGAAAATGTTACTGGACTTCTTTGTATCGTGTTATTTAGGCGTGTGCTTTTTCATGGCCTTGCATTATTGCATCTATTGTATTCATTTTTGGACTTATTTGTATTGCGTTATAAAGTGTTCTAAAAACGGGTCTACTAGGCCGTATACAAGTGACGGGTGCCCCTACCTGTTAGCTGGTTATTTGCATAATTGGGCTGGTTATACCGCATAATAGGCCGATTATGCCGTATAATCACTGCTAGGTTGGGTGACTGGTTGAGTACCGGTTACCGATTTTTAGAACCTTGGTGTTATTTAGGTATGTGCTGTTTCATTGCCTTGCATTATTGTATTCGAAAGTTATGGTGCTGTGTATTTCTCACCTTTGGCTGCATGGGAATTGCCACTGCCTTAAAGCATCTTTACAAATGCAACAAAACATACATTTTACTCTGTTCTGGACTTCTGGTACTGATGTAACCTGTAGGGTCGATGTATCACTAATACGATGAAAATATGCCTTTTTGTGCTGATACTGTAATGTCTGCCTCTGTCTATACTGAGAATATGTCATGGAAATATGGTTTCCCGTTTCACTATGATTGTGATGCGGTGTTTCCAATAATGAATATTTATTTATTTAGCATTGAACAAGGCATCTCCCATCTGACATTTGTTTTTGCAGGGTGAAAAGGCCATATTTACTTACCAAGTGGCGAGTAAAAGGTGGAGTGCTTCTCATTGGTTATTCATCATTTAGAAACTTATCCCTTGGAAGGCATGTGAAGGACAAAAATGCTGCAAATGAGATTACATATGCTTTGCAGGTGACATCCCATGTATTGTGTTGTAATTTTATATTTTTTTATTGTTTGTTTCAAGCTTTTATGTTACGTCAACTTGTAAAATTTTCCTTGTTCATCCATAATTCACATCTCCTTTCCCCCCCTTCCTTTTGGTGGCTATGTACTGAGGTTTCAAACACAGCCCCACTTTATGTGGTAATATAATAATCTGTAGATGTTCATGTCTAGCATGAGTTATGATATAGTATGTTTTATCCCAACTTTGTTATCTTTTAGTTGTGGGTTTGATACAGCTCATTTACATATGTCACTATCAGTGTGGGCCAGATATTCTTGTTTGTGATGAAGCACATATGATAAAGAATAGGAGGGCTGACATTACACAAGCTCTGAAACAAGTAAGGACACAAAGAAGAATTGCGTTAACTGGATCACCATTACAGAATAATTTGATGGAATATTACTGCGTAAGGAGCTGTGAACTCATACTATCATTCTGCTTTACCGACAGTATTTTGATGTCTAATAGTAGTTCTTCGCTAATGGCTTTTGGTTTCATCCTGTGAACAGATGGTTGATTTTGTCAGGGAAGGTTATCTTGGAAGTAGCCATGAATTCCGTAATAGGTAAACTAATGCTCTGTTGGTGCCTGTTTGGAAGAGGGGGATTGCTCTAGAAATTTATAGGATTTTGCTCTATCAGGTTCCAGAACCCCATTGAAAATGGGCAGCACACAAATTCTACATCAGACGATGTCAAGATCATGAACCAACGGTCACACATTTTGTATGAACAACTGAAAGGCTTTGTCCAGCGAATGGACATGAATGTCGTGAAGAATGATCTACCACCAAAGAAGGTTTTTGTTATCACTGTAAAGCTCTCTCAACTGCAAAGGAAGCTATACAGAAGATTCTTAGATGTGCATGGTTTCTCAAGTAGTGTTTCTTCAGATAAATCTTTTCAGCGCAGTTGTTTCTTTGCCAAATACCAAACGTTAGCCCAGGTACAATGGCTTTGCATCTTTGTGCTTTTTCTTAGACAAAAACAAGATGGAGTTGTTGTCTTTCTTCTTCTTTTTGTATTTCATTGGAGTGAATATGGTAATATTCTGTTGTAGCATGATTGTAGTTGTTTACTTTTTTGTTTCTTATGCTCAACAATATGTTGAAGTGTAGATATGGAACCATCCTGGTCTTCTCCAGATGGCTAAAGAACAGAGAGGAAGTGTGCGCCGAGAAGATGCTGTGGAGAATTTCCTGATGGATGAGAGCTCCAGTGACGATAATATTGAAAATTACTTGCCAAATGGAGGTAATTTATTATCTGCTGATCTTTCTTTTGACAATACACTTCAAAGTCTGGCAAACCTGCACAATTCAGTTTTTATTCAATATCCTAGTTAGTAAAAAGTAACTTCTTTTTATATTGTATTTTGAGGGACTATTGTTTTGTTTCAAACCTGAAGTTCCTCTGATATATTTGTCCTTCGGTCTTTTGTGGGAAATTTACACCTTGTCTGAACTTTTTTTGTAATTTGCACAGAGAAGCAGAAGAGTAGAACTGATCAGCAGTCCAAGAAAATGGACTTTGTGAATGAGGTACTTGAATATATTGACTATGAAATTTTTGAAATTTCCAATTCTACGGTATTGCTAGAAATAAACTGTCATGAGATTCTGCTGTACTTACAATATTTATCTATTTATGCTTTGTAGCTGTGTACTGGGTCTGTTTGATAATCTGATAATGTCTAATTAATCAAAACACAGACGGACAGTGAACCAAAGTATACATGTACTTTAGTGGTGCAATGCTCTTCTCCCACACATTCATGTCTTTGGTTCTTTTCCTTGTAGGAAAGTAACTGGTGGGAGAACCTTGTAGATGAGAATACATATAAGGAAGCAGATTACAGTGGCAAAATGGTCTTGCTCCTCGATATCCTTTCAACATGTTCTGAATTGGGTGACAAGGCGTTAGTGTTCAGTCAGAGCTTGACCACTCTGGATTTGGTGGAGTTTTATCTATCTAAGTTGCAAATCAAAGAAAAAGAAGGCAAATATTGGAAGCAAGGCAAGGATTGGTACAGGTATGCTTCCACACTTGATTGCATTTCTTTTGTACACGAGAACTATACAACTATTTGTTTGTTAGTTTCACATGTCCATTTTTTTTTAAACTTTGATCTTTTGACATGCTTGTGAGATAACAAACAGTACGTCACTTATTCTGTCAGTTTGTCAACATCTTGGATTAAGATATTTTGTTACTGCGCTGTAAAAGATGTTGGACCTAATGCTTTGTATGCATGTACACATGTGGCTGTACCAAGTATGATCACTGTTCTAAAAGGCGGGCTGGGCGGCCGCCTAGGCCCCGTCTAGAGCGCCTCGCCTAGGGGTGTTGGGCGGGGAGGAAGCGGCGAGGCGGCGAGGCGGCCAGAGACCACAAGAACATCAAAACGGGAACGGGGACCAAGGTTCCAAAAACCGGAACCGGAAGAAATCCCGATCGTGGCCGTAATTGTAATCGGCGATTCTGGAAAAACCGTAAAACCGGTCACAATTTGAAAATAAAAATTTGAATTTTGAAACCGGTAACCGGAAAAACCGGCCGGTAACCGGAAAAACCGAAAAAAACCGGCCAAAATTCGAAAAATCAAAAATCATACTGGTAGGTTTTTGTTTGCGGTCTCACCGAATCGGCGATTTCGGTCGTGCAGAATCACGGATTTTGAACCATGACGGGAGGAGGGGAGAAGCGCGGCTGCGGGGAGCCGGGGAGAAGTGGCTGCTGCTGACTGACTGCCGCCGCATGGAGGCTGTCTTACTGCAGGAAGAGCGCGGCCTATGGGGAGGAGCGCGGCGGCCGGCTGTGGGAGCTCGGGGGACGAGGGGAGGCGGGTGGTTAGGGCGAAGAGATGGGGAGGCGCGGCGATCTACGGGGAGAGGCGGGGAGGCGGCGGCGATCTACGGGGAGGCGGGCGCGGGATGCGGAAGAGGCGGCGCGTCTGCGAGGGGAGGCGGCGCGATCCGCGAGGAGGAGGCGGCGGTGATCTGCGGGGAGGCGGCGGGCGCGCGGGCGAAGGGATGTGCGGGGGAGGGGAGGCGGGCAGTGCGGGCAAAGGGATGTGCGGGGAGGCAGGCGGCGCGGGCGAAGGGATGTGCGGGGAGGCGGAAGGGAGTTAGGGTTAGGGTTAGATTTATATAAGGATTGATGACTTGATCTGGGACATTGGATTTTCATCGGACGGTCTAAAGTCTGACTAGTTTTCTTGAACATTGGTTATATGATTTGATGACTCGATCTGGGATGTTGGATCTCCATCGGACGGTCTAAAATCTGACTAGTTTTTATCTAAGCATCAAATATATATTTATCTTCTGCCAGTTGTCCTCATTTTTAATTCGGCCGCCTAGGCCCCGCCTAGGCTCCCTAGGCGCTAGGCCCCACCTCGCCGCCCGCCTAGCGCCTTCTTGAACATTGAGTATGATGCTTATTCCAGTAAACTAAAAAAAAAGTAACTTGAAGACATTTGCAGTTCGTTAGTTACAGTTTAACATTACAGAAAATGTAGCTTTTATTCCAAGAGCCTTCATGGATTCATCACTGTGCTAAATACACCTTTGGTGCCTTCCGGTTTTTGGCCGGAAAGTTGGCCGTTATGTCCCAAAACCCTTTCCAGTTAGCTTTTGGAATTTCACTTTTTTTTTGCAAATCTAGAGGATTAAAATCTAACTAACAAGTAATAAACATATATCACTGAACCGAGAGTTCAGAAAACCGGACCCAGACCACTTCTATTTTACTGACCGGTAATTGGTGGTTTTTTAAAGCCCTGGGACTGGGTAAAATAAGAGTGAATGTAACTTGTGTATTTGTGTTGTTTTCCACCTGCTTGACCTGAGGCCTGAGCTGTTTTGTTAAGAATTGGGAGGGCAAGGTTATTAAGGCGAGACGAGGCAATCCATCCGTCTCACACCTTTTAAGTGGTAAGACGTGAGGTGAGGCAATGTCTTACACATCTTAAGGCGCTAAGGGGCAGCAAATAAAATGAGCATTTTAGCAGTATATATGTACCTTGTTGTTGCCAATTCTTGAGCCCATGTAGCACCCGTCCCCCATTCCAATTGTCTCCCATGATTCCACCCCCCTTGGCACTTTGCAAGTTTCAACATATAGATTGTTATAAATGTAATAGACACATTGTATTCCGATTAATTGAGTAAATACGGATGGAGCAACATACCTTATTGACAATCTCTCCTCTCTTCTCTTCTCCCAAGCAACAAGCCACATGAATAATGAGTAACATAAGTCCACGGTAACAATTAAGTGAATCCGAGATTAAATATGAGCAACATAACAAATTAACAAGCATGACATAAACGACATAAGTCCACACAAATAACATAGGTGATAAGTCCACAAGCTTAGAATAGTCTAATGGCATAATAGTAGTCAACAACACAAAATAAATATTCACGAATTTCTACAATTTATGTCTAACTAGCAAAATTAACAGGGTAATTAGTTATGCAAACAGAATGATTTAACAACAGTATACTAATTTATTTGCTCACGCTTAATCTCCTTACCTAATCTCTCTCTCCTCCTTTGCTTCCTATGCAGCCGAACACTCCAGGCCACTCATTTTTCTTTCTCTCCATTTTCCTCCCTCTCTCCTT
Source organism: Dendrocalamus sinicus (assembly GCA_036346575.1). Lineage (NCBI taxonomy): Eukaryota > Viridiplantae > Streptophyta > Magnoliopsida > Poales > Poaceae > Dendrocalamus > Dendrocalamus sinicus. The sequence continues at coordinate 15,595,073 of CM070670.1, forward strand.
TTCTCTCTCCTTTTCCCATTTGGCTAAGTGTCCAGAGCCACTCACTGGCTCTTCTTCCTTTGCCTTATCTCGTCTTCTTGCTCTCTATTTCTCTCCTCTCTCTCTCTCTCTTGTATGCTTTCTTTATTTTGCTTCCTTTCTTGCTCACTCCAGCTAGCCGAATAATGGGAGCTTCCAGCCACCTGCGCCTCCAGTTCGGCTCTTGGGCCCATCCCTGGCCCCCTGCTCGCCGGCCTCTCTATGCCGTAGGCCTACTTAGCTCGGCCTCCCGGCGCCGCCTCACTCGGTCTCCTCCGAGGCCAGGAGGGAGGGGGAGGCGGGGAGGCTGGGTCGTCGCCGGGATGGGGATGAGGGGAGGGAGGTGGAGGCCGGCAGGGAGGGGAGCCGGGGAGGGAGGAGGTGGAGGCTGGGAGGGAGGGGATGGGGCATACCTGGAGCGGAGAGGCAACGGGGATGGAGGTGGGACGGTGGCGCAGCACGGCAGCGGTACTGAAGCAGATGGTCGTTGGCGCGCCGCTTCGGGGATGGTGGCGCCACGGGGATGGAGGCGGGTAGGCGGCGCTACTGCACTAGGGTTTGGCGTTCACGCGATAGGTTCCCTCATTGGCCCCCCCTCATCCCATCTTTTTATATTCTCCTTGTTTTTTATGTTTCTGGGGCGTCCGCCTCGGTCGTCCCGACGTCTATCTTCGCCTAAGTGACGCCATGGCCGTGAGGCGGACACCATAGACCTTCCTAGCAAGGTGACGGCGACGCCTTAGAGCTCCCCAGCACCTTACCGCCTAAGCGTGCTTAGGCAACGCCTTAATAACCCTGTGGGAGGGACTAGGAACTGCCTGCATAAGCATTACTGTTTGGATAGGGGGAATTTTTTGGAATTCGAACTATATCCTGAAAGAAAACTCATCCAAATGCCCCTAACTTGCTAAAACAAGAAAGTTATCTGTCTTTTTGTATCTTTGCTAAGCCTGTTTATTTACGTTTGCTGCTCAGTAAATATACCTTAGGTGTCTACAGACTTCGCCAGTAGTGCTAACCTGCCAGTATGATTACTCATTGCAATAATGGAAGAAACATGAGTTGGGATAATTTTGCATCACTAAAGGCTTTGATATGGCAGCATTGTTGATACCAAAGATGATAGTGTTAAGCCAGCATCTAGTTCCACAAATATGGTGTTTATATTGAATATCTAATTGTGCAAAGATGATAGTGTTACCGTCAGGATCTTGTTCTGCAAAGATGGTGTTATCATCAATATCGAATTTGGCAATTATATGATATTGTATCATGCTGAACAGGCTTGATGGGAGCACTCCATCTTCTGAGCGGCAGAACCTTGTAGAGAGGTTTAATGACCCGGCGAACACAAGAGTAAAATGCACACTGATATCTACTCGTGCTGGATCTCTGGGTATCAACCTTCACGCAGCAAACCGTGTGATTCTTCTGGATGGTTCATGGAATCCAACACATGATTTGCAATCCATTTATCGGGTTTGGAGGCAAGACCTTGTTGCATGAATTGCTCATTAGTTGCATTTTCATGTGATTATTTGTTTATTCGCACTGTATATTCTTTCCAGGTATGGCCAGACCAAACCTGTGTACGCTTACCGCCTAATGTCACATGGAACAATGGAAGAGAAAATATACAAGCGGCAGGTAATTTGACATTTGCCTTTTTCTGAGTTGGGGTTATCGGTTCAAACTATCTAAGTTATTCTTTTTATATGGTAAATAAAGTTTCTTGTTTCAAAACCTTAGCAATATTAATTCATTGGGTATTAATAGGTGACAAAAGAAGGGCTGGCAGCAAGGGTGGTGGATAGACAGCAAGTGTCTAGAACAATCTCCAAAGAAGAGATGTTGCATCTTTTTGAATTTGGTGATGAGGAATTATTGGAGCAGAGTGAGAGTGGCTTTACTATAATCGATCACACTAAAGTTGGAACCGAGAAGCTATCCACTTCCAACACCAGTGAAACTGCTGAGCTTGTACCTGTGGACAGGCTCATGCTGAACTTACGTAGTGATCACTCGCGGTAATGCTCAACCTATTACTGTAGATAAAGAGAAACTTTATCATGCTCTAAATCTATAACTCAACATTTTAGAACTCGTAAACTAATCAAACATGTACCACTTGTTGATTTCCTAGCTCTGCTGTAGCCTTTATGTCAGACTTTATTGTTCTCTGGCTATGAGTGTATAGATGTGTTAAGCAGCTGTTGGCAGGGTAACATCTGTTTCAAATTTTCAGGTGGATTGCTGGCTACCATGAACATGAAGCTCTTCTGCAAGAAAATGAAGAAGAAAAGCTTACCAAGGAGGAACAAGATATGGCATGGTTAAGTTTTCAAAAATCACAAGAGGGGGAGGTGGTACCAAGGAAAACTGCACATGATCCTGAGAGAAAACTAAAAACGAGCGTTGTTCTGAGTCTTCCGACAGGCACCAACCGTCTGCAGCCACCTAAAGTTACTTCAAGAAGCCGGCAACGTAAGGTTAATTCGAACAACCAAATGAAGTGCAAAAATCTGACCCACTTGCTGACTCTAAGAAGCCACGGCACCAAAGCTGGATGCACGACGACCTGTAAAGAATGTGGCCAGGAGATTAGTTGGGAGACACTAAACAGGGACGGTAGATTGAGGTGATGTTAGACGACTGAAGTCTGTCAGGCATTCTACACGTTTTTGTTCTTTTGTAAATCTTAACTATTTCTCGTAGTATGCATTGTGTATGCTAGGATTTTAATGTATAGAAAAATCGAGACGGAAATGGAAAAGGCGTTTTTGGGTCCACATGGTAAACTGTGTCAGTTTCAATTCGAATTTTCACCTGATTGGTGAAATATAATTGTCAGAAGATACGTTTCTTTACTCATGTCACGGCACTCCATCTATTATTCCTTTTCTTTTCCCTTTTTGCTGTCTCATTGCTGGGTGACATTCAACAGTAAATGGGAGTGCCTCGTATTTGAGAGAAATCAGGTATTCCATGCAAGGCAAATTCCATATTCTTATTCCAGTGAAATTCTGAATGCTTGTACCCTGTATGAAGACGTCTTGCTTTGTTTTCTCTCGTTTGTGCTACATATGTATGTACGTACGTACGTACTTCAATTATTCAATTGTGCAATTTATCATTTGGTTCTGAAACTCTTGCACGAATACACAAAAATTCGGTGCACGGTTGCGGTTCCATTTTGTGCCATCATTCTCCGCTTCCTCCGCTGAGTGAGCTTTCAATGTTTTGTTGCTCATCACGTTTGCAATAATTATGATGTTTTGCTCACTAATTCGGGTTTTGACTGGTGAGTTTCAAATCTGCCAGGAATACTCGGCTTAAAAAAGGGGGCAAAATTCAAAATTTAGTGATCGTGCTCTGGATAAGTAAATTAATAAATTTTGGAGGGTATCGCCCATCGTGGCACTGCCAATTGTTATACCATGTGCAAGCCTTTCGGAGCAGCGACAAGATTGTCATTTTTCTAAAAAGATCCATTTTTTATTAATATAATGTAAATAGACAATCTTTTAAAAAATTATCGCTTGTCATTTCAATTTGAGACATCTTTTATTGCTATTTAAAATGATGACAAAAGTTCTGTCGTCGAACCAATGAACGACCGAGTGCATTATCGACATCATGGGTTCTGTTGGTGACAGAGAGACTAATGTCAATTGAAATGGTGATAGAAGCACCACAACTTCAATCACCATTTCAAATAGCGATAGAAGGCGGACTATAAAAGGCCAAATAACTGATTGAAATTTATTTTAATTTAGTAAAAAAGAAAGTGGGGAGAAGACTAGAGGAGAAAAGAAAAGAGGGGGGGGGGGGGAGTAGAGGAGAGGGGAGGGGAGCAGAAAAAGGAGTTGATCTCTGCATCCTAGATGTGAATTTTCTGTCTCTTTGTAGATTTTATTTTGAAACTGCAGTAGGTGGATATGCTAACCTTAGATGGGATGTAAGGGCTGTGAGCTATACATGACATATCGTCTAGTAAATTTTATGTAATACCTATATCCACCTTAGATTTAGAATATTCTTTGAAAAGAAGAATTTCATAATTTCATATTCTTCTATTAGCATATTATAATCATTTTGAAGAGATTCATGTTCTTTGTTCAAAATCTTATACTTAGTTTTCTTCTTTCCAAGATATTCATTTAATTTTTCTAGTATATCCATCAACTCATCATAAGAATATTCATCATTGTCATTATCACTTTTTACCTTCTTATTACCTTTTACCATGAAGCATTGAGTTGATGTTGATGGACTTGTGGATTCTTCATCGTCGGAGCTAGAGGTTGAGCGTTCTTCTCCTGATATCCACTCTTGTATTCAATCCTCATCGGTTGAGGTGTACATTTCATAATCATCTTGAACTTTGGTCCACATCTCATGAGTGCTCTTAAGATTGCATATTGTATTGAACACCTCTATACTCAAATCACTAAATAAAGCATTAGCTGCTTGAGTGTCGAGATATAAACATTTCTCTTCCTTAATAGTTGGAGCAAGTAGATCCTTTGGAGGAGAAAAGCCCACATCTACAATCCGTCATATTTTCAGGCTCATGTCCTTAAAATAACCTATCATGCAGATTTTTTAATTATCATAATTTGTGCCATCAAATAGAGCTGTGTAATCTAGGTGCATTATATTACTAGTCGCTATCCTTTAACTCTCTAGGCGGTGAAGCCTAAAAAAAGAGAGACCAATATCTGATACCACTTGTAAGATCGAGGGGGTCGACTAGAGGGTTGAATAGATAGTTTTAAAAATTTCTATTCTATCAATTATTTGGTTAAACCAAGTTTATAATATGGAAGCTTAACTCAATTTGCTTTAGTACAATAAGGCCTAAATTAACTAGGTTCACCTAAGTACACCAACACCTTAAGTCTAAGTCAAAGTTTGTAATCATAAGATGACAAGTAATCAATTTAATTATACGAATGTAAATTGCTTAAATATAAATTGAGCACAAAAAAAAACCACAATGACACAATTACTTTTTACCGTGGTGTTCGGAGACTTACCGGTCTTCCCCAGTCCATGTTGAGGTAAGCCAAATGAATTGGATAAGCTCCACGAATTAAGCCAAACATCTCAATCCACTAGTGGTAGCTCTTTCACACTACGGGTAGGTGAGTTTCAATCTTCACAACTTGTCGGGTCTTCTCACAACCATCTTTGAGAAGATCACCACGCATAAAGCCTCGAACACTATTTAGGAGTCGGCAACCTTCAATAGTAATAAGTCAAACCCCTTGCTTGATTATCACCATGTGTAACAAATGCAAAAGCTTAAGTGGATACTAAATCCACCACTAGGTGCAATAAATGCAATCTAGAGTCCTTTTCCTTGCTCACAAGGTGCAACACATGCACAATTGAGAGGAGAACTTCACACTAACTCAAGAGAGTGAAATAGAGTGCCAAAAATCTTACCCCAACGAGCCACAAGGGAGTATTTATACCCCCACACCTTGAAACTAGCCGTTGGGACTGAAAACAGGATTTTTGATGGTACCGCTGATATAAGGTCGGAACTACCGCTCCCTTCACAATGGTAAAAAAACTAGCCATTCCTCAGCAAATCCGATAGTTCTGCCACACAAAGTCTAGTAGTACCGTTTTGTGGTAGTACCGCTCCATACATGCGGAACTACCGTTCTCACCAGGGAGGAGAAGAGTCCCAAGAAGGTGTCTCTCTAGAAAAACATACTGATACACAAGCAGTCATTCCATAGTTCGGTAGTACCGCTCACACAGAGCTGGTAGTACTACTCGCAGATAGGACCACTCACACAGAGCCAAAACTACTGATCGTCGACCACACTGGTCCTCGACCACGTTATTTGGTATGACCACACAGGTCACCGACCATATCGATCTTCGACTACGTTGGTTTTGACCACACATGTCTTAACCGTGTCGACCATGTCAATCTTTGATCATATCAATCTTCGATCACACAGATCTCCGACCACTGTTTCGATCTTTGACCACGTTGTTTTGATCACGGCGGTTTGACCACGTTGGTTTCGACCAAGCTGGTCCGACCAAGTTGGTTCAATCACATCGATCTTCAACCACGTAGATCTTTGACCACACAGGTCATCGATCACCTTAGTTCTACCACACTGGTCTTCGATCACGTTTGTTCGACTACTCAGGTCTTTAACTACACAGGTCTGCGACCACCTTCGTTCGATCGCACTGGTCTCCGACCATGTTGGTTCGATCATTCTGGTTTTCTGACCACCAACAAATGCAGTAGTACTATGATCACAACGCCGATAGTTCTGCCCAGCGGTAGTACCGCACAACACACTGCGGTAGTTTTGATTTTCCTGAGAAGTGCATATACTTCAACAGATTTTGTAAAACACATTTGCAAATTATAATATCATGCACACAGGGTTAACCATGATTCCCAATGTAACACCCTAGAAATTTGGATTTTTTGGGAAATGAGTAAACCCTGAACTATTTTGGAATATATTGGTCCTTGTATTTGAGCTCTGGTAAATTTTTCCTTGGACTTTGGTTTGAGGTCTCAATGATTAAAAACAAAAATGAAACAAATGTGTATGAGAATGTTAGTAATAAAGAAATAGAGGCCAAAGGATTTTTAAACAGAGTTGTGCATAAAGATATAAACCTATATAAATAAACAAATAAATAAAATAATAGAATGGGCACAAGCAAAATATATGTAATTCTATTTTAATGATGGGTATTGACAAAAGAATTAAATGAAATCAAGTGGAAGAAATAAGTAAACATGTGTGTGTGTATATGTATATACAAGCATAATTAGGAGCCCTCTTAATCTGTATAAATACAATAGGATTGAGTGTAGTAGCAAAGGATAAAAATAATGGGAGAATTGGTAATAGAGATAACAATGTAATTAAATAAAAAAAAGAGTAAACTTCCGGCCAACCTGTAACATCCTGATTTTCAGAGCCTTTTTGAAGCTTTTAAAATAAAATTCACCATTTGAATTTTTCTGGAATTAATTAAAAGCTTAAATGAGTTTTTATGAATTAAAAGGATTTAATATGAATAATCCGAACATGAACACTTGCCAAAGTTATTTTATTTGAGTTCCTGTGTCTCAAGGAATTTATTGGAATTTTCTGGATTTTTGGATTTATTTGCTATTTTCTAGAGCTCAAATGAATTTATTTGAATTTCTGAAAAGAAAAAAAGAAAATCCCAACCGCCGGTGGGCGAAACCCACCACCGCCCACCAGCAGAGCCTCACCGCGCCCCTCGCGCGCCACGCGTAGCCGATCCGCCGCGCGCGCGCGCGCTTGCCCTGCTGATGAGCGAGCGCGTGTCGCCATCTCGGCCGCCGCGCCACGCCGCGCGCCATCTCGGCGCGCCTTCGTCGAGCGGCCGGCGGTGGGGCCCACTGTCGAGTCGTCTCGACCGGACTCGCCCCCGTCTCCGTCGGGACGCGCGCCGCCGCTTCCGTTTTTCCTCCGCCGTCTCGAAGTCGAACGCCTCGGCGTCCGTGTATTTAAGGGGCTGACCTCGCTTCTCCCCGTCGAGCGCGCCGCCTCGCCGCGCTCTCGCCATCTCGCGCGCCCGGCGTTCGCCGCCGACGCCGGCGTTCGCCGCCGACGCCCGTGCCTTCGCGCCGGCTTCGCCGTCTGTGCGCTCGCCGTTCGTCGCCGCCGGTGAGTTCCGCCGCCGCCGCCTCGCCGCCGCCGCCGGCGATCGCCGCCGTCACCCTCCCGCCGGCGAACTCGCCGCCCGTGCCCACGCCGCCGCCGACGCGCGCCGCGCCTCGGCGCTCCGTCGCGCCGCCTCGGTCCCCGCGCGCCACGCCGATCGACGCCCGATCGCGCGCCGCCGCCGCCTTCGTGCCGGGTCTCCGTGCGCCGAGCCGCTGACACGCTGGGCCCACTTGTCACCGTGCACCGTAAACCCGCCGCATCGGCTATGCCCGATCGGTGCCACGTCACGTAAAACCGCCACGTGTCGCCCGTCGGCGACCACGTCGGCACTCACCGCTTGCGCCAAGCCTTGATCCACCGTCTTGTTCCGTGAGCGAGCCTACCGTGACCCAGCTCTCCATGCGTCCGGTCCACAAAGACAAGTGCAATTTCCGATTTTCCCGATTTTCCTTTAGATCTAATTTTCCAAGAGCCCGTTCTCCTCGTCCTAGCTCCGATTGACCCGTTCTTTTCCTAAATTCATCTAAAATTGAGCTCTACCTTTTGGTTCAGGTTTGAAAGTTTTGGAGTTCATTTGAATTTTATTTGAATTTATTTTGTCTTTTCGTCTCGTTTTTCTCTCGTTAGATCGCGTGTTCGAGGAGCGGAAGTTGGATTTGAAGACCAAGAGCCCTCAGTGAGCAAGGCCAAGGCAAGTCGTGTCCTTTGATCATGTTGAACCCAGTTTTCAAATCTATTATGTATTACTTTGTTTTAAATTATCATGCATTGCTATTTTATTATAAAACCCTTGTATTGGTAGTTAATAACCTAATTGATTATTTTCTCCTTGATAATTTGAATACCATGATTCTATTGTCACCATAGGATGGGAAATTACTTAGTGATGCAATATTAGTTGTCACATGGGTTATGTGTTTAATTGCTTAGCCATGCTTATTATTAGTTCGCTGGGATCTATCATCACATGTGGTTAATTAATTTGATTTAATGATATACTTGAACGTGGTGGTTAACCACAGTTATAAAATTTGTATGTCATGACATGGGTAGTGTCATTGACATTGGTTATACAAACTCGGCTTTCACTTGGGCGAATGATCGTGCAGTAAAGGGGGTGCTGGTCGCTCATTGGGATGTGGATGTTTCGCCTGGGTAACCTTTAAGGACTTAACTTTGTGCGCCATTGATCTGAGCTTAATCGTGCAAACCACATGTCTAGTATGGGATAGACCTGGCATAATAATTTGTGAAGTCTCAACTTTGGTTTTACTACTGATGTTGTTGTGGCGCAAGGGGGGGGCAATTATCGACTAGAGGGTTACTCTACTCGACGGCGAAACCTTAGCGAGTGGGATCAGGTTGAGATGGATCATTGTAAAAGCCTTGTTGTGATTTTGTTTAACGTGAGGATGATCACATCGTGTGGGTACAGTTGTGCAACCTCTGCAGAGTGTAAACTATTCGAATAGCCGTGTCCTCGGTCATGGACAATGCTCGGTGATTTCACACGAGGGGTAGAGTCTTTATGAAATCTGGTTTGGTTTGAGTGGGAAGTGAATGGTTAGTTCACTGTGGTTTTATTCAATTCCTTTGGATATCTACTTAGTGTCTGTTGTTAAATTCGCTTACAATCTATTTATAGTATTTTACTTCAAATTGTCGCTTTATGCAAAATTAACCTTTCACCATCCATTGTTAAGCCTTGCATATTATATTGCATTCATTTGTTACAAGCGACTTGTTGAGTACCAATGTACTCACGGCTTTATGCCCATGTTGCTCGATTGAGGAGGAAGGACCGGATCGCAGGAGTTGTTAGAAGGAGGCTACTACGAGGACTTCACGGATTAGGACTTCGCTCCCGATCGATTGCATGTGGGCATGTCGAGTGGCTTTACGCTTAAATATTGGATTTCATTGCTAGTTTCTTTAAAGCCCTTGGGCTAATAATTGTAAGCTTGGCCATAAGGTCGTACTCGATGGATATTAATATAATTTGGATTTTCTTTAGAATATCGTGATGTGGATGATATTTATCTTTGTTTATATCTGTGTGCACTAGCGTGATCTGGACTAGTGCGAGAATACGGGAGAGTCGGATTTGCATATTCGGGTCTCGACAGAGATGGTATCAGAGCCAGGTTCGACTGTAGGACAAACCCTAGTCAGTTTAGTCGTTATCTCAAAAATTCAAAAACCTATTTTCTAAAGACTAAACAACTGAACCTGATATCTAGCAAATTCTTTACTCTCTTACCTTATTCTTAGGGATTCTTGCCTCTCACCTTAAAAATTTCTGCAAAAATGGAAAATTTTAACTGACTCTTATCTTGTGCCGTGCTGTAGATGTTGCAAAGCAACTATAGCTGGGCAGGAGGATGGAAGAGACTTCTTCGAGTGCTGCTACGAAGTCTTGGTTTCAAAAGGACACCAATCTACAGTTCCATGGACGATGAAGTAAGAGGATACCACCTCACCAGGCTGTACTTCACTACCAAGCTTGGAGGTCACGTTGTACACCACAGCTTCAAGGGCTCAAATGCACAAGCAGCTGCACGCAAGGCCATTACTCACCTGGGTCGACGGTACAAGATCAGCATGACCAAGTTCATTCGGGAGTACAAAAAGAAGTACGAACACGAGGAGTACACTCGCGGACGCCGACGCCTTCACCTCGCCGCCCGGCCGGAGGAAAGGCAACGCATGGCGATGATCGCCGAGTACCTTCGACTTGTCATTCCAGCAGCGCGCCTACAATGCGATTCCGCAACCGATGGGCGTTCTCGATGATGCGAAGAAGAGGAAGAACGTGCCTGCACCTCGTAGGACCCGAGTGGGAGCCGGAGGAGTAGACCGTAGCATAGGATAGAATCGGATAGGAAGTGATTTTTGTTTGCATTGAGTGGGATGTGAGCTGCAGTTTGCCCTCAAAAGCAATATGTTGCGATCATATCAATTCTTTTATTAAGGAGATTTATTTGGTTCTTTTGTTAGCTTTTCGGCTAAAGTGATTGCTTAGTTCAGGAATTGCCATTAGAATATCCCCCTTAGACGAACTTACCACTTATCTTTGCTCTTCCCTCTTACCTAGTAAGCCTGTGAAGCAGTTCTCAAGCAAGTGAATTTTCTTTTCAGATGGTTGATACCCGGAGCTCCGCAGGACGTGGTCAGATGAGTCAGGATCCTGAGGGCAGTCAGGCAACGCCGGAGCAGCATGCAAACCTGGTTGGACTAGATCCGACTTTGAGTCATTTTATGGCAGCCCAGACTCAGTTGATGAACACCATGATGCAGAACATGAACGCCATGATGAATCGACAGAATCAAGACATGGCCATGCCTCCATCAGTTCGCCAGCAGTCCAAGTTTGCAGAGTTTATGAGAACAAGGCCTCCTACCTATTCCCGGTCTTCTGAGCCTTTGGAAGCCGATGACTGGATGCGCTCAGTGGAAAAGAAACTTAACCTTGCCCAGTGTACTGATCGCGAGAAGGTGTTGTATGCGGCCGTCGACTTGAGGGTGCTGCACCGAGTGGTGGGAAAATTATTGTGCCGCCATGAGGATCGAGAGCATCACTTGGGCTGAGTTCGCGAAGCTTTTCGTCATGCCCATATCACGGATGGGGTGATCGAAATGAAGAAGGAAGAATTTCGGGAATTGCAGCAGAAGAACATGTCCGTGAGTGAATATCTCAACAAGATCACTCAGTTGGCCCGCTATGCTCCAGAAGATGTTGCCACAGATGATGCTCGCCAGAAGAGGTTCAAGAGAGGAATGAACCCGTGGTTGAAAGTTCAAGTAGTGGGACGAGATTATGCCGTTTCAAAATATGGTGGACAAAGCAATGCTCATTGAGGAAAGTCGTCGCGAGTTGGAAGAATCTCGCAAGAGGAGAATGATGCAGCGAGGATCGCAGATGCACCAAGCTCGAGAGGCCGCTTGGTAATTTTCAGCCAGCTCGAGTCCCTCAGCAGACGGGATTCAAAACTCCTGCACCAGCTCCCCGTCAATTTTCTTCAGTGCCAAAACCAAATCCAGTGGGAAACCAACAGCAGAGAATTTCCAAGCCCATGACAGCAGTCACTTGTTTCAAATGCCATGAGACGGGACATTATGCCAACAAATGCCCGCAGAATCCAGCCTTGACGCCAGTTCGTTTCAACTTGGGAGCTACACCAAATCGTACCCCTGCAGCAGGGTCAGGACGCGGAGCACCTCAAGGATCAAATCAACCCAACAAAGGATCGCAGACAGTGATACGTGGCCAGGTGAACCACGTCACCATGGAGGAAGCTCAAGCAGCGCCAGATGTGGTGATCGGTAAGTTCCCAGTAAATTCAGTACCTGCCACAGTTTTGTTTGATTCTGGAGCTTCACATTCGTTTGTTTCCCGGAGTTTTGCTCTAAAGCATAAGTTGGAAGTCGTCGCACTTGGTTCCATTTTATTGGTTCAATCCCCAGGCTCTGAGATGAGTACAAACCTAGGATGCCCCAAAGTTAGGATAGCCATCCAAGGAGTAGAGTTCTCCATGATTTGGTTGTCTTGAATATCCGATCTTTGGACGTAATTTTGGGTATGGATTGGCTCAAGAAGCATCAAGCAGTGTTGGAATGTGGGAGCCGAGCAGTCACCTTGGACGGACCCGATGGAAGTAAAGTTAGATTTGAAGCCAACATAAAGCAGCCAGAAAAAGTGATGGTATGCCAAAGTAAAGGGATTGCCCTAAGTGAAGTGTCAGTTGCCCGGGAATATCCAGATGTTTTTCCTGATGATCTCCCTGGGATGCCACCAAAAAGAGAAGTGGAGTTCGCAATTGAGTTAGCACCAGGCACTTCGCCAATTTCCAAGAGACCTTACCGGATGCCCGCCAATGAGTTAGCAGAATTGAAGAAGCAGATACAAGAGTTATTGGATAAAGGCTATGTCAGACCCAGTACCTCTCCGTGGGGAGCACCAGTATTGTTTGTCAAGAAGAAGGATGGTAGCGGCGTATGTGTGTGGATTACGAGCTCTCAATGAAGTTACCATCAAGAACAAGTACCGTTGCCCAGAATTGATGACCTGTTTGATCAATTAAAAGGAGCTGGAGTGTTCTCCAAGATCGATTTGAGATCAGGGTATCACCAAATGAGGATTCGACCGGAGGACATACCCAAGACAGCCTTCTCAACTCGTTATGGATTGTATGAGTTCACCGTGATGTCCTTTGGCTTAACCAATGCTGACCTACTTTATGTATCGATGAACAAAGTGTTCATGGATTACTTGGACAAGTTTGTCGTTGTGTTTATCGATGACATTCTGATCTACTCCAAGAATGAGGAGGAACATGAGGAACATTTGAGGTTGGTATTGCAAAGATTGCGGGAGCACAAGTTGTATGCTAAGTTCAGCAAGTGTGAATTTTGGATGAAGGAAGTTGCCTTTTTGGGTCATGTGTTGACAGCAGGAGTGTCCGTTGACTCGGGAAAGTACAAGATGTGCTCACCGAAGGCACCCACGTCGGTGACCAGTCGAAGCTTCCTAGGAATGGCGAGTTACTATCGTAGATTCATTGAAGGATTCTCGGTGTAGCCCGACCTCTCACCCAGCTATTAAAGAAGGAAAAGAAGTTTGAATGGGCGCGAGTGCGAGAAGAGTTTTGGAAGCTAAAGGAAAGTCGACAACAAGCACCGATCCTAATTTTGCGACATCAAGAAAGATTTTGAGATTTATTGTGACGCATCTCGCAAGGGTTTAGGTGCGTATTGATGCAAGACAAAGAGTGGTAGCTTACGCATCACGCCATTTGAGGCCACATGAGGAGAACTACCCTACGCATGACTTGGAGCTAGCAGCAGTTGTGCATGCCTTGAAAATATGGCGACACTACCTGATGGGTAACAGATGTGAGATCTACACGGATCATAAGAGCTTGAAGTATATCTTCACACAATCAGACCTCAACCTAAGACAAAGAAGATGGTTGGAGTTGATAAAGGACTATGACATTGGGATCCATTATCACCCCGGAAAAGCCAACGTAGTGGCAGATGCGTTGAGCAGGAAGGTGTATTGCAACACAGTTATGGTCAAGGAGAGTCAACCAGCATTGCACGAGGAATTTCAAAAGCTCAGTTTGGAGTTGGTTGAAGAAGGGAGGTTAGCCGCTTTGGACTTGCAGCCGACTTTGGATAGTCAGTTTCGTCAAGCACAACCAGAGGATGAAAATATCCAGCGTATCAAGGTTGGATTGAAAGAAGGAAAAGCGACAGGTTTTGTGGAAGATGACCAGGGTATCATATGGTACAAGAAGAGATTGTGCGTACCCAATAAGGAAGAGTTGAAACAATTGTTGCTTAAGGAGGCACACGAGTCATTATATTCAATTCACCCGAGCAGTACCAAGATGTATCAAGACATCAAGGATAAATCTTGGTGGCGGTATGAAGCGAGAAATAGCGAGTATGTAGCACTTTGTGATGTTTGCCGAGTGAAGGCGAGCATCAAAGACCCGCAGTTTCTTGCAACCATTGAAAATTCAGTGGAAGTGGGAAGATGTGGGCATGGACTTCATCACAGGTCTACCTAAGACCAAGGAAGGATACGACTCGATATGGGTAATTGTGGATCGATTGACAAAGGTGGCCCATTTTCCTTCCAGTCAAAACCACATATTCTGGAGGTAAGTTGGCTGAATTGTACATGTCCAGAATTGTGAGTCTCCATGGAGTTCCTAAGAGGATCGTGTCGATCGTGGATCGCATTCACTTCTCGATTTTGGGGTAGTTTCCACGAAGCAATGGGTACTCATCTGAATTTCAGCCTGACCTATCACCCGCAGACCGACGGCCAGACAGAGCGTGTAAATCAAATCCTAGAGGATATCTGAGAGCATGTGTTTTGGATCACGGAGCCAAGTGGGACAATTGCCTACCTTTGCAGAATTTTCCTACAACAACGATTACCAAGCCGGTTTGCGAGATGTCACCGTTTGAGGCTTTGTATGGTCGGAAGTGTAGGACCCTCTCAATTGGAAGGAGACGGAGAAAGGCAAATATTTGGGCGAGTGTTTGCAAGAAGTGAAGAAAAAGTGCGCTTGATTCAAGAGAGGTGAAAGCACTCAAGCCGAGCAAAAGAGTTATCTTGATACTCGTAGAAGAGATTTAAGCTTCGAGCCCAATGATTATGTGTACCTCAGATCACACCTTTCAAGGGTGTTAAGCGTTTTCAAATGAAGGAAAGCTAGCGCCAAGGTATGTGGGACCATTCAAGATTTTGAAGCGCAAGGAGAAGTTGCCTATCGGTTGGAGCTACGAGAACTTGAGTGGAATACATGATGTGTTTCATGTGTCTCAATTAAAGAAGTGCTTGCGAGTGCGAGAGAAGCGGTGCAATTGAGGTGTGGATCTCCAAGAGGATCTGTCTTATAAAGAGCATCCCATCAAAATCTTGGATGTGTCGGAGCGTGTCACTGGGAGAAGAGTCGTTCACTTTTGCAAAGTTCGGTGGAGCAATCATTCGGAGGAGGAAGCAACTGGGAAAGCGAGGAGGATCTCAAGCGGAGTTTCCAAACCTATTCAGAGAGCCGTAATCTCGGGTCGAGATTCCGTTTAAGGGGAGGTTTGTAACATCCTGATTTTGAGCCTTTTGAAGCTTTTAAAATAAAATTCACCATTTGAATTTTTCCGAATTAATTAAAAGCTTAAATGAGTTTTTATGAATTAAAAGGATTTAATATGAATAATCCGAACATGAACACTTGCCAAAGTTATTTTATTTGAGTTCCTGTGTCTCAAGGAATTTATTGGAATTTTTCTGGATTTTTCTGGATTTATTTGCTATTTTCTAGAGCTCAAATGAATTTATTTGAATTTCTGAAAAAGAAAAAGAAAATCCCAACCGCCGGTGGGCGAAACCCACCAGCCGGCCCAGCCCAAAGAGCCTCACCGCGCCCCTCGCGCGCCACGCGTAGCCGATCCGGCCGCGCGCGCGCCGCTTGCCCTGCCGATGAGCAGCGCGTGTCGCCATCTCGGCCGCCGCCACGCCGCGCGCCATCTCGGCCGCGCTGTTCGAGCCGGCCGCGGTGGGGCCCACTGCCGAGTCGTCTCGACCGGACTCGCCCCGTCTCCGTCGGGGCGCCGCCGCCGCCTTCCGTTTTTCCTCCGCCGTCTCAGTCGAACGCCTCGGCGTCCGTGTATTTAAGGGGCTGACCCTCGCTTCTCCCCCGAGCCGCCGCCTCGCCGCCGCTCGCCATCTGCCGACGCCGCGTCGTTCGCGCCGACGCCGTGCGTTTTTCGCCGGCTTCGCCGTCTGCGCTCGCCGTTAAATCGCCGCCGCCGGTGAGTTCCGCCGCCGCCGCCTCGATCGCCGCCGCCGCCGATCGCCGCCGTCACCCCCCGCCGGCGGACCCGCCACCGTGCACCACGCCGCCCGGTGACGCGCCGCGCCTCGGCGCTCCGTCGCGCCGCCTCGGTCCGCGCGCCACGCCGATCTTGCGCGCCGATCGCGCCGCCGCCGCGCTTCGTGCACCGGGTCTCCGTGCGCCGAGCGCCGACACGCTGGGCCCACTTGTCGGCCGTGCACCGTAAACCCGCCGCATCGGCTATGCCCGATCGGTGCCACGTCGGCCAAAACCGCCACGTGTCGCCGTCGCAGACCACGTCGGACTCACCTCTTGCGCCAGCAGCTTGATCCACCGTCTTGTTCCGTGAGCCGAGCCTACCGTAGACCCAGCTCTCCATGCGTCCGGTCCACAGCACAGTGCAATTTCCGATTTTCCCTGATTTTCCTTTAGATCTAATTTTCCAAGAGCCCGTTCTCCCTCGTCCTAGCTCCGATTGACCCCGTTCTTTTTCCTAAATTCATCTAAAATTGAGCTCTACCTTTTGGTTCAGGTTTGAAAGTTTTTGGAGTTCATTTGAATTTTATTTGAATTTATTTTGTCTTTTCGTCTCGTTAGATCGCGTGTTCGAGGGAGCGGAAGTTGGATTTGAAGACCAAGAGCCCTCAGCTGAGCAAGGCCAAGGCAAGTCGTGTCCTTTGATCATGTTGAACCCAGTTTTCAAATCTATTATGTATTACTTTGTTTTAAATTATCATGCATTGCTATTTTATTATAAAACCCTTGTATTGGTAGTTAATAACCTAATTGATTATTTCCTCCTTGATAATTTGAATACCATGATTCTATTGTCACCATAGGATGGGAAATTACTTAGTGATGCAATATTAGTTGTCACATGGGTTATGTGTTTAATTGCTTAGCCATGCTTATTATTAGTTCGCTGGGATCTATCATCACATGTGGTTAATTAATTTGATTTAATGATATACTTGAACGTGGTGGTTAACCACAGTTATAAAATTTGTATGTCATGACATGGGTAGTGTCATTGACATTGGTTATTCAAACTCGGCTTTCACTTGGGCGAATGATCGTGCGATAAAGGGAGTCTTGGTCGCTCATTGGGATGTGGATGTTTCGCTGGGTAACCTTTAAGGACTTAACTTTGTGCGCCATTGATCTGAGCTTAATCGTGCAAACCACATGTCTAGTATGGGATAGACCTGGCATAATAATTTGTGAAGTCTCAACTTTGGTTTTACTACTGATGTTGTTGTGGCGCAAGGGGGGGGCAATTATCGACTAGAGGGTTACTCTACTCGACGGCGAAACCTTAGCGAGTGGGATCAGGTTGAGATGGATCATTGTAAAAGCCTTGTTGTGATTTTGTTTAACGTGAGGATGATCACATCGTGTGGGTACAGTTGTGCAACCTCTGCAGAGTGTAAACTATTCGAATAGCCGTGTCCTCGGTCATGGACAATGCTCGGTGATTTCACACGAGGGGTAGAGTCTTTATGAAATCTGGTTTGGTTTGAGCTGGGAAGTGAATGGTTAGTTCACCTGTGGTTTTATTCAATTCCTTTGGATATCTACTTAGTGTCTGTTGTTAAATTCGCTTTACAATCTATTTATCGTATTTTACTTCAAATTGTCGCTTTATGCAAAATTAACCTTTCAGCCATCCATTGTTAAGCCTTGCATATTATATTGCATTCATTTGTTACAACGACTTCTTTGAGTACCAATGTACTCACGGTTTTATGCCCATGTTGCTCGGTTGAGGAGGAAGGACCGGATCGCAGGAGTTGTTAGAAGGAGGCTACTACGAGGACTTCACGGATTAGGACTTCGCTCCCGATCGATTGCTGTGGGCATGTCGAGTGGCTTTACGCTTAAATATTGGATTTCATTGCTAGTTTCTTTAAAGCCCTTCAGGCTAATAATTGTAAGCTTGGCCATAAGGTCGTACTCTGATGGATATTAATATAATTTGGATTTTCTTTAGAATATTGTGATGTGGATGATATTTATCTTTGTTTATACTGTGTGCACTAGCGTGATCCTGGACTAGTGCAGAATACACAGGAGAGTCCGGATTTGCATATTCGGGTCTCGACACAACCCGGCCCAGCTGAAGCCCCTCCCCTTTTCTTCTTTCTCCTTCACCTGTCCTCCGTTCGCGTCAGCCTCACTCGCCCATGCCGCTGGTCACGGGCTTCCCCCACTCGCGGCTCCTTTTCTCCTACTCTCGTCCCCTCCCGTGTACTCGCGCATGTCACCGTGCTACTGCACGCGCGTCACGCCCGGACGTCCTCCTCTCAGTCTTCACTCTCACCACACCTGCCCCCGTCCTCGCTGCGCTGTCGCTTCTCCATCACATCACTTCCACCGATGACGCTCATGTTGCGCGCGAGCTTCGGCTTTTCCACCTTGTCACCAGTGCTTACCTCACGCACCCACCGAGCTGACCCGTGCCATGCCGCTGCGACCCACCACCGTGCCGCCACCCACACCGAACGGCGCCCGAGGCAACCACCGCCATGGCCATCGGAGCTTCCACGTCGCCCGGTCGGCTCGGGGCCTATAAAAGTAGGAGAGAGCCTTCCACCGCCCCGCCTCGTCCCTCTCCCCTCCCATCGCAGAGAATTAACCATTGGTGCCCCACAAGCTCGCCGGTCGTCGCCTCTTCCCCAACTCCGGCAAGCCGTGATCTACCCACCTAGACCATCTCGGGCCAATTCGGCGTGGTGGGAGCATCACCTCAACACCCCGAACCTGTGCCACACCTCGGCCAAAGTTCTCCGCCGCCCGAGCTCTCCGGCCACGGCGACCTCCAGTGCGCCGCCGCCCGTGCCTGCCACCGGCCCGCCACGGCGCCTCCTGGCCGGAGCCGCCACCTCCAAGGGTTTCCCCTCATCCCCGCGTTTCTGTTTTGGGCCATCACCGGCACCCCCCACCCGTTCCCCTCCGGCGACGCCGCCACCAGACCGGGCACAGCCAAGCCCTCTGTTTTGAGCCAATGCAAACACCCGTCTCTTCTAAGGTAACCTCCCTCTTTGTAACACAAACCAGCCGTAGCCCAGTTGGTCAGCAGCCTCATGTGTAACCGTGAGGTCCCGAGCTCGATTTCCAGTGGCTGCCCCTTTTCTTGCAAATTTTGTTTTGATTTTCTATAGTCTGTTTAATCCAGAAAACTGATGGAAAATTTGGGAATAATCTAGGAACGTAATAAATATTGAGTAGGATATAAAAGAAGAATAGTTCAGATTTGATAATAGATTAAGTGCTATATGTAGTTGGAACATTTATCTAAAATCTAAGTTTTAAATTAAAGGTATTAATAAAAGAAGACTTTGGGTAATCATCCAAAAATTCCATAAAGATTTTAGATATCCTGTTAGCTATAAAAGTGAGGCTTCAAATTGAAGATCATCCTTGATTATAAATAAAATATGTAACCTAACCTTATAATGCCGCCATCAAAACATAGAAATATTTGCATAATAGTGACTAATTGGCTAGTTAACAAAACAAGTAGGAAGTTAATTCATAAAAGGGTGCTGAGATTAATTAGAGTGTAAATAAGCTCAACAAGAATTTGATCCCGGATTAATTAATTGTTACATGCTAGCAACCTAGGTGCCCTTAAACCTTATATTAAAACTTATTAAATACAAATTAAAGACAACACAAGGTATGGTTTAAGGATATGGTGAAGACTCATGCTCTCATAAAATGTTGAGTTAGTGAGTAATATAGGAATTAAACACTGCAAAGTTGTGCTATAAACTATTGTTTTTAACCCTAGCCAATAGAATAATCCTTTTTACTATTAAATAGTGTGCACCCTAAGCCAACCACCTTAGGCTATGATCCTGAAATTTAATTAGAGATTACATTGCATATAAGTAACTTATGATTAGTCTTTACATAATTATAATGGGATCATACTAACACCAAGTTAAGGAAGCAGTAGGTATATAATTTAGGAAGATGCATATGGAATAATAAACCATCAAATAAAAGTTACTACCCAACAAAGCATGAATCTTTGCATAGTAGAAAATGGGGTAGAAGTTAACCATCTGCAAGTTAAGCTCTGAAAGGTTGTCTTTAACCCTAGTAACTAGGATAATCCTTGCTACTATCAAACAATGTGAACGCTAAGCCAACGAACATAGGCTATGGTACTCCAATGTTATTAGAGGTTATACGGCATAAAAATGATTGTGGTTAAACACTTTAAATAATGGTAATGGGATTATTCTAGCACGAAAACGAATGAAACAAACCTCTAAGTTGCTTAAATTCCATGTCTACCTAATGAAACTAGAATGTGAAATTTGGAGTTATTTGGTTTTTCTGGTGAGTATTTAATGGTTGCTGATTTGCTCTTTATCCAAATTTTCGCGCACGATAAAACTAGCTTACGAGGCTCAGGAAGAAAAAGACGAGGCAGCAGCTCTAGAAGCTCAAGACAACCAAGAACCAACCCACTGTGACCAAGGCGAGTCAATACTTTGATCATGTTGAACCTACATTTTATGCAAATTACTTTGGTCTAAATTATCAAATTGCATGCTGTTATTTTATGTGAAAAACATGTTAATTTAAGATTCTAGTTATGTGCCCATTATTTAACTTGATTATTATTATACCTCTTTTGGAATATTGGAATATGTGAACCTTGTCGCCCTAGAAAAATTTACAATAGTAACCTTTAAAAAATAAGTCCGTAATTATATGCCATACTTAGTGTTGCTTAGATACTCATGGGCACAAGAACGATCAATCATCACTTTTAATCACGAGAAAGTTTGGTTGGGCAGTCATGGTGGTAATGGCGGGAGTATGTTGGATATGATTATTTTATGCTTCCAAAAAAAATCTCCAATTGCTTATTTATCTGGGCGGATGGTTCGGGGGTATGGTGCAGATGTGCACGAGAGTGTGGTTTGTGGTAGAACCGCCCAGATAACCCTAAGGACCGAATCTTGTCATGACCTCCTGTGTAAAACATGTACAACCACAAGTCTGTAAAGTACAACTTGGCTTAGTAAATTCACCGGACCCCGGAAGTTATCATCATCGGTGGAGGAGTGAAGTAGTGCAAGTGGCGGCCTGGGTGGCAGGCTTGGATGGGACACCGCAAGTGTCGGCCTGGGTGGCAGGCTTGATGGTGAAGTTCTTCTGCGGTGTGCTAGCAGTGTGGGTAGCTAGCTGCTAGGCGCATAGGAGGGGAACATCCCGTGCAACCTATGAGACCTGCCGCAAGCGGGACAAGCTCATAGGGGTGAGATGATGGAAGGGGCGAGGTATTTTCAACGGTTACTATGATGGTTGGCTCAACCGCATGACTAAGGAATCGTGTGGGGCAACGAGTAAACTGTCTCTTGTGGGTAAAGTGTGCAAACTCTACAGAGTCAAAACCATTCGAATAGCCGTGCCCACGGTCAAGGGCGGACATGGGAGTTTAACTAGATATAGTTCTATTTTAAAAAAAACTTTGTGGGCGGAAATGAAAAAGTGGAGCGCAGTGGAAAGCCCTAACTGGTGTTGTCTTGGGTGTCGTCCCAGTGGTAATGTAAGCAGTGATAACGCTGAAAGTATAGCATATGGTTTTGAGGCCATGTAATAGTGGATGGTCTCTAGATCAATGGTATTATAGCATTCTGATACACACTTACACTTTGGTGCAAAACTGCTAGGTCATAGGAATTTTTAAGTAATTGTATTCAAAAGCACTCTATGCAAAACAAAATAACCCTAGCCTTCTCTTGATAAGCCCTGCATACTACTTAATTGCATTCTGTGTGTTGGCTCGCTGAGCACGGTGGATTGTGCTCACACTCGCATTACCAAAACCAGATTCAGGAGCCCAAGATCCCTATGCATATGAAGATGCCTCCGCTGCGGAAGGAGGGAACAACGCTGAGAACTAGGGCGCCTCTTGCGTGTTTTAGTCCTAGGTAGATTGACTATGGTTTAGTGTGCCTATAATTATTGCCCTAACTTGGGTAATAATCATATGGCACATATTTACCCCCAGTCGCTGCCTGTGGATTAATGGTCTACCTTGCTTTTGCTTCTGCTGTCATACTTTTGGAATGTAAACATTTGGCCAGATCGGCCCTTATGTAAAACTATTGCCCGACGTGGTATAATTCAAACTCCGCCATGTAATATTATTAGGTGTGGATGGGTTTCATGCGATGTATGAAATGATACAGCAATGTAACTGTGAGCACTATCTACTGATCCAGGGAATGGTGCAGTGGTTTCACAGGAGATTATGGATTGAAAAATCCGGGTCTGACACCCAACAAGTTGCAAAATACATTTGCACACTTTTGCAATCATGACACAAGGTAGAAAACATGGACTTCAAACATTTGCAAAATATATTCGCAATGTATACATGCTACAAGGATTTAACACATAAGACACAATTATTTGCAAAACATATTCGCAAATGTACGTATCATGCTACGGAGAGGTAGAGCAATCAATACACGATGAGACTCAAACTGTTAGACATGACCCCTCTTGATAGTACGACAACATATACTAGTAATTTGATCTTTCATGCAAACACCAAGACCGATAAATAACTAGGAACACATTCTTAACCCTAACTAGCCATACCTTTGCCTTGAATCATTGTCTTGATATACATCAACCCATGATGCATCCTTCACTTAAACTCCATCAACACATGATAGGTCTTCACTTGACTTGATGATCAACTTATGATCATATCCTCTTGGACATAAATCAACTCATGATACATCATCTTCTTGATGGCCTTCAACTCATAAAGCCATTTACTCATTCGAATATGAGCGTTTAGCTTTTAGTTAATTGCTAGCAAAGTGTACCAATCCGATTGTTATTAATCATCCAACCATTAACATATAATGGAGGAACTAGATGACAACCCGATCATGACTATATATGAACTACACAAACTACATATACTCAAAGGATATGTTTTAAAGTAAAGATCTTTAATATGTAGAAGAAGAAAATGAAACAATACTAATGAAAACACAAAATATACAGTGAACTTCCGTTAAATGTGTGCATACAAGAATATATAATAAAGACATATGCACATATTCAAGTTTGACTATTTATGGAGTTCAATCTATATTTTGGATTTGAAAAATGTACTAAATTATAAGAATGTGATGTCGAATGCACACCTTTGTGTTTTTTACCTTTTCATCCAAACGAGACTAAGTAATATTATAATCAATAAACACGTTAGTCTCAAGATAGCATTTGTCATTTATCACATCCAAATAAGACTAGACAATATCATAGTTAATAAATAAGTTAGTCATACAATTGTATTTGTTATTTCACCAAAATAAATTTAATGGAATCTGAACTTACACCATCGGATCCGGTCATCCTCAACGCCACCACCGTGGATCCGGCTGTCCTCCACCCGGTTCAAGCTTTTGCTTCAAGTTTTGTGTTGAATGTTCCAACATGGTCATTTTTTCCCCCTGAAGACCATGCTCATGTTTGATTAATTACATTTTTTATTTGCTTGGATCCAAAATGTTACAAAGTTTGTCCCAAACAAGGATTTTGCTTGGATCCGAAATGTTACAAAGTTTGTACATTTTATTGTGATTTTGTGAAGAATAAAAACTGAAATGCAACATTTAATTTTTAAATCCGAAAGTGCCCATTTTCTTGCGATTTTGTAAAGATGAAAAACCGAAATGCAACATTTAATTTTTGATTCCGAAAGTTTGGATCATGGAGTGAACGGTTGGCTCATGTAAATTCTAGGGGTCTGTTTGGGAGAGCTCCACCACTGAAAACGTGGATCTGGAGCAGCAGCTCCACTATGGAGCAGCTCCACCGTGGATCTGGGATCCCACCATGGAGTGTTTGGCTTGTACAGCAGCTCCAGATCCACGAAATTGAGGTTTTGGTAGGAATGACCACTTTTGGTGGGATGGAGTGTGTAACCAGTGGCATTGGTGGGTAATTATCACCCAACTCCATGGTGAAGCACCCCTTGAGGAGCTCCATGAAATCCATGGATCTGACCCTCAGATCCAGGATTTTGGTGGATCCAGATTTCGCGGAGCTGGAGCGTTTGGGTAAAATTTCGTGGAGTGGAGCTGTTTTTCATGGATCTGGAGCTGGTGGAGCTCTCCCAAACAGGTCCTAGGTTTGTGCAAAATCTTAAATGTGAGAAATGTAGGAGGGGTGCTTTGCAAACGCGCGGTGGAAGGGATACGGATGAATCTTGGAGCACACCACACCAGACGGTCACGAATAGGGCATACGGGTGCATATACATGTGGGTTCGCTTTTTCTGTTAATTCTGGACATTTTTGCACTCACAGCTAGTGCCATGGTCCTCCCCAAAGTCAGGGTGGTGACTTCAGTTGCCGGCAGAGGTGCCAATGCATCAGTGGCGGTGCAGGCACGACCGGCGGTGTGGTTATCTAGTGTGCAGCAGCAGCATTTCACCATGCAAATCGATAGGATGGGCACGCCGGTGCTGGGGCCCCGGCCGTTCCATCGTCTTCGTCTCCCAGGTAAGCAGAGTGCTCAGTTCATTTTGGTTTAAATTTCTAGTTTCTAGATTATTTTTTATTATTCCTAAATTTCATCTTTTTCTGATTTTTTTAATTTTTTTGAGCTTTTTTACTGATTCTTTTTTGGTATTCGTTTGCATTGTCCATAATAGACTAACATGTTTTTTCTATTTTTAAATTTTTTAAAATTTAGTTACGCCAAATAAGTCACTATCAATTACAGTATGATTTTAGCCAGTTACAGTATAATTCCAGTCATAAATTAGCTTATTTTAGCCCAACTGAACATCACTCAGGACTAGTAAAGAACAGAAACCTAATACTCCATTGCATCAGACTTCAGAGTCCAAGCCAAGCACCAAGACACACAAATGTGAAATGTCTAGAGCCTCTTTGGATTCTTTGATTCTTTCTAAACCGTGAAAGATTCCACTGCATCAGTCACTTGTGCTTGCACTCTGTGTGTGTGCGACCTGTGATTGTCCAAGCCTTTCTAGTTCATTGGATAACTTCCGTAGATAAGCAGGCCTCTCTTGTTGTTATCTCTACCTTTCTTTCTTTTCTTTTCTTTTTTTTTTTTGAAAAAACTGTTCTGTCTAATTCAGGTGACTTCTTTTGTCTACCTCACGGAAGTAGCAGAACCTCTTCTTCTTCCTCTCCCTCTCCTTTTCTCTCTTTTTCTTCCCTCTTCTCTTCTTTGTTTCCCTTCTCCCTTTTCTCTACGCGGCGGCGTTGCTAGATGAAATGGCCGGGGGCTCAGCCTAGCGGCCGATTTATATGCGCCTCTAATCGTCGAAGGGTTGGACGACTGATCTTGCAGTCACCTAACGGTTGGACGACTTATCGCAGTCGCCTATGCTCCACCCTGGTTTTTTATCTGTAATACGTATGTGGGTTTGTTGGTACTTGGTAGTGTTGTTTATATAACAACACTACCAAGTACAAACAAACACACATACATATTACAGATCGAAAAACAAGGTAGAGCATAGGTGATTGAGCACTATTTACAATCTGTTACATAACCCAAGCAGTCACAATAACACCCGGTTGGATGTTAGAATTAGGCTAGAAATGGAATTAGAAGTAGTGGATTATATTTTGGGATTTCGATGAGCCAATGAATTGGAATCGGAAATATGGCTAAACTCTACAGGTTTTAGTGGACAACTAAATAAACATGCACAGTTCAGACCTCCCACCCTATGAATTAGGGGAAACTTCCTCCACCACGCGCTGCCTTACCCCTTTGCCCCTCCCTCATTTCTAATGGTGCTGGTTCAAAATTATTTTGATTATACTATTTTTTGTCCAAAATTGAAATGTGTTGATTTTAAATAAAATATGATTGCGCTTAGGCTCGACTTGCTCAGCTCATTAGCTTGATAATAAAACTGCTTAATATAAATAAAAACTGCTTCTAAAATATAAATAAAATGATCCTAAATCAAGATGAAGGCAGGTATGTTAGACTTATGATTGTGACTTATAACTTTTAGGCTATTCGTGAGAGAGAGTACGAAATAATAAAAACTAGCGTACGGTTTCAATGGATATAAATAAAGTTGCTACAATGTGTACTATAATCAACTTGTAGATCTTATCTTAAAAAGACACTTTGTTTAAAATCTAGTTAATGTAGAAAAATTGAAAAGCAACTTTTAAAAACCGAAAAGAAAAGACACTTAGGTAGTGCTCATTTCAGCTTTTGCTGTGAGTTTTTAGCTTTTTTTTACTGTTTGAGGTTTTTTGGCACTATAGTTGTTGTTAGCTTTATTATTATAATTAAATTTAAAAAAAATTAAAATAAAAAACATATTATCTCATCATGAACAATACAATGAAATAGAGAAAAAACAAAATATCAGAAACATAAAATTAAAAAGATATAAGTTGTAAGAAGCCAATTGAGCAGTTCTTTGAACTCACACTGGCTCGATATCCATCATGCCCCCATTTTGCTTCCTCCCGTCGCATTCTCATGAGTCACGAAGCAGGAAGAACTCGGGCGAGGTGACGCAGGTCAGACTCCTTCGCCCTCTCTCCGGTCGCTGTTCTCCTCCTTTGCCACCGCCGCCGCATCCTCTCGATCCCGCTGGTCCTGTTTCCCCCTCTTACTTCCATCTTGCTTCCCCTCCTTCTATCTTGCTCGTTCTCTCTCGGTATCCCTAGAAAGTGAGCCATCTCTCAAGACCCTAAATCTGGAGAGTCATGTCGATTTTGTTGCCCTCATTCCCCATTGGCTGCACAAACTTATTTCTTGGGTGTCTATTGGCAGGTCAATTGGACTTGGAGACGAAGTTTGGGTAGTAAAGCAGGTCAAGCTGAGGTAACGTGCAGGAAAAGAGCAACTTACCTTTCTGTAGCGAGTTATACCTGTACGTGCATTGGTAATAGGTGATACGTGACCAAACGAAACCATGTATTACAATATTTGGTCAAGAGTGGGTTAAACCTACCAAGTTAGGTGAAGTCTTTGTTTTGGGGATTGTGGGTGTAGAATTGAGCAATGGCGGATTTAGAATTTTATAAATGGGTGTTCACAAATTACTTTGTGTTATATATTTTTAATATATACTTATATCGATTTATAAAAACTAAAGATAAAAGTTACATTTCTAAGTCTATTGAAAGTCAATAACACTAAAAAAATTTGAAATAATAAACTAATACTAACACTTTATTTGGTGGTAGCACAATTACAACTTTTTAGAGTAAAACTATTACATCTTTAGTTGACAACACAAGTGTGCACTCTGTTTTTAAATAGATATTAACTTTAACCCACTTCTCTTTTCTTATTTTCTGTGCTAGCATATTAAATGATATTTTTCACACACATAGAAAAAGAAGTAGCACATATTTTTGTTTTTGACATATGTTGCCTCTATTTATGATTTACATTTCTCTAAGAATAACAATTAATGTGTGCACTTTGACGACATATTGTTTCCGAAACATAAAATATAAATATTTATAAACCAAAACCAACTCTACCAAATGATGTATATTTTGGATTGAAAGGTTTATATAAATTCTTGTGACCACTAGATTTATGACAATTGGCACCATCAAATTCCTTCGAATAAAACATCTAAAATATCTAGATATTTCTAGAAAACTATCTAGATTTAAGAAAGATTTTCAATTATTTTAATTGGACACTTTTGAGGGAAAAATAACTCTATCATTTATGATAAAGTAGTTGAGTGCTTGTGCTTGATAAAGTAAGCTAGTATTACACTTTGATAATTACATTTTTTCTGAATTGAGTATTAACTAAATAAATACTTCCTTCAGTCACAAATACATGTCGTTTTGAGATATTTGTAGTCAAACTTTCAAAACTTTAACTATCGATATATTTTTTTTATAAATTTACATTTAATACAAGAAAATCATATGTATAGATTTGTCTTGAAATATACTTTCATAATATTATAATTTATTGGGTTTTACAAACATATTAGAATACAAATTAGTGGTCAAAGTTACATTTTGGAGACCGTATTTGCAACTGGAGGGAGTATATTTTGAGAGATACATCCTAAAACATTTGATCGTTATCGCAAATCCAGACCACATATACTTATTCACATCCACCATCCACCAAATCCACCAGCAACCGGTCCTAAACAGTAGTATTCCAATATTCATAACTTTTGTCCTACTCGTCGAAAAATCATGTTCATGGGCTCTTTAGAATCCTTAATTATCTACATCTTTCATGTAGATAAATCATCCAAATTATTTCATCTAGTAATTTTAATCTATAGATTAATATATGCTACTAGAAGATGATAAATTTACCAGACAGCTGGATTACAAAATTCATAGCTTAAAATCTATTTATCCGATCAACACAAATAAATATTGTGTAGAAAGCTATCGAATTTCTCTATAATTATCTAGTAGATGATATTCCTAAATTACTCTCATACAGTACCTATAATTACAAGAGAATAATATAGCAGATTAGCCGATTTACTAGTTTTTTTCCCTATCCAATACTCAAAGCGAGGATCGAGAAAGCCACGACCTCCTCCTCCCTTTTCCTCTTTTTATTTTTCCCAGCTCTTGTTCTGTTGCTACTCTCCTTTTCTTCTCTTATTGATACTGATTTTTTTCGACCTGCTCGCTGCTCCCTTGCACCAATAGTCATCAGTTGGTCTGTGTGTACGTGCACCAAGACAAGCTACTAGCAAACCCGTAGCCGAGCCATTCTTCCACACGAACCCTATAACTGATCCCCAATGTTCAGCACAAGCGCAGACCATCGTCAAGATTTCTATCCTCCTCCTTCCTCCTCCTCCTCCCCAAATCCGCAATCCTCACAGCCCAATCCCAAACCTCTCTTGTCTCTTGTTCCTGCCCATCCTCTTCCTTGAACTCTTCTCCATATCTCGTCGCGACGGCGGCGGCGGATATTGCTTCGCCGTTTGTCTCAAATTCTCACGCCAACGTCATTTAACCCTCGAAGCGAAGGAATTCTTCTCTCGTAGGCGTCGTCGTCGTCCTCCGCTCTGCCGGATTGATCTTTCTTTCGCTGGTAAGGAAGCCCTAGCTTGCTTGGATTGTTGTTCTCAGAGTGAGCTTTGTCCTGAGGATCGTTTCTTTTCCGTGAGCAATCTCATCCAAATCTTCCTTTCTGGGATGGATAGTCCAGTCCATGGAGTTTGTGGTGGATTTGCTTGCTGCGTTGTGGAGTACCAGTAGCAGTTTATTTTTCCATATTTTTGGGGGTTCAGCTGAACCCCCATGTCCCACGTTAGGTCCGCCCCTGGAATTGAGGAATTTGGAGCAGCATCACTCTTGTCTGATTGAAGTTAGCCTTTCCCCCCCTTAAATCTGATCAGCAATTACACAATTTTTTTGTTACTTCTTAAGAATAATTTGAGTTAACAAAGATAGGTGGGGATAAGTTGGTCATCTTAGGTGCTTGTGTAGGGTAAAGAGAATATTGTCTTTATAATTGGATTTGAGTTCAGAATTTTGTAACATGGGGACTATGTAGTTTTTAGGGAATGAAGCCAAATGCCTTTCTTGCAAAGTGTAGATTGAGTATGGCGGTAACCAGCAACCATAATACCTTCCCGCTTGTCTATATACCAAAATTAGATTTCCTGATGAAACATTTATGGCCAAAAGCATTGTTTGATTTGTGCTTCATATTTTGGCAGAAAGTTTGTTTGGCCTTATGGAAGAGGGCAGTGACTATTATGTTGTCAGAAAAGGGGACTTAGTGGCTGTTTACAAAACTTTAAATGATTGCCAGGCTCAAATTTGCTCTTCGGTATGTTTACTTGCACAAAATTATTATGATTGTACAATTAAGTTGTTTGTGCATTTCCATTTTGCTGATGCACCATGTAAGCTTTTTGTTATGCCATTATAAAAAAATAGAAAGAATTCTATCCAAATGTATGGATCCTACCTATTACTAAGGTAAACATCATTAGGAAATTTTCCACCTGCCCTTGCTCCCTCAACTCTCTAACATTACTAGTAGCATCTTAATGTATAGGAGTTTTACAAAACCTTGTTTCTTTTGGCTTCTTACGTTGTAATGTACCCAACTTAGCTGAAGGGAGATGAAATGAAACAGGCCCATATTTGCCCTCTTTGTAGTTTTTATCATTGTTTGCTGTTTTGTCTAAGTGAACCACTAAAATTGTTCCTTGTGTTTTGTCTAATGTTGTTTAACCACTTTGAGATTTCAGTTACTTGTTAATATTTACATCGAGTTACATTTTGGCCGATTTGCCACAAACTGCCAGAGCTATGAGTGGAAATTAGATCATCTGTAGCAAGGTTGGTAAGATAGTTAAGTTCAAATGAAATGTTGCAGTAGTTATATTTTTATAGAATATTGTTAAATTGTTTTAGCTAAATTTTATATGTTTGAGTTGATACACACACACACACCCACCCCAGCACGCAGGTGTAAAATAAGGCGCGCCCCTAACTGACCCAACCAGCCAACCGTTCCACCATTCCATCTCATGCTTAGTTACTAGTGTTAATTATGGTAAAGTTAACATCGAATATACATCAAGTTATCATCTGTGATGCATGAAGTTACTTATAGTTATCACTATAAAACTGGCAGTAATTTCACTCATACACGATAGTAATTTTATATGGCATGATTTTTACTGCGTCAAAACATATTCAACATGGTTCTTATTTTGTTAAGCTTGTAATTTCGAACACAATGATGAAAATGAATCGCAGATTGGATTTTTGGTGAAAGAGTTATTGTATTTTTTATCTTGTAAATAAGGTAAAAAATCACAAGTCAAGTTCATTTATTCTATTCTCTCTCCTGCTGCATGGTATGCAAGTCAAGTTATTACCTGCTGTGAGCAAAGTTACGACCTGTTGTGAGGAAAATTACCACGGCTGTGTACTGTAAGCATTCGGCAGTAACTTCACTCGCTACCGATGGTAACTTTATTCAGAAACGTCAGTAACTTTCCGTCACTGTGAAGGTTTGGCAATAATTTCATTCAGAACTGATGGTAACTTCATTCAGAAATGTTAGTAATTTTCAGCACGCTAGTTATCATCAATTCGTGCGTTCGGCAGTAACTTCACTCACTACCGATAGTAACTTAATTCAGAAACATCAGGAACTGTTCGGCACTGTGAAGGTTTGGCAATAATTTCATTTAGAACCGACGGTAACTTCATTCAGAAACGTCAGTGACTTTCCGACGCGTTGGTTATCATCAATTTATGCGTGCAATCAGCGACCCGCGCGTACCATGTGCGCAGGTGCTGAATAGCGTTACATGTGTGTGTATACACACACATTATTGTTACATTATGTTAGCTACAAATTTTGTGCTTTGAGTTGAGAAAAGAATGTAGCAGCAACCTGGTTTTCTATGTTACTCTTACTGCTAAAACTATCTAAATGTAGTTTGGTATATTTTACTTCATTCTTCAAATTTGAAATACCAACTGTAAAATTCTAGTCAAACTACATCACCATCCCCAGGACATTGTAGAAATACAAATATTGTATCTCATGCTTTCTTTTTAGATGGACATTATCTCCTTAGATTGTTGGTTTTGTTCTCCTAAAAGGTATCTGGTCCTGCTGCAAGTGCCTACAAGGGTTACTCTTGGAGCAAAGAAAAGGAGGGATACGTCTCTTCACGTGGGCTAAGTAATGCTACATATATAATCAATGCAGCTGAACTTAGGGAAGATCTGTTTGGCACCCTTCTGCCCTGTACTGTCCAGGTAAAGTGCCACAAACTGCGCTTGAATGTGTTTCTCCATCACCAGATGACATGTTCAAATCTTGCAAAAGATGGCCTGCCTGATGGAATATTTCCTTTTTCACAACTAAGCATAGTCAATATGTTTTGCTTATTAAATTCTCATGTTTTCTTTTCCTTGTAGGAGATAACTGCTTCTAGTTCAGATAAACCAACTCCAAATCATGCACGCATCCATAATGATATAAGATATCAGCCTGGGGCACAATCCGTGGATCTGAACTATGTAAGTTCTGCTATTGCAAGCACTTGAAATATCAGCAAGGACTTCATCCTGTGTTATTACAGGATGCCACTGGGTCTGGTCAAGCCTCAGTTGAACACTATAGCAAGCCTTTTAACCAAGGTTAATCTGTTCAGGGACAGGCATTTAACATGCCAGTATGTACTACGACACGAGTAGAGTATACATGTGCTGCAGTACCCCACATGTCATGACGAATGACACGTGAATATGAGCAAGTGAATACTAAAAGTTTCTAGCATATATTTCCTCTTTTAATGATATTTGGCATTGCAATTAAGCATACATTTCAATTTTTAGGGCAGTTGCTTCCTAACCAGTTCTAAACTTCTAATACATAAATACACGGTGATGTAAAACACCACTATGTACACATTTGTAAGTTGTGGAAAATGTCAATTCACTTAAGCACATAATCATGAGTAAACATGTGACTTCATGAATGTGCACATGTATCCATACATGCACACAAGAAATTTGATCGCACTATTTTTCATCAGAGAAGAGAGGGTGTTTATTCTTATTAGTGTGGTATTTCATGCATCTGTATCTTATTTTGCCGAAATACATTTCCATTGCAGGAAGCTAAGTTCAGCCCCTCTAGTCACATGTTCCCAATGACCTTTAATAAAGGATATGCTGCTTCTACACATGTAAGTTTATTTATGTACCTCCCAAGTCACTTGTATATCACTTGACGAAGTATTGGTATTTGATATATGATTGGCTTATATTGCAGGAAGCTAGATCTAGTTCCTCCAGCCATCTCTCTCAAAATAACCTCAACAATAGTGGACCTGTTGATGCACAGCCTGTCTCAAAACAATACGTAAAATTTGGTCATGTTTGGGCTGACTGTTTTCCAGCTCTACTACAATACTTGCACCTATCTGTTTTCTTTAACTGTTTGAGATGTCATAGGAAGTTATCTATGCAATTATGCTATCCAAGTTGCTGTCTTGATTAGGTTCAATATCATATAAGCTAAGCATGCGCAACTTCAATATGCTTCAATAGTAAACACCCTTAATCACTAGCTTTGTTTTTGACAATAACCATATAGGTCTCCAACCACAAACCTGTTCTGGCATTAATTCAATTTCTATTTATTAACTTGGAACAACTTCATCTGTTAGGGAATAACAGCATTTTTGTATTCCAACATCAAAATGATTTCATGATAAATAAAGAAGTTTTTAACCAGCTGTTTTTTGCAGAGTCCTTTAGGAAAACCTTCTATATTAATAATTTATGCACATAAGCCCATTAACTCTTGAATTACTTTTCAAGTTTTTTTATTGCATCTCTTGGCTGCTATACTTTGCAGAGTCTTTTGAAAAGGGCTGGTGTGTTAATATTTAGTAATCTGTGCACTTGAAGCCATGAACCCTTAAAGGTGTTTGAAGTGTGCTCATTTGTAGCATCTCTTAAAGCCTCCACCTAGCCTTGTAACTGTTACAGGCAAACTAGAGAACTAGAAATTTACTTTCGTTGTAGGGTTACCTACTTCTCGTACAGAAAAGTTGTCTCACTTGACCATTAATACATGCTGTTTTTCATGTAAAAGTTGATAGTGATTAGTGAGTTTTACACTTTTGCTGGTTATTCAGATGGTTTGTATTCTTCACTTCGATGGTGCTTCAAAAGGAAATCCAGGAAAAGCAGGTGCTGGAGCTGTACTTATGACTGAAGATGGGAGAGTGG
The DNA here is from genome assembly GCA_036346575.1 of Dendrocalamus sinicus. Lineage (NCBI taxonomy): Eukaryota > Viridiplantae > Streptophyta > Magnoliopsida > Poales > Poaceae > Dendrocalamus > Dendrocalamus sinicus. The sequence goes on from CM070670.1 coordinate 15,628,922, forward strand.
TATAGTCAATACTTAATGCACTGCAGAGTTTTATCGTTTGCAGTTGGTCCATCTATCACTTTGACAACATGTCTTGACATATCCTTGAAGATATCTCGACTTCGCGAGGGTCTTGGTGTTGTCACTAATAATGTTGCTGAGTACCGGGGCCTGATCTTAGGACTGAAATATGCTGTTAGGCATGGATTCAAGAGAATCAAAGTAAATGGTGACTCTCAACTAGTCTGTTATCAGGTATGTGTATGTTCTCTATCAGTAATCAAGTTGCCTCCATTTTATGGTCGTCTGGCATCTCTGCATTTTCTTGCTTAGCTAAGTCACAAGTAATGCTGCTAATCGAATCAGAAAGGGACAACTGAAAAAACAAAAGAAGAGCAAAGCTGTACAGTTCTTAGTTTTCTTTACGTATTGTTCTACTGGCAAATAGCAATCATATGCTCTTGGGATGTTGTACTAGCATTGTAATCTTTTTGTAGTGCATCTTATATTCTGAAACTTATGAATCAGAGCACCAGCACCCCTAAAACCTGATTTGTTCTTCAAATCATTTGTGCATTTTCTCTGAGAGCTTCATTGCACAATTACCGGAAGCGTAAAGTAGAGTGAAGAAGGATAAAGGGGACTAGAGGCATCTTACAAGCAAACATTAAAGATCATGTCTGAATGACACTATGGAGCAAAGAAAGATGATGTTGAGAGGATCTTTTTCTGCTAACAGCCTTCTCATATATCTTAAATAGGTGAAAGGTACATGGCAAACGAAGCACCAGAACATGATGGAACTGTGCAAGGAAGTGAGAAAACTCCAACAGAACTTCATCTCTTTTGAGATCAACCACGTGCGACGGGTATTGTACATTTTGTCCCCTCCAGTGCATTGCCGGCTTGATAATTTGACATAAAAGCATGCATAGTGAGGCAACATTATTGTATTTGGTTTTGCATCAGACACATCCCATTTTCCTAGACTTTCACTGCAAATCAGATGTGCTGAATAGCAGTATCTTGACACTGTAATATATTTAGCATATTTTACACTTCATGAACTACATCTGTGGTGTATGCCTTGGTTGAGCAAGCCACCACAGCAGTTATAGCTTTCAGGCAGCGGCATGTTTGGTTTTGCTGATTTTGTCCACTTCCTGCTGCCGAAATGAAGGAATGGAACGCTGAGGCGGATCGCCAGGCAAACATAGCTATTACTCTTGCAAGTACGATGCATTTGCCTATTCTTTGCTTCCCATTTCTCTGTGCTTCTTTTCCTAACCGTGAGCAAACTATATCGCAGGTGGCGCATTCTCTGAGGAGCGTGGTGACGGCTTCTAATAGTAGCCATCTCCAACTATAACTAGTGTATGTGGTTAACTAATTAATGGCCGGACCTATGTGTTGCATCAAGCTGCTTTGGTAGTCGACTCTTTATATCCAGTTGATGATACATGTGAAGGCTACACCTTAAATGTTGAATACTTTGATGTAGTGGGCCTGATTTAGGACAATCGTGTAGCCATTCTTGGTGTTAGCCGCACTTCAGGGGCATTCAAATTGGTTTGCTTGTTTGTCGTGTTGGTTTCTTGGTGTAAGAATACATGTTGGGTTTCTGATTCGAGAATGCACCTGCATCTGCAAGTAAGCTAACTAGCTAAGCTACCTGCTGCCAGCTTTGTGAATGGGAATGTAGAGATAGCTTAATAAGTTGATTACGGGACCAGGGATGAAACCTTCGCCGTTCTGCAAATGGAAGGGGGACGAAATGCTACAATGCATGGTCCAAGCTAGGAAGCAAGTTTCAGATGTCACCCACCCTTTGGATGCTTGGATTCAACTTTCTACTGCTTTCTCGAACCTTCTAAGGTCAAAAGATGAGTTACATGCATCATGCATTTCCTGTCTAATTAACGATTGAACGGGAGATTGGATCATATACCCTCCCTTTAGTTGGGAAATTGAGGATTTATTCTTCACATCTCAATGACACGTGGGGTCATTATAAGTCACTGACACGTGGGGTATGAGGGTAAATTCTTAATTTCCATTTAAATGAAGGGTATATGATCAATTTTTTCTTTGACAAAAGCCCAAAACCACCAAAAAAACAATATGACCTACTCTCAGTCTTTCTTAATTTCTTATATCTAAAGACTAAGGAATACTAACTCTAAACCATTTAACCAAAGAGAAGTATATATGGAGTAGTAGACTAAAACCAACTAGTAGTGTGCCTGTGCTAACGCTACGGTAAAATACAAAATAAGATAAAATTTGTAAAAAATAAAACGAACAATTAGATTCATTAAGATTCACATCTCATATATTGTATAACCAAATAGTTTTGTCACATAATGAATGTCACATAAATACGTGACCGGTTGGAACCACTCAACACGCAATGCTCAAAAGCCTACGACCAATTCCCAGGTCTTGCGACCGCTTCGCGAGACCATACGACCGGTTAACAGAAACTACGACGGTTTATCGCGTGATTTAAACACCTTCCCGACCAATCCTTGAGAAACCCTGTTCAGAGCCTAACAGGGCAGTAGGATTTATAGAATCTGTTTCTATGTGAACCTTCCCCATTCCGGCACAATCGCAAATTTCAAAGCTTGTTAGAATCCATTTCTATGTGAAACTTCCCCATTCCAGCATCAACCGCAAATGTCAGAGCTTGTTGGCAAGATTCTGCTTCAGCCTTAAATGCATCGTGGACAAAATTCAAGTGGCCGGCTCCTGCTCCATGCGCTTGCCCTTAATCATCTCTTACAATGAACGCCCAACCTCCTGTATGCATCTCCTCAGAGAAAGTATCTTCGATGTTTATCTTCACAGAATCCTGCTCCGGAGGGGACCATTTTGACAGAGTTGCCAATGTCTTCTCTGAAGACTGAAAACTTCAGCAAATTCTTGTGCATATATTAGTGCTCGCCCACTGATCTCTACCACCGACTTCTGAGTTATGCAGATTCAACTGTGCTTGCCCTTAAAATTCTCGCAATAATAAATAAAAGGTTTTACGTACACTGGATGAATTTTTAAGACGTTGTGCCTCATCAATAACCGCATAGCCACCCATTATTGATATGCTGAGAATATCAGGGCCTCCAGCTCCTTGGTTGGGCTGTAGAGGAGGCATGATTCTTCAAAGATTTGCATTTGGTTTCTCAGCCATACCGAGTTTGACAAAGAACTTCGCAGTACAGCCCTTCCCTACACCTTCGCTTTCGAGCCAAATGTTACCTTGCATTAGACTGACAAATCTGATGGCACCAGAGAGAGAGAGAGTAAAAATAGTTAGCACAGAGATCATATAGTTTCAGGGCAAAAGGCATATGCAAAAATGTTTTCTTGGCATACCTTCTGGAAAGGGCCAGCCCCAATCCATTGCCACCATTTTCGGAGTGTGCAAATTTTGTGAAGGTGTGAGGCATATAATGCACCTAAAAAACAATCCTAAAGCCACACAGAAAATTGTACAACACAGTCATTAGCTATCCTAAGTACACCCAAAAAATTACACCCAAACCCAACCAACGTTTGAAATAAAGGGACAAGATCCTATCTAACCTTGTCTTTCTCTTACTCACTCAGATCCAACGAATCAGATTGCTGGGACCAAACCTCATCCGCCCCCATGAGCCGGCACCTCCTCCTTCCTCCTCTTCCCTCCCCACGCGCCGCCTCCTTCTCCTTCCCTCCCCACCCGCATCGCCCCTCCTCCCCTGCCCTGCCATCCCGCACCGCCGCCTCCTCCCCCGCGCCTCCACTCCCGCCGCTCCCCCATCTCTGCCTCTCCCCCGCGCCTCCACTCCCGCCGCTCCCCCCGTCCTCCACCGCGTCGCCACTCCCTCCGCTCCCCCCGTCCTCCACCGCGCCGCCGCTCCCCCATCTCCGACTCTCCCCCTAAGCGCCTTATGGTGAGAGCCCCCTGCGGATCGAAGAATCTCGTGTCACCCCTCCCGATTTGAGCCCCGGGCAAACCGATCTGAACCGTAACCCTAATCAGGCGGAGGCTCCGGGCTCGCCGACGACGTCGGCGCCAGGGAGGACCGAGGAAGATACGGCGGCGGCCGCCGCCAGGAGCACCGGCTCGGCGGAGGACGCAGCAGCAAGAAAGGTGAGGGCTTTCGTGCCTTTGGCCGCTAGGGTTAGGTGGGGTGGCTTTGGAATCGAGTTCTTAGGGTTTTGATGCTTTGGTGCAGATCAAGGAGGATAAGTTAGCAATTGCTGCGCGGAGAGCTCACGCAAGAGGAAGGAGCAGCAGCAGCAGCAGCAGCGGCACCATGGCGGCGGCCGCCGCAATGCTCACAGTGGGGAATTGGTGGCCAATATTTTGGGAATTTCTATTGGTATAGATGTCGTAGGAATTGAAGTTAAAGTTGGCGCTTTTTTTAATTCGGGCTTGGTAAAGACTCGATTTTTAGGATGCCTAAGATTGTTTAGGGTGAATTTTAGTCTATTTATGGTGTTTTGCAGCTTGATTTGAGGGTTTAGTGGGAAATTTTGCTCGATACGACACGTCGAGAGGCGAAATGGTTATTTGTGCTCGTAATGACCTTGTCATTGTCATGAACCATGAAATGCGGACTCCAATGCGAGCAATCGTTTCTTTATCCTCCCTCCTTTTAAAAACAAATCTTCTTCTTTGAACAACGTCTAATGATTGAGACTATACTAAAGAGTAGCGATCTTCTAGCAACCCTTACGAATGATGTTTTGGATGTTTCAAGCTTGGGAATGGGAGTCTTGAACTGAAATTGCACCTTTTAATCGCATTCCACCTTTACGGATGTAAGTGCCCTGCTGACTTTATGATTTTAGAATTTGCTATGATGTTGTCGAAAAGGAAGGAGGGGAGAGTTTCTTTGTTGCACTTTAGGTTAACTCAATAATCATCTTGTAGGTGGTTAATTTGATTAAGCCGATGGCTGCGTGCAAAAGGCTCTCGGTAATGGTTACTTTGGCTCCGAGTTGCTGCTGTGCAATTGGTGATCAAAAGCGATTGATGCAAATAATCCTAAATGTTCTTGTAACTCCATTAAGTTCACAAAGGAGGGTCACATTTCAATTCTGCTTCCATCGCTAAGCCGATTCTTTAAGGGACCCATATGCTCGACTTCCATCCAGTCCTCTCGATGGGTCTTTTACTTGGCTGTGCAGGTTTTCTTATGAACATTTACTCCTTTTTTTGGGTTAATTCCTCATCTTGTTATGCTTCATAAGTTCGTTTGATGATAGCCACTGGACAGTAAACGCATAATGTTGCTTGTCATGCCCAGTAAGCTCATGCAGTGGTTGTACACTTATACCAATGGCATATTAGCTGTGTTCCTAAATGTAGGCATTAGCATTCCACACTGATGTGGAGTCAAGCATTCAACGTGACACCCTGAAGAGAAAAGAAAGGATTTGGAGATTGGTAGATAGTTTTTCACATTGTGTAATATGGGGGGGGGGGGACAAAGTTTATGCAAGCATACCACAAATATCTTATTTGAATTAAAAAAACTGTGGCCTTCATCTAGATGTGGGGAAACAAATATTTTAGATGATTACCGATGGCCTATAGGAATTCAGATTCTTATCTGATGCAATGAGGTCGGACATGAGTGCGTGGGTAACATTGCCACCAAGTGTTAAAACCAACTGTGGAGCAAAAACACCGATCTAGCATAGGGTTAATTGCATGCAGTTCATGTAGTTACTTATTTGTAGTTTTTTCAAGAAGATCTGACGTCATATTTTGCTGTAGGTAAAAGACACTGGTTGTGGAATTAGTCCACAAGATATGCCTCACACCTTCACAAAATTTGCACACTCGAAAATGGTGGCAATGGATTGGGTGGCCCTTTCCGGAAGGTATGCCAAGAAAACATTTTTGCATATGCCTTTTGCCCTGAAACTATATGATATCTGTGCTAACTATTTTTACTCTCTCTCTCTCTCTCTCTGGTGCCATCAGTTTGTCAGTCTAATGCAAGGTAACATTTGGCTCGAAGCGAAGGTGTAGGGAAGGGTGTCTGCGAAGTTCTTTGTCAAACTCGGCATGGTGAGAAACCAAATGCAAATCTCAGAAGAATCATGCCTCCTCTGACCCAACCAAGGAGTGGAGGCCCGATATTCTCGACATATCAATAATGGGTGGCTATGCGGTTATTGATGAGGCACAACGTCTTAAAAATCCATCCAGTGTACAAAAGAAGGTAACGGGTTCGATTTTTTATGAGATTGCAGGAGACAATAACCTAGAAAAGGGCTTTAAAATGGAATAACCAAGCGAGAATGCTCAAAGGTACAACCTTTCTACGACCACGATATTGTCACGTATCAAGAATCATGTCCTTTTCTCCGTCGATGATAATCCTAGGACCAAGTAATTAGTAAATCACACGAGATACCCGTGGAGAAAATCACGCCCAACCTTGTAGAAGTCGACTTGGAGGAAGGAAGTGTTCGGTGGCGTCGGGAAGAGAGGGACGGCGGGACGCGGAGGCGCGAGAGGGGCGCGTCCGGTGGGTCGGCGGGCGGCGGTGGGGAGTAGGTGGAAGTCGGCGAAGAGGCGATCGGCCCCGGTGGCGGCGCGGCGGCGGCAGTCGAGCGGCGCGCGTGGCGCGGCGCGGGAGGAGAAGCGAGCGGGCGGAGTTGGGGCGGGCCCTTTCTCTTCCTCGCGCGTTGGCCTCGGATCCACATCCGTATCCGCCAACGCGCCGCCTCCTCCCAGTCATCTAGCCCGTCACTGGTCATGCCGTCACCGCCTCCTCCGCCTCGGCCTTCTTGAGTAGGCGCTCGGGGCTTGGGCGAGGCCGGCGCCGTCGTCGCCGTGCACGGCGTGGGGAGCGGTCGCGGTTCGGTCGGCGCCTCCGCCGTCGTCGCCGAGGTCGTCGTAGGGCTGCGGCTCGGGCGGTCGCGGGCGTCGGCGCGGGTGAGGAGGAGGCGGCGGCGCGGGCGGGAGGAGGAGGCGGCCGGCGAGGTGGGGAGGAGGAGGAGGCGGCGGAGGCGGAGGAGTGGGGAGGCGGCGGCGGAGCAGAGGAGTGGGGAGGAGGAAGTGGCAGCGGTGCGGGGTGGGAGGGCGAGGCAAGGGTGGAGCGAAGGGTGGGGAGAAGGAGGCGGCGGCGGCGGAGGGGTGGGCGGGAGGAGGCGGCGGCGGAGCGGAGGGGTGGGGGGAGGAGGCGGCGGCGGCGCCGGGTGGGGAGGAGGAGGCGAGGGTGGATCGGCGGAGACGGCCGAGCGGGGGGAGGAGGCGGCGGGGAGACGCAGAGTGGGGGAGACGGGGGAGAAATCGGCGGAGGAGGGGGTATCGCGCGGCGTCGGGCGTGTGCGTGTCGTCAGGCGATTCGGGAGGAGGAGGTGGGGAGAGTACTGCAGATACATTGAAGGATGACCGTCGGATATGGTTGAGTAAGGAGAGAGAATAGAGGAGAGTTAATCAGGTGCACACGTTTTTAGGATGGTGTATTTCTGGGTGCATATTGTGGTGTGGACGTAGTTAAGGTTATGACTGTGGAGCAGGTAATTGTTGGGTGGATGTAGGATAATTTTAACTGGTGGATTATAGGGGTAGAGATAGGAAGAACCAAAAACATAAATCTCCAAATGACGAGAGAACACTGATAATCTCTTCACAAAATTGTATGGATTGTCCTTTCCTTCTCTTGTCGCTGGCGGCGGCGGCGGCTGGCACCTCCCGGCGGTGGCGCATCTCAACGACGCGGTGGTGTTTGTTGAAGTGCAGCTCCGGGGAGGTGGTCGGGCTGTTGACCGGCCGGTACTCCGGCAACAGCCGGCCGCTCCTGTACCGCACGCCGCACCTGTTGCACAGCGTGCCGCATTCGTCCGAGGCGCCACCACCGCCGTTGCCGGTGCCGGTGCAGGCGTCGGCGCAATCGTCTCCACCGTCGGGAAGGCGTCCTTGTTAGACAGCCACTCGAGCTCTTCCTCCGCCTCGCCGCCTCCCCCTGCCGCCAATTCCAGGCCCTGCAAGAAGCCAAGAACCAACCCTTAGCTCCATTTCCTTACCAAGAACGGCAAAACCCCTCACCAAAGGAGCTGCGGCTACCCGTACCGCGTGGTCAAAGAAGGCCTGGAGGTTGAAGTCGGCGCCGCCGCCGAAGAGCTCGTCCGCGACCGCCACCGCTGCGTCATGGAGCCCGTCCACCATCGCCGCCGTTGGCTTGTTTGGAGGCGAAAGGGTTTCCTTGAATTCTTTGTTTCTTGCGAACTTCTTTGTGTGGTTTCTACGATTAACTTTTACAAGGGGCGCGGCTGGGATGGGGGGCGGGTTGGGTCTTGGGATGTAAAATCCACGATTTTAAGGTCGGTGAGGTGGATGTTTTATGATTAACTTTTGGCCCTCTTTGGGTTGCATGAGAAACATAGGAAAAATGAAGGATTATGGGTATGTTCTTTTTTACTGCGGCTTATGGTTTTTGGTTGAAATTTTTGAATTTTGGTTGTTTACGGTACAGATTACGGAGAGACAGATACTCACTTGCGATTTTGACTGGTACAAATGTTGGGCTTTTAACGTGTAGATCGTTTAACTTGTAGACCCCGTCTTGAGAAAATACTCCGTTTGAAAGTTAGGTACTGTAGCAAAAACCAAAATCCGATTTCAAAATCCCAAAAGAACATGCCCATTGTCAAAAAAATGAAGGATTAGATGAACAGCAATCCATAGGAAACTTCCCCATTCACGTCGATTCCACAGGAAATCAAGCAACGGTTGAAAATACACCTAGGAATCACATATTTAATTTCCTCGTGGACACATACTACACCGAGAAGATGATGAACAGTAGAATATTTTTCTGACGTGAACTCGACTTACGTTGTTTTTCACTTTTCTCTATTACTTACTTCTCTCTTAACAGACTAATTTCAAAGATATAAATGGACATTCTGTGATCTGGTTTTACCTGCCACGACTACACGACTTACGTGCACCGCGCACTACCCGAAAGACCCACTCAACTTATTGACTCAGCCTTTACTCGGATGCGCAGCCTCGACCATGGCTTCTCGACTACGCTCCTCCCACCACGACTTCCAAGTATGACCGAATCACTCGACTGCTACAGTATTCTCGACTCTTCAATACTTTCGACCATGGCTGCTATGACTGACTCTTGGACCACGGCCACTTCGACCACGACCATTTCGACCACGGCCACTTCGACCACGGTCACGACTATTGTTTCGACCATAACTTCAACTGCAACTTCGACCACGGCTTCGACTGCAGCTTCGACCACACTCAACACATTTAATATGAGTCAAAATTAGTTCCTACAATCTCCCCCTAATCTTGACTTGTTAAACTTCACAAGACGAAACCCGATCTCCTAAAGCATCTCCAAGGAGTTTTGCTTTCTTCTTGTTGACCGTGCCACCGGAGACATAACTTGCTGGTGTCTTTCACATCTTCACTGCCGGTGACACACCCCACCGACGACTTCAACCTCGTTTCTTAACTCCAATTGTCTTTCGCTGGTGGCACAACTTGATGGCGATGGAGACTCTCATCAGAGCGTACACATATGAGAACTTAAACACAACTACAAGAACTCACACACACTCACGTGCATCATGCACTGACTCACCTACATGCATGACAATGACACAAATATATGTATGTATGTATGTAACACACCTCCTATATACTCAAACAGATAAATAACACATGTAACACTCCTACTGTGCCATATACACAAATGACTCAAAAATGCAATCGTGCACCCATACTTGTACACGGACTCAACTACATGCAGAAGGAAAAGAAAAAAAATAAAGACTCCTTGTTGGCTTTAGAGCAGCATTGGCTCATCATCTGCATCCGCAGCAGCAGAAAGAGCCACCACCTTCTTCGGCTCGGGGCATCCCTTTGCAAAATGTCTGTACTCTTGACAGTTGTAACAACACACCTTCGCCTTGACGAAGGTGCTCTTCTTCTTGCCAAAATCATTGCCCTTCTTAGATCGGACCTCCCGCTCATCCTTTGTTAACAACAGGTGTTGGTCTCCTGCGCCTACACCATAAGACACCCATCGTTCCTCGTGCGCCTTCAAATGGCTAATCAACTTTTCTATCATCATTACATTGAGGTCACCAAATTGCTCGATTGGGGAGACTACTGGTAGAAACTTGGCGGGGACTGCATAAGGAAGGTTTCTTACCATGTAGCTCTCCTCAATATTGTTGTCAAGCCCTCAGATTTTGTTGACGATTGTTGTCAACCGGATGGCGAAACCGTTGATCGAATCCGATTCCGACATGCACATCACATCGAACTCTGACTTGAGGGTCTACATCATGACTTCCCTCACGCACTCGCCTCCCACATGCATGGTCTTCAACACCTCCCATGTGGCTTTGGCCATCTCTTTTTCAGCCAGCAAGAAAAGTGTGTCTTCGGGGACACCTTGGTAGATGGCCGCCAATGCCATTTGGTATTTGCACGTGTCGGCGTCCCAAATGTCTTGGGCTCTCATGTACACCTTCATTTTCATCGTCCATGTCATGTAGTTGCTCCCCGTGAGCACATGGTAATGAAGAGATACCGCAGAACTCTCCTTTGTCAGTGCGCTTGCCAATGCTAATGCCACTGCATCGACGATCTCAATACTTTTTGGTATGATCTTGGACATAAACCAAGCTCTGATACCAAATGTTGAAAATACACCTAGGAATCATACACTCGATTTGCTCGTGGAAGCACACTATACGGGGAAGACGATGAATAGTAGAGTATTTTTCTGACATGAACTCGACTCGCATCGTTTTTCACTTCTCTGTTATTCACTCCTCTTTTAACAGACTGATTACAAAGATATAAATAGTCATTCTGTGATCCGGTTTTACTGGCCATGACTCCACGACTTGCACACACTGCGCACTACCCAAAAGACTCGCTCAACTTATTGACTCAGACGTTACTTGGACGCCCAGTGTCGATCATGGCTTCTCGACTATGCTCCTCTGACCACGCCTTCCGAGTACTCTTCCAAGTACGACCGAATCACTCGACTGCTACAATACTCTCGACTGCTACAGTACTGTCGACTGCTACAGTTCTCATGACTGCTATAGTACTTTCGACCATGGCCGCTACGATAATTCTTCGGTTACAGTCACTTCGACCACAGTCACGACTGCTGTTTCGACCATGCCTTCAACTGCAATTTCAACCACACCTTCGACTACAGTTTCGACTATGCTTTCGACTACACCTTCGATTACAGTTTCGACTACACCTTCGATTACAGTTTCGACCACACTCAATACAGTTTGCATGAGTCAAGCTTAGTTCCAACAACATCCACTCCGATCTCATTTTTCGCGGAAGACCGAGGCGAGACGAGCGTGAGTGAGGGAGAGAGGGCGCTGCTCTTTCGTGCGGCTTCTGATGCCGCCGGAACTAGCCACAGCCACCACCCCAGCCACCGTTGCCGCTGCGGGTATCGTCGCACCGCTCCCACACGATGCCATTGAAGCCTGTTGCAGCCGACTTGTTTCTCATCGGTAAAATATACAGACGTAGAGAGAGAGAGCTGTCGTTCATTCGGATAAGAACGAGATTTGTTCGTAGAGAGAGAGAGCAGTTCGTTTTAGGAGTTAGATTGGTCACGGCAAAATGAACAAAATTTGTTCGCGCGTTTAGTGTGCACATTCTAGTGTTGTGAACTTGTAATACATCTGCAGAAAAATCGATACTGATATGCAAGATTATCGATTCTTATGAGATGCTTCTGATATTTCAGTATTAGTTACACATTATTTGTATTATAAATATATGTATACATAACATTATAACGGATTAGTTGGTTGAAAAATATGAAAGGCATTATGAAGAAGTCCATTTCAATTTTCAAGAAAGAAGCGTGAAGCAAAAGGGGAGATGGGATCTTCCTTCTTGCTTACCTACGTCGGCCTAGCTAGTTTATGTTAGACGCCTCGGTTAACATGTTAAATGTCTCAGTTCCTGGTCCATAGTTAAGGCATGACATGATTTTACACTTGGCCCCCTCACCTACCTAGCATAGTTTCATAGTTGGTATGGTTTTACACTTGCCCCTCACTTGCGTGAGATGGTTTCACACTTGTCGTCTCATTAGCCTGATATGGTTTATATATGTAACCTTTGGTACTTTATTCTATTCATTACGTGATTGCCCTAAATATTGCACGCTCTCATGGCATCAAAGCGGGATCGCTCCTGTGACCGCACCCTTTCGCTAATTCCACCAACATGGTAGGCGAAGACGTTGCCGCCACCACCACACACCGCGTGCAAGAGGCCGCCGCCGCCACTGCTGTGCATAGCGCGTAGGGTACTCCCGCGCACCAGGAGGCCGCATAGGCACTGGCCCTCTCCGAGGCTGCCACCATTGCTTCCCTCCACGCCTAGACGTATGGTGTCCTCAACATCAAGTCCCTCGTCCTTGTCATCCTTGATCTTGCCTCTCCAAATTACAACAAATGGCGCAGCCTCTTCCTCGTCACCCTCGACAAGCACGCCCTCTCCGACCACATGCTCTCTGATGACACCCACTCCGACATTGCCGATTGGGTCCAGATTGATTATCTCATTCTCTCGTGGCTCTACGACACCATCTCCGTCGAACTCCTCGAGATCATGATGACTCCTACCTCCACGGCGCAACTTGTATGGGTGGGTCTTGAGCAACAGTTCATCGGCAACAAGGAGACACGTGTCCTATACTTGGATGTGGAGTTTCACAACTTCATCCTGGGCAACCTCTCCATCTCAGACTACTTCCAGAAAGGTAGCGGGGATGGCAGTGAGGTGGGCCCAGCTGGGGGTGACGGTGAGGATTGAAGGGTGGGAATAGGTTGGGGGCGATGGCGACGAGTGCAAATCGGCTGGGGTGAGCAGTGGGCTTGCTGGCGAGGAGTGGGATCTAGCTGCAAGCGATGCTGAGGAGGCCGATCCGGTTGGGGGCGGTGTTGGAAATCGCCAAGCTGCCAAGGGCATGGCCACCGCTCTGTCTCTAGCTCTCTACCTCTCTGTTTCTGCCTCTCTCTGTTATTTCCTCCCGAAAGCAGCCCAAAAAGGGCCACTGCTGTGCGACTTCTCCTACGCAGTTTACTAGTCGCTCGACTACTCGTAGCCAGTCGATGACAAGTCGGTCCAAGTCGCGTTAGTCGGAACCAAGTCAGCTGACAACCACAACTAGTCGAGTCGCTGCCTCCAGTCGATCGCCGCCGGCCAACTGGACGACTAGTCATCGACTAGTCGGCGACTTAATAACAATGTTTCACACTACACATAACATGTTGAAATATTGACATTGCCTTTGCCTATACTTCTGTTTCAATTTGGTTATATTTTCTGAGTTTGTGCATATGTACAGACCCGCTTGTGTGCATTGTGTGCATGTGGGGGTGGTACTGGTAGCATCATTGAAATAGCTGATTCATTTTGCTTTGAGCGCGCATGTTCAGCCGTGGCTAGAACTTCTTGATGTATATATTTGCCCACGTGTTTTTGGGAGGTGCGAACGAGCTTCTATCGTAGTGGTAGAACGCTCTAGTAGCACCCCCAGGTCCTGGGTTCGACTCAGGCTGGGGGCAAAAAAATCCCCTCGCTTGCCCCATAAGCCAAAGCACAGCCGAAAGGCTCGCCCGATCGCTGGTCGTTAGGGTCGGGCCCAGGTCATCTGGGCGGCGTTAAGCTCCCTAGGCGCTCACACGGGTGATGCCATTGTGTCAGGGTGGGGCAAGAGTTCGGGGATTTTCTCGATCTGTGAGAGGATCTTTCTTCTTAAGCTAATGCCGGGGGGTGTCTTGTACCCCTGCAGGTCGAGTTTTTTTTTTTTGTTTTTGGGAGGTGGTATTTCACTGTTTTCATATTTGTGTACAAACTAGCTGTTGTTTCGAAAACCGTTTTTTTAACGGAACTATCAATGAAACCACTCAATATTATGAAGAGTCACTGAAACAGAATTAGAGGTTCTAGATTAAAAGTGTCATGAAAAAAAAGTGACATGAAGGTTTGAGTGTTTGATCTTATTGTGAACTTAGCTTATGTGGAAACAAATACACAAAATGTTCTTTCAGAGTGTTTGACCTATTAGTTCACTGACTTGAATCATTGTTCCCCTGCTATTGCAATATTTGATGTCAGCAGTAGGAAACTGTCATAAGATCGCAACTTCTATCTTTCTTATTTGTGCACCCTTGATGTTTTCACGACTTTTTGTTGGAACCTGACTAAATTTGATACTGATTTTTCTTTCTCATTCTAGATTACTGATTTTTCTTTCTCATTCTAGATTATATGAAACCTGATACCGAGTCTTATAATTGGGTTATACAGGCATTTACTAGAGCTACGTCCTATGACAGGTATACTTAATATTTACTTCCATATAATGCCGCCATATTTGTTTCCTTTGTTCTGGTGTTGCTGTTTGACGTACTCAAGTTGTCAACACAATCATGTCTATTTGACAGTACCAAATCCGACCGCTTGAACCCAATTGAGTCGATGTGAAAGAAACATATGGATAGTTGTAGCTCCATGGCACATGCAGGGATAGCTCTAAAATTTGTAATGGAACCTCTTGTTGCTTATTAACTACTATCTATTCAACATGTAAAAACTATGTTGTCCGAGTACCTCGATACGGATACGGATCTGAATTTTCAGAGCTGTTTTCTTTGTCTGATGATGTGCCATTGACTTTCTGGCTTTGTGTTTTAATCATCTTCTCGCACGAAGCTGTGGACTATCGCAGACTGTATGAGATACTAATCTTAGATTCTTTCCGTTACTTGAATTATCTTCAAGTTAAATACATTGCACAAAAAATTTTCTAGGTCAACATGTTATGCATGGTAACGGTGTTTTAAGCTTGCACAAAAAATGTTGATGTTTAAACTGTGGCATATAACTGCTTTCCTGACTTTCAGGTTGTAGGGCTGGGTGGTGGTACTACAGTTGGAGACTGCCATTATATTGCGCGCTGCAATGAGAGCTCCGGTCCCGTCTGCTGTTATGACAATATTGCAAACAACACATAAGTCTTGGCTATAAGTTTGGAAGGTATAATGTTAAATTTCTGCTCTTGGATTTTTGTAGCACTATTCCAACACATACTACATTATTGCACTATTTAGCAAATATTTTCAGCAAAGATATTAGGGTGTTCTTTATGATTTATTTTTTTTGCTATTGCGTGGTGCTGAGCTCTCCTTACAACTCATAAACACAGCAAATTGGTTTTTGAATAATTTTTATGAATGTGGCACTCTTTATGACTAATATATCTTCCCCTTTTCTTGTACTTGATTCAGCCCGCTCTATGATGAAGTAATCCTGTTGTGCCTTATCTGGAGGAAATTGATGCAGCCATTGCAGTAGTCCCGGACGAAACCTTGGACAAGGTGCTTGCAGCCAAACAGTCCGGAAACTCTTCGCTCCAACAACCAGCAGAGTAGTAATCTGTTTGGACTTGGGAAGCGAAGCTGCCAATACCGCAGAGACCATATTAGTTTGACTCTTAGAATTATAGTTCCAGTATCGGTTCATATCGATGTACCATTTCAGATTTAATATGATAATATGAGTACATATATTTATAAATATATATTTGTTTAATTATATGCATACCAACTGTCATTTGTAATATTATTCCTAATATATAGTAGTACTAACAAATATAACATCTAGTTCAATAGACGGAATTATCAATTCCGCCGGTACCGGTCAGTATTGATTGGTATCAAAATCGGTATGGCCGGTATCGAACCAGTATGAATGGTATTTAAGCCGGTACGGTACGCAGACTACTTTGTATCAGTTTAAGAGATGGTATGGTATATATTGGTTGGTATAGCTGGTACCAAAACGGTAACTAACAAGTTTGCTTGGGAGCCCTTTGCAGCCGTGGTCTGATCTAAGGGCCTATTCATATTGGCTTTGGTTTTTGGCTTCTGTCTTCTATTGCAGAAGCCAAAGCTGATACAAACGTCCTAACTTTTATAAGTTGTTTCTATCAACCATTACTATTTATCAATCACTACTTTACGTTTTCATATGTTGTAATGCACTTTATATTTTATTATATTACAGTTCCGTAAATTATATGGTGGTCCGAATGTTGTACTGTCTTTTGTTTCACCATCTTTCTTATATAATGCACTATTATTCGGCATTTACTGTTATTCATCAGCCGTTTCTATTAGTCACTTCTATTAATCACTAATATTCATCAGCCACAACCAAAAGTCATCAGCAAAAGCTAATACGAACAACCCAATACAAGGAAATGAAATCGCTCAGCTATCTTGCCTTGCTTGAGCTTAGCAGTGTCAATGAACCGAATACGAATCAAATAATCATCTTACTATATTTATATTTGTATTTTTTAAACAAATATGAATACAAATTTGAATATTTTCAAATACAATACAAATTAAATACCTACTCAATTCGTTGGATTCAAATATCCTTATACTTAAGTAATGATAAATATTTATGATACTTTATCCACGTACATAGAACATTTAGTCATTCTAATTTATTTATTTCACCTAGAGGAATATGAATTCACATTAAATTATAGATAGTTGTTCAACTAATTTGCCATATTGCAATAAAGTATATACATTGTTTTATCGAATTTATATACAATATGAATAGTGTGGATAAAATAATATTTTGGATGGCAAAAGTTTATACCATATTTATATCTATATATTTTTTGTGTGAGTTCAAATACAAATATGAATAGATGAAAAAACATGATAGTTGAATAAAACGGATAATTCGTTTGACACCCTACCTGAGCTTGCCTTCTCAATTTTTGACGGCGATACGATGGATGCTGTGTGGGCAGATGAGAAAAGATCAACTTACGGTTTTGCGTCTTTGATCCCATGTATGGCATCTTCTATGTAGTCAGTGCCTTGTTCAATGTTTTTTTTTGAGAGGATGTACAATGTATTTAGAGAGTCAATTTTGATAGATGAAATGGAATGTGTCAATTTTGATAGATGAAATGGAATGTGCTGTTTTTTACACATTTTTTTCTTGAGAGGACACGTTATTGTTAATTCGATACCGCTGTACTGGGCATATTTGGTGAAACAGTATAATTCCCATAGAAATCTTATGAAATTCTCGCCTTCGAAACATGGCCCATTGAACTTGGGAATTTCACCGAAATTTTGAAACTGTTCAATTCTTCCAAAATTTCCACAGGACCCTCTTCTACTCTAAACGGGCCTGTTAGCCACAATACGATGACCGCATCGCTGGGTCGGCCTGCCTCGCTCTGCCAAGTATTAAGCCGAAGCCCGAAGTCGAAGCCCACTTCTACCACCACGACTCAACCAGTAAACCCTAAACCCTAATGGACGCTTCCAGAGCCCCCCCTTTCTGTCCGCTCCCTCCCTCTAAAATCCCCCACCGACCCCGCATTCTTTCCCCCTCCACAAGAAAGCAGCTGCTCGCCTCCGACCCCCAGCCAAGCTCGCCTCGGAGCACCTTGGCCTCGGCGCCTTCTCCTCGCCTCGACATGTACCGCGCGGCCGCCAGCCTCGCCTCCAAGGCTCGGTGAGTGCTCCGCGCGCTGCGTCGCGACCTGAATCTCGTGCTTTTTTTTTGGGTGGCTGCTGAGTTGCATCGTGTGCTTGTTCGTGCAGGCAAGCCGGGAGCAGCGCTCGCCAGGTGAGCGGATTCGTGCCGGAACGGGTGTTTGCGGTTGCGTGTTGCAGCGTGGTACTTGTAGGGCGAGTAGGTTGGGCGCTTGCGCTCGGGGTTTAGCGGAGATCTGGTGGCGTTCGTTGGCGGATTTGGTAATGCTTGTGATGTTGGATCTGTGCGAGCTTGGATTGGTTAGGATACGCTCGGTTTGCGGTGTGAAAGTTTGATGTGGTCTATTTGATTGTAGGGATCTACTAGTATGAAATTATCGCTATAGTAATCTATGGAATCTGGTGTTTGCTAGCGAAATATCTATTCTTGTGTGTGTCTGTGAGACTAGTGTGGCGACTCTGCAATGCGAGTGAAGTAGCAAGTAGGCGATTTCATCGTTTCTGTACTCTGTTTAGCAATCATCGTTTCCGTACTCTGTTTAGCAAGACCTCAAATTTTCAATGAAAGGATGGCTTGACAGTGCGATCTTTATCCAGTTCAGCAGAAATTTAAGTGTTCAGAACTTTGTCATTCTGTCTTGTAATCGAGTGACGTGCTGGTGATCTCCAAGTGATGTGGTAGCCCTCAATTGGATGCACTCTTCTTTACTTTGTTGCCTTGTATGTGATGCTGGGTAGGTTGGAAGCAGGCTTGCCTGGAGCAGGAACTATGCTGCCAAGGACATCAGGTTTGGTGTTGAGGCCCGGGCTTTGATGCTGAGGGGTGTTGAGGAGTTGGCCGATGCAGTCAAAGTGACAATGGGTCCTAAGGTATAATTGTGTTCATAGAAATGTGCTAAATGCTTGATAATCTGATTATAGTTGAGCTATATACCTTTAATATAATACTGGCTGATTGTCTTATGGTTTTGATAGCAACTATCATATATCAGGCTATCTCTTCCCTTTTAACAAAAAATGCTAAGAATACATATATGGTTTCTTATGGTTCTGATAACAACTGTCATATGTCATATTATTTCTTTCTTTTTAACAACCAAATAGTGAGTGTCAAATGCATATATGGTTTTGCATTCACTGTTGCAGCACAGTATTTATCATACTCACAATTCCATTCATTCTCTTTGTTTGTATTAATGTAGTGTGCATTAGTTATTTCCTTCAGCATTTTAACGAATGCATTCCCCAGGGCCGCAATGTGGTTATTGAGCAAAGCTTTGGTGCACCAAAAGTCACAAAGGATGGAGTGACTGTTGCCAAGAGCATTGAATTCAAGGATAGAGTCAAGAATGTTGGTGCAAGCCTTGTAAAGCAGGTTGCTAACGCAACAAATGATACTGCTGGAGATGGTATGGCTTTCTTCTGTCCTGCTGTTAGATTATTGCCCGATCAGGCTTAAATCTCTTCTGTAAAATATTCCTACTAGGCTTGACTTCTAAGTTCTAAAAAACTTCCAAGCACATCATGATATTATGTTGAACCATCCTAGGCTATTGAGATGAAGTCTCTTTGGTGTCATCTCAATTTGATATATAACTACTGGGGTAATTTGTTTGGACATATATTTTTCGAAGAATGAAGATGTTCAATGTCTGTTTTTTGGGGTTATTTTGTACTTACTATATTTTCTGTTTGGTAGGTCTGAGGTTAGTGTGTGCCGTTCTTTTCTCTTTGTTGTTTGGTTATTTTGTATCATAAGCAGCTCTATTGCATTATCAAGATTTGTGTGTGTTGTCTTGACTTTATATAGTTTTGCTTCTGCCTACGAGATTTGCCTAATTTCTTGTTGAACTTGTTAAATTATACATAATTGCTTTAATCTAATTGTGTCACACTGATGATCCAATATTCCAGGTACCACATGTGCTACTGTTTTGACAAAAGCAATATTTACTGAGGGGTGCAAGTCTGTAGCGGCTGGAATGAATGCAATGGATCTAAGGCGTGGAATCTCAATGGCTGTTGATGCTGTTGTGACTAACCTAAAGAGCATGGCTAGAATGATCAGCACATCAGAGGAAATAGCACAGGTGATACTTGAAATAATTAATTACAAAGATCTATTTACTGTCTCCTTTGTTTCTCCTGCCCTATTTATTTTTACTAATTTCTTTGTTTCATTATTTTTATAAAGGTGGGTACAATATCAGCAAATGGGGAAAGGGAAATTGGTGAGCTCATTTCTAAGGCTATGGAGAAGGTTGGCAAAGAGGGTGTAATCACCATTGCGGTAAGTTGACCTAAGTTCATCTGAACTTATATTTCTCAAAGTTAGCCATTTTCCCTACAAATGTAACTTGGCCTCTTAAACTCTCTTTCATTGGCCACTTTCTTTTACATCCACTTATGTGAAGATCACTTGTCAATAGTTTTTGGTCCATAGCATATGACTATACGAACCCTTAACGATCTCAGCTAGTCTTTTTTGTGCGATGATTAATTTAGCACAATTTGTACCAGATGTGCACTATTATTCATAAAACTCAATTCACATTGTCGCTGATCCTCGTGATGTACTGGCTATAACCACATTATTCTTCTCATGAACATCCTCTGAATAACAAATCCATAAGTTTTGATCGCATCCTGTTTGCACCTGGGCCCCCTCACTATTATTATACTGCTCTAGGAAAAACTTTCATGGATAGGTAAAGCCACATGGTAGCTCCAGATTATTAGAAAGCGCAGTTAATTGTTATGGTGGTGTATACTTCATCTGGTTGTCTCGTTCTGTCTTGAGTACCTTTCTCCTAATTCTCTGATTGGCATTTGCCTGTAATACGCTGGTTTAACTTGTTTGTTTAAACATTTGACAGGACGGTAACACCCTTTATAATGAGCTTGAAGTTGTGGAAGGCATGAAACTTGACAGAGGATACATCTCTCCTTATTTTGTTACCAGCCCAAAAACCCAGAAATGTGTTAGTATTCATTATTTACTTCTGTTGTTAGTTGATGAATTTGATTTTGTTTATCATAAGGCTTATCTCAGTTATGTGTTTTCGTGTCAGGAATTGGAAGACCCCTTGATCTTGATACATGACAAGAAGGTTTCAAACCTTCATGCAGTAGTGAAAGTGTTGGAGTTGGCTCTGAAGGTACTTGTTTGTTCTCATGGAACTGTGGCTAATATAGATGTCATTATGGTCTTTGCTGATGTAATTGTTAACGTTTTGTCTTGAACAGAAGCAAAAACCTCTATTGATTGTTGCTGAAGATGTAGAAAGCGAAGCATTGGGTACTCTGATTATCAACAAGCTTCGTGCAGGCATTAAGGTCAGTAAATTCTGTCTGTTTTTGTGATTGGAATTTGTACAGGCTGTTTTTGTGATTGGGTGTGGCATTCAGGTCTGTGCTGTTAAAGCTCCTGGTTTTGGAGAGAACAGGAAAGCAAATTTACAGGACCTTGCTATCCTCACTGGTGGCGAAGTAAGTTCTAAAGTTACAGTTGCTGCGCACATTTTTCTTTGAAATTCAAAATTGCGTGCATTGAGCTCTGCATCTTTCATGGTTCAAGGTCATAACTGAAGAACTTGGAATGAACCTTGAGAATTTTGAGCCTCAGATGCTGGGTTCCTGCAAAAAGGTATGTTCACCAGAAGGCGGCTGGTAGGCTTTTGTATCTTCGCAAGTGATTAATTGAATCGTAATCTTCTATCCTCACAAAGCAGTGCTAGTGCTAAGTGTTAGTCCTTGGATATAGGCGTAAGAGTACTATTGTGCTTTTGGATTGCAACCTTTGTATACGGAAGTTTGATCAGACTGTTTCAATAGTAGATTCCTTGTCCAATGTAGGTGACTGTATCTAAGGATGATACTGTTATTCTTGATGGAGCTGGAGACAAGAAGTCCATCGAAGAGAGGGCAGAGCAGGTTCATGCAATACTAATTTTATGTCTTGTGACGTGAATTACTTTTAACTTTCCTGTTATGATAGCTTATATGAATATTGTGGTACAGATTAGATCTGCAATTGAGCAAAGCACTTCTGATTATGATAAGGAAAAGCTACAGGAGAGATTGGCAAAGCTCTCTGGAGGTGTTGCTGTTCTAAAGGTAAGGTCCATGATCCATGTATACGTATTACAGAATATATTAATGCAAATGGCAGAGAGGTCTGCAGCTATTGGATTTACTTGCTAATTTCCAGTTCCCTATTTGAATAAATTAACTGAAAATGTTAATTCTGTCTACCAGACATGCTAGTATTCTAGCAGCCTAGCATTTGACAGTGTAATGTTGATGGGAAAAGTGTGTGAGAGGTCTGATCAGAGAACATGCACCGGAACACACACACTAACATTGAGATCCGTCTTGCCCTCCTAGGATATACCTCCAAAAAGAAATTTTACCTTGCCTACATGTAAATAAATGCTTGACCAGCATTTTTGTGTATGCAATGGTATATTTCTCCCATTTAAGTTATGTTATGTGTTGCCGCCTGCTTATTGATAATCACGAAATGCAGATAACTATCGGTTTAGTAATAGGAGAATGGAGATTCTTTTTATTTTGAAGCATTGTTTTTTCTGTTGTTACGACTGTTTCATGTGGCTGAAGTTGCTATTGTGTGTTTTGACCTTTGTATACTGTGTAAACTTCAGATTGGAGGAGCCAGTGAAGCTGAAGTTGGTGAGAAGAAAGATAGAGTAACAGATGCACTGAATGCTACTAAAGCTGCTGTTGAAGAGGGTATTGTGCCAGGTACTATATCATGTAAAAGGTTCATTGATGTGTCTTTAGATTTTTTTATGTTAATTACTCGTAGCAATTAATATATTTTGCATTACTATCCCTGAGAATCTGGTCGATCTTTAATGGTATATATGTGCAGGTGGTGGTGTTGCACTTCTCTATGCATCAAAGGAGCTGGATAAATTGCAGACTGCAAACTTTGATCAAAAGATTGGTGTACAAATAATTCAGAATGCTTTGAAGGTTTGAGATGAAAAATCCATTTACACTTTTCCTGGCTTCTTTTACCGTGTGCAAAACTGATGATGGAAGTATGTTGCAGACACCGGTGCATACCATTGCTTCCAACGCTGGTGTAGAAGGGGCAGTGGTCGTGGGCAAACTTTTGGAGCAAGATAATACTGATCTTGGCTATGATGCGGCTAAAGGTATGATTTCTTCAACCATTTCCTCATTCATTATCTTAACAACTGATCTGAATCATGTTGCTGATTATGGTTGCATTAAATGTCTAGGTGAATATGTGGACATGGTGAAGGCTGGTATCATTGATCCACTAAAAGTGATCAGAACTGCCTTGGTGGATGCCGCTAGGTAAAAACACTATAGGGCCTTTCTGCTCGCATGATAAATTAATTGTTTATCCCAGTAATGATGAGCAAGCCACATAAGGGTGGTTGCATGTGTTTTTTGTTCTGTTGGGTGTTCAGAACGCTAAACCACTATCAGCCTCGTCCATGATAAGTTCAAGAATATGAACCACACTTAGTTCTTGTCACTCTTTTTGTTAGGGTCCTAAATCGTTTTGCTGTGTATTTTACTCGTACTTTTGGGTTAGCATGTTGGTGTTGACAAGTAGTTTGCCCTCCTCTTGCAGCGTTTCGTCCCTGATGACCACCACAGAATCCATCATTGTAGAGATCCCCAAAGAAGAGAAAGAGGCGCCTGCCATGGGCGGCATGGGTGGAATGGATTACTAGTACGTCACACCCACGGTATATGAAAGCAATCTGAAACATGCGGATTAGGAATCTCTGCGGCGCAAGTTCATCGTTGATGTACTTTTCTTGATGAGGTGATTTGTCAGACAATTTTGACTGTACGGACGTAGGATCTCTTGGTTCCAAACGGGACCGGTGCTGGGACGAATAAAATTAGTTTTGCAAGTGGCTGAGATCGGAACTGTAGATCAGAATTGATTATGACGCCGTGTGCCGAAAATTCTGTGTGCTCAGAAAGATTACACTTCTGCCTGAGATGATGTTGCTCGTTTCGTTTCTTTTCCTCGACTCGGTAGTTGCATGATTCCGGGCACTGCACAGGATGTGAATGAACGCACTTGTACGTTGTGCTAGGCATGGCAAACCTCCTACTTCATATGTGGTTGGAGCATGTGTAATATCGTCTCTCTCCTGCTGTCTTCTCTCCCGTGCCGTCTCGCCCGTCCTCCCACGCCGGTGTCATCCGTTCCTCCGTCGCCCGCTATCGGTGATAGCTGTCACTCGCGCCGGCCGATCAACAGTAGCACCGTGGCCATATGGTTTCCGGTTTCCGCATCTCTGCTCCACTCACTGCCGCTCCTCTTCTTCCTACGTCTCCTCGGTGGCGAGCCCTGCGGTGGATTCCTCCCTCTTGCTGCTTAAGAATGCCATGCATTGGACGTGCCTACGGAGTGCACACTCGCCTGATAACCCATCCGCGCGAGCCGCGAGCCCCTCCTTACCATTATTGGCGCCTGCTTCCATCCCCCCACGCCCATGCTCTCTCTTCACGGCAAAAGCTAAGTGTTTTCGCGCATGGCGCACAGCGCACTTGCGTCGCTGGGTTCATCACGACTTGAGATGTCTCTGCAGCGAATCGTGCTTACTCAATGTACAATACTTGAGGTCTCCCTGTAAGAAAAAAAGAGAAATATATGTGCAAGTAACAGATTCATCACACATCGAGAGCAATAGTGGAATGCCGCTTTTCACGTGAAAAAACTCGTGGTTATTGAAACCACATTTAGTACTCGTAGTTTAAGATACATCTAGTGACTGTGAGCTCACCGTCAGGATGGCTCATGCTTGTGTCTACTCACTACGAATTACATCTTGTTGAGGGAGGGTCCCAGTGCTACTTCGGGCCGACAATAATTTCTACGAGATGAGGCGTGTCAAAGTGTACCATAACAACTTCGACGTGGCATTGCACATCGGGAACTCCACTCCGAATGGGGTCTGCAGGCCAACCTCAAATGATGTCCAGAGTCCCCACCACAAATTAGCCCTAGATGAGGTCCACAGTCCGGAAGGCCAACCTCGGCGAGGCATGATACTTCGGGTGTCAGCCGGGTCAAGCAGGAGCTTGGGGAGAGTTCACCCTGGGCCTGGGGGTCCACCTGATGTAATGAATGAAACTACCCTTAGAAGAGAATTAGACCCTAGGGGCGGACTTATAATTTCACTTGCCTCCCCCTCCTACTCTATAAATAGAACCCTTTGTGAATAGAGGGGAGGCCATTTGTAACACTTGACATCCAAATGCAATACACTTGTTCAGTCACTTGTGTGTGATTATCATTGAGTTCCTTTGCATCCTTAGCGGTCCGCGAATCTGATCAGGAGTGCTTATAAGTTTACTGTATGATCTCGTATCAATGATAGTTAACGCTGTCCAAGGGGACTCAAGCGAGAAATCATGCCGCATAAGAAGGGGAAAGCATGGAAGGTCGCCGAAGTAGGAGGTGTGAACCCCCCACCGAGGCCGAAGTCAAGTTGGATCGCAACACGCACCACTCGACCCCGGATGCTCTGTCGAACATCTCCACGAATTCTCAAGTCATCAGCGATACCACGGCCTCCAAGGAGGCCAGCTGTCCAAGTGCTCACGAGGAGGTTGAGCGGGCATTAAACCTCTAGAGGCAATTGAGAGAATCACATACTAAAGCTCTACGGTCTACGGCCGATGCTTGCTAAGTTGGGGAGCTTCGGGCGTAGCTTGAAAGGGTGCGGGCCCAGGGAAGACCCTCACCGCATGCAAGGGCCGAGGAAGCCAAGAAATTGAGGAATCAGCTGAAGGAAGTGCGAGCGCTAGCGCGGGAGTCAACCTACCCCAAGGTGTCTGAGGTTGAAGCCCTTTGAGCCGAGCTGGCCGAAGCTCGTGCCCGAACAAACTTACCAACATCGACCGACGTCTGAGAAGCCAACAACCTTAGGGCATAGCTTGATGAAGTACAGAAGGAAGCCCTTGTCTCGGCCAGGGTTGCAGGCGTGAACTGCGGTCACCTAGGGGCTAGATCACCCTAGGCCAACCTAGGGCAGGATCCCACGCTGACACTTCAGCGGACTTCCCCCAGGCTCCCAGCCTCAAGTGGTCCCCGTCCATGTGGTTGCCGACCCTCCCAACCCGTTGAGCCTAGGCTTGTAAACCACCCTGTGGTCTACATGTTTTCGGATGCTCGGGGTCATGGAGTATTCAGGGGACCCTGACCCCGTGGTGTTCATCCATGTCTATGAGACAGCCATAGCGGTAGTGGGAGGAGGTGAAGCCATCATGGCAAAGAGTTTGCCCTTATCACTTTTGAGGGTCACCCAATCATGGTACCTTGCCCTCTCACCGCGCTCGATGTACTCATGGGAGCAGCTCTGAGAGAAATTGAGTAAGCATTTCCAAGAAAGCTACAACAAGCCAGTGATGTCCTTTAATCTGCACGCGCTCAAATAAATGCCAGGTAAGTCCATTTGAGAGTTCATGCATTGCTTTGACCATATCCACTACCAAGTCCAGGCATCTTTGACACAAGTGTCATCGAAGCCTCGCGCCGAGCTCTCCACAAAGGGAAGTTAGCCAACAAGTTGGACAGGAAGGAACCAAATACTGTGTCGGAGCTCCTCTCTATCATAGAATAGTACTCCAAGCTTGAGGAAGGGCGAGCTCACAGAGTAGTGGAGGCCTCGATCATTGCGGCCTTGGCACACTCTCCCTCTCCTAAGCCCGAGGCCACCGAGAGGTGGCATCACCAACACCGGCCCATGTACCCTGTCAAACCTGAAGGTCCCCAATCACATTAGGGTTGGCATGACGACCATTGTGGGTGCAAGCGCAAGGGCGGCCAAAGGCGCAAAGAGCAATGCCTCGATCATGGCAACAAATGCCACTTCTACAACATCCACGGATGGACTCATTATTCTACTTTGGAATGCGAGCTCATTACCTCTGGTTGACAACTCTGGTGATAGCAAGCCCGAGGCCAAGCTAGCGCATGATAGCACAACCCAGCCCATGCGCTGGCGGTGGTTGCTACGCTACCCACCCTACCCCCCCGCCTCGAGGCATCAGGGCAAGCCGATGCCCCAAAATCATGTGGTGCATGTGATTACTGGTAAAATGTTCACACCTTTATGTCAAAGCGGTAACATCGTGCCTACGCCCACATAGTGCACCACATCAGCACATCCCTTGATCAAGCTCCCGCAGTGGGTCAACACACCTATTACCTTCAGCCCCAAGGACGCCATCAGAGTCAGCCTACTGCATCACGATGCTCTAGTGATCTCTGCCCTCATCGCTGTGTGCGAAGTGAGGAGTGTGTTCATGGACACGGGAAGTTCCACAAACATTCTATTCACATCCACCATTGACAAGCTTGGGGTCTTGCTATCTCTTCTATCTAAGCCAGACATCCCTATCCTTGGTTTCAGCGGCATGCTAGTCCTAGCCCTCGGTAGGATCGAGCTGACAGTGGAGTATGGGGCAAGGGGCTACGCCTGAAGTGAGAGTGTTGTCTTTGACATCGTTGACATCTTGTATCAATACAACGTGATCCTGGGTTATGCAACTCTCAACCACTTTGAAACAATACATCACCATGCCTACCTCTACATGAAGTTGCTTGGCCCTGAAGGGGTCATCACGGTACATGACAATCAGGACCTTTTAAGGAAGATAGATAAAGACACCTAAGTGGCAATTTGATATCACTACGTTAGGATGGACATTTAGTAACACACATATGTGCTACTGTAGTTCAAAAAATATGTTACTGAGGCCTGTAGTAACATATTTGATTAGTGTTTTTATAGACTATGTCGTTATTGCAGGGTCTATTGTAGCATGTGACTAGTGTTCCTGTATGAAAGAAATGATGTTACAACCATGTTATGGCAACATGTATTAAATGTGTTGCAATAGACCCTAGTAACACATTTTTTAGCTAGAGTAACATAGTAGGGCTTGTTGCCATAGACCCTAGTAACACATTTTTAGCTACAACAATACAGTAGTGTGTGATGCCATAGGCCCCAGTAACACCTTTTTTCAACTAAAGCAATATAGTAGCGTGTGTTACTATAGACCATAGTAATACCTATTTTAGATACAGATCCTAGTAACATCTTTTTTAGGTACAACAATACAATAATGCTATTGGTCCTAATAACAACTTTTTTTAACTACAACAACACAATGTTGACTTTCTACAACATTTTTAAATATTTGTAGGAATTTTTTATTTTCCTGTGAATGTACAAATTAAAATTGTTTCATAGAACATCCTTTGATAAGCATGACATATTTCATAATAACTCAAATAACCATGAGTGTAACAATCGTAACATACTACATTGCATCAAAGAAATAAATATAAGTGTTGTTCACATCATTCCATAGCATACATAATGATTTGGTTTCTAGAGAATTCAAGTCTTTAAGAACAAATATTATAAATTTTTAGTCTAAGAATCTGAAGCATAACAGTCTAAGAAAAGAATCTGAAATATGTCTAATGTTGTCTAATCTTCATGAAATCCTTTGCTTCTTTATCCATTTATGAGGTCTTTAAGCCATCAAAAGTAAGAATTCAACTACTGACCTTTTCAACCTGCCCAAAAAATATTAAATTCTAGGATTGTAATTACAAAATACGATATATATATATATATATATATATATATATATATATATATATATATATATATATATATATATATACTCTTCATTGTAATTGAAGCAAGTAACAATTAACATACACAATACGAAGGCCAGGCAATGGTCTTTGTTCGACATGGACATCACCAATTGTCTTGCAGCGCTTGATTGACCTTACTAACTCCTCTTTTTCCACAAGAGGATGATTGATAAACACTTTTGTAAATTGATTACCTATCTCAACATCATCAACTTTTTCTGTTGGTCTACTACTTAAAAACATAGCGTATGCCACACATTCTTTATTTGGGTATGTCGCAGTCTTGAGAAGTACTGTGGTATTGGCCAATATTAACATTAATATAGTCATTAAATTAGCAAATGAAAAACATGAATTAGTTATAGCATATAAGACCCCAATAAAAACATTTGTATATGATGTATTTGTACATTCATTGGAGAAGGATGCCTCCACTTTCAAGACTTGCAGTGTGGAATCCTATTTTGAGTATCTTGCTATCAGGTACTTTCATACTCTTTGAAAATTTTGATGCTTCTTATTCATCTATGGAGAGATACGATACAATTTGTAACACCCAAGTGATTAGGTACCTAAAATTCATAATGGAATTTTTGTACAAGCAGATATATGGGACAGATAATCTTACTTGCATTAACATAATTTTATACCTTCAAGAGAATTTCTTATTTACATATCGAACTAAAAATAAGGGAAAAGATTGATTAGACAATATATGCAAAATTAGAACAAATAATGTTTGTAGAAAGGAAATATATTCAATTATGTGTAGATCACTCAAACCTTGGGCATGCAATTGAGGAACAGAGCCTTGGAGAGGATGGCGCACTAAAGTTTTAGAGTCTTCTATTTTGTGTAATTCACAGGTGAACTACCTAGCAGATGATAGCCTGGAAATATTGGATCATCCTATAGCAGTCACCATGATGGAGGTATTTGGATTAAGTATTATTGGATATTAGCCTAATGATATGATGCCTATATGATTGCCGTTTGCTAGGTCGGCTTACTTTATCAACAAAGAGATCCATTCTTTATGTAGCCAATCACTCGTGGGATTCAGCATTGTCTTGCTAGATGGTTCATTTTTGTACTCCTTACATGCTGTAGGAAATGTTTTGTGTTGCTAGATGGTTCGTTTTTGTACTCCTTACATACTGTAGGAAATGTTTTGTATTTTGAACTTCTGATGTCATTCTTTTCTATGGTTATGTGTAGACTTATTCAGTAGATATTAGAGTTGAATCTTCAACAATCAATAGCATCCTTGTGGCAACATGTGATACGTGGACGAAGCTATCGGCACTTAATGAAAGAAGTCGGCTACAAGTAAAGAGGTATATGAGAAATTTACAATTTTCCATCTCAAGCCATTTTTGTAGTGGAGATCTTATGCTTCATTTGTCATTTAGGTTATTTCTGAGAACACATTCTTCTGTCAAGAAGTGATTATGATGGATATTATGCTTCATTGGTCATTCAGGTTATTTTCAAGAACATATTCTTGCATCAAGAAGTGATTCCAATGGATCAAGAACCATTTTTCCAATTTTGTTGTGGAACTAACATTTGATTTCAATATGCTAACTCTCTAGCATCCATAAGAATGTTTGAAGCATATATGATTTAATGACCACTCACATTCACATGTAAGTCGATTCACCTGTCATAATCATTTGCTATTTTTCGTTCAACCAGTGGGTTTGAATGAATCAGACAATTAGTATGGATTGGATTTATTGATCCATTATCGAGTGCTTACTTCTTCCGCCGATCTACAACCGCATACTGCAACTTTTGATTATTTGGCATGAAAATTTACTTTCCTATATGGGACTACACTTATGCATTACAATGACCTCAAATGAATTTAAGCAACTAACAATAAAAGCAAATAACTATAGCATTCTTTATCCTGAGCAGGTCCTAACTTCAAGGCCACTATCTCTTGTCAATCTACAGTGGTTGAATAAATGCACAACTTTTAAACATAACTTATCTACAACTACGAGAAATTTCTAAGTAGTAAAATTAACTTTGATGCCCCTATGTGTCGTTGGTGGTACATGAAGGCCTATTATGTTTGTCAAACATGAATACTCAGAAGAAGACCACAATTTAGTTTTCCAACAAGAGTATTACCAACTAACTGATGTTCTTCTCCTATGTCACACCTTTACACTGAGATGAGCTTTACTTTTTTTGCTCTGTTGTACCTGAACTTTGAGATGCTCAGCAACAACCCATCCATACTTTTTACATGCATATTGAACCAGGAGTGTTGTTTCATTCAGCAGTATCCTGGAAATCTACATATTATGAGAGCCTATTGTAATCCTCAAATTCTTCACATGCTACTTCTATTTGTTTCAGGCTGGTTCAGGAATTTTGCATCATGCTGAGAGGTGGACGTATAATTGATGTACCTAATGCTAACAAAAAGAATCTTAGTGGCACCGTAGTTCTTTTAGATTTCCTATTTATACACCATTTTGGATGAGGATTTCTAGTGTTTGATGCTAGGATCATGGAGGTTACACAAGTAGAAATAGAAGTTGACACAAAGGCGCTACTTACTGGACATACTAAGATAATCGCAAAAATTACCTATCACAAATTTTCTGGGCCATGTTACTATAATTCAACATGTACCAGTTCTGAGTTTTGAGATACACTCGTATCATATGAACATAATAATACTGTAATTCATGGTTTCATCTCCGTAGAATGAGCATGTGCACTGTGTCATCCATAGCCAATACGCTATACGCCACTGGCTGGTTAGACATCTCCAGGCGGTAAGTGACTGGCAGCGTCATTCAGACTTGGATTTGGATCTCTGGAAGATGTGGACTGTGTGCGAATGAAAACTCTACCTGGATTTTTCATGAAAACGGGTGCAAGATTGCTAAAAATTCAAACCAATTCTTGACAATGTAGATCCATTCCTACCGATTCAAGTTTTCTAGGGTAAATTCTGCATGCACAGTTCCTGGATGTTTTCTATTAGACTGCAGGTATGAGATTTTAACCAATCCATTTCCGGTTTGTTGAACCCTAAATAAAATAGTTACTACTTTTAGCACTCACATGTAAAACATGGCCAAATGGATGTGGTACTTGGTTTTTTTTTCTCTATTTTTTGTGTGTACTTGATGAAGATATTGTGTGTATATGGTATTAGTAAGGTCGTGCCTTATTAATTGAATGAAACATTATCCCATTAATTGGAGCATATCCATCTCTCAAGGGGGCATTTTTTGTTTTCAAAAAAAGAAAAGAAAAAGAAAAGCAAAAGCAAAAGGAATGGAGGCACTTCTATATATGATGCAATTTTCTACTACTAGCTTCTCAACCACCCCAAGAAAAAAAAATGAAAATATCACACATACTGAATCTAGTTTTAACCATGAAATAAAGGCAACCCAAATATGCGGAGGTAGACTTAAAATTGGTTTACTAGCTAGTACATCAATTATAACCTATTATAAGCAAACCATAAAACCGGCAACCATGAAAATCCATGCTTCACGTACGTCGTATGTCTTTAGAAAGCTCCTCCTACTTAAAGGTGGCCACCATCATCCACCCAAAGATTCCAAGATAAGGCCTTGGCGCCACCCAGCTCCATACCCCAGTGATGGCTAGCTAGCGAGCCCTAGGCATCGTTGTCATCTCGGCCATCACCACAGCCCTCCTCGTTGCCGCTGCCACAGAGGCGACTGTCTCCAGCTAGGAGGCTATTCGTTCAAACCTTTATAAGCATCACCGTGCTGAAGGTATTGGCGAGGTGCTGTTGGTCACAGGAGCTGACACCGGACATGGGGGTCCACAGTGTCGACTGGACAGTTGAGGAGGGCCACCAATATCATCAGTTGTCACACTAAATTGGACGTCGAGATGGTCGGGAGGAGGTGTGATGGCGAGAGCATGGGGCATCGGGCGTGACGGTGGAGTTAATGCATTGGGCTAGTGTTGGACCGAAATGGCGACAGAGGGGGGGTGAATGTCAACTTTTAACCAAACTTGCCCCCAAAAAGATCCACTAAAAATCTCCTCTCTAATAGCTATGGGAGCTATAAAGAGGATCCAAGAGCACACTGAGCCTTGAGCTAACATAGAGGGAACCAACTAGCAAAAGATAAAGCCGCAAACACAAAAGCCAAGGGAAACAACTGCCAAGACAACCAGGGCCGGTCAGACCGCCTTATATGGGCCGGTCAGACCTCTCCCTGGCCGCCGGTCTGACCGCCCATATAGGGCCGGTCTGACCGCCCATGGTGAGCCGGTCTGACCGCCATTCCAACCCCGGTCTGACCACTCCTCGAAAATTCAGACAAACAGCAGATTGCAATTTTCAGGGCAAAATCAACTCTCCTCACAGCAAGGAAATTAGAGGTTTCTCTCTGGATTTTTCAGCCCAGAACAGAGAAATAACATTCTAATTAACCAGAGGAGTCTAGGGAAACAAGAAAATCCAACTTAAAAGCAAGAATTTCAGATTCTACCTAAGAACTGAAAAATACAGAGAGCAGCCCCAAAAACTCAAATTCCATCTAACCTTTGATTCTTTGGTCATGAAACTTTGAGGATAGCTACTTAATAGCCTGAGGACTTAGTATGCCCAGATCCATGCCATCTCATGAAGAAGAACAAGATTTACACCAAAACCCTAGAAAAGGAAATAAGAACAGAGGAGTTCAAACTGCAAAAACTGAGATTAAACAAGGTTTGCTCTTAGGATGGACTAGCCAAATGGCTTTGAAGCATCTCCTAGATCACAGCAACCCATTTTGCTCCTCCTCAGCAAGAACCAAAACAAAAACAAGAAAGCTCAAAAATCACCAAAAAGGAAGAACGAAGAACAGACAGGAGCACGGGAAATAAACTTCTGGGATTTCATTCCTGGTAACAAGAGGATCACTAAGGAGTCCCCATACGCGATTACAAACAGAGGAATGATTACATAAAGTCTCTACTCAATCCTCTCCCTCTCCCAAGACTCAAGAACACAAGAACACTACATGCTTCTTGGAGAGAAGAACTCACGAACACACACAGGGAGACAACCTTCTGCCCTCTTCTACCAACTAAAGCCTAAAGTAAAAACCACCTCTCAAAGGCTCTTTTGACTAAAGCAAACCCTAACAAGCCATTCACCCTCTTGGAATGCATGCAGCCACAAGAGGAGATCATCTCCTATTTATAGCCTTTGCATAATAGGTTCCCAACCCGTTTTGCCCGCTAACTCCGAACGGAACTGCTTCCATCTGTGCAGCTTTGCGTTTTTACCGAAACGCCCCTCCTGCACCTTCCGGGAAGCTTCCGCATTCCTTGTCGTCCAAGCCTCGCAAATACCTCGAGTCCTCGCCGTCTTCGGCACACCTCTACTGTTCTGACCTCGGCACCACCTGTGCCTAGTCCGGTCCTCCGTGCCTCGCCACGACTCCACCTCGACGTCCTGCAACCGTCACAGACAAAAAACACATCAAATAGCACCGCTCGACACATGTAATCATAATAGCATCAAAGAGTCATACTTACGCATGAAAAAGCCCAAACCTATCGAATCAACAGAATATGCATTCTAATCACCTTGACCAGGTTTGACTAAATCCTACCGAAGCGGATTGCACCATGCAACAACATGGCCCAAACCACATAAACCAAACTCGATTTTCCTAAACCAATGTCAATTACTCATCACACACTCGGGATCAGCTCCACATGGTCCATCAGCTAGGGACCGAGGATGCCTTCAGCGTGGTGTGGCCACACCTGAACAGTCCCGGTCCATGGGTTAAAAAAGGATGGCCACCCCATCTGTCTGGCTTTACTGGCTGCATGGTTGCCTTTGCCGGCGTCGGTGGCAGGCGGCCCGCTCGTCCAGCTGAAAGGTCAAGCACCGATTAAGTTGGTTTTGATGTTAATGACAAATACCATAATGAGATTTTGGTAATATTAATAAATAATTTTATAATGTTTTGGTGATAATGAAAAATGTATATATGAGACTAATATGATTGTTCAAGTATATTATAGTTTGGTTTCATTTGGATGGAAAGGTGAAATCAAATAGGTATGCATTCGAAATCTTTTTCATATACTAATGCATCCCTTATATCCAAAATATAGATTGAACTCCTTGATTAGTCCAAAATGAATATGTGCATATATCTTCATTATATACACTTGTATGCACACATTTGGGGGGAACTATCTCTATGTTTTAGAGTTTTATAAGTATTGATCCATGCTTCTTTTAATATGCATATTTAGAATTGAAATACATTCTTGAGTATATATAGCTTATGTAGTTCATATATACTCATGTGCA
The DNA here is from genome assembly GCA_036346575.1 of Dendrocalamus sinicus. Taxonomy (NCBI): domain Eukaryota; kingdom Viridiplantae; phylum Streptophyta; class Magnoliopsida; order Poales; family Poaceae; genus Dendrocalamus; species Dendrocalamus sinicus. Next base: position 15,663,517 of record CM070670.1, read on the forward strand.
ATCGGGTTGTCACCTAACTTCTCTATTATATAGTAATGGTTGAATGATTAATGACAACCGGATAAGTAAGTTTTGTCTAAAGCTTATCTTAGAGTATACAATTGTTGTGTATAAGTTGTATACTCGCAAATCAATTTTGATATCTCATTATTTGTTGAGATTGTCATGAATAACCAAAAAGAAAAGATTGTCGAATCTAGTCCCTCCATTATGTGTTAATGGTGAAGTTTGGTAATTGATGACAATTATTTTGTGGACTAACAGTTTCCATGAGTTGGATGCATAGGTTAGGTTTCACAAATGAGGATGACTTGGGATGACTTCATAAGTTGTCAAGTTTGAGAAGAAGATAGCTTCATAAGTTGAAGGTTATCAAAGAAAAGGATGGCTTCATGTGTTGGAAGCCATCAAAGAAGACGCATCATAAGTTGATGCATGAGGAGTTGATCATATGTTGATCAAGTCAAGTGAAGACCATCATATGTTGATGGAGTTAAAGAAAAGGATGTATCATGAGTTGATGCACATCAAGACGATGACCCAAGGCAAAGGTATGACTAGCTAGGGCTAAGTATGTGTTACTAGTCTTTTACCGGTCTTAGTGTTTGGTTGAAAGACCGGATTGCTAGTATAGGTTGCCGTACTATTAAGAGGAGTCATGTCTAGTAGTTTGAATCTCATCATGTGTTGATAGCTGAAACCTCACTTGCTCTAGCTCTCTTGACATGAGGCTTGCATTTGCGAATGTGTTTTATAAATGGTTGAAGCTCATGTGTTGAATTCTAGTAACATGGGACTATACATGCAAATGTATTTTGCAAGTATTTGAAGTCCATGTTTTCATTCTTTGTGATATGAGGCTTATATTTGCAAATGTGTTTTGCAAATGATTGAAGCTCATATATATTCCTTGTGTCATGATTTCAAAAGTGTGTGAATGTGTTTTGCAACTTGTTGGAAATCATGCTTGAGCCTTGTGTGCATGATATCATAGTTTGCAAATGTGTTTTGCAAAAGCTGTTGAGATATCTGCACTTCTCAGAAAAATCGAAACTACCGCTGTGTGCGTAGTGGTACTACCGAGGTCGGAATTACCGGCTCTGTGTGAGCGGTACTACCGGACAACGGAAGGACCGGCATGTGTTGCACGGTATTACCGGATGTGAGTGGTCCGAGCGGCTCGTCTGGCCGTTGGAAGTACCGGCTCTGTGTGAGCGGTACTACCAGACCTAGCGGTCAGACCGGCATTGTGTATGCAGTCTGACCGGCCTGGTCAGCTTTGACCAGGCCAGAAGAGCAGTCTGACCGAGGAGCGGTCAAACTGGCTTAATCCTGGCGGTCAAACCGGTAAGTGGCCGGTGGTCAAACTGGTCTTGAGGTGGCAGTCTGACCGGCGTGCTGAGAGCGGTCTGACCAACTAGCGGAAGTTCCACTCATCTCGCGGAACCTTTTTCCCAGAGAGCGACTGCGCTAATTTTTCTGAGAGCGGTCTGATCGAACCCGGCGGTCTGACTGCACCCTGTGTAGGCGGTCTGACCGGTTTTCCGGCCAAACGGCTAATTTTTGCATTCGTTGCACATGGTGAGAGTTAAGTGAGAGACTTGTTACTCTTGGAGTTTGCCGACTCCTAAACGGCGTTAGAGGCGTCGTACGTAGTGATCTTCTCAAAGAAGATTGTGAGAAGACCCAGCGAAGTTGTGAAGGTTGGAGCTCACCTACCCAAAGCGGGAAAGAGCTACCACTAGTGGTTTGAGGTGGAAGGTTTAATTTGTGGAGCCGGTCTGATTAGTTCGAGCTTATCTCAACATGGACTATGGGAGACCAGCAAGTCTCCGAACATCACAGTAAAAAGAGACCGTGTCTTTTGTGGTTTGCTTTCTTGTACTCAATTTACTTCCAAGCAATTTACTTACTTAGAATTAATTTGATTGATTGTATACCTAGAATTGCAAACTTTAGCCTAGGCTAGAATTGTTGGTGCACTTAGCTGAATTTATTTGTTCTAGGCGCTATTTAACCAAAACCAAATTGATTTTAGCTTCCGAGTTGTTTACTTGGTTTAGGCAAATAGAAAAGGTCTTAAATTGTTAGTATTAATTAGAAGAAAATTTTTAGACCGCTATTCACCCCCCTCTAGTCGGTTTCCTCGATCTTACACCAGCCCGAGCCGTCGTCGCCACCGGTGCCCTTGTTACAGCGACAGTTGCGGCTGTTATTTTCCCCTAGCTGCCGTTCCCGCCACCACCCCTGCCTGGGCTCGGAGGGCGGGAGACTTGCCGTCCAGTAGCAAGGAAAACGGAGGGTGACACATCCAGTCTAGAGTTCTTGGTGATCTCTTTGAGGAGAAGCTGCGAACAAGTCTCCACGAACATAGGAAACGACTGTTGCATCTTAAGGATTGGCACCATATGAGAGAATTTCTCGTTGATGCCGCGAAGGATGGACAACACAAGTGTCTGGTCATAGATAGGTTCATCGAGATCGATAAGACCATTTGCCGTACTCTTGAATTTGTGGCAAAAATTAGAGATTGATAAATCACCTTGAACGAAGTTGCGGAATTCCACCTCCATGTACAGAGCATGGGTCTCCTTGTTGCCAAGGAATTGATGCTCGAGGTTCATCCACACGATGCGGGCAGTAGTGGTGGGGACATGATGATATCTAAGAGGTCCGAAGCAGCGGTGTTGTAAAGCCAAGACAAGACGACGCAATCCAAGCGAACCCAATCCATCTGATCGGGAAGGGGGGCATTGTCGAAGAGGACGTGGTTTGTTAATGCGTACTTGTCGAGCGTGACGAGGAAGAGGCCGCACCACTTTCCGTAGTTAGCGGAGGTGAGGTCAAGGGTGACCAGGATGAGGGCCTTGATGTTAAGGACGCCAACAGCTTAGGCGTGGAAAGCGGCGATGGCATAGTTCGGTTGGTTGGCAACGCCGTGGGCGAGATCAACAGACAGGACCTGCTGGTGTTCGACAGCGATCGTAGGTGGGCGCCTCCTAGCGCACGCGATTGATGGCAGCCGCAGCGATGGTCTGAACCCGATGGTCCTTAGCGGTAGTGGCGTTGGTCTGAGCTGCGTGAGCGGCCAAAGCAGCCTGCTCGGCCTGAGCCACCTGGTCGGCAGAGAGGTCGATGGAGCCGGCCATAGGGAGAGAGAGGGATAGATCGGCCGAAGATGGAGGCTGACAGCTAGGATTTACGGAAACGTACGGTCACAGGAGCGATCACGTTTAATACCATGAAAGTGTGTAGTGTTTAGGAGAAATTATGCAATAACTTGATTAATGAATCAAGGGTTACATATATAGACCTCTTCCTTCTATATCTGAACATTTGGTTTATAGACACCCGGGAGATAAAGAAGGAAGAGGCCTAAAAAGATACACGTGATCCATGGTAAGTAACAACCACGGGAGGTTGATCACAGTCGACACAATATGATCGACACAACATGATCGATGATTGTATATAGATATCTAACATATATGAATGTAATATGTGTTAAGTATGTACGTTCGTCTTACACTCTCAGAAAAAAAAACTACATAGTGATCTAGCATGCAGTGTGCGGATTACATATACTCGGAAGTTACGTCTATCAACATCCAGAGTTCAATCCTCCCCGACTAAGCAGGCCATGTAGCAACCAACCCCACATGTCATATTCTACTGTGTTTTCTCCCGCTGCCTGTCGGCAAGGAGAAGCAGCCATACACGACTTGCCGTCCTCTCGAGTATCCGTTCGATCCCGAACTCTCTATAGTCTTCACATTATCTTGTTTGAGAGAGAACAAGCGGACGTATCTACTCAACACATAATACTCATACTACTCACGCATACACGCATATATTTTCTACTCATGCTTATAATATTTTCTACTCATGCTTATAATTTACTAGAGATATGGGTACATGATTTTTCACTTAACACGCGTGTATAGGTATTTCTAGAATCCGTAGACACCATCGCAAAGACTAGAGTAGGTTCTTTTGGGCTGATGGTTTATGACTTAAATATTTGAATTCTAGCTATTCGCGAGAGGCAGTACGTAGAGAGAAATGGTCGCATCTGATTTTGGCTGGTATAGCTGAACTCAACACACTTTTTTATATAAATTTTCTATTAACCCTATCTTAAAAAAATATCATTTAAAAGCTAATTACTGTAGACATAAGTCAACTTTAAATTCAAAAGAACCCGCGACTGGGTTGGGTACGCGTTTGTACACTGGCCCGATTTGGGCCGCGTGCCCACACCCCACTGCTATCTGGGCGCGCCCGCGCAGGGCTCGTGGCCCACTTGGTTCGGCACGCAGGATCTCTACTCCTTAAAAGGAGTTCAAGGTGATGGTGTATCCTACACTTCGCTGTCCGTCTAAAAAACCTTGCACCGATGCACCTCCCGCTCTCCTCTCTCTAATCTACCCCCACCTCGCGAAACTTCCGTCTGAGACACTGCTTCCCCCAACCACCCCGCGCCGCCTCCTTCCACCTCCCACTCCGCCCTCGCCTCTTCCTCCCCACCCCACGCCGCCGTCGCCGCCTCCTTCCCCACTCCTCCGCTCCACCACCTCCCCACGCCGCGCCGCCTCCTCCTCCCCCCGCTCCTCCGCTCCGCCGCCGCCTCCTCCTCCCCCCCACCCCTCTGCTCCGCCGCCGCCTCCTCTCACCACCCACCTCCCGCTTCTAGGGCTTCTTCTCCTATCCTAGGCAGCGCGGCGGCGAAGTCCAAGTCGAAGGCGAAGCAGGCCACAACGGAGCTCCGGCGATGGGCGGTGAGAAGGAGAGCCTCGACCTCACCGACCGCAACACATCCCTCCCGGCCGCCACCACCTCGACCTCTTGCTCCTTCCCTGACCTCAGGGTCCAATCCATGTGCGTTCTTGCCCTTTTATCCTTCTTGAGCTCCTCTTCTTGCATTTTTTTCCTCCCCTTGTCCGTGATTAGATTACGCACTTCTCTCATTTTCCTTTCTCAGGCAGCCAAGAAGAGCCGTCGCAGCCTACGCTCCCGCAGTTCGCAGAACCACGGCATCGCCTTCTACCGCCACACCGGCCGCTGGGAGTCCCATATTTGGTCCGTACACAAATTTTCTCCAAATTTGCCTTCTTGCAGGTATTACCAATCCATCAGTTCCTGAACCTTTTCCCCCTCTTATTCATTAGTAATGCAGGCGTTGCGACAAGCGAGTGTACTTAGGTGAGCAAATTGCTTCTGCTACTTAATTATGATCTTACTTACCTATTGATATGAAATCATGTTCTAACCCATGGAGATTCAACCAATTGTGCAGGTGGATTCAGCACTGCTCATGCTGCTGCAAGCTATGAACACATATGTGCTCTGGACCCTGTACTGAAATCCCATATATTCACTTTGTTTCACCAGGTTAATCTTGAAATGGGCTTACATGGTTCACAGGGCATATGATCAAGCGGCGATCATAGTTGAAATGAAATGAAATGGTATAGTTGTTAGATTTGGCTTTTTGTAGGTGCAATGATTTGCCGATGTCCTTGTGCCAGAATATAATCCAGATGAAGTGCTGAAATTGAAATGAAATAAAGGCTAGAACATAAAGGCTACAACCTATTTAGAGGTGTGCTATCGCTTTCATTCTTATCATTGTGATGCAGGTGCTGGAAACCCCATTAGATCAGTACTTATATCAAATTTAAATTAGCCAATGATAATTATCAATTTTTGATTTGGATTGTTGGTTATCAAATTGTTTTTCCAGAAGTTGTCCCTTGTTGGGTTATCAAATTGTTTTTTTCCAGAAGTTGTCCCTCGTTGAGCCGCGTAAACAGTAATACCGTATAACATTATTTTGCTCAAAGTTGATACATGTACAATCTGTGAAACTAATTGCATCCTGGCATGGAGAAGTTTACGAAGAACTCCAAACGCAGTAGAAGACCAACAATTGATATACTTGAACTGACTGCTTGCATTGGACATTTTGTCACATATTGATCAGTCCACACATTATTGTGTGTGTTCATTTGGCTGTTTTCATGAGCAGTGCTTACCACTATTTGATTAATTTGTGTGACATAGTTCAGATTCTTGGTATTTGCTGGTTCTGAAGTTGGGTGGTAAAGAATAAAGATGGGTAGACCACAGATCAAACCTCTCTTGTTTTTACTGGCCCTCTTTGCCTAATCAGTTTATAGTTGTAATTAACAATTCAGAGATGATTAATAGTAGTGACCTCCTGTGACTCAAATTTGGGTTATGTGGATATGCAGAGAGATTATTGCTAGACTCCACACACTGGAGCGGAAGGTCCGAAAATTGGAAGCTTAAACAAATAATTTGCTTAGAATGCTTACATTTCGTTTAGCATCATCTTTCATGTGGCAAATTCTGATTTTGGATTGTTGGCTATGGAACTGATTTTTCAGAAGTTGGGTTGTGGTACTGGAGCTTGTTGGTGCGGATCTAGATTGTGGAATCCTCCTCAACTAATTGTGTTTGCTCGATTACCTAGGGTCTTTCGCTATTTCTAATTTCATTGGCAAATGATTAACTAGCAGCACAACTTTGTTCCTTTCATAATTCTTGGCGATTGCATATTTCAACTCTGAAGTATAGGTGCAAGTAGTAGATTGCATATAAAAAATTCGATGTTCGTGAGATTTTTCTTCACTGCCTTACACATCCTGGATTTTCTATTTTCTAAGGCCAAAACTCAAAGCAAGACAAATCCTGTGTTCACACATTAGATCCCACTAAACTTTTGATCATTTATAGGTAATTAACCTGCAAAAACTTTCTGTATGTTCTATTCATGTTGATAATTACACACTACTTATGGCATGTTCTATCTACACTAATGGCATGTTCTATCTTCCGAGACGAGAGCAGTGTTAGGATTCCCATTTCTTAACCCTCACCAAGTGGGTATTCATGGATTCTGGCTTCTTTTCAGTCAGGTTTCAGAAGCTTGCTTGCTTTCTTCATGCTAGAATTCTACATAATTTACATTTGATTGTTATGTGCGCCCATCTTGCATATAATTTGTTTGTTACGACCCTGTGTGCAGTTGTTGCATTGTGTCTGCAAATGTTGCCTTGGGACCTCTACCTGATCGTGTGACTTGATATGATTTGCTGTTTGTTAGTGTTTGCTGATTGGTGGTTTGTATTGTTGCAGTTTAACACTGCCGTTGCTGGTCCCAAGCCCGGATGAGAAAATGTGGAGGGAACTGCAAGTAGCTCCTTTGTATGATTTGCAGATAAAGGTTGTGTTGTGGGGTGCCCCAACCCTCAGGCTTTAGGGTTGACTAGCAGGCCTTAGGGCAAATCCAATTCCCTCATTTTCTTGGAATCATTCTCGTTGTGTCAATCTGATCAACAGCTCTGCTCTTTTTGTTTAGACTAGCTGAATGCCCGTGCGTTGCTACGGATTAAAAAAAATTAGAATATATTTGTATGCATGTTCCAACAAATTTTACCACGAGTTAGAACATGTATTATGACTAGCTGAATGCCCATACGTTTCTACGGATTTTAAAATTTTATCATACTACATGTTCTAAAACTAAATGGTGGTAAATTTGTTGGAATGTGCAAACAAATATATTCTATTTTTTTAAATCCGTAGCAACGCATGGGCATTTAGCTGTACTAGGAAAATAACGGCCGAGTTAACACGGGCACGCACGCGTCCGTAAGGCAGGCCGCAGGCGTGGCGTTTGGGCGTGCGACGCGACGGTTTTGGCCTCAGCGAAGGTGGGCTCGGCGGCGCGAGGGCTCCGACGGCAGCTCCTCGGGGTGACGGCGCGGGGTCTCTGCGGGCCGGCAGTAGTGTGCCTTGTCGCCGGCAAACCGCGGGTGGCTTCGGCTCTACGCTGCTTCTGCTCAGAGTGTGTTTCTTCCTCTCCCGCTTGAAGTCCCCTGCAATGTCCGCTGAAATGCAGTGTGACTTGCGATAATTAGTATTAAAGAATCGTTTTAGTTACTTCTCGGATATAGTTACTGTTAAATTCAGCAAAGCTGTCTTAGGGACTGTCAATTTTGTGGTATTTTGTTGTCAAACTCACCGAGTCACCGAGCATCCTTTGGTGAGCCGGTTATGTACCCAGAGGTTGAGGCGTAAATCCGTGAGCTCTGAATGGCACTGTCAGCAGTCTACGACTGCACAAGCCGCACTACCTTGCTCTAAGTGCTGCGTCCAACACTGCCGATTATCAAACCACAGCGCTGTTCATTAAGTGGCCACTCTTTTTCTTCAAGAGGATTAAGTGGGCACTTTTGGAAGCTTGGTGTTCCTTCTCTGACAGCATTTACGAAATCTTGTTCAATAGGCTAACACTCGATTGTTAATCATTCTCGTATTCTGTTGTATCTTTTATTGTTCTGGTGAGTTACCTTGACAAAGTTTGATATATTTATGCTTAGGGATAATTCCTCTGAATTTGTTATATTATTTCTCTTATCAACTTAAATTGATTTTCATTTGCAGATATCTTAAATACTTGGGATATGAGGTTGAATATGTGTGCAACTTCACTGATGTCGATAATAAGGTAATACTTGATTGAAAACATTTTGCAGCACTTCAGTAATCAAGAAAAATTAAAGATAGTGTCTAACAGAGACTGTGCCTTGTGTTTGTGGATACATCCAGTGTGCCTGCCAACAAGATACAGTTGTCATTTAGATAGTCTCTGTGTAACCCTGTAGTGTTATATGCTGAAGTGGAAATTAATGGATCTGTATATATACTTCTCCATCTTGTGATAACATTTTATTGCATGTTTCTTTTTATGGCCATCTATATGACATTCTTTTTTGTGTTTTTTTTAATTTCCAGAATAACTTCTGGAATCTTCTCATGAATATATCTTCTATGTCAAAACTATTATCTTCTAAAATAAATTTCTTGTGAAAGTCATTTTCACGTTATTTTGGTAGATACTAGATAGTGACTTCAGAGATTCTGCTGTTTTGGGGCACATTATTTAACGGGCAAATGAAGCAGGTGAAATCGCAACTAGTTTAAGTAGTCGGTTCATTGATGAGTTCCTATGTGAAATGGCCGAACTTCAATGCTTGCCTCCTACTCGTGAGCCACGGGTGACGGATCACATTCAACAGATAATATATTTGATAACTAAGGTATTATTTAAGATTTAATACCAATATAGAAGGGTAACTGATCAGTTTTGTTTATTGTGTTTCTCATCTTGATTCCAGTACGATGTGCATATTTTCATAAAACCAATTCTTCAAAATTACTTGTCTAATCTCTTTCATAGCATGTGATGGCATGGGTCTGAGTTATTTACTTGTAAATTTATTTTTAAGCTGTTGATTGTACCGATGTCCACATCATTTTTCTTGATATTAACACCTCTGTTTCCTATTTGTATATGCATATGGACAGGTAATGGACAATGGGAAAGCCTATACTATTGATGTATATTTCTCTGTTGACAACTTTCCTGAATACCTCGGTTTATCTGGAAGGAAGTTAGACCATAATCTTCCAGGATCACGTGTCACTGTTGATACAAGAAAGCGGATCCCTGCAGACTTTGCATTATGGAAGGTGCTTACTGATTCACCGTTTCGATTTTTGAGCTAATGTTACTTATTCCTATCTCTTTTACTTATCCTTCACAAAATTGCATCATCTGTTCAGTCTGCCAAGGAGGGTGAGCCATTTTGTGAAAGTCCTTGGGGTCAAGGAAGACCAGGGTGGCATATTGAGTGCAGTGCGATGAGCGCTCATTACTTCGGTCAAGTGTTTGATATTCATGGTGGAGGAAAGGATTTGATCTTCCCTCGTCATGAGAATGAGCTTGCGCAAAGCCGAGCTGCTTATCCTGAGAGTGAAGTCAAATGCTGGATGCATAATGGCTTTGTCAACAAGGATGGTAAGAAATGGCAAAATCAGATAATATTTTTTCACCATTAGAGATGTAAGAGGTGAAGCTCTCCCTTCTGTTGATATTTCTTTCGGTTCAGATTTCCAGCATTTGCGTTTGTAGCTGACATTTTTTGGTAGATTATTGCTCTGTACCATCCATGGCTTTAAGATCATTCCTGATGCATACACATTACAGATCCGATGTGAACCACTCTGATACAGCACTTGAGTTTGCATGTGGCCGTGCGTACTATACTTATCAGGTACTTCATATTTGGCAAGTTTAAACCTTTTTTTTAATTATGGTGGATGTATACATTTGAACTTTTTTAATTCCTTTAATTCAAATCTCACTCATATCCTACACTGCTACACGATTGTGAAGAAGTTATATCCTTGTACCGTGAAGTCACGTTGGAGGTCCCAATACCTGTCAGGGGTGTGGGCCTTGGGCTCAAGGCCTAGTCGGTTATTATTAGAGATTGATTTCTATTTGAGTTAGAGATTAGTTTCCATTGTTAGAGATATACTTAGAGATATGATATTAGTTACTATATCTGTTAGAGTTATAATTGGGATTAGATTCTATCTGTTAGGGGGAGCCATCTATATAAGAGGGGCTACGCATGCTATTGTAATCAAGCAGAGTAATATCAAAGTCTTCCCCGTCTAGATCTCTAGTCTCTCTCCCTCTCCCTCTACGCCGACGCCATCCGGCCATCTTCTTGGTGGTGTTTACTCCGGTTCATGACAACTTGGTATCAGAGCAGTCGATCCCTTCCCACGACTTCTGCTACCATGGTTCCTGTTGCCGAGTCGTTGGCCGCAATAAGAGCTGACGTTAATGAGATGAACAGCATCAACAAAGAGATAGCGGACATCTTCCACAACATGCAGGCCACCTTTGAGAATTTCTTGGATCTGATGAGGAAGATGCAACGCAAGGCCGCACGTAGGGCAGAGGCGGCAGCCGCACCATCCCCAGCAACTACCTTGGCACCACTAGAGCAACCACCACCAGATCGTCCTCTTCCCCTCTGCAGAACACCGAATCGGCGCCGGCAGTCATTCGCTGCAGCTCGTCCAGGGTCGGGGGCTACACCCGCAGCCGCCCGATCAATCGGTGCTCCAGCAGCTTCTTCATCGTCGGCGGCGCTCGCCGTGCGCCCGACGCCGCCGAGGACACCCCTGCTTCTGCTGTCGCTGCCGACCCGCAGCCCCCACCGCCTCGCGCTGCCGCTGTGCCGCCGCCACCACCGCTCGGGTCCCGCAGCGTCATCTCCGGCTCGGATCTTTCTGCTCGGTCCGCCACCATCCGAGCCGCCGTCGCCAAAGTCTCTCTGCGCGCCGCGCGCAGCCGCCGCGCGGTCCGCCTCGGCCGCCTCTCGCCTCTCGCTTCGTCGCCGGATCCGGTCCGCACAAGCCGTCGCCGATCCGCGAAGTGCCTCGCCACGCGCGCCACGGCTGTCGCCGCTCGACATCCGGCACGCACCGAACCGCCGCCGCTGGGTTGCGCGCCGCCGGCTGTCTCGGGCGCGCCGACGCCGCCTTCGGGCTGCATCCGCGAGACGCCGCCACCGCTTCCTCGGCCGACGGACGCAGCCGCCGCTGCCGCCGTCGCCGAAGCCGCCGCGGCTACGCCGCCGCGCCGCCCGCCGCCGTTCGTCGTTGCGCCGCCGGCGCCGTGGATCTCCCAGATCCGCCGCCGCTCCTTGAGACGTTTGGGCTTGTGAGGTGTGGGGGTCGGGTTGGTCTCGGTCGGCTCTAACCGACCGGTGGATTAGTTAAGGCAAAAAAATAAAAAAAATCAAATAAAAAATAAAAAAATAATTATTTTGCAGGCATTATATAACCGAAGGCGCTACACTTCGTCTAGCCTTGTTCCGTTTGGATTTAGCCGGTCGTCTCCATCCGCTGCAGCACCCCGCCACTATTCGTCTTCTACATCGGCGTCAAATATCTTCCATTGGCCGCCGTCTAGCAGCTCGAGGACGAGCTGCATGTCTGAGAGGGGTGTAGTGTCAGGGGTGTGGGCTTTGGGCCCAAGGCCTAGTCGGTTATTATTAGAGATTGGTTTCTATTTGAGTTAGAGATTAGTTTCCATTGTTAGAGATATAATTAGAGATATGATATTAGTTACTATATCTGTTAGAGTTATAATTGGGATTAGATTCTATCTGTTAGGAGGAGCCATATATATAAGAGGGGCTACCGCATGCTATTGTAATCAAGCAGAGTAATATCAAAGTCTTCCCCGTCTAGATCTCTCGTCTCTCTCCCTCTCCCTCTACGCCGACGCCATCCGGCCATCTTCTTGGTGGTGTTTACCCCGGTTCATGACAATACCAGCTGGTGATCAAAAGTTGGTTGACGACAACCATTCAGAATTCCTGAGCAAAATGTCCAATGTTCTGCATACAACAGCTGCTCTTGATCACCTTATGAAACCACTCAGGCAATAAACAATAATTTGATAGATTTGAGCATATTTAATCTTTACCTTGAGTTTTACAGTGTTTGAGCATTGAACAACCTTACTGGGATGCCATCACTTCAATTACACGGAATTCATCTGATTGTGTATTCTGTTTCAGAAGTTGCTGCAAAAACTAGAACAGCAGAAAAAGAAACAGCCACAGAAAAAGCAGAGCAGCAACAGCCGGAAGATTATATTCAATCTCTGATTGCCTTGCAGGGTGAGGTTAAGAATAAACTGTCCATTCTTGGCCTGATGCCACCATCATCTTTGGCTGAGGTAGAGTCTAACGCCTTCATATTCTTTTTTTTCTCTCTTGTTGTTTTTGTTCAAGCAGTGGTTAGAGTTTGCCTGCCTGTCTAATAATTTTTTTAGAGAACATGCAAAAGACTTGTGTGCCATTGCATTAAGAAGATGACTGAAAAACACGCAAAATAAAATTTCAATTTAATAGGTACTGAAGGACAAGGCATTGACGCTTGCAGGGATGACTGAAGAACAATTGCAGCAGCTGATTGAACGGAGAACTGTTGCCAGGAACAACATGGACTTCGCAGAATCCGACCAGATCAGAATTGATCTGGCTACTCTCGGCATTGCATTGATGGATGAGCATGCTGGGACAGTATGGAAGCCATCTGAACCAGAACTAACTGAAGAATCATAGAATATTGCCTCTGATTTCGCAAGTGCATGCGAAAGTACCTTGTTTACCAAGACGTTTTCATATTTATGTAGACAACCAACATGCAAGATTGCAAAATGGTGCAAGTGGATTGAGAGCTTTGTCACTGAGGGCAGGGGCGTAGCCAGCAGAGGGGCTTGGTGAGGCTTGAGCCTCACCTCCTCCGATGGCAACCAACAAGCAAAGTAGAAGTGATTTTATATATTTATTTGTTGCCCTTATATTATTTGCTGCTTTGCTGCTTGCCATTTTGCTTGAGCAAAGTAAAGCAAAACAAGCAATCAAAAACCTTCTGTCATTGGTAACAACCAACAACCTACTTTTAGTAATGCTTGCCATTTTGCTTACTACTTGCTTACTTCTTGCCTTTCTCTGCGCTCTAAACATTTTCGTTGCTCGAGAGCAAAAGTTACTGTTGATTTCCACGGCACTATTCCTTCCCAGTTTATCATAACCAAATTAAAATCATAATAAACTTGTTTCAAAAATTGTACTGCCCAGCCGTATCAATAGGCATCACCCACAAAAACAGCACCAATGAACATTGTCTCCTTCATCTTGTTCTATACTGTCTCCTCGGGCAAACCTTCCAATGACCTATTTTCTGTCATCCAAACTCTAAATCAAGTGGTTCAAAATTTTAAATTCATCTACATTTATATTATACTTCCAAGTACCTATTTTATATATTTTTATTTCATTTGATTTTATTTTGTTTGGGCCGCTTTTCACGTTTAGACTACGATATTTCCGAGTATGACTTCGCTAATCTTTCTCACCACCAGTATGCTTTGAGCCCACACTCTATTTTCTTTCTGGCTTCGCCACTGACTGAGGGTAGTGTTAGTATCAAAGTCAATGATGACATTGGACACTACTTCCAAACAAAAAAAGGTTTTCGTCAAGGTGACCCAATGTCACCTATTTTATTCAACATCGTAGCAGATATGCTTGCACTCTTAATAAAAAGAGCAAAGGATGATGGACAATTAAGGGGGGTCATTCCACACCTTGTAGATGATGGATTGTCAATACTGCAATATGCAGACGATACTATTATCTTTATGGACCATGACCTAGAACAAGCAAAAAACATGAAACTTTTATTGTGTGCTTTTGAAAAATTGTCCGGCCTCAAAATTAACTTTCATAAAAGCGAAATCTTTTGTTATGGCGAAGCAAAAGTTTTTGAGGATCAGTACATTGAGCTCTTCGGATGTGATGCAGGTGAATATCCCTTCAGATATTTAGGTATACCTATGCATCATAAAAAACTCCATAATGTTGATTGGAGGAGTATCGAAGAGAGGTCCGCGAAAAAATTGACTTGCTGGAAGGCGAAACATTTATCTTATGGAGGTAGATTAGTTCTTCTAAATTCAGTGCTTAGCAGTCTACCCATGTTCATGATGTCCTTTTTTGAAGTTCCGAAAGGTGTTCTTAAAAAACTAGATTATTACAGATCTAGATTTTTTTGGCAAGGCGACAAAGATACAAAGAAGTATCGCCTTGCACAATGGAATATCTTATGTCGTCCTAAAGACCAAGGAGGACTTGGGATCATTGATCTCCAAGTCCAGAATAAATGTCTATTAAGCAAGTGGATTATAAATTTGCTTAACGAAGAAGGAACTTGGCAAACCTTGCTTAGAAACAAGTATCTAAGCTCAAAATCTCTTCCACAAGTCCAAGTCAAACCCAATGATTCTCATTTCTGGAAGGGTCTGATGAAAATAAAAGATCAGGCTTTGGCTTGTGGTGCTTTCAAAATTAAGGATGGATCACAAATAAGATTTTGGGAAGATACATGGGTAGGCAACCGGCCTTTTAAAGACCTTTATCCCACGTTGTATAATATTACAAATCGGCCACATGATACAGTGGCCAATATTATGAGATCAACACCATTAAATATTTCATTTCGGAGAGCTCTGGTGGGGGATAAACTCGATGATTGGGAAGACTTAGTAGCCAAAATCACTCATATCAATTTAACTGACGAGAGAGATTTGTTTGTTTGGAGCTTACATAACACTGGTCAATTTACGGTCCATTCTATGTATCTTCACATGATAAATCAGAATACGCCCTTTTCTCATAAGTTGATTTGGAAGTTAAAAATTCCTCTAAAAATCAAGATTTTCCTTTGGTATCTCCAGCGGGGGGTAATTTTAACAAAGGACAATCTAATTAAGAGGAATTGGAAATGCAGTCAAAAGTGTTGTTTTTGTAATTGTAACGAAACCATTAAACACCTTTTCTTTGATTGTCATCATGCCAAGACAGTCTGGAGGACTGTCTATATAGCTACTGGGTTAACTCCTCCCAGCTCTGTATCCCACATGTTAGGGAGTTGGCTATCAAATTTCGATTTAAAAGACAAGAAATATATTTTGGTTGGGGTAGCCGCTTTATGTTGGGCAATTTGGAGATGTCGTAATGATCTAATCTTTGAAAATTGCAAATATATGTCTTTTATGCAGGCTATTTTCAAGGGAACATACTGGCTGCGGTTTTGGGCACTGCTGCAGCGTGATGATGAAACAAAGGAGTCTTTTCAGTCAGCGAGCAGAAAATTAGAGACCATTGCGATGGAACTGTTTGCTTCCCATGGATGGAAATTTAATACTAGACTTTGTTATGCTTAATTTTTGCATTCCTTGTTTCCCTAATTCATCAGCAATGGTGCTGAAATTTTGTAATAATGTAAATGCTGTATGCGGAAACGCAGAGGCGGGAAGTTTTATATCTTCCATTTTCTAAAAAATGCAAGATTGCCCCTTTCTCGTTATAGCATTCTCGAGGGGCTCCTTGTTTACAAACTCGCACAAATATTCTCTCTTCCCTCATTTCTGGCTGTAGTAGTATAACGCCGCCTCATGTAACTCAGGACTACAGTGCACCAGCTTTTTTGTAGTAGCCTTTAAAGTTTGCCTTGCTTCTGAAAAGATCAGTAGTTCAGCTTGTGCATTTTCTAATTCCAACCCATTTAATCACATCCTCTTGGTTTTAAGAGCGTAGAGTTGATAAGAGTTTACGAACTTTGGAAGATGAATGGGCTTGAAAGACACCGGATGTTGGGCAATTACTCGCAATGTACTACAACCTGCACTTTTGCCGCCGGAAACTCTTAAGCTCAAAAGTCAAAAACAATTTTTTTATGAGGGATACGAGGATTTGCCACTGCAAAAAAAAAACATATATTTGAGGATTTCTCACTCGAGTCTTCCTGATAAATGGCCTTAGAACCCATATATTAGTGATACATCAAGTGATAAATCTTTAAATACACATATTTACAATGACAAATTCTCAGTTAATAAGGCCCTTCCATTCTAGAACAGTCAGCCGGTACCCTCAACACATCACCCGGCGCCCGGCGGGGGCCTCAATCCACCGTACGAAGCACATCAACTCGTGATCATCTCCACCAAACAGCCGCTGCGAATAAATTGCCAAGCGCTGCTAGTGTAATGCTGGTGTTACTGCTGCTGCCTGCTTTGCTGACTCTGCACTAAGTAGTCCATGCGGATCAGACGTCGCTGTCGGCGACGCGGCTCCGCGCGCGGTCGTCGTTGAATCAGAGACGGGGGAGCAGAGGCAGAGCATGGCGCGATCGGGGTGGCCGCAGGCAATAAGGCGGGCAAATAAGTGGTTACTTGGACGCGCGCGCGTAATTGCCGGCCGGCCCGTTCGCGCGCGCATGCGTGGCTGCCATTGAATGGCATGAAAAATGGGGTGGGCTGTAGCCTGATCGGGTGGATGCGAAGTCAGGTTCTTGTCTGTGAGTACGTGTTGATTGATGGTAACCAATTGGCTACTGGGTAAAGGAGTCCTGTGGGTGACGGCTTTTCGCTGTGATTTATGTTTTTTTTGATATGTTAGTGAACAACAAAGACGTTGATACGAATAGAGCACACGATTTATATTTGAAAAATTATTTGGATAAATCATTCTGTTTGTCTTGACTTTTAAAGAAACAAAAAACGAAGACCAAAAAGTATGGAACAATACTTGTCACATGGATTGAATAGTGCTCGCACAGTGCTAGAGATATCCGTAGCATTTGGTTTTTGGTCCAACTCTCTAGGGAGTGTACATAGTACTGCAAATCTATACACTTTTTTGGTATTTATGGTATATTTTAAACCTGTATTTACAAGAATAGTTATAGTAATATGAAAATTATAAAAATATCACTTCTACTGTATAGTGCCTATGCGACAGCCTTAGGAGGGCGACACATGAAAATTACAAAAATATCACTTATACCGTACGGTGGCCGTACGGCAGCCCTAGGAGGACGACACGTGGTCTCTGATGCACGGCCATCGTGCGGCAAAGGGCTGCCACACAACCATTGTGCAGTAGGGCTGTCGACTGCACAACCACCGTGCAGCAGGCTCCTTTGCTGCACGACCACCATATTAGGTAGGGTAATTAGCGCTAATCTAATCATAATTAGACATTTTGCTTAGGTGTACTGCTTGTTCAATTTTTAGATATAGCAAATAAGCTCAAAAAATTACAAGATTTTGTGTGGAGTCTTCCGACGTAGCGTACTTATTGTGTAATTTTTTTTGTAATTTTATCCATCCTAAATTTCACTCAAAAATCCGTTGAATTATGTTATCTATAGGAATTGTTACATATAGCAAACGAGCTCCAAAAATTACTTTTTTTGTGGAGCCTCCTGACACAGTAGCATGTAGTCCTACCAGTCATATTTTTCATACCTCCTAAAGACTTTTGTTCGTACATGGTCCAAATGATTATGTCTCTCTGTACCATAGTAGTAGCGAGATAGCAAAACTTCAAAAATTCATGTACAAAAGATTTCTATAACACGGAAAGTAATACTTTTAGGGCTGCCTATTCCTTGTGTAATAGAATACAAAATAAACCATAAAATCCTAACTCAAACGGCTACCTGAAGCGATGGGGCGATATAGAGTACTCATGTCGTACTAAACTTCGCACATTCTAACTCACATAAAATCTTGAATCCTAATTTTGAAAATAGAAATCCAATTTTTCGAGACATTTACCCTTGATTTTTGAGACAATTTTGAATATGTAAAACTTTGGAGAAATTACACAATTAAATTAATTGTGCAACAAACCTTAAAAAAAATTCGTAGTTTTTAGAACTCATTTGTTACATTAAAAAAATTCTTAGGAAGAGTCTACTTAAATGAATTCTACAATGAAATTCAGAAGGGATAAAAGTACAAAACAATTACACAATCAAGTACACCACATCAGAAGGCACCATAAAAAATTTCATAATTTTTGGAGCTTATTTGCTATATCTTAAAAATCGAACAAGCAACACATCTTAACGAAATCTCTAATTAGCATTAGATTAATGCTAATTAGCCTGCTAATCGTCAACCGCACGGTGGCCGTGCGGCAGAGGCCACGTGTCACCCTTCTAGGGCTGCTGCATGGTCACCGTACGGTAAAAGTGATATTTTTACAATTTTTGCATGACTACGGTTATTCCTATAAATATGGGTTTAAAATGTGCCATAAGTGTCAAAAAGTTCAAATCTATGTAGTATATATAATTTTGTTCGCTACGGTAGAGGACCCATATCCATCAACAAACTGGCCGAGAACCTGTAAAGATGGGATCTCCTCTATTGTTTTCCTAAGAATGTTACGGAACAACGTGTTTAGTTGAGAGAATGAGTCAGCAATAAAAAAAGAAACTTCGAAACATACGAATTCATCGGTTGGTTCCTTGTTTTTCAGAGGCTCAGGTGCATGGTTTCTACAATTCTAATTTTTCACGATGATGAATGCAAGAATTGAAAGTGTAGGTGGCGCGCACAAAACTAGGCTAGGGACATGTCAGTTTGGTGCATTTTCCTCCACTTTTGAGGTGCAAACTAATGAACGAATGAAATTTCAAAGCACAAGCGTGCAGTAGCCACAACTCACAACCGATAGTCTACATAACTGTTCGCAAAGGCTGTGTTTGGTTTAGGGTTAGCTAACATTAATCTAATTAGATTAGTTTGATCAAATTTTGTGTTTGACAACGAATCTTGTTAATCTAAATTATTGTTTGGTTAAATTACGTGGGTTAGTATTAGAAAACAAAATTTAGGAAGATTAGTTGTACTGGATTTACTTATTCCATTAATTTAGTGAATTAACTTAATTCTAAGTTAGAAGAAGTAAAATGCTTCGACTAGGTTAAGTTAATCATTTCTAATTTAATGGTGTGTGGTGGATTAAACACACAATTCCAAACCAAACGGCGCCTTACAGGGTAGAGTGCATCCACTGTATAGCACTGTATTTACTTTGCAATCATGTTAGAGTGGCCAACGCTCTATCTTGGCGTTGTCTTATTCACGGTTGGTGGGGATAGCAGGGGCCAATAGACTGCCTGCTTGTTGTTTCCGCATGTACTTATCAGTTGGCATTTTGCAATCTGATGACACCAACATGGCAGATACTGTCCCACCAAGGACAAAGTACTTGGTTATAATATCTGAGAATCTGCACCACATTGTAGATTTCTTTTACCTGATCATAACTTTTGGTCGGTTTTGTCGAGATCTTCGCAGATAGATCCATGTAGGCGCAATCAATTGCACTTAAATTTGGTGAAAGTTTTTGGCCCTACTTATTTCAGTTTAAACTTCTGTCTTCTAACTTATTTTTTATTATTCATAAATTTAATCTTTTTCTATCTTTTTGACTTTTTTTAGTTTTTTTACTGGTTCTTTTTTTTTGTGTTCGTTTGCATTGACCGTGATGGACAAATATGTTTTTTTAATTTTTTAAATTTAGTTAGGCCAATAAGTCACCATCAACTACAGTATAATTTCAGTCAGCTACAGTATAATTTTAATCATAAGTCACTTCTTTTAGCCCAACCGAGCGGCACTTTGACCAGTTTTCCTTTTGAAGAGCACGTTTAGTTCAGGTAGTGTCTTCAACTTTCAAGTAGTTCATCTAAACTGCCAAATATTTGAAGGATTTCTATCTGTTTTAGCCTTTTAGGGCCTTCCTCTCGACTCTTGTAAGCTCATAAATGACAATGTGAGACTAGCTCTACTACTGTTTACATGAGTCAGTAATAACTCCAGGTCTCCATCTATACAAATACAGTGTCCTGCAAAAGATTTTATTCAATGAAATTATAGGATATAGAATATCATTTGTTCAGAACATAAAGTCATGATAAATTGCTAAGTACTCCATTCAGTCGCAAAAGACTGACGCACTAGAATCAAATCCTACTAACTTTGACCAAAATATTATTTAAAACGTATGGTTTAGATATGAAAATAATACGAGTGAATTTATTATCAAAATACTTAATAATATTTCACCTTCAGTTTTTTTTAATATATGATAAGAGAATTTAATGGTCAAAAAACATATTGTTGATTTAAAAAAGTTAAAAACGTCGTTCTTTTGTGATTGGAAATTAAATAAGTTCGAACAATTTTGGTACAGTGAGGTAAAAACTGCTTTAAGTACAGCCTATTGTATATAGCTCGTGGATGAGAGGCAAGGAGGGTAAAGAATGCACGGCAGATACAGGTCGAAAAGACAGAACTTTGCTTTCTTAATCACGTACATTGCAATTGATTGAATCAATTATTTGAAGCTAACTTTTACTGAGGAAGTAAGTATTACAAAAACTACTAGTTTTTCTATTTGTAAATTGCCTAATATTTTTCTTAAATCTATTTTGATTTTTGTGACATTTGAATTTGCATGGAGATTAGTGTGTTTTCGGATTTAATGTCGATCCAATTGACTATCACAGAACAATAAGTGTAATCTTACATGAAGCGAGAAGTAAATTACTCACCACTCACCGTTTCCTTTGCACCAAATTAAGAAAAAAAAGATCACTTATACTGTTATATAATTAAAAGGATGGCACAAACAGCTGTCGATGTAGCATATGTACCATTGTGGATATTGTAAAAAGATGCCACGGCAGAGTGCAGACACAGACCAAAAGGGCACAACTTTTTGCCGCATACTCTCTCTATTATGCTCCGGGATTGTGTCGCGTCGAGCCTTGCCATGCCACGTCACCAAATTTATATTAAGCTCCGGGATTGTGTCCCAGGAGCGAGCCATGTCACCAATTCACGAAAAAAGCCCTCTAGGTTTTAAAATTGTGTACAGGTCCTCCAAAATTACATATAGATTCTTGATTTTTTTTTTATAGAAAAGCCCTCCTTTACGGGATAAAACCCTGTAGTTTCCCTAGAGTTACGCATGGGTCCTTGGTCCGCGTGGTAGCTAGTGCAGCGTGGCGTCGCGCTTCCGTATCTAGTTGAATGTCAAAATGTGCAGCAAAGGACGGTAGGAGGATGCTCTCCAAAGCTTTTCGTGCTTGATCACTTTAAGATTTTAATTACAGTTTACTCCTCTGAGTATCTGACCGTTGTTGCGATTAAATTAAATGAGACTTAATCGAAGTTAGATTTTTCACAACGGAAGAAGTGCTACTACAACATACAACAAGTAGAACAACATGCGCAATCTATTCCATGGACAAATAACTAAATTAATCACCTTTTCCTAAGGAGCAAATTTTAGAAAATTTGATCACTACCTATATTGTTACATGTTGAGTTAGAGTGACTCATATATAGTTTTTTAGGATTTAGAAAATATGTGCTATAAAGAGACCTAAATTAATCCTACTAGGATTAGAACTCCTACTCATATTTAGGTTAGGATTCCTACTTTAAATTAGGGAAAGACTAGGAAATACTATATAAAACATGAGGGATGACTACAGAGAGCAACCAAGCAATCAAGCCTACTTATCTAAAGCAGAGGACGCACAAAATTCCTTCTTTTGACTCAAAATATGAATCAACATGATATGTTGATGTAATTCCCAAGAGTATTAGAGGTTATGATATTCTTTACCACTAGATTTTTGTATAGGGTAAAGAATCGAGAGCCCTAAAAGATTCAAGAGGGTTGTGAGTGAGCGACAGTCTCTTGTACTCTTTTGAGATTGTGTTTAAGAGATTGCTATTGGTTTCACTAAATATTTTCTCTTTCATTGTTGTTGATTCAACATCGTTATTTGGTTTTCTCTACGAGATTCATATTCTTCGTTCTTGATACCGTGCATGCTTGTGTTGTATCTCACAACTCTAATCCGATCCAATGGCTACTGTGCATAAGAAGGGATATCAGAGTGTAACAAGTGGTATCGCAGCCAAGACCAGATTAGTCTGATTTATGAGAAGGACGGTAAAACATCAAGTGGCACAAAATTAAGATCGATATTGATGATGTGGAATCAACTAGATAAATTTAACATTGGAGGAAATTTCAGCGTATGACAATGCGTGATGAAGAATGTCCTTGTCCAATAGATACTAATCAATGCTCTTGAAGGGGACAAACTAGAAAAAACATCCGATGAAAACTATAAGGTGATGGAGCATAAGTCTGTCAGTACAATTATCTATATCTCTCTAATGAGGTAAAGTACCTGGTGATCAAGGAGAATTCACCAAAGAAATTATGGGAAGATTTAGAAGAATTGTAAATGGCAAAGTTCCTAATAAACTGGTAGGTGCTAAAACAATAACTGTACAGGTTACGGCTGGAGAAAGGTACACGGTTTGTTGAATATCTCAATATCTTTATTCTAAAAAAATCTCAATGTCTTTAACAAGTTTATCACACAGCTGACTAGTGTGGATGAGAAAATTGAGGAGAGCGACAAGGTCGTCATATTGGCATTATCTCCACCACCATCATGAGAGCAATTAGTGATGAATATTCTTGCTGGGAAAACCAGTCTTAACTTCAATGAGGTAGTTGCATATCTATTGGAAGTGGAATCCTTGAAAAGGCAATCGAAATCTTCATTCTCAAGTGATCAAGCATTAACTGCAGCAGGTGTTACAAACAAAAGCAAAATTCATAGGAAGAAGAAGGGTAAGAATAAGTGCATACGTGTATGCTATCTATATAACGAGGAAGGTCACATGATAAAAGACTTTCAGAATTTGAAATAAATAAAGGGTGCATGCTCAGTGGCAGCAAGCTGCCAAAGGATGACTCAGATATACTAGTCGTCAGTCAATCATGTACTTCTCATTAGTGAGTATTATATTTATATTGTTTCTTCCATATATGTTTGATGAAAGATCTCTACGTTTGGCGTATGGAATTGTCCACTTAGTGAATTGCAAGGAGTATGTAATTGCTGAGGTGAAAATGGTTACATTGAAGATATTTAATGGAGCACATTGTACATTTATGGGAGTTCGGTATGTTCCCAGTTTAAAAAAGAATCTAATATCTGTGAAGTCACTTGAATTTGAAGGCTGTGAGGTATCACTTCAAGGTGCAGTCATACGAGGTACTTGCAAATTACAAGTAATCATGGAAAGTATCTGGAGCAATGAAGGCAAACTCCAAAAATGGTTGCAAAATCTAGCAAGCGCAAAAGTGAAGGTGCAAGCTTTTGTGAGAAGAAATATGTAATGGAAAAAACCACGTGGTACCCAAGAGCAGGTGGAGCTCGGAGACGGTACAAATATATGGCATGGAAGACTGTAGGAACAAGAGGTGTGGGTTACCAAACTATACAACAAGGAGTTATCAAGTGGAGGGTCCATGCATGGCTAGTCCAAACACTAACACATATATTGTGGTGATGTGCATGAGCCCTCTATGGTGAGGGCACTCCCAATGGTGGAAGGAAAAACAAAAAAATAATAAAAAAAGGTGGAGTTGACTTTGAGCGACTTCTTGGAGGAGCACAGTGCACTACAACACAAATCCCAAATAGAGACATTTTTTTAATATAGTAGATGCATTTTTTGATGTCTCTATATTGTTGTAGAGACGTTTTTTAAAATGCCTCATAAGTACTTTTCTATACATTGTTGCTATGAACTAGAGACATATTATTAAAATGCTTCTATATTCTTTTTGACATTTTATAGGGGCACTTTATTGTGTCTCTAAGGGAATAAATGTATATTTATAGTGACGTTAAATTGTGCTACTAGTATAGTGTACCATAGAGAAAATCTAAAAAATATGAACGCTTGTATTGTACTCAAACTCTCAACCTCATGGGATAGTACTTCTCTTGGATATGTTGCACTAGCCACCTCAACCTCATTGCTTCACATCTTTAGTTGTGCCTTGCAATATTTATATTAGGTCGTTTAACACATGTAAACCACTGAAAAATGCCTTTAGATAGTTAAAAGCGTCTAGAAAATGTCTCTACAAAACAAAAAACTTTAGGCAAATTAGAGAGCATCTCAAAAACATATCTTCACGATAAAATTTTGCACATGGTTCTAAAACATCTCAAAATTGCCTCTACAATACAAAATTTTGTGGTGATTTTTAAAGTGTCTCTAAAAAGTGTCACTATGTTATGTAACTTCAATTTTAGGGGCAAGTTGGAAAGCGTCTATTAAAAAAATGCCTCTACATGGTTTTTTTTGTAGTGGTGACTTCAACGGATAAGAGCCAAGGTAGAAATTGTTAAGTTAGAGTGAATCATATCTAGTCATTTAGGATTTGAAACTATGTGCTATAAAGAGACATAAATGAATTCTCATAGGATTAGACCCTTACTCCTATTTGGATTAGGATTCCTACTCTAAATGAAAGAAGAGCTAGAAGGGAATATATAAAATAAACTACTACAAAAAGGTCATCCTGGACTTCTCATCTTAGACGGTTCAACATAAACTATCAGTGATAAAGTTACCATAGACGGTTTTACAATATGGACTGTCTAAGTTAACCGTGATGGAAAGAACCATCTGTGATGACTTACTTATCACAGATAGTTCTTTGCCAAGAACCATCTGTGATAATATTTTAAGTTGATGGTTCTTTGCCAAGAACCGTCTGTAATAATATTTCAAGTTACTCGCGCTCACCGAATTTGAATTTCCCACCATCTAGCTGGATTTGCTCTTTAAAATAGAAGGCTCGGTTTTTCTTCTCCTCATCTCCTCTTCTCTCTTCTCAGTTCTTCTCCTCCACTCCTCTTCTCACTTCTCCTCGCCAAATTTTTCCCTTAAAAATAGAAGGTTCGGCCGACTATCTCCCCAAGTGCCTCCGCCTCCATTTGTGATGCTACGGTTCACTATATAAGGCACTCTTGTTGTAAGAATATCTTGTGCAGTGTCACCATCGTGACACAACGGTGATGCCGCCGCCGCCGGCCTCTCCTTTATCACCGGTGATATATCTCCCACCCCTGCTCTCTCTTCCTTGATGATTAGTTCTTGTGATGATTGATGGATAGCTAATGTTTCGGTTCTTGTTGAAATTCATTTTTTATTATAGAATTTGCTGATATGATGCACATGGCTGCTAATAGACTAGGTGCATACGACCATGGCTTATGACCGATCACCAATGACCATGGCTTATGACTATGGCTTACGACCACGGCTTACGACCGCGTGCCTATGACCGCGCGCCTACGACCACGACATACCAAAGTAACAAAACAACAACACCTACAACCTAAATAATGAGCCATCAAAGACATGACGCCAATCATAAATAGGTCTGCCTTGGTTTATCTATATTCTCTGATTGCTTTGTTTTATAGCGTAATTAGAGAATATTAATGAACTAAAAGATGCCTATTTATAATTTTACGAGAA
This sequence comes from Dendrocalamus sinicus, assembly GCA_036346575.1. NCBI lineage: Eukaryota > Viridiplantae > Streptophyta > Magnoliopsida > Poales > Poaceae > Dendrocalamus > Dendrocalamus sinicus. The sequence continues at coordinate 15,689,225 of CM070670.1, forward strand.
TGCAATCACAGATGGTTCTTAACTAGAACCATCTGTGATAGATAATGGTTATCGTAGACAGTTCAAAAATCATCTGTAATGACCTTAGGATATTATTGACCCATAAGCATGGACGTTTGAGGAAACCGTCTATGGTGACGTTTCCGGACTGTCTGTGATGAGCTTTTGTGTAGTAATGACATAGGGGTGACTATGGAGAGCAACCAAATAATCAAGCCTGCTCATGCAAAGTAGAGGGCGCACGAGAGGATTTGAGGCTAGAATATTCTTTAGCACTAGACTCTTGTATATGACAAGGATCTAAGAGTTCTAAAAGATTCGAAAGGGTTGTGAGTGGGTGATAATCTCTTGTACTTTTTTGAGATTGTGCTTAAGGAATTTTGCTTTAACATCATTATTTTAGTTCTTTCTACGAGATACATATCCTTTGTTCTCGATACCATATACACTTGTACTGTATCTCACAAACTCTGATCTGATCTAAGAGCTATTACACATAGGAAGAGATATCAGAGTGTAATCAAACATTGGCAAGCAAATTTCAAGTAGTTACAGTCTACACAAGCCGATGGAGAAAATCACATCTGAATGTAAGCCATAACGAGCCGCAGATGCATCCAAAAGTTAATGTTGATAGACTGACAGGAAAGATGGGCAGAAAGCAGCAGCTTTGAAGGTCTGCAAGTTGAGGCAAATTCTCATGCGGTGCACATCTAAGATTGTGGCCTGATTAATTCCATGCGACGCGACAATTCTGTTGGGCCATGCCCATCTGTCGCCTGAGTCCTATATAAAGCCTCTCGAACTGGAGTCGTTCGTTCATGTGCATGAATGAACACTTCACCCACTAACACATCGATCGGTGCAACTTTGCAAGAGCCAATTGCCTCACTTCACAATGAGTGCTTCCTCTTCCTCCCGTCTGCGCTTGAGATGTTTCTTGGGAATGTTGCTAGCGCTAGGCCTCCTCGCGGTGCCCTCGGAGTGCGCGCGCACCTTCTTCGTCTTCGGCGACTCGCTGGTCGACAACGGCAACAACAACTACCTGATGACCAGCGCGCGCGCCGACTCCCCGCCGTACGGGATCGACTACCCGACGCACCGGCCCACCGGCCGGTTCTCCAACGGCCTCAACATCCCGGACATCATCAGTACGTCGTACTGCTGCATTCCTGCTCGAGACACCTCGCTTAACTTGCAGTACTTCACTACATCTGCTGAGAGTTGGTGTAGGCCTTGCAGCCCACACACAAGTAACATGCATGTTGTGCTCTGATCTGTGTCGTCGCGTCAGGTGAGCACCTTGGCGCCGAGCCCACGCTTCCGTACCTGAGCCCCGAGCTTCACGGCGCGAAGCTTCTCGTCGGCGCAAACTTCGCGTCGGCCGGCGTCGGAATCCTCAACGACACCGGCATACAATTTGTACGTGAGAACATAACAGTTTCGCTAGCTCTCTAATTTGGTTAGATCACTTGTTCGGTCGATTAATTTTGAGCGCAGGTGAACATCGTGAGGATCAGCAGGCAGCTCCAGCACTTCAGGGAGTACCAGGGGAAGCTGCGCGCGCTGGTGGGCGCGCGGCAGGCGCGGCAGATCGTGAACAGGGCGCTCGTGCTCATCACCCTCGGCGGCAACGACTTCGTGAACAACTACTACCTCATCCCTTTCTCGCTGCGCTCCCGCCAGTTCTCCCTGCCCGACTACGTCCGCTACCTCATCTCCGAGTACAAGAAGATCCTCGTGGTACGCACGCACGCACTTGTTGAGCGCTAGCCATGTCTCTCTGCTTGAAGTAAAGGTGCAGTGCTTAATTGGCAACTGAACACGCTGGTGCATGTACGTCGTTGGTCGGCAGAGGCTGTACGAGATGGGGGCGCGGCGCGTGCTGGTGACGGGCACGGGGCCCCTCGGGTGCGCGCCCGCCGAGCTGGCGCTGCGCAGCCGCAACGGCGAGTGCGACGTGGAGCTGATGCGCGCCTCGGAGCTCTTCAACCCGCAGCTGTCGCGGGTCCTGGACGAGCTCAATGGCCGGTTCGGCGCCGGCACGTTCATCGCCGCCAACTCCTTCCGCGTCCACTTCGACTTCATCAGCAACCCCACCGCCTTCGGTACGTACGTCTCAGCTCGTCCGCGTACGAGGAATCGATGGAATTCTCATGATGCAGCGTGTACGCACGTAGGGTTTAAGACGGCGAAGGAGGCGTGCTGCGGGCAGGGGCCGCACAACGGGCTGGGGCTGTGCACGGCGGCGTCGAACCTGTGCGCGGACCGCGACAAGTACGTGTTCTGGGACTCGTACCACCCCACGGAGCGCGCCAACCGCTTCATCGTCAGCCAGTTCATGACCGGGTCGCTCGACTACGTCAGCCCGCTCAACCTCAGCACCGTCATCGAGATGGACGCAAGATTATTGGACTGAGCAGAGCTACTGAGCTACGTACAGTAGCTAGCTAGCTAGCTACGTGCATGCAGCTATACATGCACTACACACATGAATATGTAGCTTTGTAGATTGTTGTCGCCATGGTTTAATTGCACGTACGTACCGTACGTGTGCCGTGTGCTTGTTTCTCCTGTTTGGATGGTAGTGTGGTGTGTTGCTATTTGGAGATTAATAATCTGTAAGATTTGGAACGACAAGGTTGCAGTTCGAACCGACTTGTTGGGCTTGCTGTTAGCTCTTTTTGGTGACTATCGCTCGCTCTACACGCACATCGATCGTCTGCCGGCATCGCTCTATACGCACGGCACAGCGACAGCATACGGGCAGACGGCAGAGGCTCTCTAGCCGTCTAGCGCCGGCCGGCCGGCCGCCCAGCACGGCACGGTACCACGCGCGGCCGCCTTGTTGGTGCGTCGGAGGACGGGGCAAACACGCCGCGCGGGTGGAGAAGGCACCGAAAAAAAAAGCGCCGCCCGGACAGGGGCGGAGAGGCACCTGCCTAGGCGGCCGCTTTTGCGTGCGCCCGCCGTACGGCGAGTCGCGCCGTGCCGACGCCGGCCGCCCGCGGATGTGCTATACGCAACAAAGCGTTTTGTGGGGGCCGTCCAGAAACTGCCTGCTGATCCGAAGTATACGTGGGCTAAGTTCATCGCGTTGGCCAATCCAAATCCAAATAGCCAGTTAGGCCCAGCCACCTCTCAAAAAAAGTTAGGTCCAACTGAGTCCATGTTTATTTGATTAGGCCTGCGAAAATCACATATATGCATTAGCCTGACATAATGGGCCGATACAAAAAAAAATCTGGATGGTACTAGCTTGGTCGTCCAATGTACTGGTCTAAAAGGATTGAATTAATTTACATGCACCAACCATCTCATATAAAAATTTAGGATCTATCTAGATACACAGTATTTTTAGAGTTTTTAGACACCACTATGGTATCTTAAAAAAATACCATAGTATCAAAGACTTTGAGCTGTTTGGGTACAACAAACTTTGTAGTTTTATAAACCGTAGTATGTCTAGTACCACTGTTTTTTTTTGGAGTTCGAAAAAAATCCACTCAAGACTTCTTTTTTAAAACCGTGTTCGCGCCAAGGAAGTTCCGGCTCCCATCGGCCATCGCTGCTTATGCATCACACCAATCAATTTTTTTCACTCCACTCTCTCGTAAGGTGGATCCAACTACCACCCACGTGAAGCATCCACTGTAGCAAATCTTCACCCTGTTTCTTATTGCAAATTCTTAATTCTATTTGTACATATGGCTTAATAATGAACAATAATCTCCCGTACAATTTTTAAGGAGGGACGTATGTATGTAAATTAACAAAGTCTGTACTTTAAAGGTGTAGCAGTTCTTAATATCCATATAACCCTCAAGATGTACATTCCTTTATCGAAAAACTTTAATTATCAAACATATCATGGTTTTTCTCAAAACTGTAAAACACCGTAGTATTTGAAAACTTTGGTATTTCATGCTTACTGCTATAAAAACTATGGTTTTCAAATAAACAGACCCTTAAACTGTTGGAAAAATGTGCGCAATATACAATCTTCAAGACTCCCCCTCAGTCTCTCACGTCTAGGCTTCTTTGTGCCTGACATGAGCTCAAAGTGGGCTACAATATTTTTTTAAACTGGTTCTGGCCAGGTTTCAAACTCATGTGATCTTGACACTAATACCATATTAAGTTGTATGCAATAACTAGTTTATGGGCTTGTTTTTTGGCTTTGGTTTATGATTTATGACTGTGACTTATGACTGTGTCTTATCGTGAAAGGAAGTATGGAGTAATAGAAACTCATATACGGTTTTGGTCGATATAAACGAAGTCGTTACAGTATATACTTTAATCAATTTGTAGACCATGTCTTGAAAAGATATTCCGTTTAAAAATTAGTTATTGTAGAGAAACCAAAGGCAGCTTAAAGAAGAGATCCTACCATAAAACTTAAGTTGTTGAGGAAAAGTGTGCAATAAATATACTCATAGTTCAATATGTGGGCTGTCCTGTTGTATAACTAGTGTAGTATCAAGTTCAATATTTAGGGAATAACGTACACTGAGAATAGAAAAATAAAAAAAGAACTGAGAGCAGAGAACTAAAAATGAAGAAAGAACAAAATTATGAAATTTAATCTTTTCGCGTCCAGGTGAATACCAAGACTTATAGATCAGTACATCAAATATAGCGCATGCCAGGTAGAAAATAATGTTGTATGGTATGTCCCAATATTATTGCTTCGTCTTTATAATCAACGGCCTCTTAAATAAAAAAAACCCAATGCAATTTACCAGTAACCCGCCGGAGTCCGTACTCCAGCCGCCAGCCTGTATGGCTGTATGCCTGTATCCCAAGTTCCCAACCCACCGGCGCGCGCGTTCCCCGCCAAAGCCGCTTCAAGAAACCGCTTCCGCATGCACGCGTGCACCTCTCTCTCTCTCCCCATCCCTTCCTCTTCTCCACCCCTCCCAAACATGGCAAACGCACCAATCACCCCCACTTGCCCGCATTAAGCTAGCCAGGTCGCGGTGAGGCTGCATGCATGCGGCGACGTCGGCTGGCAGCATGGCGTTGATCGACCTCGGACGGGGCCGCGGCAGCGGTGAGGCCGCCGGGTCATCGGCGTCCAAGAAGCGGCTCGTGATGATCATCGCCGACCCCGGCCGCGAGTCGACGTCGGCGATGGAGTGGGCCCTCTCCCACGCCGTCGTTGAGGGCGACGACATCCTGCTCCTCCACGTGAACATGCCCACGAACGGCGCCGCGGGGGGCGCCGGGCCGTCGCGCACCGGCTCCGGCGGCAGCGCCGGCTCCCCGCTCGCGGTGTTCCTCGGCGGCGGGGGCGGATCGGGCGCCGGGGACGGGGAGTTCATGGAGGCGATGCGCGCCGCGTGCAAGGCGCGGCACCCGCGCGCGCGGGTGCACGCGGAGCGCGTCGAGCCGGCCACCGAGGGCCGCGAGGCCAAGGCGCAGACCATCCTCGCTGAGTCCCAGCGCCGCGGCGTCGAGCTCCTCGTCATCGGGCAGCGCCGTGTCTCCTCCTTCCTCGGGTAACTAAACCTTGCAGCTAATGCCGTCCTCCACGCATATGCACATGCATGTCCTCTTGGCACAATTACCATACATTTGCTTCTGTTCAGGTTGAGGAGCGCGAGCGGATCGAGCCGAGGGCACGACAGCACGGCGGAGTTCTTGATCGAGCACAGCAAGTGCCTGTGCGTGAGCGTGCAGAAGAAGGGCCAGAACGCGGGCTACCTGCTCAACACCAAGACCCACAAGAACTTCTGGCTCCTCGCATGATCGGATGATAAATCCATCGATTAGTCGATCTCAATCGAACATATGTCTCAACTAGCTGTTGCGCGCATAATTAATCGAACACTTGAAATGTTGCATGCTTGATTGCACCATGGACGATCGAGTTCGGTGCTAATCGGGAGAAAAGGCCGGGGAAAGAAAGAAGAAATAAGGTTCTGATGGTTTTGTTTGTGAATCGCCCTTATTGTATTGATCACTTCGCGTACGTGGGGTGTACATACATATAAGATTGGAGCATTCCACTATATGCTATGCGTATGTGTATGCAGGTGTTAAAAGTTTGTTCTTTAAGAGATCTCTCTCTCTCTCTCTATATATATATCATGCTCGTGGATGACATCTTTCCTTCATTTCACTAGGTTACAAGCGCTACTACATATTATGAGTGTATATATTGTTGGACAGGCTACATGCTTCGAGAAAGTTGTCTTGAAGAGAAAATCTTCTTTTTTTAATGGAGGCTACGTGGATAAAGGAACTACTGATGTGATCATGCCGTAAACATATACGACTATAGCGCCTAATATTAAGATTGAATTAGAGGTGAATTCGTTTTTTCAGCTTCAACATATTTTAAATAAGAATATGATGCTACCTAACGATGAAAATGTATATTTGCGCAGCTATATAAGGAGGATTACATCAACACTACAAGCTCATGGTTGAGGTTCACTTAAAGGGAAGCTAACCAGCATATTAAAACCAAGTCGATGTTTTTCCTAACTTTTTTCAAGGTCACCATATCACTTTTGGTCCAAGTCAAGCAAGAGTTCAAGTTAGATACGTTTTGAAATCCAATTCGGCCTCCAATCAATTCGAATTCAGCTTGATAGGTCCAACCTCAAACATATATAACTTTCACATACGGAGTCCGTTTGAGATCCATAAGTACTTGTTGGAAAGTTTTTCTCGTCCTTTTCCCAACATATTTAGCCACACTCTAAATTTCTTCTGTATGCACCGTAATCATGAAAAGAAAGTGCTGCATCACCTGTTTAGACCAAATTAGGCCTTGAAATGCTTGGCCCAATGGGAAGGCACCTCCTCTTGGCCTGTACTATTTACGACCATATTGTTTATGTGAACAGTATCATGAATAGTATTACCCCTTATTTCTTAGTTTTTACGGCTTTTCCTCTCATATTTAAGGAGGTCGCACCCCCTAGTTTCCTTGAATTTCGTTTATATTTAGTTTAATTTTGTTGCAACTTGTATTTTCTGCATGTGTCGACTAAACCACCCGGTCAAGATCCTTATTCGGAATCCAATCTTATCAATAATTTATAAATATTTGTAATTTCAAATTACTTGTTATCTTGTTCTTGCGTGTTCTTTGATTGCATGCAAGAATAAACCTTCGTGGTCAGGTCAACTGCATTCTTGTCCAGTGGCCCCTCAGGGCCCACGTTGCACATGTCATCGCCCACCTCACCGCTCTCAGTTCACTGTCGTGCCTGTTTGCTATCTGCCAAGTGTAGCCGACGCTGTTGCCACGCTCGCCCACTGTTTTCGACCGAGCCGTCCGTGGTTTGAATGCCTGGTGCAGCCATTGCCTCTGCCTCGCCCTGTCCCATCGCCGCAGCACCATCAAGCCGTTCTGTCACCTCCACTTGTTCGTTCGGGTGGAGAGAGAGAGAGTGAGCGCTGTGAGTTCTCGTTGTTGCTGCCCTCTTCATTCTTCTCGCGATCTACTCCACCATATTTATGCCCTTTATTGTAAAATTTGGTATTATAGACAAAAGTTTGACTGCTTAATATTATGTAATGTTCTATTTTATTTAATCGTGTATAGATACGATGCAACAATGCAATATGTATATGTTAGCTACTAATAATGGAAGTAGCACGGTATTTCCCAGTTTGGAATACGGGAATTTTTTCGATTCCTATGGGAATTGAATTGTTTTCTATGAAATTTCAGAAAAAAATTTCTATATATGTCCATAATTGTAAAATAAAAAACCAATTCTTTGAGAGACAGATATGGAAAACTCAACAAACTCCTTGAACAACAAGCCAATCGCTCAACCAAACAAGCTGACTTCATAGCAAGGGTATGAAAACTGATTGCATCATGAACATCTCGAGCAAATTTTCAAAATGTGAAAATCAATCATCAATCTCTGCATTTTATTCCCTCTCACAACACTTCATTTCTCTCTCTTTCTTTACATCACACCACACACACACATTATTTGCACACACACGACATGCCACATAACACAACTCCAGGCACAAGACAGGACACAATCAACAAAGTCAAACAAATTGATCTGAACCACAATATATTTAAGCGAGAGAGAGAGAGAGAGAGAGAGAGAGAGAGAGAGAGAGAGAGAGAGAGAGAGAGACTCCCTTTCAAGTATGAAGACAACAGCCAAGCATCAGACTTGCCTACCACTGGTAAATCCATCAAGTGATCGTCATCGTGCTCCTTTTGAGCCAACCTCTCCCTTCTGCATCAGTGTCCTTCCACAGCAGCCTCCAGCACCGCCGTCGACGGCGACAACCGCCGCACCGCGCCGCCATTGTCCGAGATCCTATGCACGGTCACAGGCTGGGGATTGAGATATGACAGGGGAGAGCAGAGACCTGAAGAAATAGACGAGTGGAGTATCTTTCTAGCTCACAAATGACGAGCACATCCACTTCTCATTGGCAGAAAAGCGATCAAGGTGGGTGGAATGAGGGCAGCGAATGAGGGATACACCTCACCGGTGGGATTAAACTAAGGAGGTGTTTCACTTAAGTGTTTTTTTAGGTTAGAAGCACTTAAAATTTTGGATATTATATCTTCATTCAACGTCCTATATTTGGAGTATTCATATTTATTTGGAGGTAGGATATAGATGGATTTGTTAGATGGAGATCCAACATTCTAGATTCGTTTTTTTTTAAAAGGAGGAATATGGGGATCCGTTGGATAGAGATCTAATGTTCTAAAATCTAAGTACTCCTAACCCCAAAATACTTAAGTGCTCCTTATCACTTCCCTTAAACTAATGGCAATGATTAGCCTATGAAGAGAGCTCTCTCTTGGAATCTACATGGACTAAACTAGACAAGCTGGGATCTTGATTAGCCTATGAAGAGAGCTCTCTCTCGGAATCTACACGGACTAAACTAGACAAGCTGGGATCTTGAGAAATCTCTCCTTTTTATATCACCATCCAGTACTGTCACGGAATCAAATATTCACCAATGGCCGTTTTGTCAACAGGGGTGGATCAAACTGCTGTGGAGTACCCCTAGATGACTAGGCATAAGCGCACTTTTATAACAGTCGAAGGTCTGTATGGAACGCAAAAAATTTACTGTTCCAAATAGGGTTTCAACGTCCCGCTCATTTCAGCTTGAGTTTTTGATTTCTGATTTATTTTTCACTATTTATAAATTTCGTCTTTTTCTGAACTTTTGGTTTTTTAGCTTTTTTTACTGTTCTTTTTTTCGTATTCATTTGCGTTGTCCGTGATGAGCTAACATATTTTTTTCTATTTTTAATTTTTTTTAAAATTTAATTATACCAAATAATTCGTTTTTAGCTAAAGTGTAATTTCAGCAAACTATAATGCAATTTCAGCCATAAGCTCACTAAGAAGGGGGTGATAGTGTTTTGTGCGCGAGAGAGGTTGAAATCTTCAGATGTTGCCGTCGCTAATGCAAATTTAAAATGGCACGTCTCATCACACCCTTGTTAGGTGCTAATTAATTAAGGGCAGGCCGATCGTAGGTAGTGTTACATCATTAAATCTTGTGATGAAACAGCACGTCTACTAGCCTCTGTCGGTGTGGTGTTAGATATACGTAACAGTTGGATCTAGAAAAAAATAGCGCTCTCTGTATGTATCTGTTCCTGATCAATAGACTCTGAAGGCTTCATATGAAAATTTGATGGAAAGAGAGCTGCACATCAGATTCTTTTATCTACGTATATGAAATTTGGAATTGTGTGCTAGTTCAGCGGTTAATACTATTCTATACTGTATAAACTTACCAGTAGTCCAACAGTTAACACTACGAAATTCCAACTTCGTAAAGAAACGAGTGTGTTTTGCCGGGATTACTACCAGGGATAGTAGAGATAGCATCTTATTTTTGCGAGGGAATAGTTGAAATAACATTACTGTCAGATAACCTTACCCACTGTCAAGGCACTTGTTAAATTTTCAGAATATTGATGTGTTAGACCACGTGGAGGTCGTAAATACAGTGATGAATAATTAACTTTTGGATTGCATTAAAATTTGTGTTTGTAAAAGTTTCAATAGACCACAGTTGACGATCGGCAGGCTTCGACTATGTTCGGTAGTCGGTAGTCTGATCGGCCTTGTGATGGATGGTCCGATAGGCAGGCGTCGACCATGGCAGATCAACCACAGCAGGTCGATCACGAAAGAACAACAACGGTAGGTTGAGCATGGCACGACGATTAGTCATAAGCAATGGTGAACCGGTCGTATGCTACAGTGAATTGGTCATACACTACAGCGAACCAGTTGTAAGGTACAGTGAACTGGTCGGTATTCGAAGTAGGTAGTCAGGAGCTATAGAACTGGTCGGTGGTCGTAGCTACCGTGCTTGGTCGGTGATCGGCAGTCGGAGGCTTCACGATCGGTTCTTATAGTCTTTGCGATCAGTGGTCGTAAACTTCACGATCGGTACTCATAGGCTTTGAGTGATTCAATTCTTGTAATTTTTTAGTACCTTGAGTACTTGTGTATGATTGCCCATCGGTCTGAATAGCCTGTGCATGGCAGTCAGACTGGACTTTCTGAGTGGTCTGAGGTTGATGTCTGAAAAGGATAAAAACTGTGGTCATGGATGACTTGGTTCATGTTGATGGATGAACAAGAGTGTGATTTGCGTGTGTGGATTGACATTAGTCAAGTTAGAGAGAACTTGTGCCAGAAAAAAGTTCTTTGGTCTTTGCATATGTAGGTTGGGCGTGGAGACGGTCATGGTCGGTGACGAGGAGGACCGAGACTAGGAGGTGCAAATCTGAGGTCCAGGTGGTCTAGGATGTCACAAGGTGGTCGGGCTTATGCTGGAGCACGTGGGGATCAAAGGTGGATAATGCGTGGAGAAGTTACGAGAGGTGTGGTCTTGGAGGCTTCCACGCATGAGGATGATACATGGAGAAAATTACGGGTGGTGCGGCCCTGGAGGCTTCAACATATGAGGATGATGTATGGAGAAACTACGAGAGGTGTGGTCCTAGAGGCTTCGACACATGATGAGTTGGAAAGAGTTATAGAAGGAGTCCATAACTAGGAGGATTAGAGATAATGCAAAACCCGTATTTTAAACACTTGATGGTTCTTCACTTTCTTTGATGGTTTCCAAGTGATTTCACATTTTAAGAGACCATGTGGAAAATGTGATGTTGCCCTACACCTGGTTGAGTAGATTTTCAAATTGCTTATATTCTCTCAAAATTGCTTGATTCTTCTCATCTTGCTCTTTTGCGAAGTGATTTAGGTGTATTGCATCCTTTGGGGTTATTTTGAGATGGAGCTTATTGTTCAAAGATGTTTTAGAAGATTTGTTTATTATATTTGTCAAATAATTCTTTAAGTCAAAGTCATTGAAATCAAATGAATTGTAGAGTTGTCTTTATCATATCTATTCATATGCTATGTAGCCTTGATCATGATTGGTTGTAATCAATTTGTTATACTTGAACTAAAATATGGCATGACAGAATACTTTGACTAGATTAATTATAGATAGTACTTTGTGATGTCTATCTAAAAAGGATTAGCTTGATTATGAATCATATTTTAAATCTAGGCTATGAGGCTTGTATATTTCTTATTGTAGTCTTTTTATGGACACTTAGTCTGGCATGTGGGAAAAAATGATGAGAAAGAAGCAGTTAAAAAGATGTATGCTTCAAGCATACCATGGTTAAACAAAAGAAAAGCACAAAAAGTGCATAAATAAAAATAAATATGCTACAAATATGTCATCATGAAAAGAAGTATGCTATAAGCATGCCACATGCTTAAGAATTGAGTGTCGAGTAACAGGTTGTTATATGAGACTGATAGTTCATCTAGACTTAAAGTTTGCTTCACTTTCCAACTTTGACTTTTCGTTGTAATATCTCATTGTGCTCTTTATAATTGGTTTGATTATTGTTGAGATGCCTGTTATTAATCTAAATTGCTTAATCATGCTAAAGACTTATTTTGACATTGCTATATGATACATGATTTTATATGATCTAGGAAGCTCTACTAAAAAATATGGCTTGGTTAATTTATTAAATCAATGTAACATGACTTGAATAATCTACAAAGCTTCTTGATATTTATTCTCATTGCACATTCTTAGAATTGTTTCTTCTTTGAAGTTCTTGATGTTTACATTGCCAAAGGGGGAGAAAAATGGGACAGAAAAATGGGAGAAATTAGAAAATTTTGCTTCCCTTGTGTTGAGAGGGACTTTTTCGGAGTTTAATCTGCTGCTGTGGTTTGTCAAAATTCTTTTCTTTGCAGCTTTGAAACTTTCTTTTCGTAAATTTTGCTTTTCTTTCGAAACTCAACTCTTTCGAGAGATTTTGTGGTGTTGGCAATGTATTCATCAAGGAGGAGATGTTAGACCATGTAGAGGTCGTGAATACAATGATGATGAATAACTGACTTTTGGGTTGCATTGAAATTTGTGTTTGTGAAAATTTTGGTCAACCACGGTTGGCAATTGGCGGCTTCGATCATGATCGGTAGTCGGTAGTTCGATCGGCCTTATAATGGATGGCCTGATCGATAGATTCGACCAGCAGGCGTCGACCATGGTAGGTTGACCATGGCAGATTGACCACGACAGGTCAACCACGGAAGAATGACCATAATAGATCGACCACAGCAGGTCAACCATGGAAGAATGACCACGGCATATCGACCACAGCAAGTCGAGCACGGTAGGTCGACCACGGAAGAATGATCATGGCATGTTGACCATGGCAAGTCGTAAGCAACGGTGAACTGGTCATATGCTACAGTGAACCAGGCATACTGTTTGATGAGTTTTTGTGCAAATATTTTAAGTTAATACAAATACAGAGGTGTATATTTGGAAAGGAAACTTCAATACGTACACACACTATCCAAGATTCAAATTCTTGAAGTTCGGGTCATGAAACGACACGTGAAACAAAACCACAAAGTGGTCGATGCATCGTGCCTTGTGTGGATGTGTGCCACCAACCAAGCACTAAAGTGTATGCGTCAAGATCTTTCCCTGCGTTCATGGATCTTCGGCCATGGCTGTGTCGACCACGTGTTTTGACCATGAGGTTCTGACTATGTTGCTCCGACCACGCTATGTCCACCACGTCGCTACGATCATGGCCTTTTGACCACGGTGCTACGACCATTTCGCTACGCTGCTTGAACCGCAGTTACGCCTATCTCCGGAGCCTTTGACTACTCGCTGACTCCAAGGTCTTCAGCTCCTGCATGGCACTCGGACACACCGAGTACTCGTCGCATGACCATACATATGAATACTATCCATGAGAAGATTAATTCCAACTGTCGATGTGTGAGTAGCACCGCGCGTAGCCAACCAATGGTAGCCCATGCACCAAGAAGGAAAGAAGAGATTGGTTCCGAGTGTATCATCTTCCCAATGGAAAGATGAATGCACCATATCTCCATTTATGGAATTATCTCTTGATAAATCTTTCTGATATAGAAAGCACATGTTTAGAAGGAAAGAATTGACAATCAGATCAGGATCTCGATCCCAGAAATCAAAGGTTGATCTGCACCATGTGAGGGCTGCGTACGTTGCCCGTGGCCCTTGCTCGAACGTATAAAAGGAGAGACCCCACAGATGAAACGGTGGGACGGATGAACACACACTGGCAAATAGACACGGATGAATAGACACAAGGAGACTGATGGATGGAGAAAGAAGAAGGCGCGCGCGCGCACACACACACACACACACACACACCAAGAAACGCCGATGGTTAGGCTTCCGATGAACTCAGGCACTAGGAGAAGGCGGAGGAATCCAAGGAAGCAATCTACACAAGCCGAGGCCATGGCGTGCTATGCTTTGGATGGTAAAGAACTTTCCTTTTTCTCTTTCTCTGCTATTTAGCCATCTTGCATGTCGATGAATGGTGGTGTGTCAAGAGGATTGCCAAACACCATGGTCGCAATAGACAATATCGTGGTTTAGGTACCTCAGAGATCACTGTCGAGCGCCCGTGGCCATGATGAAGGGGCTGTCAAGATTGCTGATCTCTCTCCGATTGCATGAGCTTAAAGCACGAAGTCCCCTCACCCCTTGCATGTGGCATGCTCATCTCGGCCAAGCTGTGCGACTACGACGATCCGTCGTGTACCAGGTTTTGTCTTGCTTATACCTCTAATCTTATGATAGCTCCACAAGGCAAGGAGGATAGCTCTACTTATAAATCTTTCCGACCGCCTTCAATACTCGGTCACCTACGACCGCTCGCCGTGCTCGAGTGTTGTCGACCGTCTTTCATACTTGGATGTTCACGACTACCTTTGGCACTCGCACGCCTCTGATGGTTCATCGTACTCAAACATCCCCAAACAACTCTAATACTCGGTCATCCACAACCACTTGCCGAAGTTGGACATTTCTGACCGCTTGTCGAGGTTAGACGTCTTCAACCGCTGCTCAAACTTGGACTCCATCGACCGCTGCTCAAACTCAGATACCTCAGATTGCTTGACAAAGTGGAGTGCCTCTGATCATTCCTCAAAGATGGACACCTCTAACCGCTTGTCGAAGTCGAGTGCCTCCATCCGCTCCTTGAATATAGACATCTCCAACCACTTGTCGAAGTCAAGTGCCTCCAACCACTTCCTGAAGATGGACACTTCTGATTGCTTATCGAAGTCGAGTGCCTACAACTATTTCCCAAAGCCAAACATCTCCAGCCGCTCGATGAAGTTGAGTGCCTTTGACTGCTCCTCGAAGATGGACACCTCTGACCATTTGTCAAAGTTGAGTGCCTCTGACCGCTTCCCGAAGCCAGATACCTTTGACCGCTTGCCAAAGTTGGACGTCTTCGACCTCTTACTGAAGTTGGACGCCTTCGACCACTGCTCAAATTCGGATGCCTCTGACCACTTGTCAAAGTTGAGTGCCTCCAACCACTGGTCAAACTCAAACACCTCCGATCGTTTATCAAAGTCGAGGGTGTTCGACTGCTTCCTGAAGCCAAACGCCGTCGATCGCTGCTCAAACTCGGACGCCTCTGATCCCTTGTCGAAGTCGAGTGCCTCTAACCACTTCTCGAAGCCAGACATCTCCAACCGCTTGACAAAGTTGAGTGTCTCGGACCATTTCTCGAAGTCGAACACCTCCGACTGCTTGTCAAAGTCGAGTGCCTCCGACCGCTTTCTGAAGTCAGACACGTTTGTTGAAGTGAGTGCCTCTGATAGCTTCTCCAAGACGAGCATCTCCAACCCCCTTTTTGTACGTGGATGACTCTGACCATTCATCACACTCGAGCGGTGTCGGCTACCTCTGGTACTCAGGTGATTCCGACTCGTTGTACTCGTATGTCTTCAACTATTGAAGTACCTGTAAGCCCTCGATCACCCATGATGCTCGAGCGACGCATGCTATGGCAACCATCCTTGCTATAGTAATAGGTCAAGCGATGGTCAATGACCTCTAACCTATGACCACTAGCGATGGTTGATAGCTCCTGACTGTCAACCACGTTGGTTTGTGACCACGATGGTGTTCGACCAGGATGACTTTTGACCACAATGGCTTTCGAACGCGATGACATTCGACCATGATGGTGTTTGACAAGGAAGGCTTTCAACCGCATTGGCTCTCGACCATGTTGGCTTTCAACCACGGTAGCTTTTGACCACGTTGGCTTTCAACCATGTTGGCCTTTGACCACGTTGGCTTTCGACCACATTGGCTTTTGGCCACGTTGGCCTTCAACCACGTTGGTTTTGACCAAGATGGTTTTTAACCCCGATGGATTTTTGACCATATTGGCTTTTGACCACAGATGGCTTCTGGTGGGTTTTAACCAAGAAGGCCTCTGACTTTTGGCTATTTCTGATGCTTAGAGGCCTGGTATTATGGTCTGCTCTGGAGTCTAATGGTTTTCAACTAACTGGCTATTTTGATGGTCGGTGATTTTTGACTTTTGATTACTAATTACTCCCTGATGCCAATGGCCTCCGGCTTCCGAGGAGTCGTTTCTAGCGGTCAATTTCGACCACTCAATGCTTGACCCTGGTGTCCTACTATGCTAATCTCACCACTCAGGCTGTCACAATACCGATTTTGCTGCTATTATCATCATATTAGTCATGTTTGATGTGACCCATGCACGCTCTTAATCACCCCATTCTCTTGCATTGCTCGATACCGACGAGGTCGAACAGCATAGGCGAGCGTAGCTGGTATAAAGGCTATGCTATCAATGGCCCCATAGATTGACGAGGCTGTGGATCATGCCAACGCTCACACTTCAATCATTCATCACATGAATGGAGAACATGAAGCAAAGGCTGAAGGCGATGACCAATGCGCAGGTTAATCGGAGGTAGTCTATGGGTTCGCCCTGCGGATGTAATTAACCGGGAGCCTTCCGAGGCCCGAGAACTAGTAGAAAACAATGCCTATGTTGGATCTGCTATGCAAAGCAGGCTATGAAGTGCACTCATTGATGTGGCACCAAGTAGCACTACTGCTTTGGTTAGTGCTATTTTGATCCGACAAGATGAATCCAAGGGGGAGGGATGCGAGGATGGCGAAAATGGAAAGAATGTAATCACTATGGCGCATGAAGAAGATGAGGAGAAGAACCATGCTGACCGCGAGGAGAAAACTTTAGGTTGAACCTTGGGTTGGATGGAGTTATGCATATATTGTGTGGGCCTAATCATGGTGAAGAGAGAAAGAGAAATTTTGTTTGGCTCAAGAGGAATACACAACATCAATCAAGTTTTAGTGCTTGTAGTTCTATGCACAACATTTAAGAAGCTTTGAATGCCAATTCTAAGGTCTCTAATGCACACAAATACATATTGGGAAAGTTAATGAAATCTACTTTCTAACGAATCAAATGACACTTGATTTGGAGCTTCCTACACAAAGTTATGGCAATTTCATTGGATTCTGCACGAGCTGTCTGGAGAGACGCGCGAGACTTGCCAAACATAAAGAGTCCGAATATTGCAATGCAAGTAAGGGTAAAATCCAGCCACACCATGGCTTCCCAAAGATTGAGAAGGATTCCTTTTTAGGTTCTAAACCAATTTGGAAGCCCGTTGAACAAGAAAATAAAACATATAAAGATTTGAAGTCAGTTTGGATTCGGTTCTGGTCAGACAGGAAGTCCAACATTAAAACGCCCATAACTTTCACAAACGGAGTCCGATTGGGTGTTCTTGGACTCGTTTGAAAGCTAATTCAAAGCCCCACACAATGGATAATGTTCCAGCCATGGAATCCTCATGGTCATGTCGCAAATTGAGAGAGAATCTGATGGCAACAGTTTAGATATTTCCTTTTTAGTTCGTATTGGAGTTTGTTTCGGCCTTAGGCCAGGTTGTGCATAAGTTTTAGTCAAGGTCATGCATTGTGCACCTATATAAGGTCAGGGCTTAGCACCATTGTAACTTAGGCTATGATATGATATGATATGAATTAAGAAATAGAAACCAGAAAATCACCATGGTTTGGTGGTCATTGTTGGCGTGTTCTTGAGATTTTCATCGAGGAATTGCTCTTGGTGTGTTGAATCCAATTGTGGTGTTGAATTTTGCTCCTTGAAACTTTGCTTTCTCTACCCTTTGTTCACGTGCTGTGGTGTGCGTGGGAGAAGGTTTATCTTGGAGGTGTATGCTGTTCTTGGGTTTATAGGAAACTTAGAACAAGGAGGGCATCTAGCAAGGTGTATCGTAAAAGATCAGAGCCAAAACAATGTGGTTCAGCTAGCTTGCTAGGTGGATCCACATCACTCAATTCTTGTAATCTTTCAGCACCTTGAGTACTCGTGTATAATGGGCTAGCGTCTAATCGGCCTGTGCTTGGGGGTCAAGTTGATGTTTGGAAATCATAGAAATTGTGGTCGTGGATGACTTGGTTCTTGTTAATGGATGAACAAGGGTGTGGTTTAGATGTGTGGACTTATGTTGGTCAAGCTAGAGCGAACTTGTGCCAAAAAAAGTTCTTTGGTCTTTAAACATGCAGGTTGGGCATGGAGACGATCATGGTCAGTGATGTAGAGGACCAGGACTAGGAGGGGGAAATCTGAGGTCCAAACGGTCTAGGATTTCATGAGATGATCAGGCTCACGCTGAAGCACGTGGAGACCATAGGTGGATAATGCATAGAGATGTTACGGGAGGGGTGGTCCTAGAGACTTCGACACGTGAGGATGATGCGTGGAGAAGCTACGGAAGGGTGGTCCTAGAGGTTTCGACACATGATGAGTTGGAAAGAGTTATGGAAGGAGTCCATAACTAGGAGGATTAGAGATAATGGAAAACTCATGTTTGGAAGGGTTTCGGGTCCCTTGATTTTTGGAGGCAGTTAGGAGTACGTGTCCAGTTTGATGAGGACACGGTTTGAGACTCTAGCATATAAATAGAGGGGAGAGGTGAAGAAGTTAACTGAAGGACTTTAGACGGCTTTGGAGAGAAAGTTTTTGTGCTTGGGTTGAGGGTGTTGTGAGGGCACTTTGTAGCCACAAAACATGTTTTAGAAATGAAAGATCAGATCTATTCCTAAAATGTTAGTCAATGCCAGCAGCGTGTTTTTTGGGCATTATCTTCAACTTGTTCTCATTACAAGTACGTAGTGCATGGTGCATAGCATTCTTCCGTCGACTTCTACTTCCTCAATCGCGCGCTATGTCGTCCACTCGATCGTCACCAACAGCATCGGTGTCAAAGCATTCAAGTGGAGGAAGATTACGACTACGTGTAGAGCGGTTGAACACTGAACGGTCGAAACCTTCATCGAGCGTTAAGAGATTCTAAAAAGTGGGTACAACTATTTATCTTCTGACGTGCTACCTCGGTGCGATAGGTGACACATGTCGCTTGCTACGACGTTCAAGCTCAGAGAGCAAGTGACATGAGTCACCCCTACTCGGTAGCAGCCTGCAAGCCGCCCTTGCTTGGTAGGTGCTGCCGAGTTGCGCCGGCTCAACAGTAGGCCAGGCAGGCGGGTAGGTCAGGTGGCTAGGGGTAGCAAAAAAACTCATTGGCTCATTTCAAAATTGCTTAAATTATACTCGTTAATTTGGATTTTGCTTTAGTTCTACTCATTAGCTCGCTTCTAAAAATACTTCCAAACTATACGTAAAATAATATTATATAAAACTGTGCCAATTTTGAGAAAAACTTGATAAGATAAGGACTTAGCTCGATATCCACCCCTAGCCAGGGGAGGCTTGTGATTAGGGTGGTCGGTTATAGCACCGGCTTGATAGCGCTACGTGGTAAATTTAGTTTTTTGTAACTAGATGAATACCTGTGTATACTAGTTCAAACACATGCTTTGATATACATTAAGAAATATTATTATGTTTTGTTCGTGTGTGCATAGAACTCTTTAGGAAAGTGCAAGGGGGTTGGGGTGGCAGATGAACCACTATCACAAACTCCCTATGTTAAGTAGTAAAGATACTTCAGTGCAAACAATTGTCGTAATAGACCATGTGTAGGCCGACAAAGTAGTTCGTAATGAATGTGCTAATTATATGGTGTGCAGGGTTTGGTTAGATGTGTATGCTTGCTTCACTACTCATACGATACAAGTGGCAACATGCACGAATCATCAACCCTAATTACAACTGAGATACATGTGTGTCTTTTGGAAGTCATAGTTACAGTCAGTCATCGTACACATTTGAGTCCATCAATGCATTTCCTTTCTCTCCTTTGCGGGCTTTAGACCTCGTGACCCGGGCCCAGTACTTGGTTTGCATAACTTGTGTAGGTTTGTCTCAGTCGAAAATAACCTGGCGTTTAGCTCGGGCTTCGAGGACTACTGGTGCCTTACCCTTGTCCTTTCCGCTATCATTCGTGGTGTAAGGTTTCCAGTGTGTGAATCTCTCTGATACCACCAAGTAGTTGAGCATGTATTGTTGCTCGACGAATGCCCTTGTCATATATATTCGGACTATCGATCCATTGGCATAAGTAGCAGTTGTTCGTGGTCTACCGGTATGGACGGAGTGGGTTAGAGATGTGTGAAGTGAAACATGCAATGTGAAATAGCAAATACGTGCTTACAAGAACTTCGTTGCAGTGTAGTGCACCCGGGCGGCAGTTGCCGGGTGTGCGGACTGAATGATATGTGTTAGATTGCCATAGTCGCACTGCGGCCACGAAAACTCCGGCGGCACGGGTGCATCCTTCCTAGAATTATCAAGGTATGATCCTTTCTTCTTGGCCACCTACTTTCGCTTGTGAAGCATCTTTCCGTAATTCGACATCCCTACTAGCAGCGCAGTGATGTCCTGTATCTCTCCTCTCTTCTCCCTCTCCTCTTCCCATTTTGAGATCAGTTCGATTAGAGTCTTGGGTCTGGTCGTGAGCATTGGCCAGATTTTATACATGGTCGATATGCACTGTTCGGGAGTAAAGCTTGTATGTATTGTCATTTCACTGAGAATGCTGGTACGTGTTATCAAATCACTGAAAAAGCCAGTGCATGCTGTCCACTGGCTGTGAAAATTTGGTACACGTTGTCAAATCACTAAAAAAGCTAGTGTGTGCTACCTGCTGGCTACGAAAAGCTAGTACGTGTTGTCTAATCACTGGAAAAGCTGGTGCATGCTACTTACTGGCTGCAAAAAGTTGGTACATGTTATCAAATCACTAGGAAAGCTGCTACGTGCTTTCACTCGTTGTGAAAAGCCGGTACGTATTATCAAATAACTGGAAAATCTGGTGTGTGCTATCCAAGAACCAAGCAAATAAAAAACCAACCCAGTCATGTAGATACAATACATTACACATTTACTACTTAGTACATGGGTGGTGCTTGCAGACAAAAACCAACTCCTAGCAAGCACTACAAGCTGACCTAATTCGTTGGTCAGGCTACTCCTCCATGAGGCTGTGGCCATAGTAGGTGGCATAATCACCGGGTGCAGGATTAAGGATAACCGATTAGAGGGAGTGAATAGGAGGTTCTTAAAAAATTTCTTTCTAAAACTAATTTCTACAAATTAAGAGCTAAGCAAGATTTTTATTATAATTCAAGACCTACACAATTCTAGTAATGCTAAGACACCACAAGCTAAGTCTACAAATAAGATTCTAGCTTAACAAGACGTGACAATTTCAATAGCTAGAAATATAAATGCAAAAGTAAAGACAAAGAAGTACCTAAATGAAGATATGTGATGTTTTGACGTGGTATTGAAGACTTGCCAGTCTTCACTAATTCACGTTAATAAAGCCCAATCAGATTGAACCGGCTCTATGAATTAAGCCTTACTCCTCGATTCCACTAGTGGTTGTTCTTCCTCCGCTCTAGAGATGGTGAACATTGAGGCACTCATAATTTGCCACTGGGTCTTTTCACAATCTTCTTAAAGAGATCACCGCGCACACTCTCACCAAGCTGTCTAGGTGTCGGCAAACACCAAGAGTAATAAATCATGATATTCGTGTGAAGGATTTCAAGTGCCCACGATCAACCTAGAAATGAATGCACTTGAATTTAGCTCAACTACCTCAAATAATGCAAGTGGAGTGAATGAGGTGTTTGAGATGTACTACATGCTTAATGATGTTCAATGGAGTGAGTTCTTCCTGTTCTTGAGCTGGTAGGGGTGAATTTATAACCCCCACCAATCAATTTGACTGTTAGGGGGCAAGTCCCTAAATTTTTTCAGCAAATATGGTAGTACCGCCGTTCATCAGCCGATACTTCCTCACCTGCATAGTAACGGTTATGACAGTTATCTTAAATGCTTCTAAACTAGTCGTTAAATTTGCAGAGTGGTACTACTGCCGTTATAAGTGTGGTAGTTCCGATATGCGGTAGTACCGTTTCCTTGGGGCGGTACTACCGTTTTTCTTTAGGACCAAAATTTTGGTCCTCTCTGGAAAGAACGTACCACCATACAGGTTTCGGTCCTTCTGATCTGCGGTAATACCACTCAAGATTTGCGATCATATCGTGATGTGATAGTACCTCCAATTGAACTCCAGTACTACCATTTTCTAGGGAAACAAACATGCTCCAAAAATGCCTTTCTAAAAATTACATACCACCAACTAAATTTCGGTTTGACCGGGGTGCGGTAGTATCGTACTACCTACCGGTTACACCCCAATGCAGTAGTACCGCCATGTAACCTCTGGTACTACTGATTTTTCTGTGAATGCATAGTTAACTTTCAATTTAAATTCTAAGTGCATGCATGATTCTAAGTTGATATAAATGGCACAAGAACATTCTATCAAGCTACTAGTCATGATCCCTTTTAATAGTATGGCATCTAACATAAAATTTGGTCTTTCAATCTTTTCTCCTAAGACCGGTAAAAGATAAAAGATTTTAGGCTATTGCTATCTTTGTCTTGGACCATATTGATCTTCATGTTGATTCATAGCATGTATTTCCATGTTGACACATTCGTCATCGGAATTAAACCTTTTAACACTCGATAAACATGTTAGTCCCATATTCATATTTTGTCATTAATTACCAAAAAAATTTAGGGGCCTAGATACTTTCACCGAGTGAATTAGAGCAAGAGCGGGAGTGACTGTAGCTAGCTGAGTTAGAGTAGGAGCGGGAGCAACTATAGGCTCAGCTGGTATATCCAATGTTGATGACGATCGGTAGGCTGGGGCGACACATGCTCTTACACGTGATGCTCCTCATGCATAGTCCTCTAGTGAGTGGCTGAGTTAGAGTGGGTTGGTAGAGATGATGGGGGTCTGGCAGGTGCTAGAGTGTGGACCGCTGCTGCTACAACAGTCTACTCGAGCTCGGTGACTGCAACATCCCTCTCACGCTCCATTGCAGCCAGTGCCTTCTTGCACTTGGTGAGCTAAGTGCAGAGAGTCTCGCTGTGACCGTAGCTAGTGGTGAGGAGCCAACAGAGGTTCGAGATCTCCTTCAGAGCCTCAGTGTAGGTGGCTCTCATTACTCAGGTGAGTTGGACTTGGTGGATTAGGAGCGGGTCGCCCTCGGAGGCAGTGACGAACATCCCGTCATAGCATCCTCCTTCCTAGAGGGATAGATAGTAGCAAAATGGGGAAGTCAAAATGGCGGCCTCGTGGATCTCGCAAAGGTATGCACAACCAAGTGGGCAGCGTCCTGAAGGGTGTCAGTGGAAGTGCTCCTCAAGTGATCAGTGCGAAAGGTGTACTCACCTTCTCTTGCGTACATGAAGACTTCCATTATCTAGGCCTCCCTGTCTCATTCCTGGGTCTTCCGTCCCTTGAAGATGGAATGACAGGAGTAACCCAGGTACTGCATTAGTTTGTGTAGTATGTTGGCAAACTCTCCTTCGTCCACTTCATGGGTGAAGTAGTTCCATGGGCCAAAGTTAGATGATTTGACTATCTACAGTTGAACAGGAGGGTATTAGTAATAGTTTAAAGATATAAAGAAGGGAGGTGAGTCAAAAACTAAGAGTGGTATGTAGAAGCAGTACTATGCTATATTTTATGAAGCTTTTGCTTTTTAGTTTTTGAAAAAAAAAAGACCAGGTCCTTGTTTAATGGCCATTCTATAATCGCATGAGAGTAATAAATATATACGTGCGGATATACACAAAAATATTTTAGCTATTTTTTGGCTCATATTTTTTTGTAGCTATTTACAATACATATAAACGGCTAACTACAGAAACACATAAGTCAACTAAACATGGCTACCTTGCGCATTCCATATTACAAAACCACAGTTACTCTAAGAAACACTAACGATATATTAAGTGTGTTGTTTGCATGTGAATGATGCATAACTTATTTCAAAGGTATTCACTCGCTTTGCAATGCTTCCAGCTATGAAGGATTATAAATCACAGCTAAACCACATTAAAATTATATTACAAACTCATGTTTCAATCTATCTTTCCTTCCCTCCCTCCTTGCTCTCTCGTTCGGCACGAAATCTCTCTTCCTTCCTCTCCCTCGCTGCGCTCTCACTCGGTAAAAAATCGACCGTGGTTTCTATTTTATACATGTTGCCGCATTGCGTCATTACCCACGTGATTCCCTCATGGTAGCAGCCAAATCATGTGCGCCGTGCCCCTGCCTACGATTTCCTCGGCCCCCTGCCCACGCGGGCCTGCCTGCTTGCCTGACTGGCTTGCTGCCAAGCCAACGTAGCTCGGCAGCGCCTACCGAGCAGGGGCAGCTCGGTAGAGTTGTGGGCCCACCTGCCTGCTCGCTACGCCTTTGGCTGCCGCATTGGCCCTGCCTACCACGCCATCCGCTTCCTGCTGAGCTACCCTGACGTGGCAGGTAATACGTGTTGCCTGCTACGTCTTCCGAGCTCGGGGAGAGGACCATTTTTGTAAAAATAGGTATTTAGGGCTAAAACTAAAAAACGAGGCTACAGTGCCACATACGTGTAAACAGTTCCAAGCTTAGAGGGATAACAAAGTAAAATACAAGTTTGGGGTCAACTGAGACAACCGCACAAGTTTAAAGAGTTAGATGCATTTTTTTCGTTTTCAAAAGTACTTCCTAGTGAGCCTACAAATCATCATGTACATTATAGGGATTTTCAAAAGATTAGTGGCCTAAATGGAATTGACTCACTTCTGAGCTAAGCTAACTCCTTTTGCTGTACATTCAGATCTGTACCAGTTAGTACCACGAAGTTTCGCAAAAGCATAGCACTACATTTTCCTAAGGGGAAGATATACTGACATAGGATCAATTGTTAATTTGTTATAGTAGATGCGACAAACCTCATCTTGCAACCATGCTCTGCGCGCAGAGGTCAGCAAACCCGTGTGCTTCACACCTGTACATGCATGATCCGAAAGTTAGCTAGCATGGAAATGCATATGTCACGTTTAGATCACATAAATCCACAATGGTATGTGAGATCAGATCACCATTGGATTTGGACCATGGCCTGGCTGGTTGCATGCTACCTTTAGCCATTATGTATTAGGAAATATTCAGAGTGCTGGTGTGTGCGTGTTATAGCTAAAATGTTGATAGATTGTGACAGAATGCTACTGTGGATAATGCAACTCTTTGGAATGTTAAACCAGATAAACTACACATCACGTTTTCGAGAAGATGAGTTAATTAATAGGGACATGTTATGGTCTTTACTCTTCAGCGTCTGTCATAACAACAAATTCTCCTGCAAAAAAACAAATTATATCGACCTACAAATCATGCAAGTTCCATTGATGCAAAATATTCGGCAACCGGAAAAGGAATATCAACAAATTCTCCTGCAAAAAAACAAATTATATCGACCTACAACTGCTATATTTCTAGGGAGCCCTTAACCTGATGTATGACTGATAAGAAGAGGGGAAAAAAGGCTTATGGATCACTGATCTGAAGAAGAAAGCCGATAGCTTACTATATATGTGAAAGGACAAGTAGTACAGCCCATAGTAGCATAATATATCCTAGCCATAGTTCTCCCCTTTAGCATATTTGCTTAAGCAGGGCCTCTTCCAGATTTATTTCATGTTCTTTTCTCCACATGCAGTGCTGGCAGTGTGGTTCATCTCTGCGTGCGAGCACAACTTTGTCAGATTCGAACAAACAAATGTTTCTTCGCGCAGGAAATGAGCCTTAAAGCCTAAAGGAAGAGGCCCTTCGGATCTCAACGACACATGCATGAATGCAAAGCAGAGTGAAGTGTTTGAGTGCTGCTGCTTTTGGTTCTCTTTGCCCCCTTTCGTTTGATCCAAGAGTCAAGAGCTCTGCTGAACTAATGTTCATTTTGGTGCTTCTATTTGTTTACTTGTCTGCTTTTCGTTTGGTGCCATTTTAGTTGCATCAAAAGTCGATGCAGATAATAAAAAATGGTGTTAGATGTTGATCCCCTATAGTCTATAATTAAATTAGTACAATTCTACTATATATGCAGCTAATCATATGATAATATAATGTATATCTGTATGTATAAGTGGCACTATCTCTAACAGCTAGGGCACAAAAGAAAGAGAGCAGCTCCACATTTCTATCACAAGTTACTGCCATTTGCAAGCTAACCTCTTTTAGTTAGTGTTACATGTTTCTTTAGAGTTTCGAAGTAGGTAATGTTAGTTTTTTTTTTCGAAAAGGGAAGTTTTATTAATTTCAAGATTGTTAAATCAAGGTGATACAGCAACTTGAAATCCTCCCAGCCTCTGCCTCGACAGCACACAGCTTAACAAAAAAGGGAACATAAAAGGGATACACTAATGACTATCAAGTGTAAATACAAATGGGAGAATGCAAATGGGAAAGGTGAGTTGTATTGAGGCGCAAATACACACACACGGGAGCATATCTAGTGTAAATGGTTTTTTCAGTGCAAACATACAAACACGAATCAGGGCCGACGGATCCACCTTCTACGCCTCAGATTTGTGTGGGTAGAATTCTCAAAACTTAACGCCCTTTTACACATAACCCCCCGCCCCGCATACACTTTTCCATCCGCCTCAGTCACTTTTCCATCTGCCTTCTATGCCCTTTTCTATCCGCCGCCTCCATCCCCAAGTCTTTCCATCTGCCGCCCACTCACCACACCGTCTGCCGCCCCCTCCTCTACCGCCCTCGGGTACCCCGGCGCTGCCCCTCCACCCCCAGCGCCGCCCCTCTTCCTTGCAGCGCCACCGCCAGGCTCTGACCCGACGCCCGACACCACCATCCCTCTGGCGCCACTCGGGCTCCTCAGCTCCACCCCCTTCCCTACAGCACCGCTACTAGCCTTGACCAGGTGCCCGACACCACCATCCCCAAAGGCGTCTGTGGTTGTGGTGGCCGTGGTCGTGATGGCCATGGTTGAAGGTAGCTATGGTTGTGGAGGCCATGGTCATGGTCAAAGGCAGCTGTGATTGTGGCGGCCGTGGTCATGGTGGCCGTGGTCAAAGGCAACTATGGTCATGATCGAAGACGGCGAGGAGGCCAGATCTGACTCTGAGGGGGCTAAGGAGGAGGGAGGAGCTTGGGCCGTAGCGTCGCCAACATTGGGGAATTATAGGGGAGAGGGGGCGGCGCTGACGGAGGCCAAAGGAGGTGGCACTGAGGGAGGCCAGAAGGGGTGGTGCCAGGGGAAGCCGGGGAGGGAGCTGGGGGGAGGCGCCGGGGGAGGCCGGGGGGGAGGGGGCAGCGCTGGGGAGGGGGGAGGTGAGCCGTCGGATTGAGCCTGGAGACTGAGGCGGCCGGGGAAAAGAGAGGGGTTGAGGGAAAAGTGAGAGCCACAGGCGGGGGGTTTTCCGAAAACTGGCATACGTGTGGGGCATCCCGCCCGCCTGCATCCAGGCCATTCCCGTGAGATCCAACGGCTCTCGACTGCATTTGCATGTTAATACTGAATAGTCTATTTATACTTGATATGCTCCCTATACACACACACATATACATATACTGCATGTATATATATGTGTATATATATAGTGAATACATGAACATAACCCTAGACTAACACATAATACCATATATACCCTTAACGCTCCCTTCTCAAATGCAAGACGTACACAATAATATTACATTTGAAAAGGTTGACACTAAAATAAGGAAAATCCAATCTCTGAGTCGTGATAATATCGTCGAAGCGACAACTCTTAGAAAATTTTGTCGAGTACCAAATGACCTCCTCGCATCCTGGGTCGTGCGGCAGTCCATAAAACACTAAGCACAGAGGCATAACCCTAGACTAATACATAATACCACAAACACCCTTAACAGGTAAATCATACCTTTGGTGACGACTCGCTAGTCACGAAGCTGATACTTCCAGTCCTCAGTCACAAAGATGGCAGCGTCAGAAACGTTTGCTTCTGTCAAACAAATAATTAAGAACAATGATCTGTCCATAGCTTAATCCTATCTTGATAAGTTTTAACCTTCTCTGGGGATTAGCGGTACGTATAATTGGGAAGAAGTAATTTTTTTAACTTGCTCCGGTGATAGTTTTTAAAATATTTTTATAAGAAAAATAAAGTTCAATCCCACCACCTGTCTTATGCATCTCGCCTTGGCCTGCTATAATAGTTCCAGGGACAGAATTTTGCTCAAAGACGTGATCTACACATAAAGTAAATGAATTAAGAACTAGGATATCCACAACATTTCAGTGGAAAAAAGGAACTGGCCGTCACGCCATGTTTTATTCTAAAACATGAAGCTCTTGATACAGTACCAGAAATCGTTTTAAAATTGATGAAGCAAGGGAAGGCCATGACAACCCAACAGAAAAGGAACACACTAGGAGAGCTATTTTTCAGGAATAAGGCCACAATGTAGATTAGAAAATATTTATCGTTATTGAGCCTCCCGTTTTATTTTACCCAGGTATATACAATTATTACACAACACACGCTTTCAAGACACTTCCAAGAGGCACACTGGCTCGACCTGCAGAATGGTTGATTGAGATTTCACCGTCTATGCAGATCTCCGGGTCAGCTGATCCTTTGACGTGCTCCTGAAAATCTTGTCTGCATTGCCTACCTCAAAATCATCGTGCCTGTGGTGTTTGTTAGACCACGTGGATGGTTGTGAATAAAGTAATGTTGAATAATGATATTTGGATTACTTTGGAAGTTACGTTTGTGAAAGTTTCGGTCGATCGCAGTCAAAGGTTTTGAATCCGAGTGGTTTCGATCAGTTCTGAGTAGCCCCGAGTGGTTTTGGTCTGTTTCAAGTGGTTTTAATCTAGTCTGATTGGTTTTCATAGGCTCTGAGTGGTTTTGGCCTAGTCCGAATAGTTTTGATTGGCTCCGAGTGGTTTCAATCGGGTCCAAGTTGTATCGGACGGATTTCGAGTAGCATTGGCAAAGCGGACAATATTCTGTTAAGTTTCGACCACGGCAATCCGACCGTGGTATTTTGACATCGCCATTCTTCGACCATGACTGGCTTCGACCATGTTTTGTACTTGGAGGTCTGAACGGCCTTGTATCACTGGTCCGAACAGCTCTATGCTGGGTGGTTTGAACGGTTTTGTCCGATCAGCAGACTTTGATCATGTTAGGCATTGACTATAGCATTTCGACCACGATAAGTTGAACACTACAGATTTTGACCATGTCAAGCTTCGACCACGATAAGTTGAGCACTGCAGATTTTGACCACGTCCAGTTTTGACAATGACAGACGTCGACTATGCCCGACTACGACCACATCCGGCTTCGACCACGATAGCCTTTGACGGTGGTCTTTTCGACCAGGGTAGGGAATCATAGATTTCAACCTCAAACAGTGAACCGGTCATAAGCAACATTCAACCTATCGTAAACGACACTAAACCGGTCGTAGCTACCGTGCTTGGTCGATACTTGATAGTCTTAGATTTTATTGGTCAATACTTGATAGTCGTGGACTTTACTGGTCATACTCGATATCGACGATTTTGTGATCAGTAGTCGTAAATTTTATTGGTCGGTAGTCGAAGACTTCACTAGTCAGTGGTCTTAGACTTTGTGATCGGTAATCGTAGATTTTGCGGTTGGAAATCGAAGACTTTGTGCTCAATTATCGTAGGCTTCATGGTCTGTACGCGTAGACTTTAGGGTTGGTACGAGTGATTTAATTCTTGCTATCTTCACGTACCTCGAGTACTCATGTTTGGCCAGTGGTATGACTGGCTGGGGCAGATGGTTGTAGTACTCGGTAATAGGATGGACTCGGTTCTCGATAGTTGTAGTTTTCACAGATTGTGGTCTACGATGGGTTGTCGGTGGTGTTGCGATCGGTAGTCTTAGTCGAAACGTTCGGTACTCGGTAGTCGGTACTTAATGGCTTTATGGTCGGTAGCAATGGTTGTTTTTCCTGAGTGTTTTGAGTGAAGCGATGGTAATTCCGAGTGCTTATTGTTTTCACGTACTCATTGTGCTATTGGTCGTAATGAGTTGTCTGAAGCGGATTACGGGATAGCGATGAGGTGTATGGTCGTGGATGACCTGGTTGATGATCGTGGATGACCTGGTTGGTGATCGTGGATGGTTTGGTTCTTGTCGGTGGATAGACAAGGTTGTGTTTTGAGTGTGTGTGATGTTGTCAGTCAAGTTGTGGGGAACTTGTACCGGAAAAACGTTTCTTTGGTCTTTGATGTGCGGATTGGTATGGAAACAGTCATGGTTGGTGACAAGGAGGACCGGGATTAGGATGGGAGATCTGAGGTCCACGTGGTCAGAAGATGTCACGCGAGGAGGTTGAGCTCACACTGGAGCACATGGAGATCACAGGTGGTTGTAGGATCGTATGGCACAATCAGAGAGGGGGTGAATGATTGTCTCCGCTTTTACCACCTGAAATCAAAACACAGCGCAAAGGAACAAAAGAAAACCAATCTGAATTATTGATGATAGTAACGACCACAGCTGTTTGCTCATACGTGCTCGAAGAGCCTCTGTCGCCCGATTGCTCGCTTACGACTACTCATCCCGAATGCTTGCTCCGCTTGCTCGGATCGATCGCCCGCTCGTTCCGATCGCTCGGCATGACAACGACACACGTGGTCGTAATGGGCTTAAGCGTACGACCACATGCAAAGGTGTTGATTCGCTGCCAAGAAAAACATAGCAATAGATCGAGCGGCAGAAGAGTTCGAGTACATGCAAGCAAAGCGTGTGATTGAATGCCAAGCGATTGAAGTGTTCATCGAGCGCAGGCAAAAGAGTCAAGTGCAAGCAGTCGAATGACTTGCAGTCGAAATTCACATCTGTAAGTTAGATTGTTTTTTTGTTAGATTGAGATTTATTTTTAGGTGCTAAGAAGCGGTGACAATCATTCACCCCATCTGATTACGCTATATGATCCTACAGTGTTCCTTGATCTTTAGAAGTTACAAAATACAATATTTTGGTTAGCAGATTAGGAGGACAACTTGATACTTGCCAAAGAACAGTACAGCGTATAAGAATCCTATTCAGGACAGTTTTTTTTATAGTACCAGCACTTAAAACTTGGATCATAGTTATAATGATAATCTAGTGTTTAGGAAAAGTGAACAACATTTCTACGGCAACCCTGTAAGATTTAAAAGAAAGATGCCCCATTATAATATATCGAAGGGAACATAAATATTTAAAATGCAAAGCTCCCAGTCATGCTCATCATATCAGTACTTTGTTGCAGTATAGATTACATAGGAGAGGAAAAACGAGTAAGCATTGATACAGTCGTAACAAATAATGCAAACCTCTTCATCTCCTAAATCTTTGAACTGTGGGAGTAGCAGCCGTTCAGCAAATTCAATATAGGAACGGGGAATAGTTTCAGTGATTCCATCAGCAAAAGTAAATAATACTGAATCAGCTACAGTTGAGCTTTGCTGGAGCCTGGAGGAGACCATCAGGACTCACTGTTAAATTTTGGGGAAAAAAAACAGGCACATTAGCATCTTTTTAAAATGTGGTACAATAGTAAGAAACATGTGTGCTTCATGCCAACAGTTTTTTCAAGATATGTCGCACATAATGGATAAATCAAGAAGAATGTCAAATGATTGCAAAGAAGCAAGTGATCTTATGCCCATGAAGAAGGTATTATTTGAACCCTATGTTAGACTATGTGGTTAGGTCTACGTTATTTTGATGATGAATAATTGACAATGGTTAATTTGTTATGATGAATAATTGGTGATTTTATTTATCGATGTTATGCGAGGTGTGTTAGCGTGTGTGCGTATGGACTGATGTTGGTCAAGTTGAGACGAACTTGTGCCAGAAAGAATGTTCTTTGGTCTTTGCATATGCAGGTTGAGCATGGAGGTGATCATGGTCGGTGACGAGGTGGACCAGGACTAGGATAGGGAGATCCGAGGTTCAGACGGTCAAGGAGGTCACGAGATGGTCGGGCTTATGCTTGGGGCGCATGGAGATTAAAGGTGGATGATGCGTGGAGAAGCTACGGGAGGTGTGGTTCTGGAGGCTTCGACACGAGACGAGTTAGAAAAGTTGGAATTTTGGAAAAACCCGTGTTAGGAAGGGTTTCGGGTCCCTTTGGTGTTGGAATTGGATTAGAACTCGTGGGTTTAGGGTAAGCCCAGGTTTTGGGCCCTAGACTATAAATAGAGGTGGGGTTGGAGGTAACCCGGTGACTTTTGGGAGAGACTAATTTTGTGCCAGGGTTTAGGGGTGCCAGGAGGGCACTTTGTAGCCACCATGATTAAGAAATAAAAGATTAGATCAGATCAGAAGTTTTTGACGGCGGCGTCTCGTCCTCGTCTCCCTGTGCCACGGTACGCGTGCGTGAACTTAACGTAAATCCGATCGGCGGCGTGGCTCTCTTTGTGTCGTCCTGAGACAGACGGCGCGAGAAAGAAAAAAATATATACAGAGCGGCGGCCGATCGGATGCATGCATGTACGGGCTGACGGATAACAGAGTTGATGGCATGCATTGGTTGATGGTTTTTGCCGAGTCTTGTTGATTACGCGAGCGGTAGTCGAGTTCTTCGCTGGCGAGTTTGTGCGGCGGCCAAGACTTCGTTGAAGTTGTGAGCGGCGGCTGTGCGTATCGAGAACTAAAAAGGAATCGCTGGCAGCTGCATCCAAGATCATTAGCCGTGAGGTGAGATAGTTGATTAGGTAAGGCTAATTAAGAATTTTCCATTACGTTGGCTTACTGCATGCATGCACGTTCTTTGAGATCTAGTGTTGGCTTGAGGTGAAAAGGTGTGTGCAGCTTTGATCCAAAAAAACAAGCCACATGCATAGGTCACATGATTTTTTCTAGACTATGAATTTTGCCATGCATGGATCTTTGATGTTGCGTTGCATGGAAAGCTAGCGTACAGAGACGCTTCTCTTGTGTTCCACGCGTACATCTATTCTTCGGTTTTTCTTTCTTTGTCCAGAGAGCGCAAAGACAAAAAAATTACTAGTGAGTTTTCGGTAACTAAACTAGGTAAGCTTATTTTAAATTTTGGTACTGTTATTTTGGTTTCGTTTGTTCTTGCTATTTTCGCAGCTAAACAATCGAAGACGAAGGTTTGAAAAAGTTTCATTGCACCATTGCAATCATTCACCCCCTCTCGATTGCCATCGACGATCCTACAAGTGGTATCGAGCAGGTTGCAATGGCATCGATCGGGATCGGTTTTCGGTAAGCCACCGTTTTTGATGGATCGATTATCTTTATTGGAAGACACGCATGGAGGTTTTTCTTCAAGCACAAGGTAATTCTATTTGGCAAAAGTTGAACATACATATGATGTGCCTCTGTTGTTACAACTGAAAATTCATCGATGTTGAAGCTAATGCTAAGGCTAGAAATATTTTGTTGCAAGGTTTAAGTAGAAACGAGTTTGTCGAATTGCTCACCTTAAATCTGCAAATAAAATTTGGACCACTCTAGCTGATTATCATGAAGGATCTAAATCTGTTAAAGGTGTGCGTCAGAATCAATTTAAAAAGGAGTATTCTAAATTTGAGATGAAACCTGGAGAATCAGTAGATGCTCTTTTTGATCGCTTTAATAAAATTGTTAGTGATTTGCAATCTGTTGATGTCACATATTCTGATTCTGACAATGCTCGTCAAATTTTAAATGCTTTGGATATGTCTGTTTGGAATGTGTTGGTCACTACTATCAATCATTCTGTTAATATGGAAACACTCACCTTGAATGATCTTTATTCCAAGATGAAAACACATGAAATTGATGTTTTGGCCAGGATAAACAAGAATAATTCTTTGGGCTTAGTGACTAACCAAGCTGACAGTTCTTCTAGTTCCTCTATTGTTTCTTTGTCTGCATTGTGCTCTATTTCAGATGAACAATTAGAAGAATTTCCAGAAGAACAGCTTGTACTTCTCTCCAACAGGATGACCAAGGCAATTAACAACATTAGATTAAGGCGAAGAGGAGGTCCAATCAAATGCTATGAATGTGGTGAGCTAAACCACATTAAGATGAATTGCCCCAAACTGAGAAGCAAGGAGGTCAAAGATGACAAGGCACCAACTCGTCGCTCTCAAATCAAGATTGATCCAAATAAGAAACGCAATTATCGCAGAGCAGTCAATAAGATAATTTCAGCACTTGATGAGATTGTTTTGAGTGATGATGATTCTGAAAGCGATGATGAGGATAATGGCAAGAAGGCAAAGGAGGTGGACTTCACAGGGATGTGCTTTATGGCAAACAGTGAGGAGCTCGACAGTGATGATCTTTATAGCGATCCTGATGAGGTAAAATCTTCTTACACTGATTTATCTCGTGCTGTGCTTAGATTGACTGATGAGCTTAAGAAGTACAAAAAGAAAATTAAAAATCATGATTTCATTGTTGAGGGCTTAAATTCTGAAATCAATAGACTTAGAGCTTCTATTCCTGATGATGAATCTTGTCAGTCTTGTCGAGTTTTACAAACTGAGTTGGAATCTGCTAGAACAATTAATGCATCAAACTTGGTTCAACTTAGTGATGTAACTGCTAAACTTGATGAGTTGAGATTGGCACATGACTCTTGTGGTGAAAATTTAAAACTTGCACATGATGAAATTGAAAAGCTCAAGCTTAGCTCTCCTACATGTTCAGAGTCAAGTATTTCAAATGCTCAATCTAAAACTTGCTTTAAATGTGATTTGCTAGAAGCTAGACTTAATTCATCACAAGAAACAATACAACAGATGCTTTATCAGGAGATATCTTCTTGCTCTAATTGTCCTAAGCTTAACACTGAAATAGAAGCTTTGACTAGACAACTAAACGATTTTCTTTGAAAAAGAAAGATTGGCTCAGTCTAGTGCTTCTAAAAATCTAGTGAATGAACCTGCTAAATGCACAACTTGTTCCACTCTAGCTAAAGAGAATGAGTACTTGAAAGACACTTTAGAGAGATTTTCTTTTGGCAAGAAAAATTTTAATATGATTCTAGACAAATCAAAAACAAGTGTGAAAAATCGTGATCTAGGATTTAATTTTGTTGAGCATACCAAGAATAATCCTCCTAATGTTATTAAGCCTCTTGAACCTGGAAAAATTGAAGTGAAAGTTGAACCAAAACAAACTGTGTTTAAATCTGCTGGCTTTGTGCAAAGTTCATCGAATAATAATGTAGGTGCTAGCTCATCATCTCAAAAGAATTCTGGTTATGTTAAATTCCATTGCACCTATTGTGGAAGAGATGGGCACTTGCATGAATTTTGCTTTAGGCGTGCAAAGAAAGAGAAGAAGGAAAGATTGAATGCTTTGAAACAAAAACGTGCAATGTTTTTTGTTCCTAGAACTAATGTGAAAGCTAAGTTTTTTTAGAACTTTCATGATGGTTTTAAATCTGCTTCACATGCTAGATTGAGATTTAATTCAAATAATTCACGTTCTTTTCGGCATTCTGATCACCTACATGCACGTGATTTTGGTTCTAGCTTTGTTGCTCCTGTTCATCGTGTGTCTCAGTACTGGATTCCTAGATCTTATTTCACTAACCCCAGTACTGTGAGACCGATGTTTCCTAGATCTAGTGTTGGCTTGAGGTGAAAAGGTGTGTGCAGCTTTGATCCAAAAAAACAAGCCACATGCATAGGTCACATGATTTTTTCTAGACTATGAATTTTGCCATGCATGGATCTTTGATGTTGCGTTGCATGGAAAGCTAGCGTACAGAGACGCTTCTCTTGTGTTCCACACGTACATCTATTCTTCGGTTTTTCTTTCTTTGTCCAGAGAGCGGCAGCGCACAAAAAAAAATTACTAGTGAGTTTCTCGGTAACTAAACTAGATAAGCTTATTTTAAATTTTGGTACTGTTATTTTGGTTTCGTTTGTTCTTGCTATTTTCGCAGGCTAAACAATCAGAAGACAGAAGGTTTGAAAAAAAATTTCCGCTATGCACTGCAATCATTCACCCCCCTCTGATTGCCATCGACGATCCTACACCCTAGCTAACAGTTACTATCCTAAAAAAAAGAGCTAACAGTCAATCAAACTACACTCTTTCTAACATCAAAGTTACTAGAAACTATGTTAGGTGTAATGCTCCCAAACAAAATATACTTCGATTTTAAGTACAACCAGCTGGGGTGTAAAAACTGGAGGCCATTCATCATGAACATTATAAAGTCAGGGAGCCACTACCCACCAACTACTGGACACAATCTGGATGGATCAGAAATCAGCAACAGACCTTTCAAAATCCCTCCTTTTGTATTTAACTTGAACCATTGTCCACAAATTTGTTGAACTTACTAATATTCCTGATATCTGACTCTAAGCGATGAGTGGCAATTGTTGCATGACTCAGTGCATAGCCATTAACAAGAGTCCATATGCGGCATATTCACTTTCCCTGGTGTCCAAATGACAAGAACGAAGAAAGTGCATAGGTTAGTAGAATGAATAAGAAACATAACTGCGAAAGATAGAATCAGGAATGCTAAGCAGATGAACAAAAACGTGCACTGAATCACTGATAGATGTGCAAAGGGTTATGTGTTAAACAGTATACGCTTTAGCTCTTGAAGCGGTCAGTCATTGACATGAGTACCTAGATAAAACCTGGAAATCAGAATAAATGGGCTTCTCCCAAGTCAGCTCCCCAGATGTACTTGCAAGAGCAGCATGTTTATTTCCTTTACCAGAAGTTTTAATGTATTTGTGTATACAGAAAAAGAACCTGATAAATGTGGTTGGTAAGCAAAATATATCTGCATATGAGTAAAGAGACGGAAATAAAAGCAACTCTACTGGCAGCCATTATCAGAGCAGCATCCATATTCCCTGACTGGTAGCATAGATTAACTAAATTTAAGGTCTGATTTTCAAATTAGATTACGCTATTAGCCTATTAGTCTTAGCGTATACAACCTAATCGAAGACTGTGTGTATTGAAGCTAACAGAAATACATAAATAACCTAAAGGGAAATGACACCCAGAAAGTGATTTTTTTTTTCTCTGGCGGTATGTTTCGATACCCTTCCTTCAGCCTTAAAAAAGTGTGATGAATGCAATGCACAGTTGTTCGTACTGCTATCCTAAACAAACCAACTGGTCGAACTAAGCGAAGTACATAGTCAGGGATTACCTGGCTTTGAGAAAGCTCATCCACAAGTTCCGAAATGAATATCCTTGGCAAAGGCCCATGCCCATATATACCAGTTCTAGTGTATCCATCATTGGTGGGAGGGGAGAACCATAGTGCTCTTAGTTTTCTTGCTGGAAACCTTAGTTCTTCACGAGGTACATAACCAAAATCAGTGAAAAATTCAGCAAGTGAGTTTATACCATAACCATCAACCTGCAGTTGTAACGGATGAAAGCGTTACCTGTTTTTACAATAATCAACACCTCACTGCTGCGCATTATGCAATACAAAGCATGCAGCAACTATATATAACTGAATTTTAAGCTAGTACTCACCCCACACGTTCGGAAAGCAAAGTGATCATAACAAATGTGGTCCCCACCGTAAGAACAGACAAACTTCATGTTGAAGTCTGCGACCACTCACTGCATGTCGGACCCTAAGTTTATTGACATGGAATCCTCTGTGATAACACTGCATTATTCCCTGGATCAGTAGATAATGCTCACAGATACAACGCTGCATCATTTCATACACGATAAGTTCATACATTACAATACCAGAGTTCATATAGACCACGTCGGGCCAGGGTTACAATAGAGCCGTCAGGCCAAATGTCTTACAATACATGAAAAGTGAAAGCGGAAGCGTACATAGCGTAGGGGGCACAACTCACCACAGGCAAGCGACTGGGATAACCCGAGTACCAACGCTATTAACCAGGGACCTGACTAATAACGAAGGCACCCGCCAAAACTAGCCTGGTCAACTTTACTGAGGCGAGAGGCAATACTACCAATGCCTAATCTAATATCCACCATCTTCATGACCTTCGGCATCCTGATCCTCATGGTAGGCGTAGTGCTCTTGATTCACATCTTCTGAAAGGGGGGTTAAGAGCGAGGTTGAGCACAAATAACCGTGCTCCGCGAGCAACACACAGAATGCATATAATTATAGATGCAGGCCTATTCAAGGGTGGCTCGGGTTCTTTTATTTGCCTAAAGCGACATTTGAAATTACCATAATTTAAAATTTCTATGGCCTAGCAGTTTTCAAGAACTTATGACTTAAATACTGTAAGTGTGCAATTTTATGATGGGGTAGGTTCCATATACCAATTTTATGGTTACATCCACCATACTTTATGGTTACATCCACCAAGGCTTAACATTTTTAGCATAGCAGGTTACTTCCACCCTAATACCAACACTGGAGTACATCCCTCCAGGACAAATTACCAACATTAGGCTACATCCACCTAGCAAATTTTTATGCCAACCTCCAAAAATTTTAAAATAGAACTAACTCGAGGAAGATTTCCATGTCTGCCCTTGACCGTGGGCACGACTATTCGAATAGTTTGTATATGTACTCTGCAGAGACTGTACATCTTTACCCACAAGAGATAATCGTCCCGATGGTTCTACATGATTCCTTTGTCATGCAGATTGAGATAATATCACGAGGCCTTTACAATACCTCACACTCTAGCATGTCACTCCTATGGGGTTACGTCCATAGGTTGTGCGGGATGTCCACCATAGGTTAGCGCAGTCGGACTCCACTCTCCACATACGCTATCCTAGGCAACGTCACCTACATCCGGTGTCCCATTCCAAGTGGGGTTTTCACTACCCACCTACACACGTTCTCCGTGAAATGACTAGAGGGTTCAGTAAATTATTTAGCCCAGCCTACAATATGCTAGCTTGTGGTTGTACTGTTATACACGAAGGGTCCACACAGGATTAAGTCCTTAGGTCGTCTGGACGGTCCGTTCCACATCCCTTGTGTTACATCCACAC
This sequence comes from Dendrocalamus sinicus, assembly GCA_036346575.1. NCBI lineage: Eukaryota > Viridiplantae > Streptophyta > Magnoliopsida > Poales > Poaceae > Dendrocalamus > Dendrocalamus sinicus. Next base: position 15,727,974 of record CM070670.1, read on the forward strand.
CCGCCACTCTTACCATCCGTCCAAACAGGTTTAGCAGATTTTAGGGTTTTGAGAAGCACAACATAAATCAACATAATTGTTCAGCCATGTACATCCCATTACTATCTCAAATCTAGTATTCATGATTAAAGAGTGATTATCAAGGTTACTGAAACCCTGGACTTGACAAATTTAGCATGGCAATAATAAAACGTATAACTACCATAACTAGCGTTTACATCTAGGGCGACAAATGATCATGGGAGTTCAAATGTTACTGGTGGTGTATTATATTATTAGGTGGACATAAGTTTGTTATCTACCTTAAGACTTACATATTTTTAGCACATAAAATAACGCATGCAGTTTTCATAGTTTAAACGAACATAGTTTCACATAAAATGTAGGCGCAAAATGATCAAAGTATTGACTCACCTAGATCGAAGGCTTGTGGGTCTTGTGCTGCTTCAAGCGGGGGCTCGTTCGCGTCCTCAAACTATACTCGGGAGATTGAACCGGAAAATAGCACAAACGAGAACGGAAGCAAATAAATACCAACTAAAATAAAACCAACCTCAAATTAACTCAAAACTGAACCAAAATAGAACCATCAGATAGATCTTGATTTTAGAAATTTTTAGAAGTTGGTTTCGTTTAATTCAGAGTTAGGGTTATAAAGTTATAGCATTTTAACATTTCAAATTCTAGAAAATCCGAAAAATAAAATAAATGCATTTCGGACAGGAGGCCTTAATTAGCAGGGTTTAATACTTTCTTTAAGTGCCGGCTTAGGACATCATAAGTGACTGGTTTTAATGTTATTAGTGGGGGTCCTCTACTCTGGCTCACTCCGGCCGCACGGGGGAAAGGGAGCGGAGCCGGCCAGCGGCGGTGGGGACCCGGGGGTGAGGTGGCACCGGCCAAAATGAGGTGTAGGGTTTCGGGAGCTCCTCGGGTAGAGGGGAATCGGCCGGGCTTGGCCCGGTGACCGGCGGCGAGCGGGTAGGGCGCCGGCGGGGACAGGGGAAGCGGGCGCCGGCGGCTCAGTCAGTGGGGGCTCAATTCCTTGGGGTGGAGCATCTACAAACCTCTGTGAACTCACCTAGAGCGCCGGTCGGGGCTGAGGTGGAGCAGGGCGGTCCGGCGGCGAGAGCGGGCTCGGCGGCGAGGATGAAGACGGCGACGGCTCGCTGGGGAGGGCGGCGGGGTCCGGCGATGTGGTGAGGGCGTTCACAGGGTCCGGGCGGTGCTCCTTGCGCAAGGAATCGGCCCAGGGCTTCACGGTTCACCGGGGAGGTCCGAAGCCGGCGGTGGCGAAGAAATGCGTCGCTGGCGGCCTGCGGGGGAAAAGGGAGAGCAATCAGCTCGGGGAGAAGAAAGGTGGGGTAAAGGTGAGCGCGGGGAAGAGGCTCAGGGCCCTGGCGGCGACCGGAGGTGCTCGGCGACGGGGATTGCCGGTGGGCGCTCGCACTGCAGGGGAGGCGACGGGCCGGGTGTTCTTGGGCGCGCCTCGGTGGTGTGTGCAGCGAGCTTCGGCGCTCTTTATGGAGGCCGGGGACGGCTCGTCGGGGGCAAGGCGGCATGGCGCCATGCAACCACAGTGCACGCAAGGGTGACCGCTGGCAGAGAGTACTACGGCGACGCAGTGAGGGGAAGGCGTCACGGCGCGCACGGCCGGACGATGGCCAAAGTGTGCGGGAGACAAGTGGGAAGTGACCAAAGGCTCTGCTGCTGTCGGGCGCTGATGGCGAGGAGAGGTGCTGAAGACGAGGGCTGACACCGCAATAACTCACCGACGGGGTTGGTGGCGAATGGCGACAAGCTGCGAGAGGAGGCGCTGGAGCCATGAGGGAGGAAGGAAAGCTCTGCCACCAGGAAGAGAAATGGATGGCTGGGATTGAGTGGAACTGGGAGGGATGGCCAAGATTGAGAAGGTTTTGCATATATATGCATATACTTTTTCTCCTTTTACAATATTGAATACCGATCTTAATTTTCTGAATCCCTTAATTTTTGAAATACATTTCATATTTTAGAGTTTATAAGATTAACTTGATTTTCTTCCTTGGAGATGGAACAAGGTCTTCATGTTAAGTTACTTTTGCATTCTCTAGAATATATAGATATATATTTATATTATTTGGAAGAAAAAAAAGGAATAACCAACCGAGAATAACATCTTTCAACTTTAATAACATACATTTGAAATTACATCAGGCCAGATTTTGAAAATGGGGTGTTACACTGCAGTCATACAACTATGTTGTAGTCCTATGACCACACTAGCAGTCGTTACGACCATTCTGTTGCTTCTCCAATCACTTTGGCAGTCGTTACGACCACGTTGTGACCGCTCCGATCACACCTCCCAGCTCCGACTGCGTACTCGTAACTTCAGCTGAAGTTACAACCACGTTCACTGTTGCTATGCTGCACTTCCTTCGACCACGGTCGATCACAGTAGGCGTTACTCGATTACAACCACGCTGTGATTCTGCTGACCACGTTGAAGGCTTTATCGACTGCTGTTTTCGTAACCCTTACGATCACGTTAGCTGCTTCACGACCGTGGTCGTAACTCCTTTATGACCACGTCTTCCTGTTGTGGTCGCTTACGACCACGTCTTCTCGCTCTGTGACCGTGGTCGTAACTCGCTTATGACCACGTCTGCTGCCCCTGCGGACACCTCCGCTTGATCGCCGTAGTTGTAAGTCATTTACGACCACGTCTGTGAATACGTAGAACTCGGTACTCGATAGTTTCCCAGAGCCAAACTGCTCTTCTCTTCTTTATTTCTTTCTCTCGTTTGATCACACCGATCGCTACGATCATCCCGGTCACTTCGACCCTCTCTTGCTTGCTCTCAGTATAATGCTCTGCCCTTTATACCCTGCTCTACGACTATGGAGCGGGCTCGGCTACGACTACTACGACTTCATCACGGACTCGATAGACTGACTCGAAATCGTACACGACTATGACTACCAACTAGTACACGACTCCGACCACTCGTACACGACTACGACTTCTGACACAAATACAACTACGACTTCTGACTTATACACGACTTTGATTTCTAAGCTAAAAACAATATTACTAACTCTAACACTTCAAAATGGTTTTGGCAGTTGGATTCCAGCTCAAATAAACTTTTTCCATGTTTGAGATAACTGACCGGAAAAATGAATCAGCACCCTGAAATAAAAGAATGTCAAGACTATTATTTCATTTCCCTAGAAATCTGAACAGTAAGTAATACACACAAGAAATAACAAGTATAAACCCAAGTACACAATAGCCAACAGCCAAGCACTATTCCCATGTATGAAAAAAGAAGTGCTTGATAGTTTTTAAACATTTGGGATTGTACATTGTTGCCATCATATTTTTACATGTCACGTCTAGTATCCATTTTGAACGGCTTCTAATACTCTGTAACCAACAAACCTGCCAACAAACACATTCGTAAACGTAATATAAACAATGTAGCTTGTAACAACAATTTAGATTTGGTGGGTATGCCAAGAATCCTTCTTCTATAACAACAACAACAGAACAAGCATGTTCTATTCAACACGGTTTGTGGAAGCCTTGTTACTTCATCACTTTTAACACTTCTATACACTACCCCTTGTTTTCAGGTAAAAATGTGAGGGACTGTTTGATTCAGTAGCTGATCCAGGATTCTGAACCTATGGGCCCTAACTACAACAGAATATACCCGTGGGAACCTTGGTAATTATAAAAACATTGGTTTACCAAGTTTGTACTTTCTTAGAATTTTCTACAGAGCAATTAGAAAAAGCTGTGGGCTCCCGCAAGTCTTCACTTCCATCTGCTGCTGGTTGGATTCATTTGCACCTAGAAAAAGAAAAATGCCTTGTCTCAACTCTGCCCCCATGATGGTTACAGTTTCCTCATTTTTTGCCCCCATCCAAAGTCTGCCTCAAGACATGGCTAGCACAAAGGCAGCAGAATTCAAAGTCTCCCTTGAGGCAAGCTTCGCAAGGCCTATTCTTAATTATCAGATCCAAAAGGGTCTGTAACGTCCCCATTTTTGGAAACAGGAACGTCGTTACCTTCCATAACAGCCTAGGAGTTCTGTTACGAACAGAAAAAGTATTATATCTGCTAACGAACATTTCAAAAGTTAGTTTGATTAAAATTTGACCCAACGGTCAATTTTAACAGTTTTAAGGGTGCCCAAGCCTAGAATTTACTTACACTCAGAAGATCCAAAGAAAATTTTCACATGAACGCTTGAGTGCGTCGTAATCCTAACGTGATATATTGTAACATCTTTTTTTTTCTTCTGATCTCTGTGTTGGTGAAAAATGAAGCAAGACTGAGTATAATTAACCGTACTTAACAAGTCACATGGAAAAATACTATATTACTACTTGCTAGAATTTTCAAGAGATGGGGATATATGAGTTTTATTAAGTATTTATGGATGCAGTTTTATTTATAAACACAAAAGAACAATAACTTCTTATGGAATTGGGGTTTCAAAACTTGATTACCAGATTTCACCCTTTCCAGATCATTTTCAAATCTATTTATGCTTTGCTATTGGAATCGCACATTAAACACAGCTTTATTTACCAGAAGTACGACGTATTTGAATACCATTTACAGATAACTCTGCAGAGTTGCCTAAATTTACCCACAAGATCTCTTAACTTCCATGACAGTGTTAAGAAAATAAAACTTTTTCACTACTCAATTTTTTATATAGCCTCTACCCAGTAGGTACTGCCTCCCAACAAACTTGGATGGCCCGCGACCTCGCCCAATTCAAAGGGGACCTTACTGTTGTTAAGTATGGTTTTACCTAGTAGGTGCTGCCTCCCAACAAATTCGGGTGGCTTATGGTCTCATCTGATTCGAAGGCGACCTTGCTGTTGTTAAATATAGTTCTGCCCAGTAGGTGCTTCTTCCTAACAGATTTGAAGGGGACCTTACCGTTTCCATACAACACTCCCTCATCTCCCTTTTTTAGATATTTTAATCGAACTTGAACAGCTACTAAACCAGATGAACAAATTACTGCTAGTTAATAGATCACAACAGAATTAACAACAATACTTCAAAAGCTTTAGGAACTTTGCCAATTCATAAAAAAAATGATCACAAGACCTCAAGACAGCAAGGATTCCTTCTCTAGATCCTAAAATGAAGCTATCGAGTACTGATCAAATAGAGACCACAAAACTGACGAGAACTAGCACTACTTTAAGTTGAATACCATGAGCTAAATAATCAAACGATAGCAGAATGCATCACTAATACAGCTCAAAGCTAAAGTAGTTTCATCATATCAATCTCATTTTTAGACAAATCACCTCATTGAGCAGTATACCTAGGGCAACAGTAAGACTTCGATACTTATACCAGATAAGGTAACAAGTAATCACAATATAAAAACTTAACTAGAATTGCTCAATAAGATCTTTGGAAGATCTAAAATACTCACAAATTGACGGCACTCTAAGCCACCGAGAAGAAACCTGGGCAAGGAATGCCTAAAGGCACTATCCCAGAAAATTAAATGTCTCGCTATGCCGTGCAAGGAGACAAGGTTGACAGAGATACAATGCCGGGCTTCGAACTTCGGCACACCGAAGAACAAAATCGAGGTACAGGAAGATGCCGCACAAGACTAACCAAGGTGTTCTGGCCAAGACCACCAAAGAACCAGAGTTTCTCTTCCTCAACGTGATCCAAAGCCGACCAAATTTAGCCTTCCAAGGCAAAGTCCCCAAATCCCTCACTGCCAAATCTCAAGGTGATAGAGCATAGGGAACCGAACAGGAAATGCCAAAGAAACCAAATCTAGAACACACTGCCACTGACATCGGTGAAGAACAAGACGGAACTAGACTCAATACGGGATCCAAACGAGAGGAGGAGGCGATCGAGTATTAGGGGACTCACTGACCTCGATGCTCGAAAGAGGAGAGAGAGGCCAACTTATATAGAAGAGCAAGGAGGCGACCGGTGGGCTGCAGTAAATAGCCAGTGTCGAGATGCACAGGCCGGTGGTGCCTCCAGTGCCGCCGCCGTCATCACAAGACCCGGACGCCCCCCAAGAGTCAGTCAAGGCCGAAGCCCATCAACGCTGTGCGAGATTGGGGCTAGAGACTCAATCTCTAGTGCCTTATCTCTTCATGCATCCCACCAATAGGTGGGACCACCTTTCTCCACTTTTTTCCTTTTTCTTTTTCTTAAATTGGGAAATTACCTAAATGCCCTCAAAAGTCCAACACCCCTCGCCATCACCACCACCCGTGCGATGGCGGTTGTGGCGAGGCCTTCCGAAGCAACAACTCCTTTGCCCTTATGCTCCGATTGTCTTTTGCCACTCCTCGTCTGCTTTGTGTAGGTTGTCGTCTCCGGCATCCCATGCTTCCTCTAGGTTGCACGCTGGCCCATTGCTTCTACACCCTTGCCGTGCTGGTCCACTTTGATAAAGTTAATCCAATTGTCTTCAGGTCTAGTCGAGTACACGACTAGAGTATGTCTATGACCACGACAATCTATATGACCACTATAGCTTACGGCCAGTTCGAGTACTGTAGCAGTCGAAATCAAGTACTATAGTAGTCGTAGTCATAAAAGTACTGTAATAGTCACAGTTGTAAAAAGTTAGGAATCAGAGTCTGCATGTAACAAGGATTCACAACGATTGTAAAGGAAAGTCAAGGTGCCTCTGTGTAAGACTCTGAACGTGGGATGCTGTGTTGGATAAGGAGTCTTGTATGTTTTTTCTCTATATAAGAAAGATGAAAAGGACGCAGGTATATCGTGTCACCAAAGATTTATATGTGTCTACTCGTGTTTGCGTGCGTGATCTCAAAGTTCAAGTTCATCGCTCGTTTAGACCCTGGGCAAATTCCCCAACAATTGGTATTAGAGCCTAAGGGGATGAAGCGATGGCTGGCAACGCTGGTGATTTGTCGAAGTTAGGAGCGCTCATCAAGACTACGGGCAACGAGCTCGATCCATCGAAGCCAGGCGTGTTCATCAAGTCGACAACGAGAAGCGCCTCGATCCCGATCCAACACTAGATGTTGAGCGAAATGAACTATAGCATATGGGCCATCAAGATGAAGTTAATCTTACATTCATTAGGGGTATAGTTGACAATCGAAGATAGAGACGATGATGGTGACAAGGATCAAGGCGTGATGGTGGCCATCTTGCAAGCGGTGCTAGACGTCATGATGATGTCAATCCTTGAGAAGGAGACGACGAAAAAAGCCTGGATCGCACTTAGGGGGATGCGAGTAGGCGAAGATCGCGTCAAGAAAGCACGAGCTCAAGTGCTGAAATGGCAACTGAGCAAGTTGCAAATGGGGGACTCGAAAACGATTAATGTGTACTCCATGAAACTCACCACACTAGTGGGTGAGATCCGTTCGCTCGGCACAAAGCTAGAAGAGCGCAACGTCATCGAAAAATTGTTCAGCTCGGTACCAGATCAATTCCTCCATATTATCAAAGCGATCAAATAGTTTGGGGATGTCACAGCAATGTCGCTCTCAGAGGTGATCAGTCACCTCAGAACGTATGAGGAAGGACTCAAGGGTCGACGGCACTTGAAGGACGAGAATGACAAATTTCTCTTTACCCAAAACGAGTGGGAAGAGAGGAGCACGAAGACAAAGAAGCATGAGGGCGCTTCTAGCGCCAAGATAGGATGTCATAATAGAAGAGGTCGAGAATGTGGTCGTAGACAAGGCAAAGGCTGAGGAGATGGCTATCGTGTCATCAATGAAAGAATTCCGCCATACTCTGACAATACCAAGGTCAAGTGCTTCAATTGTAACAAGTATGGGCACTTTGCGAAAGAGTGTCCAAAGCCAAACTGAAGAGAAAGAGACAATCTTGTAGCGAAGCAGAATGATGAAGATCAACAACTACTGATGGTCGAAGTATGTGAACTCATCCATACACTCCTGGTGAGGGAAGAGGAGGTATTCCTACACGAAGATAAGGTGATGACGAAGATTAGCGGCACCCAAAACAAGGCTTGGTATCTTGATACGTTCTCAAGTAACCACATGACCGATTGTAAGGAGAAATTTGCTGAGATTGACATGACTGTAAAAGGCTCAGTCAAATTTAGAGATGGTTCAGCTGTGGAGATACAAGGAAGGGGCTCGGTGCTGTTGGAGTGCTCTAGGGTGAGAATCATATCCTCACGAATGTTTACCACATCCCAAAGCTGGATATAATCAGCCTTGATCAGCTGGACGAGAATGGCTACAAGATTGTGGCCAAAGTGCGCAAATCAAGAAACCAGATGTATGTATTGCACATCAATCCGGCTCTCCCGGAGTGTCTTCTGTCAAGAAGCACTGAAGAGGCATGGCAATGGTACGCCAGATACGGGCATGTGAACTTTCCTGTTTTGAAGGATCTGGCTCACAAGAAGGTGGTGCATAGGATGCCCATGATCGAGCACGTCAATCACATCTGCGATGGTTGTCTGGTCGGCAAGCAACATCAGAACTCATTTCTGAGCACATCTCTATACTAAGCAGATATGCCCCTCGAGTTGTGGCACGATGACATCTGTGAGACAATCACTCCAACCACAAATGGAGGAAATCATTACTTCCTGTTGATGGTGGATGACTGCACGACGTTTATGTGGTTGGCATTACTCCGAAGCAAAGACGAAGCATTCGAGGCGTTTAAGAGGATCAAGATTGCAGCTGAGATGGAGACAAATATAAGACTAGAAGCTCTACGCATTGGCCGTGGTGGCAAGCACCTCAAACAAGTTCACGGATTACTGTGAGCTATTGGGAATTAGGCATTATTTGTAGTGCCTTATTCTCTCCAACAGAATGGTATGGTTGAAAGGAGAAACCAGACAGTGCTCAGAATGGCAAGGAGTCTGTAACATCCCAAAAATCCAAACTCTGAAAATTTTAATTTAAAATTAATTATTTTAAAGTATTTGGATTTTATTTGGCTTTTGTTTGTTTTTCTGGATTTTCTGGAGTTTAAAACCTATTTTTTAAAATTTAAAAAGTATTTTAAAGTATGAAAATTAATTACCAACATTAGTTGGACATAATTTCATTAAGTCCAAAATAACTCCAGGAGCTTCTGTGAATGTTTCTGGAATTTTTGGAGGTATTTTCATATTTTTCTGAGGCTTAAATAATTTCCTAGCCTTTTCTGAAAATAAAAATCAAATTCTAAAAATAAAAATCCAAATCCTCTCCCTCCGGCCGACGCGTGGACGGCCCAGATCCGCCCACGTTGTCGCACGGCCCAATCCCGGCCGCTCTCCCCCACTTCCACCGCCAAGCGGGCCCAGCCCAATAGCTTCCCCGCGCCTCCCTCTCCCTCCTCTCTCTGCCCGTGGGCCCCGGCCGTCAGCTGCTCGCGCCCCGCACCCATCGCCCGATCCGCCTCCCCTGCCACGCGGCTTCATCCGCACCGCCCGCTCTCTCCCTCTCCTCTCTCACTGCGCGCAGGCCCCGCCTGTCAGGCCCTTCTTCCCCTCCCGCGCGCCTCCTTCCTTCTTCCTCTTCTCCCTTTCCTTTCTTCGCCGGCCGACTGAGTCCCCCGCGGATCTCGCTCTTCCTTCCCCGGCTCTCTCCGGCTTTGGAAACCCCGAGCACCCGCGCGACCAAATCCCCAAACCCCCGTGCCTCTCTTTCCTTCCGCGCCCCCTCTTTCCTTCCCTTCCCTTCCTTTCCTTTTTCCGGCCGCCATCTCCGGCGAGCAATTGCCGCGCCTGTGTCCCTCCTCTGCTCTATAAAAGCCCTCCATCGGCTCCGCCTCCCTCCGCACAAACCCCCGCCGCACTCCACCTCCCTTCCCGAGCACCGTAGCGCTCCGCCACCGTGCTCCCTCTCTCTTCGAGCCCCACCACACTCCGGCGAGCAATCCCCGCCGCCTCGGACCTCCCCGGAGCCCGCCCCGCCACCCCCGTGCCCGTGCGAAGCTCCCCGACCCCTCGGGCAAGCCTTCCCGCCGCCGGAGCGCCGCCGCACCCGAGACTTCTCCGCCGCTTCCTCGCTGCCAGTCGCCTCTTCTCGTCGCCGAACCCCACTGACCTCACCGTCGGCACCCCCTCTGCACCAGGAGCGCGTTTTGGACCTCACCCGAACCACTCCGGTCACCCCTCACCGCCGGCACCGTCGCCTCTGTCCACTGCTGCCCGATCCCTTCCCGCAGGTACCTCAAAGGGAATACTTACCCTATATGGGTAAGCAACACCCGCGCCCAACTGGCTAGCACCGTTACTCCTTCTCCCCCTGGCTCCCTCGGCGCGCGTTCGAGCCCCCGGCTCCGCACGCTAAGGTTGAGCCATTTCTTTTAAATCTCGCTCGACGGCGGTGCCCCCCGTCGTCGCCGCCGCCGTCGCGTTGGCCCGCTGCCGTCGGGCCCCCTGTCGTCTGCGGCCAGCGACATATGGGCCTAGAGCCCAATGGGTCCCACATGTCAGAGACCGAGCGCAGTGGGCTTACTGTCCAGTGGGTCCCACCTGTCATAGACTCAGAGAAAACAATAAAAGAAGAAGAATAAAATGTAAATTCTGCATGTGGGTCCCACTGTCGAAATTTAATAATTTTGGAATTAATTGAGTAAATCTTTAAATAAGCATAACTTGTTCATTTTAACTCCAAATTGAGCCGTTCAAATTTCTAAATTCTTATAAAATCATAATCTATCCAACTATGCCCTCTATTTGAATTTTTGATTTTATTTGGATTTTTGTTTGTATTTATTTGTTTTGTTTGCTTCGTCTTTTCGCGCGTAGATTCCACCGTTGTCGAAGATCTCTCCACCCCACAGCAAGAAGACCCAGAGAGCGTGCAAGAAGGCAAGTCTCCTTTGATCATTTTGAACCTATGTTTGATAAATGTTTTTAATTATTTTAAATTTATGTGCATCGCTATTTAATTAGAACTCTAATTCTGGTATTAAGGCATTAGTTAATCCAACCTTGTTATGCCCTCCATTGAATTTGAATGCCATGTACCCTTGTAACCCTAGTATTACCTTTGTCTCAATAATGAGAATTTCATAATCCTTTGGTAATATTAGATGGTAGTAAAATGCTTAGTCATGATATTTAAATCTTTTGTTCTATGGGAAATCATATTTCATTCAACTGGTAATTGTATTTAGAAATAAGTGGTGATTGGAGTTGCCACTGTTCTTTTATAAATAAAATAAAATGTGAAAGTTGGTTTAGACTGGGTGGATGGTTGGTTGGGATTGGTGCGGAAAACACGAGATCTTGTAAAGTGTATGTTCCACCCTAGTCGATTAAGGACCGACGCTTATGATTGTCCAGACTGAGCATTACCGTACAACCCCGAGTCTATATGGGTACGACCTAGCTGATTAACTTACGATAGTCTAGTTTAGGTGCCACCAGTGGAAAGTGGGTGCCAGGGATTTACTGGTTATTCACAGTGAGGGACAGGGATTTACTGTACCCATATGGCGCAAGAGGGGGCTTCGGACTGGGTGGATGGAACCCTTCTGCGGTGAAACCTCAGCGGGTGGTGTTTGGCTAGACTAGAGTGAGGTAAAAGCTTTGTGATATTTTATCTAGGTCTCATGCCAAAGGAAGCGTGGTGACGTTAGGATAATTTATCTTTTGGGGGTAAAGTTGTACAACCTCTGCAGAGTGTCAAACTATTCGAATAGCCGTGCCCACGGTCAAGGGCGGGCAAGGAATGCATTCACATGGTAGACCCTTGGTTTTCATTTTAAAAATAAAGTTTTGTACTCCAAGAGTGGAGGGAACTCTCGGAAGGGTATCCTGGCAGTCAAAGCCAGAGAGGGTGGATGTAACCCGCAGTTTCAAACTTTATCGGTTAAAGTTGGTTAACTAGTGTTGGTGGATAGAACCTTCACTATACAATACTTATTAGTTTTAGTTAAAACAATTAATTGGTCAAAATGATGCCTTAGAAATTACTTAATGGTATTTGAAATAAAATATTGCTTTGTGCAAAAGAACCATATAACCCTCCTTTGTTAAGCCTTGCATCTATTGCATTTTTCTCAAGACTTGCGGAGTACTTTATGTACTCACATGCTGCACTCAAAAATAATACTCAGAGGAATACGAAGCTCAAGAGGAAGACTACGACTACTTCTCGGGTGGATTCGACGAAGGATTTCCGGAGTACTAGGTCGCGCTTCCCCAGTCAATTACCTGTGGCGTATTGATGGGTCTCCACTAAATTTATTTTTGCTTCCGCTGTGTTTCGTGTGTTCGAGGTCTTGAAACCTCATTTGTAATAATGAGACCTTTCGGTCAGTACTCTTTATTATTGTAATAAAGCACGGTTGGTTATGTAATCATTTCTGTTTAACTGTGTGCACTAGCTTTGATCTGGGACTAGTGCTGTAATACACAGAGGGTCCGGGTTTGGAAATCCGGGATCCCGACAGAGTCTGTTGAAGTGCATGGGACTCCAAGGCAAATTTTGGGGAGAAGCTGTATCGACTACCATTTATCTCCTAAATCGGGCACCAAAGAAAAGCGTCATCGACAAAACTCTTTACGAAGCATACTACGACCGCAAGCCAAGTGTTGGTCACCTTCGCACTTTCGGGTGTGTAGCAGATGTAAAGACGACCACGCCACACCTCTCCAAGCTAGCAGATCGAAGCAAGCCAATGGTGCTCATTGGGTATAATCTGAGGACAAAACATTATCAGATGTTTGATCTGGCGACATGATGAGTTGTGGTGACTTGTGATGCAGTGTTTGAGGAGAAGAAGTGGGAGTGGAGCAGAGATCCCTCGGTAGAGGTATGACAGATTAAAGACATCTTCACGGTACATTATTCTCCTAACACTGATGTAGGTCTTGACGATCATGTGAAAACAACCGACACACCGACCACAAAGGACGTAGTTGGAGGATTTGACCACAACGCGGTCGTAGAACCTGACGACCATGTGGTGGCTTCTGACACTTCGACCATGGAGGACGTAGTTAGAGGACACGATTATGTAGCGGCAACACCAAGCACGACCACGATCGATACGAGCACAGGGTCTGGGACGCATAGCTCATCTACACCACGCACTCCTACAGCAACGCTGGGAGCGCTAGTCTCACTTGGAGCTCCGATAAGGATGGAGCTCGACGAGAGCTCAACTAAAGGACCACAATGGGAGTGTGATATTAAAAGTCTCTATGATACCACATCTCCAATAGAACTGAAAGATTCAGAGTTCTGCTTACTGGAGAGGAGCTTGCGAACTTTGAAGAAGCCAAGGTGAAGCTAGAATAGAGAGGAGCTATGGAGGAGAAGATGTCCTCTATCCAAGAGAATGAAACATGGGAACTTGTTCCATTGCCAGATAGCTATAGACTGATCGGATTGAAATAGGTGTATAAGTTAAAGAAGGACACTCAATGCATGATCATAAAGTACAAGGCGAGGCAGTTGCAAAGGGGTACGTTCAATGACAAGGCATTGATTTTGACAAAGTTTCTGCCCTTGTTGTGAGGCTAGAGATGGTGCGCCTGTTCATTATAGTCGCGGCACATGAAGGATGGGAGGTTCATCATATAGATGTGAAATCAGCCTTCCTCAACGGTGACCTAGAAGAAAAAGTCTATGTTATGCAACCTCCAGCATTTGAGAAGAAAGGAGAACACCTTGGGTTAAGATTGCACAAAGCTATATATGATCTTCACTAAGCCCCAAGAGCATGGAATTCGAAGATAAACAAGTCTCTGGTGGCACTCAATTTCGAAAGATGCCCGTTAGAGCATGAGTGTACAAACGAAGCCAAGGGCTGGGACGATTGTTGGCTGATATGCTAGAGACGAAGGTTGAGAAGGTAACATTGAAGATCGATAATCAGTCTGCAATTGCGCTGTGCAAGAACCCAGTCTACCATGAAATAAGCAAACACATCGATACTCGTTTCCATTACATTAGGGAATGTGTGGAATCAAGGAAGATAGAGGTGCAACATGTTTGCACAAAAGACCAGCTTATTGATATCTTGACCAAGTCGCTTGGAAGATTGAAGTTCTTGGAGAAGAGGGAGAAAATCGATGTGCGAAACATTGACAAAAGACAACAAGCCTAAGGAGAAGATTGATAAAGTTAATCCAGTTGCCTTCAGGTCTAGTCGAGTCCACGACTAGAATATGTCTATGACCATGGCAGTCTATACGACATCTGTAGCTTATGACAAGTTTGAGTACTGTAGCAGTCAAAATCAAATATTGTAGCAGTCATAGTCGTAAAAGTACTGTAGCAGTCATAGTCATAAAAGGTTATGAATTAGACTCCGCATGTAACTAGGATTCACAACAGTTGTAAAGAAAAGTCAAGGTGTGTCCATGTAGGACTCTCAATGTGGGATGCCGCGTTGGATACAGAGTTTTGTATGTTGCTTCTCTATATAAGAAAGACAAAAAAGATGCATTCGTATCGCGTCACCAAAGATCTATTTGTATTTACTCATGTTCACGTGCGTGACCTCAAAGTTCAAGTTCATCGCTCATCTACACCCTAGGCAAATTCCCCGACACACCTCACGACATGTGGCGTCACCTCTGAGCTCCCCCCTCCTCTCATAGATCTATCTCTTTCTCCCAAATCTGGCCCATGGGGAGTGTCGTTGTTGTGCGCCGTCGAATTGTCCCATATGGGCCATCTCTCTTCACATCTGAGCCACGGCGTGGCTAGGCATAGCCTAGCTCTGGCTGGGCTTCCTCACCAGACTAGCCAGATCTAGCCTCCTTCTTGGTAGATCTGGCCAGTTCTGGCAATTAGCAGTCTAGGTCGAGGTAGCAGCACCCATGGGGTCATCGGTGGCTGTGGGCTATGCGGTGGCCACGTGTCTTTGGCCGGCGCCTCGGCGGTGCGAGTGTGCATTGCGCTAGATGGGCTTCGTCCGCTTGTTGTGGCAAGGCAGTGCCCGTGGAGGTCAGCGGCGGCGGTAGGCAGTCTTCAGGAGCTAGTGTTATACTATCTTCTTCTGAAATGAATGGTAGAGCTCATTAGGGTTGTTCATATTTACACCATACCGAAAAAACCAAACGGAAAAACCAAACCATATTGGTCAACTCGGTTTGACCGGTTTTTGGTATTCGGTACAGTATGCAAATTTTGGGTTTTCTGGGAGTTTAGTTTTTTTTTTGATAAAAACCGGCTAAAAACTGAGAAGCCCAATACCACCCCTCATTCTTTTGGGCTTTGTCTTGCTATTGGTGCCGGCCTACTGCCATGCTTGGACTTGGGCTTTAGCCTAACTATGCTGCCTAGTGGACAGTGGTGGTGTGGGGCCGTGTGGTTCAATGCCTGCATGGTATTCTCAATTGGCCATTAAACATACAGTGGCTGCATGCTCTCGTCAATTACCCATTAAACATACAGGCTATAGCAGTAACAGGACGCTTCTAATTGCCCATGCCGCATTGCCTCCTCATGTGCAGATGTGTCGCTCTCTTTTAGTCCTTTTCATTCAGTCAATCAATCAATCATAGAGATTAGAGAAGCCAATAGTTCCGATAATATGTATCATTCACGTCAACTTTTGTAAATATAGTATTTATCGACACCGTACTAAAATAAATTGGAATTTACCGATACCAAACTGTATTTTATAAATATACCATATTTACCGAACTAACAATAACGTATTTACCATATATATCGTATTTACCCAAAAACCAAATGAACAGCCCTAGAGCTCATGCCCTTAATTCAAAAAAAAAGTATTAGCTGCTTTGGTTGTTCGATGATCTGAAATTGCCTTGAATGCGAAAATTATTCCTCTTAAAAAACATTAGAATCACGCTATGGACTGGACCAAGATACTACTACGCTCAGAGAGGACCACAAACTACTACTCAGGCGGCGCACGGCCCATTACAGGCCAGCGCGCCCGAACGTGTTCTTCGGCACGCTCGGTGCCGGTGGGGGTCGAGTCGGGATTCATTCATTTCTCACCGCCGCCACGGCGTACCGCCCGCCCACCCCACACACGGTGCCTGACTCCGATGCCGGCACGGGCGCACGGCCGTTGTGCCGCCGATCGAGGCTCCGTGCCGCCCGGCAAACACACGTCCGCGCCCGCACCACCCCGACCGCGTTGTCACCACCCAGACGCGCGACCGCCTCCCATTCTGCAACCTCAGCCTCCGCGCAGGCTGGTTGCTACCGCGCGTGGCGTCGGCAGTCTTCGAGTTGCAGTAATTCCATGATCGTCGCTGATAACAACAGAGACGTTTCGGAGAAGATCGGTTTATGACGCTAGCTAATAGCTTTTGATCCTAACGCTAATGCTTGTGCAAATGAATCAAACACCGATAAATCACTTTTAAAAAGTTAATAAAATAAGCCGTTTCAAAATGACGATAGAGAAATCATATTATTTATTTATTCTAAAGAAACAATAAACATAAGGTAAAAAGAAATGCGCCGATCATACCAATACTGCGTGCTAATAGGATAAGCGTAAGCGAATAGAACGACAAAAGAACAACAGCGTAGAAAAAAAATAACTAAAGCGACCCGATATGGACTGCACTGCAAAACGCACATCAGCTAGAATTACATCTAGAAAGTGGAAACATCTAGCTACTCTACAATACAGTCTTCAAAAATAAGAACCTTACAATACAATTGCAGACAGTATTCTTGCGAGCTACGAGCATGCAGACTTTTTTTTTAGATTTACGAACAGACTGCAATCTGTGATTTAAGTGTGCATGGATAATGTGCTGGTAAATTGTTCGTACAGCAACACCGCATTGTACCACCTAGAGGTGCAAACAGATCGGATAGTGTATATATATATATATATATATATATATATATATATATATATATATATATATATATATATATATATATATATATATATATATATATATATATATATATATATTCGGATTTAAATACGAATCGGACAAACGTCAGATAGGAATACAGACTAGACAAATATCAGATACGAATTGAATCGGATTATACTCAAAACCGAATCAAATTCGACTATTTTTTAGATTCCAATAATTATTTATGGTCCCTCCTATTTAAAACATGGCATCAAATTCTAATTCATTTACTTCATCTAAAAAACACGAATTCACGTTTAATTAAAAAACTTGTTCAACTAAGTAGTCGTATTATAATAAAATATGCATATTTCTTCTTCGAATATGGATACAAATAGTTAGGATAAAATAACATTTCGAATGGTAAAAGTACATACTATATTCGCATCCAAGGTTTGCCGGTTACCGAAAAAATCGATCGGGATTATTCAAATATAAATTTAGATTTATATCTGCACAATGCATTTTCTATGTTGGTTTAGGTTTTTGTTGTGCTAGATTACCTATTGCATGAAATAAATACACATCACTTATTTTTCTCCCATATTTTTCTGTCTTTTTCGGTTTTCCTGACGGTTTTGCTGGTTTTTGACCGCTTACCTGTTTCAAACCACCCTAATTCAAATTTCAAATCACGAAATTTGTCTGAGTTTTTCCTAAGATTTTCGGTAACCAACCGGTTACCGCTACCTGCCTCCAGCCAAGATTAGCCCGGGTTCCAAGTTTTGGAACCTTGTTCGCATCTATATTTTTATGCAAATTCGAATACGAATAGGATATTATTATTATTCATCTCCCAACGGTTGTTAATTCTGAGACTAACAACACAATACTTAAAAGAAATGCCAACAAAATCTAAAGATAAACAGGTTTCTACCAAACAGTTCAACAATCAGACACCCCCTGCACAGCTGCAAACATGTCGTAGGCTTGCAGCGACTAGTAACATAAAAAGTTACAGGGCATTTCCCTATGGATTATTAATCCTAAAGATGGAAAACCTTCGTGCAGATGAGTGTAGTAAATTAAAAATAACTGAGTTAACCAATGCTCCTAATTGCGACAGAGAAAAACTCAGGAACCACGTGAATCAAATCTTGAACAGGTTGATATATTTGGATTTTGAAATAGCGAAAAATGAATATGGTATTGAACTGAAAAAATCTCCCGGGGTGGCGGGGTGCGGTAGTGGTGGGCGCACAGTGGTGCAAACCCACCCACCCAGGTTCAAGTATTAATCCCCTCTTTTAAGTGAATGGCAAAGCTCCTGCCAAGTTTTCAAAAAGAAAAAGAAATGGTATTGAACTATTGAATATGCTGCAATACATAATTTCACTCAAATGTTATGCCAAAGTCCTAAACCGGAACTTTGTCCATCTTGCTTACACCAAAGAACGTACATAGAGTACAATATCTAACAACGAAATAACCAGGGGTTTAACATTTAGTACTGAAAATGACTTGCAGTACCTTTGTCTTCGAGACCCTTACAGCACTCTTTAGTTTCTCCACAGTAAAAAAGCGGGTCACTGGTCTCATGCAAGAAACTTAATAGTCACTGTATTAGATTGTCAGAAAGTAGAATACCAGTGTATGATAGCTTAGTTTACCAAAAACAACTAGATTAGAATTAGATGCATACATTATTTTTTCTCTTCACTGTCAGAATCAGACTCTTGGAAGACAGGTTTCGGTTGAGTTTGAGAATATGCTGGCGCAATAAACTTTGGATCTTTCTCTGCAGCATCAGCATACTTCAAAATTGCCTCTCTTGGATCTTCGTCCATCCAGGTCTCCTTAATTAAACCACCTTCCTGCATCAAATAATGGGGAAAAACATGTGGCGTCAATTAAAAGCATGTATACTTTGGGGCGAAGCACAGAACACACATAGAAGTATGGAAATAACCTAACTTCACCATACATATAAAACATAAGGAGTGATTAATGTGTATACTACCTTCAATAGGTACTGTGTCAGCAAGCTGCCTTTTGTAGTACCAACTCTTCCACCATACCCTGGACCATTAACAGGTGCTTCTGGTTTGTGCGATTTGAGTGGGTCTTTCAGTATCTTCTCCCTTTGACGTTTACGACTTGGTTGATCTCTGAATAGTGGCAGTGCATGTGGATTGTGTATTACAGGTTGCACCACATAATCATCAACAGACTTTTTCCTCGGTGCTCGTCCAACACATACAAGAGCTCCCCTTTGACTAATAGAAGGATCATACAAGATATGAGTCCCACCTTCCTTCTTGTCCCCAACTGTTGCAAATACCTAAAGAAAAAACAAAGTTTAATAATATTCTAAAAATGATATTCAGCAGTTGTGATTCATCAAGTACAAAAACATAACCTGATTAATCCTTGGATGCCAGAGACACCTTATCACACTGTATTGTGGTGAAATCCCCACCCTTGATACAAGCTCAAGTTTCCTTCTATCAAAGAAGCAAAGTAGTCCTCCATTTGTGCCGTCTTTCTCAATAGAGGTTCCTGTAAAAATAAGTTGCTCGTCTGGGCTAAATGCTGCATTTGTCTCAGCGTAGTGATTTGGCAAATCTTCAAACACTTTCAAAGGAGTTTTCATTTTCCTCAAATCCCATATCTGCATTAAATTGCCAATGTAATACCCGATTAGAAATTATATATTCAATAAAAGAAAGAAGAGCACAACAATGCTACAACCCTTACTATTATCACAAATGCACATGACAACAGTACCAACCAAACAGCATAAAAACGTCAAACCCAATATGACAACTGACGCATTGCACGCACAATACTAATCATGACTGGTGAGCCTCCCGTTTCATCCACAAGGACAATTTACTCCTAGTTATTTAGTATTTACATAACCTAGTAAGTTACTTCCAAGGCTGTACAAACTACCACAAATGAATTCAAGTCCTCCAAAAAATACAACAGCCTTACAAGTGGAGCTCAACTAAAGGCTGACATACTTGTATGAACTTACAAACTTGAATTGATAAATACAGAACAGTCAAGGAGAAGCATTTTAGGGTGAAACAAAGGAGAAATCTGGAAAGCTCAATGGATTGATGTTTAACCTAAATACCAAGCAACAGTTCAGTGTGTATGAGTACAACAGCACAGGTGGATTGCAGATAAATGAACTTAAAATTGTAGGCATAATCATGTTAAAGCAGTTATTGTGAAAAATACTTGAAACTTTACATCTCAAGAGACAGGTAAATTACCTTTAGAGTACTGTCCATACTTCTTGACAGAAGAATCTGTCCATCTGTAGAAAACTTAACCCCAGTAATATCCTCCGTATGTGTTCTCTCAACATGGATATCTGGTCTGCTTCCCCATCCAGTCTTTATGGTCCATAGCTACAAAGGAGGTACCATCCAGGTCATAAAACGCATTAACAAAACCATCTGACAAAACTCAAAGTGATAGGATAATTTAGAGATTCTACAAATATAATGTACCTGAATGGAACCATCTCCTACCCCACCCACAATTCGCTTGCCTTCATGATCCCATGCACATGCAGTAACAGGAATTCGCATTGGTCTTGCTAGCTTAGGTTTGATGACCTATTGAAAAAGTAATGAGGGAGTTTCAGTATTCCACAATAGCAAATGGTAGAAGCTTCAGTCATGCACAATAGCAAATAATTGAACTTTAAGCAACTATTAGTGACTTAGTGCTAAAAGGAACAAAAAACAGTGCATTTAAAGGTTCCAATATTACTCAAAACTTCTTATAGAAATAATGTATTACTATCTAGTGAATTGAAATAATAGCACAAAATACCTGCTTTTGACTTTTAAAATCTGACACATCCCATAGACGGATGGATCCATCTTCTGATGAGGTCAATATAGTTTCTTTTGACTTGGGATTCCATTCACCGCCAGTCAGCCCAGAAATGTGACCCTTCGTATTCTTTAGATCACGGATATACATATCACCCTTAATAAATTCGCCTAGTGTAAGCCCATCCCGATCGTATATCTGATTGGAAGCATAACTGTCAATAACAAATTTGACGTCCTAGGGCTGAAACTTTTGGGAATTCTGCAAAATTACAAAAGCAGACTACCTTGGCCTGAGCTGAACCCGTAACACATAAGAATCGATCCGATGTAGGACTCCAACTTAGGCTACGAACTTGATGCCCTTCAAAGGGTTCCAATTGCCTGAATGATTGCAGCTTCGAATTCATACCTTGGAAGTCATACATACGTACAGTATAGTCATAGCTCCCAGAGAGCACTCGTGATCCTGTATGGTCAACAGCAAGAGCTGAGACAACCTGCAAAGAACATAGTGTGATTATAAACCAGTAAAATACATCTATGGAAATTATAGCAATACGATCTGTATGTCTAGTAATTTTATTAAAAAAAGCCACAAATCTGTTTCTGGAATTAACATGTCCATCACTTGTGTATTAATCCAACTAGATTCAGCTATCAACAAAGCCAGCTAATGTCCGTTGACAGCACCACCAGAAGGCGAAATCCTTTGGGTCATCTCAAGGGCAAGTTTAATTTAACTGATATATTTTGCTGAAATTTTACGCATTCAAAACCCAATTTGTTACTACCTCTAGCTAAAGATCACATCCAGTTCATTCCGTTTGGCCTTGGCTAGAATTGGTACGATTTAGACCAATTAAGTCACCAACAGTAATCAATTACAAATCTCCCAGCGTCCTCTGGGGTCTATCCTAGAATAAAACCGTGAACGACAAACTGCACAGGAACTTTCCCAGTTTATCATCCGAACCAACTTAATTCAGCTAAATTATTCACAACATATCTGGAAATTCTACGCAATTGAGCAAAACTAGCTATAAGACCACATCAATTTTAACAATTCCAAAAAAAACTTGAAGGAGAAAAAACAAGCACGTTGTTCATGGATACCTTGGTGTGCCCCCGCAGAACGATTTCGTTGCTGAGAGGAATCCGATTGAAACCCTCGCCATCATCCTCCATGTCATCGTCATCGTCGTCATCCTCGTCCTCGTCCTCGTCCTCATCCGCCTCCTTCGCCGGCGGCGGCCGAGGCGGCCCAACCATGCCGCCGTCCTCGTCCTCTGTCTCTGCGCGCACAAAGGGCCGCGGGGGCGGCCGTGGCGGTCCTATCATACCGCCGTCCTCCCCCTCGCCACGAGCAGAGGCCGGCGGCGGCCGAGGGGGGCCAATCATGACGCCGTCTTCGTCCGCGGCGGCGGGGGTCGAGGAGTTGGGGCTAGGGTTTTGGGTCTTGCGGAGGGTGGAGGAGTGCGCGGAAGAGGCGGCGCTGGAGCGGGTGGGCGCCTTGCCGAAGGAGAGCGGGAAGAAGGCGCGCATCGCCTCCTCGTCCATCTCGCCGCCGTCCGCCATGGGGCCGCTTGCCGCCGGCGAGGTCGGGTGGGGGTTCGGGACGGGAGATGTGCTGCGCGAGGCTTTTCGTGCGGGTCGGGTACGCGTGCCGGCACAAGGGAGCTGCCGAGACGAATTCTTTATGTATGTAGCCTCGTGTCGTGTGCTCCTTTTTACATACTGAGGTGCGGTTGGGCTGAAATAAATTATTTTATAGCTAAAATTATATTATAATTAATTAAAATTATACGATAATTAATAATATCTTTTTGACATAACTATATTTAAAAAATTTTAAAAATAGAAAAAAGTGACAATACAAACGAATACAAAAAACAGCAAAAAAGCTAAAAAAACAAAAAGATGAAATTTATAAATAGTAAAAAATAAGTTAAAAGTTCGAAACTTAAACCTAAATGAACAGACAACTAGTCTCCTTACCTATCTTATTACGATTTTAGTCTCTTCAAATCATGAAAAAATCTGCATTTGATGCGTGGCACGTCCTATGGCCCTAGACCGTGGAGACGGAGATGCTACGCCAAGGGGCCATGGAGAGCCCTAGGGCTGGAAACGAGCCGAGCCAAGCCGGCTCGAGCCAGGCTCGGCCGAGCTCGGTCAAAGACGCGGCTCGGCTCGGCTCGGCTCGTTTTGGAAACGAGCTACGCGGGAGGCTTGGCTCGGCTCATCGCCGGCCGAGCCACTCGCGAGCCCAACCGAGCCAAAAAGGGTTGTGCACGCCGACCGAGCCAAAATGGCTCGCAGATGCCCGAACGAGCCATTTTGGCTCGCCGATCGCCGAACGAGCCATTTTGGCTCGCGCACTGATACCCATCACAGATTCACACAGAGCGGGAGCGACTGCGCGAAATAAATAATAGTGCATTTCGGATGTAATATTAATAGCATATCAGATTTAACAGCTTGAATGGCTTTTAACAGCTGATATAACAGTGATGTGCTTGAATGAGCCAAAATGGCTTGAATGAGCCCAAACGAGCCATTTTGGCTTGAATGAGCCAAAACGAGCCATTTTGGCTTGAATGAGCCCAAACGAGCCATTTTGGCTTGAACTTCAGCAATCGCAGGCAGAGCAGCAGAGAGCATTCACACTTCACAGGGAGTATTCAGCTATTCGCGGAGCACCCCCGTGGAGATGGAGGCCAGCAGAGGCTTGATGGCGCGCCCTCTCACGCCGGCCGGTGGCGGTGGCGCAAGCGCTGGAAGATGCCGCCACCGCAGGAAGACGCGCCGCCGCCGCGAGACGGCGAGAGGAGGCGGCGGCGATGGCGGTGGGGGCTACGGTTAGGGGTTTGGGGTGGGAGTGGGAGCGGAGCCGGGAGGAAGTGGGGAGGAGGAGGCGAGGCCGAGGTGGTGGAGGTGAGCGGGAGGCCACAGCCACGGAGGTGGGGGTCATGGCGGCGGAGGGGATGGGGAGAGGAATTGGAGATGGGAGGAGGTGAGATTCCTGGCGATGGGAATCTGGGATTCATGAAGTAGGAGGCAGCAGGCACCAGGCAGGAGTCGCAGGACCGCAGGAGTGGGTGGGAGATGGACGGGAGATGCGAGCTAAATAGCTCGTGAGCTGGCTCGCGAGCGGCTCGAGCTCGGCTCATTTTTTTCACGAGCTAGAAAGCAAACTTGGCTCGGCTCAAAATTTAATGAGCTCGAGCCGAACCGGCTCGGCTCGTAACGAGTTCGAGCCGAGCCACGAGCCAAGCTATTTTTCCACCCCTAGAGAGCCCTCCCGCGCCCCCTGTCCGCGGAACCTATGCGTGGGCCTCGCCACACCAGCGGCTTCCGCGCGACGTGCATCATCTTGGTGAGGCGACATACGTAAAAAAAAATTCATGCGATGAGGTGACATGCATGTACGTTGGGTAGCACCAGTGGACTTTTTAGCTAGCACCGCTTCATGTGTGGTGTGTTGTGCTGCTCGTGATGGGGCTACTGTACACAGTGGCGAAGACAGGATTTTGTTACGCCTCGGATTCAGTGATGGAATGATCTAGGCTATTTGGGTTGGACCATGAAAATATTACTCAGACTGAACTGAATTTACTTGGACTATACACTAGATATTTTTCACGTCTTGAACTAAAGCCTGTCATGTCTGGTGTGTGTTCCGCCTCTAGCTGTACATGTGGTCAAGCCTTCACTCCATCCATGTCGGTGGCCATGGAGTTACAGAACTTTTTATGTATTTTGCCGAGGTTCCGCGGATCGGGGTGCGGGAGGCGCGGCCCCTTGGTGCAGCATCTCCGTCCCGTGCGCCAGGGCCGCGGGGTGTGGCTCAGAGGAAGTTAAAATTTCTCTACTATTATATAAAAGAGGAGTTGGTAGTCGTCGGTACGTTCTCCTCTCCCCTCTCTACAACCATCCGATTTGATCTGGACCATTCGTCTCTCTCCTCCTCTCTCTCTCTCTCAGGATACAACCACTCCACCCTCTCCACTTTTCTCATCTCCTCGCGCATTCTGGTCGCTTGCTCTCCAATATTTAATGTGTGAAGTTGGCCAGGTAGTAAGTTTCATCTCACTATTTTTATGACTCTGTTGTAACGCACGGGTCTTTAATTAGTGTAAAAAAACAAACAAAAGGTAAGATCTGCAAAAAAGTGGGCCCAGGAGGCCAAGTACATAAAAAAACTGCTAAGACTACCGAGTCTTTACGTAACCGATCGAGTCACTGCACGTAGAAACAATTTCAAGTTCGCATTACATACCGGTTAGATGTGCACACACTTTGAGCTACAAAACAATCAAACATCCGGGTGCAAGGCGGTGTAACATTCCAAATTTGGCTTCTTAATTAGTGCATAATGTTTATTAATTTTAAAACTTTTGGTGCATTTCAAAAATTTCCAAAAAGTTTGCCTTGAATTTAAAATTTTAAAATAATTTCCTTGGCTCAAAAATCAATTTTACAAATTTTAAATTTTAATTGTACGATATTCCCGCTCAGACCTATCAGCGCGGAGGAAATATGCTACGTGCTTCTTCCCCCTCAGACCTCTTCTCTCTTGCTCGCTCACTCGCCCGTTGCCACCTGTGCACGCACCACGTCAACCTCACCTTGAGCTCTGTAGCAAGCGCCGCAAGGTAGTCATGTGCCACGACATTGTCCTATCACTCTCATGATCTCTCTCTGCTCGTGTCCCCGCTTGCAATTTCTCACGCCAGAGCCGCCTCCATGTCGCCGCACTCGTCGTCTATCTCCTCCCTATTTAACCCTTGCCTGAGCATGCCAAAACCCTCACGCACTCTTCCTATGCCTTTCCCTCAATATTTCCCCTCTTCTCCGCCACGGGTGGAGGAGAATTTGAACAACGTCGATCGTCTCCCTCAATTCCAGCTGTTAGCTTCGCTTGTTGATTTCCACCATTGGGGTGAGCTTCCTCCATCATTGTCTTGCCCCTCGAGTTAGCCTTACTCCCCTCTTCATGATGCTCACCTTGCCTATGCTTGTTGCCCCATAGGAAGGACAGAACGTCGCCGTTGTCCAGAAAGCCAGACCAGAGCAACCTTTACCGTCACAACCCCGCTCCCTCCGTCCCAGCGAGCTTTGACCTTGAAGTTCATGTCTGTCGTGCTCACCTCGAGTTCCTTTTTCCATTGCTCACCTCCTTCTTCCGTGCTGTGTACTAGATCTGCCGAAACACACCTTCTTCCCCGTCGCCGGTCGAAGCACGCACAAACCTTGCCGCCACCATCAATCTCCTTCCCCTCAAAGTCTCTCGCTAAGTTTCTCTGTTCCCATGTGCTCCTTTATGTTACAAACCTGATAGATAGGCTAGTCAATGGCGCTCCTAATTAACCATTGCACCGCCATGTCGTCGCACCTTGACATGCCACCACAGGTCACCATGGACAATTCGGCTAACTTCTTGTCCATGAGCACGGAGAGCACCCTTAGTATCACAGTAGCTTGTAGATGATGAATTAAGCTCCAATTTCTAGTTTCTAGCCCTAATTAGTAGTTGCCTCTATGCACAATAGTGCCGCTGTTGTCCTTGCCGTAGTGCCGTTGCTTCCCACTGCATTGTCGCCACTGATAAAGTCACCAAGGTCCCCACGACCCGTTTTTCCTATCCCGGGTGGTCGTCATACCCTTCCTCACCGACGCCGAGCTCGAACCCGAGCTGCCCATGGTGCCCTCCCCTGTTTCCTCTATTCCATGTGAGGAAGATTAGGGGTGCAATCGGATCGGATTCGGACGGATATTGCTCATACCGTATCCTAACCCATATTTTTTTCTCGGATTCGGAGTCGGATACAGTAAAACCGGATACGAATACGAATTCGGAGTATTCGAAATTTCGAATACGGTGCCGCCGGAACGGATACTTGACGGTTTCGGATCGGAAACGGATAATGTAGACGGATAGTACGTGCATACGGAAAGGAACATATGCTTCCCGATCTTCCGATAGAATAATAACTATCAATTTTGGTGGAGGTGACTTGCGATCCGACTACAACCGTACAACGTCGCCTGCGCCTTAGCAATCGCTGAATCACACTCCAAGTCGTTATCAACCGTGCCAAGAACGCGGTTGACCTGACCACGAAGATCTACTCCTGCATGCAACGGAAGAACACGCATGAACAAGGATGATGAGCAACTTGAAAATTGCTAGATATAAAAGTCGCACAAGGATTGTTGAGGTTTTGTAACACGAATCTGTTGGTCTAGTCGACACAAGAGACAACGTGGAGTTTGCACATGGGGCTAAACTGATCTAAACAAAACCCTAATCCTAAAGGTTATAAATATAAGGCTTATATAACCCCTTGGGACGTCCACAAGGTCCCCAAACTGAGTACAACTCAACCCGACATTGTATTAGACTCAAACTCATACAAAAAGGAAACCCTGATTTTTCCACTGTCACATTGTTTTGGATATTGCGACGTGACCAGAAGGGTTCTAAAGCTAGGGCCTTATCCATTGGATGGGCATTGAAATAAGCTTTCAAACAAGCCCAAGAACACCTGAATCGGGCTCCGTTTGTAAAAGTTATGGCCGTTTTACTATAGGCCTGTCGGGCTGTCCCGAACCGAATATCCGACCAGATATCCGACCGGATAATTATCCGGTATCCGAATACCGAAACTATTCGGTCGGATAACAACTCTCCCGAATCCGAATCCGAATCCGACATGAATTATCCGAATCCGAATCCGAATCCGACGGGATACCAAATTCCCTTCCCGAATCCGGTAACGACCGGATTCGGTACCGGATCGGTCGGGATTAACCCAACCCATTTGCACCCCTAAGGAAGATGGCAGTCTCACTAGTGAGTGGACCCATTGAAAGATCAACCTCCATTAAGTTGGTTTTGGTGATAATGACAAATAGAATTATGAGGTCTTGGTAATAGTGACAAATGCAATTGTGAGACTAATCTTGTTTATTGATTATGATATTGATTAGTCTCATTAGGATGAAAAGGTGAAATTAAAGAGGTTTAGTCCCGGATTTTGCTTGACGACTTGAAGATGCATGCTAAGGTTGGTAAGAAGATCGACATAGCTTGAGACAAAGGTCATGCATGTATTTAAATTTAAATTCTAAATCCAACTATGCATCGTTAGGATAATCGGTAGTACTGGAGTTTGAATGGCGGGACTACCGTAGCGCGGTATGACCGCAACTCCTGAGCAGTACTACGGGACCCCGGAAGTTCTGGATTTATGGGGCAGAACTTTTTTCAGAGAGCGCCAAGATTTGGCCCTCGAGACAAACAGAAGTACCGCATCAGAAATCGAAACTACTGGAGAGTGGAACTACCGAACCTTAGATGGCGATAGTACCGCACTTTAAGTTTAAACAGTTTTATGTTCAATTCATTATCTCATTATTTGTTGAGATTGTCATCAATTACCAAAAGGGAAAGATTGAGAATCTAGTCCCTCCATTATGAGTTAATGGTGAGTTTTGGTAATTAATGACAATCACATCGTGGGACTAACATTTTCTATGAGTTGGATGAATAGGTTAGATTCCATGATGACGATGACTTTATATGACTTCATGAGTTGCAGGTCATCAAGAAGATGATGCATCATGTGTTGATGCACATCAAGATTCCGAATAGAAGATGTTCATGAGTTAATCATCAAGAAGATTGTCATGAGTTGATCATCAAGTCGAGAGAAGACAATGACCCGAACTTGAAGTGAATATGTACGTCGTCAAAATTCAAGAGGATGCTCAAGGTAAAGGTATAAGTAGCTAGGGCTAAGGATGTGTTCTTAGTCTTTTACCGGTCTTAGTGTTTGGTTGAAAAACTGGATTGCTAGTATAGGATTACCGTACTATTAAGAGAGGTCTTGTCTAGTAGTTTGAGTCTCATCTTGTGTTGATAGCTCAATCCCGCTTGCTCTAGCTCTCCGTGGTATGATGCCATTATTTGTGAATGTGTTTTGCAAATAGTTGAGACTCATGCATCTACTCCTTGTAACATGTGACTATACTTTGCAAATGTATTTTCCAAAAGTTAGAGATCATGCATTATCCCTTGGCATTGTCTAAGATTGTTTGTTGCTATTTTCTTTGGACATAGACTATGGTAGTGACTCTTTGGATATCTTGTGCTTTCTGCATTGATCTAATGTGTTTAAGATCATGCAAATAGATGGGTTGTATAGCTTTCTAAATAAGCTTTCTATAGAGTCCAAGATCACTCAATTCAGACATCGGAATCAAAAGTTATGACCGTTTTTCCGAGTATCGTCTGTACTGAAAAACCGAAAAACGAAAGTACCGCCCGTATAATTGCGGTAGTTCCAAAAAACAGAAGTACCGCTTTTATAACTGCGATAGTTCTGCAAATGACTGAATAATGGTTATTTTTTATCTGTTATGATGGGAAGTGGAAGTACCACTCCTATAACGGCGGTACTTTCGAAAAACCTATTTTTTTACTCCAACGGCTAGTGTTTTTGGCACTCCATTTCACTCTCTTGATCTAGTGTGAGTTTACCCTCTCATTTGTGCATGTGTTGCACCTTGTGAGGAAGGAGAGAGGCCTCTAGTTGTATGTGTTGCATCTAGAGGTGGATAACGTGGATTTTGTATCCACTTGAGCTTGTACATTCGTTGCACATGGTGAGAGTCAAGCAAAGGGCTTGACTTATTACTCTTAGAATTTGCCGACTCCTAGACGGCGTTGGAGGCTTCGTGCCTGGTGATCTTCTCAAAGAAGCTTATAAGAAGGCTTAGCATGTGTGAAGTTTAGACTCACCTACCCCGAGCGGAGAAGAGCTACCACTAGTGGATTTGAGGTGGAAGGCTTAATTCGTGAAGCCGATCCAATTCGTTTGAGCTAACCTCAACGTGGATTAGGGGAGACCGGCAAATCTCCAGACACCATGGTAAAAAGAGACCGTGTTAATTGTGGTTTGTTTCCCTGTGCTCAATTTATATTCAAGCAATTTATATAGATAGAATTAAATTGATTGCTTGTCATCTTAGGATTGCAAAGCTTGACATAGCCTTAAGGTATTAGTGCACTTAGGTGAATTTATTTGATCTAGGCACTATTTGTGCAAAACCAAATTGATTTAAGTTTCCATATTATATATTTGGATTAGACAAATAGAATAGGTCTTTAAATTGATATTAATTGAAAGAAAAATTTTAAGACCGCCTATTCACCCCCTCTAGTCGGCCTCTTCGATCTTACACGCATGTGATTTGGTTAGGTTAATTCAGTAATTAGTTAGTAGTTAATTAGGTGGTTAATGTTAGTATGACATGTGAGTCCATGGCAAATAAGAAATCTAATTCAAGCCTAGTTTAAAATCTAAGTATGTGACATGCGGGTCCCACCACTTAAAACCCCTATGTAGACCTAGTCTGTAGACCGAGCCGCCAACATGTGGGCCCTTGCCATGGCCATCGCGTGGACAGAGTCCATATAGACCATCGCCCACTTGTCAATTCCTTATTTTTTTTCTTAATAAAAATAATTAGAAAGAAAAATAATTGGAAAAGAAAATAAAAATCCTAACCGACCCCACTGATTTTCAATTTTCTGGAATTTCCTCTCAGGTCAAACTTTGGAGAGCTCATTCTCCCTCGTTTTAAATCCAAATGACTTGATTTTTATTTGTAAATCCATCTAAATTGAGCATAACTACCTCAATCCACTAATGGTTACTCTTCCTCCGCTTCAGAGATAGCAAACAGCACACCGCTTACAAACTTGTCCAGTCTCTTCATAAGCTTCTTTTGAAGAGATCACTGCCAAACTTCCTTCAAGTATCTAGGTGCCGGCAGACACCAAAAATAACAAATTATAGCTCTAGCTTGAAGGTTTAAGTGTCATAAGGATCAACTAATAATGCAAGCACTTGAATGCTCTCAACTACCTAAAATATATTAAAATGGAGTAAATGAGTAGAGTATAGTGCACCAATGTCTTAAGTGTATTCAATAAGATCAAGAGTATAATACTTGGTGCTGGTGAGAGGGTATTTATAGCCCCCAACAATAATTTCAACCGTTGCGGTAAAAATCCCCAAAAATTCAGCAGGTGTAGTACTACCGCTAATAACCGACAGGTACTACGGCACCTAACATTTGATGGCTATTTGTAGTTTATTTAATGCTCAAAAACTAGCCGTTAAACCTCAAATCGATACTACCGCACTCAAAATGGCCAGTACTACTGATTTCCCGGGGAGGAAAAAGGTCCAAAAACACACATATTTGGAAATCATCTACCATCATGTAGATTTTCATCCTACGTGCGGTACCATCACACCTTTCATGTGATCATACCTCGTTGCAATAGTACCGCCAATAAGACTATGGTAATACTACTTTTTCAGGTTAAGCACAGAGAAAATGCCAAACGTAGATCCAAATGCATGCATGACCCTTAATGACCAAAGTGGCACAAGATAAGTCTTTAAGCTACTAGCCATGATTCATCTTTATAGTATGGCATCTAGCCTATAAATCCAGTCTTTCCACCAATCAACAAGACTAGTAAAAACTATAAAAATAAGGTTCTTTGACTACATAATACCTTTGTTTTGAGCCATGTCGATCCTTTATCATCTTTGTACGCTATTTCCATGTCGTCATTCAAAATCCAGGACCAAACCTTTCAAACATCTTAACATACACATTAGTCCCTTTAATCATTGTTGCCATTAATTACCAAAATTATTTTTAGAGGCCTAGATACTTTCAGTCGTGCCCCACCGTCCGCCTCCACTCACGCCACTGGAGGTAGCACCACTGCCAGCCAAGCTCCACATTGCCTTCCCCATGTCCTAGATGCCGCGTCGTGTGCGCCGTCGGTGCTGTCACCTCGGCCTTTTCACGCGTGCCATCGCCACTGCCCCTCTGTGAGCCATGCAGTAGGCCACCGTTGCCTCTCACAACAATAGCGGTATTAGTGCGCCATCGTCGAGGAGGAGGGAGGAGAGAGAGAGGAGTTGGCCGTGAGAGGGAGAGGAGCCGGCCGAGAGAGAAGAGAGGAAAGGAGAGAAGAATAAGGAGAGTGGGGACCGGCCGAGAAGAGGAATAGAAGAGAAGAAAGGAGAAGAAAGGAAGAAAAAGAGGAGAGGAGGATGAGGCTGAGCCGATGCCAAATTTGCCCGACCCAGCCAAAGAGAGGAAGAAGATGCCTCGATCTAGCCATTCGTCGCTAAGTTAACACCTCAAATCTCTCTTCTCATTCTTGTTTATCGATTTGTATAAAGATCAAGTGGGGATTAGCAATATTGGTGCATTTAGAATGGCTGGAACATAGTTAGTGGATGGATTCCGTGTATGGTGCCCTGTATAGAGGTTTTGGGCATATTAAGGGGTTAATCTGAGAACTTGGTCTACTAGAAACTTGTAGCTAATTTTATTAGCTTAGAGTGCTAGAATGCCAATTTTAGCACAACAATTTAAAAGATATACTTCTGAGATGGCTACTTCTTGGTATGGGATAGCATGGCCTTTGGGGCTAAAATCGGAGGTTTAGATGACCAAATCTTAAAATTGTGGTGACTAGGATTACATAAGTTTGTGTAGAATCCATTACTTGTATTGTTTGTTATAGTTGGGTTTCAAGATTGAAAGTTATGGTCGTTTAAGCATGGGACAGTGGGAAGGCGTCCAATGAAAGGGGGTTATTTGTGTCGGGTTTGTGTGTAGGAGCGATGCCGTTCATTTGTATGTGCATGTATCATTTTAGTGATGTATTGAAATGGATGGTGTTTGCTCAGGTGCAGGTTCGGGCTCTATGCTGTCCACGCATCATTCTTGTGGTTAAACAGGGAAGAGCATAGTAAAGCAGTAAATTGGGTTGGTAGTTGTTATTAGTTGAATTTGATGCACTTTTTATCTTGGCAGTTGAGATGGTTATACATGTTTACCTCTTTACTTGGTAACTTTATAATGATTCTTAGTTGATGCCATGTTGATGAGTAATGGTAATGGTATATGATATTGATAACTGATGTTGATAGGTTGGTGAATAACGATTAATAAAACATAACGTGTTGATACGCTTAAATGAAAATGTTGCATCACGCGCATACATATGATGGAAATAGATGGTCTTTGTGGCATCTATGGTCTATTTGATGTGGACTTCTCACAGGAGTAGGAAGATTAAGACCTATTTTGGTAGGCACTCCACGAGAGTGGAAATTGAGATTCCCTTATAAAATAGGATAGGCTATTGAGGTCTCCGCATGAAAAAGGCACGGGTTTGAGTGAGCATCGACGGGTGTTCACTCCGCTATACCGGCATTAGTTATAGAGAAGTTGAGACATATGTATGAGCATTGTATTGTATTGCAACAGTAAAAGAAAAGTGATGTTCAGAAATGCTTATTGTTATGATAATGTAAATAATGTGAATGACATGAGAAGGTTACTGCCATATGTCGTGCTTGCCATGTGCATGTGTAGTTGCATTGTTTTCATGATAAGGAAGTGTAAATGCATAATAGAAAGTTAATAAAAATGAAAAGGGTGAATAGATATGAACAGTTAAATAGGATGGATGTTAAGATAGAGATATGCGTAGGTAGATGCTTACTATTTTGCTATGTACTTGCTGAGTCTTGAACTCACGTTTGATTTATTGTTGTTTTTGTTAGGTGACCGTGATGGCGACATGCAAAAAATGGATGTAGCACCTCTGCACCACACCTAATAATAATGATGTAGAGCATCATATTTATCTTCCTTATTGTTGCTGTAGTAAAATAGCTTGTCAATCTGGAACTTGTTCAATAGAACTCTCGTAACTGATGATGAATGTTAGAGAGCTTTTATGATAATGTATAATTCTTCAATAATGTTCTATTTGCATGTTAAGATTGCTTTTGGATGTATGGTTCCAGGTGTTCTCGAGTGTGTGGTCTCGAGTGTTCTTGGGCAAGAGTAACCTAAGTTTTATTTCGTGAATTATTTATTCTTACACTGATTCTTCAATAATGTTATATTTGCATGTTAAGATTGCTTTTGGATGTATGGTTCCAGGTGTTCTCGAGCGTGTGGTCTCGAGTGTTCTTGGGCAAGAGTAACATAAGTTTTATTTCGTGAATTATTTATTCTTACACTGGTCAGGGTTTTAATGCTTATTGTTAAATATATATTGTTTACCGCTTCGTTAAGATATAATTAGAGAAGATACTGTCGAAATATAATAGTAATAGATATAAATTAGAGTAGTGGAAGTACTTCGGATGAAGAGGTTAGATCGGAGTGTTACGGTTACACTGGTGAACAAGTGCACTAATTAATGTAGATAATTTATATGGGTCCTGCCAAAGTAGCCGAACATGTAGATGAAAGTAACATATATGTACGAGACGCAATTCACTCAAACGATAGTCAGTTTGACCCGAATAAAACAAAATGCAAACAAATTATAACAATAGGACAGCTTGTTAATTCGATCAAATCTATTGGAACAAAGCTATTGCCAATGGTAGTTCCATGTTGTTATACACAAGTAGCAAAACTACATGCTGAACACATGACAACAAATTGTACACCTAATACAACCAAATAAGGTCTCGTTTAAAATGGCTTTTGCTGATAACTTTTATTTATGGTTCTTGACTTTGGTTGAAATGAATACTATAACAACGGTTAGCTTTTGGTTAGGTATTTATCTTCACGGACAATGTAAATAAAAAAGAAAAGGAAAGAAAAAATTATGTTAAAAAACTAACGTTCAAAACAACTTTCCACTTTTGAAAACTAAAAGACATGCCAATAGCCATTTTGAACGGACCTATGGCATTCACATACAGACACGAACACACAATTATTCAAACGGAGCAATTATTCAAACTGAAAACTGGCTTAACTTCCCCATGGCACGAGACGGGCCAACAAACAAGACGAAATCACAACACACAAATTAAGCACAAATATATGTATATACTGCAGCGCTACACCGACCATGCGCGCGCATATATACATCGCTACTGACGACCCTATCACGAGCGGTTCGAATCGTCATCACGAGCAGTTCCTAAACCGTCAGTGTTTAGGTGTCAGTGATAGTTGGTGATTATCACAGACGGTTCCCGAGCCGTCTGTGATAACAACATTACAGACGGTCTTGATTACTAACCGTCTGTGATAGACGAGTATCACAGACGGTTGTTTATCAAAAACCGGCGTCGGGAGGGAGCGGCGGCGTCGGGAGGGAGCGGCGGCGTCGGGAGGGACCGGCGTCGGGAGGGACCGGTGGTGGGAGGGAGCAAAACCTAGCTAGCGTGGGCGCTGCAGGTGGAGACAAGAGATCGCGCGAGCGGACTCGCGAACCTAGCTGCGGGTATTTAAAGATGAGCTATCACGAGCGGTTCTATCAATATAACCGTCGTGATATGACATTATCACAGACGATTCTATATATATAACCTTCTGTGATATCCATATTATCGCGAGCGGTTCTATATATATAACCGTCTGTGATTTTCATATTATCACAGGCGGTTATATCTATAGAACCGTCTGTGATCTATTATCACAGACGGTTTCTTTTGATAAACCGCCTGTGATAGTTCACTATAAATACCCGCAGCTAGCTAGGTTCCTATGTCATTTTACAATTACAATATGGAACATAGATACATTTATGAAAAACGCAAGCATAACCATAAATATAACTATTTCTTAGTTCCTTAGTCATTTTACAATTACAATGGAACATACATATACATTTATGAAAAACACAAGCATAACCAATATCATTTATTACACTTTGGCTATATCATTTTAAATAAAACCCTTCACGATGATCGACACCCATATAGCTTGCTTCATCGCCTTGTTCTTCCTCGAGCCTGATGTCGTGTCCGAATGGAGGCAAATCATCAAATTGATTGTACTCTTCCTCATCCACAACATTCTCAACCCCGACAATCCTTCTTTTTCCCTGAAGAACTACATGGCGCTTCTTATTTGCCGGGTCGGTTACATAAAATACTTGAACAACTTGCCTCGCGAGTACGAATGGTTCGTCTTTGTATCCTACACATTCGAGGTTCACGGTAGTGACGCCGTACTTGTCAATCTTTACACCCCGTGGAAGTTGGACCCAACGGCACCGAAATAGAGAAATTTTGAAAATTACGTAGTCAAGCTCCCAAATCTCCTCTACAAGCCCGTAGTACGAGCTTGGGCCAGCGGTACTGCCGTGCGCATCATAGGCATCTATGCGGACACCGAGTTTCGTGATGTGCTCTTTCTATCTTGATCATTGTATAAAATGTGTAGCCATTAATGTCGTATGCTTGCCATGTCACAATTGTAAATTTTAGCCCTTTTGCCAACCATTGTAGTGTTTCACTTGACGACCTCCTAGTCAATTGCGCCTTGAACCATTCGTTGAACTGACGGTTGTGTTGTCTCGTGATCCAAACTGATCGCCTGCATTCTCTCCGACGTAGCATGTCCTTGTGCTCTTCAATATATGGGGTCACTTCAGTCATGTGTTGTAAAACCATGAAATGGGCTTGAGCATACGTATGTTGATCCGGTTATTGCTTTCCTCCCAATAGTCCCGATACCCTCTAGCCTCCTCGTGACGAGATAGAGGTACACCTATCGGCTCTACGAGCCATGTAGCCGATGCAGAATTCAATGACCTCTTTTGTTGTATAACCTTCGATGATGCTACCCTCCGGTCGAGATCGATTGCGTACATAGGACTTCAGAATTCCCATGTACCTCTCGAAAGGGTACATATGACGTAGAAATACGGGGCCACATATTTTTATCTCTTTCACAAGGTGGACAATGAGATGGACCATGATATCAAAAAATGATAGAGGAAAATACATCTCTAGATGACATAGAGTTGTCACCACCTCGGTTTGCTGAGCATCTAGTCCATCCGGATCAATGACCTTTCGAGCAATTGCGTTGAAGAAATAGCATAGCCTTATGATTGTCACTCGAATCTTGTTCGGCAAAATACTTCTAATTGCAACAGTAGCATTTGAGTCATTAGCACATGCGATCGTGAGACTTCATGCCAATCAATTTCAAATGTTCCATGGAAACAAGTTTCTTCATGCTTGTCGAGTGACCGGATGGAACTCTCACACCATTTAAGGATGGCACAATTCAGTTCTCTCGGACTTAGACAGTGTAACATGCCGAGGAAGGTACGTCCGGCCTTTATCGGTCTCTATCGGTGCTAACTCGGTCCCGATGTTCATAGCGACCAAGTCACGCCTTGCGTTAACACCATCCTTTGTTTTATCGAAATGTTCATGAAGAGACCAATCAAAGCATCACATACATTCTTCTCTACGTGCATGACATCGATGCAATTGCGAACTTCTAAGTGCTCCCAATAAGGCAAGTCTCAAAATATTAACCTCTTTTTCCACATGTTCTTCCTCAATTTACGTCCCTTTCCAAACACAATATTTATATCCTTGACCATATCATACACCTCTTTCCCGCTAAAAGGTCTTGGTACTGAGTCATTCTCTTTTTTCCGTCAAATTGTTTCTTCATCTTGCGGTATGGGTGATACTTTGGAAGGAACCTACGGTGACGCATGTACACAGTTTTTCGCGAGTTATTCAACCACACACTCTCGGTATAATCTAAGCGGTGCGGACACGCTTTGGCTCCTTTATACTCAACCACGACAGTTACCAAGGGCAGGAAAATCATTAATGGTGCGAACAACATGGCCCGTAGAGTGAAGTTCTCTCGTTTGTCCGCATCCCATACATGTACCCCTTCATTCCACAAGATTGCAAGATCTTCCACCAATGGGGTTAGGAACACATCAATATCGTTGCGAGTTGCTTGGCCCTTGGATAAGTAGTGACATCAAAATATATTTCCGCTTCATACGACCAAGGAGGAAGGTTGTACATGCACGAGTCACGGGCCAGTGCTATGTCGGGTGCTCATGTTACCAAAAGGATTCATTCCATCTGTACTCAACTCAAACCTTATATTTCTCGATTCCACACCGAAATCTACAAACATCCTATCGATGATCCTCCACTGGGTAGAATCAGCAACATGTCTTATCATTCCGTCTTTCTTACGCTGCTCGCAGTGCCAACACATCAATCTTGCATTCTTGCGGTTTGCAAATAAACGCTTCAAACGGGGGATTACAGAAAGATACCACATCACCTTAGCAGGAGGTCCTTGCTTCACCTCGATGCCCTTCCCATCATCAGAGTCATTTTTACGCTTGTATCGGGATGCTTTGCACACCGGACAAACATGTAAGCTAGCATACTCTTTACTGATGACAGATACAATCATCCCGACATGCATGTATTCTTTCTACTTCCATTCCTAATGGACAAAGAATCTTCTTGGCTTGGTAGGTGGTTCTCGGCAACACATTTCCGTTGGAAGCATGTCCACTAGGAGACCTAATAATGCCGTGAAACTCTTGTCGGATCAACCATTGCTTGCCTTCAATTTTAGCAGTTCTAGAACCGATGACAACCTCGTGTATTGCGGCTTGCAGCCGGGAACAAAGGTTTCTGAGTCCTCCATCAAGCCCTCGAATTTACCAAACTCTCTCTCACTATAGTTCCTTCGCATCACGTAACATCCGATCCAGTTGTCATCCTGCGACCTATCCTCATGATCGAAAGAACAGTCCACAAGCGGCATATCGTTGTCTCCTCGGCTTTGTTATAACTATCTTCTTGTGTACTCTTCTCTTCACCGTGACTGGTCCAACATTTGTACCCTTTTCTGAAACCCCTTCGAATCAAGTGAGATTCAATCTGCTGAGTTGCTAAACATCTTGAGATTATCACAATCAATACATGGGCAATACATATATTTCATCCCTTCTTCAACATATCCAGCTCGCCGCCCTTCTAAAGCGGACATGCGAATGTACTCTTCACTCACACGGTTCTCAATATACATCCAACTTCGGTCCATCTACGCTACACAAGTGACAAATAGGTGTCAAAAATGATTATTACCTCTACTACTAACCTCCGATCGATCACTAAGAATGTTAAGTAATTGAATACTAATCTCTGATCGATCACTAAGAATGTTAAGTAATTGAGTATGCTAACCTCGATCGGATCAATAAGAAGACGGTGATATTTTTCACCCCAACTCCCTAAAGCCGCCGCCTTGCTCCACCGATGCAGCGCAATGAAGACAGATCGGTGTCGACATCCTTCAAGCAAGTACGCCAAGTAATTAATACTACGAGAATATCACGAGCGGTTCCAACTACAAGCGGTGCGTGAAAATTATATATCACGCAGCGGTTCGTATTAATACATGTCGCGAATTATCACCGACGGTTATTAATATTAACCGTCAGTGATTTCGCCTATCATAGGCGGTTCGCATAAATAACCGTGCGTGATAGTCTCATTATCACGCACGGTTCGTAACACGAACCGCTGCGTGATGTACATAATATCGCGCAGCGGTTCAAAATATCAACCGCTCGCGATTTATGCGTATCACGCGCGATTCGTGTATAGAACCGCTCGTGATAGTCCTTCATAGACGGTTTACACTACAAACCGCTCGTGATAGTTACACGAGGATGAATCTGTTTGTCAGCGCATGATCGCCAATTGAAGCATATATAGCATAGCATTCAAGGCACATCAGGAGCTCGCTGCTGTGTCTTGAGGAATGCCAGAGTGGTCTTGGATGTGGCCGCCACATCCGAAGACCAGTGTGGC
The DNA here is from genome assembly GCA_036346575.1 of Dendrocalamus sinicus. Classification (NCBI taxonomy): domain Eukaryota; kingdom Viridiplantae; phylum Streptophyta; class Magnoliopsida; order Poales; family Poaceae; genus Dendrocalamus; species Dendrocalamus sinicus. The sequence goes on from CM070670.1 coordinate 15,767,361, forward strand.
CGCCACATCCAAGACCAGCTCTTGGCATTCCTCAAGACACGCAGCGAGCCCCTGATGTGCCTCAAATGCTATGCTATATATGCTTCGAGTTGGCGATCATGCCGACTAAACGATTCATCTTTCTCGACAAAATTTAAGGTAATTTTATTACAATAGTGCAAAAAAGACATTCCCAGATTCTTCGTTGAGCGTGACATAGCGACTTCTTGGTGGCGACTATCCATCTGCTTCTTCCACTCCTTTTCTACATCTCGGTCTCGTATCACGCACACGATGGCGATGATTCATCTACTATCGAATCATCGCCATCGCGACGTGATCCGCAGACCGAGATGAAGAAAAGGAGTGGAAAGAGGCAGATGGATAGTCGCACCAAGAAGTCGCTATGCTCGGCCGCCACCAAGAATCTGGGAATGTCTTTTTTTTTAACTTTTGTAATAAAATTGCCTTGAATTTTGCAGGAAAAAGAATGATTGTTGGAGTGGACATCACATCTCGGCAGTAGTCGGCATCGTCGAGGAACATGCAAATACAGAGGCAACCAAGCAAATAAAATAATGTTACTCATACCCTCTGAAAACAATCAAATACAGAGGTAAGCACAACAACACATTCAAATCTATTACAGCTAACGAACCCTTCATGGCACGACGGTGCGTCTGAACAAAGACACACTTACGACACTTACGGCAAGAGTGTGTTGTCCAGCCGCCCGCCGTACCGCGACGGAGGCGCTAGCTCACAGCGGAGGGGAGATGCATGAAGGAAGCTAGCTAGTGGATGAACTCACGCGTGACTAGTACCGCTGGAAAGGTAGATGGGGTTATTAATAAGGGCTGAGTAGTGGGAGGAACTGCTGCCTGCCATTCCATGTGGAGAGAATGGACGATCGAGATCGAAATCCTGGGTATACACCAATTATTGGTGACCTGTGATTATCACAGACGGTTTGTTACACGAACCGTCTGTGATGTATCACTTATCACAGACGGTTCGTATTAAGAACCGTCCGTGAATTTTCACAGACGGTTATAACTACGAACCGTCTGTGTTAGCAAGATTATCACAGACGGTTCGTATTAAGAACCGTCCGTGAATTTTCACAGACGGTTATAACTACGAACCGTCTGTGTTAGCAAGATTATCACAGACGGTTCGAATTAAGAACCGTTTGTGAAAATTCACATACGGTTCTTAATACGAACCGTCTGTGATGTCTCAATTATCACAGACGGTTCTTGTTAATAACCGACCGTGAAAATATCACAGACGGTTACCCGTATAAACCGTCTGTGACAGTTTAATCACAGACGGTTCCGTATGAACCATCTGTGGTGTAGCCGTCTAGTATAGCCTCTTTTGTAGTAGTGATACTCTGCGTACGCGGACCCATAAGGCCACAAACAGGCAAACAGCTAGGTAGGATGTAGGCAGGTCAATCACATGAGGTTGCAGGGACCCGTGGGCTGGTCGTCGACGGGGCACCCCGGCCCGCAGCGGTCGTCGGCCACGGCGGCCTGCAGCAGCAGCACGGAGAGCAGCTGCGTGAAGGCCAGCAGAACCGTGAGCCCCTCCAGCGCCAGCAGCCGCCACCCGCGCTCCCCGCCCGCGCGCATCTCCTTGCACGCCAGCCTGCAGACCGAACACGCGCGCGTGCGAGCGTACGTTAATTAGTTCGCAGCCGAGAAAGATCGAGTTGTAAAATTGCTCAGCGTGCTGCCGTGCGTGCGAATGTTATGTGCGTCCGATTAATCACCCGAAGGCCAGGGCGGTGACCGCCCACGCGACGGTGGCGAGCGACGCGGCAGCCGCGATGCCCTGGGGCTTCCACGCGCGGGCGTGGTACGCGCCCGCGAGCTTCGACGCGACCCCGACGACGCCCGCGAGGACGGCGAACAGCAGGAAGGGGAACGTCGCGTTGTTGCCGGCCAGTCCTGCTCACAAAGAGCAACTACGTACAGTTCATCTGCTTATATACGCACGCATGGTACGGAGTTAGGCCTGATGCTCTATATACTCATGGTTTTGCATATATGTACATACGTACTTGGGTGATAGTCATACTGCTGGCCGTTGATGAAGCTATCGAGGGCCCAGCTGGCGAATCCCAGCATCAGGATGTACATGGCGAGGTTAAGCAGCAGGAGCGGCCCTGCCACGTTCTTCCTTCCAAACGCAAATTCCATTGCTGAGTACTGCACTTGCTCCGTTCGAACAGTAGCTAGCTCGAAGTCTGAAACGAGCAGGTATCTCTATATATCTATAGAATCCTAGATCTGTCTTCTGCAGGTGTGCGTACGTCGATCTGCAGGCAGATGAGCTAGCAAGCTCCCGTCCTTAAAGATGGCCGTGGCTTGTGACCGCGAGCAAGCCCGCACCCACACCGCACGACAAGGTCTCGTGTGCGTGCAGCCGTGCGCGCACAGGGCGCCGGCCACACGCGCGCGGCCTCCCCGGGGACCGTGCGCTTCCCATGGCAGAGTACAAGCCGCCTATGGTTTGTCACATGCCGCCCCCCTTTCCGTCGGGAAGTGTTCGCCGCTCACGCCTGCGGCGACGCCCCCTATGGATGATGGATTGACAGGGGCCGTACGTGGCCAGGGGAGAGCTGTTGTGTTGTGTGCATGCTGCTTGTGTAGTTTCATGCCGGTTTAAGTAGCCTAAAGTTCTCACTTTGGGCGGGATAAGGGTGATGTGATAGGAACTACGTACGCATCCTTCGTCTGAGTTCAATTCATCATGTCGTGCGTCCTCACGTTTTTTTGATGGACATGAGCTTGCCACTAGCTGCCAATGTTTTAGAAGCCTACTCTATACATTCCGTGTAGCAAGCATCCTCACGGCCTCGTCATGCGCACCACGCTCAGTTGCTGCCCATGCGGCCGCGATGTCTTCAGTTGCCTCCAAGCGGATGCTCTCCCGCTCGACCTCCATTGACAGCTCCATGTAACGGGTACATCGCCACTGGATCAATTACGCGAACTAAGCTAAAAAGATTAATCAACAGGTGAACTCGCTTCTAGTTAAATTTAGTTTTAATTTATATGAGAATAATATACTACCTAATAATTGCTATTTAATTATTCTTAGGTTTAAACAAAAAAAAATTTAGTTGAGCATAAGAAGCTAGAAATAGAAGGCAACGAAAAGTGCTACACGCAAAAAAAAAGAGGCCGAAGCCAAACATGCATGCATGACTACGCATGCAGCCATCTTGTGAAGAAAACAATGGAAAAGAAAATTATCTAGTCAAGGGACATGCATACAATGTGAGCCCACGTGTAGGGGTGCAAACGGATCGGATTTGGATGGATATTGCTTAAACCGTATCCTAACCCACATTTTTCCCCAGATTCGGAGTCGGATACGGTAAGATCGGATACGAATACGAATTTGGAATATTTGGAGTTTCGAATACGGTATCATCGGGACGGATATATAACAGATTCGGCTCGGATAATATAGACGGATAATATGGATGATTACAGTTCCAAAAGCTACAGTTTTGCGCTAGGGAGAAGATACCACAGCTCATGGTATATCATACAAACTCCTTTTTGGTGGGATTCTACAAACTCCATACTAAACAATTCGACAAACATATATAGAAGATGGTGTGATAGAAATAATAACGACTGAAGCTTATACTTTAGTAAATTCGAACGAAACAAAACACAGTTCAACTAATTATAGGAACAATAGGAACACAAAGGTTCAGCAAAACGAAGAATAAAAGGAAGCAGTGAGAACAATAGGAACATAAATTATACATAAGTGGTAAATTCATACAAGCCACAATAGAAACATACGAGATTACGAGTACGGAGTACCATACATAACATAAGTTTATCTTGCCATAATAGAAACACATATTTATTATTTAAAAAACTCAAGAAGGATTTCTGCTAATGGTGAGCTTTGATCAAACATGTTGATTATTAAATATCATTTGAAGATACTTAAACAATATCCGAGGGGAAGAACAACAGAAGCATTATTCTATGAATGGGAATTAGTATTACTTCAGACAGAGCAATGCCAATGCTAGGAGTTGGCAGCTATTCCTAAAATTTAAAAACAATATATATTCTACCATATACAATAGTGCAGACTAAGAAAGCATATGATGCATGACGTTGCTGCCATTATTACTGCAATGCAGGCACCAACATAGCTCATCAATCTCCTGCAGAGATCAAAATGCTAATTTTCACCAACATGTTTCATGAATCAATGACCAATGCCAATACTTTTTAACATGAACAAACAGTGAGCAATGAGCAGAAAAACACTTCACCTTTTCAGTGAGTGGCTTCTTTGGAGGTTTGTAGCTCTTCTTGGAAAGCCGAAACAGAAACACTATAACAACAACAAGAAGCCCTTCAACAACCAAGTGCCCTGAAAAATCACATCATCACTAGATGTCAAACACTATGACCAACACCATCACCACATCATAAGTCCGTAGTTGATGGGCAGAAGAGGCTTACCATCAATATGAACACCGAAGACGACGGCACAAGCAAGAGGGGCGTCGAATGCAGGCTCGGTGGTGGATAGGATCTTAGGTGAGGGTCTAAGGCGGCGGCGGAGGAGGGCGTCTCCGGCGAGCGGCGCCGGGGGAGATGGCGAGATCAAGGGGGCCTAGGGCACAAGGATTGCTGGGTTGGAGGTTGGGGACGGCTCGGCGGTGGATGGGATCTCAGGTGAGGGTCTAAGGCGGCGGCAAAGGAGGGCGTCTCCGGCGAGCGGCGCCGGTGGCGGGGAGACGGCGAGATCGAGGGGGGCCTAGGGCACAAGGGTTGCTGGGTTGGAGGTTGGGGACGGCTAGGCGGTGGATGGGATCTCAGGTGAAGTTCTAAGGCGGCGGCGAAAGAGGGCGTCTCCAGCGAATGGCGCCGGCGACGAGGAGACGGCGAGATCGAGGGGGGCCTAGGGCATGACTGCACGAGGGTTGGTGCCTTGGTGGGTTGGGGCTCTTCCGGTCTTCCCGTTGCTTCGACGCCTCGGGAGACGGGAGCCTGATCGATTCGCATGGATGCCCCTGGGTGGTGCCACTGGTGCGTGAGGCAGGCGCGGTGCACTGCTGGGGCAGTTTTGGGATTTCACGTGGACCCCCAGCCCCCAGGCGCGACTCGGAATCTCGGATTTTCGCAAGGCGGGGGATGTTTGAAGTTTGTTTCGCCGTTTTGTTTCGGATATTTATTCGGATTTCATTCGGATAATATCCGATTTACCGAATACCGAAGTTATTCGGTCGAATATTAACTATACCGAATCCGCTACCGAATCTGTCTACACGTATCCAAAACTGAATTCGACTGGATACCAAACTAGTTTACCGAATTCACTACCAACCGGATTCGGTATCGGATCGGTCGGGAAAAACCCAACCCGTTTGCACCCCTACCCATGTGACGGAGCAAGGGAAAGGGAAATTATCTAGTCAAGGGATATGCATGCAATGTGAGCCCACGTGACAGAAATTCCAAGTCAAGGCTGTGTTCCGTTGTTGAGTCTTTTTTTTGTTCAGTCGGACTCGGTTTCCTTCGGCCGGAAAAATTTTAGATGGCCTTAAAAGTCTTGTTGGGTGCGTGTGCTAAAGAGAGACCACGAACAGAGAAATCAATCTACTATTTTTTTTCCAGAGAGCTATATACTTTGTTCCTCCTAGGGTTTGGCATATGATTGTAATCTAAAGGGGAATCGGGCGTTCTTCCCTGTCGTTCTTGTGTTTCCTTGTGATTGGCCGAAGCGATGATGTGTCTACTTGGTGGCCGGGTAGATAGGATCACGAGCGTGTGGTTGGGCGAATTTTTTTATCACAGATTGCTGTTCTAACAGTGGTTGGCACCATCGATTCGTCAGGTTACACAAATCCAAATTATCTCCATCGATCTACGCCGTAAAGATCGATCAATTCCCCACATCACCATGTCAGTCACCTCAACGGGCCTCTGCACCATGACGTCGTCGTCGGCAACGTTGGCCGCCTGCCCTGTCGTGGTGTCTCGGTAAGTGCAGCTCACCTTGAGAAGGTGGGTGACGTCGTATGTAGCTTCGGCTCTTGGCAAGTCCACGAACAGCAAGAAGCGCCTCTCCTCGTCAGCGTAGAGCTCGCCAACGTCGACCGAGGCGGCGAGGCGGTGCGGCCGTCCGCGTTGAGCGGTTCTCGTAGCAGCCGGAATTGATCTTCCGCACGCGCATGCCCGGGTGCAAGCACGTCACGACAATGCAGGCCTCCTGCACGGCGACTGAGAGAAGTCCGGCCACCGATGCACTGCGCGAACGAGTCCTGGATAACCGCCTAGTTCTCGATGAAGGAAAACGTGCCGCCTGTTGCCTCCACGATGGTGTGCATGGCAGCCGCATCATGGTCGTTGCCGAACCCAACCGTGTGGATCGGCGTAGGCCGGTTGCTGGCGCCAGCGCGCGTGAACGAACAAGGCACGAGGTCCATGTAGTTTGTGCGGTTTCCGCGTCTCGGCACGATGCACGTGTCCTGCCCGTCCGGGAGAAGGATGATACTGGCGACAGTGTTCTTGTACTGGCGGTCGCCGAGCACCTGGGCAGCCACACGGAGGCCCTCGCCGATGTTTGTGGAACCGTTTGAAACGAGTGACTCTACGGCGCGCTTCGGCGAGGCCTTGCCATCGTCTGACATGCGCATGAGATGAACCACACGACTCGCGTTAGTCGAGAAGGACACGCGATTGGCGGGGCTGAGATTGTCGATGACGAACCCCATATGTCTTGCTTCAGCAGCGCCAGCTTGCGACCCATCATGCTGCCGCTGACGTCGAGCACCGTCACGAGGTCGAGCGAATGGCGCTCCGACACGATGGCCCCGGGCGCCTTGGCGGGCACGAGCACTGCGAAGTTGTCACGGGAGTACGGGACACGTCCCTCGCGACGGCCGGGTAATCGCAGTGCGTCTTGACTGTAGGAACTGAAGCTTAATTTCGGCTTGGAACAACGCAATCTCCGGCCACGTACGTCGGCGACGACGTGAATCTTGAAGCCCTTGGCCACCGCCCGTATTGCGGTTCTACGGCTTCTTCCTGCACCACACGAAGTAGAGGGTACGTGATGAACACACAAACACACATACGCGAGAGGAAGTTGTAGTCGGCTTGCTGTTCTGAATGGATGCTCCATCATTTCTTATTTCCTTGAGCCATTTAACATGACTTAACATCAGTTACGCACAGGCATTTCCTCCTGCGAAGCATTGCGCTGCCTGCTTTACACGGAATCGCTGCGACGTTCCGGCAACCGGCGCGTACGTATGTATAAATAGTAACTGTATACATGAACAGTGCCATACACGCACAGGATTAAGTCTATCATTTCACCTCCTAATCCCGTGCCACTGCTACCACACCCAACTGCTGTCGTTACTCGCTCGAAATTGAGCCCGGCACCCCGAAACCGCCGCTGCACCAGCCGCCCCGCATGGTGCCGTCGTACGCGCTGACCACCTCGACTTCTGCCTGCATGCGCATGCCGCCCGGCCATCGTGCGCCACTGGCCCGATGCCGTTGCGCGCTGCCTTGCCGTCCCATAGTCGGCCTCGCCCTCGGTCGCACGCCGGCCCGCAGTCGCACCCGCGTCCGCACGTGCGTGCCGCCCGCGTGCGGCCACCTCCACTCAATCCCCACTCGGCCACCGCTCGGAGTAGCTACGTCGAAAGCCACACTGCCACTGCACTTGAACCAGCCTGCAGTCGCTCGGCCCTGGCGCCGGCCCCGACCGCTCGGAGCCGAACCGCTCATGCCAGCGCCACGCATCGTCGTTTGCATGTGCCAGGAGCGAAATCGGTCGAGCGAGCGTGATGGAGATCTCGTACAGTCGATTTGCCGATCGCCGTACCTTGGCGAGAAGCTTCCTCCTCGGATCGCGCACTCGCAGTACGCCGTCCTCGATCAACACTTGACGCCCGACCTCGTTGAGTTGTCCCAAGCTAATGATGTTGCTGCGCAGACGTGGGATGAAGTGCACGTCCGACAGCAGAAGATGGTGTTCACCCCCTGCAGCAAACATAATCGTGCCGCGCTCGAGGATGTCCACCATTGATCCATCGCCGAACTTTACCTTGCCCGCGATGTCGCGGTTCAGCTCGGAGAAAGCCGCGCCGTTTCCCGTCATATGGTTCGACACGCCCGTGTCGAGATACCACACGCTGTCGTCCTGGCCGTCGGTGTGGTTGTCAGTGTCACCCAACTGCACCATCGCACATTCTTCGTTGAGGAAGAACCGTCCGCCGATGTGCACAGGTGCAGCACGCTCTGGAAGCCGCGCGGGCTCCGGTGAAAGAGAGACCACCTGGGCCATCAAGAGGGACGGCTCGAAGTCATCGTCCACCTTGGCTAGTAGCGCTGCGGCCGTCGCCTCGTCTCTCTTCTTCTTCCGGCACTCCCGGGCCCAATGCCCAGTTTTCCTGCAGTATTTGCACGTATCCTTGTCGATGACCTTGCTGCCATCGTCCTTGCGTGCGTCATCGGTATCGCGCTTGGGTGGCTGCGTGCCGCGCTGTGGCAGGACCGAGCCGCCGCTCGTACCACTTCCGCTGGCGCCAGCGCTGCCGACATGCGCTCCCTCCTCGTCGCGCTTGCATTGGCGACGGATGAAATCCTCCTCCTTCGACGAGAGAAGCAGTCGACAACCAAACTCTGCGGCCACTGCTCGCGCGTTGAGCCACTGCTCCACGGACCGGAGACGGCCCATGACCTCCTCGATGGACAACTCCTTGATGTTCAGCAGCGTCTTGGTTGAGATTGCGACCTGCATGAACCGATCAGGGACCACCTGGAGAAACTTGCGAACAACCTCGGCTTCGTCAATCTCGTCACCGAGAAGACGTAGATTGTTGGCGAGGCCCGCAATTCGCATTGAGAAGTCATCAACGTTCTCGCCTTCCTTGAAAGCGATGTTGTTGAAATCGCGCCGAAGCTTCTGCGCGTTTGCCACACGCACTCGCTCGACGCCCATCCGCATGACCTTGACCGCCTCCCACGCCTCTTGCGCAGTCTCCTTGCTGCCGATCAAACTCAGCATCTCCGTCGGGACCGAGCGAGCAATCGCTGCTAGTGCCAGCAGATCCTTGCTGTACACGACGTCGCCGGGTTCAATTGCGCCCCACAGGCCTTGTGCCTGCAAGTTGATGCGCATCATCACCACCCACTCCGGGTAGTTTGTCTTCGTCAGCATTGGGTATTGGACAGACGCCGCTGACTCCTTGATGAAGCGCTTGATGACAACTTCGCCGCCGCGGTAGCGCCCTCGGCGCGGCGCAGGCGAGTGCGATACCCGTCATCGGGGAGGGGGTGATGGCGAACGATCACCACCGCCAACAGGAACCGATCGGACGGACATGATGGCTCTGATACCACTTGTAGAAACCAAAGCTTAATTTCAGCTTGGAACAACGCAATCTCCTGCCACGTACGTCGGCGACGACGTGAATCTTGAAGCCCTCGGCCACCGCCCGTATTGCGGTTCTACGGCTTCTTCCTGCACCACGCGAAGTAGAGGGTACGTGATGAACACACAAACACACATACGCGAGAGGAAGTTGTAGTCGGCTTGCTGTTCTGAATGGATGCTCCATCTTTTCTTATTTCCTTGAGCCATTTATACATGACTTAACATCAGTTACGCACAGGCATTTCCTCCTACGAAGCATCGCGCTGCCTGCTTTACACGGAATCGCTGCGACGTTCCGGCAACCGGCGCGTACGTACGTATGAACAGTAACTGTATACATGAACAGTGCCATGCACGCACGGGATTAAGTCTATCATTGACCGCCAAAGCACCAAGGGTCACCGCCACCGCGGCTGCGTCTTGGACGTCCTAACCACCGAGCAGCCCACGCGCCGGATCCACCTGTTCGTCGTCGTCGTAAACTCGAGGCTCTGCATTGTCGGCATATTCAGACGGTGATGGTGGCGTCGGCACATGGCGCCAACGCGTGTAGCGGGGGCGGCATCTGCACAGCAGGTTCAACGCGTCGATGGTGAAGAATGAGCCGGCGAGCTTGGGAGGAGACAACATCCCGAGGTTGAGGTCGTAGATATGAACATTGCTGCCATGTCAGTGAAGTACACAGCTTGCCTTGGTGGAAGGCGACCCTGTCGACTCGGGCGCGGCTGGTGAGGTAGCACCGTCCAGGCGCCATGTCCGGGCCGCCAGAAGAGGTAATCCTGCCCTAGCGCATGGTCGCCTCGATACCGGCTAGCGATCGCCGTCTAACCTGCGGGTGGCGACGCGACCGGGTCGTCGGTGAGGAAGATCTGGGAGACGGAAGGGAGAGGCGGAAGCGAGATCTCCGTGTGGGAGGTGGGCTTAGGGATACCGCTGGATAAGGTATAGGTAACTTATATTTATACTTAATTTTATTCATATCTATTTAAAATGATATTATTCATATCTAAATAAAAAAGAGTATATCCAATGGGTTGAGATAAACCTAGTGGGTAAAGGAAAAGAAAAATTGGGGGATTAAGTCAAAGAGGTTTATAAATGAAGTTTTTATAAAACTTCGATATTTAGAATTTCAGCCATGCATTCACATCATAAAAGTTTTCTGAAATCAATTGAAATTTGTTAGAGATAACTCTGCGTGTAGAGGAGCTACTGTATGCAAATTGACAGGGCTAGACGCACACGTGGATCCCACATACTTTTATAGTGGATCCCACATGTTTTTATAGGAATTTTTACGAAATTGACTAAATTTTTTTAGAAATAATTATGTGTGTAGAGATTTAGATAAAAGTAATAGACACCCTAGGTGGGTTCCCAAAGCACGGGCCGCGTAGGCGACCTCACGTAGTCCACCAGCCGCGGGGCGTGCTGCATAGGGCTGTAAAAAAAGCTCGAAGCTCGCGAGCTACTCGAGTTCGGCTCGTTCTAGGTTCGATTGGAGCTCGGTTCGAACTTTAAACGAGCCGAACTCGAGCTTGATCTCGAGCTTGCGAGCTTCACCGAGCCGAGCTCGAATAGGTCGCGAGCCCCGATTCGAGCTTAAATAGTAATACATATTAATTCTTACCGAGCTTACTCGAGCCGAACTCGAGCTCGAGCTTGTCTTATTATTGAAATATAGTGTGTATTTGAATTATTTTGACTATTATCGAGTTTTGATGGACCATGTGGAGGTGACCACATGTTTATGATGAGTAATCGACAATTTTGTGCAAAGATTGAGTTTAGTTTGAGTGATTTGTGCTGGGTCGGCATTTGGCGCAGTCGGGTATAGTTGGACGGTCTAATTGCATATTCGTCTTCCCGATTGGTCGTTTAGGCGAGTTTGTGCTTCATTGATGTTATTTATGCTTTCATGTATCGAACAGTGCTATTTGAGGTGTTTCTTGTTTGTGATGACTGCAGGACGTCGAGGCGGAGTCGTGACGAGACACGAGGTGACCGGACTAGGCGCAGGTGGCGCTGAGGTCAGAACGGTCGGGATGTATCGAACACGGCGGAGACTCGAGGTGGTTGCGAGGCTTGGATGACAAGGAACGCGGAAGCTTCCCGGAAGGTACAGGAGGGGCGAATTGGTGATTTCGCGAGGCTGCAAAAGCGGGAGCGGGTTTCGTTCGGGATTTCGCGGGCATAACGGGTTGGAGACCCGTTAGCCAAAGGCTATATAAGGAGGAGGTGCCTCCTTGCGGCTGCATGCATTCAAGGGTTTGAGAGGTTGGTAGGGCTTACTTTAGTCAAAATGACATTTGGATAGGTTGTTTTGCTTTAGGTTTTAGTTGGTGAGGCTTTAGTTGTTGAGAGTGGGTGGAGGAGGCAGAGGGCTGTTCTGCCCTTCTCTGTGTTCGTGTGTTTCTTGAGTGTTCTTGAGAAGCATGTAGTGTATCCCTTTGATTCCAAGCATGTATGGGGTTGTAGGGATGACATGAGTTGATGCTCTATGTAATCATGTATCTCTTATCCTCAATATCAATCTGAGATGGTTTTATTTGAGTTTGATTGAGTACTTGAGCCTCTTCTGTTTTCCTGTTCTTCGTAGCCCTCTCTGTTGATTTCTTGATATTTTCGTTTTTGTGTTGTTTCTTGCTGAGAAGGCCCAAAATGGGTTGCTCTGTGATGGGAATAGGTCTCAAGATCATTTGACTGGTTTCTCCCTAGAGCAAAGAGAATCAATCAAGGATTTTTCATTTCTCAGCTTCCTCTGTCTTTATTTTCTTTCTAAGGTTTTGGTGTAAATCTTAATTCCCTTCATGAGATGCATGAAACTTAGCATGATAAGCCCTGAGGCTATTAAGTAGCTATCCTCAAAGTTTCATGAGCAGAGGTTCAAGGATTATTGAGCAATTTGGATTTTTGGTTCAGATTTTGCAAAAGTTCAGTTTTTGTCAAAATCTAGAATTCTTGCTCTTGGGTTGTTTCTCTTGGTCTCCCAGTCTTTGTATGCTATTTAGTTCATATTCTTACAGTTCTGGGCTGAGAAAAACCATTAGCAACCTTCAATTTCTCTGCTGCTTTGAAGTCTCCTTTTGCTGTTTGAAAATTTGCTGCTGTATGCTCTGAATCCCGAGGGCCGGTCAGACCGGTAGTTAAATGGCGGTTGGACCGGAGCATGGCCGGCGGTCTGACCAGCGGGTTGGGACCGGTCAGACCGGAGTTCAAGAGGCGGTCTGACCGCCCAGCCCATGGCGGTCAAACCGGCTTGAAGGTTTTTGCAGCTCCTATGTTTTTGATGCTTTGTTTCTGTGGTTTGTCTTCCATGTTGTTTCTCTTGTGTCTTAAATCTCTCCTTTGCATGGGTGCCTTGTAAGATCTCTCAGAGAACTTAAAAGTCCATCTTTTCATAGATTTTATATGTATCGAAGAGAGGATTTGAGTTAGTACTTTGGGGGATTTTTTTAAAAGTCGACATTTACCCCCCCCCCCCCCGCTTCTGTCACCATTTCGGTCCAACAAGTTTACTAGAGCCGAGCTCGAACTTAAAATTTTCTTATTATTGAAAAATAGTGTATAATAAATTATTTTAATTGTTATCAAGCTTCAACGAGTCGAGCTCAAGGCCTACTCGAGCTTAGGCCGAGCCAAGATCGAGCCTAGATTCAGGCTCAAACCTTAACTCGAGCTAGGCTCAAGCTTCTACCGAGCTCAAGCCTGGAAGGCCAAGCTCGGCTCGTTTACAGCTCTAGTGCCGCAGCAGTAGGGGTGCAAACGGGTCGGGTTAATCCCGACCGATCCGGCACCAAATCCGATTGGTACCGAATCCGATTGGTACCGAATCCGAAGAAAAAATATGGGTTAGGATATGGTAACAGCAATATCCGTCCGAATCCGATACGTCTTCAAGTTTGATTTCAGGTTAGTGCTACTATTTGACGTTTCATTTTCTTTTGCAATGGTAAAATAAAATCTTCCACATTAGCTATTAAGTAGTAACATCAAGTTTTTGACAGTACGTCCTCCTACTCCATTTGCTGTACTGCATGCATTCCTTACAAACGGGTTAATCCCGACCGATCTGGCACCGAATCTGATTGGTACCGAATCCGGAGAAAAAAATATGAGTTAGAATATGGTAATAATAACATCCGTCCGAATTCGACCCGTTTGCACCCCTACGCAGCAGTGAGGGAAGCGGAACGGGGCGTCCATGGACGCCGCGCGCCGCGAGGGAGCCGCCAAATGGAGTAGCGGCCGATGGGGCTGATCGTGCGCCAACGGGCGGGGCCGTGTGGGCGTCCCGCGACGACCCACGGGCACCAGGCGGTCAGCCGGTGCACACCTGTCGGATGCGGAGGTGCTCGGCGTCGCCGGGAGGGAGGACCAGCCGCCGCCGCGTGCCATTGATTTCGATCCTGATTTATGGTAAAGGAAAGGTTAAGGTGCTCCGCCTTTTCGGTTGTTTGTTGTCGTTATAGTGCTAGGCTTATCCCAGAATCGTTCGGCAAGCACAACTCAACTCTTATCCGTTGGATTTTATACTTGAGCTCACACGCGGCACGCGCTATGGCAAAAAAAAATCCCCCCTTGCAACTGATCATAGTACCAGCAGTGAAAATTATAGGTTTCTTTTAGAAAGTTCCTGTAAACCATTTGCCATCTTTTATGAGGAATTCAGGCCTTCTGCTTTGGACCTGTGATCAGATAATCCTGCAAGTGCGAGAGTACCGTTGCTGGCCTTGCATAGCTGTTCTCAACATCCAAAGTACACAAGCTAACAAGCCACATAGTTCAGGAACACCGCCACCCACGTTGTCATGTTAATAAATGGAATCTCACTAGGCAGAGAGGACCACAAAAACTATGAACTGGAGTGCAGAAACAGAAAGACAATTGACACAGAATGTACAAAGTTCTGATGCATCTGTGATTCTTTACAGGGCTGACAGGCATATATAAAGTATCCTGCTACCTCTGGCTGTTAGCTACTTCTGGCTGTTCAAAGTTTACCTCTGAAGTAGCTAATAGCCCTTCAGGAGAAAAAAATTCCTAAATTGTTTTGTGCATACAGCCAAAATGTACAACTATTTACAGGGAAAACATACAAAACTTTTCAAGTCAACCGCGCGTAATGCGAGCTTTGTGTGCTAGCCATATTCGAACTGTACGGTCGTCACTTGCAGAAGCCAACATATGCGGCTTAGCAGGGTTCCAGCTTACACAATTGACAGTCAATGAGTGCCCATATAAGACCTTTATTGGTGTTTCAAGGTGTCTTTGCCAAATGTAGACCTGCCCATTATTTCTACGCATTAGCAAAAGGAAAAAGCTCAACAAGAACAAAATAGATTTAAGCAATTTCAATTTAATTCATATTCAGTATTCAAAGTTGGATGTTTGTATCATGTATTTCTGTAAATAAAGTTATGCAACCGGTGAACCTGAACATCAATCAAATTATGCACACAAGATTGCCCTGATTTGTTTACTGTAGGCTGCTCCTTGCACATTGGTACAGGCCAACCAATGTGAAGTCTGTGCTTCCTCTTCATATGAACTATCAATCACAGTGCTGAATTAGCAACTGCGAACCAAAGCCATGCAGTCAGCATAGTAGGAAGACCTTCAGCATTACTGGTATTTCAGGTACAGTTGAACTCCATTTATGGCTTTGTGCCATGTTAAAGAGGTACATGGACATAATTAGCTAACCTGCAATCATAGTTGTTACGGCTTCGCTTAGGCATCCAGTCGCCCAGAGTTGGACGCCGAGGTCTCCCGCCTAGCTTTTCCAGTCGTGGTGGCTCGTCGGAGCCGGAGGGCCAACACAGGTGCGGGCCGGTGGCACGGAGCGCGGAGGAGGCGGTCAGGGTGGCCAACTGGAGTGGCGGGTCGAGGTGGAGGTGGTGTCAGGGTGAGCCCGAGGCGGCGGCAGCCGAAGGAGAGGCGAAGCTGACCAGAGGCGGCTGGGGTGGCCGATGGCAGCGGCAGGTCGTGGTGGCATCGGCGTCACGTCGGGTCCAAGGCCGTGGCGGCATCAGGCGGGAAGAGGGGTCAGAGCTGAGGAGGCAGGTTCAGGAGCCAGGAGGCAGAAAGAGAGAGAGAGAGAAGGGAGAGCCAGCGATGGCTTGGCTGTCGGCCGAGCAGAGCAAGAAAAACAGAGGAAAGAGAGAGAGAAGAGAGAAGGACTGGCTTCAGCAGAGAGCCATATGTGTAGGGGAAATTTAACTATTTGCCACTCTTATCAATGCCACATATCCAAATGCTACTCTCTTCATTGCAATTAATTTTTTGCCACTCTCGAGCCTCGTGGCGCCTAATCACCGCCTAGTCGGCGCCATGTCGCGCCGCGCGCCCTCCCGCTGCGCCGCGCGCCTCCCGCCGCGCCGCGCGCCTCCCGCTGCGCCCTCGCCGCGCCTCCCGCCGCGCCGCCACGACTCCTCTCCATCCCACCGAAAGCAATCGACCTCATCGCCTCAATCGTCGGCGAGCCGAGCACCGCTCAAACTCGGCGACCATCCAGTCGCCACCCGAGCCATTAAAATCTAATTGCCGCCACCACACCACCTCCGGCTCACCACGAAGACAATCCCACCTCGCTGGAACACCTCCTCGTCCGTAGCCCTCGCCACCGTAGCTCCTCCCAGCGCCGCCATCGCTGACGTTGCCGACCACCCTCTGGCGACCTTGGCCCGGCCGACGACCGCCATCAGCTTCACCGTCACACGGGAGGCACGCGCGCGAGCGCGGCGGGGAGGCGCGGCGTGTGCGAGCGAGGCGCGGCGCAGGCGAGGAAGCGCGGCGCAGCGAGGCGCGGCGAGGCGCAGGCGGGAGCGAGGCGCGGCGCGCGAGCGCGCGAGGCGCGCGAGGCGCGAGGCGAGGCGCGCGCGGCGCCGACATGGCGCCGACTAGGCGGTGATTAGGCGCCACGTAGGCTTGAGTGGCAAAAAATTAATTGCAATGAAGAGGGTGGCATTTGGATATGTGGCATTGATAAGAGTGGCAAATAGTTAAATTTCCCTATGTGTAGTTGTGTACATGTGCATTTGCAATTAACCCCTACAGAACATACAAGATAATTTGTGCTATTATGTTGGATGGTTATTTAATTTAGGTTATATAAGGTATTATTTGTATTTATTACTATTGTCTAACTATCACAATGGCAGACGTCTAGTCGACTAGGCATCCAAGCGCCCTGGTCTCGCCGTGACTTGCCGAAGCACCGTGACAACCATGCCTGCAATATTTACCATAGTTCCTCATAGAAAAGGCACAGTGCAAGTCAAACCACCTGGCGAATGGTGCTGCTTTATGCTAAAATATATGTCATCTCTTGTTCCCACCTATTGGCTCATGCGTGGGATGTTGGTTATATTGCATATGCGTGTCCGATCATGGAATTTAGGCATGAAGTTAAAAGGGAAAAATGGATATGGCTAAGATTTTCTTCAAAAGCAAGATTAAATTCTAAATTATACCTGTGAATCCTCACTGCCACTAGCAATGAACAAAGAGTCCGATCCCCCAAAGCAAGATCTAATCACAAACTTTCCTTGCTTGTGCCCCTTGAATGTATCCGGCACAGTAGAACTTTCATTTATATTCCACAAATGAATTTCCTGGCTATTAAGGTTGACAATCATCAACCGTCCATCGCCAGAGAGAGAAAGAGATGAAATTGTCTGCTGCTCAGGAATTCTCCATTCCCGCCCCTTTGGAAGTTCTCGGATCCAGATTTCGTTAGAACATACACAGATTAGATGTTGGCCATCAGGTGTCACAGCAATATCACTGACTTTAGGTATTCTCACTCCGGCCCACGCTTCCAGTTCTTGACCTTCTAGGTCACAAGTGAAGATCCTATTTGGAGAACTTTCAGGCTCAGAACTGGCACACACTATTTTCTCCGAATTAGGAAACCATGCACATGAAGTGATGATGTGGTCCATTGAAGCCCCGAATTTAAGACTGCATTCACCAGTATCAACATTCCACAGTTTTAAAGATTCTCCAATACCACAAGTGAGAAGCATTCTGTTGTTTGGGCTCCAGGCAACAAAAGAAATAGGATTTTGGTGACCCTCGAGGCAGTGCTTCTTGGTTATTGTATCATCTTCTTCCACCTAAAATCCTCTCTGGGTGTTAGACATGACAAGAATTTGAAGTTGTAATGCAAAAAAAAGAAATGAACACAAACATAGCTAAAGGGTAGTCAAAGAATGCATATTATCAGTCACCCTTGATACCTTTAGAAGAGCTATAAAAAATCATTAAAATTCAAAAGGGTGTATTCCTCATAACCTCACACCTCAATAGTGTTTTCACCTAATAAAAAATGTATTTTTCAATTTACATACATCTTCATCTCCCCTCTAGCTTTAGAATATGCAGCATCAATGATAATCTAACAAAAGAAGGAACATTAGCAATGCAGCTAGGATTCTAGCACAACTTACAATGTGTGCAAGAGAACTATCAAGTGTCATCTGTTATGAATATTGTGTGTATTGATATGAGACCCAAAAGGCCATATATATAGGAGAGTACAAGAGGATATGTCATATAGAGATAAGGCATATATGGAATAGAATACAACTCTATCTCCTAATACAACTCTATCTCCTTAACACCCCCCTCAAATGCAAGGCGTATGCAATAGCGTTGCATTTGAAAAAGGGTGAACACATAAACAAGAAAAATCCGAAGTCCGAGTCTTGATGATGTCGTCGTTGCGTGCATCCTTTGAATAAACTGTCAAATCAAACCGAAGAGGAATATATAAAAGCATGACGGCGCAGATCGAAGTCCGAGATGGCGGCGGCGTAATGCACAAGAAGCGCAACAAAGGCGCAGTGCAAAAGAAGCACGACGGCTTTAGAAACTCGGGGCGGCGGCTTAAAGAGAAGCGGCGGCATCATAACGACTTCTACGATCTGCACGTGGCTCAGAGAATAGAGCAGCGGCTGCTGTCATGCAAAAAAAAATCCTACACTTCTATGACTGACAATAAATTTGTAGACACGCACGGCTTAGACAAACTAAAAATTAGAGACTACAGACTTAGATGAATGTAGCGGAAAACTCACGAGAAAAATGACTGAAACGCTGACTCACGAAAAAATAAAAGACTGACTAAATCAGACACTAAAATGGAAAACCCCCCTTAAAATCCCCCTTCCCCTCCATCTCTTTCTTCACACCCGATCCCCCGCTCGCTCTTCACGCCCGCGCGAGACACGGGAGGCGGTAGGACGCGCGGGGGAACGTGCGCGTCGGAGGCCCTCGAGAAGAGCGGGCGCGGGGAGACGCGGCGACGGCGATGAGAGCGTTGAATCCGGCGGCGGAGAGCCCTGATCCGAGGCGGCGAGACGCGGCGCAGCGAGAGCTCGAATCGGCGGCGAGAGCCGGATCCGAGGCGCGCGCGGTGGATCCGGCGGAGTCGGCTGGCGGCAATGATCGAGGCGGCAATGGCGTGGATCCGAGGCGGCGTCGGCCGGATCTGGGCGGCGACCCGAGAGTGGCGGCGGCAGAACACCCCGGCGTGGAGAGTCTCCAGGCGGCGACAAGCCAATGAGACCTGCCGGATCCGGAAGAGGAGCGTAGACACCGGATCCGGACAGGACAGTGGCGTCCTGTCGTCGAAGAAGCCCGAGGAGGAGCGGTTGCCAGCGGGGAAGACCGTGGCGCCGCCGGCCGAGACGGGCCGGAGACGGCCGGATCCGGCATGGAGGAGGCCGGATTGGGCGGTGCGGCTTCAGATCCGGGGAGACGGCGACCCAAAGGACGGGCGGCGGCGGCGGTCTTGGGTTCTTGTCCGAGTCTTCTCCCGGCGAGCGTGGAGGCGACGGCCGGCTCCCAGCAGTCGGCTTTGCGAGCGGAGAAGACAATGGGTCGAGCAGCCCATCAAGATGGCCGCCCCCGGGAGAGCAGATCGATCCTCCGGGGGCAGCAGCAGCGGAAGTAGATCGATGTAGATCGAGGTTAGGGTTTCAACCTAAGCTCGGATACCATGTTATGAATATTGTGTGTATTGATATGAGACCCAAAGGGCCATATATATAGGAGAGTACAAGAGAATATGCCATATAGAGATAAGGCATATATGGAATAGAATACAACTCTATCTCCTAATACAACTCTATCTCCTTAACATCATCAACTTCTTAACTCAAGATGTACAGACTAATTTTGTCCATGCACCCTTTGTACAAATGAAGTTCAATTAGCATAAATAGACCAGTACATAGTATCTTTCATGAGCCCCAAAGATCAACTTTATTAACTGCTGCATGGACTTAAGTGCGTAGTTCTACACTGACAGGAAAGTGTTGCATTCCTTTGCTCTAGACCAGAGATTGTAGCTGTGAGTGGGATAGATGAAGTCATCAGTCTTTTTCTCACCGCTTGGCACTCCTTGCCTCTCTGTGATTGAAACTGACTTAGAGAATTAGGGTTGAGAAAAGACAACTTTATTTCTTTCTTGCCTCTTCTGCACAAAAGCAGGTGGCTATATAAAGGGGATTATTGCCACAGGAACAAGACCTATTCAGCTACAACTCTTACTTGTTTAATTCCTATCCTATTCTTGCTAAAGATAGAATCATACTAAAGATAGAAAACCTTCATAATAGATAGGAACTAATAGAAAACCCACCATGAACTATGAGTGGATTCTTTTGGATTATAGTTTATGGTTTAAAATTTTGAATTTTGGCTGTTCGCGAGAGAAAAAATTGCCGTATGCGATTTGGCCGGTACAGCTAAACTCAATACACTTTTTACTACAATATTTCTGTTGATCCCGCATTGAAAAAACACACCGTTTGAAAACTAGTTACTGTAGCATAAACCATAAGTGGAAAAGAACTCAGCCAGAATATAACTCTATAGGAAGAAAACTTCCTAACAGAATAACTAACACTTAATGGAATCAGACTGAGGTTTTGGCGTCCTCTTGTAGAACTTGCCCCAATAAGAATCCGTAACATTTCCCCCCTCGTAAGGAAGCAGCTTGTTCCTGAGCTAAAAATCAGGATATTGTTGCTTGAAGTCTTTGAGAGAAATCCAAGACATATCCAACACAGACTGACCACACCAGCGAACTAAGAGTTCCCACTGCCCCTTATAAATCCTAGAGGGGACAACAGAGGATGTTCTAGGAATAACTCGACCATCGCACAAATTGGGCAGCGCAGGGAGGTCATTTGGAGAATCGACAAACTTTTTTAAGAGAGCCACATGAAAAACATCATGGATGCGTGACGCAAGAGGTAGCTAAAGTTTGTAGGCAACCTGGCTAAGTCGAGCAATAATTGGATATGGTCCATAAAATTTTGGAGACAACTTGGAGGCAGTTGAAATAATGCCCACAGCCTGACGTTGATGAAGCTTGAGCAAAACCCACTAACCCACCTCAAATTCAACCTCTCGATGATGAGTGTCATATTAATTCTTTATACGTTGCTGAAATTGTAACAAGCCACGGATTTCCGCTAAAAACTCATCACGGGAACACAATGTAGCTTCGACTGCTGGCACTTGAGTAGACCCTGCTTCATGTGGAATAATAGCTGGAAGGGAACGGCCAAAAACAACTTCAAAAAGAGTGGTATGTAAGGCAGAGTGATATGAAGAATTACAGCAGAATTTTGCCCGTGGAAGCCACTGAACCCATTGGCAAGGCCTATCTCCACTGAGACAATGAAGATACATCTCAATGGTACGATTTACAATCTCAGTTTGGCTATCCAATTAGGGGTGAAAAGCTGCAATCATATTAAGGGGGCGTTCATATTGGCTTCTGCTTCAGGCTTCTTCCTGAAGAATTCAAAAGCCAATATAAACACTTAGCTTCTCAAAGCCAATATAAAAGCCAGTTCATTCTGCCACTACTATTCATTTTCAGCCAAAAGTCACCAGCCACAGCCAACACGAACGCCCCCTAAGAGTAACACCAGCCAAACGAAATAATTCCTTCCAGAAGTGACTAGCAAAGATGGTATCTCAGTCACTCACAATGTAGTTTGGAAAACCATGCAACCTCACAATATAGTTAATTGTAGTACATACTATACCGTTCATTTATATCGGCAAAAGCCGCACATGAGTTTTAGTTACTCTGTAATATCTCGCATGAACCCAAAAGCCATAAGCCACAGCAAAAAACCATAAGTCTCAGTCAAAAAAGAAGAGGCCCATGCTAACGACTAGCAAAACTGCTAACATCTACTCCATGATGGTCTAAACTTTTAAAACATCAAACAACACTTGATTTGCACAATTTCTCAACTTTAAGGATGGCATGGCCAACATGCTAAGTGGCTAGGGGCATACTATGAGCCAAAGCACAAATGAGAGAAAGATGAATATTTTTCCTATTCATTTTCTTCTTTGATACGCTCCCCACCTAAACAGACTATATGTTTTGGTACGGACATATTCTAGTTATCCAAATGGTTTTTCTCCAGCTGTTGGTATAGTTAATCAGTAAAAGGCACTAGTACTAAACAAAAATCATCAATGAAAAGCATCTACAAATTAGTTTATTTCCAAAATCCAGAATTGAAGGACCTCCTTGAAGAAATTTTGTCAACCACGCAAACAGTTTTAGGCAACAATTGGCCAAACATATTTGTAACAAGGATATCTGACAGACTCAACGGTGTGTTGAACTTCTATTCATAATCAGATTCAGCACATCCAAAGAGTGTCCATAATACAGTTGTGTCGCAATTGTAACTATACTTCTTAAGTTTAGGCAATAGGCAGTCCTCCAAGAGTTCAACTGAACGAGTATCGTAGTATAAGTAGACCAAATGCACTAAGCGTATCTGCAACTCTGGGAGTTTGGAGTGAACTCTGTATTGCTAAGTGGCAATGCTCCAACAGTTCAATATTAGTATCAAAGTGAGACAATGCATTCACTGTATTTGTTATTCTATGATGTCAAGTTTAGCCATGAGCACAGCAATCAGACTATGTTTACTGTGGCATGAGCCTGAAGGTTGTGGTTCGGAAGTGGGTAAAATGATAAGATTCTATATAATCGGCAATGAGCTGACTTCTAAACCACCAGAATAACAAGATAAAGTTGTGATATCATTTACTCGAACAACACAGCACATAACCTTTTCAGGTCACTGCTTGGGTGTGTAAAACCATACCTTCCATATGATGGCTGTGCAATCACTCGAAGATGATGCCAAGTAGTTCCCATCATTTGAGAACCTTACAAACCAAACTTCATTTTTATGATCACATAATATCTGCAAACAGGCATTGAAGTGTCAAATATCCATCTTTGCAATACAGCCCCAGTCCCCAAGCATGAAATCTCTTCAGTGCTATACATTCCTGAAAGAATACATAAAAGAGTGTACCTGAATAGTCATCCCCTTTTGACAGAAAAATAACCTTGAGTATCTTGATTTTTAAATATCTTAAACCATAACCAATTCATTTAGGATTTAGCAATGGTTGAAAATCCACAGAAAACCCCTACCAACAGTAAGTTTCATGTGAATTAACAAGGTGGCTATGGGAAGTGTGATACAAGCAGATGAAGCACAATTTGACAACAAAAGTAGAAAATAATGGTTTTAACTATGCTGTTTACGATACTTTTTTATTTAAAAAAAGGGTTCAGGTGTAAAGATTCTAAAATGATCCAAATCCCAGCCTCATTGGAGGAAAAAAAATACACAATATTTTTGAAGAGTAACAATTCCCAGTTGCATGGTAATTTTATACTTCCAAAAGCCAACATGAGGAGGGATGACGCTGCAGATATAGCGAACATGATACAGAAGAAATTTAGCACTGAGATAAATGCCATACTGAAGTGCGTTCTGAAAACTAGTCAGAAGAATTCTCAGTATTCAAAATTGTACATTGATAACTCTAGTTTCTGAGTTTGGCAGTTTTGATTTCACATTCTTATAAACATTATAAGCTAGGACATTTGTTGGGAAACTGATAAAACAAACCAACAATTTCCAAAACTCCCACCTGCACACACTCGGAAGGGATATGCTCTTCATGGCACTTATGATCCTCAAACAGAGTGACCTCATCCGGCAAATTGTGATATATGCACGACGCAACCTGCTGAATAACCACACACTCCACCAAATGCTCAAGCCGCCCACATGGCACATGGAACCATGGTGGCAACGCCTCAACCAAATCCAAGAAAAGCCCAATCCTCCACTCAACCACGGCCTCTGGCGCAACCGCCCCCTCGCACGAGACCATTGCGCGTGCCAGCCAGTGCACACACCTCCGGTCAATGCCGAGAGGGGCAATCCGGCGCCAGAGCACCTCCCTCGCTAGCCGTACCCCCGAGTCGCCAATCCCCAGCAGCTCCAAGAAGTGCCCTCTCCACACCAGAAACTCAGCAACCGCGCGGTCCCTGTCGCCAATGCCCTTAAGCGAGCCAATAGTCGCCACGCACGCGTCCCACCGGCCAGACATTACGTCGAGCAGGAGGCGGTCGTGCTCCGGGGGGTACAGTGGCACACCGGACTCCGCCTCGAGTGCGGCGGCCGCCTTCTGGTAGCCGAGGGAGTACAGAGACTGTGCGATGACACGCACCAGCTCCTCGCGGTCGACGAGGCCGCGCGCGCGGACGCGGCGCGGGGTCGGCCCGGTCTGGGTCGCGGCATGGGAGACGGAGCTCTCGGGCAGGTCCATGGACGCGCCGGATTCGCCAGCTTGAGGGATTTTACGCCCCAAGCAATGGCCAAACCCCCAAAACAATCTGGGCTTTGGAGGCGAAAAGATCAAATTTGGAGGGCAATCCGTGGATTTGGGAAAAATATTGTCGGATCAAAATAGCCGGGAACGGAACAAAATTTCTGCTCTTCCGAGGGACTCAATAAGAACAGTTGGAAAATGATCAAAATTTGCGCACTCGCGGACAGAAAATGACAGAGACAACTCGAAATTTGGCGGTTTTCCTTCCCGGACCTGTGGGCGAAAACAGGTGGAAAATTTTGGGGACGGTGGCTTTCGAACAGGTGGGCTCCACGGCCCCACCGTCGTGTGCGCTGGAGACATCGAGCCGTCCGTTTGATAGTGTAGTTGAATCTGAACCGCTCGAGGTCGCTGGATTAGGATAGGATCGTTGTTGGGGCCCGAGTTGTTGTTTCTTCTTGGACATTCGTCAGCTGATAAGACTTGAGACTACTATATTATTGTTAAGGAACCGTTGCTGACGACCAGTCCGATCGATTTCTTTACTTTGAATAAAACAAATCAATCACAGAAGACAGAATAATAGATTGAACACAAAGAGAGGTAGAAAGAACTCCTGGTCTTTCTTTATTGTTTTCAATTGTATTAGTCTCTACAATATGCCGGTACAACAACCTATTTATAGTCTACGGTGGGGTGCACATAATGGACCAGGGCTGCTGGCCTGGATCCAGATTTCTCAGCACTCCCCCTTAGGCACTCACCCAACACGTTCATGCCTCGTTAAAACTCCATAAAAACCCAGTGCGAAAAATTTGGAGAAAGAGTACATTATACATGTGATACTGCGATACACGAATTGCCTTATTAAAAATCTTGGTCGAGAAACTTCAGGAAAACTCGTCAAGGAAAAAAGAATACAATCCTCCCAATTTCATTTGGTCTTCAGGATTTCATTTCTTTGGGTACTTAATCTTCGTGATCAAGATTTACTAGTGGGCTTAAGAGAATTCTTCCCTTGAATTCAGCACTTCTCTAAGTCTCATCATTCCAATTCCATGCACGCACTTTTCGAAACTAGATGCGGGGAATGACTTAGTGAATAAATCTGCTAGATTTTCACATGACTTAGTATGCAGTACTTTAATCTCGTCCATTTTTTGCAATTCATGAGCATAGAAGAACTTGGGGTTGATATGCTTTGTGAGATGACTCTTCACATAGCCCGTTTGCACTTGTACAACGCAAGCTGCATTATCTTCATAGATAATTGTGGGGGTTTGCACAATATTCAACCCACATGACTGCTGGATGTGGTGAATCATTCGGCGGAGCCAAGCGCATTCTCGTGCGGCTTCATACAGCGCTATAATTTCTGAGTGGTTCGTCGAAATAGCTATCAGGCTTTGCTTAGACGATTTCCAGGAAACTGCAGTTCCACCACACAGGAATACATAGCATGTTTGTGACTTTGCTGTATGTGGGTCAGACAGGTACCCAGCATCTGCATAACCAATCAAGTTTAAATCTTGATTCTTTCTGTAGAACAATCCAAGGCCCTTACTTCCTTGGAGGTATCGGAAGATGTCCTTTATGCCCTGCCAATACATTTTGGTAGGTTCTGCACTGTACCTTGCTAAGAGGTTCACGGCAAATGCAATGTCCGGTCTAGTGCAATTTGCTAAGTACATGAGCGCTCCCACTGCACTCAAGTATGGAAATTCCGGTCCCAGGACTTCCTCCCCCTCTTTCTTAGGTCGAAAAGGATCTTTTTCTTGCTGTAAAGACCTCCCTATCATCGGTACTTTCGATAGGAATGCATTCTCAAAGCCAAACCTTTCAAGCACCTTCTGATTGTAGGTCGCTGATGTACCAAGATTCCTTCAAGGACATGCTCAAGCTGCAGGCCTAAGCAGAACTTGGTCTTGCCCAAATCTTTCATTTCAAATTCTGACTACAAGTAGGAGCTTGCTTCTTTTATATCTTCTGCTGTCCCGATGATATTCAGATCATCTACATACACAGAGACTTACAAAATCCATTCCGGGATCGCCGTATAAATACACAAGGACAGTCTTCATTGTTCGTGTAGCCTTTCTTGCAGAGAAAGTTGCTCAAGCGATTATACCACATTCTTCCAGATTATTTCAATCCATATAGTGACTTTTTGAGTTTCACACTGTACAGATTTCTATTTGCTCTGTCTTGGTTCGGAAAAGGGATTCCTTTAGGGACTTTCATATAAATATCTGAATTCAAGTTACCATAAAGGTATGCAGTCACAACATCCATCAATTTCATTTCCAAGTTCAAGTTTACAGCCATTGAGATCAAATATCTAAAGGTAATTCCACTCAGAAATAAGGCCGGATCCATTGGAAAGAGGATGAGAAAAGCTTTCCATCGAGTACTCGTGGATCTCAAACGGACTCCGTATGTGAAAGTTAGGCACATTTGAAGTTGGGCCGTCGTGCTGAATCCGAACTGATCTGGAGGTCGAATTGGATTCCAAAACGTGTCTGTTGGAAATATGCCCTAGAGGCAATCATAGAGATGATGATATTTCGTTGTATCCATGATTTAATAAATGTTCCTTGAATATTGCCTTTGTGTTGATTAACAAGTATGTGACTTGTTTGTGAAACTCTTTACTTATATGGTTATTCTAAAGTTGTCCCTAGTCGGAGTTCATGTGAGGACACACGTGAATAATGGATTAGCACATGTATCGGTTGATGACCATGTTTCACAGGTCATAGACATGGAGATGTCAAACCAATAATGTGGACACATGTTTAGAACATGGGGTTGGACCGACCCAACATGAGACATAACAATTATACTTATGGTTCTCTCTCTACACAATGTGTACGCCTTGTCCTTAGACACGAGATTGTCGCATGTACTTGAGATGTGAATCGACCTACTTAGGGGCTATCAAACTCTACTCCAGAATCGGGTAGTTATAAAGGTAGTTTCGGGTTTGTCATGAAGCATGCTACGAGGCATGGTCGGTCGAGATGGGATTTTCCTCTCTACGAGAGAGATATCTCTGGGCCTCGAGTGATCGGATCCGAAATGCATGGCCATGCTACTTAAGGTTAAGAGTTAACCTAGTAAGGGATTCGGATCACGGGATCGAGAAAGAGTGGTCACTTGGAGCTCGACCAAATATCGTGAGGCAAAGGGATTGGCATGTACATAAAGTTGTGATGGTTCGTTCGATATGATCTTTGTGTATGTTTAGGAGTTGGCACGTCTTGCTAGAGGCCGCTACCAACTATTGACCGAGTAGGTAAACTCGTGTCATGTCTAAACATACGTGAACCCATAGGGTCACACACTTAAGGGTGAAGCCTAATTCGGATTGGATCCGGTTAGATCGGGTATTGAGTCCTAATGGGCCTCCATTCGCTGAAGCCCATTATAAGGACGTCTATAAAGGAGGGCAAGGGTGCACAGGTGAAGAGAGAAGTTTCGTGACCTCCTCAAACCACGCCGCCACCCTCCCACGTCTGGCGCCGCGCGATCTAGTAATCGGCGTGCGTCGCTTCCTCCCGCACGTGTGGATACCTTTTGGCGGCGCTGCATCAGAGCGTTTGGACGAACCACAAGAGAGGAGTTGTACGTTGGACGCCGCGGCGAGGACGAGGAAGTAGTACGACTACTGCGCCCCGACGTCTTTGCATCGGCGTAGTACGACTACTCTACCCCGACGTGCTGCATCAATTCCGCA
The DNA here is from genome assembly GCA_036346575.1 of Dendrocalamus sinicus. NCBI lineage: Eukaryota > Viridiplantae > Streptophyta > Magnoliopsida > Poales > Poaceae > Dendrocalamus > Dendrocalamus sinicus. Next base: position 15,795,214 of record CM070670.1, read on the forward strand.
CCTGCGCGTCTAGTGGTAATTCCGTGATCTATAACTGCAGTGATCTTGGTTTACGGGCAAAATTTTTATTAATTTGCGCTAGCGTAGCCTACCCGTAGTCCTTCAGTGTCCAAGTTGAACTCTTGCTTGAATTGGTGCAAACATGATGTGGTGCTACAAAAATATATTTTTTTCATCATTAGGTAGCATCATATTCTTATTTAAAATATGTTGAAACTGAAGAAATGAATTCACCTTTAGTTCAATCTTGATATTGGGCGCTAGGGTCATATGTGTTGGTGGCGTGGTCACATCATCCTCCCCTTCTTGATAGAAAATCGTCCTCGGTTTTAGCATATGTGTAGCCTCACGTATTGCATGGTCTTCATCATAAATCTCAGTACATAATAACAAACGCAACAAACTCTCATTATGTAATATCATGAGTTCTTTATCAAACAAAGTAAAACCTCTTTGAAACGAGCTCACCTTATAATTTAAGCGATGCGTAGGAGCTCTTGTAATTGGAACAACAAGCATAGTAAATATGGTTGTATCCATAGGGGTCGTGTCCTCATCATCCTCCCCTTCTTGAAAACAAAGCCGTCCTCGGCTTTTGATAAGTTGAAAGTATGGTAACAAAGAAGCCAAAGTGTATGCATGGTATATGTATATGTCATCCATTTTAATAATTCTTCGTTGTTGCACAATTAATATTATAAAATAGCAACAATCATAGAAGTTCATCGTATCATTAATCCAATAGGGCAGTTGGTTTGCTAATGCTTGTAAGTCGATGATCTTCTGGACCTCTTTCTCAGTTTCACTAGTGCGCGGGTCATGTGCATGCATTCCCGTGGCTTCCCACGTAATTTCCCGACATTTTTGATAAAGGGGTTGATTTCCTCCCGCTAATGAAGGGAAATTATCCTCATCAAAGATACAGTCAGCGAAGTGAACAGTATGCAAATCTCCTGTCATGGGTTCCAAATATCTGATTATGGATGCAGTCTCATAACCAACGTATATCCCAATCTTGCGGAGCGGGCCCATTGCAGTACGCTGCGGAGGTGGTATAGGTACATAAACCTTACATCCAACCTCCTAAGATGAGAAATTTTCGGTGGTGACCATTGCACTAGTTGCATAGGTGAATAGATGTTGTAGGCCGAAGGTCTAAAGTTGATGAGATTCGCTGCATGGAGGACTGCGTGTCCCCAACATGTAACTGGCAAATTACAGTTATGCAAGAGGGGTCGGGCAATAAATTTAATTCTTTTAATTAAAGCCTCTGCCAGACCATTCTGGGTATGGACATGCGGTACCGAATGCTCAACTACAATCTCCATCGCCATGCAATAATCATCAAATGCCTTCGAAATAAATTCTCCAGCGTTGTCCATTCTGATGGACTTGATATGATGATCAGGGAACACATTTCTGATGCGAATGATCTGCGAGATCAATTTGGCGAAAACATGGTTTCTTGTGGATAATAAATCCACATATGACCACTTCGATGAAGCATTAATGAGCACCATGAAATATTTAAACGGCCCTGAGATGGGCTGAATTGGACCGCAAATGTCTCCCTGGATGCGTTCCAGGAATGCAGGGACTTCATCCTTCACTTTCAGAGTGGAGGGTCTAGTTATTAGTTTTCCGGTGGCACATGCAAGGCACACAAAATCTTCATGATTCGGGAAATTCTTCACATTAATATTATGCCCTTGGGAATTATTAATTATGTTTCTCATCATCCTAAGACCTGGGTGGCCTAATCTATCATGCCAGAGACAGAAGAGTTCCGAGCTTCTAAATACTGTCTTTAGAACAGTGTAGGCTGCGGGTGCCTTAATGTTGGTATAATACAGCCCAGTTTTTAGTGAAGGAAGTTTTTCTAATACCATTTTGACATTCTCTTCGCGCTTCGTGATGAGCAGTTATTCCTTACCGTACTCTTCGTCAGTCTCAACGTGAAAACCATTGGCGTGAATATCCTTAAAACTTAGAAGAGTTCTAGTCGATTTTGGGTATAATAAGGTTTCTTCAATAACCAAAGTTGTGCCCATTGGGAGTATAATTATGGCTCTTCCGGAACCGATTATACATGCATCGATTCCGACGATTGTCGTAAGGCTGCCAGTGCTCTTACAAATACGTAGTCTCTCTTAAGATGGTATTCGTTTGCCGCTGTCGGCAAGGCACACTTCCTCCATAGGGCGCCACACGTGTTCTAATATAACATATTTAATTAATATGTATTAGAAGGCATTCAACACATAAATAAAAAACGCCAATATCAGAACATATCATGCCATCATAAACTGAATAAATGAATGTATTATTCCAAAAACATCCAACAATCACGAGAAAAACAAATCCTAAAGTACCATCCATGCAAGTTCTAACTTGTCCATTTAACACAAAAATAAATGACAATTAACGTCTAATACATTTTGTGCATCAGACGGAATCAACTAGAAAATCATCGACTTCTTCGGCTATCTTTTCAGGAGTGATCTTCTCTTCAAGAGAGATCATGGCGGTGGCTACCTCTAAGTCATATGGGGGTGCTGCTGCCGGGATGGATTCAACTTCCGTCAACTCAGGCAGCTGCTCAGGGTGCTCCCCCTCAACTGCTGCAAAGTGGGATTCAGGTTGCCCTTTGCCATCATTCTTCTTCTGAGCTTGGTGGGCATCAATGACATGCTGCGGTTCTTTGCATATCCGTGACCAATGCCCTCATTTGCCACACTTGTAGCAACCCTGATTCTACTTGCCATAGGTCTTACCACTCTTCTTAGCTTTTTTGTCACTTGGAGCATCTGACTTGCCTTTCAAGGCAACGATCTTACCCTTCTTCCCCCTTCTCTTCATCAAGGGTTTTCGCACCTTGTAGCTGCTAGCGTTGGCTTCACGGCCAGCGGAGCTGCCTGGTGGCTGAGTGACGTAACTCTTGCAGAGAAGTTCGTCCTGAGCCTCCGCAACCTGCATCATATCAATTAATTCGGTGTACTCCTTGTAGCCATCTTGACGATAGTTGCGGGCGGATTGTACAGGGGTGAAAGGTGGACAAGATCTTCTCGATCTTCTGCTCATCTATGATCTGCTTGCCACAGAGTTGAAGATTGGTACAAATCCTGTGCAAGGCAGAATTGTAATCCCCAACCGTCTTGAGGTCAGCAAACCTCAGCCTGATCCACTCCTGCTCTGCTTGAGGAAGAATGGTGTACTTCAGCCTCTCAAACTGCTTCTTGAGTGTGGTCCAGAGTGCTAGCGCGCTTCTCTCTACCATATACTCATTCTTGAGAGTAAGGCAGAGGTGGTGCCTGAGAAAATGAAGTGCCTGATCATTCTCCTCAAGTGTGGGTCGGACGTCTTTCTGTCCGCCAATCCCGATAGCCGCGCAGAGCTTCCTGGCTCCAAGCACAATCTCGACATCGAATGCCCAAGTCAGATAGTTTTGGCCATGCCGGGCTAGCTCCTCGAACTCACGGTTCGTGATGCCAGTCATCTACATATGTATGAACGAAATAAATAAGTTTACTGCTGGTTAACATGCATAGAATAATTTACTATGGGTAAATAAATGGTACAATAGGTTCTCGCAATGTTTCATAATTTTCTATGTATTTCCTATAATTTTACTGCTAATTTCAGTGATTAAAAGCAATTTAAATAATTACAATTAACCAAAAACAGTAAATAAATACAAAAAATACAGAGAATAATAATGGCAGAAATAAATAAGCTTCAAATGCTAAAAAATAATTCAAAATTCGGATTTTCGAGGCCCTTTTATGCTAGAATATAAAATTTCAGTGAATTCTGCAATTTCTAAGGGTTTTTACGCAAATTTTCAGTTCAGAGAAAAATTCGCGCAATTTTCTAATTTACCGAGGGGTTTTCTGCAAAATTCTGGACCCGCTCGTAAAATTGAGGGCTTATTCATAATTTTCAGAACTACGAGGCCTTTTATGCAAAATTCAGGACCTATATTAAAGGTTTTAAAGACCAATCGGTAATTCCTCAAAAATCGGAGAGTTTTTCTGCAAAATGTCTCGCGCCGGCCCACTCGCCCCTTTTCCTTTTCTTTTCTTTTCTTTTCCGCCTGGCCCGTTTGCTCCCTCCCCCGGCCTACTTTGGCCCACTTAACCAGCCGGCCCACCAGGCCCATTCGGGCAGCACCAAACCGTGGGGTAGGGTTTCCCCTACCCCATTACTCATAGGTGGCGGTGGCTTCTCCCGAGCGGCCGATCGGGCGCGAGGCGGCCCAGCCGGGTGGCTTCAAGGCGTGCAAGCGAGCGCATGGGGAGGCGATGTGCCGACTTCAGGCCGGCGGTGGTGGGCCTGGGTGCGACGCAGCGGCGTACTCAGCTGCGGGCCAAGGCGAGCGGGGCAACCAGCCGAGCGGCGATGTCAGCGCGTCACCGGGGCGCATGTGGGCGCATGGTGGCACAGCGAGGCCAGTCCGGCTGCGGGCCGGTGGTTCACAGAAGTCGAGGCGTCGGCTGGCTTCGGGAGCGGCTCAGGCACAGCGGTTCGGCGGAGCGGCCGCAAGTGCTTGCGGGTGCTAGCGTTGGGAAGGCCGGTGCGGTGGCACCGGTGCTACGCATTCGGCGGCGGCGGCACACCCGGCGACGATGGCGCCATGCGGTGGCGCAACCCGTTCGGAACGGTGGCCCCAAACCCGAAGCAACGGCGACAGTGCCAAAGGCCCGTGCGGGGGCGATGGCCCGTACGGGGGCGGTTTGTGTGGGGCGGCTTCCTGTGTTCTTCAGGCGGCTGTTGGCCAGCGGCTGTCGGCACACATGCAGGTGCGGCGGCGCCTCGTGCGGGAGGTGGCGGCCGGCCGGCGGTAGGCCGATGTCCAGCGCCCACTTCCTTTTTCCATGTAGTGGCCGATGCAAAACTGATGCGAAACCGAGTAGAAAACATACAAATTTTCTCTTTTTTTTTGTTTCTAATCTACAGTGCAATCAACATCTACCCCATGGATCAATCTACCGATCGACATTGTGCCAGCAACTTCAGGTCCGCTCGCGGTAGATTAGGGCGGATTTGCACCGTAGAGATTCAATCTAGAACGCGAAAGAAATTGCGAATTCAAAGCGATCTAGAAAATTCAATCTATTAGGTGCTTCGATGATTACTTCGTTCACCGGAGCGATGTCGTGCTGATAACGTGTTGAGGAACCATCGCTAGCGACCAGTCCGATCGATTCCTCTGCTTAGAACAAAACGAATCAATCACAGAAGGCAGAATAATAGATTGAACACAGAGAGAGGTAGAGAAAACTCCTGGTCTTTCTTTATTGCTTTCAATTGCATTAGTCTCTACAATATGCCGGTACGGCTCCCTATTTATAGTCTACGGTAGGGTGCCCATAATGGGCCAGGGCTACTGGCTTGGGCCCAGGTTTCTCAATAGTTATTAGGCTAAACAGGGAGAGTTAAATTGAAGGTAGTTTGAAGTTCTCCCTAGAAAACGAACCCATGGACTATTGAGGAAGAAAAGGAGTTGAGAGGAAGACGGAGGAATTGTAACATGGTCGATTGAAGTCTTAAGTGGTATATCCTCAAGAATTTCGCTGGACGGTAGACACAACGACAAATTATCAATAAATACATCGTGAGTCACGGCATATTACAAGTGCAATACAAACATTTTTTATGTAACCCTATTGTGCCACTTTAATTTTGAAATTAACCTTATATGGTATGAAATTGCAAATCTAGTCTTCTTGCCAAGTGCGGAAGATCCAGCGGCCGATGCGTGGCTCCTACTGCACCACCCGACCGTAGCAGCATTCGGCAGGCTAGCCCGATGCAGTAGGCGGTAGGACCCACCAAGGCGCCACGCCATCCAACCGTGGTAGGGACCAAGAAATGTGCCACTCTAGGGAGGCACAACACCATGGCCCCCGTGGTATATTTGCAAATAAAACATTTAGAAAAGACAATTGGAAGAAGAAATGAGGAAAACAAAAATTTGTAAAACCCGTGGTAAGGATGATTCAAAACGTCATTATTGTATTTTGTTGGTTGTGATCTTATCGTAGCAACTACGAAGTCAAATTTTGCTGTGGGGCTTGGAGATTACAAATGCACTCAAAAGTAGCAATGTGATGAAATCTTTGGACCGAAGCTAAATTGCGAGGCAAGGAACCTAAAATATATTAGAGTCCTCAAACAGACACATATTAGACGTGGTTACATGGCTTGACGGTTCAGCTAATTGCTTCTGTCAACCTCGCTACTACTACAGTACACAGCGACACAAAGCATCTAGATCATGTAACCATACATGCATTTAGGAGAAAGGAAAAAACATGGCGGGTAAGATAGGGAACTACTACAGAATGGCCCGATCTACTACGTGGACCGATGAAACCAAATAATGACGTACCCATGTGCCTGCACTGCAAGAGGTTGCCCCCGTGGCGGTGGCATCTACTGGTAAAGGCCAAACTGTCTCATCACCCGCTGTGGGAAATACAGCTCGACCATATGGGAGAACATCAGGTGCAGGTCATCAACCAGTACGTGTGGTCCTGACTACACTGTGAGAACAAACCGTAGGGGGTCGTGTCTGTAAGGAACCAAGGAGTCCATGGCCACAAAATGACGTCGTTCTCATGCAAAGTCTCAAACTGGTTATAGAACTCTGGGTACACACACCTCAATCTCTCGCTGGGCCACCCTAGCTAAACACATATCCAATGAGTACCCATTGTGGGCCCCCGTCAACAAGGTCATTACCATCACCATGACCATAGAACTTGGAGCTGAACTAAAAAGGGTGCACGAAGCTCCAGAAGTATAGTCGTCCAACTAGGAAGTGCTCCCATGACCATAGCTGCAACAAGGTGTAGCAGGCCGCGAGGACTAGCTCCTAGGCTGTAGTACGCAATGAGGCATCACACAAGCCTCGGTACGCATCGCAAAGCACTACAGATCCCCCAACTGTATTGTGGCACCTTGCGGGCTTGACATCCACCAATGACTCAACAAGTTGGATGTAGTTAGAGTACACCTAATCTCTCTGAGTCGTAGGAAACAAAACCCAACCAAACAAGAACAACAGGTACACAAGAAAGTGTGTCCTCAGAACCTCCTCTATCGCGTGCATGGGGCAGGTCATGTACTGTCGTAGCCAGGAATGTGGCACACTTGATATGTTCTCTAGGATTAGGTGACCGAACTTGTGCACCATACGTATCTTCTAGTCTACTTGCTTGGGAAGTGGCACTACTTCAAGACCCTGCAGTAGTACACCTGTAAGCATAGTGACGTCTTACAGAGTAACAGTCATCTCACCTTACTAGAAGTGGAAGGTATGAGTCTTCGGTCACCAATGGTTGACGAGCACAAGCATCAGTGTCCCCTATCCTAGCATGGGTCGAGCATCTTATGCATAGCATCATCTTGAGGCTGCACTGTCTCCTGCAGAAAATGGAACAATAAGTTAGTCCGCAATGAAAAAGGAGCTACAGCAAACAAAATAAAAGCAAAACATATGATAGGTGATCACAACGTGCCTAGTATTATCCAATCTAGTACAACAGAAACAAATTAAAGGCGTAAATAGCACCATACGATAAAGAAAACAGAGTTCAAAATATTTGGAGCATTGTGCAATACCTTACAACACAAATACGAGCAAAATTAAAGGATTATAATGAATGTACCGCTGTCTGACATATTACAATACATACAACACGAGAACATATAACAGAAGTGCATTCGAATGCATTGAAACAAACAAACAACATCACTGTTGGGGAGTTATATGTTGATCACTACGGTGTGTTGCTTGAATTAGGCTTGTTTGGGCAGTTACTAATGGAGTGTCTAACCATCTTGCAGAGTCTAGATCTCAAGCGCTATTAGACCATGTGGAGGTCGTGAATATAGCGATGATAAATAATTGACTTTTGGATTCCATTGAAATTTACGTTTGTAAAAGTTTCAATCGACCACGGTTGGTGATCGGCAGGCTTCAACAACGATCGGTAGTGGGTGGTCCAATTGTCCTTGTGATGGATAGTTCGATCAGCAGGTCTGATTGGCAAGTGTCGACCACGGCAGATTGACCATGACAGATCGACCATGGTAGGTCAACCACGGCTGAACAACCATGGCAAAACAACCACGATAGGTCAAGCATGGCAAGATGACCAGATAGTTAGAGCTACAGTGAACTGGTTGGAGCTATAATGAATCAGTCGATAGTCGAAAGCTACATTAACTGATCGATAGTTGATAGCTACAATAACCGATTGAAGGTCGAAGCTATAATACCTGGTACTCATTAGTCATTGCTACAGCACCTGGTACTCAGTAGTCATAGTCGGTGCTACAATACATGGTAGGTAGTCGGTGCTACAGTACCTGGTTTCTACTCGGTGATCGGTAATTGTAGATTTTGTGATAGGTAGTCATAGGTTTTGTGATTGGTTGTCATAGACCTCGTGATCAGTAGTCGTAGGCTTGCGATCGGTTGTCGTAGGCTTTGCGATCGGTACTCATTGGTTTCGAGTGCTTCAATTCTTGTAATCTTCGATTACCTCGAGTATATGACTGGCCTGTGCATGGCGGTCATACCAGACTTTCTAAGTGGTCTAATGTTGATGTTTGGAAAGTGTGAAAATTGTGGTCGTGGATGACTTGGTTCATATTGATGGATGAACAAGTGTGGTTTGCGTGTGTGAACTGATGTTGGTCAAGTTGGAGAGAAATTGTGCTAGAAAAAAGTTATTGGTCTTTGCATGTGCCGTTGGGCGTAGAGATGGTTATGGTCGGTGACGAGGACAATGACTAGGAGGAAAAATCTGAAGCCCAGACAATCTAGAATGTCACGAGGTGGTCGGGCTCACATTGGAGCACATGGAGATCCAAGGTGAATAATACGTGGAGAAACTATGGGAGGTGCGGTGCTAGAGGCTTCGATACACGAGAATGATGTGTGGAGAAGTTACGGGAGGTGCTTTCCTGGAGGCTTCGACATGTGATGGATTGGAAAGAGCTATGGAAGGAGCCATAACTGGAAAGTTTAGAGAATTTGGAACCGTGTTTGGAATAGTTTTCGGTCCCTTGATTTTTGAAAATGGATAGGATTTTGTATCCATGTTAATGAGGACACAGTTTGGGGCTCAATCATATAAAAGAAGGGAGAGGTTAAGAGTCAGGCAGGGACTTGAGAACTTGAGACAACTTTGGAAAGAAAGGTTTTGTGCTAGGGTTTGAGGGGTGTCGTGAGGGCACTTTGTAGCCACATAACATGTTTTAGAAATAAAAGATCAGATATCTTCCAGAAAGGTTAGTCGCTGTTGGCGGCGTGTTTTCTAGATGTCGTCTTTGACTCGTTCTCGTTACGAGTAGAATAGTGCATGGTGAGATAGCGTTCCTTCATCGACTTGATCATTCGCCGAGTCGTCCACTCGATTGTCACCAACAGCATCGGTGTCAAAGCATTCAAGCGGAGGGAGAGTATGACTACGTACAAGGGGTCGAGCAAGCGGTCAAAACCTTCATCGAGCACTGAGAGATTCCAGAAAAATCAGAGGCAATCATTCACCCCCTCTGATTGCGGTATTTGATCCTATAGGCGCCTAACCTATTGTCCACACTGGCTATCATCCATGTCACCATAGATGCGACAATATTGTCGTCTTCCATGGCCGGCTTGTTTAAGTGCGTCGTTCAACGCAACCTCAGTTGCCCTGGCCAAAGGTCCCTGTAATGCATATCTACCTCGTATGAATTAAACTCGGCACTCTAAATGTCATACAGGTGCTGGACATCATAGTACTCGGAGATGTAATGTGCCGAGGCTTGGCGCCACACCGCGTAAACATGGGAGCATGGCTTACAAAGAAGTTGCGGCTTATTGCAGGTGTAGGACACTTTGTAATGAATCATGTAGATTTATTTGTGATCCCCTGTAGCTTGACCCATAACACTTCTCCATTAGATGGATCTCGAACTTCTTTTTGATACTATCCATGGTCCTAGCAACGTGTGAACGAGCCTTCTTAATCTTCTTGTTCATGTACACTTGCATTACTTTGGAGAATTGTTTCCCTTCCTCCAAATGCTTCTTCGCCATCATGACTCTATTAACAAAGTACTTGATGGTATGGTTCCAACTCTCCTTGATGATTGAAGTGATGGGTAGGTATCGGACACCCTTCAAGACACCATTGTACACCTTGGATATGTTGATTGTCATAATTTCATACCTTGCACCATCAATATTGTGGAGTAGAGACCATTTCTCTAAGTTGGGTGCATGCGAGTGAACCTATTGTGTGAACTCCCCAACTCTTGCGAACAATCACGCCACTGCCCCTAGTTCAGCGTCATTGGAATGCTTAACATGCTTGCCGGTCTCTTCATTGAGCTATCTCCACACAACCTCAAACTTCCACCTTTGGTTCTACCTACAGAGCTTCTTGAACATCTTCATTAGGTTCTTGCTTTGAAATCTTGTGTGAAAGTTCACCGCGAGATGTCTCATGCACCAATAGTTTCTCATACCATTCCACTGGAACGAGGTTGTGCCCTATTCTGTATTGTGCTCAACATAGACAACAACCCAGTATTGTGGTCCGAGGTAACACACACATCTGGCCAGTCTTGAACCACCGCTTGCTTCATATTTGCTAGGAACCATGGTCAGCTATCTATGTTCCCATTCTCAACAATTGCGAAGGCTACAGGGAGTAACTGCTCATTTGTATCAACTACAACCACGGTAAGGTTGGTATCCTTATACTTTCTAGATAGGAAGGTGTCGTCCATCATCAACATGGGACAGTGGTACTTGAACCCTTCGATCGCTAGACGAAAGGCCGAAAAGACTCTGTCGAGAACAAAATAGTTTTTCCCCTTCGTAGGATGCACTCGCCCCAGCTTGTTAATGTATATGTCTGGATTTAATTATGTAATTTTATGGAGAATTCTTCGGACTAACTCATAAGCCCCTTCGTATGTACCGAACATATGCTCTATGACCTTCCATTTCACTCCCCATACCTTATTGTAGCTAACTGGGAACTCCACCATATTGACAACATCTGCCAATAGAAACTTTGGCGAAGCAGAAACATCTACGACAATGAGATGGCTTATCAGGTTCACAACATATGAGGATGTCATGTTGCGGTGCCTATCAAATGGCTCAGCAAGCTTGCATGTGTGATCCTTTAGCACCGTTATCCGGAAGTCCGTGGCCGTGCCCCCAAACCGCTGAGCATGGACCTTGCTAGGATAAGATTCATCTAGACATTTAATGATATAGGTGTCAGGGTTGGACCTATGCATCTGATATGTCTGGTTAATGTTAAAGGAGTATTTGGCAAAGGTCTGTTGGACAGCACCCTTGTTAGGGAAGCGCTACCCTAGAAGTAGAGTATCTTCATTGAACCCCCACTATGCCCCTCTGCCTGTGACAAATCCACGGATATCGCTGCGATGTTGTCTAATCTATAGGAGACATATGCAACATCGGTGGTCATAGCACCACCTACTACACCTCCTGTAGCAACTTCTCCATCTTCCTCGTCTCCAAAACTATTTGTTTTCACATCCTCCTCCTCGCTTTCCACTTCTTCCACCTGGTTGGCAAGGTACTCGTGGCAATCAATATAGGATGCCCACCATCTCTCTACGCCTTCGTTCGGCTCGAATTCTTAGCACGCCTCCTTAGGTCTTCACCACCTACTCCCTTGTCTACATCTCCACAAACACTAGTGTCTACATCAGCACTGGAGACTAACCCAGACACTTCATCACTAGCAGCTCCACTGAAACCACTCATGCCGGATGATTCCATTCTCTCCACAAACTGAACATACACCATCGGCCTCGTATATATCACAGCATCAGGGTTGCACACAACCACCATGTAATTTCCCCATGAAGCGTCACCTGTCACCTTCAGAAGTTGCCAAAAGGTCTCCCCTGCACCACCTACCACTTTGGCATATAATGCCTTAATGCGTACCTTCATCCTTGCAGTGTCCTGATCGAACGCAGAACGCACGCACCTCCTTAGCTCAGACAGGCTCATGTCCTTCAGACTCGGCACACGGGTCATGGTTCGGTCATATTTTGATGGGTCTGCCCCATACATCCCATCGTGTACGAGACCATTCCCATAGAACACGAACAAATCTTAAATGTCGCACATGACGTACCTAACACAGGTGCATATGAAACCCACTTAGTACATGGTATTCAATGATTATACCATGTAGCAGTTGCTATCGTACATTAAGTGGATTATCTTGTTGTTACTAGATTATTGTTACATATTATTAAGTTCAATTCAATATTTCATTATGTAACTTTCTCATTTTGTACATATTGAAGACAACGTTTCTGTTTGGTTGATGATATCGTCAAATGCAAGCACTTCATTTTGAGCATACAAATTATTTTACCGTAAACCACCATACCATATTTCATGCACTTCAAAGTATCACATATGATTTTTTATTTTTTCTGTCAAATAGTCTGTGTACTTCCAACTAGTAATGTTTATGATTTTCAAAATTTCTAACTTTTAGGGGACATGTAAAAATTAATACCCTACACATTACATGATTATTATTTTCTAGTGCACTAAGTATTTTTAATTTTCTCCATCAAATAGTTTGTGTACTTTCAGCTAATAATGTTTCTAATTTTTGAAATTTTTGACTTTTACAGGACATGTAAAAATTAACACCCTACACATTGCATAATAATTATTTTCTAATGCACTAAGTATTTTTAATTTTTCTATCAAATTTCTATGTATTTCTAGCTAATAATGTTTCATATTTTTAAAATTTCTAAGTTTTAGGGGACATGCCAAAATTAACACCGCGCACATTGCATAATAATTATTTTGTAACACATTAAGTATTTCCATCTAATAATGTATTAGATTTTCAAAATTTCACATATGAAACTTAACACCATACACATTGCATAATAATTATTTTCTAACGCATTAAGTATTTTTACTTTTTTCATCAAATAGTCTATGTACTTCCAGCTAATAATGTTTCACATTTTTGAAATTTCAGACTTTTAGGGGACATGTACAAATTAACAACCTACACATTTCATAATAATATTTTTGTAACACACTTATTGTAATAATTTTGTTTGCATGCATACTCATTTAGCTATACATAAGTAATGTCATACACATAATTTCCATGACTAATAAGTAATTAACGACACTAACAACACTATGTCTTCTAAGTGAACTACGAGCGCAGACCAACTACACAAGGGTAACTACTACTTTTCTAGACTAAGAAGCTACCATTTAGCTAATTACACACTAATGTGAAACTATAGTAGCATATGGATGAAAATTACCTTTTCTTCATGCTTACAAGCTAATCTACAACTTTTGCAACTACGCAAACTTCAAATTTGAAATCAAAACCACTCAAAATTTGGTATTTGCACGGCCTTACTTCCTTCCTCCCCTCTCTCCCTCTCTCAGTCTCTCGTGGCTCTGGATGAATGTCGGGACCCGGATTACCAAACCCGGACCCTCTGTGTATTACTGCACTAGTCCCAGATCAAAGCTAGTGCACACAGTTAAACAGAAATGATTACATAACCAACAACGCTTTATTACAATAGTAAAGAGTACTGACAAGCAGTCTCTTTATTACAAATGAGGTTTGAGACCTCACACACAAAACACAATGAGCGAAGATAAATCAGCGAAGACCCATCAATACGCCACGGGCAATTGGTGGGAAGCGCGACCTAGTACTCGGAATCCTTCATCAAATCCACAAGCGAAGTAGTCGTAGTCTCCTCTTGAGCTTCGTGTTCCTCTGGGTATTATTTTTGAGTGCAGCATGTGAGTACATAAAGTACTCCGCAAGTCTTGGGAAAAATGCAATAGATGCAAGGCTTGACAAAGGAAGGCCATATGGTTCTTTTGCACAAAGCAATATTTTAAATTCAATTACCAATAACTATTTTCAAAGGCATCCATTTATTAAAATAATGGTTTTAACAGAACTAACATTAACTCACTAGTGAAGGTTCCATCTACCAACACTAGCTTCAACAACTTGAACAAGTTTAATCTGCGGGTTACATCCACCCTCTCTGCTCCAACCGCGGGATACCCTTCCGAGAGTTCCTCCACCTCGGAATACAAAACTTTGATTTTAAAACAAAACCAGAAATCTACCATGTGAATGCATTCCTTGCCGCCCTTGACCGTGGGCACGGCTATTCGAATAGTTTTACACTCTGCAGAGGTTGTACAACTTTACCCACAAGAGATAAATTATCCTAAAAGTCAACACGCATCCTTTGGCATGAGACCGGATAAAATACCACAAAGCCTTTACCTTACTCTAATCTAGCTTGATACCACCCCGAGGTTTCACCGCAGTAGGCTAACCGCCCGAATCGAAGCCCCGCTTGCGCCATATGAGTCTGAAGAAATCCTGTCCCTCACTGTGGATAACGGTCCATCCTCGGCACCCACTTTCCACGGTGGCACCTAAACTAGACTATCATAAGTTAGTCACTAGGTCGTACCCATATAGACTTGTGGTTGTACGGTTAATGCTCGATCGGACAAACACAAGCGTCGGTCCTTAATTGACTAGGTGGAACATACACTTAACAAGATCTCGTGCTAATCGCACCAAACCAAACCAACCATCCACCCTAATCTAAACCAACTTTCACATTTTATTTTATTTTAAAATCACAGTGACAACTCCAATTGCCACCTCATTTACAAACACAAGGGCTCAATAATAAATCATAATTTCCTATTTTCAAGATTCTCCAAAGATATTAGATAGCATGACTAAGCATTAAACTACCCATCTACTATTCACAAGTCATAATAATAATCTCATTATTGAGACAAAGGAAGTTCTAGGGTGACAAAGGTACATGGTATTCAACTCCAATTGAGGGCATAACAAAATTGGATTAGCTACTACCTTAATATTTGAACTAAGGTTTTATGTAAATAGCAATGCACATAATTTAAAATATTTAAAACATTTCGAAAGCATAGGTTCAAGATGATCAAAGGAGACTTGCCTTCTTGTGCACTGGTTGGTCCCTCTTGCTGTGGTTCGACAAACTCTTCGGCAACTTCGGGTTCTACGCGCGAAACGACAAAACAAACAAAATAAATTCAAATAAATTCAAATGAACTCCAAAAACTGCAAAACTAGAACCAAAATATAGAGCTCAATTTTAGATGAATTTAGGAAGAAGAATCGGGTCGATCGGAGTTCGGACGAAGGAGAACGAGCGATCTAAAGTTTGCCGGGGCGAGAAAATGCTGGAAATTCACAGATGTTACTGTTCATCCGAGAACGGTACTTTTGGCGAGAAGGCTAACGCTGGCGAGAGGAGGCATAGGAGATGAATCTAACTAGCAAAATGGGTTGCTAGGGACCTAAGGCACACATAGGAAGCGACGGCACGCCAAACGGAGTACGGTGACGGCACGGGCGGCTACAACGACATGGGTAGAAGAGAGGAATAAAACCCGGGCATAGGACATGGAGAAATAGGGTGAGCACGGGGTAGAACGCGGCTTGGTGAAGCTAGGAAAATTATCGGCTCGGCCAGAAACCCATCGGAGACGGCGCAATCTACGTTTGAACGACGTCGGGAAGGGTAAAGGAAAAACTTAATATCTTGGTGCTCGGTAAACGAAATCTAAAACCACTTGAAGGGTAGCTACCTGGGATGGTTTGGCACAAAGTGACGCGAACGGATTGGTGGAAACATCACCGGGTAGATGGGGGACACGAGATGCCATTGACGGCCATGGCGAGGTTCGGAGGCGAAAATTTGTGGAGGCTTTCCGGGGAAAAGGGAGTGAGCACGGCGTAGAACGCGGCGAGGCAAGTCTAAAAAAAATTACAACAAGGGCTAAAGCTTACCGGAGATGACGAATCGACGTCGGGAAGCGCTCTTGACCTAGATTGGGGAAAACTCGATTCCGGGAGATTGGCTGCACCAAAACCAAATTAACTTGGCAAAAAGGTAGATGGCACATAATGGCACAATGTGACGCGAAAAGATCACGGAAAAACTCACCGAATAGCTCGAGACGTGACGAGCAAATTCGAGACCGAAGGGCCTCGATGCCGACGGCGTCCTGACCTTTGAGGGACTTGCCACGGCTTGGGATGGGTTTAGGGGAGCCAAGGGGTCCTATTTATAGGCTTGGAAGGGGTAGAAACCGACTCCAATTCGCGGATTTTGGTTTAGAGTCCGTTTCAGAAAATTGGAGATAAAAGGTAAACGGATGAACGAAACGGAAGGGGACCAGTTGGAATGGATTCCTTGCGAGATTTAGCACAACTTTTCTTTTGGGAAGACATTGAGATAAGGTCCGGATTGGAAGTTATGAAGAGAGAGGATAACGAAAAGAACTGTGTACAGGCTGGAGATCGATCGGGCTCGGGAAGAAGACGGATGAACAGTACCATGCGGTACTGTTCATTCTCTCTCCTGCTTTTTTTGGGAAATTTTAAATTGAGCTCAAACAAACTCCAAAAAATCACAGAAAATACAGAAAAATTCCTTGTGACACAAGGAACACAAATAAAATATTTTTAACAAATATTAATGTTTAATTTAATCATATTAAATCTTTTTAATTAATAAAAATTCCAGTTAAGCTTTAATTAATTCTAGAAAAATCCAAATGGTGAATTTTATTTTAAAAGCTTCAAAAAGGCTCTGAAAATCAGGATGTTATAATGAAATGGGGGGCTAGTGATCCCGGGACCTTTTTATTACATAGAGCCAGCGGAGCAGGGGCCAGTGGACGTGCCAGACGAGCGCGCCGATGTGCGTGCATGCGGGCACTTTTGCCATGGAACTGGAGTGTGGCACCAGTGGCGAATCTAGAATGAAAAATGAGGGTGGGCTGAAAAATATGCAGTCTTCTATCAGATCATAAGCTTTTCCTAGAATTGTTGGCCCGACATATCGAATGACTAAACTAATTTGTAAGAAACATAGTTTTGTATTCTTGTGCAATCAAATTCATAGTTTCATACATGAATAAAAGCAAAGAAAAAAGAGAGATACAATTGAGGTACCTCGCTAATGGCGAGTGAATCCCTAAAACATGTAAATATGGTTCCGATAGGTAACAATCTGTACATTAAAATTAAAAAAATTAGTGATACAATGGCAAATTGTATTTAATTACTTGAATGATCATGAACATTTAAAATAAAAGAACCATACCACTAGCTTGAATCATGACTTTCACGAGGCAAATTCATTCTGCGATTTTTTATACCTTGGAAGGATTTTATGATTGCATCATCATCAATGGATCTAAATATGTCTCGCTCAGTGTAACAAACCATTAAATCATTCAGCCACTCATCTGACACCTTGTTGTGCAAATCTGCTTTGATAATATTCATTGCTGAAAATATTCTCTCAACAGATGCCGTTGCCATTGGAAGGATCAATACCAGCTCGATGAGGCGATATACCAATGGAAAAGTCTATACCGTTGCCACTGGAAGGATCAATATCAGCTCGATGAGGCGATATACCAATGGAAAAGTCTATCCTTTTTTGTTTCAACCATCAATTGAGCAAGTTTTGAAATATCAGGACATCCATGAAAATTCTCACTTCTTCTAATGTTTAGAATGAAGGTTTGAAGTTGATTTCTTAACAATAATCGATCAGCCAACATGAAATCATCAGCATAAATCTCAGCAAGTCGAATAAGCTTATCAACATTAAATTTAGATAATGAGTCGCTTGGATCAATACAAGACATGCATACCAATAACTCCGAGGAAACTTCATTGAAGCGATGATTCATCTCATTCATAGTTGCATCAAGAGCAACATTGAAAATATCAACTTTGTAATAATGATATTGAGTCACTATATGCTTGCGACGTACAGATTTACCCATAACTCTAATGACGTCATTCATATTTGGTATATCAATCCCATAAGTCTCACAAAAGCTTTTGACTTGGTTAAACAATGGCTCCCACCTATTATCCCTCATATCTTGCAAATGTTCTTTCATATCCTGTATCAAGTTTATAGCTTCAACGATGTCTTGATGCTTCCTTTGTAAAGCAAGTGATAGCTCATTTGTTATGCTCAACAATGTTATCAAAAAATGCATGATGAACACAAATTCAAAGGATTCCATATTTTTCATCAAACCTGCTGCTCCACCATGACTTGTGTGTTGACAAGCATCTTCACTTATAAGTTATAGTACATCCATAACTGCCTCCCACATTCGGTATATACGAAGCAAGGTTTTAAGATGTGAGCCCCACTGAGTATCTCCAGGTCTCGCTATGCCAAATTGCTAATGCAGCCCTGTCCCAGCAGATATCAAACCATTCTCCAACTTCTCCAACAAGATATCATGATGTTTTTCAATCAACGCATCTTTTCTCTTGCAAGATGCACTAATAGCCATAACTATCAGGGGAACATAGTTAAAGAAATCAGCAATAGCTCTGCTACAACTTGCAACCGTGACAACCACCAATTGTAATTGGTGGGCGAAACAATAGATATAGAAAGCATTTGGATTCTCATCCCTAATAAGTTTTTGCAAGCCATTAAATTCTCCTCTCATATTTGAAGCTCCATCATAGCCCTGCCATGAAGTCTAGAAATAGGTAAACCATGATGATCAAGCAAACCAACCAAAGCATCCTTCAATGCCATAGATGTACAATTTGTAATATGCTTAATAGTAAGAAATCTTTCCATAACCTTCCCTTGATTGTTTACAAATTTGTATGCTACAAATTTTGCAAAGTTAAAACAATATTACAATACAACAATGTAAAAATTGTATGACTAAAACAAAGATGTACAACATACCTCACAATCACCGCCATTTGCTCTTTTATTGATACATCTCGAGACTCATCAATAAGCACTACAAAATTCCTATCTTCAATCTCACCCTTAATCACTTTGGTGACATCTTGTGTGAAAGCTTTGGAAAGCTCTTTTTGAATATTTGCACAAGTCATAATTGCATGCCCAGGAGCTGTATCAAATGCATACTTCACTTCCTCCTTCTTATCCTTGTACCATTCCAATAGCTCTTTGAAATTACCTTTGTTAATGGAAGTAGAGGATTCATCATGTCCATGAAAAGCTTCACCTTGCGCTATGAGATATCTTGCACAATCTAAAGATGTAGTCAAACAAATTTTGTATGCAATTTCAGCCTCCTTACAGTAAGTGCTCATTTTATTAGATACACTTGACCGTTGATTCTGAAAGTCGTCACACTCACCCCTTGTGATGTTGTGGAAACTATTTGGACCACCAACATGTTTATTAAAAGCATCTAAAGCCGTCTTCCAACGAGAGAACCCAACTTTTGTAAATACACCATTACCAAATGTGTTGAGTTGTGACGGTTTCTTGAAAAGAAAACAATAGAAACAAAAAAGGGCATCCTTTTCGACACTATATTCTAACCAATTAAACTTGTTAAACCATGATTCTTGAAAGGATCTACACACTTTGCCATCCAATGTCTTTGGAAAGGCATGCCCAATTACTCGAGTTGGACCATTCAACAAATATGACATTCTCATTTCATCTCTAATTTCATTGGCAAAATCTTCTATTGGCATGCGATGTGCCGGATCGGCAATAATTTTATCCGTATTAAATTCTAGTCGAGGCTTCTTTGGTAGAGGTGCGCGCTCATCAGTTGGGGGAGTAGTACTTGAATTGCTTGTAAAATAATTACGCATAGTTCATTTCTCCATTATTGCAAACCTACAAATTAATTGCTAATTGAGTATATACAACAGTACAACACTATAATATTTCTAATAAATTGCTAATCAAGTAATCAATTAGTTGAGAAATGAGACAATGAGTTTTTTGTAACTCGTAAACTTATAAATCGGGCGTTCGGCCGTACGGAAGAATCCGGGAACAGCATGAATATGTACTACTCGCCAAGCCAATGGCAGCAAACAACAGCAACTTCATGCGACGCAACATAATTACTGAATCATGCCTTCATGGCTTCACAGTCACAGCTTCACGCCTTCACTTAACCGATTAAGTGTTAACCCCAGGCCCCAGCGCACGCAGCCGCAGCCCACACTCCCGCAGAGAGCATCCACCCTCGCTCAGTCGCTCGCTGCCTTGCCCCTTCCTGCCAGTCTCCAGCCGCCCAGTGAACCCGGCCGGTCGGCCCTCCCCGCTTCTAGCCTCCCCGGTGTTTGCAATTAGCTAGTAGCACCGGCGCCGGGGGTCGGGGAGCCAAGAGCCCAGGAGGAGGAGGAGGGGAGTGTCGGTCAACCGGTGGAGGGTAGGCTTCAGCATGATGAAGCCTACCCAGTGAATTTGCCCCTGTGTGGCACCTTTCCTGGTCCCTACCTGTGGGGACCTCGGGTACGGAAACACCCAAAATCACTGCGTATGTTATGTACTAGTCCCACGATCAGTAGCTAGTATACACAGTCACATCATTGAGTTCACACCATACACATCGCACATGAATAGCTTACAACAAAAGGGTGATATATATAAGCAATGCATAGTAGAGTTTATACATATACGGCCGACCGGACAAATAAACATCAGAGTTCAGAATAAAAGGCAGCAGAAGTCTAATAAATAGCAAAAGCATCCAGTGATCTGCCCTCATAGCCACAGGCAACAGACTGGAGTTCAGCCCTTAGAAACACCCATCATCAAATTCCCTAGCACTAGGGGCAAAATACGCGTCATCCGATACATAGCCTTCTTCATTCTCTGATCAACAATAATTTAAGCAAGGTTGAGTACATTGTGTACTCAGGAAGACTTGTAATGTATCATAAATTTTTATATATATGCAAAGCTATCAAAGGATGAGACTCTATACTAAATTATTTTCAGCATGAGACAAATTTCATTCACAATATCAATAAGTAATAGTTTGCAACGGAATTGTAAAGAGCCCTTAACTTGTAATGAAATAACATTTATATAATTTCCATGACAGTAGATCAAATCCATTATAAATTTTTATACATATGCAAGGCTATCAAAGGATGAGACTCTATACTAAGTTATTTTCAGCATGAGACAAATTTCATTCACAATATCAATAAGTAATAGTTTGCAATGGAATTGTAAAGAGCCTTTAACTTGTAATGAAATAACATTTATATAATTTCCATGACAGTAGATTAAATCCATTCATAGCCTCCTCGGCTAAGAACATCACACAATTCCCACCCATAGGCATGGCACACGAAAGACGTGCATATGCTATCCAATCATGTTCAGTGAAACAGTTTGAAAATGAAAACTACACCTATTGTGGCTGCATCCAAACTTGCTCATGACCGTGAGCACAACTATTTAAATAGTTTCTAAAACTCTACAGAGGTTGTACACCTTTACCCTCATGAGATAATCAAATACATTGTCGACCATTACACAATTCATTTGGCGTGCGACGAAAGTAATTATCTTATAGCCTTTAGGTCATTTAGTCCTAACCTTACACCAGCTTGATGAATGGACAACCTTCACCTGGATGCGCCAAGTGAGCCACATGACAGACCCTCACCTCATTAGATTCTGTCCCTTTGGTGAGCCATTCACTATTGTTTTAGTGGGCCTCGATCCCAACACCTTGTGAAGGGAGCCCCTATGAGCAAACCATTATGCGGAATGCCCTCACCACTTCCGTGCCTACCACAATGCAAGGCTAGACCTAGATAACTTTGATCGACTAAAGCCAGAGCCTATATAGCACATGTGATTGTACAATGTGATTTAGATGTGCGGCAATAATGTTTAGTCCTTAATTGACCTAGGCGAGAATCTCCCCCTATATACATGTGAGGTTCTGCCTC
Source organism: Dendrocalamus sinicus (assembly GCA_036346575.1). Taxonomy (NCBI): domain Eukaryota; kingdom Viridiplantae; phylum Streptophyta; class Magnoliopsida; order Poales; family Poaceae; genus Dendrocalamus; species Dendrocalamus sinicus. The sequence continues at coordinate 15,817,104 of CM070670.1, forward strand.
ACATTCAACAGTTTAACATATAACTCGAGGTTCCTTCTCTGGTCTAATATTTAGGAACCATCCATATCCATGTGCAATTTTTCTGAAATATCAAACTTAGTGAAAGCTATTGCAGGGCTAAGCATCTAGACTATATATCAATGTAGTATTCCCAATTTAATAGTATATATTGTCTAAACCATGTCCCAGAGGTTACAACAGTGAGGGTATCAAATTTTCAAAGAGGTTCAATGCATACGAGCGGTTGTAACTATCATTACCTATAATATAGCAATTTTAATGAAATATACATGTATGCATAATAGATTTTATAAATAATACACAATAATTGAAATACTGGGATCAACACGGTCAAAAGGGGTGCTTGCCTTGACCTTATTGCTCAAAGAATGATTTGAACGCGTTCTCAAAGTCGTCCGACACAGAGTTGTCTATTTGATAAAATTCAAATAAATGCACACAAGAGCCAAATAATTTTAAATAGAGAAAAGACATAAATATTTTTGTATAATCAGGAAGATCATGTTCTTAGAAAAATTTAGAAACAAGGACTACTAAACTCGGAGTTCGTATACAAAACTAAGTGTTTGAGTTTTGGCTCGATTTGAATTACCTCCTCTGTTGGTACAGTACTCATTACAACTACTAACGTTCTTCAGCCGCTACGGTGCTCTTCCAAATTCTAACATTCCTTGGCCACTACTCAATTCCATATATGACTACTGTAGTCTACGATCGCTGTAGATTACGACCACTGTAGCCTATGGCCTTACAACTATGACTTACAACCATGATGCCTCGCCACAACTCTGGTCATACATTCACACAGAGCCAGTACTAACAGTCTTCGACCATGTAGGTCTTTAGACTACCAACCGGCTACTTTAGTTTATGACTACCAACTGGGTACTGTAACTTACAACTATGGACTGTGATGAGGACATCCTGATTGGGCCGATTATTCGAGCATGAGCCAAAATGATTAATCAACATGTGAACTCGCTCCTAGTTGAATTTGGTTTCGATTTATGTGAGAACTGGCTACTACCTAATGCTAGTATTTTAATTGTTCTCAGGTTTATGCATGAGGAGACTTTGGGACGCCAAAAGAAGAAATCAACCGATGCGAGGAAAGTATGCATCCTTCCGGATGGATTACTAGCTTCCAAACGCAAAGGAGAACAAGAGTTGAAGGCATGCAGCTAGGAGCAAGAGGGCCATGTACTACCGCACAAAGATAGTATCACAGTTATAAGAAATGAACTATCGATTTTGTCAATTTCTCTCTAAAATTTCAGCAGCTTGCCTTGCTTGATTTGTGATGGTTTCTCATCCTAATCCTCATAGCTTTAAAACTATTGGAGTGAAGAATTATTGAATACTTAGGAAAAAATTTTGAGGCACCATTCACCCCCTCCTCTGTTGCCATCTTCGATCCTACACATCCTACTGCAGAGGTGCATGGCAAGGACCTCGCCTACACCAACCAATGGGGCTGCCGCAACTACAAGTACGTCTTGCTCAGCTGCGATGCCATGCCCGTCCTCAAGGGCTGCACACCCGTGCAGTGCTACACCGACTTCATGTGCGCCTTCCGCGACCACTTCATCTCCTTCCTTGGCAACACCGCAACACCATCGTCATGCGTACCCCTGTAGTTCAATAGTTTAGCCTCTTTTGACCGTTTATATATTTTTTTCCCTGTGCTAAATCGCTGATTCGCCCTATGCATGCAGGAAATCCAAGTCGGTATGAACCCGATTGGCGAGCTGCGGTACCCATCGTACCCGGAGAGCAACGGCACCTAGAAGTTCCCTGGCATCGGCGCCTTTCAATGTAGCGACATGGTATTTCAGATGGAACAGCTCCAGCTGAGTTTGTCAAGAACTTCAGCCGATCAACACGCTTGAGCTCACACACGAACATACATGAAGTTGGAAATACAGAATAAGAACACAAGAGTTTTGCGCTGCTAAAAAATTAGGCAAATTTTTTCTGTTGATTAGACTGCTATTTAAAACAAATCCTAGTCTAACTCTGGTGGTTTAGCCACCATTATTATACACCACTACCCGCACGATCCCACGAATCTAGGCCATGCCGCACACAATATTGACAGACAACGAAAAACGCGCTCTCGTGTGGACTGAGCACACGTCGAATGACTGCTACAGTGGCTCCACGATCACAACTGCTATGACTACTACAGTGATCTTTCGATTATAGCCACTACGATCACTACAGTAACTATACAACCATGACGCTATAGTAACTCAACGACTTCGATCACAATTGCTACGACCACAGCCATTACAACTAACTCTTCGACCACGGCCACTACAACTGATAGGATTATTCAACAGAGTTAACATGAGCTGATCCGGAAAATGTTGATGTTGTTGGTGTTTGGTGCGCAGTACATGCTGAGCAGCTTGAAGGCGAAGCAGAGGCGGCGGGCAAGCCGGAGTGGGGCTTCGCGGGGTCCCACTCGCACTACGGCACCGGTCCCATCCGGCCGAGCTCACGGCGGGGTACTAACAATACGTGGCACCGCAATGGGTACCTCCCGATCGCGCGCACGCTGGGACGGCACGTCGCCGTGCTCAACTTGACCTGCGTGGAGATACACGACCACGGCGGCCGCGCAGATGCGCGAGCGCGCCCGAGGCTCAGTGCGGCCGGCAGCGAACGCGCGCTGCCGGTATGACGACACGGCGCACGACCAGGTGGTCAACACGGCCGCGGAGCGCGCCGAGGAGGACCGGATGGTGGCGTTCACCTACTTGCGCATGGGCCCCGACCTCTTCCAGCCGAACAACTGGCGCCGGTTCGCGGCGTTCGTGAGGCGGATGTCTGAGGCTGGGACGTGGGGCGGCATGCGCTCTCGGGAGGTGATCGAGCGGGAGGCGCACGGCGTCGCACAGGCCACCGGGCCGCTGGTGCACGAGGCTACGGTCGCGCTGCTTAGCTGAGGGGGAGCTAAACCGATGTGGGATCTTTATTTCTCTTTGTACATCGAGTTTGGTTTTTGTTTTGGGAGGGAACTGATGCTCGGAGGTCGCGAGCATTCTCCCGTTCGAAACATCTACCCTACTCTATAATACACCAAAATTATCTTTACTAAATCCACCCCCTCAACCACCCCCACAGTCATGCCTAATCTAAGTCCACCCAGATTTGTGTACCAAAGTAATCCAACTTCATACAAATGAATGGCTTGGATCTCTTCTCAAGCCTTCTTCTCTTACTCATTGAAAATCCTAAGGCCAAAATCATCCGGATCATGCACATCATTGAACCCTTCCCCTCCCCGTTCTCACGGCGCAGGCGCGCAGCGCTCTCCGCCCCCACAGTAAACCCTAGCACGAGCGATTGTGAGAGAGGCCTCACATACGGAGGCGCAGAGCTAGGGTTTGGCGCGGCGCGGCATGGAGAGCCTGGTCCTCGCCTCCTGCTCCACCTCTCCCCGCCTCCTCCTCTCCGCCGCCCGCCGCCGCCTCCTTCCCTCCCCACCCCGCATCGCCTTCTCCCTATCCCGCGCCGCTTCCTCTTCCACCCCCACGCGCCGGCGCCTCCTCCTTCCCTCCCCACCCGCCGCCGCCGCCTCCTCCTCCTCCCCACCCCGCGCCGCCGCCTCCTCCCCTCCCTCCCACCCCGCGCCGCCGCCGCCTCCTCCTCCTCCCCACCCCGCGCCGCCGCCTCCTCCCCTCCCTCCCACCCCGCGACGCCGTCGCCTCCTCCTCCTCCCCACCCCGCGCCGCCGCCTCCTCCTCCCCCGCTCCTCCGCACCGCCGCTGAGTCCTAAAGAGTTCTCTCTCTCCTCCTAAAACCCATCTAGGGTTCCTGGAGGTGCCGCCGCCGCCGCGCGCCTAGCGAGGCCACCGTCGCTCATGTCAGGCGAGGCTGCCGCTGCTCGACCTCGGTCGTCGCCGACGCGCGCCAAGCGAGGTGGGCCGCCGGGGCTGTGGCCTCGTGCCGTCTAATATGTATATCTAATATGTAGCCTCCCCCCTGCTGCGCGCCCAGATCTCGAGCCGCCTTTGCTTCATGAGGTAGGGGATCGGAGCGGAGCTAGGATATAGGCGAAGCGGCTTGGAGTTGGCCGGCGGAGGGCGGCTGAGGCTTTCGGCGGGCGCGAGGATGGGGCTGATCTCGGGATGGTGATGGGGTGGTGGTCGGCGTCGCGCTCATGGTGGGTGGAGCCGCGTGATGCGGCGGCGCGCAGAAGCGCATCGCCAAGGTTCGGGCCATGCGAATCTGCTTTGTGATGATTGCGATTGGATTGCTCACGGTTCATTGTGAAGCGTAGCGTGAAGCTTGCTGCGGGTTTTGATTCCCTTTTTGTTTTTGGGGTCCCCAACAGTGCGGATATCAAGGTCTGGGCTCGCTTGGCGGGACGACCTCAAGAAGCGTGCGGCGACAATTTCCCGAATGGATATCCTTCCATGATTCGAGCGAGTTAGCGGCACTTCTACCAAATGCCCTTGCTGTGATCTTAGTGTCGTGTGTATAAACTGGAATATATGACTGACCCGTATTCACAAGCGGTAAATCGTATTAGTTAGCATGAATGGGTTTTAAAAAGTTGGGTGGTTTCGATTACGTATGGGCATCTGTAGAAGCGTAGGTGGTGCAATTTTCTTGATTAAGAAACAACAAAGATTTCTAGAATCAAGGGATGTGGAAGGGTAAACACGAAAAAACACCACTACAGGATTTTAGAAGAGACATTTTGAATTTGTATATTCAGAAATTATCATTTCCTCAAACGGGTCAAAATGTATGATCTCATCGTCTGATATTTGATGGCATAGGAATCCTTGGTTTGTATTTGCCTAAGATGAGGAGGTTGTCTTAGAGGAAGCACATAACTTGTGCTAATAGTTTCTTTTCTGCAAAATATTCTGTACATGCAATGGATTGACAATGATCCAGACTTTGGACATTGTCTTGTCAGTTCATGAGAAGTTGTTCATGCTTATTTGGTTATATTTTACCTAAGATTTTGTTCTCTACAGGTGAAATGGCTAAACAAGCATCTCAGCAAACTTTGGCCTTTTGTTGCACAAGTAAGATAATAATTCTTCTCTTTAACCAACTTATAGTACTGTAAACTACAATGCTAATTGGAAAATTCTGCTTGCTAATAATGAACAGGAATTGTATTCCCTTGTAGCAATTTCCATCCTTTGGTGTATGTTGTTTCATCTAGCTGTTGAATTGCAAATTGGTTGTTCTTTAATTTTCTATGCATTCCAATACTAGCATTGGGTACATTCCATGTTCTTTTGGGTTTTGTTGATTATGTTGCTATTGCTAACAACTTGAGCTTTTGAATCAACTTTTTTTTGAATCAGCTTTTGAATCAATTTTGTTGTAGAGGAGCTCGCGTCCGATCTCTCCGCCGCCACCCTCAGCAAGAAGCAGCTCAAGAAGGACGCCAGGAAGGCGGAGAAGGCGGCACAGCGCCAGCAGCAGCCGCAGCCCACGTCGAGACCCCTTTGTGGTCAATTACGCGATGTCCCGTCGAGAGATCCAGTCCAAGACCATCTCCGGGTAGTCTGGACCGGGTCGGCGACCTCGGCGAGTCCGCCGAGGGGCGGTCGTGCTGATCCATGATGCGCGCAGCGCGCAGCGATCCGCCCGGTCGGCAAGAAGATGGCCTTCGTCGTGCTGCGGCAGAGCATGAGCACCGTGCGGTGCATGCTCGTCGCCGCCGCCGACGCCGGCAAGACGCAGATGGTGCGCTTCACGACCTCCTCGGCAAGGAGAGTATCGTCGACGCCGAGGGCGTCGTTTCCTCCCCAAGGAACCCCTCAAGGCCACCACACAGCAGTCCGTATCTTTGGAATTCTTTCTTGTAAATTTGTAAGGCAATATGATAATGTCTTTTCATCGATGAGCAGTAGTCATGCGGCAATCGATCCGAATACACCTTTGTATAGTCTCCATGTAACCATCCGGTAGCTCTAGGATGGTGAATAATCATGCGAGATGGTGGTTTTGTAGGCTCTTTAGGTTCTAACTATCTTGAATTATTGTCACAATAAGCTAGGTTTCTTGTTGTCGCCTAATTCATACGCTAAACGCATGCATTATGCAACTATGGTTTGCTTGAGTTATTATCTGTGTGTATCGATGAATTGTTTATGTGTTCGTTTTGGTAGCGGTGGAGATTCAGGTTAGGAAGATCTATTGCATCAATAGGCGATCCCAACCCTTCCTATTAATCTTGAGGATGCAGCAAGGAGTGAAGCGAGAATTTGAAAAGGTGAACAAGTATGCCTGTGCAAATTCTCTTTTTGCTTCCTTTCCTTTTCAGAAACACTCAATTTTGTGCTCCACTTTCCGCCTATGATTCTTAGAATCTTATTGTGGTTTAAGGGATTAATCTTGCCATGATTGCAGGCGGAGAGAAGCTTGTTCGTGTTGGCCAAGATACCCGCTTGAATTTTAGAGCTATTGATCTGCGGACTCGCGAATCAAGCAATATTCGAATCCAATGTCAAGTTGAAAACGTGAGTCTTTGACCTTGTTTTTATGGATGCTATCATTTATGCATTAATGGATAGTGCTATTCCAAATAGTATGCTATGTGATCTATGGTTCAGCTAGCACCTTTGATCCGTCATTGAATAAAAGTGAGTCTGTAGAACCTTAATAATTTCAGCATAGAATCATTATATTCCAGCAAAAGGCACTGTGTCTTGGGCACCAAGCTTAAATTGCATAAGTTGTTCTTTGTTGTTTAGAGAATCGAACCGATGATCCTAACATTTTTGCCTTATAACTTGTGCCATGCACTGCATGCTGTTGCACTATTGTACAAATTGAGTTTAACATTCACTATGAATTGTGGATTTGTCAAGACCAAGCTTAAGCAGTTTAGATTCATGTCTCCATCTTATGTAATATACTAATATGTATCTTTGGTATGTGGATGCTCCAAGAAATGAATTTTTATTACGTATATTTTATAGAATGTAATGTTTTTATTGGTTCAAAATGTAAATCATTGTTGGATACTATGCAGAAATTGGGAAGTTTTGTTGTCAAAGAATTTTGTTGGGATTCACACCCAAAGTGATTCTTTGGATCAAGTGAAGGTGGTGCACTGTATTCAAACTACTGATACAATGGCCACCTGCTTGTTTAGCGCAATCCCTCAATTATACAAGCGGATGGCTATTTGTGGAGGGTTTGAACGTGTATTTGAGATTGGTCTGTATTGAGTGAGAATTCAAACACACAGGCATCTGTGTGAGTTTGTTGGTTTGGATCTTGAAATGGAGATTAAGGAGCACTATTTCGAGGTAAGGAAGATTGGAAGAAAAATGCTTTAGTTCATTTATGAAGTGATGATGACTAAATACCGATTTCCTTACAGGTTTGCGATATTATAGATGGCTGAAATTCTTGTTCGGAGGGCGGTTCTTATGATGAATTCACTCGGTTGACATCTATCACATGGGTAATTCTTGTCTTGCATGTTTTCGTGATCTTGATGCGGGAATTTAGTTTGTAGTGGCTACTTGAATACTTGTATTTTACCGTAGCGTTAGTATTTTTTCCTATTCTCTAGGATAAGTATGTATCTCATGTTTACTATGCTTGGATGCCTCTTGTCGAGTTTTGAGTTAGAGAGCTCTTAAACAAAAGTACAATCCTTACATCGGATATACATAGACCATGCACTTGGTCGATGGTAGCGAGTAGTGTGAGTCTTAAATCATGTCATCATTCATTGATTAGTATAAGTTACATGATCTTAATAAAGCGGTGTTTATTACCTACCATTTTATTAGGTGGTTAGTATACATATTAAATGCATGAATCTACCGCCACATCATTCGTAGTCCTCCTCATGGAGGTTTCAATTGTGAGCCAAATCACTATCCCATAGTTTGCCATGTCAAAACGTGAGTTATCCTGCCATGACCATCTAGACTCGGCATAGATGACACGGTGTTCTAGACTCGGCAAGTTGGCGATTTCAAGATCGATGGCATTGAGATGATCGGAAGGAGGCGATACAGGTGTCTCATACTACAAGGAGAAGGTAGGCGCAAGGAGGTTCTGGCCGAAATCGCTGTCTTACCCAGCGACCACTTCGGGCTTGTTCGACTATTACCCATCGGGATGAAAATTTCGATTCTGATGGTCCCGCTTTACGCGATTACGCCCTCTTTCGTGGTGTAGTAGCATCGTAACAGTCCTGTGGATTGATAATGCACAAAGTATGCACTGAGGTAGATGTTATTGTTAGGCCTATGTTCATCCGGACGCCCCAATTTTGTGTAGTTCAGCGATGGAGGCATCCATGTAGATATATGCTCACAGTGGTGGTTCCCAGTTGGTTGATGGTTGCTGTAAATGTCGATAATTGGAAGGCTCTTTTGCTCTACTGAAATTGTGGATTAGCGAGTTTTTATGGGGCATGCTTTTGCAACTTTTGCTTTGTCAGTTTACTGAGTGACAGCATTTTGTAGCCTCAAGTTTAAACAATGTGGGGATAGAGAAAGTCGTCGGTGGATGAGTCCAATGATGTTGTCGCCTCCTCAAAGGATCAGTCGTTATGTGACATTCATTATGTGACAAAAAATATTTGGTTATACAATATATGAGACGTGAATCTTAATGAATCTGATTGTTCGTTTTATTTTTTATAAATTTTATCTTGTTTTGTATTTTACCGTAGCGTTAGCACGGGTACACTACTAGTGTGTAGAAAAAGATGTACGGGTAGTTTCTTTTGATGTATATCTTTTGGTTTAAATTTTTGAATTCTAACTAATTCGTAAGATAGTATATAGAAAGACACTTGCATATGATTTTGATCGATATAGATGAATTTAATACAGTGTCTGCTACAACTGGCTTATAAACCGTATCTTAAAAAACACTTTATTTAAAAACTAATTATTGTAATATAAGTTATGTCGACTGGTTTTACATTCGGAACTTTCGTTTGTTGGGAATTTTTCGTACGAATTTGCAGTAGTTTTGCCTACTGCTTAGTGCTTACGACTTTGTGCGATTACTCTAGATCATCGGCGCGGTATCATGGGTATCTGCATGCCCAGATTTAGCGTGATATTGTGTGACATACCACTCTAATTAATGTTCTTATCTTTTTTCCTTCTAAATTTGCGCCATGGCCCATGGCGCCCTATTTGAATCAAAATGGAACTTTCCTAAATCCTAACACCCAAGGAACACAAGATTTCGCTCGAATTCCACTATGTAGCAGGACAAGTCCGATTGGACACCTTCAAAATTCCGTCATTACAAACGGGGCTGAACATCATCGAACATCTACATGCATTATCCCCTCAGCGCCCCTCTTCACCTTGAGCTTTAGTGATGCTCAACGATCATCAGGAGGCTCAAGTGGAAACACACTGGTCTGCAACTCTGCGTGTGGGACTCCCTGGTGGCAACACTGTAATTGAGCAGCGACCCAGCATGTTGACAATCTTTCCCAGGCTCTCAGCAGCCACTCAGACATGGTCCAAGAACAAAACATCAAACAACCATAGGAACATATCAGCCACGTTGAAGGAATCACATCTGGGAACAACCAAGTTGAAAGGAAATCCACGAAACAACTAAGCTTCCAAGCAACAAAGCTTTAGCTCACAAACAATAAAAGATAAAGCACAAAAGTAAATATTCAATTAGACAGGCGGCCATTTAGATTCCAACAAGTCATCATATCAATTCTCCAAATAATTCGGCTGTAGATAAAAACATTCTTGAAGATTAGTTTATGATAACTAGGGTTCAAGCTATGCAATCAGCACCATATGCAGTTTAACCAAGCGCATCTTCATTCTCATAAGCAAACAATACAGTGTAAAGCATTCTCCAAAACTCGACATAGCAACCTGCGACGAAAAATCTTGAAATGAAGTAGAATAAAGGTCCAGACTACTGCTCAGAGCGAGCAAAATTCTACTCATTAGAGCAACATAGATATTGAACTGGTTGTGCAGGTAGATAGACCAAACATCCTAGTAACCACCCTTGAGATCATTGACCACATCATAGGGAATGGGGGTGACAGTCTCGAGTGTAGCACCCTCAACCATGAAGCCAGGTTTAGGACCCTCCGGCTGCCTCTTGGTGCTGATGACCTCACCCCGTGCCTTGGCGTCCGCCTTAAGCTGGTCATTCTTCGCTTTCCTCAGGCGGAACTCCTCAGCGCACCTGGATGGCTGCACGTGCTCAACGCGGACATGGATCCTCTTCCTGATAATGCGGTTCCCAACCTGACAATGCACACAGCAATTTAATAATAAATATATTAGTCCTGAACATCACTGCATATCATATGTATGGAACACAAATTTCAACATGGTTCTAAGTTGCATTCCACCCCTCCAGCATGTGCGCAGACAGACCATAGGCATGCATTTCCCACTGTAATGGCTATAACCATCAAGTTGAAATTGAGATTCCATATGAAACTGTGACCAAATTGCAAGCAGATCATCCGCATTTCCTTAGATACGGCGTCGAGTTCGGAGCACAAAATATTTTCCCTAGTTAACTTATTATATCTCCACCCAACTATTCTTAGTCGGTGACTTGACGCGATTTCTCACCATCACCTGACACCCACTGACCTCGAAGTAGTCGTTGGTTGGGCCGGTCTTACCTTCACCCAGCACTCTACTTGCGCTAATATATGTGCTTAGATCCCCCACTTCCGAGCTCTATACCGATTCTAAGTTCCTCTACTAGTCATACTACTTACTCATTGTGGGCTCCCCATTACCTATCTGTCTTGTGCTTTCCTATGAGATTCCCAAAATTAATTTAGCCGATTGTAGATTTTTACAACTAGAGCTGTCCACTGGGCCGTACCGGCACGGGACGAGCCTGATTCAGGCACGGCCCGTCTAGGCCCAGCAAAGAAATAGGCCGTGCCGTACCGTGCCGGACCACGGGCCGCAGTGTGAGCCTATGCACGGCCCACGACCATGCTGTGCTGGCATGGGCACGATAAGGGCTTAATGGGCCGTGCCAGCACGGTAGACCCGTTAAGCTGAGAAAAAGAGGAAAAATTCAAAATTTTGTATAAAATTATAGACATTGCTAATCATCAAGATAATTATTTTCAATGATATAATGAGCTTTATTAACTTATTAAATTACACGGGATGGCTGCCTCATTAAAAAATTTTACCAAGTAAAAACTCAGCTTGAGAAAATCTTGGTAAAGACAAAAGAGTACAGCCTACAAAGCCCACTAGTGACTACATATTGAAAATCATATTAATTGCTATCTAGATACATATTCTCAAAAGATTCTTCTAAGTTTCTATTCTCCATTGCACATGACTACTGAGCGATAAAAATTATTAGGTTAGATAAAACTCGATAAATATCATACGAAAGCTCAATCAATCCATGGCCTTTCTTTATGTAGAAATTCTATAATCCAAGAAGCAAATCAATGAGTCCTTGAATAACACAGAGAGTAACTACAAGTTCATAATTGAAACAAAATGAGTACTTGAATAACACAGAGAGTAACTACAAGTTCATAATTGAAACAATTGATGCAAAGATGAAGCGAAGACTTGATTCTCCATTGCACATGACGGCATACCTATTGAATCCATATTACAGTTATCGTGATCGATCAATCTATTTGGAACAAACCATAATAGATGGATTCATTAAATGTGTTGAAATCTTTTATCATGGTGATGAAGCAATAGATCAAGTACTCAATGTCGACTTTAACATTTTCAAGCAAAAAAGAGAAACCTTTGGGAAAACTCCTGCACAACTTGGATGTCAAAAGTTTGATCTTATTCCCGGTAAACTTGTTCTCACTTCTCAAATTTAATGAACCAATGCATGCAAATTGTCTTTTGTCCGTTACTAATATTTTTGTTTCTTATTATGTAGCCAATTGGTGGTCTAAGTATAGATATCATGTCCCTCGCTTGCAAAAATTGGCTATAAGAATTCTTTCCTTCACCTCAAGTTCATCCAGATGTGAAAGAAATTGAAGCACTTTTGACATAGTTACTAACTCTCAAGTCTCATCTCTTATGTCACTATTTCAATTTTAAGTACTTAACTAACATTTACTTTGTAACTCGTAGATACATACCAAGAAGAGAAATAAATTAGATGCGCACATCCTCAACAATCTTGTCTATGTTTAATTCAATGCAAGACTTACGAACAAAAAAGAAAAAAACAAATCAAAGAACATAGATGTCCTTTTAGCTTCGCACGCTACTTTTGCTCAAAGATGGGTTATTGAAGGCGGGGATGAGGAGGTTGACCCTGAGACGGGTCTTTCATGAAAACTCATTGAAGAAGCATGTGAGACTAATGAAGCCACACAACCTCATAGCACAAGAGTGAGAGAATTTCATAAGGATGATTTCAAATCCAAAAGTGAAGAGGAAGAGGAGGTGAACGAGAAACTTGAGGATGTTAAGGTCAAATCCAATCAAGATGAAGTGATTCCAACAAAAGATTACGGTCAAGAAAACGAAGATCCATCATTTTATCTATGTATACTACCTTGCTAAAGTTTCTTTAAGAATTATTTTGCTATATGTGGTTGAAAACTTTTGGTGTGAGATATTGTGAACTTTTGCTATGTGTGATTGTGAACTTATTTTATACTTTTATTTGATCTATGTGATCATGTTTTATTGTCTTGCAATCATTTCTTATTTCTTTCATTCTTTCATACTTACATAGAAATCTAAAAAGCAATAGTTGCATAAATTTATCTACATAACAAGAGTCTCATGTATTGCTTAATTTTTAATGTGCAAGTTTGCATGAAGCATTTACATCAAGTGATGAAGTGTCCATCATCATCTATCGAATTTACAATATTACAAGTTACTACAGATAACAATATTCTTCCTCCAAGTATCACATGTCTTGATATCTCCTGCAGTGCACCATGCCAAAGTCGGCCGCCTAGGCTCCACCTAGTCCTCGCTTAGGCGGCCTAGGCACTAGGCCCCTGCTTGCCGCCCGCCTAGCGCCTAGTGTCTACTTGAACACTGCCTAGGGCGGTTTCTCACCCTCACCCGACACCCACCGACCTCGAAGTAGTCATTGGTTGGACCGGTTTTACCCTCACCAACACTCCACTTACGCCTTGGATCCCCCCACTTCCTCCACTTATTTATACTACTTGCCCCTTATGGAGAATCTAATAATGTCAAAAAACAAGAATATGGCTAACACTTAAGTACAGCCCCCAAGTGAGAGTTGATTTGTTCTTATGTAATAACCAGGGCCCCAACCTTTCCCTCTCTTTCCTGACTTGAGCACCATTTACCCTCCTATTATTTATCTCTTACAACCTGGTTACTCCTTTTAGCTGGAAAGTTTTTCTCTTATCTCTTTCTTTCATCATTTATTAGAACTTCTTTTTAAAAGACATTTTAATGCACGAATAATAATAATAATAATAATAATAATAATAATAATAATAATAATAATAATAATAATATGTGACATCTATGATTTGACAATTTGATACACAATAACACAATTATTGTGAACGCGTAGCAAGGAAAAACGATAAAATAAAGTCCAGTTTAGTTATTTTGGACATACAAATTAAGTGGCACTAAACGTCAATACACATACATAATGAAATTGATCAGTGAAGGCTTTTTAGTCACCTATGCAATTACCCCCTTTTGGGGAGACTTACCTATTTGGGAGAATCAAAATATAGAAATGCTAAGTACTTGGATCCCCATTCAACAGTTTTGCTTGGCAACAACAGTTATCCTTACTCAGGCCAGTTTGTCAAGCTAAGCAACATTGTTTAACACAGCACCAAACATCTAAGCAAGCTTAGTAAAGCTAGACTTCATTTTGGCAATATGGTAAAGGTACTGGATGTGATATAACTTTGTAAGCACACAGACATAATCAACAAAATAAAAAAAAATGCCCTACCATTGCACAAATAAATCTAGAGAATAATCTAAACAAAATGTGATTAAACTTTGTAAGCACACGGACATAGCCATAGAACCCTAATAACCTCTACTTAGACAACAATCCTAATATATCTCCGGGGCAAACAGAACCAAATCGCCTGTGCAGAAACTAGAATCATACAAATATTACCACCAACTATCACCATCAAATCGTGCAAGCTACACTTGTTAATCAGATAGATCTATGCAGCTCGTAGAGAGCCTTGCAAGACCAGGCAGAAATTGTGCATTCTTGCTACTACAAAAGCCAAATCGCATCTTGAGAAGATCAATAACTTGCACAAATCCTACAGACGTGAGTCATACAATCACCACCACCTTATCATCATTCCCAATTAAGCACTCCCCAATCCTAGAGCGACACCAAGACAGAACCAACATGGTAAAGGATTTGTTTCATACCTGCTTGTTGAGCTCCACGCCGATGGCGCGCTTGGTGACGTTCCAGACGCTTCCGGTGCGGCCGTGGTAGAACTTGTGCGGCATGCCCTTGTGCACGGCGCCGTTTACCTTGACGTCGACGTAGTCGCCGATCTTGTAGGTGCGGAGGTAGGTGGTGAGCGGGATGTACCCCTTCTTCCGGAACGGGCGCGCGAACAGGTCGCGAGTCCGCGACCGCAGCCCGTGGCCCGCCGGCATCGTGCTCCTCCTGCTTTGCTTCGCGCGGCGGCGGCGGCGAGAATGGGGTGGGGTGCGTGGAGGTGTGTGCGCGGCGCTAGGGTTTGCGAGGGCTGCTTTTGTAGGTGCGGTCGGGGGCTTTGGAGGCGGCTTTTGGTGGTGGTGTTGGGTTGGGCTCCCAGCCCATGTTGGATTTAGCAGGAAAGGTTAGTTTGTTGTGGGTTGGATCATATGTGCAAACTTAACCCATTCAAAGGCTAAGGCCCGCTCTTCATTGTGTACCAGGTTCTTCCGATGAACAATACCGCTAACAAAACATAAGTCATATATATTAATATGATCATCAACAATTTATTTTCTACTAGTAGTGTGTCTGTACTAACGCTACAGTAAAATATAAAACAAGATAAATTTTGTAAAAAATAAAACGAACAATCAGATTCATTAAGATTCACGTCTCATATATTATATAACTAAATATTTTTGTCACATAATGAATGTCACATAACGACTGATCCTTTGAGGAGGCGACAACATCATTGGACTCACCCACCGACGACTTTCTCCATCCCCACATTGTTTAAACTTGAGGCTACAAAGAAAAACTTCATTCTAGATTGACAATTGATATACATGCCATTACCTCACAATTAATTGCAACCTCCTAAGTTCTCAGGCAAAGTTCTCCTACCCATCAAAGAAATCCACCCAGAGACAAACACACATTCACACTACGCCATCAAATATTTGGTTTTAGAAAATCATCATAACAAATCAAACTCAACTGCTCCCAAGATTTAACGTGTTTAAGAAAACCAGGAACTGGAGAAAAGAAAGAAATTTCCAGGTTCATACAACCAGAATCGCATTAGTCCTACATTTCAAGCAAACTTTGGTGCGTATCATTATTGAGAAGGACAGGTGAAGCTATTTTAACAGTGTGATAAGATGGTTTCACAGGATAGATAATGGCGTGATGAACTGAATATCTAAGATATGACTTAAGAACAATATCTAAAAATCTATTCTTCCCTCCCAACAATTCAGTTTGTGTCAGTGCTAGAACCAACAGATAAGAAAAGCCATTTAAAATCAACCAAGGCAGAACTTCTTGATTGAGTCGTGACCATGACCAGTTAATCTAGAATATCGCTCAGATTGAAACTGTGAATTTGGTATAACTCGAAATGCTTAAGTTCATAACCAACTTTGCCTACTAAATAGGTGCTTACTACTTATTAGTTACGCTAAGGTAACATTATATCGACCATATAAGAAATTTTGGCCCATATTAAAGAAAAGGAAATTGTCGAAAATGGAAGGGGTTGAAGAATTTATACATATTTCATTAAAATTATATAACTAACCTTAGGTTTAGCTTGGCAAACACATTATGCCAACCAATAGAGTAACGGGTTAGAACTTAGAAGTTTTATGTTCAAGACGTCTAACAATCAACCATTCAAGGAAGCGAGGAACCAATTTACATTGGTGACAATAATACTTCTTTGGAATAGTATATCCATTTGCGATCAAGCATGACAATTGACAAATAAACTAAATCATGGTGGTGGTTTTGCAATTACAACACGAAAATAAATAGCAGCTGCAGTATGTGATGAAACTCAAAATGCGGTGACTCTAGAAATATTTTTGTGCATGTTAGTTTTCTTATTCTAGTTTTTTTTAGAACCAGAATTCTAATTCCAGTTGAGGTTTGGGTCTTCATACTACGTTATAACCTACAAGCGTGATGAAAGTCCATTATACAATTCTTACCTTGAATATACTTCGGCTTCTCCATCTCCACATGAGACATATAGCTTTCGACAAGGAACTTGAATCCAATTTCGAGCTTAGCATCAAACGAACCATTGTCATACCGCCTGATAATCCTCGACCGCTGGCACCACGGCACAAAATCCTTATAGAGATCCACCGTGGTGACAACCGCAAACATCTACTCCGGCGAGTACCTGCATCACCAACCATTTCCATTTCAAAAAACAAACAATACAAAACAAGATAAAATTTGTAAAAAATAAAACGAACAATCAGATTCATTAAGATTCACGTCTCATATATTGTATAACCAAATATTTTTGTCACATAATGAATATCACATAACGACTGATCCTTTGAGGAGGCGACAACATCATTGGAAAAGCCCTCCGCGCATCCCCCAAAGCCGAGTGGAAAAGAGGACCAAACTTAAATATCATCTCATAGGATTTCTATCAAACCCCAAGGCTCGAGCATCATGTCAAGGGATTTACGTGTGCCGACGCTTCTATGCCGCCTTGGCTTCATCGGGTGGTGGATGAAGCGGGAACCTCTCCGTTCATCACCCTCCATGGCCCCAGAGAATTTGGGCGGCATGAGGGCACGGCCTCGCCAGGTTATCCTCCCGCATGCTTCTCTGCTCCAAAATGTAATCACAATTCACAACCAGGAAAAAATTAAAGAGGAAGTTAAATTAACAAATCGCCGTTCAATGAAGCATCATAATCAACTTGATCACATTTTTTTCAAGCAAAATCATGTTTTTTAGCTACAACTTGAAATTTTGTATCATTGTGGGATTGGGGACCAAGCAATGTGCCAATGTTTTTCGATCGAGCTTTCACCAATTTCCTAGCAATGTGGCGAGGTTATCATGCAGATGTGGTGAGCAGAGGAATTTGGTCGCTGAAGAATGCAAATAATCTCAGGGTCTACATAATTTCCTACTAAAATGCAGATGCATAGTGCAAGACATTGCAACGGATGGTACTGTCTCGAGTGGGCATTCCATCAAGCACCTTCCTCGCGTGGAAGAGCGTTGCCGTACCACCGAGCGCGCAGGCAGCGCGTGGGGAGAAGTCATGGTTTTGAGCCCAAGTGCGACCTTGTAGAGTCGCTCCGTGTGGCGGCGCGCGACGACGCCGGTGTAGAAGGCGGCGGCGTAGGTGCCGACGAGCGGCCGAAGGATCGCGGCGGCGGTAGGGCTCCACCATGTCCCACAAGACCGTCTTCTCCCACTTGTGGAACCGCCGTCCGCGTACCACCTCGAGCCGGCTCGCCATCCTCCCCGCCGCGCGCTTCCTCTCCTCCCCTTCCTCCATCTTCACTGTGGAGGGACGGTCGGCTTCACCGGTCCCGGTGGCGGGCGATCGGCTTAGCCGGTATAGGACGTGGCGAGATGGTCGGCTTGGCTAGGTCCGGTGGCGACCAAGAACGGGCGGAGGAAGTTGGTGGCGGCGGAGCCGCGGATGCGGATGTTGGCGCGTCAGAGGTTGCGCGGCCTCTCGCCGTGTCGAAGTACCGAGCCTGGCGGCGGCGGAAGTGCGGATCGCGGATCTCCGCGCCCACCGCCCCACAACCGTTGGCGCGACGCCGCGGAACCGCAAGGCGGCCTCGCCCGGATGCCTCCTCCCGCCTCCATCACACGACGCTTCACGCCCGCCATCCCCTTCCTCTCCCTCGCGGATGCGTGGCGTGGCGCCTCGTCCTCGCTCGACGACGAGTCAGTGGCGTCGGCGTCGCGCACGAGGATCCGCACCACGCGTCCCTGCGGCGGCGCCTCCGCCACCTCCACCGGCCCTGCGGCCAGCTCCACCAGGCTAGGGTTTGGATCTCTACCCCTCTATATGTATATATCTTTTTAGATAACCTTCCGTACTTTGCAGAGTCGGGGCGTGGGCGCGGGGTGGGTTCTGGGTTCAATGATGTGCATGATCCGGATGATTTTGGCCTTAGGATCTTCAATGAGTAAGAGAAGAAGACTTGAGAAGAGATCCAAACCATTTATTTGTATGAAGTTGGATTACTTTGGTACACAAATCTGGGTGGACTTAGATTAGACATGATTGTGGGGGTGGTTGAGGGGGGTGGATTTAGTAAAGAAAATTTTGGTGTATTATAGAGGGGTAGAGATTGTCGTGTTTGTCATCATTCAAGATATTGTTGCAACATACAAAGTCGATGGCGAAAAAGATAAAAAAAAATCTAGTTCATTCATCAACCAAGGACTGGACAGTGATGTATTGTCCATCTATGAATTTTAATGTAAAAATAGGATGTTTATGTACTTTACTCGTTGAGTCATTAATATAAATCTGGAAAAAATTTCTGAAAAAAAATTATTGTGTACAAGAATGTAAATGCAGTTCATTTCTGCGCTGATAGTAGGAATCGCAAGTTTAGGGGATTTTTTTTGGATGAGGTTTATAGTTTTTTGCTGCGACTTATGGTTTTTGGACTATTCGTATAAGAGATTACAAAGTAATTGAAACTCACATGCAGTTTTTGCCGATACAAATAAAGTCGGTACAGTATGTACTATAATTAACTTAGTAGACTTTATCTCGAAAAGATAATCCGTTTAAAAATTAGTTACTATAGAAAAGTTAAAAACTAAAGCCAAAAACTAAAAAAGGAGCTCAGATATCTTAGGCGGGGGAAGATTAGAATAGTTCAGACAGAAAAATAGAAACACTTCAGTTCGTCGCTCGCCTCGCCCTCGACTACTGAGAAATGATTTCTGAACTGAAGTCATGCAAGGCTTCAAAGGCAAGGACAAAGAACACGATGCGCACACGAACCAGTGTACACGAAACGCCTCATCGCATCGCACTGAGCTTTCGCTAGTCCGCTCGGCACGGAGGCAAATCCGACGGCAGTTGGGAGCTGCTCCTCCACCCTCCGACCAACTACTATCCAAACTCCGTCCGCTCCCGCAATCACTCGCGCCTCTCGGGCTCTCGGCTCTGCTCTCCAGCCTCCTCCCCCGCCCCCACCTGCCCCTCCTCCTCCGCCACTCGCCGTCGGCGTCCCCTCTCCTCCCCTACGCGGCGCCCCGCCGCCGCCGCCGCTTCCTCCTCTCCACCACGCCGCGGCGTCGAACCCCTGCCGTCCTCGCCGCCGCGAACCGCGTCGTGGTGCGCTGCTGGACTTGCTCTCCTCACCGCCTCATTGGTCAAAGATCCGTGCCTATGTGCTCGCTCGTTTGCCTGCTCTGATCGGTCGTGGGGTTCTTGCATGCAGGTGCGGGCTGGTATTTGGAACATTGGAACAAGTCCTTAATCCCCAAAATCACTGTTTGGTTGAATAAAATCAGCCTGAAATGAAGTCTTTACTTCCCTGGTTCCCTGTTTAATTTAAGAGGATTTTACAACAGGTCAACGAATGAGTAGAACAGCCGTTGTTTGCCTGTTTGGTCATAGCAAGGATGAAATGTGCACTGATCAGTTGGGCTTAGGGGGTGATCGGTTCGGCGGAAAAGCTCGTGGCTTATGGCTGAAAACATCAGTGTTGATGAAAAAGCATCAGAATGACAGAGGCTTATTTAGCATAATTAAATTTAAAAATTTAAAAATAAAAATATGTTAGCCCATTACGTATAATACAAACAAATACGGAAAAAGAACTGCAAAAAGCTTAACAAAAGCAAAAATTCAGAAAAAGACGAAACTTATGAATAGTGTCAAATAAGCCTCCAAAGATCGTAGCGAAGCCACAATGATCGCATGACCTTAAAAGCTCATGGCTTATGGTCAAAAACATCAGTATTGGTGAAAAAACACTATAGCCGATTGAAAAACATCAGAGTGGATGAAAAAACACTATAGCCGACGGAAAAAAATCATGGTGTGAGTCTTATTTAGCTTAATTAAATTTAAAAATATAAAAAATATGTTAGCCTAATATGTATAATACAAACGAATACAGGAAAAAAAGAACCGGCAAAAAAGCTCAACAAAAGTTAAGAAAAAGATGAAATTTATGAATAGTGAAAAAAGCCAGAAGCTCTAACCGAACCGATCAGGGAATATTCATTCATAGGAGCCTCTGTATGTACGTTTGGTCAGAACACTTCGGTCATGTTGCTGAGCCCAGTGCGGCGTTGCCACGTGGTCGACCCGCCGCCGGTCAACGCGTCTGACCGACCGGCACGGGTAAGCGGAACCGACGGCAACAAGTCCTCTGGCCGCCGCCCACAAGTCGAGATGTGATGCACGACAGCAGCAAGTCTCCGGAAGGCTTCGGAGGTGTACAGTTCGGACACACTTACATGCCGACCAGTACGACTACGAGCATCAGAGTCAGCTTGTTCTTGTGCAATGTACATGCCGCCAGGGAAGAGAGGGAGAGAGCTTGGAGAGAACAATTCAGCTTGCAACTTCTCCGCGCTTTATAAACTAAGCCAAAATTGAATACAGTCGGATTGCATCTCCTGCTCTTGACTTGTCATCTGCAATGTCCATGGCTTCGAGCTCGAGTTCCGGCTCCGGCTCGGAGCCGCGCACGGACGTTGATGCACCGACAGGGTCCATCGCCGTCGAGAAGAGGTCGCCGGCGTCTCGCCTGTCGGAGCTCGGCGTCAAGTCCTGGCCCAAGTGAGTAGACTAAGCATGTGTTCATGTACTACAGCAATCTTCTGCTAATACGTACATATATACGTATAGCGTATCACCAACTGTTCTTGGAATACGTAGGTGGGGCGGCCCTCCTGGGAGATACGCGCTGAGCTACGACGCGCGCCAGACGTGCTACATCGTGAGAGGGAAGGTGAAGGCAACCGTGGAGGGCTCCCAGGAGAAGGAGCACGTTGAGTTCGGAGCCGGCGACCTCGTCGTCTTCCCCAAGGGAACACGGTGCACCTGGCACATCGCCGTCGCCGTCGACATGCACTACGCCTTCGATCCGTCTTAACAGGAAACAAGACTTGCTCTGTTCATACTGACACAATGTGTAAACCTTCACCGTGTAAACTGAAGAATTGAAATTTATGGCATGCCTATGAGCCTCTCTTTTATATGCCAAAAAGAAGCAGAATTGCTATTTATGAAGGAAGAACAAACCAATCACTGCATCTGATTCCTGCTTCAGTATTCTACTGCATAGCCTACTCAGCTATTTGCATCTCAAATATTGTGGAAGGCTTTTCAGGAGAAGCACACTGATACTATCAAGCAAAACATGCATTTTACCATTTTAGCACTCTCTGCTACTATTACTGCATCAGCAAGCTATCAACAAGATGTGCCAGCAAGTGCAGGAGATTAGCCATATAAGTGCTCAGTAGAACTCTGGTTGAGTACTACCTCACATATGCAATTTGGCACTATAATATGGACCACAGATAGATGATCAACAGCTCGGGAATTGAAATTCTGCCCTTCTACTTCAGAGCAATAACTGTTAACATCTAAGGCCTAACAAAAGGCCTGTATTGCTGCTATGCAAACAACCACCATGAAACAAAACATTTTACCACAGAACCTACAGAGTACAGACTGTACAAGTACATATCTCCCCCTCTCTCCTACGAAGGTAACCTTTGAACCAGCTTGTCAATGACACAAGTCTTATTGTCCATGAGATTCAGAAAATGCGAAGGCAGTCCGTCAGGGCACTACTTAATGCCAACCTTCAGGCACTGCTTAATGCCAACCTTCGGCTTCGAGCTCAAAGTCAAATAGAAGATCTGGAGAATCCAATCCTGAGGACTGTCTCTGATGAGCAGCTTCTATCAATAATCCGTCCGCAGGGGAACTGACAAAACCATTAAGATGAGCTTCATTTGGAACAAGACTGCTCTGGCAATTCAGATGGTGCAAAGTTTGTGTTGTTTGCATAGGACCGTCTGCCTGAACGTTACCACCTGTTGTGTCATTGGACAAGTCATGCCCATTAGAAGACATCAAGTTTGGCGTTGCTGCAACAGACTCAGCGTGAAGACCCACCCCCTGGTTTGCACTGGAAAGCAGAGGTTGGGAGTACGTCCTCACAGGCTGCTGAGACTGTGAAGTGCTGATAGTGTAATCTGATACCCCCAGATCAGATGCCACACTAAGAAGTATGTCTTGCCAGCTTTGCGTGCAAACATCCATTACTGATTCTGGCAGGAATTGTGTTCTCTGAGTCGGAACCGAGGTGCAACACGAAAGTTGCGGTCCTATGTCATGCATTCCATTTGAGGCAACCTGACAAGGTACCGCTGGCTGACCCTGATATGCTATTGGTGCACTGAAAGATCTCTGAGGGGCATTGTTCTGAACAGTGCTAGTGAAAGCATTATCCATTGGTTCAACTTGAACTGGCTGGGATATATGTGGCAATGCCTGGTGCATCAGGGCATTGTTTGGAACCGCAGAACCAGATTGGTTAGCATTTGGGGTTGTGAGGCCTGGAGAAGCAGCCCCTACTCTTTTAAATCTTGCACGCGGATGAGTAATTTGAGGGGTGTGAGCATTTGTTGTGCCTCTTCCAGCTCTTGTTGCAGGGGATGCTCTTGGTGCACAGACAGTTCGCCCTACATTCAGTGAGACTCTAACTGAGGTATGTCTTTGTTGGTTTTGGTTCACAACATTCAGAAGAGGACTTTGGTTGGCAAGAGAAGGACTGCTGATATTTGGTATAAAAGACGGATGTGACTGTGGGACTGAGACTTGACACTGTATATCTTGCTGTCTGGGTAAAGCTATTGTTGGGTATACGACATTCTGGTGTTTTTTTGGATGAGATGCTGACAGACTTTTGTACTTGAATGATTGCCTCAGTGTTTTCCACTTTGTTTCCTTATCTGTAGCATGACAATGATCGTTAATCGAGGTACCTTTACCCCAATAATTGCATGGAGCTGGAGCATCACATACAAAACAGTGGCACTGCATTTAAAAAGCAGCAATTCAATTGCGTTAAAACAAAAGCTATTGGCTACTTTGCTAGTATATTCATTGTATCATATTGCCAACAACATCAAGGAGTTAAAATGTTTGTTACTTACCATGATACAATGCTTCACATGAGAAGTAGTGCTGAAGGGCAAGTTAGAACATAAATGGCGTGAGTGAGGGAAGTCCCGGCATGCTACCTGTAGAAGAATAGAAAATTGTTAAGGTAACAATAAATTAATGCTACTGCAGATAAACTGTAGTTTCTACGAAAAAGCTCTCAAATTCTCTTTGTTAAACTTGACATGAACTAAAAACCGCAGGTATTCATAGACAATATGAACAGGTAGACACGGAATAATTTATGTACTTAACCAAACACTTCCACATTACAAGTCGAATATAATATCTTTAACCACTTTCACATTATTTGAATCAAATGGTACGTTCCGCAGCAGTGAACACAGGAGGTCAAATTAATGTATACCATCTCTCAGAAACTAAACTACCTTAGCAAATTGATTCTGAAGTCATGCATACACGTCCAACGAAATCAACACAAAGTAGTCACACACAGTTCAAAACATAATAGTTACCCTATTGTGAACACTTTTCACTAATATGAATGCAACCAAAAATTTCATCTCTCTATACATAGTCTCCAATATAACAAGGTACTGCGTCTATGGCATGCGAAAAATGCAATGCTATGGATCAAAATGGAAGGAAGCAAATACCGGTCCTTTCTCCGCAACTATCTGCAATTCATCTGAGCTGCCATCTCCCGCGCTCTCTTTATCCTCCGCAACGGTAACCGCCTTATCAGGGTCGCTGTCTAAAACCATACAATCATCATCTTCCCCATCACCACCACAACCATCAGGCTTGCCGTTCTTCTGTGGCACTGGTGGCGATGACAGCTCACTCATCACCACCAGGTCATCAAAACCCTCTCCGATTTCCTCATCATCCTCATCAAAAAGCCCCGCAACCCATTCAAGGGGGTCGACAGGCAACTTCTTGGTGGCCACGGGAAAGTCCTCCTCATCGGAGCTGATCTCCACAACATCCCCCACCGACCCCATCCACCCCTAAAACTCTTACACAGCTGCACTCCGGAGTTCAGACACAGATTTCCCAAATAGGCAAGAATTCAGACGACCCACCGAGGAACCGAGGAACCCTCTCCCACACAACACTAGCCGAGGAAAGGGGAGCCCAAGATGTCGCCGACCGCCATGGATCCAGAACCAGAGATGGCTCCCAAGAAACGCCTCCAAGAGCACGCCTAGCCCATCAAAATGCAATCTTGGCTCGATGGGCGATTGATTGGCCGTCGTCGCCGCTCAAGGGTTTTACGGCCGGAAAGGGAGCGAAGACACGAGGGATCCGGCAGCGATTGGAAGTGAGCCTGAAAGCAAATAGATTCTGGAGAGAGAAAAAAAAGCACACAAAATTAGAATCAGAAACATCGAAATTGGAAGCCAAGTCAGAACCGCAAATGCTTTGATTAACATAGCACAAACACGCAGAAAAGAAAAAGACTCAAAAAAAGGCAGGAGAAAGAGAAGTGTGCAACCTCAAGACGTACTCTAATATGGAGAAGAGGAGAGATTACTTTGGAAGAAGAAAGCAGGCGAAGCTTACTAGGGGAAGCTTACTGCTCCTCGCCTGCATAAATCTCCCGAGAAATTTCGCTTTTAATTCCTCACTGGTTCCTCCTCTTCAATTCCTGGCTTGCTTTTACACATCGTACCACCGATATTCCTATGCGCCAAGGCCACCTGATTTATTTTTCTGATCCCACAATAAAAAAGGGGAGTGAGGTGGGACGTCCCGTGCCCCCGGGGGAAGGGGGAGGAGAGTTGGCGAGTTACTACAGGTTTGGAGGGTTCGATCCGGTTGGGAATGACTTCGCTTGACTTGACCTCTCCCAGGTCTCTCGAGTTGTATGATGGAACCTCCAGCCACCAAAAATGGATGCACAGTCAGCCGGTTCGGAGATGCAGCGTGTGTTGTTTATAAACTTTGGTTGGTGAGGTTATATAAGGTTCAGAGTTATATACAAAACGATAACTAAGTGATATCTCACTCGTCCTCTAGGGGTATTTCATCGTACACTTTAACATGAACATATAAGAGCAACTCCAGCAGGGCCCCTACTTGAGCCCTCAAACCTCATATTTGAGGGCTTGAGGCAAAAATGCAACTCCAGCAGGGCCCCTACTAGAGCCCTCAAATTTGAGGAGCCCTCAAATCCCCTCCCACCCTCATTCCTAGGGCTCCTCCACCCTCATTTTTCTGCTTTTTCCCGCATCGTGAAACTTCTCCGCTCCCCGCCTGCATCTTTCCCCGCCGCCTCCCTCGCCCGCCCGCCTCCCTCGCCAAAAATCCCCGCCTCCCTCATTGCTCCTTCCCCGCCGCGCCCTCCTGCCGTCCCCGCCCCTCCGCCCCTTCCCCTCCCCGCGCCCCCACCCTCCACCGCCGCCCGCCCCCTTCCCCGACTCCCTTCCCTGCCGTCCCCTTCCCGGCGCCTCCACCCTCCACCGCGCCTCGCCCCTTCCCGCCGTCCCCGACTCCTTCCCTGCCGTCCCGCCGCCCCGCCCCTTCTTCCTTCCCCGCGCCTCGCCTCCACCGCGCCTCGCCCCTCGCCTCGCCCGACTCCCCGCCTTCCCCGCCCCCTTCCTTCCGGCGCCTCGCCCCGCCTCCCCGGCGCCTCGCCTCCATCGCTGCCCGCTGCGGCCGCCGCCTCCTCGTCTCGCGCCTCGCTGCCTCGAACCGGCGCCACCGACCGAAACTCCTCCGCCAACCTCCACGCACGAGATCCGGCCTCGGCCGGCTGGATCCGCCGCCTCGCGCCGGATCCGTTCGCCGCTGCCGCGCTGTCGCTGCCGGATCCGCCATCTTCGCCGAGGCCGCCGCTCCGCCGGATCGGACGGGAAAGCGCCATCCGGCGCGCATGCCGTCTCCATCCACTCACCAGGGCCTCCCCTCGCTCCGGCCTCGGCTCCTCCGCGCCTCGCCAAGGGCGTCGGCGCCTCTTCGGCTTCCACGCGCGCCCGGCCGCCGCCGGATCCGCCGCCGCCGCCGATGGAGTGAGGAGGAACGGTGACGAGAGAGAGGGACGAAGAAATTTGTCGAGTGGGTCCCATGTGTCGTGTGTGGTGAATAGATTTGAGGCTTAGATTTGAGGGTCTTTGTTGGAGTAGAAGCAAAAATTGGGCCCTCAAAAGTAGGGGGAGCCCTCAAATAAAAAGTAGGGGCCCTGTTTTGAGTAGTACTGCTGGAGTTGCTCTAAGTACGCATCTGCAAGACGCGACTTTAACATAGCTAATCATCGATGACATCAGCCTTACGAAGCTCCTCAAAACATCGAAATCAAAAATTGACGAAGTCACTAAAAGACTAATAATAGGTTTCAATGTTTCATTCGGTATCGACAATATGACATTGAAACTGAGGAACTGAGGCAAACCTAGCCGCACGCCTCCCTATGCACGCCCTCGCCAGTCGCGGCGCAGCCCGCACTTGGCTCCATTCGTTTGGGCTTTACTTTTTGACTTTTAGTTTTTACTTTCTAACTTTTTACTTTTGTTTTTCTGCTTTTTGGGTTTTTATTTTTCTTTTTTTCATATTCCTTTTTATTGTCCGTGATTGGATAGTCTGTTTTTTATTTTTAAATTTAATTACGTTAAAAAAATTATAAGTAACTACAGTGAAACAATCTTAAACAATAAAAAAAGACCCGAAAGCCACAAATTTAAGCCAAATGCTCGCCGCTCGATTGCTCGAAGTCGGGCTCAAGCTCGATCAAACAGTGTCTGCGTGGCTGAAGCGCTTAACGGTTTTAGTTATGTGGGCTGGTGCCAGGCTAGTACGCCTAAGAGTATGTACAATGCAAGATGCTTATATATGAATGCTTAAAGAAAAAGAATATAGCCACATCATCAAGCACCTATGCAAAAGTTATTCCCTCCAATGCAAACATATCTTCCATAGGTGCTTAGATGCAATATTTTCTATTAATAGAATCAGTTATATACATAAGCATCTACTAAGCACTGGTGTTTATTTAAGCATCGATACTTCAAAATAAGCATCTTATCTATCCTATGTGGCAAGAAAAAACAGTTTTTCATTGCTTAACACCTCTTTAAGAGCCTGCATTGTACATGCTCTAATTTAGCCAAGCCCAAGTTGCCAAGCTGCCAAGGCCTTTGGTGCATCATGCAGTCGGGCATTTCTCTGCCACCAGATCTGACATCCAACGGCTTTAATCATCTGCAGTAGCAATGCCAGTTTTTGCTACAGCAATCTACTGCAGCAAGATTCCATCGTATCTACTATCTAATAAGGCGTGTATCAAATAGGCCGTGGGTTTAAACAATCATGAACATTATTATGAGCATCTACTCGTAATAGCTCATTTCAGAAAAAACCATGGACTCGAATCAACAAGAACATACAAATAACCATCACACACATTTTCGAACAGCCCACCAAACTACACCTTTTGAGAAACATAGAATAATTATGACAGATGTATTCCACTCGCCTTTCGAGAAAACCAACACAGCCTTACCGGCTTGAGAAGAGTACTCGTGCCACAAAGATGAGAGGAACTTGCACATTCTAGATTCAGTTACATGTCTGCCAGGCGAGCGCTTTAGCATGGTATTCATCTTCAAAACAAATCATATCCTCGTTAGAAAATTAGCAAGGCCTACAACACAATAATGTCGCAATCTGTTTACATCGACCGAAGCCCAGACCATTGCTCCCCGCGACGGCCCTCCTTTCCTCTTTGTAGTATGCCTCCATGCACACGCAGCAAATCCACTGTCAAAAGACATCGCAGGGAGCACCGCGCAAGAAAAATCAAGTGCAACGGATTTCCTCACTCGGCTGATGGTTTCGCTTCGTCCATTTGATCATCTCCAGGAAGCCCAAATATCCGTAGGTTACGATCCATAGAACCTACGGCAATATACTTAGCATCGGCTCCGAACTTCACCGAGGTCACTTTCCCTGTGAAAGGACATGAAGTTACAAAACCAAAGTTAATTCACCTCACGCATAAATGGCAATTGAGACTAGGCCAAACAAGGGGAGACGAACCTGTGCCTGATAAATCTGGTAATGTCTTGATAAGATTCCATTCGAGCTTAACGTTAGCTACTTGGTAAAGCCTACAACCACAGACAGGAGGTACTAAATATTAATTTTACAGCATAACATAATTGCCAAGAGGGATGGTATTCTTACATAAAACTCATATTTGTATGTACTGTAAGATAAAAGGTGCAGTATTTTAAGTTAAACAAATCATCAGCCTTAAAACTGGAGGCCCAAATAGCATGTCTAGATTGCCCATTGGGTGAAGAATTCCTCTCCAATAGCAGTTCCAGGGAATCTAGCCGTTTAAAATACTACGAGAACATACCTTGTATCCGAACCAGCAACAGCAAGATAGTTTCCGCTAAAATCAAATTCCACTGCAGCACAAAAGAAAAACAGTCATACATCATATAATTGAACTCATTTTAAAAAACAAGAAATTCTGCAGGAAGGAGGCATGTGGGTAAACAAAGTAAACATGTCAACAGGGAATTTAATGGGTCAAGGGAATCTGCCCCATTAGCTATAGCTACGCATTATTGGTTAGTCATGTGCCTATGCGTTGCAACTGAATTTATTAGATGTATAAAGAATCATACTATAGAAGAAAGTTGCTCTGATCGGTTAGGAAGTGGAGAGTGATGAGAAGTCGAAGGAATGAGACAATTGGAGGAGAATGGATGTATGACCACCAATTATAATAGTAATGATATGCTCTAAAGTTTACTACTGTATGGACTATGGAGCACGCAGTGACATGCAAAGTTCCTTACCTGAATTTGTTGGTGTGTCTGAATCATATGGAGAGAAAGTCCTAAAATTTCTCAATTTCCGAAGATCCCAAAGCTTGACACCATCAAGAGCGGCAGTCTGTAACATGATGGTGAAAATATCAGAATAACACAGATCCAACATTGTGCACATTGCTTTATGGAACCATGCATACCGCTAGGAAGTAGCCATTCTCAGAGAACGACATAGCAGTGACTGGTCCAACATGCCCCTCAAACTTTGCTACATTTGACTACAGATAAAAAAATGTTCATTAGGAAAGATATTTCAAGAGCAAACATGCTTGACCATCTTAAAATATTCTTGAAAACAGTTACACAATCAACCTGAGTCTTCACATCCCAAATTTTGACAACAGCTTCAGTAGTTCCTGTTCCAAGGATAAGACCATCTGGGTGGAAAGACGCAGATGTATATCCCTCTTGTCCTGAAGCCTCACCAACCTGATAAAAAGGATTTTCAGCATTGCATACACATGGTTGTTGTGCACACATGGGAAGTAATGAGTCTACTCTACATGGGGGAGACATGCATGTGTGTAAGAAAGAGAAGGGAGTGGACCTGTGTGAGGCAAGACCCTGTTGAAATATCATAGAAACACCATGTATTATCCTTGGAAGCGGTCACAAAATACTTCTGAGTTGCATGGACTGTAACAGCTTCAACCTGAGTGATTTTTAAAAAAAGATAATTGAGTTTCAAATAACAGAATTTGTTCAACCTGGAGATTTCAAAAGAAATTGAGTTTAAAACAACAGAAAATGTAAAAAAAATTACCCTTAGTGTCATTAAAATGGTGTACATGAAATATGGCATACAAAAAAAAAGGAGCATTTTCACATATAACAGCAGAACATAAATGAACCACTACAGCTAAGGGTGCAATGCCCAAGAAAACTTTTAAGAAAGAAATGCATCTTCGCTGTGACTTTCTGTTAAAAGCATAATGCAGTTACCATCAGAAAATATGTTACAATAGAATTTTTGTCTCTAATCCTTGATTCTTTCCTCAAGTTGAGAAGTAATTCAAAATAGAAACATCAAATGTTTTGCCGCAAAAAATATTAAATGCTGTTAAATTTACTATAATGGCAATCTAGATATCATAGAGAGGAATGATGAATCTATGTATGCAGCAGAGTACTGGCTATCCATGCAACCCATAATTCTAACGACAGGAAATTGTAACCTCACGCATGTGAGAGCTATTTTGCAGAATCAAGGTCCACCTAAATAGTAAATACTAAATACTAACCTCAGCGGTATGATCTTTCAATGTATGGATACAACTATAATTTCCATCCTCACTCTCTTGCCAAATACGAACAGTCTGCAGAGTTTGCAAACAGGTCAGTGAAGAACAAACTGTTGAAACCAATATCATCATACAATTGGAAGTTGGAACCACGATAAAGTGATTAAAGCAGTCCATTTATGCTAGGAATAACATCAGCAGCTAAATAACACCAGGAACTCAGGCATTGTTTAGTTGGTTTGGAATTGGAGAGAGCCATATCCATCCCAGTTCAGTATGAAGTCAGAAGTTCAGTTTGCCAAAATTAAAGCCAGAAGTGCCAGAGGTGCAAAATAAGCAATCCAAAATTGTTCTTCTGACCATGTAGATCAGGATAGATATCGAAAAAGAAAGGCCATTGTCTTATCTTGTGCACAATTTAACTGTGTGTATACATTTTGTTATAACAGTTATTAAATGACGCAGTCGAGCAGCTAATAAAATCAACATTTGATTATTGTAACCATTTTTCTGTGACTAATTTAAAGTATCAGAAGGTGGCGTACCTTATCTGCTGATCCAGTTACGAAGAGCTCATCCCGAGGAACAAACTTCAAACTGGTTATCTGTGAATTAGAAAGTTGCAATATCACAATTAACTTTAAAAATATATGAAAAGAATAAATAGAGGATGCATCAAAAGCATATGGGGAAGACCTTCTTTGAGTGACCAGCAAGTGTGCACAGGATTTGACCGGATGGCCTATCAAAAAGCACTGCATTTGTATCAACACCCCCAGTTGCAATAATGTCCTGTTAATCCAGATTAAGAATCAAAGAAATGAATAATTTAATCACAATCTGCCATCAAAGTACCGCTATTAAAGTTGATATAAATCAAGCACACATTAAAACTACATTATATTCCTACACATGATAATTGAAACAGGAGAAAATACCATAGTATAACTCAGTGTTCTCTGTGAAGTGTCTAGCATCAAGGACAAAGCACGGCTTTGCCTTAACATGGAAATGCCACATGATAGAATGTTAAAGTAAGCTGAATCATCCAAATGCCAGTTCATGTAGAGCAAATACTACTATGTGACCTGAAATTATGACTCTGCAACATGTAAACACTAAGCCACCCCTATATGGAGCAATTTAGGTCGCAATTTATCAACAATTACTAATCCATGTGCAACATAATGCATTATGTTGCCAGACACAACTAAACGTATTAAAAATTGGTGTAATTACATCAATGTGCAACCTTACATCCAGTTTAGCTCAACAACAAGGTTATTAAGTCACCAAGTCGAGTCGAGTCGCCGTATGACTGACTTGATGACTTGGGCGACTAGTCATGGGTAGGCAGCAGCATGTAGATAGGTAGTACCAGAGTCTCATGCACAGAATATCACTCTTTGTCCACAAAGGGCCCAACTCTTGGTTGGAGCCAGCCGTAAGGCTGTGTCCAGCCACATAAGATCCTTGGATTAGATCAATAAAATAAGAAAAATAAAACCAACACAAAGGTTGCATCTAATGTCCTCTGCCCCTCCCGCTCTTCCTCCTTCCATGATCTGTGCAGATCTGCTTTCCTCTCATCCCCCATCTCCCAATCTGCACAGCGCACAGATGAAGCACCCCCCCCCCCCCCAACCACCACACACACACACCAGAGCTGGTGAGTGGGGAGGCGGAGGTGGCTCATTGGGAGGAGGATGAGGAGCAACGACCGCCGACCAGCGCCGAGGAATTGCGGTGAGCTGGCGACCGCCGGTGCCAGCGGCCGCTGGCCGCGGCTTCATGGGGATAGGGTTCTGCTCTGCATCAGTCGTGTCTGCTAAATCGCTGAACTGCTCTACTTGACTACTTCTCTATATCCCCTATTCCCTCTCTTGAGGCCTGACAGGTGGGCCTCAACCCTTCAAGTGGCCCGACTTGAATTCTCTAGTCGGCGTCTAGTCGGAGCAAGTTGATGTCTAGCCAGCAAGTCGCTCGACTAGGCAAACAAGTCGAGTCGTGACCCCGCGCTGACTGGACGGCTAATTGCCGTTTAATCGAGTACTAGGCAACAACTTAACAACAATGCTCAACAGGATAAGCACGTAGCATGTACGATATTCAAAGCACGGGAAACTAACAATCTAACCTTTAAAGGATGGATATCCATAGATAAAATGCCTGGCTTGTTTGTCTTGTGGAGTGGATGACTAGAGATCTGAGTATATCTCTCAAATGCATCAATTGGAGCCAAAGTTGCTGGAATCTGTGAGAAAACAGAGAGAATTGCAGTCTCATTTCAACAATAAAGTTCAATAAAGTAAAAAATAATGTAACTAGATCGACAACAATGCATCACATAAGGTAAAACTAACTCCCTGCATAATATGACATGAAACAACCTAACTCTCTAGAGAAGCATTAGTTTTTGGATAAAGGAAAACCACCAAAACATGCTTTAGGGTTTAGACCTTGCTGCTAGTGTAGCTATGGAGTGGAGTTTGCACCTGTCGTTTCTTACGCTGTGCCGAAAGCATGGTATTGCACTCTGTTAGTTCATCAATCATGACAGGATTGATACCAGGACGAATCTTCTTCCCATCAGGGCCAATTTCATCTTCCATTGCTGAATCCAACAAAGCTAACCTATGAGAAATCTAAAACTAGAAATAGAAATATACTTGGAAAGCTTCAAACAGTGGGGACCTCTTTTTCCATGGGAAACAACAGCTGCGGCTCCTGCCATTGATGCAGGAATCTGTCTCTCAGCTTGAGCCAGAAGTGTTCTAGCCTCATCTCTTTCCTTCTTTAATCTGGCTATAACACGGCAGGCAGCATCATGCTGGAAGGGGCAAAACAAAACTCGTAAACAGATCAGTGGATGGGTAATGCTCTTTCAAGCAAGAGTGCAAGACTATAACTGAATCTAGAGGAAATAAAAATGACTATACAAAACTTTTAGTCAAGCATTGAACAAAGAAAGCAGAAATAAAGAAATAGCATGCCTTAATAAAGCTCAGTACTTAAGACTTGTTCCTCAGGAAAGATGACTTCCTAAAATATGAACAGGCTAATATGTAATAACAATTGTTTTATAGATTAAACTCAGTCTTGACCAGAGAACCGCAATATCACCGTTACATACATAAGATTTATTCAAAAGAAAACTGGAACAGCATCACACATCAGAACAGGGCCCGGTTAGAACATATTATTTTATGAATATCTTAATACTTATTCACCATATGAAAACATAAATTGCAGACCGATTTCACTACTGGAGCACATGAGAGGGTACAATGACAAAAGCAAACAGATTTCAGGGTCATATTAGCAATGACAGCACCAGGATTATTAAGGTGTCGCCTAAGCGGTAAGGCATGTCCCAGAGTGTCGAGGCATCGCCCCGCCTCGCCGTTCGTGCCTAAGGTGTCCGCCCCCCCCCCCCCCCCCAGCTCAGCTCTCGCTTCCGGCCGTCGTCTCCTCTGCTGCCGACTCGCTCTCCGCCGCCTTCCTCTAGACTTTAACATCGGCGTGGGCGATGAGGGCACCGACTGCATGAACGCGAGCTCCCTGTTGGCCGCGTCTAGGTTGTCCTCGGGGAGTGACGACGCCCCGCTGAGCTTCTTGACGATGCAGCCCACGTGGTGGAGAGAGAGAGAGGGAAGGGAAGAGATGGTATTTGGTGGCTGGTTGACTCGGCTAGGGAGAAAAGAGAGATGACAGTGGGATTGAGTTAAGGACGATCTTTAGTGGTGCTATACTGCTAGTGTCCGTTCCGCTGCATTTGAGTTTCATATGGGTTGCTAAAATGCTCATTTTATTTACTGCCTTAGCACTTTAGGATGTGTGTAAGGCATCATCTCGCCTCGCGCCTTACCGCTTAAAAGGTGTGAGGGGGGTGGGTCGCCTCGCCTCGCCTTACCACCTTAATAACCTTGGACAGCACTAAACCAGGGGTTATTTATGGATAACCATGATGGCTACAGCCAGGACCAGATTTGGCTATAATTAATTAATTATGAAATCACTTTGCTGGTAAACTTTAGTTAGACAGGTCAACACATAAAGGCCAACAACATTGAACACTTCGTCATATGTTCAGTGCTAGTGCTAGAAACAAGTTACCATCCATTACCTCCCAGTCTCCCACATATGCACAACTACAGCATAAGAAAAATTGAGCTGCAAGTCATTGCTAGCCTGTTTTACAGAACTAAAAAAATGCAAAAATACAAGTTTCTCTACGAAGGCCCACCAGCAAAACAAACCATTCAAATACAAAAATGCAAAAAAAAATAAAATCTTTACCCAGGCCAACAAAAATGGAATCCAAATTGGGACTTACTAGCCCAGATTCAAAACATAGCCCTCTCAAAATCAAGAGCTAAGCTACAATTCCCAACATGAAAAATTCTAGGCCATGTTTATTGCGTATAATTAGAAGTCCAGAAAACAGATGATTCAACATCCTAGTGCATCTATTGTTGCCAGCACCAGCCAATTTCCTAAAACGAGTGGAGTATTCCACAAAAATCCACCATGCCCCAGCTGTGGGCCCATAGAGAAGCTCAAATCCCCAACAAAAAAAACAAAAAAAAAAAGGATCTTGATCAGCCAAAACTGATGGCCTAGTGCTAGCAAATAACAAAAACTGAGATTGACCAAAGAAAAATAATTTTTTCCTTAACATGACATGGTTTGGGAGGAAAAAAATTGCATAGATCGAAGACAGACCTGGTATAGCGCATGACTAAGTTCTTGTCTTGCTGTGTGAAGCTGCTGCTCTAAAGCAAAATTAGAAAGCATGAGAGCATCCCACTCCTGCATAATCAGAGAAAAACTAGCTCCAGTGAGTATGATGGGATCAATAAAATGTTGGCTACAAAAAAAAGTTCCATACTGTAGAACTTAACATAAAAGGAAAAATTATCAGCAGAATTTAAGGGTTCTTAGTATAGTTAAGCAGTCAAATGAGATCATTTTAGCTCTGGGCAGCATGAAAACTTGAGGGGGGAAAATTACTGTACCACAGAATCTCTGAGACCACTTTAAATATAACTGACGAGCAGGCAATTTTCCAAGCTCCAACTTAGTGGAAGTTACTTCATTGCAGATACCAAAGAATAATCCACTCATGTGGGCTGGCTACGCTCAGAATCAATTATTAATATTTTGTAATTTATAGTCTGGTGTTCTATGTAGGAAGACACATAACGTGAACCAATTCCATAGTGTTGCAAGAAGACAGGAACTGTTTATCTTTAATGTTAAAAGCATAAGACAACATTCACTGTCAGGTTTGACTACTAAGTACTAACTGTAACACAATACAAATGACAACTTAACAATACAAGAATGATGATCAACAATTAAGAATCAAATTTCAAATACTCAGAAATAAGTAAGGCGGAGATAAGTGTGAAATTACTGGAGCCACTTACATTTTGAAAAATCCCAAGTAGACCAGGAATGCTTGCAGCCTGCAAAGACCTGGGCTTCACGACCTGCGAATAATAGAGCTCTTCAAGACGTTTTTCAGAGATTGATAAAACTATGCTTACAATATTTGAGGGTGATATGGAAGTTACAATATAACACCACCAATTAACCGTACAAAACATAGGGCAATCCACCACTCATGCTACTGAAGCATGCCATTTCAAAATTTTCTCAGCATTCCGGAGAAGCCTCACCTTGTTGGACTTCACCGGCACGATGTCGTCCACGGTGAGCTCCTCCTTGGTGACCGGGCACTTCCCATTGTCCTGCGCCATCACCACCGCCGCCACAAAAAAAAAAAAAATTAGCACAAACAGGATACAGAAACGGGACGCGAGATCTAAGACATAGCTACCAACCTCAATGTAGGACTCGATGAGCCGCCTCTCGAAGAGGAGGCCCGACTTCTTCGACACCACCGGCTCATCCGGCAGCTCGCCGGAGACTTCGGCGACAAACGGAGAAGCAACATAAGGCGAATTAGCCTCACGGAGGGATGGATCAGAGAGCTAGGGTTTCGAAAAAAAAGGAGGGGTCTGAGGCAGGGAAGCTTACTCGCGCAGATCATGGCGCCGGTGGCGAAGGAGGAGGCGGTGGCGGCGCGCCGGCGACGGGGGCAACGTTTAGCCGCTAGGGTTTTAATTCGAGTGGAGTGGGAAAATATTTGCCTTCTCGGTCACAAAGCCACTTGACCTTTACGAAATTTCAATCATGCCCTTGGAGTGTTTCTTTATTGCTGCTATTGGGCTTTCGTTAGGTGGTCTGGCTAGGCCAGGAAGGCTGGCGCTTGGGCCGGGAAAACCCAATTGCTACGCTGTCCTCCTTAGAAAATACAATTAGTGTGTGGCTCCATCTGCTCGACTCTCTTTTCCCCTATTCGCACGCTTTCGGCCTACCTTTCCGTTTCTCCTATATTCTGATCTCTCACACCCTATCTCCTCTCCCCTCCGCATCATCCGCTCATTCATTCTCCTCTCACCACTTATAAAAATTCGACACTAACCGCTGGGCCCTCTTTTGCTCGCAGCCCATCCCCATCGAGCCCTTGATGTGCCTTCTCCCTTGTCCACACGCTCTCCCCAACCTCCACTCCCTTCGTCACCGCCACTCCATCTCCACCACCTCCAATACGCCCCCTCTCCTACCAAGACTGTAATTTAGACATTTCACTTAGTATCACTAGTAGTTTGGTCACAAGAAACTCCCTTCCAGCCACCATTTTCAGCATCAACTTCAGTCCACCAATAGTCTTTCTGCTAAGCGTGTACTGGGAATTAAGATATGTATAAGCCACAAGTTCCTCGTCACTACAAAACCTATTATTGTCGACTGTCCATATCCTCACAATTCCATCAGAACATGCAGTTACAACATCTCCATGTTCCAAGAATTTAGCATCCCATATGCATCCTGGGTGTTCGACGCTTTGAACACAAATTCCATAGATTTAGCTTTTAGTATAGCATATCATCTGTAGACAGGAGGATAAACTGAAAGAACAAATCGAATTTTAGAAGACATGTTAAGAGCATGTACCATAGTATATGGAGTAACATGGAATACATGTTTGCCATTTGCACAATTTTCTTACAATAATAGTTATCAGGCTAGCGTCAAAATTGCACCATTTGAAGCTCTATTTGGAAGAGAATGCAGAACACCTTTAAATTGGACAGAAACTAGAGGACGTCAATTTCTCAGACCTCAAGTCACTCAAGATGCAGAAGCTCATGTGAAAATCATTAGAGACAAAATGATGATTGCACAAAATCATCAAAAGAGTTATGCAGACAACCGTAGAAAGGATCTGAGCTTTGAAGTAGGAGATTTTGTATATCTCAAGGTTACTCCCTTTAAGATTGTCAAGAGGTTCCAAATAAAAGGGGAGTAAGCCCCAAATATGTTGGTCCTTTTCAAATCACAAAAAGAGTGGGAGAAGTGGCATATGAAGTGTAGTTGACACCAAGCTTAGCCAGAATACACAATGTATTCCATGTGTCACAACTCAGAAAGTGTCTGTGGCAACCTATAGATAAAGTACCAATGGAAGAAATTGGATTACAAGATGATTTGACATACTCAGAAGAACCCTTGCAGATACTTGAAACAATAGAGAGATAGCTCAGAAACAGAAATATCAAATTTTGTAGAGTCCAATGGAAGAATCACACTGCAGCAAATCCACATGGGAAAAGGAG
This sequence comes from Dendrocalamus sinicus, assembly GCA_036346575.1. Lineage (NCBI taxonomy): Eukaryota > Viridiplantae > Streptophyta > Magnoliopsida > Poales > Poaceae > Dendrocalamus > Dendrocalamus sinicus. The sequence continues at coordinate 15,855,238 of CM070670.1, forward strand.
TTAGATTTGCAATGGGATTTTCCTAACTTACTCTCTAGACCAAGTTAATCTCGGGGTTGAGATTCTTTTTAAGGGGATAGGTTGAAACAACTCCAAACTTTTCAAAAAATTTGAATTCTTTTTGGATTTTGTTTGAATCCCAATCCTCACCCAATATGGCAAAGTTCTTGAGAATGCACCTTCCTCTTTTGGTTTCCCGTCTCTCCTCCTTACTGGCGCCTCCCTGGGACGCCGCCTCCCCACCGCCTCACTATGCCGTCACCTACGTGCCCGAGCGTCGCCACTCGAAGTTGCAGTCGTGCCATTCTCTCGTGTTCACACCAGCTCTGCACCGTGACCCCACCACTCAGCCACCCATCTCCCTGTTCTCTCCTCGCTTGGCGTGCCCCAATCAACCGCGCGCTCTCCCACCGCAGCTCATCGCTCTCTCACATCGATGCATGCGCATGAGCTGTACCTGCTACATGAACACTCATCAGCACCCGCAGAGACACCAATGCCACCTCACATGCACGCAGTCCAATCAACAAAGTTCCAGCTATCTCTCCTTACCCACGCATAGGCGATGCCGAACTGCCCTTCTGCTCCCACTGCCTTACCTCGCCATTATAATTCCATCGCCTTTTTAGACAGCTTCACACCACTCCCAAACACCCACCAAAACCACTCAATCGAACTCTCACTCACCACAGCACCGCCGACAACCTCCCCTGCGCCCGGTGAGCCCTAGACTCAATCTCTTTCATTACTCGATTAAAATTTAATTGCATTCACTGTCATGACCTCTCTTGCTTCCTAAAAACATTGGTGAACTCGCTTGAGCATGAGCGGTTCTGTAAAGCTCGGTTGGTGGAAGCTACTTCCGACCGTAAAGCCTCTCCCATGGACAGCTCAGTCGAGCGTTCCCTGACCCAAACCACTATCACTACCTTGAAACCTATGTTCTGTAGATGGTCAAACCGCTCCCTACTTCACCGGAGGATTACCAGAGAAGTCTTGGGTTGCCATTGGGGCCACTGCCTTCTCTCCTACCGTCAGCCGCCACCACACATACTTTCGTCTCTCAAAGCTCCAAATGGAACCCCTGTACTCCAAGGAACCCAACCGTCTCTCCTGCTGTCATTCAAAATTTTGTAGTACTAAGTGACGTGGCTTTTGGCTGGTAAAATTGTTAAACTGATTCTAAGGTAAGAAGGAATCATGAAAAGCCACGAGATGGTTGGAGTCCATGACTTTACCCTAGGGTGGAGGCTTGAGCAGAGGGGTGGTAATGTCATCGAGCACATGGGGATGTGGTTGGTTGCCTCAAGTTAAAAGTAAGGACAACAATCTTACACTGAGTAAAGGATACAGTGATCACTCAACCACAGGTTTTGACTTGTCAACCCTGGTTTAGTAGCTGCTCAACCCGATTGAATGTCTATAGGAGGCAGAAGTGTGAATAATAGGGAGTTGGTATGTGGAACGGTAAAATTATACCTAACAACGGTAGGGGCCACCCAGGATGGACAGAAGTATTAGGTTTAGCTAGTTAAACTGGGTCTGAGTGGATCTACCAGGTAGAGCATACATAAAGAATTGAACAGTGAAAAATCTTATTTTCTCAACTAAGTTGCACGCTAGCTGAAGCGTGCCTATCGCGTGGCATTGAGAGTCTAAGAAATGTTATGGGTAAAGCTAAGCAACTCTACAGAGTGAAATAAATGGTATTCGAATACACCGTGCTTCCAGTAAATGAAGCTGTGTTTAATAGGTGATTCCAATAGCGATGTATAAATAGATTTCATTATGTTTTAATTTGAGTAAGCTGAGTGTATAATTGTTGAAAGAAAACCCCTTTAATAATAAGGAGATCTATTTTTGTTTTCCTGTTTGCAAATAAAATTGCATCCACTCAAATTAATAGAACCAGTATATTCCCTTTCTCTGAATATTCTTGCAAGCAGTTAAGTTATGATTTACCCTTGTGACTTACTGGATACGGTTGTCCTCATTACTTGCTAAACAACAAACAGAAAATTAGTGGAACTGTGACGATCAAGCTGCGGATGAAGCCCAAAAGGAACCCTACTACGCTAAAGACAACTGATTTTAGGTCTTAGCCGTGCTCAAGTTTGCCTGGGAGTTTCTTTTATTTTGTAAGACAACTTTGGGCTTGTGTGCCTGCTGCGTCAAAACGAGGTTGCTAAACTATAATCTTGTAATAAAGTTTGGCTCTTTTGTTGTAAGTATGTGGTGTTGTGGTGCACACTCACGTACAATACTCCGCAACTGAATAGATCTGGGTAATTGCAGTGATTACTAGCGTCTCCAGAAATAAAAGCGATACATGTATTTCTGCCTTTCTGGCAAGTGGCAAGTGCCCTTAATTCTCTGCAGTTCTATTCGCTATACCAACCCATGATCGATCCATGCCGTGTGCACTTTGGATTGAAGGATCAAGTTATTCTTCGACTGTCAGAGACGCGACTTCGAGCAGTATAGCAGGCAGAGTGTCCCTGCCCAATATGTTGTATAAGCGCATATATCTTGCACGTACTTTACTGCTTTCCATGACATGCGGCATCCAGTTCTCCTGAAAATCTACGAACATATAAAGCTTGGTTTGATATGTGACCAACCTATGGCTTGCTGAAGCAAGAACGTCTTTCCGCTTCCCGATTTACCCTTAATTTCTGAGAAATTAGATTTTTGAGGAAAGGATAAATCTTTCTACGCAGATCGCCATCGATACTTAAACTGAAGGTTAAAGAAGACCCCTATAAAGATTTGCAAAATTGTTTTTACACTTACTGAAGGGTAGGATCTTAAATTTCACCCAGATATTGACCTCGTATATCACTGGACATAGAAAAAACATTGGCTTTTCTTTCGTAAGCATTCTTCCAAGGTGCGAGGCATGGCAATATATAGCTTAATTACGACCTCTCTGAATGATCATGGGTAATCAGTAAAATATTTTCCTTTTTCATCACAATTTTTTTAACGATGTCTCAGTCAAAAGTGAACTAGGAGTAAGGGAAAACTAATTTTGGAGACACAAGGTCGGTTTAATTTTTTTTAGGAGCCAAATTACAACACAGGACCTACACAAAAATAGATGTCTTGCCCATTTCTGTTTTAACTGAGGGCATATTTGACCATGTGATGTGTATGCAACCCTTGTCCTAATTACAAAGGACTATGTGAGAAGATCCAGTATAATATTGTGATGAACCATTACAAGTTTTATAGAGTGGTTAAATATTTTTGCAAAGATTGTATTTTGTTTGAGCAGTTTTTGGAAGTGTCAGGAAAAATCGGTAGTACCGACGTTACAGTAGCGATCATACTGCAGGGCGGTGGTACCGCTGGGTGTGAGTGATATGTTTTTTCAAAGAGATCTACAACGAGATGCAAAGGTGGGGTAATACAGCATGTTGTGAGCGATACTATCGGATTTGGGCTAAAAAACAAGAACTTGGGAAATTGGATCATGGATTGAGTTGGAGTAACCTAGGTCTTTGCATTAAGGATGCATGATACATGTTTTGATTAATGTGAGTCAAGTTGTAAAGAACTTGTGCCTGAAAACGAATTTATTGTCTTTAGATGTGCAGAGTCGCTTGGAGTCAACCGTGGTCAATGACGAGGATTGGAGCTAAGCTCATGAAGGAGTTGAGGTCTAGAACAATCGAGGATGTGGAGTGAGATAGTGAGCTCAAGCATGGCACAAGAACGGTAGAAAATATTGAAGTCGAGTTCAAATAGCGGGATGTCACCATGTAACTTAGATGGGCCAAGTGAGTCGTGATTCAGTGGAACCAAAACGGGAGAGACTTGGTGGTGTGTGGCAAGCTAGTGGTGTACCTACATGTGACAAGCATGGCGATTGCTTGCAATGGATGATGAAGACCGGGTCAATGAGAGGTATTTTGGTAATTAGATCAAAACCGCGGCGCATGGGTGATGCGTTGGAGAGCGGTTTAGATCAAGGTAGAGTTGGGTTGATCAAGACGGATCAAAGCTAAGGATTTAGCGGATATGGACTTATGCGCTTTGAAAGCGTGCATAAGTAACATGTGTGAGTAAAACCCATGTGTATATAGTTAACAACTTCCCCCATTGTATTAATGGATAGGATTCACTAAGGAGTATAGGTGGCTGGTTGTTCACCTATAAAAGGGGTTGGTATGGAGACATGTATTAACCATTCAGCCCCTCTCTCATGTGCTCTCTTGCTTTTAGGGCTAGGATTTGAGAGTAGAGTACCTGGTGTGCTCTTTGTCCTCCAAGGTGGAGTGGCTATAAAACCTCCTCCTCAAGTGGCAATACATCAATATTTGATCATCCTTATATCTATCTTTCTGTCTAATTGATTTTGCTTTTGTTTGGATTGGTTTTTTCCTCTCTTCTCTATCCTATCTAAATTCGAGAGTTTTTGGCTTGATTCCTTTAGTGATCTTACTTGCTGTGACATGTCGGAACATACTCATAACCATCTTGGCTATCCTCTTCCCATGAGCAAGATTTGATCATCGGTTTTGTTTTTAGGTCTTGTTTGGTGTGCGCTTATTCGAACTACAAAAAGATCTCAACTTGGCCATGGAATTTTTCAATATAGGAATGAAATAGCTTCCTGAGACCCTAAGCAATATGTGTATAAAGTTTCATTACTTTGGATCTTTCAATCAAAAGTTACGTAGATTTGTGTTCTTGCGATCTTGCTGAAAACCCTGTTCATTCTCATGGCAACGGTAGTACCACAAGCTGTGTAGTGGTAGTACCGCAGCTCCAGATCTTCAACTACTTTGATTTTTGACCACTCACTGGTCATAGTCCTCACTGGTCGAATTTCGGTTTGATTTGACCACTTTGGTTTTCGACCACTCACTGGTCATCAACCACTCTGGTCATATTTCGAACTGTTTTGATCACTTAGGTTCTCGACCACATATTGGTCTTTCGATCGCCACTGATCCTCGACCACGTAGATTCCGACCACATTCGTCTTCGACCACGCTGATTCTTCGACTACTTACTGGTCTTCGCCCATGTTGGTTCTTCGATCACTCACTGGTTATTGACCATATTGGTTCTTCGACCACTCACTGGTCATCGACCATGTTGGTTTTGATCACGTTGGTTTTGGACCACTCTTTGGTCGTTGATCACTCGAGTCAAATTTTGACCACGTTGGTTTTCGACCGCTCTTTGGTCGTCAACCACTCAAGTCGTATTCCGATTACTTTGACTTCCGACCGGTCGCAGTAGTACCATAGGAACAACAGCGGTAGTACCGCACCTGCTGATTTTTCACAATGACTCTGCTATGTGTTTCTCTGGATGTTAAGTAGGGTTCCTATCTGAATCTTCATAACTTTATAGCTATCGGAGCAAAAGATAAATAAACACTTAGGGGAAAATTTTAAAGCACTATTCAACCCTCTTTCTGTTGCCTATCTGGTTCTACAAATTAAGTAATGCCTATCTGGTTCTACAAATTAAGTAACTAGCACGGTTTTTCTTGAATCCAGTTCTTGTCACAAAGTTTCCGTCTCTTACGGCCTATGTAGTTAGCCTGGAATTTTTAGTGCTTGGTGATCTTCTTGTTCCTGGCCTTATAAATAGAAGCTGTTGCCATTTGCATGCCTACGAGCTTTTCATCTCGTTTCTCGTCGTCCTATTCGATCTTCCTCTCCTGTCTCAGAACCTCCCTTTTACCTGGTCATTAACAAAAGGAGCATATCTTGGAACTAATACTTTCGCAAACCGAGGAACGGCTACCGGAGTTTCAGATCAAGGGCGTCCACCATGCTTGAGGACCCTTCGTTCCCTGTAATTCTCCAGATCACACATTAGGCCAAGTTCTGTGAATTTTTTTGCAAGTATCAGGTTATGTGCAAGGTGTTTTAGGCCTTTTCACCGTTCTTTTCCTGCATGATTTGATGATCCATCTGTCTTGCCTTCTTGCCCATGCATGTTCTAGATTAGGATGCATGTTCTAGATTACGATTCCATCGACATGGCAATGGCAATGCTCTGATTTTGCTAGACCAGCGGGTATGTACGCCGGCACGCATACTGCAATAATTGTTAGGTCCCTATCATACTAAAAGGAAGGCACCATATCCAGAAGAAATCTTTCAGCTTTTGGACCTCTTGCAGTACCAAGGGAATCGATGCCTGCTTCTTGATCTCGATAAGCATTCGCATTGCACCGCGCAATTTTGATCAAGGCCTCCTTTTTTTTTTTGGGTCAAATCCTCTAATCCTGATAGTAACATTCCCCCAGCATACGGCATACGGACGTATGCCTCTACTCCTCTTGCCATCTTCAGAGGTTGCAAATTGAACTGTACTGTTGCAAATACAACAGTATGGCATTTGATCCCTACGAGGATAGAATATAAAAGGATCGTAGAAATGTGTTCTTGTAGGTTATAATATGCATTGGTTGTTGCTTTCTCGATCAAGAATTATGAAGCCTAATAACACTTGCATTCTACAGGCCTGTAATACATAACTGTTCTTGTTAATCAAAGAGAAGCTAAGCTTGGTCTGAAACTGAAGGTGCTGACAAGTTCTTGGTTTCCCTCTGACTCTTGCAGGAGGGCATCTCGAGCCCCATAGCCGCGCACATCCTCGACTTCAGCGACGAGGGCAGCGGCGGCGACCTCTTCTCGGCAGTGGACGCCGCCTGGGACATGTTCACGGCCTCCTCCGAGGACGCCTCGTCCTCGTCCACCGCGACACCTCCCATCTGCAGCCACGGCGACAGCATGTCATCGGCCGCGGCTGCGACGGCCTTCTCCCCGTTGCCGTCCTTGGACTCGACCCTCTCGGCCCTCCTCGAGCAAGACCAGCCACCCGGCCCCGATGCCCAGCTCCTCCTCCACATAGACTACGCGTTTGAGGCGGCCGCGAACGAGCCCCAGCCGGAGCAGCAGTTCGGACAGATGGCACTCCCGGTGGCCACTGCGGGGCACCCGGCGCTGCAGACGCAAATGAGCAGCACGGCGTCCGAGCTGATGCAGCTCCCCTCGGGATACAGCGACGAGTGCTTCGCGGGGGCGTTGGCTGGAGGGTACATGGGCCTGGAGGAGACCCTGTGCCAGCAGCAGCCCGGTGCAATGCTCCCCGGCGGCGTCGGAGAGGCGGCACAGGGGTGTTTCTTCGGCAAGGACGCGGCGCAGGGAGGAGGCTTCTTCGGCAGCGGTGGTAACAGTTGCACCGGCATGGTGATGTCCATGATGGGGATGGAGGAGATCGGCGAGTACCAGAGGATGATGGAAGGCGGCGCCGGCGCGCTGGTCGGCAAGCACAGTGACGCCGCCCACTCCGCCGCGCAGATGGCGTTCGCCAACGCCGCCGCCAAAATGCAGGTAGAATTCAGCATTTGCGTTTCAGATTCCAGAACCAGAGAATACCGTCAAGAATCACGCATAAACAGAGCATGATCGTTTCACGGTGGTGCTATGCTAGATGGCAGGAAGCATAAGCCCTGGACGGCTGCCGGCGACAGAAACCTCAAGCTTAGAGGACACCAGCTTCAAGGGCGCCCGCCTCTCCATCGAGGAGAGGAAGGAGAAGATCCACAGGTACATCAAGAAGAGGAACGAGAGGAACTTCAGCAAGAAGATCAAGGTGATGCAAGAAACAAGATCAAAGCACAAGGCTTTCACGATTTTCACTCACGGTGTCCATAACCATGACATACTGACAGTACTGTGTTCTTGCCCCAAAAAAAATGCAGTACGCTTGCAGAAAAACCCTGGCAGACAAAAGGCCTCGTGTCCGCGGGAGGTTTGCGAAGAACGACGACTACTGTGAAGCGTCAAGAGCAATTGGCTCGCAGATTCATGAAGATCATGACCAGACTGTAAGTGTTCCAATGTGTAACAACACCATCTTGGTTTCTTGTCACATTAAAAATTGTTCCTTCGTCCTTAGCTAACAAGTTGGTTTACCGGTTCTTAATTTTCAGTCCGGTGTGAAAGGAGAAGGCATGCTTGACACTGATGCTCTGGCGCATTTCAGCAGGATGAACCCTTACATGTATAATCACACCATCGAGTCCTGGATATAGCTCACACAAGACAAGCTAAACCATGTTTCTATTAGCTTCTAAAAGCTATTTTTTCTATAGTAAATAATTTTTGTACAGTACTTCACTTTCAAACGAAGTGTTTTTTTAAGACAGAGCTTACTAGTCAATTGTAGTACACAGTGTAGCGACTTCATTTATATCGATCAAAATCACACGCGAGTTATCTTTCTCTACAAACTTCTCTACAAACTATTATTATTTATAAATCAAAAGCCAGTATGAACATGCCCGCTAGCTCTCATCTTATTATCCCCTACTCTATGCAGATTTTTACAGCTCTTTTGCTCTGGTCCCATTGATTAATCTTGTAGCTTTTGAAGTGCTCAGTTGAAGTTATTGTAGGGTGACTAGGGTCCACCTATTGTGTCAATCTGCTTTTCACTTGTTGCCATTCTTCCAAGTGAATGTGATAGTTTGCAGAGGAATAATCTGTATATACAGTCATGTACTTGGCTTCTAAGTAGAAACACATCCTCAAGGATCATCCATGCTGTCTTTATTTTCCAATTCAGCAAAATCTAGCAGAAGTGTTCATTCTCCGTCAAAAGACCCTTCGGAGTTACCTTCTAAGAATAGCTTTAAAAAATAGTGGAAAAAACTTATATAGTGATATGCTGGCAAACTAGAGTGTTAGATTATTATTCCACAACCGAAATGAAAAATAATTGAAGTGAACATGTATTAGGGATAAATAAATGATGAAGCCAAGTTGAATTTCATATCAAAGTAATTCATAGTAACATGGACGAGGACACACTCGAAGTTCTCACCCAACTACACAGTTAAAACTCACCAATACAAACTGGAAGAATTTTCTCAAAGAATGCCAGAGAAATGCAAAATTCCATCTCATAATTCCTACAATTAGTACCATTTTCTGGATAACAATGCACATCCAAAGAAGATATTTGTAAAAGAAAATATGTTGAGGGGCTATTCCTTTAAATCTTAGAAGTTACATACATCAGAAATATACACAGAAAAAAAAAGGAACAGCCTAAAACCCTGCAGATTATACCTCCTTCTAGATAAATAGTTCATACAAAATGGTCTAAAGCCCATCAGATCCTACCGTCTTCTAGATAAATATTCCCTCCATTCACAAAACAATATCGTTTTGGACGTCAACACAATCTTCAGAACGTAACTTTGACCATTAATTTCTATTATAATATATTTATAAAACCTAACAAAATTATAATATTAAGAAAGTTCTTTTCAAAACAAAACTATGGAAAGTTTGACCTCCTAAAACAATATTCGTTTATGGCTGAAGGGAGTAATGTTCATACAAAAGTACCAAACTTAAGCAAATAATACTTTTTGGAACACCAAATGGTTCAAGAATACGTAAAATGCTTATGCAGCAAAAGCATAGGTAGTGTGGATCCATCCTACGAGCTCAACAGATGAAGAGGAGGTATCTACATGTTCAACCTTCATGAGTTCTTTCGTCGTTCTGTTTCTTGAACCACCACTTGGGAGTCTTGGACTGTGGTGATCATCATTCGGCGGCTTGCTTGCGTTCATTCAAGGCATCTTAATATCTGTTAAAGAAATCAATCAGCTCCTAATTAGGTTTCCCAAGGCGAGCGAAGTGACGTTTTCCTTTCTCTTTGATCAGGGATAGCTGTATGAAAAGAGTTTTAAAAAGAGATCAGGTTGGTCAAACCGGAACTGCTAGAGGGTACTATTCTATTAGTTAGTGATCCTAACTCCGTGAGTTCTTTCTTCCGTGATGAACTATCGACACTAGTCCTGTATTTTTTTCTCTCTATGAACCAAGTATAGGATTGCGCAAAGGCTATGATAGCAGAAAACAAAACTTCTCTACCGCGCACACCAGGACATCATGCTAAGGAGGGATCATGGATCGTTACCACTAGGCCAGCAGCAATGAAGAAGAGTTGGAGAAGCCGATCCAACCACGCGCGTCGAGGTAGTAGTGGAAGTAGCCGATCGTCCCGAACAGATCGTCTCCTCCACGCGATCAACCACACCACGAGCAGATCCAATATGTCGGTTGTTGATGCCGATCAACGCTGCAACGAGCAGCGCCTCCACCGTATCCACACGTCCCGGGTGAACGCCGATCGCGAGTGTACCAGTACTCGCGAGCGGCTAGGGTTTGGCTCGGGAGGTGGCGGCTAGGGTTTGGCTCGGGATTAACAGATGCATGCACCCCTCAGCCCCTCGCCTCCATATATATAGACCTCCTCACTTGGGCCTCGTGGACCGAGGCCCAATAGGAGTCTATCCGGATCTCTATCCGAATTGAGCCCACATTCGAATCACATTCGAATTAGTGTTCCAACCCGTTAAGTGTGCGACCCTGTAGGTTCACGTATACTTGGTCGTGACTGAAACGCCTTCCGGTCACCACGTTAATAGCGCCTCTAGTAAGACATATTAACCCCAAAGTATACGTAAAGATCATATCACTGTAATGTTCTCATGTACGAATCCCTTTGCCTCACGATATAGATTGAGCTCAAGGCGAGACTGTGTCATCCTCTTAATAGCTCAATCACTCTCTCGATTACGTGATGGATTGTAAACTCGTGATTGACTCCTCAATCACCGGCATGGCCATGCACTTTCATAATCCATTACATCGAGGGCCCAGAGATATCTCTCCCATAAGGAGGGGCAAATTCTATCTTGATCATTCACATCCCACTACATGTTTCATAGCAAACCCGAAGACTACTTTTATGACTACCCGATTCACGGAGTAGTGGTTAGTAGTCCCAAAATAGGCTCTGCGCATGTTGGGAACCATGATGATCTCAAGTCTAAGGATTCTACATAAACACTACTTGAGACCAACTGATGACACATGGAATCTCTGCAGTGTCTCATGGCGGGTGTATCCAACATATGTTCACTAACACATGTCCATATTATTGATTTGGTATCTCCATACCATGATCCATGAGACATGATCATCAATCAATACATATACTGATCTTTGAATCATATTTGTTCCTCATATGATATATAATCAGGGATCATTTAGAAATAGCAACATTTTGGCATTAAGAGTCTCATGAATAAGTCACATACTCATTGATCAATAATGATAATGTCTATTTCAAGGAACAAATTAATGCATCATAAACATAGTATGTGATATATATAACATCTCCATGTTGCCTCTAGGGCATATCACTAACACCAAGAAGAAAGGGGTTCAGCAGGAAGATGATTGTATCATGAGAGAAGCACAGAGGTCAACCCGCTTCAAATATAGAACATGGATTCTAGTAATACATCAGACTTGGATCCTCATATCGATCCAAATGAATGCAGATGTCAATCTTTGCCTACTGGGCGTGACTTGGTTCCTCATATCAATCTGAATGAATACAGATGTCAATCTTTGCCTATTAGGCATGAGGATAACAAGTTCCAAATTGTGTCTTCTACTAAATGGATGCGAGGAAACAAATCCGTGAACAACACAGAACACGATGCAGTCAGTGATATTGTCCCTACAAACTGAAGCAAAGAAGTGAAGTTCTTGTCCAACATCCTCCTCCAAGAAAACGTCAAGAATGTTGAGGAACATTCGCTGGCGATCAGTCTGGTCGATTCCTCTTCTTAATACAAAATGAATCAATCACAGAAAACAGAATAATAGATTGAAAACATACAAAGAGGTAGAGAGAACTCCTGGTCTTTCTTTATTACTTTTGATTGCATGAGTACAAAATGTTACAAATGTGGGCAATATTTTAATTCCAAGTTTTATTATGAGACAGAAATAATAAACTAATCATGCAAAACTCACAACTAACAGTAAGTTGTTAGCCTGATGAAGAACAGGAAGCCGCGCAGGCTTGACATAGTGCAGAACGTAGGTGTAGCAGTGCAGTGAGCGGTCACGCAGATGCGCTGCCCAGAAACCTTATTGCCACCCCGTGCAGGTACTCTCTGCGGCAACAGTTTGGAGATAGCCGCTCTCCCTCTTTCCAGGTGCACGCCGGGAAGAAAAGTCGACGAGGTTCAGACAGCACAACACAACAGCACAACAGAGCAGAAAGTAGGGGGAGAATGGAGGTGCAAAATTCTATCTCTTTTCCTGGACGTCTTCAGGCCCTTTTATGGGCGCTATAGTTACTACTCACTAGTAACTGCTACGTTTTAAACAGAATTATGCACTGATAACTGCCTCATCAAATCACAAATTAAGCAGTGTAAATTCACTTGTAACTGCCTCATTCAAATGTTTAAATCTCATTTAAACAGAGAGAGTGAGGTGCATGGTTCAGCAAAAATAAAGATGGACTTGGTCTGCCAAGTGGTGCGCCATGTCACGGCACGATCACGCGTCGCAAGTCACAAGTCACGCGATTTTCACGCGAAAATACACGAATATGCGCGCGCACGTGCATGCGCGCGCGTGTGACTAGACAGAAACATCCTCATACCATCTATTTCCATATTCAAGGAGTGGGGAGAACTCCACCTTATAAATCGGTCTTTCTCACCCTGCCTTAGCAATATGGTGCTAAACCATGCATGCTTTGGAATTAAGGAAATAGGCTAAATTAAATGGGCCAATTTCTAACACAAAATCTGCTGGTGCGGCTCACTATTTATAGTCTACCGATGAGGTGCCCACCCTGGGCCAAGACTTCCAGCACAGACCCAGGTTTCCTAACAAAGAAAACAGGCTTGTCAAGGTAGTACGAATCGTGCTGCCTAACCAACTCATGAGCAACAAGACCTCTTCCCCATGGTGCGTAAATGAAGCCCTCCACAAATATAGACCTCCCACTTAGCATTCTGAAACGGTACTCAAGATGTGTGCTGATAACAGTCCATTCCCTCTTCAAGTCGAACAGGAAGCAATCATACGTCTCATTATTCGACATCATCAAAGGTCATCGTCAAGGTCGACAAACCCAGAAAGAGTGAATTTCTGAGTTAGATCTAAAGATCGTGATTATTGTAAATAATGTATAGAAAAATAGAGATAAGAGACATAAAATTTTACATAAAAAATTCTTGCAGAGGAATACCACGAACGCTCGAAGACAAATCACTATAATAAAGAGAGTTTATAATAGAACGCTTCCTCTTCCTATGGGCTATTGGGGTACATATATATATAGTGTGAGGGAAAATAGTCCTACACAGAAAGGAAATTAAATCAGAGTCGGTTGCTACAGATTGACACTACGTCTAATACAACATGTGCATGCACATGCCATGCCACGTCTGGCATGAGGCGATGAAGTGTTCTACATGGACACGGTACAAATTCGGATCAACTTTAATAATCTACACCTTAAGCCAAATTCCCTCCAATAATCGTAGAATGTGATAGACTCATCCAATAAAATTATCATGTATACCTTAAGCGCCAAAAGTCCAAAGGACTAGTGAGTAATACCAACTAAGTCTGATCATAGCTCACACTTAGATGTAGAAACTGGTTTTGTCAACATATCAGCTGGATTATCATTAATAATTATCTTGCAGACTTTTAATATCACCTTGAGTTATGACACCTCAAATATAGTGATACCTGATATCAATGTGCTTTATTCTCTTATGGAACATTTGATATTTTATAAAGTACATATCACTCTGATTATCACAAAATATTGTAGTGCAAGATGTATTTCCACAAAACTAGGTAAATAAACTTCTTAACCAAATAGCTTCTTTGCAAGCTTCAGAAATAGCCATATACTTAGTTTCTGTAGTAGACAAGGCAACAATAGTTTGCAAACTTACTTTCCAGCTAACGGCACACCCTCCAACACTGAACACGTAACCAGTGAGAGATCTTCTTTTATCCAAATCTCCAGCAAAATTAGAATCAACATAACCAACGAGTCCATCTCTAGTCTTTCCAAATTGTAAATAAGCATTAGATGTGCCCCGCAAATATCTGAAAATCCATTGAACTACTTTCCAATACTCTTTTCCAGGGTTAGCTATGTATCTACTAACCACACTTAATTATTGAGATAAATCAGGATGATAACATACCATAGGATACATAAGCAAACCAACTGCACTCGCATATGGAACTCTAGACATATACTCAATTTCATCATTTGATTATGGACATGAAGCGAAAGAAATTCTAAAATGTGCAGCTAAGGGAGTACTCACAGGGTTGGCCTTATACATGTTGAAACAACAAAGAACTTTACCAATATACCCTTTTTGACTTAGGTATAATTTGCCAAACAATTTGTCTCTAATGATTTTCATACCAATAATCTTCTTTACTGCACCGAGATCTTTCATCTGAAATTCACTATTTAATTGTGTCTTCAACTTTGAAATTTCAGCCTTGTCTTTTGCAGGAATCAACATATAGGAGCAAGTAAATAACTGAACCATTAACAATCTTCAAGTAAACACAGCTATCATAATTAGATCTTTTAAAATTCTACGACATCATAAAGGAGTCAAATCTCTTATACCATTGTCTAGGTGTTGCTTCAAACCATAAAGAGATTTCTGCAATTTGCAAATAAAATTCTCCTTTCCTGGAACGACAAAACCTTCCGGTTGCTCCATATAAATGTCTTCTTTTAATTTCCCATGTAAGAATACAATTTTTATATCCAATTGTTCAAACTTATAATCATGCATAGCTACAATGCTGAGTAAAGTGCGAATAGAACTATACTTCACAACAGGGGATTTGGCTATTTGCAACTAGTCTTGCTTTGTACCTAACCTCTTTAGTTGGTGAAACTTCTTCTTTCTTCTTGAAGATCCATTTGCAACGAATAGGCTTCTTCTCAATTGGCAACTTGACCAGCTCCCAAGTGCCATTCTTGTCTAGAGATTTCAACTCATCATACATGGTAGTCATCTATATTTCTGAATCACTAGAATAGATAGCCTCTGAATAAGATGAAGGTTCTGCGATACCTTTAATTTCTTCTGCCATATTTAAATAATAAGCCACAACATTAGCTTCTTCAATCAATCTCTTAAGAGGCTGAATGTTCCTCCCCTGTCTATCAACTGTGATGGAATGATGTGTTGGCAGCTCAACAATAGGAGCTTCTGAAATATTTTTCTTATTGACTTCTGGTGTAGATCCTGAATCAATAACATGCTCTACCTGTACGCTTAATTGCTTCTCAACGGGAACATCAATAGATGGCTTATCATGCAACATAGCAGACTCATCACAAGTAACACTTTTGCTAATAACCATCTTTCTAGTTTTAGAATTACAAAATTTATATCCTTTCACACCAGTTTTATAACCAAGGAAGATACACTTAACTGCTCTAGATTCTAATTTACCATTGTTAACATGAGCATAAGTAGGACAGCCAAATATTCTTAAGTTTGAATAACTGCTGGAGAGTCAGACCATACCTCAATTGGAGTCTTCTTATCAATAGCCAAATTTGGTGACCGATTAATTAAGTAACAGGCAGTGGAAGTGGCTTCAACCCAATAACTCTTAGATAATCCAGAGTTTGACAACATGCAATGTACCTTCTCCATGATAGTTTTATTCATGCGTTCGGCCACACCGTTTTGTTGATGAGAGCCTGGGACAGTATAATGTCTCACAATACCTTATGACTTGCATAAAACTTCAAATTCTTCAGAACAGAACTCTAAACCATTGTCGGTACGCAGCTTCTTGACATGCTTACCAGTTTGTCTTTCAATTATAATCTTTCACTCCTTGAATATTTTGAGTACATCTGATTTGTGCTTAATGAAATATGTTCAAACTTTTCTTGAGTAATCATCAATGATAGTCAACAGGTAGCTTGCACCTCCAAGTGACGGAACGCGGGATTCTCCCCACAAATCAGAGTGAACATAATCCAATATGCCTTTTGTAGAGTGAGTCGCAGTACTGAATTTCATCCTCTTTTGCTTGCCAAAGATACAATGTTCACAAAACTTCAACTTGTCTATGCTTTGACCATCAAGAAATCCTCTTTTACATAATTCCATCATTCCAGCTTCACTCATATGCCCTAGACGCATGTGCCAAATATTAGTAGCATTAGAATCAGATGATTTATTTCAGGCAACAATAGCATTACCTGAAATTGTAGTGCCTCGCAGATGATATAAATTGGCAGCCTTCATATCACCCTTCATCACAATAAGAGAAACTTTGGTGACTTTCAGAACTCCACCTCCACCTGAAAACATGTAGCTTTTAGCATCAAGAGTACTCAACAAGATAAAATTTCTCTTCAAATTTAGAATATGATGAGCATTCGATAAAGTTCTGATGGTGCCATCAAACATCTTGATATGAATAGAATTAATACCTACAACCTTACATGGTGTATTATCACCCATCAACACTAATCCACTTGGTGTAGCTTCATAGGTAATGAACCACTTGCGGTTCGGGTTCATGTGGAAAGTACAGGCTAAATCAAGAATCCATTTATCACTAGTTTTGGAATCACCAGCAAAAGCAACAAGAATATCTCCATCAAAACCTTCTTTGGTGACAACGGTGGCTCTAGGTTCATCATTTTGTTGATCCTTCTTGAAATTATTATTTCTCTTCTCCTTATTTTGCAACTTCTGGCTTTCTTGAAATTATTATTCCTCTTCTCCTTCTTTTGCAACTTCTAGCACTCAGATATATCATGACCATCCTTCTTACAATACCTGCACGACTTCCTGGTCCTGGATTTAGTTCTACCTCTATATCTACTTTTGCTTCTACCTTTTGAATTATGGTTTGAACTCTTCTCGTATTGCCTGCCTTGGATAGACAAACCTTCTGCATGTGTACTTGAACTTTCATCGGGACCCATAAGTTTCATCTTTTTTTAGCATACAGAGCTTCATAAACTTCATTGATAGTAAGAGTATCTCGACTATATAGAATAGTATCTCTAAAAGCAGAGTATGAACTAGGCAGAGAACATAGCAAAATAAGACCCCAAATCTTTATC
Organism: Dendrocalamus sinicus; assembly: GCA_036346575.1. Lineage (NCBI taxonomy): Eukaryota > Viridiplantae > Streptophyta > Magnoliopsida > Poales > Poaceae > Dendrocalamus > Dendrocalamus sinicus. The sequence continues at coordinate 15,872,257 of CM070670.1, forward strand.
ACCATACTTTACCTCCATAACTTCAAGGTCTACAACAACTTCCTTGAAAGCTGTCAGGTGGTTCAACAGTGAGGCACCCTCTGCCATCTTGTGGGAGTAAAGCTTCTGCTTCAAATGCATCTTGCTGGTCAGATCCTTGGTCATGCAAATCTGCTCCAGCTTCAGCCATAATGCAATGGCGGATGTCTCCTTCATAACCTTCTGTAAAATATTATTGATAGATGAAGATGGATTTGAGATAAGGCCTTACGATCTTTACGTTGCTTCTCATCGGCATATAATATGGCTGGCATTTTGTCAATCCCCAGAAGTACATCATCCAAATCAAGTTATGATAAAACAGCTCACATTTTGACTTGCCATAGAGAAAACCTCATGCCACGATCCAACAGCGGAAGATCATACTTTAGAGTCACCATGCGGAAGAAAACTGGTATGAATTTGTGTGTATCTTTTCTTTTGCTGTCTCGGGTTCTATGCACTTGATTTCCTCTCTTGCTTTGCTTTCTCATCGATCGAAGCTAAGCGAATGTAATACCTGGGCCGAAAGAAGGCCCAACCCAGCCAATGCCATGCCACATATAAGAGAGAGAGAGCTAGAGGGAGAAGCCAAACTCATTTTGCTCTTCTCCTTCCCCGTGCACTCTCGGCTGTTGCTGCCCTTCCCCCTTTCCCGTGGCTCACCTGGGTGCTGTTGCCTTCCCCACGCACGCGCCGCCGTTGACCAGCCGTCGGCACTGCCGCTCCTCCGGCTGCACCTCATTCCCCTTTGCCAACGATGCTCCGCATGCGCCGCGCGTCGATGTCGCCTGCGCGTCGCCATCGGTAGCCACGAGTCTCCGTGCCCAATGCCACTGCTCCCTCGCCCACGCCTCACCTTCCCCATCCCCTGCTACCCTCGCTGCTCCACCCCGCGGACGTGCCTCGCCTCCCTTCGCCCTGTAGCTCACCGCCGCTCCCCTGCTCCGCTCGGACGTGAAGAGAAGAAAAGAAGGAAGCGCTAGCGTTGGAAAGAAAAGAAGAGAGAGTGGCGGAGTGAAGAAAAGAAAGGAAGAAGGGGCGTTGGCGTGAAGGAAAAAGAAAGAGGAAAGGAAAAAGAAAAGAAGAGGAAGGAGAGTGCCGACTGACTGGAAAAAAAAGAAAGAGAAGAAAAGAGAAGAGGGAGAAAGGAAAAAGAAGAGGAAAAAAAGGGAGTCTGACCCGCCACCAGATCTAACCGGCGAAGGAAAGGAAGATAGTGCCCTGATCCAGTCGTTTGGGGCCAGGGTAACGCCTCGAAAACCCTTCTCCATGCTTATTTACCGAGTTGTGCATAAGTAATATGCTGATAATTAGAATTGATGCATGTAGCCAGTTAGATATCGTTTATTAATATGAATGCCTGAATGGTGAAATCGGTATTGCCACTGTTGATCTGGTCGATCCGTGGCAGGAAAGGGAGAAGGAGAGAATAAATTGAGTTTAAATAGTGTGATTGATTGAAGAGAGATTAAGCGTGTAGAATTCGATCAGCAAGCATAAATAATGAAAATGCTAATTTTACAGACTGGTTAAGCATCGAGACAATGAGAGGTTGCCCGGTGGGATAGGGTTTTATTATGTCAGGTTGGACATTAGAGCGATGTCATTTGCTCGTATATGATTGTATTGCATCAGCAATGAACTGAAATAGTTAATGCTTGTTTAGGTGGCGGTTCGAGTTTGGTGCCGTCCATGCACCGTCCGCTAGGTTAATAGGCAAGTGCATGGTAGAACGGTAAACTGTGATGAATATTTGTTATTCATGTTTTCATGCCATGATTTATAGTATTTGTGAGATGATGCATGTGATTATGTGCTAATCATACCTTAATGAGTACTGCTTATGATTAGACATCCATATTTGAAGCATATTGCATTATGCAAAATACATAAGAGCTAGGTCGGTGAGAAAGTCATATGACTAGTCCGGAGTGCTCTTGAATAAGACCTACAGAGGTAGGTACCTCCACGGGATGGAGGGAGAGGGTGACATCGATGGGTGTACCCTCTGCTATACCGGTATAATCTACAGTTACAGATGCATTACAGTTGCATTACAAATGCATTGCATGGCATTGCATTGCATGAAAGTGACAGAGAAAGTGATACAGTTATAGAGTTGATTTACAGTTACAGAATTGATTTACAGATTCTGATTCTGATTTGATTTCTGATTTACAAACATAGACTTAATTTCTGATTTACTGATTCTGATTTGATTTACAATTCACAGTCGTAGAATTGAATTATAGTTTACACACATAGAATGAAATTACAGTTTATCATTACAAACTTAATTTATAGTCTACAGACATAGAGTTGATTTACAGTTTACAGTTCGTGAAGTCGATTGAATTGCTAAAGTGATGTTATTGTTTTATCATGTGCTTGCTGAGTCTCCGGACTCACCCTTCCTTTGTCGTTGTTTTTAGGTGAATGATGACGACATGCATAGAATGAGGATAGTCCTTTTGGCACTCACATATGAAATAACAGTTTAGCCTTACACTAAGCTTTTATATTTAATCCAGTGTTAAGTCTTTTGTGGCTCGCCGATTGGTTTAGTTTGCTTGTGAGCCGTGGTGGTGGGTCTCCATAGTCGTGGAGCCCAAAATATGTTTATGTTATGGTTTATGAAATATAAAGTTAGTTGGCTTTGTGATTATCCTATATTTATTGTTATTTGCTCCCTGTGGATAATTATAAAAAAGGGAAAGTGCTGCTAAAAGTTAGATTAGCAAAACTTTTGAAATGGTAAGCGTGTAGTGGTAGCATCTTGGGCCTTGGGGAGGGCCGGGGTGTTACAGAGAAGAGACTCACTGCCGTGGACGACGCGCAGACAGGCGCAAACCAAAGCTACGGAAAAAGAGGCGCTAGCTTCTGCCTTTTAAGCCACACATTGTTTGATTCCTCTCGGAGACAAAATCAAATGTGTCTCGGATTCGACAAACGGCAGCGACGTCGGACCGACAGAATTTTTTTTCTTGAATCTCAAATCTCCTGTGCTCTAATACCACTTGTTGCAAATAATGCACAGAAAAATAGAGACAAGAGACACGAAATTTACGTGGAAAACCCTTACTAGAAAAACCACGGGCACTCTAAGGCAAATCACTATAATAAAGAGAGTTTACAATGGAGTGCTTGCACTTCCTATGTGCTATTGGGGTATACATACATACATACATACATATATATATATATATATATATATACATATACATATATATATATATATATATATATATATACATACATATATATATATATATATATATATATATATATATATATATATATATATATATATATATATAGGAAAATTACATAAGGCACCATGGTGCCTAGGCACCAACATCCGATACACGTGTATGATTGATAATTTTTTTGAGTTTGGGTATGAAAATGTTTTATACCCTTGATATATTTATGGTAAGTAAGTTTTGAACTCAGTTCAAACTAGTTTGAACTACTTTTGAGTTCAATGCAACTACAGTGAGTATATACCATAAAAATAGTTCAAACTAATTAAACTGAAGTTGAATTTAATTTTTTTTGGAGTTTGACATCTCAAATATAATTTTTTATGGGTATATGAAGATACCCACATCAAACGTTGCGAATCTCGAAGCAAATCAACGGGTATTGATATTGGTGCCTAGGCACCATGGTGCATGAAACACTCGTCCTATATATATATATATATATATATATGTATATATAGCGTGAGGGAAAAGAGTCCCACACGGAGAGAAAACCGAATCAGAGTCGGTTGCTACAGATTAACACCACATCTGATACAATCTGTGCATGCATTTGCCATGTCACGTCTGGCATGAGGCGATGAAGTGTCATACACGGACACGATACGAATTCGGATCAACTTTAACAGTGATGATGTCTTCAAACAAACCCTAGTTGAAGTTCGGTGGTTTAGGATAAACATAGCCTAGGTTGCCGTCCAATAGGTCAGGCCCACCTAGCGGACACTGAAATTATTGAATTAGTGGACATGACAGAATGGGACAAGGGAAATATAGTTCAGTGACCGCCAGGTGGGTCTGACTTGTTGGATGCAACCCTTGTTGACGGCAAATTTAAAATATGTAGCTCATCAAAGCATTTTGGTCTAAAATATGTAGTTTTATGAAATGGTCCCTTAAATATGTAGTTTGTGATAGTTCTATCAAAATATCTGTAGTTTAGTTTTGTTAAAATACCTGTAGTTTTGCAAAATTTACTTGAAGAACAAAGAGCAAGAGATCCACAATAGTTTTGATCCGATCAAATCACACCGGGTTAATCTTGCTAACCAAATAGATTGGTCCCAAGTTGAAGAAAAGGGGAAGCCTGTAAGTTAAATCTTACATCAGGGCAAACCTTTATGTATCTAAACATGAGAAATGCTTTTAACAAGCTTTAAGGCTAAACAAGTGAATCACCGGTAGCAAGCATGACAGCAAGAAAAGAAGGAGAAAGAACCACGAGATAACCTGACGTCGAAGCCTGCTGTCCTGGTTGATAAAGCTCCATATATGGAGCACGTGGATTTTACAGGAGTCTGTCCTATGATACAGTACAATTCTCTCATATGGCTCCCGACTTCCTGTAGAATTACCACGTTACAAATCGGGTTAACGAGTACCGCTTAATAATCCCTTAGTTTGAAGATCTGAAATCTAGCCAGGGGTAGGTGGCAATGGCAACCAGACTGATGAAGTGAACATGTCATGTCGTCGTCAGGGCATGCACAAGGCTGGTCATCATGGACCAAGGCTGACTCGGATTATCTGTACCACCTTCCCAAACTGCCAGCAAAACGGCCGTCCTTTGTGAGATCTGTCGATCAGCCGATCGGGTTGGCCGGTCCTTTGATCTCGATTTAGCTTTAACACTAGATAGTGCTTTTCCTTTTTCTCACCTTTTTTACGAGCTTAGTAGGATGTAGAAAGTTGGTAGCCGGTATATGCCAAAGTAGATATATAGATACATAGAACGAGTGCATGCACGTACTATGTTCTGCTCCTACGCAAGTAGAATTAATCTTTTGTTATGTGCATGCTTTTGGACTATCCTTATGACCATATCGGTCGCTATGTTGTTGTTAATGTGTACAGGCTCTTTATCTAAGGATAAGATCGTAGCAAAGGAAACTAATTGGTCAACCGCTTTGTACAAAAGTTCAGCTGGTTTGATTTGATCAAATTGCCTAGTGCTGTGCGTTCGTCACCGCAATCGCGAACTCGCGGCACACCGTCGTATGCTGAACGGATATGCATGCCACATCCACCGTGCGCGTAAAACGTCTCGATGTAGTCATCTGCTCGTCTTTCCCTCCTACTTTTTTTTTTTGGTTCTCAAGAAGAGTGATGCTGTATATCTTTGTCTAATAGTCTTCACTAACCTCGTTGCTTTAGTGCTTGAGCGTTAACGTAACCAACAGATAAAGAATATTACATACGCGAGCTTTTTGGTAACGTGGACGGCGAAAGGCCTAGGCACATGCATGTCTAAATGTACAACAACCATGGATATCTGAACGGACAAAGAGGTTGTAAGGCGTGGCATGCATGCATCTCACGGATTAGGTAAAACTCTGGCGTTTCAAACATTCTGGCGTTTCAAACAAAGTCCTATAACCCACCCACGTGATCTGAGGACCCTGTTTATATTTATTTCTAAAAACTATATTTCTACGATAAATAACTTTTCTACAATATCAAACTTTTAAACCGAATGTCCTTTTAATATAGAATATATTAATCGATTGTAGTACATAATACAACAACTTTATTTATATCGGCCAAAATCGTACACGAGTGTCTCTTTCTACAAGCTTCTCTATAAGCTGATACTATTTATAAGGTAAAACTAAAAACCTACATAAACAGACCCATCTAAACGCCCTACTCATGAGCCGGCCTAAGCATATGGTCTGAGTAGATAACTTAGTTGCAGCCCAGTGGCGAGGAGGGGCTTGTAGACCAAAGCTTCACCAGCAACCTACGATGACACCGTAGATTGACACATGCATAGTCAACACCGTTATGTCCTGTGCTAGCACTGTCAGCCTCACGCACAAACTCATGGTCCATACATATCGGCAGTGATGGGCGCATGGCAAAATTTTATTCAGGACAAACCTAAATATGACTAATTTGTCACAAATAAGTTGATTTATGTATCATATATGCAAAGTTCACGATCGCAGCAATTTTAGACTAAAATCAATTCTGAAATTAGAAAGACAAAGGAAGCAAATTTATTCTCTCAATTTGACGCACTATTTCTTAGTGAGATATTCCTCCCATACATTCATTCATTCATCCTCAAATAATCAAATTTAGTATACAGGGATGTCATTTCGCAATGAAAATTGACATCTAAAATTTTACAACATTGCTCTCTTAAATTAACATATAACTCTCTTGTTCTCCTCTCACAAAATGTGATCTTATACGTGATATTGAATCCTCTCACAAAATATGGCTTTATACATGATATTGAAACGAGAGGTGAGGGTTACAAGTACCGGAGGGTCGGCTTAAGCCTACCAAAGCACACTTGACGGCTACGCCCCTGTTGCGGCCTCAAGGGGGCATCAGATCTCGCCCAACTCGACATCAGATCGATCCTCCATGTACGCACGCGCGATGCGACAGCAAAAAACACATTGTGCATGCGGCATTTCGCACGGCCGCCCGGCCAGCCGCACGTACAGCGTAGCGAGCAGCAACACATGAAGATGTATCTATGTTCCACACCACACGTTTCTTGTTCCTGTACGCACGCATCATCTGCTCGTGCAACTGGCCGCGCCGATCTCGAAATCCACCAGGCCACCTACGAAAGTAAGGCAGGCCGACGGCATCACTTACGTACGTAGTCTAGATATATGATCCGACACGAGCCGGCCGCCGACCCTATGGCTCCTTTGCGGCCAACCTCTGCTCTATACTTTGGTGTCATTTCTTATACGCTGATACCTATTGTTATACGTAGTAGTCTTCAGATTGGATCAAAATTATGAGATAGAGCATAAGCTTGTATGGTATCAAATACGAAGTAGATGAATCACATAGAGAGAACCAAATAATAGCGATGAAATAATTATAATGAAGGAGAAAGATGACGGAGCCGATCGTAAATTTTTTAAGGACAACCTAAAAAAAAAAGAGATTGTTGCTCTCTCACAATCATTTTAAACCTTCTTTTAGAACTCTCAAGTCTTTATCCTAGACTTTACTCTAGCATTTAATCCTCTCATGTGTCCTCTGATTTAAATGAGTTAGTTTGTGCATGTTTCCTATGATCATCCCTTATAATTTTATATAGTAGCATTAGATTTTTTTAAAAGAGAAGTCAAAATTCTAATCCTATTTATGTATGAATTCCTATAGCATACCACTCGCCGTAGCAATTTAGATATAAGTCATCGTACTCCACGCTACCTTTATGCAAGATGCCGCCTCAGGCTAGCTATAGCTAGCCCTAAAGGCCTAAAGCATATATGGTTCACGATCAGATCTCTAGCTCTTTGACTGTAGGATGACAACGGAAAAGATGTCTGAAATGTGCTTTTGCCCGGACCATTCTGATGATCGATCATACAAGTGGATGCCGGAGTGAGTTCTGGTGGGCCCGGCCGACATCGACACGCAGGAATCCATCCATCCATCCAAGCTTTATAAGCAGCAGCCGAGAGCTTCGTCTTTGCAGCAACGGCTTGTCCGGTTCAGAACACCTGCAGAGAGGTAGAAAGAGAAGAGAAGCAAGTGCAAGCGGTGCAGTGGCTGCGTGAGTTGTGTGAGGGGAGCAGCGTGGGAGCTAGCAGAGTTGTGGTGGTCAAGGATGGCGTTTCTGCTGGGGTTGTACGGCGGCAGCCGGAGGAGGATCCACGCGAAGAGCGGGGGCGGAGGCGGCGCGTGGCGGTCGGCTGCGCCGGTGAGGCAGCTGTTCTGGAGGCTGAGGTCCAGGTGGAGGAACACCGTGCAGCGCCCGAGGAGGACTGCGGTGAAATTCGGGTATGACCTGCAGAGCTACTTCCAGAACTTCGACGACGGCCTCGTCTCCGGCTATCGCTACTAGGGATTTAGCCTCCTTGCATGCTGGAGAGTGCTACTACTGCCAGTTTCCGGTGATTAGCTAGCTCCTCTTTTTCAGGAGATAGGACTTGCTTCTTCTGTTTAAGTCTGTAACTACCATTAAACGAGACAGTATATATGCTTCAATCAGCTGTCAGAATGGGAAGGCTTTTGTATATGCTATTCCAGCTGTGATCGATATGACTTTAGTATGCGCGCGGCACACTATAATTGGGATTCTATAAGATATAACTTGTGTTTTGTTTGATTGCTGAAAGCTACTGAAGCAAAATCGATCAAAGGAGTCGGGAGGAGATTCCATGCGGTTTTGCTTTGTTGCAGGCTTTTTGAGAGGCCAGTAAAAGAGCGGTAAGAATGGTGTTGAAAAGAATTATGGATGATATGGTGAAGGGCACCGAAGTTTCGGTAGTTCATTGGATCAATTCAACTCAATAAAACTATTACGAAACCTGAGCTTGGGCTTGAAATTTTGGCCCATGGCGGGCACCTCACCATTAGGGTATAAATAGGTAGTACTATTGGCTGTTTTGTATACGAAATCAGAAAGAAAGCAATAAAAAAGATCAGGAGTTCTCTATATCTTTCTATGTTTTCAATCTACTATTTTTTATCTTCTGTGATTGATCTGGTTTTGCATAAGCAGAGGAATCGATCGGACTGGTCATCAGCGACGGTTCCTCAACAAAAACAACATCCATGATGGCATCGTATGAAACTCGGTGTGAATCAGATTTAGGTCGAGTCAAAATAGAGCGCGGTTGTAATTGTCACTATAAATAAAAGATGTAGGGGTCCTATGGGACAACACAAAATTATTTCCAAATTCCACATAGGCTCTACATAGTATCCAGTGGCAGATTCAGTCGATGGCCGGAGCCCGGGCAGAGCCGACCGCCTTGTGGGAGCCCAGGCAAAGTCAACCACCATGCGGCGGGTTACTCACAAGCGATGATGGTATCAGAGCCAATCCACCGCTGGCAACCCCAACCCTAACCCTAGCCCACAACTCACATATCGCCACCGTAGATCCAACCCCAATCGTCAACATCTTCATCCCGCCACCATCTTCAACCAGGCCATCGCTGCTCGCTGGCGGCTCACCATGCCATGTATCCACCACATGCAGGCGCATCCGTCGCCGCTGCCACACATGGGGAGATCTTGCCACACCTTCACCGCATGGGCAAGTGGATCTCGCCTCGCCTCCACCACATGGGCAAGTGGATCTCGCCACAAGGGAGCCACGCAAGCGTGCGGATCACCCCGAGGGTGCGTGCAAGGGAGAAAGGAGGCTCGCGAGCATCGTGTGACTCACGTTTTAGGAGAATAGAGGAGGTGCCAGTTGAGAGAAAAAAAGAAAAGAAAGAGAGAAAGGAGATAGATTTACTGCTTGGCTAGGTGCACATGTATGTGTACCAAAGGTGCTACATTTGTGATTTGTGTTGGCATTGATGTGTGAAGGATTGCCGTGATCGTGGGAGACATGCACGACATAGGTTTGTGGTTGGCATTGCTCAAGTTGTTCAGAAGAGATGACTCCTAAGGATTGAGGCTGCGAGGAAAAAGGAGAAGGAACCGCAGTAAAGGTCGCTGAAGAGAAGAGGAAGTCAATTGTTGAGTCGACTTCCTCACTAGTCACACTAGGTGACATGAGAAGCATATTACAAGACTTCTTAGCAATGGGTATGATTGGTCTGAGGGTTGGTGTAGGGTCATCCGAGTTGAACCTAGAGCTAATACTGAATGATGTGAAGTTAGAAGAGAGCAAGAATTACTTAAGTTGGTCTAGAAGGGCCCAACTAATTCTGAGGATGAAAGGGGTGGAACACTCCTTGTAGGAGACTTATGTTGAGCCTGTAGACAAGATTAGCATGGATTGGAGGTGTGAAACACCACCAACTTTGTGGTGGTGGCTTGGTTGCTGACTTCGATGTCTACATCTGTCGCTCGGATGGTGGAGATGATGTAGAGTTCAGCAAGATGTGGAAGACATTGAGCAACATGTACTCTGGGTAGACAATGTGATGATGATGATGATAGTAGAGGTTCAAGGCAAGATGGAGGCCCTAAAACAAGAGAAGAAGACCGTCCAGGAGTATACTAGTGATTTGCAGCAGTTGTAGGTAGATTTAGATCTCTGTGATCCACTATAGTTGATATGTGCGGGTAATGTTGAGGTTGGTAGATTGTGGCTGCAATGCAAGCGAGTCACACACTTCCTAAAGAGGTCGAACACAGGGGTGGAACTAGAAAAATAATAACCAGGATTCGCCACTTCATATGTATGTATGTATGTATGTATGTATGTATGTATGTATGTATGTATGTATGTATGTATGTATGTATGTATGTATGTAACAACATATATAATTTTCAATCAATATTATGCCAAATAGTAATATGTTCGGTAATTTTTAGCATTAATACTTTAATATAACCGATAGAAGTGTATGATGATAAAGAAGTAATGATCAAAATGCTTACCAAAATAAATAAGCCCGATAATAATATTATTTAGTTGCAGCAAACTTAAGGAACTAAGTGCGAGATCATAGACAAAAAAGTTGATCGGCATTAGTAAAATACATCATCTGATCTCATTAGCCTAGAAAAAGAATAAAATTACTTAAAGTTTTCAAGTAAAAAATAGAATGATCAAATATAAGTAAACAACATTACCTTTTAGTATTTGAGTTCTTTCAAATTCATAAAAGCAATGAACCACAATTTTATTGGTAATTTTCTACAATTTTGTTTCTCCACATAACAAATAAGTCTATCATTCATGAAATCATCATTAAATAATTGAAAAAGATCAATTAGATATCTGTATATTCAACAACTCACTAATAATATAATAGAAAAAATATGTCCAATGGCTTACTTAACTGTGGTCAAATACTACATTTTTCATATGATTTGCAACGAGCTAGGACATTATTGCACAAACCAAAATTGAAACACTAAGTCTTAAACTTACAATTTGACAAAAATCAATCAACAATCATCACATTGAAACCCCAACTCACAATTTAGCCCCTATTCTTTAAACAAATTGAAATAATTGAGAGAAATCTAGAGCAAAGTACATACTTATCAGGTAGGTCTAAGTTTCCTTCGACCGACGAGAGCACGAAGCTACAGGGACCAGGCGGCACTGTAGCTAGATGGCAAATGAGGGCAATTGGTGGCATTGATTTCTCTTGTTTTTTAGTGAATGCTTGCTGCCTGGCTGGGTGCAGCTGTAGCGGGCGTGGTGTACATATTTTGCCCAACCTTGTGAGATGAACAGGTGTAGAGGGCTGTGTGAGGTGAAGCGCTTCAGAATGGATCAAATAGACATGATGTCCTATTGCGGTCCTCCCTCTTGGGCCCGCTCAAGGGCTAGCTACTATAGTTACCTCGTGGGCTGAGGGGCAGTGGAGGCTCCTCATGGACTACTGCTAGCTACTAAAATTTTAGGCTGCTAGTACTCCCTTTGTTTGGCTTCAAAGAAGAGACCGGGTGCACTGAGTTTGGGCTAGGAGGTTCACACATAGAATGGAGGTGCTGATACCCGTGATATTTAGACCCGGTGTCCTGTGGCATTGAGTCCCACAACGTAGCTTCGCCCCTGGTTGAACACATAATTTGAGAGTGGGAGAGCTTCCATATTTCACTTAGCGAACTTACCTACAATGAAGGAGGCTATTTCAACTATGGTGCAGAAGGAAGTTCGACTACGAGTGATGGGGGCAACAAACTAGTTAAATCTACCTATGTTGTACCTGATAATAGGGAGTGCTACAACCAACTGTGAGGTAAGAGGACACTTGAATCATGCCTGTCCTCTCCCATGGTATGGTGAAGGCCGAGGTAGGGATCATGGCGGTTGTGGTGACCATGGAGGGTGAGGAGGTGATTGAGGTTGTGGAGGTTGATGTGGAGATCATAATGGTTGAGGCAGGGCTGGGGTGACCATCAATGTGTCCATGGTAGAAGAAAGTATGTATGTTACTCTAACAAGCAAGTAGGCTATGCAGTGTGAGAGTGACAGAAGGGCAAAGTATGATAATTAATCTTACTATCACTCAAACAAGATTATGTTTTAATAAGTCTTCAATTGATATTTGAGTTTCTCAAACAATATTGATGATGATGTAATTGACCTCCAGTTCTATCTAACTATTCTCCAGGAAAATCATTAATTAAAGTGGATACTCCAAATTTAATATTAATTACCTTTGAAGAACATCTAATTATAGTTCAAGGTAATCTTTAAATAATTTCTTGTGTTTCTAGTTAAATATTAGTGACATGTTATTCAAATCTATTACCTTAATTGTTTAATCACTATTTGCAAAAAGGACCCATGACTTTTGAGATGTAGAAATAATAATAATTATTTTTACATGGCTTAATCTTGCACTAATTTCTTTTAGCCATTAATCAATTTGCTAAACCTTATTGACATACAACTAATTAAGCTTTAATTATTTTCAATTTACATAAAACCTTATTTTAATTCTATAATTTGTTTTTTATTCTTATTTTATTTATAACTAAATTATATTTCGCTATATTTTTATTTGAATTTTTCTTAAACATTTTGATTTCTCTGAATTATTTTCTAATTGGAAAATAGAAATAGACAATGACATGTATAAACAATGCCTGGGCCCACTGGTCATATACAAAGAGAGAGAGGGAGCACTGTCGAAATGGAGGACGGGTGGCGCTCGGCCTGGCGAGCTCGCGGTGGTGAGGCGGCCATGGAGGGGCGACGACGACCACAAAAATAGAATGCTGGAGGGAAGAGAAAGCTAGGGGAGGTAGTGTTGTGGCTCGGGGCATAGCAGAGGCGGGCGGCGATGGCGCATGGTAGCTGTGCATAGGGAGGAAGAAGGGGAGCAGTGGCCGGAGTGAGAGGGGGAGGGAATGAAGGGAGCATGAGCATTAAGAGGGTGGAGGGAACTCAGCAATGCAAAAAACGGGGACAGAGGTGAGTCATGGTAGGCTATCGATAAGAACTAGGGCAGTGCTGTGAGGCTCACGGTGGCAGAGGCCTGGAGCAAGAGAGGGCTCAAGTTTAGAGTTAGGGGAGGAAGAGGGAGGTGGGGAGATGCTTCAGGAAGGAGGAATTGAGCTGAGGCGCACTGAGTGGAAAACAGCGGTGGTGGCTGCGGTTTTGCCTGCGTGCGAGGTAGACGAAGATGCCACTACCACAAAAAGTTTAATACTAGATGCCACATCACAGACGGTCACCCCAAAATCATTAGTATTAAAAACAATCACAGATGGTTTTAGTTTAGATATCGTCTATGTTGATGCCAGCGCTAAAACCCATCTATGAAGATGTAATATCACAGACGGTTCAAGGTAAAAACTATCTGTGAAGTATCACAGATGGTTATTAACAAAAACCATTTGTGATATTACCAAAATATCACAGGCGGTTTTATATTTGAACCGTCTGCCATACTTTACAGATGGTTTGTATTAAAAACTGTCTGTGATAATTAAGTCATCACAAATGGTTTTTATTAAAAACTATCTGTGATAATTCCACTATATTAATTTTGCGTAGACCCGTTGACCCTCTGTCTTAAATGCTAGATATAGGTTGCTGCTTTGAGCTGGAAGCAGGGCTTTGTGGCAGCCATTTGGTGAAAAGAGACTATTTAGCAAGAGTGATTGTAGATCCATTCATTTCTTGAGTACCTATGGTTACTAATTTGTTTCTAATTGTGTTATAATTTAGATCTAGCTTTTGGTGAAAGGAGAATTGAAGATGGTTTAGATCTAGGTAGCTTGATGTAGAGAGAAGATTATTTATATCTAGCACGGTCTAGGATTTAGGGTTTAGTCAATTCATAGTCTATTTGTACGTAATTCAATTTAATTAATTATTCTTGCCACATACAGCTACTTTAGATTATATATATCTAGGGAATTTATTTATTTTTGAAGATTAAGAAAGAACCGAAATAGCTTGAAATAAATAATAATTGTTCTGATGTAACCTTGCACTGAGAATTGGCCATTGACACATGGTATAATCGCAAACTTAATGAATTAATTGACTTATTTTACTTATTAAAATAAAAAACTAAAATCTGACCTGTTAGTGTTCTAAGGTCAAAAGTGTAGTTTAAAGTAAAAATCCGCTTTATGTATCCTTAAATCGTATAAATGGAGGTAAATGGGGTTCTGATGTCTCATATGAATTGTTTGTTACATCAGAATCAGAAGAAACTAATTTGTTATATGTGTAACATAGGATCGAAGGTGGATGTACATTGGGAGCCGTGTGAGTGAAGAGTACATTAATGCCATGTCTGCTTTTACAAGAGCTACCGAGTAGGATATGTTGAATAAGGGGATAAAATATATGTACTCTCTATGCATTGACTGTGAGAATCTAAAGATGTTTAAGAACCAAGCATAGATTGAAGTGAACTTAATTTGAAGGGGTTTAAAAAGGGGTATGCACGTTGGACCAACCATGGTGAAGACCAGATTATACAGGAAGTTAGTAATAATAACATTCCCGATGAAGTCAATGATGTGCCGCTGGATTGGAGAACTCCTATTATGGGTTCATAGAGGATATTTAGAAGCTCGACTACGTGCTTTTCAAAATCCCCTTGTTTTGGTGCCGTTAGATCCATCTCCCACAAGTGAAGGTCGACAAGTACAGTGTCACTACCGTGGACCTCAAACGTGTCAGATACAAAGATGAACCATTCATACTCACTAACCAAGTTATTTAAGTTTTCTATGTAATCGACCAGGCAAATAAGAAGCGCCACGTAGTTCTACATGGAAAAGAAGGATTGTCAAAGTTATGAATGTAGTGGACAAGAAAGAATACAATCAATTTAATGAGTTACCTCCTTTCGAAAACGGCATAAGGGTCGAGGAAGAACAACGTGATAAAACTAGTTACATATGCATCGATCATCATGAATGGCTAATTTTTAAAGGAAACAAGTAAGTGGAATGATGAATGTATATGTATATGAGAATGTGTGATATATATATATATATATATATATATATATATATATATATTTATGTGTGTGTGAATTTGCATTTATGTATATGAGAATGTGTGTGTGTAAATTTGCATTTATGTATATGGGAATGTGTGATATATATGTGAATGTGAGGAGGGATTATCACAGATGGTTTTAAAGGAAAATCGTCTGTGATATTTATCATCACTGATGGTTATAAATTAAAATTGTTTGTGATGTTTTATTATTACAGACGATTTTACTTAAGAACTATCTGTGATGATGAATATCACAGACGATTCTTAACTAGAACCGTCTATGATTATTCCCCTATATATATCTATTGCGCACTAGGGTTTGTCCCCACGGTACTAACACTACTCCCACTAACGCCGCCGCCTCCCCCATCCCATCACCCTCCTCCTCCTCCTCTCCTGACTCCGACGGCACTCCTCCCCCGAGCATGTCGCATTCCCTGAGCCCATCACCCTCCTCCTCCTCCCCCAAGGCCGATGCTGCCTCCCTCGAGCCCGTTGTTGCCTTCCCCGACTCCGACGGCCCTCCTCCCCGCATCGTCAACTCAGTGGCTTAGATTGCCATTGCTGCTGTGAGTTTTCCTCTGTACTTTGATATTTATTATCATGCCCAGTTTGTCGTGCTAGTTAATCTCGGTTCTATTATCTCTGAAATTCGTAAGTGCTAGCATTAGGAGGGACTTTGTATGATAGTTTGTCAGTGATGTGATTGCTCAATGAAGAATTTGGTCAACATGAAATTCTTATGTGACATTTTGTGATATTGAGTTAGGCTATGAACTGAGTTATTATCTTTACATACTAATTCTTACAATACATGTTTTCAGTCAGTAAGTCATATATTTGAACATCTCTACTAGATCAATTTACTTTGAAGTAAATAGTTTTGATATCTGTCTGTAGTTCATTGTTAAGTTTACTGCTTACCTTCAGATATTAGGTAAGTTAGTCTAAAGTTCAAAGGCTGACTGATTAGAGAAATTGTCACATAAATACATGATCATATTAGGCACTTGTGGCAAGGAGGCCCTGCTGCTAGTAGGTGCAACCTAACACCTAAGAGCAAATCAATTAAATCAATCTGTGCATTATGCAGATCATTGTAGCCCACTTACTTGCTCTGTTAAGCATGAATTCCTATTTTTATGACCTGAGTAGTCCATTTGTGTTAAGATATGTTTATTTAATACTCATGTCATACATTTATTGCTGTAATTATTCCTTCAACAAGAATTGGCTCAAGAATTGCTCATTTCTATTATCTTTTGAAGATATCATCTACTCATTCTTCGTCATCGTCGCCGGATGCATGTGATGCACCTTCCTTTGGAAAATCTTGAAAAGGAAGAGGACTATAAAAAAGGCACGAGGGCCGATTTACCATCATGGATGTTGATGCATCTGGAACCCCTCTCAATTCTCATCGAGTAGTGTCCACATTCTAGAGACTGGTCAGAATAGTTGCATGGTAATGGATTGAGATCATGTTTGATTCGTGGAAGAACATGATCGAAGTTCAAAAAAGTGAGCTGTTGATAGAAGTTTTTCGATCGTTCGAGATCCCGGAAGAACACCAGGCCTCCGTGTGATGACTAAGGCTAACCTTTTAGTATCACATAGGTCGTTTACCGCATACGTTGTAGAGGTATGGAAATCCGTGGGAGGGAGCAACGCCCTGCGACACGATCTAAATTCCCGGTGATCACAATGCCGTGCTGTCCGAGGCTTATATAGCCGACAGGATGCGACAAGGTGGGCAGGGGCGCTGTGGGTGACACGGGTGCAGCGCACGGGCATGAGCGGCAAGGCTACACAATAAACGGAGTGCGCATGGCAAGGTGGGCACTAAGCAGGGTGATGCAATGAGTCAGAGCAGCATGACACGAGTGGCATGATGGAGCCAGGCGGTGTTAGCACGGGCACACATGGGCGACACGGGAGACAAGATGGCTGTGAGAGAGAGGGTGTCAGGGCGTGGGCGCCGGCATGTGTGGAGCGATGGCAAGTGACGGGAGCAGTTGGCGGTAGGGCATGGGCGTAGCAGAGTGATGTGACGGCAACAGTTGGACGTGTGATGTCACGTAGGCACGTGGTGGCCAGGCCTTGGTCATGGCGTGAGCGTGTGCGACGTGGCGCGGCAGCGAGCGCGTGCGTCGCGACGTGATGTAGGCATGGTGCGGCACGTGCAGTGTGGTGCAACATGGCGTGGTGTGGCAGTGAGCGTGCACGTCGCGGCTGGCACAGCGAAAGCAGCATGACCAGGTTGGTGTGGCGCGACGCGGCATAGGTGCACGCGCATGGCGCAGCTGCACACGGGTGAGTCAGAGAAAAGAGAGGAGAAGGTGCTGCTGGTCAGGCATCATTGTCGCAGAGTGAGGGAGCGAGAGGAGGGGAAGAGTGGGCCGGTGGGCCTACTAGCACTGTGCCAAGAGGAGAGAGATTGAAAAGAGGAAGTGGGCCTACCCACTTTGGTTTGGATATTTCCATTTTATTAGAATTTGATTTTTTTTTATTTTAGTTTGAATTTTGGTTTTGGGATTTTGAATTTGAATTTCATCATTCATGTTACTTTAAAATTTTTATCCTTTTTATTATTATTTATTGTGTATTATTCCTTGTATTATTTTGCGTCACACAAATTTCAGAAAAGCCCAAATAAATTGTGTATTATTCCTTGCATTAAAAAGTTTTAATTTTTTTTTTCATATTTTCAAACATCCGATTTGGGGATGTTACAGTCTAACGCTCACCAATTTGTGTTAGGGCATTTATTATTGGTTAGCACAACATATACATACATTAGCATATCCCAAAATCTTATTATATGATACAGGCATCGTTTCTACTTTGTTTGTTTCGTCCATTGGGTTTTCCTTCCTGGTGACTATCCATTTTTAATCAAATGAAGCATTAATGAGATGGCCAGATGCATTTATGTTTCCTTTTTTCAGATATGGTTATTTTGCTAACATGTTTTCTCATGCATTTTCTTGACGAAGTAGATGGATTCATCTTCTAGGATTTCAAGGATTAGAAATCGTGAACTTGAGAGAATTCATGGTCCTCCATGGTTGAAGGTGGGAAATAACTGTCACAACTCAATAATGCAATTGTTTGCAAATTTGAATTGTCAAGTCATAACTCATAATTAGAACATAATATGTTCTCTGCAGACTGTGCAAAGGGGGTTCCTTAACTGTATGTACACAACTCTAGATTATGCAAAAACTGGTTTAATTGCTTCAGTCTTCTTTTTCAAGGTCAGTTCTCCAATTTTTTCTGAGCAGAGTTCTCCAATTTTCTGCCCTAGGAATCTAGGACCTTTTAAGGTTCTCTCTCTTGTATAGATTAATTATTCTCTCCACAGCCAGACTGTTTAGGTTGAAAAACAAAAAAATTCTGTCAAATAATTCCTCAAAGGCAGCCTATTGTCATTCGGCAATCAACTTGTTGAATTTAACATAAGTTGAAGATATGGTGGTCCTTGCATCCATTGATCTATAATTTTTGACAGTTCTCTCTGCGCTAGATGCAGTATGACATAAAACATTATTCCACTGTACAACTGCGCTTAATGTTCTCTTTCTGCTGATCTTATCTAGATGATGGAGTGGTGGTATCAATCTGCTGAGGAAAGAATGTCAGCTCCAACTGTGTATCCCCCATCCCCTCCTCCACCACTACCGTATGTTGTATGCTTGCCAATGCCTGCAAAAAGCTACTGCCATACTCTGAATTTCAATCTGTGACAACATGGTGAACAGAACTTTTGGTTTTGCAACTATGCTAAGCTATGCTGCTGGCATTATGGTGCACATTTGTGGCCTTAGTACTTGTTTATGATTAAAGTTTGATATGGGCCTCCATCGTTTCATCAGGTTTCTGAAGATGGGCTTCCCTTGCCACCTGACAGGACGCTCTGCCCCCTATGCTGCCAGAAGCACACTAACCCCCTCTGTTCTTACTGTTTCTGGTTTTGTGTTCTGCTACAGTTGCATATTTAAGTCTGTATCTCAGGTAGGTTATGCCATTCTAATAGACCATCCATTGCAAGTGGTTCATTTGTCTGTCATCTGCTAATATGACATTGTTCTGCATCACAGCATAAACGGTGTCCCGACACATTGATGCCTGCCACTGTTGAACAAATCAGGCGCCTCTTCCATGATTTGTAGTTTGAATAGGAAACACTTCTTGCTATCCCGAAGATCAGGAGGAAGGCAGCTATACATAAATCTCTCATAGGAAATGTACCTTTTGCTTTTCTATAACATCCTGTGAAATTCTACAGTTCTGTATGCAGTACCCGGTAAGAAAAACACCTGGGATTTTCGGCCTAAGGACATGTAGAATCCAACACAAACTGGGGCTAAGCCCAGGTAAAACCCGCACGCCTCATACACAAAACACCTGGGCGTTTTGGGCCTATGGCCATGTAGAATCCAATACAAACTGGGAGTAAGCCTAGGTAAAACCCGCGCGCACGCCTCATACCGCGAGTCCCAACTCCTCTGAAGACAAAACCGTCTTCCCCTTCCTTTCTCTTCGGTGTTGTTGGCCTGTAAACGAATCGGGCTTGATCCTGACTTTTTATAGGTTTGAGTTCGGTAGAATCTGCAGCCTTTGAGTTAGAGTTTAAGGGCCTGTTTGGTAAAGCTCAACCAACTCCAAATCCACCAAAAATAGCTCCACTCCATGAATTTTTACCCAAACGCTCCAGCTCCACGAAATCTGGATCCACCAAAATACTAAATCTAGCTCCAGATTCATGAAATCCATGGAGCACATCAAGGGGTGCTCCACGAAACCTTATTTTGTATCTACTCGTGGAGTTGGGTGGTAATTACCCACCTTTTGCCACTGGTTACACACCCCATCCCATACCACCATAAAACCTATGGGCAAAACAGACCATTCCCACCAAAAACTCAGTTTCATGGATCTGGAGCTGCTGTGCAAGCCAAACAGTTTTGTCCAGCTCCATGGTGGGATCCCAGATTCACGGTGGAGCTGTTTTTGGTGGATCTGCTGCTCCAGATTCATTTTTTCAGTGGTGGAGCTCTGCCAAACAGGCCCTAAGTCTAGATCTAGACTTAAGCTCGATTTGGCCTAAGTTTGAATAGACTCGAGCTTGACTCATTGAAACTCGATAACAATTGAAATAATTTATTATGCACTAATTTTCAATAATAAGAAATATTTGAGTTCAAATTTGGCTCAAGTAAACTCGACAACAGTCAAAATAATTTAAATATACACTAATTTTTAATAATAAGAAAAAACTTGAGCTCGAGTTTGATTCAGATAAGTTTGGTAAGAGTTAATATGTATTACTATTTAGCTCAAATCGAGACTCATGAACTATTCGAGCTCAGCTCGATAAAGCTAACGAGTTTGAGATCAAATTTAAGTTTAGCTCATTTAAAATTCGAACCAAGTTGGTATTGAGCCTAGAATAAGGACCGAATTTTTTCTATTTTAGCCCTTTTTTTGAAAATTTTTCACATTTAGACCCCTTGTAGTTTTAATTCCGTTTTTGGACCGGGGTCGCGCGCGTGACCCACGGCGGCGAGGTAACACGCCTCGGCGCCGTGGCCCACGGCGCGAGGTCGCAGCCCACACCGGGCGTGGTGGCTGCGTGGCGCCGACGTGGCGTGCACCTCGCGCCGTGGGTCGTGGCGCCGAGCTCGGAGCCGTGGGTCGTGGCGCCGAGCTGTGAAAATTCAGAAAAGCCGCCGTGACTAGTGGCGCTCCAGCTCGGCGCCTTCAAAATAATCCGTAGCTTTTGGAAACATTCAGAAAATTGATGAACTGTGTGAAACACAATTTTTGTTTTCTGCTACATTTTTTGATGATGTCGTGTTCAATATGAAAATTTCGGGTGCTAGTATGGTAATAATGTTTGTAACTTTTTTCCTAAGCAGG
The DNA here is from genome assembly GCA_036346575.1 of Dendrocalamus sinicus. Classification (NCBI taxonomy): domain Eukaryota; kingdom Viridiplantae; phylum Streptophyta; class Magnoliopsida; order Poales; family Poaceae; genus Dendrocalamus; species Dendrocalamus sinicus. The sequence goes on from CM070670.1 coordinate 15,893,341, forward strand.
AAACTCCGATGGTCAAACACTAATTGTTAGAGAAGGGGATAATGGTGTTGCTTATTCATGGAATTCAAAAGAGCTAAAATGGGGCAAGGTAAGAACCTATGTGCCTTAGACTTTTCCTAGCCCATAAGTAATTATGTTGCTACCTCAAATCACATGGTATAATCTGCGAAGTTGAGGATATAGTTTAATGTCTTGTTGTTCTTTTGCAGACATTTATGTGCTTGAAAATGTGAATTTTCCATGTAATGATTTACAATTTTGAACTGAGTAGGCATGATTTCCCTGTTCTTTTCTATATGCAAACTAATCCATTATGCAGACATTCTTTGGAGCAAGCATGGGTGGGCAACATTATGCACTCTATTAAATTGTAGTTTTGTGAAGCACCAATACGCAATACCGTCATACCGGTAGTCTCAAGTGCGATCGATACACTAGGCAAACACAATCTGATTGCATAATAATAGGATTACATAGACCGTAGATAGCGTGGGTCTATTACATTTTGTCTACTGGGTGTAGCGTGGTTGTTTTCCCTTTTTATTGGGCCCTGAGGATGGCTCCGCTGCATCATTTTTCCTGTCACTCTTGGTCTTGAGAGCTACCTCACGAGCTTGAAGCTCTTCCTCCCGACGCTGATGGTCGCTTCACGCAGACTTAATCGCTCCCGCCTCCTTTGCAGCTCATCCTCCTTGCCCTTCAGACGGATTTGGTCCACCCTCACGCGGCGCTCTTGCTCAAGCCGTATCTGTCGTTCCACCTTGCGAGCCTGAGTCATCTTGACAAAGTATTGTCCTTTGTTTTCCACCTCCACTGCCCGGTTATCTGGCCATGCCGGCGACACCCGATCCACCCATTTGATGAACGTGCAAGCCTATGTGTGGCGTGGTAGATGTCATAGATCAAGTTGAAAAACGATAACGAGAAACAAATGATTTAGTTGTCGTCGTTACCACGAAGTCGTCATCCAGGTCTGGACACTTGACGAACCTACGGCCGTATTTGGCTCGTTGTACTCGATCCGTCTAGACTCCCAACATCGTCCTAAAGCCGCAATGGCACTTCGGGCGCTCATGCCACTCTGGCACTCCAAATGGGTCGGACCTCCAGAAAGACATTGTTGTGTAGTAGTATAGTGATGGCTTGAGGAGATATGGTATGGAAGACATAGGAGGCCTGTCACATCCCAAAAATTTGCTTTTTGGAAAATTTAAATTCAAGTTAATTATTTTAAAGTAATTGGAGCTTATTTGGCTTTTATTGGATTTCCTGAATTTTCTGGAATTTAAAACCTATTTTAAAAAGTAAAAAGGTAATTCAAACTATGAAAATTAAATATCAACAATAGTTGGGAATAATTTTATTCAGTCCAAAATGTCCCCGAAGTTTCGTGAATTTTTCTGGAATTTTGGAGGTATTTTCATATTTTTACGAGGCCTAAACAATTTTCTAGCCTTTTCGAAAATCTAAATCAATTTCTAAAAATAAAAATTCCAACTCTCTCTCCGCCGCCACGTGGACGGGTGGAATACCGCCACGTCGCCGCTCGGCCCATCCAGCCGCACTCTCTCCTCGCTGTCTAGCGGCCCGCCCGTCGGCCGGCCCCGCCTTCACCTCCTCCTCGCCTGACGCGTGGACAGCCCGGATGAGCTGCGTCCCCGCGCCTGGCCTCAATCCACCGTCCCCTTCCACTTAGGCGGCTCGATCGCCCGATTTCCCTTTCGGGTTACGTGGCCGCCATCCGCACCACGCACCCCGCTCTCGCTGATCGCGGGCCCATTGTCGGGCCTGCTCTCTCGCGGACGCCGGACTCCTCCTCCCTTCTCTCTCTCGAAGAAACCGGCGACCGAATCCTACCCGAACTCTGCCTCAATCTTCGATTCGTTCAGGGATTTGAATTCCCGGGGAGATACGCTCCTTATCCCCTAAAACCCGGAGCTCCGCGTCGACTCCGACGGCTCATCCCCAATTCAAACCGAACCCCGGCCGCGACTTCGGCGAGGAATTCCCGCTGCCTCACCCCTTCCCGAGCCCTATAAGTAGCCCTCGACCTCCGCCTCTCCCGCACCACCGCCAAACACCCTCCATCTCTCCTCCGAGCCTCGAGACGCCCGGCCGAGCTTCTCTCCGCGAGCCCCGCCCAACTCCGACGAGCTCTCCGCCGCCTCGGACCTCCCGAGCCCGTAGCCGCCACCTCTGACTTCTCCGAGCATCGGGAATCTCTGGCACCTCGGCCACCTCTTCCGTCGCCGAGCCGCCGCGACCGAGCACCCGAGCTACCTCCGCCGCTCCCTCGCCGCGGCCGTCTCGTTCATCCGGACTTCGCCAACTACTCCAACCGAACCCCTTCGCACGTAGATTACAATCCACGCAGACACCGAGCACGTCCCGCCTTCCTCGCCGCCGGCGCCGTCGCCTCGACCATCGCCGCCGGGCCACCGAAGGTACCTCAAAGGGATTTGCTACCCCATATGGGTAGGCAAAGCCTCCCCCTCCCCCCTGGTTAACAGCGTGCGCTCTCAACTCCCCGGTGCGCGTTCGAGCCCTCGGCTCCGCGCGCTGGGTTGAGTTTTTCGTTTATTTTCCGCGCTGACAAGTGGGTCCCACCCGCCCGTGGCGGCCGCCTGTGCGGGCCATCATCGAGGCCCCACCCGTCTGCGTCGTCGACAAGTGGGTCCAGATCGATGGGTCCCACTGTCGATGACCAAAGCAGATGAGGTCATCGGCGAGGGTCCCACATGTCAGCGACCGCAGAGGGTCTACTGTTCAGTGGGTCCCACCTGTCAGGATTCTCGGAATTAAAATAAAAGATTAAATTTGAATATTCCCAGTGGGCCCCACCTGTCAGAAATTTCTTAATTTCTGGATTTATTCAAACTGAAAACTTCAAACAAGCATAACTTTCTCATTTTAACTCCAAATTCAGCCATTCAAATTTCTAAATTCATCTAAAATCCTGATCTATCCAACCATGGCCTCTATTTGAATTTTTGAGTTTGTTTGAATTTTTATTTGAATTTATTTGTTTTGTTGCTTTTCCCTCGTGCGTAGAATCCAACGTTGAAGAAGACCTCCCCACTCCTCAACAAGAAGACCCAGAGCCCCTGCAAGAAGGCAAGTCTCCTTTGATCATCTTGAACCCATGATTTTGAAATGTTTTTAAATAATTTAAATTATGTGCATTGCTATTTACATTAAACCTTAGTTCAAATCTTAAGGTGTTAGCTAATCCAACTTTGTTATACCCTCCTTTGAGATTGAATGCCATGTACCATTGTAACCCTAGAAGTTTCCTTTGTCTCATTAATGAGATTATTATAACCACTTGTGAATAGTAGTCTGTAGTATAATGCTTAGTCATGCTATCTAATACATTGGAAATTCTTGAAAATGGGAAATTATGGTTTATGAAACCTTTGTGTTTATAAATGTAGTGGTAATTGGAGTTGCCACTGATCTTTTAAAATAAAATAAAATGTGAAAGTTGGTTTAGATTAGGTGGATGGTTGGTTTAGCTTGGTGCGATTCGCACGAGATCTTGTTAAGTGTATGTTCCACCCTAGTCAATTAAGGACCGACGCTTGTGTTTGTCCGGATCGAGCATTAACCGTACAACCACAAGTCTATATGGGTACGACCTAGTGACCAACTTATGATAGTCTAGTTTAGGTGCCACCGATGGAAAGTGGGTGCCGTGGATGGACTGTTATTCACAAGTGAGGGACAGGATTTATCAGTACTCATATGGCGCAAGAGGGGCTTGGTTGGGCGGTTAGCCTACTGCGGTGAAACCTCGTGGTGGTATCTAGCTAGATTAGAGTAAGGTAAAGGCTTTGTGATATTTTATCTGGGTCTCATGCCAAAGGAAGCGTGTTGACTTTTAGGATAATTTATCTCTTGTGGGTAAAGTTGTACAACCTCTGCAGAGTGTAAAACTATTCGAATAGCCGTGCCCACGGTCAAGGGCGGGCAAGGAATGCATTCACATGGTAGATTTCTGGTATTGGTTTTAAAATCAAAGTTTTGTACTCCGAGAGTGGAGGGAACTCTCGGAAGGGTATCCTGGCGGATGGAGCCAGAGAGGGTGGAAGTAACCCGCAGTATTAACCTGGTCCAAGTTGTTAGCTAGTGCTGGTAGTTGGAACCTTCACTAGAGAATTAATGATAGTTTTGTTAGAACAATTATTTGGTTAAAATATTGCCTTCTAAAATATTTAGTAGTAATTGAATTTTAAAATGTTGCTTTGTGCAAAAGAACCATATAGCCTTCCTTTGTTAAGCCTTGCATCTATGCATTTTTCCCAAGACTTATGAGTACTTTATGTACTCACATGCTACACTTAAAATAAATCTCGAAGATCATGAAGCTCAAGAAGGTGATTACAACTCGCTTTGTCTCGTGGTCGTGACGGATTCTTCCCGAGGACTAGGTCGCGCTTCCCATCAATCGCTCGTGGCATATTGATGGGTGCGCTTTGAGTTTTCTTTGCTTCATTGTGTTTGGATTGTGCGAGGTCTTGAAACCTCCAATGTAATAATGAGACCATTTGGTCGATGACTCTAATTATTGTAATAAATCGTTGATGGTGATGTTTTCCATTTCATTTAATCGGTGCACTAGCTTTGATCCGGGACTAGTGCGAAATACCTGAGGGTCCGGTTTGATAACCCGGGCCCGACAAGGCCTTTATGTAGGTAGGTTATCTAGTGCAAGTGGGCATAGTCCATGGAGAGGAGGTCGATTTGCGAATCTTTTCGCTTTTCAGATTCCGGCTTAGCAATAAATATTCCTATGTAGGCTTTTGAGCTCGTAGTCTCGTAATAAATTCATAGTTCATAGCCTTTTGATGCGTTTGTGAGGAAACACTCGTAGGCTTTTCACGATTCCAGTTTAGCAATAAATGTTCCTATGTAGGCTTTTCAGAGCTGTAGTCTCGTAATAAATTCATAGTTCGTAGCTTTTGCAATCGTTTTGTGAAACATAAATTCATTGCAGGAATTATAGAACCACAAAGTACAGACTACGGATTCGAACACAAATATCACATGAATATAACATATACACATATATACAACTAGTAGCTCATTACAAACACATCTCAGTCCAACCACTTACCAAGTGCCTCCTAGCTCATTACAACATATATACAACGACTTTTAAGCCCAACCACAAGCCTACACATAAGTACCACTGCCTCCTAGCCTTACCCTTACCCTTACCAAGGGCGTCGGTGCCTAGAGTGTAATGGCTAGGCTCGCGGCGGCGTCTGCGTGGTAGAGGCTGTGAAGGCTGAGTCGAAGGAGCATCTACGAGCTGAGACGGACCTATCTCATCGTAAGTTTGCTGCTCCACCTCGTCCTCGTCCTCACCGCCCTCGTCAGGGAAAGTGTCGCTCCTCGTGGGGGACGAACTCTGCCCCGTGTACGACCCTCGCCGCATCGGGTCTGCAAGTCGTGTCGAAGGCACGTCTACGTCCCTCGCCACGCCTGTGCTGCAACCACAACGACCAGCCGCACGACGTAGCCGACCTGCTAGCCTCTGTCACCCAACATTTTGTTAACCAACAAGATACGAAGATATTAGGTTCTAATTTTGTGAGTGGCTTTGTCGAAGCTTACCTCTAGGAAGCTACGCGTCCTGACGTCGCCGACTGTCGTGGAGAAACGCTCTATGTCCTGTACGGACTGCTTCAGAGTGTTGCCCTGCAAACAAGCAAAAGAATGGATAATTTGCTATATGTAGTGGTATTTATGTCTATTGGAAAATAAGCAATGAGATTGAACATTACCACACGGTCCAGGACTGGTGCTATCTCCACCTGCGTCCCAAGTCGAGTAGACTGGTCGTAGGGCGTGTCTTCATCGGAGGAGGACTCAATGTCGGCATAGTCATCTTGAGTCCATTGTCCCTTAAGCTTGGACTGCGTCGCACGCTGGTACCAAACTTGGTACCGCCGGAAGTGCTCGTTGCTGTGCGGCTCATCGTTGTCGTCCACGTGGTCCTGAAAGTGTCCCCACTCCTCAACGCACACGTGGTGGTGCCGCTCGAAGTCTGTGACCTTCTTCGCCGCCGACGATCAAACTGCATGTCACGTAAACCAAACGTTAAAATTAGAAAAGCTCGTGCAATTGGAATCCAAGGTTAGAATTGAAATTGCATGCCACTTACTTGTGCAAGGCCACAGACGTGGAGAACGGCGCCATCGCCACGGTGCCTCATACCAAATCGGCGTGCAACTCTATGTGGCGGTGATACTCAACACGAGAAAGCAGATAAGGGCACCTCATCCCGTAGAGGGCCTCGTCTATACCGCATGATCAGCGCTGAATCAATGGCCTCCACCTCTTGCTCGCGACGGCTCCCACTTAACTCGCATAGCAACAATTTAACGTTAAAGGTCATATACTAACAAATAAAAATCACGATACCAAATGGAATTAACTTACATTGGAGGTCGTGAGCGCATCTAGCTCGTTCGTGTACTCTAGGTAGGCCCTCTTCGTCCGGCGTAGGGAGGCGAGACTGGTCCCAAAGATATGCAAGTGTCGGACGTCGACGAAGAGGAACCTCTGCGAACCACGGACGAGGAGGCGAAACCGTGGGACGACCAAGCGGTAGACGACACCACATCCACGGTGGAGGAGGTAGAGGCAACCACCTCTCGTCGAGTTCGCCGAACTCCGACGACACGCCTCGCAGAGGTGGCGTAAAGGAACGCCAACACCGGAAGCCCACCAGCATCGCCCGCCGTGTCCTGGATCAAGGAGGCGGTGGATGTACATCCACGACACGCTGTCCCCGTTCCGTCGGGAAGAGAACGCACCAAACAAGTGCGGGATCCATGCTCGCAATTATATGTAAAATGATATTAAATCAAACTATGTCAATTTTAGAAAAAAGCTCGATTAGACGATGAGTTGGCTCGATATCCACCCCTACCTGCAGTAGTAGGCAACTGTCTGCTCGTCCGCATCTGCAGGACACACTGCGAAAGTCTGCCGGAGCCAGGTGATTGGAACTCCAGAAGTGCGATGGCCTTCCTCGGAGGAGGAAGCTCTCTCCCGAGGAAGGCCTCTACTCGGGCTCTCCAACCAGCAGGCACGCACGGTCCGATCACTGGATGGCCGTGAATGGCGACACCAAGTATCTTCTGAGTGTCCTCGAGCGTAATAGTCATCTCCTCGAAAGGGAGGTGGAAGCTGTGAGTCTCCGGCCTCCACCTACATGATACAAAAAAGAGGACTACATATCAGAGAATTTGAGGCGCACATAGCCGATAAACAATGAACATGCAAGTGGAGCAATGGTTTAGGAGAATACCTGTCAACCAGTGCAGTGATGGCGGGGGGTTGAAGGTGGACAACCCACGGCGAACCTGGTAAGAGATGGCATCTAGGCCAGCCCTCTCCAGGAAGGGAGTGTACCTCTCGTCGTACCTCATGTCCAGGAACCCGTCATGGGTTCGAGGACGAAGGATGGGCAGCTCCTGTATAGAATACACCAATTTTTTTAGTTAATACATCAACATAAATAATTAATTGTACAAGTAATGATGAAGGAAGTACCCACCCCTCCGCGGTGAGCCGTCCTTGGTGGTTCTCCTCGTAGTACGGGTCTAGCAGGTGCAATTGCGCTATCCTACAAAAAAATTGAATTTTTCAGTCCAACATAGAAGTAAACAAAAATTTGAACATGCATAAAATATGGAAATAATAAGAAATTAAACAAGAAACATAGCAAATTGCATATGGGAAAACAACTAGACGAACTATGAAACATAACGAACAACTAGCACTCGCACCTGACTAAGTGGCCAACGGCATGTGCGTCAATTGTGGCCAAGTCTACCACATCTGCTACATTGGTTCTCTCTGGTCGAAGAAAGGGGTTGCTCTCCTCGCCTCGTTCTTCCCGGAAGTGATCCATAACCATCTTGTGTCTCGTCCTCTTCCCGGTTCCACGCTTGTTCCAACGGCTACCCCGATCCGCAATGTATTTGGGCCGGTGTATGGTGGCCACTCTCCCTCATCCCGGTAAGGCTCGAAACAGGGAGACCACGTAAGCACAAGGTTATCAACACTGAACCCCCAAGGTATCTTGCTCTCGTAGTCAAAGTTGCGATGCCTTGCTGCTGTCACATAATGAGAACAAGGAAAGTGGTACTGCCTCGGTTTACCACATGTGCATGAGAAATCAATAAGGACAACCTTATGCCTCCTCGTCGGCCGGAGCTCTCCATCGGTCGTTGTACCACCTCTTTCTACAACCTCGTAAGTGCCCGTGGCGTTGTCAAAACAATGTACCTCATGTGCCTCAGCCCTCGCCTTTGCCTTTTTAAGGTGGCGCTTCGGTTTTGGCGCCCATCTCACTTGTTTACTTTGTAGCGCCATTGCATGTGCGTGTCTTTCGTTGAACCAGGCAACAAGCTTGTAAAAGGTGAAGGATACGATAGCATTGACGGGCATACCACGTATACCCCTAAGCAAATTATTGAAGGATTCGCCATGTTGCTTGTCCGAAACTCGTACCTCCGACCACCATCGTCATGAGCCATTGTCCATTTGTCGACATCTCTCATCAATCCCGTCAACCACTGTCTACCTTCTGCGTTTGTTGCGGTACTAAGTCGCTCCAACTTCTCTGGAAGAACTTGACCTCAAGCATTCGAGCGACCTCCTCGAGCGGATGAAAGTTATCCTTCGTACCATCCTTACGGAGTAGATTCTCGGCAAGATGCCGAGTGCATCAACGGTGGTGCAAAGTCGATACCCCGTATCTGCTCCCGACGGCAGCAAGTATGCCCCGAGTCTATCGATATGACACCAACCTCCCTATCGGGGCCGACCACGTGCCTCCGAATGAGCCGCAAGAACCATCCCCACTGTCTTTGTTCTCCTCTCAACCAAAGCAAACGCCAAAGGAACCAACGCGTTGTGCGCGTCACAGAAATGGCTATCGGTGTGCCCGGTACTTGCCAAGAAGAAACGTACCGTCAATGGAGAAGATGGGACGACAGCGCGAAAGGCCTCGATGGATCGAGCAAAGCACCGTAAAGCACGGAAGAATATCGCATCCCATCCGAGTCCATTCGCTTGGTTTCGGACGTACTCGTAATGCATGCTGGATTAACCGCTTTGATTGCATTGAAGAGTGCCGCAACGCAAGTACCCATCTTCCAGCCCCATATATCATCTTCCGGATGCGTTGCTTTGCCCTCTATGCTTTTCCATACCTTATCTCGTATCCAAATTTCTCCTTAACAATCCCGGCAAGTGTCTTCACCTTCATATTGGGTTCTCCCTTTACTATGTGACATGCTGACTTGGCAATAATGGTAGAGGTCAAGCTGCCGATGCTTCGCTTGAGCTCGCCCGGCACAAGTGTGTGGGCCAACGATTCTTGTGATCTTGAACTTTCCTGTGTCCTTCTGTTTCCTAGCACAAACCCTCCATTCACATGTTTCCTTCTTGCACACAACTGTGTACCTCCGCTCCACATAAGAATGCCTCACCTTGAATGGCCTTTACGAATCACTGAATACTCTGCACCACCTTTTCAATGCCGACAAGTCCTCAAACACCATGCCCTTCTCAATTGTCATGCTTGACCCGCCTCGGGAGCATCTAGCACTCGTCATCCCTTCGCTCGCATAAGCCTCATGGGAATGCCTAAGATCGCTGAATTCATGAATCGATGGATCCGGCCAGGCAATAACGCCGATCGCTTTAATATCACTTTCAGTCAGCTCTCCAAAAGGGCGGTCATCATCAGAATCAACGGCCCTTGCGATCTCGTAAGGCTCCAGATCATCCACAATTTGAACATCCACACTGTTGGAGTCCCTGCAGACTTCTTCAACGTTGCCGGATGGAGCAACGAGACGAACACCCACATTATCAGGAATGTCTCCTGCATCATAAGCACGAAAACAATGGGATTGAGACAAAAGAATGGAATGACGGGAAAAGGCTAAAGTGTTGCTCGACTCTTACTGGGATGATTCTGGTTCGAAGGGATCTCCTGAGGGGCCGCCACGACATCATCAGTCCGACATTCGACTCGAACTGGTTGAGAAATCAACCTCGCTAAGGCGATAGAGCATCGGGCACCTCAGGCACTTCTTCCACATCCACCGCAAGGTCCGGTAACGGAGGGTCAAAGGGTGCCTGATCACCTAGTTCTGATGAATAACCATGAGGGGTGGGATCAATGGACACCTTCCGCACAACAAGGTCCAAACATTGGAACTCATTCTTCATAACCAATTTGACATATTTGTCCCACTGATCCTCACAACCAATTAAGATCAACCGCCTTAGAATTGTGTCTTTCGAACCGAAGTGAAGTAACTCCTCAACTGTGATGCTCTCCTCGTTTGCATGACAATGTAGCTCCTCCCGGGCCCTAGCAATCAACTCACTAGACGACGGTCGATCACTGAATATCAGAGGCACCCTTTGCATTTCAACAAATCGAACATTTCCATAATCATCACTTGTCACACTGCCTCCATGATATAGGGTGACTAGGTTGTCCATCTAGTTCATACAAAAAACCAAACTTAATACCTTTAATCGAAATTAGATACTAGATAGTAACTAATAAGTACCTAGTCACTAACTAAATGCTACCTAACTTCAAGCCAACAAGTTAATGTCAACATTGTAAAAAGCAAATTACCAACAAGTTAACGTCAACATGGTAAAAATTCAATTAGTATGATGGTATAGTATCTGACTTTGCATCCAGAGCAAGTATGAATTATATTGTTTCCTTCAAAATTCCTGCATTCCAAACATGCCCTATGTTCCTCACTACTCATTCTAGGAAAATGCATGCTCACAAAAAACTTACAAAATACGAAAATGAATAATTTAATATAATTATAGGTTTGCCAGGTTTTCTATTGCGGTGTCGCCTTAGGATATTAGTACCATACTCACAGTCTCCCACCCCCGTTGACATTTGACTTCAACACTGCACTAAGACTTGAACACAGTGATTTCTCTATCACACTGGCCCATCCTACAAAGCGACAAAGATCGTTCCTCTGTCCCATTTCAACGACCAAACACACTATCTAACCATGAACACATAGCACGCACAAGCAAGGGCATCAAGCAAAACCTAATGCAAGCCCATCATAATCCAAATCAAGGTCGCAAAGATCACATTTCCACAATTGTAAACCTCCTCATCAAGAACACATATCATACACAATGCTACTCCTACGTAAGAAGTAAGCATTTACTTCATATATTATTGACTAAGAAGAAACCAATCGTGAAAATATACCGATCAAAATCAACAAGGAGCAACCGGCCGGCGGCGGGAGGCGGCGGCGGGACGCAGCGGCCGGGACGGCGCGCATGTGGGCGGCGCGGGAGGTGGGCGGCGGGGACGCGCGGGAGGAGGAGGCGGCACCAGGGCGCGCGCGGAGGCGGGTACTGGGACGCAGCGGCCGGGACACGCGCGCACTGGGGGCGGCGGCGGGAGGCGGCGGCCGGGACGCGCGAGGGAGGAGGAGGCGGCACTGGGGCGGCGGTCGGGGACGCGGGCGGGGGGAGGCGCGGCATCGGGGGCGCGGCGGGAGGCGAGAGGAGAAATGAACGCGCATGAACGAAAGAGACAGAGAGGAGAAAGGAGAAGGCCGCGTGCGGCCCGGTGGCAGGGAGCTCGGCGCCACGATCCATGGCTCCGAGCTCGGAGCCACGACCCACGGCGCCGAGGTCCTGCCACGTCGGCGCCACGCAGGCCACCACGTTGGCGTGGGCCTAGCACCTCAGCGCTGTGGACCACGGCGCCGAGATGTGTTACCTCGGCGCCGTGGGCCACGGCTCCGACCCCCTGGGTCCAAAAACGGAATTAAAACTATCAGAGGTTTAAATGTGAATATTTTTTAAAAAGGGCTAAAATAGAAACAATTCGGGAATAAGGAAGGTTTGAGTAGATCGCGCGCCTCGGCCCTTTTTTTACATCCTCCTGCTGCCCTCTCTGTCTCCCGCTTCGGCTCTCCCGAGCCCCCCGAAAAAAAACCCTCGAGAAGCGGCGGCGTGACATGGAGGAGGCTGAGGCGGCGGCGGCGGCGACCCCGGAAGTGGCGGCCTCGGCGAAGGCGCCGCACAAGCTGCAGAGGCAGTGGACTTTCTGGTATGACATCCAGTCCAAGCCCAAGCCCGGCGCCGCCTGGGGCACCTCCCTCTGCAAGGCCTACACCTTCGATACCGTCGAGGAGTTCTGGTGGTACGTACGCTGCGGCGCCCTCCTCTCCTGCGTCCTTGCCGATACGATCGGATCTGGTCTAGATGCAGTAGTTTCTGCGCGCGTGGTTGTGTGCTGGGAATTTTTGGTGGAGTAGATCGGGTTCTAGGTTACCTTACGGCAACAAATCCTATAATGATTAGATGGTAAATTGGTTAGGTTATGTCGAAAATATTTGTTGATAATATGATTGACTGCTATTTCCGTCAGATTTACTGATTTGACTAGCTGAATGCCCGTGCGTTGCTACGGATTTTTAAAATTTATCACATTACATGTTTTAAAACTTACAGATGGTAAAAATTTTTAGTTCTAAAAGTTTTTAAATCCGTCAAGTAAGTCGGAAGCCGTCGATCACACCTCGTAGTCATACGGTGCATCAAAGTTTAAAGGCAACTACATAACCTTGTCATCCCTCTTGAGTGGCTTGATCTCTTTACAGCTTAACAGGATTTCTTCAACTTTTGAAATGCTATCATTTGAACTGAAATCGAATCCTTATGTGAGCCATTAACATTTGAACTTTATCGATTCCAAGAAGTTTGGAACCTATAGATGGCGCTTTGGCATCAACAAGATTCATTGGAGGGTTTAATAATTTAAGAAGAAAATGGATACAAGATTCGAATCCAAAAATGATTGTCTTGGACCTGCATAACAACAAGAAAAGGGAGATTGAAAATAAGCAAAATTGAAATCTGCAGGAATATAACATCGAAGGTATTAAAAGAATAGCAACTGTCGCCAATTAAATGGCATTCAACAAGCGAGATATATATAAGCTAATGAAAAGCTGAATATCAACACTACCTGAAATTCACACTTAAATTCTAATTCAACTTTCAATGAAAATGATGAAAATAAATGCATGACGTGGCTTAATTAATCTTCTTTATCACACGTCAATCTTTTGAAAGAAGGTGGATACTTCTACAAAGAAAAAAGTAACAATATAGTAGATATGAATAACTTTGTCACAACGTGGTTATCTTTGTGACTTGTGAGATAGATATATTTAATATGCATAAAACAATGCAGGATGCACAGAAGCATATCAATTGGGATTAAGAGGTACTCACATCAACTGCCAAAACAAATAAAAGAGCTGCTGCAGCAATAGCGCAGGGAGGATCATCAATGTTCAGAACCAAAACAGCATCGATAATTTGTTGAACCAATCTACAGGATATAAGAAAAGAAGGCACTTGTGGCTTGTGAGTAATAAAATGGAAATAGGTGTAAGATTTTCAGAAAAATGAAATGGAATATTGTGTTTTAGCAATTGAAGATGTCCTGAAATTCAATAGAAAAATGAAGATTACATGATGCCTGATCATACGTTGCAATAATTATATTTGATGAGAACTTACTTTCAGCAATCTTATCCATCTACACAAGTAGAAATGGGTAAAAATATTGCAAGAATCTAGTGTGGTGATTCTATAGTCAAGGAACCAAAACTGCATTTCTTTCAGCATAATAACCGGCGAACTAAAGAATTGAAGCCCAATTCAGACAGCAACAGAGATATCATACGTCTTCAACTTATGCAAATCAAGATAGTATATCTTCAACTAAAAATGCTCAGAAGTGTCAAAACGTCAAGATAGAACTGAGTTTAGTAGTAAAGCTTCGATGTTGTTCATGACTCAATTAGATAGCAACTCCACATATTTTCATCAATATTGCAATTCTGGTTTACAAGACACCACAGTTCAGTACCAATTGGGAACCCTCCCAAAAATTACAAAATGAATACCCTCATGGTCCCAGGAGAAATATTAAGCTAGAGTATAACAGATGGCATTTCTACCAACAACATTCTTCATAAAAATATGAAATTGATGCCCAAGTGATCCTAATTAATTTTTTTTTAAAAAGTACTGTTTCTAGGCATTCCCAATCACTCAACATGCTTTCTTCTTCTAAAACCATGCGAGATAGGAGCTCTTGGCTAAAAAAATATACCAAATCTGCTAAAACCTAAAAATGCTCATAGACAACTTAAGAGCATACTTCTTAAACCCAGCTATAACATTAGATCCCAGACACAATAAGGTAGTGATAATTAGCTAGTCACGCTTCTTAGCATCGGCAAACACTTAATTGATGTATTGAAAAACATCTCTGAAAAACTACAAGATAGAAAATGTTATGATCTTATCAATTCTCCATGCCAGTGCTGCTTCTCCTAGGCATTTCTTCGAACACATGACATGCATGACACCAAGCCACCTTTGGTCTGCAAAAGTGAGGGGGAAGTAAAAATTGAGGAGCAAATAAAGGGAAAGAGATCTCGAAGTAAAAATTGAGGAGCAAATAAAGGGAAAGAGATCACACAAATGGAAGGAGTAGGGGGATGAGGAGGCGGCGACGGCGCGGGGTGGGGAGGAGGAGGCGGCGGCGGAGTGGAGGAGCGGGGCAGGAGGCGGTGGAGCAGAGGAGTGGGGAGGAGGCGATGGTGGCGCGGGGTGGGAGGAGGAGGAGGAGGCGCGCGGGGGGGGAGGAGGAGGTGGCGGCGGAGGCGGGGGGTGGGGGAGGAGGATGCGGCGGCGCGGGCGGGAGAGGAGGAGGATGCGGCGGCGGCGAGGCGGCGCGAGGGGGGAGGAGGAGGCGGAGTGGAGGAGAGCGGGGCGGGGCGGCGGAGCGTAAGAGCGGGGGAGGAGGAGGCGATGGTGGCACGGGGTGGGAGGAGGAGGCGGCGAGCGTAAGAGTGGGGAGGAGGAGGCGATGGTGGCGCAGGGAGGGGGAGGAGGAGGCGGCGGCGCGGGGGAGGAGGAGGCGGTGGCGGAGCGGAGGGGTGGGGAGGAGGAGGATGCGGCGACGGGGGGGGAGGAGGATGCGGCGGCGGCGAGGCGCGGCGGCGGGCGGCGCGGAGGTGGGAGGAGGAGGCGGCGGCGGTGGAGAGGGGGCAGAGGCGGCGGAGGAGAGGAGTGGGGAGGAGGAGGCGATGGTGGCGCGGGGGGGAGGAGGGAGGAGGAGGCGGTGGCGGAGGCGGAGGGGTGGGAGGAGGATGCGGTGGCGCGGGGGGGGGAGGAGGAGGATGCGCGGCGCGGGGGGGAGGAGGAGGAGGCGGCGGAGCGGAGGGGGGGAGGAGGAGGAGGCGCCGGTGGAGCGGACGGGTGGGAGGAGGAGGAGGCGCGAGCGAGAGGAGCGGGGATGAGGCGGCGGCGAACGGAGGCGGGGAGGAGGGCGCGCGGAGGCGTGAGGAGGCGAGGAGAAATCTGAAATCAGGGGAGAAGCGCACGGGTTCGTGGGGGAGGCAGGCTCACGGGCGGTTGGAGGGGTGGGTGGGCCCACACGTCAGACTACCTTTTTGAAGTGGAGCCCGCGCGAGCAGAGTCAAAAAAGGCAGTGAAAAGGGAAGGAAGTGTAGGATGCACCATCACCTTGAACTCCTCCTTTTAAGGAGTAAAGATTGCTGCCGTGTGTCGATGCCGGATTGCTTATGGCCGATTTTTTTTAGTATAAGCTGTGTCCTGATATTTAGGGAGGGTCTCTACGGCTGTTGTTAATATTGTTTCGAAGTCAATGCTGGAATGAAGTATATAATTTTTCTGTAGTTGATAAGGGGTTATCTTCGTTGTTAGCAATAAGGAAAATATAATCCCATAAATTTTAAAAACAGCTGCTAATACTGATTTGATTGCTGCCGTGTGTCGATGCCAGATTGCTTATGGCCGATTTTTTTAGTATAAGCTGTGTCCTGATATTTAGGGAGGGTCTCTACGGCTGTTGTTAATATTGTTTCGAAGTCAATGCTGGAATGAAGTATATAATTTTTCTGTAGTTGATAAGGGGTTATCTTCGTTGTTAGCAATAAGGAAAATATAATCCCATAAATTTTAAAAACAGCTGCTAATTATGCTAAAAGTTTGCTTATGGAATTGTTGCTTTGAACCAGCTGTTGATACTTCAACTCGTCTTTTTGAGCAAGCTATCTAGGTGGTGATCGGTTCGGCTGAAAAGCTCGTGGCTTATGGCTGAAAACACTGTAGCTGGTTGAAAAAAGCACTATAGCTGACAGAGGCTTATTTAGCATAATTAAATTTTAAAAAATTTAAAAATAAAAAAAATATGTTAGCCAATTACGTATAATACAAACAAATACGAGAAAAAAAAGAACCGGCAAAAAAGCTCAACGAAAAGCCAAAAGTTCAGAAAAAGACGAAACTTATGAATAGTGAAAAATAAGCCAGAAGCCAAAGCCGAAGCCGAGTTGATCAGGGCCCGTATACATAGTGTCTTTCTAACTTCTCCTATGGGTTTTTTGGGAGTCAAACCTTTTCGTTAGTACAAAATATGGGCATTGGGCAATATCTGAGAGACTATCTATAAAACATATGTACACAAGATGCGAAAGGGTGTCTGGCCGAGTGGTTAAGAGCCTGAGTAGCACCCCCTAGGTCCTGAGTTCGATTCCCGAAAGGGGCGAAGGTGAGGACCTAGGGGAAAAAACCCCCTCGCCTGCCCCACAAGCCAAAACACAGGTTAAGGCCCGGCCAGTCGCGACTGCTCGGGTTGGTCGCGGTTACGGTGCTCTGCGCCGCCGGTTCTCACGGGCAACGGTGCCCCTGTGTCAGGGTGTGGGCAGGGGTTCGGGGGTTTCTCGGCCTGCGTGAGAAGGTCTTCTTCTTCGTTTAATGCCCGGGGGTGGCTTTACCCCCCGCAGGTCGAGTTTTTTTTTAACATATGTACACAAGATATCATTGCAGTTTATTATTAGAGCTTGAATGGGTCCTATTGTGGGGGGGGGGGGGCCTAACCCCCTGTAACTGAGTCTTGCAACTGGCTCAATATGTAATAAGTCTAATAGTGTAGAGGAATATACCAATGTACCCTCATTCTTTATAAGTACAAAGGAGTAGGATGGGAAATCCCTATCCTACCCCACTCATGTATATAAATCTCTAAGAGGGACAGGAGGTGGAGATCCTCTCATTCTTACTCACCAACTCTCCCTGTGTTGGCTCTCCTCTCCTTTCACTAGTCTCCTTCTTTACTGTTTGGTCCGAAGCCACGATAGGTCCTTATTTGTATCTCACAATGCAGACAAGAGTTAAGTTCTTTTTTTTTGACTTACAATTGTAACGTGTCTCTGGGGTACACACATAGCCGCAAGTCCCTAAACACATCGTGATATTTCAATAGAGTAGCCGTATCAATACATCCATGAGACGTATTATGCTGGAACTAGGAAGTTAAATTTCTGTTTTGTTATGTTAATTTTTTTACTTTAGCCACCATTCCTTCCTATTTTGTCTTGGATGTTATTGACTTCGATTGTCCTATATATTCTGTATGCTCTTAGGTTCTTTATTTAACTTGTCTCCCTTGTTTCTTGCTGCAGTTTGTATGATCCCATTAACTTGTCTCCCTTATTTCTTGCTGCAGTTTGTATGATCAGATTTTCCGTCCAAGTAAGTTGACAGTAAATGCTGATTTTCATTTATTCAAGGCTGGGGTAGAACCAAAGTGGGAAGACCCAGAGTGTGCAAATGGGGGCAAATGGACTGTGCCATGTAGCAGGAAGGCAACCCTTGATACCATGTGGCTTGAAACTGTACGTTTCTCTAAAATATTTGATTTGATCAGAACTTCGGAAGTGCTTTAGAGATCTAGCATCTGTTGCTTGATCTGGCTTCCAAAGTTTCTGCCTACGGAATCCTTTTGACTAACTTTTTAAACATGCAGTTGATGGCTCTGATAGGAGGGCAGTTTGATGAAAGCGAGGAAATTTGTGGAGTTGTTGCTAGTGTCCGCCAGAGACAGGATAAGCTTGCATTATGGACTAAGACTGCTAATAATGAAGCTGTTCAGGTTGGTTTTGAAAAACAGTTTATAATGTATATTAATCTCACAGCGGATGTTTTATTTTATGCATTTTAATGTTTTTGCTTTAATTCTTGATAAAGTGAGAAATTAATAATATGTTGCTAGGTGCTTTCACACCGCCTCTAGAGTCAACATGCAGCAAGTTTTATGCTGTTACGATGTCCTCTAGAATAGCGCTCTTTTTATCTAGTTTCTCCACTTCACTTGATTTGTGCAAGTCACCTATTGGACAAGTATTTGCAATATCATTATGACAAGGCAGGCTGAAATTTTCTACAACTTGTTATCACCCCTCTCAGTTCCCATATCATGGTTGATACTAGTACTTGTATGTTTGTTTTATTGGATTAATTTGCTGCCATATTCAATATATCATTACTTAACAAAAGATGCAAAATTATTTTCTTACTGAGCATGGTCATAATATCTCTTGAAGAGAGAATTATTTAGTTCGATTTAAGTCAATGATATTTAGCTGTGCAGGGATGGGACAGCCTATTGTGTGGCCAACCCTATAGTATGTGATGCTGCACCAAAGTGATTACTTGGTGTCTCCATTATGTAATATGGTTCAAAAGTAGATGCAGTTGCTATGACCATATGTTACATTGAAGCACTGTGTAGACTATAAATTTAGAGAAAATTCACAATATGCCACTGAATAACCACCTACTCCTCATGATATGCCATTCATTGTGAGGCAGATATGTGGGGCTGGGGCCCACATGTCCATGATATATGCATTGATGAGCATTGGAAGAAGATGCTCTTAAGCTTTACCTATAGGAGGAGCAGTAAAGCAAACAATTGGTTATTCCTAATGTACTTAGCAATTCAGGATATTTTTATTTAGTATGTACTTTACCACTTTCTATTGCCCACTTGGTTTTTTACAATATAACTAGACAAAATTTTAGGAGTCCTGTTTCCTTACAGCGCATGCATATATAAATAAGAACAGAAACCCAGCCATTCCATTGATTTAGTGTAAACCATCTGCTGTGCATAACACTGAGTCCCCTGGCTACAACTTTTACAAAATTGCTGTTTAATCATAGTTAGATGATATTAGCTCTGTTCTGCGTTGACCCTTTTCTTTATCATACAGGTAAATATTGGCAAGAAATGGAAGGAAATTATCGACTACGATGATAAGATGGTCTACAGTTTCCATGTATGCCTTCGGACTCTTATGTTAGGCACTTGTAAAATAAAAAAGATCAAAGTATGTGCACAGCTCACTCTATTTGGATGTCACTCATATGCAGGATGACTCCAGAAGGGAGAAACCAAGCAGAGGTGGACGATACAACGTGTAAGGTGCACATCACGAAGATCACAGCTTGGATAGTGGCAGTGTAGTGTTCTGCCGAGATTGGGGACTATTTTCAATACAGCCTCAGCTAGTGTTATTTGGGGCAATTTTCCGATCTATTATGTTGTTTTGCTCTCTGATAGCTTATGGTAAAAGGCACAGAGATGTTGAAGATTTTGTATGCCACTTAATTTTCCTCGTAATATGCCTTGATTTTAACAACCCTGAGGAGCCATGACATTTTGATGTGCTTACAGGACATATTCATGCTGGATGCCGTTCAATATTTGCCCTTTCCTGCGACGTTAGTGTATTGGCTTTCCCCCGCACATTTGTGGGCTTTTGCAAATCCGACAAAATAATTTGAGGTTTCTGATTCGAAGTACACAACTAACGCTATTTTACCTAGATGGCGAACCAAGTTAATATGATCGGTTCTACAGGTCAATATGATTGGCCCCGCGAACAAATTTCTCTGGCTGTTCCATCTTTTTATATTTTTGCCTGTGTAAGATAGAAGGTGTTTTAACATTTATATTTGTAGCATTCACATTTGAGACAATGAAACATCAGCTCTGAGAGAGGGACATCGTGTGTCGGCGCGCTCTTACACTTGTCCCCAGGGAACAACCGAACAAGTAGTTTGTTCTTTCCTACACAGGCATCACAGGATTGGATTTCATCTCATCTAAGCCTCTCCTACCATCCATCTGCCATTTATACACGCACTGACTTCACGCTCACACGGCCACCTCTCACCATCCCACCAGAAACGCTGAGGCGTCACCGCAAGCCACCCACACATCGACGTACCGCTTGCTTCGCCCACGGCCTTCCTAGTTCGCCTGTTGATTTCCTCCGTCCCAGCGAACCACGCGTTTTTTTTTTTTTGCCCGAGGCCTTTTGCTTCAAGAACACTGCGAGTCCGCGACACATTTCCCTCGCGCCTTGCGTTCCAAGCGATCGAGCCATGCTGTGTTTGTCATGCGTCTGCCTTGGCTTGCGCTCTAATCAAAGCCGGACTCCCCAACGCACGGTTGGTGAGGGACGACGCCACCCCGCCACCTTACCGCGCGCGCGCCTGTCTCGCCCGCCTCACGGCAGCTATATCACCTAGCCCCCTCCTCGTCCACGTCCCTTCGCCGATACCTCACTCCTCCACCACCCGCTGTCGCACGCCGCCATGGACACCGGCTCGGTGGCCGCCGGCTCGCACCAGCGCGACGAGCTGAACGTCATGCGCGGCCACGAAGAGGTATGTGTCTCTCCTTTATTTTTTGTATGTTTTAAGTCAGCGTTTGCATGGGCACCTGTCGGTGTTGCTGAACGATCGGTGGTGTGGTGGCTGCTGCGGTGCGTGCGCAGCCGAAGGCGAAGCTCCGGAGCGCCGAGGTGAAGACGTGCCGCTTGTGCGGCGACGAGGTCGAGGCGAGGGAGGACGACCAGCCGTTCGTCGCGTGCGCCGAGTGCGGCTTCCCGGTCTGCAAGCAGTGCTACGAGTACGAGATCAGCGAGGGGACGCAGTGCTGCCCGCAGTGCAACACCCGCTACAAGCGTCAGAAAGGTCAGTACACTCCACCAAGTCATAGCTCACAATCATCCTAACTAAATATACTGGATACATTTGACAAAAAAAAATTGCGTGATCTTGCAGGGGGCCCGAGACCGAGAGGGCAGGGGGACGAAGACGACGGCATGGACGATCTGGAAGAGGAGTTCCAGATCAAAAGCCCCAAGAAGCCTCACGAGCCTGTTCCATTCGACGTTTACTCGGTGAGATTTGAATGCTTACTAGTTTACCTGAATCGGCACATTTCTGAAACACTGTGGAGGGCTCTGAACTGTGAGCTGAGGCGAAACTTGTCTTGCAGGAGAACGGGGAGCAGCCGGCGCAGAAGTGGCGGCCGGGCGGCCCTGCGCTGTCCTCCTTCACCGGAAGCGGTCAGTGCAAAACAAAATCGCACGAACACTTCTTTTTTACTGCTCGAATATACATTGATCTTAGCATGCTTGCGAGATTCATATGAAGATGAGTATGGTGTGCGATTTGCAGTGGCCGGTAAGGATCTAGAGGCGGAGAGGGAGATGGAGGGGAGCATGGAGTGGAAGGACAGGATAGACAAGTGGAAGGCCAAGCAGGAGAAGAGGGAGAAGCTCAACCGCGACGACAGCGACGACGACGACGACAAGAACGACGACGAGTACATGCTGTAAGCTCCACGTTCTCGCGTGCTGATTCAGTTCTCGCGACTGAATTTGATTTGAATTGGATTGATTGGTAACTGTCGCGCCAAAATCAATGCGCAGGCTGGCGGAGGCGCGTCAGCCGCTGTGGCGCAAGGTGCCGATCCCGTCGAGCAAGATCAACCCGTACCGCATCGTGATCGTGCTCCGCCTCGTGGTGCTCTGCTTCTTCCTCAAGTTCCGTATCACGACGCCGGCCATGGACGCGGTGCCGCTGTGGCTGGCCTCCGTCATCTGCGAGCTCTGGTTCGCGCTCTCCTGGATCCTGGACCAGCTGCCCAAGTGGTCGCCGGTGACCCGCGAGACGTACCTGGACCGCCTCGCCCTCCGGTACGAGCGAGACGGCCAGCCGTGCCGGCTGGCGCCCATCGACTTCTTCGTCAGCACGGTGGACCCGCTCAAGGAGCCGCCCATCATTACGGCCAACACCGTGCTGTCCATCCTCGCCGTGGACTACCCCGTCGACCGCGTCAGCTGCTACGTGTCCGACGACGGCGCGTCCATGCTCCTCTTCGACACGCTCTCCGAGACCGCCGAGTTCGCGCGCCGCTGGGTGCCCTTCTGCAAGAAGTTCACCATCGAGCCCCGCGCCCCCGAGTTCTACTTCTCCCAGAAGATCGATTACCTCAAGGACAAGGTCCAGCCCACCTTCGTCAAGGAACGGAGAGCAATGAAGAGGGAGTACGAGGAGTTCAAGGTGCGGATCAACGCGCTGGTGTCGAAGGCGCAGAAGAAGCCGGAGGAGGGGTGGGTGATGCAGGACGGCACGCCGTGGCCGGGGAACAACACGCGCGACCACCCGGGAATGATCCAGGTGTACCTCGGCAGCCAGGGCGCGCTGGACGTGGAGGGGAACGAGCTGCCGCGGCTGGTGTACGTCTCCCGTGAGAAGCGGCCGGGGTACAACCACCACAAGAAGGCCGGCGCCATGAACTCGCTGGTGCGCGTGTCCGCCGTGCTGACCAACGCGCCGTTCATCCTCAACCTCGACTGCGACCACTACGTGAACAACAGCAAGGCCGTGCGCGAGGCCATGTGCTTCCTCATGGACCCGCAGCTCGGGAAGAAGCTCTGCTACGTCCAGTTCCCGCAGCGCTTTGACGGCATCGACCGCCACGACCGTTACGCCAACCGCAACGTCGTCTTCTTCGACGTAAGCCACCACCTCTTAATGTATCCCTCTCCCTCCCTCCCTGGCACGCCGGCGAGGAGGGCCCGAGCTGACGATGGTGCACTCTGTCGTTGCAGATCAACATGAAGGGGCTGGACGGGATCCAGGGGCCGGTGTACGTGGGGACGGGGTGCGTGTTCAACCGGCAAGCGCTGTACGGGTACGACCCGCCGCGGCCGGAGAAGAGGCCCAAGATGACGTGCGACTGCTGGCCGTCGTGGTGGTGCTGCTGCTGCTGCTTCGGGGGCGGGAAGCGCGGCAAGGCGCGCAAGGACAAGAAGGGCGGCGGCGGCGTGGACGAGCCGCGGCGCGGGCTGCTCGGGTTCTACAAGAAGCGGGGCAAGAAGGACAAGCTCGGCGGCGGCGCCCCAAAGAAGGCGGCGTTCCGGAAGCAGCAGCGCGGGTTCGAGCTGGAGGAGATCGAGGAGGGGCTGGAGGGGTACGACGAGCTGGAGCGGTCGTCGCTCATGTCGCAGAAGAGCTTCGAGAAGCGGTTCGGGCAGTCGCCGGTGTTCATCGCCTCCACGCTCGTCGAGGACGGCGGCCTCCCGCAGGGCGCCGCCGCCGACCCCGCCGCCCTCATCAAGGAGGCCATCCACGTCATCAGCTGTGGCTACGAGGAGAAGACCGAGTGGGGCAAGGAGGTAATTGACTTGATTAAGCTAATCCAAGTGATTATCACTGCAAAATTTCAACCATTAAAAAAACGCAATTTGCACCAGCCGGGAATCGAACCCGGGTCTGTACCGTGGCAGGGTACTATTCTACCACTAGACCACTGGTGCTCGCTTGGCACCGGGAGTCGTCACCAAATTACAGTAGTTTCTGAGATTCAATTCGGGTGTCGTGCTGGTGCGTGCAGATCGGGTGGATCTACGGGTCGGTGACGGAGGACATCCTGACGGGGTTCAAGATGCACTGCCGCGGGTGGAAGTCGGTGTACTGCACGCCGTCGCTTGCCGCGTTCAAGGGGTCGGCACCAATCAATCTATCGGACCGGCTGCACCAAGTGCTTCGGTGGGCGCTGGGCTCCGTGGAGATCTTCATGAGCCGTCATTGCCCGCTTTGGTATGCCTATGGTGGTCGCCTCAAGTGGCTTGAACGCTTCGCCTACACTAACACCATCGTCTACCCCTTCACCTCCATCCCCCTCGTCGCCTACTGTACCATCCCTGCTGTCTGCCTCCTCACCGGCAAGTTCATCATCCCCACGGTAAGTCATCGTCATCGAACGCCAGTATGTGACCTGATGCGAGCGCACAACAAGTACTTAACCATCATGGATGTGTGCGTGCATGCAGCTGAACAACCTGGCGAGTATCTGGTTCATCGCGCTGTTCTTGTCGATCATCGCGACAGGTGTGCTGGAGCTGCGGTGGAGCGGGGTGAGCATCGAGGACTGGTGGCGCAATGAGCAGTTCTGGGTGATCGGTGGTGTGTCGGCGCACCTGTTCGCCGTGTTCCAGGGTCTGCTCAAGGTGCTGGGCGGTGTGGACACCAACTTTACCGTCACCTCCAAGGCGGCCGCGGACGAGACCGATGCCTTTGGCGAGCTCTACCTCTTCAAGTGGACCACCCTGCTGGTGCCCCCCACCACACTCATCATCATCAACATGGTCGGCATCGTCGCCGGTGTCTCCGACGCCGTCAACAATGGCTACGGCTCTTGGGGCCCGCTCTTCGGCAAGCTCTTCTTCTCCTTCTGGGTCATTGTCCACCTCTACCCCTTCCTCAAGGGGCTCATGGGGAGGCAGAACCGGACGCCCACCATCGTCGTGCTCTGGTCCGTCCTCCTCGCCTCCATCTTCTCCCTTGTCTGGGTCAGGATCGACCCCTTCATCCCCAAACCCAAGGGGCCCATCCTTAAGCCGTGCGGAGTCCAGTGCTAAGCTTGTTCTTTTTGCTTGTACGGTTGCACACACACGCGTTCGTTCGACCGCGCGCTGGCATTCTTGAGTCTTCTTTTCATATTTTGACTTGTTTCGTACAAGTTTTGTGAGTGAGATAAAGTGTTAATTGGGGGTTAATTTGCAAGAACTGTGGTGGAGATTACTCGAATTAAAAGGACACTATTTTTGCATTTCATTAAGCATGACTGCATGAGTGTTATACTTGCACTAGATAACATTGAGACGTCGATTGCGATATTTACCATTGCAAAATGTGTGGTGAAGTTAACCGTGCAATGCAACCGCGCGGGGGGCGTGGCTAACCGTTCCCCTAACGAACTTGCAAGCGGCCTGCAGAGTCGCGAAACGGCCCAAGCAGACAGACCATAGCAGCGTCAGAGAGGCCCAATTCGCGGGCAAAAGATGGTGAGCAGCGACACGGCCTTATCCGGGAGCCACCTCTCGCTGCTGCTGGGCCACGGTCACGTTGTGAAGCGAGTAGCGGGTGGCACGGCGCGGCCTCGGTTGCCGGCGGTGCAGTGCCGACAGCCAGAACCACGGCGGCGTCCATTAAATTTCACCTTAGAACAATCACGTCGGATGTCCCGCCAGCTGGTGCCATGTAGCCGTAGGACCCTGCAACGCTGGTGCAGTTGGAGCGTCCGGGTGCGAGGAACCTCGCCATGCCGAAGTCCGACACCCGCGACTCATAGTCGGGGTCCAGCAGGACGTTGTTGACCGAGACGTCACGGCGGATCATCGGTGGCGAGCAGTCGTGGTGCAGGTAGGCCAGCTCGTGCGCCACGCCCCTGATCGCCCTGAGCCTCGCCGGCCAGTCGAACCTGTCGCAGCAGCCGCCGCCCCCACACATCACCTTCCCGAGGCTGCCCCTCTCGACGAGCTTGTAGACCAGGTACATGTACCCGCCCATGCGCGCGGAACCCATGGAGCTTGACTCTTCGGTGGTCTTATAATAGATCAAGATATCATCTATGAATACGACCATAAATTTATTCAAATATTTCATGAACACCTTATTCATCAAGTTTATGAAGCCGAGCATTTGTTAACCCAAATGATATGACAGTGTATTCAAACAGACGTATCAAGCGGTGAAGGATACTTTCGGGATATCTTTTGCCCTGATTTTAAGTTGGTGGTATCCTGACCTTAGGTCTATCTTAGAAAAGACGGTTGCTCTTGCCAATTGATCAAATAGGTCATCAATCCTGGGCAAGGGATATTTATTTTTGATGGTCACCTTATTAAGGGTCCAGTAGTCTACAAACAGTCTGGCGATACCATCTTTCTTCCTAACAAAGAGTACTGGTGAACCCCATGGAGACGAGCTGGGACTGATAAATCCCTTCTCCTGGAGATCCTCAATTTGTGATTTCAACTCTTCCAGTTCGTCTACTGCCATTCTATATGGCCTCTTGGTTATTAGGGCAGTTCTTGGCTTTAGGTTGATGACAAATTCAATATCTCGGTCAGGTGGCATACCAGGTAGTTCTTCTGGAAAGACTTCGGGGTATTCCCGAACTATAGGCATTTCTTCCAGAGGTGTTTCCTTAAGGTGATGGATTGCTGTCTTTAATGAAGGGCGGTCCACCTTAACTTCTATTAATTGGGCTCCACCTTGGGACTTACTAGGGTAGCGGTCAAGGGTCCTTCTAGTGAGCTTAACACCACTGGCCTTTTTAGTCTGAAAGTTAGTAACTTAACTCTTGTCACAAAATTTCCCGAGATAAAAGAGTACGAGGCTCGAGAATCAAACAAAACTTGTGCAGGAATGGACTTAACAGAGAACGTACCCATGAGTACTCTAGAAGCGCTTGGGCCTCCTCTGCTGTAATATGGTTCACACGGCCCTGATTTGGTGTGGAGGAAATCCTTGAGCCTTGAGGGGTCTGAAAGCTCTTGCTTGCTACTGACGACTGTCCTCTTGATGGGGCGGCACCCACGTTGAACTTGGCTGGGGCAACCTGGCGATCAGGGCATTTATTGGCAAAGTGCCCTTTCGCACTACAGTTAAAACAATGCGGGTTTACAGCTGGGTTGGAGGATGGAGATTGCCCTGAATGAACTGCATCATATATCAGGCTGCTAAAAAAAACTCCCCCATGCATGCACCGTAGATGTTAGAGAGAGAGGCGAGAGAAAATTATTCCTTGTTCAGCGGTGTGCTCATTATCTATAGTAGGTGCTTACTTTGGAGGCTGATCAGGATCAACGCTGGGCATACAGGTGTTGTAGCCGAGTTGATTTCCAAAGCTGCCAGGGTGTTCTACGGCCTGGTCGGGTGCGTGACAAAAGTCGGAAAACTAGCCGTGTGATCTGTAAGTCGTGTGT
This sequence comes from Dendrocalamus sinicus, assembly GCA_036346575.1. Taxonomy (NCBI): domain Eukaryota; kingdom Viridiplantae; phylum Streptophyta; class Magnoliopsida; order Poales; family Poaceae; genus Dendrocalamus; species Dendrocalamus sinicus. The sequence continues at coordinate 15,920,409 of CM070670.1, forward strand.
GCTCATCTGGTTTGCTTCTTGATCTTTTATTTTCCGCTGTGTATCTCGACTTCAGATCAAGTTTCGACTCGACCCCTTGTTGACGCGCCATATCCATCCACACAACTTATAATTCACAACGGTGCAAATTTGTCCTGTAGGCACAGCTCTAATTTGTAAAAGGAAACTAGACTGTCAATTTGGATATAAGCAGACTTATATCTTAAATATGAATATATCATGAATATAGCCTCATGCAGGATAGAACCTCAACTGAGCTATCAATGTACTTGAAGAGACGAGCAAATAATATTTCAATCAAAACGACAGCATCACGTTCATCTTAAGCTGGTGGATGACGACGAGATCTTTGAGCCTTCAGATATCATGCGTATCCTAAGTGATTACTGGTGTAGTTTGAGGGCCAGTTTGGAATGTAGGAATTTTGTCAGAATTTCATAGGATTTTTATAGAAAATTGTACATTACCCTGTAGGAATTTTACTAAATTCTCGAGTTACAAACAAAGCATAAGGCCAAAGCTATCACGATGTTGTCTGTGCACACTGAAAGACAAAGAGCGAAGATTGGAAAGTACCGCACGGCGTGAAAGGCCAGGGCTGCATGCTTTATATAGCCTGATATACAGGAGATTACAACCATGAAGTATGGGATTAATTAGTTACACGATATCAACGATTTGTTTATATCTATACAAGATAACTATACATGGAAGAGTATCACTAACATCCCCGCAGTCTCATCGGGTTGCTGAACACTGAGACTAGATTGAAAGGCATGAAACAGCTGGGTCGCAATACCTTTTGTCATCACATCAGCAAACTGGTGGGATGAAAGAATATGCAAGACGTGAACCTGACCGAGAGACACCTTTTTCCCGAACAAAATGGATGTCAATTTTGATGTGCTTGGTTCGGCAATGTTGCACGGGGTTTGACGACAAGTAGACGATGCTCACATTGTCACAGTAAACAACTGTGGCAGACTGTAGGTGTCGATGAAGTTCCAGTAGGAGTTGGCGAAGCCAACAACATAGGCGACGGCTTGGTATTCTTCCTCGGCGCTGGAGCTGGACACTGTAGATTGCCCCTTGGAGGACTAGGAGATAAGGTTGTCACCAAGGTATACATAGTATCCAGAAGTAGAGCAGTGAGAGTCTGGACAGCGAGCCCAGTTAGCGTCAGAGTAGGCGGTCAACGTGGTCATTGATGAAGCATGAAGTTGAAGACCATAGTCCATGGTGCCCTTGACATAGCGAAGAATCCGCTTGACAAGTGCGAGATGGGGCTCCCGAGGGTCATGCATGAAGAGGCAAACTTGTTGCACGGTGTAGGCGAGGTCAGGCCATGTGAGAGTGAGGTACTGAAGAGCATCAGCCATACTCCAGTACTCATTTGGATCGGACATGGGAGCCCCATCAGCTACAGAAAGCTTGGTGCTGGTGTCAATAGGAGTCGCTGTTGGGTGGCAGTCAGCCATTCCGGCACGCTGAAGAAGATCCGTGGCATATTGGCACTGTGGTAAGAGCAATCCAGAAGCAATCCAAGTAACAGAGATTCCCAGGAAGAAGTGAAGATCCCCCAAGTCAGTCATAGAGAAATAGACATGAAGCCACTAAGAAAGGCAATGAAGAAGCTCCGATGTTGATGCCGTCAATATGATGTCATCGACGTACAAAAGGAGGTAGGCAAGGTGTGGACCATCCTTGAGGATGAAGAGAGATGTATCGAAAGTAGAAGCAATGAAGCCCAAGGTGCGAAGGTAGGTGGCAAAGCGTTGGTACCATGCACGAGGGGCTTGCTTGAGACCATAGAGCAACTTCTTCAGATGGCATATGTGTGAAAGATGGGCCGAATCAACAAAGTCGGCTAGTTGTTGACAATAGACCGTCTCATCAAGAGCGCCATGAAGAAAGCATTCTTGATGTCGAGTTGGCGTATAAGCCATGAGCACGAGGCAGTGATGCTGAGAACAACTCGAATGGTGGATGGATTCATGACTGGGCTGAAGGTCTCATTAAAGTCTATACTGGGCTATTGAGAGTAGCCATGCACAACCCAACGTGCCTTATGCCAAGCAAGAGACCCGTCGGAATGAAATTTGTGCTTCAAAATCCACTTGCCTCTAACAACATTGGCGTCAGTTGGACGTGGAACAAGATACTAGGTCTCGTTGTCGATGAGTGCTTGGTACTTGTCAACCATGGCTTGACGCCAGAGGATCATTAAGAGCACCTTTATATGTCTTCGGTGGTGGAGAGACATCGGAGTGAATTGCTGAGAGATTGAGATGGTCCACAGGCTTAACAATCTCAAATTTGGCCTATGTGACCATCTAGTGAGGTGCCGGTGCCAGCAGGGGCACTGGAACAGGGGCTGAGCGCGCAGTCATGCTAATGGATGTCGTTGAGCCACCTGGGGATCCCATCACACCTAGAGGAGAAGGCACACGGACGGGCGTCATTAGGTATAGGGGCACCGCGGCTGTCGGGGGCGTCGTGCTATGGGAGGCCGCCGCAGGGAAAGGTACGACCGCGTCGTAGGAGGGCCTCAATCCAGAGAACCCAGCTGTATTGAGGGTTGTTGTCATGCCAGGTGGGGTCGCAGCTACAGAGGGCACTGCCGTGCAATGGGAGGCCACTGTGTGGGTGCCCGTCCAGCCATGGTCAACTGGCCTTGGTCGTCCGGCTATGGTCATCCAGCTATGGTAGAATGGCTGTGGTTGTCCAGCCGTGGTCGGAACGGCTCTGCATGCTAAGTGGAGTCTCAGTGCTGGGATGGCCCGCGGTAGCTGCAGCCACAAATAGAGGTATAGAGGCAGTCGTGGCCTCATCTAGAAGAAAGCCAAGTGAGGGTGTTCACGATGACTTTGTGTTGCAAACAGAAAGACGGCCTCATCAAAAACAACATGACGCAAGGTGATAACCTTGCATGAGGAGATGTCGAGGCAACGATATCCCTTGTGTGAGCTCGGGTAGCCAAGGAACATGCAGGGGACCGAGCGAGGTGAGAGTTTGTGGGAAGCTGTAGAAGATATGTTAGGATAACACAGATAACCAAAAACCTGAACATGTGTGTAGGATGGTTGTTTGTGGTGGAGTTTGTAGACGGGGGTGGTGTTGTTTATGGCAGGTGACGGTCGGCGATTAAGGAGGTAGGTCGCGACGGCCAAAGCCTCAGCCCAATAAGAAGGCAACATGTGAGCATGGAGGAGAAGTGTTCGCACGATGTTGTTGATGGTGTGGATGGTACGTTCGGCTTTGCCATTTTGTTGTGAAGTATATGGGCAGGAGAGGCGAAGAAGGATGTCGTGACATGCAAGAAAGTCAGAGTTAGCAGAATTGACAAACTCGGTGCCATTATCGGCTTGTATTGTTTTAATGGAGAGACCAAATTGAGTTAAGGTGTATGTGTGAAAATTGAGAAAATATTGGTGGACATCATATTTTCGATGGAGAGGAAAAGTCTAGCAAAAATGAGTAAAATCATCAATAATGATCAGATAATACTGAAACCCCAAATTACTCAATATTGGAGATGTCCACAAGTCACAATGGATTAACTCAAAAGGTGTAGAAGTAGAGGACGTAGAGGTGGTAAATGGTAGACGGACATGCTTGCCAAGTTGACAAGCATGACAGAGTGTGCGAGCTACTTTATTGCATGAAATAAAACTAGACTTATGTAATGTCCTGAGGACAACAGGGCCGGGATGACCAAGGCATTGATGCCAAAGAGCAGCGGGGGTGACGACGGAGACGTGGGCATGGTGTGACGATGAAGGAGTGGCTACTAGTATGGTGTAAAGGTTCCCATCGCTAGTACAACGAAGAATCACGTGTCGCATTCTAAGGTCCTTGACAGACAAACCACAAGAGTCAAATTCAAGTGAACATGCATTATCACAAGTGAATTTGCAGACGGAGATGAGATTTTTTTTATTAAAGAGGGCACTAGAAGAACATTGTTTGAAACATAGTTGGATGAAGGGGTTGGGAGGTGCGTGTGGCCGTGGAAGAGAACAGGAACACGTGTACCATCACCAACAGTGACTATAGATGGATGGGGTAGAGGTTTTAGGGCGGAAAGTTGTAACAGCCCAGCTATTTATCTTAAAAATTTTTAGTGAAAAAATTAAAATTAAAATAAATTTAATTTAAAATAAAATCAAGTGTTATCTAATTGCTTGAATTTTGGAGATTTTATTTGCCTATTTTCTAAAATTATTTGAATCTTCTGGCTTTTATTTGGAAAGGAAATCAATTAAAACCCCTCCCTTTTTCTCGGGCTACCATGTGGCTGGCCCCGATTCCGTTCCCTCTGCCACCCAGCATCATCGCCGCTGCCTCCTCATCTCTCTCTCTCTCTTACCTCCTTCCCTCTCACTACCAGTGGGCCACCCCACTGTCTTCTACCTCCTGCTCATCTCTTTCTTCTCTTCCACCGATTGTCGCCATCTCTGATCAATCTTCCTTGCCTTCCTTCCTTTCTCGTCTCCCTTCTGTCGCACTCCATGCGCCAACCCCTCAATCTCCACGTCAGATTCCTCAATCTCCGTGCTCACCCTGCCCTTATTAACACCTCCTTTAAACTCCACGCTAATCAAAGCATTGCGCCGTGCTCAGCTGCATTAACTCACGAACTCAAGAAGCTAAGGAGCCTTCAGCACCAGTGCATCCCACGCCACTTTCAAGCAATTCCAGTGAGAAACTGCCATTGCCTTGGTCCACCTCGAGCCTTGTCGACATCATCACTATCTTCCCCTGTGAACCTCCTCTACCCCTTCACCATCGAAGACCATCACCGAACCCCCCCACCTCCTCCACACCGCCGATCGACCCTCAGCATCCGCATAAGGTATAAAAGAACTCCCTGACATCTCCTCTCTCTTTTGCACCCTAGCCGACCGCCGTCGAGCACTGGAGCTCCGGCAATCGCCGTTTTTTAGTGTCATAGAAGTACCTTTTGACCCCTGTCATCCTTAACCACAATCAGTTTCAACCACTCCTTCCGACCACGTTTAGCCATCTGACCACTTCAACCATTCGACCATCGATCACTTTATATTCTCCAATCCTGCCGACCACGTTATTCCGACCACTCATTCCCCAACCTTCAACCACCGACCATGTTATAATCTCTAACCCCTCCAACCACACACAAAATCCTGTAGCTTTCGACCGCTCTTCTTTTCGATCACTCTTGCCTTCTGACCACGGTCGCTCTCGACCGCAACTACGCACGACCACGGAAGCCTCTTCAATCACCTCAGTCACTCCGACCACTCCCGATCACTCTCGAGCCCCGACCAATCTTCACACTCTATGGATTCTGACCACAGTCGCTTCCAACTGCAATCATTTTTTATCGTAGTTGCTTCCGACCGGTGATGCTTTTGACCGTAGTTGCTTCCAACCCTTGCCGCTTTAGGCTACTAAGCTTCAACCACACTGCCACTTCTGACCACAATGCCATTTTCGACCACTGTAAGCCTTCTGACCACTCTCTACCCTCTGACCACATTATATCCTCCAAGTCCTCCAACCGCATTAGCTTTCGACCACATACAGAATTTTTGACCACTGACCACTCTGTATCTTTCGACCATGCACAAAACACTGTAGCGTCCAACCATCCAACCACAGTCGCCTTCGACCACAGCCGCCTGTTTGACCACTCCAGCATATTCAACCACGATAGCCTGTTTGACCACTTCAATCCTTTCGACCAATCCTTCCGACCATTGCTATCGACCGCTGCTTTTGCACCAGTCCATTCGACCACATCTACTGCTGGCCACTACTGCTTTTGCTCTCGACTACTGTCATCTCTAACTTCCTCTGACCTTCAACTACAACCGCTGCAAAGCACCGACCACTCTAAACACTCTAAAGCCCTCGACCACTCTTAAAACTCTATAGTCTTCGACCACCCCAATCTCTCTGACCACTTTATAGCTTTCGACCATGGTTGTTTTTTACCACACTAGCCGTTCGACCACTTTGATACTTTCAACCACCCATCCAACCACTCTCAGCGGTTCGACCACATGTAGTTTTTGAATAAGTACAATTTCTGATCTTAACTGGTCGACCACCCAAAGCCTATCAATCGCGTATAGCTTTTGACCACTGAGCTTCGATCATTTAGCTTTTGACTACTCTTGTTCCGACCACTATCTTACTTTCAACCACCTGAAGATCTACTCGCTATAACTACTCCAACCACGGTATAACCTCCAATCCGTTCGACCACACTAAAACTTTTCCAACTATTGCTTTGTCGACTACTACAAGCTTTCGGCAACATATATCCTTCTACCTCTAAGCCTCTGATAACTCGGTAACCTTCAACCACTCCTACTTCTGACTACTGTCATTTCGACCATAGCAAAAATACTTCCAGAAGTCTGTATTTCCTCATCCTAACTCCAATTGGAACCGTTCAAATTTCTAAATTCATCTAAAATCTAAAACTACCTATTTCTGGACTCTTTTTGAATTTTTGGAGTTTATTTGAATTTATTTGAGTTCGTTGGGTTATTTTCATGTGTAGATTTTAACTGTTCCGGAGAGTACCTTTGCGACGATCCTCAATACCAAACTTCAGAGCAAGACAAGTTACACCTTTGATCATGTTGCTCCCAGTAATTTAAATTATTATGTTGTTTTTAAATTGTTATGCATGCATACTTTTATTCAAATTTAGTTTAAATTCATTTTAAAGTGCCGGTTATACCCAATTCCTTTGGTTAAGGCCTTGTCACCCTAGATACAAACCTAGTTAGTACATTAGTATTAACTGAAAATTTTATTGAATTGCTTAGCCATGCTTAGAATGATTTTATATGGGAATATTTGTTTCACAAAATGATGGTTTCTAAAATGTATCCTTGACTTTGGTTAGTCAAGAAGGTATGTAAAATATTTCAAAACAAAATATAAAATTCGATTTAGGCTTAGGCTAATGGTTAGGTGGTGGGTGCTTACTGGCATGCATTGTTGCTCGGTGACACAATGTTGATTGCTAGGTTTAAGGGGTATATGGTTTGAGCCTAAGTCAAGTCAAGGACTGGTCTGTGAGCTACTACTACAAAGCCCTTTCGTACTACCACAAGGCTGGTATAGGATAGCCCTGACTGACTAATTTGTGGGTTCCAACCTGAGTCTCGCTGTAGGTTGAAACTGAGCATGGTGTAGACCATATGAAGTCTCACTAAAGTCTCACTCAGCTCAAGAGGGGGTCCTGATCTGGTGGATTCCTTACTGGGGTGAAACCTTAGTGTTGGCTTAGCCAGGTTGTAGGCTTTGGATTGTAAAGACCTTGTTATAATTTTCTCAGTCGCATATCTATGAAGTGTGTAATGGCCGACATTATGAGATAATCATATTTTGTGGGTAAACTTGTACAAACTCTGCAGAGTGTATAAACTATCCTGAATAGCCGTGCCTATAGTCATGGGCAAGCTAAGTAAAGTTTTTCACATAATAGACTTTGTTTTCAAAATAGTTTTACAAAAATGGATGGATGGAATCCATATGAGATCTTTTTGAGAAAAGATGGACCAGGTAGGATATCTGTGGATAGGTTAGTGTTTGGTTAGATCCTGCACTAACGATATTATTTTGTTAAAATATTGTTTCTATCTATTGTATCAAATTCAGCTTTTGAAACTACTTACAATATTTACGTCAATTTCACTTTACTCTCAATTAACCTTGCTATGCCTTCCTTTGTCAATCTTTATACATGCATTAACTTCGTTAAACCTCCTGGTGTAACTTGTGGAGTACTTTAGTGCTCTGTTGATTAAATTATCTTTTTCTAGAATATGCCTTCATTAACTTGGGTGAGAATCAGGATGCTTATGCTGCGTCTTACTATTGTTTGCCTATGGGCAGGCTTGTTGGGCTTCTTCTCGTTCGGTTTTATCTTTCGGTGCTTATATTTAATTTTGGTTTATAGACCATACATGTAAACTTTGGCCTTCAGGCCCATATTCAGTTAAATAAAGTTTCTCATTGTGCTTGATATGTATCACTATTATCACTGTGTGCACTAGCCGATCCTAGACTAGTGCAATTTATACAGAGGGTTCCAAAGTTGTTGCTCCAGGGTCTGACAAAAGTATACTGTCCTCAGATGCCATGTGAGATGTTGCGTTGGAGTCCATGGTCCACCCTGCCTGGGAGGGGGTGGAGAGGCCATTCAATGCGGCGATCAGACTGGCCTCGCCCCATTGTGGCGTGACAAGAGAGCCGGGCTTTGACACCTGAAGCAAGATGAAGGTAGTGTTGTACACCCAGGGGGCACTGGGGAACGGGGTCTGAGGATGCTTGTGCCGAGGGCTGGATGCCAGTTCGCCACACTGAGAGTGACCGCACATGGGTTGAAGCAAACCTAGGGGCTAGACGACTATGGAGTCAGTGCATGCAATGAGAACGATTGGCCACCATTGTTCTGCTTGCCATGGTGATTCTTCCCACCACGCTTGAAGCCGTGACCACTGCTGCCACCTGTGGAGCCGGTCGCGTTTGGTGCCGAAGAGCGACATCCACCTTGTTCTTAGGTGGAAGGTGGTGCCGATGCAACAAGAGTTGTGTTGGTAGCGACCTTGCTCTTGTTGGCCAAATGGAGTTCCTTCAGGGTGAGCATGGAGCATGCCTTGGCGAAGGTGGGGAAGGGCTCTGCGTTGGTGATGTCATCGATGGTTTGGGAGAAGCAAGCATTGAGACCGTGAAGAAGATTGAGGATGAGCTATGGTTTGGAGATGAAGTGGCCGACGTCGCACACGGAATCTACCAACATTTTGAGACACTGGTAGTACGTCGAGAGGAGAGATCTCCCTGAACCATGGAGTGGAACTGGTTGCTAAGGAAGATCACGCGGGACTACTAGTTGGTGCTGAACAATGCGTCGATGGCAACCTAGAGAGCGTGAGTAGTCTGGTCCAATTCCATGGTGACATCGAGAATGTCATCGCTGACAGAGCCATACAACTAGCTGAGGATGGAGAAGTCATCCTGGACCCAGAGAGCGTCAGTCGGGTTGGCCAAGGTAGATCCATCGATGTGGGCAAGAAGCCCAAACTTACCACACATCGATTGAAGAAGGAGAACCACTTGGTGTGGTTTGAACAGTTGAGGTTGAGGATGATCGAGATGTGCATCTTGATGGTGACGGTGCTGAACAGGTTCATGAGGACCAACGGTGCCATGTTGGCCACAACGATGATGGTGCCGGAGCCAGTGTTCGTGCCGTTTTGTGCCATGGTAAGTTGAAGGAGAAAAATGTGGACAACAGGAGGCGGCGTGTTCATGAGGTAGAGGGCAGCGGAAGAGATGGATCAGAACTAACCTGATACATGAAAGACAAAGAGCGAAGATTGGAAAGCACTGCACGGCGTGAAAGGCTGTGGTTGCATGCTTTAATATACTGGTGATTACAACCGTAAAGTACAGGATTAGTTACACTATATTAGTGATCTATTTCTATCTATACAAGATAACTATACATGTAAGAGTATTGCTAACACACACACGTACGTGGGAGTTCAGATTTGGAACAAATTTTCTTGAGCTGTAGATTGTTTCAAAAAGTAAACACGATAGCTACCAAAGCAGAGCTTGCAAAAAATAACAGAATAAGATGAAAAACATTACATCTCTTATGGGACCCATTAAATTTGGAAAAAGAGAGTGTCGTAGGGGTGGCCCCCACCTAAACCCAGCAGGCCCGGTAGAAGACTATAAGGCCCAGAATAGGCCTTGTGTAATGACATAACTGCCCCCAGAGGGGATGACCGGATGTAAGGGTATAACTGTAAAAGCACTCCCCATAAGTATATATATATGCGAGTAAGCCAGGGGGAGAGGGGAGGGCCATCACACTTATCTTCATCACTCTCCACTACCACTTCTCTCTCTGTTTGGTCTGTAGCCACAACAGTTGGCGCCGTCCGTGGGGAGGACGAAGACAAGCTCAAGACCAAGAAAAGATGGCACCGAAAGCTTCTCTCGCCGCGAGGGGAAAGAAGGCGGCCGGCCGAGCGCCGCAGAGTACGTGGCTCCGCCGCCGGCGGCGGGCGACGCGGTGGCGGCGCGATCGCGGCGCGCCAAGACGCCGACGTTCGCGTGGCGGCGGCCAACTCGTCACCAAGACCGCGACGATCAACCCCACCGCGGCGTTACGAGGCGGACCCGCGGTCCAAGACGCCGACACGGTGCGGCGACAACCGACCCGCCGACGCCGACCCGCCGCCACCACCACACCGGGATGGAAAGCGCCTCGGGCGGCCCTCAACGCGTTCGGCGGAGTCGGGCCCTTCGCGAGCCGTCGAGATATACAAGAGGCTCGAGTCACCGGCTATGCCAAGAATCGCGTCCGAGCCCGCGCCGAAAGGGCGGACGATCGCGGCCCCGTCTCGGCCCGCGTGCGCCGCGACGCGTGGATCCGAGTCCCCGCTCGGCGGGCTGCAGCAGCGGCATGGCCCAAGACTTCAAGTTCCCTAGCGCCATCGGCTCGTATAAAGGCGACACGGATCCTCGCGAAGTTCGCGGCGCGTGCACGAAATCGCGATCGAGGCCGTGGCGAGACGACACCACGGCGAAGGACTCCCCTGCGATCGCACGGAGCGGCGCTCTCTTGGTTTTTTACCATAGAGCCGGCCCATCTATGCGTGGGAACAGACCGCGACCGCGGCCGATCCAAATTTCAAGGGTATCATCTCGAGCGAATCGATGCGACCAACTCTTCGCCGTGAAGCAAGGACCCCGAGACGCCGACTACTTCAAGCGCCGCCAAAATTCGGCAGCACGTGATGTTAATGAAATCACCGCGTTAAAGCAGCCATATAGGGTTTCGCGGGCCGATGGTCGAATACAACGCGCGGAGGCCAATTACGGCGATGGCCAAGCTCTTCGACAAAATGGACGAGTACGCGCGGGCGAGGAGGATGCGCGAGACGCAGCATCATCGCCTCGGCCTCGCCGCGAGCGCCCCCGCGAGGTCGGGCGGGTGGCCCTCCTCGGCCGAGCCGAGCCGAGCCCCGAGGCAGCCCTCCCGAGGCGGTGAGGATGGAGTACAGAAGGATCGCCGCGATGTGGGCCCAAACCTCGGCGCCGCCCGGCCGGCCGCAGACGGCCCATCACGCCCCGCCACCGAGCACCGCCAAGGACCCGACCCGCCGCGCGGGGAGCCCGAGGGTCGGAGGGTGGAGTTGACTACCCTGCCAACCCGCGCAGAGCGTGAGCTCTGCGCTATGGTAAGTGGTGCGAGGTACACGGCCACGGCGATCATTACACAAGGGCATGCATCGCGTGATGGAGCCGCGAGGGTGACGGCCGGTCTCGGTCTCGCCTTCGGCCCCGCCGAAGCCCATGCGGGGCACCCAAGGGATGGCCCCACGCGGCCACCGCAGCGGAGGGCGCGCAGATCGCACCGCCAACGCCATCACCGAGGCTCTTCCTCAAAACCCCGGGAGCAAACGCAGATGTGGATGCCGCCCGCAAAGATCACCTTTGACTTGAATGACGCTAGGGGCGTGGAGTACCCCACCAAGACCCTCTAGTCATCCAGCCCACATAGCATGCCGCGAAGTCAAGCGCGCCCTTGTCGACGGGAAGCTCGCGAACATCTTATTCGCAGACGCCCCGACCGCATGGCAATCCCGGCCACCGAGCACCGGAGCTCCACTTCAAGGCTTCGGGTCAACCGCTGGCCCCGGGGCACGTTTCCTTCCCCGTCACCTTCCGTCAGAGGGCAACAAAGGTAACATCCGACCGAGCATGTCACCTTTGACGTCAGAGATATCCAAAGCACCTACAACGCCATACCGGGCGACCCGCCATCAACTCTTTCGAGGCAATCCCGCACCACGCCTTCTTGTGTGTAAAGCTCCTGCCCGAGGGTGTCATCACCATCTTCGCGATCGGGACACGCAAGACGTGCGGCGGCGGCAGCGCGTCTTGCATCGCCAGTGCATGCCCTCTCCGCGCCAGTGCTAGCCCTCCGCCCCCGGTGGACGCCAAGCCTCGCCCGGCGGCGCCGAAGGTGCCGCTCCAGCGAGGGGCGTTTGTCTCCATTGGCGAGGGCTCCCACCGGGTCGAACGGAGCCGCTCGGTGCTTCGTAACAACGTGGATGTCTTCGCATGGTCCCCGAGGACATCAAGGGCGTGGATCGCGCGGTAATCCAGCATCGCTTGGCGGTTCGCCCGATGCCAAGCGGCCAAACAGAGGCTCCGCAGATGTCGATGGATCGGCAGCAGCGCCAAAGCGGAGGTGGCAAAGCTTCTTCGCGCGGGTCATCCGCGAGGTCCACCATCCGTAATGGCTCGCTAACCGGTGCTAGTCAAAAGGCTAGCGGGCTCGCGCATGTGCATCGACTTCACGGCACTCAACAAGGCGTGCCCGAAGGACAACTATCCCTTGCCATGCATCGATCAGCTGGTTGACGCCACTGCTGGGTGCGAACTCATGAGTTTCTTGGACGCCTATTCTGGCTACCACCAGGTATACATGGCCGAAGACGACGAGGAGAAGACCAGTTTCATCACACCACTTGGGACGTTCTGCTTTGTCAGAATGCCCTTTGGCTTGAAGAACACAGGTGCTACCTTCACCCACCTCGTCACCATTGCCCTGGCTGCCCAGCTCGGGAGGAACGTCGAAGCATACGTCGATGACGTGGTGGTCAAAACTCGGCAACTTGCTCTACACGGTCGGGACCTCCAGGAGACCTTTGACAACCTCCGGAAGGCGGGCATCAAGCTCAACCCCGACAAATGTGTCTTCGGGGTACAGGCGGGCAAACTCCTCGGTTTCCTTGTGTCCGGACGGGCATCCAGCGAACCCCGACAAAGTGGACGCTATGCGGGTATGGAGCCGCCAAGACAACGAGGAGGTCCAGAGGTCGGGCGGCCGCATGGCAAGATTAAGCCGCTCGCCTGTCGGCGGCGGAGCGGGGCTCGCCGTTTTCAAGACACTCGCGGTGCGAGGGGTTTCGTTGGGACGGATCGCGCAAAGGCCTTCAACGAGCTCAAGCAAAGACCGGCAAGCCTCCCACTCGTCGCCCCAAAGACACGAGGCTCCCCCGCTGCTCTCCGGCTGCGTCGTGCGCGCGGTCGATCGATGCCGTCCTCGTCTTAGAGGAAGGCGCCATGCAGCGGCCCGCCTACTTTGTCTCCAAGCCCTTCAAGGCGCCAAGACAAGATACACGGAGTCGAGAAGCTCGCCCGCGCGCCGTCATGGCCTCCTAAGCTTCGGCATTATTTTACGCTCACCCGATCACCGTGCCTTCCTCATTCCCCCGGGCGAGATGCTACACAACAAGGAGTCCACTGTGGTGTATCGATAAATGGGCGCCGAGCTCGCTCCTTCTCCCGACGTATGCTTCGTGAATGGCAATTAAATCCCAAGTCTGGCGGATTTCCTCGCCGAATGGACCCCACCGCCCAACCCGCCAGCGCACGATGACCCGCTCGACGCTTATAATCGACGGAGCTTACAGCGCCGCGGTGCGCGGCGTGGGGCGGTGATCGCCACGCTCGAGGACGGCGTTGCTTGTACTCGCGCGCCTTGCCTTCCCGCCACCAACAACACGGCCGAATACGAGGCGCCGCTCTTTGGCCCGCGCGGCTCAAGGCGGACGCGAGACGGTGTTGGTCCGCACCGACTCGCGCTTGGTGGCGACCATGTGGACAAGTCCTACAAGCCAAGGACCCCGAGTTGGCTGGTACCTCGCGATGCACGCGAGGGAAAGGCACTTTGGGTGTCACCGTCAAGGCCATCCTCGAGCGGAGAATGAGCGGCGGATGCCCTCGCCAAGGTAGCGACCAACAATCGCTTCCCGGAGGGGGCATTCTACGAGGTGTTAGCAAAGGCGCCATCGTGCGCAGACAACCGACGCGGCTGGTCCACCGCATTGATCGCCGTAAGATTGGCGGAGCCCATTTTCAAATTTTTACAAGGCCTCGCCGAGCCGGAGGACCCTGCCGAGCTGCGACGATTGCAGCACCGCGCACGATCCTTCCAGGTGTTTGAAGGGACGCTTTACAAGAAGGGCGTTTGCGCGCCGCTCTCCTGCGCTGCACTGCCTCTCGATGGAGGAAGGAAAGGAACTCCTAACGGAAATCCACGTGGGCGTATGCGGATCCCACCTGGCGCCGAGGTCATTAGTCGGCAAGGCGTTCGACAGGCTTCATCGCCGATCGCCATCACCGACGCCCAAGACCTCGTCCGCCGGTGCCAAGGGTGCCAATGGATGGCGCGCATCATCCGCAGGCCCCCGACAAGCCTCAACCCAATCCCCCCGGTCTGGCCACTGGCGCGCTGGGGTCTCGACATAGTAGGACCACTTGCCCGAGCTCCAGGGGACCTCCGGTTCGTGGTGGTCGCTACCGAGTATTTCTCCGGTGGCGGAGGCGATCGCCCGCCAAAGTAACCTGCGCGCCATACAGCGCTTCCTATGGCAAAACATTATATGTCGCCGGGTACCTCGAGCTCACGGCCGACAATGGCCTCGATTCGACGCCGCCCTCTTCAAGGATTATCGTGACAAGATGGGCATCACCCTCCGATTCGCCTCGGTAGGGCATCCCGACCCAACGGGCGGTCGAGCCGCGAATGGCGCCATCTCTGCCGCCATCAAAAAGCGCCTGGTGGGATTGCCGAAGGGCAAGTGGCCAGACGAGCTTCATAGCGTTTTGTGGTCGCTTCACACAACGGTAACGCGCCCAACGGGATTTACGCCGTTCAAGCTCCTCTTCGGCGACGAAGCAATGACGCCCGAGGAAATTAAGACCGGCTCGCGAAGGGTTCTCGTCCAAGCACCCAAGAGGAGCGCCGTGTGTCCTTGGACCTCCTCGACGGATACGCGGACGCAGCCCACCACGTCGAGAAGTACGCGCGGCAGACAATGCGTACTCGGGACCGCTCTATATGCCCGCGGGGTTCAAGCACGGGACCTCGTCCTCGAGTAGCGCCAGCGTAAACCGTCGGCAAGCCGGAATCAAGTGGGAGGGCCCGCACATCGAATTCGAGGCATTGCCAAAGGGGCGTACCGCCCGCCACGCTTGAAGGACAAGCCTTCCGCACACATGGAACGCGGGACGGGTTGCGGCGATACTACGCCTAGAAGCAAAGACAAGAGGCGAGGGCCACCGGCCGTTGATTAGCGATGCTCGCCGCGCAAACGGGAGTTCAATAAAGGTTGCTGTTCCAAGAGCATCCTCGTCCGCGCTAAGCCGCACGCATAGTCCACGGACTCTAAATAAGACGTAGCATCGAGCCTAGCTCGCACGCGCGAGTCTCCTGACTATAAAGAAGACGTGGCGCCGAGCCTAGCTCCGCACGCAATAGTCCACGGACTCTAAATAAGACGTGGCGCCGAGCCCAGCTCGCACGCGCGAGTCTCGGACTATAAAGAAGACGTGGCGCCGAGCCCAGCTCGCACGCACAATAGTCCACGGACTCTAAATAAGACGTAGCGTCGAGCCTAGCTCCGCACGCGCGAGTCTCCGGACTATAAAGAAGACGTAGCGTCGAGCCTAGCTCCGCACGCAATAGTCCACGGACTCTAAATAAGACGTAGCGTCGAGCCCAGCTCCGCACGCGCGAGTCTCCGGACTATAAAGAAGTCGTAGCGCCGAGCCTAGCTCCATGCGCAATAGTCCACGGACTCTAAATAAGACGTGGCGCCGAGCCCAGCCGCATGCGCGAGTCTCCTGACTATAAAGAAGTCGTAGCGCCGAGCCTAGCTCCGCACGCACAGTCCATGGACTCTAAATAAGACGTAGCGTCGAGCCTAGCTCCGCACGCACTCTACGGAGTATAAATAAGACGCAGCGGGGGGATGCCTTCGCGCGCACTCTACGGAGTATAAAGAAGACGTAGCGTTGAGCCTAACTCCGCACGCAATAGTCCACGGACTCTAAATAAGACGTAGCGTCGAGCCTAGCTCCGCACGCGCGAGTCTCGGACTATAAAGAAGACGAAGCGCCGAGCCTAGCTCGCACGCAATAGTCCACGGACTCTAAATAAGACGTAGCGTCGAGCCTAGCTCCGCACGCCGAGTCTCCGGACTATAAAGAAGACGTAGCGTCGAGCCTAGCTCCGCACGCAATAGTCCACGGACTCTAAATAAGACGTGGCGCCGAGCCCAGCTCCGCACGCGAGTCTCGGACTATAAAGAAGTCGAGCGCCGAGCCTAGCTCCGCACGCAATAGTCCACGGACTCTAAATAAGACGTGGCGCCGAGCCTAGCTCGCACGCGCGAGTCTCCAGACTATAAAGGCGCGATAGCGTCGAGATTGGCATCCACACGCGCGCTCCACGAGCACAAACGAGATGCATACACCGTCCTTCACGCCCAAATGACGGGTAACACCAAGCATAAAGTACTACTTGGTTCCATTGCGAAAGCAGAGGGGTTACATGGTCACATGCGTAAGAACCAAGACATCACCCCGGCACCACCCGACCAACCGCGGCCTTGGGCGGTGCGGACGAGCCAGCGCCCGTCATCGCCACGGCGCTCAAGGACCCTTCAAGCCATCGGAGGAGGTCCCCTCCCCATGCAACGCTCGCTGCACGGCGACTCGCTGCACCTTCCCGGCGGCCCCTGATCCGTTGGTGGAAGTTACGCAGCCAGCCCGACGGAGCGGATGGCGCCCGGCATAACCTCCGGCCGGTCGGGAGATCCGATTGAGGATTCGTTAGCTCATGGGTATGCCTACACCCACGAGTATGAAGCAGGGCGAGGGCGAAGCACGCACCAACATAGCTGCAGTGCTTGCCAAAGGTCCTGGCGCCACGAAGAGCAACGCCGGCCCCCTCCTCGATCAGCCCGAGCGTCTCCGACAAGGCCTTCGGCCGGTGCGTAGTATCCGGCACTCGGACGCACAGATCCCGAAGGGCCTGGTTCAGAGACTCCATGGCCCGCCACGCCGACGCAGACGCATTTCCCAAGGCAAGGCGGTTCTCAGCAGCAGCCTCCGCCAGCTGGGCGTTCTCCCCTTCTAGGACGGAGATCTGCTGCACGAAGGCGGTGCGTTCCCCAGCTGCGGCGTCCCGCGCCTCCGTGGCTGCAACCTGTGCGGCCACCAGGGCAGCCTCCAGCGCGCGAAGTTCGTCATCCTTCGCGGCGATAACAGTGTTCGCTTCGCGGAGGTGGGCCTCCAGAGCCCTTTGCTCCCGAACGCGGGCCTCGTCAAAGGACCGGCTAAGGACAAGTGTCTGACAGGAACAACGAATCAGCAGGCGGCTAACCATACCGTACAAGCTGAAGTGCACATACTTACCTCATCTCGAGGCACGCAACGCGAGCGCCAGAGGTCCCAGTGCATGACGCGGCACCTCTCGGTTGAGGCCGTTGTCGCACGCCGGCGGCGGCGGTGAGGTCGCAAAATATCTCCGGGCGAGGGAGCAAGTCCGAGCGAGCGAGCCCCGGCCCCAGCACGCCAGGATTTACCGCGGCCACGGCCACGTCAGCAGCAAGGGGCACCGGCGGGGCATCCTGCACACGGCTCCCGACTTCACGCACACCTCCGCTGCTCGATCCTTCGCCGCGCACGGGAGACGTCGTCTCGCCTGATGTCGGCAGAATGAGTGAGCAGATCGGAGAAAGCCTCGCGAAGTCAAGGGAGGAAAGGGACTCACACCTACCTCCTGCGCCCCTCGCCACGGCAGGAAGCGGCACCGGGTCGACCACCCAGGGGGACACGGGGGCCTCAACGGTTTGGGAGAAGGTCTTCGCGGCCGCGCCAGCCGCCGTAATCCCGCGGCAAGGCCCGCAATGATGAACCGACCCTCGTTGGCGGGGCTGCGAGGGCGTTCGCTGCGGTGGCGCAGCGATTCTTCCACGCGAGAACCACCTCCGATCATTGTCGCCCGCGCTTCCTCGCAGGGGCACGCCCTCGTCGGCCGCTACGGTTGATGGCGCACCGCCCCGTGGTTTGTTCGCGGGGCGGCGCTACCCGGTCGACGGGTCCATTCAGCGGTGGCCGCAAGCCCGAGCACGGGCTCGTGGGCAGCGGCGAAAGTCTTGGGGATCCGCGCGGTGCGCCCCCGGCGGTGTGGCGAGCCCACCGCCGGCCGCACGCTCCGCCTCGGCCGAGCTACCGTCGGGGCTGCCGGGTTGCATACGATACCGAACGGGCCCGAGTCGCGAAGCGGCCCCTGCGGGCTATCACCTTCACGGCACCGGAGTCCCGCGGGAGCTCTTCGGCATCATGCGCTCGGCACGGCAATGCCTATAGCCTCGTAGGTGCGGTTTATCCGCCTGTTTAGCCGCTGGACGCGGCCTCGCGAGCCGGTGCTCTTTAAGTGTGTACGGCCGAGAAGCGCGCGCTGCGCGCTCGCATCTTCTAGCCGAGCCACCGTGCAGAAATCACGTCGGTAGGCGGAACCCAGCGAGGCAAGGCGTCTTGGGAGACTTACAAGGTGCGGGGCGGAAGCGGCCGAGACACGACGGATCGAACCTGTCCGCGCGGGGCCATTCTGCGCAACATACTTCCCCCGGGAGGACAGTGGCGCCGCCCCATGCATCGTGAACTCCTCGACCAGGTCGCGCACACTCATGCGACGAGCCACACCAACGAGGCTCTGTAGCTTTCGCGTGTCGTCAATCTCCGCCTTCAGACTTGGCGTGCTGTTGAACGAGATTGGCCCACCTCGCACTGCAGCCCGCTCTTGTCGGTCACGGTGTAGTAGAACCACCACGCGCCCACCGACGCCCACCGCCTCGCCGAGGCTAGCACAGGGAACAACGTCGCGCAGGACGCCCGGAGCACGAAGTCCACACCACCGAAGTTGGACACCACGTCGCCAACCATCCTGGGCCGATAGTGTGCATCGTGCAGGGTGGCAAATAGGCTCACACTAGGGCGCCACCCCTCGGTCCGCATCGCCCACGTGAAGACAGCTAGGCGGAGTATCGCGTGGGGCGTCGGTGGGCTAGCTCCAACGGTAGGCCCGCAGACTTCGCCACAAACAACGTCAGGGCATCCAAGGCGGCATCAAGAAAGCGACAAAAACAATTGCCTCTAAGGGCCCGGGCTTCGGCTCCGTCTCGCCCCGGCGAGGCAAGTGAGCCCCGTCGCGATGCACGATCTTCCCCTCATCCACGAGCCGTTGCAGCGTCCCTTCCGTCATGCGGCTTTTCCAAAGACCGGGAGCAGGAGCCTCCCGGATGCTCCACCGCGTTCCACAATTTGTTGGCACGCGAGCTCCCTCGCGGCACCAGTTTGTACCCTGAGGAAGGATGGGTCCCCCCGCCTTGGGTGGGCAAGGAACCGCTGCGGGGGTGGTAGCTGGCATCATCGTGGCTAGCCATTTGCTCTTCACGATAGGGGAAGGAGAAGAAGAAGGCAAAGGAGCAATGGGCCTAACAATTAGCGCGGGCGCAAGCGAGGCGGCAGATCAAAAAGCAAAACGAGGAAGGGTGCCTCCCCCCAATGCCAGCACCTTATAAAACCGCCTTTGCTCTCGGGGCTCGGCGCCGAGACGGATCAAATTCGGCGATTCGCCGCCCGATTTGGAAAGAAGAACCGCCCGAACCTACAAGGCGCGCTGGTAGGTGGCGAGCAGCGCACAACGCCCTACCTCTTCAACACGCGTCCAATTTCTCGGGAGCGAGGCAAGCGGCGCGATCACGCAACCGCCACATCCCACGACGCACGATCGCGAGTCGCCACGTGCCCCACCCGCAACATGGCGGTATCGCGACGACGCGACACCGACCTGCCGGGCCAAGCGTCGGCGCAATTCCGGCCGCCATTAAAAGCGCACTACAAGGCCACGAGGTCACAATGACCCGAGCGACGCCTATGCCAGTAGGCGCGGCCGCGCCACCCGCTCAAGGGTAGGGACGGAGCGCGCGTCTGCCGACTGGCCAGGGCCGCCGTCACCCGCTCGAGGGTAGGGGACGGAGCGCGCGTCTACGCCGACCAGGCGCCGCCGCGCCACCCGCTCAAGGGTAGGGGGGACGCGCGCGTCTCGCCGACCAGGCGCCGCCGCCGCCACCCGCTCGAAGGGTAGGGGCGGAGCGCGCGCGTCTACGCCGACCAGGCGCCGGCCGCGGTCACCCGTTCGAAGGTATGGGGCGGAGCGCGCCGCGCGAAGTGGCGGCGCCGCGCGCCACCCGTTCGAAGGGGCGGGCGTGCGCGTCTACGCCGACTAGGCGCCGGCCGCGGTCACCGTTCGAAGGGTAGGGGACGGAGCGCGCGCCTCGGCGAAGTGGCGCCGCCACGGCCACCCGCTCGAAGGGGCGGAGCGCGCGTCTGCGCCGACCAGCGCGGCCGCGCCACCCGCTCGAGGGTAGGGGACGGAGCGCGCGCGTCGCCGACTAGGCGCCGGCCTCGCCGCCACCCGCTCAAGGGTAGGGGACGGAGCGCGCGCGTCGCGCCGACCAGGCGCCGCCTTGCCGCCACCCGTTCGAAGGGTGGGGACGGCGCGCGCGTCGCCGACCAGCGCGGCCGCCGTCACCCGCTCGAAGGGTAGGGGACGAGCGCGCGTCGCCGACTAGGCGCCGACCGCCGCCACCCGTTCGAAGGGTAGGGGCGAGGCGCGCGCTCGCCGACCAGGCGCGGCCGCCGCCACCCGCTCGAAGGTAGGGGACGAGCGCCGCGCGCGCCGACCAGGCGCGGCGTCGCGCCACCCATTCGAAGGGTAGGGGACGGAGCGCGCGTCTGCGCCGACTAGGCGCCGGCCTCACCGCCACCCGTTCGAAGGGTGGGGGCGGAGCGCGCGTGTCTGCCTTGGCGCAAGCCGGGTTCCTCAACCACAAGCTTGGAGTAATTCACGGGCGCGAGGGACGGAGGGCCAAAGGACTCGGCGACATGGCCGGCCGGTGAAGCCCTTCACCATGAGAGGCTCTGTCGTAGGGGTGGCCCCACCTAAACCCAAAGAGCCGGTAGAAGACTATAAGGCCCAGAATAGGCCTTGTGTAATGACATAACTGCCCCCAGAGGGGATGACCGGATGTAAGGGTATAACTGTAAAAGCACTCCCCATAAGTATATATATATATATATATGCGAGTAAGCCAGGGGGAGAGGGGAGGGCCATCACACTTATCTTCATCACTCTCCACTACCACTTCTCTCTCTGTTTGGTCTGTAGCCACAACAGAGAGAAATAAGATATAGATTAAGACACAAGAATTAATTTATTTGTTGTCATGTTTATGAGTAGACTGGTCAGCATCTATAGTAGTAGAGTAGAGACTGCTCGGAATTAATGCCATAGCTTATAAGGTGAGTATAGGTATTTTTATGAAGGTCCTTTGATATTAAAAAATATGTAATATATCTAGCCACGTAAATGCATGTACCACATTGCTAATTTAATTGAAAAGGCATATCCGGCTACGGACTAACAGACACCACTCACGAATGTAATCCTGCAACTCTGCTCGTTTGGTTTCCTCCTACAGTTAGGGGTGGCAATTGGAAATCCCCATGGGGGCTGGGGCCGGGGCTTTTCCAACCCCACCGGGTACCGAGGATGGGGCCTATTACTATAGTGAGGTAGCGGCAGGGCACATAATTCCCCCATGGAGGCCCGTGGGGGCCCAAAAACCCTAGGATTATTAGCAATCTCACATCTCTTGTCTTCGGGCTTCTCTACTCTCCAGTCAATCTCTCCACTTGCTACTCTTTCCATCTTTCGGTCTGCCACTGCCACCCCCACAAGGTCTCCTAATCTCTCCAGTTTTCCTACTTGTCGGCTGGCACAAGCCCACAAGCCCGTGCACCCATGCCTACCAATGCAGCTGCGCAAGCCTGTAGTGGTGCAAGCCACTACCTGCTGAGACACCAACTGGCTGATGCAGTGAACTGATCCTAGCAACAGTCCTTGGTAGTCTTTCTTTTCCCCATTTCCCATTCTCTTTCCTACTTTTCCCTAATTCCCCTTCTATCTTCGCTATCTCAAAGTTCTATCATTTGCTTTGGTTTGAGAAGGACGAGTAGGAGCCACAGATCTGTCATCTACTCATATGTGGAGTTGCGAAGCTGCAGATCCACCCACAAGGAGTTTTTGAGCTGCAGATCCACATCCACCTAGAAGCTATCAAGTTTGTTTGTTCGTCGGAGCTACAGATATGTGATCTACTCATCTGGTAGTAGGTAGCACTAGGGTAGGTACACTCTCATGTGATCATACCTATTGAATCACTCATTTGTGATAGACATCATGAATTGGTGGAAGTTTGGATGGGTTAGGTATCCTACTTTGCAAAAAAAATGCTCATGATATCTTGCCTATTCCTGTGACAACAGTAGCAACAGAATCGGCCTTCAGCACTAATGGAAGAATAATTAGTCCACATCATAGTCGATTTGCACAAAAAATGGTTAAAGCACTGATGTGTATGCAAGCTTGGTCTCATGCAGACATGTTAGGTAAATAGATTATATGCACTACTGCAATCTTTTGATATGACAACACTAACTGTTGATTACTCTGTATTAATAGGGAATGGCGATACCAATCTCTCAACTTGCCTTGAGGATGCAAAAGAAACAATGGTATTATCATCCTTGTTTGTGCTTACAACTTACATCATACAATCAACATTTTAATTCTCATCCTTTTCATTTGCAGGAGGATGACGACTCTATTATCACCAATGGTTAAGAATTAAGAACCATTTTGGTATAGCTGGACCTTAAGTACCCTATTGTGTCCATTTTCATTATGTTGTAACTGGTCGTACAACGTGCCTTGTAATGTGTCCAATTCCATATTGCCAATTTTTCTTTATGCTAATTTGCATATAACATCATATATATAGTCCTATCTATGTGAGGTGCTAATTTGCATATAACATCATATGGGTTCATATGGGTTGCCATATCTGTTCATCATCTATTGCTAGCCTATTGGAAAGATAGTTCAATAAATTTCCACTTATTCCTATGCGTGGATAGCATAAACAACAAACTAGCACTAATGACTGTGCATTTGCTTAAAAGGAAAAAGTTTTTAGCAATAGTGGGGTCGCAATGGTGGGGCCGAAGGGACAGAGGGGGCCAAATCGTGAAGTGCATGGTTTTAGCCTATCGGTTGCGAAGCTCTTAGGAAGCCTTTACCCATGAGAGGTATTGTTGGGGGGGGGGAGTGGCCTCGACCATGGCCCGATCGATCCACCGTGTGTGGGCCCAAATATGTATGTGACCAAAAGGTAGGCCCATGTAGGGCATGCCAAGAAAAAAAACATATATACCTCCATTAGTAAAGATCCTAAGAGTGGCATTGTGTAAACATCCTTACCTGTGGCTATAAATATGGCCCATAGGGCACCATGTAAGGGAGAGAAAAAACACTTAAAAGGAAAGAAGATAGGGCACGCATTCTACATCTTTCCCCTCACATGAGTTTTATGTTCCGGGTACCCCTCCCGGGCCTCCCAAGCCCCGCTATCTACTGTCTGATGCGTAACCACAACAGGAAGAATCAAGCTCAAATAATATTCAATAAAAAAAACATATATAGTCAAATATATTTCCCAATAAAAACCAATGAATATATATGAATTTCCACACGATATGCAAGAAAATTATTTTAGCGATATTGTCATCTCCTTTAAGGGAAAATTTAATTGATACTCGTGCAAAGTGGATCATCATATGAGCTGTTGATAGTGATTGAGTGGCTAATTAGTGATGGGCACGAGTAGACAAGCACAATTAATCTACATCTCATAAGGTGATGCCCTTATAAAATTCTCTCTATTTCTCCCTGAGCAATCTATTCTACTTATAATTACATTGCTTGATATATTTGATACCATCTTAGCACAGCTAATATAATCGTAGATACAATTTGATAGCTTTCATGGTTGAAAGTTCATCACCACGGGCTTGTCCATGTTATCATCATGGCACTATAAGAAAGTAGGGATATTGAGGCAACCCTACTGAGGCAAGCACAGTCTAGTTGCCTCGCAATAGTTTGTTGAGGCAAAGTAGTTGGCCTCAGAAACTATTCTGAGGCAGACTATGTTTGCCTCGATATTCTCTAGAATTCTAAGGCAAATGATGGGATACTGAGGCAGCTGATTCTACCTCAGAGAGGTATTGAGGCAGACTAGAAGGTTTCTATAGAATCCCATTACAAGAAAGTAGGGATACTGAGATAGCCTTTGTGAGGCTAACGATAATTGTTTGTTTCAAAAATATATTCCTAGGCAAAGCGTTAGCCTCACAATACTATTATGAGGCAAACATCTCTTGCCTCAAGACCATACTCTAATATAAGGAAAAGCATTCAAAATTGAGACAGCCGCTTATGCCCTTAGAACATTATGAGGCTAACTAGTCATGCTTGCCTCCAAACATATTGACTCCATTAATTTCCCTAATTAGACCAATTTACATTTTTTTATAATATTTTTCCATAGGCCGACGCGATCAAGGCCCATTCACTCCAAATTGGCATGCTTGGACTGCTCTGCATAGATGTACGTGTCACCGCGGACATGTAGGATCAAACTACTTAAAAAATAGAGCTTATGAGGTCTAAATCGGAAGATATCTATTTGGAGAAGGACTTGATTGCAATTTCAAAGACCTCTAAGGGTCGTATTGCAAAATTGTCAATCCTAGCATCACCCCTATTAAAGCCGAGCCTGGCACTTCTATCTCCCCTTGCCCTTTTTGCTCTCCTCCCTCTTCTTCTACTTTGGCACCGGCAAGGCTGGGCTAGCTCGCCGGCAATCGCTGTCCATCCCCTCTGCTCTGTTGGTCCACCACCGGCTGTCGCTCACTCCACTGTTCTCCACCACGCCACCGCTCCCTCCATCCATGCTGCCAGCACAGCCTGGCTTTCCTCTTCCTTTGCCTTTCCTTCCTTCTTCACCACCATACTCAGCTCTGTCAGATCCTCCACCTTCACTTGGCCGCCGCCACCACCACATCGACCTCTCGTCCCTGGATCTGGTGCCACATCCTCGAAGTGTGCATGTGTCTCATCTAGGATCCACCACATCCTAATGCACATGGAGCTCTCTCTCTCTCTCATTTAGTGCCTCTCCTTGCATAGATCTGACCAGTTCAGCAGGTGATTTCATAGGAATCCACCATCAATGGGGAGAAGTAACATATCTAGTTTTCTTTTTTTAAGTTTTTAGTTATTCTCATGACAGATCGGTTGCTTGGTCCAAGAATTCTGAAGGTCATCCTATAGTAGATTCGGTGAGTATTCGAGTAATTTTAGCATTACAGATGTTTCTAATATGAAGCAAAAGAGAACAATTAATTCAGATGAGTATATGATGCCATCCAGGAACATTATAGGAGTGCCCAGAGGTGATGAACACTAGGTCTTGGCAATGATAGCAAACAAGGCTACAACATCTTCCTTGGTAAAAAACACAATCAACTCTCAAGCTTTTAATTAGCAAATTGAGATAGCGTACTAGATAAAGATATTGTTTGCTGATGCTATTATATTTTGTTTCAAGGAATCTATGTCTTTGAGGATGCCATTCATGTTTATGTATATAGCATGGGCACAATGTTTTTTCTAAAAATTCTTGCTTGCGACTATGGACTCTAGAATTCATTGACTTGTTTCTGTTTGAGACTCAGTAGATAAAAGCATTTTCTAAATTTCTCTAGGATGATGAATTGTTGTATGAGAACATCATTGTGACAACTCTTATTTAGTGAAGACCGGACAAAGTCTATTTTCACTCAAGGTGAAGATTACATTAGATGAATAACAGGCCATTCAATCTGATACTTTTTCATTTGCCCATTCAATTTCTTTTTTTTTTTCAAGTGTGATAAGATGCAAATTTTCTAGTTGTGGTGAGTAAAGATTTTTTTTTATCATATGCAGCTCCATGGAAAGTTTAACGTGGAATTACCTTGGGTGGAGCAACCTCATCATCACTCATAAGAGTTGGTAAATATCTGTCTTCTCAAACTGAAATGGTGTTTTCTCAACATACATCTTTTCATCTGTGTGATGCCCTATTATTAATTGATAGAATGAATTAATCATATCTTACATACATGTACAATTCAAGCAATATTTATTCTTATCCTAATTTTGTATGATAATTGCAGGTGGTCACATTCGTTTGGCAGATTGACGTGTTTGAAGCTCATAGCTTACAGTTCAAGAAGTTAGCGCTTTGATAGGACCAATGCATTAAATGTGTTGTCTAGGATCTTTAGGTTTATGAGCTATGATAATCTATTTGGAGTTGGTTCATTAATTTCAGAGAGTTGACTACTTGCATAGTAGATGCTCACATGGAAGTCCACAATTTTCCTTTTAATATTCACTTTGGAGTTATAATTTACTATAGTTCACATGCATGTCAAGTTGAATTGCAAACTTAAGTGTACCGATGCTCGTTCACAATAATAATGCTAGCAATTAAAATTCTAGTGGAGCTTATAATTTAGCCAAATCATCCATGAAAACCATTACATACATACATACATACATACATATATTAATATTATTTCCACTAACTTTGTATAATAATTGCACGTGGTGGCCTCCGTTTGGCAGACAATTATCTATTCGGAAGTTACAATCTATTAGCAAATACTAGCTACAACTTTTGTACTGAAAAATGATGCCTTTTGTCGGTAACATTGTACCCAATGATTGATCCATATGTGATATACATTACATATACAATTGAATCTATATTTTGTAAAGTGCTGGTGCATTAGTATGAATTGGCAATTTATTAATTTGTTGAGATATATGAGCCAAATGTTTAGTTGTTTTTGTTGATTGTGAGTATTATTACATATAGTACATGAAAATAATATTTGTTTCTATTAGTTATTTTATCGATAGGAAGGCTTTGGAGGCAGGGGTTTTGGTTTGCCTTGAAATGCTTCCGAGGTAGCTAGGTTTGCCTTAGGAGGCTTCTCAGGCAACTTGTTTGATTTGCCTTAGAAATTGTTTGCTTTGCTTTGAAAGTTTCGGAGGTAACCTGCTTGCTTTGCCTCGGAAGGCTTCCGAGATAGAAAGTTTGCCTTGGAATACTTTTTGCGGCAAGAGTACACTAGGCAAGCACTATTAAGTGTACAGTTCGTGCTAAATTAGTACAATGATTCAGTATTAGTCGCCATAGATCAGTACACGCTGTCAAAACACTCGTCATTGACTAATTTAGTAGGTTTATGCTACTTCTTTACCCCTGTTCTCCCTAATATTTCAGGCAACGAAAAGGCTAGCTGCGACATCAAATTCTGCAAATTTCACGTACTACTTACGTAATATATTGTCAATTTGTCGAACTTTGATAATTTACGCCAGATTGTTCGGATGTCCCGCTGGTCAAACTATCCAAAATCCGCTTGGCTATTGGTGGATCAGGTTAAGTAGATGCATAACCTCCTCACATCAGCACGCAGCTAGTCGAAACATCATGTGGACGAGGATGGGTGAAAGCAGTCAATGCACCAAATCAGCCGCAAAATAGTAACTCCCACTTGCATGATATTTTGGAGGCAGCTTTGGACTCCGACGGACTGCTTATCAACGCCAAGAGGCAACAACCAATACAAAATGTACACATACATAGGCGCACGATTCAACTAGTATAAACTACTATTAAGTGTACATTTCGTGCTAAATTAGTACAATGATTCAGTATTAGTCGCCATAGATCAGTACACGCTCTCTCTCCATTGGAAGTATAGAAAAAGGGAAATCAACATTGTCCGACATGCCGACTCCCATCCGTGACAGCAGCACAAAGCTCTGGGAAATTCTTACAGGAGCTAAATATACTATGCTTTTGTTAAGAGCAACTCCAGCAGGGCCACTACTTGAGCCCTCAAAACTCAAATTTGAGGGTTGAGCCAAAAAACGAGCTCCAGCAAAGTCCCTACTAGAGCCCTCAAATTTGAGGAGATCCTCAAATCACCCTCCCACCCCTCATTCCTAGGGCTCCCCCCCCCCCCCACCTCTCATTTTCCTGTTTTTTCCCGCACCGTGAAACTTCTCCCGCTCTCGGCCAAAATTCCCCGCCGCCTTCCCACATCTCCACAAGCCGAACCGCCGCCCCCCACCAGCGCGACTGTCTCCTCCGCCCCCGCGCCGCCCCTCCTCCGCCCCCTACCCGCGCCGCCCCTCTCCTCCGCCCCCTACCCGCGCCGCCCTCTCCTCCGCCCCCCACCCGCGCAGCACCTCTCCTCCGCCCCCACCCGCCTCCCTCCAAGCCGGCCTCCTCCTTGAGCTTCATCACCGACGCCATCCGAGCCGGCCTCCTCCCGAAGCTTCTTCTCAGCGCCGCCGCCCGAAGCGCCACCCAGCGCCGCCCCTCCTCGGGCGCCGTGCCACCCCGAGCGCCGCCCCTCCCCGAGCGCCGCGTCACCCCGAGCAAGCCCGGCCGTCCGCCCGTCCGTCCCCGTGCAAGCTGGGACCACTTGTGTGCAAGCATCTCTGTCTACATTTTATCTGTTATTAAATTTCCTAATTGGGTCATTGAGGCCATTAATTCCCAAATGGCTAATTTCTTTTGGAATGATTCTATTGATAAGCATCACTATCATCTCTCTAATTGGTAGAGTATTTGTCAGAAAAAGTGCTATGGTGGTATGGGTCTTCAAGCCTAGCAACTCAATTTTGAGAGTTGTATGTTCTAGTTAATGAGAAGGTAGTGTCTATTGCTGATGTCTGGGATGGTTCTGATTTAAAGTTCACTTTTAGGCGTTGTGTAGATGAGTCATGCAAATGTGGGTACATGTGGTCAGTATTGCAAATTCTATCCAGTTTTCTATTGAAGATGATAGCATTGTTTGGAAATTTCATGCTTCAGGGAATTACAATGTTCATTCCTTTTATGCTGTTATTAATTTTAGAGGTGTGCTGCCTGTTTATACTCCTTTGGTGTGGAAACTCAATGTTCCTCCAATATATCATATTTTTCTGTAGCTGTAACTAATAATAATAAGGTCCTGACAAGGGATAATTTGGCCAAAAGGCAGCAGGTGAGATATGGATCTTGCCTGTTCTGCAGTGAGAAAGAATGTGTCTCATCTTTTCTTTCATTGTGTGGTGGCAAGACAGGTTTGGTTGGAGGTTTCTAAAATAGTTGGTAAGAATGTTGGGGAAATTTTTGAGTCGATAGCCAAATGGTGGATTTGCTATAAAAATCATGTTGCATTGAATATGTTTACAGTCTTGTGGTGCATCTGGAAATGAAGAAATGAGATGTGTTTTCGGAACAAGAAGTGGTTTGGTGTGCAGGTACTTTGGAGGAGAATGACAACATTAGCTTTAAAGAACTGGAGGCTGCTTTGCCACGATACATGGTTGCCGACGATGGATGCAGATGAAGGAACCGCAACGTCTGGGATGCAGATAGTTGTTTAATAATTTTCGTAGACTTCATTTTACATGTTATGATGGATTATACCAGTTTATTTGATGTTATGTGATGAACTTTGTGCTTTCAATTTAAATTCGGAACAAATTTGGATTTAAATTTGAATATTTGTATTTGAATTTATAAATTTAAATATTGTCCCTCATTGTGAAATCATAAATATTTTATTGTGTATTTGCTTTTGTCCCATACATATGCATATAGTGTGTGAGGAAATAGGGAGAATTGAGAAGTAGGGGCCCTGTTTTGAGGGCTCCTGCTGGAGTGCAGCTCAGAAAGCAGGGCCCTCAAAAGTAGGAGAAACCCTCAAATGAAAAGTAGAGGCCCTGTTTTGAGAGCTACTGCTGGAGTTGCTCTAAGTTCTTTATTTGGGTCCTAGAGCTGGATCAGATTCTTTATCTCGAATCCTGCAAGCTTGACCTGGAGAATCTCGGTCAAAACGCGTGCGTTGCGAGGACTTCACCACCCCATCCAAGGCTTGGCTGCAAACCTGCTAAGGTGGACTTCTCACTTCTTTATTCTTAGGGGGAGTTTTTTGTCACCTTCTTTCCGCTTATATTTTATAGCCTCTATTTTCCTCCAAACAAATAAATAAAACGGTTTCTTTATCATCTTTTTAAAATGACTTATTGAGATAACCTTTTCGAAATAGCTTATCAGCTTATTAACGTTCGATTCATTCGCATAAACACTCGCGCTAGACTCAAAAGCCATCAGTTATAACAAAAAAGAACCCACCCTTAATCGGTCAGAGCTGATATCTTTTGATTGAAATGAAATAGTAACGACAGTAAGTAGTTATTAGAATAAAATATGAAAAATGACTTTTAAAAGACACGGAAGGGGAGAAGATGGCGAAAGTTGGCTGGCAGCTTTTGAAAGCGGTTTGAAGAAGCTACTTTTAGAAGTAGATATATTCAAATTAGTTTCTGGTTTTTCTAAACAAAAATCAGAACAGTGGAGCCAATTTAAACACACCCTAGTTTACTTAAGCAAGCCCAAGGAGAGGTTTGACAACTGAGATTGTAGCACCGTGCTAGCTAGAAAACATCTAAGATACAGCATGGCCTGAATGTTGAATATTGACAAACAACTTTACACCAGCGTGCTCCTCGTACTAGTTGATGGAGCACCTCCTCCCTTCTACACGGACGGCAAACACACCCGCCGCGCCAGTAGGACTGTGCATTCGGTTAGTTCGGTAAAATCGGTTCGGTATATACGGTTTATACGGCAAATACGGTATTGTTAGTTCGGTAGTATACGGTATTTTTGAAAATACGGTTCGGTATCGGTAAATCCCAATTTAGTTCGGTGCGGTATCGGTAAATACCATATTTACCAAAGTTAACGCAAATTGCAAACGATATATTGACTAGCGAGACGAGTAGACAATAATATATATACTACAAACCGTCACAACGCCAGCTACTATGAGTGCATTCACATACACTACACCAAAATGGCAACTTGATGAACACTTTTCTAAAGTTATATAGCTCTGCTAGCCAAGGACTAGTAATAGTAAACTAGTAACAGATAGGAGAGTGTGTAATCTCGAAATCTTTCAGAGATAGCAAAGACTAGTAACGACAGGAGCCAGGAGGTGTCACTGCTTTTTGCCGAAATGTCTACAGACTGCAGCCTTGGCGCCCCTGCAATTGTGTACGCAGTTGTGAGGCGCAATAATTTTGGTTCGCGCTGGGCGTGTGACTGACTTGGAGTCGCTGGGCGTTTTTGTTTGGTTGTCCACCGCTCGCTCCACAGTCCCAGATGCCGATTCGGTTTTTCGGTTTTTATTCGGTTTTTACCGAAAAAACCGAACTCCCAAAAAACCTGAAATATAAAAACCGAACCAAATACCGAAAACCGGTCAAACTGAGTTGACCGGTTCGGTTCGGTTTTTCCGGTCCGGTTTTTTCGGTTCGGTCCAAATGTGCACAGCCCTACGCCGCGGCATATGGGGTATCAACGCGCCTCACGTGCGTACAGCTCGTGCTTTTCCGCGAGAGAATGCGCTTTCCAGGCCATCATGGCTGTGGGGGCCTCTTTTTTCAGCTTATTTTTTGATTTTTTTTATAATAACTAACTTCAAACGAATTGTCTTTCTAAAATATGATATATATATAAATTAATTGTAATATATACTGTAGCGATCTCATTTATATCGGTTAAAATCACAAGCGACTTTCGGTTACTCCGTAATCTCTTTTACGAACAACTCAAAAGTCATAAACTGCAGAAAAAATAGACCCTAAACCTACCTGCTGGTACCTACACGTGCACGCGGTTCCACACCGTGGGGGGAGAGTTGTGCTGCTTCAATCGGAGAGTCCTGCACATAAATATAATTCTAGTCACTTTTAAAAAAAAGTTTAGTCTTCAAACGTCCATTTTTTAAAAATTTAGCCCTATTCGTCAATCTATGATACTTGGCAGATACCTACTGAGCTAGAAGAGCTCAGTAGTTGTGCAACCTGGTTCTAGAAGCAAGGCCTAATAGTGCTGGTTTTGATAGGTCATGTTCAAAGAAGTACCACACTACCTTGAGTCCAGGTTAGACTAGCTTACAATGCTACCTCGAGTCCACGTTAGACTAGTTTAAACCTAAGGGTGGAAAACGGTAACAGAAAATCTGTTTTATTTGATATTTGTATGCGAGAAAATACGAATGTGGTAAGCAAAATCCGTATTCGAAAATGTTCGTATTCATATTCAAGAATATTCGTATCCGTGTTTGAGAATATTTATATTCGCATTCATATTCGAGAATATTCATATTCATATTTGTATTCGAGACTATTCCACTACTACAAAATGGGTCATTATAGACGGTTCGGAACAGTCATCACAGATGATTTTGTGAACCGTCTGTATTTCTGTGTCAGTGATAATCGGAGGTTATCATTGACGGTTTGTAAGCCGTCTGTGATAATGACAACACAGATGGTTTATAACTAGAACCGTCTGCGAAGAGAACTATTACAGACGGTTCTAGTTACTAGCCGTCTGTGATACTCACATATCATAGACGGTTATAGTTACTAACCGTCTGTGATAGTTCTTTATAGATGGTTTATACGATAAAACCGTCTGTGATAGTTCATTGTATATCTAAATTTTTTTCTCTTTTTTAGCTAGCCTCAACAAATGATGTTACCTATGCCCTTTGAAAACAAGTAAATTAAATACAGTGGCAAACACAACACATTCAATTTTTATTAAGATCAGAATCCACCATTATAGTATAACAAGATAACAAACCCATGAACTCTTTAACACGGTAAGAATATATAAGAAACAGAGATCCTGGCAGACAGTAGAAGCTGGTGATGCAGCTGATGTCGGTAGCTCACGGCGGGAGTCGACGCCGTCGAGGAACAAGCTGGATGCAGCAGATGGCGGTAGCACCACCTTTGTGGCACGACACTGTGACTGCACAAGACACTCTTACGACACTTATGACAAGAGTGTGTTGTGTAGTCTACCGTGGTATCATAATGGAGGCGCTAGCTCACGGCGGTAGTCAGCATCGTCGAGGAACAAGCTAGCTGGATGTATCAGATGGTGGCCAGATATCACCGGCAATGGAGAGGCGGTGGTAGCGCCACCTTTGTTGCACGACGGTGAGACTGCAGAAGACACTCTTACGATACTTATGACAAGAGTGTGTTACACAGTCGACCGTGGTGTCACAACGGAGGCGCTAGCTCACGGTGGTAGTTGGTGTCGTCGAGGGGGAGGATGCAAGAAGCTATATAGTGGATGGACTCACACATGTGACTGCCAGTGGAAAGGTAGATGGGGGTAATTAATAAGGGCCGAGCAGTGGGAGAAACCGGTGCCTACCATTCGATGTGGAGAGAATGGATGGGTGAGATCGAAATCTTGGGAGATACGCCACGGATCGGTGACGTGTCATTATCAGAGATAGTTTGTTATACGAACCGTCTGTGATAATCAATATCAGAGATGGTTCATATAACAAACCATCTCTGATAAGGCACATATCAAAGATGGTTCGTTATACGAACCATCTATGATATTAATATCAAAGACGTTTCATTATACGAACCGTTTGTGAAAACGATAAAATATGCGCTCACTAGTCTAATGTTCTAAACTGGCCTCTCGATTATCTTCTTCACCAGATTTCTCAATAATTGTATCTAATATTCTTTTGATCTCCTTCCTCTCATCTATACATCATGAGTTGTTTGGCCGTAACTTTACACAAGCGGCCAACAATTTACATCTGAAGCAGCTCCTCTGCTCACGCCCTGCTCTCCTTCCTCGACTCACTTCCATAATCCGTCAGCTGGACCTCATCATTTGCCGTCGATGGAGGTGTCTCGTTGCCGCTCAACAAAGGGAAACCGCCATCAGCCTCGTTCTTCTTTGCAATGTGCACAAAGCGGAAGAAGCTCTTGCGACAGTGGAGAGACACATGGATAATATTGCCGATCAAGCAGAAGCGGCCAATTTTGAGAAAGCTTATCATGGCATCCTCTATGAGATTATCGACCGTGCTAATGATTTGCCCAGTCTGGAGGAGGAAGTGCAGAGGGCAAGGACAGTCTTGACGGCATTCGAGAACTCAGCGGCTGATCCTCCAACTCCAAAAGTCGAAGAAGAGGCATATGAAGCCCTGAAGACTAAGATTTGGGAATCACTTTTTTGGGGAGTTTTGTAAAAAATTTGCCTTGAATTTGTCTCTCGTCTCAGTAGCTTCTGTAATTCATACGACAAAGAACAAAACACAGACGGCTATAAATAAAAATTGTCTGTGATAGTTTCACAGACGGTTCTAATTAAAACTATCTGTGATAATGCATATATCACAGACAGCTTTTAAACCTAACTGTCTGTGATAGTTTCAGAGATGGTTCTAATTAAAAAATGTCTGTGATATACGCATTATCACAGACGGTTTTTAAACCTAACCGTCTGTGATAGTTTCAGAGATGGTTTTAGCCATGAACTATTTGTAATAATCAAAGCACAGACGGTTCCACATGAACCGTCTATGATGACACATCCAGTATAGCTTGTTTTGTAGTATAGTTCGATTGGTATTCGATCCATTTCCTATGCCTATCTACCGGTCAGCCCAACTCAGACAAATTTTGTGATTTAAAATTTGATTTTGCGCGGTTTGAAACTGGTAACTGGTAAAAAATGGTGAAAGGTCGGCAAAATCACTAGGAATTTGTTCTACCGAGATATGTTATAAAAGTTGTAGGAGGATATTCAAAATCAACCAAATTAAGTACATATTCGATTCAAATTCGTATCCGTTATGACATTTGGTTCGTATTCGTATTTGAGGCTATTCTAATTTGTATTCATATTCGTTTTAAAAATATGGATTCATATTCGTATTTGAGACTATTCGATCATATCTGATCCGTTTCCATCCCTACTTAAACTCATGGTTCGGGTGAACCTACTTGTCAGTGTCATGAGCGGGCCAAAATGTACTGAATTTCTTGCCCATCTGGCCACACGAGACTTTTCTTCAGATGTGGCACGGGGGTTGATTTTTTTTTTGCAGAAGTGGCCCCTCTCGACTGCAGAACCACCGATGGCCAACACGTGGAAGACCCGCGGTCGGGGGGCATGGACCAACAGCCGGGGAGCGCAGGCTTTTGCCTCCCTCGACGCATGTGGAGAACAGGCATGCCTACCCAGGAGCTACGGATGCCGACGCAAAAAGGCCTACCTGGGAGTCGTGGACCCGAGCGTGGAAAAGGATGGCCTCTAGTGCTACTTGGGCGTAGGACCTAGGGCTGTGCATTTTTCAACCGAACCGAAAAAACCGATCCGAAAAAACCGAACCGAACCGGTCAACTCGGTTTGACCGGTTTTCGGTATTCGGTTCGGTTTTCAAAATTTGGATTTTTTTGGCATTCGGTTTTTTCGGGAAAAACCGATTAAAAACCGAAAAAACCGAAATACCGAATAGCCCAAAACCGGCGATTGCGGAGGCGCCGAGCGGTCACGGCCGGATGCTTTGGTCCCCTGTTCCCACGGATGATGCACGATGGGCGCCCTTCTCTCGAAATCTCTCTTGCGGATGCTTGCGGGCGGATGGATTCTCTGTATATACAAGTTTCAACTCTCTTGCGTGGCGACTGGCGGGTTGCATCATTGCATGAGAACCGAGATCTTGAGAACTAGAAGATGAGAGCTTGATCGCTTAGAGTGATGAGTGTTTCTCTGCTTAAGTTATTCAAATAAAATAAGACTAAGAGATAAATATTTTTAATGGGTAGAGAACATCATTAATTATTATGCTTTATTACTTTATGCATATGTCCATACTACATTAGAAATTTAGAATGCTTCTAAAATTCTAATTCTATTGCCAATAGTGTATGTATTATCGTCTACTCGTCTCGCTAGTCGTTATATTGTTTGCAATTCGCGTCAACTTTGGTAAATATGGTATTTACCGATACCGCACCGAAATAAATTGGGATTTACCGATACCGAACCGTACTTCTAAAAATACCGTATATTACCGAAATACAAACACCGTATTTACCGTATATACCGTATATACCGAACCGATTAAACCGAAAAAACCGATTGCACAGTCCTAGACCTGGCCACAATTCCCACACCGCCCGTCCGCACTAAAGCTTGGCCAGCCACGTGGCTTGCTCTCGCTGCTGCGCAAGCTTTTAGCCCCTAGGCGTGCTGGCATTTGCCATCATGCGTCAGCTCCTCCTCCTCACGTGTCCCTGGCCCCATTTGTGGACTACTAGCCACGTAGGCGTGGCGCCACGCCACGCCAGCCACTGTGTGGACCGAAGTAAAAGAGACGAAAATTCGCAGGGAAAAGAAAGCGCAGGGGTTTTTTGGCCAAAAATAAAGGGCCTTTTCGCAATAAAAGGAGAGTGAAGGGGCTTTTTCACAAAAAAAATCGAGGGCCTTTTTGGAAGGAATAAGGGCCAAAATAAAGAGACGATAATTCGCAGGGAGCTCCATAAAAAAATCGGCAGCGCATGCGTAATTCGGAAACAAAGGGCTTTTTCGTTAAAAAAACGAGGACCTGTAAGGATTTGTACGTAAATAAATAAGGGCCTATACGTAATTTTGAAAACCGCAGGGCGCTATCCTGCAAAGTGGAGGGGCCAAAAAAACTGCCAGGGACCTTTTCGCGATAACCGAGGACCATTACGTAATTTCGGGAAAATACAGGGGCTTTTTCGCAAAAAAAGGTCACCAGACCGTACGCAAAAATCGCTGGCCACGCGGCGGGCGCACGCGCGCAGGGGCTGACGTGGGAGGGCTCTCCGCTCGCGCTTTCCCCGGATCGTAATAGGGGGAGTATGCGTCATTGGGCAATAAAATGGGCTGTGCACACATGAGCTGATACTGTGAAGTATTTCCTTGGTCCAACCAAAGGAACTCCAGCAAACCGAGAAAGGAAGAGAGGTTTGTGCTACTTCATTTGGAGTTTGAAGGTGGTGTAGTTACGAAAGTTGTAAATCGGCCTGCAAGCATCAAGACTAGGTAATTTTCTTGCACTTGCAGTATAGTTGTAGCAATGCAATTAGCATCTAATTAGCTGCACAGGAGGTTATTAGCGCGGAACAGTAGCAGTAAAAGAAGGGTAGAGTAGTAGCAGCATAATTAATGATGTTGTTTAAGGGCATGTTATTCGGCTTATTCCAAGATTATTTGTGATATAGGATGTCATTTGATTGGGGGCACATGACCTTGTCATGATATGGTCAGCATCATGCGCATGTGAATGTAAATTTGTTTAGGTTGTTAAGAAGGTTGTTCCCTCCTTTTTGTTTTTAGAAGTAGCAAAAACTAATTGGTGCTAGAGTATAGATAGTTTCGACAAATGTAATTTGTGAAAGTACTATTGCACAAGAAAATAACCCACGTAGAATGAAATATGTAAGTACGTATTAGGTGGTGGTCTTCGTGTTAGCAGACATTCTTTTCCCCAATAAAAGCGGTGTGTAGTAGTCAAAATGCACGCAATAGAGCAGTACTGCTTAGAAATGACATTTGAGTTAGGAATATGGTGAATAGTTGATATGTCGCTATATTTAATATGAAATACAAATTTGTTGCAAACGATTGCAAAATATAGTTTTTGTAACTGTAAGTAGCAACGAGAGTTACTTAGGGTAAGTAATGGCTAGTTAGAATAAACGGATTAATTAACATGCTATCAGCCTTTAAATTGAACTATGCACATTAGTTATTGATATTTCTTGGAGGATGATTTAGATTGAAACAGAAGTCATATGTATGTAAAAGTAATGAAAATTTCCCTTAGAAATTCGTATGCCAATTGGAGGCATTATTAAAGTTGAAATTACTGACATTCACATGACACAGTTAATTAAATCTTGACGGTACATGTAGTTAATAATGGCAATGAAATATAATTGTATATAACAATCCAAACGCAGATAAATAGAATTTAATTTAAACTAAGATATGTAACATAATAAGCGAGAGGTATTACATTTGACAAGCGTGCTGTATTTCGGGCAAAACACTACGGGTGCCGATGAAGAGGCGCTCACTTGGCTCATCTCAACATCTGGGGGAGGGAGAAGCAAAGCCTAAGTGGAGAAAATGGGGAGAAATGCTTGAGGAGGGGAAGGAGGAAAAATGCAAGGGAAGTGCCTGAGGAATGGCTCCCTTTTGTAGCTCGAACTCTTCACTCCTTTGCTGCCAAATAGCCACTTCTTTGGCGCCAGCAAGTAGGCATTTTGCGAGGGCAAAATGGTCTTTTCACATCCCTAATGTAAGATAGATAATAGTCAATACGAGTGACTGTAGATAGTTGAAGTTACAGTAAACCTAGAGGGACAACTTTTGCGCGGTGTCCAGACTTTATGTGTTTGCGCCGTGACCCAATGAGGCCAATTTGCGCACTGACAAGACCAAACGAGACAGCCTTGCGCAGTGGTAAGACCAAACAGGGAAGCTTTATGCAGCGACATGATGCCATGCTGGTCCATAAATCGTCCGGTGTGTCGATGCCTCGCAGACGCAAAATTGTCCAAACTGAATTAGACTTTGTAAAGTGTACGCCGCGTCAGCTTAGCCTACAGTACTACCCCTTCCACAGCAGGTTTTCCTGCACCACGACTACAACACTACATCACTTGTCTA
Organism: Dendrocalamus sinicus; assembly: GCA_036346575.1. Classification (NCBI taxonomy): domain Eukaryota; kingdom Viridiplantae; phylum Streptophyta; class Magnoliopsida; order Poales; family Poaceae; genus Dendrocalamus; species Dendrocalamus sinicus. Next base: position 15,958,925 of record CM070670.1, read on the forward strand.
GAGAAGTAATGAGAGTAGATCACCTGACTCGCAAGGGCTGCTGAAGCCTGGGATGAACAAGGGGCGCGTGCCAGGAGGCTACCTCTCCGAAACAAAGCCCCACGTACCTCCAACTACCTCAATGTTCCACTTGAGCATCCACCGCAGACCTACCCGTGGAGGAGATGCCCCCTCTACTAGTGCAGGGACGCATACAAGTTCTTCAAGCCCAAGGAGTAATTAAGCTTAGGCATGCATTATTGGGGTTGTAGTAACTACGTATGGGACTATCCTGACCGATGTTGGGACACAGCCCACTATCGGCAGCCGGTAAGGACGAGTTACAGTATACTCCCCTACCGGTTCCCTTCTATGTCACGCACTAGCAAGCTCTCAACTCTTCCCGTAGCCTCTGGATCCGCTATGCGCATATCGCAAATGGATCGACCGGGAAATCCACCCGCACGACCAGTGGCATCTGGACTACATGGAGTGGGACACTGAGATGGCATGCAAGAGGAGGGAGGAGCAGCGGCATAGTGAAGATCGAAGTGAGCGTATCTGGCGGGAGACACAATCTCATCTGAAGGCATGCAGGAGCAGGGAGCACGAGGCTCGCGAGGAGGATTGCGAGAGAAAGTGCATACTGGCGACCAAGGCGAGGGCGACCGGCGAGGGCTACAACGCCGACCTCGGGAGGAAGGGCAAATGGCCATGGTCTACATAGCAGACTTGGCCATTCCATAGTAGTCCACTATCTTACCCGTCAAACTATTCCTTTCTCCAAAATGCGTGCATTCCTACATGGTCTGGATACATATGTCGCTATGTAACCTTGTAGTACCGTTGTTGAAAACAAAATCCAATGAGCACGTTTTCTCCTAACATGTGAAAATATTCTTCGCCATATGTTAAACTTGCTCATGTGAGGGGGCCACAGAAGGACCTTCAAAAACTTTTTATAATGTTTGGACCTCTTTTCCCATATTAAAAAAAATTCCTACGAACAATACACAGAAATAATTTTTTGAGAAAAATTCAGACGGTTAAAATTTTGAAAAAATTACACAAACAGGTACACTGTATCAGAAGGCTCTACAAAAACTATTCTTTTTAGAGCTCATTTGTTATATTTAAAAATTCCTATAAAAATACATTTAAATGGATTTTTCTTGAAAATTTGTACCGCGAGGCCAAAATATTAAAAAAACTTTGTCGGCCGAAACCGTGCATGCGGGGCAAGCGTCTAACCCTGCGCTCGGACAGCGCAAACCCCACGGGCCTATCTTGTGCTTGGCGTCTGTAGCTCCTGGGTGTGTCCGCCCGTTCTCCACGCTCGTAGGGGGGGAGGACAGACCGCGCTCCCTATCTGCTGGTCCACGCTCGCCACCCCCCTCCACCACGGGACTTCCACATGTCGGCTACCAGTGGTTTTGCAGTTGGGAGGGGATCACTTCCGCAAAAAAAATCAACCCTTGTCCCCACATCTGCAAAGAAAAAAAATGACCTCGTGAGGTTAGATGGGCAAAAAATTCAAATTTACTCTCTTTATCGTTTTCTTTATTTGAGATTGGTAACTTTGTTAGTTTTTTTGACGTTGGTAGCTTTGTTAATTAGATGTTTACTAGCTTATTTGGTCCCACTCTAAACAGTTTTAGTTTCTAACTTATGTTTTTTTGTTTTTTTTTTGTGTTTTGGCTTTTTAGTGTTTTTTGTGTTTTCATTATTCCTTTGCATTGTACGTACAGATATAACATTTTTATTTTTTATATTTTATTACATGGAATAAATTAACAGTAGTTATAGTACAAAACAAGTTATAAGCTCTAACTTATAAACCACTCGAGCAGGCATGTCTTGTTTGTAGTAGTTAAAGTGTCGCTCAGTTATGCTGAAATAAGCTAATTTATGGTTAAATTACACTACATCTAGCTGAAATTATACTGTAACTGATGATGATTTATTTGACGTAAATAAATTTAAAAAAATAAAAATAAAAAAGACATGTTTACCCACCACAAACAATGCAAATAAATATGAAAAAGAGCCAACAAAAAACAAAAAAACCAGAAAAAATAAAATTTTAAAATAATAATAAAAAATTAAAATCTAAAAAGTTCAAAGCGAAATAAACGGAACATAAAACTTCAGCCAGCCGCCGAAAACTTAAACATAACGAATAGTGCGGCTTTCGAGACATGCTTTCCTCGGATGGCAGTTTTCGCACAAGCTTTTTTACGTACACGTGGTCCCTAACTCCAATTCTCATTCGTGTATTTTGTTTAATAATTTAATTTTTATTAAAAATACAAAATTACATCTATATTTTATTTTTTTATAAAAGTAACCACATGTAATCCAACTGTTGGACGACTTGATATGTAACCCAACTATTGGGCGACTAGACCTATCGCCCAACGATCGAGCGACACGAAGACCAATAGCCCAAACAGTTGGGTTACAGGTTCCAATAGCACAACAGTTAGGCTATAGGTTGCTGTCGCTCAATGGTTAGGCTACTGGATTGCTACGCCCAATTGTAGGGTGATTGAAGGACATTTAGATTATTATTTTTTAAATTCAAGTATTGAGTAGAATTTTTTAAAATAATCTATTTTTTATTTGGAAATACAAAATTATACCCATATTTTTATTGTTACAAAAGCAACCCCTGGTCGCCCAACGACCAAACGGCACGTAGACTGAAGGACATTGTCATTTTTAGCCGTACTAACATATACAATAAAATTGTGGTGAGAGTTGTTACCTTTTGCTTTTTGTAGAATCAATCAAATTCAATACACTTGCATGTGTTAATTCATACACTATTCCAGTATGGCCACACTAAATTGGCCTCCCAACCGATCTGAGGTTGAACAATGCTTGCTCATGGTGTTGTTAGACTACAAATTAGTGTTATATGACAGTTAGAAATATTTTAGGTAGCCAATTACTTTTTGTAACAAAATAAAAAATATAAGTATAATTTTGTATTTTTAAATAAAAATAAATTATTTTAAAAATTATACTTGATACTTGAATTTTAAAAAATAACCTAAATGTCCTTCAGTCGCCCTACGGATGAGTGATAGCATTAAGTAAACCAACCATGGGGTGACAATAATCTGTAGCCCAACTGTTGGGCTAATGGAACCTGTAGTCTAACCGTTGCGCTATAGGGGTTACTTTAAAAAAAATAAAAACACAGCTATAATTTTTTATTTCTGAACTAGAAAATGGTTATTTTAAAAAATTCTCTCATACGTCGCTAATATGCTTCCATCACTTTAGCAGCCTAAACGATGACGTTTTGCGACATGATCGTGCGCACTTGCGCAAGTAGAGTAGAGCAATTGCTTTGTAAGAGCAAGTCCAATAATAGAGGCAAGTGTTTGGCTATAAATCAAGTTATAAGAGTCAAGTTATACAATAATTTGTCTTCTATTTGTCTATAAAAGGTTTTTTATTATTATGTGGTACCATGTCTCATATTCTCTTTCCTATTCCTCCTCACATACATTTATTATCTGAGCCCATCACTACATAGGCTCCTGTGTCCAGCTTGTTGCTTGCATGAGAGCCAAGCTCTATCTCTCTCCTCTCTTCTCTCCTCTATATTAGCAAAAATGCTGATTAGTTTGGCTATAAAATCATTATTGGACTCGCTCTAACTGATGGTGTCTCGTAGAGCCCACCTGTAAGGCTGTGGTTAAGCGTAGCTAACCGGGTGGCCTGGCGCGTGGCCACATCCACCATTTGCCTTGGCCTCAACATAGGCCTCACTTATTAGCTTAGACCTGTCACGTGGCTGAAAACTCACGACCGCACATGTGATCGCGTGTACTGTGCCCCCTTTTGCTGTTTCCCAATCTCGACAACACATAGGGTTCCAGTAGCAAGTTTTTTGATACAATCGGTGAAAATCAAACCCTGATCTCTGACCAGAAACTCGGCTTGGAAACGTACCAGATAAACTGGCGAATGGTTGGCTTGGAAACCTAAGATCTGTTGATGGTTGTGTACTTGTGTTACTCAAAACACTGGGGTCCACGCCGCTTGTTGACCGCGAGGTCAGGACCGGGCTTATAAGTTATAAATGGGCAACCGGCTGGAGCTCCCACAGGGGCCGGCCTGGAGTAGCAGTGCTCGTCACACCCATCTCTCCCCCCTCCCTCCCTCCCTCAAACACAGGGGTTCGATCAAGAGCTCGGAGAGGCCGTCCATGGCGGAGGGGCTGGAGGCCGCCGCCGCCGGCAGCGAGTACACGCAGGACGGCACGGTGGACCTCCACGGCAACCCGATCCTCCGGTCCAAGCGAGGGGGGTGGAAAGCCTGCTCCTTCGTTGTAGGTAAGGAAGGAAGCATCTAAGTTAAGCATGCATGGTTAATTAGCTAGTTAAATCCTTTGATTGCCTCTCTAGTTCTCTTCATGTGCCATGTAACTTTGGCCTTATGATCCATGGGTTCTCCAGGGACGACTCATGTTGATTACTCCTAGTTAGGGACAGAGGCTCCTGTGGTGGTGTTAGTTAAAAAGAGTTTGTAGTTTTTCTCTGCTGGCCACGTGCATATGGCAGAGGAAGCGTTTCTTTGGTTCATATACTAATGTTGCCAAAGTTTACCGTATTTTTTTTTTCTAAATTTTTCTAAGGTTAGGTCATCCACCCTGTTTGCTATGTTCTTTTTGGATTCAACATTTTGTCCATACATAGAATATTTTTCGCTAAGAAATATTATATATATAGAAAAAATAATGAAAATTTTGTGAATTTGAACAAAAAAAAATGTTATAAACATAGGAAAAACTGTTTGAGCGAAATCGACTGAAACGTTACTTTTTTTTCAATCGACTGTGCGATAGACCCGTATCCTTTTGGATGGCTGTCTTGTCTTGTTCATGACAAGAAAGATAAACAGTAGTATATACCAGGGAAAAATATCTCGGTTCGAAAAAAGTTTCGCCAGGCAGCAAAACAGACAAAATTTCGGAATTTCTTCCTAAATTTCGAACAAAATTTTTAAATAACATTTGAATTTTGATAAATTTTAACCAAATTTTGGTTGAAATTTGATAAATTTCACATAGGGCCAAATCCGGCCAAAATTAGTTAAGCAAACCATCTTATTCTTTTGACTATAATGCCAATGAAACTATATCACTTGAGAATTGAGATAAATACCTTCCCGATTAGCGTTGGTCCTCCGCCGTGTCAAAGGTGTCGACCCACACCCGCGCCGCCTTCTTCGGGTCCTTGGGCAGTGCATAACAGCAGGTCGTCGTCCCTCAGCCTTGGAGATTGGGTGCCCACCCATGCCGACCTTCCTCCGCTCCTTCAACGCCGCATCTTCCTCCATGTGCTTCCACTCGCCACCGTCGGCCGTCCATTGCTGCTCCGCTTGCTCCAGTAGCACCATCAGCGACACCCTCTCCTCTTGTGTCGCTGCCGCAGGCAGAGCGAATGACCATAAATGTGATTGAACAGAGAGGCAGATGCCCATCTTTGTTCAATCTTCCTCGGGGAAGATTGGGGATAAGGGGGAGGTCGAGCGCGCTGCCGTTGAATCGATTGGGGAGGGAGCTGCGCCGCCATCGATTCGATCGGGGAGGGAGCTGCGCCGCCGTTGAATTGATCGGGGGAGGGAGTTGCGCCACCGTCAAATCGATTGGGAAGGGAGTTGCCCCACCTTGGCCGCCGCCCGCCGCTTGTCCCGGCCTTGGCCGCCGCTCGCTGCTCGGTGGAGGATGGGGATGGGGATTGGGGACTAGGGAGGCGCTTGACGCTCGTCCCCGCCTTGGCCGATGCCTGCCGCTTGTCCCACCTTGAACATCGCCGCCGCTCAGTGGAGTATGACGAATGGGGTAAGGGTTAGGGTTGAGGCACCTTGCGACTTCATCGCGTGGAGCGGATGGGCGCCTGGGCCTGGTGGGCTAGGAGTTGCCGTGTGGGCCGTCGCTGGGTGGAGGTCTCTCCTGGCTGCATTGGTCGCTCGCAAATTTCAAATACACACAAAAGTTTTGACCAAAAGGTAGTATTTTCGGTAGAGAACGAAAAGGCCGACAAAACCGAAATTTCGGTGAAATTTCGCCGAAATTGTTTTCCCTGGTATATACTACCTGTCTGTTTCCAATTATTTCAACCAAGGCTGATTCAAGTGTGCTATGAAACATTTTGTTCATGAGACTGGTTCACACGATCAACTTGTTCAGATAATCTTTTTAGGAAAAAAAAATATATCGCCTTGATGGTTGTTGATTGTTATGGTTTGGTACGAAATGCTGAGCTCGTGAATCATGACAGTTGAAAGATATGTGTAAGGTTGGACCCCAACTACGGGAAGAAATAGTCGGGGTGTTATACAATCCGTCTCTTTCGTGTGTAAATATATGCTTTTGCAGCTATCTAGCTGGTCCCTTCTGATTATCTCAAGCTTACTAAATACTCATGTTTATATGTGCAATTTTCCTCAACTATATATGATATATCCACCTTATTAATTAGCACAATTACCCAAACAGACAATGAAGAGGAACTGAGCCTAGCTCAGTCTCAATTGGTGGGAGGTGTGGGCAAACAGACAATGAGGATGATCTGATCTCCATATCATTCTGCACTCCTCGTGCTCTGTGGCTCATAAATTAACTTCTTACGTAGCATTGGACTTGCGCCGTCTAACCTTTTCCTACATGGATTCTATGATGTAAAATTGTAAATCCTCTGTACCTGTTTCCTCTGTGCAGTGTACGAGGTGTTCGAGAGGATGGCCTACTACGGCATCTCGTCGAACCTGGTGCTGTACCTGACGACGAAGCTGCACCAGGGCACGGTGTCGTCGGCGAACAACGTCACCAACTGGGTCGGCACCATCTGGATGACGCCCATCGTCGGCGCCTACATCGCCGACGCGCACCTCGGCCGCTACCGCACCTTCATGGTTGCCTCCATCATCTACCTCATCGTAAGTCAACGACGCCGGCGTCCTCTCTGTCTTCGTCTCGACGTCGTTTATTCTGTAACGGATAGTATGGTACACGTTATGCGTTTTGTCCATTTTCTGTTAGCTCGATCGGTAGCTGTTGTTCTTGGTGTGCTAGTCGTACAGGCCATGTCGAAAACGTAATTGGAAAGGGAGATGAGGAAAATAACGGAATGGGAAAGCGTTAGAATTCAGAATATCCACTTGTCCGGAGCAAATCCTAAGATTCTGGGAATAAACTAGCTATCAGTAGAGTACTGCTACTAGCTTATAAGAAATGCCCGCGCGTTATATCCAAGATAAAATGGATATGACAACTAGTTAGCTGCAATTCAGTGTCGAAACTTCTCATACGAGCTAGTACTACGTACTAATTAGTTTCCCATCACAAGTATATATGTTCTTGGTTGGTAAAACTGTATTAAATTATATTATCAATTAGGAAGGAAAAAATGAGAAAAGAAGGCATGAAGATATGCATGTATCAACCAGCTCGACCATTACCTTGAACGTGACTGCAGCAGCATCTTTTGAGAGGACTGTGCCGTTGAAAACCAAAATGCAGTCCACATCCGAAGACTTCTGACCATCTAGATGGCGTGTACCCACCATTGGCATCGAATCTTTCTCTAAGGCAAGTAAGTAAAACAAGAGCTATCAAAAATAAAGCGTGACGTGAGCCTGAAAAAAAGTTAATGCAAATGTGTGGACTTGGAAGTAGCGGTAGTTGAAAGTTATATTCATGCCTAGCTAAGTCAAGAGTTGGTATTCGTTTGTAGAAAGCTGTTCTATAACACTTCGAAATCGACCGCATAGAAAAGCTTAAACAGCATACTACAACCCTCAACTTTTTTTGAGAGAGGATACTACGACCCTCAACTAGATCACATGTTCTCGCAAAAAAAAAAAACTAGAACACATGTCAATTTTTAACCATCCGTCACTTCAAAACTGATGCAAAGTAGTTCTTAGTTGACATTTTCTGGAATTTTTCAAAAAAAAAAAGGTTGAGATTTTCTGGGAAAAAAATCTAGATTGGCCGTATTACAAAGCCCACAAGCCTAGCAAACTTAACAAATTGACGCCCAAGACACCCAACACCACACACCCAAACTTCTAAATTTTGTCCATTATTATCTGAAGTTTTGTGCTCCCTTTCAAAAAATAAAATTTTGTTTTCCATTCTGCAAATGCATGATCAGTTAATCATGAATTCGTTCAAACGTATACTCACGTCTTCTTAATTCGTCCGGTAATGATTGCGCAGGGCATGACCCTGCTGACCATGGCGGTGTCGCTGCCGTCGCTGAAGCCGCCGACGTGCAGCGCCGGCACGGCGGACCCGAACTGCGAGAAGGCGTCGAGCCTGCAGCTGGGCGTCTTCTTCCTGTCCCTGTACATCCTGGCCGTCGGCACTGGCGGCACCAAGCCCAACATCTCCACCATCGGCGCCGACCAGTTCGACGACCACGACCCGCGGGAGCGACGGCACAAGCTCTCCTTCTTCAACTGGTGGATGTTCAGCATCTTCTTCGGCACGCTCTTCGCCAACACCGTCCTCGTCTACATCCAGGACAACGTCGGCTGGACCGTCGGCTACGCGCTCCCCACGCTCGGCCTCGCCGTCTCCATCGCCATCTTCACTGCCGGCACGCCCTTCTACCGCCACAAGCCCACCTCTGAGAGCTCCTTCGCTAAAATGGCCAGGGTCATCGTCGCCGCCGCCCGCAAGTGCGCCGTCGCCGCGCCCATCGACCCCCGCGACCTGCACGAGCTCGACCCCGAGCACTACGTCAAGAAGAAGACGTCTCCCCTCCCGTACACGCCATACCTGAGGTGCAGTGCTCATGTCAAAGCTACATTTGATGATCTCGCGTACGCAAATTGACACGTACGTACGGCGTCTCATATTGGGTCTTCTTTGCCATTGTTGGGTGCAGCGTGCTAAGCAAAGCGGCAGTGAAGACCGGGAACACGTCGCGGTGGTCGCTGAGCACGGTGACGCAGGTGGAGGAGACGAAGCAAATGCTCAAGATGCTGCCCGTGCTGGCCATCACGTTCGTGCCGAGCGCGATGATGGCGCAGATCAACACGCTGTTCGTGAAGCAGGGCACGACGCTGGACCGGCACATTGGCACGCATTTCGAGATCCCGCCGGCGAGCCTGCAGGGGTTCGTGACCATCTCCATGCTGGTCGCCGTCGTGCTCTACGACCGCCTCTTCGTGCCCCTCATGCAACGGCTGACCAAGGACCCGCGCGGCATCTCGCTGCTCCAGCGGATGGGCGTCGGGATCGTCATTCACATCGTCATCATGGGCATCGCGTCGGTGACGGAGCGGCACAGGCTGGCGGTGGCGCGCGAGCACGGCATCTACGACAGCAAGGGCACGACGATCCCGCTCACCATCTTCGTGCTGCTCCCGCAGTTCGTGCTCATGGGCGTGGCCGACGCGTTCCTGGAGGTGGCCAAGATCGAGTTCTTCTACGACCAGGCGCCCGAGGGCATGAAGAGCCTAGGCACGTCGTACTCCATGACCAGCCTCGGCGTCGGCAACTTCCTCAGCAGCTTTTTGCTGTCGACGGTGTCGCATGTCACGCGGCGGCACGGCCGCCCCGGGTGGATCCTCAACAACCTCAACGCCTCGCGGCTGGACCACTACTACGCCTTCTTCGCCGTGCTCAACTGCGCCAACCTCGCCGTCTTCTTCGTCGTGTGCCGGCTGTACGTGTACAACGCCGAGGTCACCCGCGTCGTCGACGGCGGCGGCGGCGGGGAGCAGTTGCAGCGGGAGGTGGCGATGCAGCAGCCATCTGCTGCCGTTGGCACGGTGGACGATAGGGGTTTCGGTCCAGGATCGCCATCTGTGTAGCTCTGCACGTACACTGCGATCGGTCTATGTCATCAAGCAACACTGACACTGGCTTTTGTTTTCTGAATCTGAGCTGATGTTTTCTGGTCGGACTTGGTACAGGAATCACGGCAACAATGCACACACACAATACAGAGGAAGCAATTATTTTGTGCTGCGATACACATCAACTGCAGCGTTTTCTTCTTCCTTTTATTATGCAGAAATCAAGACCTATTAACTTCTAGAAACTGATGCATTACATGCATGCTAGCAGAAACGGATGGAAGTAATTATCGGCATGGCCGGACATTGAATGATGAATGAATGCACAGCTCTCACACAGATCGTGGGAAGCCATTTAAGAAGGAAACAAATGCATATGCTAAATTAAAAGGGAGTGTATAGGCATCACCCGGATGTTTTCTTCCTAATTATCATCCAAATTTGTGACTTTTGGATTAGAGATCAAAATGCCCCTCGTTTTTAAAGGGGGAGATTTTTTTCAGCTAACGTCCAAATTAAAATACTAGTTAACGTGCACAAGGTTACCAACAATCACCCTCTAATCCCTGCGCACGTCCTTGACACCAATTAGAGCTCGTTGTTCAGTGAACTTCAGACGCCCCAATGGCTTGGTAAATATGTCTGCAAGTTGCCCTTCTGTGCTGGCGAAATCGACCTCAATCTTCCCTTGATCCACGCAGTCCCTGATGAAATGGAATCTTGTGTCTATGTGTTTGCTCCTGTAGTGGAATACTGGGTTCTTAATGAGAGCAATCGTTGATTTATTGTCCATCTTCAGAGTGACAGCCTGTTGGTCTTCAGTTGTCAATTCTGCAAGAAGTTGTGCCAGCCACACTCCCTGGCAGGCTGCTGATGTTGCTGCCACATATTCAGCTTCACATGATGAGAGTGAAACGATGTGTTGCTTCTGAGAAAACCAGCTCACCAGTGCTTTGCCTAGGAAGAATAATGCCCCACATCCCCGGCTAGATCACTGTCGTAGTATCTGATCAGGGATTCTCTAGTCCCTCTTGGGTAGCAGCAGCCAACGTTGATTGAGCCGGCAACATAGCGCAGGATTCGCTTCACTGCTACCAGATGTTCCGTCGTTGGCTTCTCCATGAACCTGCTAACATACCCAACTGAAAATGCATGATCTGGGCGGGTGTTCACCAAGTATCTGAGGCTCCCGACAACACTTCGGTAATCAGTCATGTCCACGACCGGTGTAGTGCTCTCCCTACTCAGTTTGCACCGCACCTCCATGGGTGTGTGACACGGGTTGCAATCAACCATGCCAGCTTTCTTCAGTATTTGCCGAGCGTAGTCAGCTTGACTCAGCGTGATCCCCTCAGGCCCCTGTTGCACCTCAATCCCCAAGTAGAAGTGAAGCATACCGAGATCGCTCATCTTGAATAGCTTTTTCATTTCGGCCTTGAAGTTACTTATCTCTTGCGGATTGTTCTCGGTGATCACGAGATCATCCACGTAGACACCCACCAGCAGCCGATTGGCGCCATTGCCTCGAGCGTACACGGTGTGCTCAGATCTGCTGCTCTGGAACCTGATTGATGTAAGGTTCGGTCCAGCTTAGCGTTCCAAGCCCGGGGTGCCTACCGGAGTCCGTAGAGGGCCTTGTCCAGCCTCAATACTTTGTCCTCATGTCCTTCCGTGACGAACCCCGGTGGTTGTAAGATGTATACCTCCTCCTCAATCTCGCCATTGAGAAACGCCGATTTCACATCCATGTGGTGAACTGGCCATCCCCTCATGAGCAGCAAGAACAAGCATCAGCCGCACAGAGTCCAACCGAACCACTGGAGCGAAAACTTCATCGAAATCGACTCCGGGTTTCTGGACATAGCCTTTAGCCACCAAACGCGCCTTGTATCGAATCACCACGCCATGGCTATCTTTCTTCACCTTGTATACCCATTTCAATCCAATGGGTCTGTGTCCCGTGGAAGGTCCACCTATCTCCAGGTCTGGTTGTCCTCGATTGCGCTCATCTCCTCCAACCGGCTAGCCTGGCTTCTTCCATGAATCTTTTAGCCTCTTCTTTAGTATAGTCGAATTTCACTTCGATTGGGAGAAAGTTGAGGTTATGGTCGGCGGCCTTGAGTTTTACCAAGGCAAAACACACTCTGTTCTCGACAGTCTTACATTGACTTGGCCTGGTTATTCTTTAGAGTAGAAACCAGCTTTTGGATGGTCCTAGCTTGTTGACCAAGATAGTTAACATGCCAGACCAGATTGTTACTCAGAGGTTGAACATCCTTAGGACCAAGGTCACCGAGCATGTTGTTCAAAAGGGAGATATTATCTTGTAAGTTAACTTCAACTGCTTTTTGTCTCCTCTTTACTGGCCGTAAGCTCTTTTTTGAGTTTCTGGTTTTCTGCCTTTTGCATGAGTAGGCAAAGTAGTTAGCCAAGCAAAGGGTACTGTCTAATACAAAAGTAACTGGTCGGGAAAATCCCCTTACCTAGGATACAACCCTCGAGCACTTGTTTTTATAGCTGTGCTAGGCAACACTCTTCATACAATGCTTCTCCATGCTTTGATGCTCTTGTCTTTTTCATTAACCAGTCAATTAAACTCTTTGATCACCAAGCTTTTTGATTGAAGCTCTGATCAGAGTTTCTCCATTTTTTGGTCTTTTTCTATACATAAGAAAAGCAAAAGGTAATAAAAGGGAAAAGGACCCAATCAAAGACAAAATAAAGATCGGAGATGCTATTTACATTAGCCCTCTACAGCTCGTAGGCTGCAGAGTTGGATTCCTCCAAATCCTTGAAAAGAGTTTCCTTTTGCGATGCCAATAATGTGCAGAGATCTTTCTCTATGTTAAGTTCATCTGCAAGCACTTTGGCATCACTTTCTAAACTACAAGGTATTCAGACATAAAGATATTGCAATCTTCACAAAAAAAATATAAATTACTCAGAAGAATGACTTACCACCTCTTTGCTTGCTCATAGAGAAAATCTCTTTCTTTATTTTGACCACTCATTTGGTCAGTTCTCCCACCAAGGTGACGGTCTTGACTGATCTATGCAAAGGGGACAAAAGAAAGAAATGAGAAAATAGAAGAGAAAAGTAAAAAAAAAGACTTAAAAAGTGCTTACCTGAATCACCTGATGGGCTATTACCCCGTGTAGTTGCTTGGGATCCTAGAACTTCGGAAGGTCATCGACCTTTTCTCACCATCTTTTTTGTAAGCGTTTGTCATCAAAGATGTGTCCCCTATTAGGGATATCTTGTTAACATTCCAAATTTTGGATGTTCAAAATTGTAAAAAAATTTAAAACTTTTTGTTGCACGTGTTGGCATTCGAATTTCTTCTAAACGCATATTTGGGTTTTTCTAAATTTTGTGCCATGCAAATTAATAACAGGGAATAATCCTCAAATGCGAATAATAATCATACTAATAAAAGAACAGAAAATTGGAAATAATGAAATGCGAGTTCAAAATCTAAAAACTTAAATTTTGAATTTAATTATCTAAAAGAAAACCCAAACATAGGTACAAATTGAAAGAAGGAAATATTTGAACTGAAAGTTTAATTTGAAAAGAAAGTAAAATTAAAGAACAAAAATGATGCTCTCTTCAAAATGTTGGCAATTCAAATTCCAAAACAACATTCAAATACAATTTAAAAACAAATCAGAAATTAATTTCTCAATTGAGCCCAACCCGCTCCAATCTTGCAGCCGGACCAACCCCTCCCTCTTCCTCTGTGCTCTAATAGGCGCTGGTGCCCGACCAAGCGCACGTTGCGTGCGCACCACCCATCGACCGCGCAGTGTGCGCACGCTACGCGCCCAAGCTCGTGTGCTTGCTCTGCGCCTATGTGCCATGCCTGTGTGTTGTCTACGTCAAGTTGAGCCACGCCCAGCCTATGCACATACGCCCGAGCCTAAGCGCTCGCTTGTCAACCGCGTCGTGCCACCTGCAGTGGCAAATTTTGACTGCAGTGGCAAATTTTGACCGCAGTCGAAAATTGCACTCACAATAAGCTTGGAAGACAACAATCTCGCCTTTCTTTCCCAATGGTAAGTGTTACCCTATCGCTTCTTTCCAGTTCACCAAACTCTGATCTAAAACTTTGCCTTGAGCTTCCAATGTATGAATCTTCTTGTTGTGCATCTCCGATTTTGCCCAATTGGAATACTCTACCATTGCTTCAGATCTAATCTGGATCTAACCATGTGTTTGGTTGCAAGGACTAGGTGGGACGGGATGGGATGGACCCGTTTTTGTAGGTGTTTAGATGGGAGACAAGCAGAGTCAAAGACATCCCACTAGGGATATTCCTTGTAGATCCGGGACCAGGCAATTCTCTTTTTTTCATGGGACGGGGTCATCCCACCTCCTTGTTTTTTAAGTACTGTTTTGTTAAAAAAAAATTTAAAAAAACTCAAAGGCTTATGTGTAGAAACATATCAACAATAGCCTTCAATTTTTTTTAAAAAAAAAACTCAAATGCCACACATGTCCCACCTTCATCCTTCCATCCAAACAAAGGATGGGACCATTCCGTCCCACTTTATCCTTCCAACCAAACAAAAAACAGGGATAACTCTATCCCCCCAACCAAACAAAAAATGGGATCATCCCATCCCAAAACCAGGGACAGGACCATCCCATCCCACCTTGTCCCTAAACCAAACACAACCTAAGAATCTTTTGTGGTGGATTTGAGATTAGAAAATATGATGAACAAGAAGAGCACTTGAAGAAGTCGAATCGATTTAGGGGAGATGTAAAATCCAGTGTTACCCCTAGGACAACGGTCGGTCGGTTTTCCTTGGGAACTACACTTAATGGACAATAACCCATGGGACCATTCGCCTCCTTTTCCATTTGTACAATAATTGAGTGAAATAATTTCACAACTTCAATTAAAATAACTTCCTTAACCAAGTCTTGATTCAGTCAAGAGATATCCCAATCAAAAATATTTCTTGACCAGTATCTCCAAATTCTTCTTAAGTAAGATACTTTCACTTGAAGTTAGAGGCTAGATGGCGATGATTAAATAATCTATAATAAATAACTTGCTACCTACAGTAGCTGTCAAAACATGACCTAGTCAAAAAACTTCACATATACCCCTAGTCGAAGAAGAATATGCTCAGATCATATTGGGCATCTACCGCCCATTGACCGCGCCGTGTGCGCATGCTACATGCCCAAGCTCGCACGCTTGCTCTGAGCCTATGCGCCATGCTTGTGCATTATTTGTATCAAGCTGAGCTATACCTAGCCTACGCACACGGCCCCGAGCCTGAGCACTCGCTTGTCAACCGCGTCATGCCACCCGCGGCAGCAAATTTTGACCGCAATCAAAAACTGCACTCACAACAAGCTTGGAAGACAACAATCTCGCCTTCCTTTCCCAACGGTAAGTGTTACTCTATCGCTTCTTTCCAGTTCACCAAACTCCAATCTAAAACTTTGCCTTGAGCTTCCAATGTATGAATCTTCTTGTTGTGCACCTCCGATTCTGCCCAGTTGGAATACTCTGCCATTGCTTCTTTCCAGTTCACCAAACTCCGATCTAAAACTTTGCCTTGAGCTTCCAATGCATGAATCTTCTTGCTGTGAATCTCCAATTTTGCCCAGTTGGAATACTCTGCCATTGCTTCAGATCTAATCTGGACCTAGGAATCTTTTGTGGTGGATTTGAGATTAGAAAATATGATGAACAAGAAGAGCACTCGAAGAAGTCGAATCGATTTAGGGAAGATGTAAAAATCTAGTGTTACCCCTAGGTCCTATTTATAACTGCATATTGTAGTAAAGATCGAGGCAAGACAACGGTCGGTTTTCCTTGGGAGCTACACTTAATGGACAATAAGCCACGAGACCATTCGCCT
Source organism: Dendrocalamus sinicus (assembly GCA_036346575.1). Taxonomy (NCBI): domain Eukaryota; kingdom Viridiplantae; phylum Streptophyta; class Magnoliopsida; order Poales; family Poaceae; genus Dendrocalamus; species Dendrocalamus sinicus. The sequence continues at coordinate 15,974,618 of CM070670.1, forward strand.
CCTTTTCCATTTATATAATAATTAAGTGAAATAATTTCATAACTTTAATTAAAATAACTTCCTTAACCAAGTCTTGATTTATCAAGAGATATCCCAATCAAAAATATTTCCCGACCAGTCACTACAAGATGACCCCCCCTTTGGCAACGCATATATGCGTTGCTAAAAGTCCATATATGCGTTGGTGGGGTCTATACCAACGCATTTATTATGCGTTGCCAGAAGTGGCGTTGCAAGGGTTTGTTGCAACACTTATATATGCATTGGTAACACCTACAAATAACCGTTGCAAAGTTGCAACGGATATTAATGGGCTATGGCAACGCTTATATGTGTTTGTACCAATCGCGGACAAATGACTTCTATAGTTCGTAGCAACATATAGATTTGGATTGCTGCAACGCCTATATGCGTAGCTAGGAATAAACCATCAATAAACAATATTGGAAATTATTTCAATTTGGAGCCAAATAAAGAGATAATGCATATGCAATTTAATTGGGAAATTAGAGACCATCTCACACGAGAAATAACAACAGTAAGCCATATATTAAAAGCAATTTTTGCATTACAATAAGTACCATCCACGTAATCCATGGAATAATTTTTTGTTCAGAACACATGTTCATATGGGAATAAAATATAAAACACAAAGAAGTCCTATAGAATGCCACCAGTAGTCCGACCCTCCATTCTCATATTCATCTATCTCATCCATTTATCTTCTCGATCTACAATGAAAATTGGAGTATGTTAATGCGACATTTAGGATAAACTTCATAACAAAAGAAATGACATCGATAAACTTCATAACATGAATTTGCATGTTATATAATGTCAAGATGTACTAAAATCTGTTTGTTCTAGAATGACACATAAGTCGAGATTTAAAAGCAATAGATGTAGCATTGGTATCTACAAATAATACAAACATAATGAATTGCTTTTCATCCATGTTAAGTTATGTGCACTAACCTTATCTTGATAGAATAATATTTGTAGTGTGGTGCTCAGCATTAGTAGTTTGCTCCCTCTGTAATGGAAAAGAATAACTAAATATTTTTGACACAAATCTGGTTTGAAAATCATGCCCATTCAATCATACCGTTACACAATTCAATTGATCAACCATGCTAAATTCTTCACTTCGAGGGTCACTATATACTCGCTATTGACCCTTGTACAAGATCAATAGATTTGCTCTGAGATAATGAGATTGAGATGTTATTCACATGACATGTGCCTCAATGACAAGCACAAGATCCTTGTACAGTGGATCTTGCTCTCCATAACTAATAGCATACCAACTTATAATTTGCACTATTTAACAATATGTGCGTGTGTGCGCGCCTATTTACTACACCCAGGTGTAGTTACACCTATCATATCTACCGTCCATCTTCATCAAGATACCACTCCATATTTTGGGTTAATGGGTTGGCTTTTTTTGGATTGCTTATCGGATGGACCCGTGTACAAGGCAATGAATTCGTTTACGCGTACAGACGCTGAGGCATTTAAGACTCTTTCTGCGTGTGAACGGTTAAGTGGTATGTGCCGGGTTTTGCGCATGAGGTAGGTATGAATTAGTTTTTGAATCAGCTCGCGGATATCTTGATCCGTTGTATGACGGTTGAACATACTTGTACGTGGAAATTAAGGTTGAACTGTAGTTATACCTGCCTAAAAGTTGGTGATAATATTATGTGAATACTTGTGATAGTTATGTGCTTGTATTGGGTTAAAAATTGTACGTTCTCTTCTAAGCGGTGTAGGTATTGTAGTAGTTGAGATTGGAACGAATTCTATCAGAGATACGTAATTTTTTTAAGGGAGGACTAGGAGATATTGTGTACTTATCTATTCGGTATCTACTAGGTGCGTCTTAAAATTATTTATTTCCAAGACTTCGAAATGGAAATTAATCGAAAGGATTTGGTAGTATGTCCCGTGATAAGCGTGAAAGTAATAGAATTGATTTGGTGCGTATCCTGCGCCGTAGTAATAGGCGTTGATATGCTGGGCAGCCATGGATGGTCACATCTGACATGGGAGTATGTCCCGTTTTTCCCCCAAAGCTTTTACGTATGGCTTGAATCCCAAAGTGATTATGGAGTATGGACGAGTTTTTGACATGGGAGTATGTCCCCTTTTTTCCCAAAGCTAATACGTATGGCTTGAATCTAAATGGAATGATATGAATGTAGGTATGTATGAAATATTCAGCAGAATTGATATAGCATAGTCTTCTTGAGTGTTTGTTAGTGCAATTTAATTGAGCTGCCGTCGGCAACGTCGACGGCGAGGAATGACTAGTACTTGTTTAGAGTTAAACTGTGATTATGGGAAATACTATTAGTTTATTTGTACATACTTCCATTCCATATTGTATTAATAGAGTCTTTCTATAATTGAGGTTATATTGGAGTATGGAGTATGTTATCTGTACGTGCATACTCCATTGTTATGTGTACATACTCCTTTTCTTTTGAACACGATACTACTTTACTGTATGTGTATGCAATGCATTTGCCATGTTGCATTGTGGATTATCAGTCAAGTATAGGTAGTATCGAGTATATTATGAAAAGCGTGAACGAAGTATGGAGTATATTTAAGAATTAGTGTAGTTCATAGGAAGTAACATCTAGTTTTAAAATAACTCATGACTGAATCATCCGTAATCCCATCCTGCTATTTGGTAGGTTGCGTGTACTCCGGGATACTTCTGGATGGAGAGCGAAAGTCACGCAGATACTCCCTTCCCAATGCCTAGACGGTTGCCAAAATTATGATATTACGTTTTGGATGTGGTGATTCAAAATACTAGATTGGATCAGGTTTCCTTAAACCCGTGTGTTCTAGCTCCATTAAACTCTGTCTGTAGCACGGATCTCCAAACATCATCAATGGTGGATGTCCCAGGTGTAACTACACCCGGGAGTAATTAGGATTTTCCTATATATATATATATATATATATATATATATATATATATATATATATATATATATATATATTTGTTGATCAACCAGATAACACACATGGCACCAATACTAATAGACCAGCATTCTCCATTAAAGAAGTGTTTGAGCATGCATGTATGACAAGACCCAGCAGTAGAGTGAACTGCCATGCAGATTCTTGCTGCCAATAACTAGAATGTGACAATGTGATAGACCTAGTTTAATACAACATAAGGGCATACAAGAGGTACTACATTATTCAGCTACAATTTAAAAGCCCAACAAGGCTGAGGTGACACCCATCAAAATTTACAAAATAGCAAGAATTTGCAAGACTACAAGATTACACATCTTAAAATCATGTTCATGCATCCAGACCAATGATAAAAAGATACACATCGTGATGAGGAAGTTGTCATTGTAGTAAGGCTCCATTCCAAATTTCTTGCCATAAATAATAATTGTTGGAGTCAAGGCAATAAACAATAAGTAAAAAAGTGGGTAAGACAAAATCCATGAGAAACTAACCTTCACCGAGTTACTAAGTTTCATGATGAGAACCTGTAGTAGGATCTACAGTTGTTCCCTCTATATCTCTTCTAACTCATGTTTGACTATAGTATAGTGGTAAGTTTCTTTTCCTCAGAATTTGGCATTTATTGTGAGATGAACTCAGATATTGGTTTCAAAACAAAATCACACTTTGATTTTCCTTTTTCGACAATGGTATTACCAAAACTTGAATGGCATATGAGAGGAAACCTTGTTTAGTTCAAGCACATCAAACTCTCTACAAATCTGCTGACATTTATATAGGATCCTTGCATAGTATAAATGCGACGCGACAATCAGGCTGATTACATATGTAGAGAGAATTAGGAGAGATCAGAATTAGCCATGATACCTAAACATTACTCCACCAAGTGCTATTGTCAAACCATTATTGTGGCAGAAGAAAATTTGTAGCCTAATTAGTTCAAATATCTAAAATATAAAGTATTAAAGGTCAAGTTTTCTAATTCTTTACACTTTGCTAAGGAATACTTTTGTACCAATATTCTAAATGTGTCTAATACAAAAGTAGAACATAAGTATGTTTGTTTTAACAATTAAATTTCCAATAAACTGGAGCGACAATATTCGGTATTTAAAAGTGAATGACTAGTATTATGTGTCCTATCTCGTCGAGTTAGCACTTTACTTGTTCTTCAGTCACTAGTGCTATATCTACACAAATTGGGGAAAATTAATTGTTCAATTGGAACTTTGGCAGCTAAACGTACCATAACAACTAACATCGACAATCATGTAATCCAATCAACCAATACGTTGTCTAGACATCTGGACCTCCTTATGAGCGGTAAAGGCACAACCTTGGCTTAATCCATCTTAAGAACACACGATTAGATATAAAACCTAAATCCACAACACATGAGATCTAGATGATATCTCAAACTTGGTTTAATCAATCTTAATAAAAAAAGAAATCAAATGCAAATACAAGGTATACACATGTTGGGAGAAAGAAAAACTAAATCCATAATTAACATGTGAGATCTAGAGGAATCCATCTAACAACGAAGGGAGAGATGAGGAGGAATCCATCTTACATGTTCACCATAGCGCCACCGCCTAGTCATGAGCCATCGCCGCTTGCCATGCCCCACGCGAGCCGTCATTGCAATAGAAAGAGGAAGGGGATGGGAAGAGAAGACGTCGAGGCCAGAGAGCGGGGGTGCGAAGAGACGGGGGAACCACCAGTTGCTTACGCGGAGTACTAGATGAGGTGGGTCAAACTGATCGATGCGGCGAGGTGTAGGTGTAGTGGGGGCGTGGGGCCGAACTGACTTCATGCGTTGCCGACCAATGGACTCTGGACTCTCTCAACGCATATATTCTTCGTTGCAAGATAAGCGTTGCTACATATATGTTCTTCTTGTAGTGAGTATCTCCAAATTCTTCTTAAGTAAGATACTTTCACTCAAAGTTAGGGGCTAGATGGCGATGATTAAATAATCTATAATAAATAGCTTGCTGCCTATAGCAGCTGTCAAAACATGAGCTAGTCAAAAAACTTCACATATACCCCTAGTCGAAGAAGAATATGCTTAGATCATATTGGGCATCTACCACCCCTATAGGAGATGTCTATGATCACATACGTGGGCCCAAATCTTCGACCAGAGAGCAAGTCTACTGTAATTGACCACGTACAATGGTAGATAAGGAAGCCATACATCCTTGTCTCACTAACATTACCGTGCATTTTTCTCCTCTATCTCTGACAATAACCATTCGTCACTTGCCCATGGAGTATATTTTGCTGACAACAACTGCTCCACGCATGCGGATGGCTAAAACAACGAGGCACCTCTTGACAGGTGCTATATGCCACCTCTTTAACGCTATTTAAGAATTACATCAGACGATAGAAAAGAGGAGAGACCACAATGCATTATTGACTTGTAACCTTAGACATCCCATTGTACTTGAATGTAAGACCACTATAGTAATGTTGTTATTCTCTTTAGAGACGACCCGAACCTATCTAAAGCTCCTGTCTCCTCCATGTAATCATATGTGTTGAGCCTCCTACACTTAATTCGTAAGATCGACAGTAATTTGTCAACAATTTTAGTATTTAAAGAATCGACAAGGCATTTGTGTTGTAGTTGTAACCTATGAGGATTACAAACTTAATATCAACAACTCAACTAAAATAATATTTCTATCTATTGTTGTATTCTATATTAGTCATAAACGAACTATGATAATCAACTAGTATATAAGACAAACATAAACAGTGCAGGAAACAAATTCCAATAGCTAATTAGTACCGTGGCCATTACAATTGTGCTAGTACCCGGCTAGTTAACCTAGAAACCGTCGCATATATTATTATTCTCTACGTCAACCCAAATTGTTAAATTATTAATCTAATTAAAATATAGTCTACTAAATTTGCATAAAAAGTCTTTAAAGTTAGATAGGGCAAGCTCACACCAAAATCCAACCTATGGAAATAGAAAAGAGAAAAACTAAAGAACACTACAGCCTTCAAACGGTATAGCATCCTTCTTGTTTCTCCCCCAACACTTTTCTCTTTCTCACTCTCACTTGATGGCGATGGAGCACGATGGCGGAGGTCTAGTGAAGGTTGACGGGAGTGCCATTGCCGCCGTCAAGTTCATCATGCCCCTTAGTTGTAGAGGGAGACCGGAGGGGTGGTGGGCGACGGTAAAGGGCGATGGGTGGCGGAGGAGGGTGGTGGGCGGTGCTAGAGGATGGCATGGTGAGGCGATAGTGTGGTGAATATTAGATTGGACAGGGTGAGTGGAGGAGGGAGAGACGGTGGTGCAGCGAGGCGGTAAGATCGCTACTAGGTGCCGATAGGGAAGGAGGGGTGAGGGAGACAAAAGAAGAGTACGGAGCTACAACTGGTGCCAAAGTAGATAAGAAGGGTGGTATGGAGAAGAGAGAGAATGAGGAGGAGGCCCAAGAGCAGAGGGGGGTGGAGCCAGCTTCCAATAGAAAACCCCTAAAGGCCCAGACAGAAGCAGGCCCGGACCCGTCCCACAGTTCCCCTCGGGTCCCCCGCGCCCTAAAATATCCCCAAACCCCACCTGCGCCCGCGCCCCCTCCCAAATCTCTCCACCCCGAGGCCGAAATCCCCAACCCCCCTCTCGCAGGCGAGCGCGACAGAATCCGAGCGCGGAGGCGGAGATGGAGTCGGACCAGGGCAAGCTCTTCATCGGCGGCATCTCGTGGGAGACGACGGAGGAGAAGCTGAGCGAGCACTTCTCCGCCTACGGCGAGGTCTCCCAGGCCGCCGTCATGCTCGACAAGCTCACCGGCCGCCCCCGCGGCTTCGGCTTCGTCGTCTTCGCCGACCCCGCCGCCGTGGACGCCGCGCTCCAAGAGCCCCACACCCTCGACGGCCGCACGGTACCGACGACCCCTCCCTCCCTTCGTCGTTTGTCCCCACCCACCCCAAACCCTAGCGGGATATTCGCGTGGAATATTCGCTTCGGTCGCGTTCTGATCTACCCCGCTGCCGCGGGCCTGGGGGCGTGCGTGTGCGCGACGAGGATTATCTCTCAAGTGCGGGCGTCTTTGTTGTGCTGTTTTGTCTCAGGTCGATGTGAAGCGGGCGCTGTCGCGGGAGGAGCAGCAGGCCGCAAAGGTGGCGAACCCTAGCGCGGGGAGGCATGCCGGTGGTGGCGGCGTTGGTGGTGGGGATGCGGGTGGTGCTCGGACGAAGAAGATCTTCGTGGGCGGGCTGCCCTCCAGTCTGACGGAGGATGAGTTCCGGCAATACTTCCAGACCTACGGGGTTGTCACTGATGTCGTCGTGATGTATGACCAGAACACACAGCGCCCCCGGGGGTTCGGGTTCATCACCTTTGACTCGGAGGATGCGGTTGACCGTGTGCTGCACAAGACCTTCCATGATCTGAGCGGGAAGATGGTGGAGGTGAAGCGCGCACTGCCTCGGGAGGCAAACCCTGGCTCTGGTGGCGGGCGTTCCATGGGGAGTGGGGGTTTTCATAGTAACAATGGCCCTAACTCCAATGCTGGCAGCTATGATGGCAGAGGTGATGCTAGCAGATATGGGCAGGCGCAGCAAGGTAGTGGTGGCTATCCAGCTTATGGTGCGGGAGGTTATAGTGCTGGTGCAACTGGATATGGATATGGACATGCTAACCCTGGAACTGCATATGGAAATTATGGGGCTGCAGGATATGGAGGTGTTCCTGCTGCGTATGGTGGGCCTTATGGCAATCCAAATGCAGCTGGTTCTGGTTACCAAGGTGGTCCTCCAGGCACAAATAGAGGACCTTGGGGCAGTCAAGCTCCGTCTGGTTACGGCACTGGGAGTTATGGTGGCAATGCAGGCTATGGTGCTTGGAACAGCTCTTCTGCTGGTGGCAATGCGCCCACTAGTCAGGCCCCTGGTGCAGCTGCAGGCTATGGGAACCAGGGTTATGGGTATGGTGGATATGGTGGAGATGGGTCGTATGGTAATCATGGAGGATATGGGGCTTATGGAGGGCGTGGAGGTGGTGCTGGCAATCCTGCTACTGGTGGAGCATCTGGGTATGGTGCTGGATATGGAAGTGGGAATGGCAACTCTGGATATCCGAATGCTTGGACTGATCCTTCACAAGGCGGAGGATTTGGGGGTTCAGTCAATGGAGCTTCTGATGGCCAATCAAATTATGGCAGCGGTTATGGTGGTGTGCAACCTAGGGTTGCTCAGTAAGAGAGGCCATTAGGCGTCGATGAAATCAACCAGCACATCTGCGCAGTCTTATGTATGATTGTGTTACTCTGGCGCCTCTGCTTGCTCTCGGCCTCCTGAAGATCGCCCATTTGCTGGTTAAATGAGTATTTCTCCGGGTTGGAATGCTTGAACCTTTTGTGGCTTACTACTAGAACTTCTAGTCGATAAGTTGCTATTATATGGAGTAGCAGTATCTTCAGAATGCTTTATTTTTAAGTTTAGCTTATCTTTCGGTGTGCTTTGTCATGAGTGGAGTTTCAGGTTGCTTTATCTCTAGTTTTAAAGCTAGAGTAGCATCACTGCTTATGGACAAAATTATCTAGTTGTACGTCTATTCTACAGAATCATATGTTTGTGTTTGACAGTAGTATTTATGCTGTACCTCTATTGTGCAGTTGTGCTAAATCTGAAATGTTATCTTTGGTGGTTGTGTTGATCTGTGGTGCTGTGCTTGCTTATCTGCTCTAGCTCACCTTGGAGTTAAGGCGTTATGACATATTATTCTTTAACATTGATGGCTTGCAACAGATGCCAATCCTGAAACTTCTAGGCAGTGATAGAGGTTTGATACCATAGCTGCTTCTAACAGTCTATGTTCAAGTGTAGTGCAAATGTGCAATTGTTTTTTATGTCACTGGTATGTTACATCCTTCGAGTATATGATGAAGCTACGAGTATGTTTCTGATATTTGGTATGTAGATGAATAAACAACATAGTAGAGGCAAACGATTAGCCCCTACCTCCTTTTGGCCTTAAATTTCAATATTATGTGAGCAGCAATAAGAGCTTATTAGCAGCAAGATGGTAGCGCCAGTTTCTAAGGTAGTATAGATACAGAGAAATCTGTGATGCTACTTGATGAATGATGCACAGGTAGAAACCGTAGAGTAAATAGCTGAGGCATTTGGCAAGTAAAATAATTGTCCTTCGTCCTACATTTCCTTTCTGTACAGGTTGCATGGGATGCTATTCCTTTTTAGAGCATGTCCAAGACGGGGCTCTTGAATCTGCCATCTGAAAAGGGCATACCACTGAATCTGCTGTCTGAAAAGGGTGAGGGAAATCCACTGATTTTGCTTGATGAGCTGATGAAAAGTTTCAATCTTGAAGCGTTGACACAGAATGCAAGCTACTAGCTTTTTAAATGCTTCATTTTCTACAGGATCTTGAGATATGCTACAAGATGGTGGTATGTGGAAACAAAGATTCGCTGTCTTTACGTTTCGTTTGGAAAATCTTTTTCACCGTGGTACTTGTCCTAGCGATTCTCTTGAGATGATACCTAGCTTTGCTCCTTGTAGATTTAGTAGTTAATATACTCTGGTCACAAAAAAAGTGAAAAACGTGTCACCAAATCACCATGGGACGCGCTCATTCAAACCTTGTCGATTTTGACCAGCAACATCTTCGTAAATGTCTAGATTGACCAAGTAATAAATAATTGATATGTAGTTTTTAATAAGAATACTTCGACAATGTTATATTTATTAACCTTTGCATAGATATACGATAAAACTAGTCGTGAAAGTTGCATCACAAACAAGCATAAAAAACACCATTGTAATGATTTTGGCATAATGTACTTTGCTGGCTTATTACTGAAGTCACTGCATTACGAGTTTTGTGCATGAGATCAGGCTTACACAGAATGTTTGGCATGATTCATTATTTATCTTTTTTTCTTTGTTTATTTTTTAGGTCTATGAGGATGATTTAATTTGTACCTACACACTATACCATGCAATATATAAGTTGGTTTAATAGATTTAGTATTCTGAATAAATGACTTTCAGACTGCTTATGCGCCCACATAAGTATCAGCGATTCGGTGGCAAGTTTACCGCTTCGCTATGCCTTGCTCAGCTGCTGATGTGGGGTATAATGGAGATGAATATAAAGTAGAAAATCAGTTTATGATTTATATACTTGTAGTGACATTGTAGCCTAGTTAATCAATTAAACTGTAGATTAAAATTTAATACATTACTTCCTCCATTTGTAATTAGTTGCCATTTTGGTCAATACTGCAGAGAACAAGGTGGCGTTTAATTGTGTCATCTGTGACATGTTTACCCCTCTTTAATGGAACCCCAACTACTCCATGAGTCCAACCATACGCTTCATTCAATCCTAATCCCAAGTCCCAACAACAGCGATGGCACCAGTGAGGGCAAGGACTGCATCGAGCTGTGCATGCTAGTACTAGTGGAGCTATTCGCAATTAGCCGTGGTTGCCTTGCCTGCTGGGCGGCCAAATGAGCCAGGCCTTAACGTGGGTGCGTGCAGCCGAGCAGCGAGCTGCGGCACGGCCGAGCAAAGCAGCACCAACGATCGAGCGAGGTGTTTTCTGTTAGTCGCTGGACTCTTGCTCTTGGTGATAGCAAGATCCTTACTCTCATGGAGAGGATGACACTAGGAGATGGGGCAAGTTTTCTTGTTTATTTCTCACACAATGCCATGCCAACTTTGAGGGTTGGGGATACAAATTATAGGTGAGAACCAGCCAAGCATATGCTACGATGCTATCCTAGATGCTGTCCTAAAGCGGTCAATATGCTGTCCTAAAGCAGATGCTGTCCTAAGCGAATCTTGTCCTAAAGCGAATCTTTGTCCTAAGCGAATCTTGTCCTAAAGCAAAGCAGATCTTTGTCCTAAAAGAATCTTTGTCCTAAAGCTGTCCTAAAAGCGGATCTGTCCTAAAGCAAAAGCAGATCTTTGTCCTAAGCGAATCTTTGTCCTAAAGCGGTCAAAAACAAAAACTACCACACCCCACAAAGACCACGATGCAGAGACTTATTCATCATTCTCCCTAAGTCTTGTGCGTCGTCTTGTGGGAGGGTTGAACTGACCTAATCTTGGAGCGAGCTCAAGGAACTTGATCCTTCCAAGAGGCTTGGTGAGCGATCCATAAGTCGATCCGTGGTGTTGATGTAGCTTGCCTTGATGCTTCCTTCATCCAGCGACCTCGGATGAAATGGTACTTCACCGGATGTGTTTGCTCGTTCATGAAAAGCGGGGTTCTTTGCGAGGCTAGAGCGGACTTGTCGCCCACCCTGAGCTCCAGCTGCTTGATGTCCTGCCGAGAGATCACCAAGCGATCGGCGAGCGAGTGCTCGAGTCGAGCGGTGGAAGCCGCTATGTACTCGGCCTCCGCACCGACAGGCCACCACCGCCGCTTGATCGATCGCCGATGAACGAGACACTTGCCGAGGAAGAAGAGAATCCGCTTGTGCTCTTCTTTGGTGTCAATGTCGCCGCGTGGTCACTTGTCGCATGCGCAAGCGAAGTGTGCGCGCGGGACACCTCGGGTAATGGAGGCCGTGGTCAAGGGTCCCCGCAGCGTAGCGGATGATCCTCTTCACGCCTGCCGATGCTCGTCGTCGGTCGTTGCATGAGCCGACTAACGAGCCGACGGAGAATGCCAAGTCCGTCGTGTGTGGGCGAGGTAGCGAAGGCTCCCCACAAGACGCGCGTGCTGCGTAGCGTCCACCTCCTCCGTCGTCTTTGTCGCGGCTCGCCTTGATCTCTCCATTGGAGTGAGCGGGTTGCGATCGGTGAGCCCAGCTAGCTCAACGACGCGCTTGGCGTGGCGATGCAGTCGGCGTGATCCGGAATCATCTGGTGCACCTCGATCCTAAGTAGAAGGAGAGACCCGGTCACTCATCCGGAAGGTGGCCTTCATCTCTTCCTTGAATGCCGCCACCTCGCATCCTTGGTGCCGTGATCACCAAGTCGTCGGCGTAGACACCCGCGCCAGGCGTTGCGCCTTTGCCCCCCGCCCAGCTGCGACCTCGTGTGCGCTCTGCTGGAACCCATTTGCTTGAGGTGGAGTCGACTTAGCGTTCCACGCCCTCGGTGCTGTCGCAAGCCATGAGGGCCTTGCGCAGCGAGCACCTGCCTCCTTGCCGGGATCGCAAATCCGCGGTGATGCACGTAGACCTCCTCCTTCAAGTCGCCGTTAAGAAATGCCGACTTGACATCCATGTGATGAACACGCCCGGCCTTCTGGGCGGCTAGCGCAGGAGGAGTCGCGACGGACTCCATCCGTGCGACGGGTGCGGCGTCATCGAAGTCGACCTCTCCTGCCGCACGAAGCCTCGTGCCACCAAGCGAGCCTTGTGCTTGCGATGGCGCGGCGGCCATCCCGCTTCGGCGAACACCCACTTAAGGGTGATCGCGCGGTGGCCGGCGGGAAGATCCGCCGGCTCCACGTCGGTTCCGCTCGGCGGCGTCCATCTCTCGCTTCATCGCGACACGCCACGCGCGTCTCCTCCGCCTCGGCGAAAGGAGGCGGGCTCGCCGTCATCGCATGCCAAGTGCGGCTCGCCTCGCGATCGCGCTGCGCCGATCCGAGGCAGGCGGCTCGCGAGATGTTGTCCATGGTGCGATAAGCGCGAGGCTCGTCGTCGTGGTAGGCGTCGACACGGTCCTCGTCGTGGGGCAATGAGTAGCGAACTCCACCATGCGCTCCTCATCGTGGGACCGGCTGTTGGGGCGATTCGGTGGTGTGGCGGCCGGTGCGGGAAGTGGTGGCCGGTGGTGAAGGGTGGGCGTGGCGGTGCGAAGGTGGTGGAGCACTCGCCGGGCGGTGGCGAGCAAGGTGTCGAGGTGGGCGAGCTCGGTGAAGACGCAGCCGCTAGCTCCCGCTCTCTCGAAGTGGGCGTAGTCGACAACAAAGTCCACGAGTCGAGGCGAACCATCGCCCACCGCCTTGTCCCACGTCGGCCTCGCCGCCGTCGAACACGGCGTCACGCGAGATGCGGGCCTTGTTGTGTAACAGGTCGAGGATGCGGTGAGCCGCCGAGCCCTCGCGTGGCCGATGAACACTCGAGTGCTCACGCCGTCGAGCTTGCCGATGTGGCCAAGCTCCTTGGCGAGCGTGAGGCGAAGACCCGCAAGTGGGAGACCGCGGCTTGCGCCCATGCCGAGCCTCGTGACGGCCCCTGCTGTCGAGCGCTTAGTAAGCGGCGGTTGAGGATGTAGATGGCGATCACCGCCTCTCCCGTAAGACACCGGCATCCCCTGCTCGCGAGGAGGGCGAGCCATCCCCACAACCGCCTCGTTGCGCGCTCGGCAGCGACGATTACTGCCGCGCGGGCATGCGGCGCGAGTAGTGGCGTGAATGCCCTCATCGGCAGACGACGCGGCCGGTCCGCCGTGAATTCGCGCGCCGTTGTGCGCAGGCGCAAAGACGCGCGCGACTGCGGCGCGCTCGCCTCCGCGGCGACTGCGTGCGCTGATGGCGTCGCAGCCTCTCCCTTGCTGCGAGGACCATCACCACATGTAGCGGGAGAGGTCGTGCGACAAGCGGCGGAAGTAGCGTCGTCTCCCGGTGTGGCGGTGTCGCCGCCACACAAGTCCCGTGCACGAGCTCGAGCCTCTCCTTGGCTCGGAAACTCGCTTCTTTGGGAAAGGGAGTCGCCTGCGCCGTCAACACGCAGACGTCGCAGAGCCGCTCCACATGGTCAAGGCACGGCGAGCCTCGCACCATTTCCGTGGCACCGAGCCGCCAGGGCCTCAGTGAAGGTGCCCAAAGCGCTCGTGCCATCGCCACGCCTCGTCGTCCGACGAGTGCGCGAGAGAGAGGTTGTGCCACTGCACGTGAAGAGTGTAGAGTCGATTTGCGCCTCGGTTACCTTGGCAAGGAGGCGGCGTCGAAGATCCCAAATCCGAAGCACCGTGCTCGATCTCGACACGCGAGCCGTTCTCATCCGGTATCCCAAGGTGATGTTGGAGTTCGCGGTCGGGGATGTAGTAGACGCCGCGGTGGCGGCCGGTGCTCGCCGATCTTGGCGGCGAAGGCAGCAGAGCCGGCGCCCTTGATCTCCACGGCGCGGCGCGCGCGAACTTGCGGTGCCTCGAGCGCTGAGTCGAGCTCGGAGAAGAACTCCGCCGCCGGTCATGTGGTGGGTGGCGCGGTGTCGAGCACCACCCGTCGGTCTTGTCATTGCGAATCGCCGCCGAGGAGGCGTGTGCTTTGGCTCGTCAAGGTGGAGGAGAGCCATCTGCGGCCGGTGCGCTGGAGGTAGTTCGATGCTCGCATGAGCAATGAACAGACCGGCCTCCTCCTCCTCCTCGCTTGCGCGACGTGGGCTCGCCGTCGTGGCCGTATCGACACTCCTTGGCCCAATGACCAAGCTTGCCGCGATTGTGGCAAGAGTCGTCTCGTCGCGCTTTGCTTGCCGACGCCGCCCCACTGGCGCCTTTGCGCGCTTGCGCGCTTGCCACTCTTGCGGCGCTTTGTCGTGGAAGAAGGCTCCCTTCTTCTTGTCACCTTGGCCGTGACCCACTGCTCCCGAGTGAGGAGGAGCTTCCGCCAATGGTGACGGGTCGAGAGGCTCTGTGGCTCATCGATGTCGGCGACCTTGAGGCGACCGCGCCTCCTCGATGGTCATCGTGGAAAGGTCAGCAGAGACCCGATCGAGCAAGCCATCCGCTTGTACTTCTCGGGGGACGCGGAAGAGCTTCTCCGCGCTCTCTCCTCGGCGTAGGTGTCGTCACCGAAGCGCACCAACAACGCAGCAGTGTTGAGGCGAGAGCAAAGTCATCAACGTCTTCACGGCTTGAAGGCGAGTTCTCCCGCTCCGCGCGTAGTGCTGCGGTGTAGACTTGCGCGCGCGCCGCTGCCGATGCGTCTTTGCGGCGATGGCGTCCCAAGCCTCTTTGGCGATCCGCTTGTTGGTAGCGAAGCGCATCTCGGCGGGGGCTGCGATGAGAGCATCCAACGCCCGTCGATCCTGGTCGAGTCGGCGTCGCCGTCATCGACCGCATCCCACATATGCCGCACTGGAGCTTCACCTCATCACCGCAGCCCGCTCGGCGTAGTTGGTCTTGGTGAGGTAGGCCACCGCCGCCGGGCCGGCGCCCCCGACGACAATGGGTACTCGTGGTGACCACGGTGCCGATCGGGGAGAGCGCGTTGCTGTGAAGGCGCGCTCTCCGTCGACCGTCGTTGCCGCCGTCGCGCGCCTCCTCGAGGCGCCGCGCCGTGCGCCTCGCCGAGAGCGCCGCCGCGCGTCCGCGCTGTCTGGCTGCCCGCGCGCGCGTGGCGTCTTGCGCGCCCATTGCGCCGTTCGCCTTGCGCGCCTCCTCTCCAGCGGTGAGGTCGCGTCGCATTGTCATCACGAGCCGGAGCCGCTTTATTCCGCCGTATGAGCTTTGACCTCGCTGCCGCCTGCGACGCTGCGCATCTGCCGCCGCCGCCGCCTCCGCTCCGCTCTGCCGCCGCAGCTCCGCCGCCGCCGGCCTTGGCGCCCTTTCGCCGCCGCGCGGTCTCTGCCGCGCCTTCGCTGCGCTGCTCTGCCGCGACGAGCTCGGCCGTCTGACGCCGCATGCTCGAGGCGGCCGAAGGCCGAGCGCGCCTGCGGACATGGCGCGCCATCGGGGCTGTTGCGTGGAGAGAGGGCTGCCGACGAGCAGCTGCCGTCTCGGAGAGGAGTGGCGGGACGGCCGAGGCTGCTGCTGCTCTCGGTGGGCTGCTGCGAGGCGGAGAAGGAGATGAGCGGGAGATGCTCGAGCACGAGGATACTAAGGCTCGATACCACTTGTTAGTTTGGACTCTTGCTCTTGGTGATAGCAAGATCCTTACTCTCATGGAGAGGATGACACTAGGAGATGTGGCAAGTTTTCTTGTTTATTTCTCACACAATGCCATGCCAACTTTGAGGGTTGGGGATACAAATTTATAGGTGAGAACCAGCCAAGCATATGCTACGATGCTATCCTAGATGCTGTCCTAAAGCGGTCAATATGCTGTCCTAAAGCAGATGCTGTCCTAAAAGCAGATGCTGTCCTAAAGCAAAAGCAGATGCTGTCCTAAAAGCAGATGCTGTCCTAAAGCTGTCCTAAAAGCAGATGCTGTCCTAAAGCAAAAGCAGATGCTGTCCTAAAAGCAGATGCTGTCCTAAAGCAGTCAAAAAACAAAAACTACCACAGCCCCACAAAGACCACAGTACAGAGACTTATTCATCATTTTCATCACCATGGCCAACGGCAAGGAGGAGCACAATGGCTCCAGAGTTGAGCTGGTCTTCTAGCTTTGCCGTATAGTTGTATTGGAGCTTAATATATTTGAGCGTGGGCAAGCACACTGATGAGTATATAGCCTAATAATGCAAGTATACGGGTGTGGAGTGGAATAGATGGAGGAGATGGTGGGAAATCTAAAAACTTTTTGGGTGGAGGGAAATTTGTATCAACTCATATTGGAAACAGTGAGCTGAATTAGAGTTATTGTATTTATACTAGCCAGCTGTTAATAGGGGCTATTTGGGAAAACACCGCCTTGAAAACCTAAAACAACATCTATTTGAGTACAAAAACCAGTTTCTACAACATCTAAAAACGAACGGAGAGAGTAACTTATAGTGCCTGTATTTATGGAAAGACACTCAGACATGCTCCATTGCTCTTTTTCCCTTTCCCCCTTTATTTGGTACATGTATATGTGAAATTTTTAGTGCGTAGAGGCTTCCTTTTGTTGCCGTAATGCACATAACACCTACATGGTGTGCTAAGGCATATTATACTAAAAAAGCTATACGTCTTGATATGGAAGCTTTGTGCTTTATTGATTTAGCATATATTCCATTCAATTGTACACAAGGAATTATCTGCTTTGTAATAGCTAGATTGCATAACACATTATCACTCCGTCTTTCCCTCTGCTTCTCAATATTGTGATTGCATAACACATTATCACTAAGTGGTATTAAAGAACAAAATAGTCACATGTCTTATGCCTGTTGGGAGTTCCCAAGTTTGTTTGAAGTAATACATATACTAGTATGGTTGTTGAACAGGAATTTGAATTTGAAGCCAAGTATGAACACTTTTGACACATGAAACAAGTGCCAAGAATGTGTGATGTATCACCTAAGAGTAAATTTATTACTGCTACACTAAAGGGCATAAACACCGGCCTTCTCAGGACCAGTATTGTCACCTAATTTATGAATCACAGATTTTTTATCATGTAGTATGTAGTAGGTAGTTACCGGGTTTTATAACACTGGGTACTCTAACTGAGTTTTGAGCATGGGAGGCCTTGCACGACCTGTAGTTTAGGGTCAGGCTTGGCTAGCTAACGTGTAGGCCCAAATACGGCTTCAGCAAAGCCTGGGTTAGGCAATTGAAGTAAACGTTGACAGGACTGATCCAACCTGTCCTGGCCAAGTATTACCTGCTAATGGATTTCTATTGTAGGGCTTGGGGAGAAGTCAAGAGCAGATTTGTTTTGGGAAGGAGGAGACTGCGGAAGTTTGTTGTTTTAAAATGCATTAAGATATTAGTTATTTAGTTATTATTTTTTTTTTTTTGCAAAAAGAGCCTAGTGGGTAGTGATATCTTTTCATTCTCTCTATTGTAGCCCATCACGAGAGATTCGTTAATGACAACTTTGTGTTGATGTAATTTCATGTGAACTAGCTACTGGATGATTGTTGTAGCTTGGTGTATGTGCAATGCTTAGACTTCAATATAAATTTTTGCAATGTTAATGACTTGATGCATCATCATAATATCATATAAGCATATTACTTATGAACATCAGGATTTGATGATTGTTGACTAGTGTTCAGCTGTATCTTGTACAAAATGACCTGGATATATGGAACTGGATTTGGATTTTATGGGCATAGTTGATGTTTGATTTCACACAATCTATGTCATTTCTTATGATGCATTGAGAAAACAACATTTTCTTTTGCATGTTTGCTTCAAAACCGGGCATTCAAGCTGATAACCCGGGAAAATAAATTAAAGTTGTCACCTAATTCCTGGATTTTTTTCCTCATAATTTTGCATTCATTTATTGTTATTTTTCCTTTCTAGTAATGGTAGTAAGAACAACACAGAATGTGACCTTAGCCATATACACAATTTGAAACTGGACAGAAGATACAACACATAGTTTATATTGGCTTTATTACTACAATAGGCTAAGCAACACAAGTTATTCAAGTCTTTATTTAGCAAATAAAGTCATCTGAGTCTTTATTTAGCAAATAAAGTCATCCAAACTTCCGTGATCTGTTTTTACACTTGAGTGTTTGAAAACTAGTCATCAATTTGGGTATCTTGGGGTAGTCATGGTATTAACCTTTTCGAATATCTTGTCTTGCATGATATCAACAAAACCAAATATGCCAAACCTCCAGGACTTGCAGCAAAACATGATGGTCTGGTATGTCCAAAATCCAGAGATGACTCCGGCTGCCTTGCTATAATAGTATGACCACTGTGACTTGTGTCCGGGGTTGTCACTGTATATCATCGCCGGAGAGGTGCAGTGATCCAAGGTACATCAGGCTGGATATGCTTGGTGGAATGTGCACACATAGTTCATTACATGACAGGTTGAGAGATTCTAGTGATGTCAAATTGCCAATATTCTTGGGAATGCCATCTGACAGATGATTTCTTGACAAGTTCAGTAACATGATGTCTTGGAGGTTAGTTGGCTCTTCTGGGATCTCATTGGAAAGTGAATTGTGTGATAAATCAATTCCCACCAAACCAAATTTGGATTTATTTTCTCGAAATGCTGATCCCCATTCTTCCAGACAAACTGTACTTCGTGATTCCTGATAGTACAAATAGCCAGGTTCTCCATAAGTGAAGTGCGACTTGTTTTGTTGTCATGGAAGAAAGGTTTGCAAGACTTTATTGATATTGTGCCTGTCATGTTGTTATGATAAGAATCCAGGATCCGTAGTTTAGAAAGCTGTGATATTTTGGAAGGTATGCTACCATCAAACATATTTAATTGCAATTGGAGTATTCTTAACTGTGGACAATCATCCTAGTAACTACAAATATCTGTATGGACGAACTGCCACCGGTTCTGCACCCTGGTGAAGTCGAATCTGGTTATCGCAGGGCCATGATGGCGGTAAGCCTGTAGGTTTGGCGAAATGGTCTTCAAATTCACTGAGTAATGCGGTGAGGAGGACCTCCTTGGAGCTGGTGACCGCCCAAACTGCTGCCGGTGCTACCATACCCTCCCAAGAGATGTGTCAGCCCTCCCGCCAGAAGGACATGCGCAAGGTGTTGGAAGTCTCAGAGGATTGGTCCCAGGCTGTGAAGCCATTGAACACCGAGCACAATGTCGAAGCCTCCCAGAGGAATAGCGAGGGCATCCATGGTGAATATTTTGCCAGCTACTTGGAACTGAAGATGCCATGTTGCACCCCCACATGCGACCTTGTCCCTATTAGCCACTTTGACGCGAAGACTGGGACGAGCCTCTAGTGTCACGCCTATCTGCGGAATAAGTTCTTCATTGATGAAATTATGAATGGAGCCGGTGTCCAAGAGCGCCAGGAAATCCTTGTGCCCACCGTGACCTTGATATGCATTGTTTCCGTGGCTTGAATACTCCATATTCCTATCAACGCATGGAGAGAGAGTGGGAGTTGTCGCTTCCTCCAGTGCCGCAAACTCTTCGTCGTCGGTGACCTCAATGTAGAACAGCTGCTGACATCGATGACAACGGACATATTGCTCACCACAGTTGAAACAGAGCCCTTGTTTGCGTCGGTCGGCCATCTTAGTGGGGCTTAGTCGGTGGAGTGGTTAGTCGGGCTGTGGTGGTCGATAGGGGTGCACTGCCGGGAGCTGGTAGGCGTAGTGCAGACAGAGTGGGCTTGGAC
This sequence comes from Dendrocalamus sinicus, assembly GCA_036346575.1. Classification (NCBI taxonomy): domain Eukaryota; kingdom Viridiplantae; phylum Streptophyta; class Magnoliopsida; order Poales; family Poaceae; genus Dendrocalamus; species Dendrocalamus sinicus. Next base: position 15,994,520 of record CM070670.1, read on the forward strand.
GGCCGCTGTTCGCCTGTAGGTCATAGAGGCGGTCGGCCGCTGCCTACTGGTGTGGACAAAGGTGCGGATTGGCTGCACCACTCATACGCCCGCACAAGACTGATTGCCATCTGGAGATCAGGCGGATTTTGGAGCTCGATGTCCACGCAGAGCTGCTCTGGAAGGCCAGTCGTGAACAATTGTATCTGATGGAGGGGGTGTAAGGCCTCTGCTCTGCATAATAACTCTAAAAAACCGATCGATATAATCTTGGATTGTATCAGGGAAGTGTAGCTGAGCCAATGCTCCAAGTGGATTGCTGCAGAGGGGTGGTCCAAAACGGCGATCACACGGTCTTCGAAGCGCGGCTAGGTTGGTTGCCCGAAATCACGTTCCAGTTGAAAATACCAATATTGAGCAATCCCTGTGAGGTGATAAGAAGCTAGCCAGACCTTGTCGACTTCGTCGGTTCGCTGCCTGTGAAAAATTATTCACACCAGTTGATCCAAATGAGAGGATCATCCTCCATCATATACGAGAAATTCCAACCGATGGTATTGTGGAGCCCCGTAGGATAAACTGCTTGAGGGCATTTGATATCCGTTGTGAGGAATCATCATTGGTTGATGGATGTCGGCGGAGGGCATGACCGGAACTTGCAGCGGCCCGGAAGAGACTAAGGATTGTCCTAGGTGAGTTGGCAGCGCCTGCTGTTGCACGCCCGACGGAGGTTGTAGGGGACTGGGTAATTCGGACGCAGGTTGCTTTTCCACCGTCGTGAGGCGAGTAGCAACGTCGCCCAACTGTTGGCTCTGCCTACCATCTGAATTGTCAACATCTAAAGGGATTTGAGGATTTGTGCCGTCGAGACTTCCTCTGTTTCTTCCGATGCTGCCATGGTGTCTACCGGTACAAGCTTTGATTCCAAATTGGTACCGCCCAGGGACCTCAACGCGCAGCTGTGCACCACGGGAGGTCTTGGCCGGACGGAACGACGCCTAGGAGCCGTAGCGGCGCTGTTGCCGACAAGGAGATGAGAAACGGGAAGAACAGGGGAATCGGGAAGAGGACTTTTATTGTCTTGCTGCCGATACAATAGCTAGGCATCCTACTTATATATACAATCTAAATAAGGCAATCTGACATCTATTCAAAGCTAATACTTATCTCAAGGTGATATCGCAGGAATACAAGATGGATTCGGACTCTTTGCCGACTGGGACTTGGTGCTGACTTAATCTTCACATGGATTGTGCCGGGTGAGTCGCCTGCCTCTTCTTGCGCCTCTGATAAGCGATTCCCCACATTACACATCCCAAACTCCAATCCTGGAGGGGATGTTGCCAATGACCCTATTGCCTCTAAGATAAAGCGGCTGTGGGCTTTTTTTTCTTGTAGAACTAAAGGAAAACTACTTGTGAGATTGTTGTTGCCTATGTGCAGAGATTGAACAGGAATAGTGCTGCATTGAGTCAGGGAGCTCACCTTGGAGGAAGTTATTTGACAAATCCATGAATTCTGAAGTTTGCAAACACCACCAGCACTCGGAGCTGTCCGGTTAGCTTATTTTTGGAAAGGTCTGGGATCTCCAAAGATGCCAACGTAGAAAACAATTTAGGTATGGTTCCATCAAGATGATTGCTGGACAAATCATGGTACGAGGCATTGTAGCACCGCTGGTCTTTCAGCGGAGAGATGCGGAAGATCAGGTCAGATATCTTACCAATAAGATTTGTTCTTGACCTGGTCCCAAACTAATTAGTTTAGAATTGTTAGTCAGTGTTTGGGGCATTAGCCTGACAAATGAGTGAAACTCTTTAAGTAAAAAATAATTATTTGATGCAAGGACATCTTTCAATCACTTTCACATCGAGTCGATCCAAATTGAATTTGCATTTACCTTGTCCTAGTTGCTTTTCTCAATCAGGTCTTCATCTCTTACTGTCCAAACTATCCCTTTTTTCCAGGGAACTTGTATTTCACATGGCAAGGTCAAGTCAATTGCATCTAATCGACACACTGGCTTCTGAGTTAGCTTAAGAGTTTGTTCCAAAGGGCTTGCGTTTGAAAATCAGCAGCAGCTATCAAGCTAGCTTTGTGTCGATACCGTCTCAATCAGTGTATATTAATGATGAAACTCAAGTTGTCTGTCCAATTGTATTAAGACCTGCCCTTGATCTAGTACATTTGGCATTTGATAATGAGCCTGTTCTTTTTAGCTGGAGCTTATGGCTTTTGGTTGCAGCTTGTGGCTTTTGGGCTATTTGTGCGAGAGATTACAAAGTAACAGGCTCACATGCGGTTTTGGTCGATATAAATGAAGTCAGTACAGTATATACTATAATTATATAGTAGATCCTATCTTGAAAAGATACTTCGTTTAAAAGTTAGTTACTGTAGAAAAACCGAAAAACAGTTTTTAGAAATAAAAAAGAACATGCCCTGAGTTCCTGTGATGGTTGCATCTTTTGTCCTTTCTGTCACCTATGCTGATCTATTTCCTGAAGTGCCATTATCGAACAAGTTTTGCGCTGCAAGTTGAGTTCTTTGCTCTGGTTCGTCCTCACCCTAGATCAGTGGAAGACTGGAAGATATTGTAGTCCATTGTGAATGCTTTGTGAGGTTGATTGGGTTTTTCACTTACTCTTCCTGAATTATCAGGAGCTCATCAGGCCAGGAAATTAATTTGCATCGGCATAATTTACCAGTTGCATTTCATATATTGTCAGTTTGTCACTACCCTGCTCGCTACTACAAATGTATAGTGCTCTTCTCTGCATAGGCATCATTTATGCATGTGTAACTTGGACATACATCTAAATCACTCATTACAATGCAGGATTGCACTTCATACTTTTTGCGCGCGGTGGGCTGCAAATGTACTAGATGTGCCCTCACCTGATTTTTCTTTTTCTTAGGCATAACCGCATGTCATATTTTTATCCATTAGATCAATATCCAACAGCTAACATCTGTTGAGAAACTGGGTCCAGGACCAGGAGTCCTGGCCCAATATAGGCACCCCACCGTAGATTATAAATAGAGAGCCATACCCTCTCATTGTGTACATCTGAAGCAATTGAAAGCAATAAAGAATACCAGGAGTTCTCTTTATCCCTCTGTATTCAATCTATTGTTCTGTGATTTTGTGATTGATTCGTTCTTGTTCTAAGTAGAGGAATCAATCGGACTGGTCGTCAGCGACGGTTCCTCAACATGTTATCAGCACGACTTTGCTCCGGTGAACGAAGGTACTCATCGAAGCACAGATTGAATTTTCTAGATCACTTTTGAATCTGTATTTTCTTTTCACGTTCTAGATTGAATCTTTACGGTGCAAATCTGCCCTAATTTACCGCAAGCAGACCTGAAGTTGCCGGCACAATGTCGATCGGTAAATTGCGAAACGGGTAGATGTTGATTGCACTGTAGATCAGAAACGGAAAATCTGTATGTTTTCTGTTCTGGTATTGCATCTTTTCTGCACAGCCATTGCATAAAATATAAGGGGGGTGGGGGGGTGGGGGAGATCGAGGTGTGGCCGCGCCCGCATGCGCGCCGCCGGCCAGTAGCCGGCACCATCGCCTGAACCGGTGCTGCCCCACAGGACTGTCGCCGTCGGCCTGTAGATCGACCGCCGCCGCCCATGTGTAGCGCCCGCACGCGTGTCGCCGAGGGCTGTCGCTTGAAATGCCGTGTTGACCTGCCGGCCTGAAGCCGGCCGCCCTCGCCGATGGCTCTACCTCCCTGCCCGGTCGCCCGCATGCTGCCGCACTCGGCCGATCGAAGACGCTGCCCGAAGCACTGCCGCCGGCCCGACTTCTCCCCGTGTGCGCCGTCGCGCCGCCGCCGCGTGTAGGAGACATGCGGCGCCACCGCCAACGACCTTGGGTCCACCGCGCCCGCACGCGTGGGTACACCGCCGCCCGAAGTGGTTGCGCCGCCTCCCCGTTGGCTCCTCCGCCTTGGCTCACCGGTTGGCCGCCGCACGACACCCGACCGCCTCGCCGCATAACCCGCTTCACCGGCGGCTGCGCACGGCCACGACCCGCGGCCGTTCGCTCCACCGCCGTGGCGCGCTTCGCCGCTTCGGCCGTAGCCGTCGGCCCCTCCGCCTCGCTTCGGTCGCCGCCCGACGGCACTGGCGCCGCGGCTGGCCTCATCGCGGCGTAGCCGCCGGCGTCTCGCCGCGCCGCCGAGCACGCGCCGCGCCTCGGCCTCGGCGCTGCGCGCGCGGCGACGCCATCGCCGGCCGCCCACCGCTGCTCGCCCTTGCCCAGACGGGCGAGTGTGCGCCGCCACTAGGAGCACGGGGTAGGGAAACCCTACCTCTCGCTATTGTACCGGCCGAATGGGCTACATGGGCCGGGGAGGCAAATCAGGCCAGTTGAGGAAGTTGGGCCGAGTAGGCCCAATTCAGTCCGAAAAAGGGGGGCTGGTGGGGGTTGGCCGGTTTTCAGAAAAACCCCATAAGAATGAAAATTACCGAAAAGGCCCTAAAATTTGCGTATAAGTCCTGGATTTTGCTGTAAAGGTCTCGTAGTTCCAAAAATTACATATAAGCCCTCAAATTTACGAGTGGGTCCAAAATTTTGCAGAAAACCCCTTGATAAATCAGAAAATTGCGTGAATTTTTCTCTGAACTGAAAATTTGCGCAGAAACCCTCTGGAATTGCAGAATTTGCTGAAAATTCATATTCTTGCATAAAAGGGTCTCGAGAATCCGAATTATGAATTATTTTTAGCATTTGAAGATTATTTATTTCTGCCATTATTATTCTATGTATTTTCTGTATTTATTTACTTTTTTTTGGTTGATTGTAATTGTTTAAATTGCTTTCAATCAATGAAATTAGCAGTAAAATTATAGAAAATGCACAGAAAATTATGAAACATTATGGGAACCTATTGTACCACTTTATTTGCTTGTAGTAAATTTTCCATGCTTGTTTACCTGAAGTAAACTTATTTTTATTCCATTCATAAACATGTAGATGACTGGAATCATGAACCGTGAGTTCGAGGAGCTGGCCCAGCATGGCCAAAACTATCTGACATGGGCATCCGATGTCGAGATTGTGCTTAGAGCCAGGAAGCTATGCGCGTCTATTGGGATTGGCGGACAGAAAGACGCCCGACCCACATCTGAGGAGAATGATCAGGCACTTCATTTTCTCAGGCACCACCTCTGCCCGACTCTCAAGAATGAGTATATGGCGGAAAGAAACGCGCTAGCACTTTGGACCGCACTCAAGAAGCGGTTTGAGAGGCTCAAGTACACCATACTGAGCAGGAGTGGATCATACTGAGGTTCACCGACTTTAAGACGGTCGGGGATTACAATTCTTCCTTACACAGGATTTGTACCAATCTTCAGCTCTGTGGCAAGCAGATCACAGATGAGCAGAATATCGAGAAGACTCTGTCCACCTTTCACCCCAGTGCTGTACAGACTGCCCGCAATTATCGTCAAGACGGCTACAAGGAGTACGCCGAATTGATTGATATGATCCAGGTGGCAGAGGCTCAGGACAAACTTCTCCGCAAGAATTACGTCTCGTAGCCACCAGGCAGCTCCGCTAGCCGTGAAGCCAACGCTAGCAGCTACAAGGTGCGAAAGCCCTTGATGAAGAGAAGGGGTAGGAAGGGTAAGATCATGCCCAAAAGGGCAAGTCAGATGTTCCAAATGACAAAAAGGCTAAAAAGAGTGGTAAGACCTATGGCCAGCAGAACCAGGGTTGCTACAAGTGTGGCAAGTGGGGGCATTGGTCGCGGATATGCAAAGAACCGTAATATGTCATTGATGCCCACCAAGCTCAAAAGAAGAATGGCAAAGGGCAGCCTGAAGCTTACTTTGCAGCAGTCGAGGGGGAGCATGTTGAGTAGCTGCCTGAGTTGATGGATGTTGAACCCATCCAAGCAGCAGCACTCTCCTATGACTTAGAGGCAGCCACAGCCATGATCTCTCTTGAAGAGAACATCACTCCTGAAAAGATAGCCAAAGAAGTTGATGATTTTCTAGTTAATTCCGTCTGATGCACAGAATGCATAAGACGTTAATTGACATTTATTTTGTGTTAAATGGACAAGTTTAGAACTTGCATGGTTGGTGCTTTAGGATTTTGTTTTCTCATAATGGTTGGATGATTTTGGAATAAAACATTCATTTATTCAGTTTATAATGGCATTATATGTTCTGATATTGGCGTATTTTATTTATGTGTTGAATGCCTTCTAATACATGTTAATTAAATACGTTATATTAGAACATGTGTGGCGCCCTATAGAGGAAGTATGCCTTGCCGACAGCGGCACAACGAATACCATCTTGAGAGAGACTAAATATTTTCAGTTGATCCGTAAGAGCACCGGTAGCCTTACGACAATCGCCGGAAGCGATGCATGTATAATTGGTTTCGGAAGAGCCACAATTATACTTCCAATGGGCACAACTTTGGTTATTGAAAAAGCCTTATTGTACCCAGAATCGACTAGAACATTCCTAAGTTTTAAGGATATTCGCGCCAATGGTGTCCATGTTGAGACTGACGACGAGTACGGTAAAGAATACTTGCTCATCACGAAGCGCGAAGAGAATGGCAAAAGGGTACTAGAAAAACTTCCTTCACTTGAAACTAGGCTATATTATACCAGCATTAAGACGCCTGCAGCGTACACTGTTCTGAAGACAGTATTTAGAAGCTCTGAACTCTTTTGTCTCTGGCATGACAGATTAGGCCACCCAGGTCTTAGGATGACGAGAAACATAATAAACAACTCTCATGGGCATAATATTAGTGTGAAGAATTTCCCGAATCATGAAGATTTTGTGTGCCCTGCATGTGCCACCGGAAAACTAATTACTAGACCCTCCACTTTAAAAGTGAAGGATGAAGTCCCTGTATTCCTGTAACGCATCCAGGGAGACATTTGCGGTCCTATTCAGCCCGTCTCAGGGCCGTTTAAGTATTTCATGGTGCTCATTGACGCTTCCTCGAAGTGGTCGTATGTGGGTTTGTTGTCCACAAGAAACCACTCCTTTGCAAAATTGATCTCGCAGATTATTCACATCAGAAATGTGTTTCCTGATCATCACATCAAGTCCATCAGAATGGACAATGCCGGCGAATTTACTTCAAAGGCATTTGATGATTATTGCATGGCGATGGGAATTGCAGTTGAGCATTTGGTACCGCATATCCATACCCAGAATGGTTTGGCAGAGGCTTTAATTAAAAGAATTAAATTTATTGCCCGAGCCCTCTTGCATAAAAGTAATTTGCCAGCTACATGTTGGGGACACGCAATCCTTCATGCAGCGAATCGCATCAACCTTAGACCTTCGGCCTACAACATCCATTCACCAATGCAACTAGCGTAAGAGTCACCACCGAAAATTTCTCATCTTAGGAGATTTAGATGCAAGGTTTATATACTGATACCGCCTCCGCAGCGTACTGCAATGGGCCCACTCCGTAGACCGGGATATACGTTGGTTATGAGACTGCATCCATAATCAGGTATTTGGAACCCATGTCGGGAGATTTGCATGCTGCCCGCTTCGCTGATTGCATTTTTGATGAGGATAATTTCCCGTCATTAGGGGGAGAAAATCAACCCATTGATGAAAAATACCGGGAAATTACGTGGGAAGCCACGGGAATTCATGCACATGATCCGCGCACTAGTGAAACTGAAAAAGAGGTCCAGAAGATCATCGACTTGCAAGTATTAGCAAACCAACTGTCTGATCACTTTAGTGATTTGAAGAGCGTGATTAAGTCGCATGTGCCTGCACGCAATGCACCGGAGAGGGTTGAAATACCAAAGAAAATTGAAGGTATCCCTAATCCTGTCCAGAGGCCTCAGAACAAAAAGACAAGAACTCCGGCTCATCGAGTCCAAAGTAACCAGGGATGCCCGGCGAAAAAGGATAAGAGAGATTTATCACAGCCGATCATTGAAGTTCCCCAAAACAAGAAGGGGAGCCAGTTGAGACCTGGCACAAGTATGACACCTTCCGAAAAAGGCATACCGGATCTGAATATCCCCATCGGCATGGATGTGTGCGCACACATCGGAGCCGAAAAACTAAAGGGACTTGCCACCGCAATTGAAAGAAGCGATGCGCAAGGTGAAGCTCCAGAAGAAGCAACTCATGAAGAAATAGCTATAAATTACGTGCACACGGGAGAGTCTCTGAATAGGACAACAACCAATATCAATATCTACTTCGCAAAGAAAACTGCCACAATCATCGATCTTGATCCCGAGCCTGCATCGCTCGCTGAATGTAAGAAAAGATCAAATTGGGAAGATTGGAAGAAGGCAATAGCGACTGAATTGCTATCTCTGACCAAAAGAGAGGTGTTTGGGCCCGTATACCGTACACCTCCCCATGTACACTCTGTTGGGCACAAGTGGGTATTTGTTCGAAAGAGAAATGAAAGAAATGAAGTAGTGAGATACAAAGCAAGGCTGGTAGCGCAAGGTTTCACTCAACGTCCTGGAGTTGATTATGAAGAAACCTACTCCCCAGTCATGAGTGGAATCACCTTTAGATATTTGATCTCAATGGCAGTGAACTTGAACCTAGAAATGAAATTGATGGATGTTGTGACTCCATACCTTTACGGTAACTTGGATTCGGAAATCCATATGAGAGTCCCTGAAGGAATCCCTCTCTTGAACCAAGACAGAGCACATAGAAATCTGTACAGTGTGAAACTCAGAAAGTCACTGTATGGACTGAAAGAATTTGGAAGAATGTGGTATAATCTCTTAAGCGACTTTCTATTCAAGAAAGGCTACACGAACAATGAAGACTGTCCTTGTGTATTTATACGGCGATCCCAGAAAGGATTCTGTATAATATCTGTGTATTTAGATGATCTGAACATCACCGGGATAGCCGAAGATATAAAAGAAGTAAGCTCCTACTTGGAGTCAGAATTTGAAATGAAAGATTTGGGCAAGACTAAGTTTTGCTTAGGCCTGCAGCTTGAGCATATCCCTGAAGGAATCTTGGTACATCAGTCGACCTACACTCAGAAGGTGCTTGAAAGGTTTGGCTTCGAGAAGGCATTTCCCTCGAAAGTACCGATAATCGGGAGGTCTTTACAACAAGAAAAAGATCCTTTCTAACCTAGGGAAGAGGGGGAGGAAGTCCTAGGACCGGAATTCCCATACTTGAGTGCAGTGAGAGTACTCATGTACTTAGCAAACTGCACTAGTCCGGACATTGTATTTACCGTGGACCTGTTGGCAAGGTACAGTGCAGAGCCCACCAAAAGGCATTGGCAGAACATAAAGGACATCTTCCGATACCTCCAAGAAAGCAAGGACCTTGGATTGTTTTACAGAAAGAATCAAGATCTGAACTTGATTGGCTATGCAAATGCTGGGTACCTGTCGGACCCACATACCGCAAAGTCACAAACATGCTATGTATTCCTGTGTGGTGGAACTGCAATTTCATGGAAATCGTCTAAGCAAAACCTTGTAGCTACTTCGACGAACCACTCAGAAATTATAGCACTGTATGAAGCTGCACGAGAGTGCGCTTGGCTCCGCCGAATGGTTCACCACATTTAGCAGTCATGTAGGATGAACATTGTGCAAACCCCCACAATTATCTATGAAGATAATGTCGCTTACGTTGCACAAGTACAAACGGGCTATGTGAAGAGTCATCTCACAAAGCATATCAACCCCAAGTTCTTCTATGCACATGAATTGCAAAAGATGGACGAGATTAAAGTACTGCATACTAAGTCATGTGAAAATCTCATAGATTTATTCACTAAGTCACTCCCCGCATCTAGCTTTGAAAGGTGCGTGCATGGTATTGGAATGATGAGATTTAGAGAAGTGCAGAATTCTGGGGGAGAATTCTCACAAGCCCACTAAGGCCGTGTTTGGAACCGCTTATCTGAGAATTAATTTTAATCTGATCAGGATTTTCTGATAAGCTGCGATCTAAAGAATCTGCTGTCTAAACAATCGAGAGTGTTTGGCAATCCTGATTATTCAACCCATAGATTGTTTGTCCTGAGTGTAAAATGACATGTATGCCCTTGAGGCTAATGACATCTCATTTGTTGACTGAATACGAGCTGAAAACAATTATGATACTAATTTTTTTGTTTCCATGATAGAAACATGCACAAGGTTGACATTTTCAAATTAAGAAGCATGCACAAGGTTGACATTTTCAAATTAAGAAGCATGCACAAGGTTGACATTTTCAAATTAAGAAGCATGCACAAGGTTGACATTTATGAGCCAATGCTACTAGGTTAGTGAGCACAAGAGTTGAAGTTTTCAAGTTCCAACTTTACATCCCTACAGCTGCAATTGTAATAAGGCACCACAAACAACTGTTCAAACTTATTACATATGCTACTTTGCTAAACATTGCGTGTAGATCAGCACTATACGATACCTCAGAAGTTAAAGACCGCTCGTTATTGTGTGAGACGTCACAAATTCGGTGTGAGACGTCACAAATTCGACTCTAGAACAGACTAGCCAGGTGTTAGCTACGGCTGGGCATCTCCAGGAATGCAGAACACAAACGGCTGTGTGCACCAGCACTAGCTAGGTGTTAGCTACGGCTGGGCATCTCCATCTACAATCCATCCATTCGCAATACAAATCAAATCTACAATCCATACATCACACAAATCTACAATACAAATCAAATCTACAATCCATACAATCCATACCTGAACCAGCACGAGGACGGTGGGGAGCGTGGAGGAAGCGGGACGCCTTCGGGGAGCTCGACGGGGGAGCACAAAGGAGCTGGCCTCCACCTTCGGTTCGCCTCCGGTTGCGCGGGGAAGATGATGGGGAGCCGGGAAGCGGCGGGAAGACGGCGGCGGCGAGGCGCGGAGCGCCGACGAGCCGCGCCGCAGCGGGCGGGAGCGGCGCCGCGAACCGAGCAAGCGGTGGCGGCGGAAACCTAGCGCGCCGCGCGCGCGGACGGAGCACAAAGGGAGCCGGCCTCCACCGACCGAATAGCCGGGTCGCCTCCGGTTGCGCGGGGAAGATGACGGGGTTGCGGAGGGGGAGCGGAGGGGCGAGCGGACGGTGGAGCCGACGGGGGAGCGGAGGAGGGAGCGGAGGAGCGAGAGGCGAGCGGGCGGGAGCGGAGGGAGCGGGCGAGGCGGAGGAGGAGGCGGAGGGGGAGAGGAGGAGGAGCGGAGGGGGGGCGGACGGGCGGCGACGGGGAGCGGAGGGGCGGAGGAGGAGGAGGGAGCGGAGGGGAGCGAGGGAAGCGGAGCGGAGCGAGCGGACGGGGGAGCGGAGGGAGCGGCGCGGCGAACCGAGGCGGTGGCGGTGGGGAAACTACGCGACCGCGAGCGGACGGGGGAGCGGAGGGGCAACGGGTGGAAATAAACTCGCGGTGTGGAAATCGCGGTGGGGAAGCTGCGGTACAGACAACGCGGTTGTAGTTCAATTGGGATTCTTTTGACCTCTCGATTTCTAGATAATCTTAAAACAATCAAGGGTGTTTGGGTGGGATTCTCGATTATTTTCACCTATAATCGGATTTTAAGCTGAAACAAACACGCCCTAATAAATCTTGATCATGAAGATTAAGTACCCAAAGAATGAAGTCCTGAAGACCAAATGAAATTGGGTGAATTATACTCTTTTTCCCTTGACGAGTTTTCCATGAAGTTTCTCGACCAAGGTTTTTTAATGAGGCAATTCGTGCATCGTAGCATCACATGTATCATGTGCTCTTTCTCCAAATTTTTTTCACTAGGTTTTTATGGAGTTTTAGTGAGGCATGAACATGCTGGGTGAGTGTCCAAGGGGGAGTGTTGAGAAGCTGGGCTCAGGACTAAGAGTCCTGGCCCAATATGGGCACCCCACCGTAGACTATAAATAGAGAGCCATACCCTCTCATTATGTACACCTGAAGTAATTGAAAGCAATAAAGAATACCAGGAGTTCTCTCTATACCTCTGTGTTCAATCTATTGTTCTGTGATTCTGTGATTGATTCGTTCTTGTTCTAAGCAGAGGAATCGATCGGACTGGTCGCCAGTGACGGTTCCTCAACAACATCTACTGCTCGTTGCAAGTCCAACGGACCACAAAAACTTTAACTTCCGTTTAAAAAACAATTCAGGCAACTTACAGATAGCAAGGAAGAAACTGCCATTGGGGGGGGGGGCTCACGTGAGGCTCCTCTCCATCCGTTGTCGTCCCCGCCTGCCCCCGGGAGAAAAGCGCTTTCAGGTAACAAAACCGATAAAGAATTTCGGCAAAGCTGCAAGCCTGCCACTAGCAAGCTAGCTTATGGCAAAAGGGCAGGATCAAAAGTGCTCACGCTTATTGGATTTTATACAGGCAGAGTTATAGGGAAAATTTATTTATTTACCACCCTTATGACTCGGGTGGCAACAGATTTGCCACCCGGATCCATTGTCAATGACTCAGGTGACCCCATATATAAGTGACAGAGTCTCAATGTCAATCTTAAGAGTGGCAAAAAATTGAATCTCCCTCCATACACTGAAAATCATAAGTGCACTGGCTGCCACTGTAGCAAATAATCCTGACTTGGTGAATTGGTCGAGTGCTTTGGCTTGGCTGAACCAAGTTTCGATCGTGCGTCGCTTTTTTCGGTCTCGCGTCTGTTGTCGTATTTCGTTCGATTAAACGCCCGCGTAAAGAAGCGCAGTGTGGAGTCATGGGATCCGACAAAATAGGATCGGAACCGAAGTTTAGTTTTCTGTTGAGTCAATTGTAAAATGGATTCTCCTTTGTATTCCCATTGCATTCAGAAGAGATATCGAAAAATTGCCCCATTCGTGCGCTCCTCTGCTTTTTTCCCATAGCCCGATACTCTGCTTTCTTACGAAAAACCACCCAAAACTGCAGATTGCTCAGCGTGTTGATTCTGGGAGAAACCCAACACGTGGTATCGAGCCACACACGCTCGAACATCTGCAGATCAGCTCCATGGCGCTCTCCACGCAGTGGCGAACCGGGAAAGCGGCGGTGTGCGCCCAATGCCCGATCTTGTGAGGTGAATTATACCGCTTGGGCAATCCGGATGGAAGCACACATGGACGCCAGGGCATCGGGAGGCGGTGGAGCGCCGCCGGCACGCGGCGATCCGAAGAAGGACAAGATGGCAAGGGCTTTCATTTTCCAGCGTTACGAAGATGTGTTGCTGCAGTTGCGAAGAAGAAATCTGCGAAGGAGATTTGGGACGACTTGAAAACAAGGTATCTCGCGCGACAGTGCGAAGGCAGGTCGGTATTTGGAGAACGAATTCAAGACCTGCGCAGATGAAAGAGGGGAGACGGTGGATGATTTGCGGAAGCTCAGTGCAATGGCGATGAAGTTCAGTTCATTGGGAGAACCTCGAAAGAATCGCCTAGTGAAGAAAATTCTTGATTACATGCGGATAAGTTTCTTCATTTAGTAGCTTCAATAGAACAATGTTCGAGATCTAGAAACCATGTTGTTTGAAGAAGCAATTGGAAGGCGAAGGCTTATGAAGAGCGCCTTCGTCTCGGGCGAGTGCAGATGGTCACCTCCTGCGACTCAGTGAATGGGAGGCTAGGCAAAGGGAGATCGGAGATTCCTCATATGGCAACAGAGGCCGGGAAGCGGAAAACAAGAATGGCGAGGCCGTGGAAGAGGAAGAAGCCAAGGGCGTGGTCGAGGCAGATCGACAATGGTGGCTCAAAGAAGGAAGGGACAGGTAACCCATCGCAAAGAAGGATAAGAGCCATATAAAGTGCTATTCTGTGAGAATTATGGACACTATGCATCGAGTGTCGAAGTGGAAAACGCAAAGAAGAGAAGTAAACCTCGCATGTACTCGGGAGGATCACCACCCTCCTATTGTCGGTTTGTATACAGCAGAAGAATGAAGCCGTTTTGCTGAATGAAGGAGAGTTGATGTCTGAAAAGTATGCCGAAAAGGTGCAGGTGGAGGAGAATACCTGGTTTCTGGACAATGGGGCTACAAACCACATGACAGGAAAGAAGTCTCACTTTGCTGAATTGGATGAGAGCATTGTCGGAAGAGTCCGATTTGGAGATGGCTCTACAGTGCCAATCAAAGGGAGAGGAGCAATTTTACTGGAGTGCAAAAATGGTGAACAGAGGCTGATTAATGATGTCTACTTCATTCCCAGTTTACACACAAATATATTGAGTTTGGGTCAGATGACCGAAGATGGGTGCAAAGTTGTGTTGAATGGAGATTACCTATGGGTATATGACAGGATGAGCAGACTGATCATGAAGGTTCAGAGATCTGCAAACAGATTGTATAAGAAGAGCTTGCACACTGTGGCACCAATATGTTTGGCAACTGTGCTGGATGATGAAGGCTGGCTATGGCATGCAAGATTAGGGCATCTTAATTTTCAAGCTATGAAACAGATGGTGTCAAGGGAGCTGGTTCGTGGAGTGCCGAAAATTGAGCACCCAACACAAGTTTGTGAAGGATGCATTATGGCTAAGCAGTGCAGACAGCCATTTCCACAACAAGTTGACTATAGAGCTAGTAGTCCTTTGGAATTGGTTCACGCGGATTTGTGTGGACCAATCACCCCTCAAACGGTTGGAGGCAACCGGTACTTCTTCCTGCTGGTGGATGACTACAGTAGGTATATGTGGGTATACATTCTGAAGAGCAAGGATGAGGCATTCATGGCCTTCAGAAGTTTTCAGGCACAGGCAGAAGGTGAGTTCCTACTGAAGCTGAAGTGTTTGAGGACAGATCGAGGAGGTGAATTCATTTCTCAAAACTTCAGAGATTACTGTGATTTGCATGGAGTACAGAGACATCTCACTGCGCCGTATACACCCCAACAAAACGGTGTGGTAGAGCGTCGCAATAGGACTGTACTTGCAACAACCAGGAGCTTGCTCAAGTCTATGACTGTACCGGGAAAGTTATGGGGGGAAGCAGTGAGGCACGCCGTATACATACTCAATAGAGTTCCAACCAAAGCTGTAAAGGATGCAACACCATATGAAGTACTGAAGAAGAGGAAGCCAAGTCTTGCACATCTTAAAGTTTTCGGCTGCACTGCATATGCTAGAGTCCCAACAAACCAGCTGAGTAAACTCTCAGACAGGAGCAAGAAGCTTGTGTATCTAGGAGTTGAACCTGGAAGCAAAGCACACAGGTTGTTCGATCCTCAAACTAACAAACCACATGTAAGTCGTGACGTGGTGTTTGATGAGAAGAGGAAGTGGAACTGGGAAGAAATTCAGAATGCAGTTGGTTCTGAATTAACGGATTGGTCGGATTTTACTGTAGCTGAACCAGCAAACGCAGAAACACAGGCTGCAGCAGTGAGCGGCCAAGAAGAGAATTCCCCAATCCGGAATGCAAGTGAAGGTGGCCCTGGAGGTGACAATACAGAGGAAAATGGCGCTCTGCAGCAAAATGATTCAGTTGAGTCAGAGTTGTCACCAATGACCCCAAATGTTCATCAGGCAGCAGATTCTCAGGTGTCAGCTGAAAATGCTTCACCAAGCGGTGTTGGGTCAGACTCGTCAACGTATGATGCAACACCAGTGAGAGGATTCAGGTCATTAGCTGATATATATGAAGAGACTCAAGCACAAGGCTTAGAACCCGAACATCTGTTGCTGATTGCAGATGAGCCGGTGAGCTTCAGAGAAGCAGTGGGTAGGAAGGAATGGGAAGAAGCAATGCAGAGTGAGATAGAATCAATTGAGAAAAACAAGACCTGGAAATTGACTGAGCTACCTGCAGGACATAGACCCATTGGCCTGAAATGGGTTTTTAAACAGAAGGAGGATGCAGATGGAAGAGTGATCAAGTATAAAGCTAGATTAGTAGCTAGAGGCTTTGTGCAGCAAAAAGGAATAGATTATGATGAGGTTTTTGCTCCAGTTGCCAGGATGGAAACAGTGAGAACCTTACTTGCATTGTCAGCTCAAGAAGGGTGGAGAGTCCATCATCTTGATGTAAAAACTGCATTTCTCAATGGTGAATTAACTGAGGATGTTTATGTAACACAACCAGAGGGGTATGTTGCAGCAGGTAAAGAGCAGATGGTGTACAAGCTTTCAAAAGCTTTATACGGTCTGAAGCAAGCACCGAGAGCATGGAACATCCGTCTTGACAAAACTCTGAAGAGCATTGGTTTCCACAGGTGTCCTCAAGAGCAGGCAGTATACAGACGCAGCTCAGGTAATAATGTTGTCATTGTGGGAGTATATGTTGATGACCTGCTAGTCACAGGAACCAGTGAAGAGGAAATCCAACAGTTCAAGAAGCAAATGGAGAAGGAGTTCGAAATGAGTGACCTCGGGGTCCTTTCTTACTACCTTGGGATCCAAGTGGAACAAAACAGCAAAGGGATTGTGCTGAAACAGCAAGGGTATGCTAAAAGGTTGCTGCAGAAGGCTGGAATGTGGGAATGCAATCCCACAAAATATCCCATGGAACCGAAGCTTAAATTGACAAGAGATGAGGATGGAATTCCTGTAGATGCGACTGAGTACAGGAGTTTGATTGGAAGCCTTCGGTACTTAACTCACACAAGGCCTGACATAAGCTTTGCAGTGGGTATGGTCAGCCGGTATATGGAATCACCAAGGCAATGTCATCTCCAAGCTGTGAAACAAATACTCAGGTATGTCAAAGGGACAATTAGCTTTGGCATTGCATATTGCAGAGGAGGAGAAGGAGATGTCGTGAGTTCTGATGTGGTGACCTTGCGGGTGATCCGGATGAGAGGAAGAGCACTACAGTTTGGTTTTTATTTTGGAGGAGGCCCCAGAGCCTGGAATTCACGAAGCAAAAAGCGTTGCACTATCTTCTTGTGAATCTGAGTTTATGGCTGCTACAATTGCTGCACATCAAGCGTTTGGTTGAGAAATCTGGCGATGAATTGTTGGACAAGAACCAAAGAAGGTAGTGCTAAAAGTTGATAACAAATCTGCTATAGCACTCATGAAGAATCCGGTTTTCCACGGGAGGAGCAAGCATATAGACACCCGCTTCCATTTCATACGGGAATGCGTCGAGAATGATCTGATCTCAGTCGAGTATGTGAGCACTGAAGAACAATGTGCTGACATTTTGACAAAAGCTTTACCAAGGGTAAAATTTGCAGAGATGAGAGAACTGCTGGGAGTTCAAGATTTCTCTGTTTGAGTCAGGATTAGGGGGGAGTGTGTAGCAAATAATCCTGACTTGGTGAATTGGTCAGGTCTGTTTTGCGGCTGAACCAAGTTTCAGTCGTGCGTCAGTTTTTTCAGTCTCGCGTCTGTTGTCGTATTTCGTTCAGTTAAACGCCCAGCGCAGTAAGCGCAGTGTGGAGTCATGGGATCCGACAAAATAGGATCGGAACCAGAAGTTTAGTTTTCTGTTGAGTCAATTGTAAAATGGATTCTCCTTTGTATTCCCATTGCATTCAGTAAGAGATATCAGAAAAATTGCCCCATTCTGTGCGCTCCTCTCTGTTTTTTTTCCCATAGCTTCGATACTCTGTTTTCTTCTGAAAAACCACCCAAAACTGCAGATTGCTCAGCGTGTTGATTCCTGGGAGAAACCCAACAGCCACCCCTTCCAATTCTTGCACGCCCCTCTCCTAGTCCTCGCGTGTCTGCCGCCTCTCCATCGCAGCCAGGAGGGCGAAGTCGCTGGCCAGCGCCGCGTACGGGAGATCTTGGGGCGCCACCAGCGCTCGCGCTCCGCCTCCGCCTCCACAAGCTCCTCGGCGATGCGGTCAAATGGATTGGTACGCTGTGAGACAGCTTACCAATAGGGCCCGGCTGAGAGCGGCAGGGACGAAAGACGTACTCAAGAGACGTACGTCGGTACGTGACGCCCCCAGCTACCCAACCCAACGACCACATACGTGCCTACTTGCGCAGCACTATTTGTCGGAGCCGTGTGCAGGAGCTGCTCGTATGTACGTATACGAGACGGCCAGGCCCGCCATGCATGCATATGCACTACTTAAAAAAAAAGTCTATCCTAGACGACTACATCATAGACAGTTTATATAAAACTGTCTATATTATAATTATCATAAACGGTTTTACAAGTATGATCGTGTACCATCTGTGATACGTAACTATCACAAACAGTTCACACGAATAACCATCTGTGATATTTTCACTGACAGTTATTCATATGAACCGTCTGTGATAATACAAGACATCATAGACGGTTCATATTAATAACCGTCTGTGATAATTCACATATGGTTATTTATACAAATCATATGTGATAATGGTAGACATTATGGATGGTTTGTATGAATAACTGTTTGTGATAGTTCACAGACAATTATTAATACAAATCGTCTGGGATACGCCGTGTTATTAAATAGCCAGGTGGTCTTGATAGATCTGTTTTCATTATGCTGCATTGAAGGAGGCGACCGACTTTAAGGATTTTAGTGGAAACATACCGCTTGTAGATCTAGCTTGTAGATCGATTTGTTTTTGGTGATTAGATGTTAGTATTTGCTTTTAATAACTTATATGCCTTGTAATAAAGAGATGATAGCTAGGGTTTTAGATCTAGTTAGGTTTAGAGAGATGGAAGATTGCTCCAATTTAAAAATAGGTCAATACTCCTAGTTTATTTCAATATATTTTTACTTTATATATATATATATATATATATATATATATATATATATATATATATATATATATATATATATATATATGTGTGTGTGTGTGTGTGTGTGTGTGTGTGTGTGTGTGTGTGTGTGTGTGTGTGTGTGTGTGTGTGTGTGTGTGTGTGTGTGTGTGTGTGTGTGTGTGTGTGTTTCTTCATGAATACATGACTAGCTACTTAATTTAGATATGGACTATTTATTATAAAGTAAATAGCAATAATATGTGTAAATAGCTAGGCTGGTTAGCTATAGTAGTATTAATAATCCAATTTGACACTAATTTATTACATGTGTAGCGTAGATGGACCGAAACTGGATATACTTGAGAACCGTGGAAGTGAAGAGTATATTAATGGCGTGTCTGCTTTTAGAAGAGCGGCCAAGTAGGATATATTGAAAAGGGGATGAAACGATAATCTGAAGATGTTTACCAACTCAGCGCAGATCGAAGCTCACTTGATTCAAAGGGGTATACTTGTTAGACCAGTCACAGTGAAGAGAAAATTATACAGGAAGATAATTATAACATCATCGAGGGAGATAATGATATGCCAGTTATATACTATGCTTTCAGTGAGGATGGGTCGCAAGATGACAATCTGGATCCGATGCTATGCGATGCATAAAGGAACTACAGGGATAGAGAGTTTGGTAAATTCAAAGGCTTGATGGAGAACTTGGAGAAATCTTTGTTCCTGGGCTGCAAGCCGCAATATACAAGGTTGTCATATGTTTTTGAACTGCTAAAATTGAAGACAAGCAATGGTTAATTCGACAAGAGTTTCATGGCATTGTTAGGCCTCCTAGCGAACATCCTTTCAGAGGAAAATGTGTTGCCAAAAACCACCTACCAAGTCAAGAAGATTCTTTGTCCATTGGGAATAGAAATAGAAAGAATACATGTATGTATCAATGATTGTATCCTCTACTGTAAAGAGTATGGAAGCGTACATGTTTATCTGGTGTGCAAAGCATCCCAATACAAGCATAAAAATGACTCTGATGATAGGGAGGGCATCGAGGTGAAGCAATGACCTCCTACTAAGATGTTATGATAATTGCCTGTAATTCCCCATTTAAAGTGTTTATTTGCAAATCGTAAGGATGTAAAATTGCTGTGTTGGCACTCAGAGCAGCGTAAGAAAAATGGAATGATAGGACACACTTCTGATTCTGCCCAATGGAGGAACATCGATAGGATGTTTGTAGACTTTGGTGCGGAACCGAGAAATATAAGGTTTGGGTTGTGTACAGATGGAATGAATCCTTTTGGTAACATCATCAGTCGACATAGCACTTGGCCCGTGACTGTATGCATATACAACCTTCATTCTTGGCTGTGTATGAAGTGGAAGTACATTTTGATGTCACTACTTATCCAGGGGCCGAAGCAATTTGGGAACGATATTGATGTATATCTAGCACCATTAGTGGAAGATCTTGTGATATTATAGAATGAAGGGGTACAGATATGAGATGCGGACAAACGAGAGAACTTCACTCCGCGCACCATATTGTTTTTCACCACCAATGATTTTTCTGCCCTTGGTAACCTGTCGGGGTTAAGTACAAAAGGAGCCAAAGCCTATTTGCTCTGCTTAAATTATACTGAGAGTGTGTAGTTGAACAACTCATGCAAAACTATATACATGTGTCACCATATATTCTTTCCAAGGTATTACCCATACCGCAAGATGAAGAAACAATTTAACAAAAAAAGAGGATGACTCGGCACCAAGGCCTTTTAGCGGGAAAGAGGTCTATGATATAGTCAAGGATATCGATATTGTGCTTGAAAAGAAACGTAAGTTGAGGACCCGTCAAAAGAACATGTGGAAGAAGAGGTCAATATTTGGGACTTGGCTTATTGAGAGCACTTAGAAGTTCGCAATTACATCAATGTCATGCACGTAGAGAAGAATGTATGTGATAATATGACTAGTTTTTTATGAACATTCATGACAAAACAAATGATGGTGTCAACACATGGCATCACTTGGTCGCTATGAATATCAGGACTGAGTTAGCACCGATAGATAGAGACTGATAAAGGCTGGACGTACCTTCCTCCAGCTTGCTACACACTGTCTAAGTCCGAGAGAACTGAACTATACCAGTGCTTGCATAGTGTGAAAGTTTCATCCGGTCACTCCGCCAACATGAAGAAACTTGTTTGCATGGAAGATTTGAAATTAATTAGCATGAAGTCTCATGACTATCATGTGCTAATGACACAATTGCTTTCTGTTGCAATTAGAAGTATTTTGCTAAACAAGGTTCGAGTGACAATCATGAGGCTGTGTTATTTGTTTAACGCAATTGCTCGGAAGGTCATCGATCCTGATGGACTAGATGCTCTGCAGACTGAGGTGGTGACGACTCTATGTCATCTTGAGATGTATTTTTCTCCGTTATTTTTTGATATCATGGTCCATCTCATTGTCCACCTTGTGAAAGAGAAAAAGATTTACGGCGCCATGTTTCTACGTCATATGTACCCGTTTGAGAGGTACATAAAAATTATCAAGTCCTATGTACGCAATCGACCTCGGATGTAGGGTAGTATCATCGAAGGTTATGCAACCGAAGAGGTTATTGAGTTGTTTATCGATTATATGGCTCATGTCAAACCGATAGGTGTACTTCTATCTCATCACAAGGAGAGGCAAGAGGGTATCGAGACCATCGGAAGGAAAGCAATAACTCCAGATCTGGATACATATGGTCAAACCCATTTCACGATTTTACAACACATGACTGAAGTGACTCCGTATATTGTAGAGCACAAGGACCGCCAAGAGAATCCAGCTCAGTCAGAGGTTTGGATAATAAGACAACACAATCGTCGGTTCAATGAATGGTTGAAGGTGCGATTCACTAGGAGGTCATCAAGTGAAACACTGCAATGGTTGGTAAAAGTGCCAAAATTTATAATTGTGACATGGCAAGGATATAACATTAATGGTACACATTTTATACAACAGATCATGATAGAAAAAGCATAGTGCAGAACTCATGTGTCTGCTTAGATGTATTTCATGCGCACTTCAGTACCGCTGACCCAAGGTTGTATTACAGGATTGTAGAGGAGATTTGAGAGCCTGACTACATAATTTTCAAGATCCCTCTATTTTGGTGTCGTTGGGTCCAACTCCCACGAGGTATAAAGGTCGACAAGTACGACGTCACTACTGTAGACCTCAAACGTAGAGATGGCAACGGGTAAATACCCATCGGGTATTGCTATTCCATACCCGTACCCGCTAGGTGTAAATTTACCCATCGGGTTACCCGTATCCGCACGCGGGTAGAAAAATTTACCCATACCCGTACTCGCGCGGGTATTACTACCCGACGGGTAACCCGTACCCGCAAGCATACCCGGTTCAACACATAAAAATATCATCAATTTAGACATTCATTAATCATACATGCCAAGCACAAAAGTGTCTAATGATCAAAATTAGTACATCACATAAACATACTTGACATGACCATATCAACATATGACAAACAAATAAACAATCAACAACAAGTAGATAATAAAATTAACATTTGAGTGGGATGTCTAGTTGTCTAATGCGGGTATTCATTACCGCGGGTAGGCGGTATGGGTAGTATATACCACACCGCACTCCACTACCCGGCGGGTAGAGGATTTCGCCCAATAACGTACCCATGGGTACATAAAATTTTTCATACCCGTCTCTTTATCGGGTAAAACCCGTCGGGTATTCGGGTATCGGGTACCCATTGCCATCTCTACTCAAACGTGTAGGATACAAAGATGAACCATTCGTACTCACGAGACAAGTTGTTCAAGTTTTTTATGTAACCGACCTGGCAAATAAGAAGCACCACGTAGTTCTTCATGGAAAAAGAAGGACTGTCAGAGATGAGAATGTTAGGGATGAGGAAGAGTACAATCAATTTGATAAGTTGCTTCCATTCGAAAAGAACATCAAGCTTGAGGAAGAATAAGGTGATGAAGCAAGCTATATACGTGTCGATCATCATGAAAGGCTTTATTTAAAAGGATAGCCAAGTGTAATCAATGATCCCACACGATGAACACCTAGTTGGAAATTATTGCAATGTAATCATAATTAAGAAACTCAGCATGTAATTATGGAACTATTCCATTGTAGTTGATTCAATAATTAAGAAATAATTACATTTATGATTATGCTTGCTTTTTTCATAGGGCATGGCTAGTATTTCCTAAGGTAGTTAAAAACAGGATTTGTTGGAACTATCACAATCTGTTTAGCGGAACAAACCATATGTGGTAATACTATCATAGACGCTGCTATAATGGAACCGTCTATGATATGTGGCATATCACAGATGGTTCCATTATAGAATCATCTATGATAGTATTATCACAGACGGTTCTATTATGGAACCGTCTATGATAGTTCCTCTATAAATAGGCCATACTAGGTTTTGCACTCTCACTCTTCACTCACGCACTCCTCCATCACCGCACCTACTAGGTTTTGCTAGATCTCACTGCTCACTCGTGCACCCACGTCGCCTTCCTCCCGACGCCGCCTCTCCTCCTAACACTATCTCTCCTTCCCTACGCCGCCTCTTCTCCCGACACTACCTCTCCTCCTGACGCCGCCTCTCCTCCCGACGCTACCTCTCCTCCCTAAGGTATGAATACCAAATCCCACTTCTTTTGGAGGTAGATCATGGTGAGTTTGGTAGATGAGTGGAGATGTGGTGGCTCTACACATGAGGAGGGAGCCAAGAAGCGGCAGCACTGGGAGAACTATTGCGTGATAGATTGTGGGATTTTGATTTCTCGATGAGGATTTTTGTCAAAATTGAAGTCACAGTGACAATCTAGATTTATTCTACTAGTTTGATCTCTCATATGCTAGTTGCTTATTTCTATGGAGTGTAGTCCGTGCATTGCTCTGTCAATTGCTTATGCTTAGTTCCCTGCTCAGTATTGCTTACTGCTGCTGTTAAGCTTTGCCATATATATATATATGTATGTATATATATATGTTGGATCTGCAATTGCCAAAAATATATGTTGAGTCTGCAGTAACTCTACTATGTTACTAGTGCCTAATTTCTACTGAAATCTGTTGTTTATGCATGCTCTTGACATTGATACTACACTGAGGTATATAATATTCAAATAGTTAAATTAGCAGAATCTTTGAACGTTTGTCACTGAGATGATTGAAAAATTGACAAGAGTGGAAGAAGGCCAAGTTTTGAACTTGCACAACTCCTCACTTGAGAGTAATACTTTGATTATCTTTTATTATGCTGGAATCAAATATGAAATTTTGCTAAAACTGCATTATGTCCTATATTGGCCGAGTACAAGGCCGATTACCGTATACTCGCTACAAGAGGAACATTATAGCATTGAACACCTGAGCTTCAAAAGGATTGAAGCTAATTAGCTTCAATCCTTTTTGAAGTGTATGATGATTTAATGTTCGTCTTGTAATTGTTGAGAAATACATGTTGTGGTGAGAATATTAAAATAATAGCTAGGGAATGAATTTATCTCTAAATAATAGCTAGGGAATGAATTTATGCCTAAATAATAGCTAGGGAATGAATTTATCACAGTAAATTGATTCCTTGAGTGTTGGCAAATTTGGTGTTATTTCTGCAAGATCTATTTCGAATGGTATGTTACTATTCCAAAGGAATCTTTTAGCAATAATATATGCCACATAAACCATCAAAGAGTATGAACCAAATTACACACTTTAGTGTGTTAGGTTCTACGAAGTAAGTTATGACCGCTATCCCAGCGCACAACAGGATGAGGAGGAAGAGACTGTGGCCATAACCAACTTTGTAGAACTTGAGACACTGGCATTGTAACAGCTCAGCTGTTTATTTCAATTATTGAGGAAATTTTTTTAATTAAATTAATTTGGCTGAAAATAAAAATAAGTGTTTTGGTTGCCTAAGTTTTAATTTTATTTTGCCCTGATTTTCTACTTTTTTAAAAAAAGCTGGATTTGAAAAGAATTTTAAGTAAAACCTAAAAATATTATTAAATAAAATGATATTTTAATTTTCTATAAAAAATCCTAATTCAAATTAGTTATTTGGATTTATTTAGATTTATCTGGTTTTGAAATTAAAAAGTATTCAAGTATAAAAATGTTATTCCAAATTAAGTTGGAAATATTATTCCTAAGTCCAAAACATATCCAGAAACTTCTATGAATTTTTAGAATTTATTTCTTATTTTCTTGAGCTTTATTGAATTTCCTCGGGTTTTCTGAAAATCCAAAATCAAAATAAAATTTTAAACTCCCTCTCTCTCCTGGGCCGACAAGTGGACGGCCCAGATCTCCCCTACCTTGCGCCGGCTTAATCCTGGCCGCACTGCCTTCCCCTCCGTCCGGCCGACACGTGGGCGGCTCGGCTCGACCCACTCCGCGCCCTGGCCGATCTCCCCAGTCCGCCACCTCTTCTCTCTCTTGGCCGCCCGATCCCTCCCATTGCCACACGTCGCCTTCTCCTCCACCCGCTCCCTCCTCTCTCTCCTGTCCCACCAACAACCGGCCCTACCTGTCAGCGCGCCTCCCCTCTCTCTGACATCGGGCCCCACCTGTCAGTGTCGCCCTTCTTCCTTCCCCGTCTTCTTCCTCCTCCCGCATGGCCGCTCCATCCCCGCCGCTATTTCCGCCACCACCTCATTCCCTTCCTTCCTTCCCCCTCTCTTTCTCTCCCGCAACCCGCGCCGACCCTAGCCATCCACGCGCCCGAATCCCCCAAAATCTGCGCTCGCTCCTCCCCTAATCCCGCCGAAATCACCGCCAATCCCTGCCATCTCCGGTGAGCGATTCGCGCCCTCGTGATCCTCTCCACCCCTATAAAAGGCCCGCTCGGCCTCTCCTCCCATCGCACCACCTCCCCCTCCACTCTTCTCTCCCTCCCGAGCACTCTACCGCCGCTGCCACTTTCTGTTCGCCGCCGACCCACCTCCGGCTATTTTTGGTAAATCTCACACCCACCCCCCGAGTTCCTCTCCCTCTCCTCCCCCTTCTCCACCCCTCGCCGGCCGCCGCCGTGCGTCAGAGCGCTGGCGAGTCATTGGGCCCCGAGCGCCGCCTCTGACTGGCATGCCAACGTCATCACCTGTGCCTACGTGGCAGGAGATCTGGCGCCACGTCCCGGCCACCTCGGCGCCTTCCCGCCCCATCAGCGCTACGCAAGTACCGCCCCACCCCCTTGCCACCTCAGCCACATCCTTCGTCCGTGGACCCAGTCCATAGACCCGAGCCCACATGTCAGTCACTTGTCCGAAGATCCTCTCAAGGCTGACATCATGCTGACGTCATAAATCCAATTTTTCAGTAGAAAAAAATAATTCAACCGAAAAAGAAATCCCAGGGCTGACATCATAATTCCAATTTTCTTTAAAAAATAATTCCAAAAATCTACTTTATTCTTTTTCTCTCTCTTTTTAAACTTCCGAGAACCCGTTCTCCTTCGTCCTAACTTCGATTGGGCTCGTTCAAATTTCTAAATTCTTAAAAAATTCCAAATTATCCATTTCTGCCATCCTTTTAAATTTTTGGAGTTTATTTGAATTTATTTGAATTTGGTGGGTTATTTTCACGTGTATGTTGAGACGATTCCGGAGAATTCTTCGACGACGATTCACACCCAGCCACGGATCAAGGCAAGTCACACTCCTTGATCATGTTGATCCCAGTTTGCAAATAAAATTATGTTGATTTAAATTATATTGCATGCATATGTTTATCCAAGTATTTCAATTCAAGTTTTTAAACATAGTTAATTCCCAATTGTTATTGACACGTTTGATTTTGAGCAACATTATACCTTGTCACCCTGGAATCAAACTCTTGTTAGTACACTAGTATGCCTACAAAATTTTTGTAGTGAATGCTTAGACTTGCATAGATATAACTTTAAGTTTAGGATACCTTTTTCACATAAAATGGTAAAGTTTTCAAATATATTCTTGACTTCGGTGAGTTAAGAAGGATTATAAAATATTTCAAAATAAAATATGAAACCTAGTTTAGACTTAAGCTAATAGATAGGTGGTGGGTGCAGGCATGCACTGTTGTTCGGTGACATAGTGTTGATTGTCGAGCACAGAGAGTATGTGGTTGAGCCTAAGTCAATCAAAGGCCAGTCTGTGAGCTACTGTTGCAAAGCTCTATCGTACTACCACAAAGCTGGTATGGGACAGTCTTGGTTGACTAATTTGCGGGTCCCAACCTGAGTCTCGTCGTAGGTTGAAAGTGAGCGTGGCATGGCCATGAGAAGTCTCACTCGGCTCAAGAGGGGGTTCCAGTCTGGTGGATTCCTTACTGGGGTGAAACCTTAGTGTTGGCTTAGCCAGATTGAAGGCTTTGCATTGTAAAGGCCTTGTCATGATCTCCTCGCCGTATACCAAAGGAAGTGTGTTAATCTAGTGGCAATATGAGATGATCATGTCTTGTGGGTAAAGCTGTACAACCTCTGTAGAGTGTATAATCTATTCTGAATAGCCATGCCCACGGTCATGGGCAAGCTGAGTAAAAGCTTTTCACGGATTGGACTTTATTTTTCAAAAATGGTTTTTGAGAAGCTTATGGATGGATGGAATCCGTGAGTGGTTGGAATCATGTGGATGGATGGAATCCACACGAGATGTTTTTGGAAAAGATGGTCCGGATGGGATGCCCGTGGTTAGGTTAGTGTGGGGGATGGACCTGCACTAATGGTATTAATTTCATTTACAATTACCTTTTTTACTTATGGTATTTAATTTAGCATTTTTTCAATCTATTTACTGTATTTCTTTATATGTTGTTTTATGCTCAAATAACCCTATATGCCTTCCTTTGTTGCCTTTATCATTATGATGCATTTCTCCGTATGACTTGCGGAGTACAAGTTTGTACTTACCTTGATATCTCATTTCAGAGGAGGACGACTTCGACTACGGTGATGACCTAGACGAGTAGGCCACGTCTTACAGTCGTTTGCCTGTGGGCAGGCTATCGGGCTTTGCTATTTATCGTCTTGTTTACACTGTTATTTCCTTTATTTTTGTTATTAGGGATCTTAATGTAAGATTTGGCCATAAGGCTGTACTATGTAATTTAATATTGTTGGTCATTTGTGCTAGATATGTATCTTTATTCTACTGTGTGTAGTCACTGTTCTTGAACTAGTGCGATTTACACAGAGGGTTACGGAGTTGTTGCTCCGGGATCCGACAGGCATGTGTCATTAGCTCCATGGAACTTTGTTTACACTCATTGCTCACTGTAATTAGTTTTTTGTAAGAGAGATAACATCTGCACAGTCATCGATGTCACCGAATGAGTCTGATGCTATGAAAATCGGGATAACTAAGAGTGCCATAGGAGTATCAAAAAGGCCAGAGGGACGATTACCATCACAGTGGTCTCTCTGGATGTGGTCCCTCTGCAATCGAAGAAAGCAGTGGTAGCATTCCAGACTACCTGTGAGATAATTGGAAGGCAACGTGTCCTCATCACAGTAGCAAAATAGAAAGATTTCACAAAGGTTCAGAAAAATCAGCAGTGGGTGGAAATAACAGAGTCATTTGAGATCCCAATAGAAGTCCAGGGACTCGTGCAATGACAGACGCTCCTCACGATGGAAAAAGCGTGAAAAAACTTCAAGAGCACGCTTGTCATGTAGTACGTGGCCAAGGATCACACGCCCTTCATGAGGTATCCTTTTGTATTACCAAAAGCACATGATGTCTTTGTACAGATGAAGACAACGACCGAATTTCAACAAAAAAGTACAGCACACAAGGCTCTCCAGGCACAAAACACTCACCCTCACGGACTCGACACTGCTAGGTATGTGGGTAAAATCCCGTAATGGAGGATGTAGGATGAGGTTGCAATCCGATCGGAGGCTTCCCCGCCATTTACCAGGATCGCAAATGAGTACGTCCAAAACTGGTCAAAAGCGAGGTCATCAACCATGTCTTCGGGTATCTTCTCTTTCAAAAACCCCACAAACGAGGAAGTGTCCCAATGTTAAACTACCTAATTGTTAATAGCTCTTGAACTTCATGGGGTCTAAAATAGCATGAATACCTCTTACAGCAAGTATGAACTACCGAATATTCCTAAGGCTCCTTAGAAGAAGATAGGGAGAGGGATATACTATCACAGGCCCTGAAAAATAAGGAGCACCTAGGTTGCATGCCAGGCCTGGGGGTTTATGTACCTTGGAGGCACGGATTCCCAAATGACTCTGAGGCATATAGTAGTAGGAAGAGATCCAAGGCCTATTGCGAGGAACAAATGAAACAGGAGCTTTGTGCATAACTTTAGGAACAGTAATCTGCCTCACTTCGAGAGAAAATAACTGCCTCACTTCGAGGAAAAATAGATTCATTGAGAGAAGATTGAGACAAGTCCGCAACCAATCGCAACCCACCACCATTCATGTGGTACCTAGTCCCCCTCAACGTTGGAGTAGCTACGCGTCCACGCTCATTTCTGAATATAGCAATGCCCACTTACTTATCAACAACATCTAGGCAATGCACCTCTCTAGAATGCTACATAGATAGACCTAGTGGACGCCTAGCTCATCGTGTATCGTTATGTAGGAGCCCACATCGTGCATCCTTAAAGTTAGGCTTGTTGGCTCCATTCCTATTGACACTGGGTGGGGGATGATGTATCTATGCCTATCAGGGATGCTGGTGCACGGTGCCCAGCTAGAGACCGGTTTCATGAAGGTCGAGGTGGATATGATTAATGACATTTTCAGGACCATCCCACTTGAGAAGTCCCCAAACGAAGAGATTATGACATTAGAGAATGTCGTCCACACATTCATCCAGTAGCCCAAGAGGGACATCGCCCTGGACCCGTCACATCAGCTCCCGTGGCTCCACCTCAAGCTCTGCTTCAGAAGCCCATCACATCGGCTCGCATACAGACGACGCCGAAAATGTATTGCAAGCGAGGCGCTAAGGCCCAACTAAAAAGATTAAGGCGCCTCCCGGGCAATGGAAGTTCATTCTCGCAGTGTCGTTGGTCCTTGAGTCATAATTACCTAGCCTTGGACTAGTTTGCTAGACTTTGCATACCTAGTACATGCAAAGGTCTAACATGAAGTCAAACCGGCTAAGTGAATTCACCGTGAGATAAACGGAGGTGCATTTCCTCCACAACTTGGGCTACTTCGTCGTAACCTTCAAAGACTTATTCTTACTATTCAACCTCGATGAACTCAACTCCTCACTTCTGTGATGCTGAACACTATAAGTGTATTGTACAATCATGTTCTACATTCACATAATACCAATAAATGTCATAACTCATTGCTTATGCATAGATCTATGATCCAACAAGTCCCGTGACAGCGAGGACCGATGGGTTTCCTCGACCCACACTTGGTCTCTGAACAATCTATCAATGATAATGCATCCTTTATTGAAGATTACATAACAAGGTGATTGCTTGCTCACAGTGACAAGGGTAAGTGCTTTACTAGTTGTCATACAAGTTTCTTTTGTACTTTACACGCAACATGAACTTAGAATTAATCACTATGGCAATATACATGACTAGGTCTCCCTGGATTCTAATTGTGATTGTACCAAAGTAGAGCAAGGTAATATACTTTGATTCCCTACTTAGTAGCAACCATGACTTCACCTTTGTACAACAAGCAATTGACAGGTAAACTTATTTCCTCCATACATAACTCTATTGTAGTATTCCCTTCATTTGCAATGGCTGATGCTAACTTTTTAGAATCACGTAGTTTGTTCAATGCTTACGTTTCCCAGGGAGGGAGACACAAGAAATCCAGCACCACACTGCGACACAGGACGTGATTTTCGGTACTCGCTACAACACAACAATCCTATATCACACTTCATTATAATGCCGCTAGAACTGACAATACCTATGTATGTAATTCTATTTTTACAGTGCCACCAGCAGCTACATGGCAACATATGTGGATTCGACGGCTCTATTTGTTTAGGCTTTTTATCTGGCTTATAAGAAAAAACCAAAGCCTAAACAAAGAGGTGACTTTTTTATCCAGCTTATGAAAAGCTTAAGCCATTTTAAGCCTAAAAGCGAAAAGCCATAGGAGAGGTGCTTTTCTTGGCTTTTGCGGAATGGAATATCCTTTGGCACACGAGTTCGCTAAAATTAACCACCAAATGCCATTCATATATAACTCCAAATCCTTTCATTTTTTCTCCTTTTTGCTCCTTCCCACCCCGTTTTCTTTTCCCGTTCGACTCCCTCAACATCTGCCTATCCCAAGTGACTCTCGACGCCACCATTCTCCCCCCGTGACGCTTGATGCTGTCGTCCTACTCCCGTTGGCGCCGTCCCCACGCCCCAACTCCGCTGGCCTCCCTCTTCCCCATGCCCGACATTGCTGGCATCCCTCGTCCCCATGCTTGCCGCCGTCGGCGTCCCTCGTCCCAACTTTGCTTGCCTCCCTCTTCCCGCACCCCAACTCCGCTGGCCTCCCTCTTCCCTGCGTTCGACACGATCAACATCTCTCTTCCCCGCGCCTGCCGTTGTCGGCACTCCTCATCCCAACTCCATCGACCTTCCTCTTCCCCACGCCCCAACTTTGCCGGTGTTGTCCCTGTGCCCCAACTCTGTCGGCCTCCCTCTTCTCCATGCCCGACACCGCTGGCATCCCTCTTTCCCGCGCCCGACGCCATCGGCATCCCTCTTCCCCATGCCCGCTGCCACCGTCCTCGCTTGGCCCTGACAACCTCGTCGTCTCCTCCTCCGATGGGTAGTGGATTTGCATCCAAATTCAAATCTTGGGACAGACCCTACTTCGTCCTTCGTCTGACAACATGGTAGGCATGATGACAATGACCAATAGTTTTTTCTCTGATTGTTGTGTGTTCATGCATTATTTGTGAATTTGTTATGTTTTCATGCATGATCAGTTGCATATTCATGTGTGATTCTCAAACTGTGATGTGTGAATTTAATATCTTCTTAGTTTATTTGTGAAAGTGTACTTCAAATATTCATTATTGAAGATAATTAGCCAACCTAAGGAAAAGCCAGAAAGCTTAAGTCTAAACAAACAGGGCCATATACCTGACTTGCTTAAAAGCTATGTGCTTATAATCTGATTAAGCGAAAAGCTAGCTTTCAGCTATAAACCAAAAAGCCTAAGCTTAAACAAATAGGACCTACGTTTGCCACCATATAGAGAAAATCATATATATGTATGTATGTGTGCGCGCGCGCGCTAATGACCTTAATACTTGTAGCGATAGCGCATGGAATTCAACGAAAGTGCATTTGATCTTAACAAACTCATCGAAATTCAAGAAAACCTCTCCCAATTCTTGATAGCAGAGATTATAAACAAGACTGGAGAGTTCCACCCCGGCGATGATGTTTAAATGTTGAAATATTGGATACATTTATAATCACTCAATTGTGCTTAATGAAACAATTCATTCAATTGTAGTTCATTCAGTTGTTTAATTTATTTGTGAGATCTGTATAATGATTGTTGTGTACTATATATATGATCTGTTTGCTTGTTTTTCAGAGGGCATGACTAGCATTTCCTGAAGCTAGCTAGAAAACAGTAAATAATATGGGTATTCAAATAGCTATCACATACGGTTTATAATAACAAACCGCCTGTGATATATGAATATCATAGACAGTTTTTAGTATTACCCGTTTGTGATATATAAGATATCACCGATGGCTTTGTTTGAGAACCGTTTATGATATATGACATATCACATATGATTTTTAGTATTAGCTATATGTGATATTCAGATATCATAGACGGCTATGTTTAATAACCGTCTGTGATACCTGATATATCACAGACAGTTATTTTGAAAAAACGTCTGTGTTGTAATTTTCACATATGGTTTCAGAGCCGTCTGTGATAAGCACATATTATCACAGATAAATAAATTTAGACGGTTCAGAAACCGACTGTGATAACTGTTTTGAACCGTCTGTGACAACTGTTTTGAATCATCTATGATGACCTTTTTTTGTAGTACAGACGTCCTCTTAATCTAAATCTAAATGAATGCTTGCTTGCAAGCAGTGGCGGATCTAGGATTACATCACGCCCCGGGCTGAACTTTAAGTGACTAATGTCGACATGTCGTAGTTTTTATACTGACATCTAACATCGTAGTTTTTATACCCACAGTACGGTATTCTTAAGTACTTCAACATGATTGTCCTAATATTGTGTTTCTAAATTTTCTAAATATGATTGTCCTAATGTCCTACATATAGCAAATTATAATAACATCAATGTCTAATTCACAAATGAAATCAAATAATTCATACTCAAATAATTTTGATTTTCATATTCACAATTCACTGATTGTAAAATACTAAAATAGTCAAATTCATAGTAACTACAAATTAGCATGAACTAAAAACATTAGTTCAATAACTAGCCGACTACGTAATCGATGAAACAACGTCACCATGCTGTTACTAGGCATAACTCTAAAAACCAGAGTTTTAACATGGAGTGCCAAAGACTCAGTTTGTTTGGCACCGTAGAGTGTATAAAGCACATTTGTCCCACATAAAACTTTCATAAATAAGCATTAACATTTCCCACAGGCATAACAGACTCTAATAGGTAGGGTATATATTTTCATAGAAGAGAAATGGACTATTGGCTAGCTGCTATATATTCATACTCACATAATTTTGATTTTCATATTCAGAATTCACTGATTGTCAAATAGTCAAATTCAAACTAACTCACAGAGAGATCAGACATTGAAATTACCAATTGCATTCATGATTCATACTCACAAGGGGACTATAAGATCACGCGTGGCGGCGACTGGCGAGGGGAGGGGCCGAGCTGCCGAGGGGCACTGAGCGTTGGCCACGACTAGCAGCCCAACACGAGAGTTGCGAGCCGCGAAGGGAGGGGTTGAGGGGGCTTGCCGTTGGCCAACACGCGAGCCACGAGAGCGAGGGGAGGGGCCGAGCTGTGAGAGCGAGGGGAGGGGCCGAGCCGCCGAGGGGCCTTGCCGCTGGCCAGCACGCTAGCCATGAGGGCGTGAGGGTAGGGTGGAGGATGTCGGCGGCGGCGCGGCGCCTGAGTATGCGCGAGACGGCGAGAAGATGAAGAACCGGACGTTGGTGGCTGGGACCTGGGATGGGAGAGTCACTCAGGGGGATGGAGAGACTGGGGAGGGGGCTCTAGGGTTGAAGGGATGTGGGCTTGGGCTTTATCGGGAGCGCCGGAGCGGGAGGGAGGGAACGGGCCGGGATTTTAAATGGGCTAGATTCGTAGAAGGAAGGCTGAGAATTAGAAATAACATGGGCTAAATTACATGATTTATACCCCGGGCTGGGCTAAAATTATCTGGGCTATATACTTAGTAATTTTTCACACCCCGGGCTGAAACCCATGCTGCCATGGCCCAAATCCGCCCCTGCTTGCAAGCAACTTATTCATGACATCGAGCGACAGTGTGAGAAGGGGTGTTCTTTTTTACAGTGGTTTATGAATTTTGATAGAAGTATTAATCTAATAAATAATTATTATTATAATAACTTAAAATGAAAAATCGATTAAAAAGTTGAAAAGAACGAGCTATATGCATGCGCATCAATGCAAAACAAACGGATGCTTCGATCGATCGGCGGGCCGGCAGGTAGGCAGATCTAAGTTGGCAAACACTGTATGGATGGGGCCGTATGTGTGTTGTGTAGGGGCTTCACAGCCGTGCCACGAATCCGTTATAGGTCATTAAGGGCCTGTTTGGGAGAGCTCCACCAGCTCCAGATCCACGAAAAACAGCTCCACTCCATGAAATTTTACCCAAACGCTCGGCTCATGAAATCTGGATCCACCAAAATCACGGATCGAGGCCGATCCATGGATTTCATGGAGCTCCTCAAGGGGTGCTCCACCGTGGAGTTGGGTGGTAATTACCCACCAATGCCACTGGTTACACACCCCATCCCACCAAAAGTGGCCATTCCTACCAAAACCTTAATTTCGTGGATCTGGAGCTGCTGTACAAGCCAAACACTCCATGGTGGGATCCCAGATCCACGGTGGAGTTGTTGCTCCAGATCCACGTTTTCAGTGGTGGAGCTCTCCCAAACAGGCCCTAATTATACTCGTTCGAGACGGCATACACGATACATACTAGGTGGTTGGCGTGCTACCTAGTTGTAACATCCTGATTTTCAGAGCCTTTTTGAAGCTTTTAAAATAAAATTCACCATTTGAATTTTTTTTGGAATTAATTAAAGCTTAAATGGAATTTTTATGAATTAAAAGGATTTAATATGATTAAGTTAAACATTAACATTTGCCAAAAATATTTTATTTGAGTTCCTTGTGTTTCAAGGAATTTATTGGAATTTTTCTGGATTTATTTGCTATTTTCTAGAGCTCAAAAGGTTTTATTGGAATTTCTGGAAAAAGAAAAAGAAAAGAAATCCCCAAACCGGCCAGTGGGCCGAAGCCCACCACCGCCCGCTTCCTCCGCGCGCAGCCCGGCCGGCCGGCTGCCGCGCACCGCGCACCACGCGTCGCCCGCCGGCGCGCGCGCTTCGCCGATGTTCGATACCGCCGGCCATCGGAGGCTTTCGCGCCGCGCCCGCATCGCATCGCCGCCGCCACACGGTGCCAGCGGCAGTGGGGCCCACTGTCGGCGTCGTCTCAAGCGGGACTCTTCCCGAGTCCGGTTCGAACCCGCCGCCGCCTCCTTTTCCGCCGCCGTCTCGCCGGACTCGCGCTTGCGCGGATGCGCCTCGCCACCCGGTATAAAGGGACTGCGCCTCGGCTTCCTCATCCCGCGGCCGCCGCCTCGCCGCTGGCTGGTCTCGTGCACCGCCGCTGCGCTGCCGCCGCGCGACGGAGCCGCCCCGCTGCGTCGCCGTTTCGCGCCGTCCGTCTCGCCGCCGTCCGCCGTTCACCACCGCCGGTGAGCCTCGTCGCCGACCGCCGTCGTCCCGCCGCCGCCCCGAGCCACCGCCGACCAGACCGCCGCGCCGCCGCCCTCGTCGGCCGGCCGCCGCCGTTACCGCTCCGCGCCGCCCGGTGAACGCGCGTCGCGCCGCGACGCCTCGGTCTCGCGCCGCGTCGCGTGTGACGCGCGAGCCGTCGCCGCCTCCCGTGGACGCCGTCCACCATGCACCCCGCCGCCGCCAAGCCGGGCCCACCCGTCAGCCGAGCCCCGTAGACCCGTGCGCCATGAGCCACGTCACCCTGCTTAGTCAGCCGCCACGTCAGCTCGGGCGCACACGTGTCCTGCCACGTGGTCGCCACGTCAGCTCCGCCGCCTGCGCCAGCAGCCCAGTCAGCCGCACTGTTCCGTGAGCCGAGCCCACCGTAGACCCAGCTTCCCGTGCGCCCGGTCCACAGCACAGTGCACTTTTCCAATTTTCCCCGATTTTCTTTAGATCCAATTTTCCAAGAGCCCGTTCTCCCTCGTCCTAGCTCCGATTGACCCGATTCTTTTTCCTAAATTCATCTAAAATTGAGCTCTTCCTTTTGGTTCAGGTTTGAAAGTTTTTGGAGTTCATTTGAATTTTATTTGAATTTATTTTGTCTTTTCGTCTCGTTTTCTCTCTCGTTAGATCGCGTGTTCGAGGGAGCGGAAGTTGAATTTGAAGACCAAGAGACCTCAGCTGAGCAAGGCCAAGGCAAGTCGTGTCCTTTGATCATGTTGAACCCAGTTTGCAATCTATTATTTAATTATTTTGTTTTAAATTATCTTGCATTGCTATTTTTATTCAAACCCTTGTATTGGTAGTTATTGTCCAAATTGATTAATCCCTCCTTGATAATTTGAATACCCTGATTATATTGTCACCATAGGATGGGTAATTATTTAGTGATGCAATAATAGTTGTCACATGGGCATACGTCTGAAATGCTTTGCCATGCTTATTACTAGCACGTTGGGTTTATCATCACATGTGGTTAATTAATCTTGACTTAATGGTATACTTGAACGTGGTGGTTAACCACAGTTATAAAATTTGTGTGCCATGACATTGGGGTGTCATTGGCGGTGGTTATACAAAATTGGTTTTCACTCAAAGCGAATGATCGTGCGAGAAAGGGGTGCAGGTTGCACATTGGGATGTGGATGCTTCGCTGGGTAATATTTAAGGACTTGACTTTGTGCGCCATTGATCCGGGCCTTACTGTGCAATCACATGTCCAGTATGGGATGGACTGGTGACTAATTTGTGATGTTTCACTCTGGTTCCGCCATTGGGATGTCAGTGGGTGTCGTATACATTCCACGGGGCGTAAGAGGGGGCAATTACCAGGTTTGGGGGCGAAACCTCAGCGAGGCGGGACTGGGTTGAGATTGAACATTGTAAAGGCCTTGTTGTGATCTTCTTGGTCGGCATGCCAAAGGAAGCATGTTATACCGGTGACATTACAAGATGATCATATCGTGTGGGTAAAGTTGTACAACCTCTGCAGAGTGTAAAACTATTCGAATAGCCGTGTCCTCGGTCATGGACAATGCTCGGTGATTTCACACGAGGGGTAGAGTTTTCATAAAAATCTGGTTTGGTTTGAGTGGGAAGTGAATGGTTAGTTCACTTGTGGATTTATTTAATTCCTTTGATTATCTACTTAGTGTCTGTTGTTAAATTAGCTTTACAATCTATTTATTGTATTCACTTCAAATTGTCGCTTTATGCAAAACTAACCTTTCAGCCATCCATTGATAAGCCTTGCATACTATATTGCATTCATTTGTTACAAACGACTTGCTGAGTACCAATGTACTCACGGCTTTATGCCCCTGTTGCTCAGTTGAGGAGGAGGAGTATCACCAGCAGGAGGTTCCAGAAGGAGAGTACTTCGACGTCTTCGCGGATTAGGCTTCGTTCTCCACTCGATAGCCTGTGGGCGTGTCGATTGGTCGCTGCGCTTTCTTTTGGATTTCGCGCTAGTTTTGTTAAGCCTTTCGTGCTATTAATTGTAAGCTTGGCCATAAGGTCGTACTCTGATGATTATTAATAATATTTGAGTCTTTTCTTAGTAAATCGTGATATGTTCGATATTTCATCTTTGTTTATACTGTGTGCACTAGCGTGATCCTGGACTAGTGCAAAATACACAGGAGAGTCCGGATTTGTATATTCGGGTCTCTACACTAGTAATGGTACCAGCTAGTGCTGCCTTTTCGGTATAGGTTTAGTTGGTTGGGTGTAGGGTGGACACTTTTATATCGAAATCGGAATAGTGAACCGAATTAAACTAAAAACCAAATATTATGATTTATTTGGTGTATGATATTCGGTGCAATATATATTTTAATGTTATTCGTTTTCAGTACGGTTTTAAGTCACGAGAACCGAATTAACTAAAATATTATTTTTTTTCTTATGTGGATTTGTAGTAAACAAAGGCTATTCTCATTTACTTTCATAGATATTTTTCAACATCTTAAAAGGACGAACATTAGTAGCTTCTAGAGATATCATTTGCTCAAAAATAAATTCGGTATGGTAACACTAGACTAAAGAATGTTATTATACGCTAAAGTATTGTGCATAGTTTGGTTAACTGAAAAACCAAATTAACCTAACCGAAATAATTTGGTTAATTAGGTTCTATTTTCTATTTTAGTTTAGCTAATGCAGTTGTCAACTTTCAAAAATCAAAATATTTTTTACTGAATAAATCGATTGCCCACCTCTAGTTGGGTGTGGCAGCATCAAGTGGGCTAACGAGGCACCTATTAGGATATATATGAAGTTTGTACTCCCTCTGCCTTGGTTTTTTATAAGATGTATTTTAACTAGGTACATAGATTAAAGAGGGTGCAAAACCAAAAGGGCGGTAGAAGAAAATGACCATGATGCCCCTATTGTTAACTTGGCCCTTGGGAATAAGAGAGAATAGTATAGGTGAGTGTTTACTCATAAATGTTAAAAAGAGGGGAAGATAAACGAGGACAAAGAGAGAGAAAATGTCATTAAAATCGCATGCATGTCTTATATTTTGAAACAAAACTGAAAACTATATACCTTATATTTTGAAACAGACAGAGTAGTATCTAATCATCTCCAAATCAACAATGAATAGTACTAGATAGGATGAAACGGATCAGATAGTTTTTGATCGATCCAGACAATTTTTGAATACAAATTCTGTCGGTTCGGATATTTGTCTGATAGTATCGGATCAGAAACGAATATGAATTTTCCTTATCGGATACGAATATGGATTCCGTAGCTTACTATCCATCGAATACGAATATGGATTCGGATTATCTGGATATTCAGGGGCCGGATATCTATAGCCTACATCCTCTATTTCAGCCCAGCATTTTTAGATGATACTTTTGTAGCCCATCATATATTAACATATACATCAATACATAGTTAGAGAAAGAACCTTAGCCTACATAAAGAATTCATGAATATTCTTCATGAATGTTTAGATTAAATAAACTAGTTATGTTTTTTTGTTCATTTTATATGTACAATTCGTATTTGCTCTATATTTGTATTTATATTCATATCCAAGATATTCGTATTTGTATCCGTATCTAGAAAAAATATGAAAACAAATATGATAGCGCTATTATCCGTTCGTATTTAATCCGTTTTCATCTCTAGTACTAAATGTAACCATCTCAATAGTTTGTATCTTAGCACGAATTCGAAAACACATATATATCTTCTCTCAGTAGGCTAATCAAACCTCGTCTCTCCCTTGAACCACGTGGTGTAGATACAAGACCTCCTTCAATAAAGTTTTTTTTGTTGTATCTTATGCCTGGATCTAAATGTGGAGCCTGTTTCTATGTAAGATATGACTTCTCTCTCTTCCCTCTCCCTCTCTCTTCCATCTCACCAAGATGCAGGTGATTTGGACGGTTGGGTGTGCCTTTTGATGGGCACACTAGGCTGTGATCATTTTGGCTTCAGCTTTTAGCTTCTGACTTATTTTTCACTATTCATAAATTTCGTCTTTTTCTGAACTTTTGGCTTTTTGTTGAGCTTTTTGCCGGTTTTTTCCCCATATTTGTTTGTATTATACGTAATGGGCTAACATATTTTTTTATATTTTTTAATTTTTTAAATTTAATTATGCTAAATAAGTCTATGTCAGTTACAGTGTTTTTTTAGCCAGCTACAGTGCTTTTCAGCCATAAGCCATCAAAAAAGCCCAAATGATCACCACCTAAGGTGGTTGTTGCCAACAATTAAGGGAAAGAGATAGAATTTGTTTCAGACTTAGTTAGAGGAGTCGATTTTGCTTGGTTTTCAGAAGGAAATAAAGGCTGGGCACTGTCACATCACCACCAACTAATTTTTTAAAGTAAAAATATCCACCAGCTAATTTTTTAAAGTAAAAATATAGAAATAGAGATACATATTAGATTATACAAATTAATTTAGGATAAATTAAAAACGTCCGTAATACACCAGACACAAATTCAGTCAAAATTCAAATTAGGACAGAGCAGGGTATCTAGTTCAAGGTTACCTTCAAACTAAAAAACCTAACGACACCCTCGCAGGAGTACTGTCATGGCTACCGACCAAACAAAGAGAGAGAGTATGGTGGTGGGGAGTTAGGTGAGTAGAAAATGGCTTAGGGTCTTTCCCCATGGCCTATGTCCTACATATATACATCCACATGGGGAGTGCCTTTACAATTATACCCTTACACATGAGTACTTCCCTCAGAGGTATCTATGTCACTATACATGTCCCATTCTGGGCCTTACACTCTCTTAACAGGCCTGCTGGGCTTAGGTGGGGGCCACCCCTACAACAAGTCCAATTTACTACTCATGCACGTCAAAACGGTAAAACAAACGTCAATAGGTGTACATTTATTGCGACCCAGTATACCCTAACAAATTTTATGTGTCTTCTTTTTGACTTCAGCTTTTAAATTTTAAAATGCTTTTTTACAATACTAGTTTTTAAACAGTTTTTTTCAAGATAAGGTTTATAAGTTGATTGTACTAAATATTGTATCGACTTCATC
Source organism: Dendrocalamus sinicus (assembly GCA_036346575.1). Lineage (NCBI taxonomy): Eukaryota > Viridiplantae > Streptophyta > Magnoliopsida > Poales > Poaceae > Dendrocalamus > Dendrocalamus sinicus. The sequence goes on from CM070670.1 coordinate 16,035,171, forward strand.
TATATCGATCAAAACCACATGTAGATTTCTCTTTCTATATTCTCTAAAAAATTATACATATATTTCTCTTACTTGTACCTTCTCATCAGCCACAGCTTTAAAAAAGTCCTAACCGAATTTAGGCCCGACAAGCAGTGGGCTGCTTAGCGGCGAACCCGCCTAAAAACTTCATCTGGGGCCGCTCACTGCTACCCTGCCACGCCCACGCGCACACGCGGTCTCTCGTCTCTCGTGCCGGCCGCCCGAGAAGGTTTACGCCGCATGGCGGCGAGGCGGCCCCCGTTGCCTGCCGGTGCCGATGCGAGAGCGTCCGCGCGCCGCGCGCTGGAGTCACGCTTGCCACCTCCGTGGCCTTGCCCGCCCCGTCCGCGGCGGCCGTCCACTGTGAGGTATCTTTGCCTCGTGATTTCCTTTTGCCTCTTAGTTTTTCCTATCCGAGTTGATGTGTTTGCTTAATTTCACTTCATATATAAGAAAACTGACAGCAATAATAGAAAATTCTGAAACAGTGTAGATTTCAAGATAACAAATTTGATGGTAGAAATGTGGATTGTGGACTCACTGGTCACCTATTATGCAGTTATTACTATACAGTAGAGACCAAAATTTCAGCAGTTTAGTCTCTAAAAAAATCATCAATTTGAGTGTATAATACTCCGATATCGCAACATCAAGAGATAGTTTCTTGTTTGAACAATACCGGAAAGTTCTTTCATTTCAGTAATCAGTACTACACTACTACCACATTTTTAAGTTTCAGAAGAACTTGCCTTTTCTGTCGGTAGAGCATAAATCGGTAGCTTTCTTTGCATCCATCAAGGGCAACATGGGACCACTGCTACTGAGTAAATTCTGTATTTAGTTATCGCATTGCTTGCTACCACTACTTTATGGATTGTGCTCAAGTCGAACCATATCACAGCAGAGAGCAGACTGCTCTACATTTAGAGAGTGTGCATACAATGCCCGTACTTGTTTATTGAATTACATTATTGATGCAAAGAACAGAGACTGATACAGAATGGAGTCATTATCAGTCTTTGATCATAGGACATGAATAATGCGGTAAATAGCTAATGATGGCACATCAAACTACTTAGATGCTACGTCTTGGCTACCCAATGTGTCTGTTACTCTGTTCCTTCTTCCATAGCATGGCTCCAGCGAACATATGACATATCCGTCCATAACTTATTCCATTGACTTGCGACCAGAGCATCAAACTTGTGCAACGGGGCTGAAGCCGTGGAGAATTGCAGCAGACCATACTTTCTCCATGTCTAGCACGATGTCTCCGCACTCGTGTTCGTTCCATCCCTCCAACGCATGAACAATTCCAGCTATGCGCCATGCGCTCATGACCCTCCTTGGCAACCAATTCTGCAATTTATTTTTTTTAAAAAAAACGGTAAACTCAGTTAGACCATGCAGTGAAGTTCTTTCAATGTTGCAGTTTATTGTGTTACTTACCTCGCAGGAATGCACATTCTGCAGTGTTTTAGGTACAGTCATTGCAGGAGTCGTTGAGTAGGTGCAGCAGTCTTTGCGTACCATTCTTGGTGGGAACTGTGTGTATGGGATAAACCGTGTTCCTTTCTGTGCCCTGAACTGTTCAGCAGCATCTAGACCTTCTCCAATAACCCACACCTGCAAAATTTGAGGGCAAACAATGATGCCATTTGTTGATTAGAGATGATGGAGGGAATGCATAAGCCCCTTCTTACCTTCGCATTACCGGTTTTCGAAAATAAAAGGTTGTCAGCTCCATCTTCTGGCATGTTGGGCTTAAGAAAATGATAACCCTGCTTGTTTGTCATTACGACCTGCACAAGAAAAGTTGCTTGTTAGACTTTAGTACAAGAAATTATTTCTTCATGCGATCAACGTGAAGGAGATGCAAGTATTTAGTTCTTACCTTGATATTTTTCTTGCACAATGCTGCGGCAACAGCTCGAGCCACCTTCGAAATATTTCCTGCAAGAACCACTTGATCTGTGCCTTGGGGTATACTATTGACAACCACTGCAGCAGCTAAGCTGGTGCCATCCACAAGTCTTACCCCCAATTTTGGGTACTTCTGCAGATAAAGTCCTCCCCTTCCATTGAGGCTATGTGCCTGATGTTAAAAATATTTTTGTCAATTACGACTTCTGTAATGCATGAGGTCATACATAAAATAATTCTGCATTTTCTGATGATATGAAATTCAGAATTTATTAGCACCACTGGATAACTGTCCATGGCCACCTTGCTGCCAATTTTCTTATTTTCCTGCTTTTTCATGTATATGACGAAACCTCTTCATTCAACAGAAGTTAATCATATATTACTAATAATTTTCTTTGTAACAGTATACATGGATATGACTACCATTTGGGAGTACAGAAGACCCATTTCAACTTGTACTTTGAATAACTGAAGAAATTGCATACCTGATTCAGGAGTCCAAGGCTAACAACTTTTGCTCCTTTTTTGTCAGCCTCGCATATAGCCTTTTCAATCAGATTATTGATTGCTTCCTTCTCCCAACTCAATCCATACTGCAGGAAGGAAAAGGTTGGCTATTTGGTTAGAATGTACACCACTGAACATGATTATTACATGGAAACTGTATCTTTTTTTTTTAACTCACATGGAAATTGTATCTTGGTATGGCCCATGACTGCATCCTGAGTTTCTTCATGACATTCCTTTCAACAGTGAACGAAGAACCGTACTTCCATGTCAGCACCATGGAGAGGCACGACACGGGCCACATGATCCGCATGTACCACTTGGAGGCATACGGCTTGGAGGCGTATTCAGCAAACCCGGGCCTCATATGATAGATGGACTGCAGGCTGGTGAGATGGGTAAGGTGCACCACATCTACTGCTTCTTCCTTGTCTTTGAGTGAGTTGTCATACAGTGTGTTCGATGACTTGTCCATGGTGTTATATATGTAGTCGTAGAACGGCATAAAAAGAGAGTAGTTTGTCCGGAACTGAGTGTGGTGAAGAGAATGAAACCTAATTAAATTGCAAAAGTTCAGATTACACGCTGAGAACAACAGACAGAATCATGAGAAAAAAAATTTAAATTGTACAGTGAAATCTAGATTAGCTTAATCTTGTTGATTTGCGTTGGTTAGATAAGGATATTATGAAAATGAGAATTGATTTGTATGAAGAAATAAATGAAACACTTACGATGGTGTATACATGAGATACTTGAGTGGGGGGAACCATTTGAAGAGCCAGCTGGGCACCAACTCGAAGTTGCAGTGGCCCATGTTGTTCATGAAGTCAATGTAGATCACGTATATCTCGAACCCGATGATGGAAGCAGTTCCAGTCAAGGCGCAGGTGATCATTGGGATTGAGAACAGAAGTTCATAGGCCACGAGCTCAGCAAATGGATGGATGACGGCTGCACAAGCATAACAAGATCATCATCACCATAAGCTTAAGGTGACCATTTGATGCACCTAACATGGTTTCTGTTAATGCGATTATTTGCAAGTTAAACGACAAACTTGCAACCTAAAAGTTGTCTTAACTATTGTTGTCCTTCTGCTTGATAAGGTCAGGGAAGTGTATATCTTGCCATCTTGCATAAAAAATGGTCAAGAAGTAATAGTATGTGCTTACTCTTTCGCTTGATCGATATGTCAGTCCAACAATGGGAATTAATTGCCATGTGCATTGTCTAACCTTCTGCTTCCATGCTGCAGACACATCTTTCTGTTTTCTTTGAAGTGTAGATGGATGTTGTTGTGACAAAAAAAAGCAGGTCATCTGTGTTCTTAAACTATTTAAAGATCAAACCTTACTCTTTTTACTGCTTACAAATACCAAACAGCAGCCAACAAAAATTTGTACTGATGTTCTCTATTGTGAGTCTTGATGCATATGGTCTCATAGGTATGTCATGTTTCATGTTTTTTTAGGCATAACTATCATAATATACAGTATACCCAGACTACTGTAACAGTTCTAAAAATATCCGCATCTTTCCTTACGTTCAGCACTATTTTGATATCCACTGAGACCGTGAGACGTGTATGACTAACTGATTTTACTACGAGCTTAGCAGTATAATTTGCGAATTATTTCAGCATTATCTCTTTTTTTTTATAGAAGCTTTGGTATCCTTCTTCCAGGTATCGACACGTATGCATGTCCGCACCTGTTCCACAAGGCATTGAATGCTTACTGCTGCCGATGGCTAGCCCGATACATCCTATAACTGCGGAGCTCTGCCTCCACAGTGAAGGTAGCATGCGTACGGTGTAATATATATATATATAGGACGCTGAAATGGGACACCAGGGTGCTGGGCACCAAACCTCCCTGTCATTGGATTGTTTTTAGATGCGTGCAAGTGGTGTTACACAGACATCCTCTTTTTTATAAGTGATGTTACTTGCTTTTTACGGTCTCTAAGATAAAAACTAAAACCTTCATCGTTAATTTAAATAGCAATATATTGGCATAAAATATAATAAATAAAATATTAAGGAATATTTTAAAGATAAATTTAATAATATATTTGTCCCACGGCCAATCTAAATACTTTTATGTAGGCTATGTTACTACGTTAGAGGTGGGATCTGAGCATTTTGACCACAGAAACTAAGGATGTATTTGGTTAGAGGGATGAGGTGGGATGAGATGGGATGGTTCCTTTGACTAAACATATCTGTGTGTTTGGTTGGAGGGATAGGGTGGGATGGAATGGTCCAAAGTGGGATGAGCCTGTGCAAATTTAGAGAATATTCTTCTTAGATGCTGGACCATATGGTTCCACTTTTTTTGCGGAACTATCTCATCCTATCCCCATTCCATCCCACTCTATCTCTCTAACCAAACACATCCAACACCAGGAAAGAACACTGGTTGGTATTGTCTTCTTGTTTTCCCTGTAGGTGGGCTATCCGGAGACTGCGACTGTTAATTGTTAAGTGATATGCTGATAGCGCCTTCTTCTGTTTGGTCATAAAGGAAGCATGAAGACGCAGAAACGTCTCGAGTTGGCTTTCCAATGGTCCCGGAATAACTCGTCCTCTATTTACCCTAATTGGCTCGTGGCCGGTCGGTCACTCTCAAAACTCACGCCCTAAACATGCAGACAAGGAAGAGAGGCGATTGGCTGGTCACAGGTGCAGTTCCTGCTTTTGATTGAAAGGAAGCGGACACGACGCTAGCTTCTGATCAACTACGGATCGACCATGCTCATGTCCTGGAAAGATTTGTCTGTAACTGCCCTGGGGAAGTCATTCATGACTCATATGCCCGTTCATTAGAGCTTTACATTCTCGACTTTAACTTTTAATTTCTTAATCTTATTTTTTTCTGGTTTTCTTTTTCTCACTATTCCTTTACATTGCCCATAATAATATAATCTTTATTTATTTTTTAATTTTTAAATTTAATTATACTGAAAAAACTAACCGCAGCTGTATTGTAAAAAAAGATACTATAAAAAACCAAAAACTCAAACTTAAAAGCCAAAAAAAGCACCACCTCAGCATATGCTCTCCATCAGGACTTCACCAACCGTAAACACGTACATATATGCACGCGACACTAGGTGAACCACAGGAAAATGATGTGATAGCTCGGCAGTCAAGCCAGCCGGGACGAGAGGGGGGCTTACGTACATGTGATGGGCTCGGTGACGATGGAGGCGTGGTGGTGCGAGTGGTAGCGCGTGTAGAGGAAGTGGTGGTGCAGCGCGCGGTGGAACCAGTAGTAGATGAACTCGACGGGGCCGGCGTGCAGCAGCGCCAGCAGGACCGCTCCGTCCGTCCTCCAGAGCGGCAGGTGCTGCGCGCCCGGCAAGTACAGCGCGCCGATGTAGAGCAGGATGGCGCTCAGGATGATCTGGTCGTCCCTGCCACGCAGTTTCCATGCATGCCATTTGTTAGCTTAATTACGACGGCGCGGCGGGCCATCACGCCGATCGGGAACCGGATAATCGCGCGGGCGTGTAACGTACCAGTTCCTTTCGCGGTCGACCTGCTCGAACTCGATGCCGCGGTCGACGATCTGGCGCCGGCCACGCGCGTTCTGGAGGCGCGACGCGGTGATCCAGACCTGGTTGTGTATCATCCGGAGCAGAATCGAGGGGAGGATGGCGACGTAGCCCAGGTCCACCTCCCGCCACCCTTTGGTCGCCACCAGGTAGCCGCCGTGAAGCACCCACGGCGCCACCACGATGTACTGCATGTGCATGCATGCGAGCACACATCTCGACTCGGTTAGTTTCACTATGCATGCATGCATGTGTAAGATAATTTTTGGGCAAGTAAGGCATGAGATTAGAATGAAAGTTCATTAGGATGTCCATGCATCATGCATGTCCTGCATGCGCACTGCAAGTGCGTAAAACCCATGGCATATATGGCCAATATTGTCAGTCCTGCCCATGGTACGGGCGCTAGTGATCGAACAGCACGTTGTGGACTCAAATAAGAGCATTACTGCAGGATGGGACAGCATTACGGACATAAATGGATCTATAAAGAGTAGTTTGCTTAAGCGGCCAAAGAGTGGATCGAGTGTGGAGGGTGATGCAGATTAAGGTACCTTGAAGCTGCCAAGCCTCTTCCACGGCCACTCGCTGAAGAGGCCGGGGTTTGTGGCCATGGTATCTTGGGGCCTTGGAGCTGCTCGTTTATTTGTTGTACCAGGGAATGCAACTAGTCTTGTGTACAGGCCTAAGAACTGGCCAGCTCAATTTATAGACTGGGGCTTCGAAAAGACAGGCTCCGTGCCGCTGTCGCCTTGCAATACGTTGTCGGAATTACTTGTATTTTTCAAGTGTTATGTATAATAATTAGTTGAAATCGATCGAATGAGTTCAGGTGGGCTCTGTCCTATGTTGATCCTTTTAAAAAATAATCAGTTGAAATCATGTTTTTAACCATAATACAACAAAGTTTCACTAAAATTATTATAATATTTTATAACTATTTTAATTCCACAGCGCAGCACAACACAGCAACCTTAACCCTTGCAAGCTGACTTTGTCCCCCCTTCTTTTAGGCTTTTAATTTCTTTGAAAATTGAAACAAACAAAATGACTTTTTAAAGCGGATTCTCCAAACGGTTTTATGAGCTTAAAATCATATACGTCGTCTACGTCGGTGTCTCTACTATTTGCTACTATTTTTAAAATACAGATAAAAATGATAAGTCTCAGTAAAAAATCGTAAACAAAGGAAGTTACCTCAAGTCCCTAACTCTAAAGAAATAAATGCATTGTTTCTTTATGAATCATTCATGTCAGGAATAATAGCTCCTTCATTAGGTTGGCAATAGGTGGCGGATGCCTACAGGAGCTAGGCATGATTGTGAACTTTTTAATCCAAGTATTACCGATCGCCTTACTGTCGTACCGTTTCCTGAATAGACGACGTTTTAGGATCTTGCGCTTCAACACACGGGTAGAAATGATCAAATTGTCCTTCTTCATTAGTCCACTTATTACTCTTGGATGACGTATATTATTCTAATCCAAAGTAATAAATTACCTTAGAAATAACGAATGGTAGGGACATGCAAAGAAAAAATAGTTAAAAGTTATCTCAAAATTATAGAATGAAATGCATTTGGAAACAAAATTTAAGAGCTAGAATGATATGTACTGAGGAACGAAGGACTGTATGCTTACATTTTATACTATGATTTTGTAAAAAAAAAGGTCTGAATACTGAATATTTCTTCTCTGAGCAAAAAAAAAAAACTCCATTATTGAACATACACTACTACACAAATCCGTATTACAGACGGTTTTGTGAGCTGTCTGAATTTATGGGTCAGTAATGATACGCGTTCTTTACAGACGGCTTTCGAACTGTCTGTGGTGTAAATATCACAGACGGTTTTTAACTAAAAACCATCTGTGATATCTAGCACAGACGGTTTTTAGTTAAAAACCGTTTGTACTATTCTCTTCTACCTCTAATTATTGGCTAGCCTCAGGAAATGCTAGCCATGCCCTCTGAAACAGCAGATCAACATGTACATGTATACATTCAATTCACATCTCAATTCATTTCACAAACATAAAACATCTATTTCGCAAATCAATTAATTGAAATGAAAACGAGCAAATATAGTATGAAACACAGTACACATTTTATTTTTATTAATATTAGAGCCTACCATTAAAATATCCCAAAACAACAAACAGATTGCCCATCTAGCTAACACAACAAGAACAGAGAAAAGCAAAGATCCTTTATGCCTAGACCTTCTCATTCCTGATGCAGTGCACGAGCTGGATGTCTTTGACGCCCACCATCGTCGGCGTTGAATGAGCGCTGCCTTGTGCATCGTCTGCTTTGTGGGGCTATTATGGTATGGGTTAAGGAGGAGGAGGAGAACAACAAGAGGAGGAGAACAGCAACGAGGAGGAGAACAGCAAAGAGGAGGAGAACAGCAACGAGGAGGAGAACAGCAAAGAGGAGGAGAACAACAACGAGGAGAACAGAAAGGAGGCTGGGTTCTGGTGATTATTTATAGGGGAGGGAGTGCGAAATTTTTTGGCACGGGGACGGAGAGGCGGAGCTACGATCCGTGGGGTGAGGATTGGTGGATTTCTATTGGCTAGGATTGGGTTGAGGAGGATCGACAGGCCCAGCGGTCAGATTATCACAGAAGGTTGATAGCTAGAACTGTCTGTGATGAATGAATATCATAGACGGTTCTAGATGCCAACCGTCTGTGAATTAGAGCACAAAATTATATATATATATATATATATGCAATATAAACAAACAGTCTGAAAAGATAAAATAGTAAAGTTTTATATGACTTATATATACTCATTTGAAAGATTTCGATGAGATCTACAACTTTTCATTTGAAGCAAAATCCAAATTCCGAAGGGAAGACCAAGAGAAAGGGCAAAAACATAAACAAAAAAACTTACGACGTAGGTTTAGGTCCAAAGATGGCTGATTTTTGGGGCCTTGAAGGGCGACTGGCGCAAGCGGGTTATTTGTTTTTGGATCGGGCTTGTCGTTAGCTTTCCAACGAGTACAAGAACATCGAAAACGGACACCGTATGCAAAAGTTATGCCCGTTTTACTGAAGGTGTCTCAAAACTGAATCCTACTCGGACTCAGTCGGGAAATTATGAAATTTTGGGGAATTACAAGGTGAGAAACATATCACAGATGGTTTTTAATACAAATCTTCTGTGATAACTTCATTATCACATACGGTTTTTAATAAAAACCATCTGTAATGTCTGCCATCATCACAGACGGTTCTTATCTAGAACCGTCTGTGATACTTCACAGACGATTCTTATTAAAAACCGTCTGTGATAATGAAGTTATCACAGACGGTTTTTAATACAAACCGTCTGTGAAAATACCACAGACGGTTATTCATATGAACAATCTGTGATACTTGCAGCACAGACGGTTCCTAGAAACCGTCTGTGATGTAAGCGTCTAGTTTAGTCTCTTTTGTAGTAGTGATATACTAATTGCTTTTTTATATAGATGTGCTACTAGTTATCATATATGCTTCAACTGTCCCACAATATAAATCCGACACACATATCTATGAGGTACATTATTCAGATAATATTTAATAAAATTATATTATATTTCTCTTTAATAAAATGAGTAGTACTGTATCTATATAATAGAAGCAACTATAGCCTAATTATATTAAATATTACTTAAATAATATGTTTTCTATGTATACACGCCAGACTTTATTGTGGGACGGAGGGAGTAGTAACTTAGTGATAAGATCTAGCTACGACATAGAACTACTGCAACAGCGTTACAATAGGGTGATTTCCGTGTCTTGTCCCAGCACATGAAAAATATATAGTACTCCTATCTCTCTTTCGCTGCATCTACCAGCGTGTATCATTCTATTACATTACTGGCTCAAATATCAAACATATATAAATGATACTCTCTCTCCCTTTTCTTTTTATAAGACTTAATTTTTACTAGGCATAGGGATTAAGAAGGTTGCAAAATCAAGGGAAAGACTAGAGGAAATGATCATGCTATCCATGCTATAAATATCTTGGTAATGCGAAAAAGAATAATTTGTGAGAGTTTTACTTATAAATACAAAGAGAAAAGGTATAATAAATAAGGAAATGTAAGAAAAAAACATCAATAAATTCGTATACACGTCTTATATTTTGAAACAAACTTGTTAGACCAAGTGGATAGTTGTAAATAAAGAGATGATGAATAATTGACATTTGGCTTGCTTTGGATTTTGCTTTAACTTTGCAGTCGAAGGCTTTGCCTTCGAGTGGTTTTGCTTAGTTATGAGTGTTTGTGCTCTGATTCGAGTGATCTCAGCCGGCTCCAACTGACTATGGTCTTTCCCGAGTACCATACTACAACCTGACTTCGATTGCATCAGATTACGGCCACAACATGAACACGACTATGACTACGGCTGGCTACCTCGACCATGGCATGAATACGACTTCGTTCTTATGACCACAGAAGCTTTCGACCATGTCTTGCTTACGACCACGGTAGTACGACTTCGACCTTACGACCATAGCAACTTTCGACAACGTCTGGCTTACGACCACGACAACTTTCGACCATGTCTAGCTTCGACCACGGTAGTACGACTTTGACCTTATGTCCACGGCAGGTAATCGTAGCTACAGTATGTTTTCATGGTTGTAGCTACAGTATTCGATAGTCGTAGATTTTACTGGTCATACTCGATAGTCGAAGGTTTCACTGGTCGATAGTCGAGGGCTTTGCGGTCGTTGGTCATAGGTTTGCAGACTGCTTTCATGGTCGTAGTTTTGGCAGTCTTGTCGATACTTGTAGACTTCACAGTCTGCTGCTCTGCCTTCGGCAGTCAGAGGCTGAGTGAACGGTTGCCGTGGGCTTCACGGTCGGTATTCGTAGACTTGATGGTCGGTACGAGCGCTTCACTCTTGGGATCTTTGAGTACGTCGAGTACTCATGTTGAGCCAGTGGTTGACTGGTCGGTGTGTGGTAAACCACCGAGTATATTCCGGTTAGACCGCTCCATGGTCAGACTGCCCTTTTGGCCCCAGTGAAACTGATTAGGCTGGTCTGACCGCCTCACATCCGGTAGTACCGCACAACATATGCTGGTACTTCTGATGTCCGGTAGTACCACTCACACAGAGTCGATAGTTCCGATTTTTCTGACAGGTGCAGATATCTCAACAGATTTTGCAAAACATATTTGCAAACGAAAGTATCATGCACATAAGGATCAAACATGATTCCCAACAAGTTGCAAAACACATTTGTACACTTTTGAAATCATGACACAAAAAATAGGTACATGGACTCCTCACATTTGCAAAATATATCACAAACCTAAGTCACATGCTACAAGGATCATATATGAGCTTAAACTATTTGCAAAACACATTTTGCAAATATGAGCCTCATATCACAAAGAATGGAAATATGGACTTTAAGCACTTGCAAAACACATTTGCAATGCATAGTCCCATGTTACAAGTATTCAACACGTAAGCTTCGACTATTTGCAAAACACATTCGCAAATGCAAGCATCATACCAAGATGAGCTATACGAGGTGAGATTGAGCTATCAACACATGATGAAACTCAAACTACTAGACATGATCTCTCTTAATAGTACGACAATTTATACTAGCAATCCGGTCTTCCAACCAAACACCAAGACCGGTAAAAGACTAAGAACACATACTTAGACCTAGCTAGTTATACCTTTGCCTTAGGTCATTTGTCTTGATATGCATCAACTCATTATGCATCCTTTTCTTCAACTCCATCAACACATGATGGTCTTCACTTGACTTGATGATCAACACATGATCATCTCCCCTTAGACATGCATCAACTCATGATACATCTTCTTCTTGATGGTATTCAACACATGAAGCTATCTTCCATCAAGGCTTGATGATTTTCAACACATGAAGTCATCTCAAGTCATTATCTTTTGTGAAATATAACATATTCATTCAACTCATGGAAAATGTTAGTTCATAAAACAATTGTCATCAATTACCAAACTTCACCATTAACACATAATGGAGAGACTAGATTCAACAATCTTTCTTTTTTGGTAATTCATGACAATCTCAGCAAACAATGAGATAAAGATTGAATTTTGAGTATACAACATGTACACAACAAATGTATACTCTAGGATAAGCTTTTTAAGCAAAATTTACTTATCCGGTTGTTATTAATCATCCAACCATTAACACATAATGGAGAAATTAAATGACAACCCGATTGCACATGAGTATAGATAAACTACACAAGCCATATATACTTAAGAATGCATTTCAATGTAAAGATCCTAAATATGCATATTAAAGGAAGCACAGATCAATACTTATGAAATCGCAAAATATAGAGAGAGCTCTCCCTAAATATGTGCATACAAGTGTGTATAATGAAGACATATGCATATATTCAATTTGGACTATTTTTGAAGTTCAATCTATATTTTGGATCTAAGGAATACATTAATATATGTAAGAATATGCTTTCAAATACATACCTTAATGATTTCACCTTTTTAACCATGTGAGATTAAGTAATATCATAATCAATAAACAAAGTTAGTCTCTCAAATGCGTTTGTCATTATCACCAAAATCTTATAATGATATTTGTCATTATCACCAAAACCAACTTAAATGGAGCGTTAGATGGAGCTTGATCTTTCAACGATGCCGCCTCTCCCTCCCGACACCAGCCGCCTCTCCCTCCCGACGTCGGTCACCTCTCCTCCCCGATGCTGGCCGCCTCTTCCTCCCGACGTCGCCTCTCCCTCCCGACGTCGGCCGCCTCTCTTTCCCGACGCCGTCTCTCCCTCACGACGCCGCCTCTCCATCCCAACGCCAGCCGCCTCTCCTTCCTACAGTATGAAACCCAAATTCAAAGTGGGTTTGAATATTAGCTCGATGATGATACTGGTCTAATACGTCATGATATATAATACTTCATGATATATGCTTCATTGGTTAAGAGCGAGGTCATCAACAACATCTTTGGGTGTCTCCTCTTTCAAAAACCCCGCAGACGAGGAAATATCCCAACGGCTAGTAAGATATGTTAAACTACATAGTTATTAATACCTCTTGAACTTCATGGGTTTGAAAATAACATGATTGCCTCTTGTAGCAATCATTGACTACCGAATCTTCCCGAGGCTCCTTTGAAGAATACAGGGATAGAGATATACTATCACAGGCTCTGGGAAACAAGGAGCACATAGATCGCACGTGAGGCTTGGGGGTTTACGTATCTTGGAGGCATGGATTCCCAAATGACTCCAAGACATATGGGAGTAGAAAGAGACTAAGGCCTATCGTGAAGAACAAATAAAACAGGAGGTTCGTGCACAACTTGAGGAATAGCTATCTGCCTCACTTCAAGAGAAGACTATCTTACTTCGAGGAGAGATAGATTCATTGAGGGAAGAATCGAGACAAGTCCACAACCAATTGCAACTCACCTCCATTAATGCAGTAGCCAGTCCCTCCTCAACATCGAAGTAGCTATGTGTCTATGCTAATTACTCAACATAGAAATGCCTACTTACCTATTGATAACATCCAGGTAATGTACCTCTTTAGAATGCTATAAGATAGATCTACCTGGTGGACTTCTTAGCTCATCGTGCATCGTTATGTAGGAGCACACACCTTGCATCCTTAGAGTCAGACTTGTTTTTTCATTCCCATTGATGCTGGGCGGGGGATGGTGTATCCATGGCTGTCAGGGACGCTGGTACATGGTGCACAACTAGAGACCAATTTTATGAAGGTTCAAGTGGACATGATTAATGATGTTTTTAGGACTGTTCCTCTTGAGAAGCCCCCAAACGAAGAGATTATAACATTAGGGGATGTCGTCCACACATTCATCCAGTGGCCTAAGAGGAACATCGCCCTCAACTCGTTTGTGTTGCGATCTCCACATCTAGTGGTCCAAAAGAGACATTGCCCTGGACCTGTCACATCGGCTCCCATGGCTCCACCTCCAGCTCCATTTCTGAAGCTTGTTGCATCGACTCCCATGAGAACGACGTCGAAAATGTATCATAAGCGAGGCGCTAAGACCCAACCAAAAAAGATTAAGGTGCCTCCCGGGCAATGGAAGTTCATTCTCAGAGCGTCGTTGGTCCCTAAGTCACAATTACCCAGGTTTGTACTGGTTTGCAATAGATTGCATACTTGGTACATGTAGATGTCCAACATGAAGCCAAACTGGCACAGTGGATTCACTGTGAGATACACAGAGGTGCATTTTCTCCACGACTCAGGCTAGTTCGTCATGACCTTCGAAAACTTATTCTTACTATTCAACCTAGACGAACTCGATGCCTCATTGCTACGATGCTGGACACTATAAGTGTACTATATAATCATGTTCTACATTCACATCATACCGATAAATGTCATTACTCTTTACTTATGTATAAATACATGATCCAACAAGTCCGGCGACGACGAGAACTGGTGGGTTTCCTCGACCTACACTTGGTCTCTGAGCAATCTATCAACGATAATGCATGCTTCGTCAAACATTACATAATGAGCGGATTGATTGCTCAAAGTGACTAGGAGTACATCATGGTACCATTCAACCAAGGTTAAGTTCTTTATTAGTTGCCATACAAATTTCATTTGTAGCACTTACACAATATAAACTTAGGATTAATCGCTATGGTGACATACATGACTAGGGGTCATTGGATTCTGATCATGATTATACCAAAGTAGAGGAAGATAATATACCTTGATTCTTTACTTAGTAGCAACCATGATTTCACTCGTTTGCAACAAGCAATTAATATGTAAACTCATTTCTTGCATACATAACTCTATTGTAATATTTCCTTCATTTGCAATGGCCGAGGCTAAATTTTTTTTGGAATCATGTAGGTCGTTTAGCGCTTATGTTGCCCAAGGAGGGAGACACAAAGAATCCAGTGACATATTGCGACACATGATGCGATTACCGGTACCCGCTACAACACAACAATCATATATCACACTTTGTTATAATGTCTCTAGAATTGACAATATCTATGTATGTAATTATATTTTTGCAGTGCCATCAGCAGCTACAGGGCAACATATGTGGATTCTACGTTTGCCGCTATATGAAGAAAATCATGGACGCTAAGACGAATGATCCAGAGGTTTGTCAACCTTCCAATAATTATTATTTTCTGATTATATATATGTATATATATACACACATATGCTAATGACTTAACATTACTCCTAGCGATAGCGTGTGGACTTCGACGAAAGCGCAATTGATCTTGACAAACTCGTTGAAATTTGAGAAATCTCTCCCAATTCTTGCTAGCAGAGGTCATAAACAAGACTAGAGAGTTCCACCCCGACAATGGTGATTAGATGTTGAAACATTAGATTCAATTGTAATCACTCAATTGTGCTTAATCAAACAATTCATTCAATTTAATTCATTTGTGAGATCTGTGTAACGATTGTCATGCTATATATGTGATCTGCTTGTATTGTTTCATTCATCTGTGAGATTTATGTAATGATTGTCCTGCGCTATATATATACGTGATCTTACTTGTTTTCAGATGGCATAGCTAGCATATCCTGAGGCTAACCGAAAAAGAACAGTTAACATCGCTGTTAAAATAGCTATCACAGACGAGTGAAATCCTTACATTGAATATCCCAGATGGTGTAGGAGCCGTTTATGATAACCAGCTATTATCACTTACACATAAACACAGACGGTTCAGAAACCGTCTATAATAACGGTTTTAAACCGTCTATGATAACACTGTCTGTAGTAGTGGATGTATCACTAATATTTGGCTATAGGCCTTGCTTTGTCATCCTTACATTGAATGCATTCTTTCGATATATACATCATCTTCGTAGTGTCAGAGAGCAAATTTTCACTTACAGGTATTACTCACCATAGAGACGCATGGGTATTGATTCCGCGGCACAACATAAAACACCAGCTGGATGACTTGCATTTGGAAACCGCTCGGTTGGTATAGATTTGGACACATTTGCAGCAGGAAGCAGGGGTCAGTTTTTCAGATGCCGATTGTACATCAATGAGTCGATGACATGCGGATTGTCGAGTGCGAGTGCTGAGTGCGAGTGAGGCCGTCATTGTCGGTCAAGATTACCAGTCGTGATGGAATTCTCTTTGCATTTGCCGGCTAATCACTGCAGTGATATGATGCCGGGCCCCGGCAGGTGTATCACAAGCCCATTGATTATTCCTCGACACTTCAGCCATTGTCATAGGCTTACTACATGCTTAATTGTGAAAATGCCAAATTAGTTGGTGCTACTGTCATGCGTGGATCGAGTACCACTGACCACAATATCTAGGTGTTTTAATTGGCCACCTAAGATCTTGATTTGCATGGTTACACAATTCTGCCATTGCCAATAGTGACCAGATGGCTTTTAAAAGTTGTTTTTTTTCTACGGTAAATAGTTTTTAGTATTATCTAGCTTTCAAACGAAGTACCTTTTTAAAGTAGAGTCTACTAGTCGATTGTAGTACACACTGTAGTGATTTTATTTATATCGACCAAAATCACATACGAATGTCTCTTTCTACAGAATTCTCTATAAGCTATTATTATTTTGTTTAGGGTGAAGTAAGACCAAGCTCATGAGCTTATTATCCTAAGTCGGAATAAATTAGTTGATAGTGATAGGATCCTCTTTTTGACGTTCCCATGTCCCCTCCGTGTAGTGTGGCGGTATGAGGATGTCAAAAGAAAAGGGATGGATTTTTTCTTGCGTCGTTATGTCTAGATTGTGAGGGTTCTCAGCTATATGGATTGTTCATAAAGCAGATATATGAACGGACACTACGAGAAGTCCAACATCTGGTGATGATTCTATTATCTGTCGATCATTCGTATTGTATGAATGATCAGTCTTTGTCACTCCATCCCCCAACTAAGATATTCGCACCCACCTAGTAAAGGCCATGCCTACTTGGCATATGCACAAGACGTGTATTTGGCTGAATTTGCCGTGCGAAATTCCTGCTAGTGCTGCCGTGCACATAGATCGTGTGTCAGCAACTACAGTCTACGAAGTATAGATCCTTTGAATATGGCTTGCGGTGCAAAAAGGAAAGGATGCAGTGGTGATTATTTGGGCTTCAGCTTCTTGCTTTCGGTTTATTTTTCACTATTCATAAATTTCATCTTTTTCTGAACTTTTGGCTTTTTATTGAGCTTTTTTGCCGGTTCTTTTTTCCCGTATTTGTTTATATTATACGTAATGGGCTAACATATTTTTTATATTTTTTAATTTTTTAAAATTTAATTATGCTAAATAAACCTCTGTCAGCTGCAGTTGTTTTTCAGCCAGCTACAGTACTTTTCAGCCATAAGCCATTTAAAATAAGCTCAAATGATCACCACCTTACGGTATTGTTTGGTTTGAGAACCAAACTTTGCATTACCAAACTTTGACCAGATTTGACCGTTGCTTTGTTTGATATTAAAATTCTGTAAGGGTTTTTCTTTAGCTCTCTAGTTTATTTCGGAGCCAACGTCGGCAACTAAGGGTGCCTTTGGTTGAGTTTTTGGGAGCTGCTTTTGCTTCCAAAAAGCCAAAAGCCAACCAAAGGGGTGGAAACCAGAAACTGCTTTTTCAGAAACAGCTACTTTTGGGTAGTACAGTTTTGAAAGCATCTTGGACCCTACTTTTGGCTTTCTGCTTTTTGAAATGGTGAAAATAGAGAGCTGTTTCACAGTTGTTTCAAGGAAAATAGAGATAGGAGGTAAGTTTTATACTTGTTTGAACCAAACAGCTTACAGCTTTTCCACAGCCCACAACCTACAGCAGCTTTTCTATAGCCTACAGCTCACAGCAATTTTTTCAGAAGCCACAGCTCAACTAAACACACCCTAAGAATCGATTCCTGCTAAATTCCTGTATGCCAGGGAGACCTTCGTGCGCTGGTTAACCTGTTGTCATTGACCAGCCACGTAATTAAGCTAGCTAGCTGGCCGGGGTTTAATGCCAATGAACTGCAACCGGCCGGGGATCCGGCACGAGGACCCAGCCGTAGTTACACAGCAGCAGCGCGTGCAGAACGTACGGTGATCGAGACGTGACGTCCCAACAAACACGGCCACGGCCAGGAGTCTGCATTTATCCAACTCCGCATGCATGCATGGTGCAGTTGCAGTAACGCAACGGCGGCTGAGTTATTTTGGATTTATGACTTAATTTTTTTATAATAATTAGTTTTTAAATAGATTGTTTTTTCAATATTGAGTCTATAAGTTAGTTATAGTAGAATACTATTTTAATTTCATCTATATCGATTAAAATTACACTTAAATATCTCTCTCCATACTTTCTCTTACAAATAGACAAAATTCAAAAACTAAGTCAAAAATTATAAATCATAGTCTAAAAGAACCCACTCGGTAAATCCAGATGCTTACGTTAGTAGGGACGTACCGTATATATGCGCCAATGCGTGTAGTATATGATATGAATGTGAATAGATTGAGTGTACCTACTCACTGTAATTTTTTTAAAAATGATCGGGCAACTTGCCGGTCATGCATCCTCCGAAATCTGAATGCATTCCAAGCAAGAGCAACTTGTGGGGAAGTTAATGAATGCCTGTGCCGTGTCAGATTGTCTATATACTAAGGGCATATTTAATAGCATAGATAATTATTATTGTCTATAATATAAAAATATTATCTATAGATAGTATTAGAAACAGCTTATATAATAGGTTATTTTTTTTGTATATTTTTATAAACAGTTTTTTTTGTGATATAATGTGTCTTGTTTATCGAATTATAGTCGACTACTGTATAAAAGACGGCCCAATTCTTTATGATCATTCTTTTTTCCTTCACATCATCTCGTATCTTACATGATAAAATTTATAGACAACTAACATCACACCATTATACATGGCCTAAGAGAATGTATAGTGGTATAGACAGTTATTGTCCATACTATTATTTCATGTCATCCGTAGGTAATACTAAAGACACTTTCTATAATGATTGTCCGTAAGTTGTCTATAATAAGTTGTTTGTAAGATATAGACAACATCGATATAATGGCACGAAAATCGTCTATAGCAGACTATTTTCTCACGTTTCAACTGTTTATAGAATTATAATTGATCTCCTTCTGTTCTCTCTTTCTTTTTTATCCATCTTAGTAAAATTTTTATATAACACTTATAGTTTATATCATCCTATTATATATGCTCTAATTCAGCAGAAACACGGTGCGTCACGGTTGACGTACGTGGCAGTGCCACTTTTTGGTGTACGGTTTGAACGAGTTAATTGGCACGGCATGAACGGCTGTCAAGACTAGTGCAAACATGATTGACAGAAGATGAGGACGTTTCCTGCTTTGTTTAGGAAAAAAGTTTGACCATACATTTATGGGTCCTAAATTGTTGGTGGTGTCTACGGAGAATTTAAGTATTTTCTTATTAAATAGAATTAAAATTTTGAGTTTTTAGATTTAGATCTTAATAGGTGAAATCACTTTGTCTTCTTTCATCATATTTGAGTACTATTTTGTTAAGGAGTACTCATTTTTTTATATGTTGGATGCATATCTACTTCTATCCACTAGTTTGCTCATTAATTATTAACATGTGATGTGATTCATTGAGAAATACTCTAATACATATTATTCGTTTATTTATGACTTTCTTACATCAATTATATACTAATTTTACATAAATTAAGTTATGTAAAAAATGATGTGACGATTTGTAAAAAAGAGGAACAAAAAGCACAACAATAAATATACAAAAATCCTACTTGGTTGTTTATGTGGTAGCTCCCAACAACACTAAACAAATTGATTTCTCCGTTAGCACATTGTTAACACAAAAAATGACAAAATTAAAACCATAAAATACAAACAAAGCAACATCTAATGGATAAAAAATTGAGTGCTCACAAACAAAAAACACTCAGGTGTCATCTAGCAAATTCCTAAATTGTTTGTGTCGACGTGTCGTGCTTCTTAGGCATGTCATATCATGCATGTTAATTAGTCGTACCAGCCGTCCCATCAGAACAAGCATAGCATATATGTCAAGTACTCTCTCCATCCAAGTTTATAAGATGTATTTTTTGAATGGTTTTGTCCATAAATATAAGACATATTTCATGTTTCAACGCAAAATTAGTGTGATGTTCACTTTATACTCCTAATAAATATGCAGCTTTACTTGCTATTCTCTACATGCATGCAATGAATATAGTGCTTAAAGGTAATAATTAGAGGTAATCTAGTCATTTTTACTATACTTGCTATTTTTACTAGTCATTTTTACATAAATTAAGTTATGTAAAAAATGATGTGACGATTTGTAAAAAAGAGGAACAAAAAGCACAACAATAAATATACAAAAAATCCTACTTGGTTGTTTATGTGGTAGCTCCCAACAACACTAAACAAATTGATTTCTCCGTTAGCACATTGTTAACACAAAAAATGACAAAATTAAAACCATAAAATACAAACAAAGCAACATCTAATGGATAAAAAATTGAGTGCTCACAAACAAAAAACACTCAGGTGTCATCTAGCAAATTCCTAAATTGTTTGTGCCGACGTGTCGTGCTTCTTATGCGGAGAAGGCATGTCATATCATGCATGTTAATTAGTCGTACCAGCCGTCCCATCAGAACAAGCATAGCATATATGTCAAGTACTCTCTCCATCCAAGTTTATAAGATGTATTTTTTGAATGGTTTTGTCTATAAATATAAGACATATTTCATGTTTCAACGCAAAATTAGTGTGATGTTCACTTTATACTCCTAATAAATATGCAGCTTTACTTGCTATTCTCTACATGCATGCAATGAATATAGTGCTTAAAGGTAATAATTAGAGGTAATCTAGTCATTTTTACTATCTTCTTGGTCTATGTGCCAGGAGAAAATATGCTTTATAAACTTAGACGGAGGGAGTAGGTAACAACATAAGACCACTTGTAGTGCATCCCATAAAAGCCAAACCCGAGTTTGTACTTTGTTTCATATCATCGTGTTCACTTCACAGTTCACACAACCCTAGCTACTCCCATCAAGCACAAAATCATCATTGCACAGACTGACAATGCATTGTAATGCCATGCCACAAACCTCAGACGATTAGGCCCGGCTCATATTAGCTTCTAAACACCGTTTTTCTATAGTAAATAGTTTTTCTATAGTATCCAACTTTCAAATAAAGTGTCTTTTTAAGATAGGGCCTGCCAGTCAATTATAGTAGACACTGTAGTGACTTTATTTATATTGGTCAAAATCGTACATGAGTGTCTTTCTCTCCATAAGGCTTTTCTAAAGCTATTACTATTCATAAGCCAAACTTAAAAGCCATCAGCAAAAGCCAATATTAATGGGCTGTCATATTTATTACTTACACCCATCCACATGAACAAGAACGCCTTGGATTAATATACACAAATTTCGAAAAAAAAAGTAATTCGGTATATGAACCTCAAGAGCAAGTTCAACGTACATGATATAGGGCATGTTCTTTTAGGCTACGGTTTATGGCTTTTGGCCCTAATGCGAGTGCTCATGCGGACGAACTGAAGCCTGATAAGCTGCATCTAACAGGTTGTCTTGATAAGTCGCTTCGAAATGGCAGCGTAGAAGCCATCCCGTTTATTTGTTCAAAGAAAGTTGTTAGACCATGTGACAGTCGTGTATTTTGTTGATGATTAATAATTGACATTTAGATTTGTTGGAATTTGAATTCATGAAAGTTCTGGTCGATGCGCTTCTGTGCTTGAGATTTCAGGATGGCAAAACGACCACGTCTGGTTTCGACCACGGACGGTAGTCTAATTGGCCTTGTGATGGCTGGTCCGATTAGTCTTGTAATGGATGGTCCAATTGGCAGGTCCGTTTAGTCCAATCGGCAGGTCTGAACGGCAGGCTTTGACCGTGGTGTTTTGATCATGGCAGACTTCAACCACGTCAGTCTTTGACCATGTACAGCTTCGACCATGGCAAATCAACCATGGCATTTCAACCATGATAGAACGACCACGACAGGTAATCATAGATTTCGACCTCGACCAGTGAACCGGTCGTAAGCAACATTTAACTGGTCGTAAGCGATAGTGAACCGGCCTTAGCTACAGTGAACAGATTGGAGGTCATAAGGACATCTGCTACAGTAACCGGTCAATGGTTGTAGCTACATACCTGATCGATACTCGATAGTCGTAGACTTTACTAGTCGATACTCGATAGTCTAGACTTTTACTGGTCAATACTTGATACTCGTAGACTTTGCGGTATGCTGTCGTTATCTTAGGCTTTTCGATCGGTTGTCAGAGACCTCGCGATCAGTAGTCAAAGGCTTTACGATCGGTTGTCATAGGCTTTACGATCGGTACTCTTAGACTTCATGGTTGGTTCGAGTGTTTCAATTCTTGCTATCTTTGAGTACTTCAATTACTCATGTTAAACCAGCGGTATGACTAGCTGGTGTAGTTAATCATGGTACTCAGTAGTTGGAAGGACTCGGTACTCAATAGTCATAGTTTTCTTGATTGTGGTCAGCGATCGATTGTCATAGGTGTTGCGAATGGTTGTCAGAGACTTATGGTATGTGCTCGGTACTTGTAGGCTTTGAGTAAGCGTTGAGATAGTAGTCTGACTGGCTATGTTCGGTGATTGGACTGGTTGTGCTGAGTGGTCAAAAGGTGACGACCTAGTTGGTGTTTGTGATGGTTTGGTTCTTATCTATGGATAGATAAGGGTGTGTTTCGAGTGTGTGGGCTAATGACAGTCAAGTTGGGAAGAACTTGCGCTGGGGAAAATGTTTTTTTGGTCTTCGTATATGCAGGTGGGCGCGGAGACAATCATGATCGGTGACAAGCAGAACTGAGACTAGGATGGGGAAGTGGTCACGCGAGGTGTTCGGCTCACGCTAGAGTATGTGTAGATCAAAGGTGGTGATTCATGGAGAAGATATGAGCGGTGTAGTCTGGGAGGCTTCGACACAGAAGGTGATGGTTCGTGATAAAGATACAGGAGGTGCTTTCCTAGATGCTTCGTCACATGTTGAGTTAGGAGTTATGGATGGAGTCCATAATTTGGAAGAGTTAGAGTTTGGTTAAAACCCGTGTTCGAAAGGGTTCTGGATCCCTTGCTTTTTAGAAGAGGTAGGATTGCATGTCTAGGTTGTTAAGGACACGGTTTGAGATGTCTGTGTTTGAGGTAAACACGGTTTAGGGCTGTAGCATATAAAAGCAGGTAGAGGCTAAGGGTTTTAGCCATGGCTTTTAGGAGGCTTTTTTGCGCTAAGGTTTTTAGGGGTGCCGTGAGAGCGTTTTGTAGCCACTAACGTGATATAGAAGTAAAATATCGGATCTATTCTCAAAGAAAGAAATCATCGCCGATGTTGTCTCGTTGTCTCAATTGAAGCATCGCGAGTTTTTCTGAGCATGGCTTTCCTGTGTCCTCGTCAGTGTGTTATCGCGTCACGATCTTGCAATCTATGAGCAAAGTGTCTTCGGTTGCCGGGTCAATCCAACCGATCAGAGCATGGTGTCTTCAGTCGTCAGGTCAATCCAACTTATCAGAGCACATCATTATCTTCGGCTTGTTCTCGTTCGAGTGGTTGAAGCGATCAAGTGGATGAAGTGCTTGAAGTGGTCGAAGCTTTCAAGTGAATGAAGATTTCGACTGCATGCAAAAGAGGTCAAGCGAGCAGTCGAATGACTTGCGGTTGAAATCTATATCTAGTAATTTAGATTGCTTTTCTTCTGGTTTGAGATTTATTTTTAAGGTATAAAAGGCAAAGGCAATCATTCACCCCCTCTGATTGTGCTATACGATCCTAAAGTAGTCATAAGACATAAGCCATAAACTAAAATAAACTAAAAAGAACATGCCAATAGTATTAGGAGTACAATCCAAACCACTGGTCCATTGAAGTTGATCGCTCGTTTCAATCATCAATAGCTGTAGTAGATCCAAGTACTATTGAGGAGCGAGCGCAGCTCGCATGGCAAGCTCAGCCACTGTGCAAGTTGCCCATTAGCATTCGAACCCTGGGTTTGATGCTGGTACTGATATTTCCCCTACCATGTAGTCCTAGGCAGGAAGAGTACACACATACATGGGTGTGTTCAATTAACTACAAATATCTCGGATTAGCTTCCCGTTAATATGAAGGGAACTATTGGACCCAATGTAGCAATAAGAGGGGTGAATAGTGCCTTCAAATTCAACCCCCAAAAGGTATTTTAAAATTTTCAGTCCACTACTTACTAGAAGCTAGAAAGATTAGATTTGCTCACCAACAAAGCACTTAGAAAGACGCGAAAGCAAATGGAGTTTAACTCTTCAGGGCCGGTCGGACCGCTATAAGGAAGTGGTTGGATCAGCCGAGTGATTTGACTATCAGAGACAACCAGTCCAGTCAGACCGTAGGTCTAGGGACTGTCAGACCACACACCTATTCTTAGAACTAGAAGTCAGCCTAAGCCAAAATCAAACGTGGTGCAATCTCGAAAATACATCTCTAAATGATTTAAAACTTTGCACACACTAATTGAAGATCTCAGTAACCTAATCCATCTAAGGATTGTGTCGATTTTGGCTAAAGTTCTAACCTTTTCTCAAGATAAGCAAGGTTACATTAAAACCGGATAAAACTCAAGAACTTGAGATATGACTTACTTATGGGTTGAAGATAGCAAGATTGCTCTAGGGGAGTTCCCACATATCACACCAAGCAAGAGTACCTAAAGATTCGAGACTAAAACTCTAGGAACAATATATCAATAGAAGAAATCAAAATCAAACCAAAACGGGCAATCTTCAAGATCTTGCTATAGTTGGTCCCTAGATGGATGGAATATGATCCTTATGAGGCATCTTCATCACTTATACATTCTTAAAACCCAGCAAAATCAAGAGATGAGAAGAGATGGCAAAACACCAACCAAAACAAATACAAATCAACAAGAGCAAGAACACACCATATAGAATGAGCAAGATTGATTTATTGCATCTTGTAGATAAAAGATTTTACAGTCACTCCACTATAGAGAACAGAGCTTTTACAAGAGCATTCATCTAAAACTTTAACCATAAGGAAGTCTCTCTCACAAACCCTAATGAATGGATAGTTTGTTCATTATGTGTCCAACCCTCTCACTCATATAGATGGAGAAACCAGTCAATATCTAACCATAATAGATACTATCCTTTAGCACAACCAGGGAAACCCATTAATCTCCCACACACCGGATTTTACGCTCACACATGACTTATGCAACTTTTTCAAAGCCCAAACCCGCTAAGAAGTAAGCTTCCCATCCACTTAGCCTCCTCAGCGTCTCCTTAACTTAAATTGCGCTCCCAACACCCTCCAAGCATGGCAATTTTGGTCCTATTGTTATTTTTGGTATTTTAGCTTCCCCGCAAAACACCCTTGTTTTGACTGTGGCCCTTACCTCTTCCCCAAGCCTAGTCTATGTTCATCTCTTCCTTTACAAGTAATCCCCATATCTGCAATGTGTAGCTTAACTAATGGCTCACGCATCAGTAAGTCTCTTCGTGTCAGTTCCCCGATAACGCCTCACATGCACCGATCGCACCATTCGATGAATCATTGCTCAAACCTTTCCTTCAACATCTCTAGTCTTTCCTTTGCCTTACTTGAGCTCAACCACCCTACTCGAGTTTCTTAACCGTACCTCATCTCATTCCCGAGTCTTGTCCTGGTCCACATCGTCGACAATGATTGCCTCCAAGCTTCATACACATCAAAAACCAAAAAATCTTTTTCGGACATAAGTTCTTCATAATTTGACCTACATTAGTCCTACATGCTTCATGCACCATAAATGCAATGGCCTAGAACTCAACAACTCAACCCATGGCCAATTCTCGCAAATATCCAAAACCTCTCAAATATTTTTAGATAAAACCAGTCTGACCTCCAGTGAATGATTGGTCGAACCGTGCTGGTCAAATCCTGGTAATAGGGAAGCTGGTCAAACTACTCAGCCAACCTCAGTCGGATTGCCACCCATTGGCCAATCAGATCATTCACATTTTCTCTCGCGCACACAAGCGAACACTTCTTTGAAAAAAACTAGCCTCTAACTAAAAACCAATCGTAGCGTACCGGTGGTCCAACCACTTCCATAATCCGATTATACCGAACTTACGATCAGACCGCTCTCATGACTAGTTAGACTGCTCTAGTCTAACAGAAAATCAGAAAAGTTATAAACTTTCGCAAATTAAACG
Organism: Dendrocalamus sinicus; assembly: GCA_036346575.1. Classification (NCBI taxonomy): domain Eukaryota; kingdom Viridiplantae; phylum Streptophyta; class Magnoliopsida; order Poales; family Poaceae; genus Dendrocalamus; species Dendrocalamus sinicus. Next base: position 16,061,483 of record CM070670.1, read on the forward strand.
GTTGAACATAAATAAATCAAGGATATTCTCAACGTGTCCCATGTCAACCTGTCCACTCCGTGAGAGCAACCGTTGCGTACGTGTTGCTACCCTCATGCATGCTAGACTCGGAGCTTGACGCATGGACATGCGAGTAGAGGAGACACATGCGCTGCAGTAGAGGAGACACCGTGTATGTGCAAACAAGTAGGGGTGCAAATGGGTTGGGTTAATCCCGACCGATCCGGTACCGAATCCGGTCGGTACTGGATTCGGGAAGGGAATTTGGTATCCGGTCGGATTCGGATAATTCATGTCGGATTCGGATTCGGGAGAGTTGTTATCCGACCGAATAGTATCGGTATTCGGATACTGGATAATTATCCAGTCGGATATCTGGTAAGAGCTAAGAATTCACCTTTTATTTTGCTAGTATTTGTGTTTTTTGTCATGTTGGTTGGTTGAGGTGTGCAGTGTATAGAAAGTTTTCTTGGACCGTGCAAGCTTAAGTTCTCTAAAAGGAATATGACATTCAGTTGTGGCAACTATAAATATACAAATACTAAAATAATATTTTATTTCAAATTCTGCTGCTTGTGCAATTGGAATCCTAAATTTGCTCATTAAGATCACTCTTCCTAGGTAATGGAATGAAAAGCATGTAATCAGAGTATTATTAAACGATGAACTTTGGCACGTTTCAGTAAATGAACAGGTAAATTTATCAAAAGTCTATTATTCCCAATTGTCTACTATCTCTACCTTAATTTAGTAAAATTTCTTTAGCCTAGAAAAAGAAAATGTTGTCTGTCAAGAATCAAGATTTATCTTGAAACGCCACACCTCAATGGGCAATTTTGAGGGAAACGTCACACCATCTTCGGCTGAGAAATTATAATCACTATTATGTACTTATGTCTAACAGTTTAAGGCTTGAAGTGATAGTGGTATGGTTTAGCATATGTTCCTTTCCGTATGCACGTACTATCTGTCTACATTATCCGTTTTCGATCCGAAACCGTCAATTGTATCCGTTCCGGCGGCACCGTATTCGAAATTCCGAATACTCCGAATTCGTATTCGTATCCGGTTTTACCGTATCCGACCCCGAATCCGAGAAAAAAATATGGGTTAAGATACGGTATAAGTAATATCCGTCCAAATCCAACCCGATTGCACCCCTACAAACAAGCGGCACCAATAATAGTTGCACCAACACGCGCGGTGCAGAGCTAGAGTGTGGCTGCTCGCGTTTCAGCTCAACGGCGCCGTAGTTGCAGTCTTCCATGAGAGGAGCAACCTAATAGCTAAGTTTTTTTTGTCGTTTTGAAATGATTTATTAAAATATTTTTTAAATAATTTATCGGTATTTAATTCATTCATATAAATATCAAAAATTATAAGCTGTAACCATAAGCAACAATCGAAAAAACGAACTCAAAAGTTGGCTGAAAATACTGTAGAGATGTCGTCCGGGATAGCTGCATATGCATGTGGAAACCTAACTACTTGTTCAGAACGGGAGAACGTGCGTGGATCGACTTGTGTGGTGTGAGATATTTCCCTGTCGCTTCTGGATTGTGATCGATCATGTAGGATAACATGTTGGCATTTATGTTTTTCCCGGTTGATCGAGGATGAATTGTGATGGAGGTAGAGATGCTTTACCGTGAGCATTGGTAAGAGATGTATGGATTATCAGTTGTGCTTGAGAGATGACTTACATATTGTACGTGCATAGACAAGAGATCGATGCATGGATTCCTAAGAAGAAATTAAGGAGCCGTGGTTTGCCCACATTGCTTGGATTGTACGAGTGAATAAAATTATATCTATATTTTTTTAGAAAAATGAAACGAGAAAGAACTGTATCAATCCTTAAACTTACGTGTTTTATGAAGACTCGCTAATCTCATGTATTATACTGCAAAAACCATGGCGATCGGCCTCACGACGGGGCTTATGCACGTCACTGCCACCACGGTTTGTGGTCCAATAAAACAGGAAAATATGTTTTTTTGAGGTCATTAAACTAGACACCTGCCATTGCCTTCATGTCAGTGCTAACGAGCGCTTCTGAAGAGATTGACAAGGCTACACAGCTAACATGTCCTACTTTACAGGGTCAAGGGCTAACATTGTAGCCTATGACCTTAATGTCTATCCTATGATGAGAACGTCTTGACACTCCTGACCGCTAACAGTTAACTAGAAACTGAATTTAATTAGATGGGCTCCAGCCTGCGTATGAAGCTAGTAAACATCAACCATACGAAAAAGCAACATTCAAACCTAAAATTTACTTTAAGGAAAAACTAAAAATAGCTATTGTGGTGCTGAAAATGCCTTAAGAAGACAATCAAGCTTTTGGATGAATGACATGTGCGGTGTTAGTGATATGCCTTATTTATAATCATGTAGATGATTATATCACTTCTATGTTTATGATCATTTGAACAATATGTTATTTTGTCTCTTGAATAAATATCTTTCATATTGATCAACAAGTATGTAACTTGCAAGTACGTAACTTGTTCATAGAACTTTTTATTCATATTTTGATGTTATTCTAAATTATCTTTGATCTTATATTATCATATGGGACAATTATGATTTACATATCAGCATATGTATTGATTGATGATCATATCTCACGAATCATGTATATGATATATAAAATAAAAAATATGGACGCATGTTAGAGAACATGTGTTGGATTGCCCCACTATAAGATACCGTGGGAATTATTATATTCTTAAGTGTCATCAGTTGGTCTCATATATAGTTTATGTGGAATCTTTAGACCTGAGATCGTCATTGTTTCCTACATTTGTAATAGTTTACTTAGGGGGTTACCAAACGTTACTCCATGATTGAGTGGTTATAAAGGTAGATTTCAAGTTTGCTATGAAATATGTGGAGGAATATGAACGATCAAGATAGAATTTGTTCCTCCTATATAATAGGAGATATATCTCTAGACCCCTCAATATGATTGGATTAAGGAAGTGCATGACCATACCGAATATATTTGATGAGTCAATTACAACTGAGTAATCTACTACAGGTTCGAGTGAAGGATCGAGCTATCATTGGATGGCACGCTTCTCGTCTTGAGTTCGATCTGGATCATGAGGCAAAGGGATCGATATATAAACACTATATAGGTTCATTCGATATGATCTTTACGTATGTTTGGGAGTCGCTATGTTTTACTAGGGACCGCTACCGACTTATGGGCCGGAAAGAAGTTTTCGGCTCATGGCCAAATATACATGAACCAACACGATCACACACTTAATAGGTTAGAATGATAAGGGTTCGGATGATAATCTCCGAGTGAGATACAATCTCTACTCGTATCGGATAAGAATCCGATTGAAGGTTATATAAGAAGAGGTGTGGGCTGAGGAAGGCATCCCAAAACACATCCATCAAAACTCTAGTCGTCACCTTTCATAACCCTTACTGTGCGTGCTGGTGCTAGCACGCCGATGCACGGTGTTCGATCTATGGACGTGTGGACCACAGTAGAGGTACTACTGTGACTGCGGCACTAATCGGGACGATTGCGAGGAGGAGACGATTAGCCAGAGGATGATCAACTACTATCACTACACTGATACGCTCTTCGTTGAATCCGCTGCTTCAACTCTATTTCCACTGCACTGTGCGTCTAGTAGTAACGATACATGATCTTTTACTCGCATGGCTTCCTGGTTTATATGATAAAAATTTTTAATCTATGCTAATGTAGTCTACCCATATCCTAACATGTAGGACAGGCCACCTTGGCATGGACTTATTACTATTGAAAGTTAATTAGGGATCTATCTAGTGCTAACTCTTCTTTAGGTTCCTCCAAATCTAATTCACTCTAGTCACATTCAGTGGTCTGTGAGTGAGTTTACATGTTACTGTTTTTTTTGTCAGTGACGAAAGGATGTTTAGATCTAGATACTTTCCCCAGAAATTGAGGTTTTTCTTTTTGATCCGTGAAAAAAAAATACAAACTTCAAAAGGACGAGCCTCAACCTGAATTGAAGGGACACTACTACAGAAAGCCTAATAGTAGACGGCCAATCACAGACGGTTTGACAAAACCGTCTGTGACTAACACTAACACAGACGGTTTTAATTAGGACACCGTCTGTGTTGGCGGCGTCGGAGAAAACGAGTATCACAGACGGTTCTTAACTATGAACCGTCTGTTATAATGTAGTATTACAGACGGTCTGTATTAAAAACCGTCTGTGATGATCCCAGATTATCACAGACGATTTTTAATTAAAAACCGTCTGTGATAAAATCGTTATCACAGACGGTTATGAATTAAAAACCGTCTGTGATAATTCACAGACGGTTTTTTATTAAGAACCGTCTGTAATAATGGTAGGCATTTATTGCGCTGCTCAGATCGTATCTGTCTTCATTTCGATCCTAGACGATTTTTAAACATAAACCGTCTATGATACTCCTTTTTCCCGCCACAAACACCACAGACGGCCTCCAAATTAAAAGTCCGACAAACAGAGATTCCCGATTTTAATTCAAGACAGATTTAATTCATTACAAAAGTTCGACAAACAGAGATTCCCGATTTTAATTAAAGGCAAATTTAATTTATTACAAATCTAAGAGAAAAGAGATTCCCGATTTTAATCTTCGGGCTTCATATGCTTCTTCTTCAACTTCGAGTTGGAGGATCACCGTGAGTTCTCGAATGTCGTGAAGATTATCCTTACCCTCTCCGCTTCCTCCTCTAGCTTTGGGCAAATCATTAGCATGGCCCATAATCTCAAAGAGGATGGCATGATAAACTTCAATGAGAATCGGCCGAGTGCGCTTGATCGGAAAGGTTATCTAGCACACTCTGCGCTTTGCAAGAGCTTCCTCCGCTTTGTGGACATTGTAGAGAAGAATAAGGGTGAGGCGGTTTCTTTTCGTGAGCAGCAACGAGACACCTCCGTCGACGGCGGATGATGAGGTCTAGTTGACGGACGATATTGGAAGCGAGTCGAGGAAGGAGAGCGGGCGTGAGCGGAGGAGATGCTCAGACGTAAATTGTTGGCGCTGTGTAAGGTTGCGGCGAACAACTCATGATGGATAGATGAGAGGAAGGAGATGAACAAAATTTTAGATGTCATTGTTGAGAAATGTGGTGATGATCGAAGAAGATGAGGAGAGGGCGATGCGTTTAGATCGAAGAAATGGAATAGTGCGTGCAAATATAAGCATTATCACAAGCGGTTCGTATACCCAAACATTAATGATATAGACGCTCAGTATAACGATCGATGACGTTAATGGAAACACGCGAAACACGAAGCGTTCTAGCAATCGAAACACGGCGTTACGCAATCGAAACACGGCGTTACGCAATGGATCGAAATTTTGAAGCTTATGGCAGACGGTTTTTTTATAAAAAACCGTCTGTGATAATTGTTATCACAGACGGTTTTTAGTTAAAAACCGTCTGTGCTAATGATTATCACATACGTCTTTGATAATGACCAGGGCATTTACTGCGCTGATCAGACCGCATCTATCTTCATTTCGATCCAGATCTAGCCACTGCTGCGCACTTTTTCACTCGGGAGGAAGCTAGGCGATTTCAGGCCTGTTAATTTGGTGGGAGAAGAGGCAAAGATTGAGCTTTGAATTAAGATTCAGACTTTCCTGGTTGCTGTAGATATGGTTAGTAATGAAATTTATTTTTTCTTTAATTGCATTACAATTTAGGTCTAAGTAATCCATGAGTGGTTATTGAAGATGGTTAATTTGCAAAATTGTTGGTTATATAATAGATGTTGTGTTTGTAATATGAATTGAGCTAGCAAATTAAGTCTGAATATAATAAATGTGGCCGGTATATACGTAGTTATAATTAGTTAATCTAGATTTTAATACTAAGTTGTTATATATGTACGTAACGTAGGACCGAAGCTGGATGTATGCCGCGAGCCGTGTGAGTGAAGAGTACATTAATGGCGTTTCTGCTTTTATAAGAGCCGCCGAGGAGGATATGTTGAATAAGGGGGTGGAATATATGTGCTGTCCATGCACTGACTGCGAGAATTTGAAGATGTTTAAGAACCGAGGGCAAATTGAAGCGCACTTGATTCGGAGGGGTTTCAAAAAGGATTATACGTGTTGGACAAGTCATGGCGAAGTGAATGATCATATGCCGCCGGATGACATCACCGGTGAAGTGAATGATATGCCCCCGGATGACATCGCCGGTGAAGTGAATGACATGCCGCCGGCTGATGTCGATTGTGGCTCGGATTCGGATAGGTCGCACGATGATAATCTGGATAAGATGCTTCGCGATGTAGAAGAGAACTATGATGAGAGAGAGTATGTTAAATTCCGTGGCTTGATGGAGGACTCAGAGAAACCTTTGTACACGGGCTGCAAGTACACGAGGTTGTCGGCGTGCTTGAGCTGTTGAAATTGAAGGCAAGCAACGGTTGGTCCGACAAGAGTTTCACGCGCTGCTAGGTCTTTTAGCGGACATGCTTCCGGAGGGAAATGAGTTGCCTAAAACCACGTATAAAGCGAAGAAGGTTCTTTGTCCGTTGGGAATGGAAGTAGAAAGAATACATGCATGCCCGAACGACTGTATCCTCTACCGTAAAGAGTATGCAAACATGCATGTATGTCCGGTGTGCAACGCATCCCGATACAAACGTAACAATCAATCGGATGATGGTGAGGAGCAGAGGCGAAGAAAGGACCTCTGCTAAGGTGGCATGGTATTTTCCTATAATTCCCGTTTGAAAAGGTTTTTGTAAATCCAAAGGAGGCAAAGCTGCTGCGTTGGCACTCGGAGGAGCGCAAGAAGGATGGAATGATAAGACACCTTGCTGATTCCGCGCGGTGGAGAAACATCGATAGGAGGTTTGCGAGTTCGGTGCAGAACCAAGGAATATAAGGTTTGGGTGAGTACAGATGGAATGAATCCTTTCAAGAGCATGAGCACCGACATAGCACATGGCCCGTGAATCTCTGCATCTATAACCTTCCTCCTTGGTTATGTATGAAGCGAAAGTACATTTCTTGTCGATACTTATCCAAGGGCCAAAACAACACGGGAATGATATCGATGTGTTCCTAGCACCGTTGGTGGAAGATCTAAAAATCTTGTGGAGCGAAGGGTGCAGGTATGGGATGCATACAAGCGAGAGAACTTCACTCTGCGCTCCTTATTGTTCGCACCATAAATGATTATCCCGCCCTTGGTAACCTATCGGGCCATAGTACAAAAGGTGCCAAAGCTTGTACTCACTGTTTAGATGGTACCGAGAGTGTGTGGTGAGACACTCACGCAAAACCGTCTACATGCGTCACCGCCGGTTCCTTGGAGGGCTCACCCATACCGCAAGATGAAGAAACAATTTGACGGAGAGAAGGAAGACGGTTCAGCTCCAAGGCATTTAAGGGACACGAGGTTTATGATATGGTTAAGGATTTAGATGTTGTCCTCGGAAAGGGACGTAAATTGAGGGCTCATGAGAAGAACATCTGGAAGAAGAGATCAATATTTTGGGACTTACCTTATTGGGAGTACCTAGATATTCGCCTCGTATGGACGTCATGCACGTAGAAAAGAATGTGTGCGGCAACTTGATTGGTCTCTTCTTGAACATCCGTGATAAAACAAAGGGCGGTGTCAACGCACGGCTTGACTTGGTGACATGGACATCGGGCCCGAGTTAGCACCGACATGCACCGATAATGGACGAACGTATCTTCCCCTGCGTGTTACACTCGTCCAAGGTGAGAAAACAGAAGCGTGCGGTGCTTGCATGGTGTCAAAGTTCCGTCTCGTTACTCGACAGCGTGAAGAAACTTGTTTCGATGCAAGATTTGAAGTTAAATGGCATGAAGTCTCATGATTGTCATGTCTTGATGACACTGATGCTCCCTATTGCAATTAGAAATATTTTGCCGATCAAAGTCCGAGAGACAATCATGAGGCTATGTTATTTCTTTAACACAATTGCTCGAGAAGGTCATCGATCTGAAGGACTAGATGCTCTGCAGACGAGGTGGTGATGACTCTATGTCACCTTGAAATGTATTTCCCTCCTTCGTTTTTCGATATCATGGTCCATCTCATTGTTCACGTTGTGTGGGAGATAAAAATGTGCGGGCCCGTATTCCTCACGTAGCATGTACCCATTTGAGAGGTTCATGGGAATTCGAAGTCCTACGTGCGGAATCGTTCTCGGCCGGAGGCGCATCGTCGAAGGTTATGCAAGCGAAGAGGTCATTGAGTTTTGTGTCGATTATATGGCTCGATTCACCGATAGGTGTCCTCAATCTCGTCATGAGGGGAGGTGAAGGGTCTCGGAACTATCGGAAGGAAAGCAATCACTCCGGATATGGACACGTATACTCAAGCCCATTTCACGGTGTTGCAACACATGGTGAAGTGGCGCCTTATGTGGACCAGCACAAGGATGTGCTTGACAACGAGAATCCGGAGCGGCGGATGTTTGGATCATGAGGCAACACAACCGTCGGTTCAACCAATGGTTGAAGGAGCAAATCGCTAGGAGCTCGCCGAGTGAGACGCTGACATGGTTGGCAAAAGGGCCGACATTTACAGTTGTGACATGGCAAGGATATGACATCAATGGGTACACATTCTATACGCGATCTCAAGATGTCAAGAGCACTAACGAACAGCGGTGTCCGCATAGATGCATTCAGTACCGATGGGTCGAGAAACTCGTACTATGGCTTCATAGAAGAGATTTGCACTTTTGTAATAAAATTGACTTGAATTTTGCGGGAAAAAGAAGGACTTCATACATTGGTACATTGGTAAGATAGGCACATCACCCCCTCTCTATGTCCATATCACCCCCTCCCTTCTCCCCCTCCCCTCTACTCCTCTCTTGTCGTCCAATTCAATATGATCACTTTCTCATCTTATCTTAATAGACCCACAAAATGAGCAACATGTCACCCGCGCATTCTTCAAACATCATCACCGAGGCGTCGCTCCAACATCGGGACGCCAAGGAAGAGGGCTATCAAAGAAGCTCGAGGGCGACAGGACCATCACGGCGGTGAATGCATCGGGGTCCCTATCCTTCCTCAAAAAGCAACAAACGCATTCCGAACCATGGTCGGAGTAGTTGCACGAGAACGAATTGAGATCACATACAATTCGTGGAAGAACGCGTGCGACACTCGGAAACGTGAGCTGTGGACCGAAATTTTGGCATCGTTTGAGTTCCCAGAAGAACACCTGGACGCTGTGCAACAACAAACCTACAAAGCGGCGTGCAAAGCATGGAAGAACTTCAAGAGCACGCTTGTCAGGAAATACGTGGAGACGGAGGAAACGCCTGTTCATAAATACCCATTCACGGAACCACAATGGGAAGAGTTCAAGGCGATGAAAACGACCGAAGATTTCAAAAGTACAAGTGTGGCGCACAAGGCCCTCCAGGAAAAAAATACACACCCTCACGGACTTGGCACACTGGGTATGCGGGTAAAATCCATGATGGGACGAAGGAGGATGAGTGGCAATGCACAGACATCGCCCGCCATTTTCCAATATCCGGATGACCGCGCTCGAAATTGGATTAGAGCAAGGTCATCTACAACGACATCGGGGACATCACCTTTGAAACCTGCGGACGACAAATGACCGGCGCTGGTAAGATATCGATCGAACTACGTAGTTTGTAATTACTCCACAACCGTACAAATTGAAATGACATGTGCTCTTGCAGGAAGAGCTGAGTTTCAATCTACCACAGGATCATTCCAGGAACCGGGAGAATGATATGCTCTCGTGGCCCCTGGAAACAAGGAGCACCGGGCGTCACGAGAGGCCTTGGGCTTACGTTCCTTGGAAACATGGTTTCCAAGATGACTCCGACATGTATCGCGCAGAAGAGAAACAAAGCGGCGTGGCGCACAGCTACGAGAAGAGATCAAGGAATCTCTTAGAGAGGAGCTATTAGCTCAGATGGCTGATGTAATCAGAGATGAGGTGCGGAAACAGACAGAAAGTCAGCAGGCCGCCACCGCCGCTCCTGTGCTAGCTAGCCCGCACAACCGTCCGAGTAGCTGCGCGTCCAATCCGACGCAAACCCAGTCCAAATTTCCTGTGGACGACATCCTGGTAATAATTATTACCTCTCGAATGCTTGCTCCATTGGTAGGCCTATTCGAGTAGCTAATTTTGTATCGTTATGTAGGAGCCTACGACGTGCAAGCTCCAAGTGAGATATGGCTCCATTCCCTTGTACGCTGCTTGGGGCCAAGCATATTCGTCTGGTATCGGGGCCATGGTGCACGGTCAAGCTTTAGCGCCGAGCCATAAAAGTTAATGTGGATGGTGTGTATGCCAATTTTGAGGTGGTCCCGCTACTGAAGCCCCCCAATGACGAGATCGTGAATCTAGGACAGGCCATTGGAACATTCATCCAGTGGCCCAAAACCGACATATCCCTGGAGGCTTCTTCACCGGTGGCAGGACCAGAAGTGCAGTGCGAACCACAGCAACTTGCACTGGTGCCATCTCCACACGGGCAATGCGAACCACAGCTACCTGCACCGGTGCTATCTCCACGGGTGCTATTCTCGCCAGAGCAACTTGCACCGTCTATACCATTACAGTCGACTAGCATAAAGTCGACCGACAATCGAGGCAGTGGCCAGAGCAAATCAAAGACGAAGGATGATGACGATATCCCGTCTATGCCATTGGCCCACAAATTCGTGCTAGGTCAGCCGATGGTAGTCCAGGAAGAGCTCCAAAAACTAGGATTTGGTTGCCAAAGATTCCACCTTTGGTATATGGAACAATCCAATAAGCGAGGCGTAACGGCGCTCGGTATCCTTTGTCAAATTCAAGTGGAACATTTCTTGCACGGCTCGGATCGTGTCTTCGCGGTGACCTTTGACGATATATTTGAACTTTTCACGCTCAACGCTCTCGACGCCTCACTCGTTCGATGCTGGACGCTGTAAGTCTGTACAATCACAGTCTCTGTGCACGTAATACCGATATATGTCATAATTTGTTGCTTTCCTGTGTTATATATATAGATTCATGCTGACCGAAGCTAGATCATCCAAATCACGAATTGGTTTCCTAGACCCACGCTTGGTCGCCATTGATACCATCATCGAGAATGCATCCTTCGTCGAGGACTATATTACAAAAGCACTGCTGGCTCACCAAGATAAGGAATTTGTTCTTATGCCACACAATGAGAAATTCCATTGGATTTTAATTGTAATTATACCAAAATGGAACAAGGCTATATACCTTGATTCTCTAAGTAAGAACAAATCCAAGTACACAGCTATCGCTCAAATACTCGATAGGTACGTACATTGTACATTGTACTCTTTCTTTCCTTCCGAATAACTAAACTAACTTTTTCGAATAACGAAGGTCGTTCACCACATACGTTCAACAAACACGTGACTCGACGACAGGGGCCAAGGCCTTGAAACATGATCGCAAGTTTCGGGTATTCGCTAACTACACATTAATTAATCATATACAACACATAGTAGTAATGCCACTTGATTTAACACATTATATTTTTGCGGTGCCACCAAGAAGAACCGGCAACACGTGTGGATACTACGTGTGCCACCATATGAGACTACTCCTCGATTCCACCAAGATCACCAATTCTAAGGTTTGTCAATCTTCCCACATTTATTTCATACATGTCAAGTTTTATATATGCGCGTGTTCATATTCCTATCGACAGGCTGCGTCTATCTCTACATCTGCATTGACACAGCCGGATTTTGCAAAAATTCGAGGAGAGCTCATTTGGTTTTTGTGGACAAAAGTCGTAAGATCAGATGGAGAGTTCCACTGCCCAGAATGATTTTTTATTGTAATTCTAAGTGCAAATACAGTGTAGATCTTTTACAATTGTGTATTTGTTAATGGATATTTTATTTCAATTCAATGAATTGATTTGCGAAATGGATGCTTTATGTTTGTGAAATGAAGTGCGTTGTCGTTGGATGTTTTATGTCCGTGAAATGAATTGAGATGTGAAATGTATCTGAAATGAAATGAGATGTGTGAATTGTATATGTTTTATGTCCGTGTTTAGCTTGTTTGAGAGGGCATGGCTAGCATTTCTGAGGCTAGCCAATAAGCGTAAATATATTTAGGGGTTGAAGGAATATCACGGCGGTTGGGAGTTAAAACCGTCGTGATAGTGATAATCACGAGCGGTTTTGAGTTTAAAACCGTGCGTGATAGCTGATAATCACTGACGGTTGGGAGTTAAAACCGCTGCGTGATAGATGATAATCACTGACGGTTTTAAGTTAAAACCGTCGTGATAGCGATAATCACGAGCGGTTTTAACTCCCAAGCGTGCGTGATTATCACTATCCTGACGGTTTTAACTCAAAACCGTCTGTGATATCTGATAATCACAAACGGTTCAAAAACCGTCTGTGATGACCTTCGATTATCACTGACCCATAAATACAGACGGTTCACAAAACCGTCTGTGATGACGATTTCGAACCGTCTGTGATGACTTTTTTTGTAGTAGTGGGACTAACACAAGACTCACCCTTTATAACAAGTTGCAAAATTTGGCCAACAAAATTTATATAAGGTATAAGTATTCCTCAGGGCCTAATGACTAATCTAAAACAAGATCATTGGTATCTTACAACTAAAATAGTTAGGGTTGAGACAACTTGATTCTGGCCTGCGCGTCTGACCCAAAGCCTGAGAACCAACAAATAACTAAAAATGATATTTTATTTAAAAAGGAATTGAATAATATTATTTTATTCTAAGAAGAATTGGATAATATGTTTATTCTGAAAACGGGGAATTCAGGCTTTACCTATGTTGGGTCAAGTCGAACTCGGGTCTAACCATTCTAGCTGGCCCGGCCCGGCCCAACGATTGAACCGGTCTAATAACGATAAAATAGATAGAAGTAGCATCAGCATGCATTTTATGATCCTAAACACTGTTACAACAACAACAACAAAAAAGGAGCACTAGAATTGTGCTAGCCCAATTAATACTATGCTTCCAAATTCCAACTGCCCACTTTGATATACTTGTCTGAGACGTGGCATGTGTTCCTGCATATGTTCCAATCATAAGTACAGCTAGCTAGCTCCTGCACAGAGCCAAGCAATTCCATGTTTCCAACAGCAGAAGGGAGAGAGGCAGAAGGGAGAGATACAAAGGCCCATGCCTTTAAACTACGGCCGATAGGTTTTAATTGTGGCTAATAATTTTTATTTATATTTTTGAACTCGAAAAGTCGTTTAAAGAAGCGACTTTAAGAAGCTGTTTAAAGAAGTCGTTCTCTTTGATTCAGCTTTCGGAGAAGTTGAAGCCGAAAAAAAAAAACCAGGAAAAACAGTATAGCTAATGTACTCACAGCAACAGGCGGGTTGTGTCACTACTGGCCGAGTGTGAAAAGTAATTACATACCGTATATGTTTAACATATGGTTCTGGAACAACACGATTTTTCTTAAGAGAAACTGGCATTTAAACTGAAAACCAAGGGTTTGGAACATAGGGGAAATCACAATATTTTATCATATTATGATAGGTGCGATGTGCGAAATTTTCGTCTAAGTCGAAAGTTTGACGAATTTGAACCTTGGTCATAACCAAGCCTTGCAGCTGACTAGTCGAGAACTGTAATTCAGCGTGGAAGCATGTACTCATGGAATATGACAGCCATTCTTAACAGGTGCTTGCAATTCGATCGATCGGTGCCATCGATATCAATAACGATTGTATATCTACCACCTACCACAAGTAACATCAGCATTTTTGTGTACCGTGGTCTGCTTTCTGAATTTAGCCAGGACAAAAGAGAAGTGACGACTGGAATTGTGCTTTCACCCCTTCAATGCTGTATTATTACCAACTGTCCACTTAGCCATACATACAAGATTTTTTTATGAATAATCTATTTTTTATTGGAAATAACAATAATATACCCGCGACAATATTTTTTTATAGAAATAGGCTCCAATCGCCTAACCATCGGCCGATTGGAGCCTATCGCCCAACGAAAACGTGACAACAAAGTTGTCGACAAGCCGTTGGACGACAGATTCCAGTCGCCCCTGTCGTCCAGCCATAGGGCGATAGTATCTAGAATCGCCCAGCCTAAGGGCGACTGTAAACAAGATGCTACTCCGCTCCGTGAATTTTGTAGATTATAACTGAAAGATAATCTATTGGATTTGTAATAAAAGTTTATGATTGTTGTATGTTGTTGGAGCGTAAAAAAATTTGTGAATTTTTTTAAGAACGATTGAACTTAGAACGATTGGTAAGTACGATGATAAGTGATATTGTGATGTTACCGGGAATTCATATACGGAGAAAAACTGGTATGTTAATATTGTTGGATGACTTGCTATGGGAATAATTGAATGCAAAAAACGAGGAAATAAGCTTGTCTGAATTTAAATAGACTTCATAGTACAGTTGGAAGTAATATGCCGCGTACATTTTGATTACATGAATAACATAGAGCATCATGTGCTACTAATCAACCGAACTGCTCGTACGACCTATTGTATGGATCGGGGTCATTTTCCCTTCCTTGCGAGCTTGGCGTTGAACTCCCCGACAGCCTCTTTTGCCTTAGTCGCCATTTCCCTCTTTTTCTCGCACTCCCTCTCGTGAGCCTCCCGCTCCCTACGTGTGCACACCTCGAGATGATCTTTTGTCTCGCATTGTATATGCAGGGTTTACTCGTCCTTGCGGTGTTCCTCCTCTCCGATCTCGAAGGACCTTGTGATGTTCTACTCCTCGAAGTCGAGGGCCCACTGGTCCTCTGGATGGATCTCAAGATCGATCCATTTGCGTTAGCCATATAGGGGTTCTGGGGACTATGAATAAAGGGAGAGGTTGTTAGTGTGTACTTTCAAGGAGAAAAAGTTGGAGAAAATGGTGCACCTGGTCCTTACCAGCTGTCGATAGGTAGCGGTGTCTAGACGGCGGTCGGGATAGTCACTAGAGTAGTTTGCACAACCCTAGTAACACATACCTAAGCTGAGGTGTGCTCATTATTTCCCCCTCCCCCCACGTGGCAGAGAAATCCCCCCTTTGGCCCCCTCCTACGAAATTCCCCCTTTGGCCCCCGCGCGGACACCAATCTAGTTGCAGTCGAAGCGCTGTGGTCAAAGTGTTGTGGTAGAAGCCGTGATCAAAGTGTCATGGTTGAAGCCGTGGCCAAAGCACTATGTAATCGTATATCAAGTACTCGTATGTTCGAGTATTGTGTAGTCGAAGACGTCGGAGTTAGTAAACCAGTCATAACTACAGTGAACCAGTCATAGCTACGGTGAACCAGTCAAGGTCATGAGTCGAGCTATATAGGAGTCATAGCTACAGTGAACCAGTCATGGATACAGTGAACCGATCATGCACATAGTGAACTGGTCGTAGTAGTAGCAGTCGGTACTCGTAAGCTACAATACCCGGTCGGTGCTCAAAGACCGGTAGAACTACTCTATGTGAGCTGCATTACCGAAGAAGCGATCGAAGTGCCATAGTCAAGAAGCTGTGGTCAGAGTTGTGGTCGAAGTGGCGTGGTCGAGAAGCCATGAGCGAAGTGGCGGTCAAAGTTCTATGGTCGAGAAGCCGTTATCAGAGTTGCATGGTCAAGAAGCCGTGGTCAGAGAAGCGGTTGAAGTGTCGTGATCGAGAAGCCGTGGTCCAAGGGGCGGTCGAAGTGCTGTGGTCGAGAAGCCATGGTTGGAGTAGCGGTCATAGTGCCATGGTCGAAGTGTTGTGGTCAGAGAAGCGGTCGAAGTGGCGTGGTCGAGAAGCCATGGTTGGAGTGGCGGTCGAAGTGCCGTGGTTGAGAAGCTATGGTCAGAGTTGCAGTCGAAGTGTCGTGGTTGGAGTTGTTGGCGAAGAGGCATAGTCGAAGGACTTGAAGTCATAAGGAGTCAACTTGGTCAGGTCTATGTGGTCATAGACTTGGTCAGGTGTATGTCTGTGGTCGTACTACAATGAACTGGTCGATAGTCGTAAGCTACATTAACCGATCGGTAGTCGCAAGTTACAATAACTTGTATGTAGTCATAAGCTACAATAATTGGTTGATAGTCGTAAGCTACACTAACTAGTAGGTACGACCAAAGTTGTGGTAAGAGGCATGGTCGAGACATCATGGTCGAAGGTCTCGAAGTCGTAAGGAGTCAACTTGGTCAAGTCTATGCGTGGTCATAGACTTAGTCAGGTTTGTGTGTGTGATCATAGTTACAGTGAACCGGTCGATAGTCGTAAGCTACAATAACCGGTCAGTAGTCACAAGCTATAGTAATTGGTAGGTAGTCAAAAGCAACAGTAACTGATAGATAGTCAAAAGCTACACTAAGTAGTACATTAACAGTTCGTATAGAAATAATACTAAATTTTTAGTGTATGGAAACATAAGGAAATTAACATTCCGTATGGGAAATTCCATTGCATAATCTCACCATTTACTATGTTATTAAACATCCATTCCATGCCGGTTGTTTCTAGTACTCGAGTATTCGAGTGCTGTGTAATCATGCATCGAGACGCTGTGGTCGAAGAGACGTGGTCAAGGCGCGATGATTGAAGGACCGTGGTCACCACGCCTGTGGTCAAAGTCTCATGGTTAAAGTGCTGTGGTCGAGGCGCTGTCATGGAAGTCATGTGGTCGGAGAAGCGGTCGAAGTGCTGTGGTCGAAGCGCCATGGTGGAGGCGCCATGGTCCCAGACCCGCGGTCGAGGAGCCGTGGTTGAAGTACCATGGTCGAAGTGCTGTGATGGGAGAAGTGGTTCAAGTGCCGTAGTCGGAGCACCGTGGTCGAGGCGCTGTGGTCCTAGTCCCGTGGTCGAGGAGCTGTGGTCAAAGTCCCATGGTTGATGTGCCAAGGTCAAATGACCGTGGTTGGAAAAGCGGTCGAGGTGCTATGGTCGGAGAAGTGATCGAAGTGCCATGGTCGAGAAGCGGTCGAAGGACCGTGGTCGAAGAAGCGGTCAAAGGACCGTGGTCGAAGAAGCGGTCGAGGTGCCGTGGTCCAAGTGTCGTGGTCGAGGCGTTGTGGTTCAAGTCCCGTGGTCAACGCACCGTGGTCCAAGTCCCATGGTCGACACACCGTGGTTGAAGGACCATTGTCGAGAAGCGGTTGAAGTACCGTGGTTGAAGAAGCGGTCAAAGTGTCATGGTCAAAGAAGCGGTCGAAGGACCGTGGTCAGAGAGGCGGTCGAAGTGCCATGATCGAGGCACCGTGGTCAAGTCCCGTGGTCGAGGAGCCGTGGTCAAAGAACCATGGTCGAGAAGCGGTCAAAGTACCGTGGGCGAAGAAGCGGTCGATGCACCATGGTCGACGCGCGGTGGTCGAAGTGTTGTAGTCAGAGAAGAGGTGGGGGCGGAGCTAGAGGGTGGGGGTGGAGCGGGAGTGGAGGGGGAGGAGCGGCGCCGCGGGGGTGGAGCGGTGGGGGAAGGAGCATGGAGTGGAGGGGGTGGAGTAGGGGGCGTCATGGAAACAGGAGCATTGGGGTGGCGTCGATGGATA
Source organism: Dendrocalamus sinicus (assembly GCA_036346575.1). NCBI lineage: Eukaryota > Viridiplantae > Streptophyta > Magnoliopsida > Poales > Poaceae > Dendrocalamus > Dendrocalamus sinicus. Next base: position 16,079,032 of record CM070670.1, read on the forward strand.
ATTGCGGGCGTGAGGGGCGGCGATGATGGATTGTGGGCGTGATTGCCCGGGAGGTCGGCGCGGCATGCGACGGGATTGACAAGACCAACTTGCAATTATGGACATTAGATAAATTGAATAAACTGTGTAAATATTCAGATGGCAGGACCAAATTGCAATATTAGCCATTGGATTATATTAATCTAATGATCAGGAGAGGAAGGTATTAACGTGGTTAGATGATAAATAGTTTAAGTTTAATTAAACTGATGCTTTTTATATTAGTATAGATTTGGTTGGGTACCACACCTTATGAAACCTAACCATGGTAAACAGTGTAGCATACCACATTTACTGTTGCTAAGAAAATGGCCGCCACAGCTTGGGCATTTTTGGCAAGAAAATGGGTGCATGACAGGTGAACCGTATCGCTAAGAAAGTGTGACAGTGAATCAAATATATGCTATGAAAAGCCAAACTCGTCTAACTTAAATATGGTAAAATGTGACAATGAACTAAACATGCCGTACAACGGCGCGTGCAGCAAAGGCATATGCAAGTCCACGCAACACAGATTGCTAATGTTAAGTGCCTGTTCTTTCTTGGCTGATGGATGTAGTTTAAGACTTTTAGTTGAAAATTTTGAATTTTGGGGTGATCGCAACAGAGATTACGAAGAGATATACTCGCTTGTGATTTTGGCCGGTACAGATGTTAGATTTTTAACGTGTATTATAATTAATTTGTAGACCCCGTCTCGATAAAATACTTCATTTAAAAGTTAGGTACTATAATAAAAACTAAAAAACCGTTTTTACAAGCCACAAAGGATAGACCTAAGTAATAACTGACGAACACATGGCTTGTAAAGAGGGTTCAACAAGCGTTGCTCCATGTAATTACAACAAGCAGCCAAGGTCATGTTTATTTCTGGTTTTTTTAGCAGCTTTTGATTTTTGACTGTTAGCTAAAATTATACTATAACATTTGTTGAATTTTTTGAATCATTCAATTAAAAAATAAAAAGTAAGAAAAAAATAAGAAAACATTGTTATATATCCAAGAATAATGTAAAAAAAAAGAAAAAACAAAAAGTAAAAGAAAGTAAAAACCGAAATTAAAAAATCATCGTATTTACACTAAGGGCCTGTTTGGGACTGCTCCGCTCCAGTTTTTTCAACTCTACTCCAAACTTGTCTAGCCAAACGGGTCCAACTCCAACAACTCTGCTCCAAAAAAAAGTTGGAGTTGAAGGACTACTCCACATTTTTTCTGGAGCTCCTCAAGGGGTACTCCAGAAACTGAAGTTTTGTATCTCCTCATGGAGTTGGGGGAAAATTACCCACCACTGCCATTACACAGTACAGATTGGATTTCTTACCGATTCTTCTCTGACTTCTCTTCTCCCCCCGAACCGCACGCCGCACCGGCCATCTTCCTCTCCGCCCCCCACCCGCGCCGGCCCTCTTCCTCTCCGCCCCCCCACCCGCGCCGCCCTCTTCCTCTCCGCCCCCCCCCCACCCGCACCGCCTCTTCCTCTCCGCCCCACTGCGCCCCCTCTTCCTCTCCGCCCCCTTGCTGTCGCTCCTCTCCTCCCCCCGCGCCCTCCTCTCCTCCGCCCCCGGCGCGCAAGGCCTTCAGGAAGATCCATGTCAGGCTCATCAGGGAGCTGGAGAAGAAGTTTAGTGGCAAGGTGAATTGTGCATGCTTTCTTTAGCTGCTGTTTTACTTCGATTACGTGCTAGTAGGCTATTACCTGATCAATTTAGCAGTTTCTGAATGTTCGATTACGTGCTAGTACGCTATTACTTCGATTACTTCAATTTGTTTTTTGGTTTTCTCGAATAAATTAATTGTGATTATAATATTTTACATCATATTTCAATTGGCAACAAAAAAAATCAGTTACATATGCTCCGCAAACATCAAAATATACACCAAACATCATTCAGGGGTATATTGGACCTTTCTTAGGGAAACCTCACATTCCTGGAGCTGGAGCTAGCTGCGTGCCAAACAGGACCACCTGCTCCAGGAACTCCACAGTGGAGCTGCTCTATGATGGAGTTGGTAGAGCAGAGCTGAAAAAATTGAAGTAGAGCAGTTCCAAACAGGTCCTAACTTCTAGAAACTGAATGCTTGAAGTTGAAGCTGGAAGAAGGAGGCCTTAAAAGTCCCCTCCTCGAGTTCATTTATTATAGTTTGTTTTGACACGCACGAGGACCAGCAGTGGGTGATGCCCCGACGAGGGACGCCTGACTGCACACGTAATAACCGATCCTGGCACGGCTGTCTCGCCATTTCTCGGCCTGCGATCAATAGTCGGCAACAGAGAACGGTTCGTTACTGCTGGTAGGAGTACGTCTTGTCGAATCTCAACCGATCTGAGGCCTTTGCCTAAACTGTGCCGTCGAAGTCAATCTCCTAAGAAAAGTAGGCATTAAATTGGAGCAGATAGTGGGTATCTCTAGTGTACTGTTCCTACCTTTACGAGCAGCGACGGAGCTGCATGGAAGCTCTGGACTCTGGAGCCTGTTCATCCATCCACATCTTTCTGCAAAAAAAAAACGCTTTGATTTTTTGATTTTTTTCACCTATATGATCTACGAAAGTATGAAGGTACACATGTTTCTGGACCCGCACTGAATTCGCTGGAGTGGACTTTGAGAACACCTGTGCATGTTCCAGCCCAATCTCAAATGGGCCGCAGACGGCGGCGCCCATGGACATCGTCCACGAGCCCGCCACGTAGTGCAGGCGCCTTGTGTGCCGTGATCTTGTTGTTATCTCGTAGTTATCTGTAGTTTCCAGTACCAATGGGAGGTGCGAGGGCTTTGCAATTGCTCTGGTGTGGACGCGAGTGGTCATGTGAGCGAAAGGAAATCTTATGTGTGCTGTGCTGCTATCCATGACTTCGAACACTTGAAGCCTTAGTCCGTTATACGGTGAAACTAAGTGATAACTTTTTTAGTGGGATAATCTTTACGTGGTAAACAATTGGAGCTTGTCCATATTTGCTATTGTGCCAACTAAAGCCATGAGAGCGTCGAGACGGAAAGTTGCCAAAATGGCACTACATATGTTTGACAAAGAACAATCCACTTCAAAATTTTACACCATAGTGTGGTGATTTGTGTCTGAAACAACCCAAAATTCTTTAAAAAATTTTGAATTTATTTGAAATTTGCTTGAATCTGAAATTTTTGGCAAATTCGGAAACTTTCCTCAAATTTCTGCTTTCTCCTTCGGAAAAATCTACCTTCACCTCTCCTTGGCGTCTTTTGCCCCGGCGCCACCTCCACTGCTCTCTCTGCCACACGGCTGCTCGCTGCTGCAAACCGTCAACAGAGGCACATCAGCCGCACCACCTTCCCAACTCACCGTACCTTGCCATTAAACAACCGCAGACCACATGCCATCCTCTGTCGCTGCCTAACCTTGCCGCTGCCACCTTTCATCACCAGCTGCTCGATACGCGCTTGGCACCTTAACTCATCGCTCTAACTCATGCGCCCTTGCCAATGAGGAGCTCGATCTCTCTCGCCGCCAACATGACTGCCAGCACCGCCGCTACCACCACTAAAGCACCTCGGCCACCCATGCCGACATCCACGCACCAATCACGACGTCACCTTGCCCCTGGCGCCACCGACCTCATTGGCTTCAAAGCCATGCCAAATAGTTCCATGACCATCATTCGCGTCAAATTTCAACCACGACATTTTCCCCTCCTCTCTGGCCAAGACTCGCCGTCATCGCCACTCTAGCCAGTGAGCTCCAAAATCAAATTCTCCCGATAGTGTCGATTTCAATCCAATTAACAGTGCCTAAAACACCTACTTAGCACCATGAGACTATCCCCAGCCTCTCAACCCATCTCGCAGTCCCTAGCCCGTCGGCGCCAAGAGCCACCGCTTGACCTTGCACGGCCACTGTTGCCAACATCGCATGAGCCAACCTGAGTTGAGCTATCATCACCACTAGACTCCAAAACACCCTGTAGATGCTTGAGTTATCCTTGGCTTGGCCGGAACCATACCGTAGCACCGCCATGCCATGGTCTTGCTCCGGCGAAGCATCACCACCACCAGTAATCTCCAGATCTCCTCCAACCATGTGCATGTCCAAAATAGGTTGCCTGTGCCCCAATTTAGCTCATTGCACCATTGCTTGCCACAGTGCTGTTGCTGTCTCCCAATTCGTCATCGCCGTCATTCTCCTTTGCTTAGGCAACCATGGGCGTGATCTCAAGCAGGTGGGCCTTGCGCTCTGCAGGCCAATAAGTTGGGCCAACCAAGTTGAACCATGGTCTAGTTAGCCGAATGGGCCAGGCCACACTATTCAAAGCCCGATATTGTTCATACCTATACCAGCATTGTTCATAGCCCAACTCATTATTGTGTAGTCCATTAAAATTAGACCAAACCATACTATTCACCCAATCCAACCTGTTAGGATAGTGCCAATCCAATACTATTTATCTGATTTGTTACTATTCACCCAAAATTTGTTAAGCCTATTTGTACTCATTTAGACCATTTCTGATGTTTTATTGTATTTTGTTCCCACCTTGCATTATGTAAAGCAAGAACTTATTTATATTTATTTTTACGCTAGTTTCTGGATTCGACTAATTGACCAGTGAAGAGCTATTGGAACAACAGAGGTAGATGTTAAACCTGAAGCCTACAAAGAAGTAATCGAAGACTCTGGATAAAAAGGTAAGTCGCATGTCTTTGATCCCATATTATTGAATTATCGTTACTTTCATTATTCCTATTTGAGTACTTTTATTTACATAAAATAATAGTTTAAAATGATATGATAAATAGTTAGATCCTACCACCAAAAGGCCCTATCACATTTGTGAAAGCCATGTTCACCTTGACAACTTGGGTAAATTAATCACTATATAGATAGCCATTAGTAGATGGTATGATTAAAATGATTTACTTGAACTATTAAGAATATCGGTAGACTTTCAAATAGTACTAGGGTGGTTGAGGCTATTTAGTGGGAAGCCACTAGATAATTGGAGCACATGACCTCACCCTGGGATTGAGACTGTGGTATGATATGGCGGTGTGGTGTCGGTGTGCACAGGGTATATGAATGATAGCCTCATAAGGACTAGACCTGTGTGCAAAGTAAATAACACAAAACTCACTCAACCACAAGTTTGACTCGTCAACTTAATCTTGTACACTGCTCAATCCGATCGAATTTCTACTGGAAAGACCGCTATCCTAGAGTTTTAGGATGGCCCACGATAAAGGGGTGAGATAGAAGTTGGGCTAGGTATCCCACATGGAATTCTTCACAATGGTAGGTCTATTCAACATTGAGCCATGATGTTCACACTAGCTAGTGGATTCACGATGAGGTTGAATGGCTCTGAGCTTACTGGTAGAAACTAAAATGAAATGAGGAGTGAAACGATCTTGTTGTCTCAGCTCAGTTGCACGCTATCATGTTACGTGTCTACAACTTGACATTATGAGTTTGAGATATCATATGAGTAAAGTTGGACAACTCTGCCAGGTATAATAAATGGTATTTGAATACATTGTACTTCCTATCAATAGAGTTGTGTTTCTTGGGTGATTCCAATAACAAGATATAAGTAGATTTTGAATGAATTTAATATGAAAATTGAGGAACAAACCCCTTATTAATTAAATATTGTTTTGCTATTTCAAGTGCAAAGTTCTTTACTAGAAAACTTGAATCTATTCTTATCATAATATAACCTGTGAATCTGTCCAGTTAAACACCTTGCATAGTAATTAAATAGTCTACTCATGTGGTTTGCTGAATACCTAGTGTACTCAATATTGCTTAATTTTATCTGAACAGGCACCACTCCCATCTTTGATTGCTTGGTATGAGATTTCATTGAGATAGATGATCTCTATAGAAGTTAGAAATTGGAGTACAATACGGATGCCTCAATCTTCTTTTTGGAATATCTAACTTCTGTAGTTTGCCTGTTGAACTTGATAATCTTTAATCTTCCTTTGCTAGTTTAAATAATTAAATAGCATGCCACCGTAGTACCATGCTGCTTTTGTCCAGAGTGTCTTAACTTTCTGCTCGTTGAGCGATTGTGTTTCTCTCTTCCAATTTATCTGGATTCACCAGATGCTTTCAAGTTTTCTACATAATTCATTTAAGTTTATGTTACAATGAACTTTTTGCAAATTATTATAATAGCACTGTTATTAACAGTGTTAATATATATTGCACACAGATTGAATGAAGCTGTAACGCATTTTGGAGAGAGCATCAAGGAAATCATCAATGAGGAGTTTGGTGATGGAATGTAAGAGATCTACCTATGCTTCATTTAGGCATTAGTTCTTGTTCTGGTAATTAGGCATCAGCAACATTATGTGATACGAAAATTCATTTGTTATGCTTAATGTTTTCTATGTAGTAAGGACTAAGGGTGGATCTAATATTAGTGATATTTCCTGAAGGTAATCATAGAGATGATTGACATGAAGATGATTGTACCATCTTTATGTGTATGATCTGTTGTATTGATCAACAAGTATGTGACTTGTTCGTGGAACTCTTTATTCATGTTTTGATATTATTCTAAATTATATCTGATCTTATATCATTATGTAGGATAATTATGATTTATAGATCAGCATATATATTGATTGATAATCATGTTTCACAGATCATGAATATGTGGATAGCAAATCAATCATGTGAACATATGTTAGAGATCATGGTGTTGGATTGACCTACCATGAGATACTGAAAAAAATATTATATTCTTAAGTGTCATCAGTTGGTTTTATACATAGTATATGTAGGATCCTTAGACTTAAGATCATCATAGTTTCCTACATATGTAATAGTTTACTTAAAATTGCTAAACACTAATCCGTAACTAGGTAGTCATAAAGGTAACTTTCGGATTTATTATAAAATATACGGAGAAATGTGAGCAATTAAGATGGAATTTGCCCCTCCTATATAACAGGAGAGATATCTCTAGGCCCTTCGATGTGATTGGATTAAGAAAGCGCATGGCCATATCGAATATGGTTGAGGAGTCAATCACAATTGAATAATACACTACATATTTAAGTAAAGATCGAGCTATTATAGAATGGCATGCTTCTCTCTTTGAGTTCGATCTAGTATTGTGAGGCAAAAGTATTAGTGCATAAGCACTATATAGGTTTGTCCGATATGATCTTTATGCATACTTAGGAGTCGCTTTGTCCTACTAGGGACCGTATTAACTTGTGAACCAAAAAGGGGGTTTTCGGGCGTATGACCGAATATACATGAACCTATAATGTCACACACTTAATGGATTGGAACACATTAGATCAGATTGGATTCGTTACTAATAGGTTAGGTGGGCTTCGCACCTTATTGGCCCTAACGTAGGGTTGTACTAAAGGGCTATATTAAGAGAGGCGTAAGACTGAGGGAAGGATCCTGTACACCCACTGAAACCCTAGCTGCCACCCCTCACAGGCCCTACCATAGGTGCTGGTGCTAGCACACCGACGCACAATGTTCCTCTCTGGACGTGTAGACTTCGGTAGAGATGCTATTGTGACTGTGGCGCTAATCAAGACGATCATGAGGAGACAATTGGCTCGTGGAGATCAACCATTTCCACTATACCCACACACACTATATTGAACCACGCTGCTTCATCACTTTTTTTGCTACGCTATGCATCTAGTAGTAATGATCCATGATCTCTTACTCGCATAGCTTCCTAGTTTATGCGGTAAAAATTTTAATTTGCGCTAGTATAGCCTGCTCGGCTGCTCCATATCTCAACATCTAAAGCCTTTATAACAACACATCGGTGGGGCTTTTCCTTGAGTTCATTTTGTTGTATATATGAATCATTTTGTGTTTGCCTGTAAGTAGGACACTTATTAGAGCTTGGGATGGTTTGAATTCTTGCAAAGTTCTAGTTATGCCTGAAGAACCTCAGTAAACACTTGAATATGTACAATTATCAATTCCATGGTAGTGTTACCTTTACAAAAATGACTCGATGTATCTCGATCATATTCTCATTGCTTCCTATTGCAGCATGTCGGCCATAGACTTCTACTGTTCAGTTGACAAGGTTCAAGGAGCTAATGGAAAATGAAACAAACCAAAAAGTTTCAAAAATCAAAATTGGATTTGAATTCCCGTTTCTCTTTTGTCCAACTCCTCCCTAACCCTAAACCACACCAATCTCAAAGCAATTCACTCCTTAATCCTTATCACCATGCCATGAACGGAGAGATGGAGCGCGACTCATCGTTCACCGTCCGAGTTTTCGTCGCCGCCTCCGATTTTTCTGCCGACGCCACCTCCTCGCGCCTTCTCGCGTCTGCGCGCCGTTGCCAGCTCCTACCCACTCGTCAGACGCCGTACCCCCGCTCTTAATGGCGCCTGCCCCGGTGTCAGACGCCGCTAAGCGCCCCGCCGCTCCCGTGCCCTGTTTCGCCTCCGCCTCCAGCCGCCTCCACCGTTTTCTCGCTTCTTCCTCTCACGGCCGACCTGGCGCCTCTCTGACACCCCTGACCACCACCTTCTTCGCACCCAAGACATGCCAACACATGTTGCAAAACCGAGAGCTCCCGAAACCGCCGTCGCCAAAATATCTCCCCGCCCCTCTCGGTGAACCGCCATGCCTAGCCTGTTTAAAGCCCGCCCGACCCTCTCAAATGAACCAACGTACCTCCCCGCAGCTCCCCAAGCAACCCCGAGCTCTTCCTCCCCTCCCAACCCCGGTAATGGCCGAATTCCCCAAACGCGGAACCCTAACTCGATGTCACACCTCCGCCCCATAACTTTCCAATTCCGCCCGCCTACACCTTCACCGTAGCCCCAGAAACCAACCCCAACCGCCGCCATCACCTCCCATCCACCTATCTTCCCCGGCACCGTGAGCCGCCCCACTTCCAAAAACGGCCACCATGGCTGGCCCAGCTCAGGCCGCCCGAGCTTCGGCCAATCTCTCCCTAAGCTTCCCCAATCCCCACTGATGCCCTAGGCCAGCCCAATTTCCCAGGAACCTTCCAAGTCGCCGTAACTTTCAAAAATGCCCGAGGAAAAGAGGAGCTCGCCGCCGGCGAACGCCGCCTCCGCCGGCCGTCCAACCACCCAAAACGGACTCCCCTCACTCCCAGGAACCCGACGGTACCCTCGGTTTGCGTCGCAAAACTCCGTAGCGCCGCGCCGCCGCGCCTTTTCCTCGTCCGTGCGCGCGGAGCGAGCGAGGAAGAAGAACGATCGAGAACGCTGTTCATCCGACCGGCCGCCGCCTCGACTTGGCTGGGCCAAGTCAGCCCACCCGCGCGCCAGCGCGCCCGATCGCGCCGCCGCCGCGCCAGCGCGCGCGACCGCACCATCTGGCCCGCGCGTTCGTTCCAGCCCGCGCGCCCGACGCGCCGTGGTATCGGAGAAGTATTCTAGAAGTATTGGAAATTATTTTCTTTTTTTGAAAAACCGAAATTTTGAGGATATGGACGGGATACATATCAGAGTGTATAGGGGCGGTATCTGTATCTGATATGATACGTCGATTTTTTGAGGTATCTGTGATCAGGTCAAGTAATCAGCAAACCTTCAAGAAACTGACGTACTAGCCTCCATGATCCCCCTTGCAATTTGAACAGACCTGGTCAGAGGATAGACAAACAATTTTGTCAAGCCTTTTGTAACTAGCTCTTATCATTGGTTCGTGGTCTTTAGTGCATTCATATAAAACTTTGCATAAATATATGGAATATTTGTCCTTTATCTTGGATTCTAGCCAATGAGAAACCGCAAAAAACGCTTGCCCATTGATTGGCTACAGACAGGCCGGCTGACAGTGCATCTGTGGTTAAATTCTGCGAATCTGTTCAGAGGAAAAGGGAAGCATTACCCATCTGAAGCCATGAAGCAGTTCCAACTCTCTAGCCTCCTACTCTCTTGCCTTTCTGTCCTACTTTGCTCTGTCCTGCTGACAAGAGCTGATGGGCGACATGAAGCAGAAGCACTTCTGAAATGGAAGGCCAGCTTATCTGGGGCCAGCTCCCTTGGCTCATGGTCCTTAGCCAATTCTACCAGCCCATGCAATTGGTCCTGTGTCACCTGCAACTCAGCCAGAGATGTTACACAGCTCATCATATCCGGAGGTGGTATCGGTGGGACACTTGCCGACTTCAACTTCTCAGCCTTCCCCAACCTAGAGCTGCTTAATCTAGAAAGCAACAACCTTTATGGTGCCATTCCAGAGGCAATTGGCAATTTGACAAACTTGGTTGAGTTAAATCTCCAGGGAAATCATTTCTCAGGGGTGATCCCACGCAACGTCGGCCGGCTGAAGCAACTTACTGTGCTGCAACTGGGAAACTCGACACTCACTGGCACTATTCCCGACGAGATTGGCAACCTTACTAGCTTGGTACAGCTGAACCTTGCCTACAACAGTTTGACCGGCTCGGTCCCTCCAACCATCCAAAGGCTTAAGGAGCTCACTGACCTTGATCTTGGTCAAAACAATCTCACAGGGAGTATCCCGTTGGAGATTGGTAACATGACAAAGGTTCAGAACATACAACTATGGTTCAACCATTTTGACGGGGAGCTACCAAGTACCATCTCTCATCTACGAAACTTAGAGCTCCTGAATGTGGCGTTCAACCAGTTTGGAGGACGCATCACACCTGAGCTAGGGAATGGCACCCGCCTGAATTATGTTATATTTTCATGGAACAACTTCTCTGGGTTGTTCCCGCGGTCCATTTGCATGGGAGGATCACTGCAGGGGGTTGAAGCCGACCGGAATGGATTTACTGGTCTTCACCATTCGACCTTCCAGAACTGCACTCTCCTAATAGTAGTTGATCTCGGGTCTCGGGACTAACAACATTACTGGAGACCTAAGGGACTGTTTTCGTACGCCTCCTAGAAATCTTGTACGAATGGATTTTCATCAAAATCAGCTGCATGGAACACTTCCTGAGCAGTGGGGTGTTAGTTAATCTAGTTGCTATTTTTAGTCTGCATGTTATTTAGTTTGCATGTCAGTTAAGTTTTCACAGGTTAGTGGCTGTTTATTGGAGTTCATTGCATGCATGTAGTGGGCGTAACGGCCGGATGCACTAGTAATTTACGTAGTCTGTTCGCATGCTGAAACGGCCGGATGGATGTATCAACTAATTGCTCAATAAAAGGAAAGAAGTAACACCAGAAAAGTTGCAACTTCTGCAACGCAAAACAGTTTGTGTTCCTGTGTATTCTTGTGTATGTGTTTTGCTCATCCGACAACACAAAAAAGAAACACCGGCATTAGCAGGAGTTCTGCCAACAATTGGTATCAGAGCTCCGTTCAGGATCCTGGTGGCCATGTCAGCTCCGGTGGGACGAGGGTCGATCACTCCTCCGCGGCGGGATCGCCTTCGGTCGCCATCACGTGGTCCTCGCCGTCCGCGACAACAGCATGGTCGGGAGCGCGAGGTCGTCATCGAGCGCGTGGTCAAGGAAGCGTCGGCGTCGGTACAATATCCGATGCTGACCAAGACCAACTACCCGGAGTGGGCGATGCTTATGCGCATCAACCTGCAGGCGCAAGGCTTGTGGGGAGCCATCGAACCCGGCGGCGCAGAGTACAGCGTGGATCGTCTGGCGTTAGCAGCGATTGCTCGAGCTGTCCCGCCGGAGATGCTGGCCTCGATCGGCAATAAGGACTCCGCGCAGGAGGCGTGGGATGCTGTCAAGATCATGAGGATGGGCGTCGAGCGCGTACGTGAGGCGAACGCGCAGAAACTCCGATGCGACTTCAACAATATTGCATTCAAGGAAGGGGAGGCCATCGATGACTTCTCGATGCGCATCACGGGCCTCGCCAATAATTTGCGGCTTCTCGGTGACCACATCACCGAAGGCGAGGTCGTGCGCAAGATGCTGCAAGTGGTCCCTGATAAGTTCATGCAGGTCGCAATCTCCATCGAGACGCTGCTCAACATCAACGACCTGTCCGTTGAGGAGGTCACGGGCCGTCTTCGGTCCGTGGAGGCGGCTCGACAGCGCGCGGCGCGGCTGCAGAACGGGCTCGGCCGCTTCTCGTCAAAGGAGGAGGACCTCATACGTCGCCTACGCAAGCGCGACAAGGAGGGTGCGCGCTTCGGTAGCACTGGCGCCAGCGGAAGTGGTACGAGCGGCGGCTCGGTCCCGCCACGGCGCGGCGCGCAGCCACCCAAGCGCGGTACCGATGACGCACACAAGGGCGGTGGCGGCAAGGTCATCGACAAGGATATGTGCAAGTCTGCGGAAAAGCGGGCATTGGGCCCGGAATGCCGGAAGAAGAAGAGAGACGAGGCGCGCCACAAAGATCGCTGGTGGAGGAGGGCGGCGACGACGAGCCGTCCCTGTTGATGGCCCAGGTGGCCTCTCTTTCACCGGTGCCCGCGTGCCTCCCAGAGCGCGCCGCACCTGTGCACGTCGGCGGTCGGGTCTTCCTCAATGAAGAACGCGCGACGGTGCAGTTGGGTGACACCAACAATCACACCGGCGGCCAGGACGACGGCGTGTGGTACCTCGACACGGGCGCGTCGAACCATATGACGGGAAACGACGCGGCCTTCTCCGAGCTGAACCGCGACATCACGGGCACAGTAAAGTTCGGCGATGGATCAATGGTGGACATCCTCGGGCGCGGCACGATCATGTTCGCGGCACGGGGTGGACGCCATCGTATGCTGTCGGACGTGTACTTTATCCCACGTCTGCGCAACAACATCATCAGCTTGGGACAACTCGACGAGGTCGGGTGCCAAGTGTTGATCGAGGACGGCGTACTGCGGGTGCGTGATCCGAGGAGGGAGCTTCTCGCCAAGGTACGGCGATCGGCGAATCGACTGTACAAGATCCCCCTCACGCTCGCTCGACCGATCTCGCTCCTGGCGCACGCCAACGACGATGCGTGGCGCTGGCATGAGCGGTTCGGCCACCTGAGCTTCGAAGGGTTGAAGAAACTTGGGCATGGTGACATGGTGCGTGGGCTTCCACTGCTGGATCATGTCGACCAGCTGTGTGACGCGTGCCTTGTCGGCAAGCAACGACGCTCGCCATTCCCTCTGGAGGCCAAGTACCGCGCGAAGGGCCGGCTTGATCTTGTACATGGAGATCTATGCGGGCCTGTCACGCCAGCGACGCACGGTGGCAAGCACTACTTTCTCCTCCTCGTTGATGATGCTAGTCGCTATATGTGGCTAGTGCTGTTGTCAAGCAAGGACGAGGCGGCCAGCGCGATCAAGAAGTTCCAAGCCGGCGTCGAGGTCGAGACCGGGCGGAAGCTGCGCGCACTACGTACCGATCGTGGTGGCGAGTTCACGCCCGTGACCTTTGGCGAGTACTGCGCGGAGAAGGGCGTGCACCGGCAACTCACGGCGCCGTACTCCCACAGCGAGCGGCGTCGTGGGAGCCGGAACTGCATCGTGATGGCTATGGCGCGATGCCTACTCAAGGCAAAGAAGGTGCCCAGTACATTCTGGGGGGAGGCGGTGAGCACGGCCGTGTTCATCTTGAACCGTTCACCGACGAAGAGCGTCACCGGGATGACGCCTTATGAAGCTTGGCATGGCAAGAAACCGACCGTGCATTTCATGCGCACGTTCGGTTGTCTCGCTCACGTCAAGGTTACACGTCCGCACGCCGCGAAGCTCGATGACCGGAGCGTGAAGATGGTTTTCGTCGGGTACGAGCCGGGCTCCAAAGGCTACCGGGTGTACGATCCGGTGGGCGGCCGGCTCCATGTGACCCGCGACGTGGTGTTCGATGAGACCAAAGGGTGGAATTGGGAGGCGAACGGCGACGCCAGCCCTGAGGCGTTCACCGTGGAGTACACGGTCAGTGACGTCTTGGGCGGCGGCGAGCCGAATGCTCCTGTATCCCCTGCGGTCCCGTCCATGGAGGAAGGTGAGGAAGCTGTGGCGTCACCCCGAACGCCCATGAACGCCACTCACGACATCGGTGGTGCTCAAGTCGAGCACTGCACTCCACCGTCGCACATCCCGTCGGGGCTCGACCATAGTGACAACGGCGCGCCGCGGCGTTTCCGCACGGTGGACAATTGCATCAACGCTGCCGAGCCACGCGTACTGGACCCCAACGAGTGGCTCCTCGTTGCGACCGAGGAGCCCACCTCCTACGACGAGGCAGCCACCGATCCGGCATGGCGCGCCGCGATGGAAGAGGAGATGGCGGCCATTGAGGACAATGGTACGTGGGAGGCAGTGGACCTCCCGGCCGGACACCGCCCGATTGGCCTCAAATGGGTGTTCAAGCTCAAGAAGGATGCGCAAGGGGCGGTGGTTCGGCACAAGGCGCGGCTGGTGGCTAAGGGGTACGTACAACGCGCTGGCGTGGACTTCGATGAGGTTTTTGCACCGGTGGCGCGGCTCGACTCCGTGCGCGCACTGGCAGCGGTGGCAGCGCACGAGGGCTGGGCGCTCCACCATCTCGACGTCAAGTCTGCGTTTCTAAACGGCGACCTCACGGAGGAGGTTTACGTCGCTCAACCGCCGGGATTCATGATCGCCGGCGAGAGCGGCAAGTATTGCGGTGCGCAAAGCACTCTCACGACCACGACAAGCTCCTCGGGCGTGGGCAAGCTCGACCGCACGCTGGTGGCGCTTGGGTTCACGCGCTGTGAGGAAGAGCACGGGGTGTACACACGCGGCAAGGAGCGAGGACGTGTGCTCCTGGGCGTGTATGTTGATGATTTGATCCTCACCGGCGCCGACCAAGCTGAGATCGAATCATTCAAGGAGGAAATGAAGCGCTCATTCAAGATGAGCGACCTCGGGCAGTTGAGCTACTATCTCGGCATAGATGTCAAGCAGTTGCCCGGGAAGATCACCATGAGCCAAGCTGCGTACGCGGCAAAACTCCTGGACAAGGCCGGCATGGCCGGCTGTAATGCCGTGCAAGTGCCCATGGAGGCACGTCTTAAACTGAGTAAGGAGAGCTCCAATCCACCTGTTGATCCCACATTCTACCGTAGTGTGGTTGGCAGCCTCCGGTACTTAGTCCACACCCGGCCGGATATCAGTTTCGCGGTCGGGTACATGAGCAGGTTCATGGCGAACCCAACGACGGAACACCTGAGCGCCGTCAAGCATCTACTTCGTTACATCGCTGGTACGCTCCACTTTGGTCTTAGCTACACCAAGGGGGACAACGACATCGAGCTCAAGGGGTACAGCGACGCGGACATGGCCGGCGACGTGGATGATCGCAAGAGCACCTCCGGCATTTTGTTCTGCCTCGGCAACGCGCCTGTGTCGTGGCAATCACAAAAGCAGCCGGTGGTGGCGCTATCGTCGTGCGAGGCCGAGTACATCGCGGCCTCAGCGGCGGCATGCCAAGGGCTTTGGCTTGGTCGTCTGCTCGGAAGATTCTACGGGCGAGCTCCGGGCATCGTCACCATCCACGTCGACAACCAGTCGGCGATACAACTCTGCAAGAATCCGGTCTTCCATGGCCGGAGCAAGCACATCGAGACGCGCTTTCACTTCATCCGAGAGTGTGTCGAGGGTGGCCAAGTTGCCATCCAAAAGATTCACACCGACGATCAGCTGGCAGATATATTGACAAAATCACTTGGCAGGGTGAGATTTCTACACCTGCGCTCGAAGCTCGGCGTCGTCGACATCACCCTCAACTAGATTAGGAGGAGTAATGTTAGTTAATCTAGTTGCTATTTTTAGTCTGCATGTTATTTAGTTTGCATGTCAGTTAAGTTTTCACAGGTTAGTGGCTGTTTATTGGAGTTCATTGCATGCATGTAGTGGGCGTAACGGCCGGATGCACTAGTAATTTACGTAGTCTGTTCGCATGCTGAAACGGCCGGATGGATGTATCAACTAATTGCTCAATAAAAGGAAAGAAGTAACACCAGAAAAGTTGCAACTTCTGCAACGCAAAACAGTTTGTGTTCCTGTGTATTCTTGTGTATGTGTTTTGCTCATCCGACAACACAAAAAAGAAACACCGGCATTAGCAGGAGTTCTGCCAACATGGGGTGAGTTTCATGAACTTATGGTTCTTAGTCTTTCGGAGAATAGAATCTCAGGTGCAGTACCTCCAATATTTGGAAACCTGACAAGGTTGACATACCTCAACCTGGGATATAACCTTCTAACTGGTACTATTCCTTCAGAGTTGGGAAATTTGTATAGCATTTTGTACCTGAACTTCAGCTCTAATCATTTGTCAGGTCCTTTGCCCCTTATTCTAGGGAACCTTTCTACACTTGAAATCCTCGACTTGTCTAGCAATGAACTTACTAGCCAGATATCTGACCTTCTTCTTCCTCAGCCCATTTCTTCATCTAACATTTCATTCCCGGGTATTGTGCAGCTTGTTCTCTCTTCTAACAACATTAGTGGTACCATACCAAGATTGCTTTGCGGTGCTAGTTCTCTGCAAATCCTAGACCTAGCATACAACGCCTTATCTGGGTATCTTCCAGAGTGTTGGTGGGATTTGTCGTCTTTGGAATTCATGGATTTGTCAAGCAATTCTTTTGATGGCTTGGTTCCATTCTCAAGAACGCCCAACATTTCTCTTAAATCGCTGCACCTGGCAAACAACCATTTCAAAGGAAGTTTTCCTTCATTTCTTCAAAATTGCCACAATCTTATCACACTAGATCTTGGAGCTAATATGCTAATAGGAGAAATCCCTTCTTGGATAGGGGAAGACCTGCCTCAATTGAGGTTTCTTCGATTGTCATCAAACATGTTTGGTGGCAGTATACCCCTACAAATATCACAACTTTCCCAACTCCAACTCTTGGACTTGTCACACAACCAGCTCACCGGTCCCATTCCAAGTGCCTTTGCAAACATAACCGGCATGACAAGAGAACAAGAAAATGGACAAATCGTATACGGTGATGTGCACCTGGAGAAAATTCGATTAATTTGGAAGAATGGGGATTATGTTTACAGCAAAACAATTGCATTCATGATGGGCATCGATTTATCAGGTAACGCTCTTTTGCATGACATCCCCAAGGAGCTCATGGTCCTGCGTGGTCTGAGGTACTTGAACTTGTCAAGAAATCATCTGTCTGGTGGTATTCCAATAAACATTGGCAATTTGGGGTTGCTAGAATCCCTTGACTTGTCCTGGAACCAACTCTCAGGAGAAATTCCTCCGAGCTTTGCAGATTTGAAGGCTATTAGCTCTTTGAACCTGTCAAACAATGATCTGTCAGGGAGGATACCGGTAGGCAATCAACTGCAAACGCTTGTTGATCCTTCGATCTATAGCAACAACCCTGGGCTTTGTGGTTTTCCATTGACAGAATGCAGAAATGTGTCAACACAAAACGAAGCCAAGCAGGATGGAGATGAACAGCGAGAGACGTTATGGTTGTATTGCTTTGTGGTTGGTGGAGTCATCTTTGGGTTCTGGCTCTACTGGGGCATCTTATTTTGCAAGAAAGCATGGAGGTCTGGTCTCTTCCATTGCATCGACACAATGCAGGGCAAGTTTGCACAGAAGATAAATGGATGTTGTGCCTCCAGACATAGCCGCCCAAGAAGATGAAGTGCATCCAGTGGTTCTGAGGCAAAGGCATGCGTGCATGTTCTGAATACCATAAGTCTGTTCTGGATGTCGGTCATGTTACTGATACGTACTTTTGCAATGTTTTTCCACTTTGCCTTCATTGCTGCAAGCGCCAAAGAAGTCTTGTACTTCTCCATATAATGTACAAGCATGATTACTAAGAGTATTTGTGGTATTTCTTAACTTCTAGAGTTTAGTACTTGTGTCACATATACTCTATATATAACCCTTTGAGCTGAGTTTAATACAACTAACCTTTATACCTCCTCTAGTTCTAACATGGTATCAGAACCTACATTCAAACTTTAAATCCTATTCTCCATCCTCTTCCGCTACCACTGCCCTCAGGAGGAGGAGCCACCTTCACCTCTAGGGGCGGCCTCCTCGTAGTAGTCATCTTCTAGTGACAATCGCCGCCGGATCTCACCAGGTCGGCCGCCGCTGCTAGGCCGATCGCTGCCGGCTCCTGCCTTGAGCTGCGCCAACCCGTCCCGTGGCTGCCGCCGCCGATCCCGCCGCCCTACAGTCGCCGGATCCCGCCACTCCAACAGCAAGCCATCGCGTACAGGCCCGGCCCTGAGGGGGGGGGGGCGAGCGGGGCGGCCGCACCGGGCCCCCAAAATTCAGGGGCCCCCAATCCCCTATATACATAGTATATATACTATGTATACTATCCGTCTATGAGTCTATCCGTCTTCCGAATTCCCGGTCGGGCCGATTTCTCGTCTTCGGTCTTCTTTCTGAAATCTGACTTTTCGACTTCTTAGTTCTTCCGTGATTCCGTCTAGCCGTCTAGGGCACGCCGCGCCGAGCCGCGGAGGGTGGCTGTCTCTCTCTCCGCCCGTCCGCCGCGCTAGTGCCGTCTCGACGGTGAACGGTCTCGTCTGCGAGGCGACACCGCGACAGGCGATTTCAGGTAATATCTATAAACTCTTTGATATGAATTTTTCTTTAATACATAACGCATTTTAAGTGTTTGTTGGTAAAATTAGATACATATATGTGTGTGTATGTAGATTTATATTTAGATATTTATATTAGGTCTCTATTTCTAGTTTCATCCCGGTCCCCTAAAATCTCAGGACCGGCCCTGATCGCGTCGAAATCCCCCTCTGGCACATGGAGGCCCACCGCTGCCAACTCGAGTTGGGCTGCGTCGGCCGGCCGCTGCGGACCCCTCCCGGATTTGATCGCCGTCGGCGTAGACGAGCCCAGATCAGGTCGCCGCTGGCCACGCCTCACCCGGATCTAGTGCTCCAGCTGCTTCACCACCATTGCCCTACTTTCTCCCGGTGGCCTCTCTTCCAATTTGTTGCGCTGCATTGCTCGATATAATGCCAGAGCTAGGTTGTGCTCCGATGTATGTTTTTTTGGTGTCAATTTCCATCTTGAAAGGCTCCAGTAGTATCGTGTTTTCTTTAGAAGATGCGAAGGGACCTACTAAACTCTCAAAAATGTGACATTACGTTGCACTTCGCATCACCCCTTCAATCCAGATGGGTTGAACCCACTTACCCAGTATCCCAACCTGTTGGCCCCGCTCACAGAGACCACCGTCCACATGGGCAATTTGGAAGGCAAGGCATACTATGGTGTGTCCGTCATTTAGATTGAGATAGATCAATCAAACGAACCGAACGCTTTGATCTTGTTCTGTTCACTTCCTGCTGTCTGTACTCGCGCCGCAAGAAATCGGCAAGCCGCGTGGAGGACACCAACTGTGGCATCCCGTGTAATTATCTCAAAGATAATTACACTTAAGCATACGAATTATTATTCATCAAATCAGTAGAACACTATTCCAACGAATAATAAATTTTTATTAAAGTCACACAGCAAAACAATAATGTAGAAACTGTACTATTATTACAACACTTGCCACGAGGGTTATAACCTTAATTACAAATACACAAGGGGCAAAAGGTACAAACTGGTACCCTAAAGCTCTCCTGCTCAGCTCCACAGGTCACCTACTCATCTCAACTACCGTATAAGGGGTCTACCTTCCCCAGCTCCTCGCTACCGTCGTCCTCCTCCCCGGTGAGCTCGACTATGCCTGAGTCTCCTCATCCTGCTTAGAGTACTCTCCGAATGAAGTAGGGTCTAACAAAGGAGATAATAGCAAGGGTGAGTATTGATGTACTCAGCAAGCATAATATTAGCAAGATGCACTGTATACCTTTCTTCTTGGGTTATTAAAGTTTCTAAATTTTACTTCTAAAAAATAGCGTTATCAAATTAATTATCAATCTTTTAACTTGGAAAGATTCTACTTGTCACTCTGGTAAAGAAAATCCCTAGTGAGCACCGTAGTCTTTAATCCAAGAGATTAGCATGAATTTATGATTTTATTTAGCACTGCACAGGATTGTGCCACTGTACATGTAGCTACTCTTAACCATCATAACTAGGTTTTTCCACACTTTCTTTGGTGTGGGGTCAAGTTCAAAGTACAAAACGGTTTCTAAGTTATGTTGCTCAATTCTCCAACCCATTTATTTTCTGCCGGTATACCGGGTCGCTCACCCAGACTCTACCGACTTCAAATAATATTCAGTTAGACCAGCTCCCAGCCCAACACTCCACCTACGCATATAGCGCCTCGGGATTTACTCACTTCCAGACTGACATTACTGGTCTTGAGCTGCATCCCTCTCTACTCACATATATTTACTTACCTAATGTAGAGGGATGAATAACGTAACCGGATACTAATTTCTGCTTGTCCGAGAAGGAAAAATGGTTGGCACATAATTTACGGTCCCCAATCCGAGTGAGAGTCTGGTAGGCCCTTATATTCTAACCATATGTAAACGGGTCATGCTTTCCCTCTCTCTGCCTTTTCAAGGTCCCCTTTATCCTCCTATTTACATACTCGCGTAGTCCTGTTGCTCCTCTCAGCCAAACCACTGACTCTAACTCATACTCTTATATTTTTCTCTTTCTCCTCTTTTCTTTTATCTTCTTTAACTCTTAACCTTTCTGATCCATTTGCTCTTTTTCAAAAACATTTTTCTAATGCAAGTATATCATGATGATACAGGAAATAATTTGTACATTTGATATAACTACGTTTGTGATCAAGAATTAGCTTGCCTGAGTAGTAGTAAGTGCTAGAATCAATGGCAACTTGATCTGCTACCTCAACTTGAGCCTGGTCAATTTGTGCATTACATGCAGACGCTCGACTATAAGTAGTTATTTAACTAAGGTATTAATACAATAACAACAACAAAACCTTTTATCCCAAACAAGTTAGGGTAGGCTAAGAATGAAACCTTCTTAAGATCAAAGAGATGAGAGCCTCGAAATAAAACCTACAGTGCTAAAACCCGAAGCCGTACATCCTGCTATCTGAGCCGAGAGCCTAAAACACTGCCCCTAACTTTCTTATGGTTCCGGTACATGGATCGCTAACTTCCATGTGCTTCTATCTAAAGCTAATTCTTTAAATACATTCCAATCCCTCAAATCACTTTTAACTGCTTCCTCCTATGTCAGTTTTGGTCGACTTCTATCTCTTCTTACATTTTCAGTACGTCTTAAAAGTCCACTACGTACCGGTGCCTCAGGAGGCCTTTGTTATAGTGTCCAAACCATCTCAAGTGATGTTGGACAAGCTTCTCTTCAATTGGTACTACCCCCACCCTATCACGTATATCATCATTGCGGATGCGATCCCGCCTTGTGTGATCATAGATCCACCGTAGCATCCTCAACTCCGCTACACTCATTTTTTTTGTATATGTTGTCTTTTAGTCGCCCAACATTCTATAGAACTTACCCTTTAACTATTGAAGGACTTTTTTGTCACACAGGACACTAGGTGTTTGGCGCCATTTCACCCAACCCGCTCTTATTCTATGGCTCGCGTCTTCATCAATCTCATCGTCCCATTGTAGCATCGATCCCAAATAACAAAACATGTTCTTCTTAGGCACTATTTGTCCGTCCAATCTAACATCTCCGTCATCTGCCCTAGCACCATTGAAATCACACCTCATATACTCAGTTTTAGTCCTACTAAGTCTAAAGCCCTTTAATTCTAAAGTCTTCCTCCACAACTCGAGCTTCCTATCAATACCTATCCAACTTTCATCAACTAGCACCACATCATTAGTGAAAAGTATACACCAAGGGATATCTTCTTGTATGTCTCGTGTGACCTCGCCCATCACTAGGGAAAAAATGAATGGGCTTAACGCTGACCATTGGTGTAGTCCTATCTTAATAGGAAAGTTATTAGTAACACTATCACATGTTCTGACATTAGTCACAACATTTTCATACATGTCCTTAATTAAGGTAATATATCTTGTTGGGACTTTTTCTTTTGAAGCGCCCACCACATGGCCTTTCTTAGAACTTTATCATAGGCTTTCTCCAAGTCAATAAATATCATGTGAAGGTCCTTCTTTTGCTCCCTATACCTCTCCATTAATTGTCGTAGTAAGAAAATCGCCTCTGTGGTTGACCTCCCAGGCATAAAACCAAATTAATTTGTTGTCACGTTAGTCACTTTTCTTAAATGATGCTCAATCACTTGTTCCCAAAGCTTCATTCTGTGGCTCATGAGCTTAACTCCTCTATAATTAGTATAGCTTTGAATGTCTCCTTTATTTTTGAAAATTGGTACTAATGTGTTCCTCCGCCACTCGTTTGGCATCTTGTTCAACCTAAAAATGGTATTGAACAAATTAGTTAGCCAAACAATCGCCACTTCTCCTAGGCATTTCCACACCTCAATAAGGATGTTATCAAGCCCCAACACCTTACCCACTTTCATCCTTTTTAAGGTCTCTTACTTACGACTCCTAGATTCTTCGAACAAACCGTCTATCGGTGTTGTCAAAAGTATCATCCAGTTCAATCATACTATCATCATTATTGTGATTGAACAACTTTTCGATGTAATCTCTCCACCTATCCTTGATCTCATCTTTCACCAAAAGTCTATTAGTGTCGTCTTTGATGCATTTAACTTGGTTGAAATCTCCCGTCTTCCTTTCTCGAAGTTTAGCCATCTTGTAGACATCCTTCTCTCCCTTTTTTGTACTTAGTTTCTAATAAATTTCTTCATATGCCTGCCTCGCGCCTCACCACTTTCTTCACATTCTTTTTTGCTACTTTGTATTTCTATACGTTGTCAGCGCTTCTACCATGATGCATGTGCTTGTAGCATATCTTCTTCTCGTCAATAGCCTTTTACACTTCTTCGTTCCACCACCATGTGTCTTTTGGTTCTCCTATTGTCCCTTGGGTTACTCCAAGCACCTCTGTAGCCACCTTCCTAATGCGAGTTACCATCTCTGTCAACATACTATTCGCTTCTCCCACGTCACACGTCCCTTCCATGACCATCCTCTCTTGAAACGCCTGTGCGGTATCTCCTTTGAGTTTACACCACTTTGTCCTCGTGGCTATAGTGACCTTAGCTTGTCGAATCCGTAACCTAAAACAAAAGTCGGAGACTACCAACTTATGTTGCTGAACAACACACTCTGTAGGTATAACCTTACAATCTATGCAGGCTCATTTGTCCTCCCTCCAAACAAGAACAAAATCGATTTGGCTAGAGTGCTGACCATTGCTAAAGGTAACTTAGTAAGAATGTCTCTTTCTAAAGAAGGTGTTAGCTATCATGAGATCATAAGCTATGATAAAATTTAAGATATCTTCTCCCTCTTGATTCCTATCACCATAACCAAAACCCCCATGCACCTTTTGAAACCCTCCACTAGTTGTACCGACATGACCATTGAAATCGCCTCCTAAGAAAATCTTTTGCACACTTCTAACCATATCATCTAGGTCTTCCCAAAAATTGCCTCTTAGTGGTCTCATCCAACCCTACTTGTGGAGTATATGCACTAACAACATTCAAATTCAAGTCATCAAAGATTAGCTTGATTAGGATAATCCTATCCCACTGTTTCCTCACATCAACAACTCCACTCTTGAGGCGCTTATCGATTAAGATGCCCACTCTATTTTTGTTTCATTCTATTCCAATATACCATAGCTTGAAGCCAGTATGCTCCACCTCCTTTGCCTTCTGACCCACCCATTTAGTCTCTTGAATGCACAAGATATCTATACGTCTCCTAATCGTTGTATCAACTATCTCTCTTAACTTACCTGTTAAGGACCCTACATTCCAATTACCGAGCTAGAATTGTAAAAAATGAATTAGCATGCGAGAAGGCATAAAGGTAAAATGCAGTATTTGAACTTGTATTTTCATACCTTGGTGTCATTGCCTTTAGGGTGAATTTAGAAGAAACCCTCCCAGAGAGTGATTTCTTCAACTTCTTCTCTGCAACAACGTCTAGTTGTGAGGAAATGAGAACCTCTTCAACCATGCCTAGTTGAGAGTCTTGAACTCCTTTGACCACGTCTGATCGAAGGTTTGGAGCAAGGGTTGCTGCTCCTTCTTCCTCCTTTTTCTGGTGGTCAGTCTCAGTTTCGACTACCTCGAGAGCAACCTCCTTTTCGATTATAGGTTCTACCGTCGCAGCAGTCTCCTTCACAAAAGACATAAAACTCTTCTAGTTTTCCTTTTCGAGTCACTTGATAAAGCCTTGGGAAGGGCCAACTGAGTCAGTTTCGGTGTCATAATAGAAGGGTACCTTGATCTTAGGAGTTGGTTGCTCCAACACCACCGCCCCTATTTCACTTGTGGTACTTATGTTCGCAATAAATTGTTGAATAGGCACACTTAGAGCGGCAGGAGGAAGATCGGCAAGAGGAATGGCTGCACGTGCGCTCCCCTTGTCTTTATCGACCGTTTTAACCAGTCGACATCTCTTTGCCGGAGGAGCTTTCATTTTTTTTCTATCTCTCCTCTGATGACCATCAATTTGACCTCTTGGTCATCCTGACGGTACTCCATGACCACGCTCTGTGAGAAAGACAGAACACTATTTAGTCATTCCTTATAACTATGTAGTCTTAAAGTTGAAGTTAATTCTTTGAATACCTTTATGTGTTCTTTCTTCTCTTCGGCGGACACATCCACTAGGATTCGAGGAGCCACCACATCTAGTGATGGAGCCTTCTCACAGACGGCCTTGACCTAAGAGTTGATTTCTCCCAAATTGAGATCTATTCAAACAAGATGATCTATACATGGAACTCAAAAGAGGTAAATCTAGTTATGATTACAAGTACAAATGTTACTTATCATTCTCGTAGTCCCTAGTCAGATCTGAAACACCTGAGTACATCCACATGGGATGTGCTTGTTGCTTCAAAGGACTGATGCGGCGCATGATGAAATCATTCACCACATGCCAACTAGTTAGTCCCTTTTCCCTCAGCTCTTTGATGGCCGAGATGTAGGGGGCTATCCGAGTAAGGTCTATGGGAGCCGAATTCCAAAGACCATTCTTCTCCACACTTTTTCCCACAAAAGGCAAGCTGTCATCGCGGGTTGTCTCCCAATAGAACCATATCTTCTTCCAGTTCAGCCACGAGGACCGAGTGAACATTGGGATATACAGCTTTGTTTTCCTATTGTGGAGTTTCAGAGCGGAGCTCCCTACAATTCTAGTTTGCCAACTCATCTTGTAATAGAACCGAAGGAGCTCCATGTCCAGCAGAATTCCCAAGTATGCCTCACAAAGATATATGAATACGCTAAGCATTGTGATCGAATTGGGGGCTAAGTTCACCAATTCAACCCCAAAGTATTTGAGCACAACTGTGAGGAAGGGATGAGCAGAGAGGAGAAGGCCACACTCATAGTAGGCCTGAAACACCGGAATCTCTCCTGTTTTTCCTAGCGGCTTCAATCCACTTGATGAATCGCCGTGGAGGAATCTTCTCAGCATCTCCCAAAGCCTTCAATTTTGCATCATCCATCTCCGACACTGCCGAAATAGGTGATGACTTTACTATTTCTTTGGGCTGGTTGGAATTTAGGTGAGATTATGGGAAGAAGACGATTTCACTGGTTACGGAGAACTCGAGTGAGTTGGAGCAGATAGGGAAAGGAGGAGACCAAGAATTACCTCACGGTAAATTTTTATAACCATGTGAGTCAGTTACTCGCCTCGGGAACCAAAAGGTTATCTCGAAAACCAATTCGGCGGACATAACAGCAAAAAAACGATTGGGTTTTCTTTTGTTTTCATGTCTGTCTATCTTTACAACTCAATCGAAATTATCTTATTGACCAAGCTTTTTCTAGTCGATAAGAATCGAAAAGGTTTTGCTTTCGATCATTTTTTATCTTCGACCACTCTTTCTTTCTTAAGTTACTTTCACTTGAAGTTGGAGATCTAGATGACGAGAATAGAATAATCCTCAAATTATTACGTTATTATATTCTCTAGATATACCCCTTATTGATAAGGGAGAAGATATACGAGGTAGTCATAAGTTCTCCTTCAGCTACTATATGGTCGTCAGCTCTTCTACAATTATGAATTCGTAAGTCATTCTACGACTACTTCATGGTTGTAAGCTCTTTCACGACCATGAAGTCGTAAGTTTTTTTATAACTACTCTATGGTCGTAGGCTCTTTTATGACCACACAGTCATGAGCAATCCTATGATCACCTTGTGATCGTAGACTATTCTGCGGTTTCTATATCCTCAATCGACTTGTCAAGCGACATCTTACTACATCATTGGGACGTTTGATAAGGCGGTTAGAACGTGCGCTTATTCAATAACCACACACGATCTCTCTATGACAACAACCGCTGCACGACGAATGGCCATCATGTCTCTCTAACAATAACCTCCGTCAAACGGTTATCGCCTGAAGCGTTGAGGCGTCTTATAGCACCGGACAATGGCCGTTATTTCATCAAGTATTTAATGGTTGGCACCAGAGATAGTGCAGACTTTCGCATTACCCAGTTGTAATCATTTCCTTTGATTAGTAATCACACAGGACATAGGGTTATTATTCTCTTAGGAGAAGGCCCGAACCCGAATAAAAATTTTTGTGTTTTTGTTCCGCAAGACCATAACTTAGTTCTCTAAGAGAATCTTCGAATCCAAACAAATCATATGTAAGATCAGTATTAAAACATCGACACCTCTCCAATCAAAACGAACCAATTCTACCCAAATCCAATCTAACCCTATAAAATCCAATACAGAAAACTCAGCATTTTGCCGGTGTACTGAAGGAGGTGTCTTCACCACTGATGTGACCACGCCACCAACACGTACGACCATAGCGACCAATATCAAGAATGAACTAAAGGTGAATTCGTTTCTTCAACTTCAACATATTTTAAATGAGAATATGATGCTACCTAATGATGAAAAAATATATATTTGTAGCACCACATCACTTTGGAACCAATTGAAGCAAGGGTTCAAGTTGGACAGGTTTTGGAATCCAATTCGACTTCCAGATCAATTCGGATTCAGCTTGACAAGCCAACTTCAAACGGCCATAACTTTTGATCCAAAAGGCTTCTCGGGGTCCGTGAGTACTCGTTGGAAAGATCTTGGAGTCTACTTTCAGATGGATCTGGTCTCACCTTCAAACTCCACTCGAGCAGATCATAAACTGCGAAACAAGCCACGTCACTTTTCCAGTCCGACTCAAAGTGGGCCGAGGGCCTTATAACTTGGGCTATTTGGGCGGTACTGTTCACGTGAACAGTACCACATGCGTGAACAGTAACTAGGAATAGTACTACATCCCTTTTCATTAGATAAGTGTGGCTTCCCCCTCCCCTATTTAAGGAGGCCACACCCCTTTAGTTTTCCTTGGGTTTTGCTTAGATTAATCTGTCTTTGAACAGTTTTGCCGTTCATCGGTTTGTGAGACCCCAACTTGTGAACTTAATATTTATTCGCAATTTCATATTGCATCTTGTACTCTCTTGCTTGTGTTCTCGATTCGCTTGCAGGAGATAGCCTTCTTGGCGAGGTCAATCGGGACGCGCACGATTGATAACCTGAGGAGACGTGGTGCTGCGATTGCGGGGTTCGGAACGTGTCGTTCGGAAGCCGGATCGATTTGTGTCGTGCCTCCACCAAATCGAACATATCCAGAACCTGTTGGAAGATCGGGACCCCGTTCCCATCAACCACCATTGCATTGGTTCTCGGCCTCCTCCTTCATGTCTTGCTACCGCCGCCCCCTGCTTCTTCATGTACGCGGCGAGCACGATGGCGAAGAAAACAAACACACGTACGACGGTACGAGAAAACAGATTGCAGGCTTGGTACAAGGGTCCCAATCAATTTCCTCCCACTAGCCACATCTATATGTCCACTTTAGCACCCCTAATTGCTACATAATCTACCGCTATGGCACCTTCGAGTAGGACCGCCGTGTCAGGATTCCGGGTCCAACCCGGTTAGATTTAAGGGGTGGTGCAAAGTGCAACATAATGACAATTTACTCGGTGTTATGTGCACAGAATGCTTAACTCTGGTGTTTTGTGCAATTAGGGCCAATTTAGGTGGTGCAAACTGTAATTTACTCTTAAATTAGGCTTTTGGATATATCAGAGTTAGTGTATTATTTTGAGTAGTTTGAGAGGATTGGTTTCTGTAGGATCGATTCACACTAAGATAGGCAATCAGAGGGGCGGTGAATGATTGCAGAAGCTAAAAATAAATTTTAATACTCCCTTTTAACACAAAACCTATTTAAGCCTTGTTTAAAGTTCTGGACAGAACACTGTATCCTTACTAAAACTAATCTTGATAAAAATCCGTAACTCCGATTAACCTCAAACTTTTTCAAAATAAACTAAAGACAGTTATTGAACTAACCCAACTAGAATTATATCAATCGGAGCTCTAGAACTTGAGATATAAAATAAACAAGATCGCTGATGCAGATAGTGACGAAAATAAATTAAGCCCTAATTATGCAACTAAGCAAAATCTGATATCGCTTGCCTGACTGATGGCCGAACAATGTCGTGCGCTTCATGATCAAAGAGATGCCATGCCAAAGAAAACGTTCGGTCATCCCAAAAGCCGTATATATATTTTTCTTCCACGCCTGCTCGATACAAACTCTTGCCATGCTGTCGCATGCATATATATACACACACAACCCAATTCCAACTAGGCCTTAAAATCCTAATCCAACTCTAACTAGGCCTTAAAATCCTAATCCAATTCCAACAAGGCCTTAAAATCCTAATCCAACTCCAATTAGGCCTTAAAACCCTAATCCAACTCCAACAAGGCCATAAAATCCTAATCCAACTCCAACTAGGCTTGGGCCTTTTTTTACCTCAACTAGGTTTTTGGCCCACTAATTTTCAAGGGACCCGAAACCCTTTCTAACACAGATTTTTCACACTCACGACTTTTCTAAAGCGTCACGTGTCGAAGCCTCCAGGACCGCACCTCCCGTAGCTTCTCCACGTATCATCCACCTTTGATCTCCATGCGCCCCAAGCATGAACCCGATCATCTTGTGACCTCCTTGACCAACTGAACCTCAGATCTCCCCATCCTAGTTCCGGTCCACCTCGTCACCGACCATGATCGCCTCCATGCTCAACCTTCACATGCAAAGATCAAAGAACATTCTTCCGGCACAAGTTTGTCTCAACTTGACCAACATCAGTCCGCACACACGCAACACAACTCGCATAACACCGCTTAAACAAAATCACCAATTATTCATCATAACAAATTAACCATTGTCAATTATTCATCACCAAGATATCCTAAACCTAGCCACATGGTCTAACAGTTTCAGTTTTTTCTTGTGGAAGGCGATACATAATGTATTGCTCAGTATTTTCCGATTGATAGGTCGAGCCCAAATGATGTAATGAGATTACTTTCCATTGCATTTGGTTCATTGCAATATACTATTGCAGGTTGCAACAGACTAAATTGAATTTTGGCAGGTTGACACCACTTTATTTACAAAGAATGTCCAGGAAGTGTTGCCATGTTCTCTTGTGGAATTGATTAAATGCTCTCTTTCCACGTGATTAAATGTTTTTTCCATTGCTCGGTAGGGCGCCGCAAAGCGCCCCTCACGATCTAGTGCTGTTAACCAGGATTGAGATCCAGATCCTCACTTGCAGAGGAATAATAACCCTGACTTTGGACGATTCATAACCGTCTGATCATAAATTAACGGCCCATATCAGATTGTATGGTACCCAAGCTACTGTTTTGCAGGTCATCGAATCATAAATAAACTGCCCTGATCAGATTGTATGGTACCCGAGCTATCGTTTTGCAGGTCGATCTCAGCCTTCGTTTCTTGATCTGATGGCAAGGAAGCAAAGTTATGACATTGTAGCAGGATTTTTTAAAAAAAAATCTATTTTTATTCCGAATTACAGTAATATGTCTGTTTTTTTACAGTAATAATCATCTGTCGCTCCACGGTTATATGACATGGGCTAGTCGCCCAACCGTTGGATGACAAGTCACATTTCTCTCGCACTCCTTGCGAGCCTCGCGCTCGCTGCGCCTGCACACCTCCAGATGAGCTTGCGTCTCCAGCTAGATATGTTCGCTTCGATCTTCGCTGCGCTGCCGCTCCTCCATCCTCTCGAGTGCCGTCTGGGCGTCCCACTCTTGTAGTCCAGAGTCCACTGGTTGTGCGGGATCCATTTGTGGTATGCATATAGCGGATCCAGAGACTACGGGAAGAGGAGAAAACTTGTTAGTGCATGCCATAGAAGAGAATTGGTGGGGGAATATAATGTAACCCATCCTTACTGGCAACCGATAGTGGGCCGTGTCCCAACACTGGTCGGGATAATCCTAGGCGTAGTTACTGCAACCCAGTAACGCATGCCCAAGATCAACCACTCTTAGGACTAGAAGAACTTGCATGCGTCCTTGCACCAGCAGAACGGTGGTGTCTCCCCCACGAGCGGGTCTTGCGGCGAATGCTCGATGGGAACGTTGAGGTATGGTTTGGGGTTGGAGGTACAGGGGCTTCACTTCAGGGAGGTGGCCTCCTGGTACACTCCGCTTGTTCGTTCCAGACTACAGTCGCCTTTGTGAGTTGGGTGATCTCCTCCCATTATTTGTCCATGCTAGCGATGTAATGTTACAGTTGTGGTGCAGGAAAACACACTGCGGAGGGGGTAGTACTTATAGGCTAAGCTGACGCAGCGTACGCTTGACAAGTCCAATTTGGTTTGGGCAAATTCGCGTTCGCGAGGCAGCGGCATGTCGGACGATTCATGGACTAACTACACAAAGCTGCCCCGTTTGGTCTTATCACTGCGTATTACTGTCTCATTTAGTCTTGTCACTGCGCAAGGCTATCTCATTTGGTATTGTCACTACGAAAAGCTGTCTCATTTGGTCTTGTCACTATGCAAGGCTGTCGTTTGGTCTTATCACTATGCAAGGCTGTCTCGTTTGGCCTTATCACTACGCAAGGTGGCCTCGTTTATTCGGGTCAGGACGCTACGCAAAAGCTGCCCCTCTGGGTTTACTATAACTTTAATTATCTATAGCCACTCATACTAACCATTATGTGTCTTCCATTAGAGATGCAAACAGACAATTTTGCCCTCGCAAAATTCCTGATTGATGCCACAAAGAAGTGGCCGTTTGACTCCAAAGGAGTGGAGAGTTCAGGCTACAAAAGGAACACATTCCTCAGGCACTTTCTCTGCACTGTTAACGATGATAGATTGATAGTACAAATGAAATTAAAGTTTGCAAATGAATTTACAATATGATAGTATTTGTAATCTTAGTACCACTACACACACAAGAAGTGGTGTTGCACTTCACGCCGGTGTTCCTACTTATCGGTAGGTGCCTTGTATCTTCTCACAGTGTGGCCTTCCTGGCCACAATGGCCGTAGTGTCTACCTGTTGATCCAGCTTCCCCTTCATCCATATCGTTCCTAATGCAACGATTCTGCCAACGACCCTTCCCACCCTTCAATAGGTCAAGATCTGGAATCCAAGCCCTTTGTGCAATATCCGACGTGGCAAAGTTGCTCACAACCCTAAAGCCTCTTAGCTCGCCGCACCACACCTGCAGAACCCTCTCCTTCATAACCTACTCTGATATAAAGTTCGATGGGTCCATGTTGATAGTCCCACATACGGCAAAGACATGAGAGCATGGCTTGTGAAAGAGCTTTGGCTTGTTGCATGTGCAGTTAGGTTCGTTCATATGATCTCTAAAGCACACCTCGTGGATAATAAGAGAGTGAGCCATCCTAAATCCGGCTCTATCCCAAAGGAGCACGTCGAAATGATGCTCCGTATTGCCCATCACGAAGACCGTGTGTGACTAACCCTTCTCGGTCTTAGCCTTCATGTACGCTGTAATCTTCGAGCAGTATAGTGTATATGGGTTAGCTACATGAAGTGCTGCATTTACATGCCTTTCCCTGAAATACCCGACTGTACCTTACAGAACGCCTTCCACGGTGGTGACAAGAAGCTGAGAATGGACGCCCCTAAAAACCCAGTTGTATGCCTTCGCTAGGTTAGTGGTCATTATGTCGTACCTCACACCGTCCATGTCGTGCAACAAGGACCACTTCTCCAATGGCTCGGCCTTAACCCAATGAGAGAAGCACTTGATGTTTATTGAGGTCCTCTACATCACACCAGGAGGGTCAAGCTTCGGCAATGGTGCGAGGCGTTCAGGTTGCGCTGTCCCAAGAATGGCCAGACGCATGTTCCTCTCGACAACGTGCTTTCTGGCGTGCTCTTCCAACATCTCCCATAGCACATCAAATTTATGTTGCTGGTTCTGTATAGCTAGTCTCTTGAACAGCTTCATCAATGGTTGCTATAGGAACTACTTGAAGAAGTTGACCCCCAGATGCCGAATGCACCATATGTTCCTTATGTCTGGCCAAAGAAATGACTCCTTGGGGTCTTACTGAAGTTTTCTTATGGCCTTCATCATCCCAAGGTGGTGATTATGGATTATACAGATATCAGGACGTGCCCCCAACTACTCTCTCCTTCAGATATAGAAGGAACCATAACCAGCTGTCGAAATTCTCACTTTCGAAGAATGCGAAGGCCAAGGGCAGAATCTGATTGTTGCCATCAACACCAATCGCTCTCAGGATCTGCCTCTTGTATTTCCCAGTTAGAAATGTCTCATCGACTGAGATCACAGGCAACATGTGCCTAAAAGCGTCGATGTAGGCACTAAAGGCTAAAAAGGCCCTCTACAAAACCATGAAACCTAGCGATCTTCTAGATGGCTTGTCCTTCACAGCAATGTATGTGCATGGGTTCCTATCCCGTAGCACCTGAAGCATATGAGGAAGGTTACCGTAAGCCACCTCGAAAGAACCGAACCTCCTTTCTAAAGCCTTCTGCTTTCGCACACCATGCGTTCGCGTAGCTAATCTCGTACTTGAATTTTTGCTCGATAGCCACCATGATGTGCTTAGCCTCTAGGTCCTTCTTCTTTACTATCTCTCCATACATTAGATTGGCTATGAAGGTGTACATTAGGTTGCGATGCTTCGATAAAACATTACTGAGAACGCAGGAGTGCGCCTCCACCTTAGAGACAACCCAGTGAGTCGTACTTGGTTCCACGTGTGTGCACACGCTAAGGACAACCAACATGGTCGCAGACCATGGTGTACTGCTTATGCTTGGATTTTAGGCCCGAAACGTCTATTACTTGGACAAGACTCATAGATTAATGGCATCCTATAGTGATCCCTTGTCAGCAAACATTGCATGAAGCTGAACCTCCGTATCATGGTACTCCCACGGTGATTCATGCTCGTCATGCACAGAAAGACCCTCAACATCCACCCTATTACATCCCTACGGCATATGACATTGGTCCTCTTCAAAAGAGTCATCGCCATCCTCTTCTAAAGCTTCCTCCTTGGTCTAGGCCGTCCGGTCATCGATCTCCATCTGACGCACTATGCTGTCGACATACTCCCCTACGTCTGCCTGTCCAATGGGCTCAACCTGCGTTGTACGATCTTCCTGATCTGTCTCAGTAACATTTGCATCCATTTGTTCGGTGGGCTCAGTGTGGTTGTCCGATATTTCGGTTTGTGTCTCCGCAACATCGGCCACCACGTCCTTTTCATGAACCAAATGCTGCGCGCCTAAGCTGCTCTCACCAAACGAATGATAGCCCTCAGCAAGGCCTCCTGCGATTCCCTTCGGGCGTGGTTGCACGAATAGCACGCACTTGTATCCACGTCGCTGGTAGCCTTCCACAAAGCCCTTCCATGCACCGTGCGTATCAATCTCCTCAACTCCCACTGAATGTGCGTAGTAGACCGACTCTAAAGTCCATGTAGGACGACACTGTACACCTCAGGGTCCAAAAAGAAGCTGCGTGTAAGCCAGTGTAGGATATATCTTATTAGAGCATTCTCCGCGTCCGGGTGTACCAAATTGACTTGCGGGAAACCGCTCAGGTTAACACCGTATGGACATTCATAAATGGTATCAACACCGTAATGCACTTTCAATCTTATGGACTCGGACATGACTAATTTCTCACTGTAAATATTACTATTTGTCAACATAAGTTCACTAAATATGTGCTAAACTGATAAGTAGCGACACGTTGCGTATATTCGAATAAGAACAAGAACGGATGAGACTATTACCTCCACACGAAAACCTTCTCTCCTCAACGAGCTTCCTTCGTCTTCCTCTCTTACCTCACCAGCTCCTCTACTCTCCCTCTCCCGAGCTCCTCTCCTCTCCTTCACTCTCCCCCGAGCTCCTTTGCTCCCCCCTCTCACGACCTCCCCCTCTCCTCTCTCTCTCTCTCTCTCCCGAGCTTCTCAGCTTCTCCTCTCGCGACATTCTCCCCCCTCTTCACTCCCCCCCTCATTCTCTCCCTTTTTCTCCTCTCAAGCTCTTTCGTTCTCTTCCGAGAGAAATGGTGGGAGACACTATAAGAGGGTTGGATCAAATAAAAATAAATGGACTAACAGCAAATAATCACTTCACAATTTGAGCAACTAGTATTAATCGCCCAACAGTTGAGCAACTAAAGAGCCAAGTCGCTCCATGGTTTGGAGATATTTGCTAGTCACCCAACCGTTTGGCGACTTAGCCACGTGTCACCCAACAGTTGGACGACTAGTCCATATTATCCAATCATGGAGCAACAGATGATTATTATTGTAAAAAAAACAGGTATATTACTGTAATTCTAAATAAAAAAAATAGATTAATTTTTAAAAAAAAATCCATCCTAGCATATGACTTTGACAAGTGAGCGGATCTGGATCCCGTTAACCACATTGCACCGGGACGAATGCGCTAATCTCTTCTTCCGGAGAAGCTTATGACGATCAGAAGCGTTTAAAAAGGAAAGCATGCCCGCCCAGGATATCAAACATCAAACAGAAGACTACAAGATTAACTTCATCTTATCAGTCGTATAGCAGGAAAAAAAATACTGAATTAACACGTGGTACATGTCTCAGCACCTGGATTATCACAATATCTCAAGCCTTCTAGTCTGCATAAATTGGAGGGAAAGCACCGACACTATGTACGATTAATCGCATCTCAGCATCTATATAGAAATTTCTTACGTACAGTTTGATGAAGTGTCGGATCATAAATCAGGGGTGGGTAGATTAGAATAGGCAGAACGTAGGAATCGAAAACACCTAAAAAGAACAAAATTTCTACTTTTTCTTTTAGGTATCTACTACAGATACTACCAAAAAAACCCTGGTATGGCATTCATTTAGTTCGACTGTGTATGTATGTAGCATCTAGTGGTAAATATTTTGACTGTGCAACAGTTCTATCGCTGCCGCCACAACACGCTTCCCTTCTGAAAAGATGTCAAGCGTAGGTTCCTCAATCTTTCTTTGAAGGAGTTTGTCCAATTCACCTCTTAATCTCTGTCAAGTAAAAAAAATCTCACATTAGAACAAAGAAATAGGTCTGATGCAACAATCTTATTGCAAAACTATTCTTCACGCGCATCAATTTCCTATGCGAACCAGAGTAAAAATGAAGCATGTGTAGTGCAGACAAGTGGGAGTTTTAGCTGAAAAATGAGTTGTTTTGTTCGCTGGAATGAATTTGATAGCAGCTTAGCGCTAAAATAAGAAATCAGTCAAGCCATCATGATAACCACAGCTGAAACTTACGGTTGTAGGTACTTGGTTGTAGTGAACAACGGTATGTAGATCAGTAGCAAGCACCGACATTTCAAATTTTAACCAATCAAAAGTACTATAAAACTTATGTCCCAAGCCCCACCTTTTTGTTGCTGAATTAACTCTAAAATTGATTTCAAGGCATAATCAAAATATCAAATAGCAACGCAACTAACAATATATTTTTTAAAAGTTCAGACAAGCTATTTTAGGAAGCT
The DNA here is from genome assembly GCA_036346575.1 of Dendrocalamus sinicus. Classification (NCBI taxonomy): domain Eukaryota; kingdom Viridiplantae; phylum Streptophyta; class Magnoliopsida; order Poales; family Poaceae; genus Dendrocalamus; species Dendrocalamus sinicus. Next base: position 16,114,911 of record CM070670.1, read on the forward strand.
GGTTATACCTGAATCAACTCTATGATACGCTTTGGCGCGGAGAAATGAAGATACCCCTCAAGCATCTCAATGCCCTCTCCAGTTTTGCTCGGACTGAGGGAACCACCAAAAAGTAGAAGAGCGTAATCTGATATATTTGTGGAGTCCCTGACATAAATGCTAGCAGTTTTCACCTTCTCGCTATAAACCAAATAAGGCAATGGGAATTGGTGCACTCCAGCGTTGACTGATGATGGATGAATGTCCACTTTTCCAACATCTTTGGTGTAGAATGCCGTCCTCTTGCCTCGTCTTTTGCATTGTATGACATTTGGGTAAAGCCCAGCACATAAGACAGCACAAACCATCTCCAGATCCTCGCCATAATGGTTATATGCCTGAAATTACAGCCCGGAAGTAGTTGTATTGAAAACTGAAGCTCTAGATAGAAAAAGTTGATACGATGAAGTGTATTGAAATGAAAAAACATAGACAAATACATAGGTCCCAGAATATACAATTATACATTATAATTTTTTGACAGATTCAGTTACTAAGCACCAACCAATCTACAGTAATGTTCGAACAGGTGCAAATAAGAATGAAAGCTAGTGAGATTAATATGCTCTGTATTGGAGTTATCAGAACATAATAAAGCCCTAAGCTGTCACGTATGTTGATGTGCTATGTATTAGGACAGATGGCAAAACTCAATCAGAAGTTCAAGGTAGCTATATAATTAGCATTAGGAGTATATGTACCTTGTATATATTAGTTCTATGTTTTCTGCTTATTTGCTATTCGTTCTATGTGACCATATCTTGGCCACTGCCCAAAGAATAGAATCAAGTGTTCATTCCAACATGGTATCAGAGCACATAGCTCTGTCTCCCACCAACCATAGTCATTGTTCAACCCTGCCACCCTCAGGCCCCGTCGCGGCCTGATCCCTCCCGCTTCCTCCCTGCTCGAGCTGCTGCCACTGTTCTCCTCTGGACCACAACCGCAGCTGCTTGAGGACTGCCGCCGTCACCCCTGCTCTACTTCATCCCGATCCTGAGCGTACGGATCCCACCACCCCTACTCTGCTTCTTGGGCTGCCGCCACCTCCAAGCTTGAGCCCACCGGATCCCGTCATCTCCAAGCTCGATCTACGCCACTCCAGTCTTCCTCAGCTCAGGCCGCACCGCCCCGAGCTCTACTTTGCTGTGCTACTCACCCGGCCACGCTGCCCCAAGTTCCAGTCACGTTGCCTTGAGCTCCAGCTACGCCCGTGCTTTGCAATGCTCTTCAACGATGGGCTAAGCCAAGCCCTGCACCGAGCGGATGGCTGCTACTAGCTTCTCCGTCTCCATCCCACTCCCTAAGGTTCAGTTCAATGGGACGAACTTCCGAGAGTGGGCTGTGCACCTGTGAATTTCTCAACAACCAACGCCTTTGACGTCACCTCACAGGCGAGCGGCCTTGTCCGCATCTTCCTGCTCCGCCAGCTGGGCCACCTGTCGGTGTGACGAGTGCCACCCTGGATCCTGACGTCGTTGCTACGTTTGTGGATGCCGTGGAGACGTACCAGTCTAACCTTCATGCCTTTGAGAGGTGGCAGGGTAATGAAGCTCGTGCCATTGTCATCCTGATTAAGAGCATGACTACGATATCTCTTTGGACTTCACCGAGCAGCACCCATCGTCAAGACCCTATTCTATTGGCTTCTAAAAGCTGTTTTTTTATAGTAAATGGCTTTTCTACAGTACCTAACTTTCAAGCGGATTGTCTTTCGAAGACGGGATCTACTATTCGATTGTGGTACACTGTAGTGACTTTATTTATATCGACTAAAATCGCACGCGAGTCTCTCTACAAACTTTTCTACAAGTTGTTACTATTTATAAGATAAAGCCAAAAGCCAATATGAACAGGCCCTAATGCGGGAGCGTGTCCTGGCGCATTACCAACCGAGCAGGGATGCCCTCTACCTGTCATACACTAGGCACACTCTACAGCAGCTTGACACCACTTTTGACTTCGATCAGCAAATCACTGGAGTGTGGCGCCAACTGGACTGTGGGACCAGATGTCCGTCGGACTCGTTCTTGCTATGTGCTGACCCATGCCCACTAGAAGACTCATCGTCTCTACGACTTACTAACGTGTCTTTGACCAGAGTTTTGAGCCGGTTCGTGCTCACCTTCTAGCCCGCTCACTGCGCATCTCTGGTAGAGGCACTCAGTTTTGTTCGTTCCGAATAGACTCATCTTTGTGGCATGACTCATCATCCGTCTTTTGTCGTCTTGGCTGCCCATACGCATACTGCTCCTACGCCTCCAGTAGTGGTAGCTTTAGCACTAGTGGCCACGGCAGGTGCTTCCTCTACTGGCCTTCACTGCACATGGTGTCAGTGTTATGGCCATACTTACCAACATGCTACTCTAGGAGGCGGAGCCAAGGCCGCAAAAGGTGGTCGTCCTCATCGTGGCTTTGCTCAGTCAAGAGGTGCTAGTGCTCCTCGCTAGCCAAACACCGCTCAACAGCTAGTCTCCCTCCTCTAGCGTTTGGTCGTTAGCCCTACCTTAAGCTCTTCATATGCTAGCAGTCTTGCCACTCAGTCCCAGCCACTCAATCTCCCACTTCAGGTATAATATATCCTTCGATCCTAGACTCTAGTGCTTCCACATAACACCAGATTCTACTCACCTAAGTCCTTCTGTTCTACCTGTTTCTATTCAAATTGTAGATGGTACCTCTTCATGCTACTAGTTGAGGTACTCTTTCCACTGCTATTTTCCATTTTCCTGCAGTTTCTCATGTTCCCAGACTTGCTATGCAGCTTATGTCTGTTGATCAAATTACTAACCATGATTGTTGTATCATTCTTGAGTCTGACTCGTGTTGTGTTTAGGACTACCGCACAAGGACTCTAGTTGGTACTAGCCCACGCCGCCTTAACATCTCTAGGAGCTCAACTGGCTTCATCATTTTTCCCATACGTTGCCTCCCTCAACCAGTCAACCACTATTGCCCTTTCTACTGATTCAACCATTTGTGTTTTTCTTGCTGATTCTACCGGTGATTAGCTTTCTACTGCCTTTCGTCAGCTTTTTTCCGCACAGGGTACTCTTCCTCAGTACTCCTGTCCTAATGCTCACGCTCAGAACGGTGTTGGGGCGCAAGCATCATCACCTTCTTGAGACTGCTCATGCTTTGATACTTGCCTCTTCTATTACACCTCACTTCTAGACTGAGGCCGTTTCTACTGCCGCATATCTTGTCAGCCCGTAGCCCTCTTGAGGGTTCCACTCCTATTGAGCATCTCTACTGTAAGTCTTCTCAGTACAATCACCTTCACATGTTTGGCTGCTTCTGCTATGTTCTTCCACCCCGTGAGCACACGAAGCTGATAGCTCAATCATTAGCGTGGGTTTTACTTGGCTACAGTGCTCAGCATAAGTGTTATCACTGCTATGGCCCTGTTGCTCATCAGGTGTGCATTTCGTGAAATCACTTTTGATAAGTCTTGGCCTTATTGTCCTCGTGACACCACTTCCAGTTCGGACTCTCTTGCAGAGTTGATCTCTCTTCTGACTTTCCCTAATCCTCATATCTCCACTTGTTGTTTTGCTTCTGTCTCCTCCACCAGCTCCACCTGCTTCGTTGGCTCCGCCAGCTCCATTGGTTTCACCTTCAGCTCCTTTACCTCCAGCTCCCCTTGCTTCTTTCCCACTGGAGGATTCTTCCAGCTCTTTTGTTGAGGTCTCCCCCTTTCCGTTTCACAACACTCGCCGTGCACGTTCTGATCATTCCACTTCTGTTCAGTCACCTTCCACTTCTACTCTTCCATCCCTGTTGGGTCCTACTCCTAATCCTCTCTTGCCTTCTGCTCCACGATACAACCTTGATCTTGCTTCTTCAGCATGTCAACCTCCTTCTCGCCCTGGTTTTTCTCATGATCCTATTAGGCAACCTCCTATTTGAGCTAATCCTCTTGCTCATGCACTTGTTGCAATTGAGCCCAACTCGTATCATGAGGCTACTTCTTGTTCAAAGTGACAGCTTACCATGGCAGAGGAGCTTAATGCTCTTCAACAGACTGGTACTTGGGATGTTCCCCTTCCTACTCGAGTTACTCCTATCACATGCAAGTGAGTCTATAAGATTAAGACCTATTTTGATGGTTCTGTCGAGTGTTATAAGGCATGTCTTGTTGCATGTGGCTTTCAGCAGCAGTATGGTCGTGACTATGATAAGAAATTTACTCTTGTTGCTTATATGAGCATTGTTTGCACTCTTGTCACCATTACCTCTATTTACCATTGGACCATCTTTCAACTTGATGTTAAGAATACCTTAATGGCGAGTTGCGTGAGGTGGTCTATATGCAATCGCCTCCTGGGTATCCTATTCTCGACGGTCCTGTTTGTCGCCTCCATCGTTCACTCTATGGGCTCAAGCAAGCCCCTTAGTTTGGATTAAGCATTTCACTTCTGTTGTCACTACTGTCGGCTTCTCCGGCAGTGACCATGACCCTTCTCTCTTTGTTCACACTTCCTCTCGTGGTCAAACGTTTCTCCATGTGGATGACATGCTCATCACTAGAGATGACCCTTAGTATATCAACTTTGTGAAGAGGTGTCTTAATGAGCAGTTTCAGCTGTCTGATCTAGATCCCCTTAGCTACTTCCTTAGGATTGAGGTCACACTCACTCCTAATGGCTACTACCTCTCCCAGCAGAAGTACATTCAAGATTTCCTTGCTCATGCTTGTCTCACTGACCATCGCACAGTGGACACTCCTATAAAGCTCCAACTTCAGCTTCGGTACACTAACGGTACTCCTCTTGAGGATCCCACTCGATATCGTCCTCTTGAGGATCCCACTCGATATCCTCCTATGGCTGTTCATATTTTGAGTCGGTTCGTTTCTGCTCCTACTCAAATCCACTACAGTCACCTCCTTCGGGTTCTACAATATTTTCGTGGAACCATCATTCGATGCCTCTTCTTTCCTCGCTACAACTCATTGTAGCTTCAGGTGTATTTTGATGCGACCTAAACTAGTGATCCTTCCGATCATCAGTCTCTTTCTGCCTTGTGTCTTCCTTAGTTCTTTCTTGATTGCCTGAAAAACTAAGAAGCAGACTGTTGTCTCCCATTCGAGTGCTGAGGCAGAATTCGCAGCTCTTGCATCTATGACAGCTAAGATCACCTAGCTATTATGGCTTCTTGAGGACCTTGGTGTTTTAGTGCCCATACTGCCATACCTACTCTGTTACTATCTGACAGCACTGGTACAATCAGCATTACTCGACATCCGGTGAAGCATGAGCTCACCAAGCATATTGGCGTTGATGCTTCTTGCATGCGGTCATAGGTATATCAATAGGTTGTTACACTTCAGTATGTGCCTTCAAAACTTCAGCTAGCTGACTTCTTCATGAAGGTGTAGACTAGAGCACAATATAGCTTCTACATCTCCAAACTCAGTGTTGTTGACCCACCTTGAGTTTATGGGGGTGTTAGGAGTATATGTCCCTTGTATATATTAGATCTCTATATAGGTTGTTTTCTGCTTATTTGCTATGCCTTGTACACGACCATATCTTGGCCACTTGGCCCATGGAATAGAATTTCGTTCCAACAATTAGATCATGCTACGAATTTGAAAGGTAAGAGAGAAATCTCAAAACCTTCACTCCTCTTGTCTTGCTAACAAACCCAATATCAGATAGTAGATCAAAAAATTGATTTCGCATGTCATCCATCATCTGCAGGGTCATAGGGGACAGAAAATTTTCCCAACAGAAAGAACGTTCCCTTCCACTGCGTTTTGCTTCCTTCCATGCTTCAAACGCCTTGAGAAGAGCAATGTGATCACTGGCAAAAGAAGTTACAAGAAATTATCAACAAGCCTTAAACTACTTTAGCATGAAATTGCTTGTAAGAGATGTTATTCGTAAAGGATGTTGCGCATCCGGTATGGGACCAGCTAGAGCTGGTTATCAAAAATCAACTGTATACCAGTACAGGTTCCAGCATTCTACATCACTGTGGCTCCCCTAGCAGCCCATGACCAACATAGAAGTATAGAACTATCCCATAGGTACCATAACTGAAGTACTTGATGGTACTGAAGAAATTGATTTATTTAATTAGGCATAAGACAATCAAATCACAGACATAGTTTCTGTAATAAATCATAAATGATTGCCGAAAAGCATTTCTAAATACTTCCTCACAAAATATTTAGGTAATGTAAGGTGAACAGAGATTATAACAATTACCTGCAAGAGTCACCAGCAAATGATCTTTTGACAGCATCAGCTTCTTCTTTCCTATCTATTGGGAGCACAAATGGATTACGATATGCAAGAGCAGCAGCAATTGTTAATGCAGGATCCAGGCACTGGAAAACAGATCCTATGAGCAGCATCTTTCCAATGTTTGGGTCCAGTGGAAGTGTACAGAGATGTCGTCCTGCATAAATCAAAGGAAGACGGGCACTGTAAATAAAAACAGCTAGAATAAAATCAAGCAAGGGTCTACTATGCAAGGTAGCAGGAAAACATCAAACCTAAAGAAGTGAGTTCCTCCACATCATCCAGTGCTCCAATAGTTTTCAGAAGCTCAATTGCATTCTTAACAGAAAGTGGGTCTGGTGGTTGCAGTGCCTTGGCTAAAAAAGAGGCTACCACTCCAAGTTGTAAGCTTTTGATGGTAAGGCACAGTTCTTGCAAAGGAGTCCTAAGAATTTCAGGCAACTGAAACTGTGGCATTGCATCATGAATGACTCTGGGATACAGCCTATAGCAAACACCTGGCTGAACACGCCCTGCACGACCTCGCCTCTGTGTAACATCAAAAAAAAAATCAGGAACTACATATGTTATTGGATTTTCATTTTTGACACAAAAGCTGGTGATATTGCCTGCAGTAACATACCTGATGGGCAGAGGCTTTTGATATCCATGATGGTAGAAGGCATGCAAGCTTATTTAAGGCATCATAACTTGTCTCCTTCGCCTTACCACAATCAATTACATAGACAACATCATCTATTGTAATACTACTCTCTGCAATATTTGTTGCCAGAACAATCTTTCTGAAAATTACATATATATAATAACAATAAGCAATGCAAGCAGTCCAAATTGTTCAAAATGGAATTAGCCAGTAGGACAACTAGCTCAAATGAGATATTGAGCTAGTTGCATGAGTGCATCAAAAGAAACAATTTCCGTTAAGAAAAACATTCAAATAAAATAAAATGGCAATTTAGCAAAAAGCAGAAATCAAGGTATGCAAGTAGAAAGGCAAAGCCATGTCTGTAACACATTATCAGAATTCTACAGCAAAATCAGATCCATAACATACTCAAGATTCTATATTTTTAGATAGGTACCTTTGTGATTTACCTCATATTAGCTGCTGGTCTGTCAAAAATTTCACGCTGATTTACAGTTGGCATAGAACCATGCAGTGGAAGTACAAGGAATTTATTGGAATCGCCAAGGAGATTATTCCCTTTAATCTTGTCCAAAAGTTTTGAAATTTCATCCCAACCAGTAAGGAACACCAGGATTGCACCTTCTCCTTCATGACGACAGATATACTCAATTGTACCTTCCACCTAAAATGTCAACATAAAGGTGTCAGTGTCCATATTAGCTGCACAGATAGGTTGTTACATGATATTGAGAGCTCATGACACACAGTTATTTTTCCTTGGAGATGGTTTAAAAATGCATAAGATTGAAACAAAGCTGGTGTACAAAGGTGAGTACAGTGCAGTGCAGCATGCAGGAGATAGATTTGATATGGAACAGCGTGCAGGAATTGACTCTTTGAACAACCGCAAGGGAAATACTCTTCAAACCTTGACACGGACTAATGCTTTGATTGAATCTTATTAGAGCCATGCCCAAAATATCATATCCAACCAACAAGGAGCAAAATGAAGAAATGGTAACTTGGAAAGCTCATAAATTTGTTCTCCAGTATGAGATATGGGAGAGCAGCTATGATTCCATAATGAAAAATGTAAAACAAGAGCTAATCAAGCATTAAATAAATACACAAAGCACTTTTCACCAGTTTCTTCAATCTTTGAGGAAAAGATCTCGATAAATATATTTGCATTGAACAGTACTTATTATCTCATGCGTTTATTTAAGTATGTTCTGTTCTATTCTTGATTAATTTCAATAAGACATTTACATGCTCTCTTTAGCAATATCTCTGGTATATTTCTACTCAATTGCAGTCATACATATATGAAAGCAGTTCGCTTCTGATAACATCAAAGTTGAAGTTCCAGCTATTTGTGCAATCAAATGTATGCATATGGAAATAAACAGTACGAAGTACATACAAGACTCAAATCTAGTTCGGTGGTAGACCAAGCTTCAAGGGACTGCCTTGTTGTAATGCTGTAATTTCCATACTCCTTATTAATGTCAATGTCCTGGAAAAAAAACACAGCAAGTGAGAAAAACAAAACTATATACCTCCTAGTCTTCAAGGATAGGAACATCAAGCATTTCTGACTTTTGCAATAATTTTTCAATACATAAGCGTTAAAAAAAATAGCTAACTGTATCCGCGAGAACAGAGCTGAATAAGTGTGATATATTGGATATATCAGAACTTGACTGATCCCTGCATCAACACTAAGAAAATATAGCTGGCATGATGTAAAAGATATCTGAAGATTACCTCAAAAATATCAGACAATGGATCATTCTTAACTGATGCAAACCTCTTTCTTCTCGAATTCCCTTGAAAATTATCACGTTCAGACCTGATCTTGTACCTGGTTTTTTCTAAAATATCTTCCAAAAACAACTCAGCAACAGGAAAAGTGAATCCCTGCTCAAAACACCTCAGTGTAAGTAGTGTAAAAAATACTTAATCAGGCATGTTTTTTACCAATGTTGTTCATGAAATAATACAGTACCGGGATGTGCATAATTGGAGCTTCTCCAAAGTATTTGGAGAAAAGTTCTGCATTTATGGTTGCACTCATCAGTACAAGACGGAGATCTGGACGCCTTGGTAGAAGGTCACGCAGTATTATGATGAGAAAATCTTCATTCATGCCACGTTCATGAATTTCGTCAACTAGTATATGACTTATACCAACTAAGTCTGGCTCCTGAACCTGCAGTTAATATATTGTTTGCTGCAAATGTAAGTTTCTTAATGCCAAATGACTTCATATAAAAAAAATATTGAAATCAGCCAAGCCATTTAATTGGCACCACAAATCTCAAGATGGGCTCGAGCAAATGAAATTGCACTGCAACAGTGGACATCTTCAGTTCATCAATAGTTACTCTTAGATATGCATATGCACATGGTAAGCCAGGTAATTAAAGGTCACGCATGTATATCTTAAAAGAAGCTACATTTATGAGATGCTTGAAAGTGCTAGAAAGCACAGAATATTTTGATTAGTGCTGGAGGCATCTTCAGTAAAGGAACCATGGTCATGTACAGGCACATTGGTGATAAAATAATTTACTGCACAGTGAAGCCTTATTCTTTCAGATCTCATATAAAAAATAAACAGCTTTCCCTTGTTTCTAAATTGGGAACTACTCATTGCCAGAGCAATCTACCATGTTAATTGAAGTGTCCAATTTCCAATACTGAACATGTAACTGTACTACTAATTTAGACCACAATAGCCACAGGCTCAGCACCCCCCCCCCCCCCTCCTCGAATAGGCAGATTAGATATGTAAGGTTGCATATAAACGAAGTCAGGAACCAGGATATAACTTCTTTTTTGCCTTAATTTCCTTCAAGAAATATTGAATGGTCAAAGCAGATGCAAAGGTAATGCTAAATAATAGTTCTTACTGACATGGAAACTAATGGGAGAAATAATCTAGAGCTAAAGACGCATGCATGAAGCAAGCCAAGATGATCCAAAAGTTCCAATATATGATAGAAAGCAACAACCATAAACAAATAAAGATTAAGGAAAACATATACTTCTGTTCTAATACAAGAAGCAAATCAACAAAAATAAACAATGAAAAGATGAAGAGGGGTGGCCATTGCTAGAAATATATGTACATATTTGTATTAGTCTAATTGTATAGGGGTTTTTCTGCTAGTTGTTCATGCTTTGTACATGACTTATTATGGCCCATTGGGCCCATAGAATAGATCATGAGTTCATTCCAACATGGTACCAGAGCCCATAGCTCTCTCCTCCCCCAAAAACCCTAACCCTAGCCTCTCCTCTTCTCCCTACCTGTCGTCTAGATCCTCCTTACATCGTCTCCTCCCGAACCGTTGTCCCCTGCGTCGGATCGAGCTGCTCCGCCTAAGCTCTCATCGCCCAGATCTCACGCCGCCCAGATCCCATGCCTCCCGAGCTCGCACCACCTAACTGTTGCTGCCTACGCCGGATTGAGCTACACCGCCTAAGCTCGAGCCACCTGGATCGAGGCCCGACGCCGTCGGCTCTGCTTAACCCGCCATTTGATGACATCGCTACCTCCTTAGGCCTCTGCAGCCCTCTGAGCTGCAGATCTGCTCTGCTCTGCACCGAGCTACACCTACTGCACTATGGTCAACGCTAGCTCCTCTGTGTCCATCCCGCTTCCCAAGGTCCAATTCAAAGGAACGAACTTCAAGGAGTGGCTTGTGCACCTACGGACCTACCTCAATAGCCAACGCCTCAGGGATCACCTCAACAACGAGCGGCCTTGTCCACCTCTCCCTCCTTCACCGGCCGAGCCATCTGTCGGTGTGGGTACCACCCTAGTTGATTCTGATGTCGTTGCTGCGTTTGCGAATGTTGTGGAGATGTATCAGTGTCACCATCATGCCTGTGAGAGGTAGCAATGTGATGAAGCTTATGTCATCACCATCCTGATTGGGAGCATGCCTATCGACATCTCTATGGACTTCGTCGAGCTTCCGTCATCGCAACTGTTGAAGTATAAGTGAATTGTCTGTCTTTCCTCATCAGCTTATGCTTTTTAGTGAATTAACTAGTGTATGAGACTTAATATGGTCTTAAGTTCACAACCCGGTTGGCGCTATTAAAAAATAATAATTGCAACCCATACAGTTCTTAGGCCTAAGTGAGCCTACACGTGAGAGAGTGTTGAAGTATAAGTGAATTGTCTATCTTTCCTCACCAGCTTAAGCTTTTGGGTGAAATGATTAATGCATGAAACTTAATAGGTATCAAAGCCAAGATTCATACCCTAGCCTTTGCTCGTCTTCCATAGCCGCTGCCCCCGGGAGGAACGATCTCCGCTCCCGGGGGCGGGCACCGTCGCCCGCGCCATCGTCCGTGCGCTCGTGTCGTCATCCATGCGCTCGCGCCGTCGCCCGTGCATCTCCACTATCGCACTGGCCTCGGAGCTTGCTGGATCGAGCTCCCCCGTCATCACCGACTCGCCTTCGCCACCTCTAGGGCCAGATCTGTCCACCCCCATCGCCGCTAGCCATCGATCCAGTCTAATCCCATCGTCTCCATCGTCGGATCCGCTCGATCCCGTCATCACTGGCTCATCTTCGCCACCACAGGGGTCGGATCTCTCTACCCCCATCGCCACCGACCATCGATCCAGTTGGATCCCGCCATCTCCACCGTTGGATCCACTCAATCTCGTCATCACCGGCTCATCTTCGTCGGCCTCATCTTCGCCAGCATCTACTCGCTCCAACCGGGGCTGGGCCCGGCCCCGAGGCGCTGTCGCCTCCTCCCGCGGCCACCTCCTCATTGCCCTGGAGATCATTTGGCAGCCTCCGGCTTTGGCCTCCTGATGTCGCCTCCAACCGCCCCCTACGCCTCCGGCCACCTGCGCCTGTGCTCGGCCCTGGGCTGGCTCTAGCGCCGACCTACGGCACTGCCTCATGGAGGTGGCGGGGAGGGCACCTTGTCGCCGCCGGTTCTCGCGGCCACCGGTGCCAAGAACTTGGTGGCGGTGAAGGAGGCAGCAACCATCTCCCTGCTCTCTTCTTCTTGGCATGCTGCTTGGCTTGCACGTGTGTGCAATGCAATGGGGAGAGGTGGAGGCGTATAAAGAGAGGGGATGGGCTACTGCACAAGGATTGGCTTGTGTGTGTTGCTAGTTGCTTGGTGTGTGGGGCTGTCATGTGTGAGCTGCTGCAGGTGTCATGTGTGAGCTGCTGCAGGTCACACGCTTGCTGCTAGCTCTTAGCTTTTCCTTTATCTCCGTTGCGTTCATCCAAGTTTGTAGTCTCTTTCAGTTTGTCAAAGCCGTACAAGTCCACAGATTTCTTTGTCAGTCATTCAACTGCCTGTTAGCCATAGTCCATCCTCTTTGATCAAGTGTGGTTCTTTCTTTTCGCATGGCCGCAGTCGCCGCTCCTCTCTGAGCCGTTGTAGATCATAGAAGTTTTACGACCATCGCTTCTCTCTGAGCAGCCGCCTCGAGTTTTAAGGTCGCCGCTCTTTCTGTCCACGCCGCCATCTCGAACTTTGATCTACGCCACCATATTTTATGGGCTGTCACACGACCTCGGATGGAGATCTTCTGTCCTTGACACTTTCAAGAGCTGCACGCTGTAACATCTTTAAGACTCAGGCTTTGAATTTTCCTTACAATGTCAACCCTTTCAAATACAATGCTATTGCATACATCTTGCATTGGGATTGACGTATCCTAAATGTGGTCATAGGTGCAGCAGCAAGTTGTTACTCTTCAGTATGTGCCTTCAGAATTTTAGCTAGCTGACTTCTTCACAAAGGTGCAAACTAGGGCTCAGCATAGCTTGTCTCTCCAAACTCGGTGTTGTTGATCCCCCACGAGTTTGAGGGGGTACTAGAAGTATATGTATATATTTGTATTAGTCCATTGTATAGTTTTCTACTATCTGCTCATGCTTTGTACATGACTTATTATGACCCATTTGGCCCATGGAATAGACCAAGAGTTCATTCCAACAGCCCTCATAACTCATAAATCAGAATATGCTTATCTATCAATGAATTCATACCAGTCTTCTAAGTAAAACTCCTGTGGTGCAGAATAGAAGTCGGGTTCGTGTAGATCGTTTTGATTCAAGGCGAATCTGGTATCCAACAGTTTCACCAAGCTCTTCACCCCTCTCAGATGCTACACGTGCAGCAACTGATATAGCAGATATACGGCGGGGCTGAGTACATATTATGCTGCAATCAGCACCACGAAGGTTACCTATCTCCTCTTCTAGTATGAACTGTGGCAGCTGTGTTGTTTTACCACAGCCTGTCTCACCAGAAATGACCAGAACCTGATATGACAAAAAAATCCAATAAGGTACAAAAACAAACCAAATGGCTGTACCAATAAAAGCACTGCTAGAACCCTACATAGCAAACCTTAAAATATAATGAATATCACCACATAGCATTATAGCAAAGATGAACGACAAAAACTACAAACAGTATAACATTAACGCTGCCATCATGAGAAAATATAAAATATGTTAAATCTGTGACCACTAGATTCAAATCAATATCTGTGTGTACAAGAAATACTGTGACCTCATGTTAACTGTGCCCAGCCATTCACAAACTAGCTTTATGAACAAAAGGAAACCCAGTAATCATTGGGAAGTAACATGCCATGCGACATAAGTTATTAGTTACCAAGGCATCCTATTCTTTCTATTCTTACCTGACTGGCTGCTACTGCTTTCAAAATTTCCTCTCTCATTTTGAATGCTGGCAATTTTTCCCTGAAAGATTGCATTGATCTAGCATTTGGCATCATCTGAAACAAAACACACATCGTAAGATCACTGATATAATAGGGAAAAACATATGCCTTCACAAAGTGGAAAAAAGGTGCTTGTAGTTCAAAAATGATGGTGTTTGCATTACTGGAGAATCATTGACATTACCTTCCTTGAACTCTGCAAATCCCTAAGCTGAGAACTGAGCTTTTCTTTGTCAATATCTGCTGTTGATTCAGCTAACGACGAGGATGTGCTAGGCAAAGATTGTCTCATTGAGACAGTAGATGATGTGCTAGCAGAATCATTACTATTTGACTTTGCCCTGGACAAGAGGTTTTCCACTCGTCTCTCTGTCTCATTCGACATCTTAATCTGTCCATAGTTCAAAATGTAAGTAATGGTAAACAAAATTACACTTGTATTCATGTACACTCAAGAAGAAATTCCACAACACCTCTTTTTGTGTTGATCCATGCCTCTCATCAAGATCTGCCCGATAATCAGGTAATGGCACTTTGCTGAAGACAAGTATCTTCCCTTTGTTGTATGCATTGCTATCTCCCCCAGGTTAGAACACACGATAGGGAAAACAGAATTTGTCAGCTTTCAAATGTGAGTTATAAGCATAGTTAAAGGCATCAAATCAAATAGTCATTCATCTAACAAAGACAAAATAATAAATAACTTTAGTTATCAAATAGTGAACTCTGAGAACAGTGATGATAGGAAGATTTTGCATCTATGTATATCAGTCAAGCAGTCATAAGGATATAAAGTGCAGAATCAGCACACCATCCTTACAAGTAAAGCCCTTGTCTCTGAGCCATATTTGCGAGTATGTTCTGTCCATCACGTCCAAAATTCCGCTTAACTACTAGCTCCTGCTGGGACCCTTCCCTTAATTGACTGATCTTATTCCACCACTCATTCTCATCCACCTTTTCCACCTGAAGTTTAGGCAGGAGAATGTAAGTCTTCAAGAGTAACTTAAACAAGTGCGATCAAATCCTACATATCTTTTAAGGAATGGAGCAATTCAGTTAATTCATGCATCTTCTCAGGCTAACTGCACGGGGCAACAGCCACAGTGTTTACCATACCACGTGGATGGAAAGTAAAGCGGTTGAACCTGTCCCTAACAACAAAGTAGAGCTGAAGGGACAAAACATCAGAGGATATGCAGTCCAGTTGTGTCTTATGGTGCAGGTCTAACTGGTAAGCTACTAAGCTTGAACCTTTCGGAGAAGTAAAACCACGAAACAGCTAGCTACGGTTGCGGCAAGCAGTGTGTATATTTTCACGGTGTGGCAATGGCAGGGGAGATACAACTTGTGGATCCACCTATGTCACTACGTGGGCATTAGTAGCTGATATCAGAGCTTCAAAATAAGAAAAACCTGCAGACTTCGGCGTAAAGCTCCGAATCAGGAACTACCAGAGGCTAGGGGCATAAACTACAAGCATCGAAGCATCACGAGTTCGCCGTCGCAACGCAGCACCAAATCCACACGAAACAGGCAAGGGAACATCATCCCATCACGACGAGACACGGGACTACCCTCACCTCGCCGGCCATCTGCCGTAGTCGCTCGGCGCGCCACTGCGGGTCCCACCACCTCTGCTCGCCCCGACCCCCGCCGCCGGTGCCGCGGCCTCCCCTGCCTCCTCCGCCGCCGCCGCCGCCGCGCCCGCGCCCGCGCCCGCCCTGGGAGTTGGGCCCGCCACCGCGCCCGCCGCGGTAGGACATGGCGGGAGCAGCTAGGGTTTTGAGCGGCCTTAGGGTTTTGGAGCGGGGGGGCGCGAAGAGGAGGAAGTTGCTGCGGAAGAGGAGGCGGCTGCTGCGGCAAGCGGAAGACTGAAGGAGCATCTGGGTCGCCAAGTGGGGAAAGAGAAGAAAATACAACGGGACGGATTGGGCGTTCAGTTCGGTTCCCGTGTGCGTGTTGACGCCAGGGGAATAGGAGTGTTTGGTTGGGCCTAGTGGTTTGGGCTTTTTTTTTTCGGTCGAAGATAGCAAGATTCTAGTAGCCTGAGCGAAAATCTGAATTTGGGCACGTTTTTTCCTTTCGGCCTCCACCGAAAATCGAAACGAACAAAATAGTTTTTAATTTATATCGACGTCCTTGCTATTCACTATTATCTTGAAAAGTACAGAACAAAAACCATTAATCACAGTCATCAGCCAAAAAAAACACATGACCATTGAGGTGGGTGGAAGATTTCTTTTTTGTTTAGAAATTTACTTTTTTCTCTCTCGTGAGGGAAAAAAACGTAAACCGAACACATGGGTTTTTTTTAGCAGGAACGTCGAATCCGTCCAAGTGTCCCCTACAGGTGGGGCCTGGCTGGTTAGAGGGCATGGACTCGAAACGGGAATTCCTTGAAATCCTAGCTTTACAATAGGGGGATGTTAGAACGTGTAGTTTTGTGAAGACTTTCCTTAAAATTGTAGTTCCGTGCTTAGTTTGATCGAAGGATGCGTAGTCCTAAGAAATTTACTCTTAAACTTTTGCAGCCTCAGGCAATAGGTGGATACAACATGGAGCTTGCACTAATAATTGCGTTCCATAACACTAAAATATAAGAGATTATTTTTAGCTTGCAGCAAACTGACGCCACAATTGCACAAAGGATATAATGAACTATCACAACGAGGACGTTCATTCATGCCACATGGTGGCACAAGCAATAACATCATTTGAGAGTAGAAACCACAAGGTAAAACCTGAACTTAAAGATGCCAGGCAAGGTTCGTCTCGGTAAAACCTGAACTTAAAGATGCCAGGTAAGGTTCGTCTCCAAGCACATAGAATCATCACAACCAGAGCTCGCCTTGTCATGGAAATAGAATGCTACAAGTGCTGTAAACGAGCCGAGCTCGAGCGAGCTTGACCTAGCTCGCTCGAGCGAGGTAGAAACTCAAGCCGAGCTCGAGCGAGCCTAAGATCAACATCGAACTTTAAGATGGGCTCGAGCTCGGCTCGAGTTTCTACCGAGCTCACTCGAGCTCGGCTCGTGTAGGCTCGGTGGTCGGTGCGTACTGCGTCTTTGCGTGGTGGATCCGTTCAGGAGGGGCGCGCCGGTGGGAGGAGGCGCCGGGGATGAGCGGCGCGGCGGGGAGAGGAGGAGGCGCGCAGGGGAGAGGAGGGCGCCGGGAAGAGGCGGCTGCGGAGCGAGGAGAGGCGCGGCCGCGGGGAGAGAGGGGACGGGGCGAGGAGGGGACGGGGCGGCGGGGGAGAGGAGGGCAGCGGGGGGAGGGGCGGCCGGGGCGAGGAGAGGGGACGGGGCGGCGGGGAGAGGAAGGGTCTGGGAGGTGGCCGGGCGGGGCGGCGTGGGGCGAGGAGGGGACGGGGCGCGGCGGGGAGAGGAAGGGGTCGGGAGGAGGCCGAGGCGGCGGCGGGGAGAGGAGGAGGCCGGGACGGGAGGTGGCGGCGGGCGAGGAGGGGGACGGCGGCGGCGGGGGAGAAGAAGGGCGGAGAGGAGGAGAGAGAGGCGGCAGGGGAGAGGAGGAGGCGACGAGGGGGACGGCCGGACGGGTTGCCGGGGGAAGGGCGGCGGCGGGGCGGCGGCGCGGCGGGGCGGGCCGCGGGGCAAGCGGGGAGAGGCGTGGCGGCGGGGCCCCGGGGGTGGGTTTTGAGAGAGAGGCGGGAGGGAGGGCCGGAGGGGTGGGGAATTAGGGAGGGGTAAAAAATCCTAAGCTCGCGAGCTATTCGAGCTCGGCTCGTTAAAGCTCGCGAGTTTAGGATGAAGCTCGAATTCGGCTCGTTTGGAGTTCGAGTCAAGCTCGAATCGAGTCTAGAGCGAGCCAAGCTCGAGCAGCTCGCGAGCCTCGAGCTTTTTTTACAGCCCTACGAACTTACTGAGAATACAACGAAGCCGAAGTAAAAAGAGAGAGAGAGACCGCATTCATGGTAAACGGCACTTGCTTGTCGCAAAATAACTCCAGAATGGTTAAGGGCCTGTTCTTTTCTTCCGAAACTGATGGCTTTTAACTTTTGCTACAGTATCTAACTTTTAAACGGAGTATTTTCTTAAGACGGAGTCTACAAATTAAACGATGTATACATGAAAAGCCCAACATCTGTACCATCCAAAATCGCAAGTGAGTATCTATCTCTCTGTTATTTGTACTGTAAACAGCTAAAATTCAAATTTTCAGCCAAAAGTCATAAGCCACAGCCGTTGCCAAACAGGCCCTAATTCACAAGAATCCCCTGGGCATTGTAATATTTCATGCACAATGAATTCACCGACGGTTCGGGGACAAGGTTGGAACATTTACCCACCAATTTGCATGGAGGATGGAGAACGTACTTGAAGGCTTAAAAATTGCACTGAGCTTTGTTGGTCGAATTTTCCAAGGGGTCTAGACGGACAATGAACGAAAATCTTTACGATTATACACATGCGAACACAAGTAAGTATAGATAGATTTCTCTTTTGACATAGTGCAAATTGCGATGCGTCTGCGTCCTTTTCTTCTTTCTTATATAGAAAAGCAACAAGACATTGAAACCAACGCAGCATACCATGCTAAGAATCCGACACGGAAACATCCGACTTCCTTTTTTACGACCACTCTGAATACGACTAACAACTGCTACAGTGTTCTTACGACTTGCGACTGCTACAGTGTTCTTACGACTTACGACTGCTACAGTCCTTACAACTACTACAAAGTTTGAACGTGATCGTAGAATATGGTTGTAAATTTGATTGGACCGAAGAGCAACTAGTTTAACTCTATCAATCTCCTCCTTAAGTTTGTTGTCTTCCATGGATGTTCCGCACACCGATCTTCTCACTCATCTCCATGAACTTCATTCTTCCGAGCGACTTGGTCAAGATGTCCACGAGTTGGTCTTCTGTGCAAACATGCTGCACTTCTATCACCTTTAATTCCACATATTCTCTTATGTAGTGAAATCAAGTATCAATGTATTTGCTTCTCTTATGATAGACTGGGTTTTTGCACAACATAATTGTAGACTTGTTGTCAATCTTCAAGGTTACCTTCTTAACCTTCATCTTTAATATGTCAGCCAACAATCGTTCCAGCCATACCCCTTGACATGCTGCCGTAGAAGCTGCAATGTACTATGATTCACATGAGGATAAAAGCAACCGCCTTCTGCTTCTACGAACACCAACTGATTGGGTTCAACCCAAAGAAAAAACACCATGCCTGAAGTACTTTTCCGGTCATCTATATCCCCGGCTAGATCACTGTCTGAGTAACCGATTAGCCCTAAACATTCTTCCTTCTTCTCGTGGATACACCTATAATTCACCGTTCTTTTTACATACCTCAAGATGTGTTTTACTGCACCCATATGCTATGTTGACAAATTCTCCATGTATCTACCGCCGGAGGCTTACCTGTTTCATTGTTGCAATTCAAGATTTCCATGGTGAAGCTTTGTAGATGTTACCTACATAGGCAAAGAACTTAAGCCAAAGCCAATATATATACACTCCGGAAGTTCATAATCCTATTTACAACATACCACTTAAACAAATGGGTTATACTTATTTATCACTCTTGGCATTTTTAAATACTAAATTTATGATATATATATATATATATATATATATATATATATATATATATATATATATATATATATATATATATATATATATATATATATATATATATATATATATATATAACATCGTTTAAGCGGTATATAAAAGTGGGGGTACGTACTCATAGGAGTACAGAATCATTTTTATATATACATACATACATATAATATGTTTATTTTAGTGGTGCATTAGAAGTAGGAGTATGTACTCCTAAAAGTACAAAAAAGACTTCCTATTTTCCTATATATATAAAGAATTTAGAAGGCATGTTCGAATAGTCATGTTGGAAGTCAGTAAGCATGAAATACAAGAAAAAGGCCTGAATTCTGTCATTTGATGAAAGTCTGAACTAATAAGATTTAATTGGACAATCAAAAAAGTCTCCAGATTTTGTGGTGCAATTAATTGGAAGTAAACTAGGAAAAAGCTTTCTTCGTCACAAAAAAAGGAAAAGCTTTTCAAATCAGTGTTCTATGAAGTAATTGGCATTTCACTGCACATTTCAGAGCAAACAATACAGGGTAAGTCTCGATGTTCGGTGCAAAAACTTATGATGATAAAGGCATAAAATAGAACATGTGCAAATAGGGAGCTTACCAGACAAACATGGGAGGGAATCCTTCAATTCATCAATGCTGAACTGCTTGAATAGACCAGATGCCAGTAAACATTCATCAGACTTGAGCAAAACTACCAACCAGAAGATTGCGACATAATTTAATTGAAGTTGTTAGCATACCAGCTAAGCTGTTGTTGCTAAGCTGCTGCATGAACAACTGTGAAAGGGTCTTCCATGGAGGAAGGCCTCAGGAAGAGTCTACATAGAGTACTGTTGCAATAGCAGCAATCTTAATGCATGACAAGTACGTGCAATCTATCCAACAATTTTGGTTGTTTGCGGACTTAGCATGGTTGCCAGCAGTATCTAGCATTATCATGTCATCACAAGATTTAGAGCCACTGGATTACAGCAAATTTCAGGACCTTGGTAATGCATGAATAACTTCTCATTCTGATGGGAGTTTTTGCCTGCTTATGTTGGGAGTTTTGGCTTGCTGAAACATTATAGTTGACAGCAATAACAGGACTAAAATCTGCAGGCCCCCAGAACATCTTGTATCTCTTCTGATTTCTCAACGTATGCACATTATAGTGTTATACCTCAAACTTGACATTTTGCTTCTCAGGATATACTGACATTATATTTGTATTCTGGCCATCCGTAAATCACAGTGAATAAAGTTGCACAAAGTAAATTGAGAAGAACATCATTTTTCAGAATGCTATGTAGAAAACAAACTGGAACTATGGATTAAACTGTTAAACAAAATTTTTCCAACAGTGTCTTGATGCTATAATCTCCCGAAGTAGGTCATGTGTGGAACTCTGTAATCTACTATTTCGTCAGTATAAGAAAAACATTTCGACAGACATACAATAGCGGACAGCTTCTATGGCCCATGTACATATATGTCATCTGAAAGGTTCTACGGGTGTTGTTTCTTCAAGAAGAGCAGCAGCTTGAAAACATTCAGCAGCCTCAGCTGCTGACCTGCCACCTTCCTCTTTGTAGAGTAGACCAAGATTAAACCATGCCACATGATTTGTTCTATCCAGTTGCAGTGCATCAGTCAGGAAGCACCGTACAGAAGGCAATGGCCTGTTGCCAAGTTGTCGAAGAACAATAGCAGTCGATATCAAACTTGGAACATGTTTAGGATCAAGGTCTAATGCTCTGGAATAAGCCCCCAAAGCCTCTTTTGGGAGACCTTTCGCTTCATAAAGTTTTCCTGGAAATAAAATCTTTGTGAATAATATGAAAGAAAGTATCTTCAGGTAAAAACTAAATGGTACATTTTGCGAAATATTTACTGAAAAGTTGTGATGAAATGCATTATGACTTATATGAAGCTCATGTAAATATGGGTTCAATTGAAAATTGACTGCTGTACCTACAGAATGCCATGCACTTAATCTTCAAAGTTGAAACAGGACTCAATTTATCAGGCAATGACATTTTGCAATACTAAATGGAAAGACCGAGTAAAAACCAACTGGAACTTTGATATTTAACAGATTAGACATGTAAAAATATTTTTAGTACCAACTCCCATGAAAAAAAAGAAAATGAATTTACAGAAGATAAGATTTTCATAATATTTTAAAAGAGATGAACAAGAATCACCTGTAGCATGCCAAGCCAATGTAGAATAAGCACAGATGGCTCTCATCTTTGATATACAAACCTCTGCATCCCTCCACTGTGACATGCCTAGGTACAATAGAGCTAGATCATACCAGGTCTCTATTTCCAGGCTTTTATCATCCTTAGCACCCTGTAAAAAGTGACACAACAATGTCAGAGACACAGTTGCCTTCTATTTGCTACTCAGTATAGACATATAAGCCGCATAACGACCAACATGAAAAGATGAAGAGGCCAATTAGGTGGTCTTTACTAAGCTCCTGAACAAAAGTTTTCATTAGTTTCATGCATGAATGCAACCAAATTCATCACACAAACAAAACTTGGAAGTAAAAGAAAAGAGTGCTGGCAGCAGTCACCCTGTGGCTGTTGTTGATTAATGTAAATCAGATGTATACGAAACTTTTACTATTTTTGAAAAGGAGACCAGGGCATCTATTTGTAGAAAGATGAAGTTGGGGGCAATTAGCCACCCTCTCAATGGGAGAGGGGCGCTCAGATATAGGGCATTCTGCTGCTATATATGGCGATTTACAAATACAAGGACAGAATAAATCTCGATCCTAATTGACCGGATGCCTAAATATACAATATACAATTTCCTATTGCCTAATACCGCCTGCACAAGCGGGAGGCTCGCGACGCACAGTGGTTCAAATCAGAATGATGGCGTTGGGAGCCCTTTCGTCATAATGTCAGCGAACTGATGAGACGAAGGAACACGAAGGACCCGAATCGCGCCAAGGGCCACCTTCTCGCGCACAAAGTGAATGTCAATCTCAATATGCTTCGTGCGCCTGTGGTGGACGGATTGGCCGTCATGTAGACGGCGCTGACGTTGTCGCAGAAGACCACCGTAGCTGGGGCAGCTGAATATGGAGCTCTGAAGGAGTTGCCGCGAGCCAACAAAGCACTCGGCCACAACGTGAGCCACAGCACGGTATTCTGCCTCAGCACTAGAGCGGGAGACCGTGGCTTGGCGTTTGGAGGACCAGGAGACCAGGTTGTCGCCGAGATAGACGCAGGAAGCAGGTGGACCGCTCGAGTCGTGGCAACACCGGCCAAGATCAGTATGCGGTCAGTGTCTTGATGGAGCCGGCGCCAATGTGAAGACCGGAGGATAGCGTGCCCTTCACATAGCGCACGCGCTGATCGCGCCGCGGTGGGCTCCTCGGGCGTGCATGAAGAGACACACCTGTTGAACTGCATAAGCCAGATCAGGACGCGTCAGAGTCAGGTACTGAAGAGCCCCTGCTATGCTCCTGTACTCTGAGCTGTCCTTGTCTGACAGTTTGTCGCCTTCATGGGCGGAGAGCTTGGCCTGAGTGTCAACAGGGGTTGCCGTAGGATGACACTCAGCCATGCCCGCCATTGGAGGAGATCGACGGCGTCTTGTCATTGTGATGTGAACAGCCGCGGAGGCGCGTGACGGCGACGCCGAGGAAGTGGTGAAGAGCACCCAAGTCGGTCATGGCGAACTCGCATCGAGTCGGGCCATGAGTCGCCGCAGAAGAGCGGAGTCGGCGGTGAGGATGATGTCGCCGACGAGAGTAGCAGTAGGCGAGACTCGTCCCTCGGTGAGAACAAAGAGGACGTGTCGGAGGTGGAGGCGACGAAACCGAAGCCGTCGAAGGAAGGCCGCGACCGCGGTACCAAGCTCGCGGGGCTGCCGATCCGTCTGAGGACCTCGCGGGAGATGACGTGATCTGCAGCGCAGTGGTCGACGAAACTCGGTGGCCGCCGGCGAGACCGCTCGTCGAGGTGGCCGTGAAGAAAGGCATTCTTCACGCCCACCGTGGATCGCCAGCGCGGAGGCGCAATGCCGAGAACGGTCCGAATGGTGGCTGTTTGACCACCGGATCAAGGTCTCGTCGTAGTCAATACCTTCGTTGAGAAAACCGCGACCACTCGGCGGGCCTTGTGACGAGCGAGGACCCATCGGCATGGAATTTGTGCGGAAAATCCACTTGCCCGTCACGACGTTCGCGCCAGGAGGGCACGGAACAAGACGCCAGGTGTTGTTGTCGACGAGGGCCTGGTACTCATCCATCATCGCAGCCCCGCGATTGGCATCGGCGAGCGGCTGCGTAGTTCGCCAGAGGCGATGGTGGCGCGAGGAGGTGGCAAAGCCCCTTGTAGCTCACACGCGGGAGGGCGCCGGTCCTGGTGCGCGTGAGCGGCGGAGATGGGGGTGCGCCCATGGACTCACTGGGCGCCGGCAGCTGCGCAGCGGGCGCCGATGGCGCAGCACCGGCTGGGTCGCCGATCGAGGTCCGTGGGAACGGAGCCACAGGAAGGCCAGGCGGGGGCACGTGACCACACCCGCCCGGTGGTGGAGAAGCCGAACTGGGGCTAGGGGACACAGGGCCGCGCCCCCCAGGCAGGAGAAGAGCCGGGTCCGGCTCATCATCAGGAGGCGGCTGCACAACGTCCAAGGTGGACGGAGCAACCGCGGTCGTCGAGGAGGGACCTCCACCTGCAGGAACAGTAGAGCAAGGCACCGAAACCGAATCGTTGTCTAGAAGGAAATCCAGGGAGCGAGGGAATGGGATGACGCTGGTGGTGGAAAAGGGAAAAACAGTCTCATCGAACACAACATGACGAGAAATAATGATGCGTTGAGTTGTCAGGTTAAGACACCGATAACCCTTATGAGAGGATGGATACCCAAGGAAAATGTATGCCGCGGAGCGAGGTGCGAGCTTATGTGGGGAGGTGGCCTGTAGGTTTGGGTAGCATAGGCACCCAAAGACGCGAAGGTGGTCAGAGGTGGGTGGTCGTCCATGGAGGCGAGTGAAGGGAACCTCATGGGCTATGGAGGAAGGGCGCTGTTGAGTAAGTAGCGGCGGCAAAGAAGAGCCTCACCAGATGCAAAGCGGCATGGAAGCGTGAAGCAGTATGGTGCGAATTGAGTAGTTTAGGGTGCGGATGGTGCGTTCCGCCTTGCCATTTTGAGAGGAAGTGTATGGGCAGGAGAGACGGAGAAGTGTTCCTGAGCGAAGAAAGTGGTGGTGGCGTGTTGACGATTCGGTGCCATTGTCGGTTTGGAAGCATTTACAGGAGGTTAAATTGGGTTTGTGCAAGAGCGTGAGCTCAACTAAGTGTTGGTGTACCTCGGATTTGCGTCGAAGAGGAAAACCCAACAATAGTGATCGTAATCATCCAGGCAGACTAAATAGTATGAAAAACCAGATATACTAGGAATGGGAGAGGTCCAAACATCACAATGAATTAGTTCAAACGGTGCATGAGTACAAGACTGAGAGGCACTGAAGGGTTGACGCGTATGCTTGCCTAGTTGACAGGAATGGCAGAGGGAGCGGTCTACTTTATTACAGGAAATAGCGTGTATTTTATTTAACTGGTCTAATGCAGCAGGGGCTGGATGGCCGAGACGCTGGTGCCACAGGGTCGACGAAAAACACCAGAGAGCATGTGAGGCGCCACGGATCGGAGGATAACGGTATGGTGTAGAGGTCGCCGGTACTATTGCAGCGATGAATCACGCGTCCCGTCTGGGTATCCTTAACAGAAAAACCAAGAGCGTCAAATTCAAGAGAGCAGCGATTTTCACGGGTGAATTGACGAACGGATAAAAGATTACGAACGAGGGACGGGGCGACGAGAATGTTATTGAGGGAGAAGTTTGCTGTGGCGGTGGGTAGGATGGAGTGACCTCTAGACGTGACCGGAATGCTAGTGCCATTGCCTACTGTTATAGAGGAGGTGGAGGGGGGTAGGCGCTGGAGGAGCATACCATCGGAAGACGTCATGTGGGACGAAGCGCCGGAGTCAACAACCCACGAGGCTGCCACGGGCGGCCAGTGCCGCAGGCGGCAATGAGGCCGGCCGAGTCCCATGTCGGTTCACCGGTGTTGGTGGAGAAGCACGGGCGAACGCCGAGCGCGTGTGCGCTGGAGGGCACCGAGCACCCCTCGTTGGCGTGGGGCTGCCATGGGTAGTCGCCAGGGCGCCGAACGGCCGGTCGCGCTCCAGTGGAGGTATGACGCTTCGCCGGGAGTTGACACGCGCGCCACCCAAGGATCAAAACCCGTGGTCGGGCGCTTGTTGTCGCGCCGAGTGTTGTCGCGCGGCCGCCGCTGCCGCAGCTGCGGCTGCGCCTTCTTGGACTCGGCGGTGGGATGCCACCAGCGCCATTGAAGGCGGCGAGGAGGGTCGGCGCGCGACCTTGTCCTCGTTCGAGACGCAGCCTCGCGAGGAGGAGTTGGTTCCTGGCAACAGCAAATGTGAGAGGTTCCTGGGCGGCGATGTTGTCGGCGACGGATTGGTACTTCTCGTTGAGGCGCGGAGCAGGTTGAGGACGAGGTTGGGCTCGGTGATGGTCTGCCCGACGTCGCGAAGATTGTCGGCAGCCTCCTTCATGCGCACGCAGTACTCGTCGATGGAGGAGTCGCCCTGGGTCATCGAGTGGAACTCGTGACTCAGGAAGACGGCGCGGGGCGCCTTGTTAGCTTGGTACAGGTCGGCGATGGCCGTCCAGAGCTGGCCGGCGGTCTGCTGGGCGCCGGTCATAGCGAGGTTGAGGACGGAGTCGGAGACGGTGCCGAAGATCCAGCTGCGGATGCAAAAGTCAGCCTGCACCCATGCGTCATCAGTGGGCGTAGGGGAGATGACGGCAAGGTGCGAGAGCAGCCCAAATTTGCCACACATGGCGTGGAAGGCTGTGGACCACTTGGTGTAGTTGGAGGGTCGCAGCTCGAGGGTCATGGGGATGTGGGTCTTCACGTTTACCAGAGTATAGGGGCAAACGGCTGAGTTGATGGCGTCAGCCATGGCTGGAGAGGTGGCGGAGGTGGTGGAGGATTCTGTGGACATGATGGCACGGCTGTTGGGCGGCGCAGCAAGGTTGGGGCGGCGCTCAGGGAGAGAGCGGCGCAGGTTTGGGAAGGAGAGGGAGGGCCAAGATCAGATTGCTCTGATACCATGTAGAAAGATGAAGTTGGGGGCAATTAGCCACCCTCTCAATGGGAGAGGGGCGCCTGTATTATAGGGCAGCTGCTGCTGCTATATATGGCAGTTTACAAATACAAGGACAGGAATAAATCTCTGATCCTAATTGACCGGACTGCCTAAATATACAATATACAATTTCCTATTGCCTAATACTATTACATCAGAAGAACTATGCTCACATCATGAATAGTGAGATCAAAATGTATATCGAATGCTCGTGTCTTATTGTCTTCAAATCATTATATAATGCATGCTGGTCCAGATGGCAGAAAATGTTACCAAATATTTGATCTCACAACAACAGGGAAATTTCAATGTTGTGCCAATAATATAAAGTATATTTGACATATGAGAAAGAATACGAGATTCCCTCAGTTAGATTTCAAAATACAAGTTTTAAAGCACCTTGGCCAAGGAGATCCCAGCACTGAAACTTTTGGTTCTAAGTTGAATGACAGCAAGAAGATGGGTGTATGTCTCAACTGCATCCCTAAATTGCCCCTGTGCAGCCTGAATTCTGGCTTTGGTTCGCAGCAGATCTCCTTGACTCCATTTCCCAGTCTGATCAAGAGCAGCATCAACAATGGTTTCACCATCAGCAAACAGTTTCTGAGCACTCAGTATTCGAGCTAAGAGAAGCCAACTCCTCAACTCTGATCCAGCCTCTAATTTCACCAGCTTCTTGGCATAAAAGGCCGCTGCATCTAGTTTCCTCTGCTCAGCATTTTCAAGGCTGAGATTGTACATTACCCTAGAATCTTTCCCATGCATCTTATTTTCAGCATTCCCAAGCAACTCCAGTGCCTCACACTGCCAAGAAGCTCTCTCTGTATCAGATATCAGAGATATGCCAGATCGAGCTTGATTAGAAAGGGTGACACCAAGCAAAAGGTCTGCAACACCCGCCATCTGTTCACATCCTCCCTGTATATTGGTGATGGCTCTCCGTGCATAGGAAGCACCTTCAGTATGAGCACTCTTCTCAATGCAAACCTTTGAAGCTAGGAGAAGTTCTTTCAGATTGTCAGAATCCTCTCCAGACTTCAATATCATTTTGAGTAGATTCAGGGCAGTCAAAGCATCTTCTTCTGCTAGGTAACACAATGCAACATTGTATAACCATTCTCTTTTGTCTAGCACACCAGGTAACAATTCTTCAAATTGACCAGCCAGAGGCTTTAGCTGCCCTGACATGGACAGTGCAAAAGAAAGGTGATGCATCACAGTGGGATCCCGTTCAACCTTCCTGAGATTGAACTTCCTCAATAGAATCATTAAAAGAAGAATAGCCTCTTCCATATTGTTGCGAGGTACAAATGATCCATCCAACTGAGAATGAAGATTTGGAGGGCGTGCTTCGCAGCCACTGTATAGAAGAAAAACAGCAAATTCCTTTTGTATTCTAGCTATGGTTTCTCCATCAAGATTCCAATTATTGAGAAGAGACCTTCTATATGCAGATATGGCTTCAAGTGAAAACCCCCCTAATTTCCATAACCCGGGGAGAAACTCCACAGCCTTACATATTACTTCATTCAATTTACAATCTTTTCCAAAGCCTGCTGGCAACCCTTCAGGTATTGCTGCTTCCACAATATCCAATATCATTCTGCATTCTTGTGCAGCTTCTGCAAAATCAAATTGAATTGAAGTTATGCTCACAGTAACCTCACGCATGACTGTAGGAATGCTACAAAAGAACTAAAATCCTTTTTTCTAACACCAAAGATCAACAATCCAAGCATTGGAGCACGCACACTTGTGAGTTTGCACACCTGTTCATGTGTCTGACAGAGAGAGATGGGGTTTACCTTTGAACTTTCCAAGATCATGAAGTGCTCTTGCTTTGAGATATATGCCCTCCATGAGTAGGCTGACAGCATGCAAGGACATTGGTGGAGAGTCCCACTGTGAACCAGTCTTCCGACGATCTACTTTTCTAGCAATTGAGATTTTCATCTTTGGGACTAATGTAGATATGTCTATCCCATCAAACACACGAAGTGCCGCTTCTACATGTCCCCGTTGGTATTCTAACCTTCCTAGCAGTGCCCTTGCTTCCTGCAAAATGTCGAAATATACTTTATGATTTTGCACTAAATACGAGCGTTAGTCAAGCTTGCAATCACCAAGCCCACAGATGTTAAAATTCTGAAGATGCTGAGTAACAAATGACATTATAGCATATCATCAAATCAAATCAAAGGAACAGACTTGGTGGTAATCAAATAATCAGTACTTTTATGAAAGGCCAAAAAGAATTTACTCATGAAAGATTCTAATATAAAGTGCTTGTGTAGTGTATATTGCAGATAAAGTAGAGATAATTACAAAGTAGAAAATAGCTTTTTGTATTACAAATCATAAAACACAAAAGGATAAGGCAGATGGTTTCTTAAAACAGAAGAGAGCTAGTGAGCTAATTCTGGTAGAAGATAAGATACGCATACTTCTGTTCAATTAATTCCACAAAAACAGGTAAGTTCAGCACATGTTGAATTTTATATACTCCCTCCAGTAACAAAAACATGTTGTTTTGGGGTACGTGCAGTCGAACTTTCAAAACTTTGGCTATCGATATATTTTTAAACATTCAGATCGGGCACATGAAAATCGTATGTATAGATCTATCTCGAAAAGTATTTTCATAATTGCTACAAGTTTGGAATGGATGAATAGTTTGTTGTATTGCATAGCCCTAACGGGGCAATATATATAGTGAATACATGGAAACCCTAGAACAACAGGAAATAACTCTAATATCCTTAACACCCCCTCCCTCAAATTCACATATGCAATAGCATTGCATTTAAAAGGGCTTAAACTAAAATAGGAAAAATCCGAAATTCGTGTCTTAAAGATGTCATCATAGCGTGTGGCTTAGAAAATTGTGTCAAGTACCAAATATCTGGAATCGTGCAATAACCCAGAATGCACAAATTGCAGGGACTGAGAAAGTAGAGGTAAGCAGAAGCAAAGTCGACCGTGGCAACACGATAAAGAGGATGTGGAAGGTGACACAAAAAGAGAGAGTTTTCAAATCAAACTGAAGAGAGATATAGAAGCATAGCGGTGCAGATCGAAACCCAAGATGGCAGCGGCGCAGAAGGAAATTGCGGCGGCCTTAGAAGCTTAGGGCGGCGGCTGAAAGAGAAAAGCGACGGCATCACAATGACTTCTACGATCTGCGGTAACTCAAAGACAAGAACGACGGCTGCAGCTATGCGAAAGGAAGGAGATAACCACGCTCATCCAAGAGGATAGAGCATGGCTAACAAAGCAGCCAGCTGACTTACAAAGATTTTGTGGACTCGCACAGCTTTGACAAACTGAAAAAGAGAAGCTACGGACTTCAATGGATGCACGACAGAAGACTCAAAGAGAAATACTCTAGATACTCAGTAGCACCACAACCCTCGGATCATAGATCCAACGATCCACCTAAAACCAAGCAAAAGCAGAGATTTGACTCTGGAGGCCACATGCTCAATTGGCCGCCTCCTTTATCTTCTTCCTCCTCCACACAGAGATACCATTCCCCTCTCCTCCATCCCCTCTTCTCTCTTTCTCCCCCCATGAACCCACCCCACTTCCCCTCTCTCACCTCTGCCTCACGAGCGCGACGTGAGAGAGGCAAGCGGAGCAGGGGAGCTCGCTGGGGAGGCGATGGAGCTGGAGAGGAACTCGAGCAGGTCGAGCGGCGGCTCTGGCAGCTGGAGCTCATGGGCCCGAGGGTCGCCCATACAGGCGCCGCGACAGTCGAACTCTTAGGTGACGTCCTCGGCGACGGTGCCGACGAGAGCAGACAACGAAGGCCCGAGACGGGCTGCACAGCTCCTGGCAGCGGCAGTCGGATCCGAGGCGACGGAGGCCGGATCCAGGGCAGTAGCACCCAGATCGATGCAGCTACGGCCGGATAGGAGGCAGCGACACAGCAACAGGAGGATCCAGGGCGGCGGTGGACAGATCCGGGCGGCGGCCTGGCGCGTCAAGGGAGGCAGTGGATCCGGCCGAATCCGGCTTGGCGGCGGTTGGGAGGAAGCCTGGTGACGCAGAGGCACGCTCATGGGTAGGCCCGGGCGAGCACCAGCGCGGCATGGGCGTGAGCGGCGCCGTCGGCGCAGACGGAGGAGGTTGGAGCCGCCGGCGGCTGGTTCGTGCGCGCGCTGCACGGACGCCGACGCGGCGTGGGCGGGCGCGAGCGCGAGGCCGGAGTCGGTCGGAGAGGGACGGACGAGGTCGGTCGGATCTGGTGGCCGGCGGCAATGGCCGCCCCTGGAAGCAAAGATCGCTCCTCCCGTGGGCAGCAGCAGCGCAACGCGGATTGAGAGCTGTAGAGCTCTAATACCATGTTATGAGTCTGGAATCGATGAATGGCTTGTTGTATTGCACAGTCCTAAAGGGGCAATATATATAGTGAATACATGAAAACCCTAGAACAACAGGAAATAACTCTAATACCTTTAACAATTATATCATAATTTTATTGGGTATTATAGCCATATTAGAATAGAAATTAGTTGTCAAAGTTGCGTTTTGGGGACCGTGCTAATATCCAAAACGACATATTTGTAACCGGAGGGAGTAAACAATTTTCACAAGGAAGCTTAAAATGCAAATAGATGCTCGAGATTATCTTAACTAGGAAGCGTACTGGCTGTCACGATAAAATTTCTTCACAAGGAAGCGATAGATACTCACAAGAAAGCAGGTTCAGAGTCTTTACATTCAGCAAGCGATTCAGTTATTCTCGGCATATTCTATTGCAACAACAAAATCAATTTCACAAATGGAAACACCAACCTCATAGTTCAGGCAAACGCCCTCCCGGAGCGACAACTCAGCTTCCTCGATGTTGCCATTATCAAGGTACTGCTCGACCTCTCCATTCCGGGACGAGTACAAGCTATCTGAGCAATCTTTGGTGATTGTAGAGTCTGATGACCGGATGGTCTCATCTGCCCCCTTCAGCTGCTCCCCAGAGCACAGGCACTCCATTGCCATCCGCCGGGCAAAATTCCTGAATCTCCCCCTCCCTTTTCTACCCTCCATCCTGCTCTACGATATTCGGTCCCATCTCCCCGCGCAATTACCTAACATTTGATAACGCATTCAAGATTACTAAACAAACATTCTGTGATAGATAACCAAAATAATCACATCATAATACAGCCTTTTCACGCTACTATTACGAAGTCATAGGCAAACAATAGATAGCAAATTTGCACCCAATTTAGTAATTGAAGCACATCTCACGGATACTCCACTACGGCATGGACCTAGCGGTTTACCAAGACACGAGGATTTCGCGGTTGCCATATCAAGAAACAAGGATTTAGTGGTTCTTGTGCTTTAGCGATTGAACAGGCCCAGAATAAACAGGAAGAATCTTTCGAGAAAACTTACCCATGAAGAACAAGAACAAGATTCGGCAGCCACGACGGCAGATCGAGATATCTGAACAAAGTTTTCTCCCAAGAACTAGACCCAAGCACCGACCCTACGGATCAAAAATCCCTCCTTTATTCCAAGAACTCCAAGAGAATTTCCGCCACAGAAAGGCCCACCGACAAAGCCTTATCTACCCCTACCTATCGGATTCCCCCAATTGAATGCAATATTTGGACTTTGCAACCTCATATATCATATCCAGAACTTAAAAACGCCGGAAAAGAAAGCATAAGTGTAAATCAAATACCACAAAGAATAAAGCAGAAAAAGTAAAAGAGTGTAAAAGAGCCAATCAACCGAGGCTAAAAAAAGCATCGATTAGTTAAAAGAACTAGCTCACCTTTCCTCCTACTCAAAGGGAACCCAGCTCGCCGCCGACTCCGTCAAGAACTCAGCTAGCCGCCGCTGCAAACCCAGCCTCGCATTCGGACTCCAGCCGGATCCGAGTTCCTCACCGATTACGACGAACCAGGGGTCGAACGGATCGCCGGAGTTCCGAGAAAGCTACAGTTTTGCGCGGCCGGATCGCCCGGCCGTGCTCCAACTAAAAAACGGAGGAGGATTCCCAAATCCAAGAAACGGGAGAGGGCGTTGTTAGAAATCTCTAGTTCTGTACGTTGTTTGAACCATGAGGAGGCGGTTCTTGTGTATTTGGAAGAAGTGGGTGGTGGTAGATGGGAAGAATGGGTCGCAGTCATATACGACTCGTGCTGTAGACTGCGTGAAGTGAACAAGCTTTTTCCACATAAGTGCTCGTCATTCAACTAATTTATGCTTTTGTAATACTGAAATTTTCCTGCATAAGGGGTACTCTTTTGCGAAATGCGAAACGGCGGGTCCCACGGATGAATAGCCCACGCAAACGCATGCATTTATTTTAGATTTTTTTAATTCGTCACATGGGACGGAAGAAATTTTCTCAACTCCGGTGGAAACTTGAGCTGTTTTCTACTGCGAAATTCATGCCCAAACAGAGCCAACCCCAAGACTCCAAGAGGAGGTTGGCAAGCTCTAGTTGGCTGTGCAACCATGCCTTGCAAAGCGATTGCTAGTTTTAAGAGTTTAGATGGTCGTCTCAAAAAAAAAATGGTTCAGATGATGGTGTTTCTTCCCTTTACATTGTCGCGTGCTCGCAATGGGATCGAGGACAGCTGCTGCCTTAAAAAAGCAGCCATGCATGAACTATATGTCATATTTTTTTGACTGATAGCTTTTTGGCTGTCAAATGGATTGTGTTTACAGCTAATGATTGATTATATCGATGATATATACGGTTTTAATTTTGAGAAACCGTTTAAATAAGTGGCTTTTTGAAGCCGTCCTATTTGTTTCAGTTTTTAAAGAAGCCAAAACTAAAAACCAAAATCGTCAAAAGAAACATACCCATATTTTTTTGCATGTTTTCCCCTCTATATGATAGTGCCACTCCTGAGGTAGGGAATAGTTGCTTTGTTGTTCTACTACTGACAGACACCTTGCTCAAAGAAGAGAGGAAAAGATAAAAAGAGACCTAATCCAGTTGCTTGGTTGTCCAAATGGCGTGTCATTTGAGGGAGGTTACGCCAAAAGTGCCCTTAAAGCAGCCAACTGTCGTAAAGGGAAAGAAGAAAAGAAATGAGATACCAGTAGCCTGGCCATGTTCCGTTCTAATGCGGGTCTACTTTTTTTATAGTTTTGACGGTAACTTATAATTTTAAGTTGTTCGTAAGAAAGATTATAAAATAATAGAAACTCATGTACAATTTTTATCGATATAAATAAAGTCGCTATAATATATACTATAATTAACTAGTAGACTCTATCTTAAAAAATACTCTATTTAAAAACTAGTTACTATAAAGTTAAAAATTAAAAGCCAAAAACTGTAAAGATCAGCCTTACATAGCGTGTGCTAGTAGGGTTTGGACTTTGAACAATCAACAAAAAAACAAAGTGATATACTAAACAAAATTAGACAGGGTTCCAATATGAGCTTCCGAGGTAATGCATGATTTATGTATTTGGGGCGCACGAAATTTACACAAAGAGCGTTCTTCTAAATTCGTCGAAATTTCTGTGCTGCAAACAACGCTAATTGTCGAATACTTAAAGTTGTGGCTTCTAACAAAATATAATATAGTGGCTGTTAATTTTTTTGAGTAATAAATTAAAAAAGTAAAAAAAATATTATATCATCACAGACAATACAAATAATACAAAGAAATAAGAAAAAACTAAAAAAACTAAAAAGACGAAATTAAGAAGTTAGAAGCTAAAAAACGTTCATACTTACTTGGAATCACAGCAGGCCAACTGACGAGCAGTCCAACAGTGCCACAATTCGACTCCCAAAACTATACATTAGATGGAGTTATTTGTAGATTTTTTTTCAAAATTTGATCAGTAACGCTTTCCTTGCTGAGTCTAGCCGGCAGATACATGAGATGAACGACCCCATGAGATGAACGAGAACACAGAACGTTTCTACGTGACGTCATGGTGACGGTAACAGTATCGTCACACGTGCATGGTGCATCCTTCTGCTGGTTATCGGAGGACACGTCGACGGCAGCACAGACCTCTCGTGTGTGGTGCATGCTGTGCACTCGTTAAGATATCGAGTTCGAAAGGAGCCTCATTTGGCTCGGTGCGTGGCTCGAGTCCGCTCACGAGCCGAGCTGCTTAAGCTACTTCATAAGCAAACTAATTATGTTAAATAAGTTATCGTTAGTTATAGTGTTTTTTAGTCAATTATAGTGTTTTTCAACTATAAATCATTCAAAATAAACCATTTTAAGCAGGGTCTAAGTTTTTCAGCTTTCAGGATTTCTAGAACAGACTAAAATGCTGACACTCCATATTAGTATCATACTATGTACTGTACTTGGATCACAAATGGTTAACTGCTAGTCTTTGCATGAAAGACTTACAGACTGAAATACTGACACAACATATCATACTATCATTCATGATCACAAACCATACAGGTTTTTCTAAGATAACAGTATTCCTTATATTATCATGATCACAAACCACACATGTTTTTCTAAGAAAATAGTAAACAGTAATCCTTGTGCAAGAAAGCATTACGTTCTTCTTTTTATTTTGCGAGAAAGTATATGTCGCTCTTGTGCTATGTGTCTTCAGCAATTCGAGTAAGAATTTGCTGTTATACGTGTAGAAAAAGAATTTCCTTAGATTATGTTATAAAACGCCTGCCAAAAATAGACATAAAACAAAACGAAAGATTCGGATTTAACGTAAAAAAACTCTTGCAGGGAAAATCACGAACGCACGAAGGTAAAATCACTGTATAAGCAAATGTTTACACTGAGACTCTTGCTTTTACTATAGAGTATATGGGTATATTTATAGTGATTGCAAAAGGATTTCAAGTAAAAGCAGAATTCCGTGTTAGAAATGAAAACAAATCGAATAGAATTTGGATCACACTAACAATTTTCACCTTGAAACGAATTCACTCCTGTAGCCGAATATCAAATCTTCTCAAAGTAAATCTTTATCACCAAACCTTGTGCCTCAAAGTCCACCAGCCTAATCAATGAGTAAGATTGGATCAGTCTTCTTCATATGTTTTCTCCTGTAGTGCTAGATAACTATAGTGAAGAACTTATCTCATAGACTTTTTACATGCTTCCCTTGGAACACACAACTAGGCAAACAATGCCAATTGAAGAGTAACTTGAATGTGTGATCATCACGTGCATCAAACTGTCAATTGTAAAAGTAATTGAATTTCATGATATGGTTAATCCTGCTTCTGTAGAAGCACATTCGGATGAAAGTAACTCTTGTGCCACCAATAGAGCAGGAATAATCTCTACAATAAATCTCTCATATTGAACTATGACAACAAGAATGTATTGCACTTGCAATACCAAACATTGTACTATTTATGCTGATAATTAACTCCTTACACTTTAAATCCTTTATCTCGAACTCATATTGGAAGCATAACCTTCACTAGTGAATAAGAAATTCCGAAGAATATTATGTTAGCTACCATCAGGGTGTATCAAATGGTGAATCAATGCTGCCTCTCCCACTGGGTCTTCTTCTTCCTCCCGCTTCCCCCTTTTCTTCTCTCCCATGCAAGCACTGTTGCCTCGGCCGTTGGCCGCTCCTGCCTTCCCTGCCACCTCCTCCCACGTGTGTCGGTTGCCTCCTTCTCCTCTTCTTCTCCCACACACCACGCGCCCACCTCCTTCCTTCTCTCACCCACCCATTCTTATCTCTCCACAACCGCTGCTTCGCACCCGTTGCTGCCCTATTTTCTATCCGAGAATCCGGCGGCCTCCCTCTCCCCAGAGCCTATAAAAGCTAGCCCCTAGCACTACCCTCTGCCACACCGCTCATCCCTACCTCTCTTCTTCCCTCCTGTGTGCCCCGGAGCCCCTGCATCGTCACTCCCCCTTCGCTGAGCATCAACGAGCCTATGGTGAGCAATCGTCACTGCCTCGATCAGCCCCAAGGCTCACCGTCCCTATCTTTGGCTTCACCGCATCGAGGCGAACCTTAGCCACCCCATCCCCAACCTTGAGAAATGCCAGAGTGTTGTCATGCTAGAGCCGGTGCACCGACCACCGTCGTTGAACACCGCCGGCCACCTCCAAGCTTCCTCGAGTCCTACGCCAAGGTGAATTGGATTCCCCAACACGCCCTCCCCTCTTTCACCCCTCACCGACTGAAACCGCCCCTAGGAACACTGGCGACCCTCGGGTCTTGCACACCACCCGGTCGACGCTACTACCTCAGCACACTCATCCACATGGCACACCACCTTTGCATAATCTTGCCACACTAGCACATCCAGCCCCGTCGGTGGCCACATCATCTCTCGACCCATGTGGAAGCCAAGTTGCATGCCACATCATGGCATAGGTCCACGTGGAGCCATGTAGCATACCACTTCAGTGCACAACCCCTCCCCGTACCACGTCATCGACCACGTCAACACCACCTAGCACCATGTCAGCAAAAATTGCCCAATCAACTACCACGTGTAATGCTGACATCGTAATCCTGAATTTTATTTAAGAAAATAATTCATTCAAAAATCTAAATTCAATGCTAATGTCATAATTCACTTTCCTTTTAGAAAAATAATTCCAAAATTTTGGATTTATCCTTTTCTTTAGATTTAAAACTTCCAGGAGCTCGTTCTCCTTCATCCTAGCTT
Organism: Dendrocalamus sinicus; assembly: GCA_036346575.1. Taxonomy (NCBI): domain Eukaryota; kingdom Viridiplantae; phylum Streptophyta; class Magnoliopsida; order Poales; family Poaceae; genus Dendrocalamus; species Dendrocalamus sinicus. The sequence continues at coordinate 16,151,992 of CM070670.1, forward strand.
TGACTGAATCAATTCAAATTTCTAAATTCATAAAAAAATTCCAATCTATCCATTTCAACCCTCCTTTTGAAATTTTTGGAGTTTTTCTAATTGATTTGAATTTTATTTTCACATGTAGACTATGACGATTCCAAGGAATTCTTCTGCAATGATTCGCACTAATTTGCAGAGCAAGACAAGCTACACACCTTAACCATGTTAATCCCTGATTATAAATAAAATCATGTCATTTTAAATTATTGTACATGCATATTTTTATTCAACATATTTCGATTCAGTTTTAAACTTACTTATTGCCTATTTGTTATGACACCTTTGACATTGTAAATCCTTATAGCTTGTCACCCTAAAATAAAACTCTGGTTAGTACACTAGAATTAGTTGAAACATTTTTGTAGAACTGTTTAGCTATGCTTAGAGATAATTCTAGGTTTGGGATACCTTTTCACATAAAATGGTGAGCTTTTAAAATATATTCTTGATGTCGATGAGTCAAGAAAGTCTATGAAATGTTTCAAAACAAAATATAAAACTTGATTTGGACTTAGGTAAATGGTTAGGTGGTGGGTGCTTGCTAGTAGGGCTATAAATGAGCTGAGCTCGAGCAAGCTTGACCTGGTAAGTTTGAGCTCGGTAGAAGCTCGAGCCATGCTCAAGTGAGCTTGAGATTGACATCGAGTTTTAATCTAGGCTCAAGCTCGGCTCGGACAAAGCTCGAGCTTAGCTCGTGTAGGCTCAGGTACATAACACAACCACCCCACAGTCATTATCACAGAAGCACAAAGCATAACGAGTAAAGGAGGGCAGTAGAGGAGGAAAGGAGTAGGGAGGAGAGGGAGTATCGAGGGTTGGTGTTGGCAGTTAGGGGATTCGAGTGAATAGCGGGAGGAGGAGGTGCCAGATGGCTGAGCCAGTTGTAGGCGCAGGGGAGGCGAGCAGACTGAAGCCAGGCTGGAGGGGTGGCGGCCTGGGGTCGGGCCGAACCGCCGAAGGGTGGCATAAGGAAGCTGTAGTCAGAGCCCGAAGGAGCCGTGGCCGAGCTGCAGCCTACAGGGGGCACGGCCAGCCATGGATCTAGCTGAATCCAAGTAAGGGGAGTCGGAGGGGAGGCCGAGCCAGAGACATCGCAACTGAGCCAGGCATAGCCAAACCAGGGCGACGCACCGGAGGCTGGGAAGCACGGGGGTGAGCTGGAGCTGGAGGCAGTGGAGGGGTGGCTGAGGCGACGCGCAGAGTAGGGGTGGCGCAAAGGAGAGGCAGGCGGAGGAGTTGGGCAGTGGCCAAGGCGAAGCCATGCGAGTGCACCGAGCAGGCAACACCGGAAGGCTGGTAGCCGGGCCAAGGGAGCGACGGGGCCGACGCCAATAAGAAGTGGGGACTGGGGATTCGGCATTTTGGCTGGTGAAACGAAGAACGGGAGAAGGAAGAAGTGAAATGGGCAAAAGAAGAAGAAAAGAAGAGTTAAATAGAGAGACAGAGAGAAGAGATGGACAGATTGGGGAGTCGTTGAGTCGGGAGCTATGGCCCATGGGCTATAAAAAAACTCGAGGCTCACGAGCTATTCAAGATCTACTTGTTATTTGGTAACACAGTGTTGATGCCAGACACAAGGGGTATGTGGGAAGTGCCTAAGTCAATTAAGAACTAGTTTGTGAGCTACTGCTATAAAGCCCTATTGTACTATTACAAGGGTGGTATGGGATAGTCTTGGCTAAGTAATTTGCTAGTTCCAACTTGAGTCTCGCTACAGGTTGAATGTGAGCGCAGCATAAGCCATGAGAAATCTCACACGGCACAAGAGATGCCCCAATATGGTGGATTCCTTGTTAGAGTGAAACCTTAGTAGAGGCGTGGCCAGGTTGACGGCTTCACATTGTAAATGCCTTGTCATGATCTCTTAGTCACGCACCTTCAAAAGTGTGTCAAATGGACATTATAAGTTGATCATGTCTTATGGGTAAAGTTGTACCATCTCTGTAGAGTGTATAAAATATCCTGGATAGCCATGCCCACGGTCATGGGCAAGCTGAGCAAAAATTTTTATGGATTAGACTTTATTTTTAAAATGGTTTATAAAATAATTTTAGATGGATGGAATTCATATGAGATCTTTTTAGAGAAAGATGGTTTAGGTGGGATGTCTGTGGTTAGGTTAGTATAGGGGATGGACCTTCACTAACGATATTAATTTACTTAAACTACCGTCTTTATTTACTATATTAAATTCAATAATTTTATATCTATTTACTATATTTCTTAAATGTTGCTTTGTGCTGAATTAACCCTATATGCTTTCACTTGTTAGCCTTGCATTATTATTGCATTTTTCGTGTAACTTGCGGAGTACAACTTTGTACTCACCCTTGCTATCTCTACTCAGAGATGGGCTGCTTCGACTTCAGTCAGGACAAGGATGCATACGCTGCGTCTTACTGTCGTTTGCCTATGGGCAGGCTTGTTGGGCTTCTTTCGCTTCAGCTTTTTCTTCCGTTGTTTATATTTAAATTTAGCCTATGTGCCATAGATGTAAACTTTGGCTATCATGCCCTTGTTTAGTTAATGAATAAATATCATTATGGTTGATATTTATCCTCGTTGTCCATTGTGTGCTCTAGTTGATCTTAGACTAGTACGATTTATACAGAGAATTCGGGAGTCATTGCTCTAGGGTTCGACAATACTACCACCTGCTATGATTGGCCGGTCTGACCGAGGTCTCTGGTATGATTGAGCTTTATATGGATGTTGTTTTTTAGAGAGCATACTTTTGAGCTCGTCTCATCACTTTAGGTTGATATGACCGCACCTTTTGTAACGGCTAGTTTTGAACGTTACTGCTAAAGTTTATAGTTGTTGGCACCATAGCATAGTACTATTGCCATGTAAACTATGGTACTACTGCTCCTGTTGATTTTTGCTGATTTCATCTCCAACGGCTAGTCTTTGTATTGGGGAGTATAAATAGCTCCTTGACCATTTGTTAGATAATTCTTTGGCACTCAATTTCATTCTCTTGAGCTAGTATAAATTTCTCTTCTTAATTGTGCATGTATTGCACCTTATAAGTAAGGAGAATGATCTCTAGTTGCATGTGTTGCATCTAGAGGTGGATTGAGTATTCACTTGAGTTTGTGCAAGTGTCACACTTGGTTAGAGTTAAGCAAGAGATTTGACTTGTTACTCTTAGAGGTTGTTAACTCCTAGACGACATAGAAACATCGTGGTTCAGTGATCTTCTCAAGAAGTTTGTGAGAGGGCCCAACATGTTGTAAAGGTTGAAACTCACCTATCTAGAGTGGGAAAGAGCTACCACTAGTGGAATTAAGGTATTTGGCTTAATTGGAAGAGCCGGTCTAATTTGTTTGGGCTAAAAAGACTGGCAAGTTTTCAAACACCATGGTAGAAAGAGACCATATCAATTACGGTTTGCTTTCTTGTACTCAATTTACATTTTTGTAATTTACATTTCTAGAATTGAATGCTCGCTTGTCACTATGGATTACAAACCTTGACATAGGGTTAGGTTGTTGGTGTACTTAATGAGACTGTTGATTTATGTCTTAATTGTGCAAAACCACATTGATTTACTCTTTTGCATATAAACTCAGTTTTAACCAAAGAGAATTTTAAAAACACCTACTCACCCCCTCTAATCGGCCCGCTCAACCTTACACCGTAGTAGATGATGGATCATCGAATAATCGTCGTTGATTAAACCCGTATGGATGGTGCCAATAATAGGCACAACGGGTTGAATTTCAATGAACTCCACCTCCAATAAAAAACATATAGAGCTGATGACACAACTTCTTCATGGAAGATGACGATCGACTAAGGCATAAGATCATCAATAGAGATGGCGTAGGACAAAGCCATAGCATGGCGTCAGGCAATGCAGACGATGATAATGATGAACCTAGCGCTGGAACAATCACTGAGGTAAAGGATGGATCAACGTTTTGTATAGAGTCGAGTCAAGGAATTGAGTTAGGCGAGTAGCGCCTCATGTGTGCATGTGAGTAATGCAGGACAAAAGATTTCCATGCGGTCGTAGGCTTGACGCGACCTTTTTTGTTTGTTTGCTTCAAATGGGCAGCAAATAAGGCTTCCAATTTGAAGTGTCTCTTTCTCTCTCTCTCTGCGCTGTAATCTGAAAACCTAAATGTCTTCGGCTAGAATTCCGAGTCCACATATTTGAAGCTTGTGCACGCCTAGCTGCGCTCAGAGTGGACTTGTGACGTGCGCCTCTAACTTCCATCGCCGCATTGCAGGAATCGCCTCAGACTAGGGGTGAAAACAGGTCGAATTCGGTCGGATATTGCTTATTCCATATCCTATCCCATATTTTTCTCGGATTCGGAGTCGAATACGAATAGTGCCGGATACGAATACGAATCCGGATAGTATCGATCACAGATACGGAACGAATACGGAGCGGATGCGAATACGATAACGAATATCTCGTCGGATATTACGTAGGAGTCTCTGGATATTACGTAGGACATATTCTCTTTCCTCACCTTCTTTTTTCTCCACATACAAATTTGTTGACGTAGTATAGCTAAGAGATAGCTAAAGTGATGATACTATTATAGATGTCTTAGACATAAGGAATTCAAGATCTACAAAACCGAACTGATGTTTCGACCCTAACTACATTGCAAATCTACCATGCGTGTCAAAATTAGAAGCCCTCAGATCAGTTGAGTAATTCGGTTGAGCGCTTCGTGTTTGTATGTTGTTTTAGTTGGTATTTTCAATTTTGATAAGGTCAGCTCTATAATTCTGAAACCAGATAGACACTCGAGCAGTATATAAGCGCAATGGTGGATCAAAATCATATATTTAGATAATATCTTAAAAGAAAGGCAAACATGGATCCGGCGGACTCCACCGCTCCACGGCTCTAGCTCATCGTCCGACAATCTGGCATAGGGCTGCCCAACTAGTCAAATAGAAAAGCTCAACCAGAGTTTTAAGTGCAGTTTACTATAGTTAAGAAATCAATTTAAATAGTTCTCGAACATTTAGTAACTAATTGGAATACACGCACCAATAATAGACTATCTCTATTTACAAAATGGTTAATTGTAACATATATGGGGGTGGTTATCTCATCAAATTCTCAAGGCAGTTGGTGAAGGCAGCAATGTTAGAATTAGAATCACATGTAGTAGTAATTTGCTTACATAAAATAAAATCACAATGGAGGTGAGCTATGTTGTAAAAATTATAAATATATGTTAGAATATGTTGATTTGATTGATCTTCTTCTCTAGCAGTCCAATTAGAATATGTTGATTTGATTGATCTTCTTCTCCAGCAGTCCAACCCTAATATTTCTTAAGAAAGAATAAGAAAAGACACATTATATCACAAGTGCAAAAATGAAGAACAAGAAAAGACACCTCATATCACAAGTGCAAAAATAAACTTGGCCTAAATCATAACATATCTTAATCACTTTTTTCAGTCATTGGATTAAGATCCAACCATCCACATCTTTCTCCTCATCTCATACACACACACACATTGCTTTACATCTCCAAAATCTAATTTAATCTTCAAATTTGGCATTCTAAGGACTGCTCTATATAGATGTACATGTCACAACGGATATGTAGGATCTTTTCACGATGAAATCAGAATTTATGAGAGCTAGAACAGAAGAAATCAAAATAAACAAAAACACAAGGACTAAATCGTAAAATATCAAAAACCCTAACCCCAAATCCTTCGCGCCCGCCGCCCGATTCATTTTTCCCGCCCCATTCCCGCCTTCCCGCCCCGCCTTCCCCGCACGCCCCCCTCCTCCCCGCCGCCCCTTCTCCTCCGCCGCACCTCCTCCCGGCCGCCCCTCCTCGCTCCTCCTCCGCCGCCTCCTTCTTCGGCCGCCCCGCTTCCCCGCCCTCCTCCTCCTCTGCCGCCCCTCCTTCCCGGTCGTCCCCTTCTCCCAGCACCCCCTCCTTCCCGCCACCCCACTCTCCCAGTCGCCTCCTCCTCCTCCGCCCCCTCCTTCCCAGCCGCCTCCTCCGCCGCCCCTTCCCGGCCGCCCCTTCTCCTTGGCACCTCTCCTCCCCTCGCCCCTCCTTCCCCCGCCCCCTCCTCCCACGGCTCGGCGACGGTGCGGCGACCTCGACTACTCCGAGAGCGAGCCACCAGCGGCGGATGGTCGGGCGGCGATTGGAGCGCCGGCGACGAGTTCGTCATCACGCGGGATGCTACCCTCGGCTCCGGCTGCACTGCTCCTCTTCCTGCGGCGGTGCGGCCGTCGTCCACTCGTCCGAGCTCCGGTGACCGGTGTGCCTCCTTCCCCTCTACTCTCTCTCTCTGGTCTCTGCTCTGTGATGGTTGATAGGTTGTCGGGATTGGGGAATTTGGGGTTGGCCGGCCGTGGCCCGTGAGAGATGTCGAGGGGGGACTGGGGGAGGCGAGGTAGAGCCGTAGAGGCTGAGGCGGCCGGTTGCTGGCGCCGGTGTGCCTCCTGTGCCCGCGCGTGCTCGTCGGAGTTGGAGCGAGGACGGTGGAGAAGTGATGGGCTTGGCGCTGCTTGCAGTTGGGCCAGATATCCGAAAAATATATCCGGGTATTATCCGAAAAATCCCGGATAGTATCCGTATCCGCCGGATAGTTCTTTTCCAAATCCGAATCCGTATCCGAAATCAACTATCCGAATCCGATAATTATCCGATATAACTATCCGAATTCGATCCGACTCGGATTCGGCGGTCGGTCGGTTGGGAAATATCCGATCCATTTTCACCCCTACCTCGGACTGTGTCGTCCGACGCAAGCACCGAGCAGATTGATGTTGCACTAGTTTGGCTAAATACGATGACAATTTTTGTTTGGTAACGACAACAACTCGTGGAAGCTTTGACATTGCAAGTTGATGCCGCCGTGGTTTTATTGATATTATATCGACGCGGCTGCCGATGCCTCATCATGCCGCTCTTTAGAGGCGGAGCCATATCCTGGACAGGGTAGATCTTAGTTTGAGATATAGAAAAATATCTAATGTACAGATTGAATAAATTCAGTCCAATCTAGATAACATTTTCATGATCCAGCTCAGATAGTCTAGATCACTCTACCACTAAGCCCGGGGCGTAATCAAATCCTGGCTCCGCCACTGCCGCACTTGGTGCCTCTCTTGAAGCTGCACAATGGCCGCCCCTCCAAGTTGCTCCGATGCCGCTCTCCACTGGCACGCGATGGCCGTTCTAGTGACATCACGCGATGGCCGTGGCTAGGATCTTGAATCCTAAGCTCTGATACTATTTGTTATAAAACACACATCAAAAATAAACAATTAAAAGAATGGGAAACCCAGATTTAACATAAAATTTTCTTGTAGAAAAAATGACGGAGGCACGAAAATGAAATCATTGTATGCGCAAACTTTACAACGAAGCTTTTGCTTTTGCTTTTTCTATAGGCTACAATAGTACATTTACAGTGATTAAAAAAAGACTTTGGATAGAAGTAAAAATAGAATTTAGATCACTATTTAACAGATTCAAAACAGATAACTTTTGAGCCATTGCTGTATTGAAAGTACTAAATAAAACTGTAGGTTATAAGAACCGCCGATGCCAAACTAAGCTATATTTCCTCTTATCTTGGTAGCGAGTGACTCACTTCAACAGAAGAAGTACTTCTGCTTTTAGCAGGTACAATATGCTTTGCTACTCTTCGGTCACATTAGCTCATCGTTACTCAATGCCTTTTTACTGTGGACTTGCCGTACTAATCTATTTCTCTTCTCATCGTACCACCTGGTAAAAGTTGCAACTACAAGCAGCAGATGCACTTAGCAAAACTCTCATCACAAAAAAAAAACACCAATAATTCTCCCCTACGCCATTCTCGGTCCTCGAGGAGGAGGAATTCACATCCTTCCGTGCCCAAAGTGTCCATCCTGTGATGATTGATCTCTGTACACATACACCAAGCACTACATAAACTTTACTAGTCCCAGGTGTGATTATTGATAAGTTAAAGCCACTTTTGGCATGTTTTAATATCATATTTATAAAAATAGCTATATATACATCGTATTAACAAAAATATCGTTTATACCGACCGGTGGGCGAGCGGCAGAGTGGAGCAGATGGCGTGTAGCACCTGTCATCCTGTGAGCAGATGGCAGGTGCCTGCCACCTACCCACTAGACGGTAGGCGCCTGCCATCCCATGGGCGCCGGCCCACGGGACGACAGGTAATTAAGCCGGCTTAATTACCTACCTAATTCGTAATTTATAATTTTTTAAATTTCTAAATATAGCAAATGAGCTAAAAAAATTATGATATTTTTTGTGCAGCTTTCGGAGGTATCGTGGTATATTGTGTAATTATTTTGCAATTTTTAGGCCATTTGTTATCTCTAAAAATTCCTGAAACGGCGCATAATTAATCAGATGATTAAGCAGTTATACGCCACTTTAAGAATTTCTAGAGGTAGCAAATGATCGTGAAAAATCACGAAAGTTTTTGTGGAGCTTTCGTATATAGTGTGCTACGCTGTGTAATTTTTATGTAATTTTTTGCACCACTTTACTACCTCTAAAAATTATTCAAGTAGAGTATAAATAAATAGGTACTTAAGAACTAACTAATGGCCGGGCCTAATAACCTGCCACCCGACCACTGTACGGCAGGCCAGGCACAAATGACCAAAAATATTAAATAAAAGAGTACGGCCTTATAGCCAAATCTTACATCAAGATCATTGATAACACAAATAAACGAAATAACAACGGAAACAAGCTGATAAATAGCGAAGCCCGACAGCCTGCCCACAGGCAGATGACTGTAAGACACGACCTACTCGTCCAGGTCATCACCGTAGTTGAAGTTGTCCTCCTCTGAGATGAGATAGCAAGGTGAGTACAAATTTGTACTCCGCAAGTCACATGAAATATGCAACATAATGATAAAGGCAACAAAGGAAGGCATATAGAGTTATTTGAGCACAAAACAACATTTAAACAAATATAGTAAATAGATTAAAAATGTTGAATTTAATACAGTAAGTAAAAAACAACAATTGTAAATGAAATTAGTACCGTTAGTGCAGGCTCCGACCAAACACTAACCTAACCATAGGCATCCCACCCGGATCATCTTTTCCAAAAGATCTCGCATGGATCCATCTACACGCTTCCAATCACTCGTGGATTCCAACCATCCACAAGGTTTTTATAAACCATTTTGAAAATCAAAGTCTAATTTGTGAAAAACTTTTACTCAGCATGCCCATGACCGTGAGCATGGCTATCCAGGATAGATTATATACTCTGCAGAGGTTGTACAGCTTTACCCACAAGAGATGATCATCCCATATTGCCGCTGGATTAACTCACTTCCTTAGGTGTGCGGCGAGAAGATCATGACAAGATCTTTACAATACAAAGCCTTCAACCTGGCCAAGCCAACTCTAAGATTTCACTCTAGTAAGCAATCCACCAGACCGGGACTCCCTCTTGAGCCGAGTGAGACTTCTCATGGTATACGCCACGCTCACTTTCAACCTACAACATGACTCAGGTTGGGACCCGCAAATTAATCAGTCAAGATGTCTCATACCAGCCTTGTGGTAGTACGATAGGGCTTTGCAATAGTAACTCAAACCGGTCCTTAATTGACTTAGGCCCAAACAACATACCCCTCGTGCTCGACAATCAACACTGTGTCTCCGAACAACAATGCATGCTTGCACCCACCACCTAACCTTTAGCCTAAGTCTAAGCTAGATTTTTCATTTTATTTTGAAATATTCCATAATCCTTCTTGACTCACCGAAGTCAAGAATACATTTAAAAGCTCATCATTTTATGTAAAAAGGTTATCCCAACCTAAAGTTATTTCTATGCATGTCTAAACATTTGTTACAAAAAATCTCTAGCCATACTAGTGTACTAGCCAGAGTGTTATTCTAGGGTGACAAGGTATCGAGGGATTCAAGGTCAACAGAGGAATTAACAAGTAGGCAATAGCTAAATTTAAAACTGAATTAAATTACATTGAATAAAATTAGGCATACAATATAATTTAAATCAACATAATTTTATTTTCAAATTGGGTTTAATATGATCAAGGGGTGTGACTTGACTTGCTCTGCGGTTTGGTGTGAATCGTTGTCGTAGAATTCTCCCGAATCGTCATAGTCTACACGTGAAAATAACCCACAAAATTCAAATAAATTCCAAATAAACAAAATGAGGGAAAAAATGGATAGATTGTCATTTTTGATGAATTTAGGAATTTAAACGGGTTCAATTGGAGTTAGGACGAAGGAGAATGGGCTTTCGGAAGTTTAAAATCAGAAAAAGAATAAATTGAATTTTCTAGAATTATTTTTCTAAAGGAAATTAGAATTATGACGTCAGCAAGGAATTTCTTCAGCCGAATTATTTTTCTACTGAAAAATCGGATTTATGACGTCAACCCTATTGACCGAGACTGACTAGTGGGCCCGGCTCACGTGGACCAAGTCCATGGACCACAGGATTGGCTGAGGTGGCAAGGGGGTGATATGGTGCTGACATGCAGGTGACTAGGCAAATTTGCTGACGTGGAAGCCAGGTGGCGCTAACGTGCCTACCACATGGGTCGAGGGGTCTCGGGTGCTGACATGGTAGTACACGTGGCTACCACGTGGGCTTGAGTACTGATGTGGCAAGACACGTGTCTACCATGTGGGATGAGGAGGAGGCGTGGCTGCTGACTGGGCTGGCGGTGCTAGATGGCATCCGCATGGTCGAGGTGGCACGCCACTGGGCGCCATGTGGCGTCCACGCAGCTGCCACACTGGCACCGGTGGTGATGTGGCTGCGCCAGCCGAGGCGACGCTTGGGACCCGAGGGTTGCCGACGAACGGCGGCACGGCAGCGGTCAGCGAGGGTCGCAACAGACAGAGGAGAGGGAGGGGTTCCATTTACCCTGGGCTCGGGGCTCAGCGGCGAACGAAGGCGGTTGGCGACGGTGGCGCTCGGTCGACGGCGGCGAAGAGGCTCGACTGAGGGGTGAGATAGGTCGGTGGTGGTGTGATGGTCCCGAAGGCGGCATCGGCAGCGTGTAGGGGTGGCCGAAACGACGAAGGGAGCTCGCCAGAGTCGGTGGCGACACTCGGAGAGAGGAAACACGGCGCCGGGGCGATGGGGAGCCCGAGAGAGGGAGTGGAGGTGGGGACGGGGTGAAGTGAGGTGGTGGTGGTTACGGCGGATAAGGCCGAGTAGGGAGTGGGGGAGGTAGGCAACGGGCACAGGGAGTGCGGTGCATGAAGGAGGTAGTGGGGGCGGTGCACGCGCGGGGAAAACGTGACCAGGAAGGGTGGAGCGGTGCAACAGCCGTGGCGGCGGCGCCTGAGCAGGGAAGACGGGGGAGGTTAGGGATGACAGGTGGGGCCAGGGTGTCAGCGAGACCGAGAGAGGGGAGGGGGCACAGTGGGGATTTTGGGCTAGTGCGCGATGGGGTGATCTGGGCCGGCCACCAGTCGGCCTAGGAGGGGGAGCGGGTTGAGGCGGGCGGCGACGTGGGGGGATCTGGGCCGTCCACACGTCGCTCAGAGGGGAGGCGGAAGATTTTAAATTTTAAATTTTTATTTTTTGACTTTACAGAAATCCCGAGAAAGAATAATAATACTTAGCAAATGGTAGAAAAATCCAAATAAATCCCAGCAAATCCCTAAAATTCTAACAAAATGCAAGGAACCCAAATAAAATTAAATAAACTCATTTTGACCACAATTTCTCCCAAACTTTGATAGCTTTTAATCTAAGCACAAAAGAAAAGGAGAATTTAAATTTCAGAAAAATAAAGCTAAATAAAATTTTGAAATTTTGGGATGTCACTAATAGATTTCTCCCACGCTCATCAGAGTACTGATCGGGCACATCACTAGAGGTCTCATCACCATTCCCATGAGACGAGGGAGAGTGTGATCGTTGGGGAGCATCCTCAGGCCTTCCTCTGAGAGGGTGATGATAATCTAAGGGCAGGACGAAGACCTCCTATCTAGAATCTCCACTTTTGAGGGATGCCCCCTCATCTAAAGAATCATCGAGCAAGATTGTCTCGCGGCCTGGAGTAAAACCTGCTAGGTATGGGAAGTCTGGGTTATAACCATCCCTAGCCTGGTTTGTTCCCTATGAGAATGCAGATGAACACGAAGTGTGCCTGCACATTGCCTTTGCTGGGCCATCTGGAGAGTCACCACTAGCAATTGGTGATGTGCTCCCCGGTCGACAAAGTCTGGGGCTCTCCGAATCTGCACGGGGCGACGCCATAGGACTCGAACGCTTGGGAATAGACTCATCGTCTCATTGCAAGTCCTCATCATAGTCGGATTGACCCTTGCTACTTGGGGGAGATGAGTCCTCCATTAAACGTACTGCTATGGGGCACTTTGATCCCTCACTAACCTTTCTGGTGGCGTCGTCTCTGGGATCACAGGATGAATCTCCAGGAAGACATCCACCGACGGAAGCAAGCATGGTCTGCTCATAGTCGTAACATGCCTCCATGTCGATACTCGTGTAGTCGGCCAAGTCAAACCAGTTATCCTCATTCCATTCATCTGCCATTAGGACATCAAGAGGGAAAAGAGAAACTTGCCGACAAGGAAATTACCAGAGTCTTGGACGAAGATTTCCCCATGAACGATGCTAACTGTCGATGTTTTAATGTCGATCTTATGTATGATTTGTTTAGATTCGGAAAAACTCTTAGAAAGTTGGGCCTTCTTCTAAGAGAATAATAACCCTACGTCCTATATGATCACTAATCACCAGAAAAGGATTACAACTGAGAGTAATGTGAATGCCTAGCACTATCTCCTCCTTCGATCCGAATGCCTCTCGCTTCTTCTCTCTTTCACGTTAACCTTTATATAGCCATCGAAGTAATGATAGTTGTCTTGCACTAGAGGACACCTCAATGCTTCGGATGATCGTGTGCGGTTATTGGATAAATGTACATTTTAACTGCCTTATCAGATGAACCCACAATGTAGTTGTTAATCGTAGACAAGTTAGTCAGAGATAGGTTGGTCGCAGGAAGGTCCACGACCATAAGGTAGTCACAAGACAACTTACGACTATGTGGTCATAGAAGGATTACGACCATATAGAGTAGTCACAGTAAGATTTACAACAATGTAGTCATAGAAGGATTTACGACTATATGGAGTAATCGCAATAAGATTTACAACTATTTGGTCATAGAAGGACTTACGACCAAGGAGGTAGTCGCAGTAAGACTTATGACTATTTGGTCGTAGAAGGACTTACGACCAAGAGATAGTTGTAGTAAGCCTTATGACTATATGGTCGTAGAAGAAATTACGACCGTATGGTCATAGAAGAGCTTACAACTATCCTACTATATTTACCTCTTATCGATAAGAAGTATATTCAAAGAATATAATGATGTAATAATTTAAGAATTATTCTATTCTCGTCAGAGCTCATTACAAGAATTACTTGTTTTTCAAAATTGCAACACGAATATACAACTCGTTCTTTCAACAAGTGGTATATTCAAAATTCTATCTTTCATTCATGTTGGTTGGGTTGTCATCAATTACGAAAAAGGGAGAGATTGAAACCATCTAGGCCCCTATAAGTTATTTTGATAATTAATAACAAAATATAAATATGGGACTAACGCATTTATTGAGTGTTTAAAAGGCTTAGCTTCGGTGACGAATATGACAACTAGGAGGGGCATGCTATGGCTTAACATGAAGATCAATATAGTCCATGAGGTCCAGCAATTTCTCTACATTATCACTGAGCAGATGCACAAGACAAAAAAAAAGAAGCAAAATGCGCTATGCTTTCTTGTACCTTTTCTTCTCATGAACAGAGAATGTAAAAGAAAGAAAGAAAAGTAATTTGGGTTGTAGTTCAGAGCTGATTGCTTCATTCAGTTAGACCCAGAAGGTCAGAACCATGTATTAATTTCTGTCTTGATTGCAATGTACACTGTACAGCACCTATCAGCTCCTAGTCCATTCGAAGCTTCACAAGTGCTATAAAAATCATTTAACACCTGACCAAATGGTCAGATGAAATCATCCTTTAGTTAAGTCGAAGTGAGGGGGTGCGGGGGCTCTGCATGTGGTGGTGATCAATTTAGCGATGGCTAATAAATTTTTTTTTGCTGTAGCTAACTTATTTTGTATTGTAACTAATGATGGCTTATTTGACATAATTAAATTTTAAAAATTTTAAATAGAAAAAACAAGTTAGTCTATCACAGAAAATGCGAAAGAATACGGAAAAAAGAAAAGGCAAAACAGCTCCAAAAAGCCAAAAAATCAGAAAAAACAAAATAAAGGAATAGTAAATTAAAAACTAGAAGCCAGAGGGTCTGTTCTTTTCAGCTTCTAAAAGGTGCTTTTGGTTTTTTTCTACAGTAATTAACTCTCAAACGGAGTGTCTTTTCAAGATAAGGTTTTGTAGGGCCCAGATATTACATTTAGTTTAAATCCAGTTAAATCCAAACACTTTAAACACCCGATTTAATTTAAATCTTACATTTAGTATGTTTTGAGAGTAGAAGGATGATACAGGTTAGTGAGTGGTAAGCATAGCGGTAGCTGGATTTGAGTAGGAGGGCGAGTTGTCGGAATACTTTACCGTGAGGGAAAATTTTAGGATAATAAGAGATCAAAAGCGAGGAAGTATCTGCAGGAATTATTTACTTTGGAAAAGAAGTGGCCAAACATAGCCGATTGGAGAAAGGCGAGGTTCGATCTTTTATCTGATGACTTGCTCTTAATTGATTTACATTTATTAAGGAAGTTCCATGAGTCGGGCAAGACTTAGGGACAGATAAAAGAGAGTAACGAGGGTAGTATAAAGAAACATGATTTTATGATTTTAGGACACGGATACGTAAGATGAGTATAATCGTATATGTGGTGTAACTTTGATATTTCGTGTGGCAATATTTATCTGAGATTGCAACGGCCAGTCAAAGAATCATTTGTTTTTAATAACTTAATTGGTATACGAAATCTAATTGCCTAACCAATTATTATTATTATTATTATTATTATTATTATTATTATTATTATTATTATTATTATTATTATTATTAGCATGATTTTATTAATGGCATATTACTTTCTTGATAATAGGAAAAAGAGTTCATGCCATGAGCTTACTTTGGTTAACCTTCTGCTTGAGGGTTAAAGTACAAATCTTGATGGGCATAAAATTAAATTAACCAAAGTTAAGTTTCTAATTTGGTTTTATACATCTTTTCATCATGAACTCTTAAGTAAATTTCTCATTTTTATTTATAACCCCTAGTTCACAGATTTACTCCTTTGATCATCTGCAAAATCTTGTTTTGCAAATTAGCCATTCACCACAGAGGGACATGCAGGCAAAAGCTCTTTGGCTGGCTGGGCCCACAAGTCATACACAGAGAGGGAGACAATGATGCCTTTGGCTAGGAATAGAACAGAGCAGAGGGGCAACCGCGAAACAGAGGAGGTGCGGTAGCTATGGCCGTGCGGCGTCACCGGCGAGGAGCAGCTGGGGAGGCGGCGGCGACCGGCCAAAACGGGACCCCCCCCCCCAACGGCGAGGAGGCTCCGGGATGCGGCAGCTTCGGCCGGGGTGGCGTCGAGGCGAGCAGGCGGTGGGATTAGGCGGCCGGCGGTGAGGGAGGAAGGGGCGTCGGCGGCCGGAAGGAAGAGGGAGCGAAATAAGGTGAGCACGAGCAAGAGTGAGCCATGGGGAACCTTACCATGCCGTCCATGGTGGCGGGGAGGCGACGAGGAGAGCCAGCATCGGGAGCCGTGGGCGGCGCGGGGAGGCTCACCGTGGCGGGAGGGTTCGGGTGGTGGAGAGCGCCGGCCGATGGTTGGAGGAGCCTCGGGGCTCCGGGAAGATGCTCTCGCCGTGAGGAATTGGGGAAGGAAGCCCTGGAGGGCGGCCGGTGGTGATGGAGGCGGTGTTGGCCAGCGGTGGGGAAGATCGGGTAATCCGGTGAACTCGGCGCATGGAAACTCAATTGGCTCTGAGGGAAGGTAGATGGGAGGCAATGGCACGCCGTGACGCCTTCAATTTGGAGAAAGAACCGTCGCGGTGGCCGGAGGGTTGCGGAGGCGCCGGCGGTTGAGAAGCTCTAGGCTCAATTGCTTTCTGCAAGAGGGAGTAGGGAGCTTGGGGGAAGAGTTTGGCGGCTCGGCGGTGCTTATACGCATGCAGACGATGCTAGTGTCGGGACGGTGCCCGTGCAGTCACGTCCGTGAGCGGCGGAAGCAAGCGGCAGTGGCAGAGCAACGGAAGTGACCAGGTAGCTGCGGGAGATCCTGAGGAGGGATTTGGGGCATGATGGCCTGCAGCTAGAGAGCAGAGGGTGTAAATGGCGACGGGACGGCGGTGGGGCCCTGTAGACGCGCGCAGAGGGGCGCTGGGGACCGCTGGTCTGAGGCGTGGCGCGGCGCCGGCCGCAGATGGGCGAACGCGAGCGGGGCTGCGCAGGCCGAGGGCGAGCGGCAGCGGCCTGGGAAAAGCAGCGCGAGCGAGGAAAGGCGTGCGGGGGAGACGGGGAAACAGGGCGGCGGTTAAATTTGGGCGGGTCGGTCGCTTACACGCATGGCCCTTTTTTCAATTATTTATATATTTGTTCATTTGTGGATATTTTTGTTCATACATTTTTATATTTTACTCATCAAACTTAATTAATTTTTCATATTTTTATTTCCTATATTGCTAAGCTCTCCTTTTAACTAATTTATAAACCATGTTTTGATTTCGTAAATAGATTTTTGGAATTACTTTCTCAGGGTTAAATACTATTTAAATTATCTGTATTCATTTATCTAATTATTTATTTTTATGATTGCTATTTTGTGCTCGAGAATTATTTTCTGATATTATTTGGTAAATCTCAAGAAAAACCCAATAAGGATTCGACAAAAATTTCAAATGCCCGTAAGTTGCAGAGAAAAATTTTAAATTCCCCCAAATTTTCAAACATTCAAAATTTAGGATGTTACAGGTTTACAAGTTGATTATAGTACACACTGTATCGACTTCATTTACATCGGCCAAAACTGCACGTAAATTTCTGATACTCCGTAGTATATCTTATAAACAGTCCAAAAGTCATAAACCACAACTAAAAATCATATACCAAAATTGAAAAAAAAAAAAAGCTGAATCTGATACGAGCGGGCCGCCCAATCTGCTACATCCGAAGGTGCCACATGCTAATGTTAAATTCGTCCGTACCATCCATGGCTCCCAAACCTCTGAAGACTAGGAAGTACCAAGAAATTATTGCCTCAGTTTGTACAGAGACAGGTTAAGCCTTTTGTGACTGTAGAACAGCCATTACGTCTGTGTTTGATGCTGCTGTCTGAACAGTAACGACAACCTGATCACTGGGATTTTCTGATGCGTCACAATTGGCGTGTGATGTGTGAAATATTTTTTTTTCCTGCACGCGTTTCATTAAGATGGAAAAGAATACGTTTTTCTAGGGGAGTGTGAAATACTTGTTAGGAAGTGCTTCTATGTTCTACCGAAAACGAAATGATGTGAGTTCTGAAGGAACAAAATGGCGACTGACGGGGCGATTTGCATGGTAGTAACTGCGTGTGTTTTAGGGTTTGTATATCTTAGCTTAGTATTATCTGCTCTAGAAAATCAGAAAATTCGTACTACTTGTTCAGATGAAACAAACCTTAGTGCTGGAATAATTGTTGCACATGTCCAGCAAGAGGTGTTTTGGCATCAATCTTTCATACGACGCTAGGAGTAGGGCAATCATACGACCAACTGGACTGCAAGAACAAAGTACACATTGAGGCCTTTAAAAGACGTGAACATGAGCATTATAGGCAAGTTCCAACTCTTAGGGTGTGTTTGGTTCCATGGAAAGACGATGGATAGAATGATTTTTTTTCCAACTTTTTATGTTGTCCTAGTGCTTAGTTGGCTGAATCGGGTGAAGTTATCCCTGACGAGGTGATCCATAAGGAGCGAATATTCTCTTCGGATACTGAATGGAGCGATGCGGCGAAATTCTTCGGACGAGGCCATCCAATATCCAACACGCCCGTCCTGTCGTTCCGTTCACCTCCCGAAGGTGAAGGGTGGGGGCAAGCCGACGGCGTCCAAGACGAACCACGACAAGGTCCACCCCAAGGGCCCCCTCAATGTGGCTTCTAACACCGCCGCCGCCGGAGATCCAGATCGAGAGGAGGCAAGACGAGGAACGAGGAAGAAGGGATGAGGAGACCATGACGGCGCTTCGACAAGTCAGCCTCGATAGTGTGGAGCATTAGAGAGGCGCGGTGGCACATCGGCGGCGTGGAGAATTGGAGAGAGGTGGCGACGCTTTGGACCAGAGAGGACGGTAGCGTGGAGAACCGGAGAGGGCCGATGGCGTGGAGAACCAGAGGTGTCGGTGGGAATGAGGAAGAAGGAAACTGTCGGCTGAGTGAGAGAAAAAGAAAAGAGAGAGGAGAAAAGAAAAGAAAAGGGGAGGAGAAAAGAAGAAACAAAAATAGGGGGAAATAAAGAAAAATAGGAAAGAAGGAAAAATAGGAAAGAAGAAAAAGAAAATAAACTTAAATAAAATGAAATTAAGTTTAATCTTACTAGGGGTAACCTCGACCCATCTCATTCACCCAACTAAATATAAAATTAACTCATCATATCCATCCAACTAAATAGACTATTAGATCATCTCATCCCATTCCATCCCACCAAATTCTAAATCATTTCATCCCATTCACTCTGATCCACTCAACCAAACAAACCCTTACCTACGCTTCTAGCTCCCCTTGTCTTTTGCAGCTCTTGATGCACGAAAAGGATACCTCCAATGGGGTGCTCAAAATGGCTTTTTTGAGTAGCTTATGGCTGAAAAGCATTGTAGCTGACTGAAATTGCACTGTAGCTGATGGTGGCTTATTTGGCGTAATTAAATTTAAAAAAATTAAAAATAGAAAAAACAGATTAGCCCATCACGGACAGTATAAACGAATACAGGAAAAAAGAACCGACAAAAAGCCAAAAAAACTAGAAAAAGATAAAATTGTTAAATAATAAAAAATAAGTTAAAAGCCTAAACCGTTTTGAGCCGGCCCAATTCTATCATGTCAACAAAAATCCTCCAACTGCTGCTTCCGCCTGTTAGAGATTGCTTGTCAACATTGGAAGAGCTGCACGGGCAATCATGTTACAAACTTGAGATATCATGGATTCGATGTCTGTATATTCGTGCCGATCTTTTTAAAACATCGATATATTTGCAAGATCATTTGGGCTTTTTTTTTTATGGCTTATGACTAAAAAGCACTATAACTAGTTGAAAAAAATACTGTAGCTGACAGAGACTTATCTAGCATAATTAAATTTAAAAATATAAAAAAAAATATGTTAGCCCATTACATATAATACAAACACATACGGAAAAAAAGAACCGGCAAAAAAGCTCAATAAAAAGCCAAAAGTTCAGAAAAAGACGAAATTTATAAATAGTGAAAAATAAGTCGAAAGGTAAAAGCTGAAGCCCAACCGATCACCCCTTAACAACAAAGCAGCATTTCATCATGAAGAACTACTACCATAATATTACATTCATTATAGTTTTTGCTAATTTATAACAACAAATATTAATGGTCAAAATTGTACTTGACCGGCCAACTCAAAAAAGACATTCTTTTTTTGCCCGGAGTACTACTTGACAAGCACTGCCAAGGAATTTACTAGCCTCCGTATTAATGATTAGCCCCACACACCTTGTTTTGAGTTTTGACATTTCAAAGGGTGAACAGTTCAGGGTGTGAACCGTCTCATCACCAGATTTATTAAAGCTTGCAGTAAGATTGTAATGAATTTGGTGTAACATTTCAAGTGAGAAACTGTTTCATATGAGACACTGGCATGGTCTTTTGAAGAACATAGAATTAGATGACTGCAAATAAGTGCCTAATATGATAAAAATCATGTTGTGGAAATAAAACCAATATAGAGCTAGTTTTGCAGTACCTTCAGATTTTAAAACAAGAGTAAATTGTGCAGATGAGATATGTACCTGAATACTGCGTGTTGGATGTACGCCAAATCACCAGTACTTCAAAACTACACATGAGCTTACGGCCTTGGATACTATCTTACTGTCATTGTGTTCGGAAACATATGCAGCTTCTGAAGTCTGAACTGTATAGATACTGATGTACAGGTCCTGAATTGTGATTAGTAGTAAAAGCCAATGCAAACAAGTAGACAAAGTTAATCAAGCTCCTGTTAGTTTGCACTCCCACAGAACAAAAGTTAAATCAACTTATTTACTTATTTTTTTGACAAAAAAGCCTGATCTAAAGGCAAATCACTAGTACTGTCATTCAACTCGAAAAGAAAGACCAGGATGGTAAGTGAAAAGGAGAAAGGCCCCTGGCGGCCAGGCATCAAAAGGGAGTGAAATGATAAACTGGGAAAAGGGACCTCTTTTACCACTACCAGTTACCAGCAGAGTAGAAAGAAAAAGGAAGTGTGACAGGGCAAGTGCAACACGCCCAAATGACCCATCACAGTCAAAAGCATTGGCAGCTTGCACAGTGTAAGGATCACCCACTAATACACAGAAGTTGGCAAGCATGCACCACACACATTCACCCATCGGAGAACTCCTCAAGTAGAATCCAGACTCACATGAGCATCGCAGCAACTGAAAGTTGAGAGCACGAGCAATCGCAAAGCATGAAGCAATAATGACACAGGCAGTAGCATCCTAGAGTCTGAGAGAGATGCCACTGCATAACAAGGGCAAAGGACAAGGCCACAAGTTTCAAGCATTGCAACCAACTTTTCAGATGCCATGAGCAGAAGTATAGACAAAAATTACAGCACTTCGGGTGCAGTGCGGCATACACTGCGATGCCAATGCCACCCAGTCACCCACAGGACAAGTTAAACTGTGATACAATATCTAGTTCTACTTCATTAATCCAACAACTGGTAACAGATGATAAAACTCGGCCCTAGAGGAGGTTGTTCTTTACAGAATGTGCTGTTAAGGGTTACATTGGAGTTGAGGGATTAGGGTGTAACTCAGCATCAGTTCTGTATGTTACACAAGACCATTGAGGCTACATGCTAACCCTAAATTTTTACGACAGAAACAAGGCTAACTTGACGGTATGCGCCTCTGCCACAACAATGCGGTGGAGGGAGCGGAGAGGTCCATGGTGCTCTCTTGCCTGAAAGTCTATCCGTTTAGCTTCACCCATTCATACCGGCCGGGGAGAGGGCAGTCGTTCACAGGATCAAAGTTGTACCTGAAGATTAGGCCATAACAGCTTGTTATTAGTGCAATGCATCATCATCATCATATTTGCAAGAGGCAAAGCAAGGCATGAACATATCACAATGCATCCAGGTTTCTGTATTCTTCGTGGGGAAAAATTGCAACTGAACCGAATATTTAACACGTTAGTTGATTAAGAGAGAACCAAGCAAGGCTGTACTTGTCAATGAAAGCTTGTTGTTGCAGTTGCTCTTCAGCAATGAAGAAATCATCCATCTCTGCTGAACTTGGGATAATGTAGCGCACTGGAATCTGCACCCTGCGATGGGAATTCGAATGGCTGGGTCTTGTGGTGGATCCAGGGGTGCTTATCGTTTCCAAGTCCATAATCAAGCTGCAAGGCGTCGTCTCCCTGGTACTCCTGCTAGCAACAAAATCATACATATTAAAATTCAAAAACAAACAATACAAAGGCAGCATTTTCTCCCTCTGCCTCAAACGTTCTACTAACACAATCCTCAACAAGCAAAAAAAATGCACAGGTAATCCAAAATACAATTATACGATAAGCAAAGAAACACACACATATCACCATCAGCTGTGGTCCTGCAAAATATACCATTCCCCCTCTGAATATCTTATCTCACATGCCATATAAAGGCTAGCAGGCAAGCAAACACAGGGCCGAAGGGAACAACAAAATGGTTAGGGCTAGAGAGAACTCCCAACTCTCAGTCACATGAGTAGGTCAGGTTCTTCCCCAGCCATAACTCTAGCTGAAAGGCAAGAAGCCCCAGCATCCGAAGCTGCTGCACAAGTTCGGCCGGCCACCAGCAGTGGCCCAACAACACACACTGACTCTGCACCAGGCAACGCTTGGAGGGCCATGGATGATTTTAGATGCACACTGTCCAGATCATTCACACACACACCCTCAAAGTACTGTTTAGGCCATGCATGGGGCCAAGGATTAGAGAGACCCACTACTGTTCAAGATCACAGTCCTTGGGGTAGTACTGCCATCAGGCCAAGGCTAGAGATGCAAACAACACCGAGTTGGCGAATAAATGTCCTCTTGGACCATGCCATCCCCACACCAAGACACCTCAAACTGTGGCGCCTGCAGCCTTGATGGTGCACCAACGATGACAACAAAAATGACACAGCCTCCTGCTGAGCTTGCTGTCCCTTACAAACAAGTGCCCCCACAATGCGGTACGGGGTGATGGTGCAATGCATGTAGCTTTCACACACAGAAGCTACAAACGGGGCTATCCTACCAGAGACACGCAAGCTAAATAGGATTTTTGACCTATTTAGGCAGGGGAAGAGGCCCACTTCTACAAGATAATAATACAACCAAAACACTTGCTGAAGCTATAGCCTAGCTAAATCCCAAAATGTTCTTCCATTCCGTAGCTTGAACTGAAGATCACACACAAATCTCTAGTACTGGGGAGGCGAGCCTTGAGGATTGTGGGCCATCCTGTGCATTTCTGATCTGGGTTATCCTTTTTGCATCGATTGGCTGAGAATCTCACAAAGTCACGGTGCTGCTTTTTGGGGATGGATGAGAGAAATTTCTTGCAAAAGGTGAGGGCTTTTGATTGCTAAAAGAATACTAACTCCATTACCAACCAAGCACCTCCCCTCCCAAAAAAAAAAAAGAGTCCATGGGGAAGAGGGGAAAGAACGGAGGGAAAGGAAGCTGCTTTTCCCTTCCACTTCGGCGAATTCTGGACACATGTGGACCCCTAAACACCTCAAATTCCGTTTTTGGCCTCCAAACCAAAAAAATTCCATTTCTGGACCCCTCCCGACCGCGCGTTTTCGCCCGACCGCGCGACCGCCCTGCCCTCAGCGCCGGCGCGCGCGACCGCGCGCGCCGCGCGCGCGATCGCCGCCGAGCGCGCGACCGCCCGCCCGCCGCCCGCGCGTCCGCCGCCCGACCGCGCGTCCGGGACACGTGGCACCAGCTCGCGAACGCGCGGTCGGGAGGGGTCCAGAAACGGAATTTTTTGATTTGGGGGCCAAAAATGGAATTTGGGATGTTTAGGGGTCCAAATATGTCCAGACTTCCACTTCGGCCATGGTCAGGCCAAGTACACTTCGGGTGTTTTAATTGGGCTTTGAGTACAAGATTTTTGAGTTTTACTGCTGCTCAGTGCTAAACTGTTCCTCAGCAAAAACAAAACAAGCAAACAAATTGGGGCCATTGATCACCAACAAGTGATTCTTGAAAGCATTTGGCCACTGGCTGCCATTAATTTCTGCTAGATAGCCTGGTGAGAAGTTGTTCTCGGATTAAAACTACTTTTTCCAGAAGCTAGGGGGGCTACTAGCAAGTGAGACGCCAAGAAATTGGCAAAGGAAGCTGCTCTAAAACTTCAAGGAAAAAAGGGGGAAAGCAACCGAAATTTAAGCAACAGGAAAGCACCGATTGCATGGCTCAATAAGCAAAAGAAGGGTCCCTAAAACAGCAAAAATCCCCAAGAGAACACCAAAGCTTTACAAACATATTGGGAGGAAAATAGAATCCACCCCAAATTCGAGGCAGCACTCTGCACAAATCAAACGAACCAATAAATAGACCCAAAAAATTCGAGCAGAGGAGCGAAATAGCACTAAAAACCCAACTTGTCGATACAAACCGCGCACAGATATCAAACAAGAACGCCGGTACGACGCAAAACCCTAAACCCTAATCCGGTAATAATCCCCCAAAACGAGCCAAGAACCCCAAAAAAAAAATCACCAGAAGAAAATAAGCCTCACCTCTCCATGGCCTCCAACTGGAGCACGTTCTCCGCGAAGGACACCTCCGCCTCCGCCTGCTCCGCCACGGCGGCCACGGCCACGGCCGCCCTCATCCCTCCGCCGCACCTCCTCACAGCCGGCTCCCTCGCCGGCGGCCGCAGCTTCTCCAGCCTTCGGCTCCTCAGCTCCAGGTACTCCCCGCATGCGCCCTCCTTCCCGACCCCACCCCCCTCCCCCTGCGGCTGCGGCTGCCTCTGCAACGCGAGCGCGCGCGAGCGGGTGCGTACCCCGAGCGGCGCGGCGGCGACCTCCATGACGGCCACCTCGCCGGAGACCTTGGCCTTGCGCATGTACTTGCCCATGGAGGGGACGGGCGCGGGGGCTGGGCTAGGGTTTGCTTCCCTGGGTGCGCTTAGCGGTTTTACGCGAGGCGTGTTAGAGGCTAAGTGAGGCGGGGCGGGGGCCGTGTACAAACACGAGGAAGCAAAGGTGGTAGGCGCCTTGTACACGGACGGGTGAGTGTTGCTATTTAGAGAGATGGAGGCTTATCTAGGGCAGAGAGAGATCACGCGCGAGGCGTTTTTCTTTTTTCGTTTTTTTTTTTTTTTGGTGTGTGTCGGATGGATTTTAGTTACCATTAATAATTTTTGTGTTTGGTAATTTTTAGTTACGGCTAATAATTTTTATTTGTATCTTTTAAAATGATAACTGATGTTGAAGAGGACGATACAGATGATGCACATGATTTTAGATTCGAAAATTTATTATTTGTATCTTTTAAAATGGTAACTGATGATGAAGAGGACGACACAGACGATGCACATGATTTTAGATTTGAAAATTTATTTGAAAAATATGTTTTAAGAAATTGTTTTATTTGTTTTGATGTTTAAAGAGGCTAAAAGCTCAAAGAAGGTAGCCTTTATTTGTGTTTCTAGAGGAGGAAATTGGGGGGAGGGGTTCTCATGGCTTTAGAGGAGTTTTTACGGGGGAATTAGTAGGCGATGATACGGTGAGTGCTTAAAGTATGCAAAGGTAGCTTTCCCCCCTCTTTTTTCTGTTTTGATCTCACAGCGGGTGGGATCGACTGTGGAAGTAGGGCTGTAAAAAAAGCTCGAGGCTCGCGAACTGCTCGAGCTTGGCTCGCTCTAGACTCGATTCGAGCTTGGCTCGAGCTCCAAACGAGCCGAATTCGAGCTTCATCTTAAGCTCGCGAGCTTTAACGAGCGAACTCGAATAACTCGCGAGCTTAAGATTTTTTCATTTCCCACACCCCTCGGCCTTCCTCCGCCTCTCTCTCAAAATCCCGCCCCATCCCTAGCCCTAGGGCCCAGAGGCCCAGACCCAATCCCACTCCCGCCGCGCCTCTCGGCTCTCCCCGCGCCTCGGCGCCTCTGCTGCGCGCTGCTCCCTGCGCCGCCTCCCCGCTCCCGCCCCCGCCCCCACCTCTCACCCGCGCCTCCTCGCGGCCCTCGTCGCCGCCGCCGGCCGCCCCGCTCCGTCCCCCTCGTCGCCCTCCTCCTCTCCGCGCCGCGACCCTCTCCCGCCCCGGTCCCCTTCTCTCCGCGCCCCTCCTCCCGCCGGCGCCCTCCTCGCCCTCCGCGCGCCGCCCCCTTTCTCTCCCCGCGCCGCCGCCTCTCCCGCCCCGTCCCCTTCTCTCCGCCGCGCCGCCCCGTCCCTTCCTCGGCTCCTCGCCTCCGCCGCCACCTCGTCCCCGGCGCCCTCTCGACTCTCGGCCGCGCGCTCCTCCTCGTCCCCGGCGCCCTCTCCTCCCGCGCGCGCCGCCTCTCTCCCAGCACCCCTCCTCTCCCCCGGCGGCGCCGCCCCTTCTCGACTGGATCCGGCAGCTCGGCGCCTCGGCCACGGCTGCGCATTACGTATAATACAAACAAATACGGGAAAAAAGAACCGGCAAAAAAGCTCAACAAAAAGCCAAAAGTTCAGAAAAAGACGAAATTTATGAATAGTGAAAAATAAGCTAGAAGCCAAAAGCTTAAGCCCAACCAATCACTGCATCTGTCTTTCGGCTTATTTTTCACTATTCATAAATTTCCTTTTTTTTGAACTTTTGGCTTTTTGTTGAGCTTTTTTGTCGGTTCTTTTTTCCCGTATTTGTTTGTATTATACGTAATGGGCTAACATATTTTTTATATTTTTAAATTTAATTATGCTAAATAAGCCTCTGTCAGCTACAGTGTTTTTTCAGCCAGCTACAGTGCTTTTTAACCATAAGCCACCAAAAATAAGCCCAAATGATCACCATTAATTGAATGAACCTGCCTGCCAATATTAATTTCGTCAATAGCTTTTGGTTTGTAACTTCAGTTTCTTAATTTCATTTTTTTGTTTGTTAGTTTTTATGTTTTTTTGTCTTTTGTTTTTCTGTATTTCTTTGTATTACCCGTGATAGAATAATCTATTTTCCTAATTTTAATTTTTTTTAATTTAATTGTACCAAAAAAGTTAACAACACATACATATATAATAACCTTCAAACAGTAAAAAACTAAGAACCATAAATTTAGTCCCAAACGAGCGCCCCTAAGGAAAATTGTTGAGCGCCCCTAAGGAAGGTTGTTCTGGGGTTTTTCCGTGATTGAGGGCCTGTTCTTTTTTGCTGTGGTTTATGGCTTTTGACTGCGGTTTATGACTTTTAGGCTATTTATGCAAGAGATTACAGAGTAACAAAAATTCATGTACATTTTTTGTAGATATAAATGAAATCGGTACAGTATGTACTACAATTAACTAATAGACCTTATTTTGAAAATATATTCCGTTTAAAATTAGTTACTATAGAAAAACCAAAAAATAGCTTTCAAAAAGCTGAAAAGAACCGGGTATGAAGCACAGCTGCGAACGAAAGTGACTATAAACAGTAGCAAATTGAATGGCCGATATACGGAGCAAGGGCATTCGCAATAGTTCTTTTGCTTTTTGCTAAAATTATATTATACGTTTTGATAAGATGAAAGAGAAGGCGCTTACTAGTTACTACCTGTATGAGTAACAACGCTCGGACAAGGGAAGGTGGGGATGTGGGAGGAAGGATGACAAGTGGACCCTGTACAATATTTTAATTCATTTTGTGATTCTTTGATAACAAGTTATTGGACTGCTTTATCTAAAATCCTTCTCTCTCCTTTGTAACAATCTATAGTTATAAATTGCTGGGAATGCCCAAAGCAGGCTAGTATCGGTGAAGGGGATGAAGTGGGGTAGTATTAAGGATACTGGTGTGTTTGGTTCGTGGATGGAGATTGCATCGTATATCCTGGATGAGTGGATGCAGGCTGAGTGGAATCGTATTTCAGAAAAAGAAGATGTTTGGTGAGGTGTATGAGCGGATACAAAAAGCGAGATCTTGTTTGGTTGCACACGAGCGGATGCGGTCTACCAAATCTGAGAGGCTAACACGTGGGACCGCATAAGATACACTGCATCCACTCATCCAGGATGGCTAGTGAAGCTCATTTTGAGCATATCTACCCATCCAGGATGAGGGCGTATTTTTGCATCCGCTCATACAGGCTGTATCCGCTCATACAGGTAACCAAACAGGCTCTTTCTCAGATTATACGGATCCACCCATCCAGGATGAAGGGGATGCAGGCAACCAAACACACCCTTAGGTACACAGAAACTATAATTAGGTACACAGAAACTATTAAGTTATATATATCAACTAATTTATCTAAAATTTTAAATTGATAACAAAATACAGGTAATTACTTATACTTTAACACTCCTCCTCACGTTTAGACTTTCATAGGCCTAAGATGTGAAATAGAAGTAGGTTGCAATTATTTTTTTTAATTGCAGCAATTGGGTTTAAACTCAAGATATCTTAACTTTGATACTATATTGAGTTATATGTATTAATTATTTTACCTAAAAATTTAACCAGACGAGAAAAGACGGGTATTTCACATTTAATGTACCACTACATGCGTACAAACCATCGGACGGCCCAGATGCGAGGAAAAGCTCATGCCCTAGCTTGGACTTCTCGCAAAAATTTCCTGAGTGACAAAAGAACATAAAGCACGTACTCCGTGTGGTCATTTGTTTGTTCACCGGGCAAGCAGGTAGCACTAGAGGTGAAAACAGATCGGATACAGACGGATAATGTCTCTATCATATTTATTTTCATTTTTTTGATACGGATACGAATACGGATAACTCGAATACGAATACGAATATGGATAATATCGAATACAGATACGGATCAAATACGAATCGAAACGAATACGATTATGAATATTTATTGGAACATGAAAACCTCTTAAACTATACATCCAAAATTAACAAAAATACGTAAATAATTCATATTGTCAAAACATTCATGAAATCTAAACAAGCATAATCTTTTCATCCAGAACGAAAATATACACAATAGTCGATCATAACATAACTACATAAATAACAACAACGTGTAATTCATGGAATATACATGATGACATGATAGCAATTTGAACAAACATAAGAACATTTCATTCCTCCATTTCATCCATCAAGTCGTAACAGCCCAGGTTTTTATTAAAATAAAAATAAATAATTAAAATTAATTAAAATAAGTATTTTTGTTGCCTAAATTTTATTTTTGGGTTTTACCCTAGATTTTCTGTTTTTGAAAAAGCCTGATTTGAAAAGTAAATTAAGTGAAAACCAAAAAAGACATTAAATAAAATGATATTTTGATTTTCTATAAAATCCTACTTTAAATTAATTATTTGGAGTTATTGGCTTTTATTTGGTTTCCTGGATTTTCTGGAGTTTAAAGGTCAACTTTTGAAATTAAAAAGTATTGGTTGGAAATATTTTTATTAAGTCCAAAATGTCACCAGGAACTTCTGTGAATTTTCTTGGAATGTTTGGAGTTTATTTCATATTTTGCTGAGCTTAAATGAATTTCTCAGACTTTTCTGAAATCCAAAAATCAAAAATAAAAATTAAAGTCCCTCCCCTCCCCTCGAATATCTGTTTTCGTATTATCCGGATAATTCGTATTCGTATCCGTATTCGACGGATACTAGGCTTACTATATTCGTACCCGTATCCGATAAAAAAAATCTATATCCGATCCGAGAACTATCCGAAAAATCCGATCCGACACAATCCGTATCCGTATCCGTCCGGATACGACGGAAACTATCCAATCCGTTTTCACCCTAGCACAGTCTCCTAGCGCCAAGCGATCGACAGCGAGATGGGATATTCGATGGGAAGTCTTTAAGGCTGACCCCAGCTGATCCATCGACAGGATACTTTTACCTTTTTTTTTCTTTTTTCCTTTTTGATTTGTATTATCGTGAAGGTATAGAGTTTTTTTTCCATTTTTAATTAAAACACTCAATCGAAAGTTAATAGTCATTATTGTACCTATTTTAGCTAAAAATTAGCAACTATAATAAAAAAACCATCAATAAAAACCATTTTAAACGGATCTTAAATATGTTTTGAATTAAGCTTAACCGTCAAACAAAGTGTATTTCATACTATGGCCTATCATTTTCGACTTTCGAAACCGGTTTTTGATTTTTATTATACTACCTAACTTTTAAACAGGATATTTTTTCAAGACGAAGTCTACAAGTTAATTATAGTACATATTAAAAGTGCAACATCGATACTATTTAAAATCGTAAGCGAATATCTCTCTCCGTAATCTCTATCACAAATAACTAAAATTCAAAATAAATGGACTAATGCTACTCGTGTGTCTGTGCGGTTTTGTATATGCACGACTAGTCTAGGTAGGCACACTAACCTCCCTGAAAGTATTTAAGCCACATTTAGGTGCCACTCGATTCGGCTAAAATAAGCTGGTTTATCGTTGAAATTGCACTGTAGCTGACTGAAATTACATTATAGTTGATGGCAGCTTATTTGGCATAACTAAATTACATTATGAATGATGGTAGCACTAGGTTTAAAAATTAAATACTATAAAAAATAGCTTATAAAAGACAAAGCGAGCAGAGCTACAAATGCTCATCAAGTCATCAATCATCAACGCGGGCGTGGTGACGGGGTACCATCAGCCATGGATAGTTAGTTATGACAATAATAGAGGTTAGTAGAGTTATGAGGCGATGATGGTCCATATCAGCTATCACCCGCTATGGTGGTGATGGTGGTTGGATACAGTAGTGTAGCCATAATCTTAAATCTGAAGGATCAATTGTATTAAAAATATTTATAGTTTTTGGATTTTTACATAAATTACTAAAAGTTTTAGCTGTTATGCAAAGCCGTGGGTCAAATAAGGCACTGTTTGTTTTGGCTTAGATTTTTTTAACTTATATCTTAAAGCTAGCTTTTTGGCTTAATCAACTTATAAGCACCTAGCTTTTAAGCAAGTCAGGTATAGGCCATGTTTATTTTGGCTTAGGCTTTCTAGTTTTTACTTAGTCTTCAATAATGAATGTCTAAGATACACTTTTGCAAAATGAGATAAGAAGATATCAAATTCACACATCACAGTTTGAGAAATCACACATGAATATGCAACTGATCATGCATGAACACATAAAAAATTCACAAGTAATGCATAAACACACAACAATCAATTGTAATTTACAGAAAAGGATGGAGGCCGGTGGAGTTGGGGTGCGGGGATAGTGTCGGCAGAGCGGGGCGCGGGGAAGAGGGAGGCCGGTGGCAGCGAGCGCGGGGAAGAAGGATGCTGGCGGCATTGGGCGTGGGGAAGAGGGAGGCCGGTAGAGGTAGGGCGCGGGGAAAAGGAAGGCTAGCAGCGACGAGCGCAGGGAAGAAGGATGCCGACGGCGTCGGGCGTTGGGACGAGGGAGGCCGACGGAGGTGGGGCGCAGGGAAAAGGGAGGCCAGCGCTCCGCCGCTTCAACTCCAACCGCTCCGTCGCTTGAAGTCTCTAACCACCTTGTAATCAAGAGAGACTTCGACCGTGCCATTTCGAGTCCTGAGCAACACCACTCGGACCCATCCGATGCTTTTAAGCCACTCGTATACCATTCGATGCCCTTAAGCCACCTAGACGCTATCCAAACCCCGTAGCTACTCGGATATCATCCGATCTTCGTCGCAACTTGTACACCATCCGATCTTCGTCAACTTCACATTTGGCTACTCAGGAGTCGTTACAACCACGTAGTCGTTACGAACACATTGTGGTTTATGACCACGCTGCAGTTTATGACCACATGGAATACTCGGTCACAGTAATCGTACTTGATTACGACCATGACTCCCAGCTCCACATATACCTTCGCTCGTGAGCAAGTCTTGTGCCATCAGAGATCACCAGAGTACTCGTAGAATTCTTCAAGTACACAGCAACAACCTGGTGAACAGTAAAACCCACAATGAACAGTACCAAGCCCGTTACTATTCATGAACACCAAAGTACATATACACATCTATTTCGATCGTTTCAAACTCGTCTATCTATTCCTTAGCTCCGTTTTTCCATACCAAACTCCTTTAATCCCCAAATCTATTTTATTTGATTTTTTCTGGATTTTATTTCTTTCTTCCTAGTCCAACCCTTCGAGAATGGAATTGATTTATTTTTCTTTTGGTTTGCTTTAGCTCACTATACTGAAAACCGGCTAGTCTAGGAAGGAGAAGCTCAAGTACAAGTGCAAGACTCAAAAGAATACGAAATCATACAATACATTGATCCGCAAGACAAGTCACATGTTTTTGATCATGTTGAACCTACATTCTTTTAATTATTTATTTATCGGTAGTTTCATTATGTTATTTGCGCACCATTATTTCTTGAACAATAAATATTTAGAATGATATTATATTAGCTAATGTCATACCACCTGAAAAAGCTCTGTTTAATTTGATGGTCATATTCACCTTGACAAGACTTAATAATAATAAATATATGCTTTAAATAATCGTGGTAGACCAGAAACTCTACTGTTTTATACTACTAAGAGACTTACACTTTGCTGGTAGAATTTCAAAAGTGGTTCTAGGATAAGGATATATCAGGGAAGCCATGAGATGGTTGGGTCCCATGACTTTATCCTAAGGTGGAAGTTTGGATTGAAAAGGTAGCGGTGCGGATGGGCACTGAACTGAAACTTGTGCGGATGGGCACCGAAACAATGTGGATGGGCAATGAATTGAAAATGGTGCGAATGGGCACCAAAACAATGCAGATGGGCACTGAAACAAGGATTTGTGGATGAAAGTTGCCTCGGTAAAAATATAAGGACTGCCAAGTAAAGAACATAGTGATTGCTCAACCACAAGTGTTGATTCTCATCGAACTTGGTTTAGTAACTGCACAAGTTCGATTAAATATCTACAAATGATGGAGGGAGACGAGGGAGCTTTTGTGGAATGGGAGGGGGTATACCCATATTTCACAACAGTAGGACCGCTTCAAATCAGGCAAGGCCGTGGGCCACCTGAGTTTGTTCGGAAATAGTCCGCACTGGGTAGAGGCTATATAAAGAATTGTGCAGCAAAGAGCCATGTTTTCTTAACTCGGTTATGAGGGTTAAGAGATCTTGCGGGTAAAGTTGGGCAAGTCTGTAGAGTCATAATTTAATGGTATTCGAATACGCCGTTCTTCTGGTAAATAAAGCTATGTTTATGGGTGAATCCAACGACAAAGCATAAGTAGATTTGGGAATTTGTTAAGATTGGTAATCAATTTGTTAAAACCCTAATTTCCTTAAGAAGGTTATACCTTTGTGTTTAAAATTGTTTTCAACTAAAATTGCATCCACAAATTATTAAAACCACTATACTCCAATCCCTTGGAAGATCCTGCATGTAATTAAATAGCTCTTTCCCATGTGACTTGTTGAGTACGGTGGTTTGTATTCATACTTGCTAAAAACATTAACAGAAAGTGCATGGCAAGAAAATGAGGAAATCTACGAGGACGATGTGATGGAATACTGCGAAGTAGATGATATGTGGAATTAGGGCTGTTCTCCGCTCAAACATGTCTGTGATGTTCTTTTGTATTATAATGTATCTAAGGCCGCACGCCCCGCTATAAAACTTGGTTAATAAGTCGTTATCTTATAATAAAGTTGGATTTTGAATTTGAGCATGTGTTGGCAATGGTGTACACTCGACTGCAAAACCTCGCAGCTGAACAGTCCTAGGCAGTTACGAGAGATTCACGACACCCCTAAAATGGGAGCGTTACAGGCGGTGTGAAAAAAGGAAGAAAACTGGTTGACTAGTGATCATCACCAGCTGACATACAAATACAGGTAATCAGGTGATACGTATACTCAAGATATATTGATGATATCTTGCAAATAAGAGCTTCTAAATTTAAGACGACGAAGAGGGGTGAGAAAAAGCTGGGTGGCTAGTGATCATCAGCAGCAGCTGGCTTATTTATATGGGGTATGTTCTTTTAGGCTCTGATTTATAGCTTTTGGCTGTTTGTAAGAGAGAGTATGGAATAAAAGAAACTCGTATGTGATTTTGACCGATATAAATAAAGTCACTATAGTATAAATCTCACCCTAAAAAGATAATTAATTTAAAATCAAATTATTATAGAAAGCTCAAAAGAAGATCCCGTTGATCATAGGTGGTACATGCATGCATGTGCTCGGAGATATCGATGTTCAGGAGCATTATCCGCACGTTTCGGCGCTAGATCAAGCACGCACGCGCACCATAAACCACGTGGAAAGATCAGGGCCATGCATACGCAAACCTTGAGCTGCCACGCGCGTAGCCACGTTGGTACCTACCCATCTCCAGCACTTATCCGCATCGGAGTTAGAAATGGCACGGAGAATCTGCAGCATAGTGGTGTTCCGCGTTGGAAAATATGAAATCGATCAGAAACTGTGTATGTACAATGCGTACATGTGGAAGCTCTACCTGTCCATCCAGCCATGCAGGTCACAGCATCGTTATGGTTTAAATAAACAAAACAGTTTTTATCATGATAGGACTAAACACATTAGCCGTAATAATAAAATATAAGTCATAAACTATAGTCAAGAATACCACACCAATATATACGGAGCTAGTCATGCTACCTGCAGCAGCAACGTCAGCGACTAGCTGTCGGCCAGCCAGGGCGGAGGATTCAGCTGCCGTCCACTTTGAACTGCATACGTGGACGCCTTGGCTCAGAACAACGGGAACACGCGGCATGCAGTACAGAAATCATAGGATTCCCATCAACCTGATCACCAAGCATGACCGGCCGGCCCTAGTAAACT
Organism: Dendrocalamus sinicus; assembly: GCA_036346575.1. Lineage (NCBI taxonomy): Eukaryota > Viridiplantae > Streptophyta > Magnoliopsida > Poales > Poaceae > Dendrocalamus > Dendrocalamus sinicus. Next base: position 16,186,239 of record CM070670.1, read on the forward strand.
CTGATTTAATTTTGTCTTGCCATGCAACTTATGGCATCTTTTTGAGCTCTCCATGCACAAAAATGACTAGCGGTGATGTACTCTACTTAGGGTTATTTTTTTTGGCTGAATCTTATGGTTTTTTTGCTATAGTTTGTGACTTTTAAGCTGTTCGTATGAGAGATTACAGAGTAACAGAAACTTATGTGCGGTTTTTGCCGATATAAATGAAGTTGATACAGTATGTAGTATAATCAACTAGTAGATTTTATCTTAAAAATACACTCTGTTTAAAAACTAGTTACTGTAAAAAAAACAAAAAACTAAAGCTAAAAGCTGAAAAAGACCAAGATCTTAAAAGAATAGCTGAACCATTCATGCACCCTCATGGCGATTAGTGATTACACGAAAGAGCCAAAAAAAAACAAGGAGCTAGTTTCAAGGAAACAAAAACTAAATAGAAAACTAAATTGTAATACAGTAGTCCCTCCTCTCTCTCTCCATTGCTTGGCACTTCTGAACAAAGTTTTCTTCCACAAACAACGGACACTTCGTGATTCTCGATTTATGTCTTTCAAACTACTATAACACTTTGTGATCCCTCTACTGTCATTGTTCCGTTGCTCGTGCTGAGATACTGATGAAGGACATTTTGGCAACATTTTTATCTAAGCTATGATTATCTTGGTGTACGTAATTTGATCAAAAGTAGCTGTTCGTGACACCAAAGGTTACGTCGAGGAGTTTCTTCTTTTCAGATTCTAAAACTACTTTTTGATTTTTTTTATAATAACAAATTTTTAATTAAAATATCTTTTCAAAATAAATTTTATAAATTAATTGTAATACACACTATAACAACTTTAATTATATTATCTAAAATCATACGTGAGTTTTTATTACTTCATACTCTTCCTCATAAACAACCTAAAAGATATAAATCGCGGTTATAAACCGAAGCAAAAAAACAGCAATTCTGCCACGTACGAACGAACCCTTCCCCAAAAGAAGAGAAGGGTAGGTGGGTTCTCTTGGGCTGTGACTTATAGCTTAAATTTTTGAATTCTGCCTATTCGCGGGAGGTGATATATAGAGAAAAATAGTCGCATATAATTTTGGTTGGTACAGCTGAACTCAGTGCACTTTTTACTATAATATTTCTGTTAACCCTATTTTAAAAATACAATATTTAAAAATTAGTTATTATAATATCAAGCATAAACCATGAGCCATAAAAAAAATAGCCAGCTTAGCCACTAGTGAATCTCTTTCGTTTCGCATTTCAGCGCACGATCGATCGAACCATCGAGGCAGCATTCATGCATGAACGTATCATGCAAGCATAACGTCACCTGCTGCTGCAGGCTCTCCTAGCTCGGGGAATCCGATGCTAGCTAGCTACATGCCTACATGCAAAGTTCATACATGTACATGCATGTGAGAATCTTGCCTTATTTAATCCTATACATCCACAGTCTTAGAAGAATACGTGCATGCACGTCCGGATGTTTCTCCGGCTACGCTAAGCTAGCAAACCGCTACTATTTCTTTACGACTTCGACACACACGGATCTAGCCAATGAGTTTGGACGTACTAGGCTACTACATGCCGTGTGCATGAATCCATCGTCGATGCTGGCTCGTGCACGCAAGCGCGCGGTTGATATGCAATTTTATGCGTAAATATCGTGCATTTTTACTCAGCATAAAATAGGCTAGGTTGCTGCATATACATGTGTATGTAGACATTGAAATCTACACGTTTGGACGCGAATCTGGCCATGTCGTCACGTTGTGTGGTCAGTGAGGTACGTGCGTACCAGTGCATGCACCGCGCGCCACGGCCCGAATAACGCTGTTTCCGAGGCGCAGGAATACGGCGAAATAGGCAGAATCCGATGCTACGACAGATTCCGCTTTATATATATATATATATATATATATATATATATATATATATATATATATATATATATATATATGAAAAATACCTTTTACTCCCGGGTGTAATTACACTCACCTCTAATATACCACCTAAATAAATTTGAAATACTCCCTTATCACTTTAGGTATGCTCATATACTAATTATAAGATATTCTAATGTGAACCATACGAACAAATTGCAAGGGAGTCCATAATTTTTAACGTATTTTGTAAATACCTTTATATACGTACATAAAAAGGAGTATGTTGAAACAAATATACATACCATCTCTGAAAAATTGTTCATACCACCTATATAGTATTAAATACTCGTATACTACATGTACATACTCCTCGTTACGCGAGATACTCTCTACGTTGTGAGATACGACATAGGGTGTAATTACACCCAGGAGTAGAAAAGAGGCTTCATATATAACTCATTGGCTATAGCGTCTTTTCAAATTTTTAGCAGATTCAGTGTTGTCTATAACGCTATTTATAAAACTAGTTATATACAGGATGTATTTATAGAAATGACACATCTATCATCCGATGAGCGGACGGTAGCGCAGGGAAACGACACGTGGCAAGGCCGCCGGCGGCAGTGCTGCCGCCGCCTCACGACGACGGCGGCAGCCTACCGCCGGCGGGGAGCGAGCAGACAACTGCCCGCCGGTGAGGGACGGCGTGTGATTAAGCCGGCTGATTAGCCTGCTTAATTACCTGCCCTAATTGTTTCTATTTAATATTTGTTTGAATTTTTAAATAAATCAAATGAGCTCAAAAACTTATGAAAATTTATGTACAGTCTTCCAACTCAACGTACTTCACAGTGTAATTTTTGGGTAATTTTATACATTGTGAATGTTGTTAAAAAATTCATATAATTTTGATATTTGTACAAGTTTTTATATATAGCAAACGAGCTCTAAAAATTATGAAATTTTATATGAAGCCTTTCGACACAGTCATAGTTATTGTATAATTTTTTTGGAAATTTTATGTGATCCAAATTTACCACGTTTATTCGGGTTAATTTAATCATAAATTTAACAATCCTCAGGCATCTTTTCAAGTGGTTGGCCTCTGTGCTTCGCGCATGTGTCGGCCAATCGTGCTATATTATCTTTCATGCTATATAGTTTGCACAATTGTCACTCTGTGTGTGTCGTGCCCCCTCGCGCACTATCTCATTCGCACTAATGTCATTATTTCAGTGTCGTCCCCCCTCGCCCGCTCCCTCGTTTGCACATTTGTCAGTGTTACCATGTCGTCCCCTCTCACTCGAAGTGCTTCTCGTGACAATGTGTCCTCAATGTACGGGGTGAGCGCACTGGTTTCACTTTTCGCTCGGCCATAAATACGAACCTCTCACAGTTCATCATTGCTCATCTCAATCGCTCATCGCAGAAGCTTATCGTCACGGTCGTCGCTCAAAATTGGGAGTGCATAGCTCATTACTTCGAGAAACCAGTGCATAGCTCAAAATTGGCAGTGCTGATTGCTTCTCCCAAAAAGCAGTTAATTTTTTATCGTATGCTTTCGATGTTATTCCCGTAATCCTAGTCAATTAGTGTTATTTAGTTAGTCATGATTAATGTAGTTTGTATTACAAAGTAAGTTGATCGTAATAATTTAGACATAGTTTTTACTATTTTTGTGTACGTACGGTAAGTAATTAAGTGGTAAGGACGACGGTAATGAATGGCTCGTAATTTTTTAGATGAGTAATCAAATTATCATTAGTTAATGAAGTATTCATATATAGTTATACGCATGTAATCACTGACTTATAGTCTGTTGCTATTATTATCAATCTTCGAACAAAATATTTCTTCTACCCCATTTGTTGTAAGGTACTCTCAAAATTAAGAGTGTGTAGCTAATTATGTTGAGAAGGAAGTGCATAACTCATTAAGAACGCAGCAGTGCTGATTGCTTCTATTGAAAGACAGGTAATATTTTATAGCATACTTTCGACATTATTCCCGTAGTCCTAGTCATAATACTGTTTTTAGTTAGTCATAATTAATATAGTTTGTATTATGAAATAAGTTTTAATGTCATTATTAATCTTCGTACTAATATTTGATCTGTCCTATGTATTGGAAGGTATGGCTTTACCGGAGCTTCCCCAACACTTGTACGATGAGAAACACCGTTGCCACTCATGGATGACAGGTGACGCGGCTGGCCCTTCGCCCTTCAAGCTACGGGAGCGGGGAGGATCTGTGGGTGCTAGATGAGCGCTACATTCTAACACTGCAAGCCATGGGTTTTTTGAGCCTTTGCGAGGCTGGTCTCCACCACGCACTTGTTCCAGCCCCTGCACCAACCGACTGGAAGGAGAGGCTGGCGAACTGGTTCGACCGGCCTATCCCGGAGAGTGCATATGGTGTCCCCTGCACTTGGCTAAACAATTTCAGTGTGTGCCCGCAGGATGGACCGCCGGAGGTCGTCAGGAGGCATCTCGTCGCATTCCTTATTCAGCTCTTTGGTTGGAGAATGTTTCCAGCCATACAAGATATTTACAATGCTAAGTTCATCGGCCTCGCCAAGTCTTTGGTTGACGCCGAGTTTGGGGCAATGCCGCAGTACAACTGAGGATCAACAGTTCTGTGCGCCACGCATTGGGGGTTATGTGACGCTTGCCAGCATGCCACTGCTAGTACCCCCAATCTGGCTATCTGCTACTTGCTCGTGCAACTGTGGAGTTGGGAGTACTTCCCTATCAAATGTCCAACCATTGTGACGCCAGAGTACCTGTTCGGCGAGTTCACCGACCTGACAGACGGGCCAATTATGGGCATCCGATGGACTGCTGCCTATCTGCGATGGACGAAGGGCAAACCATCGAGATGCTAGATCCTGTGGCACAATGAGTTCGAATTATTGCACGACAACGACGTCATATGAGGTCCATGGACTACAGATTTTGTACATCGTGTATCACTGCATGGGCTGTTCCTGCAATACCTGGAGGACGCAGAGCTATGGACGACGATACACCATCTGGTGTTCTCGTACATGGTGGTGGCTTACGCGCCACAATGCGTGATACGATAGTTTGGTTTACACCAGGCCATGCCCCCTTTGGATGGTAGGTTCCTATCGCAAGCCGTACACCAGTGAATTAAACTCCACCCGACTAATGTGTACACTTTGTATGTCTTGCTATGTAACGTCGATGATTCTGGAAATGTAGATAATCAAGGGTTTGGTCGCATGGTACGGATTGGCAGGCACTGCAGAAACAGTGGACAACGGCATGGACAGATAGAGTGCTACTCGATGTCGTCATGGAGCCGCGTCTGTACGACATCCAGACATACGACGAGTACCTGGAGTGGTACGTACCCCGATCACATAGTAGACTCACCATTCCTCCACTAGATCGCCCTAAACAGATCACGCACGAGGAAAGTCTGCAACGATCGATCGATCCCCACAGCGCTTCTCAAGACGGAATCTACAAGTTTATTATAGTACATGTTAAAAGCCTAATATCTGTATCAACAAAAATCACAAGCGAGTATCTCTCTCCCTCCGTAATCTCTATCGCAAATAGGTAAAATTCAAAATTTTCAGCTAAAAATCATATGCCGCAACTGAAAAGAACATGCCTGAATTAGCTCTGTTTGACAATCGGAAACTTGGAATCACATCCTCTATCATTGTGTACAAGTGGCACTAACATGACACTTGTGCTGGTCGTTGAATGTGGCATGATGGCTCGAGTCAATGTGGGCGAGGTTTTGAGCTATGACGAGTTAAAAAATGGTGTTTTGAAGTAAGTCTCTGGAAACATTGTAGTTTCCCGTCCACCACGATTGCAATTGTCATCTAAATATCACTTAGATTTTCAACTCAAAAACATTTTTAAAAAACATTAGTTCAATGTTCGGTGAAGGCTCCAACAACACTTCCATGTACATGGAGTGTTCCAAGTGAATAATCTCATCTCCGAAATAAAACATCTAAGCATTTTAGTTTTCACTTCTTGAGTTCTCGATTGGGATAAAATATAAGTGTAAGGATGGGTTTTATTCTATTTATTGTTAATAAGCGAAGGATGAAGCCGTTGAGGGAAGGAAAGAACCCGTCCCGCCAAATAAGTGGCATCTCGCCTCGGATATTCGCTCCCCGCGGCTTAAACCGCCAGAACCCGAAATCTCCCGCCAAAGTTCCGCGCCAACGCGCCGCCGCTGTGCTGCACGTGCGGGCGTCCCAATTACGTTCCAAAACGTATCAGTGGTGTTCAAAAAGCTTATGCTCTTTTTTTTTCAGTTTTTAAATTTTTTTACTTTTCTACGGTAAATGATTTTTAAACAGAGTTTTTTTTCAAGATAGAGTCTATAAATTAATTATAGTACACACCATAGCGACTTTATTTATATTAGCTAAAACAGCACGTGATTTTCTATTATTCCGTACTCTCTCATACAAACATTTCAAAAGTTATAAGCCGTAGTCAAAATCCATAAGCCGAAGCAAAAAAAAAAAGAAATTGCACTGTCGCAGTTGTTAGCTTTTTCTAAGAAAAAAATAAGGAAAAATTAAGAAAATAGAATAAGGGGAAAAGAGAAGTCAAAAAAAGCTAGACAAAAGCCAAAAAAAGAAACCGATGCGTTCCAAGTGGCTTCTGTCTTAAATAAACCAAAAGCAAAAAAAAAATAGAAGCTAAAGCCGTTTGGAGTAAGGCGTAAAACTCTTATCTGAGCTGCTGGTAAAATATGACAGGAAATGCTTCTTTTCATATTTTTTTTGTTTTCGTTCTCCACACAAGTACTTGTAAACTTATCTAAAAGGTAAACTTAAGACGAATTATTCTGCTTCCCAGGAAACCTCTACAAACTTTGCGTTTGAAAAAACACCCAGGGACACATAGGAGATTCACATGAAGTTTACAAAAAACACCAAGGGACACATAGGTAAACTTTGACATTTGTATAGAATCTGTTAGATCATGTGGATGGTTGTAAATAAAATGATAATGAATAATTGACGTTTGGATTGCTTTGGATTTTGCGTTTGAGAAAGTTTCGATTGATCGCAGTCGAAGGTTTCAAGTTCGAGTGTTTTTTGTTTCGTCCGAGTGGTTTTGCTCTGCTCCGAGTGGTTGCACTCGGCTCCGAGTGGTTTTGGTTTCGTCTGAGTGGTTTGCTTTGCTCCGAGAGGTTTTGGTCTACTCCGAGTACCTTCGGACGGGTCCGAGTGGCATCAGGAGATCGGACGACGTTTGAGTGCCATTGGAGTATCGGACGGTGTCCGAGTAACATCGGAGGTTCGAGTAACATCATAGCATCGGACGGCATTCTAGTGGAACCGGAGCATTAGACGGCTTTTTGAGTGGTGATGAAGGATCAGATGGTGTTCGAGTGCCACTAGATGATCGGATGGTGTTTGAGTGCCACTAGATGATCGGACGGCTTCCGAGTGGCACAGATGCATCAAACGACATTTGTGTACCACCGAAAGATTGGATGGCCTTCGAGCGGCGTGATCAAAGATTCAGAGCACAGACCGATCAAAGCTATAGGTTTTTTTTTGTACAACCTAAGCTACAGTGACCTGGTCAAAATTGTACGGTCAAAAGAATAGTACTCGGAGGTGAACAATGATTCAGCTGGTAGGTGAACAATGATTCAGCTGGTACTCGGAAGAGTACTATAGCAAAACTCGACTTTACGACCATGTTCAACTTCGATCACGACCAACTTCAACCATGTCTGAACGACCACGGCAACTCGACTACAGCATTCCAACCACGCCAGACTTAGACCACGTCTGGCTTCGACTACGTTCGATTTCGACCCCGACAGAATGACCACTGAAGGTAATCGTAGCTGTAGTAATTTTTCATAGTCGTAGCTACAGTACCTAGGCAATAGTCGATGACTTTGTAGTCGATAGTTGTGGACTTTGCAATCGATAGTCATAGATTTTATTGGTCAATAGTTGAAGGCTTTACAGTCGATGGTTGTAGACTTTACGAACCGCTGTCATAGTCATAGGCTTCGTAGTCTTGTTTTCATAATCGTAGACTTTGCAATCTGCTGTCGTTGTCTTCGTAGTCGAAGGCTTTGTGATCGGTTACCGTAGGCTTCACGGTCGGTACTTGCAGACTTCATGGCAGTACGAGTACTTCAATTCTTTTGATCTTTGAGTACCTCGAGTGCTCATGTTGGGTCAACGGTCGACTAATCTATGCATGATAATCGGTGATTAGTGATCGGTGCTACAGTACCAGGTAGGTACTCCGTAATCGGTGAGCAGTGTTCGGAAGAACAGTACTCGAAGGTTTTGGTACTCGGAAGATGGGAGTACTCGGTAGTCGGAAGGACTTGGTTCTCGGTAGTTGGTAGCGATGCTTGTGGTTATGTCCAAGTGTTTTTAGTGGAGTGAAGGTTATTCCTGAGTACTTGCTGTTTTCAAGTATTTGTTGAGCTAGCGGTCGTTAGAAGTTGCCTAGAGCTATTTGTGGAAAGCGATGGAATGTGTGGTCTTGGACAACCTGGTTGATGATCGTGGATAGTTTTGTTCTTGTCTATGGATGGACAAGGGTTGTGTGAGTGTGTGTATGTGCTGATGATGGTCAAGTTATGGAGAATTTGTACCGGGAGAAAGTTTCTTTAGTCTTTGCATGGTAGGTGAGCTTAGTGACGATCATGGTCGGTGACGAGGAGAACTGGGACTTGGAAGGGATAATCTGAGGTTCAAGCGGTAGGGATATCACGCGAGGTGGTCGGGCTCATGCTAGAGTACGTGGAGATCGAAGGTGGATGATGCATGGAGGCGTGGAGACGGTTACAGTCGGCGACGAGAAGGATCGGGACTAGGAGGGGGTAATCTGAGATCCAGATAGTCGAGATATCATACGAGATAATCGGGCTCACGCTAGAGCACGTGATGATGCGTTGAGAAGCTACAGGAGGTACGGTCCTAGAGGTTTTGGCACGGGAGTTGGTGATGCGTGATGGAGATACAGGAGGTACGTCTTGGAAGCTTCGTCACGTGGTGAGATTGAAGACGTTATGGAAGGAGTCCATAATAAGAATGTTTAGAGATATGGGAAAACCCATGTTAGAAAGGGTTTTGGGTTCCTTGATTTGAGGAAGAGATAGAGTTGTGTGTTCATATTTGAGGCGGACACGGTTTGGATGTTAGCCTATAAAAGCAGAGAGAGACTAAGATCTAACATGTGGGTTTTAGAGAGCTTTCGTCGAAAGAGCTTTTAAGGGTGCCGTGAGGGCACTTTTTAACCACATCTATGATACAGACATAATAGATCAGATTTATTCCAAGAAAAGTTTACTGGCATCAACAACATGTTTTTTGAACATCGTTTTTCGCTAGTCTCCGACGTGTACTTGTTCAAGCAATCAAAGCGTTCAAGCGGCTGAAGTCTTCGAGTGGAGGAAGATTACGACTACATGCATCAGCAGTCGTAGTGAGCGATTGAAGGGAACGGTCGGGCGATCGAAGTGTTCATTGAGCACGTGCGAGCGAATCAACATCTTGCGATTATAATCTACATCCGGTAATTTAGATTATTTTTTTTTCTGCTTTTAGTTTTGGTTTCTGGTGTCAAAAAGCGAAGGTAATTATTCACTCCCTTTGATTGTGCCATACGATCTTACGAGATCTTGCGAAGTTCCAGCTCAGCAAAAGGGCACAGAGACACATTTCCAGTCCATTCTTGTGCCTAGGTGCGATCAAGGAGGATTCACCATCAACAGCATGGTGTGATGACTCGCCTGCTCTGCTCTAAACGGTTTCAGTTTTTGATTTTTTAATTTTTATTTATTTAAACTAGAAGTCACTTAGAACGTGTTGGTTTCTAATTTCGAATTATTTTGTTTTTTTGGCTTTTCTTTTTTCCCCTTATTTGTTTCTATGGTGATATAATGGTTTTTTTTTAATTTTTTAAAATTAAATGGCTTAGAAAAATTTAACAGTCGCTATAGTGTAATTTCAGCTAAAAGATAAAATCAAAAACCAGATTCTTAAGCTCTTTGGAGGGTGTCCTTAGCCCCGAATTGGCCAATCACGCGGCAAGAGAATCGGCGTGCCGCGGCCCCCACGGCCGGGTCGAACCAGCGTTGCAAGGAGCCGTCGTCCTCCTCCTGCCGCTGCTGCGGTGCTGCCTCCTCTTGGCGTTTATTAGCTCCGGAGGAGGCAGCGGCACGGTACGCAGGCAATTGCCGTGGGGTTGATTCCGGATCTCCTGTTGTCCTGCGCCTGCACCGGTTATGGCTGAAGTATGAAGAGGAGGACCATGGCTGAAATTCTTTTACCTTGCTCGCAACCTGAGTACGTCATCAAAGTTTATATATGTCAAGAAAAACAGATAGCACGATGGAAAAACCGGATCTTTTGTGATGGCTTATTAAAGACAGTGAGGTCATGCTCTAAATAGTTCCTGATTTTAGAAACTAAAAGCTGTTTGAGACGTATGTTTTCTTAATACGATTTATTTTTTTATTTGCATTATCCGAAGATATAACAATATTTTTAATTTTTAATTTATTTTTAATTAATTAAATACCTTAAAAAAACTAACAACCACTCCAATATCGTTACATTGCTTTTTAAATAGGGCCTTAAGAGCGTCGAGAACACGGCACTACAATCGTGTGATTGAACCTTAATCGCACATTAGGGCTTATTTGGATACATGAGGATCAAGGTCCCATCCCTTCGATGAACAGTGAAATTAAAACCAAAATATCTTTTAATCCGAAATGACGGGCTAATCCCTCACCATCTAAATAAGCCCTCAGGGTAATAAGCGATTTGCAAAATTTGGCGAACAGGGGCTACAGAGCATAAATTTCCACGGTGAGTACCAATTACCATTGCATGCCGAGCAACTCTATCCCATTAGTCATTTCTCCCTCTCTATTTCCTAGGATGAAGAGGCTAGCTATTATTTTCAGCTCTCTATTTGAGTTAACATTCCAATGGCCTAGCTATTTGAGAAGCGAGTGAGGAGGCGCTCGCCAAATCTAGCTAGCGGCCGGGAGAAAATAGCGACTCGATAAAAATGAAGAGGAGGATAAAGAACTAGTTGGAGTTCATTTCTTGAGTCATATTAGGTAAATATATAATAAAGAGCAGGATAAAGGATCGATTGGAGTTGCTCCACACGCTTCAAGATGAGGACAAGGGAACTACTACGACAATCTACATGGCATCACTTGTCGTAGCCGGCGTACAAGCTTAAAGCTGCAACGACTCGTACAGAATTGACGATGGGCGGGAAGACATGACAGCAAGCATCATGTACGTATCGTCTTGTTGGCTTCTGAAATTGATTCTTGGTCTAAAGTTTGGGCGTATGGATCGTGTTCGATTCCTCCAAGTGGAAACACGGAAATGACCAAAAGCTTTCCAAATCATTGCGCTTTGTCCCTCCAATAACTTGCAGCCGTATACCTAGAAGAAACGCCGTCTGCAAGGTGTGCAAAAAGAGAGAGATGCACATATCGAGATCAGGCATACTAGTATTTTTTTTAAGGAAACTCATATGCGATATTAGCAAGATGAATATATTATAATAGATGAATATATTGAGTTTTGAGTGTGGTTTATATAGAGTACAAGACTTAATGGGTATCATGAAATTACAAATTCTAAACTACCAAATATAGAGATATGCCAATATACTCTAACATCCTCCATAGTCGTAGTGGTAGTTTCGCAGACAGCAGCAGCAGAAGCGGACGGTCAGACTGGAGAGGAAATCATTGCGGACAACAGGAGCGTCGCGGACGGTTAGATTGGAGAGGAAGCCGAAGGTGGGGAACCGTCGGACTAACATCCCCCGCAATTGCAGTGGGAGTGTCGGGGACTGTTGTGTCATTGCGGACATGGTGACTGTAGAGGAAACCGACAAGTTTACTCAAGATAATGATAGCCCTTTGTTGTCGAGGTAGCCGAGAGCATGATGACCAGCTGTGGAGGAGGGAGCCATGTCGAGGTAGCTAGTGGCGAGGTCGTCGCTGTGATCGGGGTAGTGGAGTTGATGCAGAGGAGGTCGTGGGCGAGGTCAGTAAAGAGGTCGCCGACGTTGTCCGACCATGGTCGACTGGGGAGATGAGAAAAAGGAGCAGAAAGTGGTCGTCCGAGGGAACCGATCGGAGCCATCGTGGTCGAACGACTGTGGTCAAACAACCAGGGTCGAACAACCATGGTCCAATCGGTTGTGGTCGAATGGCCATGGTCAAAGATGAAGTAGAAGGGGCCGGCCGGATCCGGGGGGAAGGTCGGCCAGCTGTGGTAATGGATGAAGCAGGGGCCAACCGGATTCGGGGAGGAGGTCAACCGGCTGTGGTCATAGATGAAGCAGAGGGGGGGCCGGCCGGATACGACGAGGAGGAGGCACGGTCGGAGGCTCGGTCAGAGACGCGGTTGAAAGCACAGTTGGAGGCACGGTCGTAGACATGGTCATAGATGTGGTCATGGACGTGGTCGTAGGCACGGTCGTGGGCATGGTCGTAGGAGAGGTTGCCGGGAGAAGGCACGGTCAGGCTTGAACGACGTGGTTGAACGGCCATGGTCGAATGACTTGGTCAAACAGCCATGGTCGAAAATGAAGCAGAGGGGGCCGGCCGGATCCGAATGCGGTGGCACCGGAGAAGGCCGGAGCGAGCTGGAGGTAGCAGCGCCATTGGTCAGGGAGATGGATCTGGGGCCGTGGAGACATCTAGCGAGGAGGAGGCTGGATCCGGGGAGGAGGTATCGCCGGATCTGGCGCGAAGGGGGCCAGATCCAGGAGCACCGGCACCGGAGAAGGCCAGGGCGAGCTGGGGGTAGTGGCATCGTCGGTTGGGGAGACCGGATCTGGGGGCGTGGGGACATTTGCGGAGAAAGCCGGTTCTAGATTCGGGCGGAGAAGGATCTAATCAGAGTTGACGAAGACGGTGGTGGGCAGCGATGGCAGTGGTGCGACAGCTCGTACTCACGGACGATGGGCTGGCGATGATGATTCGGTGTGATGACGACGGAGATGGGGTGCTGGTAGGCCTTGGAGGGAGGGCCGTGTCGACGAACGCGCCGTGTCATGCCACAATGTCATTAGAGGAGAGGACGCACAGGAGAGGTTGAAGCCAGGCGGTGAAGTCTGGAGCTGAGGAATGATGACGGGGCGACAGGGCGACGCAAACCAATCTATGATCGGAAAAAATAGAGAAAACCAGATCTGAAGATGACCAGGAAAAACTCTAATTGGTAGCAGCTCAACTTAAACTACGTGTTGCGCGGCCCTTGGGAGAGATTGTGGAGACGAGATCATCTCTTAGGGGCGGCGCGACGGAAGCTGTGGCGGCAGCAGCTCAGGAGCGGCGCCGCTCTGATACCGTGTAGGAAGATGAATATACTGTAATGGATGGATGTATTGAGTCTCGAGGGCGGTTTATATAGAGTACAAGATTTGAAGGGTAAAAAGCCTCTCGTAAGGATAAGGTAGATATCACGGGATTACAAATTCTAAACTACCAAATGTAGAAATATATCAATATACTCTAACAAACAATCCACAGCTTTGATCAAACGTGCTAGAAACAACCACTGTTGTCTCCCAGAAATGTTCTTTTGGAACTCAACTCTAATAATTTGCCAGAGACAACAGATGTAGAGGTACTCTAATCTAGTACTGCTACATATATGGCGCTCGATCATCGTGTGACTCTGCCATTGATCTGCACCTCGATAAACACCTTAGCTGGCTTCCAAAAAGAAACGCTAAAAATGAATCGATCGGTCAGCAGTTTCAGCAGCCGCTCAGTGCTCGTCCCATGAGGCCATGAAGTCGGCCGAGTGTGGGCTTGGTCGGGTCGAAAAGGAACGAACAATGATCGGCATATGTTTTGAAAAGCCCCTAAAAATTCAAACCAAATTTTTCTTAAAATTTTGCTGCATTTTTGAGTGAAATCTGGAAACTTTCCCTTTTTGCAAAGTTCTCCCCGAAACTCGCTTTCCCTTTTTGGCCGGGCGCCTCCCTCTTTCGCTGGCGCCCTCCCCGATTCCCGCCTCCTCTCTTCTCCCGGCGCCCGTCCCTCGCGCTTGCGCTGGTGCCGCCCCGACCCGCCTTTCCCCTCGCCCCAGCGCCTCCCTCCGCTCCCCTCGCCGCTGGCGCCCGGCTCCTCCGCCTTCTCCTCGCGCCTGCGCGGGCCTGCTGTGCGCTGCGCCTGCGCCCGTGCCCGCACCGCTGCGCCACCTCGGTTACGCCTCGACTCACGCCGTTCGGACCGCCCGTTCCGAAACCGTGGGCGCCCCGCGCCCCGCGTCCGCCTTGGGCCCCGCTTGTCAGCCCCGCCTCCTCCCTCTCCCGCGAGCAGACGCGCCCCTCTGCCGCAGCTCACCTGCTCCCTCTCCCGTCGCGTCGCCATTACTGCACTGTGCAGAGCCCGTCACCCCACCCATCTCGCGGAGGAGACGCCCCCAACTGCCCTGTCATTCCTGTTGACTCGGCGTTCCCACCCGTTGCCTTCTCCCCGAAGGAGCTCCTCCCTCCGCCCGGCCATAAAAGCCACCCCTCGGCTCCCTTGCTCTCTCTTGCTTCCCGAGCCTCCCAAACACCTCTACTCCCCTCCTGCCACTCCAGAGAAGCTCTCCGAGCGGCCGATTGAAGTCTCGCCGCCCGGAGCTCCGCCATTGCTGCCCTGTGAGCCGGCGACCCCCGGGAGCCAAACTCCCTCTTCCCTCCCTCATTCTTCAATTGCTTCCGCTGAGAGCATCTCCTCCCCTCACTGATCACGTTGATGCTTGCCTTTGGACAGGTGATCGCCCGAGGAGCGCTGTCACCGAAGCTCCTCTCCGGCCGTCGCACCTCTCCCGTGACCAGACCGCTCCGGAGCTTCCTAGCACTCACCACCGCCACCAATGTGAGCCCTCGGTTCCCCTGTCAGTGTAGTCGCCCCCGATTGAACCCTCTCACCGCCGGTGACCCCCTCCGCCACTAAATAACCGAAGCACCCCCATCTTCCTCCCGCCCTCTCCTTTGATCCCCTCTCCTTCCTAGGCCCCAAAATGGATTCCCCTCTCTCTCCTGGTGCCCTTGATCGTCGGCGGCGTCCCTTCCCGCGCCCGGACCGCTGTCGCCGCCGTACCTCTGCCCCGAGGGCACTGTAGCGGCCGGAGGAGGAAGACGACGCCTCCCAGCGATGTGCTTTCTCCCGTCCGTCCATCTCGTCTGTAATATCTAACCTCAGCCGTCCGATCTCGCCGTACCGCTTCACCCGTCTCCCCGCTCCTTTGCCGTCCGATCTTTCCCCGCTGCATCCGCGCCGCTCGCCCGCTCCGCATCTAGGCCGCTCGCCCGAGACGCGCGTCGGCCATCCGAGCCGCGGGAGTGGGCCGGCCGCTGCGCCGCCGCCGCGCGCGCTGTGGGCGCGCGAGGAGTGCCGCCGTGTGCTGCGCCGCCGTTGGCGCAGTGAGCCGCTGATGTCGAGCTGCCTGATTGCATCGGGCCGGCCTTCTACTGTTCACTCGAATTTCCAGTGATTTATCAATTTCAAAAATCCCAGAAAATCCAAATAAATCCTATAAAATCACAGAAAATCCCAAAAATTCCTAAAATTTACCACCTTGCTCCATTTGATGTCCTGAACCCATTTTTTTGACCTCCATTTCCCCAAATTCATCCCATATAAAATTCCTAAAATTCTAATTTGAGGATTTATGCATTTTACTCCTTTTTGAATAGTTTATTTTCCCTCGCTTGATTAGGCTCAAGCTGGACTTAATTATTTTATGTGTTTGTGCTAGTCTCGGAGAACCCGGAAGCCCAGGTGCAGGCTCAGGATCCAGACGCTTCTCCGTTCGAGCTAGCTGAGATCGTCCAGTTTAACGGCAAGTCACAAGTCCTTGATCATGTTGTATCCCATGCCATCTAATTATGTTATTATGCTATTTGCATTAAGCTAGTTCTGAAATGTTAGTTCAAAGTAAAATAAAATGTTTAGAATGACATGATATGTAGTTAAACCTACCACCGATAAATGCCATGTTAAACTTGTAGCCATGCCTTTGTAACCCTAGAAATAATTATCTGATAATCTAGATAACTGTAGATTATTATTATCATGCAAAGTCTTATACTAATAAGGTTGTGGCTGCGGGCCAATAGAATTTGGAAAACCCGACTCTAAGGTAGGGTGGTATGGGACACCGTATCTTAGAGCGGAGAGTGCCGGCGTGCATGAGGTAAGGTAAGGGTTGGGGAAGAGCCGCGAGACGGTCTTCGCCCATCTTTTACCCTATAATTGAGGTTAGGGTAAGGGTGTTGTGGGGTGCCGCGAGACGGCTTTCGCCCACCGCTTACCCTACGTTGGGTCGCGGACCTGGCGAGGTTGCGGACCATGTGAAAATATAAGGACTGAAACCCTTACGCTAAGCAAATGTCATAGTGATCGCTCAACCACAGGAGTTGACTTGTCAACACTGGTCTAGTAGCTGCTCAACTCGATTGAAACTCTACAGGTGTGGCGGAGGAGGAGGTTAAGCAGTGAGGTTAGGTAAGCCGTACTGCGGATGCCTAATAACGGTAGAATTCACTCGAAGCGGACGTTTGTTTTCTTGTGCCAGACCCGAGTGGATTCTACCGGGTAGAGCCTATATAAAGAGTCGAGCAGTGAAACGACCTAGCTTTCTTAACTCTGTCGCGGGAGTTAAGGGATCGTGTGGGTAAAGCTGAGCAAACTCTGCAGAGTCAAATAAATGATATTCGAATACGCCGTGCTCCCGGTTAATGAAGTTGTGTCACTTGGGTGATTCCAGCAGCGAAGCTTAAGTAGATTTGTACATGCTTTAACTTGTTCAGTTGGTTAATTAACCTTTCTTGAAAACCCCAGAGTTCTTGAGGAGTAGTTTTGGGTCCGTTTTATCAAAATATTTGCAAATAAAACTGCATCCACTCAAAGTAATAAACCAAGTATACTCCCTTCCTTTGTTGATCCGTGCAAGTAGTAAGTTAGGGTTTCCCTTGTGATTTGCTGAGTACGGGGTTGAAGTACTCAGACTTGCAAAAATTTCCAGACACCCGAAGAAAAGAAGGCAATTCAAGATTTCGTGTTAGGAAGGTCTCCCCGTCGAGGACGTCCCGAAGGATCTCTTCTTCGACGAGGATCCGTGGTTTTAGGTTTTGACCGCGCTCAAGCGGATCTTGGAGTTTTTGTAATGTAAGTATACTTTGGGTTTGCACGTTCCGCTGTTGAAAACTAGATGTTAATCTATATGTAAAATATATGTTGGACTTTTGTTGTAAGTATGCAATAATATACTCTTGCGTAACACTCTATAACTATTTATACGTAAATAGTTACGAAATACTGTGTCCGTACGCGTTTCGCCGAGCCAAGCAAATCTACATGCACCGATCGACCTCGTGACGCGACCAGCTTTGTATCGACAAGTTGGTACTAGGACTAGCTAGTAGTTAGCAGCACCTGGGGTCAGTGCCCTGATGATGCACGTATGGCCCACTAATCTCTTATCTCGCGTAGCTTTACGTCGCATCATGGGTACGTATGTTCATCGATGCCAGCCTTTCCGTCATTGAAAATGCGCATGCATATGGCTCCGTTCTTTTGCTGCGGTGGATGGTTCTCCTAAATAGTATCGATTGACAGCAATTAAAGCAAAAAAAATCAGCCGAAAAACGAAAAGGACGGCTTACACGCATCGTGCATGCATTTGTTTGAAAGTCTTCAATGATTAGCACCAAATCTTTAGAAAATCACTGGAGTAACGGGAGCATATGACGTGCCAATTTATGGCAGCATTTTTTTAGAACATGTATATACTATGTAGGGGGCCGTATCTGCTAAAACCACGAGCTAGGCGTAACTGTGCGAGTCACTCCGTCTGAATATTATATCAAACCACTGCGAGAACTTCGCGTTGATTTGGTGCTTAAACAAAACGGTTTTCATGGTTGCACGCGGCTAATGGTTTCTGACACATCCTTAATTTAGATGTTCAGCTAATAGAGAACTGTTTACACAAATAACACTGTGACAAACTTTTTTAAAAAATTAGCTTTCGAACGTCTATTTTTATAAATCTAACTTTCTTTATGAATCTATTGAGCTTAGCAGCTACCTACCGAACTAAGGGAACTCGACAAGCGATCTACTAAGCTACAGTAGCTCGGTAGATTGTTGCCAAGCCACCATTGTGCAGCAGGTCGGCATACATGGTAATTAGTGACTGCTAATTGAAGTGCTAATCTTAATTAGTGATTGCTAATATAAGTGCTAATGCATGTGTCGTGCAGGGGTGGCTCAGTAGGTGTCTACCGTGCTAGGTAGGTCTAAGGAAGAGGCTAGATTTGTAAAAACAGACGTTCGAAGGTCAATTTTGAAAAACTACCACAGTGCCTTTTTGTGCATAGTTCGCTAATAGAAGGGGGATAATTCGTTACGTGCCACTGTAACCATCCTATATCCGAGAAATGCCATTGCAATCATGTCACTTTGGAAAATACCACTGTAACCGTTAAAAACTTGTACAAATGCTATTATGGTCAATCTACGGCATTTTACAAGAATACACAGCCTGTATGTGATTTCATATTTTTCTTTAGACTGTACTGCCCTTCTGTGTTTGCCTACCACTCGTTTGTCAAACCTAGCCGGCATCTCCAAGCTCTGGCCCTCTTCCCTCCCTGCATCGCCCATTCGGTCCTGGCCAGCGTCGCCCCCTCCGGGTTCTGGCCCTCCCTGCATTGCCACCCTTTGGTCCTGGCCAGCGCTCGCCTGTTGCTGCCCCTCGCCTCTCGGCCCCTCCCACGTGCCGCCTCCCTCGTTGCGTTGCCCCCCTTCAGGCCAACTGCCAGCGCCCGCCCCACTTGGTGCCGTTTTCCAGGAAGAATATACAATCCGTCCACTCCTCGCGGCGCTCGTTAGGCATGCTGACAGCTCTGGAGCACCACCGCCCCACGAACAGCGCCCGATTGTTGCCGACGGTGCTCACCTTCGACCACTGTGATGATCGGAAGTCGGCCTCGAACACGTTGAAGCTGCCCTTCACCGATGACCATGGCGACGAGGCGATCCGAGCAAATGACTAGCTTGAGTATAGACACCATTTGGGGCTCACCGTCCCTTTAAATCTGCCAGTGCAGGTTGTTAGAAGTAATCTTGTTTAGTCCGTATGAGTCCGAGTCAGAGTTTGTATACGTGTACGCGTGTTGCCATGTACGTATATGATATGGGTTGAGTTCGTTTTTAAGTTGGATTATTTTGTCCGTTTGCTAGTTATAGAAGTAGCTTTTAAATAGAATGCAGTAATCTAACTTATAGTACCAGAGACAAAGAGAAGCAATGTTAGAGCAAGTTTGCAGAGTAATAGAGAGAGAAGAAATTGAAAGAAAAAACCAAAGTGCTAGTTCTCCCGGGGCAAAAAATCCAATATATATTGTGTTTGTGGTTTCTGTTGTTGCGCATCAACTAGGAAGGGAGACAAGGCATCACGTCCAGAACAGGTGAAGATTGCAGCAGATCACGTCAAGCAGAGGAGCTGCTCTTTTGCGTTCTCGCAGACCTTCGCGTCCAGCACCGTTCCTTCATCTACGAGGCGCTTCAACAGAGGTAAGGTGCTGCTGTTTTGTTTTGGTCCATCAGGCGAGGCCCCGGTTGGGGGCACATCACGTCACGGGCAGGGACCAGCGGGTCCCACGGCGCATCTCTGGTCCGAGCGGGCAACGTGAGGAGCAGCCGGGCGTGTAGGCAAAATTTTCAACACAGGTTATACTCCGGGAGCACACGCTCGGCCACGGCCACGGCCACAATGGGGTCGCGACGGACAGCGGCGGATCCAGGAAAAATTTTTGAAGGGGTTGAAGTACCTTCAGCTCGACTTTAACCCCTTCTACATTATACATCTATGGCTAAAAATTTAGAGAAGCTCCAAAGTGCAGTAGCGATAGGGGCTCGAGCCCCGCCCGCCACTGATCCGCCCTGGCGACGGACGTGGGCCTTGGTCGGCCGGGCGGCGCCATGGTGGCCTTGGAGAAAGGATTCATCATCAGTAGCGGCCGTCACCGCGTTCAAAGACGAGCCACTCTCGCAGAGCTATGGTAGCCGGCGGTGGCGCGGCAAAGCGAGCAGGCGGTCATGCTCGGGCAAGCTGCGGAAGGTGCCGTTAGCGGCGCAGGCACGGCAGCGATGGGGCGTGGGATGTTTCGCGAGTAGCGCCAGCGCGGCACACGGCGCCGGCGACGCTGGATCGGCATAGGCCGGGAGGCGGCGGAGGACACTGCCGGCGAGGTCCAGTAGGAGGGACGAGCAAAACTTCGGCAAGAGAGGGAATCAATATGTAGGCCTGGCCATGTGCACAAGTAGAGATGGCAATGGGTACCCGAAACCCGATACCCGATGGGTTTTTATTCTATTAGGTATGAGTGCGAGTCAATTTCCTAACCCATGGGTCTCTTAATGGGCAAAAGCCCAACCCATCGGATCCGCTGGGTTAGATGCGTTCCTATAGTACCCAAACCCGTAAACCCATGGGTAGTATAAACCCGATCCATATAAACCCGGGCTCCCGACCTCCGGGCAAACCAGCCCAACCTATAGCCCATTAGTCATTTAGCCCCAAGCCCCCAAATCCAATGCGGCAATGCCCCATTACCCATACGGTTAACCCTAGCTAGCACTCGGTCACGGTCACTACTCACTCCTCCCCAGTCCCCACCCCAATGGCCCGATTCAGCGACCATCGTAGCGGCAGCGCATCTGGCGCTCTGCGCTCGGTCTCGGCGATCTCCACGCTCGCCCTCCGTCCGCGGCTCCGCTCCTGCTCTCGCCACTCATTGCACGCTCGTCCTCTCACACGCCGTCGCCGTCGCCTCGCCTTCCAGTTCAACCCGCTGCCCCCCACGCCACAGCCAACGTGCATCGCAGCAGTATGCCCTTGGCCATGACACTGCTCTCCGGCTCCAACGAAGATGGCCGGTGAACTTCTTCCTCCTCTCCATTAACCATTGTTGCAGCTCGTATTACTGAACCCACGGGCGACTCGTGGGTACCCGTTAGTGGGCATGGGTCTGGGCAAAAATCTGCACCCGTCACGGGCATGGGTTTTTTAGCGGGCACGTCTAACTTTCATGGGCACGGGTTTGGGATAGCGAAACCCAGCGGGTTTGTGCCCGTTGCCATCTCTATGCACAAGAGAATCCGGCATTTCCTATTCCAACTCGAAAATTTTGTGGTTTCCAGAATCGAAGTAGCTTTCGATCCGTGTACGAATAGGATTAGTTGAGATTGTTTTCTGGCTTTTCTAATCACAGCGGCTGCTTCTCCGATTCTTCAGCGATCAAAGCAAACCCAGAAGGGCAGTACAGTCCAAAGAAAAATATGAAATCACATACAGACTCTGTATTTTTGTAAAATGACGTAGGATTAATCATAATGATATTTGTACGAGTTTTTAACAGTTACAGTGGCATTTCTCAAAGAGACGTGATTGCGATAGCATTTCTCAGATACAAAACGGTTGTAGTTGGCACGTAACAAATCATCAACGATTGTAGTTGGCACGTAACAAATTATCCCATAGAAGGGAGGCCTAAAGATGTTTCACCGCACTCATCCTAGGACCTAGGACAGCTTACATTTGCAATAGGAGGAAGTAAGCATTAAAAACCATCTTCTTATTTGGGCTTATTCTTTTAAGTTACGACTTATCAATATAATAAATAGTGATTACTGGTAGAAATCAAAAGTCATTAAAAATCCAAAAAAAACAGAACCTTCTTCTTTTTGGTTCTGTAAGGATAGAACGTGCAAAAGTCACTCTCACATACAACCATCTCTTGATTGGGCGGTGAAGTTGTGGGTATATGATTTTACCCACCAAAGTTGAAATCCCGGTTTCTATTTTACGCACATACGAGTGCGCTTTTAGTAGCAATTTTATGGGATCATATATTTATTCTGGTTTTTGTCTTTCTAGATATATGCTAAAGGAGCACACTCGCATATGTGTGAGTGATGGTACGTGCGCGTCAGCACGTGTGCGAGGTCTTCCTTGTAATAAAAAAAAAAGAAAAAAAGAAAGGCAGATGTCCGGCCGTAGAGGTGGCCTGGCCCACCTTGTTGCTCTAAGCCCAGCTATGTGATAAATAGAGATAGACCTGGCAGCACGTGGCGGCCCAACGCGATGTAATTTTTCTTAGTCGGCCTGGCGAAAATTAGTTTGAGCCCATAAAGCCTAACGAGTGTGAATGTGTGGTCCGGTGTTGTTCGTGCGAACGTCGTACGGCGTGTGGTTAATCGTCGTTAACCCGGCAAGCCCTATCGCCAGCGCGAGGCCTCGGACCCCACCTCCTCTGCCCCCGATGGCTTCCGCCGCCATGGCCGCCTCGTCCCGAGCCTTCCTCCGCCCCCACCGCCGCCTCCTCTTCTCCCAACCCCGCCGCCGCCTCTCCGCGTCCGCTTCCGCAGCCGCCGCCGCGCCCTCCACGGCCGTCCGGCGAAGCGTGGTGGATGTGCTGCGGGAGCGCGGGCTCGTGGAGGCCACCACCTCCGAGGCGCTCGGTTCGCCGTCGGCGGGCCCCGGTCAGGGGCAGCAGCAGCTCAAGGCGTACTGCGGCTTCGACCCCACGGCCGAGAGCCTGCACCTCGGCAACCTCCTCGGCCTCGTCGCGCTCTCCTGGTTCCGCCGCTGCGGCCACACTGCCGTCGCGCTCGTTGGCGGCGCCACCGGCCGCGTCGGCGACCCCTCCGGCAAGAGCGCCGAGCGCCCCGAGCTCGACGTCGCCGCCGTTGCCGCCAACTCCGACGCCATCAAGGCCCTCGTCGCCCAGATCCTCGGCCGCGTTCCCGAACCATCCCATCATTCCCAATCTGGTAAAAACTCAATCTCGGAGCAAGATGAACAAGCTCTGGCCAATTCGAGCGCGGGTTTATCAGAAAATCTGGGCAATGTGGGGGAAAAGATGGGTTCTTTTGTGATCCTGGATAACTACGACTGGTGGAAGGACATCACGCTGCTGGATTTCCTCAAGGAGGTCGGCAGGTTCGCCCGTGTCGGGACGATGATAGCCAAGGAGAGCGTCAAGAAGCGGCTCTCGTCGGAGGATGGCATGAGCTACACCGAGTTCACGTACCAGCTCCTGCAGGGCTATGACTTCCTGTACATGTTCAAGAACATGGGTGTCAATGTGCAGATTGGGGGGAGCGATCAGTGGGGGAACATCACGGCAGGAACCGAGCTGATTCGGAAGATTCTCCAGGTCGAGGGGGCGCATGGCCTGACGTTCCCGCTCTTGCTGAAGAGTGACGGGACAAAGTTTGGGAAGACGGAGGATGGGGCAATTTGGCTCTCGTCAAAGATGCTCTCCCCATACAAGTTCTACCAGTACTTCTTCTCAGTTTCTGATGTTGACGTCATCAGGTTTATGAAGATACTGACGTTCGTGAGCTTGGATGAGATTCAGGAGTTGGAGGAGTCCATGAAGCAGCCTGGCTATGTGCCGAACACGGTTCAAAGGAGGCTTGCAGAAGAGGTGACACGCTTCGTCCACGGGGAGGAGGGATTGGAGGAGGCCTTGAAGGCAACCGAGGCCTTGCGGCCTGGGGCTCAGACGCAGTTGGATTCACAAACAATTGAGGGGATAGCGGATGATGTACCATCACGCTCTTTACCATATGACCAAGTAATGAAGTCTCCCCTGGTTGATCTAGCCGTTTCTACAGGCTTGCTTGCTAGCAAGTCGGCGGTTAGGCGGCTTATTAAGCAAGGTGGCCTATACTTGAATAACATGAGGATTGATAGTGAGGATAAGTTAATTGAGGAAGGTGATATAGTTGATGGGAAGGTGCTGTTGCTATCTGCCGGAAAGAAGAACAAGATGGTTGTGAGGATATCTTGATTGTTCTAATTTGTTCGTTGTACTTGATTTTTGGCCATTGAGGAGAAAAGGTAACAGTACCGAGTCTTGTATTCAGATTAGCTGTTCACGAACATATATATTGCTTTACTGGAAAGGCAAAGCCACAGTCTTGTTACTCTTCTTGATTCATCAGAGTTTTTGTGTGCTCTTGACCGTTGTGAATGGCATGGGTTCGATCTGTCATGTTATGGCATCAATCTTTGAACCATCCTTGGACTACATGTTTTGCTTCAATAGTATTTGAACTTGTAATTTGAGCCCATGAATTTCCTAACACTACTAAGTACCTGGCTTTTATCAACCTCTTTGGTGGTCTAATCCTTGCACATTTCTTGTACTGCATCTACCACTTCAGTATCTCATAACAATCCCCCATCTTACTTTGTTGTTACCTTTTTTGTGAAAGTTCTGTGTTTTTAGCATAGGTAACAAAGTGACAAGAAACAAAAGTGGCACTAGATCGAAGATAACAGAAAACAGTTTGAAGTATCTTTGTACTAATAACAGAAAACAGTTTGAATGGCACTAGATCGAAGATAACAGAAAACAGTTTGAAGTATCTTTGTACTAATAACAGAAAACAGTTTGAAGTATCTTTGTACTAATGTACCTATGATTTGTGCTTATCTAAATTGTAGGTTGAATCCCTTCTCTGATTGTTGCCCTCGATATCTTCTTATCATGATTTGTGCTCAGGGTCTGTTTGTATTAGCTTCTGCTTAGAAAAGCCAAAACATAATACGAACACCTAGCTTCTCAAAACGGTTTCTCCACTTCTCTCAGTACCGTCTCGTTCCGGGGATAAGACAAGGGGTCACACGTGCATTACCCACCCAACTCTTTTCGCTTCCGTCACACGTACGTATCTCTTCCTTACTTTTTGCATCGCTTGTCTCTTCTTCTAAAAGCTATTTCTTCCAGCCACTAATATTCGTTTTCAGTCAAAATTCATAAGCTACAGTCAAAACCATCAACAAAAACTAATAGAACGCTCCCTAAAGAGAGCTCAGCCTGTCGAAAATTCTTACCTGATTCTTCTGAAGCCTTATCTGCACTCGTATTCCATGCATGCTTCATTCCAAAAGAGAAAGCTGTTTTTCTGAATGACTGATGTATCGAGTTATCCTGAATCTCCTCATGTCATATATATCAGCTTGTAGAATTCGAGTTACTGGGAGCAAGTATATACCACTTGGCTGGAAGTTGATATCCTATACTTCAGGAGTTCAGACTGCAGGATGGATTATAGATCACTTGCAAATTCTGAATATCGACTTTTCTTGTCCTAAATGCTCAACCTTACAAATGTAAGATCTTCACCAACCATTCCCAGATTAGAACTTAACTAGCCACATAGGCGCGGCGCAACGCCGCGCCAGCCACCGTGTGTACCGAAGCAAAAGAGGCGATAATTCGTGAGGAGTTTTTTAAAAAAATCGAGGGCGCATATGTATTTTCGAAAAAGTAAAAGGTTTTTTCCGTAAAAAAGCGAGGGTCTATACGTAACTAAACGAGGACCCATACGTAATTTAGAAAACGCGGGGCGCTATCCTGCAAAATACACAAAATTTCGGTGAAGTGGAGGGCTGCTTTTGCAAAAAAAAACGCTTTAAAAAAACCTGCCAGGGATCTATTTGCGAGGAAAAAGGACCTTTACGTAATTTCGAAAAACGGAGGGACGTTTTTGCAAAACCGCTCCCCCGACCGTACGAAGATTCTTCAGCCACGCGGCGGACGGAGCGATCGCACGGAGGGAAAAACGGTGACGTGGGCGCTCTCTCCGCTCGCGCTTCCTTCCTGGCGTAATAGGGTTTTTATTTATGCAGTAACCCATCTAAATTGAAAGTTTGCCTTCTAAACTGAAAGTTCACACTACGGTTTTCCAGTGCCGATGATACAGGGGCTAGAAACAACCTTGCGAGCAGAGGCAGCTCCTCAGCCTCCTCAGTTCAGGCCTGCTCCCGCAGCTACGCAAACGCAACCTTCCTCGAATAACATTCAGATCCAGTGGAGATCAACCGCCACTGATAAAACAGGCGCTGACAAGACAACGGATAACGGCAGTAGGATCATCCCACTTGCGGTGCAACCTGCTCCAGCAGCAGCCCAGGTGAGCGCGACGGCAGCATCTCCGGAGGCGAAGAGCCGGGCGCAAGAGGAGACCAAGAGGGGCTTTGTGGCCATCATGGTGACGGGCGCCATGCAGGCCGGCGAGGCTGCCGCCCTCGCGACGAGGGTCATGGAGCGGCACGGGCTGCAGCGCGCTGTGGCCACGCAGCGAGGGTAGGACGGACGAATCCCATCGGGAAACGAAGACAAACTTGCACACCACAAGTACGTTCTCGTATGCAGAACAGAAAGCTCATGAATCATTGATGTAATCCCATTCCGTCGTGTACTCGTGTACTTGGCTTGCAAAGTTGCAATACGTACACGGTTGTGGTCTTGTGGATGATCCAAACTTGTCTATCCCAGGTTTGCCAGTTCTCTGTCTGCTGAAACAGCTGACGGCCAAAGAATCCAGGTGCTGTGGATGGTGTTGATCACAAATAGAGTAATGGCTGCTTGCTGTACACTGTGTTACTTAGGTCTAGGTCCCATTTGGAATGTTAGATTGTTTTCCCCAATCTCTGAATTGTTTTGCGTGAAATTCCTCTGGATCACGCTGCGCGGAGGGTGTGAACAAAGCAACTTAAAACTTAGGTATTATGATATAATAACGAAGCGTTAGCAGCAAAACTATCAACAAACAAATATCAACCTTGACGTATTCGCTCAGCCTTAAGTTGATCGCGGAGGTGTGTTACTTTTAGCTGCCCCACATGGTTTATAGCTATTATTAAAAAAATTTGGTTTTAATATAAACATTTACATGAACAAATTGGATGCTTATAAGTCAAAAAAAATATTTGAAAAGACGATAAAAAACATTCTATTTATTTATTTAGAAAAGTTATAAGAACTGGAAATAACTGGTGGCTTGTAAGTTTACCAACAGCGCTCCAATCTGACTCGAGACGATCAGAGATTAGGACGGGATTACACTTGAACACACAGGTACTAGTATTACAAACCCAAACCCAAGCAGAAAAAATAAGGGAAAGAAAAAACTCCGACCGCCAATCACCGGCAGCCACGTGCTCCCCGCGACCACCACGGCCGTCGACCTCCTCACCTCCTCGACCAGGCGGCGAGCTGCGCGGGGTTCACCACCCCCGGCACACGAGCCCCGCCGCCCTGCACCAGCACGGCCACCGCCTCGTATTGCGCGGCGCGGCCCTGGCCCGCCCCCGAGCCCGTGTCCGGCCCGGTTCCGAGCCTATTACCGAGCACCGTGCCGCGCGTGAGGAACTCGTGCGCGAGGTACCCGGCCAGGAGCCTGTTGCTGCCGCCGGCGCCGGCGGCCGGAGAGGATGGGCCCACGGGCGCGGCGTCCCTGTCCTTCGCGGGCCCAGGCTGGGCCTCCATGTCAGGTACTTGGTGGAAAGACAAGAATGCCCCTCGCACGTAGACCAAGGAAATCACGGCAAGCAGCCGTAGGTTGAGAGAGAGAGAGAGAGAGAGATCGGGAGGAGATGGAGATTTCGAGTCTCGATTTGTGAAGAGGGGGCAAGTAAGAAGATAGTGTTACGAATAGTGGTAAAGTGGGTAAGAACGATGCCTAATTGCGAAATCGCCACCGGGGTGGCGTTGGTAGTTTGGTCATTTGTAGTAAGATCGATTACATCCCTCCTGCATGAAATTTCGATATTTGACATTGAATACGTGCGCCTCTCAACTTTTAACCTCTAATTCGCATTCTTTTGAAAATTTAACCCTATCACTGCGAATTCTTTTGATTCAAGAGATTCTCTTCATTTTCGCAGTGACAAGTGTCAAAATATAAAAGGAGAGAAAATGAGAAGAATCTCTTGAATCAAAAGAATTCGCGATGTGGTTAAATTTTCAAAGCGCATTTAATTGGGGTTAAAAGTTGAGAAGCGCACGTATTCAGTGTCAAATATCGAAATTTCTCCCTGCCATGCCCGTGTACACTGCCCTCTCGGGTCACTTCTCGGTACTCACGGCTTGTGAGTTACCAAACTTGGCAAAAACACGCTCGAATGTCGTTTGCATGTATGGTCCGGGAGATGAATTTGAGATGAACTGTGTGGATCTAAAGATGGAACTCAGGTGGGTGAAAACGAACACCTTACTTCTAGGGATGTGCACGTTTGAATTGAACAGAAAAAACTATTCTAAAAAAACTGTATCATACCGGTCAACTTAGTTTGATTGGTTTTCAGTATTCGATACGGAATTCAGATTTTAGATTTTTTGTTCGGTTTTTCTGACAAAAACCGATTGAAAACCAAATAGAACGATACATTGTGATGCCTACTACTAATACTAGTGGTTAAGCACAACCCATTGGGCCATCGGCCCATCTTGGTCCATCCTCCATAGTCCATAGAGAGTGATAAGAGACTGGTATGCATGGTATCCTGTGAGTCAAGGGTGGATCCAAAGAGATCCATGGGGTGCACATGATATCAGATCTGTTGTGGTTACAGACCAAACAGAGAGAGAGATGGTAGTGGGGAATGGGAGGATGTGTCCTGTCTTCCCCCTCATCCTGATATATATATTCATGCGGGGTATACTTTTACAATCGTGCCCTTACATCTGTATATCCCTCCTAGGGGTATTTGAGTCATTGCACATGTTCTACTCTGGTCTTTATAGTCTTCTATCGAGCTCTTTGGTTTAGATGGGGCCACCCTACAACAGAGCCTCTCATGGTGAAGGGCTTCACCGGCCGAAGCCATGTTGCCGAGTCCTTTGGCCCTCCGTCTCGCGGCTGTGAACTTCTCCGTTTTGCATAATCTTAACGCATACATCGGGCGCGTGTAGCGGAAGCCGCGGTGATGTCGAAGTGGTCGCGCGCCCGCCCCTACCCTTGAGCGGGTGGCGCGGCCGGGCGCCTGCCGGCAGAGGCGCGCACACCCGTCCCCTACCCTCGAGCGGGTGGCGCGGCCGACGCCTGCCGGTAGAAGCGCGCGCGCCCGCCCCTACCCTTCGAGCGGGTGGCGGCGAGCCTGGCGCCTGCCGGTAGGGCGCGCGCCCGTCCCCTACCTTCGAACGGGTGGCGGCGAGTGGCGCCCAATCCGGTGAAGGCGCGCGCTCCGCCCCTACCGCCGAGCGGGTGGCGGCGAGCCTGGCGCCAAGTCGGTGAAGGCGAGCGCGCCGCCCCTACCCGCCGAACGGTGGCGGCGGGAGGCGGCGCCGTCGACGTGAAGCGCGCGCGCCGCCCTACCTTCGAGCGGGTGGTAGCGAGTGGCGCCTGCCGGAAGAGGCGCGCGCCCGTCCCCTACCCTCGAGCGGTGGCAACGCACCGCGCCCAAACCGAAGGAAGCGCGCGCGCCGCCCCTACCTTCGAATGGGTGGCGGTGCCGCGCCTGCCGGCGTAAGCGCGCGCTCCGTCCCCTACCGCCGAGCGGGTGGCGCTGGTGGCGCCTGCAAGCAGCAGGCGCGCGCTCCGTCCCCTACCTTCGAATGGGTGGCGCGGGTGGCGCCAAGTCGAAATAGGAAGCGCGCGCGCCCGCCCCTACCTTCGAGCGGGTGGCGCGAGTGTGGCGCCCAAGTCGACGAGGCGCGCGCCTGCGCCCCGCCGCTGAGGCTAACGTGACCGTCGCGGAGGGTAGTGCGCTTTAATGGCGGTTGGAATTGCGCCGACGCTTTGTCTGGTAGAGGTCGTAGCATAGTCCGCATGCCGTTGCGGACACGCGGCGACTCGCGGTTGGCGCGTCGCGGGATGTGAGCGGTTGCGTGATCGCAACCGGTCGCCTCTTCCCGAGGAAATGGGGCGCGTGTTGAAGGGTGGTGGCGTTCGTGCGCTGTTTGGCCACCTACGGCACGCCCTCAGGCCTGGCGATCCTTCTTTCCAACCCATGGGTAGCCGAACCGTTGTAAGCTAGGTGCATGCTGCGTTTGAAACCGCAGGGAGGCGAGCGAGCTTTATAAAGTGCCTTGTTGAGGTGGGAGCGCTCCTTCTCGCCGCCACCTTGTTCTCGCTTTCTTGTCTTTGCCGTAGCGCCACCGCTTGCTTTGCTTTGCTTCGCCGCGCTGCCGCAAGAGTAATGGCCGGGCATGAGGACGCCCCTCGTCATCCCGGTGGTGATTCCTTGCCTAGCCAGGACGAGGAGTCCCCTCCGCCGGGGGAGTACGCGCTGGTGCCGCGGGTGAGCTCACGCGCCAACAGATGGTGGGACGCCATGGAGCACTCGGGGCATTGCTCCGTGTCCGGGAGGAGCCGTAATCAAGAGGCGCTGCGACGACTTGAGCAGGAAGGGAAGATCCAAGATCGCAACGGGGCTCGCCTACCTTGCCGCAACGAGACGGAGCCGAAGCCCCGGGCAATGGAGGCGATTGTTTTCGTCGCTTTCTTTGTGGGCGGCTGCGAATTCCTCCGCGTTGCTTGTGGGCGAAGTCCCACGGGCCTACGGGTTGGAGATAGCCACCGACGCCAAACGCCATAATTCGCTTGGTGTTTATGCGTGGGCGTGCGACGATATGGCGGCGTCGGTGCGGCTGTTCGCCACTCGCACGGCGCGCGGTGCGGCCACCGAAAGTTGAGGCGGTGTCCAACTTTGGCGGCGTGGACTTCGTGCCGGCGTCGTGTTCGACATTGTTCCTCGCCCGGCCTCCACGGGAAATGGGAATCGGCCGACGCGGCGGTGGTTTTACTATCTCGTGATCGACAAGAGCGGCTGCAATGCCGAGGTGGGCCGATCGCGTTCAATCGATTCGCGAGAGCGAAGGCGGAGGTTGACGGCGCGCAAAGGCTCTGAGCCTTGTCGGTGTCTCCGTCGGATGAGCGGCGCGACGCCGAGGAGTTCACCATGTATGGGGTGGCGCCACTTTCCAAGTGGAAGTATCGCCGACGGCGACAACCGTGAGGACGGTCAAGCCAGTAGTGTCCCGCCGCTCAGCCTCCGCTCCTTGTAAGCCGCCGAGCGTATCTATATGTACGCCCTTTAAACCTGCGTGGTCCACGCTGATTGTCTTGTTATCCTTTGCAAGTGACTACCGGAGGAGGGCCGGCATGCGGTTGCGGCGCTCCTCGCCCGCATACGCCGAAAGAACACCGGTTCGCGAGGCGCGATCGCCGTGGCTAAGCAGGGTGGGTAAACCGCACTGCGAGGTCTCGGGCATTGCGGTGCCTAAACGCGCGACCGGCGAGCTTCGCAGATGCTCGGCCATCACGGTGGTGGCAATCGGCGAGGACGCCGTCTTTGCGGCGGTGGACTCGTTCGCGGCCACCATATGCGACCCTCGCACGCCGACGGCGGCGGCGCCGGCTCGGCGCGCGCTCGACTCCTCTGGTAGCCCTTGCCGATGCCGGCGGACTGCGCCGACGGCCATCGTTGGGTTAGAGCCCGCCAATCCGGGGACATCGTCGCCGGCGAGGGTGTGGATAGTGGTTTCTTCGCCGCCACTACAGCCGCCAAGACGCGCCTCGCGCCGGATATTGCGGCGCCACCTGGCTGCGCCCGAGCACCGCGAAGAGTCGCCGAAGCGCCCAGGCAGCGCGCTCGGACCCGGCCCGTCGCCCCGAAGGGTCGATCTGGCGTCGCGGGCTCTGCCTCGGGATGACGATCGGGCGGACAAAGGGCCTTCACGCCGAAAGCACCGAGGCGCCGCACCTCAACCGCGGCCGACCGGCGGTGCCTCTCCGTGCGGCGAGGCGCAGAAGGTAGGTGCGACTCCTTCTTCGCACGACCGCGAAACTCTCTCCGTCTGCTCGCTCATTACGCCGACCTCAAGAGAGACAAGGTCTCCCGACGCGAAGGATCGAGCAGCGGAGTGTCGCGAAGTCCAAAACTCTGCACGGAATGCCCCTCCGGTGCTTGTTGCCGCTGAGGCGGCCGACGCGTCGGCGGCCTTTGACGCGGTGGGGCCTGAACCCGTTCGCTCGGACTTCCTCCCGCGCTTGGAGATACAGCGTCCTTAAAGCGCCGCGGATCGCGCGAACAACGGCCTTGATCGACGGCGCCGTCCTCGTGCGGGAGACCACCTAGCACTCGCACCGCAGCCGGAAATAAGGGTAAGTATGCGCGCCGCCGCTAGGGTACCTTTGGCATTTCTTGAGCCGTTATTC
The DNA here is from genome assembly GCA_036346575.1 of Dendrocalamus sinicus. NCBI lineage: Eukaryota > Viridiplantae > Streptophyta > Magnoliopsida > Poales > Poaceae > Dendrocalamus > Dendrocalamus sinicus. Next base: position 16,218,186 of record CM070670.1, read on the forward strand.
TGTCGGGCGCTTGCTATCGGCCCAGCGCTTGACGAGGTCGCGTTCGGGAGCGAAGAGCTATGGAAGCTTGACCTTGAGCGGCGGACGACACTTGCGCAGATGGCGACGAAGAGCCGCGCGCCGGAGGGTGCCGTGGGGCCGTGGCACCGAGGCCGAGGAAGCGCGATCGAGACCGTGGAAGTCAAGCGTGCGCGGCTGGCGAACGCGACTCCTTTCTCGCAATGATCGCCGTCCTAGAAGAGGAAAAGACCCAGCCGCCGAGTGCATTGCAAGAGCGGCGCCTTAGACATCGCGTCTTCACGCCCGCATGGCGGGCCATGGAGGCTCAACCGTGCCCTCCGAGATTTGTGCGTTAATGTACGGACACTACGCATCAGGAGAACTTGACGGAGACGCCGAGTGATCAAGAAAGGCGGCGTTGCTCTCGCGTGCGTAACCTTTGGCGAACATGCGGCTATGTTGGCGCGTGCCTTGCCTCGCCATGCTTCATACTCATGGGTGCCGACACACCCATGCACCGTGAATCGCGGCTAGATCTTCCAGCCACGGAGGTGATGGTGGACGCTGTTCGCTTCATCGGGCCTAGCTCGCAGAACTTCCATCGGCGGATCGGGATCGCTTTGGGAGGACGCGGTGAAAGCTGCCGTGTGGCGGCGCGCATGGGGAAGAGGACCTTTCCATCGCGGCAAGCGATCTTCCGAGGCCACAATGGCGTACGAAGCTCGCGACCGCGCCAGGGTTGAGCGGTCGGTCGGGGAGGTCGAGGGGGGGGGGGAAGGCGCTGCTGCCCATGTTTGTAATCACGGAACCCCCTTATTTTCACAATAAATCAAAACAATACTTTGTTGTTAGCTTATACTCCGGAGGATGCGTGGGATCGACATCCACGTCTTGTTTATACTCCGAAGAGTACGCACGGAAGCAACGTCCCGCGCGCGCGAGATTCGTGTCTTGTTTATACTCTGTAGAGTGCGCAGGGAAAACATCCGCGTCTTAGTGCGCACGGGGGCGTCCCCCTGCTGCGTCTTATTTAGAGTCCGTAGACTGGTGCGTGCGGAGGCGAACCTCGACGCTACGACTTGTTTTATAGTCCGGAGACTCTCGCGTGCGGAGGTGAACCTCGGCCGCCACGTCTTATTTAGAGTCCGTGGATCGGCGCGTGCGAGGCGAACCTCGGCGCTATGACTTGCTTTATAGTCCGAGAGACTCGCGTGCGGAGGTGAATCTCGGCGCCACGTCTTATTTAGAGTCCGTGGATCGCGCGCGCGAGGCAAACCTCGGCGCCACGACTTGCTTTATAGTCCGGAGACTCGCGTGCGGTGAACCTCGGCGCCACGTCTTATTTAGAGTCCGTGGTGGCGCGCGTGTGAGGTGAACCTCGGCGCTTCGACTTCCTTTATAGTCCGGAGACTCTCGCGTGCGGTGAACCTCGGCGCTACGTCTTATTTAGAGTTCAGGATCGTGCGTGCGAGGCGAACCTCAACGCTACGACTTCATTTAGAGTCCAGAGATCGTGCGCGCGAGGGCGTCCCCGCTGCGTCTTCTTTATACTCCGTAGAGTGCGTGCGAGGCGGACCTCGGCGCCACGTCTTATTTAGAGTCAGTGGATCGCGCGCGCGAGGCGAACCTCGACGCCTTCGACTTCCTTTATAGTCCGAGACTCTCACGTGCGGAGGTGAATCTCGGCGCTACGTCTTATTTAGAGTTCAGTGGTGGCGCGGCGGCGAACCTCGGCGCTTCGACTTCCTTTATAGTCCGGAGACTCGCGCGGAGGTGAACCTCGACGCTATGTCTTATTTAGAGTTCGTGGACTGGCGCGTGCGGAGGCGAACCTCGACGCTACGACTTCCTTTATAGTCCGGAGACTCTCGCGTGCGGAGGTGAACCTCGATGCTACGTCTTATTTAGAGTCCGTGGACTGGAGGGGTAAGCAACTTTAGGAACGGCAAGCTTTATTGAACTCCCGTTTGCGCGGGTGAGCATCGTGCAACAAACGATTGGTGCCGCTACACTTGCCGTGCTGCTGCTAGGCGTAATATCGCTGCAACCTGTCGGCGTTCCATGTGTGACGAGAGTCATCGCCCTCGGCGTGGCAAGACGGTATGCCCCCTTCTGTAACGCTTCTAGGACAATGAAGGGACCCTCCCACTTGGACTCTAGCTTGCCCACGGTCTCCGCGTGGAGCGCCACTCTGAGGACGAGGTCCCCGGGCTTGAACGTTTGTGGATATACAGAGCGGTCCCGAGTACGCACTGTCTGTCTTGCGTACTTCTCAGCATGTTGGGTCGCACTCGCCCGCACCCCGTAAAGGAGATCCAAGGACACACGGCGCTCTTCATCCGGCGCTTGGACGAGGACCCTCCGCGAGCCAGCCTTGATTTCTTCGGGCGTCACTGCTTCATCGCCGAAGAGGAGCTTAAAGGGCGTGAACCCCGTAGGGCGCGTTGCCGTTGTGCGGAGGGACCAGAGGACGCTGTGAAGCTTGCTCGCCACTTGCCCTTGGCGGCCGACCGGGCGCTTTTGATGGCGGTGAGATAGCGCCGTTCGCCTCTCCACCGCTCCGTTAGGCGGGGTGCCCACCGAGGCGAACCGAGCGTGATGCCCATGCCATCGCAATACTCTTTAAACAGGTGGCGTCGAATCGTAGGCCGTTGTCGACGGTGAGCTCCTGGCACGCCGGCGGCATACGATGTTCGCAGAGAGCGCGCGCATGGCCGCCGAGGTTATTTTGGCTAGGCAACCGCCTCGCCATCGGAAAAGTACTCAGCGCGACCACCACAAATCGCAGTCCCACAGGGCTCGGGAAGCGGTCCTACTATGTCGATGCCCAGCTGTGCCAACGGCCACACCGGGGATAGGATTGAGGTGCGTCGGGGCTGCGGATGATCGCCCCATCCATCGGCATCCTCGCACCGCGCACGAGGTCTGGCGTCGGCGATGGCGATTGGCGATAAAAGCCTTGCTCGAACGCCTTGCCAGGCTGAGACCTCGGCGCCAGTGAGATCCGCACACACTGCGTGGATGTCCGCTAGAGATTTCTCCTTCCTCGAGAGGCATCGCAAGAGTGGTGCGCAAACCCCTTTTTGTAGAGTGTCTCTTGAACACTGAAGGACTGGCGCAGTCTTTGTCAGACGCCGTAATTCGGCGGGATACTCCGGCTCGGCGATGCCCTGTAGGAAATTAAAGATGGGCTCCCGCCAGTCGCCCTATGGGATGACCTCGGCCGAGAGGCATCGCAAGAGTGGTGCGCAAACCCCCTTTTTGTAGAGTGTCTCTTCGAACACCTGGAAGGACCTGGCGCGGTGCTGTAGACACCGTAATTCGGTGGGATACTCCGGCTCGGCGATGCCCTGTAGGAAATTAAAGATGGGCTCCCGCCAGTCGCCCTGTGGGATGATGTGGTGTACAACGGCCGCGTCCCGGCTATCTTGTGCGATGGCGCTGCGGCAACGCCGTGAGAACGCCCCATCGGGGTAACGATTCTTGTCGCTAGCGCCTTCGTGAGGGCGTCGGCTTGCTCATTCTCCGCTTGAGGGATGGCCTTGACCGTTACGCCCAGGAAGTGCCGTTCCCTTGCTCTACACATTGCGAGGTACTTGGCCACTCCGGTCCTTGGCTTGATAAGATTTGTCGACATGGCCCGCCACTGCACGCGAGTCCGCGGCGGACAAGCACTCGCCGCGCCCCATTGCCTTGAGTTTTGTCGGCCAAGAGCGGCGCCTCATACTCGGTTGTATTGTTGGTAGCCGGAAAGCAAGACGCGCGAATACAAAGAAAGCGCCGCCTCGGGTGTGACAATTACGCGCCTACACCTCGCTGCAGCACCGTAGGCTCCGTCGATGGTGAGCGTCCAGACCGGGTCGACGTTTTTCTGGACGAGCCGAGCCGACGGGGTCCATTCTGCGAGGAAGTCGGCGAGAACTTGGGATTTGATCGCTGTCCACAAGGCGTAGGACAGGGAGAACGGGGCAAGCTCGGCAGCCCATTTGCCGATGCGCCCCGTGGACTCCTTGTTGTGTAACATCTCTGCCAGGGGAAAGGAGGAAGGCACCGTGATCGGGTGGGCGGAAAATAGTGCCGAGTTTTCGAGGCCATGATCGCAGCGAAGCGAAGCTTCTCAAGCTCGTGTACCTCGTCTTGGCGCTCAAGGGCCGGAGACAAAGTACATGGGTTCTTTGTGTGGTCGCCGAGACCGAATATGCAAATCGGACTCTCCTGTGTACTCTGCACTAGTCCAGATCACGCTAGTGCACACAGTGTGAACAAAGATAAATATCATCTATATCACGATATTCTAAGGAAAAACCAAATTATATTGATAATCATCGAGTACAACCTTATGGCCAAGCTTACAATAGACTAGCCGAAGGGCTTAACAAAACTAGCAATGAAATCCAAAAGAAAGCGCAACAACCAATCGACACGCCCACAAGCTATCGAGTGGAGAACGGCCTAATCCGCGAAGACGTCAAGTACTCTCCTTCGGAACCTCCTGCCGTGATTCTCCTCCTCCTCAATCGAGCAACAGGGCATAAAGCCGTGAGTACATTGGTACTCAAGAAGCCGCTTGTAACAAATGAATGCAATATAATATGCAAGGCTTACCAATGGATGGTGAAAGGTTAATTTGCATAAAACAACATTTGAAAATACACTAAATAGATTGAAGGCGCATTTGAAGTAAAACAATAATAAACAATAATCAAAGGAATTGAAGTAACCACTTATGGATCTCCCATCCATAAGCTAAACCAACCACTTAAGGACCTCCCAACCAACAGTGAATCAACCACCCACTGTCCAAAACTTTTTAGAAATAACTATACCTCGTGTGAAATCACCGAGCATTGTCCATGACCGAGGACACGGCTATTCGAATAGTTTTACACTCTGCAGAGGTTGCACAACTGTACCCACACGATGCGATTAGCCTCAGCTTAAGGAAATCACAACAAGGCCTTTACAATGTTCAATTCCAACCCAATCCCGCCCGCTAGGGTTTCGCATCACACCACCTTGCGCCCGTGGAATATATCGACACCCATCGACATCCCAATGGCGGAACGAGTGAAACATCACAAATTAATCGGCCAGTGCATCCCATACCGGACATGTGGTTTGCACAGTAAGACTCGGATCAATGGCGCACAAAGTTAAGTCCTTAAATATTCTCGGGCGAGACTACCACATCCCTCGAAGTGCTCCAACACTTCCCCTTTCTTCGCACGATCATTCGCCCGAGTGAAAACCAATTTTGTATAACCACCGCCAATGACGCACCAACGTCACGGCACAAATTTTTATAACAGTGGCACCAACCACGATTCAATATCTCATTAAGTCAAATTAATTAATCACATGCGATGATGAACCCTTTCGCAAAATAAGCAAGACTAAGCATTCTAATCGTACCAACCCAATGTGACAAATAACATAGCATCACTAATAAAATTCACAACCTAAGGTGACAATGGCATCAAGGTATTCCAAAATATCAAGGAGGGAAATAACCAATTGGGACGATAACTACCAATACAAGGGTTTTATAATAAAGTAGCAATGCATGATAATTTAAAACAAAGTAATACATAATAGATTTGAAAACTGGGTTCAACATGATCAAAGGACACGACTTGCCTTGGCCTTGCTCAGTTAGGAATTCTTGATCTTCAAATCCTGCTTCAGCTCCTTCGAACGTGTGATCTAACGAGAGAGAAAACGAGACGAACACAAAAACAAATTCAAATAAAACCCAAATAAACTCCAACAACTGCAAAACCAGAACCAAAAGATGGAGCTCAATTTTAGATGAATTTAGGAAGAAGAATCGGGTCAATCGGAGTTCGGACGAAGGAGAACGAGCGATCTAAAGTTTGCCGGGGCGAGAAAATGCTGGAAATTCACAGATGTTACTGTTCACCCGAGAGCAATTCTTTTGGCGAGAAGGCTAGCGCTGGCGAGAGGAGGCATGGGAGATGAATCTAACTAGCAAAATGGGTTGTTAGGGATCTAAGTCACACATAGGAAGCGACGCACGCCAAACGGAGGCTGTGACGCACGCGCTACAACGACATGGGTAGGAGAGAGGAATAAAATCCGGGCATAGGATATGGAGAAGTAGGGTGAGCACGGGCTAGAACGCGGCTTGGCGAAGCTAGGAAAAATTGTCGGCTCGGCCAGAAACCCACCGGAGATGGCACAAACGACGTTTGAACGACGTCGGGAAGGGCAAAGGAAAAACTTAATATCTTGGTGCTCGGTGAACAAAATCTAAAACCACTTGGAGGGTAGCTACCTGGGATGGTTTGGCACAAAGTGACGCGAACGGATTGGTGAAAACATCACCGGGTAGATGGGGACACGGGATGCCATTGGCGGCCATGGCGAGGTTCGGAGGCGAAAATTTGTGGAGGCTTTCTGGGGAAAAGGAAGTGAGCACGGCGTAGAACGCGACGAGGCAAGACTAGGAAAAATTACAGCAAGGGCTAAAGCTTACCGGAGGCGACGAATCGACGTCGGGAAGCGCTCTTGACCTAGATTGGGGAAAACTCGATTCCGGGAGATTGGCTGCACCAAAATCAAATTAACTTGGCAAGAAGGTAGATGGGACATGAAGGCACAATGTGACGCGAAAGGATCACGGAGAAACTCACCGAATAGCTCGAGACACGACGAGCAAATTCGGGACCGAAGGGGCTCGGTGCCGACGGCGTCCTAGGCTTTGAGGGGACTTGGCACGGCTTGGTATGGGTTTAGAGGAGCCAAGGGGTCGTATTTATAGGCTTGGAAGAGGTAGAAACCGACTCCAATTCGCAGATTTTGGGTTTAGAGTCCGTTTCAGAAAATTGGAGATAAAAGGCAAACGGATGAACGAAACGGAAAGAGACCAGTTGGGATGGATTCCTTGCGTGATTGGGCACAACTTTCCTTTTGGGAAGACATTCAAATAATGTCCGGATTGGAAGTTATGAAGAGAGAGGAAAAAGGAAGGAAACGTACAGAGTTTGGATCGATCGAAGCTAACTGGAGGTTGAAGATAAACCATGCGCTGACACGTGTTAAGCACTGTTCATTCTCTCTCCTCTTTCTTTTTTTTGGAAATTTCAAATTGAGCTCAAACAAACTCCGAAAAATCCCAGAAAAAAACAGAAAAATTCCTTGTGACACAAGGAACACAAATAAAATATTTTTGGCAAATATTAATGTTTAATTTAATCATATTAAATCTTTTTGATTAATAAAAATTCCAATTAAACTTTAATTAATTTCAGAAAAATTCAAATGATGAATTTTATTTTAAAAGCTTCAAAAAGGCTCTGAAAATCAGGATGTTACAGTGGCGCCTTCCTCTAAAACCAGGCGGCTGACCATCAGAATCGACGCGCTGTAAAGCGGGAGGAGCCTCGTGTCTGGGGCAACCAGAGTGGGGAGGCTTGCCAGATGCTTCTTGAGCTCGTTGAAAGCCTCCACGCAATCATTGTCCCAGCGAAATCCATCACATCCGCGGAGTGTCTTGAAGAACGGCAAGCCCGCTCCGCCGCCCTAGATAGAGGCGACTTAGGTCGCCATACGCCCGCCACCTCTGGACCTCCCTCGTCATTTTGGGTGGCTCCATACCCAAGATGGCATCGACCTTGTCGGGATTCGCCTGGATACCCCGGCCGGATACGAGGAAGCCCAGGAGTTTGCCCGCCTGTACTCCGAAGACACATTTGTCGGGGTTGAGCTTGATGCCGGCCTTTCTTAGGTTGTCGAAGGTCTCCTGGAGGTCCCGGCCGTGCAGCGCGAGGTGCCGAGTTTTGACTACCACGTCATCGACGTAGGCCTCCACGTTCCTCTCGAGCTGAGCGGCCAAGGCAAGCGCAACGAGACGAGTGAAGGTAGCGCCCGCGTTCTTCAAGCCAAAGGGCATTCTGACAAAGCAGAAAGTCCCAATCGGTGTGATGAAACTGGTTTTCTCCTCGTCGTCTTCGGCCATGTAGACCTGATGGTAGCCTGAATAAGCGTCCAGGAAACTCATTAGCTCGCACCCGGCGGTGGCATCGACTAGCTGATCGATGCGCGGCAAAGGGTAATTGTCCTTTGGACACGCCTTGTTGAGTGCCGTGAAGTCGATCCATTTTTGTTTTTTTTGTTGTGTAGTGCATATGAATTGAAGTGTGAAGCCCTAGTCCAAAATGAAGGACATCTGATCAGCCCAAAGATTAAACCTATCGGCCTCCCGACTCCTGCTGCTCAAGCGCTCCTGCAGCTAGGCCTAAGACGACACCAATTAAGGCCCAGAACACACAGTCTAGCATACGCAAATGCGGCCCAGCTGACGCAAGCATGACCTAAGGCACTCAGCCAACCAAGCCACTCTACGAAAAAAGATAGCAAGCAGAGGCCATATCGCACGCGCATCGCATTGCCTCAGTCACTCCCATCACTTTCCTTTCCTCCCTGTCCCTCCACGCGCTAAAGCAAATTCCACCCTCTTGCTTGGTCGCAGGTTCACAGCCACTTATTGTTGGAGCCCGGAGGCCTAGGCTACAATCCATCGGATGCTGCGTATTCTAGTCGCGATCGTCTCACTGAGCACTTGGCGCCATGGATTAACTCTTGAATCAACATAGGGTATTGCTAAATTTCTCCTAATTTTCTATTTCTTTAAGCAAAAAGACTGAATTTATGAGTTATGATTTGAATGTTATGATTGTTGGTTGATTTTTTTATCAAATTATAGGGTTTGAAATTAGTGTTTCAATTTGGGTTTTTGGAAATTGGAATACACATCTACTTCATTGCAAATCAAAGGCAAAACTATACATGTAATTATATGTAAGGTAAAACAGTGAATCCCGGTCATTTACGTTTTGGTTTCACCCCCTGCTATGAGTTTGACCAATGCATATGCATGTGATTGCTGAATCGTGTTGGGACAAGTAAACATGCTTGCCCCACCATGTTATCTTTTTTTCAAAAGTGTGTTGCCTATTTAATTATAGGGGCATAAAAGGTACAAAGAAAATAGAGGTATCGCAGAGGGCAAGTTATAGAGACAACTATAGATGCCGAGCAAGATTACTAAGTTAGACTGTTACAGAACTAAGTAGCAACTCCGCCAACCTAGTGGCTCCCGCCATGACCCAACATGCGGCCTCCTCCTTTATGCGGCTAATAGTGACGTTGTTGTGCTTGCCATCGATTGGAAAATCTGTGCATTCCTTTCCTTCTAGATTTCCCATGTCACCAGCTTGATGAGCAACGTCATGGCTTTTCAAAGAGCTCCAGCCGAGAGGATGGCCGCCTCCCACCAACGCCTGATGGAGCAAGGACTCTGCCAGGTGGCTGGATTTAGAGATGGACTCATTGTCCAATGCGTAATGGTTGTCCAGATTCTTCTGAAAAAATGACTTTTGATCAAGAGATGGATAACGGATGCGAGTGAGAGTGTCTGTCAGATAACATGCACTTAAAAGCAATGCACAGGGATGCTGTGATTTCTATCGCTTATTATATAGGGGTAATAGACGAGCAAACTAAGGTGTGCTAATGAAGAAGCTGGTGTAGATTCCTCAAGGCCTTTTTTGCTTTCTAGGAAAAAGTGTCATTCGCTCATTTGCTCTCCTAGGAAAACAGAGTGACTAACCTCCCATTTGTGTATCTCTAGTTCTCTACATGATGTGAAGTGAAAACAATGCAGTGCAGAGGTAGAATTGTGTCTCTGTGTATGTGAAACCAATCAGAGTATTAGACCAATTTCGAGTCTTTCAAGCCAGCGTACGACAACCTTCCTCGTATGCTTCAAATGTTGCAGGAAAGGAACCCAGGCACATATATTGATGTGAAGGACAACCATCTATAAGGCCGCCATGTTATGCGGTGTTGCAGAGGGCCTTCTTAGCTTTTGGTGCATGTGTAGAGGCGTTCAGGAATATGTTTCCTGTGATCCTAGTTGACAGGACCTTTTTGACCGGCAAATACAAGGGCCTATGTTTCATGTTATGCGGTGTTGCAGAGGGTCTTCTTAGCTTTTGGTGCATGTGTAGAGGCGTTCAGGAATATGTTTCCTATGATCCTAGTTGACAGGACCTTTTTGACCGGCAAATACAAGGGCTAGATCCTTACTACCATTGGCGTTGACGACAACAATCAAATTATGTTCCTGACCATCGCATTTGTGAAAAGTGAGAATTACGACAGCTGGTTGTGGTTTCTTAGACATGTGCAAGTTGGAGTTGTTGGCGCTCGTTTTGGTGTGTACGTAATCCACGATTGCCACACCGAGATAGTGAAAGCCATAAGAAAACTTCAGGATTACCTTAAGGAGCCCTTCCCTTGGCTGGATATAAGAAACAAATGGTGCATTTGTCACATAGGGGGTGAACTTCTTCACGCAGTTCCCAAAGCAACCATTGATAAAGCTGTTCAAGAGGCTGGCTATGCAAAATCAGTAGAGAAAATTTGACGCTTTGTGGGCATTATTGGATGAGCACAACAGGAAGTACGTCAACGAGAGGAACAAGGGGCGGGCCATGCCTGGGGCAGCACAACCTGAATGCTTCACAACACTGGATGAGCCTAACGTAGCTGGTCCGAGGAGGAGGAGCTCATGGAACATCAAGTGCTTCTCGCAGTGGATCAAGGGAGAACCATTGGAGAAGTGGTCCCTACTACATGACATGGACGGCACGCGGTACGGCATAATGACGACTAACCTTGCCTAGGTGTACAACTGGGTTCTCATGGGCCTGTGTTCTTAGCCCCTCATCGCCATCGTGAAAGGTATTCTTCACAGCACAATTGGCTATTTCAGGGAGAGGCATGCAAATGCCACATTTCATGCAGCTAACCCACGAACATCGTACTCATCAAAAATTACAGCTTACATGGAGATGAAGGTATAGAAGGGCCAATTGCACACGATGCACATCGTGGGCAATAGGAAGCATCAATTCAATGTGGTACTCCGAGATAGAGCCAGATTTGGGATGGCTCATGCCCTTGTTACCCACGAGGTATGCCTTGAAGATTTTGTAAATGAATCTAGTTGCTCGTGCAATAAGCCAAAACTGTTACACAAGCCATACTCTCATGTCCTCGCTGCATGCGGGGCTGTGGGTATAGATCCTTTGAACTTCATGTCTGAGTATTTTTTTCAAGGAGGGGTGATGCATGCGTGGTGTGGCGAGCTCAGGGTGTTCAGAGTTGTGGGGAACTTCGCCACCTTGGATATTGCAGGGAGGATCAAGATTCCGGATGTTGACATGTTGAAGAGTGGGAAGGGTCGACGACAGAGTCGGTTTATTAGAAATGATATGGACGAAGCGTAAGCCGGAGCGTTTGGTGCACACTGCGGGCGATGCGGTCGGTAGAGGCACACAGCCAGACGATTGGAATATGCTAATCAGTAGGTAGACCAACAGGGTTTCTACAGCTGGTTGTTGGAGACTACAAATAATTATCTGTTGTAATCTGTACTTTGTTAGTCGGCACTTTTGACGTGCGTACTGTCGTACTAACTGTATCGTACATTGCATGCACCATTTGTACAATTGTTGTGGTATTTTCCCCTTTTCAGTAATGTAGTAGGTATTGTGCTAGTAGCCTAGTATTGTTTCGTTTGTTTATTTACAACTTCTATTTATTGTTGTTTTACATTCGATGGTTTTTGTTCTACATAAATGCTAACTTGAATTCGTGTTGTAGGTATGGCTCATGAGCTGCGCGGATCGGACTGGCCTTGTGGCTTGTTGGACGAGTACGTCGACTAGCTGCATCGCACTTCCCGTCGTGTCCCGCCTGCAGGGAGTGCAGAGGAGACGGCTGACTTGGGGGTGGTCCGCACACGCACACCTCGAGTGGCTTGGAGGCTACACTCATGCTGGACAGCCAGGTTTACACTCCGGTAGGGTTGTATTCTTGCCATATGTAGGTTGCATACTAACCTTTTTTTGCTTCGCAGGCTATGCGATGCCAAGTTACTCCCTCTTGCCTAGATGGTGCAGGCCACTGATGAGGACATATCGGCCTTGTCTGTGGGCAAGGACGATGGCGCAGAGCGATTGTGATGCTTCCCATTTGACCACTACCTGCTGATTGCTTTGGTGGATCGCTGGCGGCTGGAGACACACACTTTCCATTTTCCATTCATGGAGATGGCTCCTACTCTGCAGGACGTCTCCCTGCTGCTCGGCTTTCCTATCGCGGAAGCTGCCGCCTTTCTACTAGAGGCCCGGCCGACTGGCGCACATACCTGTTGGACAGGTTCTAGGGAGTCCTTCTGCCTGGCGCCGTGGAGGAGTACTACGTCTTCCCGTCGGGTCAGACACACGGCCCATCGCTGAGGTGGCTCTCACAGTTCCGGGTACGTGCCTGACGCACTTTCTGTTCGATCCTCTGTGCTCTCCTTTCCACTATACTGTACTGATAACTTTTTGGTTGTATTCAGATGGAGCGGATGGACCCTGCCGCAGACGAGCAGCAGGTCTCACGACACTTGGAGGTGTACTTACTGTGGCTGTTTGGTTGAGTGCTCTTCACCATCAGCCATGGCAACACCGTCGACGCGTGCCTCATCACTCACGCTAGGGCCATCGTCGAGGGGGAGGCCCCTAGATCAGCTGGGGTTCAGCCGTATTTGCTACGACCTATCACGGCTTGTGTGACGCATGCGCAGGACCAAGGCGATGGGGAGACGCCGCCCTATGTTGGTGCCGGGACTGTGCAAGTTCTTCAAGTCTAAATACCGCCTTTAGCTTGAGTATGCGTTACTAGGGTTACGCAAACTATTCTAGTGACTATCCCGACTGCCGTCGGGACACCACCAACTATCGGTAGCCGATAAGGACCAGTTACACTGAGTTCCCCCTACTTTCTCTCATTTAAAGTACGCACTAACAATCTTTCTTGTCTACCCATAGTCGCCAGAACCCTTATGTGGCTACCGCAAATGGATCGATCTTCAGATCCACCCAGATGACCAATGGGCTCTTGACTTTGAAGAGTGGAACGTCAAAAGATCCTACGAGATCCGACAGGATGAGCGCCGCAAGAACGAGCAAACCGAGCATATACATCGGGAGACAAAAGCTCATCTCGAGGCGTGCACACGTACGGAGCACAAGGCTCGTGAGAGGGAGCGCGAGAAAAAGAGGGAAATGGCGGCCAAGGCAAAAGAGGCCACCGAGGAATTCAATGCCGAGCTCGTAAAGAAAGGAAAATGGCCCCAGTCCATCCAGTAGGTCGGGTTATCCCGCACTAACTACTCTCTCGAAGGTCGAATTTATTTCCATTCCAAAAAGGCGCGTATGTATCGTAGGAGCAGTTTGGTTTATTGCATTGTACATGATGCTCTTTGTTATGCATGTAATCAAATTCTACGCGCCGTATTACTTCCAACTGTACTATAAAGTCTATTTAATTCGTATGAGCATATTTCCTCGTCTTTTCGCATTTAATTATTCGCGTAGTAAGTCATCCAACAACATTAACAAATAAGTTCTCCGTGTATGAATTCCTGGCTACGTCGCAATATCACTTACTTTCGTACTTATCGATCGTTGTTATTTCAATCATTCTTAAAAAAATTTCACGAAATTTCTTGCACTATAATAATATACAATGATCGCAAACTCTTATTGCAAATCCAACAGATTATCTACCATTCATAATATATGAAAAATCATGAATAGATTAACACACACTATGGCTTGTTTGCAGTCGCTGCACATCCAAGTGACTATAATTATAGTCGCCCGACCGCTAGGCAATAGGCTGCAATCGCCGAATGGTTCGACTACTGCAGCTTGTCGTCCAATGGCCAATGGATTATTTGCTTGTCACACGGTCATTGAGTGATAGATTCCAGTCAACCAACGATTCGACAACTGAAACTCATTTCTATAAAAAAAATATTCATAGTAGTATTTTTATTATTTTAAATAAAATAGAAATCGACCATTGAGTAATAGATTCAAGTCACCCAACGATTCGACAACTGAAACCCATTTGTATAAAAAAAATATTCACAGTAGTATTTTTATTATTTTAAATAAGGGAAAATTTGTTCAGTACCACTGAAAGATCACCTCTTTCGGAAAATACCACTAAAAAAACAGAGTACCAGAAATTACCACCGAAAAGTTCATTTTTCTTCGGGATTTACCATTTTGGACAAAATTACCCTCTCCCTCCTCCTCACCTTCTCTCCTCCCGCGCCCGCCCGTCCGCCTCCTCCCTCTTTGCCGGCCTCGCCTCCTCCCGCTCCTCTCCCTCTTCTCCCGCTCCTCCCGCGCCTGATCGCCTTACCCCTCCGCTCCTCCTCCATGGTGGCGGGCCGAACAGAGGAGGTGTGGGCGATGGCGGCGACAGGGCTCGGCGAGGGGCCGAGGGCAGGGTGGAAGCCGATAGGAGGCGGCGACGGCTCGGGATGGCGCTGTCGGGCAGGACAGTGCTTGAGCGGCCGGCGTTGAGGTTGGAGGGCGGCGCGCCGGCGGGGAGGAGAAATTGAGACGAGCAGAGTATGAGCGAGTCAAGGAGCGCGCGAGGCGGTTGAGAAGGCGGGAGACCCGAGAGAGCCGCGGCGAGCTCTCGGCGCGCGCCATGCGCGCGCGGCGGCGACGCACGGCGGCGGAGCTTCGGCCGGTGGTCGGGATGGTGTCGCCGTGTCACGGTGAGGCTCTTCTTCGTCGTCGCAGCTCCTCCGGCCGCCGTCCTCCGCCGTGGCGCCGGATCTCAATCTCCGCTCGGATCTTCACCGTCACTTTGGGGTCGGCGCGGATCCGCCTCGCCTCGTCCGTCCGAGGTCGCCGGATCCGCTGCGCCGCCTCGCCTCGTCCGTCGCCGGGGTCGCATCGTCCTCGGGAGGAGGGACGGGGCGCGCGAGCGAGAGAGGAGAGGAGGAGCGGGGAGAGAGGAGAGGAGCGGGAGGCGGGGCGAGGAGGAGGGGAGGAGGAGGCGGGGCGAGGAGGAGCGGGAGAAGAGGAGAGGAGCGGGAGGAGGCGGGAGGCCGCGACAAAGAGAGAGGAGAGGCGGACGGGCGGGCGCGAGGAGGAGAGAAGAAGAGGAGGAGGGGAGGAGAGGGTAATTTTGTCCAAAATGGTAAATCCTGAAGAAAAATGAACTTTTCGGCGGTAATTTCCGGTACCCCGTTTTTCTAGTGGTATTTTTCGAAAGAGGTGATCTTTCAGTGTTACTGAATAAATTTTCCCTTTAAATAAAATATAAATTTTTATAAAAAAATTTCCGAACCGAACCGAACCCAGCCCAACTCTCCCTCTCTCTCTCTGTGTTCTCTGCCCTCCATTCCAGCCCCGATTTCCCGATCCGCCGCCGCGCCCCTTCTCCCCGGCCGCCGCTCCTTCTCGCTCACTGCCGTCCCCCTTTCTTCCCGCCGCTGCCCCTCTTTCTCCCCCACCGCCGCAGCTCATCCCCCGATCCGCTGCCGCGCCCCCTTCTCCCCGATCGCCGGCCGCCGCTCCTTCTCCCCACCGCCGTCCCCACTTGTTCCCGCCGCCTCCGCCCCCGCCGTAGCCAGGTCTGCTTAATAGATCCCCTCCTCTCCTCTACTGTCCCCCGCGCGTCTCTTCGGTCGTGACCCGTCCCCCGCCGCGGCTCGTTCGAGATCTCGCGGCGGTCAGATTGGCCCGCCCGGCGGCTCGTGGTCTGCTTCTCGATCCAAGCCACGCTTGTTGCATTGTGGTTTCGCGGCCTAATCTTTCCCGAACCTTGCGAGTAGTTGTTGTTCTAGCAGTGGCACGGACACTGGTCGCTGTGGATTGGATTCTAGCTGTTTCTCAGTAGGGGCTTGGGATAGATAAGCAACCTCTCCTGGTGATGGGTGCTTTACATAAGCCAAATGCTTGCGGCGTAATGAGGATGTGTGGTAGCCTATGCTTACTGGAGGGAGATCGCATTTGTGCTAGCAAGTATGGGGGATACATAATTTGTAGTAATATTCTCACTACACCAGATTACACCCATAACAGTACTTGAAATTGCTTAGAGATCATATGTTTTGGCGCGGGGAAGTGAACACTATTAATGAATTCTTTGAAACTTGTTGGTGCTGTCAATTGTCAGAAACTAAGACAGGGATTGTTGACGTAGTGTTGTTTCTCCCTTTTCCTTTTGTGGTCTATGATTGAACTTTTGTTCTCTCTCTTTTTAAATGTTTTGCAGTAACATTGGACAGAAATGGAGAATATGCAGTATGCCGAAGAACTCGTGAGGGAGTTTCTTGTGTTTAGGGGTTTCACAAATACACTGCAAGCTTATGAGGCAGAATTGTCTACTGAGATCGGCAGGAACTTTGAAGTAGATAAGATCCTAGATTTAGTGTTCTCAGTGTATATACCAGAATACCAACTGGATAGACTGCTAGGCCTGTTTAGCTTCTTTAAGCAGTGTTTCACTTCACCTGTGGACACAGAGCTTTTCTCGACGCTTGTTAAATTGGAGCAGTCAGTATTACGGTACTATGTTGTCAATGCTTTGAAATCTGGAAGCCAAGAAAAAGTAGTTGAATTCTTTGGTGCAAATGGCAATTATCTGATGCAAAAGCGTGAAGATTGGCTGGCATGGTTTGGTGCGTGTTCTGAGCTTTCTTTTGCGTTCATTATGTCTGCAGCATTCTTATGCTTTGCCAATCTCAAATCATAATATGCAGCTATTCCATATATTAAGAATCCAAGCTTGGATCCACAATTCCGTATGTATTTCTCCAAAGAATGGCTGGACACTTTGATTCTTTCATTTCGCAATTTTTTGAGCGGAATATTCAATGGAATTCATATCCTTTTACAATATCTTCGATGTTATATCCCTCTTTTAGTTGGTAGGATGTTTTAAATCCTTTATAATATGAAGGAACTTGTTACCTTAACTGAGTTATAAATTTTCCCCATTCTAGTCAATCATCATTGTGTTAGAATGTGCTGTTTCTGAATGTGATTGGATGCTTTGAAACATGTATCATGGTTTTGCTTCTACACTGTTTTGCCCTTAATTTTTCCACGAATCCCAGCTCTTTTAAAGATAAGCACTGAAAAGAATACCATCAAATGCCTCAAGAACGATATAAAGCAATTGAATAACAAATTGTCAGAGCTACAAGCATTGTTAGAGATGAAGGAAGCTGAAATATTGCAGTTGAGAAGGTAAAGCTATCTCTCTAGACTGCAAGATTACTTATTTGCCTGTAAATGCATGCATAGCCTTTGTAATTTTTTATATGGCTCCTTCATCTATCATTTGTCCGCAAATTATGCAACTGTAGTTTCATTTAGATAGTTCACTTCATCATTGAGACAAGTCATAATCAAGTGTCAAACATGGAAATTCAGATAAATTTTATAACCCATTTTATGGAGTTCAAACGAGTTTGAAGGTTATGCTGCCTTCCACCCAAGGAGAAATCCTCTGAAATATGTCTCAACTGATAAATACAGGAATGGTTTCGGAAACAAGAATTTAGTCAAGACTAGTGCAGATGGTTCCTCCTTTGAGGGGCAAGATATGTCAAGAGGCTATGAAGAATCCTCAGCTTCAAGTAGCATTGTACAGGGTTTTGACTCACATTCTTCAAGTTCAGTGAAATCTTCTACAAGAGATGGGAAATTCCATGAATCTTCTCAAATGACCCATGCAGGTTGGCTCCTATCAGTTATTACTAGTTTTTTTTTCATGACATCTGTATGTTTCTTTACCATTTTGTTTGTGGGGTAGCTAATGATATGGTTTTATCATTCTTTTTCACACGCACAAAGCATGGCAACTCTCTTTTCCATCATCCATTCTAGTGTTATCATAGTTTGGATTGTGTTTATGCGTCATCCGATTCCAACATAATTTCCTATTTTGATATTCTTCAATGCTGCTTATGTATTCAACCCTATATACAAGACTACATTTCATCTTATAGCTATGGCAACGTTGAAGGCTTGAAGCATAATATGTTTGTTTTGCTGCAGAGAATGAACATATTTTGGTGACAGAGGAAGACTTTCCTGAAGTGAAAGTGGATTTTCAGGTAACCTATAGTTTATCCCCAGTAGGATATTATCCCTTTTTGCTGTTTCCTATATGACTAATTAAACCTGTTGACAGGAAACATTTTTAGGCCATAACAGTTCAATTAGCCGATGTCGATTTTCTGCATCTGGATCAAACATTGCTAGTTCTTCAATTGATGGTACAGTAAGGTAATTGTGCTATCTGAAATTTCATTTGGTTACCTAACTGACATTTCTAGATTTTAATCTGTTGATTTTTAAACTCTTAAAAGAATCTGGACATATGATTCATCAACACCATCATCCAAAAATGCCACTATATACTGTGGGGCTGAAGTCAGTGCACTTTCTTGGGAATGCAGATCTGACCGCTTGGTATGTCCATATTGGACTGTATCACATCCCTAACATTTCTAAAAACATATTTAAGACTTTTATTTTATCACCCATTTCTCTTGACAGTAGCTGCTCATAGGCACAGCTAATGGCGGCATTAAAGCTTGGAATGCTGATGCAAAGAGAGTTGTTTGTGACCTGAGTACATCAAGAGACTTTCCAAGGTTATAACCTATTATCATTGGGCTTATCGCTGATGACTGAACTTTATGCTAATGAGGCTTCAAATTTCTTGCAGTGTGTTAGATTTGAAGTGTAGCCCTGTAGAACCTGTGTTTGTCTCTGCAGCTGCATCAAGACGGTAATTTCAGGATCTCATTACTTTCTAAGAAATTAATTGCCTGTTATTGCAAGATGGGAGCTTCTTCCTACATAGAAGTGATACTGTCTCTGTTGTGTGACAATAGCTTTGGTTCTGTTCCTTTCATGTCATTTAAACTGTACAGAAAATAGTTTCACCATGGTATACCTTGTAGTAGTTCTCTTAACACTATTGTATTATTTTTTGTTCTGTTTTCCTTTCATGTCATTTAAACTGTACAGAAAATAGTTTCACCATGGTATACCTTGTAGTAGTTCTCTTAACACTATTGTATTATTATACTCCCAGTTGCATTGTCTTATTTCCAGCTTTAAATTACTTTTCAGGCATGGATCAACTATATTTGACAAAAAAGGATTTGCTTCCTTGACTGTATGGCATATGAAAACATGGAAGCCTATGGTACTTCTTTTGCTTTCACCCCCCTGGCTTGAACCTATTTGTGGATTTTTAGCCAGTGAACTTTTCCTCATGGTATATATCTTTTTTCTTCCATTGTGAAGACAGTCCTCCCTCTTGGTGAGGATCCACCTGCTATTACTTCTCTTTGCTTCAATCACAATGGAAAGATCTTGGCAGCTTCTGCAACAGATGGAATGATTCACATGTTTGGTATCCTTTTATTTTAATATTCCCTTGGCATCTGTATCAAGTTATCAGCCTTTGACTTGGAACTTGTATCACTTATTGCTTACGCAGAGCTAGAACTTGGTTACATTGTTTGCATGAGATTTCATTTGTGTTTTGTGATTATTTGAGCCCATCATAATTTCCTTGACTGTACATAGACATGTCTGCTGGTCTTCAAATCACTGGATGGCCTGCCCATGATTCCCCTGTCAGCTCGGTTCTTTTTGGGCCTGCTGAAACTAGCATCTTCAGTTTAGGCTCAGATGGAAAGGTATATAACCTTTTCCTTTTAGTGCATAGATACAAATAGCCATGTTCATTTCGATGCCTTTTCCTTTTACTTAATCAGTTGTAAGCAAAATAATAGCTTTAACATTTGTTATAGGTTGATTTTGCCTTTGTACTTCTATGTATTTATTTTTCTTATGCAAATATTTCTTTTATAATCTTTCATTTGTTGCATGATTTTATCTCATGTCAGCTGTATGACTTTTAGATATTTGAGTGGAGCTTGCACAATCAAGGTCAGATTCTTTGGTCAAGAGATTGCAGTAGGTAAGATTTGGTGATCATTACGGAATTGTAAATGGCAGCTAGTGTTGGTTTGATTGACTTTACTTACGTTGGATTTAAACATGGGTTACCAGCCTTTATCAAGGTTAGATTATTTTAGGTAAGAATTATTGTATGACATGTGAATTCATAGACCAAACCATTTTCCAATCCACAGGGTGAAGGAGTACCATTATTCTTTTAAAACCCTTGCTATATGGGATCTGTGAATGATTTTAGGATATTTGCTCATAGTGAATTATAATTGGATGACCAGTTTTATCTTTAAACTCTCAATACTGGAAAAGAATTTAGAAATAATTGGGATCCAGCAATTTTAATCTCAAGGTCTCCCACGGGAATGTAGACCCTAGTTTTTGCTATAACCACTTATGCTAGATTTCTTGATAGTAAGTGCAATTTGGGAGAGGCTTGTTTTTCATGTTCGAGTGGGCAATGTTCTGACCCTTCTGGCTAGTTGAATTTGGTACACAGGAACTACTATGCTACTGAATGTTCTACCTGATTGAACTCTGTGTATTTAGCCAGAACTGCATAGTTTTCTGTGGTAGTGTATTGTGCAAATGTGGAGTATCAGAGCGCTAGCTCATTTCTCTTGTGCTTCTATTACCAGGTTTTGCAATCCAGAGAGCTTTAACAAACATGTGCATGAGATAGCGTTGGATTTCAATGGCAAGAGGCTGCTTGTTACATCGGGTTTGGTTCGGGCCCCAATTTACCAGGTTTCCACCATTATCCAAACTCCCGTGTTAGGTTCATTTTGCAGTACTTGATACCAATGTGACTATCTACAATTTCCTTTCAGGTTCAAGGCCATGAAAGCGGGCTGAGAACACTTCCTCACAGTGCATCTATCACCAGTGTGGATTGGCATCCCACGCTGCCAATGTACATTACTGGGTCTGCAGACAACTCTGTCCGGGTCACATCTATTCTGTGATTTTTATGAGAAGATTGCTCGTGAGATTTTGTTGATTACTCAGTGCAACCAGAGGTGCCATTCCGTAAAAGTTACCAGTGAAGCTCCAAGCGGCGAATCAGTTTCACGAAATGGCCTCAGGATTTCGAACCCCCAGTGTGTGCTTCAATTCCTGTCAATACTCACTTGTCTTTGCCCAGGCGGGAGGCTTTTGTCTCACAAATTCACAATACCTTTTTGCATGGAAGATGGCTTGCGTTTGTGTTCTCTATCTGCCGCTGTAGACCTGGTGAGTTGGTGTAAACTCTTGTTGTAAAATGGATAAAAAAAAATTCAGTGATCTTTTGCACATTAGGATGTAGAACTTTTACAGCGGGTTGTTCCCATTCTTAGAACATGCTTGTCATTAAAAGCAAATAGGGATCAACGCCACACGTTTAGCTTTGTAATGGCAGCTGGTGAGGGAAAACAGTGTGATGCAGCCTTTGTTTGGTGCAACGTTGGAGCCTTGCATTTGCACTATGCTCGTACAGGATAGTACAAGGCTCAACTTCTAGTCGGCTTGTACCGATTTATCGATGTATTGCTATTTGAGGAACAAAAAAATGTTGCATCGATTGAACATTGTTTGATATAGTTGGGGCCTACTTGGGTTATCTGTTGCGTTATCTGATTTGGGCACGTCAAACAGGTGCCGTGTTCTTATATAAAATCATCATGCTCCGTTCGAAGAAGAACATTGAGTTGATATCTCCTTAATGTTCATGAACAGGCCTGCCATCACATTCATTTATGTTATTGGCAGAACAGTTTAACAACTTGTGCTACGTACTACTACAGTAGTATAAAACTTGAGCTGAAGGATTGATGCGGCTGCATCCTTCAATTGTGTGCGCCATTAGCACATACATTTTATGACATATAGATACCGCAGATCTGAAAAGAAAAACTTAGAAAAATTCAGTTGCAACTAGTTCATCAATTTGTGCCTCAGTTTTTGTAGGAGGGTTGGGTGTTGGTAGGAATAGTGCCTTAAGTTTCAGCTTCCAACTCCCAACAACTGAGATTTCTCCCTCAAACAGATGACGATCTGGGCCGCCTTTCGATCTTCCAGAAATTTGACTTCTTCTAGTTGACTTGAATACTTTGATCATAAGTCTGCGACGGATGGACCGCAAAAAAGGAGGAGAAGAATTAGAGTATCATTTATTTAATTTTTATTTCGAACTAATAATAGTTTCGGCCTATTAAAGTTGCAAGCTGGCTAAACCGCCAACTAGAAATTAATCACTTGGCTTGTCCGGCCAGATGGTCAAGTTGAACTTATTTGTTTGCATGGTATGTTCTAGCTATTGTTCAATCACACCTGCACATCATGTGTTTCGATTAGCACTATAGTTTCTATGGCTATTACATCTCATGCGTTGTAGATATGGATGTCGTCATATTTCGTGTGGTCAATATTGCAGCTGAAGCAGTCCTGCAGCTGGCAACATGCTCAGTGACTCAAGAGAGGAACGTCGTACACGTATAGTACATACAAATTTCTTAGCTAGTGCCTAGTAGGCATCCCACTTTTCGATTGCTGTGATATGTATGTATCAAAAGCTAGCTTTGATGTTTTAGTAAAAGCCTAATTGAGTCCCCACAAACATCTTTTAGCTTGAATATTCTTTATCTACAAGACCACGCGCTAATAAGTGAGGTGCGGTAAGCATAATTAAGCTGAATCAAAACATAATTCGAGTTCACCTCTGACCCTTTTCTCCACGAAGCTGATCTGCTACAGCCATGAACAAGCTACAGCTATATTTCAGAATGCGAGAATTTTATAGGATTAGTTGAAGTATGTTGCCCATCTTTCTTCATAAGTTTAAGCTTTTGGATTACATGAATTAGTTGATGCATATAACTCAATATAGTACCAGATCTAATACATCATAAATTCAAAAGCTGGCTAACACAATATTTTAAAAATATTTGCGGCCCACTTCAAGTCCGCATCTTAGACTTGGTGGAGCCTAAATGTGAGAAAGCGTGTTGAAATATATTATTCTTCTTTCTTCATCAGCTTAGCTTATTTGATGAATTAATTGGTACATAAAACTCACTAAAATCGGTGCACGATAAAATTATTAAGAAATTCCTGCGTTCTAGGCAGACTCTCACCAATGGGCTACTCTCGGGTCCGTCCCGTTATTTTTTTTTGAACTGGAACACAAAAGTTTCCACTAACCAGTGGCTCTGGGCATATCGCCAGAGACCAACCTGGTCACAAATTCGGTGATCTGGTCCATGAACACCTCCAAACCATAGCGCACAACGCTCGCCCCATAAGCAGCAAGGCTACCAGCCACTTTGTTGCAAGATCTCGGGCATGACCGGACCTTACAATGATCAAAGGAATCATTCATAAAATACTTAATGCGTCGAAAGATGCCGCCTTCTGGACTCCTATCCATTGAGTCAGACCCCAAGGCCTTCTCCAACTCTATTGCATCAATCTCAAGAATAATTCTGGTCATTCCCAATTGAGCCACCCTCTTTAGACTATTCAGAGCTGCAAGAGCTTCAGCATGTAAGGGGCTTGTGAGTCGCTGAAGATGTCCACATCCCCCCCTCTAAGAACTCACCGTTGCTGTTGCGAGCAACAAAGCCCCAACCGCCTAACCCCGATATAGCACGATAGGAGGCATCAATATTGATCTTGTAGCAATCAGGATGTGGTGGCGCCCATTTCTGTTCTTTCTTTGGTCTTTTCTCTCCTTCCCTTATCTTCAGCTTCTCAAATTCAGTCGCATAGTAACTCACAAGGGAGCATAATTCTGCTGCGGACATTCTTTTCTCCCCCACATTTGTTTTATTTCTGCCCGACCACCATTTCCAGAGTAGCACCCAAACTATCTGTTGTGTAGCAGCATCCAGCTTCCAAATTTCCATAATTGCTTCCTTTCCTGAATTGCACTCTGCAAGTTTCAATCTGATTTGCTCTAGGTCCATTAAGCGCCAAACTTCTTTAACCCCATGGCATTTGAAGAAAAGGTGACCACAATCTTCATCCATTCTGTGGCACATGGGATAGATTGTTTCGCGCTTCACTCCTCTTCTAGCTACGTTCCTTCGGACTGCCAAGCTATTATGTGCGAACCGCCATAAGAACATCTTGACTTTGTTTGGTAGCGGTAATTTCCATAGTTTCTTCCAATCAAAGGCTTCCTGGCTTTGTCCCCCCATTTCTGAACCTGACGCATCTCTTCCCCTCTCATGCTCCCTCCTCTTTACAGCCACCTTGTAAGCAGATTTTACAGTAAATTCCCCTTTCGGGTTGTAGTGCCAAGCAGGCCAATCCTCAGTATTTTCGTCCGTCGCTATTGACAAAATCATATCTGCATCCCGCTGCCAAAAGGTATCCTTTACCAATTCTTCATCCCAGGTGCCAGTAATCGGGTTGATAAGTTCAGCCACTTTAGTCATTAGCGATGTGCCTCTAGGAGTGGCCAGCTGACGGGTAGCCCCAAGTGGAATCCAAGGATCAGCCCAAATATCCAGAGAATTTCCGTTGCCCACCCGCCAAATAATCCCTTCTCTAAGAAGTTGAGCGCCTTGAAGGATACTCCTCCAGGTATATGAGATCCCATCTCGAGCATTGCATTGCAGAATATTGCTGTTAGCAAAATACTTAGCCTTAAGAAGCTGGCTGCAGAGATTGTCAGGATTGGTTAGAATTCTCCATGCCTATCTTGCTAGCATGGCCAGATTGAATAAATGTAAGTCCCTGAATCCCAAACCACCCTCCTTCTTTGGCAAAGTCAATTTGTCCCAGCTTAACCAATGGATTTTGTTCTCCTTATCATTTTGATTCCACCACCACCTGCCAATTAGAGAGTTTAACTCCTCGCAAAGACCTTTTGTTAGATCAAAACAAGACATAGCATAAGTGAGAATAGCTTGTGCCACAGCTTTAATCAACACCTCTTTTCCAGCCTTGGAGAGCATCTTTTCCTGCCAACCTTGTATTCGCACCCAGATCTTCCTTTTTATGTATTCAAAGGCCTTTTTTTGTGATTTGCCAATCGAGACCGGGAGTCCTAGGTATCTCTCGCCTTTTGCTTCTGACTCAATATGCACTTCAAGTTTTACCTGCCTCTTGTTTACTTGATTTGTGTTGGGGCTGAACAGAACAGAGGACTTGTCCCTATTAATCATCTGAAGCTCTTTCATATACATCAAGGATTCTTTGTAGTTCTTTAGCATCCTCTGTTCGTGCTCTCATCAAGACAAGGGAGTCGTCAGCAAAGAATAAATGATTGATTCTGGGGGCCGCCTCACACACTTTGATCCCTTCAATTTTCCCATCATCTTCAGCTTGTTGTAGCATGGCAGAGAGGGCTTCCGCACATATAATAAACAGATATGGACTAAGTGGATCCCCTTGCCGGAGCCCCCTCTGTGGAATCACTGGACTGGTGTAATCGTCATTGACCTTAATGCGATAAGAAACTGTTGTGACACACTGCATGATCAATTTGATCCACCTCTCATGGAAGCCCAATTTCTCCATCATTTTCCTCAGAAAGGTCCATTTCACCCGGTCATAGGCTTTACTCATGTCCAGTTTTATTGCTGCTAACCCTACTTTTCCTCTTTTTCGCTGGTGCAGATAGTGAGTCAGCTCATAGGCTATCAGCACATTATCAGTAATTAGCCGACCCGGGACAAAGGCACTCTGCGAATGAGAGATAATCTTCGGCAGGATGGACTTCATCCGATTTGCAACAGTCTTTGAAATCAGCTTGTAGGCCACATTACAGAGACTGATCGACCTAAGATCTTTAAGCTTTTCCGGTTTATTCACCTTCGGAATCAGAACCACAACTGTATCATTCTAGCCCTGCGGCATAACACCTCCATTCAACACATCCAGTACCTCCTGTTTTACTTTCTCACCCGCTAAAGACCAGAATTTCTTGTAAAAGATTGACGGATTCCATCAGCCCCCGGAGCTTTCAATTCCCCCATCTCTTTCAGAGCTTCCCATACTTCTTCACTTGTGAACGGTGCAGTCAATCTCTCATTCATTTCCTGAGAGACCCGAGATTGCACACACCCAATAACCTCCTCCATCTGCTCACCTGCACTTGACATGAAAAGATGTTTATATTGGTTAGCAATAAAATTTTTCAGATGCTTCCCCACCGCCACTTCTCCTCCCTCCCCCATTAATTTTTCAATACGGTTTTTCCTTCTCCTCTTAGAAGCTTGGGCATGGAAGAATTTTGTATTTCGATCTCCTTGAGTTAACCATGTAGAATGGGCCCTCTGCTTCCAATAAGTATGCTACTGGTCCAGCAGCCTCTCCAGCTTGTAGCAGAGTACATGCTCTCGATTAATTTGAGTTTGGCTCAAGCTTCTGCAGCGGCAAATCTCCAATTCCCTCTTGGCAGTTGTTATACGCTTCTCCAATTCTCCCAAAACACACCTATCCCACTCCCACAAATCCCTTAACAGATGTTTCTGGATCTCCATCAGCCTTGTCTCCCCATTCTCCAAAGCCTTACACCAAGCTTCCTCCACTCTAATTGGACCCTCCTCCTCCTCCAACCAACGCGCCTCAAACTTCTTCAACGTTAACAAAGTTCTCCCCCATTCCTTTCTCTCCCTCCCCCCTAATTCGACGATGATTGGTCTATGGTCCGAGTGCCTTGGATCTCCATTTATTACACGAACCAGCGGAAAGTGAGCCCTCCAGGAGCTATTGGCCACCGCCCTATCCAGTCTCTCTTTAACAAAGCTGTCCACCCTATGGTGGTGATTTCTCCAAGTGTAGGAGTCGCCCTCGAAACCGAGATCGCATAGGTCACATTCCACAAGAGTCCGGCGGAAATTCTCCATACACCTCTCCGGTCTAGGCGGTCCCCCCACCTTCTCACAGTTGAACATAATCTCATTGAAATCCCCACAACATAGCCACGGCAGGTCACTTCTGTTACGCAAAATTCTTAACAATTTTCAAGTTTTCTCCTTCTCCTCACCCCTTGACTCACCATAGATCCCAGTGAAACACCATTCAAAACCATCCTCCACCTTCACAAAGGCTTCAATATGGTACCTCGACATACTTCCAACAGTGATATCAATCCCTTTCCTCCAAAACAAAGCTAGGCCCCCGCTTAGGCCCACACTGTCCTTCACAAACATGTTTGGCAAATTAAGGCTCCACCTAAACCTCTCCATCCACCCTGTGCAATGCTTGGTTTCCGACAAGAACAACACATCTGGGGCCTCCTCCTTCTGGACGTCCAGAAGACCACGAACTGCCGGGCCATTCCCCAATCCCCGACAGTTCCAAGCAATGAGTCTCATTGGGCCTGGCGGGATTGCTCAGGCAACCCCGCCAAATCAGCATTACCCTCAACCTCCACACCACCAGGAACCCCCACTCCTTCACCTCCTTTATGCTTTTTCTTGCCTTCCCCTGTGGCCTCCCCGACCGTGTCCGGGACTTGTCTTTTCCTGTTTGCCGCCAGTGTCATCTCACTACTCTTCCCTGCTCTTTCGCTCCTTGGTCTGCGCTTGAAAGTCAGCTTCTTTATTGATAATTCAACCCCTGCTCTATCTTCCATACCACTCCTCCCTTCTTTTCCTTCCAGCCGAACTATGCCTGAGGCTTGGTTGGTGGCAATCGAGCCCTCAATGTCTCCCTGCCGCATACCTGTTTCTTCATCTACTTCCATACCAACTTCAGTTCCGTCCTCCCCTCCTACCATCTGTTGTATGCCACTA
Organism: Dendrocalamus sinicus; assembly: GCA_036346575.1. Taxonomy (NCBI): domain Eukaryota; kingdom Viridiplantae; phylum Streptophyta; class Magnoliopsida; order Poales; family Poaceae; genus Dendrocalamus; species Dendrocalamus sinicus. The sequence goes on from CM070670.1 coordinate 16,245,805, forward strand.
CCAACGACCCTTCCTTCCTCCAGGTGTGCACCTCTCAACCCTTTGGTCACCGGTTCTTCAGATTCCGTTGTGACCACCGGCGCCTCCTTAGCCTTGCCTGCGGACATTGACCGCCCTGAAGCACTTTGTTCCCCTGCTGACTTTGACACAGTCCCAAACTCTAAACTTTTTGGTGTACCTTCGCGCACTATCTCTCCCTTTTGTTTCAGCGGGCTTAGACCATCATCCCTCAGCTCTTCCTCCCCTCCGTCAGCAATTTTGCGAGAGAGGTCGCCACTACCAATACCCCTCTATGCCACACTTTTTCCCCAACTAGTATCTTTCCTTTGTTGGTGGCTTCCCCTAGAACTACCCCCTTCAGACCACCTCCCTTTCCCTTCCTTCTTTCGAGTTGGGTTGACCCTAAGCCACTCCCCAAACTGCTTACCCTCCTCCCTCCAAACCCCCTCATCACACTCCTTCTCCACATGACCCAAGAGGCCGCACGAATAACAGAAATTTGGCAGAAATTCATATTTGAAATTGCACCAGCCCATTCCCTCCCCATCCCTATCTTCCACCGTGGTACCCCTGCAGAGGGATTTACGGATGTCAAGCAGTACCTTGAGCCGAAGAAATTCACCCACAGCCATATCATCCTCATCTGTATCCAATTCCAGAAATCTACGCACCTTGTTCCCATTATTTGGTAATATAATGACGAGAAAAATATCTAAGCACTATTTTGGTAATCCAGATAGCGCCCTCATGGTACTGTACATCACGTAATCCGGATCCATTTGTTGGTGGAGAAATTGGACTTTTTATAGGAAGACTGAACCACCCATCAGCACTGCATCTGCATGCGCGTTGTCGCATTTTGCCTTGCCAATTCGCGTGATGAGCGGCGGCCGATCGATGTGAGCTAAATTAGCGACTTTCTCGCTCAAAACGGCTTAGGCTTCTGGCTTATTTTCCACTGTTCGACAATTTCATCTTTTTCTCTTTTTTCTGAGCTTTTTTATTGTTATTTTTTCCTTATTCGTTTGTACTATTCATGATGTGTTAACATGTTTTTTTTTCTATTTTTAAATTTAATTACGTCAAATAAGTCACCATCATCTACAGTGCAACTTTAACTATCTTCAATACATTTTAGCCATAAACCATTTAAAAAATCCTTCTAAGCACCCCTTAAGGGTGCATATAGATGGCTAGAAACAAAACCATTTAAAAAAAATCCTTCTAAGGGCAGTCCCAACGCGGCCTGATGATCGTTTCCATGGGCATTTAATAAGTTGCCAGCTCAGCAAATAGCTGATGTGGCGATGCAATTAAGGAGGTGAGAGAGAGAAACGGTTTCTCAGATGAGAAACGATGTCGTCCCATCCTCCAAGGAGCCAAGAAATCGGTAGTTTCAGCGATGGGGCTTCTACTTCGTTTCCACCGTGTGGTCTTGCCCTGCTCCCGCCCGACTTGCCGGTCGGGGCTCCACCTGCCTTGCTCACTGGATGCCACACTGTTCGTAGGCGCGCCGCGTGGACTACTCGTCGCCGGCCGTATGCCACACCGCAGCAGCGACGCGGCCTCGCCGGCCACCACGCCGCCCGCATGCCACACCGCAGTAGCGACGCGGCCTCGCTGGCCACCACGCCGCCCGCATGCCACACCACAGCAGCGACACAGCCTCGCCGGCCACCATGCCGCGCTATCGGCCGAGCACCCAGCCCGTAGCCGGGATGCGGTCCTCCCAGCCACCACGCCCCGCTCGCCATCTTGCTGAACGCGAGCATAGGAGGCCCCGCCATCTGCTTTTGCCGTGCTATTTCCTGTGGAGAGAGAAGAGGATGGGGATGGGGAAGACAGAAGCGAGGAAGTGGATAAAGGAGGGAGAAGATGTGTGAGAGGAAAGCCTCAGCAAATTAAATACGGATGACTACAAGAAACTGGAGGCGTTGGGAGTGATAGTTTCTCGTAGGAGTGTCTTGCTGATATGGTATCTATGGAAACTATCTCATGATTTTTGGATTGGGACTGCCCTAAGCACCCCTTAAGGGTGCATCTAGATGACTAGAAACCTTTTAAGGCATGTACGTACTTCCGGCCCCCAAGCTCATAAATAGCCACCAACTCGTTGATGTGGCCGTTTCATCTAACAAGCGAGTTTTGTAGCACTTGGTTTGAACAAACGAATTGTTGCTTGACAGCATGAAGTTACCCAATAGTAGTCTTGAGCAGATGCCGTTGAATCATGCATTCAAGTGTGCTTCAGTTGTTGATATGGATGTGATGATCCGAAATTTGGCTTATCTCTAACAAAAGAACTTACACACGATGTATACGTATCCCTAATTAATTACTTCATCTGTTCTTTTTTATTTAACGTTTTTATTTTTCATAGTATACGAGATGTAGTTTTGACTTTTACTTTTTAGAACTTTATATTAAAATATACTAATAAAACTATAATATCATCAAAGTATTTTTATGACAAATTTAATAATATAGTTTTCCTATAACCAATATAAATAGTTTTAAATATATTGGTGGTCAAATTTTATAAAGTTTGACGACAAGGATTCTAGGACGTTAAACAAAAAAGAACGGAGAGAGCAGTAGCCAGTGACCTCGTTAGCATTATGTGGCGACCCGTGCCATCATTACCTATGACACTGGTATGTGGTTATTACCTAATAAAACATAATAAATTCTTGTTTTATTGATTAATAAGCCGCATCAGAGTTTTACCGCAAAACAATAGCTAGAGATGGTACAATATTATTACAATACTATTACCACGCAAAGCTACAGTCTTAAACAAGCTTAATAAGTTATGCCTGAATATTACAACTAATAATTATATAAATACAGAGACTAGTAGATAACAACACACTAATGTACTCGGACTCACTCAAACAGTTATCGGCCGCTGCTTGCTCATCCCAACCACCATATAGGTCATCCGTCTCATACGCGTCGTACACCAACTCCTCTGCATTCCATTCAGCATGATACATACATACACACACCCCTTCCCCCCTTCTCACTGCCAACCAAATGGGCTTCAGTCCTCAATTGGCCTGACTCTCCCTAGGCCCAATGCTAGCCCGGCCAGGCAGTCTATGCTCCCTCCCCTCTTTTTCTCTCTCTCCACCTCTCTCTCTCTCTCTTCATCTCTCACTCACTCCTCTTGGTATCTCTGCCTCAGTTCTTCTAGTCAACTCCTCCTCGTTGCCAACGCTGACGCCTCCTTGGGCCAATGCCCTGCCCGGTAGGCTATCGGCTCCTTAGTGTTGCGCTCGTGACCTCACCCCTGGCTGACTCTCCTCTCCCTTGCACCCTACCACCGTGCCTCGGCTTCTCTCTACCTGGTCGCTGCCCCTATGTAGCTCAACTGCTATTGGCTCCCTGGCCACCTCCTCAGCTCTCCACCGGCTAGATTCGGGCCCTAGGGTTGTGGATCTGACTCCAGCCGTTGGGATCCGATGCTCCTCCCTCCACTCACGATTTCCCCATTTGATTTACCACTAGTTCTTGTCTCTTACATGAGATTTACTCATAGATTTGAAGTTTTTTTTGACAAAGAATGAGGTTCAGGTGGTGAAGGTGGTTGACTGGTTGGCTTGCTGTGAAGGGCTAGAGGTTTTCCTCACACGCCACACTAGTGTACAACAGGTCATCACAGACAGTTCAAAAACATCATCACAGATGGTTTTGTGAGCCGTCTGAGTTTATAGATCAGTAATAATACGAGATCATCACAGACAGCTTTCGAACCATCTGTGATGTAGACTATCATAGACGGTTTTTAGTAAAAACCGTCTGTAATAGTGGACTATCACAGACGGTTTACAGTAGAAACCATCTATGATATATGGTTTATCACAGATGATTTTAACTACAAACCGTCTGTGATAGTCAACTATCATAGACGACTATGAGTTAATAACCATTTGTGATATTCTTTTCCGTTCCTAAATTTATTTTTGTTTGTTGGCTAGCCTTAAGAAATGCTAGTCATGTCCTCTGAAACAAACATATCAACACATATATATATATATATATATATATATATATATATATATATATATATATATATATATATATATATATATATATATATATATATATATATATATCCAATTCACATTCATTCATTTCACAAATAAGAACATCCATTTCACAAATCAATTAATAGAAATGAAATACAAATACACACATGAACAATTAAGCTCAATATTATCCCAGTGAAATTCATTCTACATTGTGGAACTCCCCATTTTCTTTTATGAGTTTAGACATCAAGAAGCATGCACAATGTCCTCGAATATGTTTGAGATCAGCCTGTTCCAATGAAGTTGTAGTGATGAACAAAACCTGTTGGTATGAAGATCAATGTCGTGCATACATATATAAATTGATAAGTATGAAATAATTATCACAAGATTGACAAACCTTAGGATTGTTCTTCGTGGAACCGATGAGTAGTTGCATGTTGTGGCAAACATAGAATCCACAGGTGTTGTTGCCTAGTGGCTACTAGTGGCACTGTAAAAATAGAATTGTTTTAGTTCGAGAGACATTAGTACAAAGTATTATATAGGATTAATGTGTACTAGTGAATACTGAGAAATCTAAAACATATTGCAGGGCATCGATCCCTCCCTTGGATTTCCGTACCTTTGCAACGTACGTGGTGAATGACCTATATGATTTCTAAAAGTTAGTATTAGTCATTGAAAAGGAAGGAAAAACTATAATAGAGTTATTTATGGAGAAAATGTGTTTACCTCTCGATTACTTGTTGGACAACTATGTAGTCGGTTTTGTTCTTCTTTAGGGAATCAAGGTACATTATCATGTTCTATTTTGGTAAATAATTACAATTAAAATCTAGTGGAACCTACATAGGTATGTCAAGATCATTAAACCTAAGTTTGTGTTGCTTATAAAGTATAAATCAACGAGTATAGCCACTAGTGTAGCACTTACCCCTGGTTGTAGGGCATAAGTATGAATTCATTGTTGTGGTGATCCTCTAATACCTTCGTAATGTAATTCTTGATGAAAGATGCATCCTCCTTGATGATATCCATGGTGACCAGCGTGGGTCGAGGAAACCAACCGATGATTTCGTTAATCTGGCTTCACTCACCATGTGTATATATATATGTATATACACACACATATAAAAGCAATGACTTATATATGATATTTATTGGTATTATATAAATGTAGACTATGATTGTACATACTTACAGTGTCTAGCATCGAATGAGTGAGGCGCCGAGAGCATCAAGTGTGAAGAGAAAGAATAAGTCCTCGAAGGTCACCGTGAAGATACAATCACGAGTATTGTGCTGCAGATGATGCGGCATGAACTTATCGTTGACACCCGAGCGCCGTTGTTCCTCCAGCTTGTTGGCTTGTTTTATGTAATACATTTGTAATCTTTGGCAAGATAGTCCTAGAGTTAGGAGGCGCTCTTTTAGGACGACCAACGGCTTGCTTAGCACAAATTTTCAGGCCAACAATAAGTAAGGGATCTCATCATCCCTCTTCTTCGGTTTGCCTTTGCCGCCTCGGTTGTAGGCCAACTTCACGGTAGTTGACTGGGCACGAGATGTAGATGCACCGCGCCCTTGCTGTGTTTGTGCACGTAGTGTTGGTGCAGATCACACCTGTGGAATTAGCACTGGTGCAGATAGCTCCTGAAGACTTGGCACTAGTGTAGGTAGCTTGAGTGTACTTGGCACCGGTGTAGATGTCTCTCGTGGACTTGGCACCGATGCAAATAACTCGAGTGGACTTCGCACAGGTTTAGATGGCTCTCGTGAACTTGGCACAAGTGTAAGAGCCTCCAGGCAGATGTCCCTCTTGGACCACTAGATGAATATTCCAATGGCTTGCCCTAAAGTCATAACCTCGTCGTTGGGGGCATCTTCAGCGGAACAACCTTGAAATTTGTATGAACACCATCCATATTCACTTTTGCGAAACCTGGCACTAGAAATACATCGTGCACCAAGGCCTTAGCCCCGAATAGATACACCTGGCCCCAAGCAGCGCACATGGCAACGGATGTATATCTCACTTGGAGCTTGCACTTTATAGCCACCTATATAATGATATAAAATTAATTACTCCAACAGGCCTATCAATGGATCAAGCATTCCAGAGATAATAATTATTATCAGGATGTCATCGACAGAAAATAGGTGATCACTTTTCGAGATAGGGTTGGATGCGCAGCTACTCTGACGATTAGGGGCTGCCTAACATAGGAGCGGTGAGGGCTTCCTACTAATTTTTTCTACAGCTTTACATCTCATCTCTGATTTTTGCCATAATATCCTCTTGTAGCTATGCCTCACGCTCGGCTTTGTTTCTCTTCCTACTCCGGTATGCTTCAGAGTCTTCTGGGAAGCCATATTTCCAAGGAACATAAAGATCAAGGCCTCTCGTGTGACCTGGGTGCTACTTGTTTCCCAGGGTCGCAGAGAATAAACCTCTCTCCCTAACTGCCTCGAATGAGCCTTGGGAAGATTCTATATTCAGCGCTTCCAGGTGGTGAGACACTTTCTTGTCTGCAGGGTTTCGAAAGGAGATGGCCCCTGACGACACGGTAGATGACCTCGCTCTTATCCAGTTTTGGGCGCGCTCATTAGGGATCCCAAAAAATGGTGGAGAGATCTCCCGCAGGATTGCCTGCTCGTCCTCCTGCCTCCATTGCAGGATTTTACCCACATACCCAGCGGTGCCGAGTCTGTGGAGGTGCGTGTTTTTTTTCCCGAAGGGCCCTGTGCGTTGCACTTTCACTCCTAAAATTATCTATCGTCTTCATCATATAAATTCTTGCCATTGCGGTTCCAGGAATATACACTTGTCAAAGGGCATCACATCCTCCTCTACATATTAGACAAGCAGATTTTTGAAGTTCTTCCACACTTTGCATGCCGTTAGCAACGCATGTCGTCGCATGGAAGCTTGGTGTTCTTCTGAAATCTCAAACGATCGAAAAACTTCCCTCAGCAACTGACTTTTCCGATCTTCGATCACCTTCTTCCACAAAACGAACGTGATCTCAATCCATTCCCGTGCAACTATTCCGACTATTCTCCATAATGCAAACATTGCTTGGCAAACATTAAGAGGGGTCCCAGATGCATCGACATACGTGATGGTAAATCGGACCTCGGACCTTTTCAATAGTCCTCTTTCTTTTTGAGATTTTCTAGAGGACGGTGCATTACACGCATCCAGCGATGATGTCAAAGAATGAGTGGACAATATCTTCAAAAGATAATAGAAGTGAGCATTTCTTGAGCCAATTCTTGGTGAATTTAGAATATGATCATGTATTTATGTAAAAATGTGTCTAATCAGTCAGGCTTTGAACTCTAGACTGCCTTATCAAATATCTGAAGATAAACAGCAATAAACTTAACAATGAACTAGAGACAGATATCAAAACTATTTATTTTAAGTAAATCGCATTCATATCATAGTGTTTCTTTTCTACTTTATCTTTGCATATATGTTGTGCTAGCTAAAATTTCAATTAATCTGCTTAGTTCTAGCATTGAAAGATATTGCAAAGAGATTTTGTTGGTTCGGTTTGATATCCCATATGTTCTATGTTCTAAGTATACTATTTAAATGATTTGGGAGGATTTACATATCTATATGTTGATTTTCTTATTTAAATGTTGGTGGAATTATGCTTTAAAACAATTATATTTTACTGGAATTAAATCTGAATTCATGCTAAAACCGCATTAATTACAACAATCCATGAAACCAAGCGCATATACAGCAAAGCATATATCCAAAGACATGATAATAACATAGAGATCAAACTATTATCAATCAATATGAACAACGTAATCAAGCCAAAGGACAATATGCTAAACTGAGCACAAGCATGAGCAATAATTAATATAATGCATAGATTAATAAGTGAGTTTTCTTCTTAGATTGAGGAGTTGCTCAAGTTAAAACCTAGCCTTCTCATCCTTGTCAACAGATCATATATCAAAGGGACTAACTCCTCAGTATTCTACTAGTTTGATACTCTAAAATTATCTTAGTAAAGTAATAGAATCAACTGCCAGATTTTAAGCACACGATAGAATAAAGAACAACTATTGCAATATCAATAATAGTGTTATGACAACAAAAGAAACAAATACCAGAGATGTGCTACAACAGTAATAGCATTAATAACTGAATTTAACAATATTTAGTCTAGAACAGTAGTGATTTATACTTAACCAAAGTAAGAAACAAGTAATAGTAAATCAATACTAGTAGAATACTCTCTCATTAGTCACAGTGATCTCAATCTGACAAGCTATGCTTATCGAGCATTCACAAAGCCCATATTCTATTACGCAAAGTCCCCAGTGCTAGCACTTACGAGGAGGGCTGCCAAAGTTAGAGAAGACGACGATGGACTCGGGGGAGGCGGCGATGGCATCGAGGGGGTAGCGACGGCTCGGGAGGAGGAGAAGGGCGACTGCCTCAGGGGAGGAAGGCCACCGGAGTTTGGGGAGGAGGAGGAAGGCGACAGCCTCGGGCGAGGAGTGCCACCGGAGTCAGGGAGGAGGAGGGCGATGGCCTCAGGCAAGGAGTACCTATTTATGCCATATCCTTATTATGTCACAACTGTAAATGTTGGCCCTTTTGCCAACCATGTCAGCATATCACTTAATGAGCTCTCAGTGAGTCACTCTTTCAACCATTGGTTGAACCGATTGTTGTGTTGTCTCGCAATTCAAACATCCAGCCGCTCCAGATTTTGTTGCCAAAGAATGCCCTTATGTTGGTTAATATACGGGGACACTTTAGTCATGTGTTACAAAACTGTGAAATAGGCTTGATCATATGCATCCATATCTGAAGTGATTACTTTTCTTCCGATGGTCTTGATACCCTTGAGCCGCCCTTTAGGGCGAGATTGAGGCATCTTCCAAATGTTCTTCTCACAGGTCATCGATTTACGTCCCTTTCTAAGCATAACATCTAAATCTTTAACCATATCATAGATATCTTTTCTATTTAAATGTCTTGGAGTTGAACTATCCTCGAACTCTCCATCGAATTGTTTCCTTATCCTGCAATATAGGTGAGCCCTTCGAAGAAATCTACGGTGATGTATGTACATGGTTTTACACGAGTGCTTCCGCCATATACTCTCGGTATCATCTAAGCAGTGGGTACATACTTTGGCCCCTCTTGTACTTTGGCCTGATAGGTTGCAAGGGCAGGATAATCATTTATGGTGCAGAATAACAAGGAGCATAAAATGAAGTTCTCACATTTGTACGCATCCCATACATGTACCCCTTAGATCTACAGTATTTTTAGATCTTTCACCAAAAGTGCTAGGTACACATCAATATCATTCCCATCTTGCTTCAGCCCTTGGATAAGTATCGACAGCAAAATATACTTTTGCTTCATACACAACCAAGGAAGAAGGTTGTAGATGCAGAGACTCAATGGCCAAGTCTATGTCGGCTGCTCATGTTATCGAAAGGATTCATTCCATCTGTACTCCATCCAAACCTTATATTCCTCGGTTCTACACCGAAGTCTGCAAATCTCCTATCGATGTTTCTCTATTGGGTGGAATCAACAAGGTGTCTTAGCATTCTATCCTTCTTATGCTCTTTCGAGTACCAACGCAGCAGTTTTGCCCCCTTGGTTTGCAAAAATCCGCTTCATATGGGAATTACAGGAAGATACCATGCCCCTTAGCAGGAGGTCCTCTCTTCATCTCTATTCCCTCGCCATCATCTGATTGATTCTTACGCTTGTATCAGGATGCGTTGCACACCAGACATACATGCATGTTTGCATACAATTTACAGTAAAGCATACAGTCGTTTGGACATACATATATTCTTTCTACTTTCATTCACAATTGACAAAGAACCTTCTTGACTTTGTAGATTATTTTGGGCAACTTGTTTTCCAGTGAAAGCATGTTCGCTAAAAGAACTAATAATGCCGCAAAGCTCTTAAAGGACCAACCGTTGCTTGCCTTCAATTTCAGCAGTTCAAGCATGGCTGACAACCTCGTGTACTTTGACTTGTAGCACGTGAACAAAGATTTCTTCGAATCCTTCACAAGCCCCAGAATTTAACATACTCTCTCTCATCACAATTCCCTTCTGCATCGCGAAGCATGTGATCCATATTGTCATCATTCAACATATCTAAATCGGAACAACAATCAACATGATCATCTAGTGACATATCATTGATTTCATTAGTGATGTCATTATTACTACTTTCCTATGTAATCTATTCTTCACCGTGACTGGTCCAACGTTCATACCTCTTTTTGAAACCCTTCGAATCAAGTGTGCTTTAATCTGTGTTCGGTTCTTAAATATCTTTATATTCTCACAGTCAATGTATGTATAGTACATATATTCCACTCCCTTATTCAACATATTCTCCTCGGCAGCTCTTGTAAATGTAGAAACGTCACTAACATACTCTTCACTCACACGGTTCCCAGCGTATATCCATCTTCGGTCCTACGTTACGCATATAACAATTTAGTATAACATATTCAATTAGTTAATTACTATACTATATATGTACGATCTAAATTAAGTAGCTATATATAGTAATAATAATTAATTAAATTGAATTAAGTACAAATAGACTATGAATTGACTAAACCCTAAACTATACTAGATGTAAAATAATCTTCTCTCCTTCAAGCTAGCTAGATCAACCATTTTCAATTCTCCTTTCACCAAAAGTTATAAATCTAAATTATAAATGAATCAAGAACAAATTACTAACCATAAGTAGTCAAAAACTTAGTGGATCTACACTTACTCTTACCAAATAATCTCCTTTCACCAAATGGTCTCAAAGCTCTACTTCCAGCTCAAAGCAGCAGCGTAGATCTAGAATTTAAGACAAAGGGTCAACGGGTCTGCGCGCAATTAATATAGTGGAATTATCACATACGGTTTTTTATACAAACCGTCCGTAATGACTTAATTATAACAAATGGTTTTTAATACAAACTGTCTATGAAGTATCACAGACGATAAAAATAAAAAACCGTCTATTATATTTGGTAATATCACATATGGTTTTTGTTAAGAACTATCTGTGATACTTCACAGACGATTTTCATCACGAACCATCTGTGATATTTCCTCTTCACAGAAATTTTTAGGGCTGGTAGTAATACAGACGGTCTCTAAACTTAAATCATCTATGATTGTATTTAATACATACAGTTTTGGGGAACCGTCTGTGATGTGACATCTAATATTAGGCTTTTTATAGTAGTGCCAAGGAGTGTGGGGTGGCTGTTGGGTGTGCGCAGTGGCCGACGGTGAACACCGACACCGCGGGTTGGCTCCCCTCTGTTGTACTCTACTCCCTTCCTTAGCTTCTTCTTCCTCTATTCTAGCCTACTTGTATGGATGCTATAGCTTCGGTGAGATGCATGTGAATGTAAGGTTGCATGTGGTGTGGTCCCACGATGGTGATGACAAGGATTGAAAATTGGTTGTAGGGTTACTTTGTTGGATGATGTTGGGCTCGATTTGGGTAGAACCAAAGTTTCAGCCATCCCGGTTGGCTTGTGCTTGGCTTGTGCGTGGTTCTGTTGATGCTCCTCCTGGCGCAGCTCCTGTTCTCCACTGGCTCCTCCTAGCGCCACTCTCCTATGGCCCTGTGGCCATGCTTCTTCTTCTCAGCAATGGCTGGGGATTTGGGGGGGGGGGGTGGAGTGGATCTGGCAGTGAGAGTTCTTGCTCTTGGTTAGGCCTGTGGTTGGCCGGCTGTGGTTGTGGCCGAATGATAGATTCTCTCTCCCTCTGTGGTCTCTCACCTGGCCTTATCCTTTTCACCCTGTGTCGAGTGCTATGCTTCGGGGGGATTTTTACTGCCACAGTGCGGTTGACTCAGGTACTTAAGTAAATTTGTTTTTATTGGGTTGGCTGGCAGTGAAAAAAAGACATTGGAATGGATTCAGAATTGTTTCTAACGCAGAATGATGAAACTCTACGGTTGTGAAAGGTACCGACTGGTTTGAACGGTCTGGTCTCTCGATGAGCGAATCGCTCATTTTGATTATCCTAACGAGGGTTCTAATAGAAATTTGACTTTTATTTATTTCTTTTGTTCGGTCTTTTTTGGTATCTCGTTACTGGTTCTTCTCGCAATTATTTAATGCTAGTTACTCCAGCTTAGCAAATACTGATGTAATTTTAATTGTGATGTAAGTATTTATATTCTAGAGATGATTGTCTTAATTGAGATCGAGAGTTGTAAATTGATGTAATCAAACTATAATTGATTAATTGTTGTAATATAGACTGTTATATTTTTATTTGATTTGAAGTACACTTTTAATTGCCGCTTGACTAATATGTTGGTTTGCTTGATTAGTCGTGCTTATATTGTATTATTTCACTGGAATAAGACTGGTATTTACTCTTCTTATGCTTCGATTTAGCTTGACGTATAGAAAAAAACTTAGTTACCTTGTAATTTATTTATTTATAATTTAGTTAAGTTTATATAGCTTCATAATTTATGACTTAAGGTTAATTGAAATCGCGAGGCCAAAACTGTCTGCCGGTTCGTTGCTGCAAACTAGGTGCACACCTTCCTCCCGACCGGAGAGGCAACAACTAATTAATGACCTTGTTACAAAAGGTATCACGACCTGCAGGAAACCCGCTTCCCCTGAGCCTAGGCATACGCATGTTCGAGCTATCTCCCGTCCACGAGCTACGAACCGAGCTGGCACGCTCGCGCCATCCCCACCCCCACAAATTACGACGAAACAGGCGTGCACCGGTCGCTGTCTCCATCGTCGGCGTTTGCCGGCAATCAAAGGCGACCGGATTCGCCGTGCGCGCCGTACGTGATGATCGCGCGCGTTACCAAGCAAGCAGGCAAGCTCATCTTGCTGGCATGCACTTGATGCGCCGATACCTAGCTATCAGCAGCAGCTAACCCCCCGGGGACGCACGCTGCACGCTCCCGTCGTTCTTACGATGCCGACCTCGCACGTTCACGGGGGTCGCCGGCCGGCCGCTTGTCACGGGGATGCATGCCAATTGATGTCGACAACCACGTATATTTCATGCGGAATCGCTGTCCCTACGCATGGGATCGTATCCTCTGCCTTTGGAGTAGGAGATGGGGGTATTTGTACGTACGGGAGATAAAATTGACGCATGGAAGAAGCTTATAGGAAGCAATAATTAAGGCCTCCTTTCTGCGTCATTTTCTTGGTGAAGCCCGAATAAGAAAGGCCTATGAGGTTACTACTACTACTTAATCAGCAAGGCTACTGGCTATACGTACGTCGCTACGTACCATGCTTATATGCACACTAAGGCACATAGATATGCATGCGTGAACCCATCATCTCGCGTTAATTACCTTCTGTGTATGCCTCATTAACATGCTAGTTAATCACTTAATTGCCGCCACCTTATACGTACGTACTTCCGTATGTATGGTTCAGATTTCCCTTTCGCCATGCAACTGCCTGCGTCTGCTTGTCTAATTTTGAGAATACGGAATACCTAAAAGTGTTGCAAAGTTGTAGTATTCAATCAATGCAAAAGATCGCCGGCCTCTAGCTAGTCATGTAAAGAGAGATGCTATCCTGCGCAGGCCGTGACACAGCCGGTGGAGTGCCCAACAGGGCAAACAAACAGATGAATTGACCAATGCTGCGATAGAAATGATCAATGATGCACTCGAAGGTAGGTGTCTTACCTTCTGTTGACCGAGAACAGCAGCTAGAAGAGTTGAATAGAAACCGATACTATTAAATGTTTTTTAAACATCTTTTTTCAAAGTAAAAAACAATTCTCTTCACTCTAATGGATACATAAAACTACAGAGTTCAGAGACTAAACATCCACAAGAAAAACTCCAAAAAAATACCGAGCCAAATAAATCTGGACATGTCTGAGCGGTCTAGCCGTAGTGCAAAGGGCGGTTTGACTAGGTAGAGGCATTCTGACCTCTCTTCCCGACGGTCTGATAGACCTTAGGTGGTCTGTCCTCTCTTGCGTGGGTGATCTGACTCCTCGACAAAATCAGCACAACAGTTAAAGATAGAAACTTGCACAACTTTTGAACCATAGCTCCAATCAATTGAAATTTGTCATGCACCTGTTCTAGGATGTCAGGAACCTATTCCAATTAAAGATCAAGAAAATCATTGCCAAAGTTTTGATATTTTTTTCATTTAAAGGAATATTGCATTAAAACTGTATAAAACACAAGAACTTGAATAAAGACTTGCTCGTGAGTAAAGGATGGTCAAGATGACCTTAAATCTACTCTCATATGTCCTAGTAAGTCTAACAACAGCAAGAACCTAAGCCAAAACCGTCAAGATCAAAACCTCAAAATCACCATTTCTTGAATCAAAACTGGACAATCATAAAAACTTACTATGGAAGATGCCTAGATGGATGATATCTAATCTCTAAAAGATATCTTTAACACTTATACATTCTTGAAACAAAACAAGATTAAGAGGGAAGAAAGAAACACCGAAAACCAAGCTAAATCAAGATTTCAATAGTTGAGAAAAGAGGAGAAATACTCGGATAAATTTTGATATCTATTGATACTTGAAAATGAATGTTTACAACCACTGCTAGCCGACCATAAAGCCTAAAGATGACAAAGAGTCACAACCCATCTTCCAAAGATTCTCTCTGAACACTAACTCTCCTTAACTTGACTTTTTACAGAGTTTACCCTAACTCTTTTCACACATCTTATACAGTGAATGCTTAAAAGAAACCCTAACTAGCCTATTAGTTGAGTTTCATTCACTTATATAAGCTAACCCATTAACCAACACCTTATCGAATTTTACACTTATACATATATGCTTCTCAAAACATATATAACCATTAACCCACTAATTAATTAATACTTAATCCACCTAATATTTTTAGCACATCCTTTACTTAAACGATTCGGCGCATCCAGCATCTGATCACTGACGACCGAATCCGTTGGTCTCTTACTCTTTGCCATGTTCACTTTGACTCTTTGCATTGACGAGTGACGACCAAGGTGTGACGCAGACTGTAACGGCTACAAGCCATTTGTCCTCTTTTTCCTAAATGGCAGTGTCACCACAGTTAGACTGACAACGTGACAAGTGACAGCTCATGCATACACACATTTTCCCCCGTTTCGGCTGAGAGAACTTTCCAGGGACAAAAATTAATTGAAGCTCTCTTCCTCTTGTTAAATTGGCGCTCTCATCGGGTTGGCACACAGGGATGACGTGAGAGGAATGGAACAGTGCGAGACTACGTAGAGTCACCTGTCGTGTTTGTTGTCAAAATTAAAGTTTAATTTTGTATCTACTATTATCTATGATTTTTGTTGTCAGATGCTAAACAGTCTAACTAGCCATAGCTAGCGGTCTAACCGGCCATAATTGGCAGTCAGACCAGTGTGATCAGACTAACCGTGGTGTTGGTCTGACCAGCGAACGGTTGTATCAGCCTGTAGTTGGTGGTACATTTATTCCAGAGAGATCATCATTTTATTGCGTGAAGGTTTTAATAGCGGTGCGATCGGCTATAAGATGGCAGTCTGACTAGAAGTGTGTCGAACAGTCTAATCGGCATGGTTGCCATAGTTAGACTGGCTCCCCTGTTATCGGGGTTTGATCAGAGTTGACTGGCGCGGTCAGACCAACTAATGGTTGGTGGTCTGACTAGCCAAGCAGGGTTTAGGAGAGTGGTTTGAGTGTGTGTGTATGGTATGGATGCCAGTGTTTGGTAATATTCCATATATGTTGCATGATGCATTGTTTTAACTGACATGAGTCAAGTGCATAGAACTTATACTCGAAATGGTTGTTTGGTCTTTGGAGGTGCAGGTGGCTTAGAGGACGTTAGTGGTCAACAGCAATGAACCGGCACTAGGCGGGAGAGCTAAGGTCCGAGCGGTCGTGTGAGTCCGGGTGAGACTACGTGCCTCTAGCGGGAAGGATAGAGAAGACAACAATCATGAAAAAACAAATTGGTGTATGTAGTGCGTCAAGTGACGAAGCTGATGCATGTAGAGATGGTTCAGAGGAGTTCGAATGCGTGAAGACGTGATGACTAATCATTAGTCACTACGGGCCACGTGTCAAAGCATGCGAAGATGGTTTGATACAATGTAAGAATTCTTGGCTCATCAGTTCTGTCAATTGATGATTTTATATCGTGTGGTACTACATGACTGTTTGTTTGTTATTGTTAGTTGTAGGACTCTAGAGCTAAATCATGATAAAGCAGAAGGGATCGAGATTAAGCTAGGGAAACTCAGGATCAGAGCGATCAAGGTGCTACTGGAAGATGATTAAGCCTAGCGAAGTGGTTACAAGCAGGAAAGACAAGAAATTGGAGCGGGAACTACTAGTGGTGGACATGACGGGCAACAGTAAGGTGGATTAGGACTAAGCTTAGGGAGGAGCTGAGACCCAAAATAGTCAAGAAGATTAGGTGCCATCATGGTGCAGGGAGAAGCGTGTGACGCGCTAAGTGACTTGACCTTTTGCAAGCGGTGACGGTTCAGTGGGATTCGAATGAGTGATAGGCTTAGTGATAAATTATTAGGATCATATATAGTTGAAGATAAAGCACTAAACTGTTTCAAAGTAAAGGAAGCGCAGAGCTTCGTAAAAGATGATTTACAGGCAAAATATACTTTTACCCTAAACCGAAAAGTTAGAAACTAATCAAACAATGACGAAGGACACGTAAGAGAGGTGGTTTCACACGGAGCCGGCCAGAGAACCTGGCCCGTTGGTATTTAGAGCAAACCGACTATACAGCTGATTGCAAGCATCATTGAGAGAGAGAAAAAAAAAGGAGTCTATACTGTATGCTACAGTAATGCAGGCAGAGGATCAATAAGTGCCACGATAAAAGGCGACGATGGTCAGAGGAATCCTGACCGTCCCTGTCGCATCGGATGTGAATCGTGTCGGTGTAACGTAAGAAACACAACACCATACTGTAGAGAACCTTTTCTTACGTAAAGCACAGGATACGCTTCCACCGTGTAAACACGTAGGTGACACCGTGAACGGGCCCATGCAGCATTACACACGGGTGATCATGATTTTCGCACAGTTGCACATGAATCGGTAGGTCCAGGTGCATACCTAGGCCTCCGACGGATTTCACCGCGTTGCGCCTGCGAGCATTAAGGGGCTAAGGGCCGTCGATCTCGCCGGAGTTGCAGTGCCCGGCCGGCTATCTAGAGTCGTCCGTTGCACGCGCTAGCTGGTACCAATGGCGTAGGCACCTGTTACCTGTGGGATCGTTTGACTCTACCGGTTTTTAAGCATCAATGGAATCCTAGCTACATATGCCACTATTGACCCTATAGATCCTAGCGAATGAGTAATGACCCCCACCGGTCCCACCCATCAGTCACTTGGTGGAAGCATTTTATTAATTTATTGGTCCATCTAACAGCAACATACTAGCATCTCTCTGTTACATCTCTCACAATTCCCCATTCTTCTCGGTGCTAGGTCATTGCAAAAATATTGGTGCCCTTGCTTAGACTCGCGATTCATGGCTTTAGGGCAAGTCACGTCCAAATGATGGGCTGCTTGGGGCCTCCCGGCCGGCGGTATTCCTGCTTATTGTTCTTTTCAATGAACTTGGGTTGAGTTCTTTTCTGCTTATGGCTTGTGACTTATGGCTTATGTTACATTAACTAGCTTTCAAACGGTGTGTTTTTTCAATACGAGGTCAACAGGAAGATTGTACTAAAAAGTGTACTGAGTTCAGCTGTACCGGCCAAAATCGCATACGACTATTTTCCTCTACATACTGCCTCTCGCGAGCTTCAGAATTAAAAAATTTAAGCCACAAGTCACAGCCCAAAATAACCAACCCCTGATCTATTTCTTCTTGTTTTAAATCTATATTCTCATTTTTGAATCTTGATGTTCTACGTAGCAACATGAAATTTTTTACTAGAGCCTTTGAATCTTAATATTCTATATAAAAGCATGGTCGATCACTTGAGCCTTGAATCTTGATGTTCTATATATTTTATCTCCTCAAATATCCAAATTCCGTAACGAAACAGCCAAACAGGGCAACTCACGTTGCTTGGGATTTCATTGCTAGGGATTTCTTTGTCTTGTGATCTCTTGGATAGCATTATTGAGCTCCAAAAATTAAAAAAACATGTAAGAAAATACTTTATTTATGAAGTTGGATTCATACCTAGTTTTTTGTTGTGTTTCAACTTAGTTGACTAGCCATTTTTTCAGGACATGAGTTTGAAAAAAAAGATAGATATATCAAATTACGGGCATCAAAATCTAACTTTTGATTTCCTCACAAAATTTCCATCATTCCTCACAAAATTTCCATGTAAATGAAGAGGAAGGGACTTAGTGGAGTAGCTTTGGTTAGCAATGTAATGCCACCTTCCACAAATGATGTAGTTGATCCATCCGTGATTTCAGCGGAGCCTCACTAAGAAAGCTAATTTCACAAACATAAGTTCACAGTAAAATGAGAACAGATTACCTAGGCGATGAATTTTTATATGATTGTATGACTAGTGATGTATTTGAGACGATTACTACGAACACTATTCTGAATGTTTACGTGAATGAGGTATTATATGAATTATTTTTTCTTGTGTAAAGTTTGACCCCACAGGATTTTAATCCTGGCTACGCCACTGGGTGGTACTAGTATTTTAGCCTTTTTGGAGCAATGCGTGTGTGATAATGGCTCGTCACTTTCCTCCATACTTGATTAGGTCCTCTTCGTATTGGCTTCTTTTTCTTTTTTTCTTAGAAAAACTAAAAACCAATACAAACACATTGCTTCTGGAAAAACGGCTTCTCCACTTTACTCGCTATTGTCTCGCTCTGAGGATAAATCAGGAGGTCATGGATGCATCATGCACCACACTCCTCTTACTCCGGTTACCCGCACGTATCTCTTTCTCACTTTTTCACCTCTCATTCTTCCTTCTAAAAACCACTTTTTGCAACTATTACTGTTTATTTTAGCCAACATCTATTAAGCAAAAGTCAATACAAGGAGCGAGCGTGCAACGGTATGTGGTATGTATGGGATGGGACGGGAAGGACTGAACATTTGAGCTTTCGCTGGCAGTTGGGACCACTTGACATCGGATGTACGTATATCGTTGGGCGTCGGAGAATTGGGATGCACGTATCATATCACACTAGACGTCGCATACTTTCTCCTTTCAATTTGGCAGGGTGTATCTCATCAATTCTCACACTGTATTCTCTCATTTCAGTGAGTCCTGTATGTGTACGACAAATGGAAAAATCAATGTACCTCTTGGGAATATTCCCACAGTAAGAAGAAGGAACGGGCGGTCGTGATCTGATCTGAATTGGGGTAACATTCCCATGGATCAAATCGATAGTATACATGCATGTATATATACACATATGTACATCAGTAGATGCATAGGCAGCATGCATGCACGTACGGCCGGTGCAAAGCTGCATGCATGTGGTGTAATCAACTCGAGCCACGCACGCGTTACCTCCCAACGCCCATCCATCCGTCCGTCCATCGATCATCAATTGACGATACTTATGACCACAGGTCAGCCAATTAACAATTTGTGAGAAAAAGGTTGGGCCACAGATCGGCTGCAATCGTTCAACAGTTGTTTGCTTGCGGAGGGCTATATACTGATGATCAAAATTGACCTTAATTAGATTAAAGGAGAAATGGGCATATATATCAGCATATTCTATTTTCTTCCAATATTTTGCTTGAAAATAGTGGAGCTACGTTAAAGCTGTGGGTCAACTGACCACAAAGTTTTGTTGCAAAGGCATCTAATACAAGTCAAAATCCATGCAAAAAAAACCAGAAAAAATATAAGAATTGACCCCACAGGTATATAAAATCGTGTATTTGATATTGCAGGGTTGCAATCGTGGCTTCGTCACTGTACTCATGGATCTGATTTTTGATTAATTGGTTGCCTTATCCACATTCAAATATAAATGCATATTCATACTCTTGAGCTAGCTAAGTACAATTACGCACCCATGTTCATCTAAATGCAAATTTATAATCGCCCAAGCTAGCTATAAGTACATTCCCCACGTTCATATAAATGGCAATCTTGGAAGAACAGTTGTTAGCTAATCATTTTGGCTGTGGATGAGCTACTACAGCACATGCACATGCGAATAATTAGTTTGCTTCGCTTGCTTTCTCATGGACTAGAATTAAGTAGTAAGGCCCCGCTCATTTGAGCTTAGTCTTCTGGCTTCCGATTTATTTTTCACTATTTATAAATTTCATCTTTTTCTGATTTTTCGCATTTTTTTGAGCTTTTTTATTGGTTCTTTTTTTTTGTATTTGTTTGCATTATACGTGTTGTGCTAACCCTTTTTTTCTATTTTTAATTTTTTTAAATTTAATTACGCCAAATAAGCCACTATCAGCTACAATATAATTTCAGCCAGCTACAGTGAAAATTCAGCCATAAGCCACAAAAAAAGCCCAACTGAGCATACTGTTATTGCTACTTATAGGGAGCACGTGGGTTTTTTGAGCTGTAGTTCTGATTTTTGGCTTATGATTTTTTTTAATTCTGTCTGTTCGTGAGAGACAGTACGAAGAGAAAAAAAAGTCGCATGCAATTTTGGTCGGTACAGCTGAACTCGTTACAGTGTATATTACAATCTATCTGTACACTTCTCTTTAAAAAACATACCATTTAAAAGTAAGTTACTATAGTATAGAGTTACTGTAGCATAAAGTATATAAAAAGCTAAAGCATAAGTTATTCCAAACCCATGCCATGTCAAATTAACACTCGCGTGCTTGAGCCACATAGTTAAGCCCCTATGCAATAGAGTGCGTAGAATGCATCTGGAGTTCGTCAGTAGGCTTGGGCATTTGGGTTACCCGATTTTTTCGGGTCGGGTAGTTCGGGTAATTCGAAATTCAGGTAATGAAAACTGCTACCCGATATTAGACCCAAAAAAACACTACCCGCATTTGGTGCACCGATAATTCGGGTTCGGTTGAGTATACCGATATACCCGAATTCACAAAAATCAACAAACTGCATAGAATTTCAGCAGCAATTTCGGGGTTCGGGTTCGGGTAATTCGGGTACGGGTAATAAAGTGATAAGTTCAAGTGTATTTCGGGGTAATTCGGGTAATTTGGGTAGTTCGGGTACCGAGGGATATTACCCGAACTACTCAAACTAATTTCGGGTAATCAGAATCGCTATCCGAATTTGGGATCGGGTACCTCGGGTTCGGGTATTTCGGGTTCGGGTCTGGGTAATTCGGGTACGGGTAACGGGTAGCGGGTATTTTGCCCACCCCTATTCGTCAGAATCGCAGTTCACATGTGTGTTTGTGCTAACAAATTGTGGAGTTGTCACGTGCAAGCACCACTCATATCTTAGCTGTTCATTACACGGTTGATGAGTACCTAGTTGCTCGATGCGTTTAAAGCTGGGAATACTATCGCAAGAGACCTCGGTCCTAAATTTAACGACATGGGATTAATTGAGGTTTGTACAAAGTCTCGTATATTTTTATCCTCCACCCTTATGGTAACACGGCACCAAAAGAAATGCTTATCACTTATATCTATCATTTTACTCCCTCCGTTTCTGAATAGATAACATTTTAGGATCTCACACTTGGACCAATGCACTAGTAGAAGTGACCAAATCGTCCTCTTTTATTAGCTTACTTATTGCTCTCGGGTGATATATGTTTCTCTAATCCATAGTAGGGAGTAATTTGAAAGTAACTAAAAGTCGTCTTGTAATTATAGAATGATATGTATTTGAAAACAAAATTTAAAAACTAGAATGATATGTATTTAGAAACAGAGGGAGTAATTCGAAAGAAATGCTTAAAACATTTCTTATATAAATAATCCTAACAACCCCACGCCTCAATTTCTGGCCTGTCTGGATCATAGGTGTCCAAGTTTTAACACGACAGCGGCCCTGAACAACATGCCACGTTGTCTCTTAAACTCCATTTGTCAAAAGTAGGAGTAGTTACGAGTGCATTTTAAAAAAAAATGATCGAAAACTCAAACAAAAACGAAGAAAAAGAAAAAGAAAAGACGAAATTAAAGCAAGCTTCTCATGACCCATGTGGCTCCATCACTATAAAACTCCCCTCCTCTCCTTCCCCTTCCTCTAAACCCCTCACACACATCTTCGCTAGCCCTCGCCTCCATCTCCATGAGCAGCAACAGCTCGCGTCGCGCATTGCCATCTAGGTAGCTAGCTATATATCCAGCCTCGATCTCCTCCTTGGCAAGTAATCGACGAGAGCAAGAAGTCCAGCAATGGAGCTGGTGACGATGCTGACGCTGACGCTGCTGGCCTACTCGGCGGCTATGCTGGCGCGGCTGCTGCTGGCGCGGGCGCGGCGGCGGCGGTGCTACCTGCTGGACTACGTGTGCTACAAGGCGACGGACGACCGCAAGCTGCCGACGGACCTGTGCGGTGAGATCATCCAGCGGAACAAGCTGCTGGGGCTGGAGGAGTACAAGTTCCTGCTCAAGGTCATCGTCAACTCGGGCATCGGGGAGGAGACGTACGGCCCGCGCAACATCATCGCCGGCGGGGACGCGAGCCCGAACCGCGTCGCCGAGGGCATGGAGGAGATGGACGAGACCTTCCACGCCGTGCTCGACGAGCTGTTCGCCAAGTCCGCCGCGCCCGGCGGCCTCGGCGTGCGCCCCGCCGACGTCGACCTGCTCGTCATCAACGTGTCCATGTTCTCGCCGTCGCCGTCCCTGTCGGCGCGTGTCGTCAACCGCTACAAACTCCGGGAGGACGTCAAGGTGTACAACCTCACCGGCATGGGCTGCAGCGCCACCCTCATCGCGCTCGACCTCGTCAGCCACTTCTTCAGGTTGCCCTCCTCTCCTTGTCTCTTCTCCTCTTTCTCTTCTCCCGTTTTTTTTCAATTAACAAATGCCTTTTACTTCCCATTTATTTCTCTCCGTTCCAAAATCACAACGGCTAAGATCTCGTGAAAGACCACCGGAGCGTCACTTAATGTTGTCCAGGTAAAAGCCTAAAGTTGGGCAAAAAAAACAAGCACAAGCGGTCCCTGCTAGCAGTTAATCTCAAGCACGGTTGTGTGTGTGTATTGCATGTTTTTTGGTCTCATATCATTCAATCTGGCAGATCAGATCAAATAGTTAATGCAGTTTTATCTTGTGTAGATTATTATGGATTAGACTTTGCTTCTCGGCAAGATGACCTTAGAATAGCAAGATCTTGCTGAGTATATTTCCCTTCTTATAAAAAAAAAACAGAACTCTTAAGGATTTTAGCCATCACTTTTCCTGAAAGAGAGAGTTCATTTCTCATGACACGAGATTGAAGCATCCACTTCTCATGCTCTCGCTGTAAAATATATTACATCCCCTTTGGTAAATCTTTAAATTCGAGAGAAACAAAGGCACATTGTAGTAGTACATTTTACAGCGGTTGGTAGTAGTAGCTCGGGATGCAATCGGAGTGGATACTGATGCATATTATTTATATCCTGTATCATATTCCATATTTTTTCTTTGAGTTGGAGTCGGACACGGATAGTATCAGATACCCATTTTTCATTTCGTATTCGCTTCGTAACCCTTCGGACAATCAGCCAGATGTAAACTATCCGCTTCTTTTGCACTACTACACAAAATATTGAATAGTAAGGGTGCAATCAGAGTGAATATAGATAGACTAATTGTTGAGATATTGAAGGAAGAGCACTTAGTACGTATTCCCTGCCTGTTTAGATGTGACAATCTGTTTATCTGATATCTTGTTCCTAAGTAAAGTAACAACAGACTTACTCATATCACATATGGATATATACAAATGTATATCACTCATCCAGTATCTTATTCCGTATTTTTTTCTTAGAGTCAAATACAGATAATACTGAATACCTATTTAATCATTTCATATTCGCTCTATAAACCTTCGTTCTATAAAATTATTTGATCCGTTTGCACTTCTAGTAGTGGCTACCATAAATATAACCATAAAATGTGTGTGCTCCGCATCCAAAACGCGTTGTTGGTGCAGCCACTGCATGTGATGTGAGCCAGCTACTACTTGCTGGATTAATTTCCACAGTTTTTTCTGCCCGCTCTACCGCCCTTCAATGCCTGCTCACCAAGTTTGGTTTGCTTTTAATAGTACTGGATTAATATCAATGGTGTACGTGGACCTCCTCTGCCTCCTTGGCTCTTGCTACTTGCTAAGCCTGCAGTGGAGTGTACCAGCACACTCCTCTGGAATAATTAATGGCAGCTCCAGTTCTACCTATGTCCCTGCATCAGCGTGCCATTTCACCGTTCGGTCCATGTCATTGAAGCTTCTTTTTAAATGAAACCGTAGACACTTTTTCTACAAATTTAAACTTCGCTTATTTTTATAAATCTAATTCTCTTCTTAAATCTATCGAGCTCGACAGGTACCTATCGAGTTGGAAGAGTTTGGTAGGCACCTGCCGAGCTACAATAGCTTGACAGGTCACCGGTTAGCACACTGTGCATTGCTTAATTAGCGTTAATCATATTTAATTAGTGTTAATTATGTTTAATTATTCCTAATTATATTTAATTAGCATTAATCATGTATTTTACTTAGCGCTAGTCATGGCCATTATGGCTTAGGTCCTGTTCTTTTTTAGTTTTTGTCTTCTGCTTTTGATTTTTCTATAGTAACTAGTTTTTAAATAAAGTGTCTTTTTTAGATGAGGTCTACTAGTTAATTATAATACATATTGTACCGACTTCATTTATATCGGCAAAAACCGCATATGAGTTTTTGTTATTCTGTAATCTCTCACACGAACAGCCTAAAAGCTACAAGCCGCAAACCAAAAGCCATAAGGCTCAGCCAAAAGGCACAAGCCCTTAGCTCGATAGGTCCACGGAGAGGATTAAATTTATAAAAAGACGTTCGAATGCTAAATTTTAAAAAATAGCTATAATACAATTTATGTGAATAGTCCATGCCATTACCGTCCAATGGTGAAATTATGTGGGGGTTTTTTTTTTGGAAAATTGTGGCGCACACTGCCCACCGATCACCAGTTCAGCGGAACGGAGAGAAACCCTTACATGGAAATGGTGTGTGCACTATGAGTTGCCGCGGATCTACTGTAGTCGCTTAGCAAATATAACAGATGTACAATATTTGTATTGTACATAAATGGTGATGGAATCAGTGGCTGAGATGAGTGTTGCGACAGTTTGAATTTCCAGCGGGGAATTGTTGGTTTTGTCGGTAAAATGAGGGGTAAATACGAGTAAAGTCTATTTCATGTGGTAGTGTTAACAATGCGTGGGCGTGGGTATGCGTTGGCGACAGGACGCACGCGGACAAGGTGGCGCTGGTGATGACGTCAGAGTCGATCGCACCCAACTGGTACGCCGGCAACAAGCGGTCCTTCATGCTGGGCAACTGCCTCTTCCGCTCCGGCGGCTGCGCTTACTTCCTCACCAACGACCCGCGGCTGCGGCCGCACGCCAAGCTGCGGCTGCGGCACGTCGTGCGCACGCACACGGGCGGCTGCGACGAGGCCTACAACTGCGCGCTGCAGATGGAGGATGACGCCGGCCGCCCCGGGTTCCACCTCGGCAAGGAGCTCCCCCGAGCTGCCGTGCACGCCTTCGTCAAGAACCTCCGGGTGCTGGCGCCGCGGGTGCTCCCGCTCCCGGAGCTGCTCCGCCTCGCCTACGCCACCCTCTCGGCGCGCCTCGCCCGCAAGAAGCGCTCCTCGTCCTCCCTCACCATCCGCATGAAGGCCGGCGTCGACCACTTCTGCGTCCACACCGGCGGCGCCGCCGTCATCGACGGCGTCGGAAAGGGGCTTACCCTCACCGAGCACGACCTCGAGCCCTCCCGCATGACGCTCCACCGCTTCGGCAACACCTCCGCGAGCAGCGTCTGGTACGTGCTCGGGTACATGGAGGCCAAGAGGCGCCTCAGCAAGGGCGACCGCGTCCTCATGCTCACCTTCGGCGCCGGCTTCAAGTGCAACAGCTGCGTCTGGACGGTGGAGAAGCCCACCGCCGACGCCGGCGTCTGGAAGGACTGCATCCACGAGTACCCGCCCAAGGAGATCAGGAACCCATTCATGGAGAAGTACGGCTTCGTCAAGGACATGATGGCCTTGTGAACTCCATTCACTACGTATCAATTCTCTTCAAGTACTCAAGAACTCAAGAATTAGTTAAGCTGGCAGCATGAATTAAGTCCACTCCTAGAGACCGACCGATCGATCAAGATGTTAATTACTATTACTCTGTTGATTAAGATGAACACAAGAACGAAGGAGAAGACGAAGAACAGGAGCTAAACTAAGGATTCGTAGGTATATACAGCTTATGATTCTTTTGATGGTGACGGTGATGGAAACGTACTTGTAGGCGATGCATGGATCGAGCCTGTGGATTGCGGGGGTTATGGCTTTATTTTTGTTGGTTTTGCGTTAATTTTGGGTTCCCTTGCAGTTGCTTGTGTTGTGCTGCAATTGTTTGTGGTGATGGATTTAAGGACCGAATTGATTAATTAATGGAGTTGTTATGTCAGGATGGAATGTGCTGTAATAAAGATCATACTCAGTGTAAAGATACTGATGGTTTGTGGCACATTTTTTTAAATTTCCTCTCGGTTTCTAGAAGCAATTGAGGCTTGGGAGTACTAAAAAGACGCATCATCATGCCTAATATTAACATTGGGGGTGTATAGATATAACCCAGATGTTTTCTTACTAACAATCATCCAGATTTAAGACCGTTGGATTAGAGATCCAAACGGCCCCTTGTTTTTGGAGGGGGTTAGAGGAGGGGGAGAATTCATGGCTATTAGATTTCTAATCTAATGGTTATAAATCCAGATAATAGTTAAGAAAAAAACATCTGGATGATATTTATCAACACCCATTAATATTAGCATATATTCTGCAAGCATTCTCTTTCACGGGTTTCTCAAACGCATGTTTTTTTTCTAATGTTTGCGTTGATCAAAATACCCTTTATAAAAACGGAAGAGTTTCAACTAGATTAGTCTACCATGCTATACAAAGTTGACTAGATTAGTATGCCAATCTATACTATGTATGATTGATAGGACTTTATTGATTATGTTGTGATGAAGGCATTAAGTCATGACTCTTTTAATTTTCGTTAATTGGTACTAAGAACAAACTTGTGCTGATGGATTAAGAGCCTGTTCTTTATCTTAAAAGCCGGTGGTTTTTAGTTTTTACTACAGTAATTAACTTTCAAACAGAGTTTTTTTTCTCAAGACGGGGTCTACAAGTTAAACGATCTACACGTTAAAAGTCCAACATCTGTACCAGTTAAAATCGCAAGTGAATTTCTGTCTCTCCGTAATCTGTACCGTAAACAGTTAAAATTCAAAATTTTCAACTATAAGTCATAAGCCGCAGCCGAAAAGCCGTATGAGATATATGTTGGTCACTTGCGCGGGGAACAACACCAGTGCTGCGTCGATCAGCCGGCCTGCTGGACGGGCTGGCCGGCACGCAGCATCCCCTCCGTCTCCGTGGACCAAAGTTACGGAGCCGTCCGTCCTACCTCTCCTCTACCTGTATTATACTGTACACATGGAATAGGTTATAACTCCATCGCCAATTATTATACTCCAGGACCATATAGCTAGAAGCATAACCAACGCCAACGCGCACACAGTCCTCTCGTCAATCATGCACGTATAGCTGGCGATAGGTGCTTGAACATCTGCACTACCGGCCGGCTGTATAGCTGTATTGGCGTTTGTATTATGGGCTTGCTGCTGCTGCATCTCTGGGCGATCCCTTGATTCAGGGGTGGAGCGACACCCCCGAGCAGAGTAGCATTTTTATGTTTCGATAGATTAGATTATTCTACCACTAAATTTAAGGTGTTATCAAATCCTGGCTCCGCCACTACTTGAATTACTCAAGGTGTTATCAAATCCTGGCTCCGCCACTACTTTAATTACTCAAGGTGTTATCAAATCCTGGCTCCGCCACTACTTTAGGCCCTGTTTAGATCAGTTTCAGATTCTTAAAAACCAGCTATTACTTCTAGTTTTTAAAAGCTGGTGTCTAAGCAAAAACTGGTGGGGTGTTTGGATCTCTTAGTTTTAAAAGCTAGTTTCATTTATGATTGGTGCTAATAGACTATTATACCCTTACATTTATTGCTCTTGAACAGCACATTAAACAGCCATGTGTGGTCTTTAATGAGGGTAAATGGGTGTTTGTGCAAAAAAAACTGGCAAAAGCTGGGTATCAACAGCTTCTTAGTTTTTAAGAATCTAGGTAGGTAGATTTTAAAAATTACCCTAAAAACTGGTTTGTTTGGATCCCACCCAGTTTCCAAAACCAGATTATTAAAATCTGGGTGGATCCAAACAGGGCCTTAATCGACTGTTGGCCGTTGGGTCTTGTCCTGTGCTGTTGGTGGAGGACACACCCACGCACGTCCAGCACGGCACGGCAGATTGGCAGTGGCAGGCTGTAAATGGTCGAGTCGACCGACCGACAGGCCGAGGCGGGCGGCCGGCACTGTGCGCGCGCGTGAGCGGCCGAGCGTTTCTGGCGGCGGCACGGGTAAGCGCGGCGCGGAACAGTCGCGGGTGGAATGGCAGTTGTGTGAGCCAGGTTGCTCCTCCCGTGCGTCGAGTGCGGCGCATGTGGTGGATGCATGGGCAACTATTATGAACATGAACCGTACGAGGGCGTCAGCTTCGACAACGCTGTCGTTGAAATTTTAGTAAGGATTTTAGGTAACATCAGCATTCGCGTAGTTGAGCTGAATGCGATAGAACGTGAATGTTAATGGCTTGCTTAATGGCGGTCCCTATTCATCCTACCGAGTCATCATGGACCCAGGTCACAAGACGGAAACTTCGGAAAGGGGTGTAATCACCGTATGACACCCGGAAAATAATCTTATAGGATCCGGCCAATTTTTTCGAGAAAAGACTGGTTGTACTTAACTGAAGATGAAACATTGAGATGAGAAGGTTATTTCCCAGTGTCCTTCATGAACACATCCACAGAGAGACATGGCGCCAGCAACAAGAATAATCAGAAAAACGTACGTGGATACATGACCAGCGACGATGCATCGACACCCGAAACGTCCGCTCATCGCTACACACGAGACGTGAACAATGGATGTAACGGGACCTTGCATGAAACGCTAGATCCAACCCCCGTCATGGGCACAAGCAGCAACAGAGGAGCTCTCATTTTCTGAACCTCTGTTGGGCATACACCAGAACTTCCTTTTCTTCCAGAGCGCGGACTGAATCACGTAAGAACTGAAAGCTCAACACTAGAATTTCAGCACAGTTCAGTCTTGTTTAATGGATGAATTTCGGCACAAACAAAATATCACAGTTCTTTCCAACCTTCAAGTGAGAGATATGCCGCGAGAATTTCAGCAGCACAGTTCAGTCTTGTTTAATGGATGAAGGGTTAGCTCTCTATAGCCCATAATCTATATGCAGTGTTTCCCGGAAATGATACAGTAACTACGCAAGGCAGCTGAGACATAGGATACAGAGGTGGTAAAAAATTTATGAAGTAAAAAAAAAGGATGATATAATTTAACGGTTTGCTGTACAATTATACAGCAAGAACTCTTTCGAGGTGTGAGTTGTTGCTTAGATATGCCTTCTGATTCAAGGAAAACCCCTTGAACCCCATTGGACCTTGGAGGGGCCAAGGAAAAGCCGAAAAAGAATGTCAGTTTACCCAGTCATTGCTTGTTACCTTTTTTTTCCCTGTAATCAGCATTCACAATGAAATGTGGAGCTAGGGAAGCATCTATTATCGGGTGCTATCTTTCTAACACTTATCTCGCTCATTGCTCGGACCACCTGAGGGGATATGTGTATCCTGTCCATCAGATTTACCTTGGGGGCCTCAAGAATTGCCTTTGGAGGAGATAATGCCCATTGCATTGCCCAAATGGCAAGAGGCCGCATGTATATGAGCGACCTGTAATGCCCGTCTATGGTCCATCCTTCTGGTGTCTGGAACCAATACCTGCAATACCACAGGAAATTCATGTCATCTATAACCAATAATTAAATAGAACTCTACAGATACCTATAAATTTCGTTCAGAAAGAGACGATTTGACAGGCACGTTGACGTTGCAAATTGCTGGTACAAAGTAACCGCTACCTACACTAGACATATTAGGGATAGCAACATAACGTAAGCAGTGATAGAAACAAGAAACTACCGACAGTATCTAATTCCTAATTTTTAATGAAACTGACAGGAATCCTACGCATGGTAGACATGAGACCAAAAAGAAAATAGAGTTTAATCGACGTGAAAAGTTGCACCACTACGAAACATGAAATTGCTCAATAATGTATAAGGCAGTGCTTACCCGTATCCTTCTTCTGACCACCCAGCAATAAAAATTCCTTCTGCAGTGGTGAAGGCTTGATGCTCCATTCCATGGAGCAGCATGTTTGCAGCAACACCATATGTAACACCAGTCCAAATTTCCCGAGATTGCATGCATGTCTCATCCACCTTTCCCTTAGGAGTCATACCATTTACAGCTCCCATTCGTCCTCCTTTTACCTTCATCACATTGAATTCAAATATTTTCTGCAGAGCACTTCTTATTTTGTGCTCATCAAAAATTGGGGGCAAACCTGATGAAGCAGCATACCACTGTCCTGCCAGCTGATCAGCTTGGATGGACCGGCTATTGCTGCTCGTGCCACTGTCGTAATTGAAATAAGACCCATTCCATAACTTTGCTTCATACACTGCTTTGGCTTTTATGAACTTGAGCTTGTACTTTTCAGCATATGGACAATCCCCAAGACGATGAGCCATTGTAGCTGCAGCTTGAAGTGCAGCAAGCCAGAGACAACCACAGTACGCACTAATTCCGTGAACAGTCCAAGCATCATAGGTTTGATCAGGAAATCCATCATTCTCAATGAGGCCATCACCATCGCGATCAAATTGATCCATGTAGTCCATTGCTGCACAGACTGCATGCCAGACATCTCTACCAAATGACATATCACCCGTAGCAGCAAAATCTCTGTATACCTGGAGTACAAACTTGGGATTTAGATCTTTCCATTTGCTTGTATCATGTATGTTATAGGCATTCATTTCATGCCATGGATCATGTGTTCCTAGGTCATGAGGAACAGCACCTTTGACTTTGCGGATTCCTGAAGTACCATCAGCCAGAAATTTGACTTTCCGGCGATCTTCATACAGAACAGCATTGGCAAAATCACGTTGGATACTCAGCTCTATTTTTGGGAATAAATCAAGGAGAGCAAAAGAAGCATAGAAATGCACATCATACGTGCACCACATGATGTATTCCACTCCCTCCAGGTACAAGAATTTGCCAACATTTTCAGGGCCATCCTTGGAAAGTAAGTAAGGAATTGGCTCTTGCGACCCAAGTCCATTTGTTTGTTCAGGCATTTGTGATCCATGAACTGCTGCATACTTTGAGACACTTCGCTCTTCACCATTAGTCAGGTCACCTCCATTAGAGACTTGGTCTGCTGCCTGCTTGACATGGTTATCTTTAACTGATTCCGATTTTGTGTCTTTAGTACCCTTTTTTGAAGGCTTTTGTTGATTATAAGCAGGACTTGCTTTTTCATCAATGGCTGGAGGTTGACCATCTACATGACCGAAAGAAAAAAGAAATATTAAAAATGGATCCTAGCACTTGGAAAGGAAAGGCGTAGATGCTAAAAATAAATTGCATGTAGCTTAAGTATAAAAAGAATACTAGAATCATGAAAAATAAGAAGAAACCATCCTCGTACACTATGCTGGACATCTGGACAAGCAGCAAACCATCACAAAATTGGATACAGCATACCTGTCCAAACAGTCCCCCCAGCTACCAGAAAGTAAAGCTCGTTAAAAAGAGTGAACTTGTACCTGCAAACATTGTGAAAACCACATATTCTAGTCAAGTTTTCATTTTATCTTTTAAGAGGAAGATAAGTTCACTAGCATATTTCTTTAATGAAGAAACCAAAATACATCAGGTTAGAAGTATAGAACCCTATGGTCAAACAACATTCTTATGTTCAATCCATGCACCAAGACTGCCCCAGGAAGGGAGCCTGCTGCACTAATCAGAGGCAACTTACATAAGAATGCAATAGATGCATTAAACCATGGTAACAGACTAAGGTGGAAACAACAATAGATGCACTCAACCATGGTAACAGACTTAAGGTGAGAATGTCCATATGCGTTTATGATTAACACAATAGATGAAGGGTAAGATATAGATGTCAGTGCCACGAGAAAGAGGGCAGATGCGGTGATTGGGCAAATATTTTCCCACCAAATCTTTTACTAGGAAGGCTATGCTGCATACAATCCAAGACTATGGTGAAAATACTAGATGAATTTATTTATGGTCATATCCAAATTCTCAGGCTGGGGACCTGCTCATCCCTACTGCTCTTGCGGTTTTACTCAAAAATTCTGGATCATCCTTAGCCATCTGCCCATTGTCCACCTCTGACAACAAGTTCAAATAACATACCAATATTCTCACTTTGATCACTTTTTCAATAATTAATCAAGTTACAAATTTGCACAGGATCATGCTTTAGAGGTGCAAATGCGCCACAGAATGTTAACAATATAGGAGGAAGAGCAAAAACTTCTACCATTCCGGAAGTCTTTCATCCTTGAGTATGGGGTCTTGCCACTTCTCAATCTCTTCTTCCCAAAGTTTATATTCTGCGGAACATCCATCAGCATAGGTCAGAAAGCAAAAAATTGTTAAGTGAATCAATAACCCAAGGACCAACATTGCACCTATCCCAGCAACATTATTACATTATTGTTGTCAATGTATGACCGGATTATGACGGCAACTATTAATAACTGTGTTGTGCTTGAATAGATGCAAGATTAAGAAGTCTAGCAAGTGACAAGAAAACATACTTGTTAAGGCATCATGTACCAAATTAACAGCTGATCTTTCAGAAGTTCCATAAAATTTGGTGTACCTCCTGCAACATGAGATCACATTTATTAGTTCTCCCATCACTATTAGAAGGCACTACAATGCATACTAAGTGCTAGTTTTACATATTAAACTGTTACTTTTACCATTGAACAACTATGCAACCGCCACAGATCTTTGGGGTGTAAAAACAAGAAAACTATAAAGAAAAGGATTATTCTGTTGTGTTCAATGCAACAGAAAACTAAACAAAAAGGGCCACAAGTGATGTTCCAAATGAGACATTTGACCATGTGGTAAGTGCTATTTTATAGCTTGAATTTGCAGATGGATGAATAGCAGAATAGCTCACGAAAGATGTATATATGTGTTATGGCCTATGATCCAGCGAGGCACTGCAGCAAAAAGACAAACAGTACCACGCGCACTGTTCATGTGAACAGTGTCCACGTGTCCGTGCGCACTGTAACAGACTTATTAGGAATAGTTGTGCGCGTATCTTCTTGAATAGATATATATATATATATATATATATATATATATATATATATATATATATATATATATATAGAGAGAGAGAGAGAGAGATAGTATAGATATGATATTATTTTTAGTTGATTAGTTGCATTAGACTGTGTTAGTTTCCATATTGTTAGAGACTAACATCATCTATGTAAAGAGGAACCGCACCATTCATAAGTAAGCAATCAAGCTCTAAATCGGTTGATCTCCAAATCCTAATCTATCCTGGCATATCCCGTACCATAACATTTTGGTATCGGAACCACTCACGATGGCTTCCGGTGCCGTACTATCCTGGACAGCTTGGAGAGCTTGAAGACTAGCAACAAGGAGCTAATGGCCCTACTTGAGAAGGCTATGGAGTTTGTGAACAAGTTAAAGGAGCAAGAAAAGACATTACGTGCCATTGCAATAGCTACGCTGCCACCACCTTCACCGGCACCGGCATTAGCACTGGCCACGTTGCCACCAGAACCAACGTCGCCACTGATGCCACGCCTACCTTCGTCACCAACGCTTCAGACGGCGGAGCTGTCCTTAGCTACACCTTTAGTGCCTTCGTCAAGTAGGAAGGTTGCCACGGTCCAGCGACGGTCTTCTCCTCGTCGCCGGCCAACACCGTGCCTTCAAAGATACGGAACGCGACAGTTGTCATGTGGGGGTCAACGACGTTGCATCTTTCCTACAACCGTTGCATCTCAGGCCAAGAAGGATGCTACTGCCCTACACCGTTTGCCCTTGCCGCTGAAGACTCCTGCGACGCCAGCCAAAAGTAGAGGGTTGTTATCCTCGCTATTGTACATCGAGGCTTCGCTGATCATCTTCCACGCCGCACAACAGCATTATGCCATTTCATCGACATGAGAACACAAAGGTCTTAGTTCATGGCCATCATCTGACAGCTCCAGGACGAGCTGTCTCGCTGCGAGGGATAAAGTGTTACAGCGTGGAATTGCAGCATCGCAAGTACTGTAGCACGAACAGTACCGTGCGATACTTTAGCACGGTCCTGTAGTAGCTGTTTAGGATATAATCTTAGCATATCTTCATATTAGAAAAGTTATATGCATATCTTTATATTATGAATAATTATATCCATATCTTTATATTTAGATAGTATGGATACGATATTATCTTAGTTGATTGGTTGCATTAGAAGTTTTTATATTGTTAGGATTGTGTTAGTTTCTATATTGTTAGGGGTTAACCTCATCTATATATAGAGATGAGCTGTACCATTTATAAGCAAGCAATAAAGCAATCAAGTTATAAACCAGTTGGTCTCCAAAGCCTCTGCAAGGAGGGCGATCCTAAGCTATCCTAGCCTATCCCCTACCATAACAATATGGAATCAAAAATAGGTGTTTTCCATTTTATTAAAACATGAGAACACTGACCTGTTATATGTGCATCCCTTCTGAAACTTCACTTTAGGTGAGGACCAAGCCAAACCAAACACAACAGTACACCTACCATGTGGCTCCACCCAAGTTGAGGCTGAGACAGCCGCACAAAGTGTCTCACCCGAAGAAGAAGGAATACTGGAGCCAGCATTGAAATTTTCCCAATCAAAGTGGCCATCCTGAGGATTAATCGTAAAAAACCAAAGAGAATCATGAAAATGGTAGTTTAGTGAGAAAACATAAAACTGCTGTGTACTTAAAGGAACGAGTCACAGAACGGTCGGTATGCAAAATCATCCATACTGCAATGTTGAAAGAAAAAGGTACCAGCAATTACCTGTACCATGGTATCCCACATTTCCTTTGCAGAAACATGGTTTTCTCCAGAAAGGCCAAATACAGGCAAAACTGTCACGTTCACATTCTGAGTTTCACAGGAAGCAATAGCAAAACTAACTGGAGGATTATCCTTTGCTGTTCTGCAATATATAACAGCTTGTCAGCTTCTAGATGTGTAGCATGATGTAAAAAAGATCCACAAAGTGGATATCATCAATTAAAAGGAGATGGTTTGAAAAACTTACTTGTGATGCAGAAGCACTCCTGACACTCCATCTTCCCCACTGACCATATCACAAGATCAAGCCATGAGTACCACAAATCCAAAAGGGTGAACAGATATAAAAAAAAATCTAAAGATCTACTTACACGAAGGGCTCATTGAAGTGGCCTCCGGAATGATGAGAAAAACCTCCAATGGAATTCTGTGTTTGATAAGAAAAATTACTAAAAAGGCACTTGAAGCATGAATAGTACTTTAATGTACAATGGGATCTGACTTTCGCAATATTGTACTTTAATACAACTTGACAAATAGTTTAAACTTTTTTTAGTGATAGAAGCTACAAACCATTTATCTGTCCAGTCTTCTACACGAAATTCTACAAACACAAACTTGGTTCAAATGAACATCATGAACCTCAGGAGCATATTATTAAGGTGAAAATGTTTATTAACATGTGCTGGGATGTAAGAAATGACAGTAATAGAGGAGAAGTCCAACGGCTTTCATGGTAAAAAAGGTTTTGCCAACTTGATACTAGTATTGCATTAGTGAAGGTGCGAAGTTATAAAAACTGGTATGCAAAATATCAAAAGCAAGGTTCCAAAAACCGGAACCGGAAAAAATCCCGGTCGGAGGCCGGTAACGGTAACCGGGCGGTTACCGGCCGGTTACCGGAAAAACCGGTAAAAAACCGGTCACAATTTAAAAATCAAAATTTGAATTTTGAGATATTTTGAAACCGGTAACCGGAAAAACCGGCCGGTAACCGGAAAACCGGAAAAAAAACCGGCCAAAATTCGAAAAATCAAAAAATTCATACCGGCCGGTTTTTCGGTTACCGGTCTCCACCGGTAAAACCGGTAACCGGCGGTTACCGGCCGGTAACCGCCGGGATTTTGAACCATGATCAAAAGTGATGTGGAACATAAAGGCTAAAGCACAACAAGACAAAAGTGAACATACAGGTGGTGCTATTTGCAGAAAATATATTGTACAGAAGCGTTAGATGTATGCTTACCGCCCATGTCATTAACAGGCTTACTTTTGCACGGTCTCTCCCAGTGTTCACTAGCTATAATCAACATAACAAAATAGCTATAATCAACAAAACAAAAAAAGGATGTTCAAGTAAAATTATCGTATCAAAAAGATATGTTTATATTAAGAACATCTCCATGTGTAAAACATATATGAAAAACTCAGTTGGCATTCGCAAAACTCAGTTGGCATTCGCATATCCAATATCAGTGAAATTCATTTATCCATAAGTGAATGGCAACTCCCAAAATTTTAAGAACAGCAGCTGTAATTGGAGATGCTTTTGTATCTGGCTAGACATTGCTTTTTGTGCTGAAAATGATATTTCAATGGCAACCAACTGACCATATCAAAACTCTGTTATAAGGGTGATATCTTGTCTGATGACGCCAGAATAGGTTTTCTTAACATATATCCTATATAACATACTTAATGGGAAATAGGAAATAAGCTATCGAAAGAATAATATACTACAGTTGCCAGCTAAGCATAACAAATTATTATATAAGTCACTTACAGTGTACACAAACACAGATGTTGGAAGACTGCTATCTTTGTAATCATGAGGAATGAATGGTGATATCTGGCGACATGAGATTTTAAGGTCCGGATCTGGCTCACCTGCATTCATGGGAAATTTTATAATTCTTCAGTTCAAAATGTGTCAGTCTGCTAATCGAAAAATGCCATTAACAAGTCTTTAGTAATACATTGGGAAATCTATTCATTCTGCAATCAACACATAAGCTGGCTTGGGCGATTGGCAACAATACACTCAACCTATTGGTAAATAAATTTACCAAATAAAATAAAAAAGAGAACTCTTGGTACAAAACTACAAGATGCAAGCAGTGTTCCCACAGCTCCGCAATGCCATACCATCATAAACAGTCCAGGCCCTAGGGAACAATGCATGATAGGTAGAATGTTGACCACTCAAGTTCCAGTCCCATGACGAAATTCCGGGGTCACTATATTTCCTGAAACGATGAAAGGCATCAAATAAGTGCACTTTCTTCTGTAGAAGCCACTCACACATAAAAACACAATATCAGACTAAACAAATTGATGGCAGTTCATTTGAAACAGCAAGACATGCTATTCCAATATGATTGTCTTGCTTGGATCGTAACTGCATTGCAACAACTATATCCTGTATCACAAACTAGAATAATTGTGTTTGCACTTTTGCACAACATTGTTGGCTCTTGAATCACAGATTAAAAATAAAATTAAATGCAACTGACTGACATAGAATATGCAAGTTGATCTGTCCAAATACATTCCAAAAAGGCATGAAAAGAAAAAAGGAGACAAGGCAAATCAAAAGAATTAGCGCAAGAAGACAAGGTATAAATTAGCTTAGCTAGGAAGTGGTTGTGAATACCATTGAATCAATATTAATAGAACTTTTACCAGTCTGGACTCCAAAAACGTGAAGGAAATTTACTAGTTTACTTGCTGAAGCGGAGACTTTTGCAAGATACAGGATTGGAAAACGATACTTTCCTCACAGGCTATTAGGTTTGAATCAAATAAAGCAGACTAATAACTTACTTTAGACCTTCATGACGTCCAGGAGCCAGTACTGATGAGTATTTTTTATTCCCCCCCTCTCGTGATACAAATATCTGGAAGAGCATAGTGTTTAGTAACAGTTCATGCCTAGAACCCTAACTGTGAGACAAAACAATACAAGGATATTGACAATAGAGCATTAAGCCAAAAGGCTGAAGATTTTTAAAATAGTTGGTGTACGTTTGCATGCAAGAAATATAATATGCAGCAATTGACAAGAATTTTCTAACAAATACACAAATGTGAAAAAGTAAGTGTCACTTTCCAACTATCAGTAAGTAAACCATTAAAAAGGTAACAGTTGTGTCAGGCTGTCAGCATAGCAATGTAAGGTCATCTTATCTCGCAATCCTCCCAAAAAACTGCTAACACCACGCAATTTCACTCTTATGGGCAGTAGCAACAACACAAGTATAAATGCATAAAAGATCCCTTTTGAGGGAGATATAGTGAAACAACTAAAATATGATACTCGGTGGGAATTATAAGGGTTTCCTTTTGAGGTAATACTTTGAGCAATTGTGGCAGTCAAAAGACATATCTTCAGATACTCCATTACTCTAAACAAGCATCGTGCATCCATCTCTTACAATAAAATAAATTTGATTAGCTAGCAACAGCAAGATAAGATGAAAGCATTACAGAAAACTGGTTCTCCATGACCGGCGAATTCTCACATAAACCAGGAATGATGTGCCAATTCTTGAACTCTCCCCTGAAACCTCTTGAAAGGCTTCCACTCCTGCAAAAGCAGTCTACAGATATCAATATTTAAATCCTCCATGATGCAAACATAGAGACAATTAAAAGCAAAAACATCAGTGCAGGCGGACATACCCCATCCCACCAAGCGGCACACCCTGTGAAGCCGACGGCTTACAGCTCTCTTTTGTGAAAGGATCAATCGGAGCTTTCTGCAAGCACAACAACAGACCCCATTCAGTCACCACACAACTTTCCAATCCATATGTGTTTTGACACGAATATGCGTAAGACTAGACAATGTTACCCTTCCATGCGAAGCCTCCTCACGGACATACGACCACAGCCTCAGCCCAAGGCTCATCTGAAATTTTTGCATTCAACTACCAAAATTCAGCTGCTAGAACCAGCGAAACCGAACCACAGTGACAGAGACCAAACTCCATAAACACCCGACACACGGAACCCATTCCCTGCAGCATACCATCCTCATTGCCTCCATGAAGGTAACGCTGAACTCCTTGAGTATGTTGGCGTCGCTGTTCAGCCGCCGCCGCCATGCCTGCTCCGGCGGCGCCCCGCCGTCGAAATCCAACTGCAAAAATCCAACACCCCACGTCACTTCACACCCGTGTCATACAATACCACAACAACCAAAACGAAGCGCCAAAAAGCGCACACAAAAAAATCGCCGCAGCGATCGAGACGTGAGCTCCTCTCACCAGCTGCAGGGCGCTCCGGCCGACATACTCCTCCGGCGGCCACGAGTTCTTCCGGCAGTGAAAGATGTGGCCGCTCACCATCTCCGCTCACCCCCAATGCCACCCTCTCCGTCCTCTCACCGCCGATCGGAGGCACGACGAGCCCGACGCTGCGCCGCAAATCCAGGAGATCCACGGGTGGGCGGCCGCCCTCATGAGCTCCCGCGCCCGCGCAGATCCGATCCCCCGGCGCCCCTCCTCATCGATCGCCCCCGCCCCTCGATCCGACGCCGCCCGCCCTCGTGATCGATTCGACGCGGCCGCGAACGCGACGCGGGATAGATTGGATCGAACCGAGACGAAACGAGACCCTCGCGTGGAATTCGTCCGCTTTTCCTGCGTGTGCTCGTGGTGTGCTTTCGCTGCGCTCTTGTTGAGCTGTGTTGCGAGGCGCGGTATGGAGAAGCTGCTGCTGCGAGGAAGACGAAGTAGAAGGAGAAGCGGAGGCTGGACTCTCCAACCTGGAGAAGAGGAAGGAAGGTGGCTACGTGTGTATGCGTGGGTGTGCGCTTTATGGTGTGGCGGTAGCAATTCGTCGTGGGGGGCGGCGCTGCTTTGACGGCAACCCGCTCAGTTATGCCTTTTAATTTACTATTTCTTTATTTTATTTTTCTTATATTTTATTTTATTTTTTAATTTTGTCTTGTATTCCTTCGTATTATCTATAATACTATGGACGAATCTGATTTTATTTTAAATTTTTGAATTTTAATTGTATCAAATAAGGCATAATCAGCTTACAATGAAAAATCCATAAGTCATTGCCAAACTGGGCACTAAGTAAATCCGTTGGTTTTAAGTGAATTTCACTGAGTAGATGAGCTTTTGGTCTGCTCCAACGAGCTTCTGTTTCTAGTTTCTAACTTCTTAATTTTATTATTTTTTGTTTTTTGAGTTTTATGCCTTTTTTGTTTTTTATTCTTTTGTTTTGTCCATGATAATATATTTTTCATTTTTTTAATTTTTAAGTTTAATTACACTAAAAAGCTGATAGCAACTACAGTGCGATTTCAACTGCTACTGTAAAAAACAGAAGACTGAGCTTATAAGCACAAATGAGCACTACCTTTATCGTGCTTCACAAAGCTATGATATTTTTTAAGTGTAAATGGGAAATCTACTCCGAATGCGAGTTTTTAGCATATATAGCACTGTTGCAGCACGTATTTACAGAAATAGCGGTATGTGTTGAGTAACTGCAAAAATGGTATTTTGCCGTCAGGTGGTCCGATGACAATGTCAGAGATGCGACACTTGTCAATGCCGTCGCGTTAGCGGGTAGGCGGCCTGCTATCCGGTGGCCAGACAATTAGTCGCTTAATTACATGTCTTAATTTTTTGCATAATATTTGTTCTAATTTTTTAAATATAGTAAATGAGCTTAAAAAATTATGAAAATTTAAATGTAGCCTCCTAACACATTGTACTTTATTGTGTAATGTTTTTAACAATTTTATCCACTCTGAATATTGTTAAAACATTCATACAATTCAGATATTTGCAGGAATTGTTACATATAGCAAATGAGCTCTAAAAATTATGAAATTTTATATGAAGCCTTCTAGCATAATCATAGTAATTATGTAATTTTTTGATAATTTTATGTGCTCTGAATTTGCAACATTAATTCATGTTAATTTAATCGTAAAATTAGCGATGCTTAGGCATCTTTTGCCTAACATCTGTCATTTGCACATATATCGACCCATTGCTGCTATATTTTATTTCTCATTGCATCATTTGTACATTTGTC
The DNA here is from genome assembly GCA_036346575.1 of Dendrocalamus sinicus. Lineage (NCBI taxonomy): Eukaryota > Viridiplantae > Streptophyta > Magnoliopsida > Poales > Poaceae > Dendrocalamus > Dendrocalamus sinicus. The sequence continues at coordinate 16,287,194 of CM070670.1, forward strand.
ACTCTATCCGTATCGTCCTCCCTCACGCGCTCCCTCCCTCGTCCGCACTAATGTCGTTATGTCTATACCGCCCCCTCGCTTCGCCTGCTCCTTCTTGCGCACATATGTCACTCTTACCATGCTATCCCCCATCGCCTGTGGTGCTATGTGGCAATAACGCGTCCATAATTTCTGGTGGCAACGCACCGAGTTCCCTTTTCACTCGGCTTGAAATACGGAGCTCTAGCATTCGCTCATCGCTCATGTACACTACGTTTCATTTCTTGTAGAAGAACCTTCTCCGTTATACAGTAACATAGCATGGCTGATGCCGAGGGGCCAGTTGGAGCGGGGTGGTCAAAGGAAGAACTTCCCCTGCAAAGAAGGGAGGATTTCGGCCCTAACTACCATTTGATGCCAAACAAGCAGGCTTAACCGGTATGACCGAAATGCAGACATAGGGAGAATGCAGTCGTGCAGGTCATCGAAGCCTATTTCAATGGAGGGCGGCGCTTCTTCCAATGCCCACACTCTGGGGTATAATTAGCCAATAGTTTATTTTCTCTTACTGCTAATAAAGCTTCCATGTTAACCTTCCTTTCTACCAGATGGCGAAATACGACTTCATCCGATCCTCCCCGTGAACGCTATGTTGTGAGGTACGTGGATACACTGTAGGAGCGAATATTAGAGATGAAGGTGCGGATTGATAGTCCCAATGAGGATAACAATGACCTCCGCCAATAGATGTAGCGCGAGAGGGGTAACGAGGAGGTCGTCAACAAAGGAAGTTCCTATGATCCGACATGCTGTTATGCGAACCCCTGTAGTTCACGGTTATGTTCAATCTCGTAAAGTATGTAACTAAATGGTGTACACATCATTGTGGTTGGTATTTATTGAGTGGACTGTTCAAACGCTGCATCGCGTACATTAAACTAGAGGGGTCAATATGTATTGAATAAACATACATTGTACAAAGAAGTACAAATAAGAACGCAACAATATTACATACATCATGTGCGATAATATATTACAGAGTTAATCATTGAGGTAATCAATTTATTAATTGCTAATTACATCTCAAATTGGTATAAATATGAATTAATATAATACAATAAAGATACATGAAATTATGACACTGAATGGCGACCAGACGAGCTTGGTCTGTTGGGGCAATCCTTCATTGAGTGTTTGGAGGTCTTGCATATTCTGCATTTCACTGTGCGGATAATGCTGCTATGTTAGCTTACATCCATGTCGTTCTAGAAGCACCGCAACTGCCAACGCTTACATCCATGTTGTTCTAGAAGCACCGCAGCTGCCAACGTCCCTTCGTAGTTATCTTCGGCTCCTTATTGGGGGCCCATTACAGCATGTCTAACCAAAGATCCCTGTAGTTCATGCCTGAGCCATAGGAGTGAAATTGTGCACTCTATGTACTGAAAATGTGTTGCATATTATAGTACTCTGAGATGTATGGCTCGAACATCTGTCTCATTTGTGCACATACCTTGTACACATGCGACCATGGCTGAACGGTGGGTAATTAAGTTGGCTTAATTATCTGTCTTAATTTTTTACATAATATTTGTTTAAATTTTTAAATATAGCAAATAAGCTCAAAAAATTAGAAAAATTTAAGTGCAGCCTCCTAATACATCGTAATTCATCATGTAATTTTTTGATAATTTTATCCGCTCTAAATGTTGTTGAAAAATTCATACTATTGAGATATTTGTAGGAATTGTTACTTATAGCAAACGAGCTCTAAATCATAGATAGAAAGTCTTAATCATAGAGCTTAGACACCATGATACCCTGTTTTTTATAATATATATGTATATGTATATATTAGAGGTGAGTGTAATTACACCGGGAGTAAAAGGTATTTTTTTTATATATATATATATATATATATATATATATATATATATATATATATATATATATATATATATATATATATATATATATATATATATATATATATATATATATATATATATATATATATATATATACACACACACACATATATAAAAGACAAAAACTCCTCTGAATGCTACACGTGAGGAATCGAATCGTTGCCTCATAAAATAGAACAAATAATTCGTGTGGATCACATTTGCTTTGGATCAGACCCTGGCGTGTATTATCAGATACTTGAGATAGCTTATTAATCACGGAAACCGTGTTTTCAAGAATTATAATATTTGAACCGATTTTCAAGTGGTGATTTCTGGTTGAGTTGCTACGATCAAAATTTCGATAGCATTGATTAGTTGTATTGGTTTTTCTGGATTTGTGTGAAATTTCTTGAGTTTAAATTGTCTTGGTTTTTCTTATTAGATACTTAGTAGTATGAATAATTGTTGTGGCACAGAGTAAACATGTACGTAATCCTCATTAAGAATATTACCCATTCGTAAACAAGGAGGTAAGCAAGGAAAGAGAGATAATAAAGCATACCGTTTCCTTAATGCAAGTGGAGCACTCATGATGGTACATACGCTTTCGCGAAGGACACGAAGCTTCTAACAGGACAACTACCAGAAGGTCTTCCAGTTTGCTGTTGCAAACGTACGCGCAAGTCTCGGTATGTTGCGTTGTCTGGATTGGGTATTTGGGTGTAGATTCCCTGGTGATGCATGCTTACCACCGGTGTACGTATATGTGATAAATATATTGATTATTTGTAAAGAAAAATAAAAATTGAAAAGGAAGGATATTCTGGTAAGAGGCCAAATAATAAAAACTGCGACGCTGGAACGACGCTTGAAAAAGCAGTTTAGGTTAAAAAAATGTTGAGAAGATTAAATAGATCTAAAGCTAGACTTAGCGGATATGGACTCATGTGCTTTGAAAAGCTTATGTGAGTTGAGTGTGTGAGTAAACAGTGTGTGGGGGTTTAACGGATTCCCCCACATATGCTAGTGGATAGTATCCATTAAGGTTAGATGTGTGCTTGTCGTCTTATTTATTTAACACATTGGAGATGGAAGCTTGCAAGCTAAGCATCCAACCATTTCAACCTTGTGTTTTAGGTTAGAATTAGAAGAGTGAGTGTTGTTATGTGCTTTCTTGTTCTCCAGGTAAAGTGGCTGTAAAACTTTCATTCTCAAGTAGCATTAGATCAACTTTATTCATCACGCATGATGTCTTCTTAATTTGATTGATTTGCTCTTGTTTTTGTTGGTTTTGATCTCTTCTCTTCCCTTCTTGGTCTTACTGTGCCATGAACGTGTAAATGATGGAGATCAACTCCCATCCATCTAGGCATGCAAGATTTTGAAGTTGTACAGGTTTTGCTTGGATTTTAATTTATGTTGAGAATTCTTTTTGAAGTTGTACAGGTTTTGCTTGGATTTTAATTTATGTTGAGAATTCTTGATCTCGGAATTTTTACTTCAAATCTTTGGGAGAAATAGCTTGCTATCTCATGTGAGAACTCATTTAGATCCATCTTAGATATCCTCTTCCCACGAGCAAATCATATCCCGAGATTTTAAAGAATTTATATGATCTTTGGATAGAATAGGTTTCTGAGACTCTAAGAATATGTGTTCAAAGTTTCTGTAATGCCACCAAAATGCAAATAGGGAACAATCGAGATAAAGGAGAGTGTTTGCCGTCAGACCCATCGGCCTTTAGAATGTCGAATAAGTAATGCTCGCAGAGGTCCCTAGACCATCCAGGGACGGTCGGCACCGTCTAGAGAGCCGGATAGAAGTAACATGCTTAGAGGTTCCCAGACCGCCCAGAGACAGTCGGCACCGTCTCGCGTTATGGGTTTTCGTCATCCGACGAGAAATTCTATCTTACCTTTTTACCAACTTACCTGCTGCAGTTGAAACTCCAAAAGCATAGTACAGAGCCCTTAGACCAAAATGCCCTTGGGTAGGCCGGTATGTGAGAGAGGCATGGGACTTAGGTGAGGGCATTTCGGTCATTCCACAAAGTCAGGGGCTGCCCAACCATGCTCTTAAAAAGCTAGCACAGAACCAGCAAGCCCGTTTCCTTCCCCTAACCGAGAAACCAAGCAACATTTCACCATCTCCTTCCTCAACTGAGAGTAAGCTAGCCAAATACGAGCTAGGGGAGGAGAAGCCTGAGGAGAGGAGCACGAAGATGAAGGAGTCAAGGCGACGGCTGTTGACATGGAGCCTTCATCGACAGTCAAGACGCTCTAGGAGGGCTGGATGTCAACCCGACCGCAAGCCGATGGTAGCCGGTAAGTGAGCAGGTCTTTCCCCACCTCTCCTTCAAGCACACCCATGTCACGGCTTAGCACAAATCCCCACATAGCACCACCATAGTGCACACACCATGAAGGCAAAGGCAGACAAAGGCTAGAACACATGCTTGTAGAAAGTAGGGGAAGGAGGGTGCATTGCCCTAAGTAGTGGAAGCAAGCTGCAGAGCGCCGGTGCCGCACCGGTGACCGGTGGCTCCATTGGGGGCGAGACCGAGTGCCAACCTGCGCTAGCGTAGGGGACGGCAGCCTGGGGCCGATAAGCTAAACTCGGGGGCGACGGTTGACGGTGGCAGGTGGTGGCGCAGGTGATCGAGGGCGGAGGCGTAGGCGGCTAGGGCTCGAGCCGAGGACGGCGGCCACTGGCCGTGCCGACCGAGCGACGCGGCGCCAGCGCGCCGCCGCGCGCGCAAGGGGAAGCGACGGATCCGGTCTGGGCCGGCCGAATCCGAGGCGAGGAAGAAGGGGACGAGCAGGGGGGCCGGCGGTGGTGAGCCTAAGGCCGGCGAGCCGGGCTTGCCCGTGCGCCGTCGCGCCGCCCGGAGAAGCGCATGGAGGCGGTCGCGCATGGGGAGAGAGAGAGTGAGGGTAGGAGAGGAGATGAAGGGGGCGGCAGGAGAGCTGCCGGGCGGAGTAGGTGAGGGGGAGAAGGCCGTTCGGCCAGCTAGAATGGGGGAGAGAGACAAACGGCATGGGGGAGGGGATAAGGCCGTCGGTCGAAAGAAAAAAAGAGAGAGAAAGGGTAAGAAAGAAAGGAAAAGAAAGAAAAGAAAAAGGAAAGAGAGGGGAAGAGAAAAGAAAGAGAAAGAAAGGAGAAGAAGAAGAGAAAAGAAGAGGAAAGAAAAAGAAGAGAGAAGAAAAGAAAATAAAAGAGGAGACAAAGAAAATAAAAAGGGGGTTTGGTACCTGCGCGACAGGTCCCTAAAAACCCGTGCGTTTTATGCCAAAAAAAATGGGGATATGAGCTTAGAATCGTCATTACCCGTTTAAGATCTTGTTTTGCTTTGTCGTTAAGACGAGTTGACGTCTGTACAGGTGGAGATCCCGGGTCGGAGTCGTCCACGCATCGTTCCCGAGGCTAACCAGGCAAGTGCATGGTAAAGTGGTAAATTCGGGTTGTGTTTGTTGTTACATGAATGATGGTGCATGGCTTACCCTATTGGGGTAAGTTTACTAATTTCCGGGTGCATGATGAGAAATGGTGAACGATGAATGTGGAACATGACATGTTGATATGCATAGATGGAGAACTTGCATTGCATGCATGTCATGAAAGAGAGATAGTTGTAGGATCAAGGATACCGACTAGAGCGGGGTGAATAGGAGGTTTTTAAACTTTTCTTGTTTACTTGATTAATTCTCCACAATTTAAATGATAATGATGTAAAGCAATTAATCCTATGCAATTCTAGTTAACAATTTAGCTCTAAATAATCAAATAAGCATAAAGAAGCAAATACACAAGAGCTAAAGAGACAAGAGACACAACCGATGTTTTACCGTGGTAATCGGAAACTTGCAGTTTCCCTAGTCCACGTTGAGGTAAGCCGGACGAATCGGACCGGCTCCACAAATTGAGCCAAGCACCTCGATCACTAATGTAGCTCTTCCCACTCCGGTAGGCGAGCTCCAACCTTCACAATTTGCGGGTCTTCTCACAATCTCCTTGAGAAGATCAGAGACAACTTCCACCGGATCATCCAAGTGGCAAGCACTAAGAGTAAAAGATCCGGTGTTCACTTGAATGCAATCCTAGTGCCAAATGGATTTGCAATTTAGATGTAGCACTAAATGCTCAACCACCTCACTTTAATGTGCAAAGAGAGAATTGAGGTGAAATGAATGCACTAGGGCTTGAGAAATATGCAATGAGTCTCTAATCTGCTGCCCTTGAGCGGTGGGGGTATTTATAGCCTCCACCAACCAAAACTAGCCGTTTGACACAATTTCCAAAAATTTTCTGGTCGAGCGGTACTACCGCTCAAGGGGCGGTACTACCGCTACCAAATCTTCGCGCGCGAACGGCTATGTCGACGTCTGCAGTGGCCGTTGGATTTGGCGCGCGGTACTACCGCCGTTGATATTTGCGGTACTACCACTCTCGGTAGTTCCGCAAAGTCGGCGCGTACTACCGCTCACCAAGCTCCAAAGGTCCCGCACTTGGCGCTCTGGAAAAATTGATCCGCTCTCAAGTCGGATCTTAGGACTCGAAGTACCGCTCGAGTAGCGAAACTACGCACTTAGCGGTAGTTCCGGCGTTGAAATTGCCGGTACTTCGCTCTAGAAAACCGGACTTCATCCGAGGGCGCCATCGGAAATATTAATCCGCTCTCCCTCCGGTTCTTCCGGGATCCGGAAGTACCGCTTTAGGATGCGGTACTACCGCTTTCAAACGGCCGGTACTTCCGTTCCCGCAAGACTTTGGAATGAGCCAAGGGTGCTCTCTGGAAATATTGATCCGCTCCAAAACCGGATCTTCCGCTGGCCGGTACTACCGCATTTTGGTTGCGGAACTACCGCTTTCCGGTAGTTCCAACGTTCAAAACTGCGGTACTACCGCTCTTCCAGACAGAGCACAGATTTCTTTTGAAAGCTAGATTTCTTTAATGGATGCAAGTTTTAAGACAAAACCATTTGGCACATGAGATAAGTATTCAAGCTACTTAGCCAAGATCCCCCTTGATGGTACGATCATCTATCCTATAATCCGGTCTTCCACCATTCACCTAAGACCGGTAAAATTCAAAAAGGGGTCCTATTCTAAGTATACCTTTGTCTTGAGCCAATTTGATTTTCACGCGTATCCTTTGGCTTGCATCTTGTCGCTCATGTGTGTGTGGACTAACCCTTCGCATACTCATTAAAACACGTTAGTCCCATATTCCATATTCTCTTAATTTCATTAATTACCAAAATCCTTTTTAGGGGCCTAGATGCTTTCAATAGTGTTGGTCCACTTTATGTTGACGCTCCACGGGAGTGGAGATTGAGGTCCCCGTATGAGAATGACGGGCTACTGTAGTCCCCGTATGAAAAAGGACGGGTTGTGATCCCCGCTTGGAAACAGGCGGGCCTGGGTGAGCATCGATGGGTGCTCGCTCTTCTATACCGGTATAAGTTAAAGAGATAAGAGAGAAGTGCATGTGCATATGCATGATGAATAGTTCATCGGAACTTAAAGTGGATAAATGGAAAAGTAGTTAATGAAACTGGGATGAACATGGTCTGATGAGTGAACCCGTTATTTGCTGTTTTGCTTTGTACTTGCTGAGTCGGTGGACTCACCCTTGCTTCGTTGATGTTTTTAGGTGACCGTTGAAGACGTCATGCTGGTGGGAGTAGCACATGAATAATCGGCACGAACCAGCAGCATCCTTTGTATCACCTTTTGTCAATTTATTTTAGCTTTTACTAGGCTAGAGTAATCGCTAAAACGCTATGATGTATCTAAACGCAGCATTATCAATAAATTAGTGTTGGCTTAAATTTTTCTAGTGATGATGAAATGGTAAGAGTATGTAGTGGTGGTAACATTCTGGCCCAGAGGGTGGGCGGGGTGTTACAGTTTCATGTCTTTTAATTGAGGATTTTGATAGTTGCACCATTCTTGATCTCAACTCGGGTTGATTTTCTATTCTGAAAATAGAGGAGCAATTAGACCGCCCTTAGGCCCGATCCAACCAGTCACTGGTCAGATCGTCGTGGTCAAGCCAATTACACCAACCGCTTGTGTATTGCCGGTCAGACTGCACCCTCTTGTGCATGGTCAGACTCATGAGGTGTTGATAATTGTTCTCTTTGGTTAACTCTGTAGATACTAGAATAAAGAATTTGTAAATACTTAGGAAATTTCTGAAAAACATCGTCCAAGTTCTGTGTTACAATAGCTGGCCTACAGTACTTAAAATACTTTGTTTACATATATAGTCGGTTTGGACATCGGCGATACTGATAACTGCTCACTCTTTGGTTAGTCTTTCTCCTTTTTCTGGAAAGCATTTCCTCTCCTTGGTACTTACACAATATTGACAGCCAGCTTTTTATCGTCCAACGTCTCTTTCCTTCACTACCAAGAATTTAGGGCGTCCGCAATGGTAATAGCTAGTACTAGCTATATAGTCAGCTGACGTGGAGGTGAGAGACAAAAGTAAAGACTATTTTATACTGTTGGACCCACATGCTACTCTCTCATATTCTTGGACTACGTGAAATAGATCAGCTATTTGCTCATCGCTAGTGACTACTCTCTCTCCTACTTTTTCCTTGCCACATCAGATCTAGCTAACTAAATAGACAGCTGTTGGAGACGCCTTACATTGGACTTCAACTTAGAGCACGTTTGGAATAAATGTCAATTCGAAGGTCCTTAGTGTCAAGAAAAATGAATAAAACGTTGCTTTGTTTGTTACTCTTCTAGTACTTCATATGTTGTAGGCAAAAAAGGGTGATAACTACGTACAAAATGAGATTATTTGTATAAAATCTAGTCATTACTACGTACAAAATGAGATTATTTGTATAAAATCTAGTCATTTGATCATCGCTATGGAGGCATGATTGTTCCTTAAAAAAATAAAAATGCTGCACGAGATGTCAAAACATTAGATTCCTCGTTCCTGCGTTAGTGAGTTGCATTTAGAGATCACCCGGAGAAGGATCCAGCACATACAATGGGTGTTTTTTATATTCAAAAATTTTGTTTTTGCCACTAGTTCGAAGTGAGTTTGTTTTCGCCACTTAGTTCTCGCACTCAACGGCAAAAACAAAATGAGGGTCTATGTTTTGTCTTACATTACCATCTCTCTCATCAAATCCTTGTAAAACTTAGGTGAAACGTCCGAACACCACTTCTGAACATTCGTCTATTTTGCATCCTACACGATTGCAACGACATATCTATATAAGTATCTTATCTATTATTATATTATTAAAACAAACAAAAGAAACCAACATGTTTATTCTCAAAAACTAGAAATTAACCATTAATCAAAGAAAAAGAAATATCCACACTATCTATCGTCGATCTTAGTAGATCTATATTATAACGGTGCAAATCAACTAGTATAGATATGTGAGCCATTACAATTGTACAATGAATATAACTTTATAATAAATACAAGTCTTTTAAATAAAATTATATTTATTACGGTATTTAGCTGCGCAGTTGTACCAAGAATACGGCTAGCTTTTCACGTTCCAACGTTTTCCATCTACTACGTTCCAAACAAGACTTTAGAGCATCTCCAACAGTATGAGCTAGTTACTAGCTCTAAGACAACTTCTCCAATAGTACTAACTTTTAGCACATAGCTCATAACATAAATAGCCTCACATGACACTCTCACATAATCTTGGTATGTGTGTATGAGACTAACTATTGATCAAGAGATAGCTTTTCTCTCTCTTCTATTAAAATATAAAATAATATGTTTAGAGCTAGCTCATAAGTCACTATTGAAGATGCTCTTAGCAATACTTTGGGGGTGTTTGGGACTGCTCCACTCCACGTTTTTCAGCTCCGCTCCACGTTTTTTAGCCAAACAGGTTCAGCTCCACGCACTCTGTTCGAGGAAAAAATATGGAGTTGTGAGAGCACCTAAAGAGGTGCTCCACAAACTCCAGGTTTTTTATGGAGCTGCTCCACGGTAGAGTTTGTGTAGCAGAGTTTGTGGAGCAGTCCCAAACACCCCCTTTGTTCCGGGGCTCTAATTGAAATTTCAGCTAGACCGGTGGGGCCTCGCTGTAAACTCCTTGGCATTCTCGATGTTCCGAAGCTAAAAAATAAGAAAAGGCGGGCGCGGGGTCGGCACCGGCGGCTGGTCATCCACGACCTTCCGTGCGCGTTGCAGCGCGGGGCCGTTGCCACGTCTCGTCACGGGCCCCGCGCTCCCGCCGACGTGTGAGTCGGCGCCGCTGACGCGTGCGGGCGTCGCGTCGCGTTGGGCGCGGAGGCGACGCTGACGCGGACGCGCGCCGTGCAGGCCCGTGCGCTCGCTGCCTCGCTTTACCGCCAAGCAACGGCCGGATCCTCTGCGAGCGTTTTGACCGCTGCGTTGTTCCGTACGTCTGAACCAGCGATCGTCCCCAGGAGAAGAGCAAAAGACGAAGAAAAGAAAGTTTCAGGTGAGTTCTACATCACATGGGAACGGGGAGGCTAAACGCTATGCTCTGAATATATTCTGTTTTTTATTTTTAAAACACGCCGGTTTCTTAATTTTTTACTTTTTTTGTCTTTGTCTTTATTCTTTTATATTATCCGTGATAATATTTTTCTATTTTTTTTAAATTTAATTACTTATAAAAAGATAACAGCTGTTATATTGCTTTTTTAGCTGCTATTGAGCCAAAAAGCTAAGGAGCCATAATTCCACAATTGTTTAAAGCACCACCAAAGGCTGCTACTGTTTTATTTTTCTTGGAAATTATTGTAAGATTTCAATGTTCCAAACGGTCTCCATATGGCCAGGCAAAACATAATTAACGTTGTTTCTGGATCAATATGGGGATGTCATAAAAAGGGCAAATTTATTTGCTCTTTCGTCATACAAATTTTGTACGGCTAATATAACATTGAGAGGAAAACAAATGAGGGAGAAAAACTGTCTTGGCAAAATTGAGTGGGTAAAATAAGTGATGTTTTTCAACTTGCTCAGAATTATTGCGGCAAAAAAAAAGACTTGTTGCTAGAATGAAAGCAACATAAAAGTATTATATATGTCCGATCTATTCAAACGAAAGCTCCAGTTGAATTCTCTCTTCTAGAAGTACTTACCTTTTCCATCTCGAAGGACCATACTCTCGTACCTTTTTTTTACTACTGCTTAAGCATGCGTCGCTATTTTTTATTTTTAAGAAAAAAGGTTTCATTAAAAGATTTAATGGTACTCAAGTGCACATCGTCATATGGTAGGGTACTACAATCATCATTTGGTCAGATGGCCAGTTCATAAATAGACCGAGTAGGCAAAAGTTGCTCCAAAAAAATAAGTTTGCAACGTTCCACATTTTAAATTCGTCAATCAATGTACACATAGCTAAAGTTTCGATTTCTAACTGTACAAAATTATTGTCCTTCACCTTTTTTTTCTTAAGAATTGTCCTTCGCCTTTCTTTAAGAATTGTCCTTCATCTTTGCTGTTTAGCATACTAGCATAGTAATTTTAATAGAACTCGATTCAATTTCCGTACGAACGGAAAATGGGTCATTTCATCGTGTGTTTTCTTTTATTCGTGCGTTTCCCATTTCGTACGTTCGAGAATCGAGAGAGAGCCTGACTCCTGGCGATAGGTGCATGCGTTCGAAGGGAGTGCCCTCTCCACAGTACATCCAACGTGCGTACGTGAAAAAAAAAATCAACGATCCCAAAAGAAGTTCACCCCCCATATGGCCAGAAGTCGCAGCACGATCTCTCTGGAACACAGACGTGTAACCCGGTGAACGAATATTCAATCCCAACGAGATCCAGAACCTGGCGTTCAGATCTGCCGCTTTTAGGTGCCGTGCCGTCGGCGCCGACCATCCGCCTCGGCTCCGCTGCTAACCGCTCCTCATCCCTTCGGTCTGGTTTTTAGGCTTTTTTTTTACTTTGGCTACTTCAGAAACTATACGGTTTCTCGAAATCGTTTTTTAAATAAACTTTTTAATTTAAAATTACATACATCTTTATATAAGTATTTCTATTAATCATCACTATCCTTAAAAATATAAACAAAAATTATCAATCATTAGCCCGCACCACAGAAGAACATGTCGTCCCCGCACCCGAAAACGACGTCTTGCTCGTACGCCGTCGTATGCGCGCGGGCGAAAAGCGGGTGCAGGAAATCCCAAGAAAATCCGCTCGCCACGAGTGCCTCAAATCAAAAAGGGCCTCGCTTTTGGTGTAGGGTTACGTCCACACAGCTTCGTGTGGTCGCTTTTCACCTCATCGTGAGAGGCTGCTGCACGATGGGCGAGTGCTAGCTGCTGCTGCTGCTTTCTTAAAAGGCTTTTAAAAAGCCTTCTTTTTTTTTTCTTTTCTTCTGGCTGCTCGCGCGTGCTCCCACTAGTCTGCTCCTCTCGTCAGGGCGCAGTGCTGGTCTGAGTGGACGTGCCTGTGCCACTACATCTACAAAAGCCCGGCCTTTGTGTAGTATTCTGGCAAGTGTTTTTTCTGTCTGAGAGGAGAACGTCCACATCGTTTTCTACTTGCGTAAATCATGTGCTCTCCACTTCAGAAGTGGCATGGAGCAACGGACAGGGGTAGCGACATGGACAGGCGATAACCGATAATGCTTGCCCGACGTTGACATGTCCCGGAAAGAAACGGCTGCGTATTCTTTGTTCGTTTTTTGAGGATCCAGCGTAGAGATTCGGGAACAGATTTTCTTGGCCACGAATACCTGGCGCCTCTTTATCCTTTTCCATTTTTTTTTGAAATGGGAAGTTTATTGATTTCAAAATTGTTACATCAAGATGATACATCAACTTGAAATCCTCCCGGCCTCTGCCTGACAACACACAGCCTTACAAAAAGAAAATAAAAGAAAATCACTAATGGCTATCAATCCGAAAACTAGACCGCCAACCATGTGCTCAGGTAAAACACTCGTGACCACCTTCTCCAATAAGCGTGAGACCGCTACAACCATATCTGCGAAGCGTCTCACTGGAGAATAGCCAGTGCACGAAGCCAATGCGAAATTGAGTAAATAACCTGCAAAAAAGAATTTTGTTTGTTTTCAAATACCATTTTATTCCTGCATAACCACACAGCCCAACAAGTAGCAGCGGCTCCAAGGAGTACTAAATACTTTAAATCCTGTCTAAACCCTTGTAACCAAGAGTCAAACATATCAGACACACTACGCGGCTGAGAAAGACCACAAGACGCATGGATCACCGCCCAAACCATACGAGCTAACCGGCACTCAAAAAACAGATGTTGGATCGTTTCATCTTTGTGACAAAAACAACCTTTGTTTGCTACCGTGCCAATTTCGTTTCACTAAATTATCCTTTGTTAAAATAACGCCTCGACGAAGATACCACAAAAAAATCTTGATCTTCAAAGGTACTTTTAACTTCCATAAGCGTTCGTTCAAATTGGGCACATTCTGATGGATTAATGCCAGGTAATGAGATTTTACGAAAATTCTCCACTCGATGAAGGTTCCATCGAATTCGTCTTCCTCACAGGACAAAACAATATCGGATACCGTGAGCGAGAGATTATTCCACAACATTAGCTTGTGACCAATAAGATCTCTGCGCCAAGATATGTTTAGAGGGTTGGAGCTCAACACTTCGGCCACGGTATCTTGTTTTCTGCGGGTTATGCTGTACAGTTGAGGATATTAATCTCGTAAAGTTCTATTTCCGAGCCACTTATCCTCCCAGAACCTTACCTGCGATCCGTCTTTGATTATAAAAGATCCGAACCGCAGAAAATCCGTTTTAATCTTCATTAGGCTGCCCCAAAAATGAGAATCCCCACACTTGCACTGAACCTTGACAAGAGGTTTAGTGCCCAAGTATTCTTTATCCTTTTCCATGGGGGAGGGAACACAAGAAAGCCAGAGCAAGATAGCTCAACGATGCTTCGAAGCTCGAACGGTAAGCCAGGACAGCACCGGCGTAGCAAAATGGGCATGAAACACGAGCATCCCGTGATCGTAATAGCTACCTAAATTATGCTTAACCTTTTATTCGTAGCTCCATGATACCGTCTCGTCATTTTCCTAAATCATGCCTCAAATCTCGAATCGGCCATGCTTGCATTGCAAGCCCCAAACACCACACGAAGAAGAAACGGGTCCAAGTCGCAACGAGCGGCACACGAAAAAAACAAAAATCGTTTGCTTGAACCGGGGTGTAGGCTCGCCGTCACGCAACCGATTGGGCGGACACGCTTCCCTGTGCGTCCCGGACCGGGTTTCGCCTGTCCGTTCCGCTGTGATGCGCGCTCTATGCACCAAAGAATCCTGATCTACAAGTTGCCCGCTACCCTGGCTGGCCCGGCTGTTCTCATGGCAAGCCTAACCTGATGCAGCGGAAACAGGTCTGCGAGCTACGACTTCTGAGTCACGATAGGTCCTGTTGCGTGTGCTAGCGCATATACGTGCGTGCGTTCGTGGGATTATACAAGCAATTATTGTGCACCGGGCAGGGCCACTCTTGAGCCCACTAAGGTCCTGTTCGGTTGGACTGAAAAGTTATAACTTATGGTTAAAAATATACTGTAACTGATTGAAATTTTATTGTAGCTGAAGACGGCTTATCTTGGACAACGCAAACGAATACGGGAAAAAAGAACCGGCAAAAAAGCTTAAAAAGCGAAAAAAAAATAAGAAAAAGACGAAATTTATGAATAGTGAAAAATAAGCCAGAAGCTGAAGCTAAAACGAGAGAGGCCTAAACCAACGATGTGCCCCAACCGAAAGAACAATAATCTTATAAAGGGTCTTTAGCCATCTCGTTGAGCTGCTATACTCGTAAGTTCAACAGAGCAACAAACTTATAAATAGTCTTAGACCATCTTCTTAAAAAAAAAAGCTAGTCTGATAGATAATGCTACATTCACTGTTACATGTTGTGCTCTGCCTTGTCTCGCAACCAAGGTGGGATTTTATACTAGCGCCGCACCCTTCCAGATTGCCCGTGTCTCGGCGCGGTGGGCACGGCCAGTAGACGGCGCCCGCGCGCACAGGCCCACACGGCCTTTTATCACCCGCGACGTCGTGAGCCCCCAGCCCGCGCCGTCCGCCTCCCCTCTCGTCCGCACGCACGGGCGCACGGCCCGCGCCCCGCTCAGCCCTACCCGAACGCTCGCTCGGCCGCGAAACTCCCCACGCGCGGCTGCCTTCTCCTCGGCGGCTCGGCCCGTCCGCTCTCGATCGGCAACGGTAGTAAAGTCGGCAAACTCGCACGCGGCCTACTGCGACCGTGGGCTGCATTCATACGGTGTGCCCGTCTCACACGACGAGGCTACCGGCCCATGAAAGGCGTTCACTTAATGTAGACGTATTACTCCGCTTTTTTTTTGGGGACGGCGTAAACGTGATTAGTATCCTGGAATAATCGTTCTTGTGGCCCGCATGCAGCGTCTGGATTACACGAAATAAAGTGGGTTTTCAAGGAATACAGCCGACAATAGATGCATGCCAAATTAATTTCAAACATGAATTGGCTTTGATTGTGCATAGGGCAAAGAAGAAATATTTTTCCCTTCATAGATGAGTGGTTGAACAGTCTACATTATTCTTTCCCTTTTCCTTTTGTAGAGATGACTTTGTAATTTTTTATTATTAATATATATACAGCAGGATCATTTTCTTCTGTTTTCATTAAAAATACATGCAGTTAAATTTAATAAATTTTGATCAAAGATATTGCTTGAAATATTGAGTTTGGATATATAAAAAATTATATAAGTGAATTTAATATTATACTTTTACAATTTTTTGAAAATATATTAAAAGAATTTAGCGGTCAAATGAGCATGCTGTTGATTTTGAAAAGTAAAAAAAATACCTCTCTTTTGTGAGGGAGTAATGTTTTTCGTGTCAGTTGGTTTGTCCGGCTTTGCAATTTACAACGGCCGTAGTACAGCGTACACACTCAGACTGTCAACTCTACTCCAAAACGATCATCTCATGCTCATCCTTTTCTGTGGCGACACCCAACGAAGTCATGCCATCGTGACGCACCGTCTCGCACGTAATTTGGACTCTGCATCTTCTAGTTAATTACGAAGGAATCGATTCGCTGTGCAAGCTGCATCGCAATGCATTATCCTGTCAGAACTAGTCAATTGTGTGTATTCTGTAACGCCCCCGTTTCCAGGGGCGCGTACGGACACGGCATTCCGCAACTATTCACGCATGAACAGTTATGGAGTGTCGCGCAAGAGTATACCATTGCATGCTTATAACAAAAGTCCAGCATATATTTCACATAAGGATTACTATCCAGGTTTTTACAGCGGGGCGTGCAAGCCCAAAGTATATTACATTACAAAAGGCTCCAGAAACTGCTTCGAGCGCGGCGGAGACCTACAGCCAAGGATCCTCGTCGAAGAAAAGATCCTCTGGGACTTCTTCAATGGGGAGTCCTTCTCCTTCGTCTTGATCCTCTAAAGGTCCGTGAGCCAAACAACCGGCTCAGCAAATCCCAAAAGGGATCTTAATTTACTATATGCACGGAAATTCCAAGGAAGGGTGTATACTTGGTTTATTACATTTGGTGGATGCAATTTTATTTGCAAACATTTTCATAAGACGGACACAAAACTTACTCCTTAAGATCTCAGGGGTTTTCATCAAGAGTTCATTAACCAACTAACCAAGTTAAAGTATTTACAAATCTACTTAAGCCTTGCTGCTGGAATCACCCAAGTGACACAGCTCCAATAACCGGGAGCACGGCGTATTCGAATACCATTTATTTGACTCTGCGAGTTTGCTCGACTTTACCCACACGATTCCTCAACTCCCGCTAAAGAGTTAAGAAAGTCAGGTCGTTTCTCTGCTCAACTCTTTATATAGGCTCTACCAGAGAATTCACTCAGTCCGGCTCACACCCCCACACACACACACAAGAGAGGACAACGTCCGCCGAGTGAATTCCACCGTTGTTAGGCTTAGAAGACGGCCACCTAACCTTCTGCTACCCTCTGTAGAGTTTCAATCGAGTTGAGCGACTAATCGACAAGTGTTGACAAGTCAACTCTTGTGGTTGAGCGATCAACGTGACATTTGCTCGTAAGGGTTTCATCCTTATATTTTCACATGGCCGGCAACCTCGCCGGTCCGCGACCCAAACTAAGGTAGCGGTGGCGTGAGCAATCCGCGGTTTCCCACTCACCCTTACCCTACTCCAGCCCTAGGATAAGAGGTAGGCAAAGACCGTCCGCGGCTCTCCCCAACTCTTACCCTACCTTGTGCACGCAAGCACTCTCCGCTCTAAGATACGGTGTCCCATACCACCCTACCTTAGAGTCGGGTTTTCCAGATTCTATTGGCCCACAGCCACAACCTTATTAGTGTAACATTTTTGCATGATAATAATAACCTACAATTCTCTAGAATATCAGATAATTATTTCTAGGGTTTCAAAGGCATGGCTACAATTTAATCATGGCATTTAACGGTGGTAGGACTAACTATATCACATGACATTCTAAACATTTTATTTTTATTTTCGAACTAATATTTCAGAACTAGCTCAATGCAAATAATGTATTAATATATTTAAACATTATGGGATACAATATGATCAAAGGATTTGGGACTTGCCGTCTATCCGGATGATTTCTGCGAGCTCGAACGTCGAAGCACCTGGATCCTGAGCCTGCTCTTGAATCTCCGGGATCTCCGACACTAACGCAAACAATTAAAATGAAATAAATCCAGCTTGCAACTAATCAAGCGAGGAAAAATAATCTAATTAAAAAGAAATAAATTGCATAAACACCCCAAATGGAATTTTAGGAATTTTTCTAGGATGAATCTGTGGAAATGGAGTTCACCAGAGGGTCTAGAATATTATTTGGAGCAAAGTGGTGAAATTTGGGAATTTTTGGGATTTTCTGTGATTTTCTAGGATTTATTTGGATTTTCTGGGATTTTAGAAATTAATAAACCGCTGGAAATTCTATGAACAGTAAAAGGCCCGGCTGGCGCATGATGCAGCCCGGCCGGCGGACGGCCGCGCGACCAACGGCCAGCGCGCCCACGGAAGCAGCGCGCGCGCGAGAAGCGAGGCAGCCGAGGCCGCCCACGCCGCGCGCGCCACGCATCCGGATGCGCGACACGTGGAGTGGCGGGCGACGGGGAGATGGCGGCGCGGCGGCGATGCGGGCGATCAACGGTGAGGTTAGAAGGTGGGGTAAGATCCGACGGCGAAGGAGGGGCCACGTCCATCGTCTTCCTCCTCCGCCGCGCGGCAGCGGCGCCGCGGCGAGCAAGATGGCGGCGGCGGTCCGGCGCTAGGGGCTCGCCGGCGGTCACCGAAGTACCGGGGTAGAGGGGATCGGGAACCCATTTCGGGTGGTTAGCGTTTGCGGGGACCAAAGGGAGAGAGGAGGGAGAAGGGGTGGTTCGGGATTTCACGGTGGAGAGGGTCACCGCGGCGAGGAAGCTCAATCGGGCCGGTTACACCATCCGGGAGTTGGGAGCTCACATTGGTGGCGATGGTGGCTCGAGCCTCGGGGTGAGCCGGCCACGAGAGGTGGTTGCGGCCGGCGGGGACTTCGACGGCGGCGCTCCACGAGGCTTCACCGCCGAGGAGAACGGCAAAGTAAATAGGGGTGGGTGAAGGTGCTCTGCATTTAATGCAATTTAGAAATGGGGAAGGGAGGAGATTGGTTCCGGGGCCACCGGCGCGGGGCAGCGGAGGCGGAGTCAGAGGCGGCGGGGCTCCAATCGGAGGCTCGGGAGAGGCTCGGAGGTGGGGAGGGAATGGTGGTGTTTGGGGAGCTCGGAAAGCAAAGGAAGAGAAATGGCGGGGAGGGGCTTTATACCGCGCGGAGGAGGGGTTCCTTCGGGAGAAGCGGCGGCGGGGCTCCGGCCGACAGGGAGGTGACGGGGCCGTCAAGGGCGTTTAAACCCGCACAGTGGGAGGGGGCGAGGGTGACGCATGGCTCTGCACAGGGCGGGCGACGCGACGGGGGCAGTTGAGCTGCGGCCGGGGCGAGGGCGTGCCCGTGCGCGCGAGAGAGAGAGGAGGCGTCGTCTGCCAAGTGGCCGAGCTGGAGCGGCGGCGTGGCGCGGCGGCGTCCACTCGCTTCGACGAAAGCCGCCGGCGGCGCGAGGCGGTCCGAGATCGGCGCGCGCGGGGACAGCGCGGCGCAGCGTGCCCACGGCGCAGAGCGCAGCGCGCGCGCGCGCGAGATGAAGGCGGGAGGAGGCGGGCGCTTGCGGTGAGGGAGCGGAGGAGGGGCGGGCGACGGAACGCGGAAGGAGAGGTGGCGCCAGCGGAGACGCGGGCGCGGGGCGCGCAAGAGAAAGGGAGGCGGAAAGGGAAAGCGGGGCGCCAACGGAGGGAGAAAGCGGAAAGGCCGAGAAAGGAAAGCGCAATCCGACGAAACTTTCCCGAAAAGGAAAGTTTTCAAAATTCACCCAAAAATGCAGTAAAAAGCACAGAAATTTATTTTGAATTTTTCCAGGGCTTTTCAACCTACCCCCCTTAAAAGAATCTCGACCCCGAGATTAACTTGGTCCAGGGAGTAAGTTGGGGAAATCTCGCTGCAAATCTGACTCTCGTTCCCAAGTTGACTCTTCAGGTGTATGATTCTTCCACTGTACTCTGCAGAACCTGACGTTCTTGTTTCTGAGCTGCCTTTCTGCGTTTCAAGTATTTGTAGTGGTTCTTGACATATGTGCAATCATCTTGCAATTCAATGTCCGACGGTGGCACTTCATCTCATTGGTGGCGAGACACTTAGAAGGCGGGATACGTGGAACACATTGTGAATTCTAGATAAGTTGGGCGGAAGTCGCACTTGGTAAGCTACTTCCCAACTCTTCCAATTATCTCAAACGGTCCCACATATCTTGGTGCTAATTTGCCTTTGACTTGAAATCTCTTGACTATTTTGAATGGGGTGACTTTGATGTAGACATAATCTCCAACCGAAACTCAAATCTTTCTGCGATTATCGCATAGTTCTTCATCGGTCTTGTGCCATCTTGACCTGTCCCACGACAATCCTAACATGTGTTTCGCATCTTGAGCAATCTGGGACCAATGAGTTGTCGCTCTCTGTTTCGCCCGATTCGGTGGAGTCCTGCATTTCTGCCATAGAGTGCTTCAAGCGGTGCCATTTGAATCTCGGCTTGATAGCTGTTATTGTATGAGAACCGAGCAAATGGTAGCGGTGTTCCATGTTGCTCCATACACTATCGCACAAGCTCTCAACATGTCTTCTAGAATCGATTGGTTCTCTCTGTTTGTCCATCCATGCATGGATGATATCCGAGCTGAAATTCAGATCGGTGCCCATAGCTTCATGCAATTTTTCCCGAACTTGGATGTAAGCTGTGCTCCTCTATCGATACAATCTTCTTCGGAACTCCGTGCAATGTCACAATTTTGGTCAAATATAGCTCGGCAAGTTTATCCTTCCCATAAGTTTGCTTGATCGGGAGGAAATGAGCCACCTTGGTCAATCTATCAACAATGACCCAAATAGCATCATATCCCTCACGAGTCTTGGGAAGTCCCGTGATGAAGTCCATACCAATGCTATCCCATTTCCATTCAGGAATTGGCAAAGGTTGCAACAATCCTGATGGTTTTTGGTGGTTTATCTTGATCTGTTGGCAGACATCACATTTAGCTACATATTCTGCCACTTCTTTCTTCATTTGGTTCCACCAATACCTCCTTTTCAAATCCTGATACATCTTTGTGCCTCCTGGATGAATTGAGAATTGAGAGGAGTGGGCTTCAGCTAAGATCAACTCTCTCAACTCCTTCTTGTCGGGTATGCAGTAGCGACCACGGAAAGTAAGGATTCCATGTTCGTCTATAGCATACTCTGATGAATTTTCTCCTTGAATATCCTTTTTCAGTTTTGAATCCCTTCATCTTCATCCTGGTCGCTTTAATCGATCCGCAATAGTGGTTGAATCTCTAAGGTCGCTTCTTCACCTTGTTCGTGATTACCAAGTTCAGTGTAATATATCTCTCTGCAATTCGGTGGGTACTCGATTGATCGCCTTTGCTTGGACGAGCTTTACGGCTAAGGGCATCAAGCAACTACATTTGCCTTGCCCGGGTGATACTGGAGATCAACATCATAATCTTTGATTAGTTCTAGCCATCTGCGCTGTCTCATGTTCAATTCTGGTTGTGTGAACAAATACTTCAAACTCTTGTGATCTGAGAATATCTCACAACGATTTCCTAGCAGGTAGTGCCGCCAAATTTTGAGAGCATGCACCACAGCTGCTAGCTCCAAATCGTGTGTGGGGTAATTCTCTTCATGCGGCTTCAACTGTCTTGATGCATAGGCAACAACTTTTCCATCTTGCATAAGCACACAACCCAAACCCTGCTTTGAGGCATCGCAGTAAATCTGAAACTCCTTCTCTGGATTGGGTAAAATCAACACTGGTGTTGTTGTCAACTTGGTCTTCAACATCTGAAAGCTTTCTTCGCATGCATCAGTCCACGTGAACGGTTTGTCTTTCTTCAATAATTGAGTGAGTGGACGAGATATTCTTGAGAAACCTTCTATGAATCGGCGATAATAACCCGCCAATCCGAGGAAGCTTCTCACTTTGGTCACTGTCTTAGGCTGTTTCCATTCCATCACTGCTGAAATCTTTTCTGGATCAACCTTCACTCCATCTTCAGATATAATATGACCCAAGAAAGCGACTTCTCTCAACCAAAAACTGCATTTATCAAATTTTGCATATAACTGATGCTCTCTCAATCTGGTCAAAACCATATGCAAATGCTGTTTGTGCTCTTCTTCACTCTTG
This sequence comes from Dendrocalamus sinicus, assembly GCA_036346575.1. Lineage (NCBI taxonomy): Eukaryota > Viridiplantae > Streptophyta > Magnoliopsida > Poales > Poaceae > Dendrocalamus > Dendrocalamus sinicus. Next base: position 16,308,900 of record CM070670.1, read on the forward strand.
GAGTATATCAAAATATCATCAATGAAAACAATCACAAATCGATCCAATTGGTCCATGTGCACCAGGTTCATAAGATTCATGAAATACGCTGGCGCATTGGTCAAACCAAAGGGTACGACCGTGAACTCAAATAATCCATATCTGGTAATGAAGGCTGTCTTCTCTCGATCTTGCTCTCGGATCTTGAGCTGATGATAACCCGAGCGTAAGTCGATCTTGGAGAACACTTTGGCTCCTTTAAGTTGGTCAAACAGATCATCAATTCTTGGGAGGGGATACTTGTTCTTGATGGTGACAGCATTCAAACCTCTGTAATCTACACACATTCTCAATTCGCCATTCTTCTTTTTCACAAACAGTACTGGGGCTGACCATGGTGAAGTACTTGGTCGAATGAATTCTTTCTCTTGTAACTCATCTAATCGCTTCTTGATTCCTTCAACTCACTAGTGACATTCTATATTGGTGTTTGGCAATTGGTGGGTACGTGCACCAATTCTATTGCAAGTTCTACTTGCTGTCGAGAGGTCTTCCAGTAATTCTTCCGGGAATACATCGGGTACTCTTGTACTATTGGCACTTGGTCGTGTGGTTGCTATCATGTTGATCATACGTTTCTTGGCATCTTTCAAAGACTTTTCGATCTGTCTCTACTACGATTTTCGACCTTGTGGTTAACCAAAGACACTGTTTTGATCTTGCAATCTACCTTGCCTTTATTCACAGCCAACGGTTCATGCCCAAGATGGCATCTAATCCGGACATATCTAGTCGCAACAAGTGCGCTCTAAAGTCTACCCCTTGGATTTTTATATTAAGTCCCGCACACCCACGGTGGGACTCCATTCTAACCCTGTGGGTTTCCACCACATAAGGTCTTGGTAATGCAATGAAGGTAATTGATTTCTTGCGGCAAAACTCTTTGAAATAAATGAATGCGTTGCACGTGGTCAAATAAAATCAATGCGGTATGGAATTGATTGGGAACATACCAGCAATGATGTCACTTGCTCCAGTGCATCCTCTGCAGATACATGGTTCACTCGGCATAAAAGTGGGTCCGACATTGCTTACGCCTCTGCCTCTGCTGTGGCGAGAAATTCGCAGCTGCTGCAGTGACCGAGGTTGGCCGCTTTAATCTGCAAGAATCCTTCTTTGGGAGTGCGGGGGTTGCTTGTGACTTAACCTCTTCTTGCTTGTTGGTTCCGAACTTGCAACTTGGCTGCATCTGAGGGCAAGTTTTTCCTGGGACACTGGTCTCTGTAGTGCCCTATCTCACCGCAGATGGAAACATGCGTTTGACCTTCGCGGCAGCTACTAGCGGTGATTCCCACCACAAGTGGGACACTTGAGAGCCAATGGTAGAGGAAGTATAATCGAGATCGATGGATGGTTCTTGGCATCATCACATCTGCCGGGAGGATGGGGATCGATATGAAGAAGATCCTGCTTGTCTTGGCTCGTTGTGCGATATGGGAAGATGATTGCGATCGTGTCTTTGCCTTGCATTTTCTATAGTCTTCCATCTCAGTTCTGGCTTCTTCAGAGTTGATCAAGCCATCAACCATATCATTCAGATCTTTGAACTTCAAAGCTGAAATGTGGAATCTCAAAGACTGCTGCAAACCTGCACGAAACTTGTTCATTTTCTTGTCTTCGTTGTCAACATCCTTAGGGGCAAATCTGGAGAGGTGGTTGAACTGGTGTAAATACTCCATTACTGTACGGCCACCTTGTTTAAGCGCCAAAATTCCCGGCGCTTTGCTTCCATAATGCCGTCAGGGATGTGGGCCTTACGGAAGGCCTTGGAGAAATCTTCCCAGCTAATCTCTCTATTCTGCAGTGTGCGCTGATAATTGATCCACCAAGTCGCTGCTGCACCCTGTAACTGGTGGGATGCATATAGCACCTTCTCTTTATCGTCACACTGCGCAGTCTGAAGCTTCCTCTCTACATCTGCCAGCCAATCTTCAGCAACCATAGGATCAGCGGTTGTGGAGAAAGTGGGTGGACGTGTCTTTAGAAAGTCATTCCACCGGGTGGTAATTGGAGCACCATCCCGTGGAATATTGCCTCCACCTCGCACTCGGGGATCGGTGGCGGTTGTTCAATCAATCTGGACTGTTGATCCAACATTCGCAGTATGTTCTGCTCTCCTTGATATCGATTCCGTTCTAACATTGCAATAACATTGGCGAGTGTGTTACGGTGGTGGCGGTGCACCCGCCGCTAGTCGACACATGCGCTCTGCGGCTCCATCTGTTGATTGGGAACTTGAGGTTAGCTTTGCGTGGCTTTGGCAATCAAGACAGATAAGTAAGACTTTGAATTTTTCAAGGCAAGTATAGGACGAAAAGATAAGAACGAGAGCGAAGGGGACAGGAGAAAGCTTTGAACACGGAAGAACATACCGATAATTAAGCAAACAAATTAAAAGAGGTAGCAACATAATTTACATTAAGCAAGTGGTGCATGAGACCACATAAAGGTTCATGTTACACTTGCATTACATACAAAAGTACATCTATCACCAAAAGGTCGGGCTACCACTAACGAACGGCGTCTACTCCTCGTCGTCCCCAGTGCTTTGGGAGGGCAAGCGGGCCGCTGGCGGAGCGGCAGACGATCGCGCGCGATCATCCGGCGCTTGGGCCTAGAGCGCACCAAGCACAAGAGGAGTGAGCGCTGGCGACTCCGCACTATCTCGAGACCTCTGCGCCTCCGGGCCTCGTGAAGCGGACGAAGGACTCCCGAGGCGCTGAACCTCCTCACGAGTGTCCCACAACCGCCTCTGCGGACTCGGCCTCCTCGATCGCTCTGTCGTGGTGGCGGCGACTGCTGCGACATAAGGGTGGCGATACCGCTAGGCGGGATCATCATCCTCACCGAACCTAGGGACTATAAAGTCCCCAAAGTGCGACGCGCACTGTGTCGAAAGGTGTCCTGCTAGCTCTTGGTGGTAGTAGTCTCGAGATAGAGCGCGACCTTGAGCCACGCCCCGAGCAAAGCATCCTCATCGTTCACCGTCGGGCGGTGAACCTCCGCGCTCTGCTCGGGCGGATAGGCAAGGGGTCGAGGACCACCCAAGCCTTGTACTCGTAGAACTGGTCCTGGCGGAACTGTCCCTCAGCGTAGATCACTGGGCCGTGGTTTCCTCTCGCTCCGAGGTATCGTCGCATTTCCCACAACTTGTGGTGCCATCCATCCCTACGGTCGGGGCGGGAGAAAACGAGGCGCACCATCTGTCGGAAACGAAATTTTGAAGTTAGACAAGTAAGACAGTAAACATTTGCGAAAATTAAAACTTAAGCAGAAATAAACTAAGACAGGAAAGTAGCAACAAGAGAGAAACAAGACAGCAATAATACTTATATTTTTCATAAACTCTTTTTATGCCTTAAATTAATTTTTGCGATAAAATCGCTTCCTAGACAGCCTTAGGTCTCAACCTACGGTCAAAGAGCCTGCTTTGATACCACTTCTTGTAACGCCCCCGTTTCCAGGGGCGCGTACGGACACGGCATTCCGCAACTATTCACGCATGAACAGTTATGGAGTGTCGCGCAAGATTATACCATTGCATGCTTACAACAAAAGTCCAGCATATATTTCACATAAGGATTACTATCCAGGTTTTTGCAGAGGGGCGTGCAAGCCCAAAGTATATTACATTACAAAGGCTCGAAGCGCTTGCGCGGCGGAGACCTACGACCAGGATCCTCGTCGAAGAAAAGATCCTGCAGGACTTCTTCAACGGAGTCCTTCTCCTTCGTCTTGATCCTCTAAAGGTTGGATTAAGCAAGCCGTGAGCCAAACAACGGCTCAAAGAAATCCCAAAAGGGATCTTAATTTACTATATGCACGGAAATTCCAAGGAAGGGTGTATACTTGGTTTATTACATTTGGTGGATGCAATTTTATTTGCAAACATTTTCATAAGACGGACACAAAACTTACTCCTTAAGATCTCAGGGGTTTTCATCAAGAGTTCATTAACCAACTAACCAAGTTAAAGTATTTACAAATCTACTTAAGCCTTGCTGCTGGAATCACCCAAGTGACACAGCTCCAATAACCGGGAGCACGGCGTATTCGAATACCATTTATTTGACTCTGCAGAGTTTGCTCAGCTTTACCCACACGATTCCTCAACTCCCGCTAAAGAGTTAAGAAAGCCAGGTCGTTTCTCTGCTCAACTCTTTATATAGGCTCTACCCAGTAGAATTCACTCGGGTCTGGCTCACACCCACACACACACACACACACACACACACACACACACACACACACACACACAAGAGAGGACAACGTCCGCTTCGAGTGAATTCCACCGTTGTTAGGCTTAGCGAAGACGGCGGCCTAACCTAACCATCGCTACCCTCTGTAGAGTTTCAATCGAGTTGAGCGACTAATCGACAAGTGTTGACAAGTCAACTCTTGTGGTTGAGCGATCACTGTGACATTTGCTCAGCGTAAGGGTTTCATTCCTTATATTTTCACATGGCCCGCAACCTCGCCAGGTCCGCGACCCAAACTAAGGTAAGCGGTGGGCGTAGACCGTCCCGCGGTTTCCCACTCACCCTTACCCTACTCCAGCCCTAGGATAAGAGGTAGGCAAAGACCGTCCCGCGGCTCTCCCCCAACTCTTACCCTACCTTGTGCACGCCGGCACTCTCCGCTCTAAGATACGGTGTCCCATACCACCCTACCTTAGAGTCGGGTTTTCCAGATTCTATTGGCCCACAGCCACAACCTTATTAGTGTAACATTTTTGCATGATAATAATAACCTACAATTCTCTAGAATATCAGATAATTATTTCTAGGGTTTCAAAGGCATGGCTACAATTTAATCATGGCATTTAACGGTGGTAGGACTAACTATATCACATGACATTCTAAACATTTTATTTTTATTTTCGAACTAATATTTCAGAACTAGCTCAATGCAAATAATGTATTAATATATTTAAACATTATGGGATACAATATGATCAAAGGATTTGGGACTTGCCGTCTATCAGGATGATTTCTGCGAGCTCGAACGTCAAGCACACGGATCCCGAGCACGCTCTTGAATCTCGGGATCTCCGACACTAACGCAAACAATTAAAATGAAATAAATCCAGCTTGCAACTAATCAAGCGAGGAAAAATAATCTAATTAAAAGAAATAAATTGCATAAACACCCCAAATGGAATTTTAGGAATTTTTCTAGGATGAATATGTGGAAATGGAGTTCACGGAGGGTCTAGAATATTATTTGGAGCAAAGTGGTGAAATTTGGGAATTTTGGGATTTTCTGTGATTTTCTAGGATTTATTTGGATTTTCGGGATTTTAGAAATTAATAAACGCTGGAAATTCTATGAGCGAGAAAGGCCCGGCTGGCGCAATGATGCAGCCCGCCGCGGACGGCTGCGCGCCAGCGGCCAGCGCAGCGCGCCCACGGAACGCGCGCGCGTCTTGCGAGAGGCGAGGCGGCCGAGGGCCGGCCCACGCCGCGCGCCACGCATCTGGATGCGCGACACGTGGAGTCGCGGACGGAGATGGCGAAGCGGCGGCGGTGCGGGCGATCCAACGGTGAGGTTAGAAGGTGGGGTAAGATCCGACGGCGAAGGAGGGGCCACGTCCATCGTCTTCCTCCTCCGGCGCACAGCATGCGGCCGCGGCAGAGCAACGGTGGCGGCGGCGGCGTCCGGCGCTAGGGGCTCGCCGGCGGTCACCGAGAGTACCGGCGGGTAGAGGGGATCGGGAACCCATTTCGGGTGGTTAGCGTTTGCGGGGACCAAAGGGAGAGGGAGGGAGAAGGGGTGGTTCGGGATTTCACGGTGGAGAGGTCACCGCGGCGAGGAAGCTCAATCGGGGCGGTTACACCATCCGGGAGTTGGGAGCTCACATTGGTGGCGATGGTGGCTCGAGCCTTCGGGTGAGCCGCCACGAGAGGTGGTTGCGCCGGCGGGGACTTCGACGGCGGCGCCCACGTGGCTTCACCGGCGAGGAGAACGGCAAAGTAAATAGGGGTGGGTGAAGGTGCTCCAGACGAATGCAATTTAGAAATGGGGAAGGAGGGGAGATTGGTTCCGGGGCCACCGCGCAGGGACAGCGGAGGCGGAGTCAGAGGCGCGGGCTCCAATCGGAGGCTCGGGAGAGGCTCTGGAGGGTGGGGGGAATGGTGGTGTTTGGGAGCTCGGAAAGCAAAGGAAGAGAAATGGCGGGGAGGGGCTTTATACCCGCGCGGAGGAGGGGTTCCTTCGGGGAGAAGCCAGCGGCGGGGCTCCGGCCGACAGGGAGGTGACGGGGCCGTCAAGGGCGTTTAAACCCGCACAGTGGGAGGCGAGGTGACGCATGGCTCGCAGAGGCGGCGGCGACGCGAAGCGATTGAGCTGCGGCGGCGCGGCGTGCCGTCGCGCGCGAGAGAGGAGGCGTCGTCGCCAAGTGGCGGGCCGAGCCGAGCGGCGACGTGGCGCGGCGCCCACTCGCTTCGGACGAAGCCGCTGCCGAAGGCGGAGGCGCCCGAGATCGGCGCGCGAGGGACAGCGCGCGCAGCGCGGCGTGCCACGGCGCGAGCGCAGCGCAGCGCAGCGTCGCGAGATGAAGCGAGGAGGAGGGCGCCATACCGAGGAAGCGGCGGAGGCGGCGGCGGGGGAAGCGGAAGGAGAGGTGGCGCCACCGGAGACGCGGGCGCGGGGCGCGCAAGAGAAAGGGAGGCGGAAAGGGAAAGCGGGGCGCCAACGGAGGGAGAAAGCGGAAAGGCCGTGAAAGGAAAGCGCAATCCGACGAAACTTTCCCGAAAAGGAAAGTTTTCAAAATTCACCCAAAAATGCAGTAAAAAGCACAGAAATTTATTTTGAATTTTTCCAGGGCTTTTCATATTCTATTCGGCTTTTAATTTTTACTATAATATCTAGCTTTCAAATAAAATATTTTTTAAAAAAATAAGATTTATAAGTTAAGTATAGTATATATTGAAAGTTTATTATTTTTATTAACCAAAATCAAATATGAATATCTCTTTTATAATCTTTGTCACGAACTATTAAAACTTAAAATTTTAGTTAAAAATCATAAGTCAGAGCCATAAAAAACATACTCTATTTCTTCCCCACCAAACAGCACATTGGTGGTTGACAAAAGCAATTCCGATGTAATGTAGGCGTAACCTACTACCGAAAAAAAAAGATTGAACCATAAAAAAATACCTACCATATTATACCGTATAGTCGTATACCTATTCAGACGTTCACCTTTCCACTAACAGTGAAATTATTCTAATTTATACTATCACAATACAGATATCTCTGCATTTGGGAAAACAATTTCAAATATACATGTTATTTTCAAGATCTTTTCCTAATATGGGCCTGTTCGGCTGGCCTCCAGCCGGCCGGCTTTTCGCAGCTGCTACAGTACCTAACTTTTAAACAGAGTATTTTCTCAAGACGGAGTCTACAAGTTAAACGTAGTACACGTTAAAAGCCCAACATTTGTACCAACCAAAATTGCAAGTGAGTATCGATCTCTCCGTAATTTGTACCATAAACAGCCAAAAGCCATAAGCCGCAGCCAAAAAGAACATGCCCTATCTTGCCACCCTTTTCCTGGAACGATCCCGATTGATTTTAGCCTAACCGCGGCAAGCGCACGCTCGTCATGACGCGATGCTCGGGGCGTAATAGTTGACTTCGCGCTTAGTTTCTTTCGTTTTTTATTGGCTTTCGAACAACAGATCAATCGTCTCGGCGAGAAGAGATCGTGATCGGAGGCGATTGCTGCGTCTTGTTGGTTTGCGTTGGTGTGGTGTCTGCGGAGGAATTGAAGGGGGAAAGACATGGCCGTGGTGCTCGGCGCGTTCGTGCCGGACACCGCGGCGCAGTGGCGCAGCGTGTTGAAGGCGGAGGTGGCGCGGCAGCTGGGCATCGCGGCGGAGGCGAGGAAGCTGGCGGAGAGGCTGGAGTGGGTGGGCGCCGCGTTGGGCGACGCCGAGGCGCGGGCGGCGCGCGGGGACGAGGCCGCGGCGCGGTGGCTGGCCAAGGTGCGCGCCGCGGCTTACGAGGCGGACGGCGCCGTCGACCGGTGCAGGCTCGCGGCGCGCCGGCGCAGGGGCCGGGAGCAGCAACAACACCACCACCAGGCTAGATTACTATTTCTGAGTTCTGACATACTAAGATCACGTTGTTGCATTGCAGCTTGTTAATTAGCTTGTGTTCTTCTCATGGCGCGCAGGCTCTTCCATGGCTGCTATCCTCCTGCTGCGACGCGGACGAGCCCCGCCGCGACGTCGCCGCCGACCTCAAGAACATAAACCGGAAGCTGCAGGCGATCCTGAAGGAGCAGCACCAGCTTCAGCTCCACGCATCCGCCGCTTATCACACCGTCCATTCACGGACAGTGCTGCGGCACCGAAAATCCGAGCCTACTGACATCGACATCGTCGGTGCAAGAATCGAGGACGACGCGCGCCGGCTCGTGCGACGGCTAACGGAGACCGACGGGCAAGCCACCTGCACTATCGTGGCCATCGTCGGTCCCGACGGCATTGGCAAGACCACACTTGCGAAGGTAGTGTACGAGAGCGAGAGGGTGCGGCGCGGCTTTGAGACAAGGTCATGGGTTCGCCTCTCCAGGGGGTACACCGAGGCCGGCCTGCTCTCGCAGGTCATCGACGCCGTCGGTGGCGACACGACAGGCGCCGAGAGCGTCGCCGACCTCGAGGCGATGCTGGCCGGCCTGGTGGCGAACAAGAGGTACTTACTCGTGCTCGACGACGTGTGGTACGGCGGCGTGTGGGAGGACGTTCTGAGGAGTCCACTCCAGTGCGGCGGCCGCGGCAGCAAGGTGATGGTCACCGCGCGGCACGGCAGCATTGCTCGAGAGATGGGCGCCAACCACGTCCACCGCGTGAAGAAGCTCGGCGCGGAGGACAGCTGGCTGCTGCTCCGCGTGGAGGCGTGCGTGGCCGGCGAGAGCGAGGCCGGCAAGCTGAAGGGCTTCGGCGAGAGGATCGTTGAGAAGTGCGGCGGCGCCCCTCTGGCGATCAAGGCGGTCGCCGGAGTCCTGAAGACAAGGGAGGCGAGCGCCGGCGAGTGGGCGGAGGTGCTCACGAATCCCGCGTGGTCGGTGAAGGGGCTCCCGGACGACGCCATGAAGCCGCTGTACCTGTGCTACGACGACCTGCCGTGCCACCTGAAGCAATGCTTCCTGTTCTGCTCGCTGTTTCCCTCGGACTTCGCCGTGGACAGGCGAGTGCTCGTGCAGCAGTGGATAGCCGAAGGCTTTGTGCAGATCAGGGGAGACGCCAGCGTCGAGGTGGTGGCCGAGGAGTACTACGACGAGCTCGTCGGAAGGAACCTTCTCCAGCCGGCAGAGGCAGATGCATACGGCTGCACGGAGCGGTGCACGATGCACGAAATGCTGCGTGCTGTGGCGCAGCTGCTCTCGCAGGACGAGGACTTGACCGGCGATGCCCAGAGGCTGCTCGACGACGGCGACACCTCCTTTGCGCCACGGCGTGTCTCGTTTCCGAGAAGAAACCTGGCTGCAATACCAGAGAAGATCCTGAAGTTAGAGTGGCTAACAACACTGCTGCTTCAGAAGAACCCACTGACAACCGAAGGTAACATCTTTACAAGGCTGCATCATCTCAAAGTATTGGACCTGAGTGAAACAGGAATTGAGCTCATTCCAGAGAGTTTGGGGAATCTAGTTTACCTGAGGTTCTTGAACCTGTCCCAGACAAGGATACAGGCAGTTCCAGAGTCCATTGGCAATCTGTGGAGCCTGAAATTCTTGCTGCTAAGAGAGTGCAAGTCGCTGCACGCTCTGCCAAAAGGGATCGAGCATCTGAGAGGGCTCAGAGACCTTGACCTTGCCGGCACAGTGATTGACGACGCTGCATTCAGGGTAGCCCAGCTGAGGAGCCTCACGTCGCTCCGGTGCTTCACCGTGACGAGCAAAGAGGGGCGAGAGGCACAGGATAGGAGCGGGTGGCCTCTGGATGAGCTCAAGCACTTGTGTCAGCTGAGGATACTCCATGTACAGAAGCTAGAGAAGGCTACTGGTCGGTCCGAGGCAACCGAAGTGGCACTTGCTGAGAAGACAGGCCTCAGGGAGCTTGAGCTGTCGTGCAGCGGCACTGTCAGGCCGTTTCAGACACCGACGGTGGTGATAGAGGATATCTTCGAAGAGCTGAATCCACCACAATGCCTGGAGTCGCTGAAGATTGCCAACTACGTTGGGACAAAGTTTCCGAGATGGCTGTCAGCGATCTTCCTCCCAAATCTCCGGCGTCTCGACATCATCGGGTGCAACTTCTGCCGGTCCCTTCCTCAATTAGGCCGGTTGCCAGAGTTGAGATCTTTGTACATTGCCGATTCTTTAGCTCTTACGGATATTGATGCAGAGTTCATGAGCACAGACAATCACCATCAGGTACCATTTCCAAAGCTTGAGAACCTGCACTTGCAAGGTTTGCATAAGCTCGAGAAATGGATGGACATCGAGACAGGGGCGCTGCCATCTCTGCAGGCGCTGCAGCTCGAGAGCTGCCCTGAGCTGCGATGCCTGCCTGGTGGCCTCAGACATTTGACATCCCTGATAGAGCTGCGCATAGTGGACATGGCGAGCCTTGAGGCTGTGGAGGACATTCCTGCATTGTGGGAATTGAGCGTCTGGAACACCCCCAATCTGAAGAAGATATCAAACATGCCTTCCCTTGCAGACCTTAACATATGCCACTGTCCAGTGCTGCAGACCGTGGAGAACGTCGACAGGCTGCGAGCGGTGCACATCTTCGATCATGAAATGGAGGAGATGCCAAGATGGATCAAGGCGCACGCGTCGAATCTTTGCTCACTGGATATCACTTGCACTGTTGAGCTGCTGAAGAGGTGCTTGGTTGATGGCGCGGACTGGCCCGTGATCAAGGACATTGCACAAGTCCATGGGTACTCGACTGGTTCCAGTTACATATACTACTCCAAGAACCCTTGCATCTTTGAGAGCAGTGTGAATACTCAAGAAAACCTTGACATGGAAGAGAATGCCGCAGATTCTGATAATGTTGATAATGCATCGACAGGAAGCAGAACTGTCAATCAAGAACATGTTTCTGTTTCAGCTTCAGGTACTGGCTATCTAGAAATCAGTGGCTTCTTTGACTCAAAAGCAATGAAGACAGGAACTACCAGGACTGAAGAAAATGTGCCGCATAGAAACATGGACAGGTCCGCGCCGAGACTCACTCGCCGCCGCATGCATAAGCTGGCAGAAGTTGTCCCTGAAGACGGTGAGGTTGAGGAAGGTGCAGATTCAATTGTGATGTTTCCTGCTCATCCAACTAAAGCTGGTGCAGTAGGGGAGAAACTTCGTCCTGTTGTTACTGATGATCATACTGATAATAACGATTTAGGTACATTGTTGAAAGCTATCCATCACGAGTCTCAAGCAATCACCAATGACGGAACTGGTCAGGACTCCATTGCTAGTTCAGTTCTTACCAGGCGAGGAGGGTCCAAGATGGGAAAAGGTTTTCCTACTGATGCTGAAACTGCCGCAGATACTTCTGTTATCAAATCTGCTGCTGCAATTGGTCATAACTTGGTCCGTGAAGGGTCCCAAGCAATCAACATTACTGAAACTGATAAAAACGTGAACTTCAGTTTAATTCAAAGTGAGGAACATACATCCAATAAAGGAGAAGATGCAGTTGCTGATTCTGGCGTTGATGGTGAAGGAAGGAGAGTTCGTGACATTGCAAATAAGATGCCATCAACTGTTTCTGTGGAGAAAAGCATTCCTGAAATGGTGGAACACATACCTACACAAGTAGCAAAGAGTGAGTCTAAAGTAATTGGCAATAATAAAACTAAAAATGATTCACCTGCTAGTTTGGCTCCTTTCAGGCAAGTAACATCCAAGAAAGGAAAAGATGTTTCTGCTGATGCTGATGCCACTACACCTGCTATCCGTTCATCCAACATGGTCACTCGGAAACATCTTGACAAGAAAACTGGGATTGCAACATCTGCTACTGCAAGCACAAATGCAACTCCAAAGCCAGAAAATCCATCAGGCAAAGAAGTAACAAAGAAATCTGCTGGTGTCATTGGTAGTAGCTTAATCCATGAAGATTTGCAAACAGTAAGTGTTACTGAGACCGCTCAAGGTTTGCATTCCAGTTTACTCCACAGCGAGCAACGATTACGCAACGAAGGGAAGGAAGTTCCTGATTTTGTCAAAGATACTACTTCTATCGCTGTTGATAACATTGGTGATCAGATGGAGGACAATAACATAAGTTTGTCAACCAACCTAAATCATGAAGAATCTAAAGCAATCGGTGTTACCGAAACTACTTGTAATTCAGGTCCTTGCAAATTCCCTGCAAGTTTAGCCTGCAGCAAGCAACGGACACCGAAGAAGCAAGAAGCTATTTTCGATGACACAGACGCATCCATCAAGAAAATTCTTGGCATGGCAAGCAAAATCTCTGAGAAAGTTGGCAGCAAATGCACGGCTGAATCAGTGAAAGACTCATCTGCTGAAACAGCGAAGAACATGACCCATTCCCCGTCCATGGCAAACAGATTCTCAACCAATGCAGAAGTGAATGACGGCCTTACCGATGACAACACCCTTTTATCCATCAACGTCAAGGACGACGGCTCACATCAGGCACCAAAGAAGTACACTGCAATCTGGGCTGACACCGACACGGACACCCTGAGAGCTCGGTTCATCAACTCGATGCAGCACTACCGTAGGATGGCGGCCTCCCGCCGGCGTCGCCGCCACAGGAAGTATGGCTCCGAGAACAAGTTGAGCATCGGACCAGTGCTGGTGGCCGTCCTCCTGTTCGTCTCCGTGGTGCAGCTACTGTTCATCATCTGGCTGTACCGGAGGCTCCTGAATCAAAAGTAGACGAACAGTGAAATTACAGTTTTGTACTCGCACATTCGTGCCTCGAAATGCTAATATCTTGTGCGCTTGCAATTTTTGCATCTGGATTATCTCATAAGATCAAACATTAGCAGTGCATTGCGTGTGAGTAGTATAATGTTTCTTATAAACTTACTTTTTGTATTTTATTATAGTGACCGAAAATTCAATTTAACTTTTCAGTATAATTAAATTAAAAAAAATAAAAAAATTACTTCATCGTAAACAATACAAAGAAATAAGATAAAAACAAAAAATCCAATTTTTTTTTGAAAAACTTAAAAAGACAATTAAAAAGCTAAAAACTAGGCGAAGAAACTCGTTAGAACAAAGCCTAAATATTGGACTTCCAAGTCCCAAGATTTCAGGGTGGCTAGCATTAGCAAAGTTATGCCCCAAAATTTATGGCGGGCGAGCGTGCGTTTTGAAGAACTTTGGCGCCAACAATTTTCAGTAAGTGCTGTGTACTGCTACTCTCCCGCTAGAGTAGAGAAGGGAAAAGGAAGAGCCGAAGAGTAGTATGCTAGTATAGACAAGGGAAGAGGAAAGGAGGAGATAGGATATGAGGAAACAGCATCAGAAGAAATCTTCGAGCAGAATCCGGTCGTCCGGCGGCCAGACCACCCTCCAATCATTCCTCTTCAATCCCAGGTAGAGGAGAACCACCAAATAATCATCTCCCTAAAGTTTCTCGATTTTTTCTCCCAATTCTTGATCGGTATTCCTTGTTCAATCCCAGGTAACGGTGAAGAACCACCAAATAGTTCTCCCTTAAATTTCTCGGTTTTTTTCTCTCGCAATTCTTGATCTGTATTCCTTGCCTTCTTTATCCTTTAGAGTTGTTGGTGGGGAACTGAAGCCCTCGCCGCCGCCGCCGGCGGAGGATGAGGAGGAGCCGATCTCCCCGCCGGCACCACCGAAGCGGGAGATCATCAGAGTCACCAACAAGACCGTCAAGGTATCATCAACTAAACGATGCTTGTTTACCCCTCGCGTCGCGTTCTCCGCTCTTGACGGAAACAGCCTAACAAGAAGTGCTTCGTTGCGGAACCTGGCAGGAGAAGGCGAGCGCGTTCTCGTCGGTGGGCTCCTCCTCGGGGAAGAGCGGGGGCGGCGAGGCCAGCGGCGCGAGCGCTCTGAACGCCGCGGTGTTCAAGCGGTTCAATAGTTCAGCCTCAGCGGCGGGAGCGGAAGCTGCCACCGCCGGCGGAGGCGGCGGCGTCACAGAGGCTGAGGGAGACACAGATGATGGCGGTTGCGTCGTCCGGCTGGACGTCGAGGAGACCGCGGCAGGGAGCCGCCGCCGGGAGTCCCTGAAGCGGAAGAGCCCCCTTGGTGCGCCTCCATGTTCCCCTTCCCGAATCCTTATTCCCCTTCCCCGCATGATGCTACTTGTTGTGACACAAGACGGATCTCTCTAGGCGATGACGAGCACAAGAGCGGCGCCAAGCACGTGGTGGTGCTCGGCGACGACCCGAAGCCGAGGCCACCGGCGGCGAGGAGGAGGAGGCAGGCGAACCCCACTAGCCGCAGCGGGGAGGGCAACCAGGCCCTGTACAACCACTGTAAGATCTCTCTGAAACAGCTCGTTCTCTCGCCAATTCTGAATCTCCGACGAGCCGAGCCAGCCAAAACCGACTGCGTGGTGGTTTGGTTTCAGACGCGAGCGGGGGCGGGTGGTGGCACGGCGACATGGAGGGCGTCGACGGCGAGGAGGTCGGGTGGACCGAGGACATGTGGGAGGGGATGGGGTCCATCACGCTGGGCGGTCTGGAGTGGCACTAGCCGGAGATCGCTGCAGAATTCACCGTGGCAGAGTGGCATGGCAGCTCGGCGGTTTTGGGTTTGGCTTCTGTGTGTGCGCCTGACATCGATGAAATGTTTTGGAGAAATACAGCAGTAACATGCCATTAAAATGCCGGCATGCTGCTACTAGTTTGTTATGTAGCTCTTACCTGAATGGAACGATGAACTATCCTTGCTTCATGAAATCTGAAAAGTCGATAGAAACTCCGTACTTAGATGTTTGAGACTGCTCCACAAACTCTACCGTTGAGCAGGTCCACAAAAAACCTAAAGTTTGTGGAGTATTCTTTTTTTTTCTTCGAACAGAGTACGTAGAGTTGAACCTGTTTGGCTAAAAAACGTGAAGCGGAGCTGAAAAACGTGGAGTGGAGCAGTCCCAAACACAAGGCTCTATTCTAGAGTGTTGTGGCTTTGGTTTTTGCTAGAATGATATTATAGCGGGTGATAGCTTTTTTTTCTGATGTATTCAATTAGAAAAAAAATGAAAAACACCTTTATATCTTTATAGATAACGTAAAATCATATCTAGAAGCTAACGCGTTTAAGTCAGAGGCTATCGAACGGGGCCTAGGTGTGAACTGTTCACATATCAAGTTGGACCAAAAACCACCAGGACTTTGAAGAGCCAGCTGTGCAGAATGGCTCAAAGCATAACGAGCAAAAATTTCCAGTATGAAAAGTTACATGCGATCAGTTGCCAGTTTTCTGCTAAGCTTCCAACTGGCAGCTGCCAATAAATTTTACATCCCCTCACGTTCTTAGCATCTACCAACTAGATCCCTCATTCACCTCCTTTTGCAAGTTAACCCTACAGGATGCAAAAACCCACCAGTTTTGATTTATTTAACTGTGCGATGAAATTAGGATGCAAAAAATGTCCGAGTTGCGGTGCATCGCTGATGGTGAAAGACTTTTTAAGCACAATCAATATAGTCCTGGTATAGTGCGTCTACAACCGGCACCATGTTTTGAACTGCTGGGGGCACCAAACCATTAGTCAGTATGAAGAACAGGGTAGTATTGCTTTGAAGATGGCCAAGCCAGGGAAAGAGCTGGTGTTCATAGCTCATCTTTCACATCCTGGCTTGCGTCTTTATCATCCGGCTTTGGTGTATCAGATGGTGGGGAAGTGGCTTCTGCTGACTCTAGATTCTCCCCCAAGATTCGTGTGGTGAACTGCCTTGCTTCACCGTCAAGATCAACCCACTCTGGAACTATTCTTCTAGCACCCTAGAAAGTGGGAGCAAAATCTTAAGATTAGCCCAAGCTAGAGTGCTAGACAGAACCAACAGGAAACGAATTATGATGCTTACCTGAAGCTTTGGCTCCTTTGTCATTGGATTGTTGCAGAGATCAATGGTCTTTGCTCTCGCCTTTGTGGCATTTCCACACCAAGATTCACACCATAGCCATTCTTGAGGGAGAGAGAATATGGGCACAGTATGTTGAGCATAATTTGGGAGATCCTGGATATAAAGGTGCTACAAGTAAGCATTGCATCCATATTCACCTCTATGAATCTCTGCACTCTCCAGCATGCTTCTAAAAACCGGATTTTAATGCCAGAAACAGAAACCAGCTAGTCCTGGTGCGAACCAGCATTAAAATAATGCAGTTTGTGACCCATACAACTCCTATTCGAAAATGAAAATTGGTAACCAGTTGGTTAACTGGTTAGCGGTTCACAGCTGGTTCCCACACAGAAAAGATTGCACTTGATATGAAGTTTTTGAGAATAGAGAGAACTGAAATTGCTACGGAACAGCCTCTTGCAATTCAACAAGGGAGAAGATCCCGCTGCCATGTTGCCCAACTTTTTGAACTTTTGCCAGGCAGCGAAGTCCAATAGTTTTGTAGCTTTCCTTCTTTAAAAAAAAGTAGTATTTTTATCCGATTTTTGAACAAAATCTAACATGGTTGTCATGGGCTCACGGCGCCGCCAAGGTGTCCTTGCGGCCGGAGGGGGACGCCGAAGCTGTTCGCCTACCCTGCTCCCACCGCTGGCGCCAATCTCCGGCCTTTGCTTCTGCCGTTGGCTTCCCTCCCCAGCTTGCTCCCGCCGCCGGAAGGAGGGGAGGCGCCGGGGAGAGAGCGGGAGATCGGCGCCAGGGAGGGGAGTCGGACTCGGGAGATAGAGACGAGCCGGAGAGTCAGGAGAGAGAGAGAGAGAGCTGGGAGACAGATTATATGGGGAGTCAGGGAGACAACGGAAGTGAGGGGAGTATGTACGCATGTACGTGTACAGCGTCGCCGTACCCTCGCCTAGGCATCGCCATGGCGTCCCGGCGCCTTTTAGGCGCTGTGATTGCCAATTACGCCGCGACAACCATGAAGTCTAATATGCATTATGTTGACTGGTAGATTTGGGACAGTCACGAGCATGCTTCCAAACTTCTCGTACATTTCAACTTAATAATACACCCATATGAATATACAGGTGATCCCAACATTCTCTTTATTCAATTTTCGAATTAAAATTTTAAGGTTTGAATTTTTTTCTCGAACACGCAGGAGAACTGCGTATCATTATAGTAAGACGAAAAAAGGAGTCAAAAGAGACTCATACAAGCCCAAACAAGGCTAGGAATACAAAAGGCGACCAAAAGACCACCAACACAACCAAACTATGGCCAAATGCGCCTGAGGCCTTTGGCCCCTGCCACACACCACATTTTTGCCTCATCTCTAATCTCTTGCACTAAAACGCTAGAGTTAAGGTTTGAATTTAGACTTATTCAGATATGTTTTTTAATATCTTGTTCCTTTACAAGAAATCCAGTTCTTACCAGTAACATGAACCCAGGTCAGCAGCTACTAATTGTGCGGTACTGACCAGTGATCCACTCCATCCATGTAATGTGATAGGGAGATTGAATAAAGAGAAAATTGCTATAATGGGACTCCAAACAACGTGTTTCGCTATAATGAGACTTCTAACGTTGACATCGCTAAAATGACACCCGAAACATTGGCTTCTCGTAGTACATGACATTTGGCTCTTTTAATTCCAATGTTCGGGTATTTCGAAACATTAGTCAAATGTCATGTATTACGAGAAGCCAATGTTTCGGGTGTCATTTTAGCGATGTCAACGTTAGAAGTTCTATTATAGCGAAACACGTTGTTTGGAGTCCCATTATAGCAATTTTCTCATTGAATAAATGCATTAGCAGTAGTCCGTTACCTGATCAAGATTTGAGAGACTATTGGGATCCTTGCTGAGTGTTTCATAGACGACCCGTAGAGTATCTCCAGCAGCAGTTTGTCGAAATTTGGCCAAATCAACAACATAAAGAGCACTGAAATAACACCCAATCATATCATTTACTACACAATACTAGCAAAAATCAATTGCAGCATACTTAACGCAAAAGGTCACCCACCTGATATGGTATGGTCTTCCTCGCAGATGATCTTTCCAGAAACCCTTTCACAAAGGGGAAAGAACAAGAGGAGTCAGCAAACAACTTGAGAGAACAAATTCATTTTTATGTTACCATGAATAATCTCATCTGCTATAATAATATTGTTATGGTAAGTTGGTAACTAACTTGCTTCCAAAATCGATAGCCATCCATCTCCTTGTTGTTATCACAGAATGGAGTATACGCAAGGGGACGACCTTTCAGATTCATGTCATACAGTTCTCCCATGTCTGCTCTCACAATTTGATCAGCGTCGACAAAAATTACCTATTTGGAAATTATCAGAAATAGAATTATCATTAGAACTCAATGAGGCCAGGATAGCTTTTAGTTATTGAAGGAACACCATGAAATTACAAGGATCATAACATAGAAGAAAAATACCTTCCTCAATGAAAGTGGGAATATGACATCTAGAAACAAGATCTTATATGCCCATATAATTCGTTGTTTCTCTTTCTGTTTGTGCAACCATGTTGGCCATTTATATGTGATAAGCTCATACTCAAATCCATATTCCTGAGCCATGTGGGGTATGACATCCTGGCAGGATTACTGGTTAGACAACAGAGATGTCTAAATATCTGCTTATTAATAATCAACTCAAAGGCAGCTCATCTACCTTAAACTGTGGAGATAGATAATTCTTTATGAACCAAAATTTCACTGGCCTTTGCGTCTTCTTTAAAACACTTAAAATCATTATTTTGAGGAAACGCTCATACCTGCAACAGAGTACCTTGCAGCTAAATCACATGTTCTCACTACTTCTCAGTATGGCATGTTCTTCGGAGAGTAAAATGATGTATGACGTATAACCAGGACTTTGCTCTAGTAAGTTAGACTAGAGTACAAGAATAGCTGTTTGTATGGTTCAGTACAGAAATATTGCCTGAATTTTGGGTTACTCTAATAATGCCAGCAGCTAGTTAGACTTGAGTACAAGAATAGCTGTTTGTATGGTTCAGTACAGAAATATTGCCTGAATTTTGGGTTACTGGGTTACTCTAATAATGCCAGCAGCTAGTCTAAATACAATAACAGCTAGCTAGTAACTGAGAACATGGCTTTATCACATTTGGGTAAAAGTGTCAACAAGATAAAATACAAGCAACATTGTGAACAATATGAAGATCCACAGAGAATGATACACATATTTACAGGAAATAGCTACAAAGTCCTAGAAACGGACACTTACAGATGCCCAGAAGCTACAGAAAAAATGTTTATTGTCTCCCCTTGTCTTGCATACTTAAGGTCCTGAATAAAAAATTCACAGCAACACTGTTGGATATTTATCTGACCACTAAATGTGGAAATATAACCTACATGCATGCATGGAACTAGTCTGTAACTTTTACATATGGAATCATAATTCTCCAAACATTTGTCTGTAAATACATACTTATGATAGTATATTTACAGATCAAGTAAGGAAAGATATCTAATTCATCATCAATAACAGCAGCAAAGTTATAACTAGGAACAGTTCATTGATATTTTTCATCAAACAGATTGAACTTCCTACCGAACTTCAGCTTTCCAAGTGTTCTAGATTTTTATACATGTTATGTAATTTCCTTACAGTAAAACAAAGCGTGCAGCTAACATAATGTAGGTTTTCCGAACTGTCTCATTGTGTTTCAGTTCTTGGGTAGTTTCCCAAGGACTCACTGTACTTGTGGTAGGCTGGTCTAGACATGCCTATGCAAAGTTCTTTTTGTAAAATTACACCAGAGTAATTCTCGATAAAATTACACGAGTAATTATTGATACAAAATTCCTGGAAATTTTGGAAGCACACCAAAAAGAAAATCGTGAAATTTTGGATGAACCAAACTTCCAGGAACAAAACTTGGTTTTTCTTTTCTATACCATGTTTGCAGTAACATGCAGTATGAACTTTTTCAACTGACAGAAGAAATGCTTACAGTGATTATCTCAGCTTTCTTTTTTGATGATGCATCACCACTAATGAAACTAGAAGCCCATTTCAAAAGGTTGCTATTCCAGCCTTTGTTATCCTGCATTGAAAATTATTTTAAAAGAATTATGTTTATAATTTCGAAGATATGTTTTACAGCTAAATTAAAAAAACAGACCATCTTTTCCTGGAAGTGGTTTTCATTGGCAGCATTTAATAAGTCCTCATGCTCCTTGCCTTTTCTCTTTTGCACTTCAATGTGTATAAGTTTCCCCCTCAAGCTATCAATGGCAATGAGTTTCGAAGGTAGCTCATACAGATCAGCACTACGACCAGGAGCCAGTTGTAGGTACCACACACCAGGGGAGACTTTCATCTGCCAGTAACCCAAGTTGGCCATGACAAGTGTGTCTACCATGTGCGGTCTTCGTTTGGTGCCAAGGATAAACTGCAGACCACGGGGAGGGTCTCGATCCTTTTCCATGCAATGACCTGAAAGAAATTTCTTCTGTTCACTAAATAATCCAGCAGAGCCAGAGAGATGATTACTGATCATACCTGTCAGGAGAAGCGCTTCAAGTTCAAATACTGCCTGCAATGTTCTAACATCACCAAGATTCTCTAACAGAATGTTGTCCAAATCATGGCTGATACATGGAAAACAACCACAACAAGGTGACGATACTTCAAATTAAATTAAATGTCTGATATTTTCTTAATATTTGTAACTTACATGGCAATGACAGGTTCGACAAGCCATGGTTCAGGAACATCAATGTTCATTGTAAGTGTTTTGGATAGTGGCATATTTGAGAAGAAAGCTTTCGGTCCATGTAAAGAATAATCTGTACTACTAAAATCATCCTGCATATCAAATGGCCAAGCATTATTGTAGGCAGTGGGAATGCGCTGGTCAGTAAATATGTGCAGTCTTACCATCGACGGAAGAACGAATCTGTAGTAGTTCTTTAAAGGAAGATCCGCAAGGGAACTCTGAAAATAATCCGAAAATGTTAGCATTAAATATAGGTAGGATTGTAGCTAGTGCAAGCTCAAGCATGAAAGCATCTCCATCCACCTAGACATAGTAACATGGCTTTAAATAATACAAAACAAACAATAGTTTCTCCCACAATAGACTTTAAACAAAGATAGTCTCAAGTCTCAACTACATCTTACTATCTATATGACAGACAAAAATCGTACAAATTGTTCATGAGGAGAACAATTGAACATGATTTACTTAAGATGCACAATGAACTGACAGAATGAAAACAGTTATTTTTAGGACTATACATGCAAACTATGAGAGAGCTACAGCAATTGTTATGCTAATTTTTGCAAGAGTTGGGGCATGCCATCGCCAATATGCAACTGAAGTTCATCATTGTCCTATTCAATGAGATTGTGTATTCACTAGAAAATAAGGCTTGCAGAGAATAGATGAATTAATTATGCCAGCAAATCTCTAGCTAGTGAAGTCGGTTGAAATGTTCGAGTTGTTGAACTGATTGTAAGTGTGACCACAAAGATCAAGCAAATATCTGAAAAAAAAAGAGATAAGCACTATACTGAGCCAGTTAAGTGGCTATATAGTTATAAACTTAAAGTATTCAGTAACTTCTACTGGCAACAACAAGATGCCCCTATATAATAACTACTTGGTTCATGTCTCAGACTAATAATTCAGAACTTGAAAACAAAAAACTACACAACAGCAATGGGTAAAGGTTTCCATTACATGCGCAGAATAATATGGTAAGAATAAAAAAAATACATACAATAGGATTAAGGACAATCCTCATGCTCGGCTGAATCTGTCTCCAGAGTACGTGCAGAAGTGGAGAAAGTTTTTGCGCGGCAGGACTTAACGGATCAATGACAGCATCGATGTGAATACTTGAATTAATATTATTCAGTTTAATTGCACTGCATGACAGAGAACGAAATGAGACCGAACTATTTGAAGTTATCAACAAATATCCAAGAATAGTCCAGGCTTCATGTAGGTTCAAGTAAAAACTCAAGTGCTCGGGAGTTGGGACTTAGGCATAGTTGAAAAGGAAAGCTACTTGCATTTGAACCTAAATGTATGGATCATTCCGTGTTTGTCTTCATAGTTCTGATGCTGAAATCTTCTTACATATATAGATAGATCATACATGTGATGAGTGACTTAATGCCCAATAAGGTAACCAACAAATGTTTTAGTTAAAAAAATGGACCAGAAAACATGAAACTTATATTTGCAGACATAATTTCATTAACAATACAGAAGGCTTTTAACATTAAAATAAAAACTGCTGGTAATTAGAAATAGTGAGCACCCAGTTTTTCAGAACCCAGCCAGTTTAGGGACTTCACGTTAGGGCTACTACCCGAGTTTATGCTTATTAACGTTGAGCCAAGTTTCTCATTGTTTTTGTATCTAAACAAATTATTACAACCTACCAATTCTATATTGTTTTGTCAGAAACCGTTTGTAGCCAAGCTGTAGGTTCCTCCCTAAAGTGTTTTAGCCAATAAAAGGCCAGTTACTACTTGCTAGTATTAAGTATTAACCACAATGTGTAACTTGCCTAGTACCGCTTTCAGAAATAGTGATATTACATAATAACATATATTACAGTTAAATGTTTATCCATGCAGAAAAAGGAGAGTAAATTTACCTGTGTTCTGCGTGTAAAATTTCAAAATTGGCTCTTTCAGATGGCCTTTCACGAACAGACATTGATGACGAGACCAACATGGAGATGTCGCTGTAGAATTTGCTGCAAACAAAGTACATAGATTAGGATTTCTCAATAAATGAAATGATTTAGCATTATATTTTTATTCTAATCATTCCAGATGAAAGTACTCCTTCAAACAAAATAATATTTAAATAATATTCATGATTAACTGTCATCAGAAAAATCGAGAAGAAAAAAACAAAGGAAAAAATTGTGGAACTTGTGACGTATCGAGATTCCAGAGCTAACTGTCTAATATAAAGAAGGAACAGATAAAAGTGTTAGTACAAATATGTACTTCATACAACAAAGCATTTGAAGATACCAATTAGGCTAGGCCATACATAATTGGGCCTTTTAAGTGTAGCTAACTAAACCCCTACAGAAAAGCCACCGGAACTACTGCATGCCTATAACTTACCTTGTCAGGTCATCAGGGTCAACGCCTGCCCATTCGACCTCTTCAATTATGTCATATATGTATTTCGTTCTTAACTCATACTCCATAGACTCAAGGAGACCTAAATCATCTGTTATAATCGAGTCTCCTTCATTGATAACAAAAACCTGCAAGGTAGAAAATAACATCATAAACTACAGAAGCTACTTAGAAATCGGATGGAAATAACCTTGTGACCACAAATAATTGTTATCGTGAGCACAAAATTTGCACAATAGTCCAGTAGTGTATCCACTGGCATACCACTCCTAGACAGTGGTGATGGGTATTGGTGTATATCCAGCCACAACAAGAAATAAAACCATTAAACTGGTTTGGACATCAACAGATAAATGAAGGGAACATAGAGCTTACCCGTCCATTGGTGATAACAGCATTGCTACCAAATTCAAGCCCCAGTTGCCCAAATAATAAGTCAGACAACTGCACAACCAAAGAAATATGCATGATATGTTTCTGAGCAAATTTGATAGGTAACTTACAGAAAATTATTGACTTGAATGTTGAAACATACGGAAAACATCCACAGCTCTTTTTTTAATGGTTTTGGTTTGAAAGGCTAAAGTGGTTTTGCACAGGGGGTGAACCAGTGGGCAACTGGCCAGAAGCAGGTAGTGATGACCCTCCGAGAGAATCTACCTAGGACTATAGTATGCACCTTGTGTCACGAGTCCTGAGAGCATGCCATGTAAACAGGAGTAGGTGAAAAGATTAATGCTACCATGCAACCTGGTTTCTGCTCAAACTTGCTCGGCTCTTACAGAAACTGAGCCAGTACCAAGCCTAGTCTGTGTTCACCATCATTTTCAGCTCAAGCTTACACATTATGGTTTCTAGGGAATCTTACACTAAAGCAAGCACAATATTAGCCAAGCTAGAACTGAGGCATGATGGCTAGAGCTTTCTGTAATTTCTACAGCGGTTGTACGTGTTAAGCCCACTCAAGCAAAGCTCAAGCTAGCTCCAGCTTCCATAATGGTGAGATCAACTTGGTCAATCAAGGTCATGTACAAATTAAACTGAGCTATCAAATGAACAAAAAAAAGGAAGTCTTGCTAGGGTTGCCTGAGCCCAGTTACGCGAGTCACTTAAAACTACACATACTAACAATTTAATTAAGAGAGAATTTCACAAAGAGGACAAGAAAGCTCAGATACAGACCTTATCCATCCCTTTGATAACTGTATCAGCAGAAAAGCTTGTAAACCATGCTTTATAATCATCAACAGGCAAGGCAGTTTCAGCAGCTAAGCTATACACCTTTTCCATCATAGTGCTAATCTTATCACCAACCAACAAAGAGGCAGACATATGTTGACCTTCATAAAATTTGCAGAGCCCATGCAGGAAGTCCAGTATCTTTTCCTTATTACTAGAACAAAAAATAACTCAACTAGATCAGATTTATTGCTAGAACAAAAAATAGGTCAACAAGATCAGAGACAAGCTTGGATGTATGCAACGTTGAGTGGAAGGCAAACAATAGTCTGTACAATTCTGCATCTCTATTGAAAAAGCACGAGGAACAAACCTGAAAGATGAAATAGTTCTATCAAAGATATCCTTCATAAGTAAAGTAGGGGATGAACTATCATGGCGGACATAAATTAGTAGACCAACACGAGCTTTATTAGACCCGGCCATCTGTATCATGTCGAAAAGCAAGACATTATCAGCGGAAAACAAAATAAATAGCATATTACAATAGAGATGATAGACAATTTCTGTATCTACCAGGTAACGCATGGCCTCATGAAGCAACTTTCTCCCGATTTTCGAAGAAAGATCAACAGCAAGTAGATGGGTCACAGGCTTCACATCATCTGTAGCTGCAGACAGATTTAATAGCTATATTTCAACACCAACGTCCTTTGACTATAGATCACAAGGTACAGGAAAATAGTAGGAACTAGGAAGCATACTTCCATGAGAGTGCAAGTAGTTAATGTCATGAAGTACAGAATCTTCCTGATGATATGATGCAAATAGTGAGACAAATCTCTTCTTCCCTGTGCTCTTGCCAGTAATCTGTTGGGGGGGGCTCCATGGTTAACCGGATTGAAAGCCAATATACTACATTTTTCAGAAATCTTTGTACTTACTGATGGGTTGTACCGCTTGTAGCTACTTTCCGTCAAAAACTTCTCTAAAACATCTGTATGGGATTGGATATGCCCATAATAGACTTGTTCTTGTATTCTAGGAAGCTCATCATTCATAGCATTCATGGTTGCATCCTTTAAAAAGTATAAAAGTAATAAAATGGCAGCGTATTAGTTATTGCTTCAAAATAGCATCAGGTAATAGTGTGGGGCAAAAAAGCATTATCTAATGTAATTTACTGTTGTTAAATTTAAACATTATGGAGGCCTGATGCTTCTCCCATTTTATCAAACTTTAAGCTGTATAATTAATTATTACCTCATTTGATTCATGCACGAGTCCATTCATCAATAGACAACAATGGAGTTTATACAACCCAAGTTTATGAACAAAAAGATAACTTTCTTCAGCCTCTTGCTTGTACAAGTTATCTTTTTGCAACTTTAGCAGCACATCTTGAGGGTGAGATTTAGCACTAGACCTGCACATTACCAGATACAAGTAACATAAGGAAAACACACTACTATTTGGGCATTTATTTCCAACAATATATAAAATTTAGAGAACATGCTTACAATAAGGAATCAACAAATGCCCCTTCAACATGATGAGCTTCCACAGATTCTTCATTATAGTCATCACCACCATCCCTCGATTTATGTATCTACAAAAAAAAATTCAGAACATCTACACAGTATAATTTGGCCAGATGATTAACCAAGGAATATGCAAAGAGCATGATCATGGCTTTATTAACCAAAGAGTAACGGATCATGGTTTCACTAGTGATATGTTACTTGGAGGTTGTAAGTTGTAATACACCCACCTGAATTATCTTGTTCAAGGGAACAACAACAATATCCAACATAACAATAGACCCAAATGCCACTATATTCTAATTTCTAAGAAGCTATGTCAGGCATATAATTCCATCATCCGTTGTCAAACTTTCTGAAGAAATAAATATATAGTTAAGTGTTACGGATGCCTATTGGGGAAAGTCTTATGGCAGAAGATCTAAACAGGCAGCTAAATCCACTCCAAACTAGCAGTTCTATTCGGATTTGGAGTCCTATTCTATTACCTGACTGCATTAGGCAAGTCTTTACAGATTGTTTAGGTAGGAAGTCGTCTAGGTTTCGGTCTCGAACGCCCCGGCAACTTTTCAGGCTATTATGAATGCTCTTCTCCAACCATATCTTCGCAAATTCGTGTTGGTTTTCTTTGATGATATCTTAATTTTCAGTCCATCTTGGTCGGAACACTTGTGCCATATTCGCACAGTTTTTGCTCTTCTTCGGCATCACCAACTTTTCCTCAAGCAATCAAAGTGTTCTTTTGGCACTACTGCAGTTTCGTATCTGGGTCATGTTGTTTCCGCAGAAGGCATTTCAATGGACCCATCCAAAGTTCAAGACATTCATCAATGGCCAATTCCGACCATTCCTCGTCAATTAAGGGGATTTCTGGGGTTAGCAGGATACTACCGTAAATTTACACGTAACTTTGGATCGATTGCCGCACCTCTAACTCAATTGCTCACCAAGGAGGGATTCTGTTGGTCCCAGGCAGCACAGGATGCATTTTCTGCCCTAAAGGAAGCTCTCTGTCGGCCATCCTTCTTGGCTCTTCCAGATTTCACAACACCCTTTTTTGTGGAATGCGATGCCTCTGGAAGCGGGTTTGGTGTTGTACTTCATCAGGGATCTAAACCTATTGCCTTCTTCAGTCGAGCAGTTCCTCCACATCACGCCAAATTGGCTGCTTATGAGCGCGAACTCATTGGGTTGGTTAAAGCAGTACGTCGCTGGCGCCACTATCTTTGGGGCAAATCATTCATTGTGCGCACTGACCATTACAGCTTGAAATACCTTTCAGATCAGCGATTCAACACGATTCCTCAGCACCACTGGGTCAGCAGGGATGAAAACATGACCGTGTCGGCCCTTTCAATGCCAAGCTACTGCTTTCCCAGCTGAAAGAAGAGGTCAGCTCCCTGCTAGAAATCCAGACGCTATGACCGCAGCTGGCAGCTCAAGAACTTCCTCCCCGTTGGTCTTTTGTTGACGGTTTTGTCTTATACAATGGCCGGATCTTTGTCCCAACATCTTCAGGCTTTGTCCCACAGATTATATCAGCATATCATGCCATGGGTCATGAGGGGATCCAAAAGTCCTTGCACCGCATTCGAAAGGACTTCTATATTCCCCAACTTAAAAAGCTGGTTCGAGATCATATTACCTGTTGTGTTATTTGCCAACGCAACAAGGTGGATCATCTGCACCCCGCAGGTCTGCTACAACCTCTGCCGATCCCCAACAAGATCTGGTCGCATATATCTATGGATTTCATTGACGGGTTTCCTCGCATACATGGGAAATCCGTAGTACTGACGGTCGTCGACAGATTCTCGAAATATGCTCATTTTGTTCCTTTGGCGCATCCCTATACGGTTCAGTCTGTGGCTCATGCTTTCTTTGAGGCTATTGTTCGTCTTCATGGGTTTCCCGAATCTATTGTCAGCGATCGGGATACCATCTTCACTAGCAATTTTTGGAAAGAACTATTTAAGTTGGCAGGAGCATGGTTCAAAATCCGTGATTCTGCGTGCAGAACCGCCGATTACACGGTTTTACCGATGGAGTCCAGTAACCAAAAACCGTGCAGTAAGAATTTTTGATTTTTCAAATTTTGGCGGTTTTTTCGGTTTTCGATTCTGCGGCTTTTTCCGATTCTGCGTCGGTTTCCAAGTTCACGGTTTCAAAATATCTCAAAATTCAAAATTTGATTTTTCAAGTTATGACCGGTTTTTCGGGTTTCGAAACCGGCGATTCTGGTCTGGCCGGCCAGGATTTCTTCCGTTCGGTTTTGGAACCTTGGGCAGGAGTATCTCTCGATATGACGTCCACCTTTCACCCACAAGCTGATGGCCAAAGTGAAGTCGTCAATCGCACAATTGAAATGTATCTCCGCTGTCTCAGTGGGGACCGCCCTCGTCATTGGGTTCGATGGCTTCCGTGGGCCGAATTCTGTTACAATACATCGTATCAGTCTGCTCTACGATGTACCCCTTTTCAGGTTGTTTATGGTCGGTCTCCGCCAGCCTTGCTCCCTTACAAAGACGGCTCAACTCAAAATTCTGCGGTTGATGCGATCTTACGCTCTCGTGATGAATTCCTGCTTGAGATTCGGGATTGTTTATTGTTAGCTCAACAGCGTATGAAGGACTTCTATGACAAGCATCATCGGGAAGTTGAATTTGATGTTGGCCAATGGGTTTTGCTCAAGCTTCATCATCGCCAAGCTGCGGGTATTACAGCAAAGTTTTCCAAGTTGTCTCCTAAGTATTATGGGCCTTATCAAATCATTGGTCGCGTTGGGTCAGTGGCATATAAGCTTCAGCTCCCTCAGTCTGCTCGTCTCCACAATGTTTTCCATGTGGCTTTTTTGAAGAAATTCAGTGGTACTCCTCCCCCCGCCCCACTAGCCTTACCTGACATACTCAACGGTCGGGTCCTCCTCACTCCATCAACGATTGTTCGCTCTCGTCTTTATAAAGACCAGTGGGAAGTTCTAGTGCAATGGGTCGGCCAACCAGCTTCTGAAGCTTCTTGGGTTCCGGTTGCCGAATTCAAACGACAATACCCAACTTTTCAGCTCGAGGACGAGCTGTTTCCTCAGGAGGGGGGAAATGTTACGGATGCCTATTGGGGAAAGTCTTACGGCAGAAGATCTAAACAGGCAGCTAAATCCACCCCAAACTAGCAGTTCTATTCGGATTTGGAGTCCTATTCTATTACCTGATTGCATTAGGCAAGTCTTTACAGATTGTTTAGGTAGGAAGTCGTCTAGGTTTCGGTCTCTGAGAAGAGGCGGAGATTTGTAAGCTATAAAGACCTTCCTGCGTTTTGGCGGAAGGATCAGGCAAGAAATAAAGTATTCTCTTCTCCCCAAAACCCTAGTTGCTGCAGTTGAGGATCAACCACGGCGAGGCAGGAAGGGCCTCGCTGGGAAGGATCCAATACTTCTTAGCCTATCCACCCCTACAATCTGTGATCCAGGGCTAAGGCTCACAACATTAAGAAAAAAATCATGACAGGATATAGAACAAATCTCAAAAGATTTATTTCAGCAAAAGTCAAAGTCATGCAAGCTGCAGACACCTCATCTTTTTTCTTTTTTCTTTTTTTTTGCTTTGCCAATTCGGCCTAATGAGAACAACAATCTGCAATAAGGCCTAATGAGATCAACAATATGCAATAATTTTTAATACTCAGAACAAAACTGAATGCAAATGTCGTAAATCATGGGAAGGGGGACCACCACAAACAGAAGCATTGTGTGCTCAAAATAAGTAGTCTTAGGCTGAGTTATTTTCCACTTATGACTTGTGGCTTATCGCTTATACTACAGTAACTAACTTTCAAATGGTGTGTTTTTTCAAAGCGAGGTCAATAGAAAAATTTTAGTAAAAAATGTACTGAGTTCAGTTGTACCGGCCAAAATCGCATGCGACTATTTTCCTCTGCGTACCGCCTCTCATGAACAGTCAAAATTTAAAAATCTAAACCATAAACCATAAGTCACAGCTCAAAAAAACCCACCTTTAATATGCCAAGCTCAACTATGTTGGCATCACATTGATTTAGCATACAGAAAAAAGATATATTCCATCGATAATTGTGCTGACAATCAAACATGTACATAGCCAAGCCATGCAAAAGATAACAGACTGGCTAGGAATTTTTTTGTAGAAACTGACTACTTTCAATTTATAATGGGCAAATAAAATTTGGCAAGTTCACTCACATTGCTTAGGAATTGGAATGCCAACTGTGCTGAGTATGTCTCCTTGATGTACAAGAAAAGTCGTATTATCTGTATAAAGGAGAAAAAATAGCAAAGATGGCACATCAAAGCCATGCACAAGAGCAAGTTTTACAAAATTATGTTAGAGGACAACAGGAATAATGAAACAATGCAATTAAAATAGTCTTCATCCAGTGTAAACAAGACATCCAGAGCAGAAAATGTGCTATATCATATTAAAGGACGAAGCATATTTCGTAGATTTCTTGTTTTACATTCAGCCAATGGCCCAATGCTCAGCCCTTCTAGTTTAAAATGACACATGTTTGAAACAGCTGAAGCTTCTGGCTTTTGGCTTTGGAATAGTAGCAGCTGGGAGGTGTTTGATTCAACTGGAACTTTTGGCTTTTGGCTGAGCAAAAGTACAAATTGCCCTTGATATGTGTGAATTGTAACACATTGCATGTACTACCATTCATTATTACACTGGTAATTGATCTATATCCGAAAAAAGGATAATGAAAAATAGATTAAAAAAAGAAGCGGTGGGAGGTGGCTAGAGGCGGAAGCGGCGGGGGATGGCGCGGTGGGAGGTGGCCGGAGGGGGGCGCCGACGGGGCCAAGGAAGAAGGGGCGGGCGGAGGCGGGGCAGTGCATCTCGAGGCGGCCATTGGTGAAGGAGGCGGCACCGGCAGGGTTAATGAAGGGGTGGCGGTGGGCGGAGGTGGAGGCGGCGGGACGAGGTGGAGGTGGAGGCAGCGAGAGGCAAAGGGAGGCTTCTGGAAGCCCCGAAGGCCGCAGCCGAATCAAACTCCCCATAGACCTACTAATTACAAAATAACTGTACATGGACCTGCTAATTATAATCTTATGTTGCTATGTATCATCCAGTCAATGGAAAAAAGTGGCTTATGTGCATACGCAGAAATGATAAATTCACAATACAACAATCAGAACATGGGGGTCCTAGGACATGATAGGTACATTAATTATTTATTGACTGAGAAAAATAAATGCACCGCATAAGCATTTCTAATAACATAAAAAAAGTCCATTACATTTTATGATGGCCCTTTAATACTGTATAATATAAAAATATCCCTATTTCCTTATAAGCTGGAGGGCATGATTCCTCTAAAAAAAGCTGGACATCATGATGTTAATATGGAAATGAATGTAATTGTGTTGTTCTATTATTATTTCATGTACCTAAAGAGCAGTAGAGCACAAAGGCTACGTAAATAACGTAGTTATAATGTAAAACCAATTCATAAAACCAGTTCCCTTTTCTATACATCAAAGCAAAGAGCTCTCAAGAAATCACAGTAAAGAAATCTTTGAAAATGATTACCAAAATGGAAGTATCATCCTTGCTCTTAGATACATCATTTACTGGAAGAGTGCCATCATTTTCTTCAATAACATTTATGAGTCTTGAAGAGTACATTATGATACCGAACCTTATAGGGACACTATCTTGATATAGAGATAGGATCATGTCAATGGTCTGTAAAGTTTTAAGGGAAAATGGCAACACCAGACTAGAAGTCAGTAAATGAGTACAGCATAAAAAGTGTAGAAAGACAAATGCATAAAATTTTTAAAAAATTAAGCGCGAGACTAACCTCTGCGCCACAGGCTGAAGCAGGATCGAGCACATAAACAGCATGGAATAGATTTTTACGGATGTAGCGCATCTGACCAGGGAAGACTGGCATCAATAGCTACAAAGGAAAAAAAAGGAGAGAATCATTATAATAAATTAAGGTAAAATTGGAAGTAGTTTTGTGATATAGTTTAACCAGGGAATGCAGAAAAGAAACAGCCAAAAGCCAAAACATTAGAGTTCAACAGGGATAATAAATGAAAAAAATTGTAGGTGATAGTGCAAATTAAAAAAGTAAAAGACACTGCGATGAACCAATATCAACCATGCACACAAAGTTTTGAGGATAAGTGCAAACCTATCTCACAGAACAGGATTAGTGTTGTAGAGATTATCAATTCAGATATCTTATTTATAGAATTAAAGAACATACACTTAATTCCCTTAGGCCCCTAAAACCATGAAAAGAATAGGTTGTAGTTCCTCATTTGATGTGGCAGAGCAAAGCAACATTCAAATGATAATCTCAGTTCAATGATGTTGATAGAAAGAGAAGTGAACAAAACCTCATGGATGTTGCTTCTCCACCTTGTATACAAGGCATCTTCCTCCAAGTTATTAAGATAATGAACATGGGAAGACCGGAAGTCAACACGGAATGAATTAGATTCTGCTGGTGGAGCTGCTGACAGGATCTTGTGGACAGCACTTTGAGGTAACTGGTAGGCATTGACATCAATTATGAAAGAACTGTCACTCACTAAGAAAGTAAACAATATATATACAGCATCTGATATACTCGAATGGAACAAGAGAAAAATACGAATCGATATATGTCATGTTCAAATGTAGAGAGATGGCACATGCATTTCATTACTAACTAGATATCATGATCATGCTGACTTATAACATAGCAATTCACAGCATAAATATCCAACATTGTCCAAAAATAATGTATTTAGAACTTAAATAATATTAGTCTTAAAAGAATAGATGCTGAAATCAATGTGTCATTTGAATACAGCCCATGGTTTAAAATTTCGTTTACCAAAAAATTCGGGCCCCACTGAGATTTCCTGTTACCTACGTTGCGCGGATACTTCACAAAAGTCACGTACCGGTATTGGATACTGTACAGGATACGGATACAGCCCAAATACACTCCGATACATATCCTGCATGTATCCTAAATTTATGATTATTCAAAAAAGAAAATAATTCCCGATACTTCTCCGACACTTCATGGATACTTCTCCGATACTTTTAACCTAATAACCCATCCCTTCGCACGTCTGATCCAGACCTGTTCTTCCCCCACGCCGCCTCCACGCATCTCACGAGTCGGCGCCTTGGCGGGAGCCTCCATGGCCGCCACCTCCCCGCTGCGTCGGCCCACCGCTTCCACGCCCGCCGGCTCCAGTCGGCCCCCAAACCGCATCCCTCCACGCTCACCGCCTCAACGGCTGTCACCGTCGCCCGTCGCCTTGGCCCGTTGCCTCCACACCCGCCTCCTCCCTTGACGCCGCCCGACCGCGCCATCCCCTTTCCCTCCCCAGCCCCGCATCACCGCCGCTCTCCTTCTCTCCCCATTGCATACTCCCCTTCCCTCCTCGTTGCCTGCTCCCTTCCCTGCCAGCTCCCCTTCCGTATTTGACCCCGCGCCGTCGCCGCCAACACGCCAAGACGCTCCTCTTCCCTCCCCGCCAAGACGCCGCCGCACCCTCAAGCCGCAGAGCCAGCCCCCTTGGTGAGTCCTCTTCTGATCTTCTTCCCTTTCCAGTTTTCCCTATTGTGCAATATTGTTCTCCCTAGAAGTGCTCAATGCTCATTCGATGTTCGAACTTGTCAGATCTGAAGAATGTGGGTTTTTCAAATCTGAAGAATGTGGACTTCTCAACTTCACTTTCAATTATAGGTAGCTTTTTAAGGTTGAACATTAGTTTTTCATTTCGAGGACCATTTGGTTTTCTACTTCTATTTTGAGATGTTCCTTTCCTTAAGATGGATGTAAGTCACAGCTTAAACTCTTTAGGTTTATAGGCAGTGGATTATGCTAAGATACTTTGGAGGTCATGAATTTGCGTGATTGCTTGCATGTGAAAGAAGAAGATGTCATTGTTCTAATCAGATTGTCGGTTGATTGGGACAGTCGGTTGTATAGCCCGTGGTAATTGTTTGTAACATTGTTGTCCCACGATTAAATGCGTTAACAAAGATGTCGTTGTTCTAATCAGATTTCTCTTTTCCTGGTCTCAGTTCTGCACTGATATCACAGATTTCAGAATAAAGACCAGAATTGCGCCTGGTTGCAGAATTTCCTCAAGAAGGAGGTCTCTCTCTCTCTCTCATGAATATGTTTGACTAGTGGATGCATGAGCCTTGGTCTTGCTCTGACTTTGAAGATTAAGGCAATCGATATGATATTTTTGCCATCTATGATGTGATAGTCAACCTATAGTGGTTGGTGAAACTGTTTTCTGATCATGTATACAATCGACTATTTACTCTAACCTAAACATTTTGAAAAACTTATTTGAGCTCATTATTCTGATGTCTATTGAGAATTAGCTATATAACAGATATGTATATACGCATCCGGCATCTTCAATTTTAGATGCACATGGTAGATTTTGTGGATGCTGACGATATGAACATGACATCTGGAAAACAGAAATATACAAGTTGGTTGGGATACTCAAATGGTAAGTTAACACAGGTATCATAGAGGACTAGAGGTTACATAATTGCTACTTCAATATTAAGGTATTCTCAGTTTCTCAATTCCTTATAAGAATTCATTAATTTCTTATTTATTATTTTATATATATTATATATATATATATATATATATATATATATATATATATATATATATATATATATATATATATATATATATATATATATATATATGCTGAAATGGGACACCTAGGTGCCCGGACACCTAGGCTCCTGCTAGTTAGATTGCTTTTAGATACGTGCTAGAGCAATGGTATGTATGGTATGTAATATATTAGGCATGCTAAATCAATCATGGAAGGAAAGTCTCAATCACACTAGCACGCATCTAAAAGCAATCCAAAGGTAAGGAGACTAGGTGTCCAGACACCTAGGTGCTCCTGTTATTTATACTATATATATATATATATATATATATATATATATATAAGGTGTTTTTGGGAAAATGGCGAATCATGGTACCACCGTATCGGGGCAACATAGCCTGTTACCATGGGCAACCGGGAAACAAACAAACACACACACACACAAGAAAATGGTTCTATACTCCTAGGAGTACTACTCCCACTTCTACTATACTGTTTTAATGGTATTGTTATATCTCTTTATCAAAAAAATTCCTAAATTTTTCATATGATACATAGGGGAAATACCTATTTTAGATCATGGTGTCATACTGTCATGTCCCAGATAATTACTATACACACACACTCTATTCTCGGGTGTAGTTACTCCCACTTATAATATACCACTTAAACGAATTTAACATACTCCTGTATCACCTTAGATATTCTCATATATTAATTCTAAGCATATTTTGCTGATATCTTCATATTCGTATATAAAAAGGAGTATGTTCAAAAAATGTACATGCCACCTTTAAAACATATACATACCACCCAGATGGTCTTATATACTCATATACTATACGTATATACTCCCCATTACGCGGGATACTCCTTTTTTTGCGAGATACAACATAGGCAGTAACTACACCCGGGAGTAGAAAAAATGCATATATATATATATATATGTATGTATATCTATATGTATGTATTTATATCTATATTATGTGTGTGTATATATATATATATATATATATATATATATATATATATATATATATATATATATATATATGCATGTATATATAGGTATATATATGATTATATGTATGTGTGTATGAAAAAGGCAAAAACAAATGTGATTCCGAAGCTCGAACCCACAACTTGCCTCATTTGAAGGCTGCTGCTTACCAACAGGCCACATCGCATATGCACATATACTACAAGCACGATTCATTTTGAACTTTCAAAATATTTGACCGGTTTTAGAAGCTACCAGAGGTGGCCGATAAATCCAGTTACCGGTGGTTACGTATAGCCATGAAATATTCCATACATCCTAAGTACAAAACAAAAGTGATCTGGTCGCCTTTTTGACATAATGCACTGTACTATACTAAATATTCAAGCTTCAAGCTAATTACTATGCCAGAAGTATCATCGAATTTACCCAATTTAAGTATATGAAGCCACATCAAGTGGCAACATTCAAAATCAAATGCCAGAAAACTTTAAAATGACAAAATGTAAACTAAAACCAGCAAAGCTAAATAGTATTGCGGTAAAAGAAGTTCTCGAATGAGCAATGAAGCATTAAGAAAAGATGGCGGTAATATAATATTATAATCCATATATCTCATTCCTCGGTTCTGCTCAGCATTTCATATCAAGGCTTCAAGTCACAACAAAAATATGATCAGGTTGTCAAAACTAGTTTTTACCAACAAGATTTAACTAGTTTCTCTCATTACTACAACTTAAAAATAACAAGCACCAAAAGTAATTCCCTTGGAACAGCAAGGACTAGCCAGATAACACATTCAATAGAACATTTTCTTAAAATTCACCTTTGATCGGATGAACTGATCAGCCAGAGACAATTCTTCATGGACCATATCCATTAACCTGTCGAATAGGACATAATCAAATGTCTACGTTATTAGTCATACGTGATATTTACTGTCAGACAACAAAATTGGTAACCATTTTAACATGAACAAACTATCAAAGTTAGTAAAGTAGTGTCAGGTCCAACCCAAAAACAGACAAAAGAAGAGTACACC
Source organism: Dendrocalamus sinicus (assembly GCA_036346575.1). Taxonomy (NCBI): domain Eukaryota; kingdom Viridiplantae; phylum Streptophyta; class Magnoliopsida; order Poales; family Poaceae; genus Dendrocalamus; species Dendrocalamus sinicus. The sequence goes on from CM070670.1 coordinate 16,345,569, forward strand.
ACCAACCATAAAGATGAGAAAGAGATACAAGGAAAGATGGTGAAGATTAGTCCAATGGTGATCAAGTGTGCAGAGTTGAAGGAAATGTGAGGAGCTGAGGGAAAGGAAGTGGAGGAATGCAATGAATGCCAAATTTATTTGTTCCAATGATAAGAAGTTTTATGCAAACCCACTGCCAAAGCTAGCAAGTCCCTTCATCCTAAATGAGTGAGTAGCTTGTGTAGTGAAATGTGATGCACTGGATATATGCAATCTCTGTAACTAGCAAACTCATCAGACCTTTATCTTCTTATGCTTCCTGATGACTAACTCTATATAAAAGCCATATTTGTGTTATGATCTTGCTCAACTATAATTCTTTCTCACTGGCTGATTGTGTGTTTGTTCTTTTGTTATGGTTCGGTTGTAAGTGAGTGTGTGGGTGAGGTGGGTGGGGGACTTGTCAGACACAGAAAGATACCCAAGCCCAATGAGATAATTGGATAACTGACGTATGCAACCTTTCTCTTTAAGTAGCTTGAAAAAAGCCAACAAACTAATATTGTAGAACCTTCTTCTTTCATTATAAGTTTGGAAGTGGAGCCGTCACTTGTGAGCATGCATCTTCTGTTACATGGTTTCTAATGGCAAGTGGCACAGAGGAGTTAATTGCCAGTTGTTACAGGATACACTGATTAAAGTCCACTTTCGTATCCATAAGAAAAGAAGCAAATTACTAATTTGCCCTTAGCTAATCAAGGTGATAAAACATAGTAAATAACCAGAATAATTGTTACCCAGGAAGTAAGGTAGCACATACAGGTAAAGATCAAGATCCTCGATATTAATCAAAGCACCATTCAAAGCCATCAATGACTTGCCAGGTGGAACCATTCGCTGATTTGAAATGATTTCATCTTTGATGGAATTGTCAAGCTGCACAAACATGAAATTGTTAATAATCTGCATGTGGAAGTAGTTCATATGAATGTGCTCAAAAACAAAATGTCCACTACTCACAAAAGGAAGCATTATCATTACTTATGTGCATATCTAGAGGTTTAAAGCAAGCTTCAGATATAACATCTACCTTCATCCGTGATAGTGAAGAAACTATACTAGGGAAATTTTGATTGATTTCCTGCATTGACTGTAAAGGATCTGATGCATGAAGGATCCTCTGTGCTGTCTGATGACCCAAATCTGTGGTGTGGAGCAGAACATAAATAAACGGAGGCTTCTATACCATTAAATGATGCACTGTTGTAAGACAAATAGAATCACAAAACGATATGAGGACTGCTCATCAGCTTATGGCGACAATACCTTTGAGTTCCCACACTTCAAGTGTGTCAGATACTGTTGATGACAACAGATAATCCCTGAAGGCCATTATCTCAGCATTTAGCTCTGGCTTGCGTTCCTTGATATCGATACACAATGAAGGAAAAAAACAGCATTAATACTTGTCCATTTATGCATTACATAAAGCCCCCTGTATTAAGCTTATTGACTGAATGGTACAAACCAAAATATTGGAAAATATAAACCCTCTGACTTCTTGACTGAGGTCCTCAGTTTTAGGATCTTCCAGAGCAACACCTGGAAGGACATAATAAGGTTCATTCAGAGTTTGAAATAAAAAAAATCACGTTAAAGTGCTCATCTTCATGCTGTCAACAACCCCCAGCCCAGCCAACCAAATAACCGGGGGGGGGGTTCTCTTCTTCCCAACTGATTTATTTCAGAGAAAGGGGTGGGGATGCAATGTTTTCTCCCCTTGCTCCTTTTCCATGGGGTACAGATTTAGTTCAGAAATCCATAATAAATTTCTTTCTTATTAAGAACTAAGAGTAAGCGGTGATAACTGATAAGTGCATGCTCTAGTGAAAAGGAAACACCCAGCACAGTTACCCTTCTTTATAGCAGTGTCATCCATGGCCTTGTATTCCATGTTTTTGAGCGCAAGTTCCACCCCGTAACCACTCAAAGTGACTGCATCTACAGAACCAATAGAACCGCAAAAGCTAGATGTAGCCTGACATCCAGATGGCAGGACAGGACGCAGAGCATATCTGACTTTTCCCTATGAACAGTATATACTGTATATTAGACAGTTACAGCCAAGGAAAAGATATGTAATACAACAAATTTAGAGAACCAAAGCAAGAAGCGACGGGTGATATGATAGCCAAAACATACTAGATACTGACGCAAGTACTGTTTCCGCACAAAATTTAGAAGATGTATTCATGATTGATTATATAGGTAAAATTGTGCCACCATTTGAAATGATACAAAGATGTGTATTATAAGCACATTAAGATAACAAAACACATTTGACTATCTACAAATTGCATCAAGCTCATTCAAACCATTACACATGTGGTTCTTGTTTCAGGAAAAGGTCAATACATATAGAAACAAGACAGGATCCAAATAGTAGGATAACAAAGTACAACGAGGCCAAGGTTTGGCATGATTAATTAAACAAAAAATTATTCACATCAATTACTATTAATGTGGCTAGCATTCATCTAAGTTCTCTTACCATGTGTGGGAAGAAAAACTCCCAGTTAGTAGTAATAGAAACTTGAAATCAAAAGAAGCAATCCGCTATCAGTGATTATATATTGACATGATAGCTGGAATATCAGCATTTGTTAACAGTATAGCTCTAACACCATACATGTAAAAGGACATTTAAGATACAATGCCCTTGTATTACACCTTATGTCTGTACTTTCTTTTGTTCATTGTTTGCTCAGGATCTCAGATGCCCTGAAATACACTGGAAAGCAATCAAAAGTATGTTACCTGCTTTGATGCTTCTGCCAGGTGCACATGCAGATCTTTGAAGCATTTTGTCCCAACAGCCCCATAAAATATAGCAACTGGAGCAGTAATATTTGAGTGAGGATATACATGGTCAAAGTCAAAAAGTTCAGGTTGTCCAGTGGAGTCCATAGCTCTGTTCAACAAATATTCTGAGTTTTGCATCTTACAGCCTGAAATAAGAGCCAAAAAAATAAAAATAAAAAAAAGATACTTACAGTTCCTCAAGCCATCGACGTAGATCAACTGAGTTGAACAATAGGGCACTCCCGGTGTCTACCCAGCAGCAAGTTCCTTTCACAGCCTCATGAATATTTTCCCCAGTACCATGGCCAGACATTTGCTCCAGTGCATCATCCTTAACAGGAACTGAAGATAATGACTCCTCTGCAAGCTGCCTGTAAAGCACTAATCTTGGCGATGCTGATCGAAGGGTAAGAGAAAACTCGAAAATTGAAGCCAGTGGCTTGTTGAGAAGTGAACAGGCATCCTCAACAATCTTCTGGACACAACATTTGGCTGTCAAACATTCAGATCCTTTGTCCAGTTCCTTCCAATGGTCAACAAAATCCCAAAATAGATCCTTCCATTCTTTTGAAAGTAGTTCACTAAAAAAGTAGTAAATGTGAGGAGTATTAGGCAGTGCATGGAAAATAACAAGTAAAATTGACCAAGTAACGCCAATGCTGCAAAATGTTCATTAACAAATACTACATTTATTTATGTTTCCTCAGGAAAACAGTATTTGCTTGATTAGATCTAAGTGTATATTGTAACGCTATTATCCTGCTTATGCTCATTGGCTTACTTATTTCGCTTGTCAGTTATTATAATGTAGACTTATTCATTGGTTCAATCTACTTTGTAAGTATGAATTTGGGACAATCCATTGATTCACTTCCAAAGCATTAATAAGAATTGGTAGCGGTTCAGTATGTGGCTACATATAATAAAACTTGTGCTCATATGAAAATTGTAAAATTGCAAATAATTATCCGCTACCCAGTATAATGTCATTACTGTCTTTAATGCGAACAACATAGACTGATACTAATCCGATATTTAGAATCTGATTGGGTGTCTCAACTCAATTGCACATAGGCGGTGGAGCAGGAAGGCATAATTCGAATACGGGGCAATAAATTAACAATAGACAGCTGCCAAAATTTAACACTACGGAATCCTTACATCTTCCAAATGTAACTCCTCCTAAACAGTGTTCTAAAAAGAGTCTACTAGGCCATATACTCAGCCATATACAAGTAACAGGTGTCCCTACCTGTTAGCCGGTTATCTGCATAATCAGGCTGGTTATGCCGCATAATAGGCCAATTATGCCGTATAATAACTACTAGGTTGGGTGACCGGTCGAGTATCGCTTACCGATTTTTAGAACCTTGCTCCTAAATCTAAACCATGTAATTGTGATGTACCCAGTTAACAAGCAGATAGACTACATAAATCTCCTATATGAAACGATTGTGACAAGTATTACACTTACTGCTATGCTTAAAATGCACATGTATGTACTACTAAAATAGCTCCAATAAATAATACTATCAGAGTATCAGATAGCTCTATTAAACTCCAATTCATAAGATGGTGCTTTAAATTAAACATATAATAAGTTGAAACACCATGCACCACAAAGCAAAAATATGCTTACGTCAAAAACAAAATTAGCTACTACTCCCAACGAGCGAAAACATTTGAAATTTTCAATAAACATAAAAAGACATGGTATGTTTATCGGCCACAGACTCACAGTAGGGTTTAATAGTTTTAGACCACGATACAGAAAACCTCGTAAACCTCCAATTTTGCTCTAATTAACATCGTAATTTAGCAGGATTCAATTCTGGAAAAAAATCATTGAAGTTGACCATACGGAAGGTGTTGTACTAAACCACGGCCACGGGTATGTGTTAGCTTGTGGTGTATTCAATGTGTTGATTCGTGGTCTATTCACAATCTAGGGTGTTCCATAGTACACAGCTGGTCAACAACACGTAGTAGTCTAGTGCTAATCAGTTACTAACCATTTGAAGGGGAAGACAGGGGTGTAAGCACAGCGACAGCGGGGGTCTAAGCAGCGTGATTTCCAATTAGATTAACTCCAAATTTCCAAAAACAAATTAGCTAAACATATTTACTAGGCATCAACATAATGGCTCACTCCCAGCTTCCAGAAGCGCCAGGTTGTCGATGCTAACCCCAGATACCAAATTACTAAAAACCACTAAACCGAAGTGAAATTGACACATCCCGATCAACCAGAGCCACGTATACCAGCATATCAAGGCAACAACCACTCACTTGGCTTCGAGCAGCAGCGGCGTGCCGGCCCACTTGGCCCGGAGCGCCACCTGCACGTTCTTCTGCCGGCGGATCTCGGCGGCCGCGCCGCCCCGGGCGAGGCATCCCACGAGCACCACCACGGCAAACGCCGCCGCCGCACCCGAAACTCCAGATCGGGCCCCTCGCGCCGCCGCCATGGGGGAGACGCGCGCCGATCCGAAGCCCTCGAGCCGCTTCGATCCGAGTTGCTACGCGGAGGCGGAGGCGGCCGCTGAACCCCGCATCAAAAGGGATTCTGTGAGGGTTTGGGGTCCGTCGCCGTCGAGATGCGGAGCGCGAGTGGGGGAGGAGACTTCGCCGGAGACCTGTGGATGGGGAGTGGTGAAGTGGGGTGAGAGGGTTTAAATAAGGAAGAGATGTGGCCGTTGGATCGACGATGCACGGGGGGATCTTTCGTGTGGGCCGGAAGTGGGACGAGGCCATGGGGAATATTCCAGTGGGCTTTGGGCCTTGTACCTGCAGAGATGGGTGCGTTTCGGATCATTCCGGTGTGCTATTCCGGGATTTCTGTATTGTTTGAAAATCTGGTCATAGTTATCAAATTGTAGTTATCAAATTTTACAACTACGTAAGGCTTCAAACCAAACAGCCTCTTTTTTTAATACATGTGGTATACAAATAGAGTAGTCGAATTTATGGCTTTGACTGGAGCCTTAGGTGTAATTAACGCTTGCAAACATACTGAGGCGATGCTTCATCATGCCGGTGGTTGTCTCCTGCAGCATATATTGAGTGCGTTATTTTTGGCTATAGTCAATATTTTTAAGTTCCAGTGTAAACGTTTGTACGAACGAATTAAATATCGATAAACTGATAAACCATTTCAAACCATAACCTATCCTTGTCCTCCCTCCTCTGTGTGTCTCTTTCAGGCTCCACTAATTCAAACCAAAATTGTCAAACCCAATGGCAGTAGCGCATGAGATCAAGGGACAATTGGCCATAAGGCGACTTGGCGAGGGACTGAGAGCAACTTTGGGCTGGCCTTGGTAGTGAAATAATATATGTAAATTATAAAATTAAAGAGGGGTGAGGAGTAGTGAAAATCATAAAATTAAAGAAGAGATAATCAATCAAAGAAAAAAAAGAAGAAAGAAAGTGAAATATATATGAACCTTCTTGAATCCGGGGATGACGGTAGAGAGTTCGATGAATCTCTGGTTGATCTTCTCCCTCCGCCGCCGCTCCACGATAATGTGATCCTGCACGTGCCCCGAAGGCACCGCCACCGCCGAGCCCCCCACTGTGAAAATAATAAGAACATTGGATAGAGTGTGGGAAAAGATGCCGCCTTTTGTTTCTATTTGTCTCGTGATTCAAATTAACTTAATTCTAGTATGTTTCATATGATCTAATTTTTCATTGTAATTCATAATTTTCTATTATATCATTAATTTTGATATATTTTATATATAGATGACTTATCGCTACTTCGCACTTATGGCGTTTTCTATTATCGAGGTACATACTTTCTATTTCCCTATAATTTATAATTTCTATATGAATTTGAAATTTTATAAGAGAAAAACTAATTTTGTGTCAACTTAATTTAGACATATAAATAGTTCAGCCCACCCTCAATTTCATTCCTGACTTCGCCACTGCGCGTAACTGTGTACTATTTGACTATTTTATCCGTTCCTGATCCGAATCTATCATGTATCTATCCTGTGTTCGTATCCCAAATACTCTAAATTCTTATTGGCATCCAGCTCTGAATCTAGAGGAGAATATAGAGTAGAATAGCAATATACACCCATATCCGACCAGATTTCACGCCCAAAAAAAAAACGTTCGATGCACATCGACAAGGGCGTACACGCCTAGCTCGAGACGGTGATATCCTTCTCCGGCCGTTCTTGGCCAACCTGAACGACTAGTGCCAATCGCTGCCTTGGTTGTACACTTGTACAGACGCGGCGACCGTTCCTGCGGTGCCCATCATGTTGGGCGTACATGCACCATCGCCTTAGCGCATATTTGGCTACGGCTGCGATTTATGGCTTTCAGCTGAAATATTTGAATTTTGACTGTTTACGGTACATATTACGGAGAGAGATACTCATTTGCGATTTTGGCTGATACAGATGTTGGGCTTTTGACATGTATATCGTTTAACTTGTAGACTCCGTTTTGAAAAAAATACTCTGTTTAAAAATTAAATACTATAGCAAAAATAAAAAACCGCCAATTTCAAAGAAAAAGAACATGCACACGCCCCGCCGCCGCGCGGCTTCTCGCGAAAGGACGCGCTCCCCCGCGGTCACCGCTACAGCGTTTCGTGGGTCGTGGCCGCGTCCGCGGCGACTGCAGACGCGCTCCGTGGCCGAAGCCGCCGACGCCTCTCGCGGCGCTGTACGTAGGCCGGTCGGGCTTTGCACGGGCCTTGGCCTCGGCCCGCCCGTCGGTTCGGCCCAATAGCGCAACGGCCCACTCGGTCTTGTTACCCAGACGCGCGAAGGGTAGTAGTACCCGACTCGCCGCCGCTCGTCCAGATACCGCTCGCCAACCGACGGCAAGTTTCGTGCCGGCGCCGCTCCAGGCGGCATCAGAAGCCACTCCGTGGCTCCGCCTCCTCGCAGCGGCGGCAGCCTCAGGGTGTCCATCCCCTGCGCCGGATGTGCACTGTAGTGAGTAGTTTGTTCCCCTGGTTGCTTCCAGGTGTTTGTGCTACTGCTATTGCGTAATCTTTGTTAGTTTTACGCTAGGCTGATGTGATACTATGAAAATTGTCGAAAGTAGTGGTAGATTATGGTATCACGGTGATACGGGCGCTGCGGAGGATTACTCTGTCGTCGGTTCATGTTCTTGTGCGACTGTGCGTAGTTTTTGCAATCGATTCTCAAATATAACTTTCACTATGGTTTAATTCGGGCGCAATTATGGGCAAGCTTTATTATGCTAATTGGTAGCCCCGCACTATCCTCGTTTCCAGGTTCGGCGATTGATGGTGATGATACGGTGTGAAGATGCTTGCCCGTTGGTTTCTTGTAATCAAATGGTCGAACAAAAGGTTTCATGCTATGTGCTGTAAATCTTCCTTTCCTATGCTGGACATTTCCTGTCCTGTGCATGCTAGTTATCTAATTTGTGTATTTTTGTGTGGTGGATCATAAACTGCAATTTAAGCTATTGATGGTGTTGTTTGTGTACGGTAGAGTAAAGCATTGCAGCGAAATCTAATAAAAGGAAAATAAACACCACTTTGGGCTATAGGCTATAGCAACTGTGTGTTGAGCAAATTTGCAAGGTAAGTAGAAATATCACAGGAGACCGGAGAGCAGGTATACAGATAGGCACTCCTCATTTCTTGGAACTGTACAGTAGTGGAGAGAACTCATCAAATACTTGTAGGAACCGGTTACAGGTATCCATACGTAAGAATCTTAATCTTGACGAGTGTATGTGTATATGTTAGTCTTTTAGCTTACATAGTTAAAATGTAATGAAATAAATTCCTGACTACACTTGCAGATGACATAAACAGAATTTATAGTTTTATACCTTGTCGTATAAACTTGAGTTATGTCCAATGCCTGATTTCCTGTTCCTTGCTTTACAGTTCTTGAAATATAAGGGCTTGCTTGAAATATGGCATCTCCTGGTGAAATGATAGGAAGCAATATGTTACGTCTTCAGTTCTTTCCTAGTAATATGGTATGCACTCAGTTGAAGTATCACCTACTTATGCTTCTCTTTTCTGTAATTAATCATTATCATGTGTGTCTATGTGTGCTCTGCTTAGGGAAAACAAAGACCTTGTTTCATACCTGCAGGAAATCCTTGCTTGAGAAGGTTGCGAATGGTTCAACACTGCTTGGACTTACGGCATCCTTGTAGGTTACCTAATCAAAGAGTTAATGTTCCAAATATCCGACCAATGCCTGCCCCCAGTGCTGCAGTTTCCAGGGGAGCTAGTGGTCCATTGGTCGAGGAATCTGCTGATGAGGTAGAATTAAGTTCAAGGATTATTCACTTTTACCGTAAACCATTTCTTCAAGAGAGTGAGACTGAGAAGTTACTCAGGAAAGTGCAGGCAAAGGCTTCTTGTAATATTATTGACATAAAGACTGAACAATGCTTCAACGTTGAATTGGAGAATGCACTAACCGCTGAGTCTAGATGTTCTAGATTCAGCGAAAGGTTGGGCTGCGTCTATCAGGTTCAACCAGCCCCTCATACAGCAGTTCCTGGAGTTCTACAATAGGCCAGACACGTTCAACCTTGGAGTGTGCAATGGTTGTCAGCTCATGGCTCTTCTTGGTTGGGTGCCGGGACCAAATATTGGAGGTTCCCTCAGTGCAGGTGGAGACATATCCCACCCAAGGTTCATTCACAATGAATCTGGCCGTTTTGAGTGCCAGTTTACCAGTGTGGCCATAGGTGATTCTCCTGCTATAATGTTCAAAGGTATGGAAGGCTCTACTTTGGGCATTTGGAGTGCTCATGGTGAAGGGAGAGCCTTCTTCCCAGATGAAAATGTTTTATCTGGTGTTGTTAAGTCTAATCTGGCCCCTCTGCGATATTGCGATGATGCTAATAACGTCAGAGGTCTATCCCTTCAACCCCAACGGTTCTCTACCTGGAATTGTGGCCCTTTGCTCCCCTTATGGAAGGCACCTTGCTTTGATGCCACACCCAGAGCGTTCCTTCATGATGTGGCAATATCCATGGTATCCCAAGGAATGGCAGGTTGAGAAGAGTGGTCCCAGTCCTTGGTTGCGCATGTTCCAGAATGCACGAGAATGGTGTTCATAGGGCAGGTAAATCATACTCCTGAAACTGTCTCCTTGTTTTGGTTTCCATCTAGGTAGACATCTGGCCAGCCGTAAGCTATTAGGCACAACTTGTTGCTGTATATCTAAACCACTCATTTCTGTAAATGACGTTCTCAATCTTTGGGTGTGGGTGCTAGCGATGTACAATGTTCTTCTTCTCATGCAATACTGACATGAAGTCAAATTTTGCTTAGTATTCTTATCCGGAAACTTACAGGGACTAAATTGCTGGCCCGTACGAGTGCTTAGAAGCTTGGAGGGTGTTGGAGCATGTCACGCGTGTGAATTACTGTTTGTTCACACGTGTGAACAGTATCTGTATATTGTAGCAGCACGTATGGTAGGCTTAGATTAATTTGGATAAAGATAAAAATAGTTAGTTTCCTTATTATATGAGTTTTCTATCTTATTGATATGTTCTATTTATTATAGATGAATTTTCTTTGAGATGAAGATTGGTTTTTGAAGGTTAAGTTGAGCTATCCCTGTAAAAAGGCTAGTATATCTATTAAGCAATGAAACAATGAAGATGAATTAATCTAGTTTTTTCTCAAATTCTATCATCTCTGTCTATAGTCAAATCTCTCATCCTACCAATCCGACGTCGCCCGGCTTTTCTTTCGGCGGTGTTTACCCCGATGAACTAAGGTTTATCACATTTGGTATCAGAGCAATCGATCCCTTCTCACGACTTCTGCTACCATGGTTCCTGTTGCCAAGTCGTTGGCCACGATAAAAACTAATGCCAACAAGATGGCAAACATCAACAAGAAGATGGCGGACGTCTTTCTCAACATACATGCTATCTTAGAGAAGATGATTGCGAATCAGAAGAAGGTGCAACAAGAACTGCTATTCCCAACAACCGCCGCGGCGCCCCCAGAATATGTTGTGGCAGTCACGGTTCTGTCACGCCTGCCGCAACTGTGCAACGCCTTGCCACGACAGCCGTGTTGCTATCGAAGTCCACTGTGGCAACTATGTCGCTGCCGCGACCTGCTGTGGTACTACCAACGCCCGCTGTGACCGTGCCATGTCCTATTATAGTGTTGCTGAAAGCCGCCATAACCCTGTCGAAGCCTGTCATGGTAACTGCATCATGGAAGCCTACTACAACGCTGCCGTGGTTGCCACCATGTCCGCCGTGACAATCGCAAATGTCATCAATGTTGCTGCACCTGTACATAGAGGCCATGATTTTCAAAGTCACCAGTAAACGTCACAGTATCTTGTTAACTTAGGATCTCCTAGTGCTGTAGCCATAGCCACCACCACAGCTTGAGGACGAGCTGTCGCCGAAGGGGTGAGTAGTTGTCACGCATGTTAATTATTCACGCGCGCAAATTACTGTTTACACGTGTGAACAATATCTTTATACTGTAGCAGCACGTATCGTAGGCTTAGATTGATTAGGATAGAGATAGGAATAGTTAATTTTCTTATTATATGAGTTTTCTATCTTATAGATATGTTTTATTTATTGGAGATAGGTTTCCTTCGAGATAAAGATTATTTCTTAAAGGTCAAGTTGAGTTATCCTTATAAAAGAGATAGCATGTATCTATTAAGCAATGAAGCAATAAAGATGAATTAATCTAGTCTCTTCCTCAAGTTCTATCATCCTAGTCTATAGTCAAATCTCTCATTCCACTAAACTGATACTGTCCAAATGTCCAGTCTTCTTCCCAACGGTGTTTTACTCCGATGAACTAAGGTTCATCACAGATCAGCTTTCTGCTATAGAGTTGATGTGGCTATCGATCATCTAAATACTACTATTCTATGTGGGAGCATCGTGAGGAACTCGACTGACTAAGCAGCTATCTGACTAATTTGGATACTGGATTTTTTCGCTTGCTCCCGTCAGTTCTTGCGTTGAGCCGGAAATTTGGACGGTGCACATATGAGCGCTGCTGTGAGTACAATTCTGTTTCATTAGCTGAACTGAGCATATATGCCTCTTGTGCTGCTATTCGCTTTATCCAATAATAATATCCCCCGGCAACAAAAATGTATCTTTGAGTTTTCTTTCTGACATGAACAGCCATTTTTCAATATTAAGACTCATGCTATACCAATGCACCACCTTGATCATTTGAGGCAGATGGTGGTGGTGCCATTTTCAAACATTAACACATGCTATACCCGTGCACGCATCTTGTTTTCAGTTTTCCGTTGCATTTGATATTTCGCTCCCAAATATCACATCTGTGCATTAATCCCAACCCATTGTACTTGACAAGTTAATGCATTGCTGTACATGCGAAACAATGAAGAACTGGCTGTATACATTTGAACAGTAAAAGAAAAGAATCAGATATCAACGTGCCATGAATCATCTGCACAATGCAGTGGTATGGACGGGATTATTGCACTTAACCAACACAAATAAACACACACTAGCATTGAGTTGCATACACCATAGGACCGTATTTGGCCTCACCACGGATCCATCAACCATTACAATTATTTTGTTTCTTCAGATCGTGTCACCCAGACCTCAAATTCAGGATCTGCTACTTCGCGACCCCAAAGTTTAAGCCTGTTGAGAAAAGGCGGGCAATCTGCCGTGCTCAACTCAACCATATTTTCTCGAGTGGGCTACTGTTCCTTGCCCTGCGCCAGTGGCTCGGCAATGCCCTTGGAGAGGCAGTACGCGATGGACTGTATGGTGATCATGGGGTTGACGCCGACGGCCGTGGGCAGCAGGCTGCCGTCGCAGACGTACAGCCCCTCGGCCTCCCAGCTCTCGCCGCTGCCGTCGACGCCGCCGTCCTTGGGGCTCGCACCCATCCGGCAGCTGCCCATCTGGTGCGCCGAGCACAAGAACGCCCACTTGTCCGTCCCTGGGTACAAGGACCCCGTCTCGACTGTCACCTCGTCCAGGAACGCCTCCAGGTCCTCGTCGCGCAGGCCCTTGCACCGTAGCCGGAGCCCGTCGCTGCGGTGCGTGCCCACCTCGGCCGCGCCGGCGGCCACCAGGATGCGCAGCGCGCGGCGCAGGCCGTTGCGGAGCTCCTCGGTGTCATCACGGCTAGGGGTGAAGCGCACGCGGCCCTCGCCGTCCACGAACCCCGCGCCGCGATCACGGACCAGCGCGAACGCGTGCGCCGTGCGCGCGTACCGGCGCATGCGCTCCTTCATGTCGCGGCCCGATTCCCACGGGACCAACGCGGCGAAGGCGCCTGGCCCTAGCGCCGGCGTCTCGATGATGGTTCGGTCGGTGACACGGTGCATGCTCGTGATTATGCCGCCCTCGTAGCACTTGCCGGTGAGTTGCGGCTCCTGCTTCGTGTCCGGAAAGTAGCCCCACGCCATGGACACCGGGTGGACGTGCAGATTCCGGCCGATGTGCCGGTTCTTGAGACCGCTGTTGCGCAGCAGCGGCGGCGTCATGAGCGCCCCGCACGCCGAGATGGACACCTTGGCCTCGATGCGCAGCTTCTTGGTGATGCCATTGCTCATGCACGTCGCCACAAGGCCAACGCACTTCTTGTTCCGGCCGTTCTTGCCGCTGCCTCTGGTGACGGTCTCGAGAATGAAACGCTCGGCCTTGCACCCGGTCAGGATGACCGCGCCGCGCGCAACGGCGTCGACAAGCCACGTCGTGTCGGTGCCGCGCTTGTCGCCGGTTGGGCAACCGAGGTTGCAGCTCCCACAGTAGTGGCCCTCAGACGAGTTGCGCGGCACGGCGTCGGCGCGCAGCCCGAGCGCCTCGCACCCACGGCGCACCACCTTGTTCTGGAACCCCTCCTCCCGGCACCCGTCGGTCACGGCGAGCCGGGCGCACACCGCGTCCATTGCCTGCACGTACCCCGGGCTCGCGAACACGGGGAGCCCGTGCTCGCGCGACCACTCCTGCATGACCTCCTCCGGTGTGCGGATGCTGGCCGACCAGTTCACCGCCGAACCGCCGCCGACCGTCGCTCCTGTGAATAAGATGGTCGTCACATTTGTCGTGCAGAAGATGCCTCCCTTCTCGTAGAGGCGCTCCGTGGTCGGGCCCTCCATGGAGCTGTAATCCTCGGCGGCGAAGTAGTCTCCCTTCTCAACAACGACGACCTTGAGCCCCGCGGACGCGAGCACCGCGGCGGCCACGCCGCCGCCGCAGCCCGAACCGACGATGACGGCGTCGCATTGCACCGTGTGGTGCGCGCCCGACGCGTCCGGCTTCACAGCGAGGCCCTTGTCCGCGAGTGACCTGAGCAGGGTGGTGTCGTTCAGTTCCCTGGTCTCCACGACGCCATTGTCCAGAGGCCGCTGCGACGGCGACCTTGTTGCTTCTGCTCGATCTTCCCGTTGCTCTTCCACGTCCGGCATGCTGTACCCTATCGCTTTCCAGCTTGGATTCTCCGAGTTTTCGTTCACCTTAACGTTGGAAACGGTGGTAAATATTTATGGAGTGTGTATAGGTATCATCCGGATATTTTCTTTCCAACAATTATCCAAATTTCGGACCGTTGGATTAGAGATCCAACGGTCTCTTTTTTTGGAGGGGGGAGAATTTTTTTTGGAGGAGGTGGGGAGAATTTGTGGCCCTTAGATCTCTAATCCAATGGTCACAAATCTGGATGATAGTTAGAAAGAAAACATCCGGATGAGGTTTATCAATACCCATATTTATGAGATCATTGATGAGATGTATAGTGATGGTTTTACTGTCTAAATGTTCATTGACTAATTTTTCGGGAGAAAGCAGTTTAAATTTTTTGACCGTTGAATGTAGATCGGATACTTGAGGCCTCCCCCTGGTTCCCCTATTTGCCAAGACTGATAAAATGAAATTGTTCTAGTAGGGTCAATCTATATATTTTTATCGGCATGGTAAACAATATACACATTTGACTATTCTTTTTGCTAACTACTATATGTTAGTGAATATTATATAATATAAAATGATATAGAAGTATTCTTGATGAAAAATCTATTAATATCATTTCTATTTGACAAGTATGTGTAGTAAAAACAAGTTTGGCTATCGATATCTTTTCTAATATTTTAGATTGAAAACATGAAAACAATACACACACTAATATAAAAAGCGCCAGTTTGGTTAAACCTTTTCCCACTCAACAAAGTTAATGCCCTCCCATCCTAACTGTTGGATCAACTAAATCCAATTACTACTATTGCAACTTGATCCTGCCATCTCTATATCTAAACCGTTGACTTAGATCATCCAACAATCGCTGTTGCAAGTTGGTCCTGCCGTCCACCTCCCCAACTCCAGTACTAACTGTGACCCTCACCCTAATCTCGCGCGTTCGTCTGCCCGGGCCGGAATGCCTCACGAAGCCTCCCTCAATCAGCCATTGCATCCGGCCGCATTCCTTCGCGCTGCCCCCATCCTTCCTCGATCCACTCCCGTCGCTCCTCCCCCTTCGCTCCCACTTCACTTCATGGTCAGCCGCTCCGCCCCACTCTGTCCAAGCACCGCCGCTCCTCCCCCTCCACTCCCATGCCGCCCACTGCTCCGCTGCTCCGCCCACTTCGCTCCCTACTCCGGACGGATTCTTTCGCACCGCCCCCATCCTCCCGTGCTCCACTCCATGGTCTGCCACTCTGCCCTACTCCGCCCCAACGCCGCCGCTCCTTCCCCCTCCGTTCCCGCGCCGCCCTCTGCTCCGCCGCTCTGCCCCCTCTGCTCCTTGCTCCGCTCCCACTCCGCCCCCTGATCCACCGCTCCACTGCACTTTGCACTCTAGCCCAACGCCCGTGCATAGTGCCCCCTACTCTAGTCTGACGATACCTGTCATGCAGAGCGCCGGCAACCCCACCCTCCAGCCCGACGCCCCATGCCCCCCGCTCTGCTAACACAAGGTCAGTGATTCTCAATTTAAGCTATGCAATGAATATGTGATTGTGAAATTCAGCTTGCTCTTACTGTTATTTTCTGAATATGAATATGTGTTCTTCGTCAGATGTTTGGATCAGTGGTATGGATTTAAGTTATTCTTTGAATTTGAGAAGCCTGTGAGATGTTCTCTAAATTTGAGTTAATTCTGAATATGTGTAATTCTAAAAACACATATTGGATCAGTGCCACAGAATGTGTAATTCTAAAAACACATATTGGATCAGTGCCACAGAATATATGTAATTCTAAAAACACATATTGGATCAGTGCCATAGAACTTCAAAAAACACACAGTGGCATAGCAGCTGTTTTGTAATGGTAAGTCTTCAATTCAAAATTACCATTTAGTTTTGTTGAAGTGTCTGTTGCATTTGGCTTCAATTCAAAATGATGAGTTTGTGGTGAAAAAACTACTTTTCCCAACATGTATAATGAACAATTACCAGAGCTGTGTTTTCAATTGCTTCTTGGTACTTGACCGTGTGGGATATTGACTAACAATGCACATACCAGCATGCCTATCCTGGGAAGTAGGTTTGTTTCACCTGAAACTGATCATAACGGATAATTGTGTCCTCTAATGACAATTTGCTACTTGTTAATCAATCCATGCTCACAGCCTATCATCAACAAGACAATAGCTGGCAGGAAAGATTTGAATATGCTCAAAACTATGCTGAACTAAAGATTTTCTCGACATCTTAATGTTGAATTGGTTTATTGACAAATAGTATGTGTCCCAAGTATGGTTCAGAACTGCCTTATCCGTTTACTTATGTGTTCCTTTAATATTGTTTGGAACTCAAATATTATTCATTGAATAGTTGTCAAAATATCATATTTGTACCTTATTACACACTTAGAGAGTACCCACTGGATTATTTGTTTTAACTGCTTGAGATGATCCAAGGAATCAAACATATTATTTTTAATTTGTCAAAAAATTGGTTGCTATTCTAATATGTCTGATACTCCTTCTAGGGATACATGCTTCTTCAATTGCAAATTCAAATGAATTACATACTCTGTCAAATTCAAATTCAATTGAGCGTAAGCGTCGACATAAGGTCCAACAATATGCTCAAATGTCTGCCCAACAAAAAGCTGAATACCTACTTAGAAAGCATGCTTACAAAAATGAAATAAGATATACGATAGGATGTCAAATGCCAATCGTTCCTCATGCCATACTTATGAGAGGACTCCATTTCAAGATGTTACAAATTGTCATATTACTTCTTGTGCTGTTACAAAAGGTGAAGCGTATACATAACGTCTCCTTGCAAAATTGTTTTGTGCTATTCTAATATTTCTATCACTCCGGAGAATATTATTGCTAAAAGCAATAGATACGAACTAGAGTATTTAACATTTCCAACAATTTGTTGTTGACATCTACATCAAGATCGAGTCAATGGGGCTAGATTTCTTTGCCAAGGAGGCAACACAAAGGCTCATACGTGCAGACTTGTATCAAGGTGTAGTTGATACCATTGCAAGTAGTGAGACGCGGGTGTCTATGGAGGTTAATGACAAGATCCCCTAATCTCATGCTGTTTGGACTGTACCGAGATCCCTCTAATCCATATGCGCCTTTCCATATGCAAATTATTTTCATAATCTATACAACCTCCTGGCTATAAGTAACATATGCGCTAAACAACATACGACATAGATCAACAAACAACTCCTCACATGCTCTGCTACTATTTCTTGCTTCAAGCTTTGTTCCACTGTTGTATGTTCATTTTCCTTCACACCTTACATATCAATTCGTTCATATTCATTACTATGTTACTTGAATTTCATATGTTCTTGCATCATAGATTTATACAATGTTGATCCGGACCATTAACGCTTTCTTCGAAGCCTTCAACAACCCGATGGGCTCAATCATTTGTACACTGTTCTTTTCATTTGTTTTATGTGCATCAATAATTATATGCAAACTATTATTTTCACATGTCAACTACACTTTTTCAAAAGAGACCACCGCTTTAATCATAAATCTGGGCCCTACAGACTACGAAATTGATTATCCACTAGGTGTTAGGGAGTTAGCACTAATGATTACGAGGTATGAAGCACTCCATTTACATGTGTAACATTAAATGAAATTTAAAATTTATTAAATGCCTAGCAACAAAAAAAAATGCATTTTGCTAAATTAGATATGTCAATTTGTATGCAGAAATCAAATTGGGTTCATACACGTTTACGAGGATGTTGCAGAGATATATACACAAGATCTGATTGCGTCTGAGCTTATATTTTGACCGCCACCACCCTTGAGGTGGATCATACCTCCAATAAGTGCAATAAATTTTTTTTATGTTTTTTAACAGTCTTCTGTAAATATCTAAACATACAATTACATATTAAATGTAACGAGACATACACACACACACATATTACGACGTTGTTGCATAACAGACAGTCTCACCACCACAAAGGACTCAAATATGATCATTGTAAACTATAGCGATTTTGGTGCGCTCAATGGTATATTTTGTTAGTTCTCTCATATTCCACCTCACAAATATAAAATTATCAGGTTAAAATTTATCTTTTTACATAACTGTTCTTTATGTAGATGTCATATATACGTTACAGTACGATCCAAACACTCATGATTACGTCAAGAATGCTTTATTTTTTAAGAGAGATGAGATCAAATCAAAGAAATCATCTAACAACAACAAAGATGTACAAATCTATACAACCAAAACTCATGTCCAAGAAGCTTTTCATGCTTATCCCACGATGTGTACTATGCGTAAAGTGCATCACAACCTTCAAATCAACCGCTAGTAAAGAGATCACGTAAGGGGAAAGAGCCAACGGTCAATTTCGCTGCATGTGTGGACGTCATTGAAGTTTCTTATCCCCTGAAAGGGAATGACGAAACTAGAATTATGATGCTTTTTTCTTTGCCTACAGTAATGATCCTATAGTTATGATAATAGAGTTGTCATAAAGAGAAATAAAAATAATATGTTGTTGGTTACTTCTTTTTTCTACGAAGATTACATCTATCAATTCTGTTGCAATGACTCTTGATTTAGTATGTGCTTAAGATGATTCATTTCTTGGAAATTCTGGAGTAAAATGAATTTTGATCTTCAATGCTTTTGACGTGGATTCCACATACAAGCTTACTAGTGTGTGTGTGTATAGGAAAATGATTCTATACCCCTGAGAATATGTACTTTCACTTCTCATATACTACTTAAATAATGTTGTTACACCTCTTTGTCTATTTGAGCATACTCTAATAATAATTATAAGATATTCTAAAATGAGTTTTATAAAAACTTTCATTAAAATCCACTTTTTATAACATAATTTATGTATATACTTCTTTTATGTATGAAAAAGGATATATAATAAAAATAAAGGGTTCCGATAAAAAACTTTCAACCAACTCGCATTGGAGTATCTTAGAATTAATATTTAAGTATACCAAAAATGATAAAAGGATTAAAAAAATATTAATTTAAGTAATATATTAGAAGTGAGAGTATGTACTCCTGGGATCAATTAGGCCTTTTTGCTTGGTGGGTCAATTAGGCAAAGATGGGGCCTCTCCACAACATATATATATATATATATATATATATATATATATATATATATATATATATATATATATATATATATATATGTGTGTGTGTGTGTGTGTGTGTGTGTGGGGACATATCTAGTGCTAAGGTGCTAATAGCGACGTGGAACGTTCGATCTAGATTGTGTGGCTCTGATAGAGGTGGGTGAGAACCTTATCACACTTGATGGGTTTTTATGAATAATGTAGGGGCTTTCTGCAAAAACATTTAAGTGGGATGGGTTCCCACTCTTCTTTATCCGAATTACACAATCTAGACCAGACGGTCCATATCGTCATTAGCACCTTAACACTGAAGTAGCTATTAATACTAGATATATTCCCACATATATATACACATACACATATATACATACATACGTACATACATGCATGCATGCATGCCTGCGTGTATGAAATCATTGTATGCATGCATGCATGCTTGTATGTAAATGATTTCATACTCTGGAAGTATATACTTCTACTTCTTATATATCACTTAAATGATGCTGTTATACATCTTTATCCTTTCAAGTATACTCTAATAATGATTATAAGATACTCCAAAGTGTTTTCCATAAAAAAATCATCTAAGTCCACTTTTTATATCATAATATATACATATACTCCTTT
The DNA here is from genome assembly GCA_036346575.1 of Dendrocalamus sinicus. Classification (NCBI taxonomy): domain Eukaryota; kingdom Viridiplantae; phylum Streptophyta; class Magnoliopsida; order Poales; family Poaceae; genus Dendrocalamus; species Dendrocalamus sinicus. The sequence continues at coordinate 16,365,610 of CM070670.1, forward strand.
TATATGTGGAAAAGAGTATATAACAAAAATAAAGGACTTCAATGATTTTTTTCAACTAAATCGCATTGGAGTATTTTAGAATTAATATTTTAACTGTACCGAAAGTGATAAAGAGGAATAACACGTTCGATTAAGTGATGTATTAGAAATGGGAGCATGTACTCCCGTATGGAAAAAGTTTCCTATATATATATATATATCAAAAAGATATGTCAAATATTATAACTTTATTATGTTTTATAAATATCTTGCAAGAGAAATTAATTACCAAAGTTGTGTTTTAGAGACCACTTTGATATGCAAAATGATATTATTTTGTGACTAGAGAGAGTATTTAAAAATCTAGACAGTATATTAGTTGGTTTTAAAGGTTCAGCTGCATGGACCCCAAGACGACTTGCATCTATCGATGGAAGGACCGAAGGAGTTCCAAGAAGACCAGTTAAGACCGTAATTTTTCTACATGTACTATGGATATATTCTTTTTTATTATAGCTTATATTTTTTAGTCATAGTACGAGCTATTATATAAACGAACCAAATATCGATAAACCGATAAGCCATTTCGAGACGACGACAAAAAACCATCTTATTTATTTATTCAAGAAAAATAATAAACCATAACCTGTAAAGAACTGAGCCTATCAATAGCCAAGTAGTATGGAACTTAGCCAAATTGATTGGTCCTATAGCCAAACTAGCCAAGTAGTGACTGGGTTGAATTTTCATTGTGTCCTTTCAGATCTTCCTAATGAATTGAGTCAGTATAGCAAAAGATTTAGTACTCGACAAATTGAATGCTGACACCGAAACAGTGGCTTGTCTTGCGATTACGGTACACTGTAGTATCTAATGGCCCAAACAGTGGACCGGCGTGCGATTGTCTACCATATGTCGTGTGTCATGTACGAATGCTCACGACAGTTTGAGGTTACTCTTCAGTGCTCAACCGTGCTGATAAATCAAGGTACTTACATGATTCGTTCGGTCAGGAGGGAGTCGTCCTTGAACACGTGCAGTGAAACCGTATAAATTTTGGTTAAAGATATTATCTAAAATACGGATGTATAAAAATAATATAGATAAATTTGTTATAAAAATAATTTCATCGTATTATACTTTTATAATTTTTTTTCAAATATATTGATAAAATTTAGTGGTCAAGATGGCTTCTTTGGGTTTTATTGACTTTAAAAAGTAAAACTAGACTTTCTTTTTACTGGAGGAGCAAATATTTACTAATTACAATAAACTTTTGCTAGTGTAGCTAAACAAATTCTTTGAACTAATTACTGCATTCAGAACGCGGCAAAATATAAGTGCTTTTGAGGAGCCACGGTACTATCAATTGGACCTTATGCCCAGTTTGGCAGAGCTCTAGCTCTAGAGCTGGTCATCTGTAACTCTAGGAAATTCTGGATCTAGAGTTGCAAGCATGTTAAGTGTATTTACATGACTCATTTTATTTATATTATATATTAAATAAAAATATTTAAATCACTTTAATTTAGTCAACAAACTACAGATCCAGCATAGATCTCGGAGCTAGAGCTGTGCCAAACGGGACCTTAGTTAATTCTGAGCTGTGCCTGACGTAAGCATGTTCAAGTTAGCCCCCGTTATTCTTCACTTTTCATTTTGGTTTTTGACTTCAGTCAAAAGTCAAAAATCAAACGTTTAAATATAATAGTTTTTTGAAGTGAATTTTTTAGTTTTTCAAACGGCTTTTCAAGCCTAAAATTATATACACCGTTCGCGCCATATCTTCATTGTCCGCTGCCGTTTTAAAAAATATAGATAAAAACTATTGACCATAACCAGAAGCCATCTGACTCTGAGTAGCGACGAATCAAGCAGGCATTGTATGATTGTGGCCCCGCTTCAAACGACTTTAGTTTCTGGCTTTTTTTTTGACTTTCGGCTTATTTAAACTAGAAATCATTTGGAATATGTCGGTTTCTAATTTCGGCTTATTTTGATCTTTTGGTTTTTTGATCTTTTCTTTTTTCTTTTTATTCTTTTATATTGTTTGTAACGGTATAATAATTTTTTATTTTTTTAAAAAACTAATAACTGTTATAATATAATTTTAACTATAATCTAAAAATCACAGTCATAAACTTATCGAAGCACCACAGGTATCTACCTAGGCTCGCTGGACGAACACGCGAGTGCTGAGCTTGTAGGTCCCTCTCGCCGAGCTACCCTATTAACTCCATTCTTGTGATTTCTGAGGCAGAGGTACTAGCCGTATATTTCTTCTCCTTTTTTCTTGTTCATTTTTTGGACAGGAGTAACTAGAACATGAGCTCGAGTTGCCCTAGACGGGGACCAGAAGCACAAGCTACTGTGAAGTGCCAATTTATTGCGGCCAACATGGGCATGTCAGGTGTGTCACCATGCTGCCAACCCAGGTCAGATCACGCACACAATCCTGGGCAAATTTAACGCACGTACATACATACCATCGTGTAGAAGGCGAAGTGGCAGACGATCTTGACGACGGCGACGGCGATCTTGAGCGGGAACAGCCACCGCGCCCGGTTCCACCGCCTGAGCGCCTCCTCCCGCCGCTCCACCGGCATGTCAGCGAACCGGTGGGCGTAGGGGAACTCGCCGGAGAGGCACAGCCGGCCGCACAGCGCCAGCGTGCCGGCCCTCGTGCTCAGCGCCCAGAGCACGACGCGCACCAGCGCCACCGCCTCCCACACGCACCGGGTGACCGTCAGCTCCGCGACCTACCGTGAAAAATTAAGCGCTTAAAATCGATTGCACGCGGTGTCTTAAAGCAGTTAAGCTGCAATTCAGAAATCATTAGCGATTGACAATACGTATGGTGCCATTCAGTTTTCTTTTCATAAGCGTACAGAAAAAAACCGAACAATTAATAGTCGTAGCTGTAGATGGCACCTGTAATAGGAAGGGAGATTGGAGCATTTGCCTCATGCATAAACATAGAATTTGATGATTTGTTCTATTTATCTTGTTGACATGTGTGTTTTAGATTCACATATCAATAAGATATTATAGGACAAATCATCAATTGCAATGAAAGGTATGGCAAAAGATCAATTATTCCTAATAGAAATGCTTTGCAAATGCATAAACATGACGTTTCGCATCACGCCAAATCCCGGAAAGCTAACTGATATTGACATGCTTTCAGTAAAGTCAGCAAAAAACGCCAAATCCCGGAAAGCTAACTGATATTGACATGCTTTCAGTAAAGTCAGCAAAAACAGAGACATACAGACAGACAGAAATTGTTGGCAGCTATCCAATAGCTGTAGTGACAAATCAACTAGATGGACTTTTCAGTGTATAGTTAACATATAGTTTACTTAATCAATCCTGGTGGATAATTTTATAATTAACTGTATCGTTGTTAATTCTTCGATAGTTTTCCATAACTTCATAACGAAAATGAAGAAGCTCAGTATACTTAATTTCAAACTAAACAGACATAAAACCTTCTAAAAAAACTAAACAAACATAAAAACTTCAGAGAAAATTCAAGACATGGAAAAAGTGAAAGAAAATCAAGAACAGCCTGACGCCACCTAACAACCAGTACACCATCCAATTGGAGGCAAGGACCACACGTAGGTACGAATCGTTATTGATCCGTCGTCCATGTGCTCACCTCGTCGGGGACGGTGGAGTCGGCGCCCGAGGCGCGGTAGAACCGCTCGAGGTCCTTGCCGCCGGGCGGGTCCCCTCGTCCGCCGTCGCCATCGCCGCCGAGGCCCTCCTCCGCAGGCGGCAGCGACGGGATGAGCGCGCCGCACATGGCCCGCAGCGCCTCCATCTCCGCGGGGTGCAGCCCGTGCGTGTACCTGTCCCGCCTCAGCCCCCGCAGCAGCGGGTGCCCCGGCCTCCTCCCCGTCGCCGCCGCCTCCCCCTCCCACGCCGCCATTACTGATGCTTGCAATACGCAAACGAGCGGTTCTTTTGGCTTTGTGCGACGACGTGCGAGTTGTGTGTTGGCGGGCGCGCGCATATATAGAACTTTGGCTTTGTGCATGCATTCATTTGCAGCGACGAGGAAAGCTAGCGAGCGTGTATTGACAGGGATGTTGTCTGATGCCCGTCTCGTTATTTAAGACTGCTCACCAACTATCCTGGAAGAAGCTAGAGGCCATGGATTCATGGGCCATGACGTGCTTGACATGCTACTAGCCTAGTGCTGCTCAGAAGCTATGGCCTATGGGGTAGTACTATCCAGCTAAGTTAGGCCTGCTCAGCTTTAGCTTCTAACTTATTTTTCACTGTTTATAAATTTTATCTTTTCTAAATTTTTGGGTTTTTTTAGTTTTTTGCTGGTTCTTTTTTCCCGTATTCGTTCGCGTTATCCGTAATGAGATAACATATTTTTTTCAATTTTTAAATTGTTTTAAATTTAATTACGCTAAATAGTCACCTTCAGCTACAGTAAAATATCAACCGGTACAGTGCAATTTCAGCCATAATCCACAGCTTTTCAGCCCAATCGAGCAGGACTCACTCATTTGAGTTTCAGTTTTTGATTTTTAATTTTTTAATACCCTTTTCTTCTTCTGTTTTTTTGGTTTTGAAAGTTTTTTTTTCGCTTTTTCTGTTTTTTTCGTATTCCTTCGTATTGTTTGTGATAGGATAATCTATTTTTTATTTTTAAAATTTTTAAATTTAATTACGCTGGAAAAGCTATCAGCAGCTACAATATAAAAAACCTTAAATAGTAAAAAAAATATCAAAAACCACAAATTTAAGCCCAAATAAGCACACTTAATGTAAGGAGCCCGGTATTTCTATAAGAAACAATCTCTCTTCTTTTTTACTTGATGTTTTTGGTTTTTTTATGGTTTTCGATATGCGATTTTGACCGATACTTGTTGTAGCTTTATACTAATATATACTAATAAAACTATAATATCATGAGAGTATTTTTAACAACAAATTTAATATATAATTTTTATATCACTAATCTAGTTAGTTTTAAATCTACTACCAATCAAACTTTAAAAAATGTGATGACATGGATTTTAGCAAGTTAAGTAAAAAAGAATGAAGAGAGTAATTATAATGCTTCCTACGAGTGATTCCTACATTTGAGCCAACCGGTGGCTTCGGTGTCCAGACTCTAGTGATCTAAGGGTCACAATTTGTCTGGTGCCGCTCATTAGAGCTTCAGCTTCTAGTTTTTTAATTTTGTCTTTTTCTGTCTTTTTGACTTTTTTGTATTTTCTCTTTTTTCTTATTCCTTTGCATTATCTGTGATAATATAATCTTTTTTCTTTTTTTAAAAAATTTAATTATGCTGAAAAAGCTACCAGTAACTACCATACAAAAACACTATTGTGCAAAATAAGCCAGAAACTTAGGTTTAAAAGCCCCGATGAGCTGTGCCTACCTATGTGTTACATTGGTTAAGTATTTGTTGCTTTTCTGTAATTGGATCCGGTAACCTCTAGGTTGAAGACAACTATGATAACCACCCTTTCAGAAAAAAGTTCCACATCCCAAAGATGCCCAAAAATAGCTTTGTGGTGCCTAAGGGCTTATACAACAGGATGATATAAGCTGTCTATAAGAAGTGTCACCTAGATTTTTTGATGAGGTGGATGAAAGAGCAAGAAGAGAGAGAGAAGGAGGTTGTCTATAGATTTGCAGATTGTCGATACGCGTGAAAATAGGGTGCTATCAATGGCTTCCATGCCATTGTATAGGCACTTTCTATCTAGTGTGGCCAGCCACACCCGATTTCTTCTTGTTTCTTCTTTGCACGCACGATTTCTTCCTGTTGCCCTAATGCGTGCGAGACCTTCCCCTTGGCACGCGATCTCTTCTCCACGATCCACCCCTCCCCACGATTTCTTCTCCACGATGCCGGACCTGTGCATGAGAAGGAAAGGGGATCGAGCCCACTTCTCCATTATTAACTTTCTGTAGTGCTTCCCCTCCAAAATTGCTCGGTACCACGACACTCTCCTCGTCTAGTCCTAGGCCTCCCTAGCACCATTATTCATTGAAGAGTTGAAAGGGGAAGCTCCATGGGTGCAGTTCACCGTCAATGGGACGCAATATGACAAGGGTTACTACCTTGCCGATGGAATTTACCCAGAATGGGCCGTCTTTATGAAGACTATACCCCTCCCTCAGACAGAGAAGGATAAATTATTTGCATGGCATCAAGAAGGGGCAAGGAAAGATGTTGAGAGGGCATTTGGGGGTATTGCAACCTTGTTTTAACATCGTCCGACGTCCAACACGGTTATAAAAATGAGTTGTTGTCGGGAAAATCATGGAAACTTGCATTATTCTTCATAATATGATTGTTGAAGATGAACGAGAAATGGTTACCATTCTTTTGGATTTGAACGAGAGTTTGGGGACATCTTTTATTCTACCACTAAAAGTAAACGATGGCCTAACATTTGCTTCGTGGTGTTCTACAAAGGAATTCCTCTATCCGTGCTAGGCCAACACATACACAACTCAAGAGGGATTTAGTCGAGCATATTTGGCAAAATTTTGCGAATAAATAAAATAATTATGCCTAGTTTGAGTAACCTTATTATGTAAATTTTTTCTAAGAAAAGTACACAATTTGCATAAGTACTCATTCTTACAAATTCAATTCTGAATTAGAACACGTACATGCAATTCTCTCTTTGTCCAATGTGTATGGAATAATCACTTTCTTCTATGCTAATATTTTTTAGTGCAATACATCCATAATATTAATCACATAGGTGCATTTATGTTGTGGCAAAAAAAGCAACTCAATAGGCCACAAAAATACAATTTGTGTTGATCAAAATATTTTCAAGTGTCATGGGATTTATATAAACAACTTAGAGACAACCTATTGTAGAAGGTATCTTTATGTTGTCTATAGATGACATGGAAATGTACTGTAGACAACAGCTATCTATACTATTGTACATGCCCTAAGGGGGAATCTTTTTTATGGCTAGTACAACTCCACCTACCAAAATTTAATTAGAGAGAGTCAACAACAAGCTTGACGTTAGTAAATAAGGGTACACCAAAATTACAAGGTGATCAGTTAGTGTGAAAAGATGGGTTGCCTTCATTCTAATTGCAAGTTTAATTATTGTTGTTATTATGCTATGAAGCCTAGCAAAAAGTTATAGACTTTTCATTTCTAATTGAAAGTTTTTCCACTTCACCACACCTTAATGTTTTATATTATTTAATCCTTGTTAATTTATTTTTATTAATTACTCCATCTAAATTATTTTCAAATATAACCTTTTTAGCCACGCCAACACCCAATGGCCAAACAACACTGCCACGCTAGTCATCATGGCATGGCTGAGCCACCATTCTTTGGCATGGTAGTGTTGTTTGGTCACGCTAGAGACAATATTAAGCTATTATTGAATAGTATTAGGATGGGTTGTAAACAGTGTTAGGCTTGCTTAATAAGAGCTTCCCTGTTTGACCGACTAGGCCAACAGATGGCTCAGGTTGGCTTTGGCGGCCCAGAGAGCACGCGGCCCATCTCTCACTAGAATGAGCTAGAGCTTGCTCTCATGGCAACCAAGACAGAGGAAACAACATCAACGTCAAATTTGGTGATGGCTACGGTGGACGGTTGCGAGTGGTGGTGCGGTGACTATGGGAGACGAGCAACCCATTTTGGGCGCATGCATGGGCGGTGGCAGCCTGGAGATGGCTGGTGATGGCGGTGTGGTGCATGGCAACGACAAGCTAGGGATGGCGAGGCTTGGCGGGAAGCATGGGATAGCTTAGTGGTGTTGAGGAGATGCTAAGAACGCGGGTAATTGGATTAGAGTAGAGGCAACTACGAGGAGTCAGATTTGGCTCACTGGTGAAGAATTGGGCATCGACGATTGCAGCATGGCTTGCCCGGAGAGGAGGAAAGAAGGGCTGTGGTGGTTGCTAGGTGGTGTGAGAAGTGAGTAAGGGGTCACTGTCTTTATAGACAGTGAAGGAGGTGGTGCCAGGAGTGGTGCGGCAGTGCGCTTGGTGCGTGGATGATGGTGTGGATGATCAGGCGGGTTTAGCGTCGAAACAATGTTGTGGTGGTAGCTTAGGAGTAATCATTTCTCCCTAGAGTGGGCGAGTGAGGTGGCGGCGAAGAACAACACCATTGTGGCATGTCGAGTAGTTGGCGATAGTGCAAATCAATAGCAAGGATGGCGCATCACTGGTAGTGATTAATGCCGAAGTGAAGTGGTGGGCGAGGTGGCATTGGCGCTAGCATAGCTTGGCATGGGCGAAGGTGATGGCGGGTTGAGGCTGTGTGGGCACGTGCGACTAGCAGTGCGAAGTGAGGCAGCGACAATAGGGGAGAAGATAGGCTGCAAGAGTGCGCCTTCTCAAGGTGGAAAACACATTTCTAGAAAGGGAAAACAATTTTCTGATTGGAATTTCTAGATTTGGCAAAAAAACTTTCAAATTAAATTAAAATTTGCAAATTCAAGTTTTCAAAATTTTGGGTTGTTATAGAAACTAAAATGATTCATCAGATTAACTAATTTTAAATCAAGATTACGTGTTAGAATTTGCCTTTCTAGAAGAAACATTGGGTTGCCCAGATGTTTATACACTATTTTTGCTTTGATGAATACGGCTAGGCTATTTTCTGCTCTCTCAACTTAAGATGTTCATACTTCTAACAAATTCGGTACATGAAACAACCTGATTTATAAAAACAACTTGCATGATATTTCAAGGTAATCGGAAACAAATAAAGGAAATCCATAACTCTCTAGCATGATAAATGAATTGATGAATTCGCATGCACCACTTAATGTGTTTTTTTTAATTCATGAGTACAACAAGGATGCACTCATACACATATGACACCATACACACTCACACACCCACATGGGTTTGTCTAACGCACACACTAAGACAAGGTGAAGACCCTAGAGTCTCACGAAGCGTGGGTAGGTGCTTTGATCACTGAACACACCCACGTACGTGTGTATTCTGAGAGGGACTATTCGTATAAACAGTACCCACAGAGAGCTTTTTTATCATCCTTGAAATGCAATATAGACATCTATTGCACTAAGATCTAATGGCTGAGAACATCAGGTACCTTATGGTACTGTCCCATGCGTCACAGGCCAGAGGGCGGAGGTACCACGCTTCAAGGGTATAATGGTAAATTTGTATATAACGGTTAGACCGAGCTCAATAGCCTCGATGTCTCCGCACATTCGCATGTCCTCTGCACTACCTCCCTAGATCCGACGACCCCACTGCCCCCTCTGCATCTCCTCCGCGCCACAAACAACGGAGGGATGCGCACAGCTGTCTCCTTTCCTTGTGTCCCATCCCCTCATCCCCACTGCGGGCATGGGCTACGGGTTGGTGCCCTTGAGGTCCCGTGGCTCATGATAGCAATGAGAAGATGGATCCTAGTGTTGAGGTCGATGATGTCCATGGACGGCCTTTAGGTCAACGACACAAAGAGGTGAGGCCACGACTGCACATCACCTTCCCTCTTCATTTCTTTGTTTTTTTTTGTTTTTTGCACATCACCTTCCCTCTTCATTTCTTTGTTCTTTTTATTTTTCCCATTTTATTTTAGATTTGCGTATGCTCCAATCTCCTCATCCAACATTTTCCTCTAGCCCTTCACATGTCCACATGGACTATTTTTGCAAACTAGGAACAGAGATGATGCCCCCTCTTTGGGAAGAGATGTCTGATCGACTGCTAAAGTATGATGTCTAATAGAAAATACCTTACTGAATCGATATGAACATGGGTACACTGCACGACTCATACCCCATTCTGATGAAAATACCATGGATATAAGGCATGCACTGTGCTTTTGGTTTCATTTAATACATGGATACGTGATTACTATGTTCAATTTCATAAGTTTTTTCATTTTGTATTTGTGATGTAATGGTGATAGTATTATCATCAAATTGCTATCGACTTCCTTTATTTGGGGTGTGCAGTGGTGACTGCATTTGGCTTGTGTGATCCTAGGATCCTTACAGTCGCACAGAACCACATTATGGAAGCTAAATATGATGATTATTCTGCCATGAATGCCAGCACCACTACCTTTTGTCGCTCTCCTGTTCTTGTTGTGAGTTTCGTATAGGACATATATATTTATATAAATTGAACATGTAACAGAAGGGCTTGTTTACTTATTTCCTTTTTTGATTTCAGCTAATGGCTCTCTTATTATTGTCATTATAACTTTGTATTGCCACTTCATTAATGCATCATAAAATTGACAAAATGGTTGGTTTCTCAATTTCTGCCTGCACCCCGAGCCAGAATTATAGATTGAATGCCATAATAAGTATTGATGCTATACGAGAATAATTTTCCAAATGTTGAGGCTTCGAGTAGGATGAGCATACATGTGCAATTGCCAGAATGTGCTATAAGAATTTACTCATTTACAGCTGGTTTATTGTGCCTATATGGCTGACTTCAGTTAGTTTTTGCAACCATTGTTTGCAAGCTACTAATCTTTTGTGGTGCTTGTGGTAACTAACAGGGTCCTCTTCTTGTCAGCAACATCGATGGAAGATACATGATGTCCTTTTCAAGATCCTCTTTCCAGTAACCATGTTGAAGAGGTTTAATGACCTCCATCCAGTGTTGCCCAAACTACTTGATGGGTAATATGTTGTGGACTTATGTGAGACCTTGCTTTTCAGCGTGCTGTTAATTTGTATGTGTATAGCCTCACTCCTAGGCTTGGGGGAACCAAATGGTTACCTTTGTAGCTGTTGTCACTCTTCCTCAGGCTGTCAGGTGTTGTTGAGATTACCTATTGGTAGAACTTACAAAAAAAAATGCATTTGAAAATTAGGGGTAACTTTGCAACCAGTAATGTTTATCCAATGCTTCAATGTAGTATCTATTAGAACTTTGCAAATCATTTTATAAGTAAATCTATGTTGTACTTGCACCGGCTATTGGCATAGAATTATCTCTGTATATACACTTTGGTATGATTTTCCCTTTGCCTTGTACTAGTATTATGCATTAGTTTGAGTGATTTATGTTGCGAAAAAAACTGAAAGCTTTTGGACAGACAGTGCAATTGATCGACGTGCATTGAAATTTTGTTATTGAAATTAGTGAACCAAGGGAGTGGAGTACAACAACTACCAGTGTATTATGTGTTACGAGTGGAGTGAGTGATATAATGGTTTGGGCCTTGCAACGTATAGTGTGTTCTTCTCACAGAGCCATGACACCCTGACAATTAGCAATATCACATTAGAGGAGACTAACTACTTGTTTGTCCATTTCAAGAACAAGGCTGTAGTAGTAACATAACACCTTTTAGTGGCATGCCTGACCATCCAATATATCGCCCAATGCCCAGCATAACGCAATAGCAATATACAACATTATCACTCTAGTGCTAACCACTTACTAGAAATACCTTGGACTTAAATAGCACTATGCTGTGAAAATAAACACACGAGTCAGCTAAACAACAATGAGAGGCTCAACTCTACATGACATTATACCCAATAAAAGAAAGCATTCCCACAAACAAAAAATAAAATAAAGCATTTCTGAGTACAAGCTCTTATACATATACACCGACTCCTCTAAATTAATCATTAGCAAACGGACATCAATGTGGTGATCGAAATGATTCTAATAACCTAAGAGGGGTTCCTTCACCATCCTCATCTGTTTGCTTGGAGAGTCAACATGATGACGACATGCAAATAGCGTTGCAAAAATCGGCCCTAGGCGGTGACTAGGCGCTGCCTAGGCATTCGGCGGAGGGCTACCACCTCGATTTCATCCAAGGTGGCGGTCTAGGTGGGAGGCGAGCGCCGAGGCAGGAGATAAGGACCGGAGGATTCGGTGCCCGACACCCCCACCACAATCTGGATTCATCGCGACACGCTAGGGTTCACCCTCCCCCACCATTGATTCGACCTCGCCGCTGCTTAATTGAGCTCACCTCCCCATCTCTGTCACTAAATATACGCCGCTGAGTCAAGGTACGCCACTTCCCTCCCCTCTTTTCTCCTATGTCGCCGCCTTCCCGCATCGCCGCCTTCCCCTCACTTCTTCCGCACCGCCGCCATCCACCTCCCCTCTTCTTCCTTGCCATAGTCCTCTCATGCCGTCGCCTTCCCCTCTCCCCTGCTACCTCCCTCCCTCCTCAACTCTGGCCACCCTGCTAGAGAGATCTCGGCACAGATTACCTCGATGGCGATAGGGCTTGAAGCAATGCAGAGGACCTCGGCGAGTTCTGCGATGGCGGAGCTCAAAGCTCTGTGCGGATGACCTCAACAAGCTCAACGGCGGGGCTCAACGCTCAGTGCGATGTAGACAACCTTGATGATAGTAGGGCACAAAGCTGTGTGGCATGACACTGATGACCTCGGCGGCGGTGGTGCTCAAAATCATGGTGGCAACCAAGCGACAGATGGATTTGACAATTTGCTCGGGAGGGGTGAAGAGGGGAGGAAGGCTGAAGAAAGGAGATGAGGACAGCTGACGACAACTCTTGGCTGGCTAAGGAGTTGGTGAAGAGGGGATTTGGCGATTTTGGCTATGACAACATCCCCTCAAGCAGTAAATTTATGAATGACATGTTGCATGGTGCTAATTAAACCATAGAAGCACACTTTTACATATATAATTTGCTTATTTGCATATGAGTTCTAACTTTTTTAAAATATATTGATATGTAGCATATGATTTTGATTTGTCATTTTGTCAAGACTTAAGATCAAGATGTCATCTGTTGCTTCCGGAGGTGTGGCAAGTTCAACCATCCTTAAAAGAAATTTCGAAGATATAGGATGGGAATTTGTGTATTTAGATTTCACTTGTGTCAAAAGATAATTCACGGAGGGGTGTATAGACTCAAACAACATATTGGTCATATTCATGGGAATGTTGCGAAATGTCTGAAGTCTACACAAGAAGACTAAGCAAAATGTAGGAAATCTATATAGGATGCACAAGCATTGAAGAAGGCAAAGAAAGCACAAGAGGAAGAGATTAGAAATGAGGTGGTAATTGAAAAAGAAGATGACCCTAATGAAGATGGAGACCTTGAAGTTGTCGGAGACTCAGCACATCGTAGATTATGGCCAACAGATAATTTTGTTTGCTCTATTGATCCTTCATTGCTTTGATGGGTCAGCAACAAAAATATTAAAAATGAACTTTGGAAAGAAAGGACTCATATGGTGAAACAATATATTGTGAGATGGCTTTTTCCTCATGGCATAATTTATTTGCAACTTTTATTCTCTCGTGATTGATGTCCTTTTGTGTAACTATTGTTGCTAGTCTCATATTGATATTATATGTTTTTATGTTTAGGTGTACCTTTCAATGCTATCAATAATGATGAGTTTAAACAAATGTGTGAGGCTATTAGTCACTTTGGACTTGGGTTTGTAGCCTTGTAGGTCCTTCTTCTTATGAATGTTGGGAGAAGTTGTTGAAGGAGGAGGTGGAAAGAACTACGGATTTATTGAAGACACATGAAGAAGAGAGAGCTTTGGCCTGGTGCTCTATCATGACTGATGCTTAGACCGATCAAAGGAGGAGCATTATGAATGTGTGTGTGGATTGCTGATTGGGGACAAGTTTCATACTATCAAAGGAAGCGTCGAATTATGCACACACAAGTGAGTACATCTTAGAGTGCATAGATACTTGCATTGAATAAGTAGTGTTGTGGTTACAGACCAAGCAGAGAGAGAGAGTATGGTAGTGGAGAGTTAGGTGAGCAATGGCTAAGGGTTTCTCCCCATGGCCTGTGTTGTATATATATATATCCATATGGGGAGTGCTTTTACAATTATACCCTTATATCCGAGTACTCCCCTCAGGGGTACCTATGTCATTACACATGTCCCATTTTGGGCCTTACATTCCTCTACCAGGCCTGCTGGGCTTAGGTGGGGGCCACCCTACAACAAGTAGGTTTAACAAATGTTGTGCAAGTAGTCATAGACAATGTTTCCAACAACATGGGAGCAAAGGCATTATTGAAGGATAAGCGACCAAATATCTTTTGGAGCTCATGTGCAACTCATACCATTAACTTGATGCTAGAAGCAATTGTCAAGAATATGCCAAAGTATAAGAAGACAATCGATCAAGCAAAGGCATTCACCATATTTGTTTATGCACATCATAGGACATTGGTTTTGATGAGGAAGCACACAAAGAGGAGAGATATAATAAGGCTGGGGTGACTAGATTTGCATCGGTTTTTCTTACTTTGCAAAATTTGATTGAGAAGAAGGATGCACTAAGGTCGATGGCACTTAGTTCAGAATGGGAGGATAGCATTCACACTAAAACACAAAAAGACAAGACGACAACTAGTACACTAATGAGTAGGGCCTGTTGGAATAGTGTCTCTACTTGTTTGAAGGTATAGCCAAGCATCATATCCTTGTGAATATATGATGTCCTTTTATGTCATCCTTACATTGTTTGTTATAATGTTATTTCATAATCTTGTAATTGTATATTGCATTGATTGAAGATTTTTGAATCATTGGTGAAAGTTCTTCGCATGGTAGATGGGGATGGTCCATCTTTGGTATTTATTTATAGAGAAATACTACAAGCAAAGAAACAAATCAAGGAGGTCTTGAACAATTTGGACAGCAACTATAATTTAATCATGGATGCAATTGATGAAAAGATGGTGGGGAGGTTTGATTCTCCATTGCATTTGACGGCGTACCTTTTGAATCTACATTATGGTTACAACGATAAAACTATCTTGCAAGATACAAATCTCATGGATGCGTTATTTGAATGTGTTGAAACATTTTATCATGTAATGATGAAATGCAAGCTCAAGTGTTTAATGAGGACTAGCACAAGTTTAAAGATCAAGAGGCGGTCTTTCGGAAACCTACCACCAAACTTGGATATCAAAAAAGCAATTTTAATCCCAATAAACTTGTGCTCATAATCATGATTTCAACTCAATGCATGCTTATTTGACTATTTGTCTTGTACTAATATCCTTCTACTTTTCGTAATGTCTAGCAACCTGGTGCTCTACTTTTAGATATCAAGTTTGTACATTGCAAGGAATGGCTATAATAATTCTCTCCTTGACCTCAAGTTCATCAGATGTGAAAGAAATTAGAGTACTTTTGATATGGTAAGTCTTAACTCTCAAGTATGAAGTATGAACTATCTCATTCTCTCAATATGTCAATTGTCAAGTTGTCAACTATGTAACTATACTCCACTTTGCAATTCATAGATACATTCAAAGAGAAGAAATAGGCTAGATGCAAAATGTCTCAACAATCTAGTATATGTTCAATTTAATGAAAGATTGTTGAGCAAAAAAGCGGAAAGCAATATGAAGAACATCGACGTCATTCTTGCTTTGGATGCTACGCAAGCTTAAGGGTAGATAATTGAAGGTGGTGATGATGATCAAGAGGTTGAGGCCGGTACGGGGCTTACATGCAAGCTCATTGATAAAACATCTGGGGCTAGTGAAGCTATGCAACCTCGCAGGAGCATAAGAGTGAGAAATCTCTATGAAGATGATTTCTCGTCCAATTTTGAAGAGGATGTCAACGAGGGGAGGACGACATTGAGTTCGAGTCCGGCCAAGATGAAGTGGTGGTTACTAAGAATTATGAGGAGGACAAAGACATTAACTCATGATTGACAGATTGAGTCATCTTATCAATTCCTCATAAACTCTATTAGTATTTTTCTTGCTTTTAAGAGTTTAAGACTATGTCTATGTCTATCAGTTATTCAATCTGTGTGGTTCTATGCCTTATTGTGTGAGAGTGAGACTATATGAAGTTGGCACTATCATGTTATGATATTTTCTATATTAAGTCTTTGAAAAGTGTGGCTGCACACACACAATATGCATGTTTACATGATTATTTGATTACATACATGTTTACATCAAGCTTTTACATGATTATTTGATTACATACATGTTTACATCAAGCTTTTGGAGGGGAGATAATATACATGACTACATCAAATTGCCCATGTCTTGCTTCTTCAGGTAATTAACCTTCTATCTTGCTCAATTTGATGTCTGATGTTTGCTCAATTCATCATATTATTCTTATTCTGGGCTTATCTGCACTGTAGCTAAGCCGGCCGCCTGGACGCCGCCTAGTCACTACCTAGTCCACCTAGGCACTAGGCCCTGGGCCACCGTTGACCTAGCGCCTAGCGCTTTCGTGAACCTTGCCTGTAAATCTAATATAGGGCCTCAAAATTCAAAATATAATCAATTCTCATATCCATGCACTATACATCTTCATGATTCACAAATGGAAAGTTGCAAACACTAGGTAGCAAACCATACAAGACAACCAAGTTGTTCATGGTAATATACCCACAGAAAGTGCACAATATTATTGACTTGCAAAATCTCATGGTACATCAGAACACTAGGATTCAGATGAATTCAATTAGTGTATATTCTTGAAATGTGACAATGAAGAGCACAACATGGCATGTGAATGAAAATGTTTTCAACGACAGGTCTCACTAGTACAAAGCTGTAGTCAACACTCAATATTAAATCTGTAGTCAACACTCAATATTAAATCAAAGGTGGATACTTAACAATGATCCCAGCAAATGAAACATGAGGATCCAAGAGAAATACATCATATGGTTGAACCAATTTTAGCTTATCTTCTTTTTTCCTCCAAACATCAATGCTCTTCTAGATGGAAATAGCTGCTTTAGTGCATAATCCAGGTAACAGAGCGACATGAACATCGTTAGTTTTGTCACCACCAAAACATTTTTTTCTCCACTATTCTGCTGCAACAATAGATGATAACTCAAGCCAGAATAGGAGCTAATTGAAGCAAAGGCAGCTGATAATGATAAAGGCAAATCCCAATAGACCCCTTTTTATCAACAAATAATCCAGGCCAAGATGCGTCTACTGTAAGATTTTGATGAGGAAACTGCAAATAGTAAAGAAATGTTCAGTCATACAAGCATTCAGAATAGTAACAACTAGCATTATTTAAATAAATTAGTCATTCCCAAAAAAGAAAAAGATGAAATTTTTCATAAACCAGTCTCACCTTATTCATTACTAGATGTCCTAATCAACATACAGGAATAAAAATACAAAATGTATTTTTATTGAGAAATCACAGCGCAAGTAACAAAGACTACTCGCTCAATTTATACTCCTCTTTTAAACTTGTTAAGTGACTGGTCATATTAGCATACAAAAATTTACTCAGTTGTTCAATATCATTATCTCTACTCCTTAAAAAGAGGAGTTCAAGGTGATGGTGCATCCTACACTTCCTTCTTTTTCACTGTCTTTTTTGACTGTGCTCGCGCGGGCCCCACTTCAAAAGTTCCTCACCTACTGCCCCTCTTTCTCTCTCCCACCCCACTCTCTCTCGCGCGGTCTTGGACGCCGGGGGGTTCTCGCACGGACGGACGGCGCCAAAGCCGCCAGACTCAATCTGGGCGAGCTGGGCGAGGAGCCGCTCGAAGCCGGAGCCCATCAAGAAGTCGGACATGCTCTCGGGAGGGGCGGAGACCGGAGTTAGCACCGTCGTCGTAGAAGAGCTCAAAGCTACTCGTGGCGCCGGGATTTCATCGTCGCTAGGGAGGACGTGGAGCGCGAGCACGATGACGAGGTTGTACGACGAGCGGTCCCCGGCGGCGCGCACGCCGGCCGCGGGGGCGCGAGCTCGTTCCGTGGAGAGCGCGCGGGGGCTCCGCCCGGCGGCGGACGTAGGTGGAGACCACGGCGCGGCGCGGCGGCGCGGCCATCTCCTCGAGGAAGCCGCAGTCGCAGTCGGGGCAGACGAGTCGGCGAGAAGCGGCGAGGAGAGGTGTGGAGGCAGGAGAAGTGGCGCGCCGGCGGATCTGGTGGAAGAGCAAGAAGCGGCGAAGAGAGGCGGCGTTCGGATGGAGAAGGAGGAGGTGCAGTGGAGATGTGGTGGAGGAGAGGAAGAGCGGTGGGGAGATAAAGGCGCGCGGTGGAAGGAGAGCAGAGGGGCGGCCGAAGAAGGAGTCAGAGAGAAGTGGCGCGGAGGAGGATGCTGTGGTTGGCCGGTGGCGCACGGGTGGAGAAGAGAGGCTGGGCGCACGGGAGTAGGCGACGGAGGAAGGCGGAGGAGGAGGGGAATGGAGGCGGCCGAGATGCGCGGGTGCTGTGGGATGGCGCGACGGAGTAGCGGCAGCGAAGGAGAGCAAAGAAGGGAGGCGCGCGGGATCTAGAGCTGGTGGCGGAGAGTGCATGGTAGGGGCGGCGAAGTTTGGTGGCGCGCGATGGAGTGGTGATGGCGGAGAAGCAGTGGGGGCGCATCGGAAGGTGGAGACGGTTGGCCGCCGGCGAGTTTGGCCGACCCTCGCCGGCGCTGGAGAAGAGGAAGGGGGAGGAGAGAGAAATGGGGGGGCTCGGGTAGAAGCAAATGGCCGGCTCTAAACCGAATGCAGGCGGCGGCTAGGGTTTAGAAGGAGTTGGGGATTTGGAAATTGTTCGATTTAGTCCTCCCAATTTCCAGAATTTACAATAAAGTCCTTCCCTCATTTGATTTCTTCTGAATTAGACCTCCGGAGCTCCATTTTCAGCGCGGTTTGATCCTACGCATCCGTGACGACGCGTACATCTGTACAGAGCAGTCCCAAAATGCTGAATTTGTCATTTATGCGCCTCGTTCGTGCCTGCCTGTGGAAAAGCATAAAGAAAATGTAAAATGATCCAAATTGAGCAATTAATTATAGAAAAGTGTGTAAATGATGATAAATGATCCCAAAATGTGAAAAATAATGGGGTAAAATGATGGTAAATACATGTAAAAATGACGCATGTTAGCTATGGATTGTTTACTTGAATCACGGTTTTCATAATTAGATGGTTTTTAATTTTGCATTCAATGTATGCATGAAGAAGCTAGCTTGTGTGGTAATCAAAATAAAGGACAAGGGCTTGTAGCTATGCGCCTATGTCTTCATCTAGCAGTCTAATTGATATATATCCATCTCATGTGCCACTGCTTTCTGCAAGCCCGCTATTTGTGGAAGAGGACATCGGTCTGATTCTTCAATGTTGCATTAAGTTGGATCCACGATACTTACTGGTTTGACTGAGCCAAGTATTCAAATTAGAAATTACATTAGCTGTCTGTTTGTTTAATTTCCCATGATTCCATCTGAATCAATATCAAACCATGAAGCTTTTTTCCCATTTAGTTACATTACTTAAACAAGTCAAGTCATAGCAGTATTCAAAAATTGAACTTTTCTTTGTGACTAACTTGTGCGAGACCGAGCCGCACCGTCGCGTAGAGAAGAGCTCGGCCGCTCGTGGTGCCGGGATTTCATCGTCGCCGGGAGGACGTGGAGCGGCGAGCACGATGACGGGTTGTACGACGAGCGGTCCCCGAGGCGGCGCACGCGGTTGCGGCGGCGAGCTCGTTCCGTGGAGCGCGGGGCTCCGCCCGCGGCCGACGAGGTGGAGACCGCGGCGCGGCGCGGCGGCGCGCGGCGCGCCATCTCTCGAGGAGGCGCGGTCGCGATCGGGCGACGACCCGGCCTCCCCTTGTGGTGCGGCGCGCACGGCGCCACAACAGTAGCACCGTGGGACGGCGGCGAGGTCGCTCGCCGCCGTGGGGTGAGGAATCCATGACGACACCCCAAAAGCTAGCTAGCTTGGGCTTTGACCAAAAGATGGGGCCTTGGAACCTCATATGCAACCACATTCCATGAATTAAATGGCTTAAAATTGGCAATAACTTGAAGCTAATGTTCTGTATTTTACTAAAGCATCTAGGCTTTGTTTTATAGTCAAGTTATTCTGCATTATGGCAGTAAGACATGACCATGCAAATGCTCAGCATAAACAACTCAAATTAGGCAGTTGGCACGACGAAAGCATGTTCCGTTTAATCTGAATCACAACTGTGCATCTATACCAATTAACAAACACCGTAGCACAATACAAGGGTTATTTATGATGCTAACTTTGACCATGTGCTTACTTCAGTTGTGAGGAGTATATGAGAAATGTGTAAAGAGAGTTATAAATAGTCAATCCTGTGACTATTGCACATTAGTTTATAGCTACCTTGGAGGTTCTCAAGGCAGTTCCGTTGGACTAATTGCTAAAAATACAGTGAAGGTTGATATTCCAGTAGACAAATATCCAATAGTAAGTGTGATGTTTCTGTAATTGTGATCTGTAGTTGAATTATAAGTGTGTTGTTTCTCTAATTGAATCCTGAATATGTGATCTGTAATTATCTTGAATGTTGTAAAGTTGTACATGTCATTTATTGTATCACTTATTACTTATTTCGTGTAACGATGATAATGGAATTTGTGCTATGTAATTATCTTAAATGTTGTAAAGTTGTACATGCCAGTATAATTTATTTTCTTTGGGGATGAAATTATGTTTTGAACAACTATGTCCTTGCGACGAGGCTAAATTTGCCATTTGTATCATATTTTTTTTTGTCTTACACCTTTCATTTTAGGGAAAGGTGTTTTAGCAAGATGTCACAGCCATCAAGCCAAGATCTCAAAGGGAAAAAGGTACCTATATTGTAATTCTTGAAGTGCAAGTTTTCAAAATAAAACATGAGCTTGCATTCATATTGTCGTAGGGGTGGCCCCCACCTAAACCCAGCAGGCCTGGTAGGAAATTATAAGGCCCAGAATACGCCATGTGTAATGACATAATCGCCCCTGAAGGATAACGGATGTAAGGGTATAACTGTAAAAGCACTCCTCGTGTGTATATATATATATGAGAGTAAGCCATGGGGAGGGGCCAGGCCATTACACTTATCTTCATCACTCTTCACTACCATCTCTCTCTGTTTGGTCTGTAGCCACAACAGTTGGCGCCGTCCGTGGGGAGGACGAAGACAAGCCTGAAGATCGAAGGAAAAAGATGGCACCGGAAAAAGCTTCACCAGCGGCGGCGAAGGGAAAGAAGACGGCTGGGTCGGAGCCGCGCGCGAACACCAGGGTTTCGGCATCGGCCGCCGAAGGAGTTGGCGGCGGCGTACGCGCCGTGGTCGCGGGCATCGACGCTTGCACGGCAACGACCGACCCCGCCAGCGCCGCTACCGCCACCCTCGCCGGTAGCGCGGGTCAGACGGCCGGGGGTAGCCACAACGAACCATCCGGCGGATCTGCATATCGTGAGGCGATGGTCCCTGCACCGACCCGTCCGCCGGGCGTTCCGGCGGTCTCAACGACACCAGCGGTGGAAAGTGTCCTACTAGCAGCCCTCAACGCGTTCCAGCGGGAACTAGGGGGCCTTCGCGGAGCCATCCGAGATATACAAGAGGCTCGGAGCCAGCAGGTTGCGACAGTAATCACACCCGAGTCCACGCCAGAGAAGGCGGACAGCCGCGAAGCCCCCACGCCTAGCCGCGTCCCGCCGGGTGCGTAGATCCAGAATCCCCACTTTCGGCGGGGCTGCAGCAGGCGGCATGGCCCGAAGGCTTCAAGTTCCCTAGCATCATCGACCCGTACAGAGGCGACACGGATCCTCGCGAGTTCGTGCGCGTGTACGAAACCGCGATGGAGGCCGCGGGCGGAGACGACACCACGGCGAAGGACTCCCCTCGCACCGCACGGGGCGCTCTCTTGGTTTTTTACCATAGAGCCGGGCTCCATCTACGCGTGGGAGCAGCTTTGCGACCGCCTTCGCAGCAACTTCCAAGGACACCGTGTCGAGCGAATCGATGCGGACCAACTCTTCGTTGTGAAGCAAAGACCCTCGGAGACGCTCCGGGACTACTTCAAGCGCTTCACCAATATTCGAGGCCAGGTAAAAGATATTAATGAAACCACCGTCGTTAATGCAGCCATACAGGGCCTTCGCCCGGGCCCGATGGCCGAGTACAACGCGCGGAGGCCAATCAAGGCGATCGCCACGCTCTTCGACAAAATGGACGAGTACGCGCGGGCGGAGGAGGATGCGCGAAGACGCAGCGAGCACCGCCTCGGCCTCGCCATGAGGAGCGCCCGCGTGAAGTGGGGCGGGTGGCCTCTCCTCGGCCGGCCGCGGCCGAGAGCCCCGAGGAGGCCCTCCCGAGGCAAGCAAGGCCGGGTACAGAAGGCTCTTCAAGGAGCGAGCCTAAACCTCGGCGCGCGCGGCAGTCGCAGACGGCCCATCATGTCCTCGACACCGAGAGCGCCCGCCAAGGACCCGCCCCCGCCTCACGAAAGGGAGACAGGGGACCGGACGGCGGACTTGATTGCGGCGACCAACCCCACGCAGAACAAGAGCTCCTACACTATGGCAAGTGGTGCGAGGTACACGGCTACGGTGATCATTACACAAGGGCATGCACCGCCGTTATGGAGCTGCGGAGGGTGACGGCCGGGTCTCGAACTCGGCCTCCTCGGCCCCCCGTCAGAGCCCACATGGGACACCCAAGGGATAGCCCCATACGAGCCACCGCAATCGAGGGCGCGCAGCATCGCACCGTCAGCGTCATCACCGGAGGCTCCTCTTCAAAAGCCCCCGGGGAGCAGCCGCAGCTGTGGATGCCGCCCTGCAACATCACCTTCGACTTGAACGACGCCAGGGGCATGGAGTACCCTCACCAAGACCCTCTAGTCATCCAAGCCCACATAGCACGCTGTGACGTCAGGCGCGTCCTCGTCGACGGGGGAAGCTCCGCTAATATCTTGTTCGCAGAGGCCCTCGACCGCATGGCGATCCCACGAAGCCGGCTAGAGCAGCCAGGAGCTCCACTTCAAGGCTTCGGGGGCCAACCGTTGCAGGCCTTGGGGCACGTGTCCCTTCCTGTCACTTTCCGTCAGGAGGGCAACAAAGGTAACATCCGGACCGAGCAGGTCACCTTTGACGTCATAGATATCCCGCACCCCTACAACGCCATACTGGGGCGACCCGCCATCAACTCTTTCGAGGTGATCCCGCACCACGCGTTTTTGTGTGTAAAGCTCCCGGGCCCGGAGGGTGTTATCACCGTCTTCGCGATCAGACTGCCAGCGCGCCGGCGGCGGCCGTGTTCGCGATCGCCGGTGCATGCCCTCTCCCGCGCCGGATGGGGCCTCCGCCCGGTGGACGCCAAGCCTCGCCCGGCGGAGTTAAGAAGGTGCCGCTCGGGCGGAGGGGCGATTTGTGTCCATTGGCGAGGGCTCCCACCGGGTCGAACGGGATCCGCTCGAGTGCTTGAACAACGCCGACATCTTCGCATGGTCCCGGAGGACCTCAAGGCGTGGACCGAGCGTGTCGAGCATCGCTTGGTGGTCCGCCCGACGCCAAAGCCGTCAAGCAAAGGCTTGGCGTATGTCGATGGATCGGCAGCAGCGCCAGCAGATGTGGCGAAGCTTCTTCGCGCCGGGGTCATCCGCGAGGTCCACCATCCAGAGTGGCTCGCTAACCCGGTGCTAGTCAAAAAGGCCAGCGGGGCCTGGCGCATGTGCATCGACTTCACGGCACTCAACAAGGCGTGCCCGAAGGACAATTACCCCCGCCGCGATCGATCACCGGTCGACGCCATCGCTGGTCCGAACTCATGAGTTTCCTGGACGCCTATTCCGGCTACCACCAGGTATACATGGCCGAAGACGACGAGGAGAAGACCAGTTTCATCACACCACTTGGGACGTTCTGCTTTGTCAGAATGCCCTTCGGCTTGAAGAACGCAGGCGCTACCTTCACCCGCCTCGTCGCCATTGCCCTGGCCGCCCAGCTCGGGAGGAACGTCGAAGCCTATGTCGATGACGTGGTGGTCAAAACTCGGCAGCTTGCTCTGCACGGCCGGGACCTCCAGGAGACCTTCGATAACCTCGGAAGGCGGGCATCAAGCTCAACCCCGACAAATGTGTCTTCGGGGTGCAGGCGGGCAAACTCCTAGGTTTCCTCGATCCGGCGGGCATCCAGCAAACCCCGACAAAGTAGACGCCATCACGGTATGGAGCCGCCCAGACAACGAGGAGGTCCAGCGGTGGCAGCCGCATGGCGCATTAAGCCGCTTCCTATCCGGGCGGCGGAGCGGGCTGCCGTTTTCAAGACACTCGCGGTGCGATGGATTTCGTTGGGACGGAGGCGGCGCGAAGGCCTTCAACGAGCTCAGCGCAAGACTGGCAAGCCTCCCCACTGGTCGCCCGGCACTGTGGGCTCCTCCTCGCTCTATCGCCGCGTGAGCCACCGCGGTCGGCGTCCTCGTCTTAGAGGAAGGCGCCATGCGGCGACTGTCTACTTTGTCTCCGGCTCTCAAGGTGCCAAGACAAGATATACGGAGCTTGAGAAGCTCGCGTACGCGCTCGTCATGGCCTCCAGGAAGCTTCGGCATTATTTTCTGGCCCACCCGATCACAGTACCTTCCTCATTTCCCCTGGCAGAGATGCTACACAACAAGGAGTCCACAGGGCGCATCGGCAAATGGGCTGCCGAGCTCGCTCCCTTCTCCTTGACGTATGCTTCGCGAACGGCAATCAAATCCCAAGTCCTGGCGGATTTTCTCGTCGAATGGACCCCGTCGGCCCAACCCGTCCAGACGCACGATGATCCCGTCTGGACGCTTACAATCGACGGAGCTTACGGCGTCGCCGCGCGGCGTAGGGCGGTGATCGCCACGCCCGGGCGGCGTTGTTGTACTCGGCGCGCCTTGCCTTCCCGCCACCAACAACACGGTGAATACGAGGCATCGCTCTTTGGCTTGGCGAAGCTCAAGGCAATCGGCGCGAGCGGTGTTGGTCCGCACCGACTTCGCGCTTGGTGGCGGCCATGTGGACAAGTCATATCAAGCCAAGGACCCGAGTTGGCCAAGTACCTCGCGCGGTGAGGCGAGGAAAGGCACTTTTGGGTGTCATCGTCAAGGCCATCCCCGCGGAGAATGAGCAAGCCGACGCCCTCGCTAAGGCGGCCACCAAGACTGCCCCAGGGGCGTTCTACGAGATGTTAGCAAAGGCGGCCATCGCGCAGACAACCGGACGCGCACTCGTCCATCGCATTGATCGCCGGAGATTGGCGAGCCCATCTTCAATTTCTTGCAAGGCATCGCCGAGCGGAGGACTCGCCGAGCTGCGCGACGCTTGCAAAGACGCGCACGCCCTTCCAGTGTTGAAGGATACTCTACAAGAGAGGGTTTGCGCACCGCTCTCCGCGCCGCTCGACCGAGGGAAAGGAGCTCTTGGCGGAGATCCACGCGGCGTATGCGGATCCCACTGGCACCAAGGTCATTAGTCGGCAAGGCGTTGTGCAAGGCTTCATCGCCGATCGCCATCACCGACGCCAGACCTCGCAGCCGGTGCCAAGGTGCCGATGGATGGCGCGCATCATCCGCAGGCCCCCGACGAGCCTCAACCCCATTCGAAGGGAAGGGGACGGAGCGTGCGCGTCTACTTCGACTCGGCGCCAGCCTCCGCTGCCACCCGTTCGAAGGGTAGGGGATGGAGCGAGCACGACTACTTCGACTCGACACCGCTCTGCGCCACCCGCTCAAGGGTAGGGACGGAGCGCGCGTCTGCCGACCAGGCGCCGGCCCGCGCCACCCGCTCGAAGGGTAGGGGCGGAGCGAGCGCGTCTACTTCGATTAGGCGCCAGCTCCGCCGCCACCCGTTCGAAGGTAGGGACGCGCGCGCGCTGCTTCAACTCAGCGCCACCTCCGCTACCACCATCCTGGACTTCAGCTCCCACCGCGAGCTTGAGAAATTCACAGCCGCAGGGACGGAGGGCCAAAGGACTCGGCGATATGGCCCGGCCTGTGAAGCCCTTCACCATGAGAGGCTCTGTTGTAGGGGTGGCCCCCACCTAAACCAAAGAGCTGGTAGGAAATTATAAGGCCCGAATAGGCCATGTGTAATGACATAACCGCCCTGAAGGGATAAACAGATGTAAGGGTATAACTGTAAAAGCACTCCTCATGTGTATATATATATGAGAGTAAGCCATGGGGAGGGGCCAGGCCATTACACTTATCTTCATCACTCTCCACTACCATCTCTCTCTCTGTTTGGTCTCTAGCCACAACACATATTTTAATTGAATATTTCGAACAGTGCTCGATGAAAACTTGGCAAAGGGAATGAGATCTTACCCCCATTGTTATACCACGAACTCCAACAGGGCTCGTAATACACGAACCATCAGATGGTGTAAGCCCAAATTATGCTTCCTTAGATAAGGAAGTTTTGAACGAAGCATCTATGACTTTTCTTGCTCATAGTACTCTCACTTCAACTAACTTGCATGAACAAGGAGAGAGCTCAAAGGGTACCACCTTTAGCTACACATTATATATATGGGAAAACATGTTTTTAATATGCATCAATAAAATTTACTTTGGTTATATCTTAGGACGAAAGCGTTCTCGTGAGCAAGGGAAAGCAAGCATGGAATGCCCGGAGGGTGGCACCTCATCCATGGAAAATTCATCACTATGGCGCCAAACCCACAATATTTCAAATATGGATGATGGTAACCTTCTTTGCTTGATTTTAGCACTCATTTACAAAGAAAAATGCCATTCTGCTCATGTATTCACATCTAAAAGTGATCGTAGATCTAGATACAATTCTTGAAGAGGACATGGATGAGGAGTACTACATGTTCGCCGGTGGAGGTATTATTTTTATTATTGTCAATCATTGTTTAATCATGGATAGCCCAAGCTGGATGCTTATACTCTAACCCATTCAGACTTGGATGTGGGAGAAGACATAGATTCGAACGATGTAGAAGACGATCTCGCCCAACATGATCCCTATGAACATGTTTTGAGAACATACCAAATAGCACACATGTGCTAAAGACCGTGTGATTGCAACCATTGCGGTGCAAAGAAATTTCAATATGAGTCGAAGGGTTTTGTTGCGAAATGGGAAAATAAAATTGGCTACGCTGAACCTCCACCTGAACTTAAAAGGCTTTGGTCGAGTGCAGATCCGATGCAAGGCATTTTCGAGATAACATTAGATTTTTCAACGGCCACTTCTCCTTCACTACCTTAGGCGTTAGTCTTGATGAGAACTACACCAACATGAGATCGGGGTTTACACTTTCGGGCACATG
Organism: Dendrocalamus sinicus; assembly: GCA_036346575.1. Classification (NCBI taxonomy): domain Eukaryota; kingdom Viridiplantae; phylum Streptophyta; class Magnoliopsida; order Poales; family Poaceae; genus Dendrocalamus; species Dendrocalamus sinicus. Next base: position 16,392,623 of record CM070670.1, read on the forward strand.
GCCAGATTTACCATAATGTACATTCATTTGGCCAAAGCGACTCTGGTCCAAATCATTTGGAGCTCTATTTCTATGACGACGATCCCAACCTCAATCATCGATTCCGTCACTCACCTAACCTTGACCAAGCAGTCATGAGGAGTTTAGTCAATATCCTTCGGGGAAATCCCTACTCCGAGACATTCCGCAGCCTTGGCAAGGTTGAAAGTCTTGAGGAATATCGTGTCTCACTAAACATCGGTATAAGGATGGACCAACGAGTATATAATAGACCAATAACATCGGAGGTGGCTGCTGTGTGGGTCGAGGGTAATGAGCTACGTAGGGAATTTGATCGTAGCATTATCCTATATGGGAACAACAATGAAAAATACAATATCAAACCGTACTATGGTGCTACGACCCTCTATCATATCCACTCTTCTTCCCAAGAGGGGAGCTTGGTTGGCATCCACAGATCCCGAAGGATGGTGTGCCCATTGAAGATATAATTCGAGAACATGGTGATGATTATGGTTTTGAGGATCCAGGCTAGTTTTCTATTAACTTTCCATGACACATCCTTTTTGTTGTGCTTATTCGCGGCCTAATATTATGTGGCTTAATCTTGTGTTTAGATTTGAATAGTCGGTTGTGCGTCTCCGCCAGAGACTACTAATGTTATAAATTCCAAATGCGTCGTGGGATTTTCAATGCCATACTGTACGGCAAACGCCTATTCCAACAATATGCGGTTGACATGTACATCAAGGTTGAGAGTACTCAAATTAGTTTATTTGTGATATGTTTTATATGATCTAAATTTTTATTGTCTTTCACAAGTTTCTATTATATCACTAATTTTCATATGTTTCATACACAGGTGACTTATCGCTAATCTGCACTCATGGTAGAATAATTATATATTCTTGAGTATACGTTTCGTATTATTGACTTTCGAGGTACCTACTTTATATTTCTTTATTTTGCATTATTTGTCTCTAATTGTGTGTTTCTATATGAATTTGAAATTCTGTAAAAAGTAAAACACTATATTTATGTCAATTTAGTTTAGTCCGACAAAAGATTCAGCCTAGCCTCAATTTTATTCCTAGCTTCGCCACTGATCTATAGTGTTCTTGTTTGATAGACTAATTTTAAAGTATTTCCTTTGCTCCCTATCATTTTGCAATTAGACTTTTTAAATGTTACAATTATGTTTTAATCCGTAGCAACGCACGGACATCCAACTAGTTATTATAAACGAACGAGTTGACGATTGTACGTCCATTCTCCTCTAACCGCTCTATTCACTCAACTTCTCACCATTCTCCACTTTCCAACCGATCAAAACAACTCTTTTCTATAGCACAATTATCTATATATTCAATGAATTCTGTTGCAACGCACGAGCAGACGATTAGTCCTGGATCAATGTTAGGTGTTCAAATCTGAGCAGATATGAGAACTAAGGAATAACCTGGAACTATGAAGTACAAGGCATCAAATGTTCTTTGCTGGACCATCAGCGTGCGAACCCTAGCAGTCGGCGTTGTCCTCCAATCGACGCGAGCGAAGGGGAGCGCTGGAGCAAAAAGGGAATGGATGAAGTCGACTATGCACGCTCAGGATGAGGTTGACAAGAGACGATCCTACCCCTGTTAACTCAATATTAAGTCAACAGATGGAATTAACTGATATCTCTTTTTTAATAAAAAAAATACCGATACCCTTGATACCTTTCAAGATAATAAAAAAAATATCCACAAAGTACCCCGACAGCCATACCAACCGAGCACTGCTCGGTCCTCCACTTGATGTGTCTTTTACGACACAACCTTCAACAAACAGACGCGAGTCCTCCGACGTAACGAAGGGAAAGTCAAAGAGTGCAGTACGCCCAATGTAGACCTTCCATCTGTATCCTATGACTTTTCTCCACGGTTCCACCACCTAGTACTTCATTGGTCCAAACTCCCTATATTCGGTCTCAATTTTATCTTCCACTAAAATTGAAAGGAATTCAGCTGACTTTTGCCTAAGGAGATGCACGGACCAACTTTGCCCTGGCTGCTCACTACCGCGCGCGGCAAGCAAGCAAGGATAGGAGCAGATTCCACTCCTTTGGCTGCTCGGCTCGGCGCGTCGGTTTGATTTTTTTTCTTGGAATTTTTATCAAGTGAAAGTTCACCTCCAAAGTTTTTTGATATACCTTGTTGCTATCCACTTGGTTCAAGTGAAGAAAGACGTCTATGTCGACACCAGATCAAATTCCAAGGAATCCATAAATAACCCAGCCAATATTATTGTTACGAGGGGTGTGTGAGTGTCCGTCTTCCTTGTAATCGAAGAAGAAATGTGTTGTTGGTAGGAGCCTTTATCTAAGCAAGGTACGCGCTCAAGGTAATCATCATTAGTTTGTTCTCATGTACAAGGTTTGGTGCCTAGATGCTAAGGAAACTTGATTGGACTATTTGAAGGTCTCATCAAGTAGATTGATGTCTGTACAGAATTTACCTTGATCTTCTTCCGAGTTCTGCAGCAAAAATTATGGCTATCAGAATTCATGACTTCAGAAAGTCTTTCTTCAAGGGGGAGCTTTCTGCTGCAGAACCGATGTGGCTACGTCCTATGTATCTTTTGAATGCTTCTATGTGGGAGTATCGCAATGACTTCTTTCACTGAGGAGCTGATGGCTGAGTTTGCATTTCGCCGAATAACTAGGCATTGCGGGGCAGAATTCTAATACGTTTTTTTGCCATGGTTAACATGCCGTCGTCAGTGCAGCATGTACAGTTCCATCCACTGCTCCAGTTTAATTCCGGCTTAGACCCAGAAAGATACCGTCCGACCGGGCATACGTTGCAACCATCAGAGATCCAATCTGCAAGTATGTAGAGGACTGCAGTTAGCAGTACACGACTGTACGATTGATTGATCGAGTATTAAGGTGTTTGCTATCTATCGAATATGAGATCCATACTTATTGAGCGAATTCAGACAACAAAAAGACAAATCCCTTTACCTTCTCCAACTCCGGCGACGGCAAGCGACGACGGCGGTGGTGGGACAGAGGGCTGCGACGGGTTCACCGGACCCCCCGGTTGTAAGGGAGGGCGGGAGGCGGCGAACCGACGGTGGCGCCGCCAGCCGCGGGTTCGGGGGAGAGCGGTGGGCGGCGGTGACGCTGGGCGGCACGGCACAACGGCCGAGAGAATATTAGGGTGGACGGGGTCAGCGCAGCGGCGCGGTGAGGCGGTGGCGGGGCCGCCGGTCGCGGGTGGTGGTCGGCGGGGGCGGGGGCGGTGGTGGAGGCGTGCGGAGCTCACTGGGCGGGGTCGGAGCAGGAGGGGCACCAGGGATGAAGAAGATGCAAGGACAGGAGCAGGGGTTGAGGCTTGCCAAATAAGATGACCGTGGATGGGTGGCGGCAGCAGCGTGAACACGATGCTGCTCGACGACGAAGATACGATATGCGAAGAATGCGATGCAGATGGTTGGGGAATCGGCATGGTAGGGATAAGATTGGGTTGGAGTGTTCACTTTTTCATTATCGGTCTAATATTCAGCACATAGATGCGTCCAGCATGAAAGCTCACACATGTACGTCAATGCTTGTTATACAATGCAAAAAAACAACGAAAAACCCGGTGTATTGATACCTATTTCTTTTTATCTGTAGCTGATATGTTTTAGTTCTAATATAAACATACGTACAAATGACTCAAATACCAATAAATTAATAAGCAATTTTGAAAAATATGTTGCAATAAACCACTTAAAAAAGACTATAAATATCGTCTTGTTTATTTATTCGGAGGAAATTATAACCTAAAACAAAGCCTGCATCATCAATCATCTGCACAGTGGAGCAGTATAGACGAGATCAGTACACCTGATCAACTGACACATCTGCGCGGCGACTCGTGAACTAGTTGATGTCGCACACAAGTACGCACGGTCACGGCTAGTCTTTCTTGCTGTGCGCCAAGGACTTGGCGATGTCCTTGGCGACGCAGTAGGCGATAGACTGTATGGTGATCATGGGGTTGACGCCGACGGCGGTGGGGAGGAGGCTGCCGTCGCAAACGTAGAGGCCCTCGGCCTCCCAGCTCTCGCCGCTGCCTTCGACGGCGCCGTCCATGGGGCTGGAGCCCATCCGGCAGCTGCCCATCTGGTGCGCCGAGCAGAAGAGTGCCCACTTGTCCGTCGTCGAGTGCATGGGGCCCTTCTCGATGGTCACCTCGTCCAGGAACGCCTCCAGGTCCTCGTCGCGCACGCCCTTGCACCGCAGCTGGAGCCCGTCGCTGCGGTGCGTGCCCACTTCGGCCGCTCCGGCGGCCACCAGGATGCGCAGGGCGCGGCGCAGGCCGTTGCGGAGCTCCTGAGTGTCGTCGCCGCTCGGGGTGAAGCGCACGCGGCCCTCGCCGTCCACGAACCCCGCGCCGCGGTCGCGGACGAGGGCGAACGCGTGCGCGGTGCGCGCGTACCGGCGCATCCGCTCCTTCATGTCGCGGCCCGACTCCCACGGTACCATGGCGGCGAAGGCGCCTGGCCCCAGCGCCGGCGTCTCGATGATGGTGCGCTCCGTGACGCGGTGCATGCTCGTGATGATGCCGCCCTCGTAGCACTTGCCAGTGAGCTGCGGCTCCTGCTTGTTCTCCGGGAAGTAGCCCCACGCCATAGACACCGGGTGGAGGTGCAGGTTCCGGCCGATGTGCCGGTTCTTGAGCCCGCTGTTGCGCAGCAGCGGCGGCGTCATGAGCGCCCCGCACGCCGAGATGGACACCTTGGCCTCGATGCGCAGCTTCTTGGTGATGCCATTGCTCATGCACGTCGCCACCAGGCCGACGCACTTCTTGCTCCGGCCGTTCCTGCCTCGGTTTCCCGTGTTGCTCTCGAGTATGAAACGTTCGGCTTTGCACCCGGTCAGGATGACCGCGCCTCGCTTGACGGCGTCGACCAGCCACGTCGTGTCGGTGCCGCGCTTGTCGCCTGTGGGGCAACCGAAGTTGCAGCTTCCGCAAAAGTGGCCCTCCGACGAGTTGCGCGGCACGGCGTCGGTGCGCAGCCCGAGCGCCTCGCACCCGCGGCGCACCACCTTGTTCTGGAACCCTTCCTCCCGGCACTCGTCGGTCACCGCGAGCCGGGCGCACACCGCGTCCATGGCCTGCACGTAACCCGGGCTAGCGAACACCGGGAGTCCGTGCTCGCGCGACCACTCCTGCATGACCTCCCCCGGCGTGCGGATGCAGGCCGACCAGTTCACCGCCGAGCCGCCGCCGACCGTCGCGCCCGTGAATATCATCGTCGTCACATTGGACGTGCAGAAGATGCCGCCCCTCTCAAAGAGGCGTTCCATGGACGGGCCCTCGATAGAGCTGTAGTCCTCGTCGGTGAAGTAGTCGCCCTTCTCCACAACGACGACCTTGTACCCCGCGGACGCGAGCACCGCGGCGGCCACGCCCCCGCCGCAGCCGGACCCGACAATGACAGCATCGCATCGCACCGTGTGGTGAGCGTCCGACGCGCCCGGCTTCACGGCGAGGCCCTTGTCCTCGAGTGACCTGAGCAGAGTGGTGTCGCTCAGTGCCCTGGTCTCCACGACGCCATTGTCCAGTGGCCGCGACGGCGACGGCGCCGTTTCAGCTCGATTTTTCCGCCGCTCTTCCACGCTGTACCCTATTGCCTTCCAGTATGGATTCTCCGAGTTCTCATTCACCTGGACTTTGGAAAAACGGGTTCAAAGAATATTTTTTTTGCAGATACATGTTGATTCATCATTGGGATGTCAAGTGGTGATTCAGAGTTTGTGTTGCTGTACTATTTTCTTTAAGTGAACTGAGAGAGCTACTGCTCATTTTCTGATCTTTATTGCACAAGAACAGAAATACCAATTTGTTTGCCATGGAAATGAAAACAAGTTGAGGTTAGGAGTTTGGGCAGTAGAAGACAGAACATCACGGATGGATTGGGGTATGCTGATGGATGGTGATCTTGGCAATTCCATCACATCTTTTCTTCTTAAACAAAGAGTGACAAGACCACATCAGTGTGTTATTTATGTTAGATTGTCACTTGCTGCAGCACCACACAGGCCCTAAATATTCTTATGGTCACTTTTCACAGACTGAGCCAGCAGAATACTGCCTCTCAAGACCTGAATTTTTCATTGCGTACTATGGATGGCTAAGTAGACTGTTGAATTGATTGGTCCCGGAGCCAAGTTGCTCTCAGAAAAAGGAGTCATTTTCAGTTTTCGGTAATGAATTTAGTCGTCACAGAGAAAAGATAAAGTTCAGTATTTGACAAACTTAATGATGACAGTCGACAAGGAAATCATGTCATGTTCAAGAAACTGTCTTATGCAATGTCTAACTACCCAGACACTGACTGGACTGGCGATTTTCTAACCACCCAAAAGAGTGAGATGAATTACAAATGTTTAATCAATTCTGAGAAGAGTCTGCCCAGCTATGTTCTAGGCAAGATACACTCCCTATTTTCAGGCAACAGAATAGTTACTTTTTGCCAAAAACCCGGTGATTCCAGATAGAAGCATGAAACTAGTGTGAGACTGAATTCAGTTAGTAGTAGCAAATCAAACGAATTTCAAGTTTGCATCTAGGCTTGCAGTTGCAGGACGGGGGAGTGAATTCTGGTCACTTGAGGAGAAGTCAGAGCGTGCAGGTCCCTCTCACCGAGCTGTCCTATTAATTCCAAGCATCTAACCTCTGAATGTGCAGTAAGTGTGGCAATTTAGCACCAACTACTGAATGGACACTGGTAGCAAGTAGTAGTATTCCATTACTACTCCCAATCTCACCAGTGAAACTTGATGTTGTTTGGTACATTTTGCGTATCCTATAAATGTTCTTTGGCTTCCCATTTGCCAGTTTGCTGCTGATAATAAAAGCAAAAGGGCAGGGTGGGGACATGATCCTCTATGGTTGAGAAGAAATGCCACACTTACGCAGACAAAAACATGGTTCAGGTGTTTGATTTGATCCTTTGAAGCCTCAAGTTGCCAAAAGGGACCAGGAGCACAAGAAACTAGTCGGGAGGGCCAATTTATTGTGACCAGCATGGCATGTCAGTTTGTCAGACTCACCGATGCTAACACCAAGGAATCGTAAGCAAAGACGCAAGCTTAGCGTATGATCCAAGTGGAGTGGTCAAAATTTGGCGTACCATGGCGTAGAAGACATAGTGGCAAAGGATCTTGACGATGGCGAAGGCGATCCTGAGCGGGGAGAGCCACCGCACCCTGTTCCACCGCTGCAGCGCCGCCTCCCGCCGTCCCGCCGGCATGTCGGCAAACCGGCGGACGAAGGGGAACTCGCCGGTGAGGCACAGACTGCCGCACAGCAGCAGCGTGCCCACCCTCGTGCTCAGGATCCACAGCACCACCCACGCCAGCGCCACCGCTTCCCATATGCACCGCGTCACCATCAGCTCCGCCACCTATTTGTTTTCAAAAACAAAACAAAAACACACATTAACAAGGCGAATTAATCTAGTGATTAATTAAGTAAACACCAGAGACGAACAAGGCGATTAAACCAAGCAAATTAAGCTACTGTTAATTAAGCCATGAGTGAATTTAACGTCAGGAACCACGTCATGTTAATGGGGCATGCAGGGAGCGGTTTGATCGACGGGTCACCTCGTCGGGGATGGCGGAGTCGGCGGCGGAGGCGAGGTAGAAGCTCTCGAGGTCCTTGCTGCCGGGCGGGTCGCCGCGGCCGGCGCCGTCCTCCGCCGGCAGAGAGGGGATGAGCGCGCCGCACATGGCCCGCAGCGCCTCCATCTGCGCCGGGTGCATCCCGTGCGTGTACTTGTCCCGCCTCCACCCCCGCAGCAGCGGGTGCCCCTGCCCCGGCCTCCTCCCTGTCGCCGCCGCCGCCTTCTCCTTCTGCCCCTCCTCCCCCTGCACCGCCATTACCGCACCTCACAACAAGATAGTTGTATAGATACTGGCAATGGCGGAGTATACGGTTTTTGGCTTCGCGTGGCGACGTGCGACTTTGCGAGGTGAGGTGGTGTTGTCGGGGCGCGGGGCGCGTGTATATATAGAACTCTTGGAGGCAGGCATCGACGAGGAGGGAATTGAAGCGAGATTGGCAGGAGTAGATAGGGATGAGCATCTATGATCTATCTCAGACTGATTTTTTTCCCGATTTTTAGTCGGTTTATACTTATAATATCTACAGTAACTAACTTTAAACAATACGTATTTTAAAACGGAGTTAACAGGAAGATTATAGTAAAAAATATACTAAATTCAGTTGTATCGACTAAAATCACATGCGTTATTTTTCTGTTCGCACTATTTTTTATGAACAGCTAGAATTCAAATATTTAAAACATAAGTCTTAATCTCAAAAGAACTTATCCTTAATACGGCTCACCAACTGGCCCCGGGAGAGAAGGAAGAGCCTATGGAGTCGTGGACTCATATGGCCAGCCGTTGCATGAACTGGCACTAGTGTATGCTTAATTAGCGTTATAATTAATACTAATTATATTTAATTAGTATTAATTAGTGCTGCCATTATCTTAATTAAGAGCTAATCAACGACATTGGCTGTTGCCATATACGGGTTGCTCGGCAGGCGACCTGTTGAGCTCTTCTAGCTTTGTTGGTACCTGCTAAGTTTGATAGGTTCATGGAAAATGCTATATTTACAAAAATAGATATTCGAAGGTTAAATTTTTTTTAAAAAATTTACAGTGTTATTTATACAAACAGTTCATATGCTATTGCTAGCTAGCAGCCTACTCCTAGTTACTACTAGCTACTCCATTAGTGAGTTAAATATGGTTGCAAGTCATGAGCCTGGCTTTGCATTAGTAGTACTTCTTAGAAGTTACGGAATTATTACTTAGCTAATGGCTTAGAAGAGTACGTTATTAGTGAGTTAAATATGCTTGCAAGTCATGGGCTCCTATGACTCTGCATTATATAAGATATATAAGAAGAAAATATGCTTGCAAGTCATGGGCTCCTACGACTCTGCATTATATAAGAAAGGATAAAATATCTGACCTCTGAATGTGATGTCAGTGTCGTGTATAGTACGTGCAAGTACAGCTTCAGCTTGGGGTTTGGGGGATAGTTGCACAGTGCTGATTGAAAAGCAGGTGGCTCGTGGAGGATGTGAGGCCTACTTGTCATTGTGATGAGTTTGTGCCGTATGAAGTGTACTTGCTGGAAGAAGTCGGGACATATAGACAGGGGCCTAATTATACAGACGGGCTTTAGTAGTTAAAGAGATACTAGGTATATTATTTTAGGCTACATCTTATTAGTTTAATAAATATCAATTACTTAGAAAAATCAATAGTCGAAAGTTACTAAAAAGCAGAAAAGAATAGGAGCCGAGATGATGTCGTTTGAAGTTTGGACATTTGGTGGGGGAGTTCATATGTACTGGTTTTGCTCATGTAAAATATCTCATATTTATATTTCAATTCAATCTTAGTCCCCCCAGATAAAAGCAACAATGGAATAGATTCATATGTAATTGCACGCTTGTGGATTTGTAATTTGTTAAGGTTAGTTTCATGGAGGAATTGTGATGGTTGTACCAACCTATTAGATATGCATTACTAGCACGATCAAGTATCCGTCCTTTTTATCTAGAAGCAACGCTGCTATCCAAATAAATACCCCGTTGCTATCCTCTTGGTGAAGAAAAACGTTTGTTCCTTCTCAAGAGAATGCAGCCTTTTTGCGTGTTCTTAGAAAAAAAAACATGTTTATCTCTATTCAATTCGTACAATTGTGCTCTCAAGATTTGACAGAACAGATACTATTACCGTGGCAGTTACTAGCTTACAAGGCATGGACTCATGCACCTTACACGCACAGAATTAGGACGCCTAATCTATACTTTTGCGAGCACTATCCTCACGCAAGAACCAATGCATATAATACTATAGGATCAAATTTGACGGTAAAGAAATCCGTCCTTACGTATTAGAGTCCGTTCCAAACTAATCAGCTTCTAATTTTTAGTTTTTGGTTTATTTAAACTAGAAGTTACTTAGAATACATTGGTTTTAAAGTTTAATTTATTTTAGTTTTTTAGTTTTTCATCTTTTTTTTTATTTCTTTGTATTGTCCGTGACGATATAATGATTTTTAAATGTTTTCTTAACTTTTTTCTAAAAAAACTAACAGCTGGTACAATACAATTTCAATCAAAAACTAAAGCTACAGCCAAAAACTTAAACCAAATATTTAGATCACCACCTTAATCCTCCTTGGGATATCGACTAAACTCCGACAGTACTAACTTGAGGTAAAACTCAGAATTTTTGGTACGAATAATCTATTTTTTTATTCAAAATTACAGAAATATACCCGCGGAAACTTTTTTTTACAAAAATAGGCTCAAGTCGCTCAATAGGAGGGCGACTGGAGCCTATCGCCCAACCAGGGGACGACAGAGTTCCTGTCGCTCTCCCATTGGGCAACTGCATCCAGTCGCCCTCCCATTGGGCGACTTTCATGTAGTCGCCCAATGGTTGGACGACTTTTATGTAGTCGCTCAATGGTTGGGCGACTGCATTCAGGGGCCGACAAAACCGGATGTACCGATCGTTTTATATACCGATGCAATATAAACAACTAGTCTGAAAAGATAAAATAGCAAAGTTCTATATGACTTATATATACTTATTTGAAAGGTTTCGATGAGATCTGCAACTTTTCAGTTGAAGCAAAATCCAAATTCCGAAAGAAAGACCAAGAAAAAGGGCAAAAACAGAAATAAAAAACTTGCGACGCAGGTTTAGATCCAAAGATGGCCGATTTTCGAGGTCTTGGAGGGCGACTAGCACAAGCTGGTCGTTTTTATTGGATTGGACTCGTCGTTAGCTTTCCAACGAGTATAAGAACGTCGAAAACGGACACCGTATGCAAAAGTTATACCCGTTTTACTGAAGGTGTGTCGGAAACAGACTGAAACTGCTATAACTTTTGATCCCGTGGCCGAAATTGCTCAAATTTTTTTCTAGAGGCTGTTGGATGTATGAAGAACAGCTCCACCAATTTTCACTATTTTTGGTGAAGGTTTGATGTACTTTCCAAATTTCGGCAAAGATGGACTCTTTCCTCTCTTTTTTCTCTCGGGGGCCTGGGTGCAGTCGCCCAACCATTAGACAACTTTCATACAGTCGCCCAATGGGAGGGCGACTGGATGAAAGTCGCCCAACGGTGGGGCGACTGCAATTAATCGCTCAACGGTTTGGCGATTTTCTAGTTGTCGCTGTTGGGTTGGGCGAAAGGCTTCAGTCGTCCAACCATTGGGCGACTGGAGCCTATTTTTGTAAAAAAAATTTCCGCGGGTATATTTCTATAATTTTGAATAAAAAATAGATTATCTGTACAAAAATTCTAAAACTCATGCCTGTGTTTGTGTATGCTGTGCATGGTATTCACTGTTCGGGCAGGTTGCGTTGCCTGCCTGGCGTCTGCACGTTCCGGCCGGCCAAAATTCACGGGATCGAACACTGTCGTCACACATGCACGCATGCATGGGCCCGACCCCACCCTACCTGCGTTTGCGTTTCATGCTTGGTCGGCCTGATCAGGAGAACCCAAGCAGCACGTACGCACGAGCACAGCGTGTCGAGATAGCGCCAAATCCGCAGAGATTGTGGGGGTTGCAAATCGTTTTCTGCGTGGTTGCATTGCTTCAGGAATCGTTCTCTGCAAATTTTTTTTGATGGGTTAATTTAAGAAAGGTGCTAGAGCACCGGCTCCAACTAGCGCACCCCTGGCACCTAGAGTCAGTGGCGTATCTACGATTTAAGTAATTGAGGTGCAAAATTATGAATTTAAAAATTCAAAGTACATAGTACAAGAGTTTAAATATAAAGCATTACGACTTTATGAAGTACAATTAAAGTACAAAATACTTTAGTAAAAAATTACAAATTGTGGATTGAAATCAAAGAAGAAGTGCAAATAGAACATCATATATATACATATTTGTTTTTCTTTCAAAAAATTTGGAGTGCAGCTGCACTCTGTGCACCCCCCAAGGCCCCAAATCCACTCCTGCCTAGAGCACAATGCGGTTATGTTTGTGCGCTAGCTATGCTCTGCTCCAAACGACTTTTACTTTTGACTTCTGAAATATGTTGGCTTCTTAATTTAGTTTTTTCTTTAGCTTTTTTGGGTTTTTTGTCTTTTGTTTTCCCTTATTTCTTTGTATTGTCTGTAATGATATAACTTTTTTTTTATTTTTTAAATCTCAGAAAAACTAACAGCCGCTACAGTACAATTTTAGCCACTACAATGTCAAAAAGCCAAGAAACTATAAGGCCACAGTTGTTTGGAGCACCACCATTATCCATTGCCCATGAGCGCTCCTTCCATGAATTCCCTGCACCCACCATTTATTCAGGCCTATTTTACATGTCTTTTCAGGGGAAACAATTTAATATCTACAGTAATCAAAAAAATTTCTGTGTTCTAAATAGGCTCTTCGTAGTGGGATGAGGTGTGTTTCAGTCTTCCGTGTCACCGGTTTCAGTATTTTACGGGTCTTTTCAGGGGAAACTCTTCGTGCTTTTGTTGCCTCGTGGGTCATCCTTGTCAGTCTTGTTGTAAACTGAAGTTTCTTTCGGAACGCCGGTGTGATTACTGATTAGGATCTTAATTTGCAAAGCTGTCTAGATGCTCGCCAGCAGCTGTATCTTCATGAAAAAGGCACTGATCAACTCGGCTTTGGCTTCTGGCTTATTTTTCACTATTCATAAGTTTCGTCTTTTTCTGAACTTTTGGCTTTTTGTTGAGCTTTTTTGCCGGTTCTTTTTTCCCGTATTTGTTTGTATTATACGTAATGGGCTAACATATTTTTTTATTTTTAAATTTTTAAATTTAATTATGCTAAATAAGCCTCTACCATTCTGATCTTTTTCAACCACTACTGATGTTTTCAGCCATAAGTCACGAGCTTTTCAGCCGAACCGATCACCACCTAAGGTTCACCAGTACAAGTCGACCAGAGACATGCAAGCACCTCGAGAGCTACTGTAGACGACCGATCGATCATCCAAATGGAGATAAAAAGAGAGGAGTAATTGCAGACGTGTGATCTTGAATAAGAACTTCAATAATTGTGGAGAAATTGTGGATGTGGTCTTGAGAGGAGAAATTGAATAATGCTTCCAAATTGAACCATTTATGTGCCTCACACATACATGCTTGCGTCCCTCAATTTTTAGTTGTGGGGAATTAAATTGTATCGCTAACGTGTCTACAAGAATATTGATGATGATTAAATAATTCATTTAATATAGTTTTAATATTTAATTAAGATCCTAAGACCTAAATGGTCGTAAGCTTTCTAAATCAATTGCCTGAGTACCCTTGGTCGGAGGTCTACTATACATTTTGCCCAACTAGCAGACCACTCGGAAATTCCATAAACTGTTATAAGGGCCTGCTTCTAGGAAACTCCTCTCGTGTGACGGATAAAACACGTGTTTTATCCGCTCCAAACAACATGGCGCTTCGGCGCTGTATCTCTGACAACAACCAGTTGTTTCTATGATTATCTCCCACTGACAATAACTGAAGATCAGTTATTATCATCTCTCTCTGATAACAACCACTCCTTCGACCAGATAGGACAATTTATCAAGGTGTCTCCTCATGTGGATAATTGACACCCCTTCAGCACTATTAAGGGTTGATGAGAGAAGACACAAACTAGTCCCACAGACGGAATCGGAACCAGAATCCGAAGAATCAAATAAGACAATCTAGATCTTCTTATTAGAGTGAAGATTATAGAGATTAGAGCTAGTTAAATCCCTTTGTAATTCCTTAGCGATGACATCTTGTAATCAATCCATAGCAATAAAGATTAAAGCAGTGCTTCAATGCTTTCCTATCTAAAAATTGTGCAAATCACTATTGAAAAAAAAGCATAAAAGCACCTCCCTAAAGATTATCCCTTTTCTCTTACTAAATCATTTCAAAGAATTCAGCCTTATTTCTCATATTTTTGTAAGATCAGCAATTTAATCGTCAACAAATGTGGTTGGAGAAAATGGCAAGTTTCTAACTATATAGATACTTATTTAAGACGGTACCTATGGAAGGTTTCCCTCGTAGTCCCGGGTAAAACTAAGGGCTTATCGAGACTGAGAGATCACGGGATGAACTCTTGAGAAATTCACGCTAAAATATCCCTGAGAAGTTTATGTCTATAAATAACTCACCTCAGTGGCGGAGGCAGAAATAATTTTTAGGTGTGGCAGGTTTATAAAGGTTAAACATATCAAAACTATGCAAGGGCTCACTAGAACATTATATAAATATATATATTACTTTGTGATCAGCAAATATAACAGAAATCCAAAAGTAAATCCAAAAGTAACAGCCTAGGTAAATTAATTAACACGAAAAGATGATCTAATTACAATCTAAATTAGAAAATACCTTTCATTACGTATTTGCTCTTCTTCTTTGGTGGTGCCATCGTTGATGTTGATTCGTTGTACAATTGTACTCAAGACTCGCAACCGGCAGCCGTCATCCGGCCGGCTACGGCGTCGGCGCCGAGTCGCCGCCTCTGCACGCGCGCGGCACCCCTCCCGACCCCGACGAATCATGGCAAGTCGGCAACCATTTCACTACACTGAAACAGCGAAACCCGAAAGTACACGAACACGACCAAACACACGCTCGCTGCCTTGCTCCTTGCTTGCTCGCGGTCCCGAGCGCCCACGAATTGAAAGGACTTGTAGTTCGCCGCGGACGCGCGCCGGCCGCACGCACGTATTGGATGATTTGGATCGGAGATAGCGTTTGAATGATTTGGATGATTACCTCCTGCCCTGCACGTATTGGATGATTTGGATGGGAACTTGGAATTGGATGATTTGGATCGGAGATTTTTTAGGCTGAGCGATGGAGCTAGTGTTTGAAGGCAAAAGGGGTCCAGACCGCGAGGGGAGTTCTGATCGGTTTCGGCCTTTCGAGAATACGAACAGTTGGAGGCTCGGAGCAGCCAATCGGCCAGTAGTATAGCAGTACATGATGTATTGATGTATTTTATTTTCACGTATATATACATAATGCATACTAGTCTTTTGTAGGTAAGGCGGCTGCCAAACCTTGCCACATAGCTGCCTCCGCCCCTGACTCACCTATCGTTGCAGTAGGACTTGAATTGTAGCCTTTAATTTTGCCAAACAACCCATGTATGTGTCCCACGAGTTGGACTATGCACCGGTTGGCGTAGTCTAGAATCACTTTGAAAACCATAAAAGACGAGACATTGAAACAGGGTGTAAAGTAGAAGTAGAACGGATTGTTAATTGCACCACTTGTAGATTTACTGCTGGAGTATGAATTTCCAGGAGTACTGCATGGTCATCTGCCATTGATCCATGTACGATCGAGCAAAATGATGAGCACCATAATTCCATCTCAAAAGCCTAAATGCTCAACAGGACACGTGGTGGCCCTCTATCCAGCTTCGGTTGAGGGCCGGTGGCTTCGGCTTTTGGCTTTTAATTAAAATTACACTATAGTGTTTATTAATTTTTTAAAAGAAATAAAAATAAGAAAAAAATAATAAGAAAACCATTATATCGTCATGTACAATATAAAGGAATACAAAAAAAGTGAAAAGAAGTAAAACAAAGCCAAAATAACCAAAATGAATTGAAATTAAAAGTCGATATATTCTACGTACTTCTAATTTAAATAATTTGAAAGCTAAAAATTCAGAATCTAAAGTTGTTTGAAACAGGGTCTCACCGTTGATTTGACGACGCAGTTATCCAGTCTCTTCACGATTGCAGCCGATCCCTAAAGCCTATGGTCTGAGTAGGGGTGGAAACGGATCGGATACGGTCGAATAGTCTCAAATACGAATACGGATTCATGTTTTTAAAACGGATACGGATACGAATTCGAACATTCTCGAATACGAATACGAATCGAATATCGTAACGAATACGAATTCGAATCGGATATATGCTTAATTCGGTCGAATACGAATATCCTACAAATGTCGTAATCGATCGGCTTTTCCAATTAGCGGTTTTAAATTCAGATTTTGACATTTGAAATTTCATCAACAAACAATCATCACAAATATTAATAAATCAAGTTCATATCCTCCACTTAACAAAGCAAGGGACAAATTATTCTCAATGCTTAACAAATCATCGGCTCCTTGTTCTTTGTGACTTCAAGAATGGCCATACTAAATCAGTAAATATAGAAGAGGCATAAGGATTATGACATACCTGGAGCAGAGCGGTCATTGTGCCAAAAGAGTGCCACAACGGTGGAGCGGATCTGAAACATCTCCCTTTTCTGAAAAAATGGTTGCAAGAAACAACATTATACATTGATTTTTTTCACCATCCTTGAACAGGCAAGAAAGATATTTACAAGCAAAGCATAAATTGCAACAGACCTTGTTTGAGCGCCACAGGACTTGATGAAACCGACAATAGTCAAGAATCAAACTCAAACTTGCCGGGTTAACTCTTTCGGGAGAGTAATAGCATGATTTTGGATGATCCAGTGCCATTTTTACTATTTCTCGATATATCATAGGCGTAACATGGCAACCTCCTCCTCCACTTGCTGTATGGAACCATCAAAGCACTGAAGCCAAATATAACTCTTTAATGCCGTGAGTTCATAATAAGCTTAAATCAAATCCAAATGAACAGTGATAAGAATAAAGCGGTTTCCTCCAACTAATAAAAAAAAGAGTTCTAATTAAGAAATGCACGGGGTCATACCTGCGAGTCCGGACTCTGGTTTCATTACTGCTAACTCACTTTCGGACATTATTGCCAACACCAGAGAAATAACGATGTCAAGAGTTGAATACACCAGAAAATTGCCTTCAACAACATAGTTCAATATACTCACTTTATAGGTTAACCTACGATCGCCTAATCGACATTTCTATCAAGAAGCAGAGACTCGGAGGCCCAATCGACGACGGCGCGATGAGGCGCACAGCCGCCGATCGGCGGCGAAGTCGACAAGCACGGCGACTCCGATCGCAACACCTCCGCCTCGAACTCGCTCGCCCGATGAACTTCACCGCCGCCGCACCGAACGCGCGCGAAGCAATAATCCTTTTTCCTTTCTTCCGCCCGATCCCTTTTTCTCAGCCGCCGACACCTTGGCTCCTTCTTTCGTTTCCCACCGCGCCTCGGCGCCTCCGCCTCTCTCTCTTTTCTCACCGCCGCCTCGGCTCCTCCTCCGCTCCCTTCCTCTGGCTCACCGACGCGCCTCGGCTCCTCCTCTCCATTCTCCGGTTCTCTCTCTCTCCCGCTCCGGATCCGCTCCGATCCGGCGCCTGCGGCCGATCTCCGCGCGCGCGCCATGGGAGATGCTACACCCGGTCCTACGCCTCTGCCGGTCCCCGCACCTCCTCCGCTCTGGGCTCTCCTTCGCGCGCCGTCCGGGTGTGCGCGCTGCCGGCGCCGCTGGCCACTCGCCGCACCGCACGGCCGCGCACGGCCGACGCGGGCCGAGGCGGGACGCGGCGCGTGGAGGGAGGCGGGGCGCGGCGAGGCGAGGAGCCGAGGAGAAGGGCGAGCGAGAGAGGCGCGAGGTGGGACGCGGTGGTGCTTTGTGCGGAGCTGCGGATGCCGGATGCGATGGGTTGATCGAACCGCACTCCCGCCTTGGCAAAATGGCACATGGCAAAAAAAAACCGCACTCCCGTATTGTGCCATTGCAAAAAGGCACGGCCGCACTCCCGCCTTGGCAAAATGGCACGCGCCTTGGCGCCTTTAGTGCCCGCCAAATCGGAATCTGGGCGCGGCGCGCCTGACGCTGTGCGGCTGTGCCATGGGCCCGGACGCCTGCTAATACAAATACGAATGCGAATGTTCTCGAATGCGAATACAAATACGAATGTTCTCGAATACGAATGCGAATACGAATGTTCTCGAATACGAATACGAATGTTCTCGAATACGAATACAAATACGAATATTCTCGAATACGAATACGAATACGAATATTTTCAAATACGGATATGAATATTGTCGAATACTAATACGAACATTTTCGAATACGGATTTTTGCTTACCACATTCACATTTTCTCGAATACGAATATCGGATAAAACGAATTATCCGTTACCGTTTTCCACCCCTAGGTCTGAGACGTGAAAACCATTCATGTTGTACTTCTACTTGCAATTAGGTTCTTGGCGCATGCATTTTCTGTGGTCCAGCACTACAGGCGAAGGACAAAGCGTTAGCTAACCATTAGGTAGCAAGGGCCAAAATGCGGAGTCGTCGATGGATGATGATGTAGCCGTGCAACGACGCCAACGAACCTGTTTAATTGTCCTGATGGCAGCTTTGGCCTTCTTGCAGTGGACAGACAACTACGTGTAACTCTTATCTGAGTGACTGTTCAGCATTCAGCAATGGCGAACATTGGTCGTCTATTGCATTGTTTGCAGCTCTCACAGAGAAAACGATCGAGAACAGTACTGATTATAGGTGGTATTGAAGTGAGACAACCGATCAAAACCAATAAACCGTTGAGTGATTGATATGCAGGGCAAACTCGCTATAGATTCGCGATAAGGTTTTGTTTTGTGTGAGAGTACAAAATTTTTTTAGTTTTTCTTTTTCTTTTAGAAGTGTAAAGGATCAAGATCTTCGACTATATTATGATGAACCATTAAATTTTAAAAAATTTGAAAAATTAATTTGCATTTTCTTTTGGACTCCTATTTTATGCATCCATGCATAGGTTGCCCTGCTTGTAGGTTGCCATTGCTTATGTGAGTAATTATTGGATGAACAGGATGTCACATTAATGACAAGTAGCATTGATGTGTAATGCTGTGATGGCTTGCGGTTGAATTACGTTGTTGAAGTCAGTTGAATAGTAGTCATGATATTAATTGTTGCATGTCGTCAGCAAAGAGTGTTTGCTTGCGTGAGATGGCAGTCAACTCTGGTTGGACCGGATGGATACCGGTTTGACCTGGTGGTGATAAGGCTGGAAAAAAATCTTGAGACTCATGAGTTATTTGAGCTTGGCTCATTCTAGATTTGATTCGAGCTTGACTCGAGTTTCAAACAAACTGAACTTGAGTTTGATCTTGAGCTCGCGAGCTCGAGCTTTTTTACAAGCTACGAGGCCCATGACCCCGACTCCCCCATCTAGCCATTTTTACAGCCGACCCTAACTCCCAGTCCCGTCTGGCCATCTCTCTCTCTCTCTCTCTCTCTCTCTCTCTCGGCTCGGTTGCTTCCCGAATCCTCTCGTTTCCCCTCCCTTGGCAACTCCATCGAGCTCGGTCTTACCGGCCATGGCGCCACTATTGGCAGGCCTGCGCCACCCCCTAGCTTGGTCTCGCCTCCCCTCGGCTTCTCTCCTTCTCAGCGCCGCTAATGTTCTAGCCTTGCCATAGATGCTTGCCCCTCCTCAGATTCCACCGCCGATCTAAAATCGGCCAATCCCCTTGTGGATTTGAGGTGTTGGCTCCATGGATTTGGTTTGGTGAGTGAGTTTGTGTACTTTGATTGAATCTAACCTTCCCTTTTTCTATTGTGCTCTTGTTGTGTACATGGTGAACTGGATCTCCATGAGGGTTTCCGGCCTCCCTACGCCGACCTCTGACCGAGCTTCCTATCTACTACTTCGGCTCCCCTATCCCCGGGCTCCCTGCGCCACTGCCTCCCCTGGCACTGGCCAGCTAGCGGCAGCCCGGCCATAGCTCCGGCTACGGCCTCCCTACGCCGGCCTTCGATCGAGCTCCCTGCTAGCTCCTCCGGCTCCCTGCACCACCCCCTCCCCTGGCGCCGGCCAGCTCGCAGCATCCTGCCCACGGCTCTGACCTCCACCACGAAGATCCTTCTCAGCTCCCCACCGCCACCCCGAGTCCCGACATCAAGTCCAACCACAATGAGTGAGTATGAACTATCTTCTTCTTTTGTTGCTCCAGCTGTCCCTATGATGTGAGATGAATTTTTCTTGATGAAAACATGAAGTCATGTCTTTTTGAGCCTAGACAAGCTTTGTCGAGTTGAGCTCGAGTTTCACTAGAGCCAAGCTCAAGCTGAGCTTAAAGCTCGACCGTCGACTTAGGCTCGCTTGAGCTCGTCTCGAGCTTCTATCGAGCTCGGCTCGTTTACAGCCCTAGGTGGTGATACCAGTCTGATCGGTATGGGCTATCGGTCAGATCGACTAGGCAGGTGAGTTTCGATCATATTTTCGGTTTTTGAGTTGTGGAATGGGTTTTGGTGACTAAGGTCAGTGAATTTATGTTGCATGAGACATGTTACTACTAACGTGGGCCAAATTATGAAGAACTTGTGTCCAAAAATAATTTCTTTGTCTTTAGATGTGCAAGGTCGCTTGGAGTCAACCGCAGTCAACGGCAAGGATCGAAGCTATGTTCATTGAGGAGCCAAGGCTCAGAATGATCAAGGATACCAAATGAGATAGTGAGCTCAAGCATGGCACGAGAAAGATAAAACATGTTGAAGGGAAGTTCGAATTGCGAGGTTGCACCATGTGATTTGGTCGGTTCAAGTGAGGCATGGTCCGGTGAAACTGGAACAGGAGAGACATGCAGACGCGTGGTAAGCCAGTGGTGCACCTACATATGGCGAGCATGATGATTGCTTGTAATGGAAGGAGTTGACTGGGTCAAAGAAGGGTATTTTGGTGGTTTGACCAAAATACAAGAAATAGCTTTGAAAATACACGGCTTGCGATCGGCGCTTGAGAAGGCAGTTTAGGTCATGAAAAAACTGGTATGATTAAGATGGATCAAAGCTTAGGACTTAACGAATTCGGGCTTATGTGCTTTGAAAAACGTGTATAAGTACAGTGAGTTAAATCTGTGTGTGGGAGATTATGAGGTTTTTCCATTGTGCTAAGTGGATAGTATCCACTAAGAGTTAGATGTGATTGGCTAGCCCATCTATTTAAGGGGTTGAAATGGAGACTTGTGGTAAACCATCCAACCTACCTCTCGTGTGCTCTATTATTTAGGGTTAGGGTTTAAGAGTTGAGTGCTTGGTGTGCTCTCTATCCTCTAAGGTGGAGTGGCTATAAAACTTTCTTCCTCAAGCAGCAATAGAATCAATCTTTGGTCATCTCTATATCTATCTCTTATCTTTATTGATTTACTCTTGGTTTGGTCGGTTTTTCCTCCCCTCTCACCCTTTATTGATCTTCCTGTACTAAGGATGTATAAGAAATGGAGATAACCATAGGGAATTATTCTCCCCCTACTTAGGCACTTTGATAGTAAGTTCATCAAGAAACTCGGTTTTTACACATTTTTGATATTTCAAGTGATTTCTTGATCTGAGGGCATTTGGAGTGATTTCTTCAGTGTTCTTGCTTGCTGTAATATGTGAGATTATATCAAAAGCCATCTTGGCTATCATTTGCCCACGAGCAAGTCTTGATCTTTAATTTTGATTTTTGCTTTTTTTGTGTAACCTCACTTAAATCTCAAAAATGTCTAAACTATGATGTGGGTTTTTACGATCCATGGGTAGAATAGGTTCCTGAGACCTTGATCAAGGTGTGAAAAAAATTTCATGGCTTTTGGATCATCGAATCAAAAGTTATGTGGGTTTGAAGTTTTGCAACCATGCTGAAATCATTATTTCACTTACCTGATTTTACTGTTCACAGTGGTTAGACCACCCGAAGAGAGGTTAGACTGTCCCCTGGTTGGAGGTTAGACCTCTAGACTTTGGTTTGTGTCTAAGGTTGAATTCTTGGTCAATTTGACTTGAGATAGTAGCTTTGTAACTATTGGAGAATAGGATTAAGAATACTTGGAGAAAAATTTCAGTCGGCATCATTCACCCCCTCTGCTGTTTTTCGGTCCTATAACTACCATTAAAGCCCAGTTAGCTCTTCTCATAGATCTTAACTGGTCTTAGAAGCTACGATAGCAAACAAGTGTTCAACCAAGCCAACCGTTTTCGATGGAGTTGATTTTTTTTTATTGGAAGACTTGTATGCATCCCTATATCAAGTCTCAAGGGCATGTAATTTAGCTCAAAGTCAAGAATCCTTATGCATTTCCACCCAATGACATTGTGATTTCTCCCGATGTGGAGGTGAATAGCAAGGCACGCAACTTCTTGATTTAAGGGCTTAGTCAATCTGAGTTTGAGCGAGTCGCTCATTTAATGTTTGCTCATGAGATTTGGAAGACCCACCCTCTTTGACTACCATGAGAGCTCTATCGCAATCAAGGAAGTGAGATAGAACCAACTTTAGAAAAAAAAATACTCTAAGATCGAGTAAAAGCTTGATGAATCTGTGAATGATCTATGGTAAAGATTCAACATGATCCTTAATGATCTTCATACTGTTGGTCTAATCTTATTTGATTCTTAGAATGCACATCAAATCTTGGGTACTCTTGATGTGAGAGTTTAGAGAATAAAAATCACATCCATCAATGACAACACTATTATGAGTGAGCTTACTATGGATAAACTCTACTCGAGGTTGAAGACGTATAAGGTTGACTTCATCTTGTGTCTTTATCTTGACCATACTTGCTCTCATTGTGAGGAAAATAAAATCAAAATAAAAGAAATGGCTGAAATGGTTATTCATTATAGGACTGCATCATGTGAAAACTGTCCTGCACTCATAATTGAGATAGATGCTCTTAACGAGACTCTTGAGAACAAAGCTAAAATTAAAAGATCTATAACTATGATTGCATCTAAGAAAGCCATTGATTCTATTTCTTGTGCATTTTGTGCTAAGTTGGGAGTGATTTAGATGAAATGCATGAGGCCTTTAGGGTCAAGTATAAAGAGCAGTTGGTTAGGATTAAGAATACCCTTGCGTGTCTTGTGAGGCTCTAAATCTTGAGGTAGCTGTTCATAAAGAGAGGTATGCTAGGGCAACTAAGTCAAATAAGTGTCACATGTGAGAACCTAGCCAAAGAAAATGAATACCTCAAAAAGACACTTGAGATATTTTCTAGGGTGAAGAAGAAGCTCAACATGATCTTTGACCAATCTAAGATAACTATGAAGAAGAGATGTCTAGATTTTAATTCTCTAGAGTATTCTAAGAACTACCCACCTAAGGTTGTGAGAGTTGTTGAGAGTGGTAAGTTTAAGGTAGAACTCCCTGAGCCATCTAAGAAAGTATTTAGATCTACAGGTTTTTGCCCAAACCCCTTCCAGTAAGGCAGGCGTTTCTTCCTGTCAGACCCAGATTTTACAATCCGGATTCTTCTGTGATTCCACCGCACTATTCCCTGGATCAGTAGATAGTGCTCACAGATTACAGTTCTGAATATAAAAGTACATATCATGCAGAAGCGTAAATATAATAGTAAACTTACTCATGGGCTGTTTAGGCCGAATTCATTAATTTGTAGCAGCGGAAGAACGAAGCACACAAATGGGACCTTCAGGACATGCCCACAGGCAGCCAACTGGAGGTTCGCGACCTAGTTCTTGACATCTTCATCTTCTTCGCCATCATGATCCAAAAGTATTGTTGAGGCGTAGTGATCTGATTCCTGTTTCTGAATTTGTCGCAAAAGCGAGTGTGAGCACAAACCACCGTGCTCGCGAGCCAATACACAGAATGCAAATAAATAGTATGCATGGCTTAACAAAGGAGCGACTCGGGTTATTTTATTTGCCAAAAATCGCTTTTAGTAGCTTTGTCATTATTTAATCATAGTGTTATTGTTACTGCCTATACTCCACCTAGCGACTACCATAATCGACTTAATCCACCAAAATACACTTTCTTTATTGATTGCTGTCTAAGACTCCAAACAACGATTATCATCAATTATGCAATCCACCAATCATACCTTCATTGCTGCCTAAATCCCCACATAGCGAGTATCATAACTTATATAATCTACTGATCAATTACCGCCTATAACTCCAAACAGCTAGCGACATCATTTATCTAATATCATTTATTTAATCCACCAGTATCCTTTGCATTCTAAATTCTTAACAATCCTTTCGTTATTGATCCACAACCATAATTCTTCAATAATCAATCTTATTTTTCCATTATCTATCTCTAACTAATTCACGAGTATACATCCACCAAGAATATCATTGACCAAGTATACGATTCACTAGTTTATTTCCACCAAGTATATTATTGATTAGGTCTACGATTCACCAGTATTCATCCACCAGGAATATCATTGATCAAGTTTATACTCCAGGAATTGTTATCATACCCCAAACTCCCAAGATCAATTCATCCATCCAGAACTCGTTCAAATCCTATTAATCCCAATATTGTCAACATCTCCCAAGAATTTATATCAAATATCAGTGTTGTAATCCAACCAATACCCTTGCACTTCCTAATACTCCAAAGATCATATAAATCATCTATCTAGTCTAGATATCCATTTGGGCTCATTTCTCCCAGAATCCACACTATCGTTTTCTTTTTATAATCGACATGAGTCCACCAATATATTTATGTTTTTACCACAAACTTCCATCTTCATTACTCCCGGCTCTACTTATTTCCTCATATATTTTATTTTGCGAGAAGAGAAAACATTTTACTTTTGCAATATGATACATAAAAATTTCCTGAGACCTAGCAGTTTTGAACAAAAACATAATGTTCAAGAAAATGCAATAATAATAGCGTTCCAGATTCCATCTACTGTTACATGGCATCTGCACCATATAGCATCTTTCAGCGTTATAGCCCTTCCACTTTTCCATTCCCACCCACAAAGTTTTTTTTTGAAATAGAACTATATCCGGTTAAGTTCCCATGTCCGCCCTTGACCGTAGGCACGGCTATTCGAATAGTTTTGACTCTGCAGAGTTCGTACACTTTCACCACAAGAGACAATCAACTCATTGCCCCACATGATGCCTTAGACATGTGGTTGAGCAGACTATCACAGTGACTTTTCAAAATATCTAGTTCCTTTCGTCATCTCACTCTATGGGCAATTCCCACTTGCGGTGGGTCCCATACGTTGCACGGGATGTTTCCCACGGCTACTAGTGCTATTCAGGCTCCATTCCCCTCAACACTAGCACGACTGGGAAACGTCACCCTCCACTCGGTGTCCCTTTAGGCCTCCCTTTGCCTTTGCATATCCTCACCAATCCACTTCCAGTGAGATGTTTTCGGGAGTTTCGATAAGTTTACTTAGCCAAGTTGTACTTTACAGACTTGTGGTTGTACTGTTTTACACAGGAGGTCATGACAAAACTCAGTCCTTAGTGGTATCTGGGCGGTTCTACCACAAACCACACTCTCGTGCACCCCTGCACCATACCCCGAACCATCCGCCCCAGATAAATAAGCAATTTGAGGTTTTTGGGAATATAAAATAACCATATCCAACATACACCAATCATTACCACCATGACTGCCCAACCAATTTTTCTCAGAATTAAAAGTGATGCTTGGGCGCTCTCACGCCCATGAGTATCTAAGCAATACTAAGCATGATATATAATTACGGACTTATTTTCGAAAGGTTACTATTATAATTTTTGCTAAGGCGAGAAGGTTCACAAATTCAAATATTCAAAAGGGAGTGTAATATTATTCCAGGCAAACAACGGGCATATAACTAGAATATTGAATTTATCATGTATTTGCATATAAAATAACAGCATGCAATTTGATAATTTAAACCAAAGTAATTTGCAAAAAATGTAGGTTCAACATGATCAAAGTATTGACTCGCCTGGCGCGGTTTGCCGTGGTCTTGTGCTCTCTCAAAGCTGTCTCATTTGAGGGGGCTGCTCTGCTGGTCTTTTCTACACTTTGATCTTGGTCTTGCTTGATCCATTGATTCTTCGGAACTCCAGTTTCTAACTATGTGATAAGCGACTGAATCCAAATAAAAACAAATAACTCAAGAGATCCAAACAAATCCAATCACTTTAAATACCCGATTTACTTTAAATTATGCATTTATTATGATTGGAGAATAGAAGGATGATTTAGGTTGATGTGTTGTAGGCACAACAGATAGTGGGTTTGAGCAGGAGGACGAGTTGTGCAATGCTTTACCGCGAGGGAAAATTTTAGAAATACGAGGATCAAAAGTGAAGATGTACCTACAGGAATTATCCGCTTTTGGGAAAGGAAGGTGGCCATACATGGCGATTGGGAAAAGCGAGGCTTGACCTTTTATTAATAATTTCTTTTATCATTTTTGTATTTATGAAGGAAGTTCCATGAGTTAGGTTAGACCTAAGAATAGGTGCACAAGTTTATCTTAGCATTATTTTGTTGAGTGCTATTGTTCAGGGCATTTTGGCTTACCGAATTAATTTTAGAGTCTAGGTGTATAGCATTTTATGGGGTGATATTTTATGTAGCCTCAGTTTTCATTAAGCCTATTTCAGTTCGAATAAGGATTCAGTTGTATGGGCCATATCTTGTTATTTCATGCTCATCATTATTATTTACTAAATCTAGTATTAATATTTAATTAATGATACCATTATTAGCTATTTGGGCAAAGCTTGTTACGTAGGGTTATATTTTAATATTTGTTGCTTCGCAAAATCTACCTCTAAGATTTATTTAATGACAGCGTGTTAATTACTGGACATATATCTTAATTATATTTAAGGGTATCTTTACTAAATTTGGGTATTTAACCAAAGCCACATTTTCTTATTAATGTCCTTATTTGATAATTAGACCTCCAAATATACTTTTTCCAAATTGATTGTTGTCTAAGCCTCCAAAGCTATTCTCTAATTTAATTTGAGTATTATAATCGACAAAGGATTCTCATTATTGCTAGGGCATAGGGTTATTAACTATGTGGTGGCTAGTTCTACAACCTTGCTATTATACAAGGATTTATGATTCATTCTTTACAAAATTTCCATTGGCTAAATCGTCATTTCATGGGGATTTGGACCTAGACTACATCCATTCTAATATTGCTCACTATGTCTTGGATGAACAATTAAGCTCTCAAAATAAAGATTAATGCACATAAGTTACTAACATATAGTAGCTAATCCATAATTAAATCTCTAATGATCGTACCTTACACAATGCTTTATTCCATTTCTATAATTAAATTTCTATCTGTCATTTTAAATTTATGTTAAATACTTATATCTCACATAATCATTCCCAAGGTTTATTCAATGGGTATACTAGGAAATCTTCAATTAAATTTTCAATTAATTAGGTATTAGTGAGCTAATCATAAACTATTTCTCTTAATCACCTAATTGCTTCCTATGCATATAAACTTTATATTCTGCTGCATATATAATTTTTATTTAATCTTAAATCATTTACCCTAGCTTTCTTGATTTGTCTTCTAATTATTATCTAGGAGAAATGGGTAAAAGAATACAAAAACCAAAATATGCAAATAGGGGGAATCGAACCCAAGACCTGAGATGGACTGGAGTGTTAGCGCGAGTTCGGCTGACCACTGAGCTGTTGCCCCTTTGGTGATGCTAAGGGGGAAGCACGGTTGAAAAGGTGAGCGAGGCTGGGCAACTAAAGCAAAGCAGCCGGCCGACCGAAAGCAGAGCAGGCGGGGGCGCACGGCTGGCAGCGATGCTGCCGGTGAGGTCTGGCCGGGGAGGCGCCGGAGACCCGCAAAACGGGTTCCCCCGCAGATGGTGAAGATGTTGGTGGGGTCAATGGGGCTGTGGGGGCATCGGGGATTGCCGGTGTCGGCGCGAGCGGCCGGAGGCGGGGATGAATCGGGGGCGCCGGTGCTGGGGTAGGAGAGGGCAAAGTTGGGAGGGGGTGGAAGCATGCGGGCGCCACGGGGTAGCTCACCGTGGAGTTCACTGAGCCAGAGGGGGTCTAGGGCGGTCTGGCGGCGCGGGGGAGCTCACGGCGCTGGCGGCTTGGAGTGGGGGAGAGGCTCCAGCGACCATCGGGGAAGC
This sequence comes from Dendrocalamus sinicus, assembly GCA_036346575.1. Classification (NCBI taxonomy): domain Eukaryota; kingdom Viridiplantae; phylum Streptophyta; class Magnoliopsida; order Poales; family Poaceae; genus Dendrocalamus; species Dendrocalamus sinicus. Next base: position 16,420,529 of record CM070670.1, read on the forward strand.
TCGGGGGGTTTGTGAGGGTGCTCCTCCCGGGAGGAATCGGAGAGGGAGTGACCGGGGAGGAGGCGACGGTGGGATTGGCGACGGCGGCCGGTGTTGGGGAGTATGGGCGGCGCGTAAGCTCTGGTGATTGGATTTCTAATTGGGTGGAAGGGGAGGTAGAGGAGAAGTGGGGACGCGAGGTGGCGCGGTCCAATTGGCCGGAGTTCATCGGAGCGGCCAGGGCGGCGGTAGCGCGCGGTGGCCGGCGCACGGGTTGAAGAGAAGAGGAAGGCAGGGGAGGAAGGAAGATGGCGTGGGGAGCTATGGGAGGTTGGAGAAGCTATACATATAGCGATGGAGGCGCTGGGAGCTGGCCTTGCCAGCGGGGATTACGTTGAGGATAGCAGGGCGTGGGTGGCGGCAGGTCGTGGGCGACAGACGCAGGGGCGTGTGAGGCGACGGGACGGGGCAGGCGTGCGGGGATCATGGTGAATCCTCGCGCGTGACTCCTCCCTAGGGCGGCGCAGAGCAGGGTAGAGGCCGTCGGCAGGGGCAGGCGCATGGATGCCATGGGGCGGAGGAACGCTGGGCGCGGCAGAGCACGCGCGGTGTTCGGGAGAAGAAAGAGGAGGGGGAAGAAGGAGCTGCCAGGGGGCTGGGGCCGGCTGGCCAGGGAGACGCGCGCGGGGCGATGGCGGGGCCCGCGTGACAGCAAGAAGGAGTGAGGGAGTGGGCTGGCGCGCGCGCGCAGGAGCTGGGCCGGGGTGATGGCTGACCTGGCTTCATTTTATTTTTATTTTTCTTTTGTTTTTGGCTTTTCCTTGTTATTATTTTCAAGAATGGGGTCTTATGTTTAATCCAAATTTTCTCCCCCCTTTTATGGATCATCTTTTCAAATTCGAAATTTTAAATTTTAATTCTCTATTAATTGAACATATTTGTTCCTTTCGTGAACTTTTAACTTTTTGGAACCTCAACCCAATCTCAGAAAATACCATAAAATCCAAACTCTTAAAATACATTGCAAAAATAATTCAAAAGCTTCATATTTCCAAATTTAAATTTTCAGGATGTGACACTTCCTCATCAGTAAATCAGACCCCTTAAGGGTGTGTTTGGTTCTAGGGATAATAGGGGATGGGACGGGGCAATCCCAAATTTGGACCTGTTTGGATTGGAGTCAGCAGGGACAGAGTCCATCCCCTTTGGGGAATATCCCGGGAATATTCCCCTAAATCGAGGATGCCCCCGTCCCTCAAAAACGAGGGGATGGGCTCGTCCCTCTTCCTCGCCTCTCAAAAACAAGAGGATGACAAAAGGGCCCCACACGTCGGATGACTCATCCCATATTTTGATGTCCCAGAACCAAATAAAAAACGGGGACGGTCCTATCCCTTACAACCAAACAAAGAACGGCGACTGCCCCGTCCTTAAAAACAGGGATGGAGCCATTCTATCCCTACTGCCTCCAAACCAAACACACGCTAAAAGATCAAGTACCATTGCACCTTTTGCGAGAAAGATGGCCATATAGTTTAGTTCTGCTTTTGTAGAGCCAAGGTTGAAAAAAAAGAAAGCGCTCTTTGAGGTTCATTAGAGGAATTCCTTCACCTATAAGTGTCTCTAAAGCTAGGCATCTTGTCTTTTCTTCTAGACATAGGTCTAGTTTTGTAGATGACTTTTTTGATTTCTTTGGTGGCTCTAGGCAGTGCTTTGGGTTAGGATATCGTGAGGGTAGACCATGGGTATCACCTAGTCAAAACGCCGATTTGGAGAGGGCTTGATGGTTCTCGTGTGCATTCTTATGATCGTTTTTCTAACCATTTTACTTCTACTTCTACTACTGTTCCTAGACATTGTGTGGCTTAGTACTGGATTCCCAAGTCTTTTATCACTAACTCTAGTATTGAGGCACAGATGTTTCCTATTTATCCCTTGCAAGTCTGGCGTGCGAGGAAGAAGGATGTGTAGATTGTTGACTCCGATCGTTCTCAACACATAACCGAAGATTCTAGATGGTGCTCCTCTCTCACACGTGCATCTAACAATGAGTTGATTACATTTGGGATGCTTCTACCGAGACTATGATAGCGAAGGGCACAATGCATGTCAACAACAACTTCATGCTCAAGGACATCGCTTTGGTAAGTCTTTTATCTGCCTTCCAACTTCTTGATGAGAGTCCAGAAGTGAGGTTCAAGAGTGGTGAGTATAGAGTTCTAGACTCCTCAAGTGAGTATGTCTTTAGGATCTCTAGATTTGAGAGAATCTTTAGTGTTGATTTTAATATCTCTTGTACCTCTAGCCCTAGGTGTCTTGTGGCTTCTGACCCTCATGATTTAGTGTTGTGGCATCATAGGCATGGACACATAGGCTTCGACCACTTAACTAGAGTTAGTTGTAAGAACCTGATTAGATGACTGCCTAGGCATAAGAGTACTAGAAATCTAGTGTGCACACCCTGCATGTATGGAAAGATAGTTTCTGCTTCTCATCCATCTTTTATTTTTACTAATGACTAATGGACCTGGACAACTTCACTTAGACACGGTTCGTTCTTCTAGAGTTCAGTCTGCAGGAGGAAAGTGGTATGTGCTTGTCATTGTAGATGACTACTCTGGGGTACTCTTGGGTGTATTTTCTGGTTTCTAAGGATAAGTCCTTTGGTTGGTTTAGAGAGTTGGCTCTTAGACTAGTAGTTAACCTCCTCGGAGCCTTGAGAGCTATTAGGAATAACAATGGGACAGAATTCAAGAACTCATCATTTGCCACTTTCTGCATTGAGAGAGGATTAGAGCACTAGTTCTCCTCACCTAGTGTCCCCTAGCATAATGGAGTTATAGAAAGAAAGAACAAATCCTTATAGAGATAGCTAGGACCATGCTAGATGAGCACAACACCCGTAGGAGATTTTGGGCTAAGGTGATCTCTACCGCTTGCTATGTGTCCATAGAGTTTTCTCAAGATCAGCCATAGGCAAGACTTATTTTGAGCATAGATTTGGTCATAGGTCCCGCATCTCTCATTTCAAGATATTTGGTTGCAAGTATTTCATTTTTAAACATGGCAAGTTGGACAAATTTGAATCTAGATCTTATTATGGCATTTTTCTTGGGTATCCTGCTCATCCTCATGGTTATTGTGTATTTAATTATGATACTAACGACATTGTTGAGACTTATGAAGTCACATTTGATGAGGCTAGACATGGTACTAAACCCGACGATGCAGGTACATAGTTATACGTAGGGGTGGGAAACGGAAATGGATAATCCATTTTATCTGATATTTGTATGTGAGAAAATGTGAATGTGGTAAGCAAAATTTGTATTCGATAATATTTGTATCCATATTTGAGAATATTCATATTTGCATTCGTATTCGAGAATATTCATATTCATATTCAAGACTATTCGATTCGTATTCAATCTGTTTCCTATGCCTATCATCGGTAACCGGTCAAAAATCAGGGAAAAACTGGCAAAATTGCTAAGAATTTATTCTACCGAGGTTTGTTACAGAAGTTGTAGGAGGATATTCGTATTCGACCGAATTAAATACATATTCGATTCAAATTCATATCCGTTACGATATTCGATTCGTATTTGTATATGAGAATATTCAAATTTGTATTCGAATTCGTTTTAAAAATATGGATTCATATTTGTATTTGAGACATTTGATCGTATCTGATCCGTTTCTATCTCTAGGTACACGGTGATAGGGAGAGCATCTTCATCGATGACGTCTCTGACATAGAGGATGAGGACTCAATCCATACTTTAGTCACTCTTAAGTTAGTTGGAGAGCTTGCTTCTACTTCTCTAGCTTTAGCAGAGCAGCCTCTTCCCACTTCCACCGGTGTGCTTTGAGTGGCTTTGCTCCTATCTATATAGCCTATAAGGTAGAGGCCACGTCTGCACAATGGCCTCCTCTTCATATTCAACGATGGCACCCTCAAGCGTAGGTGATTGGGGATCTCCCTTAGTGAGTTTCTCGCTTTATGTTTATCTCTCTAGATTCTCATGCACATTCTACTTTTGTTGCGTGTTTTGAAACCTGAGATATCACCCATGCTTTATCTGATTCCTCTTGGGTCAATGTCATGCATGAAGAGCTTGAAAACTTTGAAAGAAACCAAGTTTGGACATTAGTTGACCTCTACCTAATCATAATGTAATTGGAATAAAATGAATTTCCAAGAATAAGCAAAGTGAGGATGGGTTGGTAGTTCACAATTAGACTAGACTTGTGGCTCAAGGTTATTCCCACGTAGAGGGCTTAGACTTTAAAGAGACCTTTGTACATGTAGCTAGATTAGAAACTATTTGCATATTAGTAGCCTCCGTGGCGTCTAAGGTCTTTAAGCTTTTTCAAATAGATGTCAAGAGTGCTTTTCTTAATGGTTTCATAGAAGAAGAGTTTGTAAGATCAAGGAGGCTGACTAGAGGGGGTGAATTGGCGGTTTTAAAATTCTCTTCTAATTTATTTGGCTAACACCAAGTTTATAATGCAAAAGCTTAAAATAATTCGTTTTAGCACAAATAAGGCCTAAATCAACTAAGTTCACCTAAGTGCACCAATAACCTAAGTCTACATCAAATGTTTACAATTATGAGCAATCAATTTAATTCTATGAATATAAATTACATGAATGTAAATTGAGCACGAGAAAATAAACCACAATGATACGGTTCCTTTTTACTATGGTGTTCGCAGACTTGCTAATCTTTCCTAATCCACATTGAGGTAAGCCCAAACTAATTGGACCAGCTCCACGAATTAAGCCAAACATCTAAAATTCACCAGTGGTGACTCTTTCCCACTCTGAGTAGGTAAGCTCTAACCTTCACAATACGCCGAGTCCTTTCACAACCTTCTTTGCGAAGATCACCACGCACGATGCTACCAACGCCATCTAGGAGTTGGTAATATCTAAGAGTAACAAATCAAGCCCCTTGCTTAACTCTCACCATGTGCAACGAATGCACAATCTCAAGTAGATACGAAATCCATCACTAGAAACAACAAATGCAATTTAGGGCCTTTCTCCTTGCTCACAAGGTGCAACACATATACAATGGAGTGAAGAGTAAACTGGAGTGAAGCAACAATATCTCCAATCGTCTACAAGGGGTTATTTATACCCCATACCACAAAACTAGTTGTTGGGAACAGAAATCAGGATTTCTGGTAGTACTGCCGGCTTAAGACCGGTACTATTGCTCCCCTCTGTAACGGTCAAAAAACTAGGTGTTACAAACTGGAATTGGTAGTACCGCCGACCACTGACCGGTACTACCACTCGACAATAATACCGCTCCACACTGTGGAACTATGTTCTCATCGGGGAGGAGAAGACTTCCACAAGGGCGTCTCTTTGGAAAAACATACCGCTACACAAGCGGTTGTATCGCAACACCGGTTATAGCGTTCACACAGAGCCGGTACTACTGATCGTCGACCACACTAGTTCTCGACCACGTTGTTTGGTTCGACCACACAGGTCTCTGACCACACCGATCTTTGATCACGTTGGTTTCAGCCACAAAGGTCTCGACCACGTTGACCATGTCGATCTTTGACCTTATCAATTTTCGACCACACATGTCTTTGACTACCATGTTGATCTTCGACCATGTCAGTTTCAACCACACAGGCCTCGATCACGTCAGTTTCAATCACACAGGTCTTAATCACGTTGACCACATTGATCTTCAACCACGTTGGTTTGACCACGCTGGTCACCGACCACGTTGGTTCGACCATGCCGGTCATTGACTACATTGATTAGACCTCGTCGATTCGACCACACTGGTTTGACCATTTTGATTTTCGACCACATTGATTCGACCATATTGGTCACCAACCATATTGGTTCGACTACTCTAGTCTTTGACCTTACAGGGACAACAAATTTGGTTTGACCACATGGTTCTTCAACCTCGCTGATTCGACTACATAGGTTCAACCACCAACTAATGGGGTAGTACTATGATCCCAACATCGGTAGTTCTGCCCAGCGGTAGTACCGCACAACAACAACGATAGTTTTGATTTTTCTGAGAAGTGCATATACTTCAACAAATTTTGTAAAACACAATTGCAAATTTTAATATCATGCACACAAGAATCAAATGTAATTCTCAGCAAGTTGTAAAACACATTTTCACACTTTTGAAATCATGACATAAGGTATAGGTACATGGACTCCAACTCCGATGAAAAAAATATGGAAGAGGATACGAGATAAGTGATATCCGTCCATATATATCTGTATGTCAAGTGATCTGAGGAAGTATGTTGTGACTTCACCTAGGAACAAGATAACATATAGCCAGATTGTCACATCTAAACAAGCGGGAGTACGGAGTGTTCTTCCTTCAACATCTCAAAAATTAGTCTCTCCATATTTGCTTTGATTATACCATACTATCCAAAATCCTGTGCAAAGAAGCAGAAAATTTATGTCCAACCGATTGTCTGAAAGATTAAGGAACAGATACGGCATGGAAAAATGGATAGCCGACATTATCTATGTCCGACTCCGACTCAAGGGAAAAATATGGAATATGATACAGGATAAAAGATATCCGTCCGTATCCGCTCCGATTGCACCCGTAAAGGATACATTTCAAAGTATAGATCCTAATATGTGTTGAAAGGGAAACATGGATCAATACTAATAAAACCACAAAACATAGAATAAACTTTCCCTAAATGTGTGCATACAAGAATGTAAAATTGACTTTTAGTGGAGTTTAATCTATATTTTAGATCCGAGGAATACATTAATATATAAGAATACGATGTCGAATGCATAGCTCCTTGATTTTCACCTTTTCATCCAGACGAGACTTAAGCAATATCACAATTAACAAATGAGTTAGACTCACATTTTCATTTATCATTAATCACATCCAAGTGAGACTAGGTAATATCATTGTTAATGAACTCATTAGTCTCACAATTGCATTTGTTATTATCACCAAAACCAACTTAATTGAGCTTGAACTTACAGAGTTCTATGTCAAGCAACCACCTGGCTTTGAAATCTTAAGTTATCAAACCATGTGTGCAAGCTTTTCAAAGCCTTGTATGGATTGAAGCAGGCTCCTAGAGCTTGGTAAGAGTTTCTTACTTGAGAATGATTTTAAAATAAGAATGATACATAAAACCTTGTTCACTCTTATGCATGACAGTGACTTATTATTTATTCAGATTTATGTGGATGACATCATATTCGGTGGTTCTTCTCGTGCTTTGGTATCTAGATTTTTAGATTCTATGAGCAGAGAATTCGAGATGAGTGTGATGGACGAGTTGACCTTCTTCTATGGTCTTCCAGTCAAGCAACTGAAAGAAAAAACCTTCATTCATCAAAGCGAGTAAACAAAGGGCCTTCTTCAATGCTTCAATATAGGAAGTAGTAAGCCAATGTTTACTCCAAATGTCACTTCTACTGTGATGGATCCTGATGAGGATGGAGAGCCTGTGAACCAGAAAGAGTACCACAACACGATCGTCTTTCTCTTCTACCTCACAACGTCGAGGCCCAACACACAATTTGTTGTGTGTCTATGTGCTCGATTTTAGGCTTCCTCTCATGTCTCTCATTGTCAAGCAATACGTTGCATCTTCAGGTACCTTCATAGCACTCTTGATTTTGGACTCTGATATTCTTCTGATTCTGCTCTCTTCATTCGAGATTTTCTGATGCTGATTTTGCGGGATGTAGAGTAGATTGGAAGAGCACTTCTAGCTACTGGTTACATATATTTTCACTAAGACTCTTGATTATTTTTGTTTTAGTTCTTTGCAGGGAGAGTTAGGGGTTATCAGTCTTGTTGGCCTGTTTTGAGGGGGAGTTTGACTCTTTTGTATCTATTGTATCATATTGTATTTTAAATTTAGCAACTTGCATTGTAATATAAATATATAGAGCTTTGACTATTATCCTTGTATGACATGATATCTTAGTTTACATCATACCATATCTTGTGCTAGTTTGTTAGATTTATCATGTCATTTTATGTGTAGCTTAGCTTTTACCATGCTAGCTCTATTAAATGTGGAATCTGAATATGAATTAAATCATGTCTAAATTATGTCTTGTTGGATCTTATGACTAGTTTTGTTCTAGTGATCCTCTTACCATTCATGCCATATTAAATAGACTAAGTTGAGTCTTGTACCTGAATTGATCTTTCGATTGAGACATGTTAGTTCTTTATTGAAGCACGAGTTAGTATTAGTTTTTTGTTTTTGAATTAAGCTAAGAAAATGGAAAATGATCTCTTTTGTACAAAAAACTGATTTCGCCAAGACTATTTGCCATTGCACCAGACATGAACTCAGGGAGAGTTTTGGATTATCTAGACCACTCTCTTAAGCTTATTGCTTGGGATGGTCGTAATACAACTTGAGGTCTAGCACATGGATAAGAACAAATTGTGAAAAAATGATTCAAAATTAGGAGGCAGTTGTGGATAGCTCTTAGTTCAGGATTTGCTGTGCTAAGATAAAACCATAAATGAATTTTTACAAGTGCTAAATTTGCTTAATTCCATGTGCTTCAACAAAATATTTCAACATTGAACTTGTAGCACTCTAAACTGACTCAATTGTATCTTCTTGGTTCCATTTTATTTATTGATATGACTTGGCTCATTTTTGGATACCTTTTGATAAACTATGATGTGTAATAACTTGACATGCTAAAAATCCATTTAATTTCAGACTATTGCTTATTGACTTTAGCTTTGCTATATATGGTTTGTCATGATCTAGATAACTCTTTCACATAATATAGTTTGGTGTAATACTTATAGAGTCACTTTGGATGATTTTTATGACTCCTAATGCTAAAAATGAATAAAATACAATCACTTTATTTCATTCATGCTCTATCTTTTTTCATGCATTGTCAAGGGGGGAGAAAGGTCGGTAAAAAAACATATTTAGAGCATGATTTGGAGTTTTTTTTGCAGAATCTTACTAAATTGGAGCTTTAATATTTTGCTATAATTCTCTTGATCTTTTGATCTCTTCTCACCATGACTAAGGTCAAATAAAACAATTATTCTTTCATATGGACGTAGAGTGAGATTTCACGACTCATTTGGTGAATTTGAAGCTTTTTAAGGAATTCATGTTATTTTTAGTAGCTTTAATTCATCTTTACCTCACATGGTCATTTTCAGCTCAATGCGTTCTTCTTGTGACCATTTTGAGCTCTATTTGCAAATTCTCTTTCTTTTGTCTAAAACAATTTCTAAATTGCATTTATATGAAATTGCCATTGGGTTCATCAAGGAGGAGATTGAAAGACCATGTGAGAGGGTTCTGGGCTATGTTGTGATGAACCATTACAATTTGAGAAGGTCAAGAAATTGATTTGCTATTTCTGTTGGACTCCTATTTTGTGCATGCTTGCAGGTTGCCAGCTAGTGTGAGTAATTATTGGATGCACAGGATGTCACATTAATGCCGTGATGGCTTGCTGTTGAATACTAGTCATGGGATTATTTGTTGCATGTAGTCAGCAAAGAGTGTTTGCATGTGTGAGATGACAGTGAACTCCGGTTGGACCAGATGGTGATATCTGTTTGACTGGGTGGTGGTACCGGTCTGAACGATATGGGTAATCGGTCAGACTGGCCAGGCAGGTGAGTTTGAACCAAATTTTTTATTAGTGGTTTTTGTAGTTGGAATGTAGGATCCTTAACAGGTAAGTCAAGAGAGATAGTTGATACAATGATTAGGAGATGTATGGATATCTTGTACGTTCAAGAGACTAAATGGGTGGGTCAGAAGGCAAAGGAGGTGAAGCATATGAACTTCAAGCTGTGGTATACTAGAACAGAACAAAACAAGAATGGAGTGGGCATCTTAATCGATAAGCGCCTCAAGAGTGGAGTTGTCGATGTGAGAAGATAGAGGGATATGATTATCCTAGTCAAGCTAATCTTTGGTGACTTAGTTTTGAATATTGTTAGTGCATATGCTCCATAAGTAGGGTTGGATGAGACCACTAAGAGGCAATTTTGGGAAGACCTAGTTGATATGGTTAGAAATGTGCCTATCAATGAGAAGATTTTCTTAGGAAACGATTTCAATGGTTATATCAGTACAACTAGTGAAGGGTTTCAAAGGGTGCATGGGGGTTTGGTTATGGTGATAGGAATCAAGAGGGAGAAGATATCTTAAACTTTGCTATAGGCTATGATGTTATGATAGCTAACACCTTCTTTAGAAAGAGACATTCCCATTTAGTTACCTTTAGCAGTGGTCAGCACTATAACCAAATCGATTTTGTTCTTATTAGGAGAGAGGACAAACGAGTCTGAATAGATTGTAAGGTTATATCTAGAGAGTGTGTTGTCCAGCAATATAAGTTGGTAGTCTGTGACTTTCGTTTTAGGTTATGGGTTCGACAAGCTAAGGCCGCCAGAGCCACGAGGACGAAGTGGTGGTAACTCAAAGGAGATACCGCATAGGCGTTTAAGGAGAGGATGGTCACGGAAAGGGCGTGGGAAGTGGGAGAAACGAATAGCAAAGTAATAGTATGTAGACAGAGATGACAAATCGCACTAGAAAGGTAGCTACGGAGGTGTTGGAGTGACCCAAGGGACAAGAGGAGAACCAAAAGACACATGATGGTGGAATGGGGAAGTGCAAAAGGCTATTGAGGAGAAGAAGATATGCTACAAGCACATGCATCATGATAGGAGTGATAACAACGTACAAAAATACAGATCAGTAAAAATGAATGCGAAGAAAGTGGTGAAGGATGTCTACAAGATGGAGGGAGAGAAGGATGTCTACAAGATAGAGGGAGAGAAAGATTTCTACAAGATGGTTAAACTTTGAGAAAAGAAGACATGCGATTTCAACCAAGTTAAATGCATCAAAGATGACACTAATAGACTTTTGGTGAACAACGAGGAGATCAAGGATAGGCGAAGAGATTACTTTGACAAGTTGTTCAACCACGATAATGATGATAGTATGATTGAACTGGATTATGCTTTTGACGACACGGATTGGCAGTTTGTTCGAAGAATCCAAGAGTCAGAAATAAGAGATGCCATAAAAAGGATGAAAGTGGATAAGGCGTTGGGACCTAATAACATCCCTATTGAGGTGTGGAAATGCCTAGGAGAAGTGGCGATTGTTTGGCTAACTAATTTATTCAATATCATTTTTAGGTTGAACAAGATGCCAAATGAGTGGCGGAGGAGCACATTAGTACCAATTTTCAAAAATATAGGAGATATTCAAAGTTGTACTAATTATAGAGGAATTAAGCTCATGAGCCACACAATGAAGCTTTGGGAATGAGTGATTGAGTGCTGTTTAAGAAAAGTGAATCGCGTGACAACAAACCAATTTGGTTTTATGCCTGAGAGGTTGGCCATGGAGGCGATTTTCTTACTACGACAGTTGATGGAGAGGTATAAAGAGCAAAAGAAGGACATTCACATGTTGTTTATTAACTTAGAGAAAACCTATGATAAAGTACCAAGAAAGGTCATGTTGTGGGCGCTCCAAAAGAAAAAGTTTCAACAAAATATATTACCCTAATTAAGGACATGTACGAAAATACTGTGACTAATGTTAGAACATGTGGTAGTGTTACTAATAAATTTTCTATTAAGATAGAGCTACACCATGGGTCAGCGTTGAGCCCATACATTTTTGCCCTAGTGATGGACGAGATCACACGGGACATACAAGGAGATATCCCTTGGTGTATGCTTTTCGCTGATGATGTGGTGCTAGTTGATGATAGTAGGATAGGTGTTAATAAGAATCTCGAGTTGTGGAGGAAGACCTTAGAATTGAAGGGCTTTAGACTTAGTAGGACTAAAACTGAATATATGAGGTGTGATTTCAGTGGTGTTAAAGCAGATGATGGAGATGTTAGATTGGACAGACAAGTAGTGCCTAAGAAGGACATGTTTCATTATTTGGGATCGATGCTACAGTGGAACAGTGAGATTGATGAAGACGTGAGCCATAGGATAAGAGCGGGGTGGGTGAAATGGTGCTAAGCATCTAGTGTCCCGTGTGACAAAAAAGTCCATCAAAAGTTAAAGGGTAAGTTTTATAGGACAGCGGTCAGACCTGTGATGCTATATGGAGTAGAATGTTGGGCGAATAAAATACAAAATATACAGAAAATGATTGTAGCAGAGATGAGAATGCTGAGGTGGATCTATGGTCACATAAGGCGGGATCGCATACACAATGATGATATACGTGATAGGGTGGGGGTAGCACTAATTGAAGAGAAGTTTGTCCAACATCGCTTGAGATGGTTCGGACATCTCCAACAAAGGCCTCCTGAGGCACCGGTATGTAGTGAAATTTTAAGGCATACTGAAAACGTAAGAAGAGGGAGAGGTCGACCAAGACTGACGTAGGAGGAAGCAGTTAAAAAAGACTTGAGAGATTGGAATGTATCTGAAAAATTAGTTTTGGATAGGAACGCATAGAAGTTAGCGATCCATGTACCGGAACCATAAGAAAGTTAGGGGCAATATTTTAGGCTCTCGACTTAGATAGCAGACTGTACGGCTTAGGCTTTTAGCATTGTAGGTTTTTTGTTTCAACGCTCTCAACTCTTTGATCTTGAGAAGGTTTCATTCCTAACTTACCCCAACTTGTTTGGGACAAAAGACTTTATTGTTGTTGTAGTAGTAGTATTTTTTGGGTCACGGAATGGGTTTTGGTGACTAAGGTCAGTGAATTTATGTTGCATAAGATATGTTACTACTAACGTGGATCAAGTTATGAAGAACTTGTATCCGAAAATGACTTCTTTGTGTTTGGATGTGCAGGATCGTTTGAAGTCAACCATGGTCAGCGGATATGATCGGGGCTATGTTCATGGAGGAGCCGAGGTCCAGAACGATTCAGCATGCCGGGTGAGGCGGTGAGCTCAAGCATGGCATAAGAAAGACGTAAACTGTTAAAGGGATGTTTGAATGGCGGGGATGTACCATGTGGCTTGGTCGGTCTAAATGAGACAGGGTTCGATCAAGTTAGTGGTTCACCTACATGTGGCGAGCATGGATTGCAATGGAAGGAGTAACCGGGGTTGAGGAAGGGTATTTTTGTAGTTTGACCAAAATATCGGAAACAGATTTGGAAGAAAACCGTGGTGCATGAGCGACGTTGGGAAGGTAGTTTAGATCATGGAGAAGCTGGTATGATCGAGATGGATCAAAGCATAGGACTTAGCAGATTCGGGTTTATGTGCTTTGAAAAGCGTCCATAAGTGTAGTGAGTTAAAATCTGTGTATGGGGTTATCGGGTTCCCCATTGTGCTAAACGTATAGTATCTATTAAGCGTTAGATGCGGTAAGCTAGCCCATCTATTTAAGGAGTTGGAATGGAGACTTGTGGTAAACTATCTAACCTACCTCTTAAGTCTCTTGTTTAGGGTTAGGATTTGAAAGTTAAGTGCTTGGTGTGGTCTCTGTCCTCCATGGTGGAGTGGCTTTAAAACTTTTCTCTTCAAGCGGCAATAGAATCAATCTTTGATCATCTCTATGGTTATATCTTGTCTTGATTGATTTATGCTTGATTTGGTTGTTTTTTCCTCCCGTCTCACCATTTCTTGATCTTATTGTGCTAAGTACGTATAAGAGATGGGGATAACATTTTGAAATCATTCTCCACCTATCTAATCACTTTGATAGCAAGTTCATTAAGAAACTTGATATTTGCATATTTTTATCTTTCAAGTGATTTCTTGATCTAAGAGTTTTTGGAGTGATTTCTTAGATGTTCTTGCTTGCTGTAATATGTGGAAACATATCCAAAGCTATCTTGGTTATACTCTCCCTACGAGCAAGTCTTGATCATTAATTTTGGTTTTTTTCTCATTTTTTGTGCAACTTGCTTAAATCTAAAAAATATCTGAACATTCATTTGGGTTTTTGCGACCATGGATGAAATAGATTCATGAGACTTTGATTAAGGTATGCATAAATTTTTATGGCTTTGGATCATCGAATCAAAAGTTATGTGAGTTTGAAGTTTCACAACCGTGCTGAAATCACTGTTCAGTTGCCTGATTTTACTGTTCACAGCGGTCAGACCGTCCTGTGGTTGGAGGTTAGACCTCTAGGCTTTGGTTTTTCTCTGAGGTTGAATTTTTTGTCGATTTGACTTGGGATTACGGATTTAATTCATAGTAGCTCTGTAGCTATTAGAGAATAGGATCAAGAATATTTAGGAGAAAATTTTAGTCAACACCATTCACCCTCTCCTTTCTCTGTTACCTTTCGGTCCTACAAAATGCTTTTAACATGGTACCTTATACTCTTCTGCACGGAACCTAACAATCTTAACAACTGAGCTATCACTCGGTTTACTCCTCATTTGTGACTAGGTACACTGACAGTGCAGACCATCTTGCACTGTTACCTTGCTTCCAGGTAACTATGTTCAAATCGCTATTCCTCACATGAAAAATTGGTTTCAACTGCTCCTTGTGCTTCCCTTGGATCCCATCCCAGTGTCTCGATGTCTTCCCATGTTTGTTTTTCCAGTGGAATCGAAGCACAGAGTATGTCTAGCCCACATTGAAGAGCGGAGTCAATTGCGTGAATTGAAGGCCCTGCAAGGTTCAGACTGACCGCCGCGCAGCTGCCCGCTGATCAATCTGCCCCTGCTGCTGCCATGAGAGCGATCAGCAAGCAGGTTCAGGATTCAGACGACGAAAGAATCTGGCACATGCAATGCTGCAAGATCGAGTTAATTCCTGGCCCAAAGGTACAGTCATCGACAAGTGTACCGGTTTGCATGCGAAGAAGGCAGTACCGATCGATCAGGAACTGTGTGCGTTGATCATCGGTGAGAAACTGCGGGTGGATTCAATGCCGCTGTGGATCCATTGGACTGGCCATTGGGGTGCGTATTTGTTGGAATTGGACCACAGCTCTCCCGGATGTACGTGTGTTATGTCCTCTACGTTGATATTTGATGCATTACCAGCTATGGATTGTAGTAGGATGCATCCATGCAGATGGATGAGGCGATGAACTTGATGTGTTACCAACCATGTTCCCAAACAATATCTCCTTTGTTTCAAAGAAAAAACAATATGTCCTGGGTGCCTTTTTTTTTTCTCTGCCGTTTGTAGTATATTTTCGCTGCAAGGCCTAATGTTTTCCCTGGTATTATCAGCACATGAACAGTTTATTTTAGTAGAACTGTAGAAGATACCATGCAGCGGTGCAGCCTTCCTTCAAGAGAGGTAGCAATCAAGAAATCTGCTAGTTAATTTTCTCCATGGCTTTGGAGAAAGATTTCAACTCAAAAACATTCACGATTGATAGAGTAGGGCTGGGTCTATGTGTGTAGATGACTTTATGCGTTTTTCTTGGAGGGTTTGGATTGAACTCGTCTCAATACTGAAGGAGGACAAGCCTATAAATATGCCCAAGTACGTTAGCGAAGAAATCAGAAACTAGTTTCTTGAAGTTGGTGGTGAGGGGCTTCGGCTTCATGAGAAGCTCAAGAAACCACACTCATTTACCGGAGCTTAAACTTTTTTAAGATGAAGGTTCCTCGAATAGAACCTAGCATCACCATCACATCAGAATTCTACAAAAGGCCCATGTCTACGCATTTTCCTTTTTGCTACCTCAGTTAGTTTACTAGTACGATCGATCCTAAAAATCATTGCAATTCAACAGGAGATAGCATGGGCCTGCAGCTTGTACTTCCGTAATTTAGCACATGACTGCTGTACTTTCAATTTTGGCATCCAGTTTCTGTACTTGATGCTCTGTCAAGCCAGCAAAGTACCACCTTTACTGCACAGCTAACACAAAAGAGCAGATCCCCCTTTTTCCATTCCTCAAATCAACTCAAAGCAGATCTCAGTTGGTTCTTTTTTTTTATTGGTATATCTGATTTTGTCTATCCTAAAATGGTACATGTGCGCTTTTCCTCTTATTACAATTTACAATGAAGCAACAGGCAGTTGTATTTGAGCCATTCTATTCTTTTATATACAAAATTGGATCAAATTTGTTTTGTTTGCAATTCTAGCAGATTGCTTGAGATGTGCAATTTGTCTTCAGAAATAGTTTGGCAGTGCGCACTTCAGTTCAACTTTGCTTCCCTGAAATGTGGTTCTTGCTTGGAAGAACAGAGCATGATGAGCTGTTCCGCAGCGTTGGCTGTATAACATGGCGCTGGGTCTGTTCTTTTCGGCTGCGGCTTATGGCTTTTGGCTAAAATTTTTGAATTTCGGCTGTTTACGGTACAGATTACGGAGAGACAGATATCCACTTGCAATTTTTGCCGGTACAGATGTTGGGCTTTTAACGTATAAATCGTTTAATTTGTAGACCCCGTCTTGAGAAAATACTCCGTTTGAAAGTTAAGTACTGTAGCAAAAACCAAAAGCTGCCGGCTTGTTTGGTAAAGAACAGGTCCGAAGTAGTCTTCACGGGACACTGCTCGTGAGGTCATTTTACCAAGAATTGGCGAGCAAACAGCCTCTGTAGAGTGAAGATTTTTTTTTTGTCAATCTTCGGAACAACTGAGCATCTGCCAATTTACCATGCGTAGTGTTGCTTTCCCTGTTCCATGGGCGTAGGAAACGAAAGCCCATGAAACTCTGTTGAGGAATTGAGAGATTTAAGGGTACAAAGGGCCCAGCCCAGGGCTCGTTGGCCCAGCCCAGACGTGGCCCATTTCTAGCTCTGCCCTACCAATGAACATGCATGGCATTCTAGCAATTTTGTGGAAATGCTACCGCTATACATTAGCGGGGGGTTCCGGGCAGCTCGCGGTGTCCACGTCGCCCCAGCGCCTCGGCCGGCCGGCGCGTGTCGACGGGTTTTGCGTACGGCCGGCCGAGGCTCTTTCCTCATACTTTCCAAAAATTACGTACAGGTCCTTTTTTCCTCGCGAACAGGTCCTTGTAAGTTTTTTCTTCAAAAAAAAATTCTGGATGGCGCCCCACGGGTTTCCAAAATTACGTATAGGTCCTTATTTACTTACGTACAGGCCCTTACAAGTCCTCACTTTTTTTACAAAAAACCCTTTGATTTTCCCGAAATTACGCATTTGTCCCTGTTTTTTTTACGAATCTCCCTGCGAATTATCGCCTCTTTTACTTTGGTCCACACGGTAGCTAGCGCGGCGTGCGCTGCGCTTATGTGGCTAGTGATATACATTTTTGGACTTCGGTGATCCCCGAACTCGATCCGATCGATTTGTGAAAGGCGTATGCACTTAGTTTGCTCTCTGTATTATAATAAAGCAGTACCGTAGATGGTAACGCGTGTTAGGAAATAGAGCACTTTAGTTATTAATTTAATTCGGAGTTCATTATACAAATAAAATGCGACATATGTACTAGGCGAAATAAGAACTAACCAACAGTTGCATAATCAGACGATCGAATACGCCTATCTTTCTCTCATTTTCTCTCTCTATATATAACTAGAGAGCATATCTAGTACAAATGAACTATTCAGTGGTAACATGCAAACGCGAACGTTGACCGTCCTATCTGCCCCGAACATGGGATGCACTGTCTCACTTATACATTGTATACTTAACCCCCGCCTCTCCTTTAGTGTTTTGCGTCACGCCCCTCCTCACCGCTCCCCCACCAGCCTTGCGCCGCCCCTTTCGGCCTCCCTCGGCGCCACCCAGCGCCTCCCCCTGCTCCCTTTCTGGCTTCCCCCAGCGCCACCCTCCCCAGCCGCGCCGCTCCCCTCCTCGCCGCTCCCCTCCTCGCTGCCCCCTTATTGTCGCCCCCTCCATCAGCCTTGTTGTAAATTCAAGCTTCATTAAATTGGTTTTGGTGATAATGATAAATCTAATTATGAGACTAACTTATTTATTGATTATGATATTACCTAGTCTTATTTAGATGAAAACCATAAGAGGTATACATTCTATATCACATTCTTATTTCTTACTGCATTCCTCGGATCCAAAATATACATTGAACTTTACCAAATAGTCAAACATGAATATATGCATATGTCTCTATTACATATTCCTATATGCACATATTTAGGGGGAGTTCACTCTATGTTTTGCGGTTTCATTAGTATTGATCCATATTCATCTTTTCACGTATTAAAGATCTTTACCTTGAAACATATCCCTTGAGTATATATACCTTGTGTAGTTCATATATACTCATAATCGGGTTGTCATCTAGTTCCTCCATTATGTGTTAATGGTTGAATGATAAATGACAACCGAATAAGTAAGATTTATTTAAAAAACTTATCTTAGAGTATACAATTATTGTGTATATATTATATACTTGAAAAACAATATTTTATCTCATTATTTGTTGAGATTGTTATGAATTATCAAAAAGGGAAGATTGTGGCATCTAGTCCCTTCATTATAAGGTAATGGTGAAGTTTGCTAATTGATGATAATAGTTTTGTACCTAACATTTTTTATGAGTTAGATGAATAGATTAGCTTCCATAAAAGAGGATGATTTGGGATGACTTCATGTGTTGAAAATCATCAAGTCAAGTGAAGGATGCATCATGAGTTGATGCATGTCGAAAAGGAGATGATCTTGTGTTGATCATCAAGTCAGGTGAAGACCCATCATGTGTTGATGGAGTTCAAGTGACAAGGATTCAGACTTAAAGTGAAGGTGTCATGCTTCAAGAAGATACTAAGGCAAATGTATGACAGCTGGAGCTAAGGATGTGTTCATAGATTTTTACCGGTCTTGGAGTTTGGTTGGACGACTGGATTGCTAGTATAGGTTATCATACTATTAAGAATGGTCTTGTCTAGTAGTTTGAGTCTCATTATGTGTTGATAGCTCAACCTTATTTGCTCTAGCTCTCTTTGGCATGAAGCTTGTATTTGCGAATGTGTTTTGTAAATAGTTGAACCTCATGTGTTGAATCCATATAACATGGACTATACATTGTGAATGTATTTTGCAAGTGTTTGAAGTCCATGTTTTTATTCTTTGTAGTATGAGACTTATATTTGCAAATGTGTTTTGCAAATAGTTGAAGCTCATATATAATCCTTGTGTCATAATTCTAAAAGTGTGCAAATGTATTTTTCAACTTGTTGGGAATCATATTTGATCCTTGCGTGCAAGACACCGTTGTTTGCAAATGTATTTTACAAAATATGATGAAGTATTTGCACTTCTCAGAGAAATCAGAACTACCATAGTGTAGTCTGCGGTACTACCGCTGACCGGAACTATCAGCGTTGTAATCATGGAACTACCGCGTGTGTTGGTGGTCGAAGACTTTCGTGGTCAAGAACTGACTTGGTCGAACTAATATGGTCGAAGACCTATGTGGTCAAACATCTGTGTAATCGAAATCAACGTGGTCGAACCAACATGATTGAAACCAACGTGGTCGAACCAACATGATTGAAACCAACGTGGTCGAAGATTTGTGTGATCAAAACCAGCGTGGTCGAACCGACGTGGTCGAACATTTGTGTGATCAAAACCAGCGTGGTCGAACCGACGTGGTCGAACATTTGTGTGATCGAAACTAGCATGGTCAAACCAGTGTGGTCGGAATCGACGTGGTCGAGATGTGTGATCGAAACCAGCGTGGTCAAACCAGCATGATCAGAATTGACATGGTCGAAGATTTGTGTAATCAAAACCAATGTAGTTGAACCGCATGGTCAAAGATCTATGTAGTCGAAACCAGCATGGTTGAATCGACGTGGTCGAAGATCTATGTGATTGAAACTAGTGTGGTCAAACCAATGTGGTCGAATCGATGTGGTTAAGATTTGTGTGATCAAAACTAGCGTGGTCGAAATCGACGTGGTCGAAGATCTGTGTGATCGAAACCAACGTGGTCGAAGATCTATATGATCGAAACCAGTGTTGTCGAACCAACATGATTGAAACCAACGTGGTTGAGACCTGTGTGGTCGAAACCAACATGGTTGAACTGACATGATTAATACAACGTGGTCGAAGATCGACATAATAGTAAGAGATATGTGTGATCAAAGACTAACATGATTGAAAATCAACATGGTCGACGTGGTCGAGACCTGGGTGGTCGAAACCAATGTAGTCGGAGACCAGTGTAGTCGAAAACCTATGTGCTCGATCTAGACAGTGTGGTCGAAGACCAATGTTGTTGGAGATCAGCGTAGTCAAAGACCTGTGTGGTCTAACTGAACAACGTGGTTGGAGACCTAAGTGGTCGAACCATCCGACGTGGTCAGCAACCAATGTAGTCGATGATCGGTACTTTCGACCAGCTCTGTGTGAGCGGTCTGATCAACAAGCGATACTACCGGCTCTATGTGAGTGATACTTCCGATTGTTGGAATGACCAGCTCTGTGTGAGCGGTACTTCCAATTTGTGGAACGTCCAGCTTATGCAGTGGTACATTTTTTCCAGAGAGGCACCTTGTGTGGTGGTCTTCTCCTCCCCGCGAGAGCGGTAGTTCTACATGTAGGAGCGATATTTCTAATAATCGGAACTACCAGAAATTATACAATGGAAATACCGGATTCAACTGGTCATTTGCTTCTAACGGCTAGTTTATGACCCGTTCCAAGGGGAGCGGAAGTACCGCAGTTCGCTGATGGTACTTCTGATAATCTTGATTTTTCTGGTCCTTTGCTTCCAATGGTTAGTTTTCGTGTTGTGGGTATATATACCTCCTTGTGGCTAGTTGGAGATTGTATTGTTGTACTCCATTTCACTTTCTTGAGCTAATGTGAGGTCCTCCTCTCAATTGTGCATATGTTGCACCTTGTGAGCAATGAGGAAGGATCTAGATTGCATGTGTTGCATCTAGAGGTGGATTGAATATCTACTCAAGCTTGTGCATTCATTACACGTGGGGAGAGTCAAGCGAGGGGCTTGATTTATTACTCTTAGAATTTGCCGACTCTTAGACGGCGTTGGAGGCATCGTGCACAATGATCTTCTCAAATAAGGTTGTGAGAAGACCCAACGAAGTTTGAAGATTAGAGCTCACCTACCCAGAGCAGGAAAGAGCTACAACTAGTGGATTGAGGTGTTTTGGCTTGATTCGTGGAGGCGGTCCAATTTGTTTGGGCTAACGTCAACGTGGAGTAGGGAAGATCGGTAAGTTTCCGAACATCACAGTAAAAAGAGATTATGCCAATTGTGGTTTGTTTTCTTGTGCTCATTTACATTTAAACAATTTATATTTATAGAATTAAATTGATTGTTTATCATCCTAGTGTTGTGGTTATAGACCAAACAGAGAGTGTGGTAGTGGAGAGTTGAGTAAATGAATGGCTTCGGGTTCCTCCCCGCGGCCTATGCTATATATATATATATATCCAAACGAAGAGCGCTTGTATAGTTATACCCTTACAAGTGAGTATTCCCCTCAGGGGCACTTATGTCATTATATATGTCCCATTTCGGACCTTACATCCTTCTAACAAGCCTACTGGGCTTAGGTGGGGGCCACCCCTACAACAGGAGCCTCTCATGGTGAAGGGCTTCACGGGCCGAAGCCATGCCGCTGAGCCCTTTGGCCCCCTCCGTCCCATCAGCTTGTGATCCTCGATGACTTAGATACATTTGCGTTCGCACTTCCGTTCGTGCTTGTGCGAGGGCTGTCTTTCGCTCCCGGAGCTTGCGCGGCCTCGGGGCCGAGGTCCAGGCGTGCCCTACTTCGCGCTCCAGATATTTGTGGGCGCGAGGCGAACTTGGTCGGCTGCCCCGGGCAGCCGAGTCTCGGGGAATGCTCCGCATGACGTAGCGCCGATCGGGAGACGGTTGCGTGGCACGGAGTGCGCTTTAATGACGCTGGAATCGCGCGGCCTCGCGGGGGCAGGCCGTCGCGGCCGCTGGTATGCCCGCCTTGACCGGGGGGGCACGCAGCGGCCATTTGTAATTGGAGCGTCGCGGGATGCCAGCGTTCCCACGACCACGGCCGTTCGCCTCTTCTCCAGGGAAAGTGGCCACGCGGCAGGAATGCATCGGCGCATTACGCGCTGATCGCCCATCTACCGCCCGCGCGCGGTTGCCGCGTTGCACTGCCCGACCGTGGGTAGCCGAACCGCTGTAATTCTGTCGCTCGATCTTCTGCCTGCGGGGGAGACGGGGGGGCTTTATAAGTCGCCACTGTGGGCATGCAATCGTTCCCCTTGGCTGCTTGCTTGCTTGTGCGTTCCTTCCCGTTTTTCCTGCGCATCCTACTGCTACTCTTGCATCCGTGCCTGCCCGTCGCCGCAGTGGGGAGAGAGGAATGGCTGCGCACGATGACCTCCCAGCTAACAGGGGTGCCGCCCTTGACGATCCTGCGCGTCGCCTTAGCGAGAGCGCCTCGTCGAGCCAGCGCTGCCTGACGCCACCACCGGCGGAGTACCGCCTGGTTGCGCGCGACAGGAAGCAAACCAAGCATCGCTGGGATGCCATGAAGAGGTCAAAGGGTCGCTGCTCCCGTGTGCTGGGGCAGAGCCGCGTCATGGAGGATACCCTCCAAACCCTTCTTCGGGAGAAGAAGCTGGAGGAATGTGACGGGGCTCGTTTGCCCGGGCCTGACGAAACAGAGCCGACCCCGGGAGAGTCGGAGGCGATCGTCTTCGTTGCGTTCTTCGACGCTGGGCTCCGAATCCCGGCGACCTACTTTGTTCGCGAAGTGCTGCGAGCATATGGGTTGGAGTTGGCGCAGCTGACTCCGTCCGCGATCGTTCGGTTGGCCATCTTTACTTGGGTGATGCGGACGGAGGGTACCTGTCCCAGCGCCGAGTTGTTCGCCATCCTGCATGACGCACGGTGCCAGCCGAAGAAAGTGGAAGGGAGGCTTACTCGAACTTCGGCAGCATGGACTTCGTGCTGAGGCCGGAGTGCTCGCACTTGTTTCCCGCGTTGGCTACGCAGGAAAAGTGGGAGTCCGGTTGGACACGGCGGTGGTTCTACTACCTCGTGACGAGTATGAGCGGCCTCCGAAGCCGGAGGGAGCCGATATCATTCGACCACTGTTCGGATGTGATGCCTCGGCCCAGCGATGAGCAACAGGCGCGGAGACTTGCTTGGGTCGCACTCCGATTCAACATGCGTGACCTCGCCGAGGAGTTCACCATGTACGGGATATCCCCGCTTTCTTGTAACTGGAAGTACGAGCGGCGGGGGCCCGACAGGAAGGACGGCATCCACCCGGGGGTGTCTTCACTCCATAGGCCCTCCGCGCCCTGTAAGTATCCTTGTCATAGGCCAAGTACCACCTGGGTGGTTGCAAACCCTTAGGTATGATATTCTGCTTGTGCGTGCAGTACGCCGGTTAGAAGATGCGGAGCGCACAGTGGTTGCGGTTCTTGGGCCGTACACGACGAAGGAGCACAAGGCCCGTGAGTCCGCAACTTCCTTGGCAAAGCAAGGGCGGATTAATCGGGTATGCGAGGTTTTGGAAATTCCTGTTCCGGAGCGCCCGGTGCCTGCGGAATTGCTAAGCGGCGCAACGGCGGTGGCACCATCCTCTCGATGCGAGGTCCAATTGGAGACCATTGCCTTCAGCTCGCCGGTCGTGCCGCCGATCGAGAGCGTGAGGATGGGGGGCGAAACAGGCGCTGAGCTCGGATTGACCGGTTCGGGGAGGCACGTAACTCCCGACGAGGCCCTATATGGTGGCGAGGCGACAGGCGCACGCCTCGTTGTTCTTGAAGATGACGCCTCGTCACCTCCAGCGGTAACCGCAGCGTTGTCATTGACGACGGCTTCCACGGCTGCCAAGGTAACCACAGAGGCTTCACTTGCGACTCCGAAGGCGAAACGGCCTCGGGTGCAGTCGCCGCCATCTTCGAGCGTCCGGTTCAGCGTGGCAGGCCCAGTGACTGAGGTCCTGACACCTAGCGGGGATGCTCCTGAAGCCGGGAGGGTTGTCGTTCCTCAGGCCAGCGAGGTGATCATGACCCAGGTGGAGGCCGCGGTAGAGGGTACTGGAGGTAGGTGTAGTTCGTTTTCCTCCCGCGACTTCGCAAAACTCTCCCCGATTTGCTCGCTTATTTCGTCGACATCAGGTGAGACAAGGTCTCCCAGACGAGGACAAGAATCAAGCAATGGGGGTGCCCGCGATGTCACCGGCCTGATTGAGTAGGGGACTGTGTGCGCCCGAACTGCTGTCGAAGGCGCTGAGGCGGGGGCTCTAGTGGTTGGTGTCTCCGACTTCGTCCCTCGGTGGGTAACGGTCTCTGTCCTCGCTACATATCCTTTGCTTATCTGATGGATAACCTTTGTTGTTACGCTCGTGTAGACGCTTGCAATTAGCAAAACCCTCAAGGAGACTCGCGCGCGCGAGCGGAGGGCACTGGAGGACCAGCTACGCGTCACGGACGACGCCAACGCCGCCAAGGATGAGCACATTCGGGTGCTGATGGCGGAGCGGGACGAGGCTATCGACGACGCGCAGTTGGTGGGCGCGAACGCGAAGAACGCGGCACTGGCCGCACAACGCGCGATGGAGGAGGCTCAGCGCATTGCGACGAAGGAGCAGACCGCCCTTCTTCAGTGAATCTCCGCGCTAGAGGCGGAGAAGGAACAGCTTATTGCCACCGTTGCTGAGAAGGTGTTATCCTGGGACAACGCATGTGCCTCCGCGTGGAGTGCGATGGAGTATTTAGAGCGGGCCCTCAGGGGCTTTCCGTGCACGTGGAGGACGCCACCCATAGCCGCCAAGACCTGATGGAGACACTTGGGCGAATCGAGGAGGGCTCGAGTGTCGCCCTTCCCGGCGCCAAGGCTTTCAGCACCCACTGCGGCTACATGAGTGCTGCCCTTGCCCTCGCCTTGCTGCACGCCGGTGGGTGTGAGCATGTCAATGAGTTGGCGAACCCTCAGCTTGACTTGCCTACCCAGCCCGGGGTGATATCTGGTGTCGTTCGCGCCGCCCAGCCCGCCACCCGAAACTTCCACGACCGGATTTGGAATTACATCGGGGAAGGCGCCGCCACGGTTGCTTTACGGCGGACGCTGCGGAACGAGGGGGACGTGCTTCGCTGGCTCGAAGAGGTCCCTCGGCGCAGCGAAGGCGGTGCGGGCACACGTCGCGGCGAAGATAGCGCGGACTCATAGGAATAATTCCAGGTTTTGGAGCGTTCCGCGCCGTACGTATGTCTGCTTCTGTAATGCAACTGTCTTACTCGGGCTAAGCGACAACTCTCCCGTGCTCTTTTTGTTATGTAATATGTTGTGAGCTGGGGGATCATGTAACACACGGGTATCCTGGCTTGATGTCGCCCTCGCTCTGATAGTAGCAAGCATGCTTGCGAACGCGTTGCGCCTCAGACCCCAGGCTTCGAAGTGGTGGCAGCGGAGCTGGCGCCTAGTCGAGGTGGACGCGCGAGCGCTCCGTCCCCTACCCTTCGAAGTGGTGGCAGCGGAGCTGGCGCCTAGTCGAGGTAGACGTGCGAGCGCTCCGTCCCCTACCCTTCGAAGTGGTGGGAGTGGAGCTGGCGCCTAGTCGTTGCATGCGTGGGAACTTCAACCACGTCTTAGTTGTACTCCGGGGAGTACGCACAAGGGCAGTGCCTGCATGTGCTTGGGAGTATCCACGTCGTGTTTATACTCCGTAGAGTACGCACTGGGGCAACGCCCATGCGTGCGTGGGGTTGGCGTCTTGCTTATACTCCGTAGAGTGCGCAGGGATAGCATCTGCGTCTTTTTTATACTCCGTAGAGTGCGTGGGATCGACATCCACGTCTTATTTATACTCCGAAGAGTACGCACTGGGGCAATGCCCATGCGTGCGCGGGGTTCGCGTCTTGTTTATACTCCGCAGAGTGCGCAGGGATAGCATCCGCGTCTTTTTTATACTCCAGAGAGTGCGTGGGATCGACATCCACGTCTTATTTATACATCGAAGAGTACGCACTGGGGCAACGCCCATGCGTGCGTGGGGTCCGCGTCTTGTTTATACTCCGCAGAGTGCGCAGGGATAGCATCCGCATCTTTTTTATACTCCGGAGAGTGCGTGGGATCGACATCCACGTCTTATTTATACTCCGAAGAGTACGCGACCGGGCAACGCGTCCATGCGTGCGCGGGGTTCACGTCTTGTTTATACTCCGTAGAGTG
Source organism: Dendrocalamus sinicus (assembly GCA_036346575.1). Lineage (NCBI taxonomy): Eukaryota > Viridiplantae > Streptophyta > Magnoliopsida > Poales > Poaceae > Dendrocalamus > Dendrocalamus sinicus. Next base: position 16,446,585 of record CM070670.1, read on the forward strand.
CGCAGGGATAGCATCCGTGTCTTTTTTATACTCCGGAGAGTGCGTGCGGAGGCGGACCTCGACGCTACGTCTTATTTAGAATTCGTAGACTGCGCGCGGAGGCGAGCCTCCACGCGTTGCGGGCGGTGAAATTGCGTGCGGAGGCGAACCTCGTCGCTACGTCTTATTTATACTCCGTAGAGTGCGTGCGGAGACGGACCTCGATGCTACGTCTTATTTAGAGTCCGTAGACTGCGCGCGGAGGCAAGCCTCCGCGCTTGCGAGCGGTGAAATTGCGTGCGGAGGCGAACCTCATCGCTACATCTTATTTATACTCCGTAGAGTGCGTGCGGAGGCGGACCTTGATGCTACGTCTTATTTAGAGTCCGTAGACTGCACGCGGAGGCTCACCTCCGCGCGTTGCGGGAGGTGAAATTGCGTGCGGAGGCGAACCTCGACGCTACGTCTTATTTATACTCCGTAGAGTGCGCGCGGAGGCGTCCCCCCACGCGTCTTTATTCATGCTCATGCACAGTGCACACGAAGGTGATCCTTCGTGCGCTTTTGGTATGAAAACGAGAGAATTTGTATGAACAATGCACTTTATTAAATTCTCGTTTGCGCGGGTGAGCGGTTACAAGGGTTAAGGCACTAACCGCTAGCCGCTTGCGTCCGCCGAAGCCGTGGAAGGCCCTTGCCCTCGTGTGCTCGACTTAGGCGTAATACCGCCGCAGCCTGTCCGCATTCCACGTGTGGCGGAGCGTGTGCCCCTCCAAGGTGGCTAAGCGATACGCTCCCTTCTGTAGGGCCTCCGCGACGATGTACGGGCCTTCCCATTTGGACTCAAGCTTGCCTACCGTCTCCGCATGGAGTGCCATCTTAAGGACGAGGTCTCCTGGTCTGAATTCGCGCGGGTGCAGCGAGTGATTGCGATCGCGCACCATCTTTCGCGCGTATTTTATGACGTGCTGTGTTGCGCTTGCCCGGTCTCTGTCAAGGAGATCCATGGACAATTGGCGCTCCTCGTCTGGTGCTTGGACGAGGACCCGCCGCGAGCCAGCCTTTATTTCTTCAGGTGTGACCGCCTCGTCACCGAAGAGGAGCTTGAATGGCGTGAACCCCGTTGGGCGTGTGATCACAGCGGCGACAGAGGACGCTGTGGAGCTCGCCCGGCCACTTCCCCTTTGGTAGCCCGACGAGGCGCTTCTTGATTGCGACGGAGATAGCGCCGTTTGCCCGCTCCACCGCCCCGTTGGACTGTGGGTGTCCGACCGAAGTGAACCGGAGGGTGATGCCTACGTTGCCGCAAATTCTTTGAATGGGGCTACAACGAATTGCAGACCGTTGTCGACGGTGATCTCCCTAGGCACGCTAAATCGACATATGATGTTCTTCCAGAGGAAGCGCTGCAGAGCTGCCGAGATAATCTTGGCCAGAGCTACCGCCTCCGGCCACCTGGAGAAGTACTCCAGAGCGACCGCGATGAATCGCAGGTCTCCTGGGGCCCTGGGAAGCGGTCCCACGATGTCGATGCCCCACCGCGCCAGTGGCCATACCGGGGGTATAGGATGGAGGCTTGTCGGGGGCCTGTGGATAGCCCTTCCCATCCACTAGCAACCTTGACAACGGCGCACAAGATCATGGGCATCCGCGACAGCTGTTGGCCAATAAAAACCCTGCCTGAATGCCTTGCCCACCAGAGACCTTGGTTGGAGGTGTGAGCCGCAGAGACCCGCATGAATTTATGTGAGGAGGCGATTTCCTTCTTCGCGTGGGACGCATCGCAAGAGCGGTGCGCAGACCCCCTTCTTGTAGAGCGCCCCGTCGAGCACCTGGAAGGACCTAGTGCGGTGTTGCAAACGCCGGAGCTCAGAGGGGTCATCCGATTCCGCGATGCCCTACAGAAAAGCGAAAAGGGGTTCCCGCCAGTCACCCTGCTGGGTGATCCGGTGGACGAGGGCCGCATCCCGATTATCCTGCGCTATGGCTGCCGCCGGCAGGATTTCGTAAAATGCCCCTTCGGGAGTTGGGAGCTGCTGACTGGCAGCCTTGGCCAGGACGTCGGCTTGCTCGTTGTCTGCTCGAGCAATGGCCTTCACCGTGACACCCAAAAAGTGACGTTCCTTCGCTCGTACAGCTGCTAGGTATTTGGCTAGCTCCGGGTCCTTGGCCTGGTATGACTTGTCCACATGGCCCGCCACTAACCGGAATCGCGGGACGAGGACTTGCCTCGCCCCATCGCTTTGAGCTTCCCGAGGTCAAGAGTAACGCTCGTATTCTGATCGTGTTGTTCGTAGCCGAAACGCCAGGCGCGCTGAGTACAAGTGCACCGCCTCGGTGTGGTGATAACGGCGCCCACCCTCGCGCGCAACACCGCACGCTCCGTCGGTGTTAAGCGCCCACACCGGTCTTCGACCGGAGGCGGTGAGTGGAGGGGTCCATTCGCGAGGAAGTCCGCGAACTTGAGACTTGATCACCGTTCGAGAGGCGTATGTTAGGGAGAATGGGGCCAGCTCGGCCGCCCATTTACCGATTCGCCCCGTGGACTCCTTGTTGTGCACCATCTCCGCCAGAGGGAACGAGGATGGCACCGTTATCGGGTACGCCAGGAAGTAATGCCGGAGTTTTCTTGAAGCCATGACCAGCGCGTAAGCAAGCTTCTCGAGCTCGGTATATCGCGTCTTGGCGCCTTGGAGGGCTTCGGAGACAAAGTACACTGGCCGCTGGAGCGCGCCCTCTTCAAGAACGAGGACGGCGCTGACCGCCGTTGCCGAGGCAGCGAGGTAGAGTAGGAGGGGAGCCTCTGGTGCTGGGGCCACCAGAGTGGGAAGGGTTGCGAGGTGTTTCTTGAGGTCGTCGAAGGCCTTTGCGTAGTCGTCGTCCCAATGAAACCCATCGCAATCGCGGAGAGTCTTGAAAAATGGTAAGCCCCGCTCCGCCGCTCTGGAAAGGAAACAGCTCAAGGCCGCCATGCGGCCTGCCAGCCTCTGGACCTCCCGCGTCGTCTTGGGAGGTTCCATGCCCAGGATAGCGTCAACCTTGTCGGGGTTCGCTTGAATGCCTCGCCCGGATACGAGGAAGCCCAAGAGCTTGCCCGCCTGTACACCAAAGACACATTTATCCGGATTGAGCTTAATGCCCGCCTTCCTGAGGTTGTCGAAAGTCTCCTGAAGATCCCGACCGTGGGAGGCGAGCTGCTTGGTTTTTACTACCACGTCGTCCACGTAGGCCTCCACATTCCTCCCTAGCTGGATGGCCAGGGCCAGCGCGACGAGGCGGGTGAAGGTTGCGCCCGCGTTCTTCAAGCCGAAGGGCATCCTTACGAAGCAAAAGGTCCCCACCGGCGTAATGAAGCCTGGTTTTATCCTCGTCATCCTTGGCATGTAGACCCGATGGTAGCCGAGTAGGCGCCCAAGAAGCTCATGAGCTCGCATCCGCGTAGCATCGACGATTGATCTATGCGCGCAGAGGGTAATCGTCCTTCAGGCATGCCTTGTTGAGGGCGGTAAAGTCGATGCACATGCGCCAAGCGCTGCTGGCCTTTTTGACCCACACCGGATTGGCGAGCCAGTCCGGATGTTGAACTCGCGGATAACCCCGCTCGAAGGAGCCGCTACCTCCACCTTGGCCGCTTGCTCGCGGTCGATGGACATACGCGAAGTTTCGCTGAGCGAGGCTTAGCGTCGAGCGGATCGCGAGGTTATGTTCGATGAGGGCGCGTCCTCCTTTGATATCTTACGGGACCATGCGAGACATCTATGTTGGCTCGGAGGACTCGGAGCAAGTCTTGCTCTACGCCCGGAGGAGGCCTCGCCATGGATACGACGCCCCTCCGCCGAGCGGCACCTCTTCACTCCGCCCCGGGTGGGGCTTAGGTGTCCATCCCGAAGTGGATGGCGTGTCCGCCTGGTATTTGTCGGTGAGGGCGTGCACCTTGCGGTGCAAGCGTCCAGCTTCAGTTTCGATGCTCCGAGCCATATCCTGATCGCCGAAGAGGGTGATAACGCCCCGCCGTCCTGGGAGCTTCATGCATAAGAATGCGTAGTGTGGGACCACTTCGAAGGAGTTGATGGCAGGCCGGCCCAGTATGGCATTGTACGGATACGAGACGTCCACGACGTCGAAGACGACATCTTCGGTCCTGGCGTTGTCGGCCTGGCACAAGGAGACTTGGAGGCGAATCTGACCCAGAGCCTTCAGAGGCTGCCCTCCGAGGCCCTGGAGGGGGGCTTCCAAAGCTTTTAACAGGCTCCGAGGTATTCCCATACGATCAAGGGCCTCCGCGAACAAGATGTTTGCGGAGCTCCCTCCGTCAATGAGGATACGCCTGACTTCGCAACCTGCAATGTCGACCTGGATGACCAAGGGATCTTGGTGGAGGAATTCTACGCCCTGGGCATCGGCTGATGTGAAGGTGATGCTGCAATGGGACGCCCGCAGAGGTAGTTGCGTCGGGGAAGTGCTCGACGAAGAGTCTCTAGTGATGACATTAATACCATGGCACTGGGTCTCTCCGGGGGACCCAGCACGCAAGGGACTGTCTTGCGTACGCTGTATGTGGGCTATTGCGGGGGTCCGTGTCTCCAAGGCCCGTACATGGGCCACCGCTTGCCGTGACGCCGCAACCTTGGTGCATGTCCGCGTGAAATGGCCACTGTAACCGTGCGCCTCGCACCATCTGCCGTATTCTAGGAGTTCTGCTTCGCACGCGGCTTCTCATCGCGCCTCCTTCGCACCCCCCGACGCGCGAGATTAGCGCGGCTTCCCGTGGGACGCCTTGCGCAGCGAGGACGTGGCGGGCCTTGTGGGGTCTTCGCCGGTTACGCCGGGGCTTACACCTGTCGCCTGGTGAGGTTTGGTGTACCCCGCCGTCGACGAGCTCACGAGTGTCGCCCACGGACACTTTCTTGTGCTTCGTCCTCAGGTTGTCTCTTGTGCTGCTCCTTTGTGACAAGTCCTCCGTTTGCCCGGCGTCGGAGCCGGTGCCGCTGTGCCCCCGCGTGTCCTCCTCGGCTCGGGCGTACACTTCCATTTTGTCGAAGAGCTCTGCCTCTGACTTGAGTGGCTTCCGCGCGCTATACTCAGCGAGCGGTCCTGGGCGGAGACCTTGTATCGCTGCGTTGATAACGGTTGCCTCGCTAACGTCCCTGACTTGGCAGCGTACCTTGGCGAAGCATTTAAAGTAAGTCCGGAGCCCCTCCTCAGGTTTCTGTTTGACTGCGAAGAGCTGGTCCGCATCGACACGCTCGATGTAGCTTCCCTGGAAGTTGTTGTAGAGCCGATCGCGGATCTGTTCCCACGCGTAGATGGACCGCGGTTCGATGGTGAAGAACCAGGACAGCGCTGCTCCTTGTAACTCGAGGGGGGGTCCGTTTGTCTTCGTAGTGTCGTCTCCACCAACGGCTTCGATGGCGGTCTCATACACGCATACGAACTCGTGCGGGTCGGAATCACCCTTGTACACTTCGATGACGCTCGGGAACTCGAAGTCTTCGGGCCACGTCGCTTGCTGCAAGTCCACGGAGAGCGGGGACTCCGGGTCTATGCGCCGTAGGGGAATGCGACTGGGCGTAATAGCGTCGCGGCTATTCGCCCTCTCCGAGGTGGGTGAGACGCCGCCACCGGTGTTGCGTGTCGGCCCGAGCCTCTTGTATGTCTCGCGACGGCTCGCGGAGGTCGGCGCCTCCGTTGGCATGCGCCAAGGCCGCCGGCAGGTCGTCTCCATCGTGGCGTGGTTGGGACCGCCGGCACGCCGGCGACGCGGCCGGACGGCGGCGACTACGATCTGTGGCGCTCGATCTGCCGCGGCCGGGCGTGGAGGACCGGAGCCGAGACGGCTCGCGTCGCCGCCGGGACCGCCACGCTCCCGCGCCGAGTAAAGAAGTGGGCCGCGCTGCGTTGTCACCGCTGGGGTTGGTGGTCGGGGTAGTGGTGGCAGGGTCGGGCGTCGCGTCGTGGACGCCGGTGCTCACAGTCGTCACATCCGCGTCGCCACCCGCACCTACAGCTACTAAAGCTGAAGCTTTGGTATTGATGCGAGATTTCGCTGCCTCCACCTTCTTTTCCCTTGCCACCGATGTTGAAGCTTTCCTTGGTGCCATCCTCCTTCAGATCTAGAGGCTTGCTCTTGTCCTCCCCACGGACGGCGCCAATCGCTGTGGTTACTGCACCAAACAGAGAGAGAGTGTGGTAGTGGAGAGTTGAGTAAATGAATGGCTTGGGTTCCTCCCGTGGCCTATGCCATATATATATATATATATATATATATATATATATATATATATATATATATATATATATATATATATATATATATATATATATATATATATATATATATATATATATATATATATATATATATATATATATATATATATATATATATATATATATATATATATATATATATATATATATATATATATATATCCAAACGATGAGCGCTTGTACAGTTATACCCTTACACGTGAGTATTCCCCTCAGGGGCACTCATGTCATTACATATGTCCCATTTCGGACCTTACATCCTTCTAACAGGCCTACTGGGCTTAGGTGGGGGCCACCCCTACAACACCTAGGATTGCAAACCTTGGCATAGCTCTAGGGTGTTTGTGCACTGGTGATTATAATTGATTTAGGATTAATTTGTGCTAAACCAATTTGATTTAAACTTTCACATTATATACTTGGTTTAGACAAAAAGAAAAGGTCTTTAATCGGTAATAATTGTAAAAGAATTTTTAGACCACTTATTCACCCCCTCTAGTCGGCCTCGCAATCTTATACTTGCGCCGCCCCCTCCCCCTCCCCAACCACGCACTATTTTAATCACAACACTTTGACCACGGCACTTCGACCATGACACTTCGACCACGACTTCAACCATGGCACTTCGACCACGATGCTTCAACTACAACGAGATTATTGACTCACAGAGGCACCGTTGGAGGAGGGGAGGGAGAGGCGCTGATGGAGGAGGGGGAGCCACTAGAGGGGAGGGGTAGGGGTGGCTTCGATGGAGGAAGGGAAGAAATGGGAGGGGAGGGGGAGCCGTCAGAGGAGAGGGGGAGGCACCAACCAAGGATGGAGGGGGATCCACAGGAGGGAAGGGGAGCCACCAGAGGGGAGGCGCCAGCCATCGGAAGGGAGGGGGAGGCACTGATGGAGGAGGGCGAGCTGCTGATGGGGAGGGGGAGGTGAGCCACCAAAGGGGGGTGGAGGCGATGGATGGGGAAGAGTAGAGGAGGAGGAGGCGAAAGGGGGCACTGGATTGGGATAGAGAGGATTGAGATGCAGAGGATCGACACCGGGGAGGGCGGCGCTAGGAGAGGCCGAGGAGGCGGTGCCGGGGAAGGCCGGAGGGGGCTGTGCAAGGTTGGTGGAGGGGGACGGGGTGGAGGGAGCGGTGCAGAGTGGGCCAGTGAGGAGGGGCACGACGTAAAAATTAAAGGCGATGGCGGGGCTAAGTGCACAATACATAAGTGAGGCAGTGCATCCCACCCGCCCAAATCTGAGCCATTCGGGACAGATCGAATGACCAACGTTCGCGTTTGCACGTTACCATTGAATAGTCCATTTGCATTAAATATGCTCCCATATATATATATATATATATATATATATATATGTGTGTGTGTGTGTGTGTGTGTGTGTGTGTGTGTGTGTGTGTGTGTGTGTGTGTGTGTGTGTGTGTGTGTGTGTGTGTGTGTGTGTGTGTGTGTGTGTGTGTGTGTGTGTGTGTGTGTGTGTGTGTGTTGACACACAAAACACTATGGCCAAATTCATAATTGCATCAAAGCGCTTAAAGCACTACTAGTGAAAATGAATTCATATGTTTACAAATGAAATGATGCAACTTACAAACAACCGCTCTAGCGAAGGTTGTGGTCAAGTCGGGAGAAGATGCATGACAGGAAGAAGACGATAGCGATAGTCACGTGAAGATGCTTTTTAAAAACCTTATTCGTCCCAACCCACGTAGGACCGGAAGGAGCGATGGCTCTGGAGACACTGCTCTCCCTATGCCAGTGCATGTCGATGAAGGGATGGAGTAACTGGATAGCACAACGCAAGGAATAAGAAGACAATTGCATTTTCTCTCTTAGGTGCTCCTAACAAACAGGATGTGTCCTCTATAGACACCCGCCAGCTTGGAAGGAAAGCAGATCATTGCGCAGCAAAATTGAAAACCACATTAATCATAATTAAAGCGTGCCATAATAGCCCCACAAGATTAGCACACTTCAAACATTTTGTCAACTCCGCACACAACCAAACCCAAAATCGTCACACCATTCACGCACATGCCGTGCATGGGCTATGATGAGGCGTGCTAGCGAGCACATGCGTAGTCTTTTTTTTTTGCTTGCTTCAACTAGGTATGGACATGTTCCAACTTATAAATGGGTGTGTCTCCTCCTAGAGTAGCAATATAGTACTAAACTTCTCATCTTCTATTATGCATGAATGGGCCTTTAGGATTTTTCTAGGATTTATGAAGAATATTATTTGGGTCAAGTCCATAATCTCCGACAATCCCCCATCAAATCCCAAAGGCACTACAACACAAAATTGTGCCTGTTGTCCCAAATGATGTTAATATACCAGTTTTTCAGTGAAGACATGTTAGGGTTGAACATCCACCTAGAACCAAAAGATACATTCGTCCACAACTACACAATGGACTACGCCTTGAATTGGCAGGTTTGTGTGGATAAGTTTCACTTAGGGTTTAAGCTAATACTTAGTTGCCGATAGGCTACCCCTTGATTGGAGCATATAGGTAATACTCCTATGTCTCTTCATGAGCTTCTTAGAGAGTTCTCATGTCCCACATACTGAGGCTAACAGTCAGCTTAAATAGGTGTGTTCTTATAAGAATACCCTGTAGGACGGTATCTCGCTACCTAAAACCTCATAACACATTAAGACAAAGTCAACGTACAATACATACATGAGAGCACTGCACCTCCATCGGAGTGGGATATAGAACAAGAAAATACTCTCCAGTCACCCCACAACTTGTTTATCCTAGAGCCTACTTCACGGGATCTCCGAACATGTTTTATCATGTTGAACCTATATTCCTTTAATTATTTATTTACAAGTATTTTCATTATGTTATGTGTGCACTGTTATTTTCTGTACAATAAATGTTTAGAATGACATGATATTAGTTATGTCCTACCACTTGATAAAGCCCAGTTCAAATTGATGGCCATATTCACCTTGACAAGACCTAGTAATACTAAATATATATTATTCAGATAATCATGGTAGACCAGGAACTCAATTGTTTTATACTACTAAGAGATTTGGCACTTTGCTGGTAGAATTTCAAAAGTGGTTCTAGGATATGGAGATACCACGGGAAGCCACGAGATGGTTGGGTCCCATGACTTTATCCCAGGGTGGAGGCTTAGACTGGAAAGGTGGCAGTGTAGATGGGCGCCGAAACAGTGCAGATGGGCACTGAAAATAGAGTGGATGGGCACTAAAAATGGTGTGGATGGGCACCGAATAGTACGGATGGGCACTGAAACATGGGTTTGTGGATGGAAGTTGCCACGGTGAAAATATAAGAACTAGAAACTTATGCCAAGTAAAGAACATAGTGATTGCTTAACCCAATGTTGATTCGTCAAATCAGGTTTAGTAGCTGCTCAAGTTCGATTGAATATCTGCAAATGGTGGAGGGAGACAAGGGAGTTTTTGTGGTATGGGAGGGGGTATAACCATATTTCACAATAGTAGGACCACTTCAAATCAGGCGAGGCCATGGGCCACCTAAATTTGTTCGAAAACAGTCCCTACTGGGTAGATGTTATATAAAAAATTGAGAAGTGAAAAGCCTTATTTTCTTAAACCTAGACACAGAAGTTAAGAAATCTTGTGGATATAGTTGGGCTGCTCTACAGAGTCATAACATAATGGGATTCCAATACATCGTGCTTCCGGTAAATAAAGTTGTGTTTAATGGGTAATTCTAATAGCGGAGCATAAGTAGATTTGGAAATGTTGTAGTCTGGTAATCAAGTTTGAAACCCTAAATCCTTAAGAAGTTACAGTCCTTTTATGTTTGAATATGTTTACAATGAAATTTGCATCCACAAATACTTTAATAAAATCACTATATCCCCATCCCTTGGAGACTCTGGCAAGTAGTTATATAGTATTTCCTTATGTGACTTGTGGAGTACGGTTGATTGTATTCAATCTTGCCTCATTTTCCACCAACACAGAGTTGGAAGAAGAAAGGATATTTCAAATTTTTGTATTAGGGTTATGACCACACTCAAGCGTTCCTGTGGAAATTTTCTTTGGATCTTCTGAGTGTAAGTAAATTTTGGGCTTGGACGCCCTTAAAAATGTTAAAATTGACCGTGAGGTCTTTATTTTAATCAAAATAACTTTTGAAATGTTCGTAAGTGGGCATAACACTCTTTCTATCCGTAATTGAACTCCTAGGCTATTACGGAAGGTAATGACATTCATGTTCCCAAAAACGGGGGCGTTACAGCCTGGACTAAGAGGGCGTCGATCGGGTTGGCCGGGGTGGATCCGTCGATGTGGGTAAGAAGCCCAAACTTACCACACATCGATTTGAAGTAGGATCACTTCGTGTGGTTCGAGAACTTGAGATTGAGGACGATCGGGATGTGTGCCTTGACAGCGACGGAGGTGAACGGGTTCATGAGGACCGGCTGTGCCACATTGGCCACAATGACAATGGTGTTGGAGTCAGGGGCGGACCCACAGGGTATACCGGGTGGGCCATGGCATACCCTGGGGCCCAGCCGAACTGTGACTCTGGTCTGGTGGACTCACGTCTGCATTCGGGAGGCAGCGTTGCAGGCTTGCAGCGCGTCCGCACGTCTCCCTTACCCCTCGGCCCTCGCTGCGACATCGCGGCCGCCTTGCCCCCCGCAGCAATGACCGCGCCATCACGATGAGCCCGAGCGCGATGGGGTGGGCGGCGCGGTTCCTGACGGCGGTGTCGTTCCTCGCCGCCGGCGTCCTCTTCGCGCCGGACGCGCTCCTCGGCTGCTCCGGCGCGGGCGTCGCAGTGGCGAGGCTGGCCCATATCCTCTGCTTCGCAACCGCCTGGGGCGCCGCGCTCTGGGTCACCTGCATCGGCGGCATCGTGATGTTCAAGTAAAACCACTTGATCCCTTTCGGTTAAACCTCTTAGCCTCGTTTGAGTGAGAATTTTGGTTTTGTTACCTCGATTATTATTGCGCTTGCTTGCGGTAAAAGTTGCAGTATCTTTTGCTGTTTCATTTAGTAGGCGTTCCCATCTTGTAAATAATTTCAGATTTTGAGCAGTACTGTACTGGGCGCTTCCCCTTACATTTAGTAGGTCTTCACTATGCTCGAATTGCAATTTTGTTTGTGACAAGCAGTAGAGATTTGGCACTAGAATCGTAGTCCCAAAGGTCCTCACCAATTCATCTCACTTTCTTCACTTTAAGATTTTACTGTAGTAAATGTTGCATATATGTATGTTTCCTAGCATAAAGCCATAAAAGCATGTCCTTTGAGACAATGTATAATTTGCTGGGAAGGAACCCCGCAATTTATAAGTTGGAAACATTGGAGTATTCTTTATTCGGAAGCTAGAGAGCTCGTTCATGTTAGATTTCTCATATCTCTAAGCCTGTAGATACTGTGACGGCTTAGGTTGCCATTTTTCTAGTACAACTTCTGAAAATTATAGCCAATGCTATGGTGCTTTGCAAGCAAGTTGGGTTATTTACATATTGTGTAAGTTGCATTTTTCAGAGTTATACATTATGTGCATTTTAGAAAGTAACATGTTTCACTGGATTGTTCAGTTGTGCCTTCAATGTTGTATTACACACAGGGTACATACTACATTATTACTTTGTTTTTGTGAGAACTGACATGTCCACCTGAAACCATAAGCACACGGTTGATTATTCCTTTGTCAGAAATTAGTATAAAGCAATTGACATGTGTTGGTGAAATCTTATGAATTATGAAGGTATTTGCCGAGACACCAATTTGGGAGTCTGCAGGGAAAGATGTTCCCAGCCTACTTCATGTTGATGTCAGTGTGTTCGGCCATATCAGTAGCAGCATTTGCATACCTCCACCCATGGAAGACAGCATCAACCATTGAGCGTTACCAGCTCGGATTCCTTAGGGCCGCCCTTGGTTTGGACTTGTCCAACCTTCTGGTCTTCACCCCCATGACCATCGAGGTGAAATCCTTTTTTCTACTCCTTAGGTTTGTTTATGTTACCATTTTTGCCTTCGCCTAATGCTACTTACACGGAAAAGCATGGTATGGTAGTTTTAGCTAGATGACAATTGCACTGATGTCTATAATTTAGACATGTGCTGTGCGGACTCCATTCGGGTCCCCGTTTACAACATGTAATTTGTGCAAGTTTTCAACTTAATCCTTGAATTTAAGACTTATCATATTATTTAGTGTCTGTATACCGAATTACGGTGCAAATTTTACAATTATTTACCGAATTGGCAAATAGTTTTACCAAATTACATATGAAAATTTTGATGCGGCATACCCTTTGGTAAAATCCTGGGTCCGCCACTGGTTGGAGTCGGTGGTAGCGCCCAAGCCAGCGTCCGTGCCATGTTGTGCCATGGTGAGTTGGAGAAGAAAGAACGTGGACGGTCGGAGGCGACGTGTGCGTGAGATGGAGAGCAGCAGAAGAGATGGATCGAAACTAAACTGATATCATGATAGACAAAGCACGAAGATTGGGAAGCACCTCACCACATGAAAGGCTGAGGTTGCATGCTTTATATAGCCTGATGTTATAGAAGATTACAACCATGAAGTATGGAATTAGTTACACGATATCGGCGATCTATTTGTATCTATACATGATATACAAGATAGCTTTACATGGAAGAGTATCGCTAACACTGAGGCCCGTTAAGAGACCAACAATAGTGGGTTAAAACATGTATCAATTATGCACTTATGCACGGTTCATTGAAACATATATATGCACGCCTTGAGATGTTAACATGCCATTTTACCGAAAGTTCTTGACAAAAGATCACACCAGACAGGAAAATAATTCAACGTAGTATATTTTCTTTTGCTAATTAATTCGCTTGTTGCTATCTTAACTTTTTTTAATAACTAAACCTTGACTAGATTTGAAGAAAGTTCCAAACATCATATACATCTGCGTTAAATTAATGGTCACAATCTTGTTGATTTAATGGTCCTGGCCAGGCCGTCCATTACAAGACAAGTGTATTTCGCAATCTTGCTCTTTTTTAGATTAATTTCGCTATCTCGGTGATTAATCATTGTAGCGTTCACGCATGCATCATTTGCATGGGCAGCCTCGATGATAAGACCTTTTCATGTATGCATCCATGGTAAAAAGATGTGCGGACAATACAAAAGATCCGTGATGAACCGAGCTAATTGCATGATTTGTCTTGTCCTTGTTACTTATCTATATATAAACCTAGAGGTCTAGCTTAAGGCATCGCACTAGCTACTTATCCACATGCTATTGATTTGATCCAGTGAACCACCTAGCTAGCTAGTTAATTTGTTCAAACGACAGACAAAAAACAAGCAAATTAGAGGCAGCCATGGCTCAGGTGCTAGCGCTGCACTCTGACGACGGTGAACCCCATGAGACACAAGCAGCAGTACCATCAGTGTACTACTCTCTCGTGCTGATGGTATGCCCTCTGATTCTCCTCCTCCTCATGACCATCTGCTTTGCTACGACCAGCACGTACAGAGGAGCACGCAAGCTGCTGAACAAGCTACCTTCGCCTCCATGGAAGCTCCCCGTTATCGGTCATCTTCATCACCTCGTCGGCTCCCTCCCCCATGTCTCCCTCCGTGACCTCGCCGAGAAGCATGGCCATGACGGCCTCATGCTCCTCCACCTCGGCGCCGTGCCAACTCTCGTTGTGTCGTCCCCTCGCGCGGCGCAGGCCGTCCTGCGCACGCATGACCACGTGTTCGCGTCCCGGCCCTACTCCGCCGTCACTGACATCATCTTCTATGGCTCGTCCAACATCGCCTTCTCCCCCTACGGTGAGCACTGGCGCCAGGTCAAAAAGATCGCCACCACGCACCTCCTCACCGTCAAGAAGGTCCGATCCTACCGGCGAGCCCGCGAGCAAGAGGTACTCGATCGCTCTCTATATTAATTTTAATTATATGTCCGTGCATGTGTGTCTATCATTGCTGTAATGAACCTGATCATGCACTGTGGTGGATGATTAATGGTCGACAGGTGCGGTTGGTCATGGCCAAGATCCGTGAGGCAGCCACAGTGAGCACGGCGGTGGACCTGAGCGAGCTGCTCAACTCGTTCGCCAACGACATCGTGTGCCACGCCGTGTCGGGCAAATTCTTCAGGGAGGAAGGCCGGAACAAGCTGTTCCGGGAGCTGGTCGAGGCGAACTCGATGCTCCTCGGTGGGTTTAACCTGGAGGACCACTTCCCGAGCTTGGGGAGGTTGGACATGGTGAGGAGGGTGGTGTGCGCCAAGGCCGAGAAGGTGAAGAAGAGATGGGATGAGCTGCTCGACAAGCTCATCGACGACCATGCCACCAAGCCATTGTTGCTACAACACCAGCACGACAATGAAGAGAGCGACTTCATTGATGTGCTGCTCTCTGTTCAACAAGAGTACAGCCTCACCAGAGATAATATTAAAGCACTATTGGTGGTAATTATGTAGTATTTTTCTGGACAATATAGCTTACGACAATGATCGATTGATAGATCAACTGGTACTATATTAAAGCCGGCACAGGCATCTAAACTCAATTAATATATGTACGCATGTGCAGGTTATGTTCGGAGCCGGCACGGATACATCATTCATAGTGTTGGAATATGCGATGGTTGAGCTCATGCAGAAACCCCACCTCATGGCCAAGCTGCAAGCCGAGGCAAGGAGAAGCGGACCCAAGGGAAAGGAAATATTTACTGAAGAAGACCTGATTAGTAGCATGCCCTACTTGAAGGCGGTCATCAAGGAGACGCTTCGGCTCCACCCACCGGCGCCGCTCCTCGTGCCCCACCTCTCCATGGCCGACTGCGATGTAGAGGGCTACACGATACCCTCCGGGACACGCGTCATCGTAAACGGGTGGGCTCTAGGTAGGGATCCAAATAATTGGGACATGGCAGATGAGTTCATGCCGGAGCGGTTCATGGAGGGTGGTAGCAGCGCGGCTATCGACTACAAAGGAAACGATTTCCATTTCTTGCCGTTCGGGGCCGGGCGAAGGATATGCCCAGGCATAAACTTCGCGATCACCACCATCGAGATCATGCTGGCGAACCTCATGTACCACTTCAACTGGGAGCTTCCAAAAGGGTCGATGATCGATACGGCGGAGTCGTTTGGGGTGACGGTGCACCGGAAGGAGAAGCTCCTCCTTGTCCCGGCACTGCTGCACGATTAATCGGTCAGTTTCTCTCGCGTGCGCCTACAGCACAGCAGAGCAGATGGAGCATCCGCTGGCTGCATGTTTTAATTATCTATCTACTTGTCATATTCCTAGCAAGCTGGCCGGCTAGTATTACTATACATCAACGGTGGACTGTCTCGCTTGTTGCATGTAAGCATAAATAATACATGCAGTATTGAAACCATGATGATCAGATGATCACCCATGCGTGCATGATTTGCCAAACAACCGACATATGACTATTCCCAACATTCTCCTCTCACATATCGGGCATGCACTTCTGCTCTGATATCTATGAAGTTTAAGAAGATGTTAGACGTATGAACTCTGATACTAAATGTTGGTCTAGGTCCTGAAGAGAACTCACATATTGCTCTCTCTTTTGACACGCACGGCTGAGGAAGAACGGTACACAGATAGATTTTGCACTGCGCAATTGCTTACAGTTCTTCTGTGTTCTTCGCTTTATTCTCTGGCTCACCTCCACCAAAAAAACTCAGCAATACATGAACTTAAATACGTACACCGTACGTATCAAGACGTACAAACACGCACACGTCTTCATTCGTGCAACTAACAAACTTGATCCTATCCTGGCTGCATGCACGCAACGAACTGACTAACTCAAGCCACAACATATGACTAATGCTGCACACGACTAACATGTACACGCACACAAATACAATTTTGTCAAGATTAAGTTCAACAAGAAAATCGTCGAAAGAAGAAAACAATGTTGCAGCAGAGACAGCACCGGATTCCACAATGCAGGTCGGTGAGCCCATTGTCTGACGGAGTCTCACATCCTCGGTGCATAAATAAAAACAAAAATTTATAAACAATACATTATTTTATTAACTAGGTAGTGACCCGTATATTGCACAGGCATCTTTCTAAAGAAACTACATGTAGATAATAAAGAGTTGCATACACTTAGAGATGGCAATGGGTACCTGATACCCGAATACCCGACGGATTTTACCCGATAAAGAGACGGGTATGGCAAATTTTATGTACTCATGGGTACGTTATTGGGCGAAATCCTCTACCCGCCGGGTAGGCGGGTGCGGGTGTGGGTATATACTACCCATACCCGCCTACCCGCGGGTAATGAATACCCACATTAGACAACTAGACATCCCACTCAAATGTTAATTTTATTATCTACTTGTTGTTGATTGTTTATTTGTTTGTCATATGTTGATATGGTCATGTCAAGTATGTTTATGTGATGTACTAATTTTGATCATTAGACGCTTTTGTGCTTGGCATGTATGATTAATGAATGTCTAAATTGATGATATTCTTATGTGTTGAACCGGTATGTTTATGGTACGGGTTACCCGTCGGGTAGTAATACCGCGAGTGCGGTATGGGTAAATTTTCCTACCCGCGTGCGGATACGGGTAACCCGACGGGTAAATTTACACCTAGCGGGTACGGGTATGAAATGGTAATACCCGATGGGTATTTACCCGTTGCCATCTCTGCATACACTACTACAGAGAAGGTTACACTGGGTACCTCATCATAGACAGTTCCCCCAAAATCCGTCTGTTGGGGAGTGGCCCCCACATTAGCCCAAACGGCCCATGGAGCTGGGAAAGCCAAGCAGGTAGTTTCGTGGAAGCCCACAAGGCTAAGAAATGGCATATATGCCTCTAGAAGAACAAACTTATATAGGGGTGTTTATGTAACTGTAGGTGGAAGAAAGGACTTATGTACTCCTGTAAAGATAAATTTAGGCAGCTCACTACTACAAAACAAGCTATATTATACGCCTCATCATAGACGGTTCATGGGGAATCATCTATGTTGTAATTATCACAAATTGTTTTACAAGCGTGACCATATACCATCTATAATACGCAACTATTATAGATGGTTATTAATACGAATCATCTATGATAATTGTAGACATCACAGACAGTTTTTAATTAGAACTGTATGTGATAGTTCACGGATGGTTATTAATACAAACTATCTGTGATAGTTGTATATCACAGACGACTTGTGGTTGAAACCATCTGTGATATGTATTTGTAAGCATGAATGGCGCCTCGTCTCCCCAATGCACGCCTCTTCGATCGTTTCAGTTCCCCGATGCATCTATTTGTCTCACGCGCTAAATGTGTTCCTTATTGTATAAAAATGATCATCCTCCACCGGAGATTAATCTCCACATCACTGATCCTGTACGAGCACCTCGCCGGCCGGCTATCTTCCTTGTCTCTCAAGCACAAATAAATTGCTCCCTACTCTTTCTTGTTGCCAACATTGATGGCCAATCTGGCCATCCTGGACAAGTACCTCGCCGGTTGTATGCTGACGGATGCTACGTAAGGACAATGTGGCAATAGTGTCCTCCCTCCTATATTTGAGGAATTTGTTGCGATAACCTCTTTGTAAAGGGATTTGCCCTATCCACTCATAGCATTTATCTCATCTACATCAAAAATCCAATTTGAATCACTATATCTCCCAAGTACACCAGGATACCCAGTATAGTGATTTTTGTAACTCATTGTACCTCTTAAATAGCGCAAAACTTGCTCAAGGGTGCATCAATGATCATATCTCAGATTAGTAGTGAACCGACTCAATTTTCTTATAGCAAAAGAGATGTCGGTCAAGTAGCACTAGCCAAGTACATGAGCGAACCGATAATCTGACAATACCTCAATTAATCTTTTCCTAGTCTTCAATTCTTTTGAAGTATTTACTAGGATCATGGGGAGTTGGAGAGGGTTTGTTGTCCATATAGCCAAAGCAGCTCAAGACCTTTTCCACATAATGGAATTAAAAAAGGGTAATCCCATTCTCACATTTGATTAATTTAATATTTAAAATGACATCAGCTTCTCCCATATCCTTCATGTCAAAACTTTAGGATAAAAATGACGTAACCTCATTAATCACATCAATGTTTATCCCAGAGATAAGTATGTCATCAACATACAAACATAGAATTACTCGTTTATTCCCACTATAGCGGTAGTATACACATTTATGGGCTTCATTTACCGCAAATAGCGCAGATGTCAAAGTTCTATGGAACTTCTCATGCCATTGCTAAGGTGTTTGTTTGATACCGTACAATGATTTCAATAACTTACAACCCTTGCCCTCTTATCCGGGTACCACAAATCCATCATGTTGTTCCATATAAATTTTCTCATCCAACTTTCCATTAAACAAAGTTGTTTTTACATTCATTTGATGGACTAGAAGACCATGTGAGGAAGCCAAGGATAGAAATACTGGAATAATGGTTAATTTAGCAACAGGTGAGCAAGTATCAAAGAAATCATCGCCTTCTTTTTAGGTATAACCTTTATCCATAAGCCGAGTCTTGTACTTTTTCAATAGTACATTAAGCCTAAGCTTCTTCTTGAACACCCACTTGCATTCAACTATCTTACAATCAAATGGATTATTAGTTATTTCCCAAGTTTTGTTAGCCAAAATGGGATCTATCTCACTACGAACCATATCCTTCTGGTACTCTTCATAGGAGATGCATATGCCCCTAAAATGGATTTGGGAACATTATCTACAAGGTACACTTTGAAGTCATCAACAAAGGATTTTTTGCAATCCTTTGTCTATTGATCCTTCGAGAAGCCACAACACTATCGTCCTTCTCACATATGTGTTCATATGTGTGTTTAATATACTCAATAGAAGCAGCAGGTTCAGGAGTTAAATCATTTGCTTGACTAGAGGAGTTTTGTGAATCCTTCATAGGAAATAAAGTCTCAAAGAAAGTAGCATCCCAGAACTTCCTTATCATATTGATTTGCATCTCAAATATCCCAGATTTAACTACTAGAAACCTATAGGTTGTACTATGATGAGCATATCCCAGACAGATATAGTACACTGTTTTATGTCCAAGTTTGCGCTTTTTAGTTATTGGTACATTGACTTTTGCCAAGCACCCCCAGTGCGCAAATATGAGGGTGATGGATTTCTCCCTTTTCATCCTTCGTACGGGGTTACCTCACAATATTTAGTGGCGACTCTATCCAGAACATGACACGTGGTCAACACTGCCTCCCCCTACCATACGTTAGACATACCTGCAGTATCTAACATGGCATTAACTAAGTCAGCCAAGGTGTGGTTCTTTCTTTCAGCAACCCCATTTGATTGGGGAAAATAGGGAGGTGTCTTTTCATGGATAATTCCATGTTCCGCATAGAATTGATTGAACTCATTGGGAAAATACTTTCCAGTATGATCAAGCTTAACTCTTTTAATCTTCCTGCCTAGTTGATTCTCAACTTCAACCTTACAAGTTTTAGATTCTCAACTTCAACCTTACAAGTTTTAAAGTATCTAATGCCTCATCTTTAGTTTTCAATAAATACACAAAGCAATATCTAGTGGCATCATCAATTAAAGTCATGCAATCATCAATTAAAGTCATACAATATATTTTCCCTTTGTTTGTCAATATACCATTCATCTCACACAAGTATGGATATATGGGTTCCAATTTTGCCAAAATTTTTTCCTCCATAGCCTTATGAGGATTTTGAGGCTATTTCGCTTGCACACAAATTTGGCATTTGGAATCTTTGATTATGGAAAAGTTTGGAATTAAATTTAAATTGGAAAGTCAAGACATACAACTAAAATTTATATAACATAAACATGAGTGCCACACATTGGCCTAACCACCATTTATAAAGTCATAAACATGGTTCATAATCTTATTATAAAAATCAGAAAGGGAATAGCGGAACAAGCCTCCACACTCATAGCCTTTTCCAATAAAGAGTCCACATTTTGACATGACTACTTTATTTGACTTGAAAACCAAATTGAACCCATCTGACATAGAAGGGAGCCGCTAATGAGGTTCTTATTTATTATAGGGTATGCTACATGTTCTTCAAGTGCACGATCTTTTTCGAAGTGAACTTTAGATCACTGTGCCAGCACTAAGAATATAAGCATGTGACACATTCCCCATCAGGATGGAAGAACCTTGTGCGACTTGGTAAGAAGAGAACGTAAATGTATCAGCACACATATGCATATTAGCCCTTATGTCAATCCACCAATAAGTAGATTGATATGCTGAAAAGATAGTAGGTAAATTACCATACCCAGATGCCCATCTGTTTGTGGCGTCTCTTGGCCTAGTGGCCACTCTTGCCATAGACAAAGCAGGTAACATCCTCAATGCCACTTTCTTTTTATTTCTCTCGGTCCATTTGAGGTTGGTGGTCACAACAAACTTGGCCTTTCCTTTGTTCTTGTCTACATGTTGCATAACATTTGTGCTAGAGTGTCCCTCTTGCACATTTGGTGTCACATCCTTTACTCGAGCCTTCTCTTTAATATCAAGATTAGCAACCAGATACTTGACAGAAATATTTTGCCTCTTGCGTTTCAAAGATGTGGCAAAATTCTTCCAAGATAAGAGGCAATTTGGCAATAATACCCCTAACCACAATTTGTCAGGCAACACGCTTAGAATACACCCGACAAAGACTGTCATAGTCGTGTCATACTCTCTTTGCTTTTTAGCAGTACGAGGTCCCTCATGTTTTGGTAACATGATCCAAAATACATTCATAGTCGAGTGCCACAACTCGACTCTTATTTGCCATCTCTTGAAGTTCACACCCGTGAACTTCTCCAATTTCATAGCCTCGGCAAAACCAGCCATCACAAGTGCTTATAAGGTTTTTGGATTGTTAGAAAATATATCACTTTAGTGATTAATTTAATTCGGAATTCATTAGACATATAAAGTGCGGCATATATACTAGGCAAAATAAGAACTACCAACGGTAGCATAATCGCACGATCAAATACGCCCGTCTCATATATATCTGTGCTAACACACAGAACACACTGGCCAAATTCATGACTAAGCAAAGCACATAAAGCACTACTAGTGAAAACGAATTCATCATATATACAAATAAAGAATTTTTTGTACGGATAATCTATTTTTTATTCGAAATTACAGAAATATATCCGCGGAATTTTTTTTTACAAAAATAGGCTCAAGTCGCTCAATGGGAGGCGATCGAGTTTATCGCTTCAACAGAAGCCGATCTGTCCTCGTCGCTTACCATCAGCGATCGCATCTGTCGCCTCCCATTGGGCGACTTTAATGCAGTCGCCCAATGGTTGAGCGACAGGGACCAAACCTTCGCCAAAAATAGTGAAAATTGGTGGAGATATTCTTCATTGATCCAAAAGCCTTCAGAAAAAATTTGAGCAATTTTGGCTACGGGATCAAAAGTTATAGCAGTTTCAATCACTCCCCGTTTCCTCTCTTTGTGTTCCTTGATTGCTATAACTTTTGATCCCGTAGTCGAAATTGCTCAAAATTTTTTCTGAAGGCTTTTGGATCAATGAAGAATATCTCCACCGATTTTCACTCTTTTTGTCGAAGGTTTGATACCTATCGCTCAACTATTGGACGACTGCATTAAAGTCGCCCAATGGGAGGGCGACTGGATGCAGTCGCCTGATGGTAGAGCGACAGGGACAGAATCGGCTTCTGGTTGGGCGATAGGCTCCAGTCGCCCTTCCATTGGGCGACTTGAGCCTATTTTTATAAAAAATTTTACCGCGGGTATATTTCTGTAATTTCGAATAAAAAATGAATTATTCGTACGAAAAATTCTACAAATAAAACAGTGCAACTTACAGACAACTGCTCCGGCGAAGGTTGCGGTCGAGTCGGGCTAAGATACACGACGAGGAAGAAGCTGACAGCGAGCAGTCGCGTGAAGATGCTTCTCAAAAATCTTTTTTGTCCCAACCCATACAGGACCGGAAGGAGCGTTGGTTTCAAAGATGCTGCTCTCCCCACACCGATGCACGTCAACGAAAGAATGGAGTAACCGGACAACGCAGCGGAAGAAACTTAAAGACAACGACCTATTTCACTCTCAGGTGCTCCAGGCAAAGATGCTGTCCCCTCATACAGACACTCGCCAGCTTGGAAGGAAAGCATATCACCGTGCAACAAAATTGAAAACCACATTAATCACAATTAATATGTGCCATAATAGGCCTTCTGGATTAGCGCGATTCAAACATTTGGTTTGAACCGTTGTACTCCTTTCCAATTTGTTAGCCGTGGATATGTTATGTCATCGTGTAAGGTTATGATTGTGTAGGCGAGGCGAGCAAACGTGGGCGCGCACATGTGTAGTCTTCTTTTTCTTGCTTCAATTAGACATGGACATGTTTCCACCTATAAGTAAAATAATTGAGGATTTGCCGCTGTAAAGATGTGTATTTGAGGATTCGCTACAATGCTACTCATGTCTCATCGACATATAGCCATCCCGCTTTATAAATGGGTGTTTCTCTAACAAGAGTAATACGGTACTATACTTTCTACCTTCTACCATGCATAAGTGGATCTTTGGGATTTTCTAGGATTTATGAAGAATACTATTTGAGCTAAGTCCATAAACTCCAACAACACATAATCAAACTTGAAAACTTTGGCTTATTGTAACAACAATTTTACATGAATTTTTCTGAAGATAATTCGTTCTTATAGACCTATGTAAATATTCCCACGTTCCTAACAGAGTGATTAGTCAAACAAGAACAGGTGGAAAGCGAATCAGATGGACAAAACAAACTTTGGGGAAATCGGACGGTCACACTTAATTACTACTCCTATATAGCTAGTAGGATCACTTGTATGAGAATACAAGATTTACTCTTCTTTTACCAATTTTAACGTACAAGAAACTAAGAAAAGAAATATTACTCATTTTTTTGCAAAAAAAGAAACAAGAATGAAAAAGCATATATTAACATATTACCCTTCCTTGCAGCTTTACCCCTCTGCATTTTGCTCCGTGGCCTCGTTTACACACCTAAGTTAGAGAGCCATATAAATCAACAGAATAAATTTCTAATTTATTATGAGATATTTAATTTTTTTTGTGTGCTACGATTCAGACCGTTCGATCTCCATCCAAACTCGATCAAATAGCCTACAAAAAAAAGGAGCAGTTGGTGACTTATTTTATCTTTGAAGTCAGAGGATCCGGTCCGAGAGAGTGGGAGCGGAAAAGCCGCGGAGCAGCGGAGACGACGAACCGCCTCCGCTCCTCCCGGGCCGGGAATCGGAGACCGGAGCCGGGAGATGAAGCGGCGGACCACCATGGACTCCCAGCAGGAGCAGCCGCCGCAGAGCTACAAGGTTTGCGCTCCTCTGCACTCCACTTCTTGGTGGAATGCGAATCGCGGAAAACCGATCCCTCGTGGGTTCGAGGAAAACGCGAGGTGATCGCACGTCTGGGGGTGGTGTTTTTCTGATCCGATCTGCTGCGAGAGGATGGGGTTTTGCGTTTGTAGTCCTAGCTCGGTGCTTCTTGAAAAGTTCTTGATCGCTTCGAGAAGCACATCTTAACGGCGATTTTATTAGTGCGCGTTTGTGGTATGATTTCCGTGTTGAAGTGTTCTTCGATATGAATGACCTGTATTATAAAGTTTCTAACCCTATGGGATCCATTTCTACGGGGATCAGGGCAAATATGATTCATCTGAAACTGGTCTTAAGATGCCACAAGTGGCACTGTATCAAACCGTTTGTTTTGTAGGAGTGTTTAGTGATAAATAACTCGCAAGAATCTTTTATCAACATCTAATGGCTAATGCTGGTTTTCTGCTTCCTAGAATTGTAGTTAAATGGTCCAGAATGCACATGTGTACTTTGACCAGTTTGTGAAACTACTCCTTAGGCCAGTCTCAATGGAGTTTCATGGAGGGTTTCATGCACATTAAATACGGTGCCACATCAGCCAAAAGAAGCTTTTTGCATGAAACTAGGAGGAGAGAGAAGGAAAACGTTTCATCCCCATGAAACCTTTGAGTGTTGTTTCCAAAACGTTGGTAATCGTGTGAAATCCCCACTGAGAGCCTTGTTGGGTTTCATCCCGTGCGAGCGTGCTTCTGATTGGAGAAGAGAAGGAAGAGGGGACCACAGAAAGGCTAAAATAACCTATGAAACCGCGCAATGAAACTATACACTGAGAGAAAAGACTTGTTTCATGTTTTGTTTTATATCTTGAAAACTGGGAGGTGAAATCTTGCATTGAGACTGGCCTTAGACGTCATCAGTGTTATAGGGGTGGCCCCACCTAAATCCATTTGGCTTGCTGGGCCAAAAGGCCCAATGAGACATGTAAAAAGACACCTATATCCGTGGACTAGTACACCACTATAGGGGGTATTATTGTAATTAGGCCTTACGGCCATGTATATATAAGGCCTAGGCAATGAAAAGAGCCAAGCTAGCTCATTTGCTATACTCACTCTATTAGTCGCCTTATTTACTGTTTGGTTCGCAACCACAACAGTTGACACCGTCCGTGGAGACCGACAAGCAAGCTACGAGCTTGAGAGAAGCAATGACACCCAAGAAAGCAGCGACAACATCTAAGCGAAAGAGAAGCACGGTGGTGGTGGCCGCCGAGGCCAACGCGTAGGGGGCAGTGGTCGAGGGCCCACCACCCCCATGGGAGCGACACCCCGAGGTCGTAGGCGGCAAGCAGCTAGTGCCGATGCGAGGACTAAATTATGAACCCTAGTCGGCTACCTGTGGATATATCCTAAGGGTTCCATATGTATGAAGTTTCTGTTTCCTCTACTGCTTTTTAATGATTTTAGTTTTATCAGCCTATGTGTAAGTCCACCATTATACTTACGCTTCTGCAAAATATGTAATTGATGTTCAATAATGTATCTATGAGCACTATCTACTGATCCATGAATTAGTATGATAAAATTATAGAAGATTCTGAATTGGCGAAATCCGGGTTTGATAGTCACCCTTTTTGTTCGAACCGTCAGATCTTACGTGAGCAGCTATCTGAATTCTATTTCTCTTTGGAAAAGTGCATCACTGGGTTTCATGAAATTTGGTCAAAAGTTGTATGCTAATCCCGCATGAGACGAGCTTATCAGCAAAAGACCAAACGTGTGCGACTACCATGCAAAATTCGGTGTCGGTTTAATGAAGGGAGCCAAGTACACTTGATGATAGAGAGGAGGTAGGAGCGGTCAAGGGAACGAAAATGGGATTTGGCATATGTGCTTGTTTGGAGGAGCGGGGTGTTATATTTATGCATGTACACCCTCTGCATTTTTAGGTTTTCCCTTTCTAGTCTAGAATCGAGATAGTGCTCTTTGGCTTGCCGTTAAGAACGAATATCCATATGGTGAAAAATCTTGCTAAGTTGAGAGAGTTTGTGTGTAGGATGAGTCAAATTCTTTATTACGGGTTTTGAACCGGTAGAAATGAGCATGTAAACATCGCATTCTTGCGATTGGCACTAAGTTTTGAGAGCAGTTGTATAAAACTCTTACTTGGCTTTTGGAAACGGCTTTTGCAGTATCTTGAATATAATTTTGAAAATTATCAATTATTTTTCATAGGGAACGCTATATCGTAGCACGTGTAGAACTAGTTTATTTTGTCATTTCCTTTTTTCTAATATAGACTAATTGCTAGTGTAATAATGAAATTAATTAGTTATGTAATCATGTGATGTGATGATTATTATTAAGATTTACTGGTGTAATTATCGACATCAAATAAGTCATCATTTGCCTTAGGGGTAATGTAGACATTTGCCAAATCAGTTCAGCCAAAAACTCCAGCTCCAGCCGAATCAAATACCTCCCACTTTTAGCCACTTCTAATTTCACACTACTATTCCAAAGCCAGATGATGTAGTCATTTCAAACGCCCCTTAGAGTGTCCATTGCTAATACTATGACTATGGCCTATGCGTGCATTTTATTTAGCAGTACAATTTAACTTTAAATAACTTATGTGTTGTGATTGATAGTTAGTTGGCAACTTAAAGATGTCCCTATTTATAAAAAAAAACTTTTGGAGACAAGAATCGAAAAACCCTTTTCATCCCAAAAAATGGAAAAGAGATAAAATATGTTATAACACCAAGTGAAGGTAGGTATATACTTTGGGCAAATTTCTTGTTTGCCACTAAAAGTTTGCAACTTCCCTGATCTGTCACTGAAAAAACATGTTTCCTTCTATGCCACTAGTATGAAATTTTGTGCCCTTATATGCCATTGTCGTCTGTTCACCGTGAACCTTTTGTTAAATGGCATGCAAAAAGACCATTTTGCTCTCCTTCTTCCTTCTTTCCTTCCCTTCCTTCTACTCTCCACCGGGCAACTCCTACCACCAGCCTCTAGCCTTGACCTCCTTGCCCTGTCATCTAACTATCATGATGCGATGGAGGTGGGAGCTGGAGGACACGATGGGCACTTCCGAGGAGGGGCGCTTTGCACAGGCCACAGTGGAGGTGTCAGCCATGAGGGGGTTTGAGGAGAGGAAGAGGTGTCGGAGGCAAGCACGGTTGATGTTGCCACTGGAGGCCATGGCAGCAACCCCATGGGCGGGAGGTCAAGATCCAATCGAGATGGGGAGAGGATTTGGGAGGCCAAGGCGGCGACCTACCCTACCTCAATCTCGTTTTGCTCTTCATTTGCAGGAGGCCATGGTGTGGGTTTACTCTCAATCAAGTTTGTCGTCACCAAATGTATTTGACATTATGAGGCGAGCTCACACTTCCTAGCATGCACCGACGTGTTGCGCCCGCTTGGGGAAGTCATCGCGATAGTCCTCAATTGTCTCGAACCCATCGCGGGGAGGTTAGCCTTGTGGTCTTCTTTTTCCGCACCCAAATTCGGTGTCACATCTGCCTCCAACACTAGCCCCGCATCTGTCTTGGCATCCATATCTCGTGCCGGCATTGGCCCACCTCCGCACTAACTCTTGCGCCGGTGTCGGCATGGACAGGCTCAGGTGATGTTGCTTTGCGACCAGTGGTGTCTCATCCGTCGTGGCAGCAATTAGAAGAAGAGAGAGGAGGAGGAGACAGAGCAGGGGGTGAGTGGATCAGAAGAGAAGAAGATGAGATGAGTGAGGAGGAAGAAGCTGATAAGTGACCCATTTACTATTTGAGGGGTAAGACTAGCATTTGTACAAAAAAAGGTTTAACAAGAGTCTTCTAACGATAGTCTAACGGAAGTGGCACAAAGGGATAAAAAATTATATCTAGTGGCATACACCAAATTTTTAAATGGTATATCATAAAAGTTGCAGACTTTCAGTGGCAAATAAGTAATTTTTTATATACTTTTTGCGAAGTACGTACGTTAAATTTGACTGACTACCTAAAAACCAAAACAATTTTTCAGAAAGTATGGTCCAGAACCGCAAATCGCCAGCGAAATCTCAACTAATGGCGGTATTTTGGTTCATCCATATGTGTGCCGTGCCATTCAAAACATTTTTTAAAGCGAAACATCTTGAGGTGAAAAGCGCAAATGTCGCGCTCCAAAGAGGAAACAAAAAGCGACCCTAGAACAGAAAAAGAGCTCAAGCAGAGGGGCATAATTATAAATGTAACATTCGGATTTCTGGACGTCCCCACTCCCCACCCTTCGATCTCACGTCGTCTTCTCCACCTTCTTCCCTTCAAGAACCTCAAATCCAAACCCCAACCGCGAAAAATCCCAACAAATCGCAGAAAAAAATCTCATCTTGGGTCAGATCGAGCCAAGAATCCGCCACTATCCACCGAGGTGAGGTGACCCGCATCTCTGGTGGTTTGTCTATACCCTGTTCCAATCTGATCTCGTGGCCATTGCCTGTTGAATTGCAGCAGTGAAGTGGAGCAGTGTGGGGGCGAGGAGTTGCAGGCAGGAGGGACCATGGCGTCGCTGGGCGAGGAGGAGGCCTTCGAGCACACGCTGCTGGTGGTGCGGGAGGTGTCGGTGTACAAGATTCCGCCGCGCACCACCAGCGGCGGCTACAAGTGCGGCGAGTGGCTGCAGTCGGACAAGATCTGGTCGGGCCGCCTCCGCGTGGTGTCGTGTGGCGACCGCTGCGAGATCCGGCTCGAGGACCCGGGCTCCGGGGACCTCTTCGCCGCGTGCTTCGTGCTCCCGGGCCTGAGGGAGAGCTCCGTCGAGACCGTGCTCGACTCGTCGCGCTACTTTGTGCTCCGCATAGAGGACGGCAGGGGGAAGCACGCCTTCGTGGGGCTCGGGTTCAACGAGCGCAATGAGGCGTTCGACTTCAACGTCGCGCTGTCGGATCACGAGAAGTATGTCAAGAGGGAGCATGAGAAGGAGACCGGCGGCGAGGAGAGCGACGACAGCCAGATTGATATCCACCCGGTTGTCAATCGCCGGCTCAAGGTAACAGAAAGGCCTAGTTTTTCTTTTCCATCGCTCTGATATAGCATATTTTGTTATACAACTTGTTTAGACTGGTTATCCGTGCATTTAGAGTGTGCTAATGTGTATTTAGTCGCATTTTGCTACGAAATACTGCTCTCTTTTTCCCAAAAAAGAAAAGGCTGGAAAGTTGTAACTTGTAAGATGACCAAAAGAATAACTTGTAAGATGACCAAAAGAAATAATGATAATGTACTGAGAGTTTAGTATTCTATTTGGCAAGAGTATGAATAGCTTAGCAAGTAAAAGACTGATAAAATTATTGTAAAAATGGAGAGAACTTAGGTCCTGTGTAAGTTAAATATTAAGAGTTCAAAAAAGTAATGGTTATAGATTCAGAATGTATCAAATTCTATAATTCAGCGAATGTAATTTTTTTAGCAGACCAAACACCAAAATTTTTAGATACTTTATTTTGGTTTGGCATGTAGGTGACTTTTATTATGTTATGGATCACATGATCACACTAAGGAAGGTGACTTTTATAGTTTTATTATGTTATTGATCACATGATCACACTAAGGAATAAGCTAGCAATCATCCAGTGGTGATTAATTTGCAGCTTTGGGATGCCTGTGTTGACAAAGGCTACAACATGTGATTTCACCGAACCATTTAGCTAGTGAATGTTGTTGCATTAGTGATGGTGCTCAAGAGGGAAGAGAATATTGTCCTTTTTGTAGTTTTTCACTGCCATGAGGCAATTCTTGTTGAGGGGACTATGACAGAAAGTGCCATACCATAATATTTAGGTGTGTTACTGGTTAAGAGTTTACACATGAACATGTTCATTTCTTGTTTCTTTTGATGAGTTTATGTACATTTTTCTCATCTAGAATGCCTATGAGATTTTGCTGGAGCCTTCCTTTTTTCCTTGACATGACCTGATCTTTGTGATATGATATGACCCAATGAGGATACATTGTTTAGAATGAAGCTGAGTTTTTCCCCTTCTTTTGATGTTCTGTTAAAATGCGTGGATACTTTCTCATGACCTCTCTCTGCAAGATACTAAAGTTCAAAAAGATAAGAAACATTTCTTTTTTGCTTAATAGTTAATAATGTTAAGGGCATTAGTGTCTTTTCCTCATTGTCTAGGATTTAGGCTTGTATGTGTCTCATATGCTCTATGGGCTTCTTTACAATACAAGCTTCTTTCTTTGTAACATGGTATCAGAGTCTAGATTTTAGAACCTAGCTCTAGCCGCCCCTGCTGCCCCCAAGAGGAGTGTGCTCCACTCCCGAGGGCGGCCACCTCCCGGCCGCTCGCCGTCGTCGCCTCGCGCTTGCCGGCGCTGGCCATCAACGTGCCGTGGCGTTCGCCTGCGCTGCGCCGCCGCACAAATCTGGCTGCCTCCGACGCCATGAAGCCCAGATCCGGTCGTCTCCGCCATCGTGAAGCCCGGATCCGGCCATCGCCTAGGCCCAAGGCCACCTCCTCGTCTCCGCCGCCCGAGGCCGCCTCGGGCCTCACGCTCCAGGCCGTCTTCCGCCTTAGATCCGGCGCCGCCGGTCTCGCTCGCCCGGATCTAGCCTCCTCTGTGCCGGATCCAGCCGCCTCCGACCACCCCGCGCGGATCTGGCTTCCCGACCGCTGCCCGGCCAGATCCGGTGCCCTCTTTGCCACCTTGGGCCTCCCACCTCCTCCCGGTCACCGCTGCTGCTACCACCATTTGGCCGCCGCCGGATCCCGCCGCTGACGCTCCCGTGGCCGCCGCCGCTCGCGTGGCCACCCACACTGACTCCGGCCTCCTTGCTGATGCCGCGTCTCCCGCGCGCGCCCCTGCTCCGCGCCGCCATCGGGCTCCCCTTCAGCCGCCGCCTCGTGCCTCCAGCTTCTCCCTCCTCCGGTAGAGAGAGAGAGAGAGAGAGAGAGAGAGAGAGACGGGAGGGAGTGAGGGAGGGGTGAAGAGAGAAGCGGTCGGGAGGCAGAGGAGGGGAATATGTGATGAATAAGTCTCTGTACTGGGGTCTTTGTGGGGCTGTGGTAGTTTTTGTTTTTTGACTGCTTTAGGATAGCATCTGCTTTTAGGACAGCATCTGCTTTTGCTTTAGGACAGCATCGCTTAGGACAAAGATCTGCTTTTAGGATGAGATTCGCTTTAGGACAAAGATCTGCGCTTAGGACAGCATATTGACCGCTTTAGGACAGCATCTAGGATAGCATCGTAGCATATGCTTGGCTGGTTCTCACCTATAAATTTGTATCCCCAACCCTCAAAGTTGGTATGGCATTTGTGAGCAATAAACAAGAAAACTTGCCCCATCTCCTAGTGTCATCCTCTCCATGAGAGTAAGGATCTTGCTATCACCAAGAGCAAGAGTCCAGCGACTAACAAGTGGTATCGAGCCTTAGTATCCTGTAGCCTTTGAGCATCTCCTGCTCATCTCCTTCTCGCCGCAGCGGCCCAGACGGTAGCAAAGAAGCAGCCCATTGTCCCCGCCACTCCTCTCCGAGACAGGCGGCTCTGTCGGGCGCCTTCTCTCCACGCAACAGCCCCAGAGCGCGCCATGTCCGCAGGCGATCTCGGCGCTTCGGCCGCCTCGAGCATGCGGCGTCGCAGACGGCCGAGCTCGTCGTGGCGAGCAGCCGCGAGCAAGCGCGGCGAGCAGACGGCCGCGCGGCGAAAGGCGGCCAAGGCGGGCGGCGCGTGAGCGGGCAAAGCAGCAGATGAGGCGGAAGCGGAAGAAGAAGGCAGATGCACGGCATGCGGCGGCGGCAGAAGAAGAGGTCAAGGTCTGCTGGCAAAGAAGCGGCAGCTCCGGCTCTGTTGATGACAGCGCCGACGCGACCCTCACCGCTGGAGAGGAGGCGCGCAAGCGCGAACGGCGCAACGGGCGCCGCAAGACGCCACGAGCGCGGCGGCGGCCAGACAGCGCGGACGTGGCTGGCGGCTCTGAAGGAGGCGCACGGCGGTGGCGCTCTGGAGGAGGCGCGACGGCGGCGGCGGCGACGGTCGACGGAGAGCGGCCCTCACAGTAACGCGACTCTCTCCCGGTTGCATCGTGGCCACCACGAGTACCAGCCGTCGCCGGGCGACGGCCCGGCGGCGGGTGGCCTACCTCACCAAGACCAACTACGCCGAGTGGCTGCGGTGATGAGGTAAAGCTCCAGCGCGGCATATGTGGGATGCGGTCCGTGACGGCGACGCCGACCACGACCAGGATCGACGGCGCCGATGCTCTCTCATCGCCGCAGCCCCGCCCGAGATGCGCTTCGCTTACCAACAAGCGGATCGCCAAAGAGGCTTGGGACGCCATCGCCGCAAAGACGACGGCAGCGCGATCGCGCGCGCGCAAGTCTACACCGCAGCACTACGCGCGGGTGGGAGCACCGCCTTCAAGCCGGTGAGGACATTGATGACTTTGCTCTCCGCCTCAACACTCGCTGCGGTTGGTGCGATTCGGTGGACGACACCTACGGCGAGGAGAGAGCGTGGAGAAGCTCTTCCGCTGCGCCCCCGAAGTACAAGCGGATGGCTCGCCGATCGGGTCTCGCTGACCTTTCCACGATGACCATCGAGGAGGCGCGGTCGCCTCAAGGTCGTCGACATCGATGAGCCACGAGTCTCTCGGGACCGTCACCATTGGCGGAAGCTCCTCCTCACTCGGGAGCGGTGGTCACGGCCAAGGTGACAAGAAGAAGGAGCCTTCTTCCACGACAGCGCCGCAAGAGTGGCAAGCGCGGCAAGTCGCGCAAAAGCGCCAGGCGGCGTCTTTGGCAAGCAAAAAGCGAGACGAGACGACTCTTGCCACAATCGCGCAAGCTTGGTCATTGGGCCAAGGAGTGTCGACACCACGACGCGGCCAGCCCACGCCGCGCAAGCGGAGGAGGAGGAGCGGCCGGTCTGTTCATTGCTCATGCGAGCATCGAACTACCTCGCGGCGCACCGCCGCAGATGGCTCTCTCCACCTTGACGAGCCAAAAGCACACGCCTCCTCGGCGGCGCGCCCGCAATGACAAGACCGGCGGGTGGTGCCTTGACACCGCGCCACCCACCACATGATCGGCGGCGGAGTTCTTCTCCGAGCTCGACTCAGCGCTCGAGGCACCGCTGTTCGGCGACGCCCGCCGTGGAGATCAAGGGCGTCGGCTCTGCGTCTTCGCCGCCAAGATCGCGAGCATCGGCCGCACGGCGTCTACTACATCCCCGACTGCGGAACTCCATCATCGCCTTGGGACGGTGGATGAGAACGGCTCGCGTGTCGAGATCGAACATGGGGTGCCGCGGATTTGGGATCTTCGACGCCGCCTCCTTGCCAAGGTAACCAGAGGCGCAAATCGTCTCTACACTCTTCACGCGGTGGCACAACCCTGTCTCGCAGCTCGTCGGACGACGAGCGGCGTGGCGATGGCACGAGCGCTTTGGGCACCTTCACTTCGAGGCCCAGGCGGCTCGGTGCCACGGAAATGGTGCGAGGCCCGCCGTGCCTTGACCATGTGGAGCAGCTCTGCGACGTCGCGTGTTGACGGCGCAGGCGACTCCTTTCCCCAGCGGCAGTTTCGAGCCAAGGAGAGGCTCGAGCTCGTGCACGGGACTTGTGTGGCCCGGTGACACCGCCACACCGAGGACGACGCTACTTTCGCCGCCGTCGACGACCTATCCCGCTACATGTGGGTGATGGTCCTCGGCAGCAAGGAGAGGTCGCGGGACGCCATCAGCGCACGCAGCCGCCGCGAGGCGAGCGCGCCGCAGTCGCTGCGCGTCGCGCGCCTGACAACGGCGCGACCACGGCGGTGGTCGCGTCGCATCTTTGCCGATGAGGCATTGGCGCCACTACTCGCGCCGCATGCACCGCAGCAGTAACGGCGTCGCCGAGCGCGCAAACGCACGGTTGTGGGGATGGCTCGCCCTCCTCGCGCGAGGGGATGCGGTGTCTTCGGGAGAAGCGGTGGTGACGGCCGTCTACATCCTCAACCGCCGCCTACTAAGGCGCCGACGGCAGGACGCCGACGAGGCTTGGCATGGGCGCAAGCCGGCGGTCTCCCACTTGCGGGTCTTGGCTCCCTCGCGTTCGCTAAGGAGCTTGGCCACATCGGCAAGCTCGACGGCAGAGCACTCGAGTGTTCATCGGCCACGCGAGGGCTCGAAGGCCTACCGCATCCTCGACCGACACACGCCAAGGCCCGCATCTCGCGTGGGACGTGTTCGACGGCGCGCAGGCGGACGTGGGACAAGGCGGTGGACGACGGTTCGCCTCGACTCGTGGACTTTGTTGTGGACTACGCCCACTTCGAGAGCCGGGAGCTAGCGGCTCGTCTTCACCGAGCTCGCCCACCTCGACACCTTGCTCGCCATCGCTCGGCGAGTGCTCCACCACTTCGGCACCGCCACGCCCACTCTTCACCACCGGCCACGGCTCCCGCACCGCGCGCCACATCACCGGATCGGCCCCAGCGGCCGGTCGGCCCACGACGAGCAGCGCCGCGGTGGAGTTCGCTACTCCACCGTCCCACGACGAGGATCGCGTCGACGCCTACCACGACGGCGAGACTCGCGCTATCAGTCGCGTGGGACGACCTCCTCGGCGAAAGCGATCGGTCCTCGGATCGCGCGCAGCGCGATTTCGAGGCGGAGCCGCACTTGGCATGCGACGACGGCGAGCCCCGCCTTCGCCGAGGCGGAGGAGACGCGGCGTGGCGTGTCGCGATGAAGCGAGAGATGGACGCCGTCGAGCGGAACCGACGTGGAGCTGGCGGATCTTCCGCCGGCCACGCGCGATCACCCTTAAGTGGGTGTTCGCCGAAGCGGGATGGCCGGCGCCATCGCAAGCACAAGGCTCGCTTGGTGGCACGAGGCTTCGTGCGGCGGGAGGGGTCGACTTCGATGACGCCGCACCCGCCGCACGGATGGAGTCCGCGCGACTTCTCCTCGCACTTGCAGCCCAGAGGATTGGCACGCCCATCACATGGACGCCAAGTCCGCCTTCCTCAACGGCGATTTGAAGGAGGAGGTCTCGTCCGCCAACCGCCGGATTCGCCATCCCGGCAGGAGGCAAGGTTCTCGCCGCGCAAGGCCCTCTACGGCTTGCGGCAGCACCACGAGCCCGGAATGCTAAGTGGACTCCACCTCAAGCAAATGGGGTTCCAGCAGAGCGCACACGAGGTCGCGGTCTCACCGGCGGGCAAAGGCGCAACGCCTGGCGGTGGCGCCTACGCCGACGACTGGTGATCACCGGCCCAAGGAGGCCGAGGTCGAGGCGTTCAAGGCGGAGATGAAGACCGTCTTCGGATGAGCGACTTGGGGCTCTCTCCTTCTACACGGGATCGAGGTCCACGGGACAGCTCGAGATCTCCTTCGCCGACCGCCATGCCAAGCGCACCGTCGAGCCGGGCGGGCTCACCGATCGCAACCCACCCACACTCCAATGGAGGAAAGGTGAAGCCGAGCCGCGACAAGACGCGGAGGAGGTGGACGCGACGCAAGACGCGCATCGTGGGCGCCTTCGCTACCTCGCCCACACGCAGCCCGATTTGGCGTTCGCCGTCGGCCACGTCGGTCGGTTCATGGCGACCGACGACGAGCATCGCAGCCGTGAAGAGGATCCTCCGCTACGTTGCGGGCACCTCCGACTACGGCTTACACTACCCGAGGTGTCCGCGCGGCGCACTTCATCGGCATGCGGCGACGGCGACCACGCAGCGACATCGACACCAAAGAAGAGCACAAGCGGATTCTCTTCTTCCTCGGCAAGTGCCTCGTTAGCCGGCAATCGATCAAGCGGCGGTGGTGGCCTGTCGGTGTGAGGCCGAGTACATAGCGGCTTCCACCGCTCGACTCAGCCCTCGGCTCGCTCGATCGCTTGGTGATCTCTCGGCGGGGACATCAAGCGATGGAGCTCGAGGTGGACAACAAGTCCGCTCTAGCCTCGCAAAGAACCCGTTTTTCATGAACGAGCAAGCACATCCGGTGAAGTATCATTTCATCCGAGGTCGCTGGATGAAGGAAGCATCAAGGCAAGCTACATCAACACCACGGATCAGCTTGCGGATCCGCTCACCAAGCCTCTTGGAAGGATCAAGTTCCTTGAGCTCGCTCCAAGATCGGGATGGTTCAACCCTCCCACAAGACGACGCACAAGACTTAGGGGAGAATGATGAATAAGTCTCTCAGATGGGGTCTTTGTGGGGCTGTGGTAGTTTTTGTTTTTGATCGCTTTAGGATAGCATCTCGCTTAGGACAGCATCTGCTTTTGCTTTAGGACAGCATCTGCTTAGGACACATTCGCTTTTAGGACAAAGACATCGCTTTAGGACAGCATTCGCTTTTAGGACAGCATCTCGCTTTAGGACAGCATATTGACCGCTTTAGGACAGCATCTAGGATAGCATCGTAGCATATGCTTGGCTGGTTCTCACCTATAAATTTGTATCCCCAACCCTCAAAGTTGGTATGGCATTTGTGAGCAATAAACAAGAAAACTTGCCCCATCTCCTAGTGTCATCCTCTCCATGAGAGTAAGGATCTTGCTATCACCAAGAGCAAGAGTCCAGCGACTAACAATATGAAGGTAGAGGCTGACTTTTCTACTACTAGTATCTGTTGCCCTTTGAGTCTTTTTCATTTGAGTCTTTCGTTGTGTCCATCTAAATCCGTAACATCTCTCTTTTAGTTCATCAAAACTGTGCGAGTTCACAAAATTTCTGTCAGTCAGCTGACTGCTTTGCTAGCCACGATTCATTCTCTCGGATGGGTGTGGTCCTCTCATTCCTTTCGCATAATCGCAGCCGCTGCTTTTCTCTTTGAGCTGCTGCAGATTGTAAAAGTCTTTATGATGCCACCGCCCTGAGTTTCTAAGGCCGTCGCGCTTCTTTTGCACCGCCCTTCCGTTGCGCTTCTTGTGCACTGCGCCGCCATCTCGGGCTTCAATCTGTGCTGCTATGCTTCTATCTCCCTTTTCGGCTTGATTTGACAGCTCTCTCTATTTGTGTCACCTTCTACATCCTCTTCGTCATATTACCGCGGTCGATTTTACTCCCCGCTTACCTTTACTTAAACAGTCCTTGCACTTTGTGCTTTCTAGATTGTTGCACGATTCTGGATAGTTGGTACTCGACACAATTTTCCAAGAGCCGCATACTACGACAACATCTTCGAGATATGGACTTTGGATTTTCTTTATTTTAATGTCAACCCTTTTCAAATGCAATACTATTGCATATGCTTTGCATTTGAGGGGGTGTCAAGGGTATTAGTGTCTTTCCCCATTGTCTAGGGTTTAGTCTTGTATGTGGCCTCTTTGTAATACAAGCTTCTTCCTTTGTAACAAATGCATGCATCCTATTGTGCTGATGGTGTTCCTGCTGTTTTAGGAAGGTGAAACCATCAGGATAAATGTAAAAAACAAGCCATCAACTGGAGGTGGCATGCTTTCATCTGCTGGTTTATCTGGAGGGGCCACTGCAAAACCCAAGGCAAACATGCTCCTTGGGCCACCACCTGGTGCAGCTGGAAAGCTTCGGTCTCCTCTTCCACCTCCACCTAATGACCCTGCAGCTGAAAGGATGAATTCTGGACATAGTACTGGAATCAGGGCCCCGAAAGAACCTGCCATGAGAAACAGCGACCCTTTTTCAGATCTTTCTGCTATACAAGTGACAATTCTATTTTTGTGCCTTACACTTCAAGAGTCTTCTCATTTTTGCATGAAGATGGGATTAGAATACCTTTCCAGCTTTCCTATTCGTTTTTGTTGCCCAGAATGAAGCACTACTAAGAATACATGCCGCTGCCCTGTTCACATACTAGTCAGTTTTGGAAACTGATAAAAAGGATAAAAGTAACATTAGAGAAGACAAGGTTTAAGCTATGCATTTCATGGTTCATGAAAAAGAAACATCTTTGTAGATCCAAGTAAAAAAGAGTTGTATAAGTTTTATCCCGTGTACTGGTTGGTCTTGTCACCTTGCTATTCTAGATGTCCTTTTCTGTCACTTGTTAATAAAAGACTAACAGTTTAAAAAAAACTGGTGATTTGACATTTTTATTTTGCTAGATTAGTAGACATATAATGATATAAACTTCAAATGTTGTATAGGGCCTTTTTTATGGTTGTCGTACAAATCCCTTCTTGTTCTTATACTTCAATCATCTGTGGTACGCAGCAAAGCCTACCGTTGGCGGCTGAGTCGGGACAAACAAAAAGCACAGGTGCTGGATGGGCAGCATTTTGACAACGGATGAGCCGCCTACTGTTGATAATCTTTGCTCTGGAAAAGGAAGATGAAAATTGTGTACTGAGAAAGACATCACTTCGACTTATTCTCGATCCTTCGAAACCACATGGTGAAAATGAAATAAACATTTTAAAAAGTGCTGTTATCCATCAAACCGCATGGATCCAGGGAGCTCTGAAAGTCTGAATATAAGTATGGATTTCTTTGTTTGTTATATTTGTGTTGTCATATTTCATACACTAAAACCAGAATCATACTGACCTCAAATGTGTATTGGTGAGCTGGAAGATTATAGAGATTTTAGAATACTGTTTCAAATGCGGCATGCTTGTGTTATTCAATTATTTGGCAAGCTCCATTTTAGAACATGAGCACTTTGTGTTTCTTTTGTGCATTGATCAAGGTTTGCTTTGTATCTACTTAATACAAATATTCAAAATAGCAACTATGATGAAGGCTAAGGGTCCATTCTTTTTAGCTGTGGTTAATTGCTTATGGTTGTGATTGATAGCTTTTGATCTTAACGTGAGTGTTTGTGCGAACAAATGGAATGTCAATAAGCCGCTTCAAAATTTTTGTCCTGATAGGCCGTTTTGAAACAGCAGTGGAGAAGAAAACTATTGGTGTATTTGGTTTGTCTCAACAAGCCCTATCAAAATTTGGCTAGCCAAAATTTTGGCCAAGATTTTGGTTGCCCAAAGTTTGTCCAAGAATTGGCAAGGAGAAAATGTATAGGATTAGATAGCAACTATCTAAACAAGGGCCAATTATTAGGGTGTTATCGAAAATATTGATAGGGTAAGTTAGGAGGCACAAATCCAACATATCCTATAAACCATAAGCTAAAAAAAGAGGTCTAATACTTGAGCTAATCGCATGACTTGTTCACATAAGCTTGTGAAAACTCTACCCTGTGCCCCAAAAAACGCAGGAGCTCCTGTCCTTGGCTTAAAAAAAATAAGAATAGCTGCCTTTCTACGAGCATTTCCCCATAAATGGACTCCATTTTGCAATTTTGGATGAGCGGAATGTCCTGTCAAACTCAGAAAACTCAAATTGCAATTTGGAATGAACGGAATGTCCTATCAAACACAAAATAAAAAAAAGAGAGCGAACAAGTACATTGCAAAAAAGAAAAGGATAATAGGCACATTTCGCATGGCTTCTGAGATCTCTTCACTCCCTGCTCTGTAGGAAATACCGTGCACCGTAATGACAAAGTACTTAAGTGTGGTTGCTGAGGACACGAGTTCGAGACCTATCTTCTATCTTAATTGAAGGAAATTTTATTTTTATAATATATTCTATTGGTAGTAAGAGAATGATAATAAAAATTAAATCTGATCATTGCAGTTAAAAGAGACTTAAGGGATTGGGATGTATCTAAAGAATTAGCTTTGATTAGGAGCGCATGGAAGTTAGCGATCCACGTACCGGAACCATAAGAAAGTTAGGGGCAGTGTTTTAGGCTCTTAGCTCAGATAACAGGTTGTACGGCTTAGGGTTTTAGCATTGTAGGTTTTATTTCAAGGCTCAGATCTCTTTGATCTTGAGAAGGTTTTATTCCTAACATATCTCAACTTGTTTGGGACAAAAGATTTTGTTGTTGTAAATATATCTTTTGTGAGGGTATTATGGATTTTTTCTAAATCTATTATTGTAATACCACTAAAATGCAAAGGAAAGGAAAGTGAGAAATGAAACAATCCAGGGCAGAATAAAGGAAATAAAGTAGAGTTTTGCTGTCAGACTCTCGGCTCTAGAATGTCGAATAAAGGTAGCGTTCACTGAGGTTTCTAGACCGTCGGCAGCCGGTCGACACCATCTCGTGTTTGGGTTTTCATCATCCGACAGGACTTACCTTTCTACCATTTTACTTCCTAACCGAAAACCAACATGCAACGACACATGCATAAAGACATGGCCACCCTTTGGACCAAAAGTCCAGAGAGCCCACAGTGACTTGAGAGTCATATAGAGAGAAGGGAGGTACAATCTGGTCAATGCACAGTGAGTCTCACGGCCATGCCACATAGTATAAGCCAGCATACCCCTTCTCACTCCCACCTCATTTCCTCATTGCCTCCCTGGACTAAGAATAAGGCCAGTGGTGGGGAATCACCCTTCACCACTGCCTACATCGGTAAATAACCAAGCAAACCACAAACCCATTTCACCTCTCTACCGAGAGCAAGACCAACCGATGAAAGCATCTAGGCCCCTAAAAGGTTGGTTTTGGTAATTAATGACATTATGAGAATATGAGACTAACATGTGTGCTAAGTGTTTGGAAGGTTTAGTCCCGAAGGCAAAGTAAGATAAACATTAAAAGGGTTTCATGGGATTCAAAGAACTCCAAGACAAAAAGTTAAATAGTTTAGGGCTCTTTTTCATTATACCGATCTTAGGAGAAAGGTTGGAAGACCAGATTATAGGATAAATGTTGTACTATTAAGAGGGATCATGGCTAAGTGCTTGATTACATGTTTCTGTGCCTTATGGATCAATTTAGGATCATGCATGCACATTAAAATAAAATTGAATGCTAAAACTGTGCACTGTCAAAAATATCGAAAGTACCGGCGTTAAAACAGCGGAACTTCCGATCGGTCGGAAGTACCGACTTTCAGAGCGGTACGTTTTTTCCAGAGAGCGACCGTGAGTAAACTTAGTCTCATGGATATCGGAAGTACCGCGAGTTCAACGGCGGAACTTCCGCTAGGACGGAAGTTCCAAAAATCGAAAGTTTCAGCAAATGTGAGCGATACATTTTTTCCAGATAGCAAAGTGCCGCATTAAATTCCAACGGATACCTCTGACACTCTGACATAGCCATTCTGAAGCTACAGTAGAAAAACGAAAGTTCCAATTCTTGCACTGTGGAACTTCCAATTTCCCTGAATTTTCTGAATTGTTTTAAGCAACGGCTAGTTTTGGTTGATGGGGGTATAAATTCGACTCCACCAGCACAAGGACATGTTGTTGAACCCTTATTGAGCATTCTTGGGTATAGAGCAACCTCGCACACCTTATTTCATCTCTTGTGCATTCATTTGAGGTAGTTGAGTGAATTCAAGTGCATTCATCTGTAGATTGATCCTTGGCACTTGAAAGTGGTCAAGCAATGCAGTGATTCATTACTCTTGGTATTTACCGACACCTAGACGGCGTGGCAGAGATTGCCCAGTGATCCTCTCAAAATGGTTGTGAGAAGACCCAGCAATGTTGTGAAGGTTGGAGCTCACCTACCCGGAGAGGAGAAGAGCTACCGCTAGTGATTCGAGGTGTTTCGGCTTAATTCGTGGAGCTGGTCCAATTTGTTCGGGCTTACCTCAACGTGGACTAGGGGAGACCAACAAGTCTCCGAACATCATGGTAAAAAGAGAACGTGTCATTTGTGATTTGCTTTCTTGTGCTCTTTTTACCTTCAAGCAATTTACATTCTTAGAATCATTTTTATTGCTTGTATACTTAGGATTGCAAACCTTGACCTAGGCTAGAATCGTTGGTGCACTTAGGCGAGTTTATTTGTTATAGGCACTATTTGAGCTAAACCAACTTGAATTTAGTTTCCGCATTGTTTATTTGGTTTAGGCAAATAGAATAGATCTTTAATTGTTAGCATTAATTTGAAAAAAAATAGACCGCCTATTCACCCCCCCTCTAGTCGGCCTTCTCGATCTTAGAACCGAAAGCAAGCCATCCACACCAGAAGGAAGG
Source organism: Dendrocalamus sinicus (assembly GCA_036346575.1). NCBI lineage: Eukaryota > Viridiplantae > Streptophyta > Magnoliopsida > Poales > Poaceae > Dendrocalamus > Dendrocalamus sinicus. The sequence goes on from CM070670.1 coordinate 16,488,199, forward strand.
GAGCAAGGAGGAGAAGGCCAAGAAGATAGGAGGCCCCAAGGAGCTCGGGAAGGTAGTGGCGTAAGAATAGCGCTTACAACAGCAGGGGACGTTGACGACCGCCGAACTCACGCCAAGCCAACCATTGAGCACACTTTCCCTCCACAACCCCATAGCACAACACAATAGCACACAAAAGTAGATGAAGTGCATATAGAGAGAGTTGATGGGGGCAAACCGTCCTGGTAGCAGGGGATGGTCGCCTGGCTACAAGCCGTGGCTGGCGAGCTCAAACCCATAGGGCACGGTGCCAGAACCAAGTAGCGGCATTGTGCGGCCTGAGCCAGGTTGATGGCCGACGGCGACGGGCGATGGCGTAGGCGCCTGAGCCCTGAGGGCAGTGACGTGGCTAGACCAGCAGGACCAAGCACCCAAGGTGGCAGCGACATAGGGGCAGCGCCAAGTGGAGCCCAAGCCACCCACAACAGGTCCAAATCGAGGGGGAGGAGCCCAAGGAGGGGCCAAAGTGGAGGAGGCTAGTGGCAAATCCAGCCCTGCTAGTCGGATCTGAGGTGGATCCGAACCGGGGGGAAGAGTAGTGGGGACCGAATTTTTTCTATTTTAGCCCTTTTTTTGAAAAATTTTCACATTTAGACCCCTGGTAGTTTTAATTCCGTTTTTGGACCCAGAGCTCGGCGCCGTGACCCACGGCGCCGTGCTCCACGGCGCCGAGGCGCCAGGCCCGCACCAACGTGGTGGCCTGCATGGCGCCGATGTGGCAGCACCTCGGCGCCGTGGTCAGTGGCGCCGACCTCGGAGCCGTGAATTATGGCGCCGAGCTCGGCGCCGTGGGTCGTGGCGTCGAGCTGTGAAAATTCAGAACAGCCATCGTGACCAGTGGCGCTCCTGCTCGGCGCCTTCAAAATAATCCGTAGCTTTTTCAAACATTCAGAAAATTGATGAACTATGTGAAACACAATTTTTGTTTCCTACTACATTTTTTGATGATGTCGTGTTCAATCTGAAAATTTCGGGTGCTAGTAACGTAATAATGTTTGTAACTTTTTTCCTAAGCAGGGAACTCCGATGGTCAAACACCAATTGTTAGAGAAGGGGATAATGGTGTTGCTTATTCATGGAATTCAAAAGAGCTAAAATGGGGCAAGGTAAGAATCTATGTGCCTTAGACTTTTCCATTATATTGCCCATAAGTAATTATGTCGCTACCTCAAATCACATGGTATAATCTGCGAAGTTGAGGATATAGTTTAATGTCTTGTTGTTCTTTTGCAGACATTTATGTGCTTGAAAATGTGAATTTTCCATGTAATGATTTACAATTTTGAACTGAGTAGGCATGATTTCCCTGTTCTTTTCTATATGCAAACTAATCCTTATGTAGTATTCTTTGGAGCAAGCATGGGTGGGCAACATTATGCACTCTATTAAATTGTAGTTTTGTGAAGCATCGATACGCAATACCGTCATACCGGTAGTCTCAAGTGCAGTCGATCACACTAGGCAAACACAATCTGATGCATAATAATAGGATTACATAGACCGTAGATAGCGTGGGTCTATTCTCTGGGTGTAGCGTGGTTGTTTCCCCTTTTTATTGGGCCCTGAGGATGGCTCCGCTGCATCATTCTTCCTGTCACTCTTGGTCTTGAGAGCTGCCTCACGAGCTTGAAGCTCTTCCTCCTAACGCTTGATGGCTGCTTCACGCAGACTTAACTGCTCCCGCCTCCTTTGCAGCGCATCCTCCTTACCCTTCAGACGGATTTGGTCCACCCTCATGCGGTGCTCTTGCTCAAGCCGCATCTGTCGTTCCACCTCGCGAGCCTGAGTCATCTTGACAAAGTATTGTCCGTTGTTTTCCACCTCCACTGCCCAGTTATTTGGCCATGCCGGCGACACCCGATCCACCCATTCGATGAAAGTGCAAGCCTATATGTGGCGTGGTAGATGTCATGGATCAAGTTGAAAAACGATAACGAGAAACAAATGAATTAGTTGTCGTCGTTACCACGAAGTCGTCATCCAGGTCTGGACACTTGAAGAACCTACGGCCATATTTGGCTCGTTGTACTCGATCCGTCCAGACTCCCAACATCGTCCTAAAGCCGCAATGGCACTTCGGGCGCTCATGCCACTCCGGCACTCCAAATGGGTCGGACCTCCAGGAAGACATTGTTGTGTAGTAGTATTGTGATGGCTTAAGGAGAAGATGTGGTATGGAAGACATAGGAGGGATTTATGTAGGCAGGTTATCTGGTGCAGTGGGCATAGTCCATGGAGAGGAGGTCGTACGAATCTTTTTGCTTTTTCAGGATTCCAGTTTAGCAATAAATGTTCATGTGTAGGCTTTTCAGAGCTTGAAGTCTCGTAATAAATTCAAAGTTCGTAGCCTTTTCAGTCGTTTGCAAGAAACAGCTCGTAGGCTTTTTCAGGATTGCAGTTTAGCAATAAATGTTCCTATGTAGGCTTTTCAGAGCCTGTAGTCTCGTAATAAATTCATAGTTCTTAGCCTTTGCAGTCGTTTGCAGGAAACATAAATTCATTGCAGGAATTATAGAACCACAAAGTACAGACTACGGATTCGAACACAAATATCACATAAATATAACATACACACATATATACAACAAGTAGCTCATTACAAACACATCTCAGTCCAACCACATACCAAGTGCCTCCTAGCTCATTACAACATATATACAACGACTTTTAAGCCCAACCACAAGCCTACACATAAGTATCACTGCCTCCTAGTCTTACCCTTAACCTTACCAGTATGCGGTGCTCGGAGTGTAACGGCTAGGCTCGCGGCGGCGTCTGCGTGGTACAGGCTGTGAAGGATGAGTCGAAGGAGCCTCAACGAGCTGAGACGGGCCTATCTCATCGTAAGTCTGCTGCTCCACCTCGTCCTCACCGCCCTCGTCAGGGAAAGTGTCGCTCGTGGGGGACGAGCTCTACCCCGTGTACGACCCTAGCCGCGTCGGGTCTGATAGACGTGTCGCAGGCACAGCTACGTCCCTCGCCGCGCCTGTGCTGCAACCGCAACGACCAGCCGCACGACGTAGCCGACCTGCCAGCCTCTGTCATCCAACATTTTGTTAACCAACAAGATACGAAGATATTAGGTACTAATTTTGTGAGTGGGCGTGTCGGCTTACCTCTAGGAAGGTACGCGCCCGACGTCGCCGATCGCCGTGGAGAAACGCTCTATGTCCTGTACGGATTGCTTCAGAGTGTTGCCCTGCAAACAAGCAAAAGAATGGATAATTTGCTATATGTAGTGGTATTTATGTCTATTGGAAAATAAGCAATGAGATTGAACATTACCACACGCCCAGATTGCTATCTCCACTGCGCCCCAAGTCGAGTAGACCGTCGTAGGGTGTGTCTTCGCCCTGGAGGACTCAATGTCCGCATAGTCGCCTTGACTCCATTGTCCCTTGCTTGGACGCGCCGCACGCCGGTACCAAACTTGGTACCGCCGAAGTGCTCGTTCTCGTGCGGCTCGTCATTGTGGTCCACGTGGTCCCGAAAGTGTCCCCACTCCTCAATGTACACGTGGTGGTCCCGCCAAGTCTCGTGACCTTCTTCGTCGCCGACGATCAAATCGCATATCACGTAAACCAAGAGTTAAAATTAGTAGAAACTCGGCAATTGGAATCCAAGGTTAGAATTGAAATTGCGTGCCACTTACTTGTGCAAGGCCACGAGACGTGGAGAACGCGCGCATCGCCACAAATGCCTCATACCAAATCGGCGTGCAACTCTATGTGGCGGTGATACTCAACAAGATAGAAGCAGATAAGGGGCACCTCATCCCGTAGAGGGCCTCGCCTATGTTGCATGCTGCACCGAATCGAACGGCCTCCACCTGCGGCTCAGCAGACGGCTCCCACTTAACCTCGCATAGCAACAATTTAACGTTAAAGGTCATATACTAACAAATGAAAATCACGATACTAAATGGAATTAACTTACATTGGAGGTCGTGAGCGCATCTAGCTCGTTCATGTACTCAAGGTACGCCCTCTTCGTCCCGGCGTAGGGAATCGAGACTGGTCCCAAAGATATGCAAGTGTCGGACGTCGACGAAGAGGAACCGCTGCGAACCACGGACGAGGAGGCGAAACCGTGGGACGACCAACTGGTAGACGACACCACATCCACAGCTGGAGGAGGTAGAGGCAACCACTCATCAGAGTTCGCCAAACTCCGACGACACGCCGCAGAGGTGGCGGTAAAGGAACGCCAACACCGGAAGCCCACTGCATCGCCCGCCGTGTCCTGGGCCAAGTGAGGCAGTGGATGTACATCCACGACGCGCTGTCCCCCGTTCCGTCGGGGAAGAGAACACAGCCAAACAAGTGCAGGATCCATGCCCTGCAATTATATGTAAAATGATATTAAATCAAACTATGTCAATTTTAGAAAAAAAAAGCTCGATTAGACGACGAGTTGACTGCACCTCTGATGAGTAGGCAATCGTCGCTCGTCGCGTCTGCAGGACACTCTGCGAAAGTCTGCCGGAGCCATGTGATCGGAACTCCAGAAGTGCGATGGCCTGCCTCAGGAGGAAGCTCTCTCCCAAGGAAGGCCTCCACTCGGCCTCTCCAACCAGCAGGCACGCACGGTCCGATCACTGGACGGCCGTGAATAGCGACACCAAGTATCTTCTGAGTGTCCTGGGGCGTAATAGTCATCTCCCCGAAAGGGAGGTGGAAGCTGTGAGTCTCCGGCCTCCACCTACATGATACAAAAAAGAGGACTACATGTCAGAGAATTTGAGACGCACATAGCCGATAAACAATGAAGACGCAAGTGGAGCAATGGTTTAGGAGAATACCTGTCAATCAGTGCAGTGATGGCCGGGGGGTTGAAGGTTGGCAACCCACGGCGAACCTGGTAAGAGATGGCGTCTAGGCCAGCCTTCTCCAGAAAGGGAGTGTACCTCTCGTCGTACCGCATGTCCAGGAACCCGTCATGGGTTCGAGGACGAAGGATGGGCAGCTCCTGTATAGAATACACCAATATTGTTAGTTAATGCATCAACATAAACTGAAATTACACAGGAAGTGATGACTACAGTACCCTCCCCTCGGCGGTGAGCCGTCCTCGGTGGTTCTCCTCGTAGTGTGGGTCTAGCAGGTGGAATTGCGCCATCCTACAAAAAAATTTAATTTCTCAGTTCAACATATAAGTTAACAAAAAAAATTGAACATGCATAAAATATGGAAAGAATAAGAAATTAAACAAGAAACATAGCAAATTGCATATGGAAAAACTACTAGACAAACTATGAAACATAACGAACAACAAGCACTCGCACCTGACTAAGTGGCCAATGGCATGTGCGTGAATTGTGGCCAAGTCTACCACATCTGCTACATTGGTTCGCGCCGGGTCGAAGAAAGGGGTTGCTCTCCTCGCCTCGTTCTTCCTGGAAGCTGATCCATAACCATCTTATGTCTCGTCCTCTTCCTGGTTCCACGTTTGTTCCAACGGCTACCCGGATCCGCAATGTATTTGGGCCCGGTGTATGGTGGCCACTCTCCCTCATCCCGGTAAGGCTCGAAACGGGGAGACCACGTAAGCACAAGGTAGTCAACACTGAACGACCGAGGTATCTTGCTCTCGTAGTCAAAGTTGCGATGCCTTGCTGCTGCCACATAATGAGAACAAGGAAAGTGGTACTGCCTCGGTTTACCACATGTGCATGAGAAATCAATAAGGACAACCTTATGCCTCCTCGTCGGCCGGATCTCTCCATCGGTCGTTGTACCACCCCTTTCTACAACCTCGTAAGTGCCCGTGGCGTTGTCAAAACAATGTACCTCATGTGCCTTAGCCCTCGCCTTTGCCCTTTCAAGGTGGCGCTTCGGTTTTGGCGCCCATCTCTCTTGTTTACTCTGTAGCGCCATTGCATGTGCATGTCTTTCGTTGAACCAGGCAACAAGCTTGTAAAAGGTGAAGGATACGATAGCATTGACGGGCATACCACGTATACCCCTAAGCAAATTATTGAAGGATTCGCCATGTTGCTTGTCCGAAACTCGTACCTCCACCACCATCGCCATGAGCCCTTGTCCATTTGTCGACATCTCTCATCAATCTCGTCAACCACCGTCTACCTTCTGCGCTTGTTGCAGATTAAGTCGCTCCAACTTCTCCGGAAGAACTTGACCTCAAGCATTCGAGCGACCTCCTCGAACGGATGAAAGTTATCCTTCGCACCATCCTTACGAGTAGATTCTCAAGCAAGATGCCGAGTGCACCAACGGTGGTGCAAAGCTGGATACCCCGGATCCGCTCTGACGGCAGCAAGTATGCCCTGGTGTCTATCAGATATGACACCAACCTCCCTACCAGGGCCGACCACGTGCCTCCGAACGAGCCGCAAGAACCACCCCCAGCTGTCTTTGTTCTCCCTCTCAACCAAAGCAAACGCCAAAGGAACCAACGCGTTGTCTGCGTCACAGGAAATGGCTATCAGAAGTGTGCCCTGGTACTTGCCAAGAAGAAACGTACCGTCAATGGAGAAGACGGAACGACAATGCCAAAAGGCCTCGATGAACTGAGCAAAGCACCAGAAAGCACGGAAGAATATCTGCATCCCATCTTGAGTCCATTCGTTCGGTTTCAGGACGTACTCATAATGCATGCCTGGATTAACCGCTTTGATTGCATTGAAGAGTGCTGGCAACTGCAAGTACCATCTTCCCAGTCCCCATATATCATCTTCCAGATGCGTTGCTTTGCCCTCCATACTTTTCCATACCTTATCTCGTATCCAAATTTCTCCTTAACAATCCCAGCAAGTGTCTTCACCTTCATATTGGGTTCTCCCTTTACTATGTGACACAGTGACTTGGCAATAATGGTAGAGGTCAACTGCCGATGCTTCTGTTTGAGCTCTGCTTTGGCACAAGTGTGTGGGCCAACGATTCTTGTGATCTTGAACTTTCCCGTGTCCTTCTGTTTCCTAGCACAAACCCTCCATTCACATGTTTCCTTCTCGCACACAACTGTGTATCTCCGCTCCACATAAGAATGCCTCACCTTGAATGGCCTTTTACGAATCACTGAATACTCCTGCAGCCACCTTTTCAATGCTGACAAGTCCTCAAACACCATGCCCTTCTCAACTGTCATGCTTGACCCGGCCTCAGGAGCATCTAGCAGCTCGTCATCCCTTCCTTCTGCATAAGCCTCATGGGAATGCCCAAGATCGCTAAATTCATGAATTGATGGATCCCGGCCAGGGCAATAACGCCTGATCAGCTCAATATCACTTTTGGTCAGCTCTCCAAAAGGCGGTCATCATCAGAATCAACGGCCCTTGCGATCTCGTAAGGCTGCAGATCATCCACAATTTGAACATCCACACTGTTGGAGTCCCTGCAGACTTCTTCAACGTTGCCAGATGGAGCAACGGGAGGAACACCCATAATATCAGGAATGTCTCCTGCATCATAAGCACGAAAACGATGGGATTGAGGCAAAAGAATGTAATGACGGGAAAAGGCTAAATTGTTGCTCGACACTTACTGGGATGATTCTGGGTCAAAGGGATCTCCTGAGGGGCCGGCACGACATCATCAGTTCGACATTCAACTCGAACTGGTTGAGAAATCTGAACCTCGTTCGGGGCAGATTGAGCATCGGGCACCTCAGGCACTTCTTCCACATCCACCGCAACGTCCGGTAACGGAGGGTCAAAGGGTGCCTGATCACCTAGTTCTGGTGAGTAACCCTGAGGATTGGGATCAATGGACACCTTCCGCACAACAACGTCCAAACATTGGAACTCATTCCTCATAACTAATCTGACATATTTGTCCCACTGATCCTCACAACCAATTAAGATCAACCGCCTTAGAATTGTGTCTTTCGAACCGAAGTGAAGTAACCCCTCAACTGTGATGCTCTCCTCGTTTGCATGACAATGTAGCTCCTCCCGGGCCCTAGCAACCAACTCACTAAACGACGCCGATCACGAATATCGAGGCACCTTTGCATTTCAACAAATTGAACATTTCCATAATCATCACTTGTCACACTGCCTCCATGATATAGAGTGACTAGGTTGTCCATCTAGTTCATACAAAAAACGGATAATTTTAATCACATCAGAACATACATAGTTTCAGCGATTCGATACGATTGAAAATTTTAATCATTAACTCATAAGCAGGTATTCGTTCCAATGCAAATTCCACCTAACATATTGCTAACTGCAGAGAAAACAGGTCCTTGTGTAAAACTCAAGGACATTTGGACTAGGAATGCACATAGAGAAATGTCAACAAAATAGAAATCTTTAATAATCGTAAAATCATCTAAATCCATATTAGTCTGCTATAATATGATATAATAGCATGCGAACCCACATCATTCTTCCTTTCAACCTCACTTCTACATTGTTTCAGAATGTTAAAAACATAGCACAGTTACATAACTTTATTCGGTAAATGTTTCAGCTTGATTTTGCAGCAAAAGATACTCATAATACACTATAAATAGATCATTTTGGTTGCAAAAGAGAAAGATTTACTTTGCTTTAGTTTTTCGGAACTTGATCAAACAACATGTTGTATGTGGCAACTCACTTTATACTACTAATTAAAATAACACTGAAGTCATTTGTGTAACTGCAAGTTGGAAACATTGTTAATTAGAATTACGACATTGTTAATTACAATTCACATGCTTTACCCATAATATCAAGACATAATTCAAAACAAATTCTAACATAGTCTGATTGGGGGCAAAAATGACCCTACGAGGAAGCATTCTACACCGAGGTGGCGCCAACTGTCTAAAACTATGGCAACTTGCTGTGTCTTCAGCCATGGATAATTCAAGGATTCAAATTTCCCAGTAGCTATACCACCGGGCCACTGGCTATGCATTCATTTACCTGAGGCTAGCTACCACCGGGCCACTGGCTATGCATTAATTTACCTGAGGCCGAGCAGATTAGCAGAGGACGAGGCGGAGGGCGGGGAGGCGCGAGTTCGGCGACGAGGCGAGGGCCGGAGGCGGCGGGCCGGGGCCGGGAGGAGGCGGGGTCGGGAGGCGGTGGCGGCCGGGAGGCGGGCGCCGAGGAGGACGGGGAGGCGGCAGGTCGCGGACGAGGTGGAGGGCGGCGACGAGGCGGAGGGCCGGAGGCGGCCGGGCCGGGGCCGGAGGCGGTGGCGGCCGGGAGGCGGCGGGGCCGGGTGGCGCTGGCGGCCGGGAGGCGGCGGGGCCGGAGTTCGCGCGGCCCGAGGAGGGGGGCGGCCGGGAGGCGGTGGCGCAGGGAGGCGGCGCCGGGAGGCGGGCGCCGAGGAGTCGGGCGGTGAAATGAACACGCGGGTGCTCGGCGCTGCATAAGTGGCCAGGGCTCGGCGCCAAGATCTACGGCTCCGAGCTCGGCGCCACGATCCACGGCTCCGAGCTCGGAGCCGTGGTCCACGGCGCCGAGGTGCTGCCACGTCAGCGCCACGCAGGCCACCACGCCGAGCGGGCTCGGCACCTCGATCAGCGTGGACCACGGCGCCGAGATGTGTTACCTCGGCGCCGTGGGTCACGGCTCCGACACCCTGGGTCCAAAAACGGAATTAAAACTACCAGGGGTCTAAATGTGAAAATTTTTCCAAAAAAGGGCTAAAATAGAAAAAATTCGGTAGTGGGGATCTAGAGGGGAGCAGAGGGCAGCGCCGAGGGGGAAGTCAGTAGAGCGCCGTTGGCCGGCGAGCTCGAGATCGGCATGCCCAAGCTCGGCCTGCGCCATCGCATCGCCTGGGAGGAGCCAGGCTGTTCAGTCGAGAAAAATGAGGAGAGGGAGAGGTAATGAGAGAAGGAGAGGGAGAGAAAGCTGTTCGGGCGAGTAGAAAAAAAGAGAAGAAAAGGAGAGAAAAGAAAAGAAACAAAGGAAAGAAAAGGAAAGAAAAAGAGGAGAAAAAGAAAAGAAAAAAGGGGTTGGTACCTGCGCTTCATGTCCTTAACCCTAGGTGTTTTTATGCCAAATTCGGGTTATGCGTGTAGGGCCGTCGCTGCTCACTTAAGCACTAGTTTTGATATGATGTGTTGAGTCAGGTTGACGTTTATACAGTTGGATGTCCCGAGTCAGAGCCATCCACGCATCGTTCCCGAGATTAACCAGGTAAGTGCATGGTAGAATAATGAATTATGGTGAATGATTCGTATTTTGTGTCTTCCATGCCATATTCTATAGTACTTATGATTACGTACTAATCATACTTTGATGAGTGCTGCTTATGATAAAATGCCAACATTGAAAGCATGTTGCATCACGCATTGCACTCATACACAGACAACATGACCTACTTCGGTAGGTACTCCACGGGAGTCAAGTTTGGATCCCCGTATAAAAGAGGACGGGGATTAAGTGGTTCATCATGGGTGAACACTCTGCTATACCGGTATAAGCCACAGTTACAGATGCATCGCGTTGCATAAAAACAGAACAGAACAGTGATACAGTTACAGATGTATTGCATTGCATAAAAGTGATAACAGTGAAACAGAAACAGAGATAGTGATGTACAGTTCATAGAAATGAGAATTATTAAAGTGGTGTGTTAACGCCACTATTTTATCGTGTGTTTGTCGAGTCTCTGGACTCACCCTTGCTTTGTTTAATTTTCAGGTGATCGTTGAGGACGTCATACACGGGCGGGAGTAGCACATGAATAACTTCACGTACTAGCAACACTCCACATATCAACTTTTGGTGGCATGTTTAAACTCCACTAGTACGCTAGAATAGTTGCTTAAAATAATATGTTGTAAGTGGTTGCTGCATTATGAATAAAGTAGTGCTTGCTTAAAATGGTTAGCAGAAAAAAAAAGTAATGTTATGCAATGATGGTATCACTCTAAGCCTAGAGGATGGACGAGGAGTTACAATTATGAATCATTTCTGTCGCCGCCGCCTCTCATCTGTTTCCTGTGTTGCCACCGCAGTCTCTCATACGTGTACTACCACGGTGTTTACAGAAATTACACTTACGTTATATATTTCCTTTACAATTTTACACCTCTTGAAATTCTACTATTAGTACTGTCGGTAATAGTATAACTAAAATTTAACTAATATGATCTATTAAATTAAAAAGAATGGATGGTTCACGTTCATATCAAAATACTATAACTAATTGAAAGATGCATGGTTCCTCCTAGTGCATTCTAGTTCACTCCATACTCCATGGACTAAAAACTACGTATGCAACTACTTTGTGGCAAAAGCAATATCTCATGATACATCTTTGACAAATTTAGCTTGTTAGTTTCTAAAAGATTATTTCAGATTTTTTAAACCATTTAGATTATTTTGCTTGTTAGCTTGCAGATACGTAAAAAAATCCTTTCAGCTTGCAGGTCACGAGTTCGAGGCCCGTCTTCTACCTTAATTGAAAGATGCGTAGTTCCTCCTAGTGCATTCTAGTTTACTCCAAACTCCATGGACTACAAACTATGCAACTACTTTGTGGCAAAAGCAACATCTCAAATGATACATCTTTGACAAATTTAGCTTGCTAGTTTCTAAAAGATTATTTTAGATTTTTAAACCATTTAGCTTATTTTGCTTGTTAGCTTGCAGATACGTAAAAAATCCTTTCAACTTGTCCTCTCAACCAAAGCCACTCATTTTATTGTGTATTTTTAGCATATCCCTCCTAGCCTTCAGCTTCGCTTCTCTTCTACCACTTTTTCCGACTACCTAAAAATCTGATTACTATATTTTGACGAACCAAAGCCACTCATTTTATTGTGTATTTTTAGCATATCCCTCCTAGCCTTCAGCTTCGCTTCTCTTCTACCACTTTTTCCGACTACCTAAAAATTTGATTACTATATTTTGACACTGCTGACCTAAAATGTAGGCCAAACTTTCACATCATTTTGGAGTTTTGTAAATAAAATTCTAATCTTCAGTTTTGGGGGGTTCACTTATAGATCATATTGAATTTGTACTTCAAATAAGATTGCTTCAGAAAAGAAAGTTTGGATGCAGTTTCTGTATAGACAGTAGTGTATAGGCTCAGACATTTAGCTTGTAGTCATAATTGGAGCAATGGATTCAGCCAGGAGTTGGTTCAACAAGCTCCAAACGAGAGAGAAATCCATTGGCAAGAAGAAAGAATTGCCTCCCGATGGAAAGGAAGCAAGCGATGAGGCGCCATCCAGTGCGACCAAGCAGAGGGTTGCCGCGGCAAAGCAGTACATTGAGAAGCACTACAAGGAGCAAATGAAGCATTTGCAGGACAGGAAAGAAAGGTAAGGTGGATCAGTGGCATTATTTGGATATCTAAGTTTTTATCTGCAAATAAGTCCTACCTTTTCTTATCAGCTTATTAGCCAAGGATCCTTATAAGATCATTTGCATGTTGTTTCATACAATGATGCAACCCCCAGATTGCCTGTAAGAGGAGAAGTGAAAATATCAAATTGACCACAATTTCTAGAATGATTGTATAAATGTACATCACTTGTGATTTAAGATCATCCTACAAGAATACTGAGGATGTGTCAGAACACATCCTTTTTCCGTAAGCTTCTTCGCATCACGAAAGTTATATGTTCAAAACATGATTATACACTCAATTGCTGTAGCTTTCATACCTGATGCTTGACGATTTGTTTGCGATAGGATTTTACATGGCTGACCATGTTTAACTAGTGTCTTTTGTTTCATACAGACGATGTAGTTTAGAAAAGAAACTAGCAGACGCCAATGTGTCCGAGGAGGAGCAGAACAACATACTTAAGCAATTTGAGAAGAAAGAGACAGAGTACATGCGTTTGCAGAGGCACAAAATGAGCGTTGAAGATTTTGACCTGTTGACAATGATAGGGAAGGGAGCATTTGGTGAGGTAAATTTCATGCAAATATACACTTGGTCTGAATCTTATTTTTCTTTGATTTTTTTCAGTAGCTGCAATCTTTTTCTTCTAGGTCAGAGTCTGCAGAGAGAAGACCACAGGGCATGTGTATGCAATGAAGAAACTTAAGAAATCAGAAATGCTTCGTCGAGGTCAGGTATGGCTATCTTCTGCCAAAAATTTTGAGTGCATGTTTACATCGATTGTTCTTTCTCCGAGTGCTAAGTTGGATTTCACATAGGTTGAGCACGTCAGAGCCGAAAGAAATCTTCTTGCTGAAGTGGATCACCATTGCATTGTTAAGCTATACTGCTCATTCCAAGACAGTGAATATTTGTACCTCATCATGGAGTACCTCCCCGGCGGGGACATGATGACGTTGCTAATGAGGAAAGATACATTGACTGAAGATGAGGCCAGATTCTATGTTGGTGAAACGGTTCTTGCAATAGAATCGATCCACAGGCACAACTACATCCATAGGTATGCGTAAAACTGCAAATGAGCTTCTTCTTACTGCTGTTGAGATGTTCTGATGAACTTAGTACTTGATTTTTTTCAGAGATATCAAGCCTGATAATCTGCTCCTAGATAGATATGGTCACTTGAGACTGTCAGATTTTGGATTATGCAAACCGCTAGACTATTCCAACTTCCCAGACCTGAATGAAAAGGACGTCACGTCTGCAAAAACACCGTCGTTGCATGGTGATGGAAAACAGCAATCTCTACCAAAGCGCTCACAGCAAGAACAGTTGGAGCACTGGCAAAAGAACAGAAGAACTTTGGTCAGTAACTAGCATGATATGGCAGTGATCATTAGTATCTTCTGCAGAATTTACCTATTGATTGTCAGTGTCCTGCAGCTATCATTAGTAGCTTCTGCAGAATTTACCTATTGATTGTCGGTGCCATTATCTGTTTGGTAATACCTTGTTCAATAATTTATTTCCAAGTTTTTGACAAGCCTTTAAGTGATTGCAGGCTTACTCCACTGTTGGTACACCAGACTACATTGCTCCAGAAGTTCTTCTGAAGAAAGGCTATGGAATGGAGTGTGATTGGTAAGCAAAATTTGCAATATATCTTATGCCATTGCACCTCTTGATTTTGCAGTCAAAAGAATAAATAATTACCCACTTTCTAGGTGGTCACTTGGAGCTATCATGTATGAAATGCTAGTGGGATATCCCCCATTTTATTCAGATGAGCCTATGACGACTTGTAGAAAGGTAATATATTTCAGGCTTTTAGCTATGAATATTTAATTTCATGGTCCTCCTATAGACTACAATATGCTCATCTTCAATATTTCAGTGATTTCGAATTTCATTTATCTCTACTTTATTCTCATGTCCTTTTATTTACATTGTGCGTATATGGGCCGATACAGATAGTGAATTGGAGAACACATTTGAAATTTCCTGAAGAAGCAAGGCTAACGACGGATGCAAAAGATCTTATAAGTAAACTCTTATGCAATGTGGACCAACGTCTTGGTACAAAAGGGGCAGAGGAAATAAAGGTTGTTTCTTGATCTCTTTAAGCTTGCCTTGCAACATGCCTCAAAGCAAATACTTGATTCCTTGCCAGAAAAAAAGAGATTGATACGACTGGATTTTTGTTCATAGTACTTTGCATGGTTAATTTTAGGAGCACCCCTGGTTTAATGGAGTGGAATGGGACAAGCTATATGAAATAGAAGCTGCGTATCTACCTCAAGTCACGGATGAGTTGGATACTCAAAACTTTGAGAAGTTTGAAGAGGTAAGTAGTGGCTGTTTTTTCTAAAGAAGTGTTCTTCTCAATCTCCAGAAGTTAGTGCAAAAATGCTATATCTATATGGTGTATTTGCAGTCTTCAGAGCATGTTCAATCTTCATCAAAGACGGGCCCTTGGAGAAAGGTAATTGTAGCTTTAGATATAAAGTCCATTATTCGATAGCTTTAGAAATCTCAATATATGCAAGAATTTCCGCCTCCTTTTTAAGAAATATTCTCATTTGTTCCGTCGTTGCCTTGCAGATGCTTTCTTCAAAGGATTTGAATTTTGTGGGCTACACATACAAGAACTTTGAACTTGTGAATGATCCTGAAGTTCTTGGAATGGGTACTGTAATTTCCAGTTTCTCCATAAACAACTATGTTTTGTCTCTTCCATTGCGGACATTTGCTCTTGTTCTGGCCAATTTGAAAAGAAGTTTTTCATAAGATAAACAAATTTGAGAATCGGATCAAGTTACTCTTCTTTCTTAAACAAGAAATTATTCTTCTTACATCGCCTTCTATCATATAGTTTGGGTTTGTTGCTTTCCATTTTATGAATGTGCTCTATTGCACTAGTCATGACTCATGAGTTTAGATGAGGTAAAAATAAGCCACAACAAGTTGAAAGTCTAGAGTAGATTCCTTTTATTAAAAATCTAACAAACATAAACAACAATCTGTGATCATGTAGATCATGTTGTTCTTGTTTTCTACTAATATCCTGTTACCTACTACGCACACAGCTGAGCTGAAGAAGAAGGAAAAGGCAAAGAGACCCAGCGTCAAATCTCTCTTTGGTACGTTCTCTCTCCTCTTTTTTTGGATTTTTTTTTAGAACTATTCTTTTGGAAACTCTGTGTCCACATTGTTTCAGCCCTCTTGTGCTTTTGTGATAAGAGACGCCCTTACTGTTCTTACACTCTGATGCCATATATGCATGCATAGATTCGCCTGAAGGAGAGGAGCAACCAGCTGAAGATGACGAAGGAAGCTTCCAAAAACCAGAGCATGAACTGTCGAGAAGCCTCAGCTCACCATCAACATAAAAATCAACGAACCTCGCTTCTTCTGAACTGTCACCAGCACAAGTCAGGAAACAGATGGAACACAGGACAGGGAAAGCAAACAGAGACAAGGGCCAATGCAATATGAACCCCATCAGTAAGAGGGAGAGAGGGGTATAAGTAAAAGCATTGTACTAACTTATGGGATTAAGAAAGAAATGAAATCGAGGGCGTTTTTTTCTTAAAGTTTACTTATATTTATATTATCTACGGTAACAGTACGTTTTTTAAATAGGGTCAATAAAAAATTATAGTAAAAAGTATTTTGAGTTCAGCTGTACCGACTAAAATCACATGCGACTATTTTTTTTCTGTGTGATGTATCTCACGAACAATTAGAATTTAAATATTTAAACTGTAAGTTAGAAACCACCAATCTAAAATAACCCACCCCGAATCTTATCTTCTGCCTGCTATTCTACTCCCTTCTCTAGTTCTTCTCTTTCTACCCCAAAATTGCTGTCCAGCATCACGCTTGTATCTCGATTTCCACTCACCTAGGGGCCTGTTTGGTTCACGTACGAGTAGAGCCTGGCTCGTATCTGAGAGCCAGGCTCTCGTGGGACAGGTTGAGCGCATGCAACGCTGTCGTGTTTGGTTCACGACGAGTAGAGTCCGCCGAGAAGAGATATTGTTTGGTTGCCTGTACGAAGATATGTTGCATGAGATAAAAATAATATAAGATTATGATTATGAAGATATGTTATATGAGATGTTCGTATCTTATTATATCTTAAACTTCTTCAAAACACGTTAATAATACTTGATATTTACTAATATACACTAATAACATCATCAACTGACTAATCACCTGCATCTCGCGAGCCTGGCTCCCCAGAAACGCCCAATTCCCACGTTTCTCCAGAGCCTGGCTGCGGGGGAATCTTGCATGAGCAGAGCCAGGCTGAACCTAGCGACCAGGCAACCAAACAAGGAGACCCTGTATCCGGCCAGCCTGGTTCAACCAGATGCAGGCAACCAAACAGACCCCTAAGTCACCTCGTCCGGTTGGGGAACTGGCGGTTACTAGTCATCACATGAACCTAACACTACGTAGCGCTATCACCAATGCACGCGTGCGTACAGATCGGTTTGACTGGAGAAACTTGGTGAGCACGGTGTTGTTGTCGTTCAAATCTAGACGTAACAAACGGCGCTCCCTTTGATTTGTATCATTGGCATGAATTTTTTTGTACGGATAATCTATTTTTTATTTAAAATTACAAAAATATACCCGCGGGAAAAATTTTTACAAAAATAGGCTCCAGTCGCCCAACCATTGGGCAACTGGAGCCTTTCGCCCAACCCAGCAGCGACAACTGGAAAATCTCCCAACCGTTGGGCAATTAATTGCAGTCGTCCCACCGTTGGCGACTTTCCTCGATCGCCCTCCCATTGGGCGATCAGATAAAAGTCGCCAATGGTTGGCGATCGCACTCAGTCCCCGAGAGAAAAAGAGAGGAAAGAGTCTATTTTGACGAAATTTGGAAAGTGCATCAAACCTTTGCCAAAAATAGTGAAAATTGGTGGAGCTGTTCTTCATACATCCAAAAGCCTCTAGAAAAAAAAAATTTTGAGCAATTTCGGCTATGGGATCAAAAGTTATAGCAGTTTCATTGAGGCCGAAACGAATTCGAGTCCGTTTCCGACACACCTTCAGTAAAACGGGCATAACTTTTGCATACGGTGTCCGTTTTTGACGTTCTTGTACTCGTTAGAAAGCTAACGATGAGCCCGATCCAAAAATAATGACCCGCTTGCGCCAGTCACCCTCCAAGACTCCGAAAATCGGCTATCTTTGGACCTAAACCTGCGTCGCAAGTTTTTTCTTTCTGTTTTTGCTCTTTTTCTTGTTCTTCCCTTCGGAATTTGGATTTTTCTTCAACTGAAAAGTTGTAGATCTCGTCGAAACCTTTCAAATGAGTATATATAAGCCATATAGAACTTTACCATTTTATCTTTTCAGACTAGTTGTTTATATTGCATCGGTATATAAAACGATCGGTACATACGGTTTTGTCGGCCCCTGAGTGTAGTCGCCCAACCATTGGCGATCAGATGAAAGTCGCCCAATGGGAGGGCGACTAGATGCAGTCGCCCGAGGGTAGAGCGACAGCTATTGTGTTGTCCGCTGGTTGGGCGAAAGGCTCCAGTCGCTCAACCAAGGCGACTAGAGTCTATTTTTGTAAAAAAATTTCCGCGGGTATATTTCTGTAATTTCGAATAAAAAATAGATTATTTGTACCAAAAATTCCATTGGCATGCATTCATGTAAATGGATAGATGAACCTCAATTACGTTTGGCACGCTGCATGTACACGATATAACGGAAAAATACATGTTTAATTTAGATCGTGGTGTCAAGCACTATAGTGTCTCAGGTTATTATATTATATTATATAAAGGAAAGCTAGCTTGTAGAAAATTAATATTCTCTGTATACTTGGTCACTAAATACTAATTGCTGTCCGTATATATACCGAAGCTAACGGAACTTGTACTACGTAACAGAATTAGTTTTCGTATATGTTTTGTAATAATTGTCTCGTTCCTTTAAGGAAGAATGGGCTGGGTTTAGCTGGGCTCACTACTTATGATTTTTATACTTTGTTATAATAACTAGCTTTAAAATAATATATTTTTTTAGATGATATTTACAAAATGATTATAGTAGGCACTCTACCAACTTTATAATCTCTCACAAACAATCAAAATTCAAAAACCATGAAACAAAAAACATAAGCAACGGTCGAAAAAATTCTACACCTCATGCCTCCCGGCTTACCTACGCAGATACGTTTCGTTCGCGGCGGCAACGCGCCAACGCCGGCAGGTGCGCTTGGGAGCCGGCTGCCTCGCGTCGCGTGAGTGCTGTACGAGCCCCGGGCCCTGCCGCGGGCGTACGCGCGATAAGACGTGCCCGTGCCGGGAGGCTGCTGCTGCCGTCGGTCGGCGCACGGGTGCGTGCGTGCCGAGGCGCTCACCGTTTCGAACCCCGCGCGCGCTGATGCCTCCACGCCGTCGGACGAGCGCGCGCGCGGCCGGGGCCGGGGGGGTATACGGACGCTTCCGCCGCGTGATGCGTCCGCGCGCCACGGGCGGGCATGTGGGGTCGGGGCACGCGCGCCATGCACCCGCGCCGCGCGCTCCGCAGCGAGTTCGGTGTGCTACGAGCCTCCACGGCCGCGCCGCACGCCCTGATTCGGACGGCGCGCACGGCCGGGGATGTAGGGATGCTTTGCTAGTTTGCTTCTATTGCGCCGCGGCCCGCGTACCTACGGGTGACGGGCAGGCCGGCGCAGGCGCACTGATCGATCTCTCGGCTCTCCCTCCGAGTTGAGGCCCCACCTGTAACGCAAGAATCTAACTAAAAATAGTTCAATTTTTACAAAAAAAAAAAAGTTAATTTTTTTCGTTATGGTATAGGTAGGCTCATAAACATGTGAACATCTTTTTTTTTCGTTATTCAAATGCAAACTTTAGATCTAAAAGGACAGCAATAGTTTTAGCCTTTCCAACAGTAGCATACTATTGTGTGCTCGTATCCATTTCTTCTAGAAAAGTTTGACACCACGGCTCAGAAGTTTTCTAGTGTTATATTACGCACAAATATGTAATGCCTTCTCTTGGACATTGTACAGGCTAGGCTCAATTTTGAACTTGACGTCTAATATATATATCACATGGTGCCATTAGGTTAACATGTTATAAATTGGTATAGAAATCTGGAGCTCTATTGCGATGTAAGTTTTTCGCAAAGTTGGTTGTTCTGAAACGTTATTGGACTGCTGACCGGTTACAGAATAGAGGATTGTCGCATCCTAAGGCCTACATGCTATGTGAACAAGAATCGGAGACAATTCAGCATCTCTTAATCAATTGTGTTGTTGCAAGACAGGTGTGGTTTGCTATCATTTCCCTGACGAATCATAGTACTATTAGGCCACCTGCGGACTCTGAACTTTCAAAATGGTGGCTATCTACTTGAAGTGTTGTTCAGAAGGATCACTGGAAAGGTTTCGACACAATGGTAATATTAGTTTTCTGAATAATTTGGAAAGAAAGAAATGCAAGAGTATTCAATAATAAGTTTCACTCCTTGCAAGATATTTTGAAGGTTATTCGGCAAGAAGGGTTGTTATGGAGTTCGGCGAGAGCTTCTTACCTTTGCAACTGGATATTTTAACTATGTTGCTTTTGTTGGTGTTGTTTTAGTCTCTTATATTTTCCTTTTTCTAGTTCCTGATTTGGAAAGAGGCCTGAGTGAGACCTGTTGTACTTACTCATCTAACCAATTTGGTTAGGTGATTAGTTATACTTTTTCTTCTTCTATTAATGAAATGACACCTAAGTCTTTTATGTGTTCTCGAAAAAATGTATATGCATGCCTTCTTGTGTCAATTGATTTAAATTGTACTTTTGATATCTTATAATTAATTGTTTCTCTGTGCAGGGAGAACAAAAATTTGACGGGAACTGCACGTTATGCTAGTGTGAATACTCATCTTGGAATAGGTGAGCAGTAAGCACAATAAGTAAATCCAACCTTGTTACCTTTTCTCCCAAATAATGCTAAAAATCAAGCAAATTTAGATTCATATTGTTAGACCATGTAGTCGTTGTGCAATAAGTGATAATGAATAATTGACATTTGGGTTTCATTAGAATTTATGTTTGTGAAAGTTTGGTCGATGCGCTATTGTTGCTGGAGTTTTCAGGATAGCAGGTCTGGTCGGTATGCGTCGATCACGGCATTTTGACCACGGTAGAATGACTACAGTTGGTGATTGGTAGGCTTTGACCATGGTACTTCAACCACGGCATTTTGATCACTGCAGAATGACCACGGTAGGTGATCGTAGGCTTCTACTTTGAACAATCAACCGGTTGTAAGCAACAGTCAATCGGTCGTAAGCAACAATGCACCGGTCTTAGATACAGTGAACTAGTCGGTGGTCTAAACTCATAGCTACAGTGCTTTTCGATGGTTATAGCTACAATGCTTTGTCCATAGTCGTAGCTACAGTACATGATCGGTGATTGATAGTCGCATATTTTGCGGTCGGTAGTTGAAGACTTTGTTGATCGGTTGTCTTAGACTTTATGGTCGGTTGTCTTAAGCTTTTGCGATCGGTTGCCGTAGGCTTCACGATCAATACTCGTAGACTTCGAATGCTTCAATGTAATCAGTTGTATGCTACGAGGAACCGGTTAGAAGTGAAAGTGACTGGTCAGTGGTCTTTGCTACAGTACCAGCTCGGTACTCGGTGGTCGATGGAACAATGATTGGTTGATAGTTGGTAGTCGTAGACTGGAAGTGCTACGATACTTGTGTTTTGCAAGTGTTCTGAGCTGAGCAATTGGAATTCACGAATACTTGTATTTTTGAGTACTCGATAAGCTAGCGACCGGACTTTGCATGGATGGCATAACCAGCCGTAATGAGTTGTCTAAGGCTGATGTTTGAAAAGCGATAGGATGTGCGGTCATGGATGATCTAGTTGGTAGTTACTGATGGTTGAGGTTATGGTTTTTGTGTGTGGTCTGATGACAGTTGAAAGCATCTAGGCCCTTAAAAATAGTTTTGGTAATTAATGAATTTATGTGAATATGGGGCTAACGCGTTTAATGAGTATGCAAAGGTTAAGTCCATATGTTGGTGACAAGATGCAAGCCAAATGATAAATGTAAAGACCCAAAATGGCTCAAGGCAAAGGTATACTTAGAATAGGATCCCTTTTGTTTTTTACCGGTCTTAAGGAGAAAAGGTGGAAGACCGGATTATAGGGTAGATAATCGTACCATAAAGAAGGATCATGGCAAGTAGTTTGATAGCAAATTTTATGTGCCATTTGGATCAAATTAGAAGCATGCATTCATCAAAAATCAGATTTAAAACTAAAACCGTGCTCTGTCTGGAAGAGCGGTAGTACCGCTGATTTGAACGTCGGAACTACCGGAGAGCAGCAATTCTGCGCCTAAAAGCGGTAGTACCAGCGACTGGAAGCTCTGAATTTCGAGCGGGGCCTTTTTTCCAGAGAGCACCCCCAGATGCATTTTAGATTTTGCAGGAATGGAAGTACTGGCGCTTTCAACGCTGGAACTACCGCAGGGAGCGTTGTTCAGCATTTTGGAGCGGTACTTCAGAAGCCCGGAAGATCCGGAGGATGGGCGGAACCTTTTTTTTCAGAGAGCTCCTCCGGATGAAATCTGAAATTTCGCAGAGCGGAAGTACCGGCGATTTCAATACCGAAACTACCGCAGACTGTGTTAGTTCCGCTATCCAAAGCGGTACTTCTGGAGTCCGGAAGCTCCAGACTCAAAGCGGAGCCTTTTTCCAGAGAGCGCCAAATTTGGGACTTTTGGATTCCCGATTCAAGTGGTAGTACCGCGCCGACTTTGCGGAACTACCAGAGAGCGATAGTACCGCAAGTTTCAACGACGGTAGTACCGCGCCACCAAATCCAACGGTCACTGCAGAAATCTGACATAACCGTTCCGACGCGAAGATTTGGGAGCGGTAGTTCCGGCCCTATAAGGGTGGTAGTTCCGCTCCCCCTGAATTTTTCTGGAATTGGTTCCAAACTGCTAGTTTTGGTTGGTGGAGGCTATAAATACCCCCTCCCACTGCTCAAGGACCAAGGTTAGAGACCCATTGAACATTCTATGCGCCCTAGAGCATTCATTCCACCCTTGTTCCCACTTTGTGCATTCAATTTGAGGTGGTTGAGCAAATAGTGCTTGTATTCATTAGTTGATCCATTTGGCACTCATTTGCAATCTAGCAAAGCCCTGGTTTGTTACTCTTAGTGCTTGCTGGCACTTGAACGATTGAGCGGAGGATTGATCGGTGATCTTCTCAAGAAGATTGTGAGAAGATCCGGTATTCTTGTAAAGGTCGGAGCTCACCTACCCAGAGCGGGAAAGAGCTACCATTAGTGATCTAGGTGCTTCGGCTTAATTCGTGGAGCCGGTCCGATTCGTTCAGGTTAACCTCAACATAGACTAGGGAAAACCGGCAAGTTTCCGAACACCACGGTAAAAATATCGAGTGTGTACATCTCTTACTTGTTTTCCTTCTAGCTCTTTTCACTAATATTATTGTGATCATTTCCTTGTTTAGAGCTAGCATTGTTGTCTACTTGACTAGAATTGTGTAGGATTAATTGCTTTACATTCTTGCTATTAAAATTATAAAGAATTAATTGAGTAGGCAAGAAAAATTTAAAAACCTCCTATTCACCCTCCTCTAGTCAGTATCCTTGATCCTACAATAGTTAAGTTGGAAGAACTTGTGCCGGAAAAAAACGTTCTTTGGTCTTTGTATGTGCAAGTTGACGTGGAGACGATCATAGTTAGTGACGAGGAGGACTGGGACTAAGGTGGGGAAGTCTTAGATCTAGGCAATTGAGGATGTCACGCGAGGTGGTCGGGCTCACACTAGAGCATGTAGAGATCAAAGGTGGTAATTCGTGAAGAAGATACGAGCGGTGTAGTCCTAGAGGCTTCGATACGGGAGTTAATGAGGTGTGATAAATATACAAGAGATGTTGTCCTGGAAGTTTTGTCATGTGTTGAGTTAGAAGTTGTGGAGGGAGTCCATAACTGGGAAGAGTTAGAGATATGGTAAAACCCGTGTTCGAAAAGGTTTCAGATCCCTTGATTTCAGAAAAGATAGAGTTTGGTGTTCATGTCTGAGTTAGACATGGGTTGGAGCGTGTAACATCCCGAAAATTTGAAATTTGAAAATGTGGAGCTTTTGAATTGTTTTTGCAATATATTCTACTTGGATTTGGATCTTTATGGCGTGTTCTTAAATTTTGGTTGAAATTCCAAAATTTGGAGTAAACGGAAGTATACAAATAATGGAGATTCAAAATTTTAAATGAGAATCTGAAAAGATGATCCGTAAAAGATAGGGAAGCAAACAAATTAAAATGCCAACATATGTGGATATATACATGTACATAATAAAAATGTAGCACCTACAAAATTAGTGCTAAAAATATAAGTATAAAAGCTAGGTGACCAAGAAAGGTAATAAGTAAAACCTGAATTATATGTATGTATATACACAAGTGAAACAAAATATGCAATATATTAATATAAATATTATGATAAGCATAGCCAAGGGGAAAATAAGAACTGAAGGTTCAAATAGCATGTAAGAATTTAAATAAATAACCTCAAATGTGAAGTAGAAATGTGAATTAAAAATCCAAACTTTAAAGTAATATGTAAGCCCTCTTTCCTCTCTTCCATGTGGGCCATCCATTTTCCTTTCCCTCCCCCTTTATTCCCTCCTTTTCTCCCACTGGTCGCTGGGCCCAGCCCCGTCCTCCTCCGTTCCTCTCTTCCTTTTTCCCCCGGTGCGCCTGCGCCATTTCTTTTCCTCTCTGCGCCGAGCTCAGCACATTTCCTCCCCGTGGCGCGCGAGCTCTGCCGACGCCAGTGGCCTGCCTCCGGTCTTCCTGAGCGGTCATGTTGCACGGGCGGCGCGCCAGCACACCGCCCCCGGTTTCACCCTCGCCGCCCGCAGCTTCGCGCCATCAACCCCGTTTCATCGCCCTCGTCGGCCACGCGACACAAAAACGCTGTCGCCCGGCACGCGTGCGAAACAAGCTGCAGAGAGGGTAGAGGGAAGTCACGCGTAGAGATTCGCCAAATCACCCCGCGGCTGCATTGTCACCGTCGCCTGTCATCGCCGCCCGACAAGACCACTCAGCCTCGCTCGTTGCCAGCCCTGCTAGCGTGACTATAAAGCCAGCGCGCCCCTCCATCACGTTGCAAGCACGAGTAGTAAATTTACAATTTTTTCAGTGGTGTTGATTTCTTACAATGCTAATGCCATGGTTCTGCGCTTTGAACAAGAAAACAAGCAGGGTGGAGATGATGACAGATGCCAAGGGAGCACAAGCTGAAATCCAGAAAAGCTTTGGCCATCTCATGCTCTGCATACACAGACAGTAAGATGAATATATACTACTACAGGAGTTCAAATCAACAATTGCAAAAAGGAAAGATATGTCATTTTACGTTTTGAAATGAACTTTTCTCTGACACTACTACCTTCTATAGTTTCAGAATAACCAACGCTACAACAGGCAGCTATTTCACTTATTCATTGAGCTAACACAGTTTATATATTGAGAAGAAATTATTGGATAAGATTGATATCAATACCATCATCAATGACTTCGCATCTAGAAATGTCAGAAGAGTGTGTATGTGTGTGTGTGTGTGTGTGTGTATACATATACATATAGGAAAAATACTTTTTACTTCCGGGTGTAATTACACCCACCTCTAATATACCACTTAAACAAACTTGAAATACTCCTTTATTATTTTAGATATACTCATATACTAATTATAAGATACTCCAATGTGAACCACACAAAAAAATTGCAAGGAAGTCCATAGGTTTTAGCGTATTTTATAAATACCTTTATATACGTATATAAAAACAAGTATGTCAAAAAAATATGCATACCACCTCTGAAAAATTGTTCATACCACCTATATAGTCTTAAATACTCGTATACTACACGTACATACTCTTCGTTACGCGAGATACTACCTATGTTGTGAGATACGACATAGGGTGTAATTACACCCGGGAGTAGAAAAGAAGCTTCCTCTATATATATATATATATATATATATATATATATATATATATATATATATATATATATATATATATATATATATATATATATATATATATATATATGTGTGTGTGTGTGTGTGTGTGTGTGTGTGTGTGTGTGTGTGTGTGTGTGTGTGTGTGTGTGTGTGTGTGTGTGTAGATTTATATTTGATATTTATACTAGGGTCTCTATTTCTAGTTTTGCCCCGGGCCCCTAAAATCCCAGGATCGGCCCTGCCCGTGGCAGGGTCTGGCACTAAGAAACAAAAGAATGACAAAATTAGTGAAAAGAAAATGCTTACCCCAGCAGAGGTACTGATGGTTGCCGTCGTGAAGTTCATAGTTCTATTAATGGTAATTCCTAGATGCATTTGCACTAAAACTGTTTTGACCACGTTCTGTGTAAATCTTATCCATCGGAGTTCATCTCATATTTCCACTACTGTAGTTCCCTGCGATTTGAAGACAGACCAGATTGCTCTTATTTTAAGAAACTATTTCGGGATGTATTTATGCGTGAAGGTACACACAATTCTTTCTTCTTTGCGGTTTGTTATCTTCACTTGTCCATTTTTTATCCACTGAAAATTTTCTATAATCTGGTGCTGAGAAAACTTGTCTACATCAATTACTTATGTAGGGTATCAATTTGATTGTGTATTTGACAGGACTGCTGTCAAGTATCCTCATACGGGTTCCAATACCAAAGCTTCTTCGAGTATGTATCAATACATGTAAACTTATTTATTTGTCTTGTTTGGTCTACTTTAATGTTGAACTACTGATATCTTTTCAATATCCAGCAACCGAGTGGAAGAATGGTTGGAGTAGGACCATCTGTCGAGAGGACAGACAGAACTTCGGGTCTGTCTTTATTGTATTGCAGTCGATTGCATCTATCTATTATTATTGAAACACTGATCAGTTTCCATTTTCTGTTTTGCCAGTAGGACAAGAGATCCGGCATAGATTCACTGGTGCTGTTGAGGCATTTGCCAGAAGAAATTCAGGTTCTGGTCGCCATGGAGACCATTCAAGGCACAAAAGCGTTGCAGATTCCTTTACATCAAAAGAAGCTGTAAGTGGCGTACTACATTATGGTAGCTAGTACACATAATTTGAAGTTTACATTATTTTGATCGAAAATAAGTGACATACTGAGTCAGGTAAATGACCAATCAGTTGAGAATTTAACTTCTGCTATAGATACTTATCGGGCACTCGTGATAACAGAAGTTGCCTTACATTGGACATTTGGGCCTGTGAATTTTATTTGTTTACACTCCAAAGTATCAAAACTACTCTTTTGGCTCGTTCTAGTGCACCAAAATTTGATGGAAAGGAGGTAAAAATCAGCTGCTAAACATCTGTTTTTTGGTAGGGAAACTTACTTTATCCTATATCTACCAGGTTGCTGATTCAGAGAAAACAGGTGTTCTGTCCCGGAACGGGAGCTCATCGAAAATGGCTGTCGCTCCATCCAGTCGGCCAACCTCTTCAGGAGATTGCAGTGACCAGAACCGGACCAGCCAGTGGGTCTCGAGCAGCAGCCACCCATCCACTGTCCAAAGGCTCCACCACTCAGGACTCAGGAGGCGTCGCTCGAAACGTGTCAGGGAGAAGCCCACGGGACAATGCAGCCCTCCGAAGCTTTGAGCGCCTCTCGATCAGCGCAGAGCGGAGGAAGTGAGCCAAGTACCTCACCAACGCCTGAAAGGCGATCTCAAGCCTTGATCGGCCTTCTTCACATCTGCTCCAGCGTTTCTTTGCACTGCGCGCGGCCACAGCTTGGGATCTGCTGCATGTTTGCTCCACATTTGTTCCTTGTGTCCAAAGCAAATGGATGCCGAGGCATAAGTAAAATGTCCAGGAAGGAGAGCGGTGTCTATTGAGACATAACCTAGTTGCGAGGTTACCATACATATGCTTTCTCCAAACTCCAAAAAAGATGTTGTGTTCTATAGAAAGTAAAAAAGAAGAACAACTCCAAATCAAATGTTATCGATGCGATAATGTACTCGAGTGAAGTCGTCTATGTAATTTTGTTCCACGGCAAATTCCCCTTGATATCATTGGCTTGCCCTTCTGGGGTACAGTTCTTGAAGTATTGTGCTGCAGAATGTCTGCTTTTACTGACAAGAACCAGCAGAGCACTCAGGCTG
This sequence comes from Dendrocalamus sinicus, assembly GCA_036346575.1. Classification (NCBI taxonomy): domain Eukaryota; kingdom Viridiplantae; phylum Streptophyta; class Magnoliopsida; order Poales; family Poaceae; genus Dendrocalamus; species Dendrocalamus sinicus. The sequence goes on from CM070670.1 coordinate 16,515,728, forward strand.
TTGAGCATCTCATTTTATCTTCGTCTTCCTTGAAATCTTCACTGCAAATGCAGAACACAAATTCGATCAACGGTAGCGTTTACAGTTCCCTGTGCATCGTCGTCATGATGTAGCATCCAGAACCGAGATCGATCAAGCAAGCCGGTCACGCCTCAAGAAACGGAGCAAGCAACCTGGAGCGAAACAGGCGCGCAAGGCCCGGCCAGGGCTCAGGAAGTGGGCGGTGCGGCGGCGGAGGCGGAGGCCGACGCCGAGGAGGGGAAGGGAGGGCTCGGGACCACGAGGAAGCCGCCTCTGCTCGACGCCGCAGTCCCCTCCTCCGCCGCTACAGGCGGCGGGTTTGGGGTGCGCTTGCGCGGAGGGCACAGCACGGTTCGGTCCGGTCCGGTCGTTCCCAATTGAGCCCGTCCGGCTTAAGGCTGGAACCGTCAGATCGAAGTAAACGGTCTGGATTAACTGATTAAGGCTGGGAGGGGGCGGGGGCATTGTTTTTGCACGACATTCCTCGCAGAATGTCATATTACCGTTTGAGCCAGTCCGGGCAGAATCGCGATGGCTCGTCGCGATTCAACGTGGGGTTTATACTGACCGTTGGATCGAAATAAACGGCGTAGATTACCGCAGGTCGGGGGCTCGTGGGCATTGTTTTTCCGTGGCGACCCTTACTCCCCCTTTATTAAGGTTTTCCACCCAGCCGTTGCGCCACGCGTTTAGTCGTTGACCCAGGACTTTTGAGTTTGAGCAACACCTGGACAGTCAAAGATATTTTTTTGCGAAAGGGCCCCGATTGTTTTTGCGTGGTCCGTACCTCTTCTTTCAATTTAGATACTTGATGAAATACCCCTAAAAATTTTCAAAATTTTTGACCATTTTTCCTGATTTTTTTTAGTGAATTCTGGCAACTTTCCCTTTTTGAAAAGTCGCCCCGGTTTCCGCTTTCCTTTCTAGGCGCTGCCACCTCCCTCTTCCTTTAGCGCCCCGCCCCTTTCCGCCTTCCCCCTTTCCGGGGCGCCGCTCCCTCCCCCTCTCCGCTAGCGCCTCCGCTCTCTCCTCCCCGTTGGCACCGCTCCCCTCCCCGCTTCCCTCCTACCCAGGCGCCTTCCCCGCTCCCTCTCTTCCGCTGGCGCCTTCGCCCCTCCCCGCCTTCTCCCCGCGTTGCGCGCCGCTCCCGCACCGCCTCTGCGCCCGCGACCGCACCCCCGGTTTTGGACCGCCGCGCCTCCCCGACGTCAGCCGGTCTAAAGCCGGCAGAACTCCTGCGCCACGCGTCGCCCCGCTCCTGCCTTGGCCCCACCTGCCAGAGGCCGCCTCCTCCCTCTCCCACGCGCGGACGCACCCTCGCCCATGCCGCAGCCCACTTGCTCTCCCGTGCCGTTGCCTCGCCATTAGTGCGATTGAGCCCCGGTCACAGCCCCTTCAAGCGGAGGAGACGCCTTACCTGCTCCCCATTCCATTATTGACCCCGCGCCACGCCCGTTGCCTTCTCCCCTACGAATCCCCTCCTCTCCGCCCGGGGCATAAAAGCCCCTCCCCTTGCCCCCTTACTTCCTCTTGTTTCCTCAGCTCTCCCACCACTCCCTTTCACTCCTGCCACTCTAGAGGACCTCCCTGAGCCGCCGATTGGAACCTGTCAGACCCAGATTTTACAATCCGGAATCATCGTGTTTAATCGCACTATTCCTGGATCGAGAGATAGCGCATACGATTCTGATTCGAATATCAAAGTACATATCTGCGGAAATGTAAATATAATAGTAGACTTACTCATGGACCGATTAGGCGAAATCAATAAATTGCAGCAGCGGAAGAACGGCACACAGTGGGACCTTCAGGACATGCCCACAGGCAGCCAACTGGAGGTTCGCGACCTAGCCCTTGACATCTTCATCTTCTTTTCCATCTTGCCCAATCTTGTTGCTGAGGCGCGGCGATGCGGCTCTTGATTCTGAATTTTGTCGCAAAAGCGAGCGTGAGCACTCCGACCCCGTGCTCCGCGAGCCAATACACAGAATGCAAATAAATAGTATGCATGGCATAACAAAGGGAAGGCTCGGGTTATTTTATTTGCCAAAAATTTGCTTTTAGCGGCATTATTATTCTTAGTTAATCAAAGTTTTATTATTACTACCTAACTCCACACTACAATTACCAAAATCGACTTAATCCCCAAAAATGTATTCTATTTACTGATTGCTGTCTAAAACTCCAAACAGCAAGTATCATCATTTATTTAATCCACCGATCATACTTTGTATTCAATCCTTTTTGTCATTGATTTCAACCCATACTCCAATAATCCATCTCATTTTTCTATTATCTATCACTAGCTAATCCTCAGATATACATCCACCAAAAATTCAATTTACCAAGATTATAATCCACTAATGACTCCTCTAATCTCCTTAGAAATTTAATTCGTTCCTCTAGTAATTGATCAACTCCTATTAATTCCCTATATTAACAACATCTTCCAAGGATTAACAATTACTATTATATATCCACCAAGAATATCATTAATCAAGAATTATAATCCAATGCTTGTATTATTCCACCAATCCTCTAAAATTCATTTGATTCATCTAGTAACCGAATCTATTAATTCCAATATTGACATCTCCCAAGAATTTATTTATCAGTGTCATAATCCAATATTTATCTGTGTAATTCCTAAATCTCCAAAAATCATTTAAATCCTCTATCTAGCCTATCATTTAGCTAGACTTCACCAATTTATTCCTCCAGAACCCACACTATCATTTCCTATTCAAGATCGACATGAATCCACCAATGCCTTTATATGTACTCTAAAAACATTCCTCTCTTTTACTCGCGACCATGTTTATTCCACCCATATTTTATTTCGTAAGAATAGAAATGCCACTATTTGAAATATAATACATAAAATTTCCTGAGACCTAGCAGTTTTGAACAAAAGCATAATGTTCAAGGGATATTAACAGAATTTTCCATACATATGGCATCACACCATATGCCTAATATTACCATAACTTCTCCCTACATACGGCATCACACCGTATGACCTTTTTCAGCGTTATAGCCGCTTAACTTACCACTGGGACGACACCCAGGCACTACTGGAACGACATCCAGGAACAATTGGGACGACACCCAGGCACTACTGGAACGACATCCAGGAACAACTGGGACGACACCCAAGCACTACTGGAACGACATCCAGGAACAACTGGGACGACACCCGTGACATAACCAAAACGTGGCTTTACATGTTCGCCACTTTCCCATTCCCACCCATAAAGCATTTTGAAATAGAACTATATCCGTTAAGTTCCCATGTTCGCCCTTGACCGTGGGCACGGCTATTCGAATAGTTTTGACTCGCAGAGTTTTGCACACTTTACCCACAAGAGATAAATCCACCGTTGCTCCACATGATTCCTTAGCCATGCGGTTGAGTGGACTATCACAGATTGTTACAATGCATAGTCCTCATCGTGGTTACGCCCGCTAAGGTCTATCTTCCGTAGGATCAGACCATCCTCGGAAGGGTCCTCGTGAGCCATCACGGGCAAAGCGAGGATGCGACCATCCATCCCTTTGCTCGTGGTCATACCTTCACGTAACCATCTAGAGCCACACAAATTAGTAAACCCCGCCTACACTTTGCCACTTGTGGTTGTACTTTGTTTTACACGGTGACATGACAAGATTCAGTCCTTAGTGGTATCAGGCGGTCTACCACTAACCCACTTATGCAATCATCGCACCACACACATACACACCATCGAACCAATCCGCCAGATAATTAAGCAAGTTGGGGATCTTGGGAGTGTAAAATAGTCGTATTCAACATATACCGTCATCATCACAATGATCGCCCAAACCAATTTCTCATGAATAAAAGTGATGCTCGGGACAATTTCTTGCCCTGAGGTCCTAATCAATGCTAAGCATGGCATACTGATTCTGGACTTATTTTTGAAATGTTAATAATATATTTTGGCTAGGGCGACAAGGTTCACACATTCAAATACTCAAAGGAGGGGGTAATACTATTCAAAGTTAACAATGGCATATAGCTAGAACATCAAATTTAGCATGTATTTGCATAAAAATAACAGCATGCATTTTGTTAATTTAACACAAAATAATTTGCATAAATGTGGGTTCAACATGATCAAAGTATTGACTCGCCTTCGTCACAGTGGTCGGGTGCTTGATTGTCCGGGGCTTCTAGTGCTGCGGCCTCGATCTCTTCCTCTTGAGCCTCGTAAGCTATTTTAGCGTACGCCCAAAATTCGTACAAAAAGAAAAGCGGCGAATCAAACCAAATAACACCAAAAATCCAAATGAACTCTAAAAATTATGATTTAGTTCCATTGGATAGATTTTGATTTTAGATGAATTTAGAAATTTGTCTCACTTCATTGGAGTTAAAATGAAAAGGTTATGATCATTCAAAGTTCTCGATTGATTAATTCCAAATATTATCAAATTTCGACGGGGTCCCACATGTCGCTTTCTTTTATTTTAATTTATTTTCTTCTTTGTGCCGACGAGTGGGTCAGTGCATGTTCATGGGTCCATCTGTCGCGCGGGTTCTGCGGAGGTGTCATCGACTGTGGGGCCCAGCGGTCGGCGGATCACGCCCATCGCACAAAGCCGACAGGAGGGGCCCACCGTCGGCGGGAAGTTTTAAAAGAAATCGCTCGATCACAGCGCGAGCCGGGGCTCGAACGCGCCGCAGAGCAAGGGGAAGAAGGGAATCGCACGGTAACCAAGTGGGAGGGGAGGGCGTTGCCTACCAAAGTATGGGTAGCTACTCTTTTGAGTTAGCTCGGGAGGCGCCGGCAGAGCGATCGGGGACGGCGGCGCGCGGCAGTGGTGGCCGGAAGGGATGGGGCTGCGTGGAATATAATCCCGAGGACGGGAGTCTTCGTGCAGACGGCGGAGGTGGGGTTCACCGAGAGGGGGCGGCGAGAGGTGGCGGCGATGCAAGAGGTCGATCGACGCCGGCGATGTAGAGTGATCGGGGAGCTCGGTAGAGGGTGGTTTCTACTTCGCCAGGTCCTGAAGAGGGTGTAGGAGGGAGGAATTGGCTGGTGGTGGTCGGAATCAGCGGCAGCTCGGTCGCCGGCCGTGGAGAAGAAGAGGTCGCGGTGGGAATTGGTGCACTCTGGTCAATTGCTTGCCGGGGAATGAAGAAGGGAACATTGCGGCGCGATTGAGACTCCCGAGTGAGGCTTTTATAGTCGGAGAGGGCTTGTACGGCGAGGGAGATATTTGGCCGCCGCTGTTCAGGCGAGGCAGGGGGAAGGAATGCGATCCTCTTGGGATTTCGCAGGGAGAGGTGGCGGGAGAGGTGCTTCCCCCTCGTAGATCCTTTGATATTTTTCCGCGAGGTGAGAGAGGAGAGCGGGATCTGCTGCGCAGAGGAGCGAGCTTGGCGAGAGAGCGCGCGGCGCGTGGAGAAGAAAGGGAGGAGGAAGACGCGAAGCGCGCGGGCCACCGCCGAGAGAGTGGCGCGGGTCGCGCCCGCGGCGCAGGGGAAGGCGCGGTTGAGGCGAGCCCACCGGCCACGGAGCGCGCGCGATCGGGGCGCGGCCCACCGGCAGAGGCGGGCAGGCGGCGCGCGGCGCGGCGCTGGGCTGCTGGCCACGCAGGCCTGGCCCACGCAGGCTGTGGCGCGTCGAGGAGAGAGACTAGGCGGTGATGATGGCGGCCGGTGGGTGTTTTTCTTTTCATTTTCTTTTGTTTTTGCAATTGAATTTTACACTTACATATACATTTGCACATAGGTTTTGAGATATATACCTATACATGTATTTTTACTTTTCTCGATTTTTGTGTATGTACCCATATATTAATTTATTTACTCTCTCACATAGTATACATGTACATATATACATACATTATTATTCATATTTGTTTGCACTTATATACACTTGCTAGCTTCCTTGAAATTGCTTGCCAACACTTTTAGGAATATTATTTTACGCTTATTTTCATTTCTCAACTTGGTAGTTTATGGATCATCTTTTCAGATTCTTTATTTAGATTTTAAGTTTCCTTTATTTGTATATTCCTATGTGTAGCATTGATTTTGTTTTTATCTTTCTTGAATTTCTTTAACTTTTGAGAGCTCAATAAAAATTTAAAAACACCATGAAAATCCAAATTCAAATATTATAATAGACAAAAATAACTCAAACTCCATATTTTCAAATTTAAAAACTTCAGGATGTTACAGAACCCCCTTCGCCCGGAGCTCCGTCTCTGCCCTCCCCTGCGCCGGCGACCTCAGTGAGCCGATCTTCCTCCCCATTCCGCCATTTCCCAATTCCTTGTGCTCAGAGTACCCTCACTGCCCCCTAATCACCGTGGTGTGTTCTTCTGGCCAGGTGGAGCCCTGTGCTGCGCCGGCGCCGAAGCTTCCCTCGGACCGTCGCCCCTCTCCGTGGCCAGCACGCTCCGAGGTATCTCCGCCGAAACCAACTCCGCCATTGTGAGCTCCTGCCCCCTCTAACAGTAAAATCGCACCCCTTTTGAATGGATCGCCACCGGAGAGCTTCCACGCCGCCACAAACCCGAAACCACCTCCTTCTACCTCCAGCCTCCACCACTGATTCCCCTGCCTCCCAAACCTCAAAAACAGTGGCGGACCCAGGATTTTATCGAAGGGTATGCCGCACCAAAATTTTCATATGCAATTCGGTAAATAATTGTAAAATTTGTACCGTAATTCGGTATACAGGCACTAAATAATATAATAAGTCTTAAATTCAAAGATTAGGTTGGAAACTTACACAAATTACAATATAAATAGTTCAAACATCATACTAATAGTCTCAAATATATATAAAAGAGACTTACAATACTAATTATTAATATGAGTTCATAACCATCTAATAGACTAAGTGCAGACAACCAAAGTGTAGCTCTACAATGTACAGACTAGATAAGAGTCTATGCAGTACCTCCACCAGCATCCAGAAGCATCTTCAACATGGACCGGGGACCCAATGTAGTGCGTATGATGTCTGCGACGGCCTGCACAGCAAAAAAAAATATCACATTTTACCTAACAGTAGAACAAAATACGAACAAGTGCATTAACTGTTGTCATCACAAGTCACAAATTTAAAGCTACGTCCTACTTTGTTGAGATAAAACAGTGTTAAGTCAAAACTAAACTGCCAGGCAACCGAATAACCAAAGACAGGGTCGCCACATTCAAAACGTCAATTTAAGCTACTAAGAAATCTAAGACCCCTATGCGTTGTCCAGAGCAAGGAGATAACAAAATACTTTGGCATCTTGATTAGCACCACTTGAGCAGAACTATGCAATTAACAACTAAACGTAATGCTTACACTGAGCAGCTATCGGCTAATTGACTACGATCTACCGTGTACTGCCTGGTATTCTGGTAATCACCAACATTCAACAAGACCACACGGAACTAGTGGAACAAAGCTTAAGAGCGCACACCTTGGCTGCCTGGATGTTGGCATGGTGGACCTTCGTTCCCGATTCCCGCTTCAGCGAGTCCTCTGCTCAAATCGAAACAAGAAACACACAAAATTCAGGGAAATTTTACATACATAAACATAAACGAGCGAGATCAGTTCAGAATAAAAAAACCTAGCAAAATAGAAGCAACCAAACCAAATCGTGGATTTCTAGCATGGGATCAAGTAGATTTCCCCATAAGGAGTTCAAGAAACAAAACATATCAAAACCTAAATGCGAGAAAACATCGTTTTCATCGAAAAATCCAGGGGAAATCCGGAGGAGCGGGAACCCTAGGAGCCGGGAGGGGGTTGGGAGAGGCGAGGGGCTCTTACCTAGCACGAGGACGGGGGCGTGCAATGCCATGGCGATCTCGCGAGAGCCTTGAGGGGGCAGGAGGCGGCGAGGAGTTGGGGGAGGGGGGAGCAGAGGAAAGGAGAGAAGGGTGCCGCAGAGACATACGGCTGGATCGAGGCGGCGCGTGCGGTGCGGCAGCCGAACCGTCAGCAGGTGCGCACCGGTACTGAGTTCGCTGCTGGCTGGGCCCCAGGGTATGCCGTGGTCCACCCGGCATATCCTGTGGGTCCGCCCCTGCTCAAAAATGAACTCCCCACGTCGAGCAGCACCCAGTGGGACTTTTCCCGGCCATCGGGGGCCATCGCTGTCGCCGGAGCACAGCAGCTCCGCCCCTCTGCCTTGCAGAGCAGCACGCGCATAGCGGGAAGAAGACGACGACGACGTGGCCCCTCCTCCACCGTCCATCCGTTCCGTTGCCTCCTAATCCCAGTCGTCGGGCGACCGCCTTTCTCCACCGTCCGATCTTCGTAAAACCACCTCCCCTCATCCGTCGGATCCTCCCACCGTACCGCTTCGCCCTGCCCCATCTGCCCGTCCACCCGAGCCGCATGTCGCTCATCTGAGCAGCCTAGGCGCGCGCGGGAGTGGGCCGCTCCTCTCGGCCTGCTTCATCGCGCCACACGCCGCCATGGGCCGCCAAAGCGCGCCACCGTGGGCCGCCAAAGCGCGCGGCAGTGGGCGTCTTTGGCCGTTGGCGGTGGCGCATGCATTGCACCGGCCAGCCCTTCACTATTCAAATGATTTCCCAGTGATTTAATCATTTTAAAATTCCAGAAAATCCTAGAAAATCACAAAAAAATCCCAAAAATTTTCAAATTTCACCACTTTGCTCTATTTGATGTCCTGAACCCATTTTTGACCTCCTTTCCCCCAAATTCATCCCGGAAAAATTCCAAAAATTCCTATTTGGAGATTTATGCATTTTACTCCTTTTTAATAGATTATTTTTCCTCGCTTGATTAGGCTCAAGCCGGACTTATTTTGTTTTTGTGTTCGGAGATCCCGGAATTCTACGTTTGAGCTCGCCGAGATCATCCAGATTAACGGCAAGTCACAAGTCCTTGACCATGTTGAAATCCCATTCCATTTAAATTATGTTATTATGCTATTTTGCATTAAGCTAGTTCTGAAATGTTAGTTCAAAGTAAAATAAAATGTTTCGAATGACATGTTATGTAGTTAAACCTACCACCGACAAATGCCATGTTAAACTTGTAGCCATGCCTTTGTAACCCTAGAAATAATTATCTGTTAATCTAGATAATCGTAGGTTATTATTATCATGCAAAGTCTTTACACTAATAAGGTTATGGCTGCGGGCCAATAGAATTTGGAAAACCCGACTCTAGGGCAGGGTGGTATGGGACACCGTGCCCTAGGGCGGAGTATGTCGACGTGCAGAATAGGGTAAGGGTTCTTACCCTAGGTTGTAAGGTCGCGGACCTGACCGGGGTTGCGGACTCCTGGGGGGAAATGTAAGGACCAGACCCTTACGCTGAGCAAATGACATGGTGACCGCTCAACCACAGGAGTTGACTTGTCAACACTGGTTTAGTAGCTGCTCAACTCGATTGAAACTCTACAGGTGTTGAGAAGTAGGTGATTGAGTAACAAGGTTAGGCAAGCCGTGCTGCGGGTGCCTAACATCGGTAGAGTTCACTCGAAGCGGACGTTTGTTTTCTTGTGCCAGACCCGAGTGGATTCTACCGGGTGGAGCCTATATAAAGAGTTGAGTAGTGAAACGACCTAGCTTTCTTAACTCTGTCGCGGGAGTTAAGGAATCGTGTGGGTAAAGCTAAGCAACTCTGCAGAGTCAAATAAATGGTATTCGAATACGCCGTGCTCCCGATTATTGGAGCTGTGTCACTTGGGTGATTCCATGTAACATCCTAAATTTTGAATGTTTGAAAAATTGGAAGAATTTAAAATTTTTCTCTACATCTTACTAGCATTTGATATTTTGCCGAAATCTTATTTGGATATTTCCTGAGTTTTGCCCTGAGCAAGTAATAACTGGAAATAAACCTTGAGCGCAAAATAAACAATCATGAAAATCAATAAATAAGCAAATAGGTACAAATAAATTAAATGGTGTTTCACCCTGACAACCTAACAATTGTTATAATTCGCTAAATCAAAGTCTTATTTAAAGATTAGAAATGGATAATAATAATTAAGGCCAAGAAATCATTTTGATATAGCTCAATCATCATACAAAAAGGAAGGAGAGTGTGGTCAAAATTTAAATAAAGATGGAGAGTTCAAACTCTGAAATAGTAATTCAAAAATATATTTATAAAGTCAAAACATAGTTTATAAATTAGTTGGAGGGAAATAGTTGAATTAAAAGTACAACTCAAACATATATATATATATATATATGTATATATGTATATATATATATGCATATATATATATATACATACACCTAAATTATACGCCAAAGAATTTAGGGCTATTCTAGAGCTGGAATTCAAGAAAAAAAAAAGGATTTGAATATACAATATTGAAATTTTTAGAAACTCAATCTTCCAAGTTCATTATTCATTTCCCCTATTTTCCCCAAAACTATGCAGCCTCCTCCTTTTTCTACCTATCCCCTTACCCCCACTTTTCTCTCACATGTGGGCCCAGCCTATTTTCCCCTTCTCTCCTTCCTTCTACGGGCATGCCCTGGCTCCCTGCCTAGACTCCTCCTTCCTTCTTTCCTCCCCCTGCGCCTAGCTCCCCTTTTCTATCCTCCGCTCCATGGCCGACATTGAGCCGCGTCGCCACCCCTCTTCTCTCCTGTCTGCCCTCTGCTCTGCACTCGCACGCTTCCGCGCATCGAGCCCCTCGCCAATGCTGCTGCGTCTCATCCCCCATGCCCTGCTGCGCCTCTGCCCAACCGTGCGAAGCCATCTGACTACGCCGCTGCCCCCGCCCTGGCTCCACTCTCCGCGCGTGCGCTCGCCTATAGAGCCCTGAGCCGCCTCCTTCCTCTCGCATTGCCCCCTTCTCCTCCCTTCTTCCTTCCTCCCCTGCTTCTTCCCCGTCTGCGCCGTGAGCACGCCCGCCGTTGCGCCTCCTCGCCGCCTGGCCGCTCCGGCAAATCTCCATCGCTCCGGCCGCATCCCGACGTCCCTCCACCCCCCGAGTACCTTCCCTCCCAGTTAATTAGACTGAGGTGCGCTCAGCTCACCGCCGCGGCCATCTTTCCCACCGCCGGCCACCCGCGTCTCCATCACCGCCGCCACCTCCTCGGCCCACCTCCATTCAATTCCTCGCGCTGGAAGCGTCCACTTGGTGCCCCGAACCCCCTTCAACCGCCAGCCGAGCTCCCCACCGCCGGAGCTTCTCCCTCCATGGCGACTTGCTCCCGCCACCGCCCGTGCTCGCCGCCGGCCCACTCCGGCACTCCTCCGGCGCCGTAAACCCCCGGGGTGAGTTCATCGCGACTCCCTATTGCTCATGCGCCAGCCAAATGCCCCCTCCCTCCCCCACGCCGCCGTCGCCCCGTTAGGCTCCCATCTCCAGCCGCCGCAAGCCACCGTAGCTCAACCATGGCGCCACCTCGGCTATGGCGGCTCCTCCCCTAGTCTCTGCGACCCCACAACGTTCCATTTTGCCACCCGCCCGCTCTTCTCCCCCTCTCCGATTACCTTGCCGTCGCCGACGCCACCCGGCCGAGTGCCTTGCCGCCTCCCCTGTTTCTTTCTTCCCCACCCCTTCCTGCTTTAGCCGAATGGAGTAGTTGCCCTCTACTCTCACCCCTTCCCCATGACACGTGGGCCTAATTCCTTTGTGGTAAATGCATGTTAGCAAGCTTGTTCAATACCAACTTCTCCAGAACAAAAATACCAAAAGTATATATATCTATATGTTGTACATAGGGATTTGATGACAATTCAGCAATGTGGATAAAGTTTTAATGGTAAGATTGAAATTATGGATTTATGGGAATTCGATAAAAACATGGCCTTACAAATAAGATGAGGATAAATCTAGTTGTTAAATTAGACTAAGATTTTAAGTGATGTAGATTGGATGATGTATTAAGACTATAACCACAAGGTTTAAATTAAAAAGTACCTATAATAGTAATTAAAAATGAAAGTGGTAATATTTAAAATGCCACCAGTAAATAAATCCCAACGGTATACCTATAGTCAATAATGATAAAGTTTTATATAGCAAGCTCGGCCCTGTGTGAATGAAATTTAATTAGGATTAAAGCATGATAGAAGCTAAGTAAAGGAATAGAATATAAATGTCATGTTATAAATATATGACACAACTCTAATAAAGCAACCTCTAGGTCAGCAGATAATTCCTGTAGGTACGTCTTCACTTTTGATCCCACGTGTTTCTAAAATTTTCCCTCACGGTAAAGCGTTCAGACAACTCGTCCTCCTGCTCAAATCCAGCTACCGCTATGATTACAACATGCTAACCTGAATCATCCTTCTATTCTCAAATCATAATAGATGTATAATTTAAAATTAAATCGGGTACGTAAAGTGTTTGGATTTATTTGGATCTCTTGAGTTATTTATTTTTTTGGATTCAGTCGCTTATCGCATAGTTAGAAACTGGAGTCCTGAAGAGCCGATGGATCAGGCGAGATCAGGATCAAGGTGGAGATAAAGACCAGAAGCCCAAGACCATCAAATGTGATAGCTTTGAGTGAGCTCAAGATCGCGGTAAACCGCGCCAGGCGAGTCAATACTTTGATCATGTTGAACCTACCTTTTTCTGCAAATTACTTTGTTTTAAATCATTAAATTGCATGCTGTTATTTTATATGCAAATACATGTTTAATTTGAGATTCTAGTTATATGCCCATTGTTACCTTTGCTAATATTACACCTCCTTTGGAATACTTGATTACGTGAACCTTGTCACCCTAGTAAAATTATAGTAGTAACTTTTGGAAATAAGTCCGTAATTATACGCCATGCTTAGTACTGCATAGATACTTGGGGCGCTGAAATGCTCAAACATCATTGTCATTTTAAATCATGAGAAACTGGTTTGGGCAGTCATGGTGGGAATGACTGGTATATTTTGACATGATTATTTTATGCTCCCAAAAATCCTAACTTGCTTAAATATCTGAGCGGATGGTTTGGGGGCTGGTATGTGGTGCGGTGGGAGCACAAATTATGGAGTGTGGTAGAACCGCTCAGATACCACTAAGGACTGAATCTTGTCATGTCAACCCGTGTAAAACAGTACAACCACAAGTCTGTAAAGTATAGCTTGGCTAAGTAAATTTATCGAAACCCCCGGACTCATCTCACCGGTAGTGGATAGGAGTGGATATGCAAGGGCAAGGGGAGGCCTAAAGGGACACCGAGTGGAGGGTGACGTTTCCCAGTCGTACTAGCGCAGAGGGGAGTGGAGCCCATACGCTAGTAGCCGTGGGGAACATCCCGTGCAACGTATGGGACCCACCGCAAGTGGGAACGGCCCATAGGGTGAGATGACAAAAGGGACTAGATATTTTGAAAAGTCACTATGATGGTCTGCTCAACCACATGTCTAAGGAATCATGTGGAGCAACGAGCTGATTGTCTCTTGTGATGAAAGTGTACAAACTCTGCAGAGTCAAAACTATTCGAATAGCCGTGCCCACAGTCAAGGGCGGACATGGGAACTTAACCAGATATAGTTCTATTTCAAAATGTTTTGTGGGTGGGATGGAAAAGTGGAGGGCAGTGAAAAGCCCTGATTTGAGTTGTCCTGGGTGTCGTCCCAGTGGTAAGTTAAACGGCTATAACGCTGAAAGATGTTATATGGTGTGATGCCATATGTATGGAGAAATTATGGTGATACTAGGCAAATGGTGTGATGCCATATGTATGGAAAATCATGTTAATATTCTTTGAACATTATGTTTTGTTTCAAAGCTGCTAGGCCTTAGGAAATTTTATGTATTGTATTTCAAATAGTGGCATTTATATTCTTACAAAATAAAATATGGGTGGAATAAACAGGGTCATGAGTAAAGGAGATGGATGTTTGTAGTATGCACATAAAGGTATTGGTGGATTCAGGTCGATCATAAATAGGAAATGATAGTGTGGGTTCTGGGAGAAATAAATTAGTGATGTCCAATTGAATAGATAGGCTAGACAAATGATCTAATTGAATCTTCAAGAATTTGGAGGAATAATACAAGTATTGGATTATAATTCTTGATGGTGAATCATAGAGTTGATCAATGCTATTCTTGGTGGATATATAATATTGAATCGTAGGCTTGATCACTGATATTCTTGGTGGAGGTATACTAGTGGGTTAGTTAGAAATAGATAATGGGAAAATAAGGTTGATTATTGTAAGAGCAAATTGTGGTTGTGGATCAATAGTAAAAGGAATGGGTTGATAGGAATTTTGGAATACAAAAGATGGTGGATTGTATAATTGATGGTATTCGCTGTTTGGAGTTTTAGACAGCACTCAATATAGAAAGTGTGTGTTCGGTGGATTAATCAAATGATATTAGATAGATGATGTCCCTCGCTGTATGGAGTCTTAAATAGCAACCAATACAGAAAGAATATGATCGGTGGATTGAATAGAGGGTAACACATGTTGTTTGGAGTTTAGAGAGCACTCAATAAAGGAAGTGTAATTTCGGTGGACTAAGTCAATTATGACAATCGTTGTTGGGAATTTTAGACAGCAGTTAATAAAGAGCGTGAGTCTTTGGTGGATTAAGTCAATGATGTCATTTGCGGTGAGGAGTCTTTAGGTCTCAAAAACAACAATATGATTTAATAATAGAAATGCTACTAAACACGTTTTATGGCAAATAAAATAACCCGAGCCTCTCCTTTGATAAGTCATGCATACTATTTATTTGCATACTGTGTATTGGCTCGCGGAGCACGGGGTCGGAGTGCTCACGCTCGCTTTTGCGACAAAATACAGAATCAGGAATCAAATCACCTCGCCTCAGCAACATGATTGGACAAGCTGGCCGAGAAGATGAAGAGGTCAAGGGCTAGGTCGCGAACCTCCAGTTGGCTGCCTGTGGGCATGTCCTGAAGGTCCCACCTGCGTGCTTCGTTCTTCCGCTGCTGCAATTTGTTGATTTCGGCCTAATCGGCCCATGAGTAAGTCTATTACTATATTTACACTTCCGCATGATATGTACTTGATATTCAGAACTGTAATCTGTGAGCACTATCTACTGATCCAGGGAATAGTGTGATGGAATCACAGAGGAATCCAGATGTTAATATCTGGGCTCTTACATTCCAGCAGCGAAGCTTAAGTAGATTTGTACATGCTTTAACTTTTTCAGTTGGTTAATTAACCTTTCATGAAAACCCCTGAGATCTTGAGGAGTAGTTTTGGGTCCGTTTTATCAAAATGTTTGCAAATAAAACTGCATCCACTCAAAGTTAATAAACCAAGTATACTCCCTTCCTTTGGCAATCCGTGCAAATAGTTAAAGTAGGGTTTCCCTTGTGATTTGCTGAGTACGGGGTTGGAGTACTCAGACTTGCAAATTTCAGATACCAGAAGAAAAGAAGGCAATTCAAGATTTCGTGTTAGGGTTGCGACCGCACTCAGGCTTTCCTGTGGTGCTCTTGCGATTCTTCTGCATGTAAGTACTGTTGGGCTTGTGCGCCCGTTTTATTGTTAAAAATTAACTGTTAGGTCTTATTTCAATCAAGCTAACTCTTCTTAAATATTCGTAAGCAGGTATGATACTTGTTCGGTGCGTAACCAAACTCCTGGGTGGTTGCGGATTAGTGATGCTCCTGTTCCTCTCAGAAACGGGGGCGTTACAGGCACGCATTGGAATGTTGGCGTGGCGCGGACATTGCAAGCCACGTCAGCATTCACGCATAGCGCAAACGTACGGTACTTGTGTGTAACGAAAAGCACAATATACTGTAGCGGAAACATACCCCCAAAAAATGCACCATATGAAACATCTTTAGGTTTTCTTTACACAATCACACAACCATGTACTGTTACTAGCCTAATGAAGCTCTCGATGCCCTGGTTCATGTCACGTTGAGCCCCATCGTCTTCTGCGCCGCGCGTATGAATTACGATAGCTGCAGCAACATTGACTCGTCAATTTTTTTGGAGAACTCTGGTCAAGTTGGTCCTCGTCATCTCGTACTCGCTCCATCTTCCATCCAATATTTACAAATGCAAATGTCTTTGAATTTCTAACAAGAAATTATCTTAAGTACAAGGGCTCAACCAGGCAGGCTCTGTTCGTGGAGAGGGGGTTGCAAAGAGGTGCCGTTTTATGGATTTTTCAGCGCAGCCAGCCTTTTCTCGAGTTCCTCCAACTCTGAACTGTAAACAAGGGAACCACAGTGTAAGTAACGTGGCGACTTATTAATTGTAGGCATAGGTGTAAATTCATGAAATCAAGGGAGGCAATGTTAAGCTCTATATTCGCTCAGATAGATCAAAAAGCAACTGAAAATAACTGGTGGCGATAAATTTCACTATGCAAAAGATGCCTTGTTGAATGTTGCATCAGCTTATATTAAGCATTTATGGCCCAATCAGTGATCCTACGTCAGACTATGTTTACTTTTTCAAGGAAATGCAGACCAAATATCATGAACACAATCAAGGGACAAGTTCTAAACTTTGAAAATTTCAAGAATTTATTCAATTTATAACACTGCAATAATTCAGAGGATGCAACAGTTAGACCGTAATTTTTTTATAGGATCTCTTAATTGTTTTGATGCATGGCAAAACAACATCAGCAGGGAGCTTAAATAATTATTGTAGCTCCTTAGTCATAGCAGTTTCAAGTGAAAAAATTATTGTAACCTGAAGTCCTTAACAAGGGGAGAAAGGGAAGTATAAAAATCAAGAAATTAAATGGTTATAAATCCAGGATCCTACATACCTTTCATCAGCCTGAACTTTCTTTCCAGCAATTTTTCCTTTAGGAGCCGAGGACAACTGCAGAAAGGAAAAGGATAAGAGAAATTTAAAAAGAGAGAAAGAATCATAGAATAAGGAACAAAGGGTTATTTTAGCATCTTCAACTACCTGCGAGGCAATGTCAACACCAATCTCATCGAGCACCTAAAAGATATTGACAGGAGATAAGAGTGAATAATCAAAAGTGATACACAGGGCTTAAGAAATAAGAAACATGGAAGGAAAAATATTGCAACGAGATGCTAACAATTTGGTCTGGAAATAGACATTGGAAATAACCTGATTAGCAAGTTCTTCAGTCTCTTCCTCAGCCTGATCATCGTCTAAGATATTATCAATGGAATCAGACATTGTCTCGTTCTGCACAAGGAATAAGGATAGTCAATGCATACAGGCACACGCATTTTCTCACATGCTAACACACAGGCACCCGTCACATGCATGTGAGCTTCCCAGAAAAACAATGTAAAATCTTGTCTTATTGAAAGCAATCACTCTATTAAGTACTGATGGAAAGTTCGTGTACCATCATATCCATTTGTGCTGACTGTTTTTGGAATTCTTGCATCACCTTCATTTGCTTGGCAGGTGCCATTTGCTGCAAATAAAAATAAAACAAAATTTAAAATTACACACTCAGTAGAAGATATGCGTTTTGATTATTAAAGATGATATTGTATGGCCCAGTTCAAACTTAAAAAACAGAAAAGAAGTTCCTACTTTAAGAAATGGAAGTTACTAGAGGAAGATATTGTGTTAGTTACTGTGTAGAACACACACTCAATTTCTCAGAATTAAACATCTGAAATTAGTCATTTAAACATCTGAAATTAGTCATTCACATATGTTGGGTAGGATATTACCTTGTTTAAAGCCCCCATTGCTTTGCTCGCACTTTGCATGCCCGCAGCCACTGAAGTGTTGGCGTGCATTGCCTGAGGACAGAGTTCGCCACCAAAATCAGAAAACTATACTCCACTGTGTGTGTGGAAGAAAGCAAAAGTGGGAAAAAATATTTCACCTGTGTATGTGTCGCAATTCCCCGAATCTGAGCTCGGCTACCTTGTAAATTAGAAATTTGCTGTCTTAACCTGATCAGCTGACGGGCCAAAATTCTAGTTGCAGCCTGCAAAACAGAAGGAAATCAGGAGAACCATATTGTATGACCTAGACAAAGATTACTGTGCTGAAACTGAAATATAAGAATAAAAACCTCGTTGCCAGTTTTTGCAGTCCTTTTGATTTCAGCAACTAGCTTCTTTTCCTGTTAATTGGAAAAAAATAGGTAAACATGTGGCTGCTGCTCATTCAACTGCATTTCGCAAATGGAATAGTAGAACAAAAGCATGAAAAAACGTGTGTTTGTCTTATCGTATGGACACAGTTCAAGCAAAAACCACATGAGCAAGCTAAGAATATATCTAAGCTCAAACAACTTGTCAGTTGACTATGAACATATAAGGCAATTTCCAAATTGGCAGATATGCTAAGCAATTTTTCTCATTAACCAGACAATAAAAGGGATGTGATTATGCATGCATACCTCTTGCTGTAATGTTCCAATGTCCCTCTCGATACCTACATATGACACACTTCAGGCATTAGATAAATTTACAACCTGCATAGTTGAACTTTTGGGGGAAAGTATTGGTCAAAAGGGTACGAGTTACATATACCGAATTTTCAACATGTCGTTTCTAAGAAAACAATATTTTTCTCCATGTTTCATAATTCAGTCTAACCTCAACACCTCAAGTTTAACACCCTTTTCAACTAAACAAATTCACTCCAAAACAAGATTCGGGCATTTGGCTAGGTGTGGCCCGTTAATTCTTGTTGGCAAACTTAATAGTATTTATTTTACGCAAAATAAGAGGAATCGTGCCTAAATTCTATAATATAAACCTACATGAGAGCTACAAGTAGCCCGTACTGTTGGTCAGAAACAATCGAATGCAACGAACCAGAATTTTATTCAGCTCGCGTTAGATGCAAACTACAGTTAGTACATGTAACCTGGTATACTCTAGCCTAGCAATTAGCATAAGAAAAAAGAAATTCTCTTGTATGGTAAGTGTGCAGGAAGGGAACCAATTACCTCTCGTAGCATTCGTCAGCTCGCGCTTGCTGTTCCGGATAGTCTCTGCAGAGGCAGAAACCAAAATTAGAGCTCAGAACACAGCGATCGCGCTAGCTTGGGGCGGACGGAACCCTAGGATTCTCCCCAGAGCAAACCAATCGATCCGAATTCGAACTACGCAGCGACGGCACGCGGAACGCGGCTGGGAGAGGATCGCGGGAGTTGAGGCCGAATCCTATCGAAATTTTGATCGAAGAGGGGAAGGGGAACGAATTGTACGCACCTCGCGGCGTTGGCTTCTTCGCGAAGGGATTCATCGCTGCCTCGGTGTGCTCGTCGCCGGGAGGAATCGAGGAGGGCGGTGGGAAGTGGGAGAAGGCCGGCAGACCGCGTGGGGGAACTTATTTGGTTTTTCGTGGTAGTTGCGCGGAAGGGATGGCCGGGGCAAAGCTTCGCAGCTAATCACCTGGGCCTGACTTACGTTTCTTTTGCGCTTAGATACCTAGAAGTCGGAAATTTTGTGTTTTTTTTGCCTATTCATTTCATTCGAGTGCATGTGAAGTTCCAAACAACTTCCATCTTTCAGAAGCTAGTTGCTGAATGGAATGCTTTTCTTATTTCTTAAGATAGTTTCTATGGATTGTAGGAGTTATTTTGAATGGAGTGGTTTTTTAACCCAAGTATCTTTTAGTCTCTTAATCTCTCGCAATCAGTCAAAAGCTATAGTATTTTCGAACAGAGGCTTAGGTTATTATAGGAATTAAAAAAGTCTCGTATTTTAAATGAAGCTAAGATTTTTTTAAAAAAATATAGGGTGCATCGGGCACTAACCTCTTCTCAATACTAACGTACTAATTTCACCTTGAGCCGAAAATAATATCTCCTAACTTTGATCTAATGGCTCACAATGGAATTCACATGCCATCACTAAAGAGGTTAGCAATTGATATAATCAGGGGAGTGAAGTTGGCGTGGGCGGTGAAATCATACGTCTGTTCTTTTTTATTTCAATTTATGGTTTTTGTGGTAACTAATGATATTTGCTGATTGTGAGAAAGAATGCGGAGTAATAAAAATTCGTGTACGGTTTTAACCGATATAAATGAAGTCGTTACAATATATACTATAATGAACTTATAGATCTTATCTTAAAAAAAATACTCTATTTAAAAGTTAGTTATTATAAAAAAATCAAAATGCAGCTTTTATAAACTGGAAAGAAATGGCAAGCACAACACCATGAGAAAGTTGCCAATCGGTGCCTAATTCAACTAGTGCAGCCTACATGTCATGTGGTTAAGAGCTACCGTTTAAGTCCAACTAACTCCACGTTAAGAGGTGCAGATTATTTGGAATTTAACGATAGTACTTCAAAAATTGTTATTACAAAGTCCATATGATCTATCCGTTATTTATGGATCGTGATCATGACAATATTTGGCAAAAAAAAAATTTGAGAGCAGCATGGTGAGATACACTGGATTGCGATCTGACGAGAATTAAATAATTCATTAACATAGCTTTAATACTCAATTAAAACCTCAGACCAATATAGTTGTAAGCTACCAAAAACTATATCACCCTAATACCCATGGTCGGAAGATCCATGTTCATTCATATGATTAGTCACTACTCAAAGATCTTACGAATACGTGGGTCCGCCTTCAGGCAACTTCTCCTGTGCTGTAGGATAAAGCATCTCCCTCCTAACCGCACGATGACTCATCCCTACGTTTCTAATGACAACTGTCTTGCGGTTAACCCTATGATTATCTCCCACTTACAATAACTGAAGAACATTTATTGTCAGGTTTCTCTCGCTGACAGTAATCATTCACTCAATCAAACGTGAAGAATCGGCAAAGCGCCTGCTCACGTGGACAACCGATATCTCTTCGACGCTATTTAAGTCGAACAAGAGAGAGAGATTCTAGATAATCGAAGGAGATCTCTCGACCAGATAATAGATTACAGAGGTACGAAGTAGCAATCTTAGAGCTATTAGCATTCCTTTTGTAATATCTCATTAAAAATATCCTGTAATCAATTCATAGGAATAAAGATAATCCCTTTTTTTTCTATAGTCCTTTTTCTCTTTTCCAACCTTTAGCTTCTTTCTCACAGTTTGTAAGATCAACATTTAATCGTCGATACGATCCTAACAACCTACTTCAAGAGTTTGTGCTGAGCATGGTCAGATAATCCATGAGGTAATTAAGATAATGTTTGGTTGAGTGGGTTTAGGAGAAAATTGCTATTATAGGATGCGAAATAATGGGCTTCGTTATTATATGACTCTAAACGTCGACTTCGCTAAAACGACCCTTGAAACATTGACACTTTGTTATAGATGATATTTGGTCTTTTTAATCTCTTTTCTCAACTAAAATACATGTATTTTACTATGATGTGACCGTATTGCCCTTCTGCCTCAACTGATGTTCAATCTGACTTGATTTCGTCTGTTTTGCGCGAGCAGTCGACGACCGTATCCATGTGACCATGTGATCCTTGATTGCAGTCATGCGGTCATGCCGCATGTGGATGGCCCAGAACACAGCTGAGGGCCGTTACTCGATGATACATGAGACAATTTTCTGCTTAGCAACTGAAACCAATACTCAGAACTCATCCAAGCAAAGCAGTAATGCAGAAGCATCAGGCCTCTTGTCTCCAAATTATGGACGCAAGTAATGCAACCTGTAGTTGCGGCGTACCTGCTGTACGTTTGTGCATCTTACCCGCAAGGCTAGAAGGCTCCATCAGATCAGATGTTGCGCGCGCATACAGGATCAGTCGGGGGATCGCCATGGCTGGCGGCCGTCTGGACTTCGCTGGCCCGTGCGTCCAGGCCAGGGGAGGGCGCCGTCGGGGGATGGCCGGCCGCCGTCGGGGGATCGCCGGCCGGCGACGGTGGATCGCCGGGCTGGGGCTCCATGTCGGGGTTTTGGGCGACGGAGACGAACAGTCGGAGTTACACCAATACGAAGGAAACGAAAGGTCGATCTCTTGCGTGAATAAGGCAGAAGGGCAATACGATCACATCATGGCAAAATATATGTATTTTAATTGAGAAAAGAGATTAAAAAGACCAAATGTCATCTATAACAAAGTGCCAATGTTTCAAGGGTCGTTTTAGCGAAGTCGACGTTTGGAGTCCTATAATAGCGAAGCCCATTGTTTCGCGTCCTATAATAGCAATTTTCTCTGGGTTTAGGGTGCAATCCAATTACAATGTAAACAAATCCACTAGTTAGTGTTTGGTTCCAGATGGGGTTAGCATAGCACACCCAAAACATCATCATCTAGGTGGGCTTCGTTGCTACTGGTTGCTGGGAGGAAGAAAGATCAGAGAAAGGAGTGGAGTGCCGGCCGGTGCTGCTGAATACTCGCTGCCCGGCGGCCGCCTGTGCCACTAAACACTCAATTCGCCACCGCTCCCGGGCGCTGATCCAGCGCCTCCTCCACGACTCGGCCACGATGGTGAATCGGATCTCAGCCCAGTGGAAGGCCGATTGTGCTCCATATCGGCCGGAATCAGATCCTATTACAGGGCGTTACCACTCGATCAACTCCTCGCCTCCCGATCCCCTCTCCTCGCGATCCCATGCGCCCATGCGCTCGCCTCTGCACCCGACGGCTGATGCGCCCATTGATCTCCTCCTCTCTTAGGCGCGACCCGCACTCCTCGCGATCTCACAGGCAGCAGCATTTAGTTTGTCGGCGGTGGCGGGAGGCTAGGGTTAGGATATGTGACGGCGCCAGCCGAACGACGGTGGTTGGGTCTAGGGCCGAGTCGTGGAGGAGACGCTGGATCAGCGCCAGGGAGCGGTGGTGAATTGAGTGTTTAGTGGTACAGGCGGCCGCCGGGTAGCGAGTATTTGGCGGCACCGGCCGGCACTCCGCTCCTTTATCTGATCTTTCTTCCTCCCAGCAACAAGTAGCTATGAAGCCCACGTCTATTATGATGTTCGGGTGTGCAATGTTTAGTTTGGTATGTTTTTATCAATTTTGCTTTGAATGTTTGATCTAATCTGTTTTTTTAAGAAAATTTGATTCGAGTTTTGGATATGTTCTTCCGTCTCATTTTCTTTTTTATGTGAATTTTGGTCATTTCAAAGTTTCTATGCCTACCCTCTTTTATGCAGAATACTCTTCTTCAACCTCTCATTTTGGATCACATTTCCACTGATTGCAGAGTTCAGTGTGAATTGGAGTTGGAGAGTTGCTATTCAGAACATTCCTGTGCAATTTTTTGTTTTGAACCAAATGATGCATTGCATGATTCATATACCGTTACTGGCATGAACCAAACAAATTCAGTTTTTTACTTATCCCATTTCCGATTAGACTGTACTTTGTAGGCCGCAAACTCGCAAAGTCTCCTCCTGCCGGGGCCCTGACTACCGCCGAAGTGCCGAGTGCTGGAACTTGGAGGCTGCCTAGTCGCCTACGCGTTCCGGTCCTTGCGTAGTTGCATTGGCGCGAAGCCGGCCGCTGGGCCGTGGGCAGCCTCCAGCGGCCGACCTACCTCGCGATGACGGTGATCACCTGTCGGCGTCGGCGCGCATGGGCACGGCACGAGTGGCACTTTCTGTAGCCACGGCCCAACCGCACGGCTTCACAACTCCAAGCTAAAGCGTGAGCACGGCACCGAGTTACAGGCTCTCTATTTTTGTCTTTCAGCTTCTAAAGTCAAAATAAAGGGTGTGATTTTGTAAGACGAGCTTTTTAAACAACTTTTCAAATCTAAAATCGTATATATCATCTGTTATCACCTAAAATGCATAAATAAAAATTATTAATCACAACCAAAAGTCAGCAATTGCGGCGTAAAACAATAGGGCCACAGTACGTTGCATTAGTAGAGTTGGCAGTCTCAGAATTTTGGGTGCACCGCAACTGTACCAATGGATCCAAGCTGACTATAAAAAAGAAGGTACCTAACAACCTATGTGTTTTTGCGGCTAGAGACATCGAACATTTAATTCAACACATGCTCAAACACAACTTTATCAGAAAACTAAGGAACAACATATGTTCAGAACAAACGCGACTACACAAGTCCCTCTGCACTTTGCAATTCAGACGACAAAAGAACAGCAGAACTACACAGGATAAGAGATGCATCGTCCTACTTCCTACAGCTCTTCCAGGCTCAAAATCTCACCGCAGCTCTGAACTCACGGTCATAGCACACACAGTCCATTGATGTGGGGCGATCTCGTCCATTGATGAAGTAGCTGATGGTGAGAATGGACGGTAAGCTTGTCAGTGGCAGTGGTCGAAGCAGAACTCCTTCCTGGCACCGCACGAGCAGGTCACGCGCACCACCACCTCGGCACCAGAGCAGGCCGCCAGCGAGGTGCGGCCCTCTCCGGCCACGCTGGACACCTGCACCTCCCGCTCCTGTACAAGTGTAGTTTTCAGCAAGGCAGATTAACCAATCGCCATTAACCGAGGAATACACCGATAAAATTGAACAAAATGATCATGTTGAAGTATACATCTGTACCACTAAACAAAATGTTCGAGCAAATCATGTGAATTTCTGTTCGAATAGTGCGAGTGATCGGATTAACAAACAATAACAGCAGGAACACTAAGCAACAGATTAAAGAACTCTGAAAGAGCGAAACGCTTACCCGTTTGCTCGTCTTCTCCACTGACGACGGTCTCGTCGGCGATGTGACGAACGTGCAGCACGTCCCGGCCGGCGACCGGTACAGCAACGACGAGCGGGATGCGTCGCTGGCGGCAAGGGTGTCC
Source organism: Dendrocalamus sinicus (assembly GCA_036346575.1). Classification (NCBI taxonomy): domain Eukaryota; kingdom Viridiplantae; phylum Streptophyta; class Magnoliopsida; order Poales; family Poaceae; genus Dendrocalamus; species Dendrocalamus sinicus. The sequence goes on from CM070670.1 coordinate 16,540,345, forward strand.
TTCTTGGCTTCCTGCAGCGATAGAATCCGGCACAAATCAGAGGCGCAAAAGGCAAAGAACCGGCAACGAACATGGAACTCGAGAACTGGAAGATGCAGAGGATCGAACAGGAAGGCGGAAGAGTCATGATACCTGCTTGCTCGCCTTCGCCGGCGAAGTGAGGAACGTGCAGCACGGCTTGGCCGTCAGCACGAACGGAGCGGCGCAACGGGAGGACTGGCCGGTCGCCAAGGCTTCCGTTTTGGCGACCTTCCGCGGCGGCAGGATGATCCGCAGCTGCTCGTCCGACTGCCGCTGGCTCCTGCGGCGCCTTGACCATAGGTTGCTGCGCCCGGATTTGCGCACCGGCGACGCCGACGTCCGCGAGGCCGAGAAGACGAACGGCGGCGATACGAGGCCGCCACCGCCGCTAAACCCGGAGCCCGCGTGAGCCAACTCCTTAGTCGCCGCGGACACTGGAGAACCTGTGCGCCTGACCGCCGTCTTAGCCTTAGGAGATGCCAACAACGGGAACGCGCCAATGCCAGTGGAGCCCATGCGCTGTGGCTCTGGAGAGGCGAAGAACGCAAAGCCGCCGCTGCCGTTGGATCCCGTGCGCGCCGGCTTCGGGGAAGCCAAGAATTCGGAGGCGCCGGTGCCGCTGAAGCCCCTGGGGCTGGGCGACAGCGACGGCTGAGGAGCCAAGACCCCAAACCCGCCGCTGGCGGTGGAGCCCATGGGCGTCAGCGGCCGCTCCGGTGAAGCCAAGAAAGCGAAGGCTCCTCTGCCGTTGGAGCCCGTCGGCGTCAACGGCTGCTCGGGCGAAGCGAAGAACGCGAAGCTGCCGCTGCCTCCGCTTCCGCCGGTCGGCGACAGCCCCGACGAGAAAACTCTAGCGGTGCACCCCGTGCTGGACGGCGGGGAAGGCGCCGGCGCGGGCGCGGAGGAGAAGGGGGGAAGCTCGAGCAGCATCTTCTTGCGCGGGGAGAAGGCGGGGAGGAGGCAACGACGCTTGCGGCCGGCGGCGCAGGGCGCGGAGAAGGCGACCGCCGACTGGGCGGCCTCGATGCGGAGCTCGGCGAGGAGGTGCGGCTGCGGCGTACGGAAGATGGGGTGGGCAACCTCCATGGCCGGCGCCGGGGCGCGCGCGGTTCTTGGCTTCTTGGGTTGTCTCGTCGCCTGGAGTCCTAGACTGAAAGCGGCGGTTGGTTAGCACTTGGCACTTGGCAAAAGCAAATGCTTGCGTTCACTTTATATAGCGTCGTGAAACGAATCAAGGAAGCCAGAAAGGATTGCAAGATTCATGCGTCTGATGCTGAGTTGTTCTGCGTCTGATGCTGAGTTGTTCTGGATGAAGCAATTTGTTGCGATGCTGATGACGGCACAGTCTATTTTTAGTTGTTCGAATAAAAAATACTCTCTTTTATAAATACTAGTTAGAGACTCGTACGTTACAATGGAATCATAAAAAGAGTAAAAAGGAACTTATTGTCTAGCCAACTTCACATATTAAACATTGAAGAGCAAACAACGGAGATAGAAGAGTGGCCAGAATGCGCAAGAAGATAGGGAAAGTGGAGGAGGTGGGTGGTTATATCCTGTGAGAGAGGAGGAGGAGAGAGATTAATAGTCCAGATCAAATCGGATGGCTGTAGAGAGGGGAGAGGAGAACGCACCGACGACCACCAACTCCTCTTTATATAATAGTAGAGACAGACATTTTAGAATTTAGGTGATCAAACTTTTTTAATTTTGACCACTAATATATAAAAAAATATTTAGATTAATTATATGAAAACGGTATCATTAGATTTATTACGAGAAGTGCTTTCGAGGTATAATATTTTTGGTGGTGTCTAGGGAGAAATTGAATGTTTTCTTGTTAAATAGAAATTAAATTTTAAGTCTTTAGATCTAGATCTAATGGGTGAAATCACTTTACCTTCTCCCCTCTCATTTGAGTATTATTTTGTTAAGGAGTACTCAATTTTTTAGATGTTGGATATATATCTACCTCTATCCACTAGTTTATTCTTTAGTTATTAGCATGTGATGTGATATATTAAGAAATTCTCTAAAACATATTATTCTTTTATTTATGGCCTTCTTACATCAATTATATACTAGTTTTACATAAATTAAATTATGTACAAAAATGGTTTGATAATTTTTTAGAAAAGACGAACAAAACAAACTATAAGGAATACAACAAAAAAACTATACAAAAAACATACTTAGTTGTTTATGTTGTGGCTCCAGACGATACTAAACAAATTGATTACCCCCCATCATATTGTTGATATAGAGAAAAAATCATAGTGGTAAAACCATAAAAGTACAAACAAAACAACAATCTAATAGATAAAAAATTGAGTGCTCACAAACAAAAAACACTTGAGTATCATCTAGCAAATTCCAATATTTTTTATGCTTTTAACTAACATGTTACCGTGAAAATTAATGGTCCAAGTTAGTTATTGGAGACCGTGTCTTGTTCAAAATATCATATATTCTTGAACAGAGGAAGTACTACATTTTCATTGGTAGTTATGAACATAGTGTATCAAGGCATCTACAATAGTACATGGCAGCTGTCTCTAAGATGTATCACGTAGACTGTTTGGATGACATGGAAGAGATTAATTGAAGAGAGAGGTAGCAGTCATCCTTTCGTGAAGCAACCGACGCAATGCTAGAAACAAGATGCTTGCGATGACGCTTCGAACTATTGGAGCCGTATCATCGCTTCTTCACGCGTTTTGTGGATCAGCTGTGGGCCCCCGGCCAAAGTCGAGTGCGGGAGGGTTTCTCGCTCGCTATTTCTTGCACGCGGGATTGGGGAGATTTCACCATAGGGTGATGGCCGAAGGCGAGCACGCGAGGGAATCCATTGCCCGCCATTTCTTCCGCACGACATCAATTTCTTCCATGCGAGAAGTGGTTTTCGTCACCATGGTCGTGTCGAGTGAAATCCCATCTGACACGAAGTGGAATCCCCTCCGGTGCGAGGTGAAATTCCCTCCCTTCTCTCTATTCAGCCCATCTTCCCCTTCTCTAAGATCTAGCTATGCGTAGGCAAGGTGAAAGTGAAGCTGCTTCCATGCCTTCTTGTTGAGTGCGAAATTACCAAACCCTTCCATGCCTTGTCCTCTCAGATCCACCTCTCTCTCTCTCTAATCCCCTTCCCTTCTTGCAGATCCGATGGGGCCAAGGTGAAGTTGCTGCTCTTCCTCACCGACGTGACCCCTCCTCCTCCCTCACCCTGTGGTACGACATGGCCTGCTCACAAATGGGTCAGCAAAGTCGCATCGCGACGCTGTAGTCACTGCGAGGCAAGTCGACGCCGAGTGCCACTGCCTTTCCCATGGATTCTGTCACCTTCCCCATGGATTTTGGCACCTTCCCCCATGGCGTCAATGGTAAGCTTGATCTCAATTCATCTTTCGTTTCTCTTGTGGGGCATTATCTGTGCTTCCTTTTCTCATTTCCATAATTTTGTCTCTCTTTCATTTGTATAAATTTCTTTGTTCTTCTTTTCCCATGTTTTCAGTTGATAATGAGACATTCTATTTCCTAGCCTTTGGAAAGAAAATGGACATGGTACCACATCTCAAAATCATATGCAATTGTATCATTCTACCTTCTCCCTTTTCTATCCAAGAAAGTAGAACACATATCTCCTCCACAACACAAACAAAAATAAGGGGCACAAGAGTAGAAGACATAGATAACAACCAAACCAGAGCTATTATTTAGTAGTATTATAAATTGCATATAGAAGTTCATTGATGAGCATTTCATGGGAAAAAGACCTAGCAAAATCATTAACATCGATTGTGATAGCACAATTGAAGGATCAAATTCTCCAAAAGCATCTTGTTGAAGTTATTAACAGATAGCAGTACATATTTGCCCCTGGACTGGATTTTAGCAACAATTAAAATTTGCCTTCCCTTTTTGTTCTTAGCATGCAAAATACTATGTGAACAGGAACCACTAGCATGTGGCGCATATTTGCTCTGAGTGAGGCTGGTGGCTGGAAGGACCGAACCATAGTTGAAGACATGGATTTAGCAGTCCGAGCAAGCCTCAAGGGATGGAAGTTTGTATTCCTCGGCGATCTGATGGTAAATATGGCACTACTAACCTATCAAATCATGTAACATCCAGTGCATTACTTTGCACCTTTTTTATTACATTGTTGTTAAGTTCTAAATTAAATTCGAAAAAAACCATGCAATTAACCTAAAAAAAAGTTATTTTCAGGTCAAAAATGAACTCCCAAGTACACTCAAAAGCATTTTAGTATCAGCAACATAGATGGTCATGTGGACTAACAAATTTGTTTAGGAAAATTTTGGAGATTGTTAGAAATAAGGTCTCTTGCACCAAGTTGTATTTTAGAAATTTTAATACAAGCAGCATTTGTTGCCATTTGCTAACAAGCTATTGATTATCTTGATGTAGAAAGTGACACTTCAGAAGAAAATCCATGTCATTTACAACTTCTGCCTTGCCCGCAAGATTATTTCATGTTTTGGAGCTTGGTGTTGCAGCCTACCTCTTCTTTTGTGGATGCTACAACATTGCATTTGGGAACAACCATTACTTCATCTTCTCTTTGTCCAATCCATCGCTTTCTTCATTGTCGGTGTGGGCTATGTGGGGACATTCGTCCCGCACTGATAACAAAAGCACGATGAGGGCAAACGTCTTGGGTTCATGACTATCTTCGACTCTTTCCAGTCTCATGGTATATAACCATATCAAAGATAAGATCAAACATTCTTCTCTCATGTGTAATATTGTCGAAAAAAGTGCTATGTAAAAGCACTGCAAGATAAGCCATAGATATATAGGTGTGTTTTAGATGCTAGGAATGTGCTGTGATGCACATGAGCTTGGTGATGATCAAACAGATTATTTTGAGTCTTTGCGTCATCGTAGCAGAATTAGTAGTATAAAAATATAGCAAATTGTGAATGCATTTGGAAAGATTTCATTTCAGACAATTGTGGTACAAATAGAGCAAGTAAACATAGTATTGTTAAGAGGATGGAATTCGAAACACAAATCAAGATATCCATAGGGGGTTACCTACAATTTTAGCATCATTGGTTCCATTTAGGGATGATAACGGATCAAATACGAACGGATGATTACTCTGTCATATTTTTTGCATTTTTTTCTGAATGCGGATACAAATTGGATACCTCGGATATAGATATGAATATGAATAACGTCGAATACAATTACAGAGCGAATCAAATATGGTTGCGAATATTTCTCGGAATATAAAAACCATTTAAACCATACATGCATAATGAACAGAAAAATATAAACAATTTATTTAACCCATACTTTCGTGAATAACATTGATGAATTCTTCACACAAGCCAATACTCCTTCCTTAACTCTATATACCCAGGCTCTATGATTGAGACTTTCTATCCACGATTGATTCATTTCTAAATCGATGCCTTTTTAAATTAATGAATATTAACGGGTTTGCTTGATATATTATATATCATTACACTTGTACGCATCTAAAAAATAATCCAAAGACAGGGAGGCTTAGTGCTCGGACACCATGGTGTCCTATTTTAGTGTCATATAGGGCCTGTTTGTTTCAGCTTCCGGCAGTTGCAGCTACTCTAGAATCTGCAGCTCCCCAAACAGTCCAGATTTTCATCCAGATTCTAAGTAGCCAGAAACTACAGAATCCAGAAAATGAACTAGTAGCCAGAAGTTGGGGTTATCCAGCTTATCCAGATTTTGACTAGCTGGATACTCACCAGCTACTTTTCAGAATCTACAGCTGAAACAAACAGGCCCATATATATATGTTAATGTATAATAGGCTACACTGAAATAGAGAATATATGTTATAGATATTTATCCTAAATATCTGAATAGTTCGAATCTATATTTAAATTTAACAAATAACGAGTTACCAAATTTGTATTCATATTCCACAGATCTATATACATTTTGGACCTCATACTGCCGGTTTCATAGCTAGCCCAAACCGAACGCACCCACCGTTACTACCACAATCTTCCGCTCTTCCCCCATCTCCTCGTCTCGCTCGATTGTTCCGACCTAGGGTTTCGCCTCCGTCGGCGCCGCCCCCAGCCCTCGCCTCAGATCCCGCCGCCGGCGACCCCCAATCCTCCTCCGTTGCCCGCCGGCGATCCCGCCGAGCTCCGATTCGCCTCCTTTGGCCGCATCGCCTCGTGCTCCAGCGTCTGGAAGCGTGGGGCCAGATCTAGGGTTTGGGGGCCCGCTTGGTGCATGAGAAGGGCACTGGAGTCTGGACGGCATGGAGGTGGAAGCGGCGAGGAGGGACGCGGCGGCGCTGGACCCGGAGCTGCTGCAGCTGCCAGAGCTCGCGCCGGGCGCGCTCCGGGAGAACTCAAGCATAGCGGAAACGCTCTACTCGCAGTGGCTCGCACTTCCCGAGACGTCCAAGCTGGTAGCCTCTCACGCGCCCTCTCGCCCTCGTGTGTTCCTTTGGATTTGTTCCTATATTGGCGCGGTTCGTGCCTAGATTTTGCGTGGTTTGTGTGATCTCGTGTTGGAACTCGTGAGAAATGTCGTTTGGAATGCTTGGCTTGGTGGCGTTTTGTGATGTTGTGCGTCTGTAGTGGTTTAGATTGTTGTGTTCGTAACTTCGTATTACACTTGCGAGCTTGTGCTGGGGATGCAGTACGATGGTAGAGTTTGGTAGATCGAAGTGTAAGGTCCTGTGGGAGTCTGTGAATGTAGTGAATTTTACGGAAATATGTACGTTGCTTGTGTCATGCGGGGTGCTTAGTTTCTGCTCTTCTGTTGTCCGTTTAATTGCTTGGATTGTCTTTGTTCGTACATAATTTTGCATATGTCTGTGATCTTGTGTATGAAACTCACCAAGGTGTAACTGGGTAGATGAGCACGTGCTCTGTAGTTTAGTGACTTTGGAAGGTTGGAGTGCCCCTTGCTAGCTGGTTATTTGGTCTAGTTTAGTTATTTTGTTCATTTAAGATAGGAGAATCTTACATGAATCAAGATATAGTGTGCGTCCAGGAGTCGTACTATATGAACTAGTTTTGCTTTGTTTAAACTGTTGTGCTTAGTGATGGTTTTTTGGATGAGATTTGGCCTTATGAGTTGGCTTCATTGTTTGTTCATAAATACAGGTAATGAGATGTTGATATTATAACTAAGTGTTGTGTGGGTTTAGCAGAATATCAGATTTTAGGAGATGTATTGTGTTGATGCTGTACAGAGATCTGAGTAGTGCTGTCAAAGCTTTGGTTTGTGCTACAACTATGGTTTACATTTTATGAGCCAAATATGCGCGCTGAAAATGAAAAACGTTTACATTTTCGTTGAGGTCATTTTTGCAGTGGTATACTGTGCTAGAAAACTAGTTTAAACTAGCAGCTTTCCTGTCCTTGGATTACTTTAGATTGTGGCATTCATAAGTTAGTATTTGTTTTTGCCAAGCACTTACTATAGGTACTTGAATGGAGTGGCATTCTCAATGCAATGATACAGGCATGCAGATATTGATAGTAAAGCGGGCTAATATTTCTCCTTTGTGTATTTGTTGTATTTTGAAGCTGTTGCCTTTTGGTGTTGCAATATATGTGATGCCGAATGGCTTTTCAAGCGAGTGATCTGAACTGTTACTTGTTGATGTGCATATCTTTTGAGTGCTCTTTGGATGCTAAATTTATGCACACCGGTGCAGAGATAATAACCTTATTGATTTGTCAAGGGAATATCTGCAGCTATGCAACAATAGACTATATAACTCAAAGTGGTGCTATCATAACACTAGTTTCTTTATCTAATAGCATTTCCAGGAGCGGAAGTATATTGAATATCAAACCTTTACCTGCAGGTTGCTATGTTTTGGTTTCTTTTGTCAATCTGTTTGCCCATAAGATTGTGTTCATGCAATGAAATAAGGATGTCCAGTTGTAGATAGAAGAGAGTGGCTTAAAGGTTGTTAGAGTACAATATATGGTAGGATAGAGTCCATTGGGATTACAATCCCTTGTACCATCTTGCCCCCCAAGTCTTGTACCTCTATATATACCGCCCGAGAGGCTCAATGCAACACATCCTATTCCACCCAACTCTGTCTTCCTTCATGGTATCTGACGTCTAGGTTTAGATCCTAAACCTAGCCGCCGCTCGCTTCCGCACCGCGCGCCCCCAGGGAGATCTATCTCCGCTGGGGACGGCACCACCGTTTAGGCGGCAGATCCTATTGATCTGGCCGCCATCGTCGTCGTCAAGCAGCAGCAGATCGGGCCTACCTCGTCCTCGTCGCGATCCGGCCTCCGCCGCCCCCATCCTCGCGCGCGCACGCGTCCCTCCGCACGCGCCTCCGATACGGCCTCCGCCGCCCCCGGTCTTCGACAAGATCCTGGCTCTCCTCCGCTCGGCCCGCTCCTCCGCCGGGTTACTACTCGCCTGCCGCCGCTTGGACCTCCTGCCGCCGGATCTCGCGACGCGCCTCCGCTTCGCCGGATCTCAAGACGCGCCCGCCGCCGGATCCGCCGCGTTGCCGCTAGTGTGGTGCCGCCGCGCTACGGATCTCCGCGACGCGCCCCGCCGCCGCCGGATCCCGCGGCTGCTGCCGGTGGTGCGGACCACGCCGCCGACGACGGAGCCGCCGCGCTGGCATTGCTCGGCCGAACCGTGTTCCCGCCATCCATGCGCCGCGCTCGAGAAGTCCGCCCGGTCCGCTGCTCGCTCGGGAGCCCGCCTCGGCGCCTCTGTTGCTCGTGCGCTGGCGGCCGAAGTCGCCTCCTTCTTTCTCTCGGACCGCCTCCTCTCTCGTAAGTCTATCGCGGATGCAAATCGAGATTTTTTGAGTAGCTGGTTCCACACACAAAAAAAAAACCAAAAGAGAGGGAGGAGACAAGAGGGTAGAGGATCAGGCAGGTGTACCTGGTGAGTTGCACATGGAGGATCCCATCTTCTTTGTTGTATCTTTTTCTCCCGATCACTGATCGGGTTGAGTCGCCCACCGCCCGTCGACCTCGCACGTATCTACTCGACATCGGCGTCGACTACACCGCCCCTACCTCTTCGATCATGCGGCGGCGGCCGCACGCGATGTCGAGGACGCCGCGCGTCGCGTCTCGGTCATCCCGTCCGCACGTCTTCATCGCCGATTCGTCATCGCCATCACGGTCGGGCGCCCACCGACTTCTTCCATCGCCGCCCCGCCTCGCGCGCACTCGATCGATCACCGATTGTGCGCGATCCACCCGACTCCGTGGACGCTTGTCGTCGAGTACTACGCGCATCTTCTCCGAGCAACAGTGGCTGCCGCCGTGTCGCCTCCTCGCCGCAGACCGCCGCACGTGTGTCCTCGCCGTTGCATCTACATCGCCGTCCCCGTGCATCGACGCATCGCGGTTGCGCAACCTCTTGTGCGCCATCCGTCGCACATGGTCTTCGTCATACCGACGGGCCTTCATCACCGACATCGAAGCGCTACCGCCGCCGTACCTTGCGTCAGATCGCCGCCGCGCGCAGAGCGTCGCCGATCGCCGCCGGTAGTAGTGTCCGCTCCGCGCGCTTCTTCTTCTTCCAAAGACAACCACGCTGGTTGGGGCCTCTCCTTGTACGCCCGGCATCGGCAACACCGGTCGCGTGTTGCCCCGACGCGTTGTCGGTCCGGCAAACTCGCACACGCCTCGGCTCTAGCGCTTGATCGCATCGACTTCGACATCGACCCTCCCATTCCCGCCTCGTCGCCTCAATTGTGTCGCCGTTTTCGCCTACATCTCGACGCCCGATCTGCGTCGACCTCGGCACGCCTCTCTTCCACGACGATCGCCGACGCGCGTCTCGTCATCACCATGACGCCTCTTTTGCGCTGCGGCTTCATGCGCGACCGTCTCGACATCGGTAACCCGACCACGACTACGCCGACCACGGTCATCTCAAGACGGCATCCTCGACCACGACTACTCGCTCTCACGCCGGCTACCTCGACATCGGCACAAAGGGCTACCGCCTTGCTTGAGCTACTTGTCGTTTCTGCTCGATCCACAAGATACGCGCGCATCAACTGTTATGATGCGGGGATGTTAGCTCTTGGCTTCTTCTCGATCGCACTGCTCGCGACGCTCCCGTTAGATTGTGGGGATGTTAGAGTACAATATATGGTAGGATAGAGTCCATTGGGATTACAATCCCTTGTACCATCTTGCCCCCCAAGTCTTGTACCTCTATATATACCGCCCGAGAGGCTCAATGCAACACATTCTATTCCACCCAACTTTGTCTTCCTTCAAAGGTTGTTGAGAAGGCATGTAGTTTGCTGTCAAAAGTTGTGTATGTATTTTGTAAAAGGCATGGTACCCTAGAGGAAAAAACTTATGTCGACAGTATCAGGCATGATGTTACTTGCAGTAGTGTTATCAAGGGCTCAAGGCTTTATCACTTCAGTGTTACATGTTTTCTTAGGGAAAATTGGTTCTATGATGCTAGTAGTATAATTTCTTCTTGTTTTTCTTCACTTTGTTATTTCGCGTGCTCTTTTTCTTGTGTACTGATAATGGTAGTGTTATATATGTATTGGCCGTGATATTTTTCATGTGTGATTATTTTTCTGGAGGTATTACAAGCTTAGTTTCAAAATGGAATATGGATATGTGTGGGCTGGCTTGTTACGTGTTGTATTTCAGGCATTGCATGGTATATGGTACACAAGCGGATGTTTGAAATTTTATTTTGGCTTCATACTGTAAATAGTGTGTGCTTGAGATAGCTCAAACTTCTAGGAATTTGGCAACAGGTGTTGATGTTCGCTTGATATTTGACTGGTTGTGTACTTGTATAGGCACATGTAGTCTTGAGTAGAATAAACTGAAGTACTGAACATAGATTAGTTCAACAGAAGTTTTTTTCTAAGTCACACAGACGCCTGTCCAATCTTGCAACAAATATAGCATAGTGGTTAAATAATCAAAATGGCCAAACGATATATCAAGCAGTGCAACTTTACTTGGAACCATGAGGACAAGCGTTGGAGGCACTGAAGCCTTTAGGTCTTTGTGTTGTCTTTTCCTGGCTTCGGGTTACTTTGTACTACTACCTATCTGGTGGTACACACATTGCAATTATAACTGAATGATTGCTGCTGTTGCCTTCTATATGATATGTAGAGATAAGCGTAATCGTTGTTAGTAAAATTTGTTTAATGCATCAGAATTTGGTGAAGTATACATGTAAATGGAAATGCAGTATTCCTTTTTTGATTCTGCTTTCATGGAAATGCAAGAGGATGCCAGAGGGGCATGGTATGTTGAAATTTGTGCTGTGGCTCCACTGTAGGAATTCAGATTACGTAGCACATTGTTGCATACCTTTGTATTAAAGGTAGCATTTTGCCAAGTTTTGGAAAGTCAACTGCATTGGAAATTGTTGTGTGAAGGACAGCAATATATTTTTTTCTACAATGTGTTCCTGTAGGACGTATCATTTCTTACTAAATTTAGTTTTCTTGTCTGCTAGGTGAAGTCTTTGATTGAAGATGCAAAAGCTGGTGCTACACTGAATGTTGCTGGGAGCTCTGCTAGCACAAACTCTGCTTCAAGTAGTTCATTGCCGTCGATGTTTCCTGCTGGTAGTGCTCCTCCACTTTCTCCAAGGAGCACTTCTGGCTCCCCCCGTGTTTTGAGACGAGGACCTGGAGTTGGACCATCATCCTTGGGATCTCCACTAAAATTAGTTAGTGAACCAGTGAGAGAGGTTATACCTCAGGTAACTCTCATCTGTGCTTGCAGCCTTGCAATTATTATCACACTATTTATTTCTATGATCATTGTTTAAACACCTTTTTTTTTTGTTAGACTTAGTTCTTGTATTCAATGCATTTACAGTTTTACTTCAAAAATGGGCACCCTCCTCCAAAAGATTTGCGGGAGCAATGCTTATCTAGAATAGATCACCTCTTTTTTGCTGGGGAGGGACTCCAGATTCAAGGTGAATGTTTTGAGATTTCATTTCTTGATTTTCCTCATTAAATGAATTCTTAAATTTGAATATTTATTTGTCTGCATCAGAATTCAGGTCAGTCACAAAAGATATATGCAAGTTACCGTCATTCTTCTCCAGTGTTCTCTTCAAGAAGATTGATGCCGCATGCTCTGGAACTGTAACAAGGTATGGTGTTCATTTCAATATCTGATCAAGCCATCAAGGTCTATAGTGATGTGTGTTTAAAGATTAGGAATCTTAGTTGTTCATCAGATATGGAAGATACGACAAATATTTCGTGTAGCTTAGCATGTAAACTTACCAACCATAGTCAAGATTTTAGTCGACTCACGAGTTCATTATTGACCATTTGTATGGCATAATTATTTAGTAGGCCACGGGTTATTTAAGTACTAAAATCTTTGAGATACTTGGAAGACTGCTTCGTAGTGAAACCAGTATCTGATTTGTTGATTTTGTTTTACCCATGCGAGCCTTTGAAGTTGAATCCTGTTTGTCCATGCCTAGAATTGAGATTTTCATGGTTAGATCCTTCATTGCACAACTGGTTTTTGGAACCTGTTGGTACTTGCTGGTTTCTGCTTTTCCTTGCTGCTGGTGCGAGGTACATCCCTCCATAATAGGATATTATTCTGCGAAAGGGCCTCTGACCGAGTGGTAGAGTGCCTCAGTAGCACCCCCCAGGTCCTGTGTTCGACTCCCAGTGGGAGCGAATTTCAGGCTTGGGGGAAAAAATCCCCTCGCCTGCTACCACGCCAAAGCACAGGTGTAAGGACCCGCCATGGCGTTGATCCCAAAGGATCCGCTGGTCGTCTCACAAGGTCGGGCGTGTGGTCCCCTGTGTAAGGGTGGAGCAGGGGTTCGGGGGTTTCTTGATCTGCGTGAGAAGATCTTCTTCTAACATAAAAATGCCCGGGGTGGCTCTTCCCCTCCGTAGGTCGAGTTTTTTATATTATTCTGCTTGTTTAAACATATTATACAGACCATTGATTGTACAAGTTGCAGCAATGCGATACCTTGAGAAGTAGTACCATCAGACAGGCCAGAAGCAAGCAGAAACTGTTAATCCATTTTTTTTGCAACGCTGCTTATGCAGATGTGAGCTTTGTTGAACCCTTCATTTGTAACTGATCTTATGCTATTGTGTGCTTAGGCACCATTTCTTCTTAAATACCCAGGATGCGTGCTTTATTATTATTATTTTGCTGGGTTTGTTCAATAGTAATATTCAACTGCTGAAGCTTATCTTTCCTGGACTAGGGTGTCTGGTCTCATTGATGATATCCCCTAGTTTTGATGATAACATTTAATATAACACAACATAGGCAGTGTTTCATGGGTATTTAACAAATGTTGAAGAATGTCATGTATTATTTGGCTCTAGCCTCCTTTTCATGGTTAGATCATTTGATGTAAATACCCCCCTCCCCCAACAGTCCCCCACAACATTGACATCTACATTTCAGATTTGACATGGGTAAACTCTCTTGTCTATAAACTCAGGGATGCATTTGTTGATTACTGGATCAATGAAAATAAGATTACAATGGATACAGCTAGCCAGATATTTGAGATATTAAGAAAGCCAGGTTACAACTATCTTACTCAGGTCAGCTTTTCTTCCCTCTGGCTGTTCTCAGTACTCAACACAAGTACATATGACTCCAGCTGGAAAAGATGTTGGTTTTTCATCAACCATTCATTTTCTTCTATGGGAGCACTAATTCTCCATAACTTGTGCAGGATGACTTTAAGCCTGTCCTAAAAGAACTCCTGACAACTCACCCTGGCTTAGAGTTCTTACAAGGCACTCCCGAGTTTCAGGACAGATATGGTAATTTCTGTTACCCAAGTGATAGTATCAATGTGTACCTCAGATGTGCCTTTTGAATCTTCTGTACTTTTGAAAACCAATATTGCTTGCAGTTTGATATATAATGAAAAGAGATAATCCCTCCAGCCCAAAATAGAAGTTATTTAATTAAGTGGTTTTAGTTTGCAAATACTTGTCGTTTTGTTTTTTCTAGGCAACCTTTTCCTCCAAATATCCTTTCTCATTGCTTATTGGTAGTAGTGTAAGAGAGATGGATGTATAATTTATTAATAGGGGCAGCATATGTCAAAGAAATTAGGCATCTATTCCTTCATTGTTCTGTTTCCATAGAGCTAAAATGAGAATTAAAGTGGGCCATGGGCCAGAGGTAGTAGTACGGAAGTCCTGTACACGAGAGGGAGTAGTAGGGAAGTTCTGTACCTGATGTATAGTGGCATCCTTACACTTGTTTATTATAAATTTAGAACTGAATGGTATTTTTGCTACATCAAGACATGTTACATATGATTATATGAATTCTAACATGTTTCGTTGTTTTGCAATAAACTTGTCTTTATCATAAACACGTTGTATCAACAATCGTGCTGGCAAATGTTATGTTTTTTTAAGATCTTGTAATGTGGCTTGTCATCCTTTGCTATAGATGTTGATATTGTAAGGGCAAATTGGTTTTCCTGTCGTGATTCTTGTGTTAAACATTTATAAATAATGATGTCATATCTAATTAAGATTCCCTTGTTTGATTGTTTCCCTTAAGAATCAATGTACTGATTTTCTTATCCTGTCTCATTCGTATGCTAATCATTTCTTAATGTATTTTTTCAGCGGAGACTGTAATATACAGAATCTTTTACTCCATAAATAGATCTGGAAATGGTCATCTTACCCTCAGAGAGCTAAAACGTGGGAACTTAATTGCTGCGATGCAGCAACTGGATGAGGAAGAGGATATCAACAAAGTGTTGAGGTAATTAATGTGTCAAATTGTTAACAAATTTCCTTCTGTCCACTCCTGCCTTTATTGCCCAAGATGTTTCAGCTGAATGGTGGTTTCCACTATAATATTACTATTTATAATGCTTTAATTCCTTACATGCGTTTTTGGTCTGAGTATTCTCACTTATTATGGGGTCATGATGACTCCCAGGAATTACTTAGGTTCAACTATGTTTTCTTTATGTGGAAACAGAAGATTTTTACATGATTTTTTTTGGAGTTATTAATTTTGTCATGTATGATGCAGATATTTCTCATATGAGCACTTTTATGTGATCTACTGCAAATTTTGGGAGCTGGACACAGATCATGATTTTTTGATTGATAAAGAGAACCTTATCAGATACGGAAATCATTCTTTGACCTACAGAATAGTTGACAGAATCTTTTCACAGGTTAGTCTGTTCCTATTTTGTATTGAGAACTGCGATCCTCGTTTGCCTAAATGTTATTTTTTGTGTTATATTGGTTGCTTTACTTTTACCTAGGTCCCAAGGAAATTCACAAGCATGACAGAAGGAAAGATGGGTTATGAAGATTTTGTTTACTTTATTTTGTCAGAGGAAGACAAATCATCTGAGCCTAGCCTTGAATACTGGTAATTGTGTTCTCCCAGTCTGAATATGTCTTCTATATGCATTTGTACCTTTTGTCTTCAGGTGGCTTTAATAAGAAAGCAATTCAATTCTTTAATTTATAATATTAATGTGTTGTGGCGAACGGGTCTCTAGCCCAGTGGTTAGAGGTCTCAGTAGCACCCTCCAGGTCCTGGGTTCGAATCCCGCGAGGCGAATTTCAGGGTCTGGGGGTAAAAAAATCCCTTCGCCTGCTACCACACCAAAGCACAGGTCTAAGGCTCGGCCCAGGTCGTTGGTCGTTTCTCACGCGGGCAACGGTGCCCCTGTGTAAGGGTGGAGCAGGGGTTCGGGGGTTTTCTCGATCTGCGTGAGAGATCTTCTCTTAGCAAAGAATGCCCAGGGGCCGTCTAAACCCCCCGCATGTCGAGTTTTTTTTTAATATTAATGTGTTGTGGTCCCTGCTCTTGTCCTGCTTGATCTCTAGGCATTGATGACAAACTGGTGAACTCCTAACATATTTTTTTAAAGGGATTTGTTCGTCCGAGTAGAATGTGATTATTTTTCATAATTTTACATGGTGGAATGTTGCATTGTTGCTCAAAATTTCCAAACATGACTGTAGCTACTTTTAACTGGTCCGGGAAGGCAGGGTGGTTGCGTGCTTATAATTGAGTAGCGGCCTACATTAGCTTATTATACATATAACTTAGTTTGTAACTCATTGTAGTTTGTGATGGAATATGCTCCTCTATTGATTGAAGGAATGTCAAACATTTTTTTACAGGTTTAAGTGCATTGATCTTGATGGTAATGGTATTTTAACTACCAATGAGATGCAATTTTTCTACGAGGAGCAGTTGCATCGTATGGAGTGCATGGCACAGGAACCTGTGCTTTTTGAGGACATATTATGCCAGATGATTGATATGATTGGGCCAGAGGTAGAGTCTTGGATATAATTCTGATGAATTTTAGGCCCTGTTTGGAACAATGGAATCCCAAAGAAAATGTGGAGGAATTGCACAGTTTCCTGCAAAATTCCTGCTCCAAACAGGCCCTTAAACAGAATTTGACAAAGCTTTCCCGTTCTGCAGAATGAGTGCTATTTTACACTGCGGGACTTAAAACGGTGTAAACTCTCAGGAAATATATTCAATATCCTATTCAATCTCAACAAATTTATGGCATTTGAAGCTCGCGATCCATTCCTCATTCGCCAGGTGATTGTAACTTGCCATCAAGTTGTGAATCCATTGCCAAATTATCTAGTTAACAAGTTGGGTAATTTTTAATTGCAGGAGCGTGAAAATCCAACACTAACCGAGTGGGATCGGTTCGCACATAGGGAATATATTAGGTTGTCCATGGAAGAAGATGGTGAAGATGCTTCAAATGGAAGTGGCGATGTGTGGGATGAATCACTTGAAGCTCCATTTTGAATCATGTGATGTGAGTGTTACTATCTTTTGTTGTCGGATAAATTTACAGAACTTGAGAAAATAGCTAAGTATACCATGAGCAATCATCAAAATTGTTCAGAATTTTAAAATTTTTCTATTGATATTGGTTAAGCAAATTTGAATCTAACGAATATATGCTTGATATTACGTTATTTTACCAGACCACTTTCAAGAATGGAATAACTGCATGATGCCCTCATATGCTTTCTTAAACTTGCAACATGCGTACTTTTACTTTTTATAGGCACCGACCTCCTTCCAAATTCCAGTTCTGTAAACTGTGAAGTTTACCCGTCTACAATTAAAACATGATTTTTGCAATTATAAATGGAATAAGAAAAAACAGCTGTATTAACAATTTCTCAAGTTTCATGTCTCAAAATAAATACCGCTAATATGGGTCGGTTACTATCAGAAAGCTGAATTGCGGGTGAGTGATTGACAGAAAAGGACTATGGGCAGGGCAGCTAGGATGCCCCGATACGCGATACGGGAACGGCGATACGAAATTTTTCAAAAACAAGGATATGTCGATCGGGCTATATATATATATATATATATATATATATATATATATATATATATATATATATATATATAAAATATGAAAATCGAAAAGTTTAAGTGACATACCACTTGCAGTTGGCAGTTTGGCACATACCCACTTGGACAACTCTTGATCCCGGTTGCAAGACTTCTTTTAATCCATACTTTGACCTAGGCAAACAAAACTACAAAAGTATAACATCATATTAGTTGAATCTTCTATCGCTAACATTGTACATGATAAATCTTAGCAAAAAAAGCCTTAGTGAACATTGAATAACTAAATAACGGATCATGGAGAATTAGCTAAATAGGTAACATTCGTTACAATATAACATAACATAGGTTGATAGTTGATAGAAGATAATAATAGATTACAACTTGCAAAAGGGGAGGCACAAGGCTAAATTTGACTAAATTAAACTAATATTTGACTGCTTCAACTTGGATGCTCATTGCCCTCCCTCATCTCCACATATGAACCCCTCAAATTCTGGCTCATCTAGTGAGAGATCAGCTGCTTCAAGAACGCCAACACCATCAAAGGATTCGAAGCCATCTCCCCCAACATCCCACATTCGGGTTGGACCCATGGAATAATCATTAGAGTTTCTTGAAAGGAGACGCAAGTTGTTGTGCACAAACACTAAATCCTCAGCACGTTCAGGTGTAAGCCTATTTCTCCTTATGCTATGAACAAAACCATAGGTACTCCAATTTCTTTCACAAGAAGAAGAAGATGGCTGCCCAAGTAACTTGAGAGCTAATGCTTTCAACTTAGGGGTCCTAACTCCATAAATACCCCCCACCATTACTTTGGTTCAAGATGGGCTCTATCTTCAATTGAGTCGAAATCATCGTAGCCTTTCCCAAAGAGGAAGAAATCAACAAATTGTTGCTTAATTTTTCTCAGGTCCTCCGCAATAGGAAAAAACTTTCTAAAGCATTTGTTCCTCATTTCTGAAATTTCAATGTCCTCATGGGGGTACACGGTTAGAACCTTGAGAAAGCCAGTTTGGACTATAGTACCTATGAATGAAGACATGAATGGCAAATAAAAAATGTCAAGAAATCAAGAAAGTGGGAATGAAATGACAAAGAAAGAATAGTGTGTTTTTACCTCGGATTTAATGAGTGTGCCAAACAATGGAGAGGTGTATTGCTTTTGCCCCACCGATTTAGTAAAATGGCATGAACAATATTGTAAAAGATAGAATCTTCATGCAGCTCGTTTCCTTCATATCGATAAATGCTAGCTTTCACCTTCTCTATCATGGTGTCCCACATCTCATATATCAAATGGAGACATGGCTTGTTGGTGTCGGCTGCTCGTAGCATTGAATAAATGGGCTCGGTGAAATCCAGGATGAATCTAATTTTATCCCACCACACATCATTAAGAACTTTATCTTTCACAAATTGTGCTTTGCCTACATCCTCCTCCTTATATGCAGCCCATTTGTCGCTAACAATCATTAACACAAGTGATTCCTTGAGAAGAAGAAGCCTCTTGAACATGACAATTACAGATGCAAATCGTGTGTCAGCAATAGCAAGAAACTTGAGCTTACTGAACTCATTGAACATTGACAATCTCATGCCGTGATTCATGATGAAATTCTTGATCATGTTGGCATCCCCTGCAATCTCACTTATCCACATGAGCTCATCATTTTCACCATCATTGTTCTTTGCAGAACATATGTTCTTCAATGCCAAATTCAATGTGTGAACAACACATGGAGTCCAAAAGATATGATTATACCTCTGTTCAACGATCATCCCAGCAGCTTTGCAATTTGCAGCATTGTCTGTAATCACTTGGACAACACTCTTTGCTCCAACCTCTTCAATCACGGCGATCAACTTCTTGGCAATGTATTCCTTTGTCTTCACCTCTTCTTCGGTGTTAATTCCTCTCAGGAACATTGGTCCACTCTCTGTTATAGCTAAGAAGTTAATAAGTGGCCGCCTCTGATCATCCGTCCACCCATCAGACGCAATAGTCACTCCTTTCAAGGGCCATATGGTCTTGATAGGCTCTAACAACTTCTCAACATTGCTCTTCTCTTGTTGGAGGAGAGTTGTCCTCAACATGTTGTATCTCGGAGGTACATACCCACCCATATTGTTGTTTGCAATAAATTGTAAGAGGCTCGATAATTTGGGTTTCTTGCCAAGTTGAAGGGAATACCTGAAAAAAAAACATTACAAAACAATGTAGCAAGAGTCAGTTGACAATTTGACATGCTTAAATAAAATGAGAAGTGGAATTTAAGAATAATAAGATGCAAAGTGCAAACCTCCAGTGTAGAACATTCTTGCAATAAGAGCATCAGCCATCTGGCGAAGTTCAACATAAAAACTTTCTACAATCCCTGTCTGCTGCTTTCTTCTCTTTGATGTCGTGGGTTCAGAAAGCGCTACATGAGAGCTCACTGGCATAGGAACACTCTTGGGGGCGCTCGTTCTAGTGGCTGCATCAGCTGCAGCAACTTCATTGCGAAGTTGCTCAAGGATAGGAACTGTCATCTTTTGACAAACCTTAACACCTTGCCCTGAAATATTCAACAAATGTGCTTTCACTCTAGAATAGCTCCCGGGTATAATGTGACCACAATATCGGCATTTTGATTTTGCATTTCCACCAGACTTGCCACCAGTTTTCTCAATTATTTTAACATGATTCCACAAAGGAAATCTATGGTTATCATTCTCTCCGCTACCACCAACAGCAGACAAATTAACACTACTACCACCAGTACTGGTGCTCTCTATTGGAGTACTTTCACTTGCCATCTCTATCAAAAATATAATACAAAATAATTCAGCACAAAATGTAAAGATCTCACATTAAAATTTTATATGATAGTATTATCATATAGTCATGGTACAAACAACTAAACGACCAAATGGTACAAACAACAATTAAAATTTCAGCATCTGCCCTTTAGCCACTCAAAACAAATGAGCCGAATCAATATTTATATGGCTGAACAAAGAAATCTCGGTACAAACCTTACCTGAGCTGAAGCGACGGGCGACGGGCGAGTAGGGCGACGAGCGATCGGTGACGGGCGACGGCCGACGGCGCGAGCGGGGAGGACTTCCATGAGCTGCTGAAGGCGTGAGCGACGGGTGACTTCCAAGAGCTGGCGACGGCTGACGGCGCCAGCGCGGAGGCTTCCCCGAGTTGGCGACGGCGACGAGGCGGCAGATCTCCTCGAGCTGGCGGCGGCGGCGGCTCTGCTCTGCTGCTCTGCAGATCTGGGGGCTGGGGTTCGCTGGGGTTGGGGTTCGGCTGGGGCTGGTTCAGTCTTCCAGATGTAGGTCACGGTGGGGGTATTGGGCTTAGGGCTGACTTTTTTATGGGCCAACGTATCGTTGCCGTATCGGGGCATTTTTTTTTCTTTTTTTTTGGCCGAAATTTGCCGATACTCCGTCGATACCGTATCGCCGCGTATCGGAACGTATCGCCGTATCAGATACGTATCGGACACGGGTACGGCAGATCAACGGAGTATCGGTGCTTCCTAGCAGGGCAGGTATATTGCAATTTACTCGGATGTTATCAAGCAAGCAGAGCATTATAACCCCCTCCCCTCCCCACACCGCCAAATGGCTCCTCTCTGTCTCTGATCTAAGCTGGTCCACAATGCAAATGGGATGCTTTCTAAAGACATTTCAACTTACCTGCATTTCTGTGACCATAAACCTCTTTTTTTGGGTTAATATGCAGCTTCTGCACTTTATAGGAGCCACCTGGGATGGTATAGAAATAGTGAAATCTAAGAATGATTTGATGGGTCTGTCAAAATGTAGCAACAATTGTATAACTATGTAAAATCATTACTTCTGCTCTTACTACAAGGTTATTGTCATTTTTAATTTTGTGTTTCTCTATCTGTAAAATGTACTTGGCCTGGTAATGTCTCATAGCCAACATAATCCTTGCCTCTACATCACGAAATTGGCAGTTAATACAAATAAGTCTGAGTTTTGATTTTAAAAAATGATGGTATATTTTCTGACACTGCCTTGCTGAACAGTTTTGTAATTTTCATATTTGCCATAACAGCTCTTTCTGCCTGAATTGGTTTGGACATGGATGAAATTGGTTGGGAAGTCAAGGAATGTAAAGTTGTTGGCTAGCCTGCGGAGGTCATTGCAGGCCCGCAGCAGTTTCAGTAACACCAAAGACTACTTACGAGTTTACTGTGCAAGTCTGATTCGATATTACCAGTTTTCCAGTTGTGCAAACATTTTTGCTTGGCAGGAAAAATGGGGAAGTTGATGTGAGCGTCCTGCATTGTCAAGGCAACAACCTCAACAGTCTCAAGTGATGCTAAAGTGGGGGGGGGACCTTTCCTGGTCTTCCTTTTTCTCTTTGTATTCTGATTGGTGCTTAAGGGGGATGTCAGTTTAGTCAGTTTAATTCAATTGCTGTGCTCAAATTTTGGAGCTGAACTGTTAATGTTTTGCTGCCATTTTCTTTGTTAATTTGTGGAAGTGCGAGCAAGCAATTCCATCGTTAACTTCGATCATGGTATGTAGCTTTCTGTTCAGTATGGTGTTTTGTAGTTTTTGCCGTTCTCGGTACATTTTGGGAGGAAAGATAAGAGACCTCAAGACATGGATCTGTTGTCATTTGTAACATTAACAAAAAAAAAAAACTGTGCATGGGGTGCATAAAATTTAAACAAAAAGGTATATTCCATTGTCAATCCAATTTTTTTTGCGGTAAAAATTTAGAAGATGTTTTAGTTTGCAGTACTAGCGTCTGGTTTGTGCATTTTCTTAGCAATGCTTTGCCTTTTGAATTGGTTTGATTTCATTTATGCGAAAGCCTCCAAATCAGTAGGAACAATTTGGGTTCATTTCTGCCAGCGTGCTGACATTTATAATTACTATGTTTTATTTGTTTATCGTCTTTGGTAGCTATCCCAATTTGTGCTCTGTTAACCATTTTTATCTGCAAGAGCCATTACCTTAGTTTCAGGTAATTGTTTTGGTCGATTCGGGAGTAAATTGTTCGGTGCTGTGATTTTGACATGTGATGGTGGTGGCTTCACGTACGACTGGAATTCCGTGCCGCTCCCCTTGTTAAAATGGCAGATGTCTTTATAGTGGTTTGATGGGTAAAGCAAACAGGTTCTCATCTAGGCGTGCCTGCATTAACCTGCAGTGTCACGCGAAAATTACCGAACTGTCGTCCGGTAAGTTTAGGGAAAATTGGTTCTATAGAACCTAAATGTCAAAAATACCACTTAGCTTTTCTATAGTAGTGGTAGAAAAAATTGGTTTTTAAGAAGGGGTGAGCGATGTAAAAAGTAAGAGAGATACATGAGCATAACGGAGCGAGAGGAGTGAAGTAAGTGATGCATTTGTGACTCTTTGCCTTATTTTTAGAGTGAGACGGTAGCGAGAGGAGCGAAGAGGCTGTTTTGAGAAGTCGGGTGTTTATATTGGTTTTTGATTTTCTAAAGCTAAAAGCAAAAGAGAAATCGCTTCGAGAAATAAGTGTTTATACTGTTTTTTGGTTTTTTTAGTAAAAGTTAATACAAAGAGGGCCTTAGTCCCTTCCTCTTCTGTCCTTCTCTGCCTCCGTTAGGGGATAATTAACCTACAAATATCGTTGTCCTCGCTTGGTCCCTTGAGACACTTTTCCGGCATATGATTTTACCCTCGTGGTGCATAGGACGTACGACCTCTGTGATCCCCTTAGCAAAAGTCCAAAGTGACTTGGGTATGTGTCGCTTCCACCATAGTGGCTCATGTCTTATTGGACCGAGGGCATGAGATACAAGTATGGTCGAGTGTCTAAGTTGATGGATGTGCTGAGGACTCGTCCCTCTTAGATTCTAGGCCGCACACTGTACGACCTCCGGGTTACCGCATGCAAGGTTGTTAAAATTGCTATTCTAGTCGTAGAATCGTATAATTCTATGATCTCACGAAACTAATCTGAGTCAAATTGCATCTTGAGTTGTACCTAATAGAATCGTGGTAGAATTATGATCCTAGTCGTAGAATCGTGATAGAATCGAGTAGAATCACACATCGTCCAAGATTATGAAAGAATTAGGTGTTTGGTTATGTTCTATCCTGCAATTCAAGTTGTATGTTAAGTATTAAGTAATTAATAGTTTAGACATCAAGATTTGAAGGTTTGGAATAATAAAAATTAATTTGATTATCTATTTATTTTACTTTTTATATACAATGATTAGATTATGGCAATATTGATAACATCACACCTTTAGGTCTAGCTTTCAATGACATAGAATTTAAAGCATGATCTTAGTCATGAATAAGATACATTTATTAATTAAATTAGACGTCAAATGACCAAATAAACACTTTTCACTTTTGGAATATATGGTAAATTAGAAAAAATGTTTTGGTAGAATCAGGTAGGATATTAGATTTTACGATTCGATCTTAAAATGTGATCCTAGCAGTGTCTTCAATCCGATTCAGGATCACGATTTTGACAACTTTGACCACAAGCCTTACTTTGTTGCTTAGCAAGGTTAAGCATTCTTATGTATTCCCGATCACCATGGAAAACCCCCTACCTGCGAGGTAAAAGGGCTCCACGGCCCTCATACTTCGGTGCCCCATGAGTTAGTCTCGTGGGCACCCTGCTGGTGTGCTTATGACTTATGTCGTCGGCATGCCTCCAAGATGCCTGTGAGTAAGCTTTATGGATACCAACTGTTGTAGGGGTGGCCCCCACCTAAGCCCAGCAGGCCTGTTAAGAGAGTGTAAGGCCCAGAATGGGACATGTATAGTGACATAGGTACCCTTGAGGGAGGTACTCATGTGTAAGAGTATAATTGTAAAGGCACTCCCCATGTGGATGTATATATGTAGGACATAGGCCATGGGGAAAGACTCTAAGCCATTTTCTACTCACCTAACTCCCCACTACCATACACTCTCTCTGTTTGGTCTATAGCCACAACAGTTGGCGCCGTCCGTGGGGAGGATAAGAGCAAGCCTCCAGGTCTGAAGGAGGATGGCACCAAAGAAAGCTTCACCGTCGGCGGCGAAGAAGAAGAAGGCGGAAGCGGTGAAGTCTCACGTCAGCACTAGGGCTTCGGCTTTAGCAGCCGCAGGTACGAGCGGTGGTGCAGGTGCGACCGTGAACCCCGCCATCGACGTGACGCCCAACCCCGCCACTGACGCGACGACCAACCCCACTAGCACCGCCCCGACGACCAACCCCGGCGATGGCAACGCAGGTGCATCCGTTTTTCCACCTGGCGCAGAAGCGGTGAATGGCCCCAGCGGCGACGCGAACCTCGTCACCGGCTCCAGGGTCCTCCAGGACAATGCGGCGAGCAGCCCGGACGCGCAGGCCGTGGTCACTGCCGTGCCGGTAGCACCGCCAAGCGCACCGACGGCCCCACCACGCCGCGGTGGAGGGCGCCTGTTGGCGGCCCTCGGT
Organism: Dendrocalamus sinicus; assembly: GCA_036346575.1. NCBI lineage: Eukaryota > Viridiplantae > Streptophyta > Magnoliopsida > Poales > Poaceae > Dendrocalamus > Dendrocalamus sinicus. The sequence continues at coordinate 16,565,203 of CM070670.1, forward strand.
AGCGTTCGGCGGGAGCTAACGGACCTCCGCGAGTGTGCGGCACATGCAAGAGGCTCGAGCCAACACGCCCCGGCGGTGACATCCGAACCCGCTCCAGAGAGGGCGGATAGCTGCGACGCCCCTACGTCTAGTCGTGTCCCATTGCGCGCGTGAGACACGAGTCCCGCTCTCCGCAGCCTACAAAGCGGCGGCATGGCACGAAGATTTCAAGTTCCCGGGCGTCATCCAGGCCTACAAAGGCGACTCCGACCCGCGAGAGTTCGTGCGCGTGTGTGAGACCGCTATCGAAGCCGCTGGCGGAGACGACACCACGAAGGCAAGAGGACTCCCTCTCGCGTTACAAGGGGTGGCGCTATCCTGGTTCTTCACCATTGAACCACAGTCCATCTACGCGTGGGAACAGATCCGCGACCGACTCTACAACAACTTTCAGGGAAACTACGTCGAGCGTGTCGATGCGGACCAGCTCTTCGCAGTCAAGCAAAAACCCGAGGAAAGGCTCCGGGATTACTTCAAGCGCTTCGCGAAAGTGCGCTGCCAGGTTAAGGACGTCAACGAAACAACCGTCATCAACGCAGCAATACAAGGCCTCCGGCCGGGACCGATGGCCGAATACAACACGCGCAAGCCCATTAAGACGGTCGCGAAGCTCTTCGACAAGATGGAAGAGTACGCCAGAGCGGAGGAGGACGCGCGGAGGCGACATGGTGATGACTCCGACACCAACAAGGCGGAAGGCTCGGTAAAGAGCGAAGGCTCGCCAAAGCAGGGCTCTTCGACAGGTAAGCGCAAGCAAGAGCAGCCGAAGGGCGCCTCCGAACGCAAGGACCCCCAACCTAATGACCCGCCAGGCGATAGGCCCAAGTGCGACCAACGTAAGTCCAGGAAACCTCGTTACGTCTTTGACATCGAGGGCGGCTCCGAAGACAACGCCTCCGCAGGTCGCGGAGGCAGAGGGCGCCGAGGCCGAGGATGGGGACGTGGCCGGGGTCGCGACGACAGAACCCGCGAAGAGTACGGTGACCAGCACCACGGGCAGTGGTGCGAAATCCATGGCCAAGGCAACCACGACACGCGTGCTTGCGCCACTATCGCAGCGCTACGGCAGAGCGTCGCTAGGGACAAAAATCTGGATACACACGCGCCCGTGGTGGCCTACGTCCAACACCCCCAGGACCAAGGAATACAGCCCTAGGAAGGCCTCCTGCGAATTCAGGCACATGTGCAACAACCTCGGGAGGGCCTCCTACAGTTACAAGTCCCAGAAGGAGCCCAGCGCAGGATCATCAACGTCATTTCCGGAGGCTCCTCGCTGGAGTTTGCCTCGGCGCGGCAACGGAAGGCTTACGCGAGGAGGCTGCACCACATCGCGGCATACCCGGCGCAGGCGCCGCCGGAATGGGCACAACACGAAGTCACATTCACGCCCGCTGACGCCGAGGGCGTGGAGTTTCCCCACCAAGACTCTTTGGTCGTCCGAGTTCTTGTAGCCGGATGCGAAGTCAGGCGCGTCCTAGTTGATGGAGGAAGCTCCGCGAACATCTTGTTCGCCAGGGCCTTCGACCAAATGGGGATCCCCCAGAGTCGATTGGGCCCTTCAGGCATCCCGCTGCAAGGGTTCGGAGGGCAGCCTTTGCGCGCTTTGGGCCAGATATACCTCCAAGTCTCATTCGGCCAAAACGACAATGTGAGGAGCGAAGACGCCATCTTCGACGTGGTCGACATTGCATACCCCTACAACGCTATATTAGGGCGGCCGCTCCTGAATACCCTCGGGGCAGTCCCGCATCACGGCTTCCTGTGCATAAAGCTTCCCGGACCGCGAGCCATCATCATCGTCTATGGCGACCAGAACATGGCTCGGCGCATAGAGCTTGGCGCTAGAGGTCCATGCCACGCGGCTCGCCAAGGCACCTAAGCCGGGTGTGCAGATGCGGAGCCCTCCGGCGCCCCCCGAGAGCGTCTCACGTTCCTCGGGCACAAGGTTGCCCTGGCAGCAGCGGCTCGTCCGCGGTCGCCCCATCCTCATAGCGGTTAGTGGTTGGTATCCCCCTTTTTTTGTAATTGCTCACTCGCGCAAACGAGAATTTAATAAAGTGCATCGTTCATGCAAATTCTCTCGTTTTCATACCAAAAGCGCACGAAGGATCACCTTCGTGTGCACTGTGCATGAGCATGAATAAAGACGCGTGGGGGGACGCCTCCGCGCGCACTCTACAGAGTATAAATAAGACATAGCGATGAGGTTCGCCTCCGTACGCAATTTCACCGCCCGCAACGCGCGGAGACTCGCCTCCGCGCGCAGTCTACGAACTCTAAATAAGACGTAGCGTCGAGGTCCGCCTCCGCACGCACTCTACGGAGTATAAATAAGATGTAGCGACGAGGTTCGCCTCCACACGCAATTTCACCGCCCGCAAAGCGCGGAGGCTCGCTTCGCAGCGCGATCTGACTCTAAATAAGACGTAGCGTCGAGGTCCGCCTCCGCACGCACTCTACGGAGTATAAATAAGACGTAGCGACGAGGTTCGCCTCCGCACGCAATTTCACAGCCCGCAACGCGCGGAGGCTCGCCTTCGCGCGCAGTCTACGGACTCTAAATAAGACGTGGATGTTGATCCCACGCACTCTCCGGAGTATAAAAAAGACGCGGATGCTATTCCTGCGCACTCTACGGAGTATAAACAAGACGCGAACCCCGCGCACGCATGTGCGTTGCCCAGTGCGAACTCTTCGGAGTATAAATAAGACGTGGATGTCGATCCCATGCACTCCCCAGAGTATAAAAAAGACGTGGATATCGACCCCACGCACCCCCCGGAGCACAAAAAGGACGCGGATGCTATCCCCGCGCACTCTACGGAGTATAAACAAGACATGGATGTTGGCCCCACATACTTAGAGGACAGCTTACCCCGGTTAATTCTACGGAGTGCAAAGTGCACCACGGGGGCCCACTTCCACGCGCCGCCCGCGAAGTACCAAGGCGACGTCCTAGAGGCTAGCTCCTGCGAGAGCGCACCCGCGAGCGAGAAACACCAGAGGCTATTCTTGCATAATCTTGCGAAGGAGCGCTCGCGCGTCTACCTCGACCAAGGCGCCAGCTTCGCTGCCACCACTTCGAAGGGTAGGGGACGGAGCGCTCGCACGTCTACTTTGACTAGGCGCGGCTCGCCGCCACTACCGAAGGGTTAGGGGCGGGCGCTTGCGCGTCGCCGGGTGGGCGCGGCTCGCGCCACCACCGAGGGTAGGGGCGGGCGCTCGCGCGTCGCCGACAGGCGCCGGCACCGGTGCCACGCCGAAGGGTAGGGGCGAGCGCTTGCGCGCCTACCGGGTAGGCGCCGGCTCGCTGTCACCACCGAGGGTAGGGCGGGCGCTCGCGCGTCTACCTCGACCAATCGCGCCACTCGCGCCACCACCGAAGGGTAGGGGCGGGCGCTCGCGCGTCTCGCCGACTGGACCCGGCTCGCGCCACCACTTGAAGGGTTAGGGGCGGGCGCTTGCGCGTCGCCGGGTAGGCGCCGGCTCGCGCCACCATTTCGAGGGGTAGGGGCGGGCGCCGCGCGTCTGCCGACAGGCGCGGCTGGTGCCACCGCCGAAGGGTAGGGGCGGAGCGCTTGCGCGTCACTGGTAGGCGCCGGCTCGCGCCACCACCGGAGGGGGGCGGGCGCTCGCGCGTCTACCTCGACCAAGCGCCCGCTCGCCGCCACCACCGAAGGTAGGGGCGGAGCGCTTGCGTGTCTGCCGGTGGCGCCCGGCTCGCCACCACCGAGGGTAGGGACGAGCGCTCGCGTGTTCACGCTGACTGGCGTCGGCTCGCCGCCACCACCGAAGGTAGGGGCTGAGCGCTTGCGCGTCTGCCGGCAGGCGCGGCTCGCCGCCACCACCGAGGGGTAGGGGCGGGCGCCGCGCGTCTACCGACTGGCGTCGGCTCGCGCAACCATTTCGAAGGTAGGGGCGAGCGCTTGCGCGTCGCCGGTAGGCACCGGCTCGCCACCACTTCGAGGGTAGGGGCGGGCGCTCGCGCGTCGCCGACCAGGCGCCGGCTCTACCACCACCGCCGAAGGTAGGGGCGGAGCGCTGCGCGTCTACTTTGGATAGGCGCGGCTCGCCGCCACCACTCGAAGGTAGGGGACGGCGCTTGCGCGTCGCCGACTAAGGCGCGGCTCGCCGCCACCACTTTGAAGCGTAGGGGCGGAGCGCTCGCGCGTCTGCTTCGACTAGGCGGCAGCTCCGCTGCCACCACTCCAAAGGATGGGGGACGGAGCGCTTGCGCGTCTGCTTCGACTAGGCGCCAGCTCCGCTGCCACCACTCCAAAGGATGGGAGACGGAGCTCTTGCGCGTCTGCCGACCAGCGCGCGGCCCGCGCCGCCGCTTCGAAGGGATATCAGACTGAACGTGTGTGCGGTTATTGCAACTACGCGTCTACCTCGATCACACTACCCTCGCAAGGCGCAAATCGTCGCGTACGGGCGAGCGTAGTAACCCTCCGAGTTTACCATGGGACAGCGTAACCGGAGGGGCGGAGGTGCACTTCACAGGATCTAATCAAGACTGTTCTTTGCATTCGCTAAGGATGATTACAATGGCGCACAAACACCTCCGGCGCACCAGGCCGCTACTCGGCAGGCTCATCCTTAACATGCGCCCGTGCCGAGGCTCCACTCGAAGACGTCCGACCGCCCGAAATCCGCGCGCCTCGGCCCTTTGCGGCGCCAAGACGCCGTTGGGTTGCAAGGTCGAGATTAGCTGGCCGACCCCGGCCGTGTAGTTGTTTCGGGACAAGGGGCGGAATCGAGCAATGGGAAACAACTCGTACTTTACCAAGAAACAAAGACAACCCGGGCTTGGCATAACGCACACCAACACGCGACAACCTCCCACACACTCGTAGGTTCGCGGTGTCCTCCGGGCTGCGGCGCCATCCTCGCCACGCCGGGGACCTCGTCGGCGCCAAGGTTTCCTCGCCGTGCAAGTTGTTCCGCAGCTCATGGAAGAACTTCACAGCGCGGCGTACGGCGCGCACGGCGCCGGACATTACCCCGCCCCCGGCGGGCATCTCCAGTCGAGGATCGACTAGCCCCGCAACATGTTCACAACCACAGTGTCGCAGGTGCGCGCATGTCAGACACGACGCCACGTAGGTGCAGTGATTGCCGAAGATCGCCGCGGCGCCGCGTGCAACGCCGGCCGCATCTCCAATCCGCCGGAGTGACCGCGACAGGTCCTCGTGCCCTAAGGAGCATGCCGACACTTCGGCGACAAGCCCCTTAAGGGTATCTTCCAGGGCCAGCATGGCGTCCCAGGCGGCTACCGAAGCATCGCCCAAGGCTCGACCTCGCTCCGCGAGAGAGGCAGCAAGCTCGCTGTTTTTCCCCTCTAGAGCAGCGATTTGTTGCAGAAGGCCGTCCCGCTCTGCAGCAGCTTCTTGCCGCACCGCTTCCGCGGTCGACGCTTGCGCTGCGGCAACGAGCCCCTCGGTGCGCGTCTTCATCTCTGCGCACTCCAACTCCAGGCGGCGTATATGAGCATCCTGGGCGGACCGCCCTCCTGTAGCCCCATGCGGCTCTCTTGGCGACTGCGGCCTACCGCAGCACGCTCCTCGCAAACGTAAGCACCTCGCAGGGCCTGGGCCAACACGAGTGTCTGCGCGGCGCAGGAGTTAGCATGCGCTGAATGGCGGCAAGTGGTCCAAAAGACAGACGCTTACCCTCACTCCCGACACTTCCAATGCATCTCCAAGGCACCCTGACCCGTAGGTCTGCATTGCCTGTTGGCCGTTGCTGGCAGCCGCGTCCTCCGCAATCCCGCGCCATGCCCTTAGAGCATCCGACGGAGGGACGAAGTCCGCCGGGCTAGGGCGCGCGACATCTGTGTCGCCAGCACTAGGACCCCCGCGCTCAAGGAACGGCTCCTTCTCCGGGATAAGTGCCGCTGCAAAGAAGAAGTACGCATTTGTCAGGGGGCGTGCAAAAATTGTCGAAGGAGTGCCGTCATAACCTACCTTCGGTGGCAGACGGGGGACTTCGCGGAGACGTCTCCCTAGCCGCGGGCGGGACCGCTTCTACTTCGGCCCCAACGGACGGTGTTGTCTCGCAAGGCCTGGGGACCTCCGAGTCGGGACCTAGCGCCAACCGATCCTACGCCACGATGCTCGAAGCGGAGTCCCACAAGCTCCCAACACTGGTCGCCACAACAAATCCTCGCGAAGTCCGCGGAAGGGGGGATTACAGGTGTGGCCGCTTCGCTGGAGGGGAAGTTACCACCTCGGTACCCGCCACAGAAGGACCCCCTGCGGCAACAACACTCCCCGAAGGGGTCTCCACAGCTGCAACGACAGCGGTCGGGGGCATTGCCCCCATGACCTCTACAGGGGACACTTCAGCCTCGGCTGCCACTATTAGCAAAGGCTGCGCTCCACACACTCCCGCGGAGGGCAACCCCACCACAGCCATGGCCGGAGACGAGGACTCCGCACTGGTGCCGCCAGCCAGCACCACCGCCCCGGCGACGGTTGCGGGCAGCGAAACCTCCGTGGCGCGCCCTCCGCCACCGGCGCTTTCGCCCTCAATACCCGTGCCCTCCAAGTCTGAGTCGGCATACTTCGCCGAACCCGACTCCGGGCTCGCCGCCGGCAGAGCAGCGGCCGCCCGTCGGGCGTGGTCGCAGTGCTCCGGGCCCTCTTGCGGGATGGCGCCGTCTTCACGGCACCGTCATCCTCATGTTGCTGGTCCGGAGGGGTGCGATCCGGCACAGGAAGCCCTAAGGCCTCACACACGCGGTTTATCCGCCCCAATCTGGCCTTTGCAGTCACAGCTGCGTGCTGCCCGTGCTCTCTGCCGGTATACGGCCCGAGGAACACGCGCGCGGCGTGTTCCGCGTCCTCAAGGCGAGTCCCTGCGCTGGACAGAGCACATTTACACAGTGCATTACGTACGAACGAAGAGGAAGACATGGCCGAGGCTTACGAAGACCGGTCGACACGGGCAGCGAGCAAACGGACGGGCGAACGTTATCATCCCGACGTTCACCGGCCGTGAAGCGCCAATCGTGGGAGAGCGGCGTCGCACCGAGCATCATGTACTCCTCGGCGAGGTCGCGCATATTGACGCAGGCGGCGACCCCCACAAGTCTTCGCGCCCTCAGCCTATCTTCCTGGTCAAGCGTTAAGCCGGGAGAGGTCTTGAATGTAATCGGCCCGCCTGCGCACTCAAGGCCGCTGCCACTTGTCACACGATGGTAGAACCACCGCCTCGCCCAGTTGACCTCCCACTTCCCTCGGGTCGCGTTCGCGGGGAAGAGCTTCCCACATGACGTCCGCAGGACGAAGTTGACGCTGCCAAATTTCGACAGCATACCGTCCTTCCGCTCCTTTGGTTGGCACCGGGCTTCATGCAGATACGCGAACAAGGAGGCGCTGGGCCAACATCCCTCCGAGCGCAGGGCCCAGCTGTACACGGCGAGGTGAGCCATCGTGTTCGGAGTCAGTTATGACAACTCCAGCTTGAAGGTCCACAACACATCCCCAACAATTGCTGCGGACGGGATGCGAAGCCCGACCTCGAAGTAGGCGACAAAGACGATCGCCTCCGACTTCTTAGGGCGCGGCTCCGTCTCATCTTCGTCGGGCAGCCGCACTGCTTGGCGGTCCGATAGCCTCCCCTCTCGCAGCAGTGACCGGATCGTGTCCTCCGTCACGAGCGTACGGCCCAACTCGCCGGAGTACGGACCCTGACTCTTCTTCGCGCCCACCACTTGTCTGCCGCCGCCGGGTCGTGCTCCTCCAGCGCGTATTTCACCTCGAGCGGTGAGGACCGCCTGCGGATGGCGTAGCCGCCCACCTGAGTACGCTCGTCGCAAGTTGCCATCAGCACCCACGGGGAACTCGGCGGCGAAAAGGAGCGCAGGAACAGGGCGAGCGAATGCAGGGGGCGGCGTGAACAACCAGAGCGTGAGGAGGCGCAAGCACAACGCCACGGGGGGGTACTTAAAGGCCCCCAGCCTCCCACCGTGGGTAAGCGCAAACGGCGAGCGACAACCGCTCACCTCCCCACGTGCGAAGCCGAAGCGTCGCGGCGGTACACGTAGCTAGCATGTGACCGTGGTCGTACAGAGTCCTGTCACCACACGACACGTCACTAGCGTCCCACCGCGTGTCGGTCAGCGCAAGGAATAAACGCAGGTCGCGCGACCCGACATAGCCTTCGGCGCGCATCGGCGCGGCTCTTCGGACCCTAAACTGCGAGCAGCCAGCGTGCAGCGCACCTACAGCGCCGCGCCACGTGCCCCGCCCCTCTGGGGAAGGGGCTTGACCAATGACGCCCCGTCGACGCGCCAATCATGGCCTGTTGCGTGTGCATCTCGAATGGACAAGTGCGTACGGATACAACAGCCCGCTCGTGCCAGCCCAGGGGTCAGCGCGATTCCTGGAGCCATTAAGGCGCACTACCGCGGGGTCGCGCTCACCCCAGGGAGTGCATCGCCACCATTTCGTAGGGTAGGGGACGGAGCGCTTGCGCGTCTACTTTGACTAGGCGCCAGCTCCGCTGCCACCACATTGAAGGGTAGGGGACGGAGCGCTCGCGTCTCACGCCGACCAGGAGCGCTCCGCGCCACCACTCCGGCGGTAGGGGCGGAGCGCTTGCGCGTCGCCGACTAAGGCGCCGGCCGCGCCACCACTTGGAAGCGTAGGGGCGGGCGCTCGCGCGTCGCCGACGACGCCCGGCTCGCGCAAGGCGTAGGGATGGAGCGCCGACGTCTGCCGACTGGCGCCGGCTCGTTGCGCCATGTTGAAGCTGCTACTTCGACTAAGGCGCCAACTCCGCTGCCACCACTTCGAAGCGTAGGGGACGGAGCGGTCGCGTGTCTACTTCGACTAGACGCTAGCTCCGCTGCCAAGGCACGGAGCGCTCGTGCGTCTACTTCGACTAGGCACCAGCTCCGTTGCCGCCATGTCGAAGCCGTTACTTCGACTAAGGCGCCAGCTCCGCCGCCACCACGTCGAAGATTAGGGGACGAAGCGCCCGCGCGCTTACCCCCACGCACGTAGCACCCCCGGACCACCCCGCTGCCCACCTTGTAGGCACCGCCTTGGCGGGACGGCACGTCCGACGGCATTCCCCACACATCGCACCGGCGCAGGTTATGTCACGCCAAGTTTTGGCTTGTTCTCATAAACAGACCACCTTCAGTGCATCAATATTCTTTCGCAAGACGGGCTTGATCAAAAGCCCCGACTGAAGGTGAGCCTGTCTAAGAGAACAGGGCAAACCTTGCCATTATATGCAGAAATACGGTGCGAGCAGTTGCCGTTAACAGACGCTAACCAAGCTCTCGAGAAAAATAGGCCTCCATCAGTACATCAACATTCCCTGAGCCGCATAGTGCCGCCATGGAATGTGGATGCCAAGAGGCCCATTTTAGGGAGCAAACACCTATCCGAAAGCACGCAATGCGGTACAATGTTACACCAAAGACGCTATATATACCCCATCAGCGGGGAAGCCAACCGGCAGAAGTCCAGCCGGCGGAAGCCCAACCGGCAAAAGTCCAGCCGGCAGAAGTCCAACCGGCGGAAGTCCAGCCGGCAGGAGTCCAACCGGCGGGGGAGCGTCGCAGCATCGTACCACCGCGATGCTCCAAGACCCGCGCTGGGAGAAGGAACGTCGCAACATGGTATCACCGCGCCCCCTCAAGTCTCACGTCGCGTCAACCAAGCCCCGTTGGGTAGGCTGGCAGTCGCTTATCGTCAAGGGCGCTCCACACCGGAGACGCGCGTGCGCGCGACGACTTACAACCCGCTCCGCCCCCTATGCCGACGCATCTGACTCCGCCAGCACCCCCAGTCCGGCCCGGGCAATCACCGACCCCGCCAAATCGGAGGCAACTTCGGCCTCCAATCCACCCCCTCGGTGGCGAGGCCAACCTCGATTCGATCTTCGCTCCGGACGACAAATCCGACCACGCCGCGGCAGGACTCTATGGGTGACGAAGCCTTCGCCAAGCCGCCCGACGCCATACCTTCACAATAAGGCGAACACTACACTTCGAACGTTGGAAAAGCTCACAGCCAGCAGGGACGGAGGGGGCCAAAGGGCTCAGCAACATGGTTTCGGCCCGTGAAGCCCTTCACCATGAGAGGCTCCTGTTGTAGGGGTGGCCCCCACCTAAGCCCAGCAGGCCTGTTAAGAGAGTGTAAGGCCCAGAATGGGACATGTATAGTGACATAGGTACCCTTGAGGGAGGTACTCATGTGTAAGGGTATAATTGTAAAGGCACTCCCCATGTGGATGTATATATGTAGGACATAGGCCATGGGGAAAGACCCTAAGCCATTTTCTACTCACCTAACTCCCCACTACCATACTCTCTCTCTGTTTGGTCTGTAGCCACAACAGTTGGCGCCGTCCGTGGGGAGGACAAGAGCAAGCCTCTAGGTTTGAAGGCTATGCCTCAGCAGAGCAACCATGCATCTCCTACCTCGCCTTCATAGGCGCCGCTTCGACATGCTATCCACCTCGAAGGCTATGCCTTGATAGGGCGGCCCCGCGTCCATTACTCTGTTTCTATAGGCTTCGCTCAGACGCGTCATCCGCCTCGAAGGCTGTGCCTCGGTGGGCAACCCCGTGTCGACCACTTTGCCTCTACAAGCTTTGCTCATATTCGTCGTCTGTTTTGAAGACTGTGCCTTGGTAGGGAAACCCCACGTCGACCACTTCGACTCCACAGGCTTTGCTCTGATGCACCTCCCGCTTCGAAGGCTATGCCTCGGTAGGACAACCACGTATAAGATCGAGGAGGCTGACTAGAGTGCGATAGCTTTGTGGGCTGCACTCAAGAAGCGGTTCGAGAAGCTAAAGTATACCATCCTTCCCAGGCAGAGCTAGAGTGGATTTGACCGAGGTTTGTTGATGTCAAAACGGTTGGGGAGTACAATTCTGCTATGCACAGAATTTGTACCAATCTTCAACTTTGTGGCAAGTAAATCATAGATGAGCAGAAGATTGAGAGGACCCTATCCACCTTCCACCCCAATGTAGTGCAGTATGCACGCAACTATCGTCAAGACTACAAGGAGTATGCTGAATTGATTGATGTGATGCAGGATGCAGAGTCTCAAGATGAGATTCTCCGCAAGAACTTTGTCGCACAGTCACTTGGGAGCTCCGCTAGCCGTGAAGCCAACGCCGGGAGCTACAAGGTGCGAAAGCCCATAATGAAGAAAAGGGGAGGGAAGGGTAAGGCTGCAACCCAGAAAAGCAAGTCAGATGCTCCATATGAGAATAAGACAGGAAAGCCAAAGCGGGACGACAAGACCTATGGTCAGCAAGATCAAACCTGCTAAAGTGTGGCAAGTTGGGACACTAGTCGCGGATCTGTAAAGAGCCGCAACACGTCGTCGATGCCTTCCAGGCTAAGAAGAAGAAGGGTGGCACATGGTAGCATGAAACACACTTTATTTCTGTTGAGGGGGAGAGTTTTGAGCAGCTGCTTGCACCGATGGAGGTTGACTCCATTCCTACAGTTGCACCCGCTCTTGACATTGTAGCTGTCGCTGCCATGATTTCTCTGTAAGAGCATATCACCCCCGAGAAGATAGCAGCCAAATTCTCTGACTTCTTAGCAGATTCAGTCTAATGCACAGAATGCATTTAGACTTTAATTATCATTTATTTTATGTGTGGAAGGAATAAGTTGGATTTTGCATGGATGGTACTCAAACAATTTATTTTCTCGTTATGGTTGGATGATATTGAATAATTCATTCATTTAGTCAGTTAATAGTGGCATGATATATTCTGGTATTTGAAGTATTTTATTCATGTGTTGATTGCCTTCCACTATATATTAATAAAATACTTTATATTAGAACTCGTGTGGTACCCTATGAAGGAAGTGTGCTTAGCTGACAGCAGCACAATAAATACCATCTTGAGAGAAACAAAATTCTTTCAGTCTATTAGCAAGAATGTTGGTAGCCTTATAACAATCGCCGGTAGCGATGCTTGTATAATAGGTTTAGGAAGAGCCACAATTATACTCCCAATGAGCACAACTTTGATCATCCCAGAAGCCTTATTGTATTCAGAATCGACTAGAACTCTCCCAAGTTTCAAGGATATTCGCGCCAACGGTTTCCCTGTTGAGACTGAAGAAGAGTATGGTAAGGAATGCCTGCTCATTATGAAGCATGAAGCAAATAGAAAAAGGGTATTAGAAAAACTTCCTGCATTAGAAACTGGCCTATACTACACTAATATGCAGGCACCTGCAGCCTATACTGCCCTAAAAACAATATTTAGAAACTCTGAACTCTTCAATCTCTGGCATGATAGATTAGGCCACCCATGTCTTAGGATGATAAGAATATAATTAACAATTCACAGGGACATAATATTAATGTAAAGAATTTCCCGAATCACGAAGATTTTGTGCGCCCCGCATGTGCCACCGGAAAATTAATTACTGACCTTCTACTCTGAAAGTGAAGGATGAAGTCCTTACATTCCTGGAGCACGTCTAAGGAGACATTTGTGATCCCATACAACCACTATCAGGGCCATTTAAATATTTCATGGTGCTCATCGATGCTTCCTCGAAATAGTCGCACGTATATTTATTGTCTACGAGAAGCCATGCTTTCGCAAAGCTGATCTCGCAGATAATTCGCATTAGAAATATTTTTCCTGATCATCACATAAAGTCCATCAGAATGGACAACGCTGGAGAAATTACTTCAAGGACATTTGATGATTATTGCATGGCAATGGGAATTACGGTTGAGCATTTTGTTCCGCATGTCCACACCCAGAATGGACTAGCAGAGGCATTAATCAAGAGAATTAAATTTATTGTCGACCGCTTTTGCAGAATTGTAATTTACCAACTACATATTGGGTACACGCAGTCCTGCATGCAGCAACTCTCATCAACTTTAGACCATCGGCATATAACATCCATTTACCTATGCAACTAGCGCAAGGGTCAGCACCGAAAATTTCTCATCTCCGGAGGTTTGGATGCAAGGTTTATGTACCTATCCCCCCTCCACAGCATATTTCAATGGGTCCTCTCTGAAAGACTAGGATATACATTGGTTATGAGATAGCATCTATAATCAGGTATTTAGACCCCATGATAGGAGATTTGCGTACTGCCTGTTTCACTGATTGTATATTTGATGATGATAGTTTCCCGACATTTGGGGGGAGGAAATCAACCTCTTGATGAAAAATGTCAAGAAATTACATGGCAAGCCACAGGAATCCATGCACATGACCCACGCGCTAGTGAAACAAATAAAGAAGTCCAGAAGATCATTGACTTGCAAGCATTAGCAAACCAACTGCTTGACCACTTTAGTGATTTAAAGAGCGTGACCAAGTCGCATGTGCCTGCACATAATGCACCGGAGAGAGTTGAAATTCTAAAGAAAGTTGAAGGTATCCCTAATCTCGTCCAGAGGCCTCAGAATAAAAGGACGATAACTCCGGCCCCTCGAACCATAAGTAACAGGGGATGCCCGGTGAAAAAGGATAAGAAGGACTTGACACAACCAATTACTGAAGTTCCCTAGAACTAGAAGGGGAGCTAGTTGAGACCTGGCACCAGTATGACCTTCAGAAAAGGGCATACCAGATCTGAACATTCCCATGGAGGGATAAATCAGCATGGATGTGCGCGCACACATCAGAGCTGAAAAACTAAAAGGACTTGTCACCGCAACTGGAAGAAGCGGTGAGGAAGTAGAAGCACAAGAAGAATCAACTCATGATGAAATAGCTATAAACTATATGCACACGTGAGAATCCTTGAATAGGACAACAACCAATGTTGATATCTACTTTGCAAAGAAAATTGGCACAATTATCGATCTTGATCCAAATCCCGTATCACTCGCTGAATGTAAGAAAAGATCAGATTGGGAGGATTGGAAAAGGGCAATAGAAACTGAATTATTATCTCTAAACAAAAGAGAGGTGTTTGGGCCTGTAAGCCGCACGCCTCCTCATGTGCACCTTGTTGGGCATAAGTGGGTATTTGTTCGAAAGAGAAATGAAAGAAATGAAGTTGTAAGATATAAAGTAAGGCTTGTTGCACAATGTTTCACTCAATGCCCAGGAGTTTATGAAGAAACCTATTACCCAGTTATGAATGGAATCACCTTTACATACTTAATCTCAATAGCAGTAAACCTGAACTTAGAAATGAAATTGATGGATGTGGTAACTGCATACCTTTATGAAAATTTAGATTCAGAAATTTATATAGAGATACCTGAAGGTATCCCTGTCCTGAACCAGGACAGAGCAAATAGAAATCTGTACAGTGTGAAACTCAAGAAATCACTGTACGGACTTAAGCAATCAGACAGGATGTGGTATAATCGCTTAAGCGGCTTTCTATGCAAGAAAGGCTACACGAACAATGAAGATTGTCTCTGTGTATTTATATGACGATCCCATAATGGATTTTGTATAATCTCAGTATATGTGGATGATTTGAATATTATCGAGACCATGGAAGACATAAAGGAAGCAAGTTCTTACATGGAGTCTGAATTTGAAATAAAAAATTTGGGTAAAACCAAATATTGCTTAGGCTTACAGCTTGAGCATGTCCCAAAAGGGATATTAGTGCATCTCGGTAGTGGCACACTGCCAACACACAGCTCTGGCACCATGCCTCAGTCCTCGTCGGCTCGCTTTCTAGTTGCCCTTCGCCGGTCTCCTGCGCCACGATGACCATGAACCACCGACGTAGTACACTACTTCCTCGGTTTTACCTGGTTTTCTTGTCCCCTCCCTACTCCTACTCTTATGCATTCTTATTGGTTGTTAGTGTAGACTATGTGTAGCGCATGCCTTGATGATTACTCATAAGAGTGTTGGGGGTTTGGTGAGCAACCATGTGGGGCTGGACATGGACATTGTGCCGGGGGAGCAATTGTCGATGTTCAGGAGCTCATGGATGACCACTGAGGCTTTTGTTTTTGTGGGTTTTGTTGTGAGCAATCGTGGGTTGCTTGGGACGTGGACATGCACTGGGTAATACTGATTCATGGCTCCAAGGGCACACTGGATGGCCACCACTAATCTGTTATTCTGGTGTGGTGAAAGCATTGGTTTTCTTATCTTGGCTCTACCGACTAGCTTTAGTACATAGAATGGATGTGGGTTTTGGAACTTTACCTCACTCTTGTTGTCGGTTCAAAAATGGTGGGAGTGTCTGTGCTTGCTTGGCTGCTCTATATCGCCTTTGGCTCTGTGATGTGGTTGGCTTTTGGAATTACTTCTTGGCCGGGGTACTTGCCGTTCGTCCTCATGTCTTGTGGTCTCCTTGTCTTCGTCTTCTAGCTATGGTGATGCTAAAGGAATGTTAGGCTTTATATTGGATGGTGCGGCACCCGTTTTTGCAAATATATCCCCTCCTTGAATCTACGAGCTCGATAGGTACTGCCGAGGTGGGGTTGCCAAGCTACCCCAGCTCAGCAAGATGTCTGGCACACGTGTTTGTGATTAGTGATTAATTAGTGCTAATTAGTATTAATTAGTGTTAATGATAGCTAATTAGTGTTAATGATGGCTAATTAGCGCTAAAAGGTGGCTAAGTGTGTGACACCTCTTGCTTCATGCCGGCTCGGCTATTTTAGTTTGGTAGAATTTGTTGAGCTGTTGTAGTGTGGCAGGTGACACGTGTCTCTATCATGGTTGTCAAACTTAAAGAGAGGATTAGGTTTATAAAAATAGGATCACATTTAGAAGGGAAAACAGCTACGACGCCATTCGTGTGAACATTTCGAGCGTCAGGTGCAACTATGCCGGATGCGGGTGGGGCTGGGCCCAGGTCAAATTCCAACAGTGGGAAATGGAATGGATGGCTGGATAGGACGTTTAGTGGGTTGCCGGGATCGAATCCGTGGGGTCCGGCGCTTACTTCATCAGAATTTTGGACGCTTTTGACACTGTACACCACAAGAATTCCAGATATAGCCCCCGCAGAAATACAATTCCATTTTTAGCCCCCCGCCGACCGCACGATTAACTGGATCGCGACACCTGTCGCACCACATGCGAACCGTGCGCTGGGGGAGCGCACCATCTAATGGTGCGGTGTGGGAGTGCACCACACCATAATGGTGCGGTGTGGGAGAGCACCACTCGAGTGGTGCGGGCCATACCCCACTCGTTGTGCACTATTCCACGGTTAGGGTTTTCAGCGATTTTGCGCAAAATTAGTTATAAGTTTTAATTTTTGTTTTGATTAGATAGTTACATAAATATTATGCATATATACATGTAATATTTTTTTAGAGCGTGCAGCAAATTTACAGTATAGAATAGGAGATGCAAAAATATATGGAATATATTTTGAAAAATCGTTCTGTATTGCAAATGCTACATTTAGGAATTATTTTTGTAGATTGTTTTTTTTGAAATATTTTGGTACGTTGTTAATGGTGTTTGAAAAAAAATATAATTTGATGTCGAGTGCGCCATTGCTAGTGTAATTTTTTTGCAATTATGAAAATTAAGAATTCTGGTTGGTAGAGTACGAACGAAATTTGTGTGAAGTAACGATTAGTGTATTTGTGATTTTTGTACATTGCTGACCGTAAAAAATATGTTGAACTAGCAATAACATTTTTCGATCATGTTATGTTGTTTTATTGGAAGAAATTTAATGAATTTTTTTTTGAGGACAACTGTGATAGGAACAATTGGACGAAAGGAAGGAAAGTGATATTGAACACGTGAGAATCATTGAATGCGAAAAGACGAGATAATAAGTTTAGCTGAATAGAAATAAACTTCATAATACAGTTGGGAGTAACATGTCGTGTATATTTTTATTACATGTTAATAAAATATATTACATGTATATATGCATAATATTTATGTAACTATCTAATCAAAACAAAAATCAAAACTTATAACTAATTTTGCGTAAAATCGCTGAAAACTCTAACCGTGGAACAGTACACAACGAGTGGGGTAGGGCCCGCACCACTCGAGTGGTGCTCTCCCACACTGCACCATTATGGTGTGGTGCTCTCCCACACCGCACCATTATGGTGTGGTGCACTCCCACACCGCACCATTAGATGGTGCGCTCCCCCAGCGCACGATTCGCATGTGGTGCGACAGGTGTCGCGATCCAGTTAATCGTGCGGTCGGCGGGGGGCTAAAAATGGAATTGTATTTCAGCGGGGGTTATATCTGAAATTCTTGTGGTGTATAATGCCAAAAGCGTCCAAAATTCACTTCATCACGTATCTGCTGGGTGCCGCTGCGTTGCACGGACGTCCCGTCTCGACAGTCCAATCTCATGTGCAACCGGCTCGTCCAACAGCATCGTTGATGCTGCCGCCACCGAAACTCTCCATCCACTTTCCTGCGACCAGTCTGTCATTGTTGCCGTGTGATCACCACTCGACAACCACCTCTGTCGGCGTCCTCGCATATTCACGTATCAGCCGTTGATTGGTTTCGAATAAATTTTCTCCGCAGGAACAGTGACCTGACCTATTAGCTCCTATTAGCTCAGTTGGTTAATAACGCAATGGTCGCAGGCTCGAGACCTGCATGGGCCATGTTCCCTTTTTTTGGGTTCTCAAATCTCAATCGTGCCAGCCAGTTCCATTACCCATTTTTCGTAACCGCAAGTCAGAATTGCATCTCATCAAAACATATAATATACCAGTCGGAACACAAATGCCATCAGTTCCACCATAGATTTCCACAAGCATTGGCCACTACAACTCTTTCAGAAATAGACGAAGTCAAATTGCACCTAAAACAACAGAGATGCTCTACCACTACCAACACCTATATGCATCCAAGTTGACGCAACATGGCATCATCGCCATCCTGAGGCCAAGATTATCCATCACCGCATTTTCGTTGAAGTTTCCGTGTGGAGAACTAAGCTTGGCTTAGATGACTGGTAGAAGTGGTTGTACCCTCAACCCACTAGGGTTTAAACACTAGATTCATACCTAGATCTCATTTAAGAGAATTTCTTTCAGTGAAAGACAACATGCTCATCGTAAGCGTGGTGACTTCAGCAAGCTTGGTTCTTCTAGTTTTTCATAGGTGTCGTGGTGTATATGAGTGCGTACATGTGGTGGTGTGCATGTGTGAGCGTCTATGAGTTGTACTAGGTTCTTCGCAAATAAAAAAAGTTAAAGTTTCCATGTGTAAAACCCCATTTCACGTCTTAACGATGTAATGCGGGCAGGAGAAGGGAACAGCATCGTGGCATCTGAACAAATGGTGAGCATAACACAGGACTCCATTTTATCAAGAATCAACAAAGTACGCATCAGATGTGGTTTGGGTCAACAGTCGTCTTAATCCCGTAAGAGCACCTGGAGACAATAACAGAACATGGTAAGAAATCATATGAATCCATCAAAAAAAGAGAAAGAAATCATATGAACTCTCATAAGCCTATACATCATCAGCAATGCAACAGTTTACTCAGAAAATGAAAGAATTCTTCTGACGTGAAAGTTCCGAGGGAGAGTTGCTTAAACCCAATTTTTGAAGCTTAAGGGGTGGATAGCTCATCCACGCTTGAAGTTCAATCAGTATAAGTGCATGCATTTTGATGTCCTACTCTAATTATCTAATATTAGCCAATAAAAAAACCAGCTTCACTTACTACTTTGAGACAAACAGAACATATGTAACATTTTGATATATGTTTCACAGGCAACTCAAATACATAGAGAAATGGAACTTTGATTAGTATGGAAAGAAATAATGTACTTCAATGAACATAGTGTATACCAATTGCAATTGATTTAAACAATCCAGTATAATAATAATATGGGCTAGCATGAATAAATAGAAGAATTGCAGTCCTAACAGCTAAGTAAACCTAAGGCAGTTGAAAAAACGTACAGCATACTTGCAAAAAACGCTGCCTCCACAGTGCTCTTACATTATCGTTCACATATGATTCGCAAAGTTCCAACAGTGAAAACAAACATAAAGATATGTACTCTGATAAGAAAATGGATGGAAATACATCTATTTTGAGCCATTACAAACTTAAAGGTGGACTTTAAATTTTAGCTGCAATAGACTGAAAAAAGCCCACTGGTAATCTCACACTTAAAACTGTAGGCATAAAATTTGCAACATAAACACCACGAAATAAAATAAAAGGCGTGCTGCAATTATACCTTTGCCAAGACACTATTCACAACTTCCAGAAGTTATCTGCTGAGTTAGCTAGAGTTGCATATTTAATGACTAAGTAACTTGGAGAATACTACGGCCCAGTGACTAGCCGCCTAAAACAACTTGAGAATCTTCTTTAAGGATCTTACACTCGACTAACTTCTGGTGCAGCCTTTCAGCCTCTTCAATCCTGCCTGATTTGGCAACTCTTGTGACTATAGATAGATAAAATGCACTCCTGGGGTTAATATTTTCTGATACCATTACTTGCAGTATTTCAGCAGCAGCTTCCGCTTTACCATCTCTGCATAATGCCTGGATCACCATGACAAACGTAGTTGTTTTAGCCTGAAAGCCAAGAGCAAGCATCCGATTCAAGAATTCTAGGGCCTCTTCAGCCATGTTTTTCTTACAGAAGCCCATAACAAGTGAACCATACGTTATGTCATCGGGACTGATCCCATCACTAACCATCTCATCAAACAGGTTCATAGCTTGCTTAACCTCAGCCTTCTTTGCTAAAGCATCTATCAGGGTGTTGTATGTAATATGAACCAACTGGCACCCATTTTCTCTAATGCAACGAGTTATGCCAAGAGCTTCTTCAACCATACCCCTTTTAGAGATGGCATTCAGGAGCGTGTTGTACGTCACTATATCCGGAGAACATTTCTCGCTAACCATCTTCTCTAACACATCAATTGCCTGATCAAGATGCCCATACTTACAAAAGTAGTTGATAAAGATATTGTAGGTAGTAACATCAGGCTCACAATTCGCCCTGTTCATGTGTGCAAGCAAATCACCTACTTCAGCCCACCTTCTCTTATTGCAGAGGGAATGGAGTAAGATGCAATAAGTTGTACTATTTGGCTCAAGACCTTCAGCAATAAGACGAGTCAAGATGATCTTTGCATCATTCAGCCTGCCTGCTTTGCATGATGCACTGATAAGAGCATTGTAGGTGACAACATCTGGTTGACAACCCTCCAAAGCAAGCTCATCTAAGACTTCCAGGGCCCGCTTAGGACCACATTTTTTGCATACAAGATCAACAAGCAAGGTACTCGTCATCACATATGGTGGCCAACCATTTCTTAACTGTTCCTTCCAAAATGAGATTGCCCTGTCATACATACGTTGGCTGCACATGCACCTAATCAAAGTGTTAAAAGTGATGCCGCTCGGAGAGCAACCACTAAACCTCATGCCCTCTAATAAGCTCAATGCAGAACTCAGCTGCCCTCCGCAGCAAAGTTGCGCAATCAGCATGTTGCAGGTGATGGTATCTGGAACCCCACCTGAAAGAACCATGACCTCGAGAACATGCCTAGCTTTATTCGCCTTGCCAGTTTTAACAAGCCCACGGATTACTCTAACGCAGCACTTAGAATCCGGAATCTGGCCATGGAGCACCATCTCATCGATCACACGGCAAGCCTGAATGAGCTTCCCGCTGTTGCAGTACCTGCGAAGGTTGTCAGCGTAGAACTTCCTTTCAGAGAAATATGCCCCATCCACCCCCTCACCTTTGTTCTGACCCAAGGGCTTGCTCGGCTTAGCTTGCAGGGACGACATTACAACCTTCTCAAGATCTGCTGCCGCTCTGCCATTTCCACGGGCTGCATCGACCAAATCATCCCGCGGTCGTTGGCCTGGCCGCATCACTACTACATTCCCCTCGCTTTTCCTCTCCACGAAATCGTCCCGTGGCCGTCGGTCCGGCCGCATCACCACTAGATTGCCTTCATTTCTCTGCTCGGTTCTAGCGGGATAATCCAAATACGCCGCGTGTGCTCTAACCCGTGAAGACTGCATCAAGGCGTTCACGACAATTGGGGCAGAGCCATTTGGCCAGAAACCACACCGGTAGCAGCTTACGTCCCCCAGATGCGCCATTCTATGGAACCACCATGGCAGCACGATTCACCCCTGTAGAATTTTACAGCCGACGCCTGCAGTCCTTCGCCAGCAGAACTGCGAGCCGAAATTCGCAAATGTCCTATCCGTTCGCCAAGATTCCGCCGGACCTACGCAAATTAGGAAGGACAACATCAACGGAAAATCAACAGGAGGAGGCTTCTTCGTGCCAACCGAACGGGGTTATTCGAGTTCTTGCTTAGAGATTTCTGCCATTGGAAGCCATGGCAAAGAACAGGTCGCGTACAAGCTCTAGAGAGTAGAGACTAGCGAGTAGAGATTATCGTGTACCAGGGATGGATAACTGCAGCTAGAGCCGGAGCACGAAACCTGGAATGGAGCTGGGAATGGAGGACGGCGCGAGGATCTCCGCTTCCCTGCCCCCGCGCGGAAGAGCTGGGCGTGGGTAGAAGAGAGCTCGAGAAAGGAAAGGAGGCGGCTCGACTCTACCCGCTTCACCCTTGCGGCGGGTGAGCAAAGCAGCAGGTTTCGCGACCTGCGAGCCTGCGAATAGGAGAGGAGAAGTGCTGGGCACGCCGCCGACCAGTGGAAGGGGAGGGCTCGCTTGGCGAATAATATCGGCGGCGCAGGTGGGCCGGCCCGCGCGCGCGGCACGGCAGGCAAACCGTGGAATTCCCCGTTCGCGTACGGGTGGGTGGTTTCGTTCGGCCTTCTGGGCACAGGCACGGCACGTGGGTCTCCGCGTCGCGCGGGCCGGGCCGCCGTTTGCTAGACCCATGTGGGTGGGATGGCCCAGTTGGATTGGCCATCTCCACGCCGAGGCGGGCGAGCGAGCGGCTGGCCTCCGAGAGTTTCAGTATTTCACGGGCCGGCACTCTCGGTCCGCGGCAGAAGATGTTGGGGGCCCAGCGCTGCCGGTTCGGGCTAATTCGTGTGCGCTGGTTCGGGCCTGCAGTGGGTGGGGGGGGTGTATGGGACCCATGGCCGACAGTTTGCCACTTCGCTCTTGGTCTTTCACGGCTTTTGAGCCGCATCTGCAGCTCCGGCTTTATCTCGCCTCGCTTTTCTCCTTGTTACATGGAAAGCTTGGCCTCGTCACTTTTGCGGCTGCGGACACTTGAGTCCCAACCTGACTCTCACTTGTGGCGGGCGTTGGCGTGCAGGGATTGCGGGCCAGGGCGATGGTTCGCTCGGCGCTGGCCAAGGCGGTGGACGTGGTCAGCGGCTTGGCGCGAGCCAGTCCAAGGTGACAGCAATGGGAGGAAGCTAGGGTGGCGGCTCAGCACAGGCCAGCCCTGGGTGACAGCTCGGCTCGACATAGGCCAGGCCAAGGCAGCGCTCGTGGGGCCAGATGGAGAACCGGTGGCTATATAACTATTATTTTTTTACTATTGTTGATTACTTGATTTGTTATGCTTTTATTACCGAGATATCTTTATTTATTTCTATCTTTTTTATTTGCTTATCTTTTATTTGTATATAGTTTTAATTGCACAAGAGTAAAAGACTATGTTTATATCAAATTAGCATACTCTTTTAAGCCCACCCTTCATTTTTATTCTTGCTTTGCCACGGATTGCTGGAGAAGAAGAATGTCACCAATTGTATGGGAGAACTCTCGCCCTAAAGCTGTCAATATTGTTGTCATCCTCGAGCTGCTAGTGCACAGTTTGGAGTAACTACTGTTGCGTGAACTTTGGTAATCAAGAGACAGCTAGCATTGTCATTGCCCAACTTCGCTACCGGATAGTAGCTACTCTTGTTGTCATCAAGAGAGGAGAATGGTGGGGGAAAACAGAGAGTAAACGGATAATCCTGCGAAACTTCTTTTTCCTAATTACTATTCCATAAAAACAGTTGAATTACAATATTTTTTGGAATGTAAAATTTTTCATGAGTAAAAGCATGCAATTTTCCAGCTCTTCTTGTGCTTTTGACCCAGAGTTCGAAAAGCTAAACCTAGAACAAGCCTAAAGTGGCATACATGGCTACGGTTCTATTCTTTTGAGTCACGATTTATAATTTATAGCTTTTGTCTATATTTTTAAGAAAGCAGCGGATAGTGTATACGATTTTAGAATTAAAAAACCGTTTAAATAATCCATTTTAAAAAGTCGTTTCATTTATTTTGATTTTTGAAAAAAACTAAAAGCTAAAAAGGCCAAAAGAAGGGACCTACATCTATATATGCCTCTCATTAATTAGCAAATAAATGAAACAGTTTATTTTCCTCATCATAGCTCGAACTGTAAAAGAAACCTAAGGGTGTGGTACCAGTTTGAAAATTTTTATACATCTGTTGCGGAATTTACGCCCATTTTACTCGAAAAAAAGTGCAAAACGAAACCCGAGCACCAGCGAGGCACGTCATCTTCTCTTTCATTCCGCCCCCAAAACAAAATAGGGAAATTACACATATACCCCATAGTTAGTAGGCACTTGTAAGTTTGCCTCACACTTAAGTGGCCTTATAATTTTACCCCATACTTGACATGCCCCCTTATTATTTTGCCCCATTGCCTATTTAGCTTCTATTTTAATTTTGTTTTTCATTTTTTGGGGCAGGAAAAATGCAGTAAAAAAAATGAAAAACGAAATTAAAATATTTTAGGCATTTAATGGACAACTTTGTAAATATTTTTTACTGCATTTTTCCTGCCCCAAAAAATAAAAAACAAAATTAAAATAGGAGCTAAATGGGCAATAGGGTAAAGTAATAAGGGGGTATGTCAAGTATGGGGTAAAATTACGAGGCCATTTAAGTGTGGGGCAAACTTCCCCAAACAAAACCATCCAGCCCAGGTGCTCTCGCTCCACCTCCCCTCCGTCACGCTCCCATCGCAAACTCCTCCACGCTCGGCGGCCTCTCGCCGGCGGCGAAGCCCTAGGCGATCTCCGATACCCGGAGCGCACTCATACAGCGGTCGCGATCGGAAGCCGCCGCCTCCGCCGCCATGCAGGGCTTCCCCGGCGGCGCCCCAGATCCGCAGCAGCTCCAGGCCACCATGATCGCCATCGAGCAAGCCTGCTCCCTCATCCAGGTCGGGGCCCCCAACCCGCTCTCGCGCTGTCCTTCTCAATTCCGTGTTCCTGTGCCCCTTCGCGCGGCTGGCGCTCTGCGTCTCGATGTAGATTTGGTGCGCGTGTGGGCTTCTGCTCGGTTTCGTTACGCTCTTACGGCATTTGATGGATGAGTTGCTTGGGTTGTGCAGACTCTGTGACACTTTGTTTTTTCCACCCTAAATCATCTCGCGTGGTTCTGATTTGCTGTGCTTCTCGTGCGCTGTGGATCGGTGCTTCCGTGTGGATTTGGTGACGGGATCCCTTTTGATGTGGTTGCGATGAAGTTTTAGCGAGGGATTATGTGTTTTTTTGGGCACTTGAAACTTTTGAGTTGGTTGCTTAATTCAGGTGGTTTTGGGTCTCTCAATTGGCCGCCCAGGAGTGAGGTTTTGATGCCTCTTTTAGTTCTGCAAAGGCACATTTGAATTGGTTCCGAAGATTAAACTGGTTATTAGTGAGATTTTTTTTAGTCCAGTACTCCAGTATCGCGTTTTCTCAAGTATGTGATCTCAATGTTAGGGAATACTGTTTCTGTCAGGTGTGTGGAGGCTTTACTGATAATTTTGATCCATTTGTTCATTGGATGGCCAGAAGTTCCTTCGTTAAAACGTTTTAGAATTTGCATGTAGCGAGTGAGCTGGTAGCAAGGAGCTATTGGCTTTTAATTGGTCGATGAGTTATCTGTTCTGCAATCTAGTAGAAGTGTGCTCTATACTGCCTGAACTGTCATTCTGGTTTAGCATTTGCTTAACTATAGAGAAGTCTGCACTTGGGACACGCTAACTGTTTGCTGCTTCTCTGTTGATCCGTATTTAGCCTAACGTGGCATCGGGACATGGTTTTAAACTTTTAATGCACATAGAGCGATACGTTTCATCCATTGGCTATAAAGTTTACTTAGCAGCTGACCTTTTGATATTGGGATGATTTTGCAGGTGCACATGAATCCGTCTGAAGCGGAAAAAGTTATAAGCTCACTGCATTCATCTCTGATGCCTTACCAAGCATGCAAGTTCATTCTTGGTATGATGTTATATAGTTGTGCCTCTATGAAGAACTGCAAATAATAATAACTCATTCTTCTAGCTTTTTTGGGGGTGCTTTTATACTATTTCAATCAAAATTATTACACTTTTAAAGCCCTTATGGTTAGATACTTAATCAAAAGAAGAATAAATTGAAACCAATGTTGCAAGTGTCTTTCATCTATGTGCTCCAAATCCAGCTTGTAAACGACTTTAGAAATTCATTAGATAGTTTTTTCTTCTGTGATTAGCTTATTCTAGTTGTACTTATTCTTTTTTTTAATCGGAGCTGTATTTGTACTTTACTTCTGCTTACATAATTTTAGTGATTAGTAAAGTTAATTAATCAAGTGGGAGCAGAGATTGTTTCACCCACTCATATGATCACAATCCTGAACCTGGGTAGATATTATCGTGAGCTGGTTCTTCAATCTTTGGTTATTTTTGCTTGCTTACAAATAGGAATTATTTGTATTGCAAGTGTCTTGCTTGATCTTTACTTTTGTCAGTATTGTTTTCTGCTGAATGACAGTATTCAACTAATCATGTTGAAAAAGTTTACCTGGATCATCAAGGCTGCCATCTTCTGCATTTTTCCCTTATTCCAAGTGTGAACCTCCACATCTCCCTTTGTTTCTGAAGTTGTCAAAGACCATTTTGAGAAAATGCCCACCACTTTTTTGATAAATAATATAGTTGATCCTTATGCATATTTGTGCTGACTTTTTGTACCCTGTAGTGCCATAGGAATGTCTATTTGATGCCACAAACATAAGCCCAAGTAAGGCCACCAACCATCTACCTGGTGTGTGGTTTCTGAAAGATCTTTGGTCTAAGAAATCTAGTGGACTGCTAAACTTATTATTTGATATATCGATTGCTGAAAAAGACTTAAGTCAATTTGCTTCTAGTTGGCTCTAGGTGTCTTATCAACTTAACACTGACGTGGAACTAAAATGAACTATCTGGAGTGTCACTGTATTTGCGTGCAAAAGTTACATCCTTTAATGAAGGTTGTCAATATGCTAGTTGTTGTTCCAATGTTCAAACTAACTAATCTGTTCATTTCTTATCCAAATCTTTAAGCCTTGCTTAGTTAGCTTCATAGACTTACAGCGGTATAAGAAGAGCTGAAATTAATATTTTTTTCCCAGAGACATCCCTAATGCCAAATGCAAGATTCCAAGCTGCTGGAGCAATTGGTGATGCAGCAATAAGGGAGTGGGGAATCCTTACAGATGACAACAAAAGAAGCCTAATACTGTGGGTTTTTTTGGAGGGGGTTTTAAGCTTGCATTTAATGTGAAACCTTTGCATTCCAACGTTTAATATAATTCTCCTAACATTGTAGATATTGCTTGAACTATGTTATGGAGCATGCAAGTTCCCCTGATGGCTATGTGCAATCAAAAGTTTCTGCCGTGGCAGCTAGATTACTGAAAAGAGGCTGGTTAGTTTATACTTTTCTGCTTACTTTGCCAGTGTAATTGCGAACATGTCTTTTGCTTATGGCATTATGTCTCTTCATAGCATGTTCTAAGCTTCTATCTACATAAAGAGCTTTTTTTATTTGCTGTTAGTGTTTGATCCCCTTTAGTTTCTGAGAATCAGTAGTGTGTTGCATGAATATTCATCTCTGCATATTTTGTCATTCATTAGTTTGCCAGGTTGGGTGGGATTTTATGTGGGGTGTGATCTGTAGACTGATGCACACATGCCTTTCTGAAGACGACCTCATGCAATTAGGGGCTAATTACTCATCTGCTTAGCTTATCCCTGCACCACCTCGTGTAGGACAAAGATTGGTTATGGTATTTGGGTTGGTTGGTTGCACGCAATCATCCAGGATGATTAGATGCAAAAGAGGTGTTGATGCAGGAGGATCTTTCTCCAATCTCACATTCCCTAATCATGTGGTTATGGTGTTTATGGATAATTATTTCTTAGCAAAATGATGCTTTGCTTCTAAATGAATAATCTGCTTTTTAGTGTGCTTCAAGGCTATTGGTCGGTCCAGTATTTTGGCTTTTCGAAGATTTGGTACTCGACAAACATAGATAAACATAGATGTTTTGATACGGAACACATATTTGCAGGGTTGAGTTTCCGGACCAAGAAAAAGCTGCTGTCTTTTTTGAGGTACAAACTTCTCTAAAAGTTAGACAGCTATAGCCTGATCAATGTTGGCCTAAGCTTTTGTTGGGCATGGATCGTTCTTATCTGAATTTTAATCACTTAAATGTCCCGCTCAATTATTTTTGTGCAACACCTTGGCAAGTGTACTGTTTGATATCCTTTTCAGGCTGAGCAATCCATCCGAGGCATCCATGGGCCTAATCGGCAATTTGCTGGGATCAATTTCTTAGAAACCTTGGTATGCCAATGCTCATCCAGGCTCCTCGCCAAAAAAAAAAAGCTCATCTAGGCTGATATAATTGCTTCTCCAAATTTTCTGTCCTTTTCCAACTGATCCAGAATTAAATTTCATGTCTGAACCAGGTTTCGGAATTTTCCCCTTCAACTGCTTCTGCTATGGGTCTGCCTAAGGAGTTCCATGAACAATGCCAATGGTCACTTGAAGTGAAGTTTCTGAAGGTGTTTAGCTTAAAAATAATTTAAGTCTGGAAGTACTCTTATTTCACATGAGAATATTGTAGCTATGCCATGCCATTTGGAACTTCTATTTTATTGTTGTTCTGACATGCCATTTCCTGTTGCAAGGACTTCTATTGCTGGGCACAAGCAGCTGCATTCAATACCACAGACAAAATCTTGAATTCAAATGTAAGTGTACCTGAGGAGAAAGCATGTTCAGTGGCATTGCGTCTGATGTTTCAGATATTAAGCTGGAATTTCAAGCATACTGTGGAGCATGAGAATTTGGATGCTAAGATAAATTCTGGTTTGAGGAGTGATGCCATAAATCTGAAGAAATTTGAACGTTCATTGGTGAAGGTACAGTCTTTGAGTTACTTACATCTTTGCTCTGCTCACCTGATAAATGGTTACATTTTCTATTGTAGCCAGGGCCTATGTGGAGTGATATTCTAATATCAAGTGGGCATACTAGCTGGGTTTTGAACTTCTATACTACCCTGCGCCAGAAGAACTCATATGATACACTATGGGCTGATTCTCCTATTGCTGTCTCTTGCAGACAGCTCATAGTGCAATTATGCTCCTTGGCAGGCGCTGTGTTTCCTAATGGTATATGCTCATTCAAACAGTCATTGTTTGTTTACTCTCCCAGAATCTACAATTTGATATCGGATGCGCTAACCAGCACGTACGTGCACCGTGCATGTAGTTTTTGCGCTAGAAAGTTACTACCGTTTATGAATAAAGTTACTATTAAATACATGTAGAGTTACTATCTAGTTAGATACTTACATTGACTCTACATGTATTTGACAGTAACTTCACTTACAATTGGTAGTAACTTTTTGGCCCGCATTTTACACCTGCGTGCAGATTAGTGTTTCTATTTTGATATTCATGAAAAGCTGCTTGATGCTAAACCAGTAAAATATGTTAACAATTGTTTATATGATCTCTTTTAGCTGACCTTAGCACATTGCCCTGTATTCTCAGATAATGGAGATGCACAGATTAAACACCTTATACACATACTATCTGCTGTTATTCTTTGGATCGAACCTCCTGATGTCATTGCCGCATCAATTCGAAGTGGAGGAAGTGAAAGGTACTTCAGGAACCATGATTGCAACCTTTCTTGAATCTGAGGAAAAGTTGAGAAATGCTGACGGAAATTATGATTTACTCTTTTTGCAGTGAGTTTATAGATGGTTGCCATGCCCTGCTTTCAATGGCATCTTTGACTACTAGCTCACTTTTTGACAACCTCCTGAAGTCGATAAGGTCAGTTGATGCACCTCATTTTGTTCTTACTGTATTTTGTGTACTTGTTTTTTTTACAAGATATGGCACATCATAAGTTCAATGGTTGTTTTTTTATGTTAATATACGCATAATAACAAATTCAAAAGTCACTGCTGTGAGTACCTTAGAATTCTGTTCACACCATTTATTCTTGCAATACCTACTTAAATTTGACTTGCTATTTTCTTTTTTGCTGTAACATGGACATTCTTGCAGGCACTATGGCACAATTAACCTGCTTTCTGCTTTGACATCGGAAGCTGTCAAGTCTGTTCTGGATAACCAGAATGAAGAGGAAACCTGGGGCTCAGATGCTCTTGATATATTGTTAGAAACATGGAATGTTATTTTGGGGGTATTGTCATTGATCTGTGCTTCAAATTCAATATACACTTGTATTTGCCTTTTAATATAGCTTCTTTAATCCAGTGCTTATTCATAGTTCCATAGCCAGAAGTGTGATATAATTTTTGGCTGTTATTTTTCTTTTCTTTCTTACACTTAGATAGTAATTAGCCCATAATAACTGTTGGGCATTTTTTTCTCCACTCCTTGTTAGTTGTGAATATTATTCTAATGAAGTACCAGTGCTCATTATGTTCTCTTTTTCTTGGATTACACCAGAATTTTGACTGTGTACCGAACATCATTTGGCCTTGGTTAAAGAAAAAGTTATCTATGTTAAATTATAATGTAAATCTTTTTTGTTCAACTAGCACCTTAGACCAGGGGATTTGACCTCTGTGGTTAGTTATCATGCGTTCATGACTTAGCAATGTTGATGTTAGTGGATTAATTGTAATATACTTAACCATAACATATTCCTTTGGTATATGCATATTAGCATGCTGATTACATATGTATGCTTTATCGCAACTGTAGCATATCCTGTCTTTTCAAAAAATCTTAGTAGTATGTGCTTTACGATTTACTTCACTTTGTAGAGCATGTACTTGATTACATATGAGAGAAAACAAATCATCATCATCGACAACGTGGAAAAAATATCTGCTCCCAAAAGGGAAACAGAAGTTGTCTGATTATTGACTGGCAATTTCCTGTGCAGTATAAGTACGAAAGTGCTTCAGTTCAGTTTTGCTTGTTGCTAGACATATTTGGTAATTGAGTTTTAACTATCAAATGATTTGGATTGCACTTTGTCCATTTGGTGTAACAAACTTAGGCTACTTAGGTTGGTCAATAAAGCTCATTCTGCCATTTTATTTATTATATAACAATTAATCACTGCATAGTACTATTCATTTAAATTCCTGTTTATACATAGGAAGATGATGCCGATAAAAGTCCTATGTCAGTTGATGGAGCACATGCAACTTCAAGTTTGTTTAAGATCATTGTGGAGTCACATTTGAAGGGTACATTATGTTTTTTTTGGTTATTTCTACTTACCCTTGAAGATATTTGTACTTAATGACATCCGCATATAAAGTACTCTTATCTGCTGTTTTCATATGCTGCTGCTGCATACTGATTAGTGATTACCCTTCTTTTCCTTGACATAGCTGCTGCCGATTCTGCATCCGAGGATAGTGATGATGCCGAATACTTTCATGTTTCTGTTTCAAGTATGTTTAAATTCCTTTGAAGCATTTACTATTCTGATATAACCCCTGACTTTATGATTCCTTAATACTAATAAAATACTGCTTGTTCCAGAGCGGGATGAGCAGTTGGCCTTGTATGCTCTGATTGCACGTGAAGCTGCTGACACAACTATACCCTTTCTTGCACAATTATTTTCAGAACGATTTGCACGGCTAAGTCAGGTCTTCTCGTTAGCTTCTCCTTGTGATTTACCTTAGTTGATATTTAAAAATTATGTACACTTCCCTTCTACAATAGCCTTCCTTCCATGATATGTGTTACACTTTTGTTGGATTTTTACTACGTTTGTATCTAACGTTTAATAGGTTTTCTTAGCAGAGAAATGGTGAAAATGATCCTACTCAAACATTGGAAGAGCTGTATTGGCTGTTGTTGATTACCAATCATGTCCTAACTGATTCAGGCGAAGGAGAAACACTGCTTGTAACTATTCCTAATCTTCTCTCTTTTTCACTAGCATTTCTAAAGTCCTGTCATGAATATTGTCATTGCACTTTCCCTCAGCTTTTCATATTTTCTGCAATCTTCAATTCTGGTAGATGCTTAAATTCTTTAACATATTATGATGCACTACCTATCACCATTCATTGTATAAAGCATAAAATGATGCACTAGAAGCACTGTATTCTTTCATATTATGTCTTGTGCATATAACTTTTATCAGCTAAGATACATGTCATAATTCTCAAAGTTCTCACTATTAATTAATTTTGAACAGATTCCTGAAGCATTACAGGCTGGATTCCCCAATGTGGTTGAAGTAGCACAGCATCCTGTAGTTACACTCTCATGGTAAAAAATCTTGCCTAGTGGTCAAATCACTTGACAGAGCTGACTATTCTGTAGAATACACTCTACTGCTGATTTTATATCTAGCTGTTACTGTATGATTGTATTGACGTAAGAATTAAGAACCCAGTTTTGATTTCTGAAAAATGCTTGTTCTGTTATAGTGTAGAATATTTGACACTTCTAGGTCGTTCCAAAATTTTCTTTCCTATTTTCAGATGTTATCATTAGCTAAATGCTTTTCCCTGTGACGGAACGATGTACATCATCAAGTTAAATTCAATATCTGGTAATAAGTTAAAACATCAACATGACCCAAGTTGATTCAAGTCTTCTTTGGCATCCTGGAGACATATTTACCAAGACTTCTATAGTAAATATTTGGTGTAACACAACTTCATATCATAGCTGAAATTTTCAATTACTTCACTGATAATGTAAGTTTAGGTCTATCTGCTCAAGGTTTAAGGTACTGGTATGGCAATACAACATGATAAGTTGATTCTATTTGTTATGCAGGTCTATAATAAATTTTTCGAGACAGTGTCTAGATCCAGGAATTAGGGCAAGGTACTTCAGTCCCCGACTTATGGAGGTACTTTTTTGTACTGTTGTCTGTAAAAAAAAACTCGACCTGCGCCCGGGGGGGGGGGGGGTAAGACGCCCCCCGGGTATTAGCTTAAGAAGATCTTCTCACGCAGATCGAGAAAACCCCCGAACCCCTGCTCCACCCTTACACAGCGGCACCATCGCCCGCGTGAGAATGACCAACGACCTGGGGGGGCCTTTTTTGTACTGTTGTCTATCATCCACTCATCTTCATCTTCGTTACTTTGAAAATTCCATTTTTGTTCTGGACCAGAGTTCCACCAATATTTTACTATGCACGGTTCTTTGGATTTGTTGTTTCCATCCCCGAAGGTCTTAAGGGCTTTTTTCTTGTCGACTTTTATTGTCTCTTTAAGGGATATTTTCTTGTTTTAATTTATTATACTGCAAATACTAATGCATTCCCCCTTTTCCCCTTCAGCATTGTACTTTTTTCGAGAGCCGTTTTATACTTTTCTGGACTTGCCATAATTTCTTTTTCTTTTTAGATGATGGACTTGCCCTGATTTTCTTTGTGGCTGTTGGCAGGCGGTGATTTGGTTCGTGGCCAGATGGGTTGCGACCTATTTAGTACCACTTGATGTGGGTAGAGGACAATTAAGCAGAGAAGAAATTGACGGTGTGGGTAAACATGGATACCAACATTCTAGAAAACTACTTAACAGTTTTGCTTGGGAGAATAACCAAGGAGAGTTTGTTCTTGATTTTGTTGTTCTCATTTCAATGGTAGCACTTACTACTTATCAGGGCGAAAATGAGTTGCAGGTAACCTTCGCTTTTACAAATCAATCTGTAATTCCGCATAAATTTGTGCGTCCTCACATGTGCGCATGCTTGTGTACCCACGTTTTGCAGTGGCAGCAGTGCTACTTTTTACTAATGGCTAGTCTGTGCAAAAACTACTGCTTCCTCTAGTAAAAGTTATTGATATTTTTTTTTACTTTTGAGTCTCTGAGATGTAACTTTGTCCTTTAGTTTCTATCTCTATAAAATAATACAAAACTTTAATACTAGATAAGTACTTTGTATGACAAATCTGTTCATATTTTCTTGTGTCATCAATCCTAACCAAATATTTATAATATTATTATTGATCAAATATCAAAATGCTTAACCACACACTTCCCACAGTGACAAGAATTTGTTAGTGGAGAGAGTATTTTTTTCTTGACGCTACACATGCCAAAAGCTTCTTTCTGGTTGTCCCAACCTGAAGGTTATCCCTAATCTTTTGCTTTATTCCTGTTGTCAGACACTCACATGCCAAAAGCTACTTGCTACAGTTGTTCGACGGAAACACACATGTACTTATGTTGTTCAGTTGGTAAGCCCAAATCTGTGGCTGTAACCAATGCTATCTTACTAATTTTTGCATGTTATGTAGTATCAAACTATGCATTTTACATTGCACATGATAAAAATATTAGTAGCATTTCTATTATCTGAGGTGTAGTAATGGCTTGTTTCAGCTGAACACACACTGGTCGTCTGGTCCATGCTATAGGTTCTTATCCTGGTTCTCAGCATAGCATATTCCTATTCCTAATTGCTGGAAGTTGAAACATTGAAATATCAGTGACTAGGCATACACTAATGGTAAAAAGTTATGCTGGTAGTGATTTGGTATGCTGTGAATTTCTCATGCACTGCATTAGAAGTGGCATTTAGAGTAATTTTGTGGCTGCTCGTTCCTTATCCACTTGGTCATTTGTGTACTTTCCTGGCAATGTTAGGTGTCTTTTGAATGCATAAAACCTAACAGACTGCTTTCCACACTGAGCCAAATTGGTTCTCTTGTGGTGAGCTCGAAAAAAATCAGAAAGGTGGATACACTTGAAGCTACCTATGATCTCGTGAGTTTTGCTCGACACATCATAGCTCTAGCAGAAACAGGCAAAATTTATGAAGAAGAATTCTGTAATGAACCCTAGGACATCATTGATGATTTAACTAGTACTAGACTACTAGTAAATATTTATGCAATAAAACATGATGTAATTATCCTGTCATCATCATTGTTAAATTTTTCCTGTTTTCTCTTATATCATGTTTCATAATCTTTGTGGTACTCTATGTACCTTTTTAGGACTCATGGCGTGATCTTACAAGAGCTTTTGCAAGTGGACGTTCTTTATTTTCATTAAGTGGACGTTTGCAAGTAAGTGTTATAGCATGTATGCATCATGCTGTTTTACCCTCTACTTTCATATTGTGAAGACCTTATGCTTTTGTTGCCACTTCCTTCACAGAGATCTCTAGCAGAAACACTTACCTGTGCTGCTTCCTGCATCAAAGATCCTGAAGCATCTGCGCAGTAAGCCTATTATCAACTGTTGGCTGTTACTTAAGAAATAAATACGAGAGATCTAATAGTGCCTATATTGGTTTCAACAAAGGTATTTGAGGGACCTCATGGGGCCAGTTGCAGGATGCTTAGTAGAAAATGCTAGTAGGAGTGATCTCAAATCTGTGGCGCAGCAAGCAGATGTTGTCTACATGGTAAATCCTCATGCTCTTTGCTTTGAGTTCTTTGAGGGAAATATAATAGGAATTAACAACAGGTCTGTTGCCTATTGGAACGACTAAGAGGAGCTGCTAGAGCTACTCAACCTTGCACTCAAAAGGTTCTATTTGAGATGGGTCGTACTGTGATGAACTCACTCTTGACTCTTCTGGAGGTGTACAAAAATCAGGTAATATAACTCATCTATTTGTGATTTGTCAAGAATTGTATCACGCTTATAAAACTGAACCTTGAAGATCATAGTATCATACAATAATGTTTGTTCTTCTTTAGTCTGCAGTCATATACATGATACTTAAGTTCGTGGTTGACTTTGTTGATGGTCAAGCTGTATTCCTGGATGCTACGGAAACATCAGTTTTGGTGACCTTTTGCCTGCGACTGCTCCAGATATACTCCTCTCATAATATTGGAAAGGTAAGAACAAGAATCCTTATTTTTGTGTTTTTCTGTGTCAGAATATTTTTCTCCACAATCATGATGCTAAGGATTCTCTCTCCCAAACACAAATGGGTCCATGTTTAAGAGGTGATCTTTGTTCACACGCCCGTGCATACACGTTTGCCATGTCTGCATGGTGTGTGAGCGCGTTATTGTGTTAGGTTTATGTGCCGAGGGGCTTTTGCTTGTCAAAAGCAGTAGCTAGAGCTCCATTAGGGGGTGTTCGGGAGAGGGAGATTGCTTTGGGGATTTTTTTTGGTAAATCCTAAGGATTTAGATCCAATCCCAGGCCCTAAAGGGAACCATCTTATGTTGCAAGTTCAAAGCTCTAACAGGATTGCAAAGGAATTGAATTGATGACTATCATCACCAGTAGGTATCTTATGATTTCAGATGCACTGGGAATTAAACAGATTCTTACAGAAAAGATGGCAACCATGCTACTAAAACTGATAGTAGTGATCCAATTAGATGCTACTTATTTTCTTTCTTTTTGCTGGTTTTATCCCTACCTCATTTATAACATCTTTCCTATGGCAAAACAGTTAATTCCTATGCTAATTTTTTTTGGTCCTGATACTTCTGAGTTAATTTATGCTGGAATGCTAATCTAATTAGGACCCCCTGTTCATAGAAAGATCTAATTGGATACTCTCATCAAATGTGGTTTACTTAACGTAATGTCAGTTAAAAACTTAAAAGTGGCTGATGTAATATGGACAAAAGTAATTGTGCTTTTGTTTTTCGCTCTTGCAGTTTGTGTTTCAAATGTTGGGGAGTAATTTCGCAACAGTACAGTTTCCATCTTTTGTGAAGTTTGCAGAGAATGTTCGATGAGACCTGACCTTTTAGTGTGTACCTATTTTGCCTAGGTAATGCTCTCGCTTTCTTCAAGTCTGCGCAATGAGTCACAAGCAGAAAAATACAAGGATCTACGCGCTTTGCTTCGGCTTCTAACAAATATATGCTCAAAGGATTTGGTAACCTTCGCGCCCTTACACTGTCTGTCCAAAAGTGGTTCCCACATGACTAAGAGACACTGTCCAAAAAATGCAGGTTGG
Source organism: Dendrocalamus sinicus (assembly GCA_036346575.1). Classification (NCBI taxonomy): domain Eukaryota; kingdom Viridiplantae; phylum Streptophyta; class Magnoliopsida; order Poales; family Poaceae; genus Dendrocalamus; species Dendrocalamus sinicus. Next base: position 16,601,313 of record CM070670.1, read on the forward strand.
TTTCCTATCTGATAGCAGCATTGAAGGCTCCCCAGATATTGCAGAGGTATGCAGCTGATGCTTTTGCAATATCTTCTGCTTCAGTGTTTCTTAAGAAAATTGAAGTTCTGTACCTTATCTGTCATGTTGAGGGTAGATTGCTAGCGCTTGGGATCACCAACAACAAACTCCAGAGACATACATCTTCCACCTCTACCATCGGTAGCCAACTCTTCTGTACTAGTAGTAACCACAAAACCACGAGGATACAGACTAATCAACCAATAAGGCCTCAAGTCTTACATTAACACATACAGTTACACCAACTCACAGAAAGTTTGTTCAGATAGTTAATCATATGTGAATTAACCTAGGGTTTGGAGTTATAAGATTAGAGCTTTTCCAAGTTTTGAATATCATAAAGTGTTGCACAAACTGACCTTTCTTCCATCCTGTGTATTGAGCTGCAAGAAAAAAAAACTAGAAAAGCTTTCTGGTTAAAGGACATTTATCATCTATTTCCTTAACCATGTGCATTGTCATTTCTGCACATAAAAAATTAACTGTAATTACTAGTTAGTTTGAAACTCGATAACTGAAATGTTACTTCCACAGGTTATCTATGTTGGTCTTGATATTGTGACTCCTTTGATATCTTTGGACCTTCTGAAGTATCCTAAACTCAGTCGTGATGTAAGTTCTTTTCATTTCTTTTGGTTGTAATAGAATAGAATGGCAATCAAATGCTAAAAATTAGTCTGGTTTCCTTGCAGTATTTTGCACTTGTGTCGCACTTGTTGGAAGTGTACCCAGAGAAGGTTGCTCACTTACATAGGGATGCTTTTGCAAGGATTGTTGGAAGTCTTGAGTTTGGGTTGCGCAATCAGGCAGGAGCATTTTTCTCTAGCTGCATTTACTACTCTGTCGTATTGTCAGTTGATTGCTAGATATTATTTTTGTGCTAGCCAAGTTTGGGGTTTGCTGGGTGAAACTACCAAACTTGATTATACTTTTTCTTAAAGTTTCAAATAGCAGCAGCATGGATTGCAGTGATTATGGCATAATTTCAGTAAATTAAATTGTAGCTACGGAAGACTTGGTAGCATCTCATCTTGCTTGGTTATATAGTGTGCCTACAATATAGCTTCATCTGTCATTTGTTCTCTATGAATTATTATGCTCAAAGTTTTTATGTTTTGCTATATGTGATCACCTCAATGTGCAACCAGCCAATCACACTTGGACTGATATGAGGTGATCAGAGCAAGACATCAGTGTATTATGATCCATGACAAATATGATTCAACTATAGGTTGGCTTGACAAAACTTCTGTCTTATCAAATGAGATGTAATTGGCAGCTTTAATTTTTTAAATTTCAAAATTAACCATGAATAATCAAATGCAACTTGCCCCTTTGGCTTCTAATGTCTTCTACAAATCTTGTCTGATTTATCATATGCGTAACAGTTGCAGTTGTTGTCCTATATTCTTTATGTTGAAGTATAATTTATATTCTTTCAGCTGATATAGCTAGGTTTGTTTTGTCCATGTTGCAGGATATCGATGTTGTTGAGAGGTGCCTGACAGCAGTAGATGCTCTTGCTTCGTACCATTTCAAAGAAAGACTTGGAGGCAGAGGAGGACTTAGCTCGCAGCTTATGGAATCTGAAGGATCAAATGGCAAACTGCAGGAGAGCATATCAAGTCACTTCTTGAGGCTTCTCCTGCAATTACTTCTGTTTGAAGATTTCAGGTAAGTTTTCAGTAGAATTAGAATCTGAAGTGAAGTAAGCATATTTTTCATACTGTGTCAATCATTTCTTTAGTAGCTCCAGTTCTATGTATCTAAGACCTCATGGTACTGTTGCAGGATGGAACTAGCAGGTTCTGCTGCAGATGCTTTGCTTCCATTACTTTTCTGTGAACAGGAGCTATATCAGGTTCTCTCTCTCCTTCCTTTGAGCTGAAAATAAATACTACTCTGTCCACAAATGTTGGTTGTTTTTGACTTTTTACGATCTCCAATGCAAGACTTTTAACTATAATTTATTATCATAATGTACTAGAAAAAATAATAAAAGACATATATTATGAAAGTATTTTGCAACACATCTAATGATATTATTTTCATGTAATCAATCTATATACCTTCAACAACAACAACAAAGCCTTAATCAATCTATATCTTTAACATATATTAATGGTCAAAGTTTGACCGCACGGAATCCATGGCGACCCACATTTGTGGACAGAGGGAGTACATGATGTAGTGCATTTTTAATCTCAGCAACACAAACATCAGGTTATTTTGCAAGGTGCAGTGTTTTTAGTCTTACAGTAATAGAAGGCCCTCAGGAAAAGGATAAATAAAAATGAGTACTAGAAAAACCAAATGCTGAATACATAGCTATCACATCCTTTTCATTTTGCAATAGACTATTAGTTATTAGATCAAGTACAAAACTGAGGAGTAACTTTTTAAACTTGCTATATGGTCTCATCCTGTCTCTGCAGAGACTGGTCCAGGAGTTGGTTGAGAAACAGCAGAATCCGACAGTGAAATCAAGGCTGGCAATTGCATTCCATAATCTCACAAGTTCGAACAATCTCTCAAGCTTGCTTGACCGGTCAAACAGGCAGAAATTCAGGAAAAATCTCCGTGCTTTCTTGGGCGAGGTCTCGGGCTTCATGCAGATAAAGTAGCTGGGATGGCATGGAAGCAGTGATGGTCGGTCAGTCAATCAAGCCCCGGGAGGTTTTTCACCATTGTGGCAGGAGTGCATAATGCAGTGGAGATTTGGAGTCATGAGCAAGAATGCTGGCCTGAGAACGTCTTTCTCCAATAGAATTTGAAAGGACAGTGTCACCAGAAAGGATAGGAAAATGTTGAAGTGTTCCAGGATCGGCTCTGCATTTGGTGTTGAAGAATGGTGCGCCCACACATGAGATCGTCGTGTAAATGGTTTTGTTAAACATGTACAGAAAAGCTCGGAATTTTGTTGCAAGATCTACATTTGCTCAATTTAGCAGCTCCCCACAAGTAGGAAGGATATAAGCAGTGCTTTAGCATCAGCTGGTGTAAATTGTGCCCGTCATACCGTACTTAACCGATGAGCTTTCTCCATTGCTAAAAGATCGCAGCTCCCTGTCTTGCTGTAACCAGCCCTAGGATTCCGAAACTAGCCTTTAGCTAAGCACGCCAGTGAAATGACGATGAGCAAAATCATGGATAAAGATCTGTATCCTTTCGCACCAAGTTTGGCTTGTCTTTGTGAATGCGCCATAGGTTCTTGGATCTAGTTGTGCCAAAACTGGGCGGCTCCATGTGTCTCGTCCCAGTGGCTGTCCTTGGCATTTGCGGATTTTGGTGCCCGTGTGAGAATCTCGACTTTTGCAGTAGTAGTCACCGGGGCGCGCGCTGTTGCGTGTCGGTGGCTGTATGCCCAAATCAGGCCATGGCTAGAACTCGGATCAAACATTCTGTGCATGGAGTAGAGAGCCCCATCTCGTAATGTGAATGGAACTGTCATACAGGTGCTGTTCGGTTGGGTTAAAATAAATTAAAATAAATTGATTTATGATTAAAATTATGCTGTAGCTAATTAAAATTAGCTTTAGTTGATGGTGATAATTAAATTTAATAAAATTTAAAAATAGAAAAACAGGTTAGCTTATTATGAACAATGCAAACGAATACAAGAAAAAAATGAATTGATAAAAAAACTAAAAAACTAGAAAAAGATGAAATTTAGAAATAATAAAAAATAAATCAGAAACTCAAATTTGAATTGAATGGGACACAGTTTGATCAGACCCCGACTTCCGGTTTTCCCTTTGCATTGACGTCCATCTCATCTCATTGTTCAGGTTTGTTTAGGCCCGGTATGGGACATAGGGATTTCACACAATTCTGATAGGCACTGCACTATTTTCAGTAAAATTCATGTTTACATGTAATCTTTCTGAAATAAAAAAATTACAGGAAAATAAACAGAAGAACAAGGTGGAGAAAACTGTAGAGGAAAAAGCAATCCAAGAAAAAGATGACTCAAGTTGTTTTTGGCTATGGTTTATAATTTTAATGTATGCTTTATTAGATTAACAAATAGTGATTGATGGGGAAACTGAAAAGTTAAAAGGCGCTGGGAAAAAACAGGCCAAATCAGACTTAGCTGATACCAGAGTAGTGGCAGACTGGCAGTAGCAACGGAGCGTTGGTGCTTCGCAGCGAAGAAACTACTGGTCCAGTATTTTAATCCCTCGCATCGGACCGACGCCGGCAGAGATCTCCCCTAAATCCCCAGTGCTAATCTAGGATTTATTTTGTTCGTTTTGTTTGTCCCTCGCGTAGTCGCGTCGCACCGCACGGCCACCGCCACATGCCACATTCCTTCCTCTTAACAGCGGCAACCCGTCTCGTAAATCGTAATCTGCCTCGCCCCGCGTTAGTTTAATCGTTACGCCGTTTAATTAATCTCCTCCGCGTTCGCTCTTGGCTTAACCCCGCAAATCGAGGCCTTCCGCTCGCTCGCTCGGCCTCCCTGCCTCCCCGTCCCGCTCCGACCGACCGCTGCCCACCGGAGACGAGCGAGCGCCCAGGCGCCCCTGGAGTCCGCGCCCCGGATCTGCCTCGGTGCGCTGCTTCTCCCTTTCAGTTCCTTCCTTGCGTGTGCCGACGTGCTGGGGTTGGGTGGGGTGGGCGGTGGCGCAGCGCGGTGGCGGCGCCCCGGCGCCGATCTGGAGCCGCCGTCCGAGGCGCGCAGCGAGAGCCTGTGAGGTGGGAGCTGAGGCGCTGCTTGCTCCGCGAACGCGCTATTTGGGTTTGGTCCGTCTTTTTTCCCCCTTTCTTTCTTTTGGTTAGGATTTGGTTGGTTTCGCCACGAGGCCGCGCGTTCGATTTGGTTATTGGGAATGCTCGTGAATTTTCATTTAATCCGCTTCTGCCCTCTCGCAGTGGTAGGCTGGCTACCTGCTGTGCCCGTCGCTGTCGCGCATTCGAATTGCGTCAAATCCAAGTTTTTCTGCGCGTATGTTTGGCAGCCTAATCCAATTTCGTGAGGCTTCGTGGAATTGGAGGATGGGAGAGTGGAAGACCACCTCCCCAGATCGGAATCTTCGAGTAAAATAGCCCGGAAAAGGGTGCTTTATTTAAAGTGGCGCTGCTCTTTCCTCTTTGTGATCTGTCCCCCACTTCACTCTTTCCACTTCTGTTCCTTCATTTCTCTTCTTTTACCTTTGGCTTTGGGCACAGAAAGTCTGCATACTTCACGAGACGCGAAATTTTGATCCGGAAGCGTCGTCAAATTCCGTCTTGCTCCAGTCTGAGGTTTCGGTGGGAGCATGTAATCCCTCCCAACGATTTCCATTCTTGGGAGGCTTCCATCTTGGTTCCCCTTTCACTGCCTATCTCAGTTTGGTTGGGTTTCTTGAATTGCCTTAGCTTTCTGCTACGTGGTAATAACATCAGATTGGGCTGTATCTAATGGCTTAGTGTTTCTTTCTGCAGATCCGTGCTTCCAAGAACGCTAGAATTTTCGCGGTCCTTTATGAATCTTGAGGGCTGTGTATACTAGAGGGCAGTGGGATTTGGGAGCCGAGATGAGGGGGAGAAATGACGGGGGCCAGAGCAAAAGGCCCATCGTGCTGCTCTGCGTGATGGTCGTGTGCCTCTGCCTCCTCTTCCTGTATTTCTCGGGCTCCAACGGGCAGGGCGGCAGTGCCGCGTTCGAGTACGGGACTAAGTTCTCGCGGTCGCTTGGGTGGGGTAGTGATGGAGACGGCGATGATGGCTCGGAGGAGTCCATTTTTGGGACCGGTGATGCAGATGATCTTAAGGTCAAGAGATTCCTGGTGAGTTCCCAATGCGTGTTAAGTCTTTATTTGTTGACTGTCTATATATGTGATGTTAATTGTGAATGTCTGCTTTTTTTCTTGGTTGTGAAGGTTTGTGATGACCGGCATTCTGAGCTGATCCCCTGCTTGGATAGGAACTTGATATATCAGATGAGGATGAAGCTGGATTTAAACCTGATGGAGCACTATGAGAGGCATTGCCCACCTCCTGAAAGGCGCTTTAATTGCCTGATTCCCCCGCCGCATGGCTATAAGGTCACAAGATGATCCTCTTTCTCTTTTCTCAAAATTCTTTTATCTTATTTCTATCCTGCCTCTGAGACATATTTGTTTGGCTTGGGTTCATACACTGATCATTTCAACCAATACTTTTAAGATATTATGTATATAAAATGATATGCACATCATGGGTCAAGAAGTTGGTTTCCTTTGCATGTAGAGTTAAGATGTTTTAGCTGCAGGAAATGGTTTGATTTTCGTTTTCTCCTTTCGTGGAGCTGGTTTATTCATGTTACCAGTGCCCTGACATATCCAATCTGTACTTCTCTACAAATGGTTCTGTTTGATGGAATCCATACTAAGTCGTATCAAACTCAGGCTCACAAAACTTTGTTTTACAGGTTCCTATAAAATGGCCAAAAAGTCGAGATATAGTGTGGAAAGCAAATATTCCTCACACTCACCTTGCACATGAGAAGTCAGACCAGAACTGGATGATTGATGCAGGTGAAAAAATTAAGTTTCCTGGTGGTGGAACTCATTTTCATCATGGAGCTGACAAATATATAGCAAACATTGCAAATGTAAGTTTGTTGTTTTAACTCCTTTACAATAATGTCCTACTAGAAATACATGACACATATTTGAGCATTATACATTGTCAAACTTCATTATTGTGATTCATCTCTTCTACTATCTGACAGATGCTAAAATTCAAAGATAATAATATAAACAATGAGGGAATGCTTCGTGCAGTTCTTGATGTTGGTTGTGGAGTTGCAAGTTTTGGAGGATACCTTCTTTCGTCCAATGTCATAGCAATGTCTTTGGCACCGAACGATGTACATCAGAACCAGATTCAATTTGCTCTTGAAAGAGGGATCCCTGCGTATCTTGGTGTTTTGGGAACAAAAAGGCTTCCATACCCAAGTAGATCGTTTGAATTAGCCCATTGTTCTCGTTGTAGGATCGACTGGCTTCAAAGAGATGGGATTCTTCTGCTTGAACTAGACAGATTACTGAGGCCTGGAGGTTATTTTGCTTATTCATCTCCTGAAGCATATGCACAGGATGAGGAGGATCGTAAAATCTGGAAAGAAATGAGTGCCCTTGTGGAAAGGATGTGCTGGAAAATTGCAGAGAAAAGAAACCAGACAGTTATTTGGGTCAAGCCTCTGAACAATGATTGCTACAGGAGCCGAGCGCGTGGTACAAATCCACCTCTATGCAAAAGCGGCGATGATCCAGATTCGGTATGGGGAGTGCCAATGGAAGCTTGCATTACGTCGTATCCAGAACGTGAGTGCTTATCCTATTCCAACCATAGTTTTGACCTTTTGTTGCTTACTTACTGCTTGGATACTCGATATAGTCAGCTTGCTTTTCTAGCTTTTTTCCCTTCAAATTTGGGCACCAGGGCTTGTGAATTGTTCTCTGGTTTGTTGTTTGCTGCACGTTTGATGAATGTCGCACTTACTAAATATTGAAGAGGCAGGGAAATCAGCTATGGTATAGAACCAATTAGGACTGAGGCACTGAGCTATGGTTTGTTGTGAGGCAGATGGTATTTCTGGTAGTGGATAGTATCAACCTGCTCAGTGTCCACTTGGATAGGAATCAATGTGGTGCTCACTGCTCAGTGGTCCTATGCAATACATATTCAGCTGTACCCTTTTGCCTTGATGATCTTGGTTACATCAGGGGAATAAGTTGATGGTTTATAGTCATTTAATGCTAAAAAGATGCATCCTTCTGGTTTTTTTTTAAATCACATTTGTTATATTGCTAAGCAAAGGATCTAATTTTTTGCTTGTTCCCCCCTTTTCTCTCTCACCATGCTTCCCAGCTAATTTCGGAATACAAACATGGTAACCCAGTAGTTTTTGTGTTAATTCATGGTCTCTTGAAGTTTTTGCTGACATTAAGGGAGTAACATGATGGTTTATGGTCATTTAATGCTGAAATGATAGTATCATTCTGATTTTTTCCCTTCATAATTGACATGCTTGTTAGTAATAGTAAGACACGAAGAATCGAAGATAAAACTATTGTTTTGTTTCTTCCTTTTGCTCATTTCATTTTCCAGCTAATTTGGGATTTAAGCAAAATAACCAAGTGATTTTATGTTCTCAGAAATGCACAGAGATGGGGGAAGTGGACTGGCCCCTTGGCCTGCTCGATTAACAACTCCACCTCCCCGTCTTGCGGATTTGTATGTTACCGCTGACACATTCGAAAAAGATACGGTAGGTTGAACTTACATGTCTTTATACATATGTTATCACGGACATACCTTCAGAATTATTGTGCTTGAATAATGTTCTTATAACTGAGTAGGGATCTCTGATAAAATCTTTCTATGCAGGAAATGTGGCAACAAAGAGTGGATAAGTACTGGAATTTGTTGAGCACAAAGATAAAACCAGACACTATTAGAAACACCATGGACATGAAAGCAAATTTTGGGTCATTTGCTGCTGCTCTCAAGGAGAAGGATGTGTGGGTGATGAATGTTGTGCCCCATGATGGACCAAGCACTCTCAAGATAATCTACGACAGAGGGCTCATAGGCTCCACTCACGACTGGTATGTGTCAATTCGTATAAGAGATTTGCACTTGAGATATCAGCACTGTGCCTTCTTGTTAGGTTCAGACTGTTCAGTAGTTTGAGTTCCCTGCCACTTTGTCATTCTTTATGTTTTCATAATGATTAAACAGGGATTACAACCTTTAGAAAGGCTACTGAAGCAGTATGCTATATCTTAGGGCTATGGTCTTGTCAGACTAGTGTTTGCAAGCAGCTTCTGATCCTTCTATCTGCAAGGCACTAATAATGTTTTATGATGGAACACTACTGGACCTACTAAACCTATTTCTTCTTGATTGGCTGGACTGCACATGTGCCACAAGAACATTGTCAGGAACTATTCCTCACTGAAATTTACTCCTGGTATTATGACACCGTAGTAAGTTCCAGGAAAGTGAACCTCGCTAGATCAGTATACCTTAATCCATGTCAGAACTAATATGTTATTGCTATTAAAGGAATAGTACTAATATGTTTGGGTTGCTGCGAAGATGTTTTTGCCAATACTGCTAATATGTTGGGTCTACTGTTATGCCCATCTGATAATGGTGGTTAATGTCTGTCTTTTTTCTTTAGTATCTCAAAAATGTTGGACTACACCTTGTATGTTACAGTCGCACTCGTTGTTGTGTTATTGCGTATTTAGCAAGTTTAGTCATATGATCCTATTATTCTAAACCTCAAGCCTGAAGCCCTTCTGCAGGCTTTCAGGAAATATAGTCAGTTCCAAATTAATGTAGTATTGGAGAATATGTTGTTGAGTTACACATTCCATCTTTCTGGATTGAGTGAAGGGTTTGTGGTGGCAAATGTTACTATCAATGTTTGCAGTTTGGATTGTTGCTGGCAGGTGTGCTAGATAATTGTACTCAAATCCAATAATGTGTTTGCAGGTGTGAGGCCTTCTCGACCTATCCTCGAACATATGATCTTCTCCATGCGTGGACAGTCTTCTCCGACCTTGACAAAAGAGGTTGCAGTGCTGAAGATCTGCTCCTTGAAATGGACCGCATCCTTCGACCGACTGGATTTATCATCGTGAGAGACAAGGTCATTGTCATTGAATTCATCAAGAAGTACCTCAATGCACTTCGCTGGGAAGCAGTAGCTGTTGTAGATGCTGAGTCCAGTCTGGAATCGGAGGAGAACGAAATGATCTTCATAATCAGGAAGAAATTGTGGCTACCAGAAGGAGGCTCACAGGATTCCGCGTAATCTTGTCACCAGGGTTTCTTTTGCTCCATCAGAATCTGTAGCTCAGAAGCCAAGAAGCAGGGCTCGGCTGCTCCCTCCAGATACGATTCAACATCACCGCTCCAGAAATAGATTTCGGTTCTTGATTTCTAGCCCTACTACCCACGTGAAGATAGATTATTTATCAGCATATGGCAAATGTCTAGCAGGCTAAGCTAAAGCCTATTTGTTCTCTACAAATACTGCAATTGTCAATTGATGTTTCTTCTCTAGTCTGGTTAGGAAATAAAGATTTTTTTTGGTCTTGAGCTTCGTTTAGGTGTTTCACATCCATTTATTGAAGCGTGCTGTAGTAAACAAATTTGGTGTTTATTGTAAGAAACTTAGATTGTAAACAGATTTTGGTTACGAGCTTTAGCAAGGGGCCTCAAGGCTGCCAGATGTCTCATCCACTGCATATGGCATGTACTATCACTGTGCTACTGTGCCCATGTACAGATTTGTACCGGAAGAAGAGTTAAGCGGAAACCGAAATAAGGGCCTCTGTACCGGAAGAAGAGTTAAGCGGAAACCGAAATAAGGGCTTGTACTTTACCTTAAAAGCTGATCACTTTTGACTTTTGCTACAGTACTTAATTTTTAAATAGAGTATTTTCTCAAAATAAGGTTTACAAGTTAAACGATCTACACGTTAAAAGCCTAACATCTGTACCACCTAAAATCGTAAGTGAGTATCTATCTCTCCATAATCTGTACTGTAAATAGCCAAAATTTAAAAATTTCAGCTAAAAGTCATATACCGCAGTCGAAAAGAACAGGCTCTAAACTAAATACAGGTCACCCATATGGAGTGCAGAGCGAATATCGATTTGCATAACAAAGAATTATTAGTACAAAGGCACAGGAAGAGAAGCAAAAGGCAAAATACTAAACGGAAAAGGGATGCGTTTCGCGCAGTAAGAAATGGAGTCATTATCACTTAGCCTGAACGCATCAAGTCGTAAACCGAATGCATGCAGAATTACCGAAAACCTTTAAAGCAAAAAAAATTGATTCTGCGTAATTGTAATACCTGGGCTAGATTTGGCCCAGCCCGGTCCATCTTGACGCCCATTTAAGAGAGGATTGGAGGGAGGAGGAGCCAAAAATTGATTGGCTCTCCCCACCCCCGTGCTCTCCCGATTGCCACTGCCCCCCTTGCGCTTGCTGCCATTGGCGCCGCTGTGCCCCACCGTCGCCGCCCCTGTCCAATGTTGCCGGTGTGCCACTGCCGCCAGGCCGTTGGCGCTAACGCTGTCGCCCCTCCGGTCACGCCTCGCCGTTGCCCAGTTGTCGCCGCCGCCGCTTTCCCACGTGCCTACTACCGTCGCTCCTCCGACTGCACCCCGCTATCCCCTTGCTGCCGACGACGCCCTGCACGCGCTGTGCGTCACTGCCGCCGTTGGTAGCCACCGGCATCGCCGTCCCCTGCGCTTTGCCCTCAGCCGCCTCCCCGCTGCACGCGGCACCCTGCCGGGTCGGCCTCAACTCCTAGGGCCGAGTTGTGCTGGGGCCGATTGCTGCTACGCCGCGCAGGGAGAAGAAGAGGGGAGAACCGACCAGTTGAGGGAAGAGGGAAGAGAGCCAGCTGATGGGGGGAGGGAAGGGAGATGAAAGCCCGGTGTGGGAGGAGAAGAAAGGAAAGAGCAGGGCACAGCGGAGTGAGGAAAGGAAAGAGCAGGGCACAGCTGAGCGAGGAAAAGGAGGGAGAGAAAAAAAAGGAAGGAGAGGAGACGGCCAGGAGTGGGAGAGACGCGGGAGACGTTGGCCGACGGAAAAAAAGAAACAGAAGAAAAGAAAAAAAGGAGAGCGTCGGCACTGGAAAGAAAAAAAGAGAGAAGAAAAGAGGAAAGGAAGAAAAAGAAGACAGGAAAAAAAGGTAAGTTTGATCCGGCCAAGGGACGACAAGTAGTTCCCCAATCCAGTTGTTCAGGGCCAGGGTAACGTCTCAAAAATCCTTCTCCATGCTTATTTACTGAGTCATGCATAGGTTAGTATGCCGATGGTTAGAATTGATGCACTGGCCATTTAGACAGTGTTTATTAATATGAATGCCTGAACAATGAAATCGGTATTGCCACTGTTGATCTGGTCGATCTGTGGCAGGAAAGGGAGGAGGAGAGAATAAATTGAGGTTAAGTAGTATAATTGATTGAAGAGAGATTAAGTGTGTAGGTTTTGATCCACGAGTATAAATGATGAAGTCGCTAATTTTACAAATTGGTTAAGCATCAGGACAATGAGAAATTGCCCGGCGGGACAGGGTTTGATTATGTCGGGTTGGACGTTAGAGTCATGTCATTTGCTCGTATATGAATGTATTGCATTAGCAATGAATCGAAATAGTTAATGCTTGTTCAGGTGGCGGTTTGAGTCTAGTGCCGTCCACGCACCGTCCGTCAAGTTAATAGGCAAGTGCATGGTAGAACAGTAAACTGGGGTGAATGTTTGTTACTCGCATTTCTATGCCATGATTTACAGTATTTATGAGATGATGCATGTGATTAGAGAACCTTGATGAGTACCGTTTATGATTAGACATCCACATTTGAAGCATATTGCATTATGCAAAATGCATAAGAGCCAGGTCGGTGAGAAAGTCTTATGACTAGTCCGAAGTGCTCTTGAATAAGACCTATAGAGATAGGCACCTCCACGGGATGGAGGGAGAGGGTAACATTGATGGGTGTACCCTCCGCTATACCGGTATAAGCTATAGTTACATATGCATTATAGTTGCATTGCATGGTACTGCATTGTACGAAAGTGACAGAGAAAGTGATACAATTACAGACTTGATTTACTATTTATAGTTATGATTTGATTTACAGTTTACAGTTACAGATGTGATTTACAGTTACAGATTTGATTTACAGTTCATAGTCGTAGAATTGATTTACAATTTACAGACATAGAATGGATTTACAGTTTATCGTTACGAACTTAATTTACAGTTCACAGTTATAGAGTTGATTGACAGCTTACAGTTCGCAAAATCGATTGAATTGCTAAAGTGATGTTACTGTTTTATCGTATGCTTGCTGAGTCTCCGGACTCACCCTTGCTTTGTTGTTATTTTTAGATGATTGATGACGACATGTATGGAATGGGATAGTCCTTTTGGCACTGCACCTATGAAATAACAGTTTAGCTTTACACTAAGTTTTTATGTTTAATCTAGTGCTAAATATTTTGTGGCTCGCTATTTGGTTTAGTTTGCTTGCGAGCCGTGGTGGTGGGCCTCCACGATTGTGGAGACCAGAGTTTGTTTATGTTTTGGTTTGTGCAATATGAAGTTAGTTGGCTTTGCGATTATCCTATATTTATTTACTTATTGTTTTCTCTATGTGGGTAATCATAAAGGAAAAAAATAGTGGAGATGCTGCAAAAAAGTTAGATTAGCAACACATTTAAAATGGTAAATATGTTATGATAGCACCTTAAGCCCTGTAGAGGGCCGAGGTGTTACAGTAACAAAGAAGGCAATACGTCGTCGTCAGGGGCGGACGTAGGTATTTGACAGTGGGTGCGGCCGCACCCACATGAAAATCGGAAATCAGTGCTAACATCTAAACTTTCACCTCTTTTGCACCCTCTAAGTCCAAAGTCATGCACCCAGGCTGTGGGTGCTGATTGCTCAATTAAGTTATATTATTGCTTAAACATTGTACATATGTATACATATACATAGCATGAAGAAAGTGCCGCACCCCTTAATTTTTCTCTAGCTCCGCCCCTGGACTCGTCGTTAAGAACAAATGAAAGGTAAAACACTAAAAGGAACTCGAAATGCGTAAACGAATTTGAGGAGACGCGCAAGTGAATTTTTCGCCACTGAAATAATGTCGTTGTGTCTTTTTTTTTTGCGCCCACCGAAATTAGCTCCATGTTTAATGCCACTGGACAGGCCAGAAGGCTGAAATCAGTGGACCAAATGTATTACCTCGTAGGCTCGTACCCCTGAGCGACAGCAAAAGTTAAGTTGCATAATAAAGGAAACCTTATACTGCTGTTAGTACAGAAAAGAACAAGAAAAGAATAGATCGAAGGTAAAATACTAAGTGGGGGAGGCTCAGGTGCAGGGCCGTGCACTTAGCGTCGTGCAAGGATACCCTAGTAGCTGACACGTGTCTCATAAAATTCAAAAAAATACTTTAAAATCCGAAAATTGTAAAAAGTATTTTTTAAGTACTTAATTTTTTTATTTTCACTTTTATTAAAAAGTATTTTTTAAGTACTTAAAAATACTTTTTACTAAGAGTATTTTTTACAAAAACTACTTTTTACAATTTTTCGGATTTTTAAAGTATTTTTTTTTTCAATTTTTCGGATTTTTTTTGAAATTTACAGGACACGTGTCAGCTGCTGGGGCAATTTTTCGGATTTACACTGCACCTGAGCCGTTCCCGAAAAGGGGAGGCTTTCCTGTAGTAAGAAAAGCAATCATTATTACTTAGTCCTACTCCATCAAGCTACAAACTAAATGCATGTAGAGGCACTGAAACCTGAGCGAACAAGTCTGTGCGGACACTCGGAAATGTAACTCAGCAGTACCACCTAGTTGTAACTCATCAAGTTCTAGATTGAATGCATGCAGAGGTGCTGTAAGCCTTTAGAGGCAAAAAATTCTGACTTTGCATAACAAAGGAAGCTATGGGGGTGTTTGGGACTGCTCCACAAACTCTGCTCCACGAATTCTACTGTGGAGCAGCTCCACAAAAAACTTAGAGTTTGTGGAGCACCCTTTTAGGTGCTCTCACAATTCCACCTTTTTTCCTCGAGCAGAGTGCGTGGAGCTGAACCTGTTTAGCTAAAAAATATAGAGCGGAGCTGAAAAACATGGAGTGGAGCAGTCCCAAACACCCCCTATATACCTTCATTAGTATAACGGCTTTGACAATCTTCGGTGAGCAGGCACCAACGGCAGTCTCGGACGGCAGAACAAGCAGCCGTCAAAGCAGTATGCTGAGGCAGTGAGGCTGCACCCAAGCCGGCAAATCAGCAAGTAACGGAAAGGATAGCACAGGGAAGTAACGGAAAGGATAGCACAGGGCATCGCTGGCGATAAATCGGTGGGGGTGAAAAACATACGCCCAAAAGAAGAACCGAAACAGCAGCAAAATGAAGGTAATCTATGTGGAGCACCACCGATGAGAAAGCGAAATGAACAAGGGGTGCGGCCTTGAGCATGCAAAGACCGGAAAACACGTACCGGGTAAGGAAGGCTGGAGGAAAGCAGCGCCGATCCACAGAAACAACAGCAGGGTCGTTGAGGCGAGACCGAAGAAAGAATCGTCGATCCGTCGGGTTCCGGCGATTCAGAGACATAACAAGGTCGTCGGCGAGTAGAGACCCACGAGAGAACCGACGTTCCGGTGGGTTCCGACGAACGGGACCGACCGGCTTCAGCAAGGATGGACTGAAGGAACTCCCGTCGGTCCGGTGGTCTCCGGGGAGCAGCGCTCCAGGTAAGCAGGGGTCAAGGAAAGCAACGCCGATTGACAGACACAAAAGCAGCACCGGTGAGGAGAGACCGAACCAAGATCCGTCGGCCTGTTGAATTCCGGCGAAGAGCACCCACCGACGTCGGTGAGGAGAGTCCGAGGAAAGTCCTGCCGGTTCGCCGACCTCCGGCGGACAGCACTAACAGGAAAGTCGCGGTGGAGCAGCAGGTACGGAATGCGACGGTGGGAGCAGCCGAGACAAGAGGGAGGAGGAAGGCAACGCAGGGAGAAGGAAGGCAACGCAAGCATGGAAGCACATGAGATAGGGGGTCTGCACAAGGCACCGTGACTTGCAGTGTGTAGGATCGAATACCTCGTGGGGTGCAGATTGTCTCCGTTTTTTGGAATTTGTTAGTGCTGGGTATAGATTTTGACTGCTCGGTACTTAACTGCTTGATGGATCGTTCAGCGTTTGACCTCTCGCTCGGTCGCTCAGTTTTGATATTCAATCGGTTTGTACGTACTCGAAATCTTTAACACCAGGAGCAGAACCTCTCTATCACTTATGTCTTCGAGAAACCAGCACATTCGAGTACTCGTATTTCCTTTGTTTTCCTGGCAGCGATTCGGCACCTTTGCTCATTGTCGTAAGCTTCAATCCAACTACAATCATCAGCACTTTTCAAGCAAATCAAAAAATCAGATTAATTCAAGATGATGTTTATTGCTAGATTTTCGTAGATTTACAAAGTACCTTCACAAGCACTCCTATAAACCTTGCCAAAACTAAAGCATCTTCAATCTACTCCACAAAAACCTTACATTAACCCCTAGCCTCTCCCTACTTTTATAGGCTAATGCTTCAAACTGTGTCCTCATCAAACACGGACACCAAACTAAATTAGTTCCGAAAATCAAGGGGTCCGAAACCTTCCAAACATAGATTTTCATAGTTTCTAAACTTCCCAATTATGGACTCCATTCATAACTCTTTTAACTCAGCACATGTCAAAACCTCTGGGACCACATCTCCCGTAGCTTCTCCACGCATCATCCTCACGTGTCGAAACCTCTAGGACCGCACCTCCCGTAGCTTTTCCACGCATTATCCACTTTTGATCTCCACATGCTCTAGTGTGAGCCCAACCACCTTGTGACATTCTCGATCGCTTGGACATTAGATTTTCCCCTCCTAGTTCCGGTCCTTCTCGTTACCAACCATGACCATCTCCATGCTCAACCTGCATATGCAAAGACCAAAGAACCTTTTCTCCGGTATAAGTATTTTCTAATTTAACCGACACTAATCCACACACACAAACCACACCCTTAACCATCAATAACCATGAACCAGATCATCCATGATCTCAATTTCCACGTTCTCCAAAAATCATCCTCAGACCATTTAGTAAAATCGGTCAGACCGCCATGCCTAGGCCAGTCAGACTGCTGGCCCAACACACACGAGTACTCGAGATACTCGAAGATCACAAGAATTTAAGCACTCGAAGCGTATGAGTACTAACCGTGAAGCCTACGGCAACCGATCGCAAAGCCTACGACTACAGATTGTGAGGTCTACAATAACCGATCGCAAACCCTACGACTATCGATCACAAAGTCTACGAAAATAGATCACGAAGCCTAGATTACTGATCACAAAGTCTACAGCTACTGATCACCGACCAAGTACTATAGCTAACGACCATCGACTACCGAGTACCGACCAAGTACTATAGCTATCGACTACCGACCGGGTACTGTAGTTATTGATAGGTTACTATAGCAAAGACCACTGACCAGGTACTGAAACTATGACCAACGATTGGTTCACTGTAGCTCCCGACCGGTTAACTGTAGCTTCGACCGTCCATGGTCATTCTACCTTGGTCGTTCTGCCATGGTTGACAAACCATGGTCGTTCTGCCGTGGTCGACCTGCCGTGATCGTTCTGCCGTGGTCGACCTGCCGTGATCGTTTGCCATGGTCGACATGCCGTGGTTGACCTACTGTGGTTAACTTGCCGTAGTCGTTCGACCATTGTTGACCTGTCGTGGTCAATCTGTCGTGCACGTAAACTGTCAAACTTACAACTGTGGTCAAAGTCTACCGATAAGATCGCCCAACACAAGGCCAATCAGACCGTCCAACACAAGACCGTTCGAACCATCTAACACAAGGCCGATCTAACTACCAACTAATTAGGGGTGAAAATGGATTGGATAGTTTCCGATCGATCCGGATGAAAATGAATACGGATTGTGTCGGATCAGATTTTCTTCGGATAATTCTCGGATCGGAAACAAATACAGATTTTTTTCAGAAACGAATACGAATACAGTAGGCCTGATATCCGGCAAATACGAATATGAATACGGATTATCTGAATAATATGGATTTGGATATCCGAGATTTCAGCCCAACATTGCCCAGCCCAAACCAGCCTCTCTCATCTTCCCTACAACCAGCCCACTAGCAAATATTTATGTTGATTAAAAATAAATTTAGTATTGTCGGTAGATTAAAATTTGTACCGATTAAATTGATGTACTACCGTTTAAATCATTCTGATGCAAATTTAAAATTCTTAAATAATTTATTAGTCACATGTAAATGGTAGAAATCCATTAAGAATTATTTAGGACTTTAGAAAAAAATTAACTGCTATTTGAAAATTTAAAATATGTACAATGGTATGACTATTGTTGATAAAAATACTTATGCTTATTTAGATTTCATTAATGTTTTGACAAGATAAATTATTTATGTGTTTTCATTGATTTTGAATGTATAGTTTAAGGGGTTTTTATATTTCAATAAATATTCGTAACTGTATTTGTTTCGATTCGTATTCGCTTCGTATTTGTATTCGATATTATTCGTATCCGAGGTATCCGCATTCGTATATGCATCGGAGAAAAAAAAATATGAAAACAAATATGGTAAAGTTATTATCTATCTGTAATTGATCCGTTTACATCCCTACAACTAATGATCGTGGTCCACGCCTCCGGCTACCCTCCATGGTCGAAGCCTGCTGGTCAAACCGCTCAATACAATGCTGTCAGACCGCTTATCCTGAATATTCCTACAAGTCCAGTTTTACAAAACCTTGATAAATACAAATTTCAATGCAACCCAAATGTTAATTATTCATCATTACTAAATTCCTAACCTATCCACATGGTCTAATAGTCCCCCTTGATGAATACATTGACAATATCTCAAAATCTCTCGAATGAGTTGGTTTTGAAAGAAAAGCAAAATTTACCAAATGAAAGTTTCAAAGCTGCAGAGAAAAGAATTTGACAAACCACAGCAGCAAACTCTTAGTAAAAACTCATAAAACTTTCCCTCAACACAAAAGTGGAATTTGAACAAAATTTCTCTAATTTTTCAAAATCAATCTCTCCAATTTCTCCCATTCTTCTCCCCTTTGGTAATGTAATCATTAAGAACATCAGAGAAAGAATAATTCAAACGAACCATGAGAGTAAAAATTGAGAATCTTTGTAGATTATCCAAGTTACTTTGCATTAAATTAACAAATTAACCAAGCCATCTTTTTTAGTAGAGTTACCTAGATCGTATAAAGTCATATATCATATAGCACTATCAAAATAAGTCTTTAGTATGAATAAGCAATTCAGATTAATGACAGGCATCCCTACAATGACTAAACTGATTTATAAAGATCACAATGAGATATCACATTGAAAAGTGAAAGTCTAAAAGTAAAGCAAACTTTAAGTTTAGACAAGCTAGCAGACCCATATAACAATCTATTACTCCACACTTAATTCTTAAGCATGTGGTATACTTGTAGCATACTTCTTTTTATGATGGCATGCTTGTAGCTTATCATACTTCTTTTAGATGGTGGCATGCTTGAAGCATACTTCTTTTTATTTGTGCACTTTTTGAGCTTTTTTCTTTTTGTTTAACCATGGCATGCTTGAAGCATACACATTTTCAATTTTCTCGTTCTTTTTTTATAACATGCCAAATTGAGTAAACATAAAAAATGGCAATAAGAAACATATGAGCCTCATAACCAAGATTTAATGAACATCGAAAAGTAATAATTATAATCAATCTAGTTAAAGTATTCCATCATGTCATACTTTAGTTCAAGTATAGCAAATTAATTACAACCAGTCATAATCAAAGCTACATAGCATATTAGTAAATATGATATAGAGAGCTCTACTACTCATTTGATTTTAATGGTTTGGACTTGATAAATTATTTAACAAGTATAATAAATAAAGCTTCTGAATTTTTTTAAACAACAAGCTCCCCCTCAGAATATTCTTATAGGATGCAACACACCCAAAACACTTCACAAAAGAGCCAAACAAGAAAAATTAAACAGATTTGAGATAATATTAGCAATCTAAAAATGAACTCAACAAGATATAGAACAATATCAGGAGGTGACATCTCTTAGAGGCTATCAAAGGGAGTGAAGAACTATCAAGTATTCCAACCAAGCAATGACGTAAAAGACTAGAACCCAAACAAGCATATGTCCTCCATTCCATGTTAGCTGTTCTTACATCACAGAAATCATCAGTTTCACAGTACTGGGGTTAGCGAAATAAGATTTGGGAATCTACTACTGAGATACACGATGAACAAGGCAACAGCAGACAAAGATAAAGATTTAAGTGAAACATTAGCCACTGTCAAATTCATATCAGACCACCGTTGAAAAGCTGGTCTGACTGCCAGGTGGTCTGACCACCTCAGAAAGGCCGATCTGACCGTCGGGGTGTTAGACTGCACCACCATGGCGGTTTGACCACCCGAGGTTGGTCTAACCATGTGAAGAACACAGGTCTAGCCAGTCCTATCGCAGAAAGTCCAACACCTACAGAATGTTGATTAGAGAGACCAAAGCAACGATAAAGAGCTTGAACAAACTCCACTCCATAACAAGAAAGCTTCCTTAACCTGTCTATCTTATCTTTCTTTGCTTTTCGAAAGCAAAATTGAAACAAATGACCATATCTATCACAATGGGTGTATTGATACTTGACTTGATGAAAAGTCATATCTGTTGACTTCATAACACCCACTTTGATTGAGGTATCCTTTGCAATACCAGTAGATTTAAAGATAATTTGTTTTGGTTTAGATTTTATTTCAAAATTTTCAGGTTCAAGAAGCTTAACAATCTTAGGAGGATTATTCTTGTCATGGTCAATAAATTTAAATCCTTGACCATAATTTTTCACATTTATTTTGACTTGTTTAGGATCATATTCATATTTTTCTTGCCAAAAGAAAACCTATCTAAAGTGTCCTTAAGGTACTCATTTTCTTTAGCTAAAACATGATAGGTTGTGCTTTTAATAGATTCATTCACAAGATTCTTATAAGCACTAGACCGAACCAATCTTTCTTTTTCAGCAAAATCATTCAATTGCCTAGTTAGAGCAACAATTTCAATATTTAACTTAGAACAATTTGAACAAGACATATTTTCATGATAAAACATTTGTTGAATTGATTACTGAGATAAATTAAGTCTAGCTCCTAACAATTCATAATTAGAGTAAGCTTTAGATCAAGCATTTGAAATACTTGAATCTAAATATGTAGAAAAACTAGACTTGAGTTTTTTAATTTCACCATTTGCAAGTTTTAATTTTTTTATCACAAGAGTCATGTGACAATTTTAATACATCAAATTTATCAGTTATAACACTAAGTTGAATCAAGTTTGATACATTAATAGATCTAGAAATCTCCAACTCAGAACGTAAAATTTGATAAGACTCACATGATTCATCATTAGGAATAGAAGCTCTAAGTCCATTAATATCAGAATTCAACCTTTCAACAACAAAATTGTTTTCTTTCAACAAGCTCTAAGTTCTCCTATGACTACCGATCGCAAGGTCAATGACAACTGATCGCAGAGCCTACGACTACCGATCACAAAGTCTATGACAACAGATCACGAAGCTAACTACTACCGATCACAAAGTCTACAACTACCGATCACCGACTAGATACTGTAGCTAATGACCATCAACTACCGACTAGGTACTTTAGTATCGACTACTGATCATCGAGTACAGACTAAATATTATAGCTATCGACTAACAACCGGTTACTATAGCTATCGACCAGTTACTGTAGCAAAGACCACCGACTAGGTACTGAAGCTACGACCAACGACCGGTTCACTATAGCTCTGACTGGTTCATTATAGCTCTAACCGTCCATAGTAGTTATGCCGTGGTTGTTCAGCTACAGTCGTTCTACTGTGGTCATTCTACCGTGATCGACATGCTGTGGTCGTTCTGCCGTGGTCGACCTGCTGTGGTCGTTCTGTCGTGGTCGACCTGCTGTGGTCGATCTGCCATGCTTGTAAACTCTCATAGTTCTGACCGTGGTCAAAGTCTGCTGATCGGACTGCCCAACATAAGGCCATTATGATCACCCAACACAAGGCCATTCGGACCGCCCAACACAAGACCGTTTAGATTGCCCAACACAAGGCCGTTCGGATCGCCCAACATAAGGCCGTTCGGACCACCCAACACAAGGCCGTTCGGATCGCCTAACTTAAGGCCGTTCGGACCGCCCAACATAAGACTGTTCGGATCGCCCAACACAAGGCCGATCAGACTACTAACTACTGATCATGGTCCATGCCTCCGGCTACAATCCGTGGTCAAAACCTATCGGTTAGATCGCCCAATATAAGGCTGTCAGACGCTTATCTTGGATATTCCTATAATTCCAGTTTTACAAAAGAGCATCGACTCAAACTTTCACAAACGCAAATTTCAATGCAACCCAAATATCAATTATTCATCATGACTAAATTCATGACCTATCCACATGGTCTAACACAGAGGTCTAGTGGGGCGACAAGCACAGGAGGGAAACATGGCACCTGGATGCATCCGATATCATCGTCGCATAGGTCTTGAGGCCATCCGTGCATAAGGCTAGAGAAAACACACGACGTGAGAGGGAGGTGGTGGTAGAATTATTTGCTACAGTAGCCCTGTAGTGTTTCTTGGCAGGTATAGCACTCGATGCCCTTTTTTTGCGCTATTGGCCCCTTCCCAACCGCGGATAAACACGCCAGTGACACGTGCTATTTCCGCAGCCGAGGGGTGTGGATCTGCAGTTGGTGTGCATGGAAATTTGCTTGGCCTCGACACGCATGCGCAAGCTGGCAGTGCTGCCCGTGAGCCACGGTCAACGTCCGTGGAAAGGGAGCGACGAGAGCTGCTGCCCCCAAGTGCGGAAAAGTAGTGGCCTGGGTGGCTCGCCTACTGTCCCCCATCATAGAAAAGTGTAGCCCCCTTCCCCACCCGTCCATGTGAAGCCACACAGCTTCCTCCTTGCATTTCGAACCTTTTGGTCCCCCTGCTTGCTGGTATTTGCCTTCATGCGTCACCTCCTCCTCTTTGCGTGTCCTTGGCCCCATTTGTGCACTGCGCTTTGCTGGGCAATAAAATGGGAGGTGCATAGATGAGGCTAGCATTGCGAAGCATTTCCTTGGTCTAGCCTGAGGAACTCCAGCAAACCAAGAGAGGAAGAGGGATTTATGCTGCTTCATTTTGAGTTTGAAGGTGGTTTAGTTACGAAAGTTGTAGATCGGCCTACAAGCATCAAGAATAGGTAATATTCTTGCAACTTGCAGTACAGTTGTCGCAATGCAACTAGCATGTAATTAGCTGCTGGTAGGTTGTTAGTGTGGAATAGTAGCAGTAAAAGAATAGTCGAGTAGTAGCAGCCTAATTGATGATGTTGTTTAAGATCATGTTATTCGGATTGTTCCAAGATTATTTGTGATATGGTATTGCATTTGAATGAGGGGCACATGACCTTGGTTAGGTAGTTAAGAAGGTTGTTCCTCCCTTTGGTTTTAGAAGTAGTAGAAACTAATTGGTGCTAGAGTATGGATAGTTTCAAAACATGTAGTTTGTGAAAAGTAGTATTGCAACGTCATAAGCGAGAGTACATAAAATCACTGGCATTCACCTGGCAAAGTTAATTAAATTTTGACGGTATATGTTGTTAATAATGGTAGTGTAATATAGTTCTGTATAACAATGCAAACACACATAAATTTAAAGTAATAAGAGTACATAAAATGGTATTGAAATATAATTGTATATAACAAACAGAATTTAATTTAAAGTAAGTTATGTAACATAATAAGCTAGAGTATATAAAATGGTAGTGAAATATAATCATATATAATAAATAGAATTTACTTTAAAGTAGGGTATTCAACATAAAATGGTAGTTTAATATAATTATTGTATGCGACGTAATAAGCGAGAGTACATAAATTGGTAGTTAAATATAATTGTATGTAACAAATAGAATTGAATTTCAAGTAAGGTATGCAACATAATAAGCGAGAGTAAATGAAATGGTAGCGCAATAGAAATGTATATAAAAAATCAAAATTAGTTTAAAATAAGGCATGCAAGATAATAAGTCAGACTGCATAAAATGGTAGTTAATATAAATGTATATAACAAATAGAATTTAATTTCAAGTAAGGTATGCAACATAATAAGTGAGAGTACATAAAATGGTAGTGTAATATAATTGTATATAAAAATAGAAATTATTTAAAAATAAGGTATGCAACATAATAAGCGAGAGTAGATAAAATTGTAGTTAAATATAATTGTATGTAACAAATAAAATTTAATTTCAAGTAAAGTATGCAACATAATAAGCGAGAGAACATAAAATGATAGTTAAATATAACTATTTACAACAAATATAATTTAATTTCAAGTAAGGTATGAAACATAATAAGCGAGAGTACATGAAATGGTAGTGTAATATAATTGTATATAAACAATAGAAATTAATTTATAATAAGGTACTCAACATAATAATTGAGAGTACATAAAATGGCAGTTAAATATAATTATACATAACAAATATAGTTTAGTTTCAAGTAAGGTATGGAACAGAATAAGCGAGTGTACATAAAATGGTAATGTAATATAATTGTATATAGCAAGTAGAAATTAATTTAAAGTAAGGTATGCAACAGAATAAGCGAGAGTACATGAAATATCAAATAGGTTTGGCATTTAATCCTTATTGCATGTGTAAGCAAAGCAAGCTAAGAGTTGCATCATGTGCAAATAGCAGTTGAACCATACGTTTAAGTATTAGTCACAACATATTAGTAAACAGTCGATAAAATAAAGTAACATAGTAAAGTAATTTTTTGAATAATTTGCAATCGCACCATATGATGCATGACACGAGTTGTTCTATGGCACGATCGGTGTATGTCCTGTATTAATTGGGTTTGTAGCGCTGGTTTCAGGTATGCCATATCGGACATTCAAAATCTGTTTGTATTCTATGGGGATGGTCTTGTACGCGACGGACCGTATGGGGTAGACCTATCCGGTTGTGACTAGATCGTGATCCGGGTGCTAGGTCTAAAGGACATGGGCCTGACAGAGGTACGGAGGTGCGTGCATAGTGCATTCGATCGTACCACTGCACGGAAGAAGCTATGCACGAGGCGGTGTATGCCTCAATGTTGTGTGCTACAGGGGCTACCTTTTGGTAACATGTGAAGGTGACAAGTGACGTGTCATGGGCCAATTACATGGAGGCTGTGTGCAACCCTATGCTGCAATATACATTAGGCTGATGATTTATGCTTAGTTTGTGGAGAGGATGGAATCATTTGGCATGGGTGATTCCAGTGGAGCTCTTGCTGTTGAAATGCTTGGTTTGGGCTCCAATGCTAATGTAGAGTTGGGGCCGCAGCAGACACCGGTGAGAAAGCCAGTGACGGAGACCTGCAAAGGCGTGTCGTGGGTTTCAAGCCAAACAAAGGCATGGGGAGATGGTGGGTAGCTCGTATTGACTGCCACGAGTACATTGCCAACCAGGTAGGAGAAGTAGAAAGTGAGGAGGAGGGGGATGTGGAGTCGGCTAGCTCTGAAGGTGAGGAAGATGGAGATGGTGCTACAAGGGGTGTGGTTAGTGGTGTTGTCACCATCGACGTTGGTTATGTCTCGTCCAGACTGAACGACATCACACCTGCATCTCTGGTTCTTCCACAGCTAGAGGAGACACAGTGGGGTTCAATGAAGGCACTCTTCTCTTAGGGCAGTGCTTCCCTAACAAGAGAGTTGTCCAATAGGCCACTGTCAGATACGTCGTCAGTATCAATTGGACGTATCGGGTGTGAAGGTCTAATCCAGACACATACATCATGAAGTGTGTGGATGAATCTTGCCCTGGCAAGGTCCATTCACAACGATCGAGGGGGAGCAGCCATGGACTTTCGGATAACTATGATGAAGGATCACACATGCGTGCTTGTTGAGCCACTTCACAGGAACCGCAACATCACGTCATTGAACATTGTGAACCTGATAAGCCACCTCATCATGGCAGATGTTTCTGTTTCGCTGAAGGTTCTATTGGTAGATGTTGCTAATACAGTCGGGTTCTAGGTCAGCTACCATAAGGCATGGTGGGTGAAAAGGAAGGTCCTGCAGCGTATGTATGGCACATATGAGGAGGCCTACGACCTAGTCCCAAGAATGCTCCATCAAATTGCAAAATCAAATCCCAACACATACATTAACAAGCAGGAGTAGCCGCATCCTACCAAGGGGCCTAATTACTTTGTTCTTAACAGAGTCTTCTGTAGCTTCTGCCAGACCATCGACAGATTCAAGTACTGCTATCCTATGCTGACGATGGATGTCACCTTCCTCTGCAGCAGGTATAAGGGTACGATCCTCACCACGGTCGCAGTTGATGCGAACGACTAGTTACTCCCTGTGGCCTACGCACTTGTGAAGAACGAGAACACGGATAGCTGGTTGTGGTTCCTGGCCAATGTGAAGCAAGTGGTCGTTCATGGCCGGCCAGATGTTTAAGTCATCTCAGACCGTGATGCTGGGTTGCTATCCACGTTGACTACGATGTAGAATGGGATGAAGCCACCTTTGCAGTGGAACGTTGTTAGGAGCCATTGGTGCATGAGGCATCTCACGGCTAACTTTCACACAAGGTTTCAAAGCAAGGAAGTAACAAAGCTGTTCAAGAAGTTGTGCGTGTAGAACCAAAGGCAGAAGCTCGAGGCTATGTGGAGATGGCTAGATGGGGAGACTAGCAAGCATGTAAGTCATTCTGACGTAGGCCAAGGGGAACCGCGGGAGGGTCCACGAGAGTTGGGGAGTTCACACAGTGGGTTCACTCCCATGCCTCTGACTTGGAGAAATGGTTTCTCCTCCATAACTCCGGTGGTGCAAGATATGGAATATTGATGAGCAACATGTCAGAAGTATACAACGGGGTCCTAAAGGGTGTCTGATCCCTACAGATCACCATAATTGTTGAGGAGACCTGGAACCATACCATCGGGTACTTCGTTAACAGAGCCAGGATGGCAAAGAGCATCTGAAGGAAGGCAAGCAATTCTCTGAATTGATACAGGCATTCATGGACAAGAAGATCGAGAAGACTTGTTCCCACAATGCTCGGCCCTTGTCCAGAATCATGAAGAAATTCGAGATCAATTTGAGGGTGAAGTATGTCATGGGTCAAACTAGAGGGGATCGGAAGCAAGTCTGCATGCTCAACGATGAAGCATCCTGCACATGCAACAAGCTGCAGTTTCTTCACAAGCCATGCTCCCATGTGTACACGATATGTGCGGTGTGGTGGCAGGCCTTAGCACATTACATCTCCAAGTACTACGACATCCACCACCTTTACGACACATGGAGTGCCGAGTTCAATTCGTACGAGCTGGACATGCACTACAGGGACGTCTGGCTAAGAGAGGTGTAGTAGCTGCCGAACGACGCACTGAAGTAGGTAAGCCGTGGAAGACAATAGTCCCGTCGTATCTGTAATGACATGGATGAAAGTCAGCATGATCAATGGGTTAGGTGCCCTCGATGCAGGCTGTGCAAGACAGTTGGCCACTCCATAGGCAATTGCCCAAATAGAGCTAGTTCGAGCAATGCCCCATAGCAACCATGTTGTATTGCATGTGGCGTCATGTTCTCCAAATGTTGTAATACGTTTAGATGTACTTGTGTTATTTGTTGTCACGTTGAAATGCATCGAACATGTCCAGGTTTTTTCACTTACTTTATTTTCAAAATATTGAAATGCTTTACTTTACTTTTGCTTTGTTGCTCCTCATGTCTTCATTGCAAACTAACTTTCTCTCGTATGTTCCTCAGGAGATGGCACAGCCTCCAGGTGGCGTCGCGTAACTCGTTTTTTCTCTATGAATGGATGATTGCATCATGCAAGGATAAAATGCAATTTGGTTCATGCATTTTCACATTCATGAGGCAGTGGGCCCAAGGAGGTATCATCACATCATTTCATGCATGTGGCTGGGGAAGCGAGATTCCTGCTTAATGAGGTTGGTGCCGTATGGAATCTTCATGCATGGGTGGGGCCACCTACTTCCTATGGTTGGGGAGCACCGGTACAAAGTAAAAAGTGAAACTACTTACTACAAAGTATGAAGTTGAGCATGCGGTAGAGCACATTACATTGTGCAATACATTACATTGTGGTCATGAACAAATTTAAGGCAGTGCAACCGAATGCACAAAAATAAGCAAGCAATATCACTACAGGGGAATGATATCTTCATCGCTACGGTGCGTTGCTTGAGCTAGGCCTCTTTGGGCAGTTGCTGAGGCCTCTAGCTTAATGCATGCGATGCAGCGCTGGAATAGTCCACTCAATAAATGGCAACTACAACAACGCGTCCACCATTTAGTTACGTGCTTTAGAAGATTGAACATAACTACATACAATCGGGGAGAATACTATGGTACAAGCTTCTCCAGGCATAGCTACTGGTAGAAGGTGCCTATTGCTACCCACATGAAGTGTTGTAGAGGGGCACCTTGGCTGTGGATGGCTGTCATTGTAGTGGCACACACATATATATCTAGGGTTCACGCAATAACATGTGGGATCATACAAACTTCCTATATTGATGACCTCCTCGTTGCTCCTATTGTGCTGCATTTGTTAACGTATGTTATCATTCTGTTGATTGAGATCATCAATCCGTGCCTCCAACTCTAAGATTCAGTTCCGCAATGTATCAATGTATGTCACTACATGGCATTCATGGGAAGGATCGATCCAGTGGACAAAGTTGTATTTCCCCATCTGCTGGAAAGGAGGGTTAGCATGGAATCTCTATTTGCATTAACAAAAAACAAACTGTTGCCTAATTGTACCCCAGAGTGTGGGCATCGGAAGAAACATCATCTGCATTTGAACTGGACATCCAAGACCTGCATGACTGCGTTCTCCCTGTGTCTGCATTTTGGCCATACCGACTGAGCACGCTTGTTTGACATCAAGCGGTGGTTAGGGCCAAAGTCCTCTCTTGTTTTGAGGGGTTGGTCTTGCGTAGGTGACCCCAGTTGGATTGGCCCCTCAGCGTTTGATATTGTATGTTACTGTAGGACGAAGAATGTTCTTCTTCCTAAGGTTGGGAGGGTCGAGTGCTCCTACTTTAGAGTGTGGGGCATGCATTTTATAGCCTGTGGGGTAGCTTTGTGAAGTGAGTAGACCAAACAAGATAGTTTTGCACAGTGACTAGACCATATGGGCTAGGTTTGTGCAGTGACAAGACCAAACGGGGTAGCTTTGAGCTGTGATAAGATCAAAGGAGACAGCCTTGTGCAGTGATAAGACCATATAGGGTAGCTTTCTACAGTGACAAGACCAAACAAAGTAGCTTTATGAATGGCTAGACCAGACATGCCAGCTTTGTGCAGTGAGTACATCAGATGGGGCAGCTTTATGTAGTGAGTAGACCAAACAGGATAGTTTTGCACGGTGATAAGACCAAATAGGGCAACTTTGAGCAGTGCCAAGACTAAAGGAGACAGCCTTGCACAGTGACAAGACTAAACAGGGCAATTTTACGCAGTGACAAGACCAAAGGGGCAACTTTGTGCAGTGACATGACGCTACATTGGTCCACAAATCGTCAGGTTTGCCGCTACCTCACGGACACTAATTTGTCCAAATCAAATTGAACTTGCAAAGCGTACGCCATTTCGGCTAAGCCTATAAGTACTGCCCCTTTCGCAACGTGCTTTTCTACACCACGACTGCAACACTACATTGCTTGTATGGAGAAGCAATAGGAGGAGATCGCCCGATTAGCAAGGGCTATTGCAGCCTGTGATGAACAGGCAGAGCGTGTCAGGAGGCCACCTCCCCCATGCGAAGCCCCCCGCTGAATGTAGTGAAGTAAGAGGAGTCAGAGGAGGTGGTACAAGAATGTAGTGGAAGCCGAAGGAGAGCATGGACCACCGGACACCCAGAAGACCAACCTGAGGACGATATGAAGGTGACATTTTTAGCAACGACAAAGGACCACCATCCATGTCTTCATCTGCGTGAGGACCACACCGAGTCTACCCCCAACAACCTTACCACGTTCAGCCCGATATAAGTAGGCCCACCTTCCCTCCCACACTCATTTTCCCCATTCCTTTTTGGGTTCCACATAAAAAAGATACTAACAGATATGGAAAGATGTAACATACATGAGCTAAAAAGTAAGATTTGGGATCCATACCTTCAGGAGAAGAGGCGACGGGGAGGAGAGAACTCATGAACACACATTAACAGATATGAACAGATCTATCACACATGAGGTGAAAAGTGGGAATTGATATCCATACCTTCGGGAGGAGAGAACTCACGAACACACATTAACAAATATGGACAGATCTATCACATATGAGTGAGGAGAGAACTCATGAACACACATTAAGGAGGAGAGGCAGCTCAGGACGAGAGGCGGCGTTGGGACGAGAGGCGACAGAAAGGAGAGGCAGCGCTGGGAGGAGAGGCAACGCTGGGAGGAGAGGCGGCATCAGGAGGAGAGGCGACGAGACCACCACGCCAGGTGAGGGAGGAGAGGACGAAGACGTTGGGTTCTTCGGCAGCGGCGGTGGTGAAGGTTGGGGGATGAGGAGACGGAGGGGGTGTAGGAGTGAGAGTAAGAGCGCAACCTAGCAAGGGACTTATAAAAGAACTATCACAGACGGTTCTATGATGTAACTGTCTGTGATGTTTAGCATATCACAGATAGTTCTATTATAGAATCGTCTGTGATATTACCATTATCACATACTGTTCTATTATAGAACCGTCTGTGATGTTATATATTACCACAGACGGTTCTATTATGGAACCGACTGTGATACATATATCACAGATGGTTTGTGCCATCAAATCACCTGTAATAGTTTTCTATACACAACATATCAGATTTTTTGGCTAGCCTCAGGAAATACTAGCCACGCCCTCTGAAAACAAGCAAGCAGATACAATCACAAATATAATTATTTCTAAATCACTAAATCAATTACAATGGAATAATTTCTTAATTACATGCTGAGTTTATTAATTACATTCGAGTAATTTTTAAATAAGTGTTCACCGTGTGGGATCATTTTACTTGGCTATGTTCCTTTTAAATAAAGCCCTTCATAATGATTGACACGCATATAGCTTGCTTCATCCCTTAGTTCTTCCTCGAGCCTAATGCCATCTACGAATGGAGGCAACTCATCAAATTGATTGTACTCTTCCTTATCCACGACATTTTCAACTCCGACAATTCGTCTTTTTCCATAAAGAACTATGTGGTGCTTCTTATTTGCTGGGTCGGCTATAAAAAACTTGAACAATATACCTCGTGAGTACGAATAGTTCATCTTTGTATCATACACGTTCGGAGCCCACAATAGTGACGTCGTACTTATCGACCCTTACACCCTGTGCGAAATGGACCCAATGGCATCGAAAGAGTGGGATCTTAAAAATTACATAGTTGAGCTCCCAAATCTCCTCTACAAGTCCATAGTAGGAGCTTGGAGCAGTGGTACTGAGCTGCTCATGAAATGTATCTATACGGACACCTGAGTTCTGCACTGTGCCCTTTCTACCATGATCTGTTGTATAAAATGTGTATCTATTAATGTCGTATCCTTGCCATGTTATAATTGTAAATTTTGACCCTCTTACCAACCATTGCAGCATTGGTTGTGCTGTCTCGTGATCCAATCATTCGACCGACCTGGATTCTCTTGGCGTAGCATGCCCTTATGCTCTTCAATATACGGGGACACTTCAGTCATGTGTTGCAAAACTGTGAAATAGACTTGAGAGTACGTATCCAGATTCGAAGTTATTGATTTTCTTCCGATGGTCCTGATACCTTCTAGCCTTCCCTCGTGACGAGATAGAGGCACACCTATCGGTTTGACTTGAGCCATGTAATCAATGCAGAACTTAATGACCTCTTCAGTTGCATAACCTTCGATGATGCTGCCCTCTAGCTGAGATCGATTGTGTACATAGGACTTGAGAATTCCTATATACCTCTCGAATGGGTACATATGACATAGAAACACGAGGCTACATATCTTTATCTCTTTCATAAGGTGAACAATAATATGGACCATGATATCAAAAAATGACAGAAAGAAATACATCTCAAGATGACATAGAGTCGTCATCACCTCGGTCTGCAGAGCATCTAGTCCATCGGAATCGATGACCTTCTGAGCAATTTCATTAAAGAAATAACACAGACTCATGATTGACACTCAAACATTATTCGGCAAAATACTTCTAATTGTAATAGGAAGCAATTTTGTCATTAGCACATGACAAAATTGGGACTTCATGTCAATTAATTTTAAATCTTCCATGGAAACAAGTTTTTTCATGCTGGTGGAGTGATCAGACGGAACTTTCACATCATGCAAGTACCGACATAGTTCAGTTCTCTCAGATTTAGATAGAGTACAGCAAGCTAGGAGAAGCTACGTGCGGCCTTTATCTATCTCTATCGATGCTAACTCGGTCCTGATGTTAATTGCGACTAAGTCACGCCGTGCGTTGACACTATCCTTTGTTTTGTCACTTATGTTTAGTAAGAGACCAATAAAGTTATCACATACATTCTTCTCTATATGCATGTCATCGATGCAATTACGAACTTTTAAGTGCTCTCAATAAGGCAAGTCCCAAAATACTGACATATTCTTCCACATGTTCTTCTGATGGGTCCTCAACTTACGTCCCTTTCCAAGTACAACATTGATATCTTTGACCATATCGTACACCTCTTTTTTGCTAAAAGGCCTTGGTATTGAGTCATCCTCTTTATTTCTATTAAATTATGTTTTCATCTTGCAGTATAGGTAATACCTTGAAAGAAAGCTATAGTGACGCGTGTACACAGTTTTGTGCGTGTTGTTCAACCACACACTCTCGGTATAATCTAAATAGTGCGAACAAGCTTTGGCTCCTTTCGTACTCAACCCTGACAGGTTACCAAGGGCAGAAAAATCATTGATGGTGCAGAACAATATAGCTTGCAGAGTGAACTTCTCTCGTTTGTCCACATCATACACATGTACCCCTTCGTTCTATAGTGTCACAAGATCTTCCACCAATGGTGCTAGGTACACATCAATATCGTTGCCAAGTTGTTGCGGCCATTGGATAAGTAGTGACATCAAAATATACTTCTGCTTTATACACAGCCAAGGAGGAAGGTTGTACATGCATATATTCACGGGCTAGGTGCTATATCGGCTACTCATATTACCGAAATAATTCATTTCATCTACACTCAACCCAAACTTTATATTCCTTGGTTCTGCACCAAGTATGCAAACATCGTATCAATGTTCCTCCATTGGGCAGAATCAGCAATGTATCTTATCATTCCATCTTTCTCATGCTCCTTCAAGTGCCAACGCAGTAATCTTGCATCCTTTCAGTTCGTAAATAAACGATTCAAACGGAGAATTGCAGGCAAATACCACAACATCTTAGCAGGAGGTCCTTATGTCAGGATGCTTTGCACACCGAACAAACATGTAATTTGCATACTCTTTATGGTAGAGGATATAATCATTCGGACATACATGTATTCTTTCTATTTTCATTCCCAATGGACAAAGAACTTTCTTGGTTGGTAGGTGGTTCTCGGCAACACATTTCTCTCTGGAAGGATGCTCGCTCGGAGACCTAAAAACGCTGTGAAACTCTTGTCAGACCAACCATTGCTTGCTTTCAATTTTAGCAGTTCTAGAACAGATGACAACCTTGTGTATTGTGGCTCACAGCCTGGGAACTAAGATTTCTCCGAGTCATCCATCAAGCCCTTGAATTTATCAAACTCTCTCTCATTATAGTTCCCTTCTACATTGCGTAGCACTTGATCTGGATTGTCATCATGCGACCTATCCTCATCGAAAGCAAAGTCCACAATCGACATATCGTTGTCTCCCTCAACGATGTTATAATTATCTTCCTGTATAATATTCGTCTCTTCATCGTGAGTGGTCCAACAGTATACCCCTTTTTGAAACCCCTTCGAACCAAGTGAGCTTCAATATGCGATAAGTTGGTAAACATTTTCATATTATCGCAATCAATGCATGGATAGTACATATATTCCATTCCTTTCTTCAACATATCTTGCTTGGTCTCTCTTCTAAAAGTAGACATACAATTAATGTACTTTTCATTCACACAGTTCTCAACATACATCTAGTTTCGGTGGTCCATCTATGCTACGCATATAACAAATTAGTGTCAAATTAGATTATTAATGCTACTATAGATAGCCAGCTTAATACTTACACATAATTGACATTCACCTTATAATAAATTTGTCCACATCTAAACTAAGTGCTAGCTATGTACTATTTATGAAGCAATGTATATATCAAGCAAGAATATATTAAAGTAAACTAGGAGTAGTGGCCCATTTTTAAATTAGAGCGAACTACCAATTAAGCTAGATCTAAACCTAGCTAACACCTCTCTTTATTACAAGGCATATAATTAGAAGCAAATACGTACTAACCTCTAATCATCAAGAACAAATAGATCCACAAGAGCTAGATCTGCAAGCGGTATGCTTTCATCAAACTCCCTAAAGCCGGCTGCCTCCTTCAATCTATCAAGACCCTGCTGGCTAGCCATTTAATAACGCGGTGTATCCCAGACATGTCCAACCACAATCTGTCTATGGTCTTGAACTATCATAGATGGTTCTCATTAATAATCATATGTGATAATTCACAGATGGTTCCTGTTTGTGATAATACATTTCACAGACAGTTATTATTACAAACTGTCTGTGATAATTACTTATCACAGATGGTTCATATTAATAACTGTCTGCGAATAAATATCACAGACGATTCTAAAGTAGAACCGTCTGTGATAAATACGGTTCTAAAAGTATAAATTTATTCTCAAATAATGACTCAGGAGTAAATATGTATTACTTAATTGCTTTTTACTGGTTAGTAATGTCATCATGTCATTATACCAAGACTGTTTATATATAAAAAAAAGAGTAAATACAAACTCAACTGGTTGATTTTACATATATACGATGCCCAAACAACGTGGCCAGTCGTTTCTTACAAAAGATAGAAAAAAAAATTAGAAACCTAACTACTTCAATGTTTTTCTAGTGTCAAAGGTACCATGCAATCTCTGTCTTCAAAACTTCATAGGTGATGTGGTCGGCATCATAGGTTGGGATCATCAGCGAATGAAACCTAAAATACGTCCACCCGCTGACGCGCTCATTCGAGTGTCTCCCAAACACCCTCCGACTGAACAATCAAGTCGAATTGAGCTCATACGCTCTCTTTCGTTTCTTGAGGGGTCTCGGCAAGGTTGACTAGGTCACCCGTCGCCTCAACTAAGCACTCCAAGCTAGTGCAAGCCTCTGGGAAACATACAACATCATTATGGAGGACCACATCGATGGAGAGGTTAGCTCACCGAAAGCCAGAGACCAACCAGAAGATGCGGCAGAGGAGGATGTCAAGACGGTAGAAAGTAGCCTTCATTTGCTTTGGTAAATCCTCGGACATAGGAGGGATGACACTGTTGGCACAGTGTCCTTCCGCAGCATCTGCCAGCATACGGCCGGCGAGGTGCTCATCCAGGATAATCTGGTTGGCCATCAATGCTAGTGATAAGGAAGAATAGGGAGCCATTTATTTGTGCTTGAGAGACAAAGAAGATAACCGGCTGGCGAGGTGCTCGTACAGGATTAATGTTGGACCGAAATGGCGACAGAGGGGGGGTGAATGTCGATTTTAAAACTAACCCCTCAAAAAGTACTCACTCAAAACTCTCCTCTCCGTTAGCTAAAAAGCTATGAAGGAGGAACGTCCAAACTTACAAAACCCTAAAACAACAGAGGAGAAATCAAAACCCTAGAAGACAGAAGAAAAACAAATAAGCAAAGATGTAAGAGAAATCACCAAAAACACAAAGACCTAACGGGGGAGGCGGTCGGACCGCTCATTCTTGAACCGGTCAGACCGCTCCTCTATTGTCGGTCTGACTGCACCGGTGTTGCCGGTCTGATCGGTATTGTTAGGGCGGTCTGACCGCTATGTGAAGTCGGTCGACCGCCTCCCGAGAATAGACGATCAGCTGATTTTGGACAAAATGCAGACTTTGCAGATTCCAGCCAACAGAGAAATTCAAGGTTTCCCCCTGATCCTTTTGACCCAAAAACAGAAGGGAACAACCTAAATAGCTAGGAGAACCAAAAGAACCAGGAGAAACTACCTCAAGAACAAGAAATTGGGAGTTGACCCAAAATCTGAAAAAATGCAAAGAGCACGACCAAATCTCATATTCCCATTCAACCCTTGATCGTTTGATCATGAAATTTTGAGGATATCTTCTCAAGAGCCTCAGAACTCTAGATACCAAATTTCACGCCATCTCAAGAAGAAAATCAAGGTTTTGCACCAAACCCTAGAAATGCCCAAAAACCTGAAGCAACTACAGAAGGGAGCATAAAAACCCAAATTGCTCAAGACTCACAGGTTCTTTGCACATGAGATTTTGTAATCAAGTTAGCAATAATCTAAGGACATGCCAGCAAGAACCTCAGGCCATTTCCTCCAGGGAATCAAGAAATTCATCAAAACCCTAGAAACCAAAACATGAACAGAGGAGGCTGATGAAGAAAATCTGAGAATAGAATTGATTTGCTCTTGGGGGAACCTGACCAAAAGGTCTAAAGATATCATCCCATCACAGAGCAACCCAATTTGGGCCTTCTCAGTGAGAAACAACAAGAAAATGCAAAAACTCAAAAATTACCAAAAGAGGGCATCGAAGAACAGAAACAACAGAGAGCTCAAGAACTGAAACAAACACCATCTCATATTGATAACGAGGAAAGGAGATACATGATTGATACAAGAGGAATGATTACAAGCTCATCAATCCATCCTCTCCCTCTCACAATCTCAAGAACACACTCCCTACATGTTTCTTGGAGAGACACAACACAAAGAGGAGACACGAAGGAGACACAACATGTGCTCCACACCCACTCTCACCAACTAAAGCCTAAAGCCAAAACAACCCTCTAAAGCTCATTTTGACTAAAGCAAACCCTAGAAACCCTTGGAGTGCATGAGGGGGCATGCAGCCACTCCCTCCTATATATAGCCCTTGGCTAACGGGTCTCCAACCCGTTACGCCCGCCAGATCCAACGGAACCCGCTTCCGCCTGTGCAGCCTTGCGTTTTTACCGAAACGCCCCTCGTGCACCTTCCGGGAAGCTTCCTTGTTCCTTGTCGTCCAAGCCTCGCAACCACCTCGAGTCTCCGCCGTCTTCGACACATCTCGACCGTTCTGACCTCGACACCGCCCGTGTCTAGTCCGGTCACCTCGTGTCTCGCCACGACTCCGCCTCGACGTCCTGCAGCCAACACAGACAAGAAACACATCAAATAGCACCGCTCGATACATGTAATCATAAATGCATTAATGAAATAGCCCAAACCTGACAAGTTGACATAATATGCATCCTAACTATTTTGACCAGGTTTGACCAAGTCCGACCGAGCCCGATTGCACCACGCAACGTTAAGGACCGAACCAACCAAATCAAACTCGACTTTCCTAAACCGATGTCAGTTACTCATCACACATATGGGATGACCTCCACATGGTCTCTCAATTAATCTCCAGTGGTGGATGACCATTTTTATACAACAAGGAATGCATCCGGCTCATGAGATGAAAAGACACGTGAGAGCCAAAACGATTGAAGGGAACCGAAACGATTGAAGGCGCGCATTGGGGAGAGAAAGCATATCGCACACAGTTTCAACCATCACAGACAGTTTCAACCACAAGCCGTTTGTGATACACAACTACCACAGATATTTTATATTAAAGACCGTATGTGAACTATCATATACAGTTCTAATTAAAAATCGTCTGTGATGTCTGCAATTATCATAGACGGTGCATATTAATAACTATCTTTGAAATATCACAGACGGTTTTTAACAAAAACCGCCTGTGAAATATCACAGACGGTAATTAGCAAGAACCATCTGTGATAGTAGGGTATCACAGATAGTACACGAATCATACTTATAAAATTATCTGTGATAATTATAACATAGATGGTTCGAGAAAACCGTTTATGAAGAGATGTTCAATATAACTTTTTTTAAGTACTGTCGGAACAATGGAAAATGAAAGGCCGCATTTCAATTTGTTAGATCCAGGAAAAACATCGTGTTAGAAAAGAAAAGCACGTGTAAAATGTGTTTTGTGACGTAACATCCAGTGATCAAACCTCTAGTGAAAAAAAGGGTCATAGTTAGCAACCCATCCATGCATGTACATGTGTTACCAATGGAAAGTACAAGCAACTTTTGAGTTGCGACCTCATCATGCATGCATGCATGCAGCATGCATGTGTACAACGAAAACTTTATCTGTCCAAGTCTGAAGTAGTTTCAAGTGCATGCATGCATCTAGAGCTGGGACTTAGACCGTGCCGCAAGTCTCAAGTAGTTTCAAGTGCATGCATGCATCTAGAGCTGGGACTTGGGCCGTGCTGTGCCGGCACGGCCTGGGCCCATCGTGCTTCGTGCCGTGCCGGCTCGGTCCAGTCATCTCGCCGTGCCGTGCCGTGCCGGCCCACGTCGTCTTCGGCTAGGCCCAAGCACGGCCCAAAGCCCACCGTGCCAGCGTTCGTGCCGTGCCAGCCCAAACCCAGCCCGAAATTACTATACGCGAAGGCGGTGGCGACGGTCGTCATCTTCCTTTCTCTTGTACCCGCCTCGTTTAAAACTAGTTGAAATTAAATTAACTGCATAAAAACATGGGCACGCAACAACATAAATATTTCGGGAAAAAGTGAAATTTCTTTGATATTTTAGAAATACAATGTTACTGCCTCGTTAAAAACCTTAGCCCCAGAGTGGGGTTTCCCGAGTAAGGCGTCCATGGACAGGGGAGAGAATTCTGGTGTGCCCGTTGCGCCCTGGTACTCCTCATAGCCCTCTGTACCGTCCATGTGACGGTCATCCATGCCGTAGTCTCCCATGCTTGGCGAGAGCTGATGAGCATCAATGGAGGTCGGAGGAGGACTAGGGGAGCGACGACGAGAGCTTACACTAAGTCGTCCTGCTGTCCTTTGCAAGCTTCAATTTCTCTGCATACTGCTTGATTGCTCCCTGGAACTGCAGCTTCTTGGTAATATGGTGATTAGTTAATAAACAAGAAGTATAAATACAATAAATGTGCTTGTGAAATTAGAAGTAATAAATAAATAAAGAGTACAAATGCAGAAAATATAGGAAATAAACTTGTCAAATGAGAAGAAATAAATAAGAAGCTCGGTGAAGAAATGTGAAGCAGAGTGAAGAAATGGAGCTCTCTGTGATGTTGGGAAGAAACTGCAGAGCGGAGAGAGTGAAAAATGAAGCTATGTGATTATGTGAATCCGTGATTCTGGAAAGAAACTACAGAGCGGAGGGAGTGAATTTATAACTATAAAATCCGAACGTTACATGAACGTTGTCTGTGATACGTTACAAACATAGATTGGACGTTCAATTTCTGCAGCTTTTTTCAATCCAACCGTTTCCCTCTTTTTTTCTCTGTCCAGCGCCTCTCCTCCTCTTTTTTTCCACCTTTTTTCCGCCGTCCAACCATTCCCGCTCGGCCACGTCGCCTGGCCCCGCACGTCAAATCATCCGGTCACCCCCCTTTATTCCCCTCGGTCGGCGGCCCTCCCTGGCTCCCTCTCTCACTGGCTCGCCCCCGCCGTCCCCTCCCTCCCTCTCGGCCTCTCCCTCCCTCCGGGCCTCACACCGTCACGCCTCCCCCACCGCACCCTCCCTCCCTCAGGCTCCGGGCCTCCCGCCTCCCCCACCGGCCACCGCGCCCTCCCTCCCTCGTGGAGTCCCGGCGACCCGGCCTCCCCCACCGCGCCCTCCCTACCTCCCGGCCTCCCCGCGCCCCTTCCCGGCCACCTCCTCCTCCCCACCGCGCCCTCCCGCCGCTGGCCTCCCCTCCGCCCCTCCTGTCTGCGCCGCTTCCCCACCACCCCTCCCCTCCCGCGCCGCTTCCCGCCGCCCCTCCCCTCCGCCTCCCGCCGCCCCATGGCCCCCATCCTGCCGCCCCTTCCTCGGCCACCTCCTCCTCCCCACCGCGGCACCGCGCCCTCCCCACCGCCGCCCCGCCGCCCTAGGCACACGCCGACATCGGCGCGGCCCAGTGCTCGCCATGGCGAGGCTGCAGGCGCCGGCCGTCCATCGACAAGTCCATCCGCATCGCCGAGTCCTGCTGCTCGAGTTGCGCGGTCGGCGCGGAGCCCACACGGCGGCGGCCAAGACCGGCCGGCGGTAATCTTGCAAGGCGCCCGATTCAAGAAGAGGCAAGTCCGCCGTCCATGGCCCCCATCCCCGCCGGCCGCCGCCCACTCCCCGCCGCCTCCTCTCTGCGCTCCTCGACTTTCTCCGCCGTCTCGCCTACTCCCGCGCCTCCCCGCCGTCTCGCCTCTTCCTCCCCTCTCGGCCCCCGGCGCGTCTTCTCCTACCTCGACCTCCCCGGCTCGCCTCCCGTCGCCGCTTTGTGCCGCCATGCCGGCCGTGTGCGCTGAGCCCGCCGTGCCGTGCCGACCCAAGCACGGCCCAATCTTTCGTGCCGTGCCGCCCACCGTGCCGGTTTCTAAGGCCCGGCCCACCGTTCGTGCCGTGCTGGCATGACCCGCCACGTGTCGGGCTAGGTCGTGCTTGGGCCGGGCCGTGCCGGCCGTGCTTCGGGCTGGCCCAAAGAAGCCCGGCCCAAGTCCCAGCTCTTCCGCCGACCCCTCCCCTCGCCCCTCCCTCTCGCGCGCCTTCCCCCCCACCTCCTCCTCCCCCCACCGCGGCACCGCGCCCTCCCCCGCCGCCGCCCCCGCCGCCCCCTAGGCACACGCTGACATCGGCGCTGGCCCAATTGCTCGCCATGGCGAGGAGCCGGAGGCGCGCATGGACCAGACTCGGCGCGCGAGGAGCTCTGCGGGACGCGGCCGTCCATCGACAAGTCCATCCGCATCGCCAGGTCCTGCTGCTCGGAGTTGCCGCGGTCGGCCGCCGGGAGCCCATGCGGCGACAGCCAAGACCAGGCTGGCGGTAATGCCGACAAGGACGCCCAGTTCAAGAAGAGGCAAGTCCGCCGCCCCATGGCCCCCATCCCCGCCGCCTCCCCTCGCCGCTGCTCGACTTTCTCCGCCGTCTCGCCTACTCCCCGCGCCTCCCCGCCGTCTCGGCTCTTCCTCCCCTCTCGACCCCTGCCGCGTCTTCTCCTACCCCGACCTCCCTGGCTCCGCCTCCCCGTGCCGCCGTCTGTGCCCGCCGTGCCGACCGTGCCGCCTGAGCCCACCGTGCCGTGCCAGTCCAAGCACGGCCCAATCTTCCGTGCCGTGCCGCCCACCATGCCGGATTCTGAGGCCCGGCCCGGCCCACCGTTCGTGCCGTGCTGGCACGGCCCGCCACGTGTTGGGCCGGGCCGTGCTTGGGCCTGACCGTGCTTCGGGCTAGCCCAAGTCCCAGCTCTACATGCATCTACCGTTTGCTCACATGCACACATATTTGTGTGCTATTCGATGTGACATGCGCAGGAGGACTGGGTGCTATGCAAGGTGTTCAACAAGCAGAGGAAAGCATCAGAAGCCGAGCAAGGCATCCACAGCAACGACGCTGACTTCGCTGCCGGCACAGGCACAGCCGGGCTCTCCTCGCCGACGGCTCTCCTCGGCTCATCGCCTGATCCAACGGTGGCGGTTAGGTTCGACCACCATCAGACAACAGGCAAAAGCAGCATGCAGCAGGAGCACACCAGTGCTACAGATGCATGGACATGGAGACCACATGATCAGCGGCCATTGCAGCAGCAGCAACACCTACAGTGCCCTGCTGAACTTGGCAATGCTGCAGTACAGCTTCCTGGAGTACTGCCCGGGCCCAGCTATGCATGATGGCATGGCAGTGGGGGGCAGCAACACCAGCTGCTGTGCAGGCAGCAACAGCAGCAACGATGCCATGATGGAGCTGGACCTGGGGCAGCACGTGGGGTTTGAGGAGCATGGCATGGGGGAGATCATAGAGATGGAGACGGAGACGGAGCCACAAGGTGGCGGCAGCTGCTACAGGGATGGGCTGTACTTCTAGCACAAGTACAATGCAAGGATGCATGCTTTGTACTCGTAGAGTCTAGAAGATTTGCTAGTTTGGGTTGGAGCGAGAGGGGAGAGTGATTTGTGAATATGTATGTGTTTGTTTAAGGAGTTTATTTATAGGTGATTCACTTTAATTGGAGGGAGTTGATGAGGTGAGACCCATTGTAATGCTGTGCCTAGATCCAAAAGCACGTTTACTTGATTTGGACCATTAAATGGGCTAGGAAACAAGAAACAAAAGTTTAAGTTGGCGTGTATACAGGCCGGGCCCTGTGCAGACCAATTTTAGCTCAGCCCAGCCCAAGAAGAAGTCGACCGATCCCAACCTGGAGGCAAAAAGTATAGCAATCGTATCGTTAGGACTTAGAGCAACTCCAGCAGTACTACTCAAAACAGGACCCCTACTTTTTATTTGAGGGCTCCCCCTACTTTTGAGGGCCCAATTTTTTTGCTTCTACTCCAACAGCACCCCTCAAATCTAAGCCCTCAAATCTATTCACCACACACTGACACATGGGACCCACTCCTGACAAATTTCTTCGTCCCCTCTCTCTCGTCACCGTTCCCCTCCCTCACTCCATCGGCGGCGGCGGCGGCGGCGCGGACGCAGCGTGGAAGTCGAAGAGGCGTCGGCGGCCTTGGCGGGCGGCGGCGGATGCGGCGGAGGAGCGACGCGGAGCCGAGGGGAGGCCCTTGGTGAGTGGATGGAGACGGCGTCGCGGCACCGGATGGCGTCGGTTCGGTCGATCCGGGCGGGGCGGCGGCCTCGGCGAATGGCGGATCAGCAGCGGCAGCGCAGCGGTGGGCGGATCCG
Source organism: Dendrocalamus sinicus (assembly GCA_036346575.1). Lineage (NCBI taxonomy): Eukaryota > Viridiplantae > Streptophyta > Magnoliopsida > Poales > Poaceae > Dendrocalamus > Dendrocalamus sinicus. The sequence continues at coordinate 16,644,035 of CM070670.1, forward strand.
GCGGAGGCGGCGGATCAGCCGGGCGAGGCCGGATCTGGTGCGGTGGAGGCCGGCGGTGGAGGAGCTCGGTCGGTGGCGCCCGGATTCGAGGACAGCGGAGGCACGAGGCGAGGAGGCGGCGGGTCGCGCGGCGGCGGTGGAGGGGCGAGGCGCCGAGAGGCGAGGCGCCGGGAAGGGAAGAAGCGATGGGAAGGCGGGAGTCGGGGCGAGGCGAGAGGGGCGGAGGCGGCGGTGGAGGCGGAGCGCCGGGAAGGGAAGGGGGCGGGGGAGGCGGGGCAGCGAGGGAAGGGGGAGTCGGGACAGCGGGAAGGGGCGAGGAGGCGGTGGAGGGTGGAGGCGCCGGGAAGGGGGCGCGGGGAGGCGGGACGGCAGGGAAGGAGGGGAGTCGGGGCAGCGGGAGGAGGAGGGGCGCGGTGGGGGTGGAGGCGCCGGGAGGCGGGGCAGCGGGGAAGGGGGAGTCGGGGACGCGGGGAAGGGGCGAGGCGGTGGAAGGGTGGAGGCGCCGGGGAAGGGGAAGGGGGCGGCGGGGGAGGCGGGGACGGCAGGGGAGGGGGCGGCGGCGGGGGAAGGAGCAATGAGGGAGGCGGGGATTTTTGGCGAGGGAGGCGGGCGGGCGAGGGAGGCGGCGGGGAAAGATGCAGGCGGGGAGCGGGAGAAGTTTCACGGTGCGGGAAAAAACAGAAAAATGAGGGTGGGCAGGGGAGCCCCTAGGAATGAGGGTGGGAGGGGATTTGAGGGCTCCTCAAATTTGAGGGCTCTAGTAGGGGCCCTGCTGGAGTTGCATTTTTGCCTCAAGCCCTCAAATATGAGGTTTGAGGGCTCAAGTAGGGGCCCTGCTGGAGTTGCTCTTAGGAGGGGCTTGAACCTCCGACCTTGTGGTTAACGGTTATATTCTTTTCACCTGCGACAAATGTTTTATAGATATGATTAATAGTTTTTATCTCTAAAATAAGTATTTATATGAATGAATCGAATACTAATAATATAATAATTTATTTTAAAAAACTATTTTAAAAAGACGATAGAAATAAAACGCCCTTTTATTTTTGAAGGAAGATATAATCCATAAAACTTAAAAAATATGACCAACAGCCACTCGCTCTAACCGAGTTATTCCTGCTTTGTTCTTGTTGATTCTTTTTTAACATACAATACTGAGAAACTAATTAGTACAGGCACGCCGCTGGCACCCTCCTGAGCGAATCGAGAAATATTGTGCCGGATGGCCCGGTTTTTTCAGCGCCTCCTGATTTTCAACTGTTGATTTCTCGCTAGAATACACTATAGCAATTGTTAACTTTTTCTAAATCATTTAATTAAAAAAAACACTATTATATCTTCACAGACAATACAAAAGTAGAAGAGAAAAAAAAGGAAATTAAGAAGGAAAAGAGTTCATTCAAGTTAGAAGGCGAAGCTAGAATGTACGGGACCTAATCATTCAAGCTAGAAGGCGAAGTTAGAATGAACGGGACCTTGTCTTTGTTTCAAACACGGCTATTTTTCTTGTTTCTATAGAAATTAAACAGTTTTCTATGAAAATTCTTGCATAATTTCTATGTATTCTAAACAAGGAATTATCTACGGTCTCTTAGGTCCCGTTTCCAACTGGCTTCTATTTGGAGAACCTAAAAACTAATATAAATACATAGTTTTTCGAAATAGCTTCTCTATTTCTTTTGCTCTTGTCTCACTCCAGAAATAAGGCAGAGAGTTACGGCAGTATCACACATCCTACTCCTCTCGCTCTCTTCTCGTGCACACATCTCTCCCTCATATTCCTCACCACTTATGTCCTCTTTCTAAAAATTACTTCTTTCAACCACTACTATTTATTTTTAGTTAAAAACCATCAACCATATCTAATACGAAAGCCCCTTTGTCTTTTGTGATCCGTTTTAGAAGCACCAATACATGGTTCAAGCTAAGAAACAATTAGCAATTGTTGCTATATATAGGTGGCTTCTATTTGGAAAACCTAAAAATAAATATAAATATTTAGCTTCTCGAAGCGGTTTCTTTTGCTCCTATCTCACTTCAGAGATAAGGCTAAGGGTCATGTGAGCATCATACACCCTATTCCTCTTGCTTCTGTCTTACGTGCATATCTCTCCCTTATATTCCACACCGCTCAAGTCATTCTTCTAAAAACCACTATTTTAGCTATTACTATTTATTTTTAGTAAAAATTATCAATCGTAATTAATACGAATGCCCTTAGTCTTTTATGATCCGTTTTAGAAGCACCAATGCATGGTTCAAGCTAAGAAACAATTAGCAATTGCAGCTGTATATAGGACAAGTGGCTCTAAAAATAGTGTACCAAAAAATATAGCTAGTAATTTGGCCCGGGCTGGCGCAAAATTTGTTTGCCCTTTTGGGATCTGTTCCGTAGTATGGCACTACGGCTGGTATGGAGGGGTAGTTGGGGGCGACGAATTAGGGTTAGATTTGTTTGTAGTGGACTTTTGTTCTGCTGCTATAGTGGCTGCGCATTGTCGTGTCTGGTTCTGACGCGAGGCTGCGGGTGGAATGTCAGGACTCCGGCGAGGATCACCCGCAAGAACTCGAGCTCAAACACACACGATCACAAGTGGAACTCTGAAGTTTTTTGTGCTGTAATGAATCGGCAGTGTTTTCTGTTTCTCATCTCCTTTTAAAGCAAAGCAATGAAACAATGCAAAACGGAAAAACCGAAGCAGAGCACTTCAATGTGTCATGACTCAGAACATGTCCATCCCCACGTCGCACGACGCATTTACGTCCTCCTTGCCCAGGTGCGCCACGAGCTATTCTCGCCACGGCCACTACGCGCACGACGTCCACTATCCGGAGCTCACGCGCATGCACAAACTAAAATAGTAAACCAACTAACAAAATCATGCGTACAAGATTTTACAACCAACAAAACTCCCCCTAAACCTTGTATGCTGATTGAATTTCGACGAGGCCAAGTGCCTTCGTCAGGATGCCTGCTAGCTGCTCATTAGTGCCGATGAACTCAACCTTCACCCTGCCCTCCTCAATGCACTCTCTGATGTAGTGGTATCTAGTATCGATGTGTTTACTGCGATCGTAGAAGACAGGGTTCTTACTTAGCAAGATTGCGGATTGGTTGTCAATCTTCAACGTGATGGCGCCAGCCTCCTCTCCTCTGAGCTCAGCAAGAAGGTGCGCCAGCCACACACCCTGGCAGGCAGCGGTTGTCGCAGCGATGTATTCAGCCTCGCATGATGACCGACCTTTTGTTTCTGCAATTGCCAGGTGATCAAGTTGTCGCCAAGGAAGAAGAAGACACCAGAGGTGCTCTTGCGAGTGTTGATGTCGCCCGCAAGATCGCTGTCGCTATAACCAATTAACTGCATAGCTTCTGTCTTCCTTTTGTAGGTGCAGCCGTAGTTGATGGAGCCGATGACATAGCATAGCACTCGCTTCACGGCTGCCAGATGCTCGGTGGTGGGCTTCTCCATGAACCTGCTGATGTAGCCCACCGAGAACGCAAGTCTGGCCTCGAATTCACCAGACAGCGCAGCGAACCCACGATCCTTCTGTACTCAGTGGCATTGACAGCAGAGGCAGTGCTTGACTTACTGAATTTGAGTCGTGATTCCATGGGGGTGAGACTGGGATTGCTCCCAACCACGCCTGCCGCCTCCAGTATCTTCTGGGCGTACACGCGCTAGCTCACGGTGATGCAATCACCGGTCTGATTCACCTCTAAGCCAAGGTAGTAGCGCAGCAGGCTGAGGTCGTTCATCTGGAACGTCCTCTTCATCTCCACCTTGAATTGCTCAAGCTCGATGGAGTCACCGCCCGTGATGACGAGATTGTCGACGTATACGCTGACCACCAGGCGATGCACGCCCGCACCGCGCATGTATACGGCATGCTCGGAGGTGCTGCGATGAAACCCAAGTGACAACAGAGACACGTCCAACTTGGCATACCATGCGCACGGGGCCTGACGAAGTCCGTAGAGTGCCTTGACGAGGCGCATCACCTTGTGCTCGTTGCCGTCGACGACGAAGCCCGGTGGCTACATGACGTAGACTTCCTCCTGCAACTCGCCGTTGAGGAAAGCGGACTTCACGTCCATGTGATGGACAGGCCACCCCTCACTCGCCGCATGCGCCAGCAGCAAGCGAACCGACTCGAGCCGCGCCACGGGTGTGAATACTTCGTCGAAGTCGATCCCCTGCCACTGTACATATCCCTTCGCGATGAGGTGCGCCTTGTACTTGGTGACGTTGCCGGCGGCGTCCTTCTTGGTCTTAAAGACCCACTTGAGCCCAATTGGCCACTGGCGCGGTGGAGGATCGACAAGCAGCCAAGTGCCATTGGACTCAATCGATCGCATCTCTTCACGCATCACCTGGCACCAGCACTCATGCTGGTGAGCGTCGGCGAACGACACCGGCTCCTTTGCGCTGACCAGTAGCAGCTCCTCATCGATCGCGCACAGTCAGTCCTGGCGGTGCCACCGGGCCGAGCAGGTTGTCGATGCTCCGAAACCAGAGCGGGGCGTCATCGTGGTCGGCGTTGAGGTCCTCCTCTGCAACAGGCGGTGGAGACACGAACTCCACCGTTGGGGCACCGTCTGCTGGCGTCACGGTGGGCGTCGATGGGGTCGGTGCAGACTTGCTCGCGCTTGGTGACGATACGGGTGGCGTGACTAGCACTGCCTGCTCCTCTGTGTTCGGCCGAGTTGAGGACACGACCTCCGGCTGGTACACAGAGGTGAACTCAGTGATGAAGTCGGAGTCGATGTTGGCAGCTGTCTCGTCGTCCCACTTCCACTGTGCCTCCTCGTCGAAGACAATATCACGGGAAATGTGGACACGACGGGTGACAGGGTCGTAGACGCAATACACCTTTGACCCTGTCTCATAGCCCACAAAGATCATGCGCCTGCTCCTGTCGTCAAGCTTCTTAGCATTCGGTGTGGTGACCTTGACGTGTGCCACGCACCCGAACGTGCGGAGGTGGTGCACAGCCGGCGGACTCCCGTTCCAAAGCTCATACGGGGTCTTTCCTCCGATGCTCTTGGATGACGACCTGTTTAGCAGATACACAGTTGTGTTGATCACCTCCCCCAGAACATTCCTGGAAGCCCTTTTGCTTTGAGCATACACCGCGTAGTGCCGACCACCGACTGATTCCGGCACTCAACGACGCCGTTTTGTTGTGGCGAGTACGGTGACGTGAGCTCGCGCCACACCCCGAGCTCGGCACAGTACTCCGCGAAGTGGCCAACGGTGAATTCTCCCCCTCAGTCCGTGCCCAGGTGCGCCACGAGCTATTCTCGCCACGGCCACTACGCGCACGACGTCCACTATCCGGAGCTCACGCGCATGCACAAACTGAAATAGTAAACCAACTAACTAAATGCATGCGTACAAGATTTAACAACCAACATGGAATGCGTAATGTAGGATCGGTTTGGTCTTTATTGGCGTGTTAGAGTTTGGAGAACTAAGAGTAGATCTTACCAGCAGTGTTGATTTGCCTTTTACATTAGGTTTGTTTTGTAGAACCAGACATTAGGTTTGATTTTGGCTAGCGACCGTAGATTATGAGCTGCGTAGATGTTGTGGAATTGAATTCCAGTGTTGTGCGGGACTTCTCTGCAAGTTGGATGGCCTAAAATTGTGATTACGCTATGCGGGCTTAGTTCAGTTCTCGCTGTTAGGTTTGGTTCTCATGTGTAGCTGTGGTTACCCAAACTTTTGTACTGGCTGCTGAATTGCAGTGAATGAGTAGGATGAAGTAAGCATAGATTGTGTGCGCATTGATGCGGGCATTTAGCAGTTGAGGGGAATTCACTGAAAGTTTTATACTTTTATGCTCTCTTTCATCATTTTAATTCTATCTTGTTATTATATTTATTTCTTGTTCTATTGTAGGTGCGGAGTGTGTCCCTTGCAAATTTAGAGTTTCCTTTTAGGTCTCGAACTCATTATGGAATATGACATATAGTTTTTTCTTTACTGTATCATCTTGTTAGCATTTTGTGAATGGTAGTTAACTTGATGACATCTGATTATTTTCTGTTCTCAATATGCAGGTAGCTGACAGTTTACTTCATGATGAAAGCAGTAATTTGGATACTCATGTTCTGTTCTCAGACCCTACGAAGCAAGGTAAAAAAATATGATGAACAACATTTTGTTATGAACTATCACTACTACAGAAAGCCTAATACTAGACGGCCAATCACAGACGGTTTGACAAACCGTCTGTGATCGACACTAATACAGACGGTTTTAATTTGTATCATTAATTTATTTCTTGCCGCTGGTTTTTGAAATGCTTGCATATTAGGTACAAAGGGACTTTGAAGAGTTACCCTCAGAAGCTTTTCAACCATTACATGATTCTCTATATGTAAGCAGCAGCTTTTGAAGTTCTTTGTAAGAGTACAATTTATGTGACTCTGGGTTGCACTATCAATTGGAGTCAATCTTAGAAAGTTCTTTTGCAATGTATACTGTGTTCTCCTATCGTGGTCCCTTTTAGGATTGTTTCTCTTATTATAAGCTCTGGTTAATCTTGCCAAGAGCATTGTTTCTTTTACTCTCTCTTTCTCTCTCTCTCTCTCTCTCTCTCTCTCTCTAAAAAGGACATTGTTTCTTTTTGTTTAACTGGGCTGCATCTGCAGGAATTGCTGAAAAAGTTTAATAACGGACCACCGAAAGTTAGAACGCAGGTAAATGACTGAATTAAGCAGGTATATTTTGTACTAACACAATCATAATGACAACACCACTCGTTCTATCATCTTCAGATTTGCATTGCAATTGCTGCTCGGCCGTTCATGTACCTTTAGAGGACTGGGGAGGTGGTGGAATCGTGAATTGTCTATGTTACGAAATTAGCACTTAATTTCTGCTCTTTATTTCTCGCAAATATTGCAATGCATAAACTGGTTACAAGCCTCTCAATTTATATGCTTATAACTTCTACTAACATACGACTAGGACTTCGAATTGGACACTACTTCAACTCGAATTACACACGAAATCGAACTCGATTACGACTAGGACTCTAAGTCAAGATTAAATCTAACAATCTCCCCCTTAATCTTGACTTTCTAACTTCTTTCCATCTTGTTTGAGTTTGGACGGCGACACATCTCAAACGTCCCTGACTCAACTAATCTTCAGAGCACTTCATCTTTGCTGAGCGCTTCGGCAACAAACGCTTTCTTCGTCTTTGGCTTTTGGCATTCTGAAGCAAAGTGTCCATAATCATTACAGTTATAACACCTCACTTTTGCCTTATCAAACCTCCGACCTTTACGGCCTTGGCCATCACCCCTGGAAGTGTTCTTGCCTTCACGCTTTGATGATTGTGCCTCCCACTCAGCGCGAGTCAACAAGAGTTGTCCTTCATCTTTGTTGCTAGTGTCATGGATGCGTTCCTCATACGCCTTAAGACGACCGATGACCTCCTCCATGGTCATTGCCTTTAGATCTCCAAATTGCTCTATGACTGAAGCAATCGGGAGAAACTGTGAGGGAATAGCACGAAGGAATTTCTTTACCACATACAACTCTTCCACCTTCTCGCCAAGGGCCCGTATCTTGTTGACGATGACCGTCAACCGGACGGCGAAGTCATTGATCGACTCCGTTTCCTTCATACGCAGCACCTCGAACTCGGTTTTGAGAGTTTGTACCTTTGCTTCCTTCACACGATCTGCGCCAAGATGCATCGCTTTCAACGCCTCCCACGCGGCTTTGGCCGTCTCCTTTTCGGCCAGTAGGAAGAGCGTCTCCTCTGGGATGCCCTGGTAGATGGCCGCCAATGCCATCTGATCTTTGCGCATATCGACGTTGCCGTTCTCGATCGCATCCCACACTCCTTGAGCCTTCATGTACACCTTCATCTTGATTGCCCATGCAGCATAATTGCTCTCCGTGAGCATCGGATAATGCAGCGAGATAGCGGAACTGTCGGACCCTGGGTTTAACCAACCCAAAATCCTCTGTGAAGATAATACACTATTCCCTGGATCAGTAGATAGCGTTCACAGAATACATCACTGGATCATTTTATACACGGTACAGTCCATATTATTATTACAATACCAGAGTGCATGCGACCCACATAGGGACACGCGATACAAAGGGGCGTCAAGCCAAATAAGTTCAAAACGCAATTAACATAACAGCGGAAGCAAGATAGGGGAACTCATCACCACACGTGCAAGCGGCAGGATAACCCAGTGCGGTTAATATTATCCAATGAATCAAGCTAACCTTAAACGCACCTAATTTATTAGTTTGGTCGACGCATCGTGGGGAGATGCTAGATCCTATTCTAACTATCACCATCTTCTTGTCCTTCTTGGCTTGGTCTGGTAGAACTCGTGATCGTCTGGATTTGCAAACTCGGGGAAAAAGGGGTAGCGGCGAGTATGAGCACAACAACCGTGCTCTGCGAGCCAACACACAAAATGCAAATACTAGTATGCAAGGTTGAGTCAAGGATGGCTTAGGCTCTTTTATTTGCGCAAAGCTACAGTTGCAAATATTGTATTTACAAACCACTAGTTCTAGCATTTAGTAAGACAAATTTTGATAATGATAAATTGTGCAGTATGTATAGAAACAGTGTTGGTTCCATCCACCGATTACATGGCTCCAACCACCAATGCTAATTTGATTTACTATAACAACGAGTACTTCCTCCGGAAAAATCCAAAGCTTGGAGTACCTCCCTCCAACAGATTCCCTTCCCAACCCTAAAAGCTTTTGAAAATAGAACTAACTCGAGTAAGTTCCCATGTCCGCCCCTGACCGTGGGCACGGCTATTCGAATAGTTTACACTCTGCAGAGGTTGTACACTTTACCCACAAGAGATAAATTATCCTAATAGCCTACACACTTCCTTAGGCGTGAGGCCCAGATAATCTATCACATAGCCTTTACCTTACCCTGATTTAGCTAAATAACACCCGCTGAGGTTTCACCGCTGAAGGGCTAAATCCACCACGTCGAGGTCCTCTTGCGCCATCCAGGTACAGATCTATCCTCGTCCCTAACTCTCACCTGGTGTTATCTAACTAACTCTGGCAAGTTAATCAGCTAAGTCATACCCATATAGACATGTGGTCGTCTTGTTTTACATAAGGAGGTCGTCACAAGATTCAGTCCTTAGTCTGTCCGGGGTTCGTCCACAACCTGAGTTCTCGTGCGACATCGGCACCAACCCTACTTTTCATCCGCCCAGACATATGTAGCAGGTTTTGAGGGTTTTGAGAAGCATATAAAATAGTTGTAACAAATTACTCAGTCGTGTACATCCCATGACTAACCCAAATCAAGTTCTTATGATTTTGAAATGGTAATGATCAGGACAACTAGTGCCCTGGACTTGACCGGACTAGCATAGCATAAATTGACGTATAGCTACTTACGTTAACATTATTATCTATGGTGACAAGGGATAATTATTTCAAGTTATCAAGGTTGGCATATTAGATATACTAGAACGTCAAGTGGGTATATAGCTACCTTACAACTTTAACATATACGTTTACATGAAATAACGCATGCAATTTGAGTAGTTTAAAGGAAAATAACTTTGCAAGAAATTAGGAGCAAAATGATCAAATGCTGACTCGCCTTGGTCGTAGGCAGGAGGTTCTTGCTGGTCTTGAGGTAAGTCTTCCTGGGGCTCAGGAGCAGCTTCGAACTCTACTCGATCGCGAAGAACCGGTGCAACATACAATAGCAAAAGGACTAATAAGCATAAAATAATAAGCAAATGAACTCCAATTGAACCAAACCGAAACCATCAGAAATATAATGAATTTAGAAAATTTTAGAAACAAGTTTCACTCCAATCGGAGCTACGACGAAAAAGAACGAGCTCTTCAAAGTTCAAAACTCAGAAAAATCCCAAAAATAACAGGGGAGAGAGAGTCCTTCCTCGACATGCGGGTCCCACGGGTTTTATTTTAAATTTTCATTTTTATTTTTCGTTAATCGTCCGTAGGTCGACGGGTGTGACCGAGGTGCGTGTACACAGTAAAGGGGGCCCACTCGTCGCTGGTTCATTCTTTAATACCGGTTATTACGATTTTAATCGATTCGCGGGGTCCACCGGTCACCCAACGTTCGATTTAAACACGTCCCGCCCATCGTCGCGGCTCCTCGGCGACGACTAACCCCAACGGTTAGTGGCTAACCGGGGATTAGGCGGGAGCAGAGCTCCTCTTCGGCCGAGCGGCGGCGAGCCTCGCCGGCGGGAGAGAGAGGGCCACGGCGGCGCAGGGCGATGCCCAAAATGGCCAGCTCGACCCCGTGCGCACCGGCTGGAGGCTCGAATCGGCGGAGGGAGATGGGTGAACGACGGCGGGACCAGGGGAGGCGTGCGACGGCAAATCCTGCGACGAGAGAGCAATCAAGGAGCAGGGGAGCTTCTTTGGGTATCCCGAATCTCACCTGAGCAGAGAGGAGGGCTTGGGGAGGTCCGGAGAGGGCTTGCGACGAGGAGCTCAAATGGCGGAGGTGGTCGGCCGGTGTTGGGGAAGACGAGGCAGCGAGGCTTCCGACCGAGGGCACAGGCGGCTTCCTGAGGTGGCGAGGATGCTCTGGTGGCGGGGAATCGGCCGAGGGTCCTCTGGAGCGGCGGCAGCAGAGGGTGGCCGGAGATGGGGAAGACCCGACCGCCGACGAGCTGCAAAAGGGTAGAGGCCGATTAGGCGAGCCAGGAGCTTCTCAAGGGTGAATGGAGCTCGGGGAAAGGGGTAGTGCCGGTCGAGGTCCTCCGGTAGACGCTGGCGGCGGTGGTGGCCCGAGGAGTGGCAGGCGGCGGTGGTTTTGCTCGGGATTTTTGGCAGTGGGGAGGGTGCGGGCTGATGGGCGCAAGCACGTGCTTTTATAGCCAACGAGGAGGGGTGCGGGAATGCGCGGAGTAAATGCGACCGAAGCTCCTCCCTCGAAGCGCAATCGAGTGCTGCGTGCGTGGAGGGGCTATCGCCGAGCTAGGCGGGGAGGGGGATTAACTGGCATTAGGCGCACTCATGGCCGCGGGTGAGGAGTAAAGACGCGCGGGGGAGAGATAAGGCAGCTGGATGGCTTGAAGGCGGAGCACGGCAGCGCGGTGGCGATGACACGCGGGGCGGCCGGTCCAATCGACGGCGACGACCACTCATGGCGGCACTTGAAGGCGGGGTGGCGTCCAGCCGGCCTCCGGCCATTGATGACGCGGCATTGAAGGCGGGGTCGTCGATCTCCGGCAGCTGGCCGCCATGGCGAGGGGGAGGGCGCAGCGAGAAGCTTCTGGCGCGGGCACGAGCCTAGCGCCGCTGGAGCGTCTGGAGGCGCGGCGGTGCTGCCACGAAGCCCAGGCGCCAGCTGGGAAAGGGGGAAACCGGGGGCGGCACGCCTGGCGCAGCGGGCGGAGGCGGAGAGCGCGAGGAGCAGGGCGTCGGGAGGAGGAAGAAGGAGGGGAGCCGCGCTGGGCTGGGCTGGCCGAGGAAAAGAAAAGGGCAAGCGGGCCGGGCCGGGGAAATGGAATAAGAGGGAGGGGGAGAAAAGGGTTGGCCCACCCGGGAGAAAAAATCAGGGATAAAAATCCAAGGGTTGAAAAGAAGAAACTCAAGGCAACAAAAGAGAAATTTTAAAAATGCAACACAAACTTTAGAAATTGAAATACCAGATTTATATTTTTAACAGAAATTAAATTACTTTTTAGCAATAAAATGACAAGCTCAAAAATAGGACGTTACAGGAACTCTCCTTCGCCATCGTACCGGATGATGCCTCGTTGCCGTCGACACCGCTTCCCGAATTACGCGACATGATCTTGGACGGAGAGAAACGGATGGAAAAATTACTGTTTTCCTTTTTTCTCTTCTTCTTAAATTTTTTCTCTTGCTCTTGCTCTGCCTCTTGGGGTGCTCCGTTGTGCTTTTATTTGGGCGGATATCACCTCCGGCTCGGTTTTCTTTTGCTTGGAGACGAGTTGGGCTCGATCTTCTGTATCCGTCTCGGGCTCCTATTTTCCCGAGTGAGACCGCACCTGTTTCGGCCGCTTCTGCTGGTCTTTCTTCCTCTGGGCCTATTCGGATTCCTGCGGCCCAAAAGAAGGGACACCAGAACCCAACCGCCGAACGCACCTCACTTCCTCCATGCCCATCCCCGACGCGTCCTTCTCCGGCGCCGCCCTGCGCTCGGCCGCTCCCCCTCTTGCTTGTCCCTTCGCCTGCGCCTCCCTTGCGTAGCACCCCGCGGCGGAACAGATCGGGCCCGGCGACGTCGGAGGGCGGCCGGATCGGGGAGGGGAGAAACGGGAGGCGGTGTTGCCGAGCGGTGGCGGAGGCGGCGGTGGGCGCCTCAGGCACGGCGGCGCTGGTGGGGATCCGTGCTCGGCGACGGCGGTGGCGGCCGGATCCGGCCGGATCCGGGTGGATCTGCGCGACGGAGGACGGCTCCAGGCGCGGGGCGCGACGACGACCTCAGGCTTCCGGCGTGGCGAGTGGTCTCGGGTGCATCGGTGGCTTCGGGCTGCCAGGCGCGTGCACGGTGGCGTCGGGCACCTCTTCTGATGGGCGCGTCGGCGATCGGTCAAGTGCGGCCGCCGGTCGGCTTCTCTGCAGCGGCGACGCGCAACGGTGGCCGCCCCCGGGAGCAAAGATCACCCCCCCGGGGGCAGCAGCGGAAGAACTCAGGTTTAGGCTCTGATACCAATTGTTACGAAATTAGCACTTAATTTCTGCTCTTTATTTCTCGCAAATATTGCAATGCATAAACTTGTTACAAGCCTCTCAATTTATATGCTTATAACTCCTACTAACATACGACTAGGACTTCGAATTGGACACTACTTCAACTCGAATTACACACGAAATCGAACTCGATTACGACTAGGACTCTAAGTCAAGATTAAATCTAACAGTCTAAGCAATGAAATGAAATCTCAACCAGAATTCATCCCAAGCTTCCTTGAACTGCTTATTGTTTTGCCACAGGTGTAGCAATTTTTAGCTTGATATAGATGCCCATCATAGTCTGAAAGAGTGTCATGATTTCTCCTAGTTCTTGATTGCCTGTTTCTACTATCTTAAATCTCTATAAACCTATTTAGGAGAGCAAAGGGTGACTAAGGAGCTAATTTGCAGCAGAAATTTGATTAGGGCATTAGAAAGTGAAAGTACCACAATGGTTTTCATGCCTTTTGAAGCACCTGTTACTGTTAGTCTTGACCAAAAAATAAAAGCTGATAACATGATTTTGATATGTTTAGAATGGGCCATTTTTAGTTTTCTTTTCTTTTCCTGTGCAGGAAACACTGAAGTTGGCTCTATTTATTTAGATTTGAGGGCAAGTAAAGCAACAGACGTTTCTGGCCTTTTCTTGTCTTTTTACCATTTGCAGAAAGGGATTTTTGTAATGGTCAATGGGATTCGGTCATGTTGCTACTTATTATTAATAAAGTAGATAGTTGATGAATCACACTGATGGATACATCAGATGATTTCTCCTAGAGCTTACAAATCTTTAACCAGATATTTGTTTTAAATCACAAAGATATTATTATGATATTATTGTTGTCACATCCACATTGTGGTCATGCTCGAGTTTAATCGAGTGATGTACATCATCTGCTCAAAATTTAATAGTTCTTAACTATTGCATATTTGCATTAAATGAACAAGCGTCCATAAGATCCTAATTATCATCAGTTAAAGACTCATGTATCACACCAATTGCATATCATATTCTTTATTTTTCTTAGTGAAATTGGACTTACTTCAATTCTGTCTTGACAGGAAACCTCTAGTCATAAAACAGCTGCTCGTCCCGAAAGGCACAAATAATTTGAGAATGACCTTTGTTCATCAGCTAATGTTGCAGTCTATTGACTGCTTGTTTGGGTATTCATCAGCTAAAAGAACAGGTTAATTTCTTCCTCTTCAAGATTGCTTTTTATGATATGAAGCACTTAGGTGCTATAGTAATGAAGAAAACATGGTACAGGGCCTGTTTGGCTACGGCTGCGGCTTATGGCTTTTGGCTGAAATTTTTGAATTTTGACTGTTTACGGTACATATTACAGAGAGAGAGATACTCACTTGCGATTTTGGCTGGTACAGATGTTGGGCTTTTAACGTGTATATCGTTTAACTTGTAGACCTCGTCTTGAAAAAATCATCCGTTTGAAAGTTAGGTACTGTAGCAAAAGCCAAAAGCCGCCAGTTTCAGAGGAAAAGAATAGGCCCACAGTTGTGTATTACCCAACCACCAAGTCATTCAAACAAGTACTGGAATCATCGAAACAAACGCTAAAGATAACGAAAATCATGAGAAATAGTGTTAACGTGTGTCATGGGGATGTATGTTATGGTGGTGATCGGTTCGGCTGAAAAGCTCGTGGCTTATGACTGAAAACACTGTAGCTAGCTGAAAAAAGCAATGTAGCTGACAGAGGCTTATTTAGCATAATTAAATTTTAAAAAATTTTAAAATAAAAAAATATGTTAGCCCATTACGTATAATACAAACAAATACGGGGAAAAAAAGAACCGGCAAAAAAGCTCAACAAAAAGCCAAAAGTTCAGAAAAATACGAAACTTATGAATAGTGAAAAATAAGCCAGAAGCCAGAAGCCGAAGCCGAGTTGATCAGAGCCGAAGCTGTTTATTCATAGCTTGCTTCCTTGCATGCATGTGCAAAGTCATTCAATAACCGAGGCCTCTATGGGCTATTGTCCTTTCTTTTGGCCATTAGGGCATGCATTTGAAAATACCGTACTTGGAAGGCATCTTCTAGTTGCTATTCTTTTTACTTGTTATATTATGGTCCCTTCTACTAAAAGATGGGGTGTGGCTAGAGGGCTGGTCTATTGTGTTGTTACGTGCAGAAAGTATCGTGCATGAACACTACTGACGCGCACAGCAGGCCTACAAAGAGGAATGCTTCTTCCATACTAAGTTATATTTTTTTTCTAAATAGTTTGATTAGTTTCCTAAGATAAGGATTAGTTGTTTGACATCATATCTATTAGTTAGAAAAAATATTATTTAGATTGATCTTATCCATAATTGTTAGAAGAGCCCTCTATATAAGGAGATTTATTGTAATCATTATTCCCAATCAAGAAAGAATAAATCAAAGAAACATCTCCTTTTCAAGTGCATCTAATGTTCTCTAGCTAAGTTCCTCCCTCCCTCTATCGAGCGCCCTCGTTCTGTTAACGCTTTCTCCTCAAGCCATGTCGTTTGGCCTCACCTAGCAATGTATCAGAGCCGTCGATCCTCCATGGCTTCTATTGCCGATGATCTCAAGTTTGTAAGAGCTGCATGTGACCAGATCCTGGCAAGGTTGCAGGAGATAAGTGCAACGATCAAGGAGGCAAGACATGCTGCTACGATGAATGCACCGTGGCCATTGTCTCCGACGCCGGCGCCATCGTTGGACATGATGCCTTCGCCGAGGAAGAATGATGCTGCTATACCATGGTTGTGTTCTCCACACTGCCGACCATTGCCATGCCTTTAGAGGTGTGGAATGCAGTAGGTGACATGTGGAAGGTCGCGATGTCATCGTATCCCTCACCCATCCGTTGCACTTGTGGTGGAAAGGGCATCATCACTACCCTGAGCTCACTGTCTTCGTCGGTGGAGTCTTTGTCAACGTTAGGCAACATTAAGGTTCTTATGCCTTTGCTATCAACTGATATCAGCTACCTGCTACGCAATAGCGCAAGGTGTCGCGGCTGCTTGTTGTGGTGGGGCTACCAAGGATGGTTGCCATGGCCACCACCACAGCTCGAGGACGAGTTGTGTGCGAAAGAGGGGAGAAGTTGGTATCTACAGAAATTATTGCATGAATAGTACCCGTGGGTACTGTAGCAGCAAGCCTACAAGGAGAAATGTTTCTTCCCTATCAAGTTATCTAGGAGAAATGCTTCTTCCCTACCAAGTTATCTATTTCTTAAATAGTTTGATTAGTTTTCTAAAATAAGGATTAATTGTTTGACATCATATCTATTAGTTAGGAAAGATATTATTTAGATTAATCTTGTCTATAATTTTTAGGAGAGCTATCTATGTAAGGAGGCCTATTGTAATCATTATTCTCAAGCATGAAAGAGTGAATCAAAGAAACCTTTCCCTTCCGAGTGCGTCTAATCCTCTGTAGCTAAGTTCCTCCCTCCCTCTATCGAGCGCCCTTATTCTCTTACCGCTCTCTCCTCACGCCATGCCGTTTGGCCTTATCTAGCGGTAGTTATTTTGTTGTGTACCAACGTACACAACAAGTGTGTTCCACTTATCTTGGTATATGCAAACGTGATGTTTCACATTATTTTCCACTTTAACATAAACCAACTCAGATGGTTACATCTCCTTTCCAGACAGCAACCTCACTTCTTACTGTATCTTTTTGTGAGATGTCACATCCAAATTAATGCTTCAAGTTACTTATTCTGAACTCAGAGGTACATAAAATCTGCAATCCCTAGACACAGCGACGAGATGATTAGGTGTATTTTGGTAGTTAATGACTTAATTTTGATTGTTCTTTGCGCAGGTTTTGGAGGGTTTTGCTTCTTGGCTTCGTTTCTGTCATGGGTATGCAGTTTCTGGGATTTTGATATAGTAATACTTTGTTCCTTGAGAATGTAGTTGTTGTGGTACATCTAACATTGTCTATTCTTGGTGTATAACCGAGGGCAAAAAGGGAATTTCCCATTTGATAAAAGGAAAAACAAAAGGAGAAAAAGGGGCCCACCTGTCGGTGGGCCGAAGGGAGGCAAAAGAGGAGGCCGACTCCTCCCCCTTGACCAGAAGACGAGCGGGCGCCTGGAGGGGGCGATGGCGGCGGTGATTTAGGGAGATGGCGCGGCAGAGGCAGGTGGGCTCGCTGGCCCCGGCGGGTCGGCTCGATGGCGGCCCGGTCTCCCATGTGCTTCTTCCTCCCATGCGACTCGCTCATTCCCCTCTCCCGTGAGTTCCGCTCCTCTTCTTCCCGTGGGACTCGGTCCTCAGATCCGGCATGTGAGGTGAGTTTGGGCTTGCGGTGGTGGAGCGTGAGACTCGGTCCCGGCCGTTGGCGGCGCCACCAAGTGCCCAGCCCCACCCTTTCTTGGCTATAAATGGCAGCCGGCTCTTTGGTTAGGTAGGGCAGATGATTGAGCTTCTCCTCTCTTTCTTTGAGTCTCTTGCTTGTGGTGTTTGACTACCGTGGTTCCCTGGTGCTCCGGTGAGGTGCTTGGCCGGCTCCTCCCTGTGCTTGTGCGGCAATCCTCTACCTCGACTCGCCGGCGTGAACTGTACATCGGCGATTGGGCTTTGTATCTCCGTGCCTACTGCTCTCTATCATGGTGGTGTGAGGGCAATAGGTTTTCTGGGACAGCGCGCAAGCGTGCCTAGCCCCTATTCTTCGGGTGTTTTCGAATAACACCGGTATTGTGAGTGATTCTGTGATTTTGCAATCTGTGTTGCTGTGCTAGTTGTTAATATTCCATATATTATCTGGCACTGGGAGACATAGATTGCTTGAGGGATATTTGATTGCTCGATGATATATGAAATCATATTCTGAGATTGGTAGATTTAATCTTTGAGCTCTAATTGCTGTCACTTGCTGTCATTAGATTATGCTCATGTTCTGTGATTCTGTTAACTGTGAGCTTTAGACAAAATATATTGTATATGTGTGATTTGGTTGGAGTTGTCTTCAGCTTGTAGAAATTTCTACCCATCTGTTTCAGATCTGTTAGAAGTTATATTTGGCTAATTAAGGTTTGATTAAGTTGCTGCAAAGAGACATCTTATATGTGCTTTAACTTGATTTAGCCTATTCTTGGCTGCAGACTGAATGTACACATGTGAAGAATATATTGTTTAATCTGGGTACAGCTTGAGAGCTCAAAGATTGAATGTTAATTTGTTATAACCAATCGATGAAAAGTTTATGATTCAGTAGCGGGACGGCCAAGATTAATCTTGTGCAACCCTACATTTGAGAGCAAAGATTAATCAATTAATCTTGATTTGATATTGTTGATTAGCATATGCTTTATACCTTGTCATACATATTCATGTTTAGAGTAGTATTATCTCTATTATTGAATATGTGGTATATCATGAATAATATGGTCAATTCATATGATTATATTCTTGCTATGATCTGCATATATGAATTAATGTCCTTGATGTGTTCATATGATTTTATTGGAATTATATGTATATCTTTACTTATACCGCAATTATTACAACAATTCTTACTATACTACTGCTACCCATTAGTGTCTGCCTCAGTAATTTATTAAAGTGTTATTCTTACTATACTACTGCTACCCATTAGTGTCTGCCTCAGTAATTTATTAAAGTGTTCTTTCTGTCAGAATCTCCACATCTACTCTTGCTTCGCATCCTTTGGTCCATACGGCACTCTCTTCGTTGAACTCTGATCAATTTTTGGAGGCAGCTGTAAATGGTATTGTTTGTCTATGCTCATAATTTCTATTGTATTTAACTATTCATCTTTTGTTAGTTTCTCCTCTTCATCCTTTTGCCTCAATCAATCATTTTCTAGTGTGCTCTTGGTATCATAGTTATTCTCATCTTTTCAGTTGATGTGAACATTGCAAACTTGAGATTTGGCTTTATATTTTGTTTCTGACCACTTGCTGCACAGTTGAGTTTGTATGCACAACAAATCTACAATGGTGTTGGGTAATCCTTGTTATTTGTGATGTTGAATTTATGGATAATCAAGTTCAGAAGGAAAAATATAATAAATCATTTTTGGATGTTTACCTGGCTAATAACCCAGGCTATAACTCGTTAAAAAATTGGGAGCTTCTAGGGAACAGTATGAAAAGGGATATCAGGTTTCAGGTGTTAAGGAGATAGAGTTGTATTAGGAGATAGAGTTGTATTCTATTCCATATATGCCTTATCTATATATGGCATATCCTCTTGTACTCTCCTATATATATGGCCCTTTGGGTCTCATATCAATACACACAATATTCATAACATGGTATCAGAGCTTAGGTAGAAACCCTAACCTCGATCTACTTCGGATCTACTTCCGCTGCTGCCCCCGGGAGGATCGATCTCCTCTCCCGGGGCGGCCACCTCTTCCCGGCCGTCAGCGCCGTATCGCACGCGGTCGTCGTTGCCCACGCCCGCCTGCGCTCGCGCTGCCGTCGACCGCGTCCGTGCCATCTTGTTGGGCTGCTCGACAACGCTGCCGCTTCCTCGTCTCCAGACAAGCCCACCGTCACTGCTCCATATGCCACCTCTCGCCGGATCCAGGCCACCGCGCTCCGTCACCCCCGAATCCGACCGCCGCGGATCTGCGCCGCCGATCGGCACCGCACGGATCCGGCGCCTCCGTGCCGATCCGATCTGGATTGGGCGCCGCCGTCTAGGGAAATTCGCGCGAAGCTCGATCCGGCCGCTCGCGTCGTTCCGCCGCCGTCTTCCTCCGAGACCGCTGCCGCCTCACGTGGACCGTCGCTCGGTCATTGGCTCTTCCTCCCGCCGCGCGCGCGCGTCTCGCGCCGCGCCGCCACCTCTCGGCCGTCTTCGCTGATCCGGCCGCTGCGCACTGCGGCCGGATCCGCCGCTCGCCGGATCCACCGCTCTCCATCGCCTCTTCTGACGTCGCTGGCCTCCTTCGGCCACTACCGCCTTTGGCCGCCGCCTCCCGCGCCTCCTCACCCGCGCCGCCGCTTTCGGCTGCCGCCTCCCGCGCCTCCGCGCCGCGAGAGAGAGGGGAAGGGGTGAGGGAGTGGAGAGAAGCAGGCGGGCGGGCGGAGGAAGGGGGTGTGAAGAGTGCGGGCGGCGGGAGTGAGGAGGGGGAGTAAGAGAGAGAGGAGGGGATTTTGAGGGAGTGATTTTTTCAGTTTAGAGTCAGTCTCCCAGTTCCGTTGCGTCCATCTAAATCCGTAGTCTTAGATTTTTTAGTTCGTCCAAGCCGTGCGAGTCCACAAATTTATTGTCAGTCATAGAAGTGTAGGAATTCTCTTTTGTCTGGCAGCAGCCGCCGCTCTACTCTCTGAGCCGCGTGCAGATCGTAGAAGTCGTTATGATGCCGCCGCTTCTCTAGCCGCCCGAAGCTTCAAAGGCCGCGCGTCCTCTATGCACTGCGCCGCCGCCTCTTGGGCTTCGATCTGCGCCGTCATGCATCTATCTATTTCTCTTCGGCTTGATTTGACAGTTTATTCAAAGGCTGCACGCAACAACGACATCATCAAGACTCGGACTTCGGATTTATCTTGTTTTAGTGTTAACCCTTTTTCAAATGCAATGCTATTGCATACGCCTTGCATTTGAGGGGGGGTGTTAAGGAGATAGAGTTGTATTAGGAGATAGAGTTATATTCTATTCCATATATGTCTTATCTCTATATGGCATATCCTCTTGTACTCTCCTATATATATGGCCCTTTGGGTCTCATATCAATACACACAATATTCATAACATCAGGCTTCTAGATTTCAGATTTCAACATGTTTCAAACAAAACCAAGTTCAGGCTTCAGTAGGTTTCAACAAGTTCCAATTAAAACCAAGGTGCAGGCTTGAGTAGATTTCAACCATTTTCAATCAAAACCAAATGCAGGCTTCAGTAGGTTTCAACAAGTTTCAATGAAAAATGAACTTTGTTGCAGGTTTGTAGAGGGGGATGAGACCAGGGCAGGTTCAGGTATTTAGTGCAGGTTTCAGATAGGCACTGTGGAGATGGGGCACAACAGTGGTGGTGCGACCCAGATCTGGCTCTGGGTCAGTGGCGGAGGACGGAAAAAAAATGAGGTAGGGCAGTGCCACGTCCCAACGCCGCTTCTCTGCACCCTACGCCTACGCCCCCTGCATCTCGCACGCCCCTACCGTGCCGAGCCCCGCGCCCACGCCATGGCCGTCGCGCTCCATCCCGCGCCCCGCCGCCCGGACCCCTCCAGCAGAGCCCCCGCCCCTCTGCCGCTATAACAGACGCCGGCTTCCCCATTGCGCGCGCCACTCCCCATTCCTCCCCGCTATTCTTTCGCCCGCGCCGTGAGCCCGCCACCGCCGTCTCCTTGCCATTCCGGCTCTCCGGTGAATCCCGGCCAAGGATACTGCACCAAGGCGTGCCCCCACTCCCCACCAACCTACCCTCCGAGTTAATTGAGAATTCGTGCACCGAGCTCGCCGTACGGCCTATTTTCCCCATTGCTGGCCGCCGTCGCCATTAACGCCGCCTCCTCCGCCACGGTGGTTTTCCCTCCGATTAGTCGCGGTGGGAGCACCCCCTCCATACCCCGAAGCTCCTCCAACCATCGGCCAGAGCCCCTGCCGCCCGTGCGTCGCCAGCGCCATGCGCATGCCCGCGCCGCCATGGAGCTCCGCCGCCGGCTCGCCCCCGCCCCCTCCGGTCGCCCAGCCCACTCAAGTAGATCCTGCCGCCCGCCGCCGGCTACGCCCAGGGCTGCAAAAAATCAAGGTCTGGCTCAAGCTAGGTCCTCCGCCGCTGCTCTGGGTGTCAGTGATGTTGGTTGGAGGGCGGAGGCGACTGAGATGGGGTTTGACAACGCAGTGCAGCTTAGATCTGGCTCCAGCCCATATGGGGGCTGCCTTTCCTGATTGCGTGTTCATGCCTCCTTGTCGGCCCGGCTATGCTGTCACGAACCCTGACCTTCCCAAGGGTGCCCTCTGTGTCACCCTCCTCCCTTCGTCCGTCCTCTACAACACAACCTCCGTGCGCTCCCAGAGGTTGGAGCTACCATTTTCTCATCCAACCTGGCCCATCATGGATGTCGCGGAGCGCAGCCCAGTGTGGATTGAATAGGCATGCTTCAACAGTTCAACTACAGCTTGTTCACATGAGTAAGCTTCGGCTCCGCCAAAAAGGTGGATCTTCTCCAGCTTAAGTGATTCTGAAGCTGCAGCCATCTTCTTTGGAAAAAGACGCGGTTCAAATGCCGCTGCTTCTTCAGTTTCTCCATGAGACCTCACATGCCCTGCTGTTGGCCCAGCTTATCTGAAACAAACGTTTTCACGGTGGACTGATGCACACAAGTGGTTTATTAAATTTGGAAACAAGATGACAGAGCTAATAACAAGACTGAACACAAAAAAATTGAGACACGAGATTACGGTGCTAACTGTTCGCATATTTTTTTGTGTATACTCTGTTATTTTCTTGCTTAAAATGCTCAACAAATTACATGTCTTAAATAGATACAAATTGGTCGCATATGCAGGCCACTCATCTACTACGACTCCCTGTGAACCGGTTTTGCTGGCCACAATCCTTACGACTCGGTGCACACCGCGCACTACTCACTAGACTCGGTCTCGTTGAGACCAACTCAGACGCTTACGACCACATATACAGCTTCGAGTTCTTCGAGCGCGATGCTTAGATCACGCAGGTCTTCCGAGCAAGGATCACTCGGCTCAACTCCTACGACTTCGACCGCTCATGCTACAGTACTCTTTCGAGTATGACGTTTACAATACTATTCCGAGTATGACGTCTACAGTACTTGGTAGCACTTGTTGCAGATACAGTACTCTTCCAAGTAAGACGTCTATAGTGCCTTTCCGAGTATGACGTCTACAGTATTTGGTGTAGCTACAGTACTTTACGACTTACGACTACGATTTTTGACTATCGACTGCGATTATCGACTTCCGACTACGCCTTTCGATTATCGACTTCAACTATCAACTACGACTATTGACTTCATATTACTCGAAATACACGAGTAAAACACACACGTAACAAAATCAATCCAACACCTGCGACCTCTCCTTCCCCTCTCTTGATCTGGTCAACCTCTCTGGTGCAATCAAGATTGCAAGTGGCGAGTGGCTGTACTACTGTTGCCACCCGTTGCGAGTTTGCAGCTTCTCCATGGTTGTGCATCTTCTGCACCCATCTGCCGTCGTCAAGATTGGAGCTCACATGCCGACCTCTCCCTCCACATCGACTAAAAATGAGATTTGGAATCCGATACCAAAAACCAATTCCAATTGCTGGGTGCCAAATGGGGTGTAAGTAGAATTCCCATTAGCCACTATTTTCCCATCATTTTTTTTTAAAAAATGACTAGCACCCCTGAAGTCCTTGATGCAGAAATTTATAAATACAGTGTGTTTCTGTCTAATTATCATTGTGGTGTTTTACGTGTACAGATACTGAAAATATTCGTAGGGACTATTGAATTTATGTCTGAATGCAATCGTTGGGCCTTATCTCAAATATGTTTGAAAATTAGAAAGATACTGAGATTTGTCTGATGTCTCACCCATTGCTCTGTCCATTCACCCCTATCCTTATTTATGACTGGAGTGACTGGAGGCGGATTTTGTTGCATTATTTGAAGGTGCATTTTCCAAAGCTGTTCATGGCTTAGTTTCTTGAAGTTTTTGCGCGGGAGCTTCTTTACCCTTAGACCAAAACTTAGCTGAAACTGTCAACATTTGCTTGGTCAGATGGAACAGCGTGCTTTGACCTGAACAGCTTGCTGGAATTTGTGCAAATCACCCAAAATTCAGTATAACCTGCCATGATTTTTTCCCCAGTTTGCCTAATCAGGGCCCTTGATTGGAATGGCGTGAATTGGTAGTAGCCAGAGTTTTGTTGGTTTGTTAGAATCCTGCTTGTAAGCTTTAAGAAAAGATTAGATATCTAGGTCCTGACTCTTGACAGAAATCTTTTGCATGGAGCTTTGCAGGTTTCTTATGTTGCTGTCCCTTAGCAGAGCATTTGGTGTGAATATGTTGAATTGGGCAAGGGATTGCATTACCCTTATACCACCACAAGCCCTAACAGATTCAGAGCGCTCGAGATTCTTGAAAATTATATCTGATGCATCATCAGGATCTAGTCTTAATTCCATAACGGATCGATTTGGGGAAATCTCAGGTGTTTGTAGACGAAACAAGACGGTCCAAGAACTAGTTCAAGGTGCTTTGCGGCCTCATGACAACCTTCACGGTTGTTCCCCAACCATTGCGATGAATTGGAGCCAGTTGAAACCCCATGATGGTCCATGCTTGAGTCAGTGTTGATGTGTCCCCACAGCATCTTCGATTTTTCAGTTCATACAGGTTTGAGTTGCGGCGTCATACTATTCAGATTTGTCAAGAGGATAGATAGTTCAGTCAGTGAGCGTTGTAATTCTTTCTGTATTTCGTCGCTGTACATGTGGTAGGCAGTATTGTGTATGTGGGAGGAAAGTTGTGTTGTATAAGCTCAAAAACAGTGGTATACATACAACTGGGAGATCACACGGATGGTGATCTGCCTTTGGGCCTGATTTCACAATGGCCGGCTATCTTATTTTATAAATTAAGATGGCCATCGATTTTATCTGTAGGCTTCTGCCAAACGTTAAAAGGATGTCTTTGATTGTAGTCTGCGTGAGATTCTAATATGAGGCGTTGATGAACCATGTGGATGTGACCACATGTATATGATGAGTAATTGACCGTGGTTTAGATAAGTCGAGTTTGGTTTGAGTGGTTCGGAGTCGAGTCGGTGCGTGGAGCATTTGGGCTCCGTCGGACTTGGTCATTCCTGGTCTTTTGGATTTAGGTTGCATATTCGGATGATTCGGCTGTGTTTGGACTTCGGCATGAGTGAGTATGATGTACTTATGCTATTTTACGCTTTCATGTATCGAGCGGTGCTATTTGATGTGTTTCTTGTCTGCGTGGCTGCAGGACGTCGAGGCGGAGTCGTGGCGAGACACGGTGGACGGACTAGGCGCAGTGGCGCCGAGGTCGAACGGTCGGGATGTGTCAAGACGACGTGGACTCGAGGTGGTTGCGAGGCGTGCAAGGCAAGGAGCGCGAAGCTTCGGAAGGTGCGAAGGGGCGAACGGGAAATTCGCGTGGCTGCACAAGCGGAGCGGGCTCCGTTGGATTTAGCGGGCGAACGGGATGAAACCCGTTAGCGGAGGCTATAAATAGAGGTTGGTGGCTGCATGTCCTCTTGAGCACTTCAAGGGTTTGATTGAGTCAAAATAGGCTTTAGGGGTTGTTTTGGCTTTAGGGCTTTAGTTGGTGGAGGGTTGGTATATACAGCAGGGCTGTGTCCCCTCTGTGTATGTGTGACTCTTCGATGGTTTCTTGAGTGCCAGTGTTCTCCCCTCTACCAAGCATGTATGGGTGTGTATTCTTGAGTTGAGGAGAGGGAGTGGATGGCTTAAGAGTTGTAATCATTCCTCTGGTTGTAATCATGTATGGGGACGTCTCTTTGATCCTCAATATCAATATGAGATGCTTTTGGTGATTCAGTTCAGCTCTCTGTTATTTTTTTTCCTTCGATGCCCTCTTTTGGTGATTTCTTGATTTTCGTTGTTTTGAGTTCTTGATTGCTGGGAAGGCCCAAAATGGGTTGCTCTGTGATGGGATAGTGCCTCAAGATCATTTGATCGATCTCCCAAAGAGCTAACTTCGTTTAATCCTCAAATTTCAGTTTTGAGCCTTCTCTGTTAAATCGATTGCAATTTCTAGGGTTTTGTCCAGATCTTGATTCCTTTGAGGAGATGGTCTAATCTTTGGTCTGAGAATCCCTTGTGCTATTGCTAACATAACTGCAAAGTCTCTTGAGCCAAGGATTAAAGACCTCTGAGTAATTTGGGTTTGATGCCTTCCTGTAGTTCTTCAGTTGTTTCTAGGTTCTTGGTCCCCTGTGATTTTCCTCAAGAAGTTGGCCTAAGAATTTGTGCGGAGGAGCTTCTAGCTATTGCTAATATACCTGCAAAATCTTAGAGCCAAAGGATAAAAGATGGAGGAGTAATTTGAACTTTAGAGTTGTCTCTGTACTTTGTCAGTTCCTAGTTTAATCTCTGAATTTCTTGTTGCCTTTCAGTTGTTTGGGGTCCCTATTATGTTGAGAATAGCTCCTTGGTGTTTGGGTCTAAAAAGAAAAGATTCATTTCTCTCATTTGCTTGAAAACAGCAAAAAATCTGAAATTTTCAGTTTTTAGCCCTCTCTACAATTTGGGGCTGTTCTTAATTCCCTTCTCGAAAAATGACGAAACTTGGCATGCAGATTCCTATGGCTATTAAGTAGCTATCCTCAAAGTTTCGTGGCCAAAGATTCAAGGATTGAGTGGGAATTTAAGTTTTTGTAGCTGCTGCCAGTAATATTCAGGTTTTGTCATATTTCTGAATTTCTTGCTCATGGGTTGGTTTTCCTTGGTCTCTAGGTCTCTCTAGCTATTGTAGTTACTTTCTTGCTTCCCTTGTCCAAAAAGAATAGAAGTGTCTCATTGATTTTCTTGGATTTGGCAAGGAAAGAGAACTCCTGTTTGCTATCTGAAAATTTGCTCTTGTCCAAGGTTCAGTGAGTTGGTGCATATCTTTCATAGGGTCTTAGCTATTGAATGAGTGAATCATTTGTGAGTACTTGGGGGCAAGTTTATTTTTTTTACCAACATTCACCCCCCCCTCTGTCGCCTTTTTCGGTCCTACAATTGGTATCAGAGCCGGTTAGCTCTAATCAATAGATCTTAACCGGTCTCAAGAGCCATGGCGACGGACAAGTACTCGACCAAGCCGCCCATTTTTGATGGCATCGTTACCCCTTCTGGAAGAGCCGAATGGAGACATACATCCAGGCTCAGGGGTACGCTATCTGGCGCAAGGTCAAGGTCCGGTTTGTTGTTCCTGCTGATGAGAACATCAATGCTGGGAATATGCATGATGTTGAGGCAAATGCTAAGGCAAGGAACATCATTATCCAGGGCCTGAGTCGTAGCGAGTTCGATCGCATCTCCCACCTGTCGTCCGCCTACGATATCTGGGTGACCCTCGACGCATACCATGAGGGCACCACCCAGATCAAGACGGTTCGACAGGACCAGTTCAAGCGGGAATACAACAAATTCGAGATGCTTGGTCGTGAGTCTCTAGATGAGTGCTTCGCGCAATTCCACAAGATCTTGAGCAACCTCCGAGCGGTCGGTCTCACACACCCCGACTCGGACAACGCTCGTCAGATGCTTGCGGCACTCGATCTGCGTGTGTGGGAGATGAAAGTGACCACCATCAAAGACACGACAGACCTCTCGACCTTGACTCTTGATGCGCTGTACTCGCGCCTCAAGACTCACGAGATTGACGTTGTCTCTCGTAGGTCGAAATCACAGTCGATGGCTTTGGTCACCGATCCCGTTTCAGCTTCTGGTCTCTCTTCTGAGTCTTCTTGCGGTTTCTCCCTTGCTGCTCTCTGTGACATAACTGATGATCAGTTAGAGCAGCTTGCGGATGAGCAGCTTGCCCTCCTTGCTCGAAGATTCTCTCACGCTTACAAAGGGAGGAGGGATAGAAAGAGAGGAGGACCCTGATTTGCTTCGAGTGTGATGGCCCCAACCACATCCGAGCAAACTGCCCCAAGCTTGGGAAGGGCAAAGGTGACTACGGCGGTTCGGGCAAGAACGATTACACCGACAAGAACCGCAAGACGAAGCCCTCAGCACCTGCTCAAGGCAAGAAGAAGTTTCGCAACTTTCGGAAGGCCAAGAAGCTCTTCAACCGAGTCCTCACCGCCTTCGACGATCTCGACCTCAGCGAGGTGGAGGGATGGAGCGACGACGACGGGACGGGTGACCAAGACCCCAAAAGCGGCGACGACTTCTCCGGCATGTGCTTCATGGCCCTCGAGGGTGAATCGAGCGGCGGAGTGTACTCCGACTCGGATGAGGTATGCCCCACCTACGACCAGCTCAATCATGCTTTTCTTAAGCTAGGTGGTTTTCATGCTAGAGCTAGGGCTAGGTGTACCGAGTTAGAGAAGGAAGTAGAAAGATTATCACGGAGCTTACTTCACTTATATCCGCTCCTCCCGTGATGATTGTGATACATGCTCGCTTCTTTGGGTGATATGGAGAAATTAAGGACCTCGCATGATAGTTTGTCCTCCGAGCTTGATATTGTTAAGGTGGAGAATGTTAGTCCGCTTGCCGAATTAGAGTTGAGTAGGATGGTGTTACTCTTCTTACTATCGATGAGACTACTCCTCCCACCTCATGTGAGGATAAGGACATTGCTGCTAGAGGACCTTATACCATGCTCCTTGATCTGCCCGAGTCTTGTGAAAATGCAATAAATTGAAGATGAACCTAAAACGGGCAGATCACAAGATTGCCGAGTTGAGTGCTTCTTTACTTGAGCCTATTGATTCATGTTTGAACTGTCCAAAGTTAATCTGCGAACTTGAATCTGTCTCAAAACAGATTTCAAGAAATGATTGACAACAACAAGAAAATGGCTCAGTATGCGACTAAGGATCCTATTAGCTCACCATGCATTAGTTGTGATAAACTAAAACTTGAACTCGTTGCTTTGAATGACAAATGTGTGAAGCTAACTAAGGACTTACTAGAGAAGCCACAATCTGGTTGTGATGTGATTGATGGTGTGGGGGAGAAGCCCCGGGGTAAGGGTGAGACGCCTAGAGACGCGAACCAACCTGCTAGTAGTAGGACTGTCCCCTCAGAGTCGGTTGTGCGTGCACAAGCCATTCTTTCCTCTACTGTTGGTTCTTCATCTGCTCCCTTACCTCCTGCTGTTCCCTCTTCCCCCTGCTCTTCTTGCACCTCTCTCTTTCGGGAGTGTCAGTACCTTATGAACACTCTCGAGAGATTTGTAGGCGGCAAAAAGAAGCTTAATCTTATTCTAGACCAATCCAAGATTTGCAAGTTCAATCAAGGTCTAGGATATGATTTCTATGAGGATATGAGAAAGCATCCACCTGCTATTCTCCGACCCATTGTAGGAGGTGTGATCGAGGTTGAGCCCAGATCTGATGAGGTTAAATTCAAATCAGCGGGTTTTGTTAAAGGGATTTCGACAAAGAAGGTGATTCCACCGCCGCTCGCCTCTCAGAAGGCGAAGCCACTTCGTGCTACTTCCACCTCTCAGAAGATGAAGTATCACTGCACCTTCTGTCAGAAGGATGGGCACTCGATCGAAAGATGCTTCAGGCGCGCCAAGATCACGCGTAGAGACCATGTTGAGTCTCTTAGGGGTATTCAGGGTCAGCTCCAGATCCTGAGTGCACCTAAGACCAATACGAGGTCTAGGGTTGCGTTTGCTGATGATTTTGGGCAGCATCGAGGACTTGGTTTTTCTGAGTTTTCTGGTTTTCGTCCTCGTGCTGCTCCTGGTCATGACTTCGCCGCCCCGAGGTACATCTCGTTTCCCCGCCGAGACAAGCTACCCGCGGCGTGTTCACTGTTGCGGTGCTCACTCGCTTGCTGTGAGCACCGGACCAAAGACAGCTCTAGGTCTACTCAGACCATCCGCTTTTCGAGTGACAGAGCGTAGGGTAGATAGAGGTCGGATCGTGCTTGACTACTTCATCCGCCGACGTGTTGTTCAAGATGGGTGCCAAAATCACTCTTGATTTACCCAAGATCGAGACTTTACTCTGCTTGACTCGAGCTCACGGCTGGGAAGGGAGAGGTTTGGCTTGTAGACTCCGGGTGTTCACAACACATGACTTGAGACTCCCGTTGGTTCTCTTCCCTAGCCCGTGCTCCAGGTGATGAGACGATCACCTTTGGAGATGCTTCATCTGGGCGCGTCATCGCCAAAGGTACAGTGCGTGTTAATGATTCGTTTCTTTTGAGAGATGTTACCTTGGTTAGTAAGCTGCGTTATAATTTGCTTTCGGTTTCTCAGCTTACCGATGACGGTTATGAGGTGAGCTTTAAGAAAAATGCTTGCAAAATTCTTGACTCTTCGGGTAGTCTGGTTTGCGGGATTTCACGTTATGGGAGGATCTTTCGTGCTGATTTTTCTGAGTCTTCTGGTGATCCTCTCCGGTGTTTGGTTGCTTCGGAGTCCCGCGATCTGACTTCTGGCATAGGAGACTTGGTCATATCGGATTTGACCATTTGACCTGAGTTAGCGGCCACGATCTCATTCGTGGTTTGCCGAAACTCAAAATGGTCAAAGATCTTGTTTGCGCTCCATGCCGGCACGGCAAGATGGTTGCCGCTTCTCACCCTCCGGTCACAGTTACTATGACCGATGCACCAGGACAGCTGCTCCATATGGACACTGTTGGACCAGCTCGAGTGCAGTCAGCAGGAGGGAAGTGGTATGTCCTTGTTGTGGTCGATGACTATTCGAGGTTTTCTTAGGTGTTTTTCTTAGCCTCGAAGGATGAGACGTTTTCACATTTTTGAGGTCTTTTCAGTAGGCTTTCTGTTGAGCTCCTGGGTGCCTTACGAGCGATCCGCAGTGACAATGGCACGGAGTTCAAGAATTCCTACTTCAAGAGTTTCTGTGGTGAGACAGGTGTAGAGCATCAGTTCTCCTCTCCGCACGTCCCACAGCAAAATGGCGTTGTGGAGAGAAAGAACTGTACGTTGGTCGAGATGGCCAGGACGATACTTGATGAGTACTCTACACCGCGGAAGTTTTGGGCTGAGGCTATAGCTACCGCGTGCCATGTCTCAAATCGAGTATTTCTAAGGGCACACTTGCACCACACTTCTTATGAGTTGAGATACGGGCGAAAGCCCAGCGTCTCTCATTTTCGAGTGTTTGGTTGCAAGTGCTTTATTTTGAAGTCCGGGAATCTAGACAAGTTCGAGTCACGTTCTTGTGATGGTATCTTTCTAGGTTACTCGCCTTCTTCGCGGGCTTATCGGGTTTGGAACTGCGAGTCTAGTAAAATGGTAGAGACCTGTGAGGTGACTTTCGATGAGGCCAGTCCGGGGACTAGGCCCGATATCTCAGGTTCTTTAGAGCAGTCCGAGCCCATCTTTGGGGATGATGAGGATGATGGAGATGAGGGGTGTCTACCCGATCCAGTCCTTCATCCACCCCTTGAGGTGCCGTCTTCCACTGCACCTCGAGGTGATCAGCCTCTACCTACCGCTTCTTCTGGAGCTAGTGGCTCTGTTCCTACCTCGTCAGCTCACGAGGTAGAGGCCACTTCTTCATCTCATCCTGGACCTCCCCGACATATCCAGAAAAGGCATCCTTCTGAGCAGATGATTGGAGACTGCTCGAGCGTGTTACCCGCTCAAAATCGCTTATCTCAATTCTGTCTCCATTCGGCTTTCATTGCCTCCTTTGAGCCCAAGGATGTTTCTCATGCTCTTCCGATGAGTCTTGGGTCAATGCCATGCATGAGGAGCTAGAAAATTTTGAGAGAAACAAGGTCCAGTCGCTTGTCGAGCCCCGCGAGGTCACAATATTATTGGGACTAAGTGGGTGTTCAAAACAAGCAGAGCGAGGATGGTGTGGTTATTCAAACAAGGCTAGACTGGTAGCTCGTGGGTTCTCCTGTGTTGAGGGTCCGGATTTGAGGAGACCTTTGCCCCTGTAGCTCGACTTGAGGCCATTAGAATTCTGCTTGCCGTTGCAGCTTCTAAGGGTTTCAAGCTGTACCAGATGGACGTCAAGAGTGCCTTCCTTAATGGGTTCATTGAGGAAGAAGTCTATGTCAGACAACCTCCTGGTTTCGAAAACCCCAAATACCCTAACCATGTATTCAAGCTTTCCAAAGCGTTGTATGGACTTAAGCAGGCCCCGAGAGCTTGGTATGAGAGGCTTAAGTCCTACTTGTTGAGTCATGGTTTCGAGATGGGTAGAGTAGATAAGACCTTGTTCATTCGCCGACATGGCAATGACCTTCTACTCGTCCAGATCTATGTCGATGACATCATCTTTGGCGGCTCTTCCCATGCTCTGGTTTCACAGTTCTCGGATGTCATGAGCACCGAGTTTGAGATGAGCATGATGGGCGAGTTGACCTTCTTTCTTGGCTTCCAAATCAAGCAGACTCGGGAGGATACCTTCTTGCATCAAGGCAAGTACACTCGCGACCTCCTGAGACGCTTCGACATGAGTGATGGTAAGCCGGTGTCAACTCTGATGGCTTCTACAGCCTATCTTGACCCAGATGAGGATGGCGAGCCAGTTGATCAAAAAGAGTACAGAAGTATGATCGGCTCCCTTCTTTACCTCACTGCCTGGAGGCCAGACATACACTTCTCTGTGTGTCTATGTGCTCGTTTTCAGGCTTCTCCTCGCGTATCTCACCGCCAGGCGGTGAAGCGTATCTTTCGGTACCTTCGAGCTACCATTGACTATGGTATCTGGTACTCTTCTTCATCCTGTCTTTCCTTGAGAGCCTTCTCGGATGCAGACTTTGCCGGCTGTAGGATAGATAGGAAGAGCACTTCTGGCACCTGCCAATTCATTGGCACTTCTCTCATTTCCTGGTCTTCGAGGAAGCAGTCCGGTGTTGCACAGTCCACCGCAGAGGCCGAGTACGTTGCTGCAGCCAGCTGCTGTAGCCAGGTACTTTGGATGGTCTCGACCCTGCGGGACTTTGGGTTTGTCATAGACAGTGTTCCACTCTTTTGTGATAACACTTCTGCGATTAACATTACCAAGAACCCAGTGCAGCACTCTCGGACCAAGCATATTGACATCCGATACCACTTCCTTAGAGACCATGTAGAGAAGGGTGATATAGTGCTCCAGTTTGTGGAGAGTGACCACCAGTTGGCTGACATCTTCACCAAGCCTTTGGATAGTTCGAGATTTTCAGCTCTGCGAGGAGAGCTTGGGGTGGTTTGTCCTTATGGACTGTAGTGAGGGGGGGCTTTGGGCTTTACTGCTTTACTATATTGATTATGCTTCTGTCTCATTTCTGTTGCATTGCATTCGGGGTGCATTTGGGTTTAGTCCTTCCAGCATAGATTAGAGTGGTTCTCATGCCAAGTTGCTTAGACTTCTTACTCTTATCTTGTGCTTCCAGGATGCTGCATATTAGATGTTTCTTATCTCACTAGGTTGAGCTCACTCACTTCTTGTATGTTCTAGCGAGGGTTGGGCCACCCTCGGGTAGACAGGGTACGTGTTTGCTCTCTAGTGTGTGATTTACTGTCAGCTGATTGTCCTGGAGTCATATGGGGTAGATGAGAGTCAGTTTGAGCCATAGTCGTCTCTATATCTTATCTATGCTTTAAGGACTGCCTGTTTGGTTTTATTTGCCAGCTTCTCGATTTTATTGCTTTGGTTCAGGGAGAGTTCATTTGGGAGCTTCTGGAGCTAAATTTTGACTTAACTCAACTTGAACTAAAAGTTGCATCTCATGTTGAGGTGGAGCTGGATTTTCCTGCATTTAGCATTGTAATATAACCGCTTTGAGCCTTGATTATTATCCTGTTATGACATGTTTACAATGCTGTACACCTTGCCATGATTTGTGCTTTATATGCTAGATTGATCATGACTTCATATGTGTAGACTAGCTTTTACGATGATAAGTTAATTAAAATTGCCCAACTTGAAGTAAAACTTGTCATGCTAGCATTTGAGTTTAGTCTTTCTGGAGCTATCCCTTTATGATTCATGCCATGTCAACTAAGCTTAGCTGAGCGTTGAATCTTTATGAGCCTTAGATTGAGCTATTCTAGTCTCTTGATGTAGCATGAGGTAGTACAACATGTTTACAAAGCAAAACGATCTCTTTTGTGCGAAAAAACTGATTTCACCAATTCTTTCTCATGAGGCGGCTTGCCATTGCACGAGGCATGCACTCAGGGGGAGTTTTGGATGACCTAGACTATCTTCTTAAGCTTATTGCTTGGAGTAGTCGCATAAGGCTTGAGATCTAGCACATAAACAAAAATTGGGTTGGAAACGACCATATGCTTTCAAAAGACAATGTTTAATGTACTCAATTTGCTTAATCTACAAAAAGAACCAAGTACTTGCGCAAATGTTTCATTCTTGAGCATAGCACTCTAGTTGGTCTCAATACTAGCTTCTTAGTTCCGCTTAGCTTAATCGACATGGCCGGCATCATCCTTGGGTATCTCTAGTTAGACTTTACCTCTTGATGACTTGACATTCTCACTTAATGCACTATATTTCATATTGTCATCTATGTGCTCTAGCTGGCTTATATATATGTTGTCATGATCTAGATAGCGTTTTATTAAGTTATGGCTTGGTGTAGCTCTTTATGGTCATCATGGATAATTCTCATGGCTCAACATGCTTAGAAATAATTAATCTTCAGCCATTTCATCCATGGTTGTGATCTTATTCTCTCTTTTGCATTCTTGATGTGTTTATTGCCAAAAGGGGGAGAATAGTGGTACAAAAAGCCATTTTTGGAGCTTTGTGGAAAACTTGTTCTTTCGTTTGCTCCTTGTGTCGACATGGTCATTAGCTTCATTTTCCTTCTTTGGACCATGTTGGATTTTTCAAACTCAAACTCTACTTTACGCTTTTTCGTGGTTTGTCAATATACTCATCAAGGGGGAGATTGATGAACCATGTGGATGTGACCACACGTATATGATGAGTAATTGACCGTGGTTTAGATAAGTCGAGTTTGGTTTGAGTGGTTCGGAGTCGAGTCGGTGCGTGGAGCATTTGGGCTCCGTCGGACTTGGTCATTCCTGGTCTTTTGGATTTAGGTTGCATATTCAGATGATTTGACAGGTTTGGACTTCGGCATGAGTGAGTATGATGTACTTATGCTATTTTACGCTTTCATGTATCGAGCGGTGCTATTTGATATATTTCTTGTCTGTGTGACTGCAGGACGTCGAGGCGGAGTCGTGGCGAGACACGGTGGACCGGACTAGGCGCAAGTGGCGCTGAGGTCAGAACGGTCGGGATGTGTCGAAGACGACGTGGACTCGAGGTGGTTGCGAGGTGTGCAAGGCAAGGAGCGCGGAAGCTTCCCGGAAGGTGCAGGAGGGGCGAAACGGGAAATTCGCGTGGCTGCACAAGCGGGAGCGGGCTCCGTTGGATTTAGCGGGCGTAACGGGACGGAAACCCGTTAGCCGGAGGCTATAAATAGAGGTTGGTGGCTGCATGTCCTCTTGAGCACTTCAAGGGTTTGATTGAGTCAAAATAGGCTTTAGGGGTTGTTTTGGCTTTAGGGCTTTAGTTGGTGGAGGGTTGGTATATACAGCAGGGCTGTGTCCCCTCTGTGTATGTGTGACTCTTCGATGGTTTCTTGAGTGCCAGTGTTCTCCCCTCTACCAAGCATGTATGGGTGTGTATTCTTGAGTTGAGGAGAGGGAGTGGATGGCTTAAGAGTTGTAATCATTCCTCTGGTTGTAATCATGTATGGGGACGTCTCTTTGATCCTCAATATCAATATGAGATGCTTTTGGTGATTCAGTTCAGCTCTCTGTTATTTTTTTCCTTCGATGCCCTCTTTTGGTGATTTCTTGATTTTCGTTGTTTTGAGTTCTTGATTGCTGGGAAGGCCCAAAATGGGTTGTTCTGTGATGGGATAGTGCCTCAAGATCATTTGATCGATCTCCCAAAGAGCTAACTTCGTTTAATCCTCAAATTTCAGTTTTGAGCCTTCTCTGTTCGTCAGTTGCAATTTCTAGGGTTTTGTCCAGATCTTGATTCCTTTGAGGAGATGGTCTAATCTTTGGTCTGAGAATCCCTTGTGCTATTGCTAACATAACTGCAAAGTCTCTTGAGCCAAGGATTAAAGACCTCTGAGTAATTTGGATTTGATGCTTTCCTGTAGTTCTTCAGTTGTTTCTAGGGTTCTTGGTCCCTGTGATTTTCCTCAAGAAGTTGGCCTAAGAATTTGTCTGGAGGAGCTTCTAGCTATTGCTAATATACCTGCAAAATCTTAGAGCCAAAGGATAAAAGATGGAGGAGTAATTTGATCTTTAGAGTTGTCTCTGTACTTTGTCAGTTCCTAGTTTAATCTCTGAATTTCTTGTTGCCTTTCAGTTGTTTGGGGGTCCCTATTATGTTGAGAATAGCTCCTTGGTGTTTGGGTCTGAAAAGAAAAGATTCATTTCTCTCATTTGCTTGAAAACAGCAAAAAATCTGAAATTTTCAGTTTTCAGCCCTCTCTACAATTTGGGGCTGTTCTTAATTCCCTTCTCGAAAAATGACGAAACTTGGCATGCAGATTCCTATGGCTATTAAGTAGCTATCCTCAAAGTTTCGTGGCCAAAGATTCAAGGATTGAGTGGGAATTTAAGTTTTTGTAGCTGCTGCCAGTAATATTCAGGTTTTGTCATATTTCTGAATTTCTTGCTCATGGGTTGGTTTTCCTTGGTCTCTAGGTCTCTCTAGTTATTGTAGTTACTTTCTTGCTTCCCTTGTCCAAAAAGAATAGAAGTGTCTCATTGATTTTCTTGGATTTGGCAAGGAAAGAGAACTCCTGTTTGCTATCTGAAAATTTGCTCTTGTCCAAGGTTCAGTGAGTTGGTGCATATCTTTCATAGGGTCTTAGCTATTGAATGAGTGAATCATTTGTGAGTACTTGGGGCAAGTTTATTTTTTTTTTACCGATATTCACCCCCCTCTGTCGCCTTTTTCGGTCCTACAGAGGCGCTATGTTAAGGTGAATCAAAGGCAGAATATTAAACTAATTTAGCTTTATGAATCCCGATGTTTTATATATCATGCAATAACCAGGCTGAATCGTAATTTATCATGTAGAAACTAATGTCCAGCAGCTATAATCACAGAAGTGCTGTTATATACAGACTACGGTTCTACTTGTCGGGGTGCTAAGCTAAGCTTAACTTGGAATGTAGGCTATATAGGTCTTTTTAGTTATGTTAACAGTCCAGGTAGGTCCTAAAACCCGTTGACTGCTACGAGTCAGGAGCCTCCAGAGATTTATAAGGGGAGCGCCAGGTGCTTGCTTATCCGGCGGCGAAGAACTGAAAACTTACACCCCGTTTAGAATACGAGATTTTTTTTTTCGATTCCCATAGAAATCAAACCGTTCCTATGATCTGTGTTCGAAAGGGGCATTAGCGCAATTGGAATTTCTATCTGTGGCACGATCAGTTGTCTTTGGAAGACTTTGGGGAAGCTCAAAAATCTGAGAACCGAAGGAACTCGATTGATCGAGGACGATATTCACAACATGAATAGACTACACGTCAAAGAACGCCTGGACAATCAGTCCGGAGTGGAGAACACACGTTAGGTTCAAGGAACGGACAGGCAGACCGATAGACAGACGCATGTGACCCTAGAAACAACGTGCGAGTACGACCCTCTCGAGCTCTACCTAAACCGACAGACATGACCCGGGAAACAGCGAAGCATGTCATGGCAATTGAACGAACGAACGAGCAGAGAGAGAGAGAGAGAGAGAGTAGGTTGATCGTGGCACGAACTGGTCAGGTGGCTGGAGGCAGTTCGTGCGCACGCTCGTACTGCCGTTGCTGAAGCTTGGCGCTGTTCACATCGGCGCCCCCTTTCGACAAGACGGGAGACACATCGCCAGTGCGTGCACTCTCTGGGGATCGGTCCGTGTGTTTGCTCTGTGGCACAGTTAGTATATCACTTCGCGTGTGGGTGTGTGACTGTTTAATTCTTGCATCGCCCATGCAAATATGCAATTGCTCAGGAGAGACTCGTGAATCAATCCAACCATGACAAGTGCTCGTCTCGTACTACTTTCTGAAAACTGATCCTTGGCACGTAGACTGTTAAATCTTATCTAAGGTCTAAACATGAATTAAAGCCTTAAGCCTAGATCAAACTCATGAACACCTAGCTGAGATCTTAAAAGCGGAAGCGTGATTGCGTACCCGAAGCCGGAGATACCATTAGGATTGTGGTCGGTGCTCGTTGATGCAACAGAGGAGTGCGGCCGACAGTATGGAGGTCGCCGGACTGCGGTAGTCGTTGCCGACGGGGAAGAAGAGGCTGAGGAGACCGGCGGTGTAGATGTGGTCGGCCGTCGTCGCAGTGGGGCTTCGGTCTTCGTTCACCGCAGCGCGTCATTAAAGATCGGGTATATTAGGGTTTTTAGGGGCCTTGAACAACACACGCACAAAGCCTGCCGAAACCCTCCTTTTATGTGGCGCTGGGTGACCGGGACCGAAACCAAACGGGTTGGTAACCGCCTCCGATCAAGGCGCTGGGTGGAGATATGCCTCCCTGAAAAATCTCGGGTGGTTAGCCGAGAGATCAACCCAACATTCTCCCCTTTGATCGTAAGGCTAACATCATAAGCCCATTCTCAATAAAATAGCACACCAAGGCAATGTGTTGCATGACCAATTAAGTGCCGTACAACCCTAGTACCTATAGTGTACTATCCTATCTCGAAGTGGATATTCATTATACTTAATGGGAGTTGGTTTGCTTAAAGGTCCTTTTATCCAGAATCAGAGGCTTTCCAATAAACCCATGCCGGCAACATGATCACGAAAAATATTGGGTGGTAAGCCTTTAGTAAGCGGATCCGCAAGCATTAACTTAGTACTGATATGCTTGATACTTATGGTTTGATCCTGGATTCTATCTTTCACAACATGATACTTAATGTCAATGTGTTTGGCAGCACCACTTGACTTGTTGTTATTTGCATAAAAGACTGCGGGTTCGTTATCGCAGTATAAAGTGAGTGGTTTAGAAATGCTGTCTACCACTTTAAGTCCCGGGATAAAGTTCTTAAGCCATACAGCCTGCCCGGTAGCCTCATAACATGCCACAAACTCAGCTTGCATCGTTGAAGATGCCGTAAGGGTTTGTTTGGAGCTTTTCCACGAGATAGCTCCTCCAGCGAGTGTGAAGATATAACCTGACGTGGATTTCTTAGTATCAACACATCCCGCAAAATCTGAGTCTGAATAACCAATAACTTCAAGGTTATCAGAAAACTTATATGTGAGCATGAAATGATTAGTAGCTTGCATATAACGCAAAGCTTTCTTAACGGCTTTCCAGTGGTCCGGTCCTGGATTTGACTGATATCTGCCAAGCATCCCGGTCACAAAAGCTAAATCAGGGCGCGTACAAACTTGAGCATACATAATGCTTCCGACAGCTGAAGCATAAGGAACCGACTTCATCTGATCAGCTTCATATTGGTTCCTTGGACATTGAAATGTCCCAAACTTATCGCCCTTAACAATAGGAGCAAAGCGAGCGAGCACTTATGCATATTGTATCTTTCGATTACTCTGTCAATGTATGCCTTCTGAGATAAACCTAATATTCCTTTGGACCTATCTCGGTGAATTTCAATGCCAAGAACATAAGAGGCATCACCGAGATCCTTCATATCAAAATTAGATGAAAGAAATCTCTTGGTCTCAAACAGCATGTCCTTATCATTGGCTGGCCAATAAGATATCATCCACATAAAGTACTAAGATGGTGAATTTACTCCTTTAACTTAACATATATGCGATTATCAACTTCATTTTCTTTGAAGCCAAAACTTCTTATAATCTTATCGAATTTGAGGTACCACTGCCTCGACGCTTGTTTTAAA
Source organism: Dendrocalamus sinicus (assembly GCA_036346575.1). NCBI lineage: Eukaryota > Viridiplantae > Streptophyta > Magnoliopsida > Poales > Poaceae > Dendrocalamus > Dendrocalamus sinicus. Next base: position 16,683,274 of record CM070670.1, read on the forward strand.
CCATAAATGGATTTCTTAAGTCGACATCCCATATGCTCCTTGCCTTCCACGACAAAACCTTCCGGTTGAGCCATGTAAACATTTTCTTGCAAATCGCCATTAAGAAAAGCCGTTTTAACATCCATCTGATGCACCTCTAAATCATAATGAGCTACAAGTGCTATAACAATTCTGAATGAATCTTTAGTTGAGACAGGAGAAAAGGTGTCATTATAATCAATCCCCTCTCTTTGTGAGAAGCCTTTTGCTACAAGTCTTGCTTTGAATCTTTCGATATTTCCCTTAGAGTCATGCTTGGTTTTGTAGACCCATTTACAGCCTACTGTTTTGACTCCGTCAGGAATTTCTACTAAGTCCCAAACATCATTAGTGTTCATAGACTTTAATTCATCCTCCATGGCTTCAAGCCATTTAGAAGAATGTTCACTCATTATGGCCTCTTTATAAGAGGTGGGATCATCTACCTTCCCTATATCATTAACATCTTCATTCATATAGACAACATAATCATTTGGGATGGCAGATCTTCTCTCCATTGTGATCTTCTAAGAGGTTCATCGGTTATTTCAGAGATCACTGAGGCTCTTCATTAGGTATAACATTAGGAATTTCAAAGACCTCAACAGTGGGTGCAACAACAGTATTCTCTACTAGAGGTGCAACCGCCTGAGGCGTAGGAACAAAGGTCTCTGGGATGAGCGGTGAAGGAACATAAACCCGCTTCTCCTCAAGATCTATTTTCCGGGCTTGTGTCCTCGTTATTTTCTAAGAACACAGCGTGCCTTGTTTCTACAAACTTAGTTATCCTATCGGGACAATAAAACCGATACCCTTTGGATCCGCAGGTACCCAATAAAATGGCAACTTCATCTGTCTTAGGATCTAATTTTCCAATGTGTGGATTAAATAACTTAGCTTCAGACGACAACCCCACACTCGTAAGTATTTCATACTTGGTTTTCTCGATCCATAATTCATAAGGTGTTTTAGGTATCGATTTATCGGGAACCCGATTAAGAATATGTGCGTTGTCTTAAGTGCTTCCATCCACAAGCCAATTGGTAAACTAGAATGGCTAAGCATGCTCCGTACCATATCCATAAGTGTACGGTTGCGCCTTTCAGCTACACCATTCTCACGAGGTTCGCCGGCATAGAATATCGGGCAACGATGCCATTTTCTGAAGGAACTTAGCGAAAGGGCGTGAATTTGCCCATAAGAGGCATGTCTTCCATAATATTCTCCCCACGATCCGATCTTACCACTTTAATTCTTAGGTTGTGTTGATTTTCAACTTCAGCCTTAAATATCTTAAATTTATCAAGTGATTCAGATCGGTCTTTAATGGGAAAAATATAACCATAACGGGAGAAATCATCAGTGAATGTGATGAATGTATCAAAACCATCCACTGATGTCACAGGAAAAGGACCACAAATATCAGTATGAATTAATTCTAAGAGTCCTGTGCTGCGAGTAGCTCCCTTCTTTATTTGCTTAACATATTTTCCTTTAATACAATCGATGCAGTAACATATTTTCCTTTAATACAATCAATGCAGTGGTCTGAGTCAGAGAAATCTAATGGGTGGAGAATTTCTTCTTTAATGAGGCGCTCCATTCTCCCCCTCGAAATGTGGCCTAAACGACAATGCCACAGTTTCGAAGAAGTCTCATCATTATTTTTACGCTTAGCATCACAAACATTCAAGGATACAGGAGATTCATTAAGGGAAAGCATATAGAGCTTGTCTTGTCTAAACGCAAGACCAACATTATTTGAATTAAACTTAATAATACATTTATTGTCTCCAAAAATACATTTAAACCCTTCATCATCCAATAAAGAAACTGAAATTAAATTCCTCCTGATGGAAGGAACATAAACTACATTATTAAGACGAAGAGTGAAGCCGCTATCTAAGACTAGTGAAACAGATCCAGCTGATTCAACTTCGGCTTCCTTTCCATCCGCGACTCTAAGACTTCGCTCCCCCTTTCTTAGTGTTTTCGCGGTAAGGAATCCCTGTAAAGAGTTGGTAACGTGCACAGTTGCACCTGAGTCAATCCACCAAGAACTAAGGGAAAATCAGCATAAAGAGTTTCATCAATGAAAGTTATCGTATCATTACCCCTTTTGGCGAGCCACTTAAGGAAACCTACGCAATCCTTCTGGAAATGCCCTGGCTGCTTGCAGAAATGACATTCCCCCCTTTAGATGCTCCGCTGAGCAAAGATGAGGCTTAGGTGCATTGTGCACCTTAGGCCCGACTTGTCGAATTTGGGGAGAATTGCGCTTCTTCTTTGATTTGAAGTCCCTTGGAACTTCCTTTTGTTCGAGCCACCAATTTGAAGAGCATAATCTTTCTTTTCTCGTTCTTATTCTCTCTTCCTCCTGGACACACATGGCGATCAAGTCGCTAATGCTCCATTTCTCTTCGAGTATTGTAATTAATTTTAAAAGTCTGTATACTCGGAAGGAAGGAGGTCATAATGAAATGGACAAGGAAACCATCAGAGATTGCCATGTCCATGCCCTTGAGTTTTCCTGCCATATCAGTCATCGTCATGATATGCTCTCTGATACTGCTGGACCCATCATATTTGCTGGTCAAGAGCCTCTGAATTAAAGTACTGGCATAAACTTTTGTGGAGCCTTTGAATTTCTCCTCAATTGAAGCCAAGTACTCCTTAGCATTTTCGGAATCGGGGATTGCTCCCCTAATCCCGACTGAAATGGAGGTCTTCATGATCATTAGTGATAAGCGGTTAGACCGCTCCCATTTTTCAGCATTAGCCTCATAAACTTTCTTTTTCTCATCAAAATTCTCCTCACCTTCGGTGGGAGGAATGGGAACGGCTACCCTTAAGGCATAGTCGAGGTCCAAAACCCCAAGGACAACAGTAATTCGTTCTTTCCACGTGGGAAAATTGCTCCCCGTGAGCTGCTCAATGTTATCAATAGTGGCGGCAACGTTCGAAGCATTAAGTGCTGAATTTCAAAATATAAGGCAAAAATTAGAAATATCATAAAGACATATGTTGCATGTAATTAACCCTACGTTGGTCTGATTAATAACATACAAAAATTACGCTTCTAATTCATATCACCGTTGGGCGTAAAATGAAAAAGAACTTTATTTATATGGCGACATATGATTATAAACAACGTTGGTCAGAATATAACCATATGCATACATAATGCCAAAATTAATCGTAAAAATCTCAAGATTAAAATATCCCGTTGGTTCAATTATAATCCGAGATTACACATGATAATATGGTAAAGATACATTAAATTTTGGGCCTCGAACTTAATTAAAACAAGTGCATAAAAAAACTTAAAGCAAGAGGAAATGCACTGAAAATAAAGGACAATAGTATCTGCTGCGAAGTCCAAAATCGGCCTAAAACAAGCATTCAGCCCACAAAATTTCGCAGCCCAAAAGATCCCATGGCCTAAAAACCATTCGCGCGCGCCCAAAAGCAATCGGCCCAAGGAGGCGCGCACTCGGGTGCAGCCCATCAGCTCGCGCAGCCCATAACGCGCAGAGCCATAACGCTGCGCGTTCGGACTTAAAACGCAAGATCGGGCGCGCCATCCGATTCGATCGAGCGCGAGAACGGTGGCGGCCCATCGATCTCGGCCGGAAAATCGTGACCACGAATTGAATCGGACGGCTAATAGCGCGCGTCCGGGATATTATCCCGAAAACCCTAACCCTAGGCCATTCGCCCGACCCCTTCGCGAAAACCCGAGCGGCGACGGCTCCGCGCGAAGCGGCGGCAGCACGGAAAGCGGCGGCGCGCGACGCGAGCGGCGGTGGCGCTGGCGAGCTCGCGATGCGCGCGCGCTTCGGCGACATCGGCGGCGGCATAAGGCGGCGGCCCCCGTAGCCCTCCTCGCCGGCGCGCACGTGCGACCGAGGTTGCGCGCGCGGCCGTCGAGCGGGGCCACGGCGGCGCCCTTCACCGGTGAAGGCCGGAGATCCGAAAATACCGTAAGTTCTTCTCCCGCCCCGATCTAAAATTTTACTCTATTGATTTGGGTTTCTAGGGTTCGGGAAAATTTGGGGTTTGGGATTCGGGTGGGCAGATTTTGGGAGATTTCTATTAGGGTTTTGCCAATCAAAACTCACCTCCTTCTAAATGCTAACCGAGCCCCAAATCTAAATCCGAGCTTCAGTTAAGGCTAATAGGGTTCAAGATTGAAACTAGTACGCTCTGATACCAAATGTTAAATCTTATCTAAGGTCTAAACATGAATTAAAGCCTTAAGCCTAGATCAAACTCATGAACACCTAGCTGAGATCTTAAAAGCGGAAGCGTGATTGCGTACCCGAAGCCGGAGATGCCATTAGGATTGTGGTCGGTGCTCGTTGATGCAACAGAGGAGTGCGCCGACAAGATGGAGGTCGCCGGATCGCGTAGTCGTTGCCGACGGGAAGAAGAGGCCGAGGAGACCGGCGGTGTAGATGTGGTCGGCCGTCGTCGCGATGGGGCTTCGGTCTTCGTTCACCGCGCAGCGTCGTTAAAGATCGGGTATATTAGGGTTTTTAGGGGCCTTGAACAACACACGCACAAAGCCTGCCGAAACCCTCCTTTTATGTGGCGCTGGGTGACCGGGACCGAAACCAAACGGGTTGGTAACCGCCTCCGATCAAGGCGCTGGGTGGAGATATGCCTCCCTAAAAAATCTCGGGTGGTTAGCCGAGAGATCAACCCAACAGTAGACCTCTTGTCGAGGGTGAAACACCCCAAAATTCAAACTTTTTGAACCTTTTTGGAGTTTGTTTGAATTCTCGAAAGCCTCTCGATTTGGTAGCTCAGTTCAATCCCATTTTTCTCTTTTGGCCATTCCATCTTCTTTACTGGCCGGTGCCCTCCTCTTCTGTAACACCTTCATTTCTAGAAGCGTTATGAATCCCTCGCAACTGCCCAGAACTGTTCAGCTGCAAGTTACATAAACATTGCCAGCATATGCTTAAGAACAAAAGTCAACTTTATTACAATATAGAGGCTTAAAAGCTGAGTTTTACAGTAGGGCAAACGCCCCTTAGATACATTACAACAAAAGAATGCTACAGTCACGCCTAAGCTAAGCAGAAGATAACCCTAATTCCACGCGTCATCTATTTTGTAGAACTCCATGTCATTGCCTTCGTCTGCTTCCTCGTGGTAGGCTATCTCTGTTGATGGTTTTAGCAAGTATGAGTACAACTACTGCACTCAACAAGTCACACGGTAATCACTAGTAACTACATGCAAAGTTTACCATGTGACGGGAAAAGGTTTATTATTTTATGTGGATGCAGTTTTAGTTGTAAACCAGTTTTAAACATGAAAAGAAGATAACTTCTTTAGTTAATGGGGGTTTCCAAACTTGATTACCAACCTTCAACATTTCCATCCCTTTTCAAATCTACTTATGCTTCGCTGTTGGATTCACCCATTAAATACAGCTTCATTTACCGGAAGCACGACGTATTCGAATACCATTATTCAATGACTCTGTAGAGCTGCTCTACTTTACCCACAAGATCTCTTAATTCCCACGACAGAGTTAAGAAAATAAGGTTGTTCACTGCTCAATTCTTTATATAGCCTCCACTCAGTAGGCTTCCCCAACAAGCTCGGAAGACCCCTCGTGTCTACCTAATTTATCTCAGCCCTACCGTTGTGTGGATAACCACCTTCCATACGGTCTCACGTAACCCCTCTCGTATGGTCTCACACTTGGCCTCCCGCTGCCTGTGTAGAGGTTCAATCGAATTAGAGCAGCTACTAGACCAGGCCTAACGAATAAACGCTTGTGGTTGGGCGATCACTATGTTCTTTACTCAGCATAAGGGTCTAGTCATTATATTTTCACCGAGGCAACTTCCCCCCCCCCCCACAAACCCATGTTCAATGCCTCTACACTTCCACCATTTCACAACCATGCCTCCACCCTAGGTTAAGGTCATAGGATCCACCCCACTCTAAGGCCACCAGCGATCCTCGCTTACCCAAGATCCATTTTCCAAAATTCACCGGTAAGTACCAAATCTTTTAACAATAGAAAATTTTGTTGAGTCTCTAAACTACCCTGATTTTCTAAGATGAATGTGGCCATAAAATTAAACTGGGCTTTTTGGGTGATAGGACATAACTAATATCATATCATTCTAAACCTTTATCGTACATAAAATAATAGTGCGCAAATAATATAATGAAAGTACTAATAAGCAAATAAATAGCAAAAATGTAGGTTCAACATGATCAAAACATGTGCGACTGGCCTTACGGGTCTACGATTTCAACGATCGAACTCTTCGGTGGCTTGGGCTTGAGCTTGGGCTTCTCCTTCCTACTCTAGAGGGACTTTGGCGTCGGGAGCTAACGCAAAAACTAATTAAAATAATTTAGTTCCACGTCCGAAGGATTGAGCTAAGAATAAAGAAATAAAATGAAGAAAGAAAATTCAAATATATAGGGTTTGGGGTTTTTAGGAGGGTCCAAAAGGTGAAATGGGCCTGAGAAATGGGTCGGCGGGCTAGAAACGGTCAAAATGGGTATATATATGTGTTTTGGGTTTCGGTGAACAGTAACGGGTCGGTTACTATTCATTACGGGTTTTCACTGTTCACTACGGGTTCAGGTGGTCGGATCCAATACTATTCATGCGGGTCGAGGTCAAGTCTACCGGGTCAGATGAACAGTAATGCACCGTTACTGTTCATCTTCATCCCCGACTACGCGTGTGCGTGCCAAACAGGGGGAAAAGGTGACGGCAGTTGGCGGGCTTTGGTTGATTTGTGACGGTTTCTGAGGCCATAGCTGGGTTCGTGGGGCTGCCAGGGTTCCATATTGGGGGTCGGTCAGGCCAATAGAGTCGGCAATCGACGGCGGTGAGCTTTTCTTCTCCATGGACAATTTGAATGGTAGGGTGAATGTGGGTTTTTCCGGACGATCGGGCTGGTGTTTGAGCATCAGTGGGGCTTGGGCGACCTCATGGATGGGTTGGTTTGGGCTAAGGAGACCGGAGCTAGGCTGGCCACGGCGAGGTGGTTCAACCGTTCGGTGGTTCTCGGCGCTGGGGAAGTAGGGGGCTCGGGGAGCTAGGGCGATGGTTTGTCATTCTGAGGGCTTGAGGAGGCTACAGGCGAGGTTAATTGGAGAACACTGGACCGGAGAGGCGACATTGAGCTAGGGCATGCCTTTGGGGAATTTGGCGATGCCGGCAATGGGGAAGACGACGGAGACTTTGGGGGAGTCTGGCTGGCTCTGGGGTGTGCTGTCTTCAAACGGACACGCTCGAGTGTATTTATAGGGTCGGGAGGCAGTTTGGCACCAAAGAGGGGGAAGAAACAACGGCGGCGGCGATTTCTTCAGAAGTCGGGAGAGCTCACATTTTCTGGTGGGAATGCGGCCGTCTTGGGCGCAAAGAAGCGGCGGTCAAAAGGTGTCAAAGCGTCTCAGGTCGGCTGTGAGAGAGGGCAGTCATGACAGGGGCTGAGGCGACGGCGAAGCTTGGCCAGCGGCCTAACATGCGCTCAGGCCAAGTTAGGGGCTGTCAGGGCAGGGAAAACGAGGTTGTACGGGACTTTGACTAGACAGTGGCGGTGGTAGGGGTTAGAAGGCACGGGAGGGCGCGGGAGCTTGACGGTGAAGAAAGATCCGAGCGGCGGTGATATTTTTGGACGGGAAACAGTGCTGGTGCGTCTCCCCTCCATTCAAGCAGTGCCAGCAAGGATTAGGGGTGGGTTTGAGTCAAGATTCGTGCGGGATTAGCTGGGGGTCAAGGAGATCAACTTCAAAATGCAAATTCAAATTTTTGCCCAAAAATCAGTTTCATTTCATCTTCCTCTCTGCCTCTCCCCTATGCCACCCGGCCACCTGGCCTCCCCACGCCGCCTTTCCCCAGCTCACACCAGAGGCTTTGACACCACCAACTCATCACTACGCGTCGTCACTCAGCCATCCCTCTCGTCTTTGTCACCTCGTCTTCTATCCTGTGTAGACTTGGTGACCGCCCCAATTCACGTGCCCCTCAGCTGATGCACACCCCTCACTGTACTCGCCATAGTCACCCTTCGCAAGCCCGTCAGGAGCCGTAGTCCCTTCCTTGCCACCTCGGTTATCGCTTTGCCTCGCCAACCCTGCCCTTGCCACCTCTTTCCTTCTCGCACCAAAGCCGCCCAATCCAGGTCCCTACTCCTACCACATTAGCCAAAGCCTTAAAGCTTAATTGGCCACTCGGGGTGCAAACCTCAAATGCCTAACCAAACCACCCAATTGACCTCTTCTACATCTTGTCGCCGCCACCAGCCTCTCCTGAGCCGGTGAGGTCTCTCGACCAATTTCGTGCATTGGTCCGTAGAATTTCAATTCTTTTAAACTGAAATAATCTTGAGCCATCCCTAGTGCATAGCCATGCTCATCGGACCTTCTTCTGGCTGCAATTTCTACCAGCACCTTGGACCGCTGCCGGTCATGGCACCCTCACCATGAATGGCCATCCACAGACCCCTAGAGCCCAAGCCAGCATTGCCATGACTTTCCCCATGAGCCATAGATGCTTAAAATGCTCTTTCCCTCTCTAGTTAACCGTCGCGCCACCGCCAGCGAGATCCCCTGAGTCGGTGAGCTCCCACGGCCAACTTTCAACCCTTCTTCTTGTTAGGTGGTTTGATCAAGTTACCTGTAGTGAGTTCAGTAGTTGGGCATGGCCTCTGGTCGTGTGCGTTAGACGTTCGACATGTGTTGCGTTCACGTGGGGACAGTTGTGTCTTTTTCATCATTTTTCAGTTTGCAGTCGTGCGTCATGGCTGGTTCGTGGGATGGCACAGATTGTGTAAGTAGTGGCATGTGCATAGGGGCCATGTTGGCCATAATCTATACTTATTTGATGCTTAAATTTGTGAGTAGAGTCCTCAGAAAAGGCTGAGGAAGTTGAGCAGCACAAAATCCACACGTTTCCCCTCAGTGTCGCGTGTGTATCCCCGAGTGTTTGAGTACTCGTGGTCATAAGTCATAAGTCGTGAGTCGTAAGTCACAAACGAGTGCTCGTAGTCGTAATGAGTACTCGTGGTCATAAGTCATAACCAACTATCAACTTGCTGCGACGAGGAGTGTTCGTAAACGACTTTGTGGTCATTCGACTGCATGTGTGTCCGCTCTAACACTTATCCATTGGCCAATTCAAAGAGACAGTAGCACCTCTAGGCCACCACTCATCACCACCGTGCAGAGCACCTAATTGTGGACAGACCATCTGGGACCACCTGAGGCCAAACCACCGCCACCATGGCATTTCTTGTGCGCCGTAGATGGAGTTTGTGCCGAAGAGTTGCCAGAGCACCCCATTGCCGTGGTGGAGCCCGAGGCCTCCTTCCTCACCGCCGGCCTTCACCAAGCATCTTTGAGCCACTCGAAGCCTCAAAATGGAGTCCCCTCACCTGGCGAAGTCCAACCGTACCACCCTCAATCGTTGTTGAGCTCCACCAGTGCTGTTCTGGTCGAGCCACCGCGCTCTGTTCCTCTACCAGAGAAGCAAACCGAAGGAGGAAGAAGAAAGAGGTCTGGCCGGATCCTGATCACCCACGTGGCAAGCATCGTGCGTGCACGTTAAGCCAAGCCACCGAGCGCCATTGGGCCGAAGGCCCCTGTGGCTCTTCTATTTTTAAGCCGAGCCAAACTGGTTTTTCCTGTTCCGCACTGTTCATATTGGGCCAACCCGACATTGTTCACAACTATCGTGATCACTGTTCTCCAAAACCCCAAAATCAAAAATATATTTGTTTCAATCCTATTAAAACCTTTTTGACTTTTTGTTCACCGACCCAGATCCCGACAAAGGCCAAACATTGTTCCAAAACTAATCCACAACTATATATATATTAGCTTGCTACTATTTATCCTAAAAATCCATCCAATAATACTATAGTCATTTTGACCGTCTTGAACCCATCTAGCCCTTTTCCAACTCCGTTCAACCAACCCAAGCACTACTCAAACTCCAACCACCTAAACCCATTTCCTTTGTCTTTTCTCATTATTTTATTGTTTTTGTTCCCAGCTTGCATCTTGCAAAGCAGGAACTTATTTGATTTTTTTCCTTTTTGCGTTAGCATCTGGATCCAGCTAACTGGTCAATGAAAGAGCTACAGGAGCCATCAAGCAATTGGCATAAGCCAGGAGACTACAACAAAATAATCAGACTATGGATAAAGAGGCAGGTCACATGTTTTTGATCATATTGAATCCTATAAAATTTAAATTATTTAATTACAGTATGTACATTACTCTTATTTACACATTGTTATTTAATTAAAATAAGTATTTAGAATGATATGTGAATTAGTTATGTCCTACCACTGAAAAATGCGATGTTTAACTTAAGACCATATTCATCTTATCAACCTTAGTAATATTTAATTAGTGTATAATTAATTGTAGAGTAGTTCATCCAAAATATTATACTACTAAGTGATATCAACATTTTGTCGATAGATTTATTTAAATAATTTTAGGGCTAAACATAAATCGTGAAAAGCCACTAGATGGTTCGAGCCCACGACCTTACTCTAGGAAGGAGAATTGGGATGGATTGGTGGCAGTGCCGTAGAGCACAGGGGATCTGGTTGTGGATGTCTGCCTTGTAATGAAAAGGACTGGAATCTTATGTTGACTAAAAGACACAAAAATAGTTCAACCACAAGTGTTGGCTTGTCAAACCTAGTCTAGTAACTGCTCAAATCAATTGAATATCTATAGAAATGTGGGGTTTTCGGTGTGGGAATGGCCCAAAGGGAGTGATATGAGAATGGTAAAACCATACTTGACAATGCCAAGTCTACTCAGAATCAGGCGGTCGCATTCCGCATTGGCAGTGAATACCCAACAATGTGGTCCATAATATACGGATAGAGACTAGAAAGAGGAGAACAAGGAAAAATATTGTTTTCTCAACTCAGTCGCATGTTACCTGTCTGGACATTGAGAATTTGAAAAATCTTGTGAGTAAAGTTGGGCAACTCTGTAGAGTATAACAAATGATATTCGAATACACTGTGCTCCTGATTAATGGAGTTATGTTTCATGGGTGATTCCAATAACAAGACATAAGTAGATTTTGAGAATTTGGTTATGGAAAGTATGGACAACAAACCCCTTTTCTATTAATTAAATATTGTTTTACTATTTTAAAAATATAAAGTTTTTTACCAACAAACTTTCATCCACAAAAATAATGATAATGAACCCAACACATTCCATCAATTGAAATACTGGCAATTAGTTAAATAGTATTTCCTATGTGGCTTGCTGATTACCTAGTGTACTCAATCTTGCTTAATTCCATCAGAACAGATACCGGAGGAGGAAAGGATACTTTAAGTTTTCGTGTTAGGGTTGTAACTGTATTCAAGCATTCCTGTGGAGATTTCTTCTCTTCTAAATGTAAGTTAAATTTTTAGACTTAGACATTCATAAAGTTATTAAAGTTGATCGTTAGATCTTATTTTAATTAAATTAACCTTTTTTGAAATATTCATGAGCAGGCATGATACTTTTTCTGTCCGCAACTGAACTCCTAGACTGTTACGGGACATACGACGGTCCTATTCCTAAAAACAAGGGCCTTACAAAGGGGCAAAGCTACAGTTAGAGGCTAGGCCTGGTACATCGAGGCCCCTAGGAAGTTCTTTGTATATGTATATCTTGCTTTCCAACACCATGGATAAACTACATAGTGGTTATTGGGGAAAATGGAATTACACAAGATGCATTATTGCAAACTAGAGATCAATATTTGCAATACAATAGTCCTGTCTTTGTCACGAGGAGCCAAGAGTATTATCCGATAGCAAAGGAATACACAAACTATATTGCAATTACACACTTCTGCATACTTTTTGTGTATCTATTAAATAAATTATATCAACTTATTCTAATATCACGAACTTCAACAAAAAAAACATAAGATTTGGTTCAATAGTGCAATAATATCTAATCAACCATCAAAACCAACATATTTATATAGCATCATTCACCTAACTGTAACCACACAAATAATTATGCAATGGGGCTACATTTAATAGGAATTAACACATCATAAATAGTAATCTAACAAACTTGAATATCAGATAATCATTAACAACAATCAAATACGAATTAACACATTCACACATCTCTTAGACTGATATAACATATTGCAGGTACTCATTAATGCATCCACCATAACAGATCTAATAAGATTGCATCTCATGTAGAGCTATTACCCAAACTAACAAGAGTAAGGAAACCTTGGTTTTACCTAATGAGATTGCACATCTGCTCTTGCCTCTTCACCACGTCGTCTGGTCACCGCGCCCCTAGCACTCTAGTGCTCTCTCCGTCTCTCGCCGCATGCCCTGCGCCCAGCCCACTCCGTCGCCACCGGCACGCTGCGCCTACTACTGTTTGGCCGCCGCACTCTGCTCTCGCTCCCACGCCCTGGCCACCCCACACCACGCCCTAGCCTCCCCACACCCGTGACCACGCCCCTGGCCGCCTTTCTAGAGTTATGAGGAGAAGGTATAGGGACAGGCGTATACCGCCCTAAATGACCGAAGGAAACTGTACCTCCTGTTCTTTCTTTGTCTACCTTGATTCCTCGCCTCCACGGCATTCTGATTGCCTCACCGATCAATGCAGGGTCTAGGGGTGCCCGAGGATGAGGGGTTCTAGCCGAAGGAGAGCTCAGGCGGTCGTCATATCTTGCCACATGAGAGGATCCACACCTATGTATCACCTATTCGTTTGAATTATATGTTTCTGCGAGATTAATTTTTTATTTCGATGCACCTGGCCGTCTCTTTTCTAGTAATGATTTTCTACCAATTGTCTTTTAAAAAAAATTTAACTGCCAATTGGAACTATGAAGTTTTACCACAGTTCTAGCTAGTGCCAGAATCTTTTTTTACGGTTGCAGAATCTTGTGTTCAACCATTATTGGTACTATACTTGTCCACTAACTGTCCAACAACGGTCGCAAAGCACACATGATGAATAGGAACTTTTTGTCCGAAAACCAGTCATGCCCCATATTCGCACGTTTCATTTTGTGAGCCGCCAGAGTTCCAATATTTCTATATTTACGCGTTGCATCACATCGTTCAACTGATACCGAACATCCAATTAAAAAATAACTCTCAAAAGGGCAAGAAATTTGGGTTTTGGGCTGGGCTCAGGCTGGGTTAATTAGGTGATGTAGGTTAGGTACAGATCTGGCTGGTCCAGGATTGGGCAAAATTTGAACAGGGCTACGTTCTGCTAGAACTTGGACCAGGTCGGACCCCCTCTCTCTATATATATAAAGAAAAATAGGAATATATATAAAAGATATTATTTATATAATTACTAACCAAAGCGCAAGTGTAAAATATGCGGAAAAGTTATTGACGTTTCTGAATGAAGTTACTATCAGTAGCGAGTGAAGTTACTGTCGAACGCTTATAGTATACAGCTGGTGGTAACTTTTCTCACAGCCAATGATAACTTTTCGGGGCGCAAAATTGCACACACAACGCGCAGGCGCAGAATAGCGCTACCCCGTGTACATGCATGTTATATTTTGAAAAGGAAGCACATCACAAGCCCGCTTCAAACGGTTTCAGTTTCTGTCATTTTTTAGCTTTTGGCTTATTTAAGATAGAAGCCATTTTGAACACATCAGTTTTTAATTTCAGCTTTTTAGTTTTTTTCCTATTCTTTTTCTCCTATTTCTTTGCGCTGTCCTTGACGATGTAACGGTTTTTTTTCTTATAAAAAACTTACAATTGTTACGATGTAATTTTAGCTAAAAGATAAAAAACTATAGTTAAAAGCTAGTTATAGCACCACTAATCTCATGTTTCATCGTAAATATTTAAATGTATCTAATGCTTCCTCGGTACTAAAATACGAAACAGTACTCTACGATGTGATAAAACCGCATAAATTGTCACCCAAAACATTTCACTCTCGCCCCACGCCCCCACCACCCCCAAAAAAACATTTCTGCTGCAACACACGGACCATGCGTCGTACTACGCACATCACCGTCCAGCTCACCGTCTAAGAAAAAGTCTAGCTCCTCACATGGGAGTGTTTATATATGGCACCGTGTAAAGCTAGCTAGCTAGCTAGCTACCGGCAGTCACACGACGTAGGGCGGCACAGTGGCGCGCAACATGGCTTTGGGCACGTACCTTACGTACGTACCTGGCGACCAGGCTTTTCCTCCCCCTTGACCGAACCCGTTCGCTCGGCCCTGTCGCCACCCGGAATAGTCGGTCACGCGCGGATCCGCGCATAAATAGTAGCAGCAGGATGGAACGGATGGCGAGCCGACGGCCGGGCCCGTGCGGTGCCATGGACCCGTCGCGCCATCACTAGGGGGAAATTTAACTTTTTGCCACCCTTAAAAATACCATCTATTTAAATGATATTCTCTTCGTTGCAATTAATATTTTGCCACTCTCGAGCCTACGTGGCGCCTAGTCACCGCCATGTCGCGCCGCGCCTCGCGCGCGCCCGGCCTCCCGCGCCGCGCCGGCCTCCCCACGCCTCGCGCGCCGCCGCGCCTCCGCGGGAGGCCGGGCGGCGCAGCGCGGGAGGCGCGGCGCCGACATGGCGGTGACTAGGCGCCACGAGGCTCGAGAGTGGCAAAATATTAATTGCAACGAAGAGAATGGCATTTGGATACGTGGTATTCTTAAGGGTGGCAAAAAGTTAAATTTCCCATCACTAGCTGCTAGCGCTCGTACCACGCACCACCGCCTCGCACAGTCGCGCGGCCTCGCTCGTTCGATCGCTAGCTCCCCACGTGGGCGGAAGGCCGGCGCATGGTGGAATTAGGTGTCACGTACGTACGCGCGGCTTTGAATACTGACTGACCCGCCGCGACGGGGTAGAAGCACAGTGATGGATCTAGAATTTCATCGTGTTCCAAGCTAAAATCTAAAAGGTTAACAATTTAGAAGTAACGTTAATTTTTATCCACATAATAACATAACAAAAGTATGTCACAAATATATCATTGATATGAAACTTTAGCGCAATGCTTCAACATACAACGTAATAAGAAAAACATGGCAAAACACAAGGATACAACATATCGCGATACGATATTTTGCAAAAATAAAGATACAACGATACAACGAGTATATATGTATTTAAAAATTTTAAAAATATAGATAGACTACGAGAGAGAGCAAGAAAACGGATATTACTTTGATGAATGCTATATATTTCAATATTCATTGCCGCTTCAATCTTGCCAATCTCTGGCTTGTTAGAACTAGAAGTAACTTTTGATTTACTCACCTCAAGATCTACAAATTGTAGAGACAAATGAGGTTCTTACTTCTCACTATGACATGGGGAAGTAAGGAAGTATAACTAACTGATGTGTAACTTTAAGTCTTGGTACCATGAATTTTTTGTGGACTTGTAAATTTCATAGATTTACTTGTTGCACCCAATCCTGTTTTGTTACTCGTATTCTCCCCACCCTTTGGTCTTGTTTCCGCCATAGGTTCCTCTTAAGAATTAGGCTCTACATTTACATATCGATCAATGCAGAAATACATCCTTTCAATGATAGCAAAGAAAAAGTTTCTCTAGGCAGTATTACATAACTAGCAAAAATAAGTCGGGAGGTCTCATAAGGCACAGGCCCACAGATTCGATACATAAGTTATGACTATACTAGGGCATATATAAAACCAACCTTTGCTTTGATTTTTGGCCTCGCCAATCTCAATCGGATAGTTAGAGAAATGTCATTTCTTCCCACTTTCCACACTCCTCCAACTTGAGGTACCTGCTGCCTAGTACTTCATCCTCTCGGGCTATACACCTGTTATTTTCTCACGTCTAGTAACTGCCGTTCGGGCCGTCGGGGGCAGAGGGAGACCCGGCACCGGGGGAGAGCTGAGAGCCGCCGCGACACCGAACATGAGAGCACGAGTGATAACTGGGAAGATCAGGAGAGATAGGATTTGTGAGGGAGTTACGTGGGCCAACTATCTCAATCTGGCTAAATGTGTACAATAATATCTTAAATTGGACTAAAAATACCTAGATTATATACCTATTATTTTCTCACATCTCGAGTTAAGCTGATCCTGTCACGGGCCTAAATCCGTCCCTATAGGGTGCGCTGGCCGGCCGCGCGCGGCTAGGCGTTGAGTTGATTTGACGTGCACCAACGGATGGATGGAGCGTGCATGTGTGGGGGGAGGCAGGCGGGGCCGGCCTCAGCAGCGCTGCACCATCCCCCCGGAGTAATATAAGCATCGGAGGCACTGTGCATAGGCCAACATTGCGCGCTGTCAGGGTATCTCAAAAACCATTGCACAGGGTATTTCAGCATCCCATCGAAATCCCGTGACTAAGTGATATAGTGTTGACGCTACGCTATACAAAGTATCTCTACGCTGATTTGCTGAAGGACCAAACATTGTACGGAGATGCCTCCCTTGATTTACGCCGCCATTCATTTCGGTTTAAATTTATGGTTTATTTTTTATTATTCATAAATTTCATTTTTTTCTAAACTTTTAGCTTTGTTGAGCATTTTTGCCGGTTCTTTTTTCTGTATTGGTTTGCGTTGTCCGTGATGAACTAAAATATTTTTCTATTTTTAATTTTTTTAATTTAATTATGTCAAATAAACCGCCTTCAGCTACCGTGTAATTTCAGCCAGTTACAGTGCAATTTCAGTCATAAGCCACTATTTTTCAGCCTAATCAAGCACATCGATTCAAATCCGACGGTTGTTTTGTGACGGAGCTGCACAGTACTGAAGTATAGTGAATTTTGACTTTTTAATATAGAAAACCCATTTCCTGTACTGTATCCCTTTGTAATGCATAGGAATTTTATTTATATTCATGCTATTTAGTCTTCTTATACAATGTATTTTTACTATATATATAGCTTGTTCGACTTATCTCTAATTCGTGGCTCCACTACTGTATCCTTTGTTTTGAGTTGCTTTTGAGAAGAAAATGCATGAGCTTTAGCTATATATATGGCCGTATGCTTTGCTCGCTGCTGATGCGAGCGAGACGAGCGTTCATAATTCCTCTTGGGCACTGGAGCGCCCGGCGGCCTGAGTGCTTTCTCTGACCGTGTGAGGTCGACGATCGAGCGCTGCTGGATATCCACCGTGTGACAACGTATCAGGGTGTAATCCGCCGTTACGGTATAATCGTGCAATCAGACTTCTACTTCGCTTAGGGCACCAAACTAAACTTCCTGTGATTCTCTCAACTAGTCTGGTACGTAATATTAGCTGATCGACCTAGTACATACTGGCTTGAGTTATAAATACATGATGTTTTGATATATATACATGATGTTTTGATATATATATGCAACTAAACTTTTAAACTTTAGTTATCGATATTTTTTAAATATTCAGATTAGACATATTAAAATCATATGTATAAATTTATCTCAAAAATATTTTCATTGATCATTAAAATCAATGTTGCGTTTCGGAAACTATACCAATGTCCAAAACTACATGTATTTATGATTGAAAGAGTAAATACTACCATCTTACTCATTT
Source organism: Dendrocalamus sinicus (assembly GCA_036346575.1). Lineage (NCBI taxonomy): Eukaryota > Viridiplantae > Streptophyta > Magnoliopsida > Poales > Poaceae > Dendrocalamus > Dendrocalamus sinicus. The sequence continues at coordinate 16,700,858 of CM070670.1, forward strand.
TCGTTGTATAATTTTAGCAAAATGGCTTTTAAATCTGCTGCGTGCATTTCAGCATTTCGCATGGAGTGCCGCTGTTTTTTTTCCAGAAAAAAAAATTATAATGCTTGGTGCATGCGGGTGCTCATCAACACTACCGTCTGCACTGCAGCAGGGTTCATGCGCCATTGCACAAGTGCCCGTTCCAGAACTTCATACAAATAGTACCACCTCCACTTTCACATGTTATGAACAGTAAGAAATTGCTATGTTGTCCGTACTCTCTCCCCTGAAATTCAACTAGTATTACTGCTGCAGTGGCGGGAAAATTTTTTGAAGGGGCTGAAGTACCTTCAGCTCGACCTCAACCCCTTCTACATTATACATCTATAGCTAAAAATTTAAGAGGGGCTCCAAGGGTCTAGTAGCAGTAGGGGGCTCGAGCCCCCGCCCCACCGCTGGATCCGCCGCTGACTGCCTGAGTGCAGGTAATAATGTGAATTAAACCATGGATCTCATGTGAGAGTACATACAACAGCTGAAATATAAGCTAAAAACATTCAGGTGGCATATCTATATCCTACATATATATAGCTAGCTAACGAGCACGGTGCACGTAAAGCCTGGCTAGCTGCTGCTACAGACTGACAGTCCTATCTAGCGTTAATACCGGCCCAAGCAAATGTAAATAAAGAGGTGAATCTGTTTTTTTTTTCTACAAAGCACGCAGTCAGTTTGCCGTGGGAGCAAGGAATGGGGGCTTCCCTATCCCCTCTCCCTATTCCTCTCCCTATTCCCTCAATCTAAACCATTCACATTTCATCTAATAGCTAATTTTTTTTATATATTTTCACCATTTGCCCATCCATCATAAATAATAAAAAAATACAGAAAAAATAAAATTTATTTTTTATTAGAATTTTTTAAGAAAAAATAAAATTAAAAAAATTATAATAAAAAATAAATTTTATTTTTTCTGTATTTTTTTATTATTTATGATGGATGGAAAAATGGTGAAAATATAAAAAAACTAGTCATTGGATGAGATTTGAGTGGTTTAGATTGAGGAAATAGGGAGGGGAATAAGGAGAGGGGGAGGGAAGCCCCATTCGGGAGCAAGTGGCATGCGGCCGGATGGCGACGGGTATGCACCCAGCCTATCAGGATTTAAGTTTTAGATTCAGCACTAAGGTTCATCAATTTTATAACTACATACTAGTGTGTGTTTAGTAGAAAAATATGTGTATATTCTTTAAAGCCTTAAGTACTTTCGATAAATTTCTAGCATGTATAAAGAACACATATACAAGACAGATTCAGGCACCTAGCAGAGTGGGCTTCGGTACAAGATGTGTGAATACTAGTAGCGTATAAACAAGGTAGTTTTGGATTTGTCCAGCTAGTAGTGTATCGTGTTACTTTTAGGATGTTAGTATGTTAGACTTCATCATGGAGCGTGGTAAAATCATAAATCCATCACGATGCATACGTACGGTCTGTTCTTTTCGACTGCGGCTTATGGTTTTTGACTGAAAATTTTAAATTTTAGCTGTTTACGGTACAGATTACGGAGAGACAGATATCCATTTGCGATTTTGGTTGGTACAGATGTTGGGCTTTTAACGTGTAGATCACTTAACTTGTAGACTCCGTCTTAAGAAAATACTCCGTTTAAAAGTTATGTACTATAGCAAAAGCTAAAAACCGTCAGCTTGTGAGGTAGAGAGCAGGCCCATATGTGTGGAAGGTGTAACCGTGCAAGTGTAAGTGTGATGTTTGTTATGTGTGTATGTCTTTTGCGTTGCTTGTACTATAAAAAAAATATGGCAATAAAAAGAACCTTAAGATGGATATAATATATATAGGTCTTACAGTTGGTAGATGAGATAAATAGTAATGAGGCAACAATGAAACCAAAAGCTCATTTTGGAAAGCCGAAACTAACGGGCAAGGCAGTGGATGGACGGGACAGCCGGATGGGATTGAGTTGAGCGGAGTTGACACGGGCGATTGGGATTACGACAGCGGATGACAGGCGTGCGTACGGGGTGTCGATCGGCGCGCGCGGGTCGCGTGGCACGGCACGCCGGCACTGCGCCGCGCGCGGGGTCGCACGGGCGGAAGCCGGCGAGAGGTGACGGACCCGTGGTGCCGCGAACTACGTACGGGCGGCCCGAGACGTGTGCTCCCGCGCGCTCGGTTCGGCGAGATCTTACGCGCCGTTCGATTTGGTCGCCCCGTCGGTGCGTACGTATACGTATCGCGTGCCCGGCCCTGCCCGGCCCGCGATACCTCCGGAGCGCGGAAGGCGAGAGGTTCCTGCCTCGTGGAATCGTGGTGCCGCGCGCGCGCCGGCTTTCGGTCGGTCGAGGCGTCGAGCCATCTAACCACCCGTGATCCCTACGCGTGACATGCCACGCCGCCGTCTGTCAATTTTACTGCCTCGTTCGTGCGTGTAGGCATGCACTGCAGTAGCGTGATGCACTACTCGTATGTTACTGTTACCGTTGGAGACTGAAGTAGCCCTTCCTACTTGCAGGTTTTCGTGTACGACGGGGGTTTTTACCGCTCATAAAGTTGTGCCTGATCGATGGATTACTCCAAATTCCAATCATCCAATGAACTGGCCGACGTCGCATTTTCGGGCGGCAGACAGGACCAGGAGACTGAAGTTTCGGCCGTATAGATCTACCGTACGTATATACAAGATCCATGCGTGCTCGTCCTGAGATTTCCTGATCTTGGTAATGGTCCTGACTTCCATACTCTCCTTGCTGGTCGGGAGTAGTGTACTTGCCTGCATACATAAACATCCAGATCAGCAGGTGTCGGCAGGGACCTCAAGGTACGTCCTTAAGAAAAATAAAGGGAAGATCTCAAATTACTCCGAATATATATAGCCCACGAGTTAACGATCTTAAAGACCAGGTAGGTATCCAAATGATCCGACTTATGCATGAAGAGCTCATATTTGTGTAGTACCACGACAGACACGTACGCTAGCACGATGTCCGGCCGGCTCAACTACTAGCACTATATAGTGAGAAGTCAACTAAAGTGTCGGTAGCGATTATGTAACCGGTAAGGTACCAGGATTAACGAAATTCACAGCACGTGGAAATTTACTTGTGCGTAGTTTTTTTCCTGCTATTTTAAGAAGTTATACTACAGTCGTATTGTTCTTATTGTAATTGCATCTTCTCAAGTACTCCAGTTACAAATACATATCATTTTGAGATACATGCAATCAAACTTTTAATATTTTGACTATTGATATCATTTTGAATATATAGATTGGATACGCGAAAATCATATGATAGATTTATCTCGAAAAATATTTTCATAATATTATAATTTTATTAGATGTTCTACTAAATTACAATAAAAATTATTGATTAAAATTGTATTTTAAGGACTATATTAATATTTAAAATGATATATATCTGTGACGGGAGGAAATAGCGGTAACAGCAGTGAAGCTCGGAACTGTTAAACATACCCACGTGCCAGTAGTTGAGGAGTGATCCCTGTTGTATATCAGAGGGGCATTTTGGGAATTTCCCAATTGAAAAGGAGTGGGAGGAGCCCTAAAGGTGGGGCCCACCTGTCGGCCACCCGGACGAAAGAGCTAAGGGGGGAGGAGACAAAGTCTCCTCCCCGCATCGGCTCCTGGGGGTTGCGCTTCCTCTCCCTTGCGGCGGTTTTGCTCTTCCTCGTCCAGATCCGAGATTCTCGCGGCGCAAGGAGATGGCGAGTGGAGGGCCGTTGGCGGAGGCGGAGCTGGCCGGGTTCCTCGAGCCGGCCGCTCGCCACCCCGCGGCCAGACCTCGTCCTCTCTTCAAAAGGGGCAGAACCCGACGGTGAGACATCCTCTGCTTCATCTCTGTTTGCTCCTCTTGACTGGTTCTCCTCTTCTTTTCTTCGGTTGGCGGAGGCTTGACCCTCGGGACAACTCCGATTGAGGCCCACTGCTAGTTCCGTGTGTGAACCCTAGTTTGGGTTTGTGCATCTCGGGACATTGGGGGTTCTAACCGAGGAAGAAGGAGGTGGCGCCGGTTCCTATTGTGCTGTGATTGCTCTCGGCCAGAGCAATTTGTGTGGTCTTGTGCGGCATCCCCGAACCTCGACTTCTTATTTGGCTTTGGTGATTGAGGAGTGCGGCATTGTATCTCCGTGGATCATCTACTCGCATGCGGCAATGGGTTGATAGATTTTACGGGACAGCGAGTTCTTCGTGCCTTGCCATATTAATTGTGATCTTGGCTTGTTAGCTTCTTGACGATTTTGAGTCTCATCGATTCGTGAGTATATTCATTCTTTATCATTTGCAGCAGATATCTTGATCGAGAATTTGTTCAAGTATTAGAAGCTCTGCTGTGAATGTTTGTGGGTGTTGATGAATGCTCGTGATGAATTGTGTCATATACTGAAATTGATCTAGATAATGAGACTTAGGCTTGAGCTCTAGGACTGTTCTCTGCTTGGTGTCATATTATTAATTATATTTCGTCTTTAGATCGATTACATGCGTTGAAATTGTGAGCGGCGCGATGAGTTAATTATCCTGTTCAATTCATTGTCGATTGTAATGACTTGTTGGTTCAATCGCTTGTGTATCATTGCAATCCATCTTGCTCGGCTAGCAATTGATTATCTAGTCTGTTTAATCTCTTGTCACTCATTTCATTGCTTGCAATCATTTAATAGAACAGAATCGCTTGAGGTATATTTCCTTTGTTTGGTTGGCGGACAATCGATTAGAGCTCAAGTTGTATTTTCTAGTTATTAGATCAATCATGAAGAGTTATGACTTATGCATGAGAAGGCCAAAATCTATGATTTTGCGCAACTCTGTTCTGAGAGCAATAATAAAACAATTAATTTGTTATATGCTGGAATTAGTTGTTTTACTGTTCTTAGGACTGGTTATTATGTTATTTTCAGCAGCATGTAAGTTATATTCTTTGAATATATATGTGGAGTTGAATGACATGTTAGAATTTCATGTTTATATGCAATTAATGTCATTCTTCTTATGCTGGAAATCAATTGTTTATATTATGTTGGCTGGAATTAAATGTGCAAATATGCTTATACCGCAATATGTACAACAATCCAGAAAATCTATATTGAAAGAAATGGCTTCCTCATCTGATGTTGTGAAACCTGAAGTGTTTGACGGAGCCAATTTCAAGCGTTGGCAGGCGAAGGCCAAGCTTTGGCTGACTGACCTTAAGCTCTTCTGGATCATCTCAAATCCACGGCGTTTCATTGGAGATCCCCGAGACGATGAAATGGGAAGATGCTAATAATGCGATCTTAGCCCGCTTGTCGCCATCTGTCTAACCGCTTGTTTGACGTCTATGTCAACTTCACTAATGCCAAACAACTTTGGGATGAGCTCGAGGAGAAATACTCAGGAGATAATGGAAATGAGTCCTTTGTCACAGCCAATTACTTGAACTACAAGATGGTTGAGGGCCGGTCGGTGATGGAGCAGCTCCACGAGCTTCAGCTCCATGTACGTGACTTATGTCGACGATCGCGCCTGCCGAGAGGTTCCAAGTAAATGTCATTTTGGCTAAGTTACCGCCTTCGTGGCGTGACTTTGTGATGCACGGAGGCATATAAAGGAGCGCTTGACGCTCAATGAGTGTCATTGCTATTAATGTCGAGAGCGTGCTAGAGCCGGTGACGGCTCGGGAAAGGCTCAAGTTCAGGCTCATCAAGTTCAACTTAAGAATGGTGGAGGACCCGGGAAACCCAAGTTTAAGAGTCAGCCCCAAGTCAAGCTACTGACCTAAGAAAATGAAGAAGAAGAAGGAGGACATCGTGCGCTTCGCTTATGTGAGGTGGCCATAAGGCCAATCATTGCCGCAATCGGAAGGGCAAGGGTCCATCTCCGGTCAGCACAAGAGCCGCAAGGCTGAGGTTAATGTCGTACTGGCTAGCACCACTCGATGAGTACGTACCTATGGCCTTTATGGCAAGTCCATCTATTGATTGGTGGATTGATACAGTGCTACTAGACATATATGTGCCGATAGATCTTGTTTCTCTTCATTTCGGGTGAAGGTGGTGGATCCGTCCTAATGGGCAACGGAGCCGCTGCAGCGAAGACGTGGGATTGGACAGGTTTGCTCGAAGCTTACCGGGCAAAACACTCATCCTAAAAGACGTCTTTGTGACGTGCTCGCGATGACGCGCAACCTCCTTAGCGGGTCAATGTTATGTAGGCAAGGAATAAAGCTTGTGTTTGAATCAAATAAAGTCATTTTGACTAAGTTTGGTAATTTTGTGGGCAAAGGCTATGATAGCGGAGGCATGTTCCGCTTATCCATTCTTGATTTGAATAATGTAAACGTTTACAATGTTTCCCATTGCAATAAAGTTCATGATATTTGGCATTCACGGTTGTGTCATGTTAATTTTGAAGCCATTACGCGGTTAAGTAAGATGAGTTTAATTCCAAGCTATAATTATGAGAAGGGTTCAAAGTGCGAAGTGTGTGTGCAAGCTAAGCAGCCCCGAAAACCTTTTCATAGTGTTGAAGGGCGGAGCACTTCTCCACTTGAACTAATTCATTCTGATCTGTGTGAGATGCATGGAATATTAACTAAAGGTGGCAAGAGATACTTCTTAACTCTCATAGATGATGCGACTAAGTATTGTTACATTTACCTACTTAAGTCGAAAGATGAAGCACTTGAATACTTTAAAATCTATAAAGCTGAAGTTGAAAATCAACTAGAGAAGAAAATCAAACGATTAAGGTCGGACCGAGGCGGTGAGTACGTCTCACATGAGTTCTCCCAATTCTGTGAAGAAAGTGGAATAATTCATGAAGTTACTCCACCATACTCACCCCAATCTAATGGAATAGCCGAAAGGAAGAACCGAACTCTTTGTGACTTGGTTAATGCCATGCTTCAGAGTTCAGGTATGTCAGACTATTGGTGGGGTGAGGCGTTCTCACGACTAACTATGTTCGAATAGGGTTCCACCCGCAATCGGGAGGAAACACCCTATGAAGGATGGAAGGAGAAACCCAACTTATCCTATTTTCGAACGTGGGGATGCCTTGCAAAAGTGCATGTGCCGTTGCCGAAGAAAAGGAAGCTTGGTCCTAAGACCGTTGATTGTGTCTTTCTAGGATATGCTATTAATAGCACAGCTTATAGATTTCTAGTGGTCAAATCCGAGGTAAGTGACATCTCTACTAATATAGTGATGGAGTCTCGTGATGCGACATTCTTTGAGCATGTGTTTCCTATGAGACCGAATGATGACAGTGAACATATCGGTGAAGATGATCTCTCTATTTCTCCTAGTGTGGATAACACCGCTCCAGATTTGGAGTTGAGGAGGAGTAAGAGACAGAGGACCGAGAAGTCACTTGGGGATGACTTTGTCACCTATGTCGTGGATGATGAACCACGAACCCTTTCAGAGGCATACGCATCTCCGGATGTGGATTACTGGAAGGAGGCAGTCCGTAGCGAGATGGATTCCATCATTGCTAACGGAACTTGGGAAATTGCAGATCTCCCGTCTGGTTGTAAGCTAGTAGGATGCAAATGGATATTTAAAAGGAAGCGTAGACCTGATGGTACTATTGAAAAGTACAAGGCCCGATTAGTGGCTAAAGGCTTTACACAAAAAGAAGGTGAAGACTATTTTGATACATACTCTCCTGTGGCTCGTTTACCCACAATTCGAGTGCTTTTAGCACTAGCTGCTGCATACAAACTCCTAGTACATCAAATGGATGTAAAGACCGCTTTCCTAAACGGAGAGTTGGATGAGGAGATTTATATGCAACAGCCTGAAGGATTTGTGGTTGAGGGGCAAGAAAGGAAAGTATGTCGATTGATTAAATCTTTGTATGGTCTAAAGCAAGCCCCTAAGCAATGGCATGAGAAATTTGATAGTACGATGACGTCGGTCGGCTTTTGTGTAAATGAAGCCGATAAATGTGTCTACTATCGGTTTAATGGGGGCGAAGGTGTCATTCTATGTCTTTACGTAGATGACATATTGCTATTTGGGACCAACATAGATGTGATCAATAGCACAAAGTCTTTCCTTTCCCAGAATTTTGATATGAAAGATCTGGGTGAAGCTGATGTTATCTTAAACATTAAGCTTATAAAGGGTGAGAATGGGATTACTCTTTCGCAATCCCATTATGTGGATAAAGTCCTAACCAGATTTGGGTTTAAGGATGTAAGCCGCCACTACACCCTATGATCCAAATGCAAAGCTACATAACAACACCGGACATGGGAAGGATCAACTTAAATATTCTCAGATCATAGGATCCCTGATGTACTTAACTAGTGCAACGAGGCCAGACATCTCATATGCTGTATGCAGATTGAGTCATTATACGTCCAATCCAGGAGATGATCATTGGATAGCACTAGAAAGAGTACTAAGATACTTGAAGGGAAATCCTAATTTGGGAATACACTATTCTGGTCATCCTGTAGTCTTGGAAGGATTCGGTGATTCTAATCGGATCGTGACTCGGATGACATGAAGGCTACGAGTGGTTATGTATTCACTCTAGCGGTGGGGCCGTGTCGTGGAAGTCTTCTAAGCAGACTATTATTACACGGTCCACTATGGAGGCTGAATTGGTAGCGCTTGATTCAGGTGTAGAGAGGAGAATGGATTCGAGAACTCCTTTCGACCTACATCTTTGGAAAAACCTATTCCAGCCATTTTGACCTACTGCGATAACCAAACCGTTCTGGTTAAGGCAAAGAGTAGGAAGGACAATATGAAGTCCTCAAAACATATAAAGCGACGACTTAAGTCGGTAAGGCATGCCAGAGAGACGGGTGTTATTTCTGTAGAATACATCCAGTCTGAAAGGAACTTGGCAGATCCTTTCACTAAAGGATTGGCGCGAAAGGTCATCCAAGCAGCGTCACAGGGAATGGGGCTTATACCCGTATAAAGGCTCACATTGGTGGTAACCTAACCTAGGAGATCGGAGATCCCGTGAACTAGGCTCTAGGACAACAAACTGTGTGAGATTAGAGAGCACATCTAACGGGTCCCATTAGCTGCAGTGCTCTGTCTGTATGGAAGGTTGAGCATTAGCTCTTAATGAACTCGATGTCTATATGACTTATGGAATCGTCCTACAGGATTCCTAGAAGAGTTCACCTACGTGAGTGAGATCGTGAGGTCGCGATCGAAGAAAGATAAGGGTATACTTTCTTAAGCACTCATGAGCTAGATACAGGGACATGACCGTAACGTCCCAACCCGAGAGGGAAAGGGCAAGCCGCCCAGTACAGAATGTGATTTGGGCGAAAATTCTCACACCAAGGCATTGGATCAAGGCGTAGTCCTCCTTTGTCTGTGCAGAGTCGTAGTCCTTTTCACTAGGCTTTGGGTTCAAACCCGCAAGGTACCCATAGTCGAACAGCTGTATATTAAACAAGACATTGACATCTTTTACCAATTGGTAAATTGGTGGGGACTGTTGTATATCAGAGGGGCATTTTGGGAATTTCCCAATTGAAAAGGAGTGGGAGGAGCCCTAAAGGTGGGGCCCACCTGTCGGCCACCCGGACGAAAGAGCTAAGGGGGGAGGAGACAAAGTCTCCTCCCCGCATCGGCTCCTGGGGGTTGCGCTTCCTCTCCCTTGCGGCGGTTTTGCTCTTCCTCGTCCAGATCCGAGATTCTCGGCGGCGCAAGGGGAGATGGCGAGTGGAGGGCCGTTGGCGGAGGCGGAGCTGGCCCGGGTTCCTCGGAGCCGGCCGCTCTCGCCACCCCGCGGCCAGACCTCGTCCTCTCTTCAAAAGGGGCAGAACCCGACGGTGAGACATCCTCTGCTTCATCTCTGTTTGCTCCTCTTGACTGGTTCTCCTCTTCTTTTCTTCGGTTGGCGGAGGCTTGACCCTCGGGACAACTCCGATTGAGGCCCACTGCTAGTTCCGTGTGTGAACCCTAGTTTGGGTTTGTGCATCTCGGGACATTGGGGGTTCTAACCGAGGAAGAAGGAGGTGGCGCCGGTTCCTATTGTGCTGTGATTGCTCTCGGCCAGAGCAATTTGTGTGGTCTTGTGCGGCATCCCCGAACCTCGACTTCTTATTTGGCTTTCGGCTGATTGAGGAGTGCGGCATTGTATCTCCGTGGATCATCTACTCGCATGCGGCAATGGGTTGATAGATTTTCGGGACAATGAGTTCTTCGTGCCTTGCCATATTAATTGTGATCTTGGCTTGTTAGCTTCTTGACGCTTTGAGTCTTATCGATTACGTGAGTATATTCATTCTTTATCATTTGCAGCAGATATCTTGATCGAGAATTTGTTCAAGTATTAGAAGCTCTTTGTGAATGTTTGTGGGTGTTGATGAATGCTCTGTGATGAATTGTGTCATATACTGAAATTGATCTAGATAATGACTTAGGCTTGAGCTCTAGGACTGTTTCTCTGTGGTCATCATATTATTAATTATATTTCGTCTTTAGATCTGATTACATGCGATTGAAATTGTGAGCGGTGCAATGAGTTAATTATCCTGTTCAATTCATTGTCGCGTAATGACTTGTTGGTTCAATCGCTTGTGTATCATTGCAATCCATCTTGCTCGGCTAGCAATTGATTATCTAGTCTGTTTAATCTGCTTGTCACTCATTTCATTGCTTGCAATCATTTAATAGAAACAGAATCGCTTGAGGTATATTTCCTTTGTTTGGTTGGCGGACAATCGATTAGAGCTCAAGTTGTATTTTCTAGTTATTAGATCAATCATGAAGAGTTATGACTTATGCATGAGAAGGCCAAAATCTATGATTTTGCGCAACTCGTTTCGAGAGCAATAATAAAACAATTAATTTGTTATATGCTGGAATTAGTTGTTTTACTGTTCTTAGGACTGGTTATTATGTTATTTTCAGCAGCATGTAAGTTATATTCTTTGAATATATATGTGGAGTTGAATGACATGTTAGAATTTCATGTTTATATGCAATTAATGTCATTCTTCTTATGCTGGAAATCAATTGTTTATATTATGTTGGCTGGAATTAAATGTGCAAATATGCTTATACCGCAATATGTACAACAATCCCTCGGTAAACAGGGGATTTGATTTATAGTACGGTATCTTGCTATATCAATGATGCAGTATGTGTCTTCCATTTTTAAATACATGTTATTCTAGCTTTCAAATTTTATTTTTAAATACATATTCTACAATTTCGATGTAATATTTTATATTTTTTCCTTTGTATACCTTTTTACATTCATTATTTTCACAAGGTTATTTGCTACTGTGGAATAAAGTAACATACATCATCTAAGAGCAATAAGTCAGAAGGGTAATATTTTTATATATGCCTTGGTTATAGTGCAACATTCTAGAATGACATCTATTGAGAAACGGAGGGAATAGTATTTTTTTTACACAACTTTCAACAATTAATAAAATTAGCACCATATATTTGTTCTGCTAAATTGATGCCGGTAAAATTCAATTGGCTGTATTGAAGTGAGATAGCAGTACAAATGTACAATTTGATGACCATAGTGTAATTTGCAATTATTTCTCTGTTCGATTTTTTCCAAGTCAATGTCACGATAACAGGATGCACGTTGTTGGTCTGACTTCCGGGCACTGCAGAATTACTGAATTACTGCAAGTTTACAAATAGCTGGATGAATTGTTTTTCTTTCCGAGATTTGATTGCCATAAAGGACGCACCCGACTTGTTGGCAAGTAAATTATAGCTAATATCCTACAATGAAATGTCGGCAATAATCTCCAGTTTGTTGTTTAACTCAACTGAACTGTGATGTAGTACTAACACATAAATATGCAAAGATGTTTCTGAACATTTCTGACGAGAGTACAAGATAGTATCTAATTCCCAAGTTCCAAGACTCGTTAGTTTTTGTAAGAAAGATACAATTCAATTTACAAAAGTTTAATTCCAGTAAGAAAGGTTACAGCTCAATACACAAAAGTAACGTAAACATTTCACGGTGTATACCAACTGTGCTGATGCACTTTTTTTGGAACGAAAAGCAGCAGAACTACTTTCATTTCATTGAAAGTAGGAACGAGTACAAACGAGCAAACAGAAACAGGGAGAAAAGAAACTGTATAAAGCTAAAAGGAGCCACCCTACACGAGGACTAATGAGGGACTAATTGAAGCAAATGTTTAGCGTCTGCATTTGCTTAGGAGTGGATTTCATCCTTGATTGATCGAAGAAGTATGTTATGAGGGTGTTCAACCTGCTGGAAAATTCTTTCATTTGTTTCATTCCATAATCTTTGGATGATAGCCCTTATGACAGAGCTGATGCCATCCAACACCGTCATGACCTCTGTCAGGGTGGTCCTCTCTTACCTTACCTCTTCAACATTGCCATAGACCTCCTCCACCGCCTCCTGGATTGTGCCATAGACTTTGGGATCCTATCTCCTATTCTTGGGAGGAGTACATGATTACGTACCTCTCTCTACGCAGATGACACTGCTATCTTCATTGCCCCAAGGAAGGAAGAGATTGATGCACTTGGTCTGATCCTCAACTGGTTCGGTGATGTCACAGGACTATGCACAAATCTTCAAAAAAGCTTTATTGTCCTAATACGATGTGAATGATTTGATCTTAGACTCCTTATTGACAAATCTTCCTACGCAGCGTGTCACCTTCCCGATGAAATACTTAGAGATGCCACTATCCATTAGAAAGCTTTAAAAGGTGCAACTGCAGCCGCTCATTGACAAAATTGGGAGTTGCTTGGCTGGATGGTGTGGCCCTATGATATCTAGAGTTGGACGCTTGACGCTTCTAAAAGCGGTCCTCATGTCTATTCCCACTTATATCCTTCTCAGCTATTGATGTCCCCAAATCTATTATCAGACAAATTGACAATCTCTGGAGGCATGGTTATGGCGTGGAGCACAATCGGCGCATGGAGGTCATAGTCGTGTTAAATAGTAGCAAGTATGTTGGCCAATCGAACATGGAGGACTCGGAGTGTTGGACCTCCAAAAGTTTGCAGCTGCCTTGTGCCTCCGTTGGTTATGACACGCCAAAAAGTTCCCTCACAATCCCTAAGTAGGCACTGGGACACCTTGCAACTCCTATGACAAGGATCTATTCAACGTAGCCACTCACACGATTATTGGCAATGAGGTATCCACAATATTCTAGATAGACGGTTGGCTAGATAGCTACTCTCCAAAATGGGAAATTTAACTTTTTGCCACTTTTAACATTGCCACATACTCAAATGTCATCCTTTACATTGCAATTAATATTTTGCCACTCTCCGTCCTACGTGGCGCCTAGTCACCGCCATGTCACGCCCGCGCCCGCCGCCGCGCGCCTCCCGCGCCTTCCGCGCGCCGCCCGGCCTCCCGCGCAGGGGACGGAGGCGCCGGCAGCGTGGCGGCGCGGGAGGCCGGGAGGCGGGCGGCGGCGCGGGCGCGGGCGTGACATGGCGGTCACTAGGCGCCACGTAGGACGGAGAGTAGCAAAATATTAATTGCAATGTAGAGAATGGCATTTAAGTATGTGGCAATGTTAAGAGTGACAAAAAGTTAAATTTCCCCTCCAAAATAGCTGGCACCACAACTTTTCGCGATCTCCACAAGGAAGAACAGAACGGTTTATGACGCTCTCAACAACAACAATTGGATAAGAGACATTCGACTCAGGATCACTCCAGTTATGCTCAGCGAATACGTCAGCTTATGTTGTAGGCTCTCCACGATAATGCTACACGCGGACATTCATGACACAGTGACTTAGTGTTTCTTTCAGGATGGGCAGTACTCTACACGCCCGGCTTACATATTATAGTGCCATGGGACAGTTCCCTCCTTAAAACGCTCATTTGGCACCCGTGGGCTACATCTAAGTGCAAGTTCTTCGCCTGGTTAGTAACCTAAGGAAAAATCTTCACAGTTGATATACTCCTTGCTCGCTCATGACCGAACAACTATTTCTACCCTTTATGCTACAGAAACCCGGAGACAATCACTCACCTGTTGCTCTAATGTAACTATAACCAATGCATATGGTATGAAATAGCTGATTGGCTACGGATCAATGGCCTCAAGCCAATTGCCTCACACAAATGATTGGCTACGGATCGATGACCTACTGCAGTGGTGGATGCAATTACTATGCTGATGCACATGCTACACAGAGAGAGGAAACCCGGCAGAACACAAGAAAATTTACATGCCATATGACAGATAGTAAAAGACGAATTATAGGGGGCTGAGAAAAAAAAATCCTTAATCTGTATCACAAACAGACTTTTGCAAGTTTGCATACAGAGAGAATTATAGGAATCCGTATATTGTTTTAGAGAAGGATCCGTGGGTACCGATGGTTAACTAATTGGACTTGTGTGATGAGCAGCCAGATCGAACAGGCCAAGCGAAAATGCGTCACCTACAAAAGTCTCTGCCCCTCGACCATTGGGTAGCCGCCTGCTAGCATTTTTCTCCAGAATTTTTGTACTTAGCGTACATGTTGTCTTCCAGATATACACGGTTACCAGTCAAACGACGCTTGATTGATATATGGTTGGTACTGGCCGATCGATGTAATTCACCGGCGGATACAGCAGAGATGCATGGCTCATCCGTCAACTCGATTCTCCGGCGGATCAATTTAGGTGGTGATCGGTTCGGCTGAAAAGCTCGTGGCTTATGGCTGAAAACACTGTAGCTAGCTGAAAAAAGCAATGTAGCTGACAGATGCTTATTTAGCATAATTAAATTTAAAAATAAAAAATATGTTAGCCCATTACGTATAATACAAACAAATACGGGAAAAAGAACCGGCAAAAAAGCTCAACGAAAAGCCAAAAGTTCAGAAAAAGACGAAACTTATAAATAGTGAAAAATAAGCCAGAACCTGAAGTCGAGTTGATCAGGGCCTTAAGAAATTTTGCAGGAGATGAATTACCACGGCGGCAAGATTTCTGGCCGTTGCCCGGCCGTTGGCACACCGCACACGCAAGGAAAGGGGCGCCCCCACGGCCGGCGCTGTAGCCGGTAAGCGCGCGTAGGCCTGTCTCGTCGGGGCCCAAACACGTCACGTGTTTCGCCATAAATTGTGTGCTCGCGCCGGCATAATATTGTCGGGGTCACATGGACCCCAACAGCTATGCGTAGATCCGCCCCTGGCGATTGATGGGCTTGCTGTTCTCTCCCAAATTGGCGTACGAAAACCCTAGTTTGGGCCTCGCTTGAGTTCGCCTCCTGCGGAGCTCCCGTCCCCGCGCTGCCTTCCCCTCCACGCAGAGCACCCACCATCACGAGAACTCCTCTCCGATGACCGGCGAAACTCCGGCGATCTCTCCCGGTACGGGTCTGCGTGAACTTGGCGTGGAGACGAAGCCATCCTTCGACCGCCGGAGAGCTGTTCACCGTGTCAGACTGTCTCCGTTGCACGTGGGATCTAGCGAATTAAACATCGTGTATAAATCATGCACTGTTTATAGCGTTTGATTATTGCCGCTGCGCGCGGGGGACGGTAGCGATTGCAGGAAGCATCCGAGGTGGCCGGCCGGTGGTACTGGTACCACTTATAGGAAGCTAGCTAATGCCTGGATGAGTTGTAAGTGAATGAGCTTAGCTAAGCCAGTAGGAGTGTAGGACAATTCAAGTTGGCTGTGAACCCCCATCAGATAATTCATGGATGAACCTAATTATGGTCCTTTCGAATGGCTATGTACGGAGCTAGCTGGTTCCCATGAAATAACGTTAGGCATCGTCTCTCTCTCTCTCTCTCTCTCTCTGACTGTATGCATGTGTGTGGATTTGTACAGTACCGACGGTGGGCATCAAGATACAGGATATTGTCGTGCGCGACCATCTTGCAGTGCAGGAAGAATGCACAGTGTCAATGGAAATCTTTCGATTTGTAGCAGTACAACATATATAGTTGTGTAAATCAATATCGGACCAGTAGTTCCTCAGCACATTGCATGTACTAATACGTAAATGGTGAACATATCTGTATACATACATAAGTAGGAGGTCATCGTACGTTTAAAAAAAAAACTAGGTCGTCATCGCATCCATCAAGTCCTAGATAGTCACAGAAGTACGATTTTTTAACATGTTAATTGTACTGGAGCAATGTACGCTTGTAAATAATGTTCTCAATTCGCCCCCCATGATCAGGCATGGGATCAATAATCGGAGATTGATTCGTAACAATTTTTGTCAGGTGCACATTCAAGGGAGTCCGTTTGGGAACTGACATACATAGTTATCTATCATGTATCATTGACTGATTGACATGAGAAACATATATTTCGGTATATATCAGGTGCGTAACAGTTACTTGTTATTAGGTGCGTGACAGTTACTGTTCATTCAAATTTGTCATTTTTTTCTTCTAATGCACGTATATCGAGTTTAATTTGAGCTAGCTGAAATTTATCAGATACTTGACCATCTTATGGCACATCTAATCAAATGTTGAGATTTTTCATGGCCACTTAATTATATGATATTTTGAGATGAGATGTGCGGATACAGTAAGAGGGTATCAGTATTTGGCTAGCTAGCTCCATAAAGGAAAATGACAGGGAGAAAAGATACAAGTGTACAATTTCCAAAGTAATCACTATTTTCCACGAAACTGCCTAATAAAGTCGTATCCATGAGAACATGAAACTGAAAAAGGACAAAGATGTAAATCAAGAAAAACCACATAGAGATACGCTAATCTAAAAGCGGTTATGATACGTAAGCATCGAAAGCTGAGAAATATTATCACCCGGAATCATAAAAAATGTAACTATTTCGTGAGTGTGAGCGAGAGACACGTTTATTTCTATGATGTCGAAATGTATAGTGCTAAATCAGCTCTCTTGCTTTGTGCACTGTGAGTGCTCTTTGAGAATTTTCAACATACGTACATTTAACGATGCTAGGGTACATAGATCACATGAAATCGAGGGTAGCATGTATAAACATGTACGGTGCAATCAACTAAATCATAAATACATGATACCACACCTCAACAGGTTCCACTACAGTACTAACTACTAACCACTGGCCGCTTACCACACTTTCAGTTCTACATATTTTTTTGTTGCAGATATGTCAACCTATGTGTATTTATTTATGCTGACAGATCACTAAAAATGTACGAATAGCTCAACAATTAAGTAGAAGGATCATAGTATTTATTTTAATATGTTTGTTCATTGAAAGAATCTAGATTGTAGTTATTATATTTTTTTTCATTCTCTATCCTACTTAAATGCTTGGAACATGTAAAGTGGTCGTGTATATACGTATCATCATTTCTCATTAACTTTTTTAAATTTAGTATTTCCTGTGCGTATGGTGGGCGTGGTGGGCTACGGACAAATAAATATTACAAAATAGAGGGAGTAATAACTAGCTAGTATAACTATTTGGTACTATATGAAGATTACTATCATTATTTGATACTAGATGAAAATTACAATGGGTGTGATGTGCTTCTATGCAACAGCCAAGCAAAAAACATTTGAGAAGATCTCTTCCGATTCTGTTATATAAGCAAAGGTAATTAAGTCATATAAACTAATCCTCCGAATTAAGAGCTTGTTTGCAGTTCCCGCAGGAATCAAATTAAGGGGCCTAAGCATGAACATATACTTCAATAAACTTCACTATACACGATACAATATATACATCATGAGTATAGGCATGGTTAGAAAGCAGGAATTTCTGTAGAAACTCTCATTCAAACAAAATATATATATATATATATATATATATATATATATATATATATATATATATATATATATATATATATATATATATATATATATATATATATATATATATATATATATATATATATATATATATATATATATATATATATATATATTCCAAAAAAACGATTCCTTTTGGACATAATTTTTCTTTCCATTGGTAATTAACAATGGCAGCATGTTTCATGATTTTTTACCTAGTTTTATTTTAAGAATTATATAAGGCACTCCTCTAGAAGGAAAGTACATTCAGGACAAATCAGTATCATGCATCTTCCTAGACCTACAGAAAAAAAGAATTTAATCCATTTAGGTTTATGCAACAATGGATCAAATAAGCTGGATCAATGTCCAAGTACAGACACAGTCAATTGGAGTGGACAGCTCAACTATAGCCTTACCTTACTCCGCCGCCCCCCTCAATAGCAAGTAAACCAACCAAATCGAAAATCATGAATCTCTGAGGATGCATACTCGTATACTCACACACTTGAAGTAAAAGTTGATTAAGGCCTCACAAAGGTTTACGTGCAATTAACGTCTTATCAAAGTAACTACCAGAGTAGTACTACTACCCAGATGATGTACTGTACAGCCATTGTTCAAAGGTCAGAGGCACTCCCCATTTCTGTAGCTATTTGTAGCCTGGCTAACGAGAAACACTGTAGTAATGTACTAGTTCTACACGAGAAGCGGCAGCAAAGCAAGTGTGAAAGGGGCGAGTGTAGCGGTGCATGCTCCAGTACACGGGTGTTCATGTTGATTTCGGCCGTTGTCTTAGGTGCGATCAATGGCTTTTTGAACAAAAATAAATAGTAATAGTTAAAAAAAATGACTTTATAAGAAAAAAGTGAATGGTGATAAAAGTAACAGAGAGATATATACACGATAAGCCTATGACCTCTGTCTTGTTCCTGAAACGAGAGAGTGAAAAAACTATTTTGAAAAGTTAGATTTTTATATTAAGGATCTGTCCTTTTTAGTTTTGCAAATATATTTTTTTGGTTTTTCTACAGTAATTAACTTTCAAACGGAATATCTTTTTAAGATAGGATCTACAAATTAATTGTAGTACACACTATAGTGACTTTATTTATATCGATGAAAACCACACGTGAGTTTCTATTATTCCGTATTTTCTTTTACGAACAGTCCAAAAATTATAAGTTATAGTTATAAACCAAAACTAAAAAGTTCATGCACTAACTCTAGAAACACATACTAATATGAACACGCTCGGCTTCTGTTTGGCTGAGAGAGAGAGAGAGCAGCCTATTACCCCATGGATAAATGGCAATGCAAGAAAACATCCTAACGGCAGGGAGATCATTGCAAAGCTTTACAGCCATGCCCTTTTTCTTTTTTGAGGCTGAAGTGTTGTACTGATGCTGAAGCAGATGCACCGATAAAGAAAGCCGTCAGCTCTGGGCCTCTGCCCTCTGGCCATGTTAGGAAGAAAGCTAGATATTAGTAGGAAGGGCTAGTAGGAGCGTAGGACACCTACCACACTACTGCACGCCACACCCCCCACTGCCACACTAGCTAGTCTTGTTTTCCTCAAAGATAATGGATTAACTCCATGATTAAACACAAAAGCTCCCACAATGGCCTATTCTTTTAAGGTGGTGATCGATTCGGCTGAAAAGCTCATGGCTTATAGCTGAAAATACTGTAGCTGGCTGAAAAAAACACTGTAGTTTGACAGAGGCTTATTTAGCATAATTAAATTTAAAAAAATTTAAAAATATAAAAAATATGTTAGCCCATTACGTATAATACAAATAAATACAGGAAAAAAGAACCGGCAAAAAGCTCAACAAAAAGCTAAAAGTTCAGAAAAAGACGAAACTTATGAATAGTAAAAACTAAGCCAGAAGTGAGAAGCTGAAGCCGAGTTGATCAGGGCCTAAGGCTTTAAGGTGGTGCTTATTTAGGCTTTTTTTGTTGGCTTATGACTGAAAAACACTATAGCTGACTGAAAAAATACTGTCGCTGACAGAGACTTATTTAACATAATTAAATTTAAAAAAATTAAAAAATATGTTAGCCCATTACATATAATACAAATAAATACGGGAAAAAAGAACCGGCAATAAAGCTCAACAAAAAGCCAAAAGTTCAGAAAAAGACGAAATTTATAAATAGTGAAAAATAAGCCGAAAACTAAAAGCTGAAGTCAAAACGATCATACCAGCTGTGACTTGAAGCTGGAATTTAGATTATAATTTTTAGCTTTAATATGAGTACTTATGAGTAATTATGTGTGAATAAAGTAAATACTGATAAATAGCTTTAAAATAGAGGCAAAAAACCATCATATTTATATACTCAAAAAATTCATAAACCATACACTAAAAACTTCAAGCTTCGCAGGCTTAAGCTTAGCACAGCCTGCTGCTGCCTGACAAGATTTCTACTTGTACTCTTCTACTAGCTACCATAAAAAGCATATGGAAGAGGAGGGCATCTTAAGCATCAACCAATAAAAGCAGCTTTGCAAAGACAGAAAGAAACACAAAACTGCACTTACAGCTCAAAACAAGCAGATCAAATCAAACAAAGGAACAGCAGCAGTTGATGATCCCATTATCCACAAATGGCCATTGAAAAACAAGCAGATCAAATCAAACAAAGGAACAGCAGCAGTTGATGATCCCATTATCCACAAATGGCCATTAAACATTCGGCATTACCAATCTGCTGCCTGCTGCTACTATATTTGTGTACATTCCATTCAGCTATCTTCTCCCTGACAGAGACGCAGAGGTGGCCAAGCAAGCCTAGCTACTTATGGTATTAGTAGTACTTAGATAGTGCTAAAACAGCGTAAGCGGCTACTAGCCTTTTTTAAGTCAAAAAAATACGAAAAATAATTAAAAATAAAATTAAAAAATATAGTTATATACAGAGAAATAAGAACAAAAAATTAAAAACTAAAAAAAATCAAAATTAAAAAGCTAACATATTTAAAATGGCTTGAAGCTAACACCATTTGAAACGAGATTTCCATAAAAAGCAATGCAAAAGCGCGCTGAAAGGGCAGAGTATGCAGCTAGCGGCAGCGCACATGCATCTTATGGATCGATATCTTGTGCTCAATTTACTTTTTTTTATAGTTAGATATTTTTAATGTAATTAATGGTGACTTATTTAATATAATTAAACTTAAAAAATTTAAAAATAAACAACAGATAGCCTATTATAAACAATATAAAGGAATACCAAAAATAAAGCAAAGATAAAAACTTAAAAAATTGAAAAGTTAGAAAAGAATGAAATAAAGAAATAGTTAATTAAAAAACTTGGTCCATCAATCCGTGAGACCGTGACCATCCCAAGCACAGTACGTAGATTCCCTCCCCAGGAGGACGACACACACTGACATGACTCACCACACCACACTACCTAGCTGCTTGCCTGCTTCTTGCAAGAACAGAAAGGCCCAATTAAGCCAAGTGCGGAGGATATCACACTAGCTAGCAACCAATTAATCTAGTTGTTGCAAGAAGAACAAGGTCAGGGAGATCAACAGCAAGAGGCAAGAAACAGGAGGATTAATTGCACCAAATTAATTAATCAAGTAGCGAGAAAGCCAGCTAAAACAAGTCCTGGAGCTAGCTATCATATCATCACAACAGCAGGAGGAAGGCGGCTTACACATAGAGGAGATCATCAAGAGGAAAATTACCAGCAAATAGTAGAGATCGATTGACCAAGTTGGGAAATGATCAGGAAATTAACCTAATTAGGAGGTAGTAAGAGTAGCGGTAGCGATAGCAAGCATGAAAGAGGAATTAATTTGTAGTTGTACTATTGTAGCAGTATAGCTAGTGATGGTAGGAAGAACTAGAGTCGAGTAGTGCATGCGTAGCATACATAGGGCGCGCGGGGTGCAGCAGCAGCTTGCTTGCTCCGGCGTTCACGCCGCGGCGCCGGGCGGCGGCGGCGGCATCTGGTGGGGGTGGTGGCCGTTGCCGTCGTGGGAGGGGATGGCGGCGGCGGCGGCGGAGGCCGCGGCCGGGTGCGGCGGCTTCTTGCGCTTCTTCTTCTCATAGCTGACGCCGCGGGCGCGGGCCTGGTGCTCGCGGACCTCGCGGAGGTAGAGGCGCACGGCGCGGGCGCCGAAGGGATTGTTCTCCGGGCGGCCGCCGTTCTCCTCGTAGGCGGCGCGGAGGCGGCCGACGAGCGCGTCGAGGCTGCCCCAGGCCTGGCGCAGCGGGCAGGGGCAGGGCGCGGGCGGCGCCGGGTGGCCGAAGAAGGGGCACGCCGGCGTGTGCACCTTGGTCTTGCCGAACTGGTCGAGGTAGCGCATGAACTCGAGCACGTGCGCACCGCTGCACCGCGCCAGCGACAGCGGCGGCCGGTGGTTCCGCAGGTACTGCCCGAACGTGTTCCAGTCCCGCCGCTTCTGCGACTCGTACCTGCTCGGCGACGCCACCGTCGCCCCCGGCGACACAGCCACCGCCGCCCCCGGCGACACCGCCACGGCCACCGCCGACGCCCCTGCCAGCCCACCGCCCCCGCTGTTGTCCGAGTGCGGGCTGTCCGGGTGCGGCATCAAGTCCATCTGAACAACCAACCAAAAAACCCAGCTCAGTAAGGAGCAAACTCGCGCGAGAAGCAGCAGCAGCAGAAGAGATCTACTTGGGAGTTTGCGCGCGCGCTGGCTTCTTGGGGAGCCGTAGCGCGGTGGTCCTGAGAGAGAGAGTGGCGTGGTGCAGGTGCAGGCACACTATAAATAGTGCTCCACCCTACTCCAGTTGAGATGGAAAGGAATGGAGCAAGCTACTCACTTGCTTCACCTCACTTGGCTCTGCAGTGAAGAACAACAGATTATAGCCAGATTGGAATCTTGCCCCCAAGATCACACAAGATCGACCACCCACTCAGTCGAGAACCAAGACGCTCAGGCAGGCTGGTGATATACGGCCGGGAGCTGCAGCTACATGCTGGGTCTTGTGATGGTCTTGTGAGAAAGCTGGAGAACAGGAGAGAACAGGCGAGGGGAGAGCTGGCCCTGGGCTAAAAGGAAAGCTCGGGATTGGGGTGAGGCCAGTATTGATTGGGGGGCTATCTAGCTGCTAGCTTCAAGGGGAGGGAGGGTTATGCAGCTGGTGACTGGGGAGGGGGGGAGACGGTGGGAGATGAAAGGTGATGTGACAGGATGGGGAGGAAAAGTTAAGCGAGAGGGTGCCGCGGAACTGCTTCGGCATGCAGAGGCGGCTCGGCATGTGTTAGATTTGCAAAAATGTATCTTCGAGGCTAGTTTTGAAAAAAGTTATCATAGTTCATTTACATGAATATTTCGACACCGTGTGGTGAAATATCATCAGTACAATGAGGGTTTAATGGGACATTCATATTTGCTTCTGCTAATGGCTTTTAACTACTGCTGATGATTTTTAATTGAAAATGAATAATAGCGGCCGAAAGAATTGACTTTTAGAAGAAAAGAGCGAGTGGTGTAAAAATGTGAGAGAGATATGTGCACGAGACGAAAGCGACAGAAATATGGTACACAATGCGTTCGTGACCTCTAACTTATCCTTGAAGTGAGAAGCTTCGAGAAGCTAGGGGTTCATATTATCTTCTAGGTTTTTCAAGCAGAAGCCAATCGAACAGCCTAAAACTCTAAAAGTTTATCGACTAGATGAGTTGAGAGAATGCATGGTTGATGGCTGGATGAGCAAGCCAATAGGGGAGGAGGTCCAGCTCGGGAAGGAGGAGTGGACATAGGTTCGATCGGTCGCCTTGCCATCCCACTGGCTCACTGTGCTATCGGGGGAATGGGGAATGAGGATGCTGATGGGGCTCTGTCTATGCCAGCTGATTAGTGGATTTGGTATGGTTTCATGGTCGATTTGCTAGATCAGGCGATTGAGTTTGGGTTTCTACATGAGATCTCAGGGGTGTTTGGTTCGTGGCACCAAGGTGGATGGGATGATCCTGTTCGAGATGGTGTGGTTCACTTGATTTAATCGAACGACATGACTAGACAGAATATTTCCCACCAAACCACCTAGCGGAAACTATCTCGTCCGGGATGGAATGGTTCCATCCACTGAACCAAACAAGGGGATAAGGCATCATTCACGATGAAATTGTTCCATCCACCGAACCAAATGCCCATGATTTTGTGTTGGGGTTGGCTCCAGGGAATGTCGTGTTACTTTTGGCACGCCTACGAATGTGTGTGGCGATGTGTATAATAAGTGTTGTGTGTGGAAACATGTTCAACCTGGTTACAGGCCAAGTTCAATTCGGCCACATCTGATGGGTTTTTGGCTTTTTTTTTGCTCAAATGGCATTATAGTAACTGTTAGCTTTTGGTTAAGACATTCAATTGAAAAAAAATAAATACAAAAGAAAAAAAAACCAATGTATCTCCACAGACAATGCAAAGAAAAAAGGCACAATAAGAAGCTAATATGCTCAAAATGGCTTCTGGCTAGAAGCTAGAAACCAACATTTGTTTGGAACGGACATGGCGACTGGTGTCTATACTGCTTTGATTAGTTTGCATTTTTGAACTATTCACATGAATGACATCGTCTTGTTCAAATATGCCCCCCCCCCGAAAATCCATTTTTACAAATCTAGCTCCCTCCCCGAGCTCAACAGTCGCAATAGGCAACACATGTCACCTGCCGCACTACAAGAGCTTGGTAGGTGCTGTTGAGCCACCGAAGCTCGGCAGATTAGCACTAATTAAGCATGATTATTATTAATTAAATATAATTATCAAATTATGCACACTAATTCATGTGTGGTCAGTTGGCAACCTGCCAAGCTAGGGGAGCTAGACAGGTACCTGTCGAGCTCGATAGGTACAAGGAAAGAGCTAGATTTCTATTTTTTTAAAAAAAGTAGCTACAGTGCTATTTGTGTGAACAATTCCGTATTTCCCTCTCGTGAGTCTGGACACCTCTCCATTGCCCCTTTCTCCATATAGTTTCTCATCACCTTGTAGCAATAGGTAGTTTAGGTTTTCCTTCCCTTTTGTACATATTGGAAGCATCTTGGTCCTTGCTGCCATTCGTCGTCCTCACCAGCAACGACTACCTCCCTTGCCAGCACAAGATCTTGAGATCTGTAAAGAAGATCCCTTTTGATCACTAATCAGGGTGTGGAATAGATCTAGCCGCCGTCTGTCACCAAGGGGTTCCTCATCCCTTATCGATAGCTTGGTTCCCATCTAGTGAACTTCTTGGTTCCATCCTCCTCCCCCAAATAAAATCTCCTTTGCTTCCCATGTGGATTTGGCGTGTATCACTGGCCTTCTAACGTGTGGCCACTCTTTAGTGCCATCGTGTATTCCTCCCTTTCTCATTTGCTTGGATTTGCCCTAATTTACAACAGAAGTCCCTCAAAAACTACTCCTTAAATCTAGTCGCCTAGGGACAAATTCTTTACTCATGGTGTCTTGGATTGGCTTCCCCCAACATCTTTTTGCACTGGAGACTTCTTCAAACCTTACCTTTGTCACAGACAAGTCTTGCTATGGAGGCACACATGTAATATTGAGGAGCCGACAAGAGGGGGTGAATAGTCATTTTTTAAAAAATTCTCTTCTTAATCAATTCTATTTAAGCTATTGGCTAAAACCAATAATATAATGTGGAAGTCTAAAACAAATTAGTTTTAGCACAAACCAAGCCTAAATAAACTAGATTCACCTAAGTGCACTAACAACCTAAGTCTATGTCAAAGATTTGTAATCCTAGGATGAAAAGCAATCAATTTAATTCTATGAATGTAAATTGCTTGAAAATAAATTGAGCACAACAAAACAAACCACAATCGACACGGTTTCCTTTTTACCGTGGTGTTTGGAGACTTGTCGGTCCCTCCTAGTCCACGTTGAGGTTAGCCCAAACGAGTTAGACCGGCTCTTCGAATTAAGATGAAACACCTCAATCAACTAGTGGTAGCTTTTCCCTACTCCGGGTAGGTGAGCTCCAACCTTCACAAGTTTATCGGGTCTTCTTACAACCTTCTTTAAGAAGATCACTACGCATGACGCCTCCAACGCCATCTAGGAGTCAGCAAACTCCAATAGAAATAAGTCAAACCCTTTGCTTGACTCTAACCACATGCAATGAATGCACAATCTCGAGTGGATACACAATCTACCTCTAGATACAACACATGCAATCTAGGGGCTTCCTCCTTGCTCACAAGGTGCAACACATACACAATTAAGGAGAGACCTTACACTAGCTCAAGAGAGTGAAATAAAGTGCCAAAAGTTATTCTTCAACCGACCACAAGGGGGTATTTTCACGCCACACAAGAAAACTAGCTATTAGAGCCAAATCCCTAAATAATCAGGGTTATTGGAAGTACCCGTGACAATATTCGACCACGTTGGCCTTCGATCACACAGATCTCTAGCCACTACGTCGATCATCGACCATATTGTCTTATATACGTCAGTTCGACCACGTCGATTTCGACTATACAGGTCTCGACCACATCGGTTTTGACCATGCTGGTTTTGATAACACAGATCTTGACCACATCGGTTCCAACCACGTTGGCTCGACCAAGGTAGTATTCGATCACACAGATGTTGACCACGTTGGATTCGACCACATTGGTTTTGATCACATAGATCTCGACCATGTTAGTTTCAACCATTACGATCTTCTACCACATAGGTCATCGACCACATCAATCTTTGACCATGTTAGTTCTTGACCACATAGGTCTTCCGATCACCAACAGATGCGGTAGCTTTATGATTACAATGTCGGTAGTTTCGGTCAGCGGTAGTACCGTAGACTACACTACGGTAATTTCAATTTCCCTGAGAAGTGCAGATACTTCAATATGTTTTGCAGAACACATTTGCAAACTATAGTATCATGCACATAAGGATTATCCATTATACCCAACAAGTTGTAAAACACAGTTGCACACTAGAAACACATCCTTAGTCCTAGCTAGTAATACCTTGCCTTAAGCATACTCTTGAAGCTTGATGACGCACATCATCACTTCAAGTCTGGGTTATCGTCTTGACATGCATCAACACATGATGCATCCACTTCTTGAACTCCATCAACACATGATGAGCCTTCACTTGACTTGATAATCAACTCATAATGCATCTTCTTCTTGACGACCTTCAATACATGAAGCCATCTTTCATCTAGACTTGATGATCTTCAACACATGAAGTTATCCCAATTCATCTTTATTTGTAGACCTATCATATTCATCCATCTCATGGAAAATATTAGTCCACAAATCAATTACCATCAATTACAAAATTTCACCATTAACATATAATAGAGGAATTAGATTCTACAATCTTTCCTTTTTAGTAATTCATGACAATCTTAACAAATAATGAGATAAAGATTGAATTACGAGTATACAACATGTACACAACACTTGTATACTCTAATATAAGCTTTCAAGGTAAATCTTACTTATCTGATTATCATTAATTATTCAATCGTTAACACATAATAAAGAAGTTAGATGACAACCCGGTTGCAAATGAATATATATGAACTACACAAGCTATGCACTCAAAGGATGTGTTTCAAAGTAAAGATCCTAAATATGTGTATTAAAAGAAATATGGATCAATACTTATGAAACCTCAAAGCAGAGAGTGAACTCCCTCTAAATGTGTGCATACAAGTATGTGTAATGAAGACATATGCACATATTCATTTTGAACTATTTGTAGAGTTCAATATATATTTTGGATCAAGAAATACATTAATATATAAGAATGTGATTTCAAATGCATACCTCTTTGATTTCACCTTTTCATGTAAATGAGACTAAGCCATAATATACTTAAACAAGCATATTAGTCTCACATATAGATTTGTTATTTGATCATATATTTGGATGTGAGGAATGCAATAAGATTATAAGAAAGATATCAAATGCATATCTCAATGATTTCACCTTTTTCTGTAACACCCCAGCCAAACAATGACCTGGAATGCTACCAAACTAGTAACATAACGAGGATAAACTAAATACATCTCACAAAATTCCGGCAGAACCTCTTTTGTTTACTGTCTAAGTCAGAGGTTTCAACAAGCATAATTAAAAGAAATGAATAACCTCAAGTAATATAATCAATTCTAAGCGATATTGGCTTAAGATTACTAGAACATTCATGGTTATAAAATTTAAATAACGAACAGAAGCATCATAAAAGAATTCTAATCCTTTATTACAATTTTAATCCGACAATCGATAATCATCTTCTACTTAAGTAATTCATGCAATCATTATGTAATTTCCACTTTTTCATCCATTGTGAGTAGAACGTGCAAAGTGCAATAATGTTAATATTTCCTTTTCCCAATGCATGCCGATCTCATAAAGGTACCTAAAAAAACACAACAACAGCAAGAGTGAGTCCAACGACTCAGCAAATATAATAGATAGTAACAAGAACATTCATGAACATCACTTCACAAATTCATCCATCAACCTCATAAACAAGCCATACTATGCAAGATGATCAAAAATCTCTTTATCTCTTCTCTTTCGCATTTTACCGGTAATGCGGAGTGTGCATCCGTCAATGCACACCCATGCTCGTACCATCCGGTACAGGGGACCAATTGCCCATACTCCACAAATATGGGGACCTTTAGCCCGTCATGTCATCAACATGACGGGGACCTCGGCGCTTGGTCATCTCGTGACCAAGACTTCAATAAATCAACATGATGCATATGCGTGAATGTCTCAATAAATAAAACTTGCATCCACAACATCTATGCATCAGAAATACTCATGAACACTTTAAATTGCAATCGACCATAAACATTACCGGTACTTCCTTACCACAATCATGAACACATATACTCATAATATAGATCAAACATCAACAATTCATCAAACATCAATAATCCATCAAACATCAACAATCCACACTATCAATTTTAAACCATCATTATACTTGCCTTTACCGAAGGAGCGAAGGGGTCAAGCACGATCAGGAGCGAAGCCACCTATTCACAAAGCACCACTCAGCATAAAACCATAATACAATATTCACAACTGAGAAGTAAAGGCATCTACGCCCAAAACCCGCAACTCCCTCTCCGCTTAACGGTTCTACACTCTGTCCGCTGCAGCAGCGCTGCTTAACTTTTTTGTATCTTTAACAATATTAAACCATTCACAGAAAATGATATATTTCTGGATTCCTCACTTAAATACCTTCACTTTTCATGTAGATCACATATTTTTATTTTGATCATAGCAAGGTGTAACTTAATGCGCAAAACAGAGGACGTTATCTGTTCTGGCAATCTGGGCAGCCAGATTCTAACGCGTCCCAACCACAGTGTAAGGCTCTAAAAATTATGATTTTTATAAAGTAGTTATATTACTGAATTATCTACATTTTTATCAATTGTGACCAAAAACATAAAAATCATCTACTACCCCTAAATCACACTTGAACAGCAATCTGCCCCAATCGGCACCCCTGACAGACAGCGATGTTCCCGACTGTGCTGCGCCCAAATACCGCAGCCTAAAATTCTGGAAAATTTACATAAAATAGATCTCGTCGTCCTCTATAATTTTCCTTTTGGGCAGACCCGCAGAAAAAATCGTTTCGTAGGTATAAACTGCGCAAACAGTCGCAATACGCGGATTGATCTACAGACAGACAGCAGGAATTCCCTAATCGGGGAATCTAATTGCTAATGCCCCACCAATTCTTAGGCTAAGAACCCTAATTACAGCAATAACAGAGGAATTTGAGATGAGGGAGAGTTACCTAGAGGATCCCCTTGGAATCACCCATCTTCTTCCCCTTCTTCCTTTCTTCTCCTTCCCTCCCTTCTTCTTTCTTCCTTTTCGCTTTCTCCTAGCACCAAGGGACAACAATGGGGGAGAGGTGTTGCTGGACATGGTGGAGGCGCAGGGGCAGGGAGGGGTGCGGCCAGGGGGAGAGAGGAGGGGCAAAGGGGGTGGTGGCTAGGGTTTGGGGGGAGGGGCGCCTCCCCCTTTTTGGCCGGCCTCCTCTGGGCCAAGGCCCAGGCCCAGGTTGCCAGGTATTTTCAGAATTCCCCCTCTAAAATCATTGTTTTTAATTCTTTTCTATAAGGTTTTCCCTCCAATTAATCGATTATCTCTCAAATCATTTTCGGGATATTACATTTTCGTCCATGGGTTAGTCTCACAAATGCATTTGTTATTATCACCAAAACCTTATAATAGTATTTGTCATTATTACCAAAACCAACTTAAATGGAGTTTGATATTTTAATCTCCCCCTTTTTGGTGATTTATGATAAATCCATTAATAATAATAGCATTTGGATGAAAATTAACATATGATAAGAAATTAAATTATTCATGCATGTCACAAAGAAAATGCATGAGAGAAGGTGAAAGTATTATTCAAGTCTAACTTCCCTTTTTGCCATTGTTCAAAATTTAACTTTAAAATTTTCATTATGAGCTAAGCTATTATCATAATTTCTCCCCCATTATCCAGAGTAAGCTATTATTACTGATTTCTCCTCTATTTGGCATTAAGCATAAAAAAGGCATTGATCACTAAATAGCATTGAGTACCATAAAAATAAGTGAAGAAGAAAGGTTAAGCCAAAAATGGAGATTTTTCATTATTTGGAGCTTGGTACCAATTTATTTAACTTAATATGGTCATGAAGAGTATGAAAATAGATGCAAAAGACCAATATAATACCAAATGAATTAACAGAAGATATTAGAAGCACATTCAAATAATCTTACCCTAAGAGCTCATTGAAGGCTTTTGAAGTTTCATATTAAAGTTGCAGTTTAAAGTTCTCCCTCATTTGGCATTTGAACTACACTACAATTGAAGTTTCAGAATTTTAGACTTTAACATTTTAATGGAGTGTCAAGAGCTAGCTAAAAAATGAGTAGATATATCTAATAAATATGAGATAAGTTGTCAATATAGATTAGCAATAGAGGATCAAAAGTCATTATTTTGCCTTACTCAGATTATGAGCCCACTTACAGATACAAAAATAACAAAACGATTCAAAACATGAAAAACTCTGAACATTCAGTATTTTGACAAAGTGAGAAAAGTACACAACTTTCTTAAAAATTGTTGAAATGCTTTCAAATTTTGCAAAAATGAACTTTTAACTCCTAAGAAACTTTTCAAACAAGAACTTTTGAAAAACGAGTCTCCATTCATAAGTTATACTAAAATGCACTTTGAAAGCATAATAAAGAATGATTTTTCAACTAAAGCTCAAAACCAATTTTTACTTCGTGAAAGCGAAATGAAGCAAATAAGAATAAAATAAATTCATTCACAAGATTCATAAAATATTTTGGACAAATTCAGTAAATAGTTTTTCCAATAATAATACTTTATCCCTTTTAAGATTAAGCCCAAATTACTATATAGGTTTTTCACCAAAAAAAACTCCCCCTTACATAAAGGGTCTTCTTGGTATATTTTTTCCTTTGACACACAAATGATTCTCCTTCTTCTTGTTCTTTAGCCATCTCTCCCCATTTAAACTTTTTCTTCCTCTTTGTCATCTAATTCCAAGTGATTTGATATTTACCACTTGTGATGACTATAGATACCACTTGTAAACATAATTGATGCCAAATATACTTAATTACAATTGTAGAAACTTGATACCACTTATGAGCTTAAAAGATATCAAGTATGATTAAATCTATTTTGTAAGTACTTGATACCACTTGTACCATTTATGAGCATACATGATACTAAGTGTGATTGATTCTATTTATAAAAACTTGATGTCACTTGTATGATCAACTAGTATCCCATTTGAATTACCCTTGAGAGATATTCAAAGATTTTCTCTTGAAATGTTGAACATGATACCACTCGTAGAAAAATGCCACTTGAAATACCACTTGTATGAAGAGGATGATATCATTTAAGGATACACCACTTGTAAGAGTATATACCATAAAAGATTGATATCATATAGGTGAGAGAGCTTGGTTAAGAAAAGATTTGCTCGGCAGAAGAAAAAATGATATCACTTTGAAAGGATACCGCTTGAAGGAACAAGATACCACTTATTTTCCGCTTGTAAGAGATACCACTTGAAGGAAAGAAATGATATCATTTGAAAGGACAGGGATAAAACTCATGTCGAGGTCAAGGATCAAAGTCTACCATTCTATGAAAATGATGCCATTTTATAGAAAAGAGTCAAATTGAGAGCAAAATGGCGAGTCAAGAAATACTCGAGGGTAGGTAGAAAGGATTAACAAGGATCAAATTGACTTTGAGGAGCAAAGGGAATGACTAAGAAAAATTAGAAACCAAAATTTAAAACAAATCAAGCATTTGTCAGAAATTTCAGAAGTACCGCTGTTATAACTGCGGTAGTACCGTTCAACGGTAGTACTGCTTAATGCACTACGATAGTTCCGGAATCTAACTAAAAGCACACATAAGATCTAAAATTTTAGGAGAGGTTTGATATTGTATTGTAACATGCTCCAAAGTTTTTCACAAGAAAACATAAACCACTTGTGGAGCATTTCCAACGATATGCCAAGATCAAATCTCTTTTCAATATGATTTTTAACTAATTAAGCTTTCAATTTTCAAAAGCAAGCTCATTTTCAATAAATAAGGGTTATTTTAGCATCCAATTATATGTATGAGTTGTAAGTACCCTTGTGAGCCAATATATGTCAATAATTTTGGTTCAAATGGCACAACTCACTTAAGTGCTATATTGTGACAACTTAGGTCAACTTAGGATTTTGGATGAATTTCAAAACCAAATAACTTTTGATTAGTAGGCCTTTTGGAAAACTTTTGAATACCAATAATGTTTGAAATACTCAACTCTATGTTTTTGGTATTGAACATCTTTTTAAATTCTTTTTAAAATTGATTTTGGCCAAATTTTGAATTTAAAACCAAAACAAGATATTGTATTGCTAGTTTTGGGATAGAAACTCAATTTTACTGAAAATAAGTTTTCTAAAGCCAAAAACTCTGAAAGACCTTTGAAATGCATTTGTATATATTTTTCAACTAGTTTTTCAAAGATATTCTAATAATTTTGACATTTTGACATTTGGCTAAATGGCTCAATTTTCAAAAACAATACTAGCACTTAATTTATTTGGACACACTTAGGGATGTGATATACATGAATATCATTTAACACTCCCCCTTAATGTGCCACTAACATCTTGCTCATGATTACAATAATGAAATTTTAGAACAAAAGCAAGAACACCCCTTTTTAAATGATATTCAAGCAATTCAACCTACACAAGGCTAGTAGCTTAATATATCAAATATAGATACTTGTTACTGAGATAGCATTAGTTCTTGATGTGGCAAGTCATCCTCAAAGTTGGCTCCTATTTTGTATATGGTAGAATTTACCTCTTCATGAATGAGCCAAACTTCCAATGCTTCCCTAAGTATCCATTAAATATTTAAGCGCATTTTGGTACCCAAAACTTGGTTGGATCTATAAATGTTAGTCACAATAGATTTAGGCATCTAAATGGCCCTAACATTAACTTTATGTGAACTAATATTTTTAGCAAACACATTGTCATATCTATCCTTTCTAAGCAAATATTGTTCATTATAAAGAGATGGCATAGAAATGATACCTTTGGAATAATCCTTACTTACATGTCCCTTTTTGGCAATTGTAGCAAGTTTGGTAATTGTTACCCCTTCTTATATTCTTGCTTTGGTCATTACTAGTTTGCCTCTTCATTGTTTGATTTTTCTTGTTTTCTAACTTGTTGGGGCACTTAGAGACAAAGTGACCCTTCTTATTGCATCCAAAGTATTTGACTTTATTGGATTGTTCTTCAAGTTGTTTTGGGATGCTCTTCACATTTTTCTTAGAGATAAAACCAATATCTCTCTTGTTATTTGGTTCTCTTTAACTTCTCAATATCTTGTTAAAAGAAGCCTTCCCTTTATAGCTCTTTTCCAAGTTATTTTTCAAAATTGTGACTTGGGACTTGAGCTCTTTGTTTTCCTCTACAAGGTTAGTATCATAAGACATAGAGGAAATAGTAGCATCTAATTTAGAGCAACAAGGTATATCTAGCAAATCATCACCAGATGTGAATACACTAACTTTAGATGTTATGCAAAGATTAGAATCTATACATGGCATATCGTCTATTAAATCATATATAATGCCTATATCCACATTTGGCTTAGAATATTCCTTGAAAAGAAGAGACTCATGTTCTTCTTTTAGTACATCATAATTGTTTTGAAGAATAATATTTTCTTTCTTCAAAATTTTAAAGTTAGCCTTTTATTTTCCAAGTAATTCATTTAGCTCTTCTAACATATCCATCAATTCATCATAAGAAGGTGCATCATTGTCATCGTCATTATTTATGTTCTTATTATGTTTAGCCACAAAACATCGAGTTGATGTGGATGGAATGGTGGATTCTTCATCGTTGGAGCTAGAAATTGAGCATTCTTCTATGGACATCCACTCTTGTGTGCAATCCTCATCGGATGAGGTGGACACTTCATATTTATCTTGAATCTTTGTCCGCATATCATGAGCGCTCTCAAGATTGCATATTATGATGAACACCTCTACACTCAAAGCACTAAATAAAGCGTTAGATGCTTGAGCGTCGAGATGTAACCATTTCTTATCCTCAACTGTTGCAGCAAAAGGATCTTTAGGAGGAAAAAAGCCCACATCTACAATTTGCTATATTTTTAGGCTTATGGCCTTAAAATAGCATATCATGCGGATTTTCCAATTTGCATAATTTGTGCCATCCAATTGAGGTGTGTCATGTTGGTGCACTATTCCACTAGTCATCATCTTTCTCTCTAGACGATTAAGCCTAAAATAATGAGAGACCAAGCTCAGATACCACTTGTAAGATTGAGGAGGCCCACTAGAGGGGGTGAATAGTCGTTTCTAAAAATTCTCTTTTTAATTAATTCTATTTGGCTAAAACCAAGAATATAATACAGAAGCTTAAATCAAATTAGTTTTAGGACAAACCAAGTCTAAATCAATTAGGTTCATCTAAGTGCACCAACAATTTAACTCTATGTCAAAGGTTTGTAATCTTAGGATGACAAGTAATCAATTTAATTCTATGAATGTAAATTGCTCGAAAGTAAATTGAGCACAAGAAAACAAACCATAATTGACACGGTTTCCTTTTTACCGTGGTGTTTAGAGACTTGTTGGTCTCCCCTATTCCACGTCGAGGTTTTCCTAAACAAGTTGGTTTGGCTCCACGAATTAAGCCGAAACACCTCAATCCACTAGTTATAGCACTTTTCGACTTTGGATAGGTGAGCTCCAACATTCAAAATTTCGTTAGGTCTTCTTACAACCTTCTTACAATGCCTCCAACGCCATCTAGGAGTCAGCAAACTACAAGAGAAATAAGTCAAGTTCTTCGCTTGACTCTCACCACATGCAACAAATGCACAAGCTCAAGTGGATACACAGTCTACCTCTAGATGCAACACATGTAATCTAGAGCATTCCTCCTTGCTCACAAGGTGCAACATATGCATAATTGAGAGGAGACCTCACACTAGCTCAAGAGAGTGAAATGGAGTACCAAAAGTAATTCTCTAACTGGCCACAAGGGGGTATTTGTACCCCTACGCAAGAAAACTAGCTGTTGAAGCATAATCCCTGAAAAATCAGGGTTATCGAAAGTACCGGTGGCCAAACTACGGTACTTTCGCTACCCTCGCAATGGTCAAAAACTAACTTTTAGAAGCAAAGGACCAACTGAATCTGGTAGTTCCGCTGTATATTTTTTGATAGTTTCGATCATTGGAAGTACTGCTCCCACATGTGGAACTATCGCTCTCACAGGGAGGAGAGGACTACCACACAGGTGCCTCTCTGGAAAAAAAACATACCGCTACACAAGCTGGACATTCCGCAGATCAAAAGTACCATTCATATAGAGCCAATAGTTGAGCACTCACATAGAGCCAATCAGACCGCTCACACAGAGCTGGTCGGAAGTTCCGATCGTCGACTATACTGGTCTCCGATTATGTTATCCGAATCGGCCACACAGTTCTCTGACTTTGATGGTCTACAACCACGCTGGTCTCTAACCACATTGTTCGGATTGACCACACAGGTCTTCAACCATGCTGGTCTATGACCACATTGGGTTTGACCACTCAGATTTCAACTATGTCGACCATGTCGATATTCGACCACGTTGGCCTTCGATCATACAGATCCTCGACCACTACGTCGATCTTCGACCATGTTGTCTTAATCACCTCAGTTCGACCATGTCAATTTCGACCACACAAGTCTAGACCATGTCGGTTTTGACCATACTGGTGTTGATCACACAGATCTCGACTACGTCAGTTTCGATCGCGCTGGTTCGACCACACTGGTCTTCTATCACATAGATTTTGACCACACAGATTTGACCACACTGGTTTCGATCACACAGATCTCGACCATGTTGGTTTCAACCACTCAAATATTTGGCCACATAGGTCATTGACCACGTTGGTTCTCGACCACACATGTCTTCTAATCACCAACAGATGCAGTAGTTCCGTAATTACAACGCTGGTAGTTTTGGTCAGTGGTAGTATCGTAGACTGCACTATGGTAGTTCCAATTTTCCTGAGAAGCGTAGATACTTTAACAAATTTTGCGAAATACATTTGCAAACTACAGTATCACGCACACAAGGATTATCCATGATTACCAACAAGTTACAAAACATATTTGCACACTTTTAGAATCATGATACAATGATTATATATATGAGCTTCAACCATTTGCAAATGTAAGCCACATACTACAAAGAATGAAAACATGGACTTTAAATACTTGCAAAATACATTCGCAATGTGTAGTCCCATTTACAAGGGTTCAATACATGAGGCACAACTATTTACAAAACAAATTCACAAAAACAAGCCTCATGCCAAGGAGAGGTAGAGCAAGTG
Organism: Dendrocalamus sinicus; assembly: GCA_036346575.1. Taxonomy (NCBI): domain Eukaryota; kingdom Viridiplantae; phylum Streptophyta; class Magnoliopsida; order Poales; family Poaceae; genus Dendrocalamus; species Dendrocalamus sinicus. The sequence continues at coordinate 16,737,591 of CM070670.1, forward strand.
ATGTTGAGCTATCAACATATGATGAGACTCAAGCCACTAGACATAACCCCTCTTAATAGTATAGCAATCTATACTAGCAATCCGATTTTCCAACCAAACACCAAGACCAGTAAAAGACTAGAAATACATCCTTAGTCCTAGCTAGTCATACCTTTGCCTTAAGCGTCTTCTTGAAACTTGATGACATGCACCATCACTTCAAGTCCGGGTTATCGTCTTAACATGCATCAACACATGATGCATCCACTTTTTGAACTCTATCAACATATGATGGGTCTTCACTAGACTTAATGATCAACACATGATCATCTCCTCTTGGACATACATCAACTCATGATGCATCTTCTTCTTGATGGTCTTCAACACATGAAGCCATCTTTTATCTATACTTGATGATCTTCAACACATGAAGTAATTCCAAGTCATCTTTATTTGTGGAACCCAACCTATTCATCCAACTCATGAAAAAAATTAGTCCACAAATCAATTACCATCAATTACAAAACTTCACCATTAACACATAATGGAGGGATTAGATTATAAAATCTTCTTTTTTAGTAATTCATGACAATCTTAACAAATAATAAGATAAAGATTGAATTGCGAGTATATAACATATACATAACACTTGTATACTCTAAGATAAGCTTTCAAAGCAAAGCTTACTTATTCGATTGTCATTAATCATTCAATCATTAACACATAATGGAGAAATTAGATGGCAACCCGATTGCAAATGAGTATATATGAACTACACAAGCTGTATACTCAAAAGATGTGTTTCAAAGTAAAGATCGTAATATATGTATTAAAGGAAACATATAGTGAATTCCCCCTAAATGTGTGCATACAAGTATGTGTAAAGAAGTCATATGCACATATTCATTTTGAACTATTTGTAGAGTTCAATCTATATTTTGGATCCAAGGAATGCATTAATATGTAAGAATGTGATTTCAAATACATATCTATTTGATTTCACCTTTTCATCTAAATGAGACTAAGCAATAATATACTTAAACAAACAAATTAGTCTCACATATATATTTTTTATTTAATCATATATTTGGATGTTAGGAATGCAACAAGATTATAAGAAAGATATCAAATGTATACCTCAATGGTTTCACCGTTTTCATCTATATGAAACTAAGTAATATCATAATCAATAAATAAGGTTAGTCTTACAAATACATTTGCTATTATCACCAAAATCTCATAATAGTATTTATCATTATTACCAAAACCAACTTAAATAGAGCTTGATTTTTCAACACAACAGTGTCAACGCTTCAGTTGGTGCTTGCTACGGACAATTGATCGACGGTCTCGGCTCGAGCGATGCCTCCCATCTAGATAATACTTGTAAGGTTTTCGTTGCCCATCATCACTATCTCTGAAGAATTTGTCATGTCCTGGTCAGCACTGACCAACTCCCTTATCTTCGGTGAGATTTCTTTGAGTGTGACAAAGTTCTTGTATGCTCTTTTCTCTTTAGTCTGGTTGGACCTTGATGTAATTTTCATGCTTTTGCTGGACTTCAATGTATTGGAACAATGCACTGTGTTTCAACTTAATATAAATTAGGGTAGTTTCCTTAAAAAATGTCGACTTGTACAACATTATTTCTCCTACTGCCTCACTGCCTGCATGATCCAAGTCGCCTATTGCCACATCGACTAGCTATCTCCTTCGGCTACCATTTCTGTCATTGGTGGATCACCAGATTCTACATAGGTCAAAGATGGGGGAACTAAAGAAATTGTTGTACAAATAAATTGTGAAAGAAGTCAACTGCTAGAAATGGGTATAATTCATACTAACAAACTTCAGCAGGACTACAAACCAGCAATCGCGCTATTGCAAATTTGTTACCTACATGTTTCTACTACTTAAAAGAATGATTTAATAAGTGGTACATTCTTCCACTCCTTCCCTCTCTTCTAATATCTCTCGAGAGAAAAATCATTGAGGAAACAGGAATTAGTCCCTCTCCTGCCTCCCAAAAAAATCAGTGAGGAAACCGAAAAAACTAAACCACAACAAAGAAACTCCAGATAGTTCTTACTAAACTATTCCAAATAAACATGAGATAATCCTTAACAACCCATCACAAACCCCAAATACAAGATAGTAGTACCAGATTGTAGCCAAACGCTCGTCGCCTCCACTTGTCTCTCTCACCATCCCTCTTTCTTCTCTTCTATCTCCTCTGCAGCCCTGTGCCGATGAAGTCTTCAAGAATGTGTTGAAGTTGATACACATGTCACATTGAGGTTCATGATGGCATTGCGGTTGTCCTTGTGGCTCCATGCTCTCATTGATGCCAAGCAACCAGAGGGTTGCTACACCGCACATCACCGACGAGGATGAGATAAAGGCAAGCCGCATTGAGGTCAAGTTGATGGTGCACATTGAGGTCCACTATGTGGATCTTCTCATCTTTTGATCCTTCTTTTTCTTTCCAGTTGCCACTAAGTAAAGCTTCTTTTATTCCTTGAGTCAATACTAGATAGGCACTTATTAATCTTGTAGCTCATCTAGCACATAGTGAGGCAAAGCATGCGTTCTGTTGATGGTTTCGTTGGTGCACAAGATGATTAAATGGCATATGTTGACTAAATAATTGTTCCTAATATAGTTAGATCACCTTTACTCATTACTTTGTTTTAAAAGACTGATCATTCAGTGAATGCCGAGTGATGCATTCTTCTCCCCCTCCACATCTCTAAAGAAACTCTTAACAAAAAGCCGAAAAAATCACCTACCACCAAACAAATTAAATTATGATAAATTTTAGTTTTTTACCCAACAACCTCCTTCTACCACAAAAATCCTATCACAGTTTTCTATTATGTCATCCTCATCTTATCATTTATTTCCCTATTGCCACCCCCAAACAAGGTGTCATTGGGTTAGGCGTGGCTGCCGTGGTGAAGGATGCAGCTTAGGTTGAGCATGATGGCAGAGGCGCAATGATGGCCACAGCAAGGTCTCAGCTAGGCACGATGGCAGAGCCATGAGTGCGGTAGACATACGATGCAGATAGGGCAGAGCTTATCCAAGCGACAGTCTGACCAAGGGTGTGGTGCGGTCCAAGATTGGTGATAATGGCACAACATACTAAGGTTATATATATAGGGAATGTATACAGTGCACTCGCTGTTACTGTGCACTCACGCACTCAAACACACCTGAGCTATCTGATCAGGAATTAGCGGCCAGGATCAAAGGGCATAGCTTTTTGTGTTGAGCTGCTCGTGCCATCCTGTGCCTTCCCCCTACTTCCCATGCGTGTATTCCCTAATCCCCTAATCCCTAAACCTAAAGCGACTGGTTGAAGGTGACGGCGATGAGGACGAGGGAGCGGCCCTGTGGTGCTGCCTGCCCACGCCCCCCCTTCGCCAGCGTCGACCGCCCACGCTTACCCCTACGCAAACCCTATTCCGACGTCCCTCTATCGAGACCTCCTGGTAATCCGTAGCGCGGCGACGGCCTTGCGACAGTGGCCAACCTCGCGGCCCTTCGATGATGCGGTGCCTAACTACACAACCCTTTGATGGTGCGGTGCCTACCCACACAACCCTTCGACAGTAGCTCTTTGATGGTGATCGACCCCGCGGCCTTGCGACGGCGTGGCACCTACCCACATGGCTCTTTGATGGAGGATAACCCCGTGGCCCTACAACATCAGCCGCTGCCAATGCGATGGCACTTGAAGGAGTAGCCCAGCGACGACGCTTGAACGATCTGGCAATAGGAATTCTAGTTTTGCGAATTTGATTTCAAAATAGGTTTTATGAGTTGTATGTGAATGTCAGGTTGTACCATGGGTTGAAAAATAGCACCATGGATTGAAAAATTATGGAGTTGTGCCATGGGTTCTGTTATTGCAAATTTGATTCAAAAGTAGATTGTATGAGTTATATGTTAATGTTAGGTTGAATAGAAAGTGCATGTTTGGTAAGGTGTTATTTCAGCTCGAATGAGGGCCAACGTTATTTCAGAGTGAGGGCCAATGTGATATCAGAATTGAATGAGCCCAATGTTATTTTAGAGTTGTGTGTCATTTGTAGTGTGTACTTTTAGACATGTTATTTCAGCTTTGCTGTCGCCAGAAGTAGGAAGAGGTGAAAGAGGTCATGGATTGTCAATAGTATCAGGTCATCGTGAAAGCAATAGTGCTTCTGTATGCTTCTATTAGCACTAGCAGATCAACATGTCTTGGTTGGCTCTAGAAAATTGACACTAGCGATATGTTATGGACTGTGAATAGTATCAGGCCATCATGAAATGTTGTATTTGATTAGTTTGATAACAACTGTACACTATGTAGATCAACATGTCATGGTTGGCTCTAGAAAATTGTGTATGTGCTATGGGATGATTCAGAAGCCTTTGACAATTGGAGAAACTTGTAGGTGCTCATTCAAGAAACTAGCATGTGATCATTCAAGATGTCTTCTAGGTAGAGAAGCCAATATACACATTCCAAACTGTAGTCACCAATCAAATGAAAAATTCTTTGTACAAAACGTCTAGTCACCAATCAAACGAAACATAAATACACCAAGGAATCCATCACAGGAAGATATGGAAAATTCAAAATACACCAGACTGAAGTGGAGCAACATATTTGAAAGAAAAACAATTGTTTTCAACATAGTTATTCACAAATCATTCAGATCTTAGCATGCCTCAGATCATTTCAACACAATGGACAACACTTAGACAAATTGTTTAGAGGAAATACAAAAATGATACAGAACATATAGCAATCCGGGTACTGATACATTAAAAAAAAGAAATCTGGGTATTGATACATTAAAAAATGAAATCATGGTTTGTTTGGACAATTCCGACTGTCATGAAACCTAATATGCTTGCAGGACTTGCACATGCATGGCACCTTGTCTTGTCGGATTATCTTCTTTCTGTCCTCATTTGCATCCTTCTTTTTCTTGTCCCCATGTCCCAATATTGTCTTGCATCTCCCTTTCATGCGAATGTCAGTAGGTGGGTGGATTGCAACCTTAGATGGAATTCGACAACCAATGAATGCCTCATGTTCGTCTTGTCTAGTACATAAGGTAGCGGGAACCAACTGGGACAAAGGTGGCCCAATGTTATGCAAACTCGTTAGCAGGAAGTCCATGCCTTCGTCAGAGTTTTAAACAATTTGAATAAGATCTTCCATCTTGTTGCGGGAAGTAGATATCTTCATTCTTGTTGTTGTGTCAACAGAGTCAGTGGGTCTCTCATCTAGTAGGTTGCCTTCGGTGTCGTAAACATTGTCCCTGTGAAAAGGCCAATAGAAATGGATTTAATACAAATTTCTAAAAAGAACATGGTGTACTGAACTAATATTTACCTTTTGCACTTCCCCCCATCTCTTTAGGATATAGTGGCTCGGTATCTCACTTAATCTTGCACCCCCTCCAAGTGTGTATAATATGGCGGCATGGGATTCCTTTTGACTCAAATAGCATACACGAGCATGTACTTATCATGGTGGCTATGTCACAATGGACTTCCCTGACCTCATGGGGGTTATCACTGATGGGGACGATCTTCATCCTGTCCACCATTGCCACTTCAAGAAAAAAAAGAATATCGCAATGGTCTCTCGCCGTAAGCACTTCTTCTTGGAATTTCTCAAACACCTCATGTGTAAATACCAACTGCCATGTCCCTCTATGTCCCACGATGTGAACAATTCAAAGTTTGTATGGATGCTTGTGTTATCAACTATTGACTCTTCCTGGCATTGACATTGCAAACTCAACACTGCAAGCTTTTGACCAATAAAATGGTTGAAAAATGATTTTGCACTCTCCGACCTTGATGTGGTTCTAAGAATGCCTAACAAGAATATATCCCTGAAGTATGCCGGGATCCATGACTCATGGATGATATACCTCTTTGCCAACCACCCATTGTCCTCCAGCTCAAATTTAGAAATCCACTGTTTCCGACCCCCAGACACATGAGTTAACCTTGTCCCAAAAAAGGGGGTCCTCCATTAAACGAGGGTCAACTTTCTCGGGGAGTTTCTTCATGATATGCCACCTGTAGAACTTATGTGCAGTCATAGGAAGAATCTTGCTAATAGCAGTTCTCATGCTAGTATCCTCATCGATTATAATAAGTCTAGGTGTTACCTCTCCCATAACTCTTAGGAAGGTCTCAAATAACCAAACGTATGACTCAATCTTTTCATCTGCTAGGAAACCAGTCCTAAAAAATACACTTTCCATGTGATAGTTTACTCCCGTGAATGGTGCAAAAATCATGTCATATTGGTTAGTGTTGTATGTCAAATCAAAAGATGTGACATCATTGAAATGACAATAGTTTTTCATGCCTATGGTATTTGCCAAAAAACACACATATCAATCTACCATCTTCAACTTCATAATCGAAGAGAAACGCTGCATTCGGTTCCTTCGTGCGACCAAGTTGGTCTACAAACATTTGAGCATCGGCATCCTTGATTTTCTTTTTGAAATCACTATAATAATTCTGCAGGTCTGTCTTCACACACCTCATATTCTGAAATCCTCCAGCACTAACGTGAAGCATCCTAAATACATGTGAGGTTCCTATACTTTTTTTGTGGCATGTGTACAGTATGTTTTTTGCCTTCTCATTAACTTGGCGGTTTGATCTAATTAGATGATGCTTACTAGGTGACACAAGTTCATGCTTGTGTTGCTCAACAAATGAAGCTATCTTGTATTTGTTGTCACTATCTCGCTTCACAAAAATTTGAGTGTTACATCGACACCTACTTTCTTTTATCTTATGACCTTTCTTTGAGGGATAAAGAATGTTGTTACCTTTCCTTGACCTATATCCTTGGCTTGAGCACATGTAATGTTTCCACTGAACTACCTCATTTTGTTTCTTCCGCTGACCAACACGTATTGAAAACCCGACTTGATGTGCATATACCGTGAAGTACACCACCAATTTGACATCATCAAATGTCAACCCTATTTTTGGCTTCGAGTCTTCTACATATTAGGGTGTGAATGAGGAAGATGCAATCGCACAAATTTGATTGAATTAGATCCACAACTCATGTCTCTAGTCATTCATAAATCATAATGACTACAATATCAAGAAAATACAGACCCAGGTTGGTATGCTTGTGGTCTTTTTGGGAGTATTATATCCTTCCTTATACCGTACATATGAGTTCACCTCACCATTGTACTGGGACTGAGCATCATCAATTGACTCCATAGTACCTCCTGAAATTTATGCAGTTTTACAGCTAACTCAAAGTGTAATGGTTACTGCAATCATTCTGATACTACAGTTTTACACCTTACTGCAACACAACTCGGTAGAAACATGCATGGATCGGTAGCCTACCTACGTATTATTCAATCCAGCATTACGTAGCTAGCTAAAAAAATGAAAGAGCACACTAATGTATCAATACAATATCAAGAACAAATACCTAAAAAAGCATCGGGAGAAGGAGGGCGAAGTGGGGAGTCACTAGGGGACGCCTTAATGGGGATCGCCGCTGTCGCAAGGCCATCGTGGCACCATAGATTACCAGGGGCTACCTCCCCACGCGCCTCCCATCGCCGCGTTGCAGAATAGGGTCGAGAGGAGGAGGCCTCGACAAGGGGCGTTGAAATGGGGTTTGCGTAGGAGTGAGAGTGGGTGGTCGGGGCCATCGAAGGGGCGCGTGGGCGGGTGGCACCGTAGGGCTGCTCCCTCATCGCCATCACCTTCAACTAGTCGCTTCAAGGTTAGGGATTCGAGATTGGGGAATGCACGCACGAGAAGTGGCGGGGGGAAGGCACGGGATGGCGCAAGGTGCTCAACGCAAAATGCTATGCGCTTTGATCCTAGCCACTAATTCCCAATCGGATGGCTCAGATGCATTTGAGTGCATGAGTGCACAGATATGTGGAGTGCATTGTATACATTCCTATATATATATATATATATATATATATATATATATATATATATATATATATATATATATATATATATATATATATATATATATATGAAAATGGTTCTGTACTCTAAGAGTACGTACTCTCACTTCTCATTTACTACTTTAATGGTGTTATTATACCACTTTACTATTTGAGCATGCTCTAATAAATGATTATATATACTCCAAAGTGAGCTGCATAAAGAATTTCATAAAAATCTACTTTTTATAGCTTAATTTGCATATATATATATATATATATATATATATATATATATATATATATATATATATATATATATATATATATATTCCTTTTATGTATGGAAAAGGATATATAGCAAAAATGAATGTTTTCGATAAAATATTTTCAATTAAGTCACATTGGAGTATCTTACAATTAGTATTTAAGTATACCGAAATTGATAAAGAGGTATAAACTATTCGTTTAAGTGGTTCATTGGAAGTGGAAGTGTGTACTCCCGAGAATACGCAATATAGACACACACACACACACACACACACATACATATATACGGCTGCGCTATTCTGCTCCTACATGCACCAAAAAGTTATTGTCATGTGTGAGTAAAGTTGTTGTTAAATATATGCAGAGTTACTATCAGTTGTGTAGTGTTACAACCGTTAGTAACTCTACAAATGTTTGGCAGTAACTTTACTCACGCACGCCAGTAAATTTCCGGCACGCATTCTACACCTACACACAAAATAGTAATTATATATATATATATATATATATATATATATATATATATATATATATATATATATATATATATATATATATATATATATATATATATATATATATATATATTACACGATAGCGCTATTCTATGCCTCCGCATTCTGTGTGCGTAGTTTTGCGCCCCAAAAAGTTATCACTGGTTGTGTACTATAAGCGATTGGTAGTAACTTCACTCACTACCGATGGTAACTTCATTCAGAAACGTCATTAACATTTCGGTACTGTGAAGGTTTGGCAGTAACTTTATTCAAAACCGATGGTAACTTCATTCAAAAATGTCAGTAACTTCCCCACGTATTTTACACCTATACCTTGTTAGTAATTATTATATATAATTTGTACTAGCACACAGGCATTGAGCTAGTGTATACTCAAAATGCACACAAGAAGTAGTAGGGGTGGGTTGTTTTCGATTGTGACTTCTGGCTTAGAGTTTTTGTCCTAACGTGAGTGCTTGTGTGAATGAACTGAATGTTGATACACCGCTTTGAAAAGGTTGTACCAATAAGCTAATTTGAAATGGCGGTGGAGGAACCATTCTATTTTTTTGTTTTAGAGAAGCGATAAGTTATAATCCATAGCTGAAAAGAACTGGGCCTATAGGCCCTATTTGTATTAGTTTCTCTTCTGGCTTCTGTTTAGAAAAAACAAAACCTAATACAAACACTGTTAGATTCAGATTTAGCCAATCTAGAATCCACTATAAAATTACTGCACTATTTCTAGGATTAGTAGATAGTGCTCACAGAATACATCATTAAATCATTTCATACAACATGTAAACCATACTATACATTAATATTACATCATCAAAGTTTAGATAGACCGTATCGGGTCAAATTTACAATAAGGCTGGTCATGCCAAAGGGATACATCACATAAATGCGGAATTGGAAGTGAAAGCAAAAGGGAGAGCACATCTCGCTATAGGCAAGTGACTGGGGTAAGTTGTATGTGACTGATATGAACAAAAAATTTGGATAATATTGGTGCACACAAATACCGACTTAATCAACAAGACTAGGGTAAGACCTAAACTGCTAGAGACTATCCTAATCTCCATCATCTTCTTCACCATCAGCTCCTGGGGTGTCATAGCATCCAGGACATGACCCCTATGGATGCAACCATATTTGCTATGCTTGTTGTTCCAATTACAAGAGCTCCTACGCATCACTTAAATTATCAGGTGAGCTCATTTCAAAGATGTTTTACTTTGTATATGATATTACATAATGAGAGTCTGTTGTGTTTATTATCATATACCAAGATTTATGATCAACATCATGCAACACGTAAGGCTACACATCTGTTAAAACTGAGGATGGTTTTCTATCAAGAAGGAGAGGATGATGTGACCATAACACAAACACATACGACCATAGCACCCAATATTAAGATTGAACTAAAGATGAATTTGTTTCTTCAGCTTCAACATATTTTAAATGAGAATATGATGCTACCTAATAATGAAAATGTATATTTGTGCAACTATATAAGGAAGATTGCATCAACACTACGAGCTCGTGGTTGGGGTCTACCTAAAGGGAAGCCAACTAGCATATCAAGACCAAGTCGGTGTATTTTCTTAGTTTTGTGCGGCTTCCCCTTCTCCTATTTAAGGATGCCGCACCTTTTTAGTTTTCTTAGATTTCATTTGCTTACTTTTTCCATTGTGAAAACTCTTGTTCTTCGCTTGTGTCAACTAAACCAACCGTAAAAAAGCTCTGTGGAATCCCCCTTTTTTTTAACTCAATTATATATTTGCAATTTAGATTACTTGTTATCTTGTTATGTTGTGTTCTTCGGTTGCATGCAGGAATAGACCTTCGTGGTCAGATCAATCGTGTTCTTGGCATGGTTGATAACGACTTGGAGTGTGGTTTAGTAATTGCTTGGTGTTCTGATCGTGGCCGGTTAGAAGCTTGCATCATCAAAGTCGTTTTCCTCCAAATCAAAGTTATCATCCTATCGGAAGATTGTGACCTCATTGCCTCATCAAGTGGTATAACAGCTTTGATTGATTGGTAGGAATTTCTTGTATCCCTAGTTAGTAGATTGGTTTTTATTTCCTATAGTCTAGAAAAAAAATTACCCAACAAAAAGAGTTAATTCCCGATGTTCAAATCCCGTTGCGCCTTTCAATATGTTAGTTTTGGTTTGCTAAATTGAATTTACATCCATTTTAATATTGTCTAGTTGCTGGTCATATCTTTGTACCTATAAAAATCCAAATAAAACAAAATTTCCCCACCCCAAACCCCAATTTCAATTCGGCTGATCTTTTCCTTTCTCTGCAGTTGGCACCAAAAATGCCATAACTTTTGATTCCAAGATCTTTTTTAAGTGAAACTAGTTCCTTTAGATAGATAACTTCCTTATCCATCGTCCCTAAAGTTTCGCTTCATTCCCATAAGGCAGTTAAAAGATACCTATGGTGAAATTTGACCCAAATTTCTGAATTGAATCTACAATAGTTGGCACTTGTGATTTTTGTGTGAGATTTTCAATCGGTTTTAGAACTTGGCCCCAAAACAAATGTTGTAGAAAAACCATCGGAAAATGGAGAAAAAAAAGAATAATTGAAGAAAAGGCAACTGAAAAGAAGTTAATGGCCAAAATACCGACATGCTGTTCAGTGGACAGAAATCTTCAGTTTTCAATTTTAGGTCAATCCTTGTGTTCTTCAATTCCAAATTGCATTCGATTGAATTATCTTGTGTTTACCACTTCTATACATTGCAATACACTTATTTTAGCCTTTTTCCATTCTTGGTTGATCAGCAACATAGGCTAAGAGCTAGACATGAAGTATAATTTAATTCTATGCAATTTCTAAAATTAACTGATTGTTCTCCATTGCTACATATCGAGCCTTCCAAGCTACACCTTATACAAATGGAGCAGATCACGTCAAACCGTCCCTTGCAATCTCTTTACTCATAACTTGAGTCAAGTTTATAACGAACCAGCCATCGGTTGCACCATCTGTTTGCATTGGTAAGAACTTGCCAGAGTGTCACATCCCAAAATTTGGCTTTTTGAAAAATTAAATTCAAATTAATTATTTTAAGGTAATTGGATTTTACTTGGCTTTTATTTGCCTTTCTGGATTTTCTGGAATTTAAAAACTATTTTTAGAATTTAAAAAGTAATTCAAAATATGAAAATTAAATATCAACAGTAGTTGGAAATAATTTTAATAAATCCAAAATATCTCCAGGAGCTTCTGTGAATTTTTCTGGAATTTTTGGAGGTATTTTCATATTTTTCTGAGGCCTAAATAAATTTCTAGCATTTTCTGAAATTAAAAATCATTAAAAATCCAAATCCTTTCCTCCGACCGACGCGTGGACGGCCCAGATCCGCCACGTCGCGCTCGGCCAATCCAGCCGCACCTCCTCTCCTCGCTCGTCCGGTGGGCCGGCCCGTCACACCGGCGGCCCGCCTTCCTCCTCCTCGCCCGACGTGGGGACGGCTCGGATGAGCCGAGTCCCGCGCGGGCCATCCAACCGCCCGCTCTCTTTTCCTCCTCACTCGCTGACTTGCGGCCCCGCCGTCGCCCCGACGCGCTCGCTCCCGCCGCCACCCGCCCACTTTGTCGGACCGTCGTCTCGCGAGCCGCCTCCTTCCTTTTCCCCCCTCTTTCCTTTTCGCCACGGCCGACCGAGACCGCGCGGATCCCGCCTTGCCTTACCCGCCCTCCTCGGTTTTGAAGTCCGGACGCCGCCGCGACCGATCCCGATCTCGGGCTCCCTTCCATCGGCGCCCCTCTTCCGTTTCTCCCCTTTCCTTCCTTTTCGGCCGACACACCGGCGAGCAATCCCGCGCGGTGTCCTCCTCCGCCCTATAAAGCCCCTCGCCTCCGCCTTCTTCCGCACCACCTCCCAACGCCTCCACTTCTCCCTTGAGCCCCGAGCGCCGCCGCACGAGAGCTCCCTGTGCGCGTCCGGTAAGTGCTCCGGCGAGTAATGCCGCCGCCTCGGTCTTCCCGGCTTCGCCGCCGCTACCTCGAGCACCCCGTGCCGCGGCGATCCTCCCGACACCTCGCCCGCCTCCCCCGCCGAGCGCTGCCGCACCGGAGGACCCGAGCCGCTCCGCCTCCTCGTCGCGACCACCCCGCTTGCCCCGAGCCTCGCCGACCGCTTCGTTGGACTCATCTCCGCTCCGGTTTGCATTTCACGCGTCATCCGCACCCTCCGCCACTCCTCGCCGCCGACGACCCCGCCTCCGCCACCTTCCCCGCCTCCCTCGGCAGTAACTTAAAAGAATTGCTTGCCCTATATGGGTAGGCAAAGCCTCCCCCCCATCCGGTTATCGCGCGATCTCATCCTCCCGGCTCCTCGGCGCGCGTTCGAGCCCCGCCCGCACGCCGAGGTCGAGCCATTCTTTAGAAATTGCAGCGACAAGTGGGCCCACATGTCGGCCGCCCGGCTGCGGCCTGCCACGCCGCTGGGCCCCACCCTCAGGCTTGTCTCGACAAGTGGGCCCGAGTCGATGGGTCCCATGTGTCGAGGTTGAGTCGATGGGCTCTTTGTCGATGGGTCCCACATGTCAGTGACCGCCAGTGGTTACTGTTCAGTGGGCCCCACCTGTCAGTCTCCCGAGATAAAAATAAAAGAATAAAATTTAATTCTCCAGTGGGTCCCACCTGTCAGAAATTTCCGAATTTCTAGATTTATTCAAATCTGAGATTTTCAAATGAGCATAACTTTCTCATTTTAACTCCAAATCCAGCCATTCAAATTTCTAAATTCACCTAAAATCATAATCTATCCAACTATGGCCTCTGTTGAATTTTTGGATTTTATTTGGATTTTATTTGTATTTATTTGTTTTGTTTGCTTCGTCTTTCCTCGCGTAGATTCCAACGTTGTCGACGAACCCTCTTCACAGCAACAAGAAGACCTAGAAACTCTGCAAGAAGGCAAGTCTCCTTTGATCATTTTGAGCCTATGCTTTTGAAATGTTTTTAAAATATTTTAAATTATGTGCATTGCTATTTACATAAAGTCACTAGTTCAAGTCTTTAGGAATTAGTTATTCCAACTTTGTTATGCCCTCATTTGACATTGATTGCCATGTACCTTGTCACCCTAGAACTTCCTTTGTCTCAATAATGAGATTACTATTAATCTTTGTGAATATTAGAATGGTAGAATAATGCTTAGTCATGCTATCTAATAACTTTGGAAACTCTTGAAAATGGGAAATTATGATTTATTGTAATAGCCTTGTGTTTACAAAGTGTAGTGGTAATTGAGTTGCCACTGATCCTTTAAAATAAAATAAAAATGTGAAAGTTGGTTTAGATTAGGGTGGATGGTGTTTGGGTTGGTGCAGAAGCACGAGAACTTGTTAAGTGTATGTTCCACCCTAGTCAATTAAGGACCGACGCTTGTGTTTGTCCAAGCGAGCATTAACCGTACAACCACAAGTCTATATGGGTACGACCTAGCTGACTAACTTATGATAGTCTAGTTTAGGTGCCACCAGTGGAAAGTGGGTGCCAGGGATGGACTGGTTATTCACAGTGAGGGACAGAGATTTACTGTACTCATATGGCGCAAGAGGGGCTTGAGACATGGATTTAACCCTTCTGCGGTGAAACCTCAGCGGGTGGTATCTAGCTAGAATAGAATAAGGTAAAGGCTTTGTGGTATTTTATCTGGGTCTCATGCCAAAGCAAGCGTGTTGACTTTTAGGATAATTTATCTCTTGTGGGTAAAGTTGTACAACCTCTGCAGAGTGTAAAACTATTCGAATAGCCGTGCCCACGGTCAAGGGCGGGCAAGGAATGCATTCACATGGTAGATTTCTGGTTTTGGATTTAAAATCAACAGTTTTGTATTCCGAGGGTGGAGGGAACTCTCGGAAGGGAATCCTGGCGGATGGAGCCAGAGAGGGTGGATGGCCCGCAATTTAAAACTTGACCAATGGTAATTGGTTAGCTAGTGTTGGTAGTTGGAACCTTCACTAGAAAGTTAATTCTGTTAAAACATTTACTTCATTAAATTGATGCCTTCGAAAATAATTAGTAGTAATTGAGATTTCAAATATTGCTTTGTGCAAAAGAACCATATGGCCTTCCTTTGTTAAGCCTTGCATCTATGCATTTTTCCCAAGACTTGCGGAGTACTTTATGTACTCACATGCTACACTTAAAAATAAAAATCTCAGAGGAAGTTGAAGCTCAAGAAGGTGACTACGACTACTGCTTCGCTTGTGGCTGCATGCATTCTTCCCGAGGACTAGGTCGCGCTTTCCCAATCAATCGCTCGTGGCATTTTGATGGGTCTACTTTGATTTCACTTTGCTTCCGCTGTGTTTTGATTGTGCGAGGTCTTGAAACCTCCAATGTGATAATGTGACCCTGTGGTCAGTACTCTTATCTATTGTAGTAAATCGTTGATGGTGATGTTTCCCATTCTGTTTGACTGTGTGCACTAGCTTTGATCTGGGACTAGTGCTGTAATACACAGAGGGTCCGGGTTTGGTAATCCGGGGGCCCGACACAGAGCTTGGTAAGAGCTTGAGTGTAAGCGACTTTGAGCTTCAGGACCCTAGTTGTTGATAGGAACATATACTTGTGATTTGTTCCTTGTTTTCTACTACTATGGCAGGTTCACGAGATGATTTTCAGCTAGATACACATCTTCTTCAAGCCATTGAATGGGAGCTCAAGAAAATTCATGAGGAAGATACACGCTTGAGACAAGCTTCTTTACCACAGGAGGTATATGATCGTGATAGTATGTCTGGTAAAACTAAAATCACTTTGCCATCTTTTACTGGTAAATTTGATCATGATGCCTATATTGACTGGTAGATAGCACTAGATAAAAAATTTGAATGTTATGATTGGTCTGATAGGTAAACGATTAGAGTTGCCACTAGTGTTTTGATTGATGATGCAATACTTTGGTAGAAGTATTTTGGTAGACATGGTCAAGTGCCTCAAACTTGGAATGCATTAAAAAACTTATGAGAGATGAATTTGTTTCTAAAAACCATGCTGATTATTTGCTAGCAAGATCGCAACGTTTAAAATAATGAAGTAGAACTGTAAGGGAATATTATCATTAATTAAAAACTCATTTATTGCATTGTGGCTTAGAGGAACATGTTGAATCTACATAGAATAATTCTTACGTGGGCTCAATAAAGAAATTCAGAACCTTCTTATTCATGAAGAATATAATTCTCTCCCTCATTTGTTTATACTTGCTTGTAAAGTTGAAAGTTAGATTGAGGAGAAATTGAGGGTGCTTGATGATAAGAAATATTAGAACAAACCCGTGTTGTGCCTTGTTCTGTGACTAACAACTTGCAGGCAGTAGAGAACCATGCCAAAGAGGAGCATGAGCTGATTGAACTATTGATTCCATTGGTTGAGAATGAAGATGAGGAGATGGATGCACCTACATCATCTGAGGAGAGCCAAAAAGGTAAAGAATATGGTGCTATCATCACTTACGGTGAGTATGCTTGTAAAAGAACTACAATTATCTTAGTGGAAAATGATTTTGGCATACACATGTTTCAAATAGAGAATTCAGACTGCATTGACTTGAGTGCACCATGTCATGAAATAAATAAATTGCCTACTATTTTGAGTGATTCATGTGATGAATTTATCACATACAATGGTCATGTGGTTTTGGTTAGATATAAAGAAGTTTTGACTAGAATTTCTCCTATTAATTCATTATGTTATATCATGTTGGATCTATCTATAAAATTGTTACAGGCTATAGAGAAAGTTTCTGAAGTAGCATGTTCGAAATTCTTGTTTAGTGCCTACACCCCTGGGTATAAGTTTAATTTGATTGGAGATTATGGTATAGAAAATCAATTTTTTGTATATCAAATATGCATAACTTGCGATCACATGGATGAATTGAAGCTTGTTGTTTTGAACAACAATTCTTGTGTGTTGAATCTTGTTCAATATGAGAGAAAAGTAAAATTTAGTACTCATCCAATGCCTATGTATTCATCTCTTTTTGCATTATCAAGTATGGACAATCTGAATAAAGATGATGAATCATGAAAGAACTTACAAATCTCTTCACTCTTGCTAGATGAATTTGCTATTGCTCGATTGAAATCTGATTATATGGATGAGCTTTGTTTGATTCCAAAAGTTGTAGCTTTACCCATATGTGTCACCACTGCAACTTTACGACTTCAGATATTTGAATTGCATACATGCTTCACTTACATTTGCAAAACTAGTTAAAATAATTGTTGTGTGAGAAATTTTGATTTGCTCATTAACATATATGATTACTCTTGGGTTAATAATACAATGAGTTTTTATGATCATGATTACTCTTGGGTTAATAATACAATGAGTTTTTATGATCGCTGCTGTTTTATAACATTAATTGTGCAACGACAAAGAACTGTTAAAACGGATGACATATACATATATCATGCATATGCCTTGGCTTCTTTGTTACCATAGTTTCAACTTAACAAAAGCCGAGGATGGCTTTGTTTTCAAGAAAGGGAGGATAATGAGGACATGACCTCTATAGATACAACCATATTTGCTATGCTTGTTTCAAATTATCAGGCGAGCTTGTTTCAAAGAGGTTTTACTTTATTTGATAAAGAACTTCTGACATTACATAATGAGAGTCTATTGCGTTTGTTGTCATATACTAAGATTTATGATTAAGATCATGCAACATGTGAGGTTATACATCTGTTCAAACCAAGGACGGATTTCTATCAAGAAGGAAAGGATGATGTGATCATGCCACAAACACATACGACTATAGCATCCAATATTAAGATTGAACTCAAGGTGAATTTGTTTCTTCAGCTTCAACATATTTTAAATGAGAATATGATACTACCTAATAATGAAAATTTATATTTGTGCAGCTATACAAGGAGGATTACATCAGTACTACAAGCTCGTGGTTGGGGTCCACCTAAAGGAAAGCCAACCAGCATATCAAGATCAAGTCAACATCTTTTCCAACTCTTTCTCAAGGTCATCACGTCACTTTTGGTCCAAGTAAAGTAAGAGTTCAAGTTGGATATGTTTTGGAATCCAATTCGGCCTCCAGATCAATTCGGATTCAGCTTGACAGACCTAACTTTAAATATGCATAACTTTCACATACGGAGTCCGTTTGAGGTCCACGAGTACTTGTTGGAAAGATTTTATTGTCCTCTTTCTAATGGATTTAACCTCACCTCTAATTCTTTTTGTGTGCACCGTAATCATCAAAAAAGGTGCTTCATCACCTGTTTGTGCCAAATTGAGACTTGTAATGCTTGGGCCCAAGGGGAAGGTACTATTCTTGGCCTGTACTATTCATGGCCATGCTGTTCACATGAACAATAGCATAAATAGTACCACCCCTTATTTCTTAGTTTTGTTTGGCTTCCCCTCTCCTATTTAAGGAGGCCGTACCCTTCTAGTTTTTTTGGATTTCATTCGCTTAGTTTTTCCATTGTAAAAAATCTTGTTCTGCACTTGTGTCAACTAGACCAACTGTAAAAAATCTCTATGGAATTCCACCTTTTTGAACTCAATTTATATATTTGCAATTCAGATTGCTTGTTGTCTTGTTCTTGCGTGTTCTTCAGTTGAATGCAGAAATAGACCTTTGTGGCCAGGTCAACCGCGTTCTTGGCACGGTTGATAACGACTTGGAGTGTGGTTTAGTGATTGCTTGGTGTTCTGGTCGTGGCCGGTTAGAAGCTTGTATCGTCAAAGTCGTTCTCCTCCAAATAGAAGTTATTATCCTATCAAAAGATCGGGACCTCATTGCCTCATCACATAATACATGTAATATCCTTAGTGCGCAGATTCTGATGGATTTTGAGAGCGAGGGTGAGCACAAGCAACAGTGCTCCGTGGATCAACACACCGAATATAATATTTATACATGTAAGCTTTAACAAAGGTAGGCTTGGGTTCTTTTATTTATAAAAGCCGACATTTGAAAGATACAATTATTAGAAATTCTTATGACTTAGCATTTTAACAAAAACATATTTTATTAACAAGAGTAAAAGTGTGCAATATTTATAACAGTGCAGGTTCCATCTACCATATGCTAGTTTTTTTATTACTAGAGTTACATCTACCCAATTATTAACACTGGGTTACATCTACCCAGGAAAAACCAAATTTATAGTTACATCTACCTAGGAAAAATCAAATTTAGGATTACATCTACCTGACAAGTTTTTTATCCCACTCACAAGTTTTTGAAATAGAAAATATCTCAAGTTTCCATGCCCACCCTTGACCGTGGGTACGGCTGCTAAAACAGTTTATACTCTCAGAGATTGTACACTTTACCCACAAGAGTAATCAACCTGTTATGTTTCACATATTTCCTTGGACATGTGAATCAAGGGGATCACCACAAGGCCTTTATAATGCATCACCCAGTATAGATTACACCCACTAAGGTTTTATCTAAGATTACGTCCACCACACCCAGACCCAGGGGCAAAGACAAGGGGGGTGAGCAGGGGCGTGGCCCTCCCCAATATTTTTGTTTCTCTTGATTAGCTATTAAGTATTTCAGTAATTATCTTGTAAAGTATTCATTTAGCCCCCCTCATGAGTGAGCAAAGTTCACTTTTAATTAAATTATTGGTATCTATGATGTTCTTAGTAGGCATAGACCAAATTTAAATTAAGAGAAATGTAACTTTCTTTTGTATTGTTATATTATATTTTTATATGATTGCCACTTTCTTGGCAAAAATATTGTCATCTGTTTGGCCTCCCTATGTCTAAATCCTGGCTTCGCTCTGCCCAAACCACCTCTTGCGCCACACGGTGGCTTACACCAACGACACAACCCATATCCATGATGGTTTAAAACCAGCAGCACAACTCATGGGTCACTCCAATGGTGCAACCTGTACTGGTGAATGCAAATTTGTTGGCTAGGAAATAACCATTATAGACTTGTGGTCGTACTGTTTTACATTGGGAGGTCATCACAGGATTTAGTCCTTACAGTTATCTGGGTGATTCTACCATAAACCATAAATTCTCGTGCTATATCCGCACTAACCATCACACCATCTGTCCAGATAAGTAACAGCAAGTTTTTAGGGTTTTGAGAAATACAAAACTAAGTTATCTCAAATATACCAGTCATTTTCCTCCAATGTTTGGCCAAAATAAATTTCATGATTAAAAATTGATGATGATAATGATAGAGCAAATTAATGCCCTGCTACTTAAGCAAGACTAAGCATGACATTTAAGTACAACCTATAGCTAGTAAAATTACCATTAAGTTTTCTAGGGTGACAAGAATCATGTGATTTAAGTGTCCATAGGATAGTGTAATAATAATACGATGTCAATTAGACATGTATCTACAACCTTAAAGTTAACATATATTTGCATAATAAATAAAGCATGCAATTTGATAATTTAAACAAATATAATTTATATAAGAATGTAGGTTCAATATAATCAAAGCATTGACTTGTCTGGCTCACAAGCGGGTTGGTCTTAAAATTCTTGAGTTATCTCGCACTTCAGCTGTTATGTGTCCTCGTACTCTACTCGGACGATCGCATCAGAAAGAAATAAACACACGAGCAAAACAAATAAAAATCAAATGAACTCCAAATTGAACAATTCCACTACCATTAGTTAGATCTTGAATTTAGAAAGATTTAGAAATAACTTTTATTAAATTTAGAGTTAAAATGTGTGTGATTGAGCTCTCCAAAGGTTAAATTTGGATTAAATCTAGAAATTAATCGAGGAGAGAGATTTTCTCTCACTGACAGGTGGGGTCCACAAGATTTTATTTAATTTTTGAATTATTTTTCTATTGAAAAAGAACACAGACCAACCGAAGGGACCCATGGGAATTTAAATTAAATTTTGATTTATTTTCTAAAAGAAAAAGGTGAGAGATTGACAGGTGGGGTCTACACACTGTAGCCACAGTAGAACAGACCCACTTGTTAGTGGCTTACCACTCATTAACCGATTAAAAAGGTTTTTAAAAGGGTTGGGACCACATGTCATACAGACCAGGGCTTAATTTAAAAGTTGGGACCACATGTCAGCGAGAGTTTAACCATTTCTAATGACGGTCATTAACTTAACCTTAATTACACATTTAAATGCTAATTACTATACCATCCCACTGAAGAGGAGCGAGCTTGTCGCCAGTGAGAGGAAGGACGACGGCCAAAAGCGAGGCCAGAAATGGGTTCTTTGGCATGGCACGAACTTCCGGGCGATACAGCACAGCCGAATTTGAAGCGCAGAGCGATCGATGGTGAGCTAAAGCAACAATAGAATAGGGAGCATGGCTCCACGATGGCCAAGGCTCAAGAAGCTAATTCTAGGCTATGAGGGCATCTACGGGTGGAGAAGAGCTTACTGGAAGCAAAGGAGGAGCTCGAGGATGAGTGAAGTGAACTATCGACATTAACTTGGTCGGCGGCGAGGTGGATGACGCGAACAGCTCGTCAGAGAGGAAGGGGGAGGTCAACGTGGTGTGGGTTGTCTTTGGGGTCTCTGTGCAATGCTCCGGATGTAGGGAATTGGACGTAGGCCTGGCGAAGCTTGGTTGGTGTTGGCGGAGATGATTCGGCCGAGTTGAGGGAGGAGAGGCGGGTGAAGGTGTACGGGGGCGATTGGAGGTGAAGGGATGCAATTGGAGACAAGGCGGAGGACCACGCTCAGGTTTTATAGCCACGGGGGAAAGGTGGTTGTTGGACGCCGCTATGGCTTGCGCGAGAAGCCAAGGGTGGCAATGTTGGGTTTTGACACGACACAAGACAGGGAGGTGAGGCTTGACGCATGGCACGGGAGTATAGTTAAGGCAGAGGGAACGACTCAGGGCAATGGTCAAGAGGCACAAAATGCGAGCACGCGAGGGCAACATGGTGCGGACATGGTGGGCATGGCGTGGCGTTGGGAGGAAAAAAGAGAGAGAGGGTCCGGGCAGAGGCAAGTAGCACTAGGGAGGCGCAGTGGTGCACAGGGCAGGCAGGCGATGGCGCACTGTGCAGCATAGGAGGCGGGCAACACGTGCTGTGGGGACGGGCTGAGGCGCGAACGACGCGGCTGGGGTGTGTGTTGGGTGCGCATCACGCAGGGGGCGGCGTGGGCTAAGCCTAGGCAAGGCCAAAGGCCTTTTGGGCATAGCCAAAGCTAGGTGGGCTGAGGGGAGAGGTAGGGATGGACCGGGCCAAGTCCAAGAGAGTTTAGGATTTTGAATTGTTTTAAAATTTTGGCTTGAAATTTGTATTGCACTTTGAATTTGAACTCAATTTTTTAATTTCACTCAACCAGGTTTCTAGCTCCCGAAATGGGATGTTACACTCGCTTCTCGAAGCGTCTTCTCCATTCCTTTCGCTACCGTCTCGTTCTGGGGATAAAGCAGAGGGTCACGGTATATTACGCACCCTATTTCTCTTGCTCCTATCAGGCGCATGTCTTTTTCTTACTTTTTTTTGCCGCTCGTTCTCTTTTAAAAAAAACCACTGCTATTTATTTTAGTAAAAAAGTCAAAACCCCCGCTAAAAGCCGTTGGTAAAAGAAAATATTCAACGCAT
Organism: Dendrocalamus sinicus; assembly: GCA_036346575.1. Taxonomy (NCBI): domain Eukaryota; kingdom Viridiplantae; phylum Streptophyta; class Magnoliopsida; order Poales; family Poaceae; genus Dendrocalamus; species Dendrocalamus sinicus. The sequence goes on from CM070670.1 coordinate 16,759,904, forward strand.
CTCCTGTATACTAACGTAAAGCACAGGTTTGAAATGTAGCATCTGAGTCCTAGATTGCTCCTACCAGTGCAGTTTTCCTTTTGGACGAAAAGTTTTTCAGGGCGCAACAAGGCCCACAGAGCACTGTTGCTCCCCTCGGAAGTTATTGTTTTGGTTCAGTCTTGCTATTCTTGCTTTGACCGTAAGACAAATGGCTACTGCTAGATTTGCGCTTGCCCTTGACCAATCATAAACAACTTGTCCGCAAACAAGAGATGTGCTATGCTGCAACAGTAGAGTTCTGCGAGCATTGTTCTCGATCGATATATAGCTAGGTGCTCTAATTATGATCTGTGCGTCACTGTCCAACTCTAAAAATTATAAGGTCCATTCGTATTAGCTTTTAACTTTTACTTATAAATAATAATAGTTTATAAAAAATCTTTTAAAGGAAGTCTCGTATATGGTTTTGATTGATATAAATAAAGTTAATGTAATGTACATTACAATTGACTAATAGATCTTACTTTGAAAAGACGCTTTGTTTAAAATTAGATATTATAGAAAAACAGCTTTTAGAATTTATTACGAACAGCGCCTTAGCTTAGAGAATGACCGTGATACAGCGAAGTTTTTTTAAGGCAACTTTGTTACATGCAACTTTCACTACGTTCAGATTTCCTTAAGATTCATGTAAGTTAGGCTATAGCCTATAGGGTTTACCTGGTTTCCAATTCAACCGTAGAACACAGCGGAAAGCCCCGCGATTAGAGATGGCAATGGGTACCCGAAACCCGAGTACCCGATGGGTTTTACCCGATAAGAAGGCGGGTATGGAAAGATATCTTCACCCGCGGGTATGCTAATGGGCAAAAATCTCTACCCATCGGGTATGCGGGTGCGGGTGCGGGTGTATACTACCCGTACCCGCATACCCGCGGGTAAAATATACCCGGCCGGGTGTATATTAGATATAGCAACAGGTACATATACCTGTGGCCTGTATATATATATTCGAAACGAAGCCGATGGAAATACCCACACTCGTATATACCTGTGCCCCATATATACCCTTATCAATTCGGGTATGGGTTACCCGTCGGGTATAAATACCCGCGCGGGTACGGGTATGGGTAAGTTTCTATACCCGTGTGCGGGTACGGGTATTGTAGCGGGTGCGGGTGCGGGTATCGGGTACGGGTATGGTTTGGCTATACCCGACGGGTATTTACCCGTTGCCATCTCAACCCGCGATGAGGTGGCAATGACGACACGGTGGGTGGTGCCGGTGGTAGAGTCGGCGTGGGAAGGAGTCGGATGGTGTCTGCTCCAGTGCCCGCAGCGAGAAGGTGAAGGACGTCAACAACAATTAAACAGGGTGCACGGAGGAGGCCACATACAAGGGAGGGGAGGGCAACGGCTAGGGTTCACCACCAGTAGCCTAGGGAGACAACGTGCTACGGCGGTAGGGAAGATGCGGACCAACGACTCATGAGGAAGGTGAGAGATGTAGAAGAAATAAAAAAGCTTGAAATTCTAGTTTTAATTAGAGAGGCAATCGATACTCTCTCTCCGTCCCATAATATAAATCGGACACATGTGTCTAGAAAGTACATTATTTCAGAATATTTAATAGACTTGGACTTTTAATTTAGGTTTCATTCAATGAAAAGATGACATGATTTTTACGTTGGCTTTCCAAGCCTAACACAAACCTTATTCTTTTTCCTGATTTAGAACAGACTATGTAGAGTTAAAGGGTAAACTCTATAGGACAGCAATCAGACCGGCTATGCAATATGAAGCAGAATGTTGAGCGACTAAAAGACAACATACATAGAAAATGAGTGTAGCGGAGATGAGAATGCTGCGATGGATATGTGGTCACACAAGATGGGATCGTATCTGTAATGATGGTATACGGATAGGGTGGAGGTAGCACCAATTAAAGAGAAGCTTGTCCAACATTGCTTGAAATGGTTTAGACATCTCCAACGAAGGCCTCCTGAGGCACCGGTACGTAGTGAAATTTTAAGATATACTGAAGACGTAAGAGGCAGAGGTCGACCAAGACTGATGTAGGAGGAAGCAGTTAAAAGAGACTTGAGAGATTGTAATGTATATAAAGAATTAGCTTTGGATAGAAGTGCATGTAAGTTAGCGATCCACGTACCGGAACCATAAGAAAGCTATGGGCAATGTTTTAGGCTCTCGACTCAGATAGCAGAATGTACGGCTTAGGGTTTTAGAATTGTAGGTTTTTATTTTAAGGCTCTCAACTCTTTGATCGTGAAAAGGTTTCTTTCCTAGTCTATTCCAACTTGTTTGGAACAAAAGAATTTGTTGTTGTTGTTATTGTTATATTTAATAGACTTGGACTATAGTTTCTATTACATAGATGTAGTACTACTCTTTTTTTTAGCGATAAATATGATCTAATTTTATTAAATATTACTTAAATAGTGTACCTCTAGATATATGTATCAAACTTATATTGCAGATCAGATGGAGTAATTATTACCTTATTACCTTATTAATATCTCTCTATCAATAAGTTTTGGATCGATAAATTCTTTGAAAGGGCAGACCCCTTAGATGCAGTAGTTCCTCATTGTATGGAATATTCAACCCTGATTAAGTGCTGAACGCACGTGATATCGATCCAAGAAATCCTTACAAATTGACCATTTCTTTCCTTTATAAAGTGCCGGGTTGAAAGTCTGCTATTACACGTGTTTGTTTTGGATGACTGGCTTTTTCTTAAAAAAAAAAACTTGTTTTGGATGATTGACTCGATTTGCAAACTGACCTGACCTGATACAACCCCCACCACCACTACATTTTGGTTAATTTACTCGTGAAACTTGCTGGATATATAAGTCACTGTGAATTATTATATTGGTATTCTTGATTTGGCAGAATTAATTGATGGTTAAGGGAGCCTACTGTGTACTTGTGTGTGTAGACTAAAGATGGCTAGAGAACGATTCGCGAACGTTCCTGTTCTAAAATGGCTCAAATACTGCCGCTCTGAATATACATGGATTTTATCCTCACTATGCAGCACAAAACAATTCCCTACATGACTTTTCCGTATATGCCCTCGTACGGAACTATAGGCTAATTCCTTTTCAGCTTATAGTTTATAATTTTTCTCAAACGAATAAATGGAACGATTTTTTCATCGTCGTTTTGAAGTGATTTATCTGGACAACCTTTTTGAAGTAGTTTATCGGTATTCGGTTCATTCACATAAACGCTTGTACTAAGACAAAAAAATATAAGCTATAGACAAAAAGAATCCACACATAACCGTTGTCTCGTATATATATAGGTGCCGCTCGATTGGGCTGAAATAAGTTAGCTTATGACTGAAATTGTACTGTAGCTGGCTGAAATTACACTGTAGCTGATGGTGGCTTATTTAGCGTAACTAAATTTTAAAACAATTAAAAATAGAAAAAAATAAGTTATCCTATCACGGACAACGCAAACAAATACGGAAAAAAGAATAGGCAAAAAAACTCAAAAAAGCTAAAAAGTTAGAAAAGACAAAATTTAAGAATAGTGAAAAATAAACTAGAAGTTAGAAGCTTAAGTCAAAATAAGCGATGCCATAGTTAGATATGCGTGCCAATTTCTTGAGTTTCTTTATATATAAAGCCTAGTCTACGGAGAACACATGATGGCTAGTTTTCTACAAAAAATTTTGTATAGAAATCTTGCGTTGCAAGCAGGACCTAAGTTCATGACTATTTCGCCCTAAAATATAAATACGCGCCAGGTAAGACAAATTTTGCCAAATTTTTCTGCGAATGATCTTGAACAAAGCCAAGGGAATGTTTCCAACTTTCTTTTTCTCCCAATTGGCGCGTCTCATGTATTCAGCTGCACTCTGCACATATGCTCTCTTCCCGAGGACAAGCAGTTAAATAATACTCCTACTACTAATAGCAGCAGTACACTCGTACTGCCATGAAATTGTCCTGCTTAATTAAATTAATCCAGTATTGGACATGTAAGTAGTACTTAAAAAGAGAAGTCAGAGGCCTAGCAATGTCCTTAAACAAGTACTTAACTCTAAGTTAAGCTGTACGCTCTCAAAATTTTTTTGGTGAATTTCAAGTTCCGATGTTAGCTAGCTAGCTTCCCTGACTGTGAGATTTGTTATGAACTGTACAAATTATTAGCCTCATAGGCGCGGCGGTACGCCGTATCAGCCACCGTGTGAACCGAAGTAAAAGAGGCGAAAATTTGTAGCTAAAGGAAAGCGTAGGGTTTTTTTTTAAAAAAAAGCGAGGGGCTTTTCGCAATAAAAGGAGATCAGAGGGGTTTTTTCGTAAAAATCAGGGGTTATTTTGAAAGAACCGAGGGCCTGTATGTAATTTCAGAAACTGCGGGGAGTAATACAGGGATGATTCCATGGAAGCATATGAAGACAAGTCAAGGTCTGAAATATTTAGGTTTTTGTGCATGTTATTTGTTTATATGTTTACATTCATTCAGTCTAAAGTATACTGGTTCTTTTTGCCTTTTTTTCTCTCCATGACATAAGCAATATTATTTAATTATGTCCTTTTTTAGAAGATAGTAACTCTCTTAAGTCTTAATCACTAGTTACAAAAAATATTAAATTTCTTAATCATGGAATAAGCAAGGAAATGTTAGATTTCTTTTTATGATGGATGTGAAAAAAAATATTTAATTTCTTTTGGGAGTGCACAAGCAAATATTTTCAAATACACTCCATGCCAACTCATTTACACAAGGGCCATTTCAACATATACATACGTACCTACATGTTTTTTATACAGGCCCGGCCCTGGGGGGCGAGCGGGGCGGCCACACCGGGCCCCCAAAATTCAGGGGCCCCAATCCCCCATATACATAGTATATATACTATATATACTATCCGTCTATGAGTCTATCCATCTTTCGAATTCCTGGTCGGGCCGACTTCTCGTCTTCGGTCTTCTTTCTGAAATCTGACTTTCCGACTTCTTAGTTCTTCCATGATTCCGTCTAGCCGTCTAGGGCACGCTGCGCCGAGCCGCGGAGGGTGGCCGTCTCTCTCTCCGCCGCGACAGGCGAGCCGAGCAGAGCGAGCGATCAGCCGCGGAATTCCCAAACCAGCAGGCCCACATCTACATCACTTTGTCATTGCTTCTTGTAGTTTGCATATTAGGAATTTTTTAATCAATAATTAGTGCTTTGTAGTTACTAATTATACTATTGTTCTTTAAATTTTCAGAATCATTTAAGGTCAACAATGTCTCAAGAGAGGTTAAACGGTTTGACAACTTTATGTATTGAGAAGAAATTATTGGATGAGATTGATATCAATACCATCATCAATGACTTCGCATCTAGAAATGTTAGAAGAAAATTTTAAGGTAATATCTATAAACTCTTTGATATGAATTTTTCTTTAATACATAACGTATTTTAAGTGTTTGTTGGTAAAATTAGATACATATATATATATATATATATATATATATATATATATATATATATATATATATATATATATATATATGTGTGTGTGTGTGTGTGTGTGTGTGTGTGTGTGTGTGTGTGTGTGTGTGTGTGTGTGTGTGTGTGTGTGTGTGTGTGTGTATGTAGATTTATATTTAGATATTTATACTAGGCCCACTATTTCTAGTTTCACTTGTAACCCCTAAAATCCTAGGACCAACCCTGTTTTTATAGCATTTTATTCTTTGAATCTTGTGATAGCTCAATGGTTAAGACTATTCTCAACAATGGCAAACATAAATGGTCTGTTCTTTTCAACTACGGCTGATAGTTTTTGTTCCTGGAGTGAGTGCTTGTGAGAATGAATTGAATGCCGATAAACTGATAAGTTACTTTGAAAATGTTGTTCCAATAAACAGTTTTAAAAAAGTGACAAAGAAGCTGTCCCATTTACTTGTTCAGAAAAACCTATAAGCTAAAAAGAATAGAGCAAAGCATTACCGCAATCAGTTCATTGCTCTACTTAACACCAAAATCGGCTGGAAATAAACTGCAAATTTTGGGCCAGGAATCACTACTACAGAAAGCCTCATAGGAGACGCCTCATCACAGACGGTTTTGTGAAACCGTCTCTGATGAACACTATTACGCATTTTTGTAATTAGGAGGCCGTCTGTGGTATTTGTGGCGGAAAATGGATTATCACAGCGGTTATTACCTAAGTATCACGAGACGGTGCGTATTAAAAACCGCTCGTGATAATCTCAGATATCACGCAGCGGTTTTAATAAAAACCGCTCGTGATAAGTTAGTTATCGCGACGGTTTATTATTAAAAACCGTCAGGATAATTCCTGACAGTTTTAGTTAAAACCGTCGTGATAATGGCTAAGGCATTTATTGCGCTGCTCGCATCGCATCTGTCTTCATTTCGATCCACAATCTAGTGGTTGCTTTACTCTTTCGCTCGGAGGCAAGCTTGGCGATTTGTGCCACTTAATTTGGTGGGAGGAGGCGGATATTGAGCTTTGAAGCTACTTATATTTTCCGGTTGCTCTAGATATGGTTAGTAATGAATTTCATTTTTCTTTGCATGCATTACAAATTTGCTCTAGATTTGGTTAGTAATGAATTTCATGCTCTAGATATAAGTAATTGGTGAGTGTTATTAATTGAAGATAGTTTGCAATAATAGTTGTTGTGTTTATAATATGAATTGAGCTAGCAAATTAATAAGCCTCAATATAATACATGTGGCGATATATATGTAGTAATAATTAGTTAATTTAATTTGTAATACTAAGTTGTTATATATGTACGTAACGTAGGACCGGCTGGATGTATGCCGCTAGCCGTGTGAGTGAAGAGTACATTAATGGCGTGTCCGATTTTACAAGAGCTGCGAGGAGGATATGTTGAATAAGGGGTGGAATATATGTACCGTCCATGCATCGATGCGAGAATTTAAAGATGTTTAAGAACCGAGGCAAATTGAAGCGCACTTGATTCGGAGGGTTTCAAAAAGGGTTATACGTGTTGGACCATCATGGCGAAGTCAACGATCATATGCGCGGATGATATTGCCGTGAAGTTAATGAAATGCCGCCGGATGACATCGCGGTGAAGTGAATGAAATGCCGCGACGACATCGCCGGTGAAGTGAATGATATGTGCGGATGATGTCGATTGTTGTGCGAATTCAGATAGGTTGCACGACGACAACTGATCGAGATGCTTCGCGATGTAGAAGAGAACTATGATGAGAGAGAGTATGTTAAATTCGGGCTTGATGGAGGACTCGGAGAAACCTTTGTTCACGTGCTGCAGTCAAAGTACACGCGGTTGTCGGCGTGCTTGAACTGTTGAAATTGAAGGCAAGCAACGGTTGGTCCGACAAGAGTTTCACAAAGATCGCTAGGTCTTTTAGCCGACATGCTTCCGAGGGAAATGAGTTGCCTAAAACCACGTATAAAGCCAAGAAGGTTCTTTGTCCATTGGGAATAGAAATAGAAAGAATGCATGCATGTCCGAACGATCGTATCCTCTACCGTAAAGAGTATGCAGACATGCATGTATGTCCGTGTGCAACGCATCCCGATACAAACGTAACAATCAATCGGATGACAACGAGGGAACAGAGGCGAAGAAAGGACCGCTGCTAAGGTGGCATGGTATTTTCCTATAATTCCCGTTTGAAAAGGTTTTTGCAAATCCAAAGGAGGCAAAACTCATGCGTTGGCACTCGGAGGAGCGGAAGAAGGATGGAATGCTAAGACACCTTGCGGATTCGCCGGTGGAGAAACATCGATAGGAGTTTTGCAGACTTCGTGCAGAACCAAGGAATATTAGGTTTGGACCGAGCGGATGGAATGAATCCTTTCAGTAGCATGAGCAGCAGACATAGCACATGGCCCGTGACTCTCTGCATGTATAACCTTCCTCCTTGGTTGTGTATGAAGCGAAAGTATATCTTGTTGTCGATACTTATCCAAGGGCCAAGCAACTCGGGAATGATATCGATGTGTACCTAGCACCATTGGTGGAAGATCTAAAAGTACTGTGGAACGAAGGGGTACAGGTATGGGATGCATACAAACGAGAGAACTTCACTTTGCGCACCTTATTGTTATGCACCATAAATGATTATCCTGCCCTTGGTAACCTATCGGGACAGAGTACTAAAGGTGCGAAAGCTTGTACCCACTGTTTAGATGGTACCGAGAGTGTGTGGCTGAGACACTCACGCAAAACTGTCTACATGCGTCACCGCCGGTTCCTTCGGAGGGCTCACCCATACCGCAAGATGAAGAAACAATTTGATGGAGAGAAGGAAGACGGTTCAGCTCCAAGGCATTTAAGGGGAAACGAGGTTTATGATATGGTTAAGGATTTAGATGTTATCCTCGGAAAGGGACGTAAATTGAGGGCTCATGAGAAGAACACTAGCTGGAAGAAGAGATCAATATTTTGGGACTTACCTTATTGGAAGTACCTAGATGTTCGACACTGCATCGACGTCATGCACGTAGAAAAGAATGTATGTGACAGCTTGATTGGTCTCTTACTGAACATTCCTCATAAAACAAAGGACGGCGTCAACGACGGCTTGACTTGGCCGATATGGACATCGGGCCCGAGTTAGCACCGACAACAGATAATGGACGAACGTACCTTCCCCTGCGTGTTACACTCTGCCCAAGGCCGAAAACAGAATCGTGCGGTGCTTGCATGGTGTCAAAGTTCCGTCCGTTACTCCGCAACGTGAGGAAACTTGTTTCGATGCAAGATTTGAAGTTAAATGGCATAAAGTCTCATGATTGTCATGTGCGATGACACAGATGCTCCCTATTGCAATTAGAAATATTTTGCGATCAAAGTTCGAGAGACAGTCATGAGGCTATGTTATTTCTTTAACACAATTGCTCAGAAGGTCATTGATCCCGAAGGACTAGATGCTTTGCAGGACGAGGTGGTGATGACTCTATGTCATCTTGAAATGTATTTCCCTCCTTCGTTTTTCGACATCATGGTCCATCTCATTGTTCATGTTGTGTGGGAGATAAAAATGTGCGGGCCCGTATTCCTACGTAGCATGTACCCATTTGAGAGGTTCATGGGAATTCTCAAGTCTTACGTACGGAATCGATCTCGGCCGGAAGGCAGCATCGTCGAAGGTTATGCAAGCGAAGAGGTTATTGAGTTTTGTGTCGATTATATGGCACAGATTCAACCGATAGGTGTGCCTCGATCTCGTCATGAGGGGAGACTGAAAGGTATCGGAACTATCGGAAGGAAAGCAATCACTGCAGATATAGACACGTATACTCAAGCCCATTTCACGGTCTTGCAACACATGATGAAGTGGCGCTTATGTCGACTCAGCACAAGGATGTGCTTCGCAATGTAATCCGGAGCGGCCGATGTTTGGATCATGAGACAACACACGATCGGTTCAACCAATGGTTGAAGGAGGAAATCGCTAGAGCTCGCCAAGTGAGACGATGACATGGTTGGCAAAAGGGCCAACATTTACAGTTGTGACATGGCAAGGATATGACATAAATGGGTACACATTTTATACACGATCTCGTGGATGTTAAGAGCACTAACTGTATCAGCGGTGTCCGCATAGATGCGTTCGAGACCGATGGGTCGAGAAACTCGTACTATGGGTTTATAGAAGAGATTTGGGAGCTCGACTACGTGTTGTTCAAGATCCCCTTATTTATTTGCCGTTGGGTGCATCTCCACAGTGAAGGTTGACAAGCACGGCGTCACTACCGTGGACCTGCAACGTGTCGGGTACAAAGACGAACCATTCGCACTCGCCAACCAAGTTGTTCAAGTTTTCTATGTAACCGACCCGGCAAATAAGAGACGTCATGTAGTTCTTCATGGAAAAAGGAGAATTGTCGGAGTAGAGAATGTAGTGGATGAGGAAGAATACAATCAATTTGACGAGTTACCTCCTTTTGGAAAAGGCATAAGGGTCGACGACGAACAACGTGACGAAACTAGTTACGTACGCATTGATCATCATGAAGTGCTAATTTTTAAAGGAAATAAGCAAGTAGAATGATGTATATGTCTTATGTATATGTGAATTGGCATATTTGTATACAATAATGCATGTGTGTGATGTATGTGGCAAATGTGTCAAGAAATACATTGTGTTATATGTTGCCAAGGAAATAAGCAAGTAGAATGATGTATATGTGTTATGTATATGTGAATTGGCATATTTGTATACAACAATGCATGTGTGTGATGTATGTGGCAAATGTGTGAAGAAATATATTGTGTTGTATGTTGGCATTTAAGCTGGTTGGTGTTGTAATGCAGCTGGTAGGTGCGGGTGTAATGATTATCACAGACGGTTCCACACTTTAGAACCGCTCGTGATATTAATATCCTGACGGTTCCACATTTAGAACCGCTCGTGATAATAATTTCACTGACGGTTCTAAATGTGGAACCGCTCATGCTAATCCCGCTATATATTCCTCCGCTAGGGTTTTCCGCAGTGATATACATCTAATTAAACTCGCGGCTCTCCCGCTCCTCCTCCTCCGCCGCCACCGTAGGCCTCCTCCTCCGCCGCCGCCATCCCCGAGCCCCGAGCCGTCGCCGCCGCCATCCCCGAGCCCCGAGCCGTCGCCGCCGCCTCCTCTCCTCCTCCGTCGTCGCCTCCTCGGACGAAGACGCCGCCGCAGCCTCCTCCTCCTCCGCCGCCTCCTCCTCCTCCGCCTCCTACCGTGAGTGCATTCAATCCTCTGTCGCCGCCTCCTCCTGCTCTGTGATGATAATATCAAAAGAAATAATCTGTTGAGTTAGATTTGAGCTCCTTGGTATTTCGGCTATCTTTGTTAGACCTTATTTAATTTGGGCATATAAGTTTACATCTTTTGAGATCTGTTTGTGATGCAGATTATATTAATCTTGTGATGCAAGATTAATCTTGTGTAGAACAGATCCTTTTATTCAATTGATCTATTTGTGATGCAAGATTAATCTTGTCTAGACATGTATTTTTGTGAGCTCAAATCTTTAATAATCAGATTATTGATGATGAGTGTCGATATTAGCATGAGATGGCCAAGATTTTCAATCTTGCGCAACTCTGTACTGAGAGCAAATCTAAAACAATTAATTTGTGTAATGCTGGATTTAATTGTTTATTTGCTTAGAAGACAGATTGTCATGTTATTTCAGCATGTTGGTGTTTATATTCATTGAATATTTACATGGTTATGAATGGCAAGATAGAATTATATGTTTACATGCAATTTATGTCATTCATGTTATGTTGGAAATATAAATTGAATTTAGTTGGAATTAAATATGGAACTAAGATAGGCACATTACCTCCTCTCTCTGTCCACATCACCCCCTCCCTTCTCCCCCTCCCTTCTCCCCTCCCCTCTACTCCTCTCCTCTCTTCATATCATTGAGCATTATGTTTCCTCATCCTGTCCTAATAGAGCAACATGTCTTCCACTCATTCTTCACCATCTTCGCCGGAGGAGTCCGCTCCAAAAGCAAAACGCCAAGGAAGAGGGCTATCGAAGAAGCCTGAGGGCCGATTTATCATCACACAGGTCAATGTATCTGGGGTGCCTCTCATTCCTAAGAAAACAGTAAGCGCATGGAGAAGAATGATCGGCATAGTTGCACGAGAACGAATTGAGATCACATTCAATTCGTGGAAGGACGTGCCTCCGACTCGGAAAAGCGAGCTGTGGACAGAAATTTTGGCGTCGTTTGAGATCCCAGAAGAACATCAAGACGCCGTGCAACGACAAACCTTACTAGCGGCGTGCAAAGCATGGAAGAACTTCAAGAGCACGCTTGTCAAGAAATATGTGGAGATGCAGACGAAACGCCTTATCATAAATACCCATTCTTGGAATCACAATGGGAACAGTTCAAGGCGATGAAGATTACCGACGAGTTCAAAAGTACAAGTGCGGCGCACAAGGCCCTCCAGCAAAAACACCCACCCCACGGACTTGGCACACTGGGTATGCGGGTAAAATCCGCAGTGGACGAGGAGGATGAATGGCAGCCTAGCGGACATCGCCCGCCATTTTCAAATATCCCGGATGACCGCGCCGAAATTGGATTAGAGCAAGGTCATCTACAACGACATCGGGACGTCTCCTTTGAAACCCCGCACCAGCAAGTGTCCCAAATACCGTAAGATATCGAACGAACTACGAGCTTGTAATTACTCCACAACCTCCTACGAAGTAAAATGACATGTCGTGTTCTTGCAGGAAGAGCTGAGTTTTGAATCTACGCTGGGATCATTCCAGGACGAAGGGAGAATGATATGCTCTCCACGCCTCGAAACAAGGAGCACCTGTGCCGCACGAGAGGCCTTGGGCTTTATGTTCCGTGGAAACATGGTTTCAAGATGACTCGACCGAGATCGGCGTAGGAAGAGAAGCAAAGCCGATCGCGAGGCACAGCTACGAGAAGAGATCAAGGCATCTCTTAGAGAGGAGCTTGCTGATTATGTTAGAGATGAGGTGCGGAGAATTACAGAAAATCAGCAAAGCCGCCGCCGCCATCTGGTCTAGCTAGCCCGCGCAACCATCCGAGTAGTTGTGCGCCCAATCCGCGCAGCGAGGCAGATTTCCGTGGACGACATCCCGGTAATAATTATTATCTCTCGAATGCTTGCTCCATTGATATGCCTATTAATTGAGTAGCTAATTTTGTATCGTTATGTAGGAGCCACGGCGCACGCCCAAGTAAGATATGCCTCCGTTGCGCTGAGCGCTGCGTGGGGCATGGCATATCCGTCTCGTATCGAGGCCGTGGTGCACAATCAACCTTTAGCAACAAGCTTCGCAAAAGTGTCGATAGATGGGGTAAACACCAATTTTGAGGTCGCCCCACTACCGAAGCCCACCAACGACGAGCTCGTGACTTTAGGGCAAGCCATTGGATCCTTCATCCAGTGGCCCAAAAGTGATATCTGCCTGGAGGCTTATTCACCGGTGGTAGATCAGCAATGTGCACTGGTGCCTTCTCCACAAGGGCAACCGAACCGACCCGCTACGAACAAGTGCAACCTCCACCACCGGTGCTACGCAAAGTCGACCAACAATCGGGCAGCAAGGGCAAAAGCAAAGCAAAGACCAATGATGAAATCTCGTACAAGCCATTAGCTCGCAAATTGTGCTTGGCGAGCCGTTGCTCGAGGAAAAGGCCCTCCAACGCCTAGCATATAGTTGCGTGCAATTGCACATGTGGTACATGCAACGATCCAATAAACCGAGCAAGAGCGGATCTCAAGTATCTCTATCAAATTCTTGCCGAGTGATTTACATCACAATATGCAAAACGGTGTCTTCGTAGTCACCTTTGATGATTTATTCGATCTTTACACGCTCAACACTGGACGCTCTCTCATGCGATCTTTGGACGCCGTAAGTGTGTACAATCACGCCTCGATTCATGTCATACCGATAAATTTCGTATAATTTGTTGATTTCTTGTGTATATATGTAGCCACATGCTGAGTAAAGCTAGGGCATCCAAAGCATCGGTTGGTTTATTGGACCCACACATGGTCGCCAAGTATACCATCGACGAGGATAGACCCTTCGCCCAGAGGTACATTGCACTGGATCGCTGGATTACCGACCGATGAATACGCACTTATGCCCTACAACCAGAGCTATCATTGGATTTTAATAGTGATTGTACCAAAATGGAACATGGTATATTACCTTGATTCCCTAAGTAAGAATAAAATGGACTTCACACTTATCACCAAGTAATCGATGCGTAAGTACATTTTCTCCATACATACCTATATTGTACTCTTTCTTTCCTTCCGAATGACTAAGGTTAATCTTTTGAATCACGTAGGGCGCTCGAGATGTACGTTGCAAAGGAGGTGACTCAAGCCAGGGCCAAAGGCCCGACACATGCTCGAGATTTTAAAGTATTCGCTATTACACATTAATTAATCCTATGCAACAGTTTGTAGTAATTAATGCCTCTTGAATTGACACATTCTATTTTTGCGGTGCCACCAAGCGTCACGGCAACACATGTGGCTACTACGCTTGCCACCATATGGAACTACTCCTCGATTCCTCGAGGATTACCAATCCCAAGGTTTGTCAATCTTCCCATAATTACTTCATACTTATCATGTTATATATACGCACATTGATATTCCTATCGACAGGCTGCATTTATCCCGTCATCTGCATTGAAACAGCCTGACCTTGGCCGAATTCGATCAGAGTTAGCGTACTTTTTGCTGACTCAAGTTATAAAGCCAGAAGGACGGTTCCACTGCGCACCATGAGTTTTTATTGCTCTTATCACTCCGGATTTGTAATTGTATATTTCTAAATGGATATTTTATTTCAATTATTTGCTTTGTGAAATGGATGTTTTATGTTTGTCAAATGAGTGAGATGTGAAGTGCATGTTTTATGTTTGTGAAATGAATTGAGATGTGAATTGATGTTTTATGTATGTGAAATGATTTCCCATGTGAATTGTATGTATATATCTGCTTGTTTCAGAGGGCATGGCTAGCATTTCGAGGCTAGCCATTTAAATGTAAATAGATTTAGGGTAGAAATCAATATCACGACGGTTTTTAAGTAAAACCGTCTTCGATATATCAATATCACGACGGTTTGAAATCAAAACCGTCTGCGATGTATCAATATCACGAGCGGTTTGGAATAAAACCGTCGTGATATATTAATATCATGACGGTTTTTATTAAAAACCGCTCGTGATATCGATACATCGCAGACGGTTTTTGATTCCAAACCGCTCGTGATATGTACACCATGACGGTTCAAAAACCGCTCGTGATAACCTTCGACTATCACTGACCCATAAATTCAGACGGTTCATATAACCGTCTGTGATGACGTTTTTCAACCGTCTGTGATGATGATTTCTGTAGTAGTGAATAATATAAGGAATATATAGATCGATGTAGACGGAGCTGTTTGTCAAAAAGGAAGGGTGTCGAGCTGGTTCCACATCCACGTGGGCTCGATGGGGACTTGGACAGTTTTTTCCTCACCGGAGGGAGCTATCTTTCTTTTCCAAATCATCGTCCACACGTCACGATTCAACTATAAACTCTTCTTCGTGTATAACAGAGGTCCCAAGGTTTGTGTATGAAATGGGTATGAACAATCCTCGTACGGTCATTGACGATGTGCCCCTAAAGAATTGCCTGGCAATGGGGCCTATATGTTACCGAGACAATTATATGCTTTTCTGTACTCAGCGTCGCTCTTTTTTATGTACTTATGTTCACATATGTATTTCGTGTCTATTCTGGCTTATTGACCACATGAGTGCAGAGAGCCATCATACAAGTATGGGGTTGGGATTTTAGCGTAGTATACCACTATACCGTGTGTATAGAGGTTGAGAAGGACTAGGGTCTCCATCGTGTGGGCTGTGGGCGTGCCAATTGTCGGTGAAGTGTGCTGCCGAAATGGTGGGCATGGTGCCATGCAGGTCGTCAACCTGTCTCTGTTTTAGACATGGGTGTCAACTACTCTCAGTTTGTGGAGTACCATGGCAACTGAAAGCCATGTTTAGGAATGTACGAATTCCGTAGCAATTTTGTAGGGACATTTTATCTATTATTCCTAGCTAGCTACTTCGTACTCTTTGTGTTCCAGGTATACGAATAGGCCGGCCATCGTTTATTAATTTGCTATATCTGAGTTGGTCACTTTCGTGAGATAAGGCTGGAGAGCTAGGCACGGCGGAATGACTTTTGCATTGGATTGACGTATATTTCTGAGAAGTTCATTGCATTTACAAATATGCGTAGCCTGAAGACAAGGATATGTTTCGGGTGTCTTCAATTAAATTGGTACGACAAAGGAAAAAAACTGTAAAATATGCGTTTAAAATTGCATTTCTGCAGGGATGTCGTTGCCTGTCTTACTTATCTTTCTTAATCTGAAATTTGTTGGAAGTAGAAACAGCAATCTGAGCACAGCTTGCATAGACTCTGACAGTAGGCATTAATTCACAAGCATTCCCTTCTAATTTACGATGCCACAACAGTGCTCTACAACTCCTATTCCGGAACAAATACTCAATTTAATTAATTTTCTTTTGCCTCTTCGCGATTATACATGCATGGCTGGCCACGTGTTCATCCTGTTTATTTCTGCAAAATTAAAAACTTACTCCATAAAATAATACCAACCAAGATTACACCACGAATCAAGACAATGGATGTGTTCTTTTCGACTGTGACGAGTGGCTTTTGGTTTCGGCTGATAAATAGTAACAGCTGATAGAGAAGCCGTGAGAGAGTACAAGAGTAAGAGAAATTCATGTGCGGTTTTAGTTAGTATAGATGAAGTTGCTATAGTGTCTATTATAATCTCTTATAGATCTCACCTTAAAAAGGCAGTCAATTTGAAAGGTAGTTACCATAGAAAAGCTAAAATTTGAAGCAAAAAGGAAGTCCAATAACAACACAACAGCAACACAAGCATGCATTTCTTTAAAAAAAAGTATCATACCATTGATAGTTTGTGGGTTTATTTCTTTTTGGTTTCGGCTTATGATTTATGACTTTTGGGATATTTGTGTGAGAGAGTACGGAGTAACAGATACTCACGTGCGGTTTTGGCCGTTATAAATGAAGTCGCTACAGTATGTACTACAATCAACTTGTAGACCCCGCTTTGAAAAACACTTTGTTTGAAAAATAGTTACTGCAGAAAAGTCGAAAAACAACTTTTAAAAGCTGAAAAGAAGAGGTTTCTCTCCGGTAGTGCTCAAAGTAACTTCTCGCTGAAAAAGCACTATAGCAACTAAAAATGTATTGCAGCCGTTGTTAGCTTTTTTGAGTAATTATATTTAAAAAATTTATAAAAGTTATTTCATGGGGGACAATGTAAAATAATAAGGGAAAAAAGAAAAGAAAAAGAGCCCAAAAAGTAAAAAAAATAAAGATAAACTTATGAAATTCGATGTATTCCAGATGCAAAAGTAATTTGAAGTGGGGCCATGTGATAGCTTCTGCTTTCGTGTGTCGACCTGCACCGCGCCACTGCAACGGTAGCTTCAAACGCACATGACAAGTTGGAAAAGGCGATGCAAATGTGTGGGCAGTGTGCATGAAATTTGCTCGGTTTTAGCGTGAGCTCCTCGGTTAAGTGTTTTTCAGGCGTTGTTTAATGTTAATGTGAGTACCTGTGATGTTTGTGATGGTGCTGAAACGAACAAGCAAAACAAACACCGGCCATGCAAGAATCTTGTTCTGGGTAATCAGAAAATGGCCTCGAACAGTGCACTGGGAGATGCGGTGGTACGAACCAGCAGCATTGAAAAACCGCCACTGGGGAAGATGTGTTGCTGGATGCATGCTACTGGGAGCAGGCTGTGAGTTGTGGCACAAGCTTTCACCGTTCCATTCTGATATCAAATTAAGCTGTAATTTATTAGTACCAAACATTGCTGAGATGATACTAATCGTACCAGCTTAATACATTGTCAACTGTTCGGCCTTTCAGCAACAGAAGTTAAAGGGAGGTATCAAGTGCAAACCCGTATTTGGGTACGAGTAACTTGATAACTCATCGCACGCAAGCGGTTGGATGAGAATTGGATGGATCAGATGTGGGCATCTAAGGTCCATGATTCATGATATAGAATCATGAAATTATCTTGTCACATCCCATACAACTTTGTACGAGCGACGAAACACACCCAGCCAGGGCGGAGCCAGGATTGAAACATAAGGAAACCAAATAGATGATAATTTTTATCAAGAAAATAACAATCACATAAAAATGTAACAATATAAAAGAAAGTTACATTTTTATTAATTTAAATTTAGCTTTATGCCTACCAAGTAGGTCATAAATGTCAATAAATTAATCAAAAACAAACTTTGCTCACTCATAAAGGGGTTAAATGAATAATTTACAAGATAATTACTAAAATACTCGTCCGCCCCTGACCCAGCAGTAACACGGACGTCCAATCGACAAGGTAGCTCCATGAGAACCTATGATCGATGGTAATCTATGAGTAGCACCTGCACCCAGCAGTAACGAACATCCAATCGACAAGGTAGACTCCATGAGAACCTATAATCGATGGTAATCTATAACTCATGAACAAAAAGTAAATGTTTAGTTGTATTATCTTTCCGGAAAATAAACGCACAACTCAGCAAGCAGATTGAGACCTCAAGGAAACTTGATGGAGAAAAAGAGGAGAAATCTTTGCTGGAACTCACTAAAGCTAGTTTTTCAACAATGTCAGGCTTCACATGATAAATTGTTTTGTTAGCTGTCTCTCTCATGTATAGTGATTTCAGCTCCGAATCACTGGATAGCGATATCTGCAGCTGTGCAAAATTTCCAGATCTGAGCAAGATTTCAAAGATGCAAGAAGGGATCACTTAGAAATTTGCAGAACTTTGGGGGTTCCGCGGCAGAAATAGGCAGGCGTCAATTATCAAGCATGCCCCTTCCTGAAGATGGGTGAGTTGCAATGTATCAAGACAGCAAAACCAGGGGGCAGCCCGGCGCAAATTGCTATCGGTAGTATGAAGCCAAGATGCAAAGCAAAACAGACGAAGCTGTAGTCAAAGCAAAACAGACGAAGCTGTAGTCACAATCAATTCCTGGAATAAGATACCCACCGATTATTTTTATTGTTCCTGAAAACAGCACATGATAGTAGAGAACATCAACAAGATTCATTTGCATTACTTCAATACACGTTTTCCACCAGAAAAGCATCATCCACTTAATCCAGTGACCTTTATAACTAACTTGCCAGTTTCTACTTATAAAACTACCAAATATTGTCCAAAAAGGAATTGCCATGAGTGTGGGAATTAAGCAAAAAAGAGCAGATTGGTTCATCTATACAATATGATCCTAAATGTAGTTTTGAATGCCAAGAATCAATATTGGCAGGTATATCCTACTCCATCATAAAAACATCCCAAGCAACAGATATCTGTCATCATGCATACCATACCTGGAAATTATAAACAGATGGAATACACTGCCCAAGAAACTGAGAGAAATCGGCCAGTCCAGTGTAGCCCTGAAAAATTCAGGATTCAAGGATGTCACAGTGAGCAGCAGTTAACATAACAAGAGGCATGACACTGGAAGATAAACTAATACAAAGCGTCTGGATATCATTACATTTGAATAGTACACTAACCATGGATGCAGCAAGTATTGATCCAAGTACCAAACCCAAACGACAGAGCACTCGCTTTGCCATATGTATACCCTGACCTTCAACCTCACCATACTCCTGCCACAATCATCATATTTGGGCATTATGTTTATCATTCAAAGTATAAATAATAACTCTAGGGTGATAGCAGAGTTAGAAGAAGAAGAAATGATCCAATATTCCAATCTGTGGATAGCATCTCCTTGTACAGAACATCTAAGGCAGCATTTAGTTGAACTTGTTGCACGACTATTCATTCTGTTTAGAAACATGTGCATTCTTTCCTACTAAATGAAATCATAGCAAACTCAAAAGAAGGATGTACTGATGTAATACTTTCCCCAATCAAGGGGAGGCCACTTCCTCTTTCTAGGTATCAGTTATACTTCTTCCATGAAGTCAAACTGCAAAGCTAGAAAACTAGTGACCTAGTAATATGAGAGCTTTCATAGAAGACAGACATACCTTCATGTAATTTTGTATTATTACACAAAATATACAAATGAATATCATTTCAAGTATGTACTATTGTACTTCCCAGCCCTATCATCAAAAAGAGAGAAAAATATCCCACTTAAATCCCATGTTTCCCCAGTTTATTTTTGTTCTTATTGCATCTGAACTACCATAAACTAAACAAAACTACAAAAGCAAAAAACCAATAGAACTTTTCTGCTACTGCAAGTGTTCCATAGTAGAACATAGTAAGTCAAAAGGTAAGACAAGATTAAATTAGGAAACCGCCTTGAAAGAGCCTCACATTGTATACAGGAATTACTGCTGGCTCGGTAGCCTTTAGTTTCTCAAGCATTCGGTTGAAACAAGCAAAACACAAAAAATGCAAGGGTTTCCAGTCTGCATGGCCCATTGTAGATATACACATGACCTACAAGAAATATACAAACAGGCTACAAAAATCACTTTTTATGGGCATATTTGCTGTTTTTCGTGAATATCATTAAGTGTAACACAATAAATATCCATGCTAATTGATTCGTTTGTACAGCAACTTTGGCAAGTTACAAATGCATAAAACATTTCTAAGACAGCTAAGTTACACGAAAACAATGCTTAAATTTGAATAAGTTTCCATTTTGTTGTTTTCAAGTTAATCTTTTGTGCATATGATAATGTGGAGCGCAGTTGAGAGAGACAACATCATAGTTGCGACTGAGGTTCATAAACTTTATATTCGACCAAAAACCATTATTAACAGATAAATATGGACTCGTTGGGAATTTGGATATTGTAGAAAAGAATCTTATAAATAATGCTGATATTGCCATATCAATGCACAGGTCCTTTGCAGTGGATATTGAGTACCTGTAGGATGATGAATAAAATCATAAAGTACCCAGAGAATTAACCAAAATTAACCAACGGATGACATGATGACGTTTGCAATGAAGGAAAAGATCCACTTTTCAACTTTGAACTCTGTCATTGGTTCGTTTTTCAACCCAGAACTACAAAATCGTTCAAATTGGAAACTCAAACTACCACAACCATCCACTTTACCGTCCTCGACCCAAACCAGACCATTTTTGTCTGATGTGACACCAATGTGTCCATTCTCCGCTAACATGGCATCCATGTAGAGCTGACGTGGCACTCTTCATCTTCCTCCTCTCCACCCTTTCTATCTCTCTCTTCTCGTGCTTTCTCTACTCAAACCAGATGTGTTCCACTCGTCGGCCAACGGCAGTGGGCCTCGAAGGCCACCCTTCTCCTCTATCCCTCCCTCATGCTTTCATGTGAAATGCCGTCACCACGCATAGCTTCAACTCGCGCTCCTCTCATCCATCTCGCTGCCGTGTCTCACCGAGAAATTGCGAGCTTCTTCGCCCCTTATAAGCCACGCCGCATTGCCCTCTCCACTCTCCCCCACCTCCTTCCTTGTGCATGGAGGGTGAGATTAAACTTGAGCTCGGCCTTCTTCAACATCGGCCGACGCGTTCGTCAAGCTCACATGACCACTCTGATAAGCATCGACCTTGACATTCATGCCCATCTTCTTCGCCTTGGATTCCTCTGTCTCGTCGTCAGCTCATCCTTCTTTTCTTCCCACACGGTCGTTGGGAACACCATTTTCTTCTTTGTATCTGATGAAGCGCCGCCGGCACCGCCGCATCCTATTCTCTGTGTTCCATCGAATTCAGTAAGATCTCCCAAAACCGTTTGTGTTACATAGTGTTCCAGGAGCTCCTCTTCGTTTCCCCTCAATCAATTTTGTGTTTACTCCACAGGAGCTCGCTACCGTCACCTTCTTCCCCAATTCTAGTTGAGCCTGCCGCCACCGCCGCCATTCCTCCTTAGGTGAACTCCAAGCCAAATCTTTTCTCCTCAACCATCACCTAGCTTTCCTTTTCCTCCCCAACCTCTAATTTTGGCTCCCCTTTCAGGGCAACACCACCACGATGAGTTCCAGTCACTGTCGTGGGTCAGCCGTTGCCGGTGCCATGTCGGACAAAACCAGTCTGGTTTGGGTTGAGGGGGGTAAAGTGGATGGTTTTGGTAGTTCGAGGTTCTAATTTGGACGGTTTTATAGTTCAATTTTGAAAAACGAACCAAGGCCAAAGTTCAAAGGTTGAAATGTAGACTTTTCCTTGCAATGAACCAATGTACAAAGACTTCAATATTTAACAGTAATATGTGAATAATCAAAAGTTATCCCAATATTTAACAGTAATATGTTAATAATCAAAAGTTATTCCATAGTAAAGTCAAGTCAAAATAAGGGTTTGTTGATGGGCATCGAGTAAATATTATTTGAGAATTGCATGAAGGATGTTTGCATTCATGCATGTAGAAAAAAGTGACAAGTCTTGTGCTTTCCATATGGATGCATCATTGCGAATCAAAACGTACACAAAACATGCTGAACAAACATATGGAAAAGGTGTTTGGTTACATTAAATATAAAATGAAAATACGTAGGCCCCCAAGAAGCTATTGGTTGATGATCAGCATATTTGATGTCCTTGGACACCTGACATTCAGAAAGAGAACTGAACAATTAGAAAGAAAACATCAAAATAAAGAATGAAGATGAGCCTCATCTCAAGGTTACCAAAAGGTTTTAATGAAGTATAACAACTCTTAAACTTAGCAACCATCAAATATATCCAACCAATCTCATCTAGTAGAAATTCAATGCAAGATAATTCATAGTCCTTAACAAAATGACCATACTAAAATAACCATATAGCCCAATAGCAGCAAATGGCATGCTTGATTATATACCTATGTGGTCTTTTCAAACCGTGTGGCTCATTAGTAATTACCAACATATGTTTATTTTAGCATATAGTAGCTTATCGAGGAGTAATAATATGTTAGTTACAGGTAAACATCGAGTGATTTGGATTCCAGGCTACCATAGAGAGAGGACCAGCAGTTTGCTGGTTGCAGCCCTTCTTTCATTTTACATGTAGGGCATCTCATCTCTAAGCATAAGCGAATACATATACCAACTGCATGAGGCAGTACAGCACTACAATGAGCAGCAGAGCATAAACATACACTTACACACAAATGCACAACCAGTGGATGAAAAACATGAATTTCCTTACGTAACAAGGAAAATACCATATAAACTAACCTGGATTGACCCATGTGCCACCCCTTTCTTCCGGTTCTGCAGCTGCTCTATCATGACCTTATCGTATGCCCTATCTAACTGAAAAAAAAACTCCATCACGACCACATCAACCAAGACAAGAACCAAATCGAGCATCCCCAAGGCCAAAAACTACCTTCACCAAGTACTCGGCATCCTTTCGCCTCCTCTTGTAGGCCATCTTCACCTTGTCAAACCCATCAAGCGGACTGTAGTAGGGGTGGCCCCCACCTGAGCCCATCCGGCCTGTTAAGGCATTGCAAGGCCCATTAGGATATATGGAATGACCTGTATGCCCTTAGGGGAGACTATGATTGTAAGGGTAAGGTTATAATTGTGCTTTATGTGCAAATATATACATGCCTTGCATAAGGAGAGAGGGCAAGCATTGTTCATCCATCTCAACACTTCACTACTCTTCTACTTCACTGTTTGGTCGGTAGCCACAACAGTTGGCACCGTCCGTGGGGACGACGGAGAGCAAGCCATAGATTTTGAGAAGTGATGGCACCCAAGAAAACTTCATCGACGACGAGGAGGAAGCGGAGCACGACGGCGGCGCTCACAAACGCCAGGGCCTCGGTCGGTGGGCCGCCTGCGTCGACATCGGGGATCGGCACTGAAGGCGATGCTCGTGCGGCGAACGCCGACGTCGATATCCGTGGCACAGCGGCCGGCCCCGCCGATATTCGTGCCCCACCATAGCGACGCTTCGCCAAAGCGTCGCCAGGGACAGCCATTGAAGCGGGGACCCTAGCGATGGCCCACGTGCAGCAGCCACCTGAAGGCCTTCTACGGATACAGGCCCCGAGGGAGGCCAACGCCACATCATAAACGTCATATCCAGGGGCTACTCGCTAGAATTTTCATCTACGCGGCAGCAGAAGGCCTACGCTCATCGGCTGCACCACGTGGCCGAATATCCAGCCCAGGCGCCGCCGGCCTAGGTGCAAAACGACATCACCTTCACCGTCGCCGATGCAGATGGAGTTGACCTTCCACACCAGGATCCCCTGGTGATCCAGGCTGCCATTGCAGGCTGCGATGTTAAGCGCGTCCTAGTCGACGGGGGCAGTTCCGTCGACATTCTATTTGCGGCAGCCTTCGACCAGATGGGAATTCCCCGGAGCAGGTTAGGTCCCCTAGGAATCCCTCTTCAGGGCTTCGAGGGTCAACCGTTGAAGGCTCTAGGCCAGATACGGTTGCAAGTATCTTTTGGGCAAGGCGACAACACGAGGAGTTAGGACGTCACCTTTGACGTCGTCAACCTTTCGTACTCATACAACGCCATTTTGGGAGCTCGACCCTCAATGTTTTTGGAGCGGTCCTGCACCATAGTTTTCTCTGCATTAAACTTTTGGGCCCGCATGGCATCGTCACCGTGTTCGGGGACCAAGACCTTGCCCGCCAGATAGAGTTGGGCACCCGGGGCCCACACCAGAAGGTGCATATACTCACTAACAACCTCGGAGCAGGCACGCCCTTAGCCCCGGGGTGGATGCCCAAGCCCATGCCGGACGGCGGAGTCAAGAGAGTCCCCTTGCACACCGCCGACCAGCAAGTGTCCATCGGCGAGGGCCTTTCTCCCGAGGTCAAGCAAGTTCTACTCCGAGTGCTTCGGAACAACACGGACGTCTTCGCGTGGTCGCCAACCAACATAAAGGGCGTGGACTGCGCCATCATCGAGCACACCCTCGCGGTCCGCCCTGACGCCAAGCCCGTCAAACAGAGGCTCTGGTGCATGTCTCGAGCACTAGCAGGCGGCGAAAGCAGAGGTAGCGAAGTTGCTCCAGTCCGGGGTCATCCGCGAAGTTCAACACCTAGACTGGCTCGCGAATCCGGTGCTGGTGAAGAAGGCTGATGATGCGTGGCACATGTGCATCGACTTCATCGCCCTCAACAAGGCATGTCCGAAGGACAACTACCCGCTGTCTCGCATAGATCAATTGGTGGATGCCACAGCGGGATGCGAGCCCATGAGCTTCCTGGACGCGTATTCCGGTTATCATCAGATCCATATGGCCAAGGATGATGAAGTCAAGACGAGCTTCATAACGCCGGTAGGGACATACTGCTTCATCAGGATGCCCTTCGGCCTCAAAAACGCAGGTGCCACCTTTACGCGTCTCGTCGCTCTCGCACTCGCCTCTCACCTCGGAAGGAATGTCGAAGCCTACGTTGACGACGTGGTCATCAAGACTAGGCAACTTGCCTCCCACGGTCAAGACCTTCAGGAAACCTTCGACAACCTCTGACGGGCGGACATGAAGCTCAACCCAGACAAGTGCGTCTTCGGTGTGTAGGCTGGGAAGCTTCTAGGCATCTTAGTGTCAGGGCGAGGAATCCAGGCGAACCCTGACTAAGTTGACGCGATTCTTTCCATGGAGCCGCCCAAGACGACAAGGGAGGTCCAGAGGCTGATCGGTCGCATGGCCACCTTGAGCCGCTTCCTGTCCAGGGCAGACGAGCGAGGCCTCCCGTTTTTCAAAACCCTTCACGGATGCGACGGGTTCCATTGGGATGACGAATGCGCGAAGGCTTTCGACGAACTCAAGAAGCACCTCGCAAGCCTTCCCACTCTAGTCGCCCTGGCACCAGAGGCTCCACTACTGCTGTACCTCACCGCCACAGCAACAATAGTCAGCGCAGTCCTTGTTCTGGAGTAGGGTTCCCTTCAGCGACCCATGTACTTCGTCTCCGAAGCGCTCCAAGGCGCCAAGACATGGTACACCGAGTTAGAAAAATTGGCCTACACTCTTGTCATGGCCTCAAGGAAGCTTCGGCATTATTTCCTCGCTCATCATATCACTGTGTCGTCTTCATTTCCCCTGGCAGAGATGTTGCACAACAAGGAGTCCACGGGTCACATCAGCAAATGAGCGGCCGAGCTCGCGCTCTTTTCTCTGACATACGCCTCACGAACAGCCATAAAGTCTCAGGGTCCTCGTCCGCACCGACTCGCGTTTGATCGCGGGGCACGTCAACAAATCCTATCAGACTAAGGACCCCGATCTGGCCAAGTATCTAGCTGCGGTGAGGGCAAAGGAGCACAATTTCTTGGGTGTCACGGTAAAAGCCATTCCGTGGGCAGACAATGAGTAGGCTGACGCGCTCGCCAAGGCCGCCAGCCAACAGATTCCCCCTCCTACGGGGGTGTTCTACGAAGTTTTACCCACGGCAGCCATCGAGCACGATAAACGTGACACAACCCTCGTCCATCAAATCGCCCAGCAGGGAGACTGCTGGGAGCCCATCCACAGCTTCCTGCAGGGTATAGCTGAGCCGGCAGATCCCCTTGAGATGCGGCATTTACAATATCGCGTCAGGTCCTTCCAGGTCCTGGACGGCATCCTCTACAAGTGGGGAGTTTGCGCCCCACTATTGCAATGCCTTTCGCGCAGTGAGGGGCAGCGCCTCCACGCCGAAATTCATGCAGGGCTTTGCGGTTCGCATATTGCGCCGAGGGTCCTCATCGGCAAGGCGTTCAAGCAAGGCTTCTACTGGCCAACTGCCATCGTGGATGCGCACGACCTCGTTCGCCGGTGCCAAGGGTGCCAGTGGATGGGAAGGGTCATCCACAAACCTCCAAGCAATTTGCAGCCCATCCCACCGGTGTGGCCGTTGGCGCGTTGGGGCATCGACGTCGTTGGACCACTCCTGTGCGCGCCAGAGGACCTACGATTCGTCGTAGTCGCCCTTGAATATTTTTCCAGGTGGCTCGAAGCGGTCGCCCTGGCCAAGGTAACCTCCGTAGCCATGCAGCGGTTCCTCTGGCAGAACATCATTTGCCGCTTCGGAGTGCCCAGGGAAATCACCGTCGACAACGGCCTGCAATTCGACTCCACGCCTGTCAAGGCATTCTGTGACCGTATGGGTATTATGCTCCGATACGCCTCGGTTGGGCACCCGCAGTCCAACGGGGCGGTTGAGCGAGCGAATGACGCCATCTCCACTGGAGTCAAGAAACGCCTCGTCGGCCTCCCGAAGGGCAAATGGCCGGGGGAGCTCCCCAGCGTGCTCTGGTCCCTTCGCACGACGGTCACACATCCGACGGGGTTTACGTCGTTCAAACTCCTCTTCGGCGACGAGGCAGTCACGCCAGAAGAGATCAAGGCCGGATTGAGGAGAGTCCTTGCCCAGGCCTCGGAGGAAGAGCGTGTATTGTCTCTTAATCTTCTCGATGGCGACCGGGTCAGCGCCACTGAACACGTCGCGAAGTATGCACGCCAAGGCCCATACATTGAGGAGGCTTGTAGCCAATTTTGTACGAAAAGAGAAGCAAAGAAAAAGAGGGAGCAAATAAGAGAATAGAGAAATTTAAAAATTTTCCTATGTTCTCTTAGTTTATTTGTGATGTGTACGTTTTCTCCTGGATCAAAATTTTACCAGGTAATCTAACATCAGTTTAGCATATCTTCTACGTTCCATATACTTTCCCTATTCCTGTCTTTGTTGAGATTACATTGTTGCATCTCTTCCAGAGGTGGTAACTACATTATACCACTTACCCAAACTTAGAGAACTACTTTCTGTTTGACAAAAAATGACTACAAGCCAAATATTACAGAAATTTACTAACCAAAATAGTGCTATCAATATTATCAGGACACAGATAATTAGATAAAAACATTGATGTATCGTATGTCAAAACTAAACTGTCCGAGCAACAATACAAATACTAGAGAGAAAATACATATGCATGACAAAACAAGCTCAATAATCTTTAAATCGTCCCTAATGATGGTTAAAACAGTTCTTGTTCGGGGGCAAGGCCAAGAACTCCTCTTGCCAGGCAAAACAACGAGCACCTAGCACGCATGGCCCACTGGTGCGCTAACCAACCATGTAAACGGAGATACACAGTGAAAGAACAAACTGGGGAGACGGGAGATCAACTGGAGGAATGCGATGCATACTTCTTGTGGGAGGGGTGGATGGAGCGGTCAACCGCCTGTAGCTCGCGCGTAGGATAGCATGGCGACGGTACGGGAGACGGGCGAGAAGGGTGAATGGTTGAGCCCATGCCACTTGGGGGACATGGGCGCGAGTTTGGGTGGGTTTCATGTATCCTGTGGCAGTGGGGGTGAGGCCAACACGCGAATCGTTTTTAAGGGGAAATCGGTTCTTTTAAATACTAGAGATTAGCTTTCTTTTTTTAGTCATAGCTGATGATTTATGTTTATGTTTTTAGATGTAACAGTGAATGATAGAGATATCGATACGGATAACATATACGATTTTAAACTTAAGAAACTGTTTGGAGAAGCCACTTTATTTGTTTTGGCGTTCAAAAAAACCGAATCCAAAAACACAAAAAAGTAAAAAAAAAAAAAGAGCAGGCCCGTGTCCTTTGAATTCTGATGGAAGTTTGTGGTGTATTGTCATCTTCGGATTATGAATAAACAAAATCATGTTTGGTTTTTGGAACTAACTCAACTCGCCTTAGTATATTGAATTCTTTCCACGACTGTTTTGGGATGTAGAACCCAAGAGATAATTAGGCCGTAGGATTTTGTATGAATTTCACAAGAAAATGGTTTAATCACCGTAGAAAATCGTGGATAGTTCCCGCATTTTAAACGGTACTTAAATCCTTCTGTTCCACGCATGTCATTAGCGAATTTTTTTAATAATATATTTTTATTCGAAATAACAGAAATAAACCCGTGCCAATATTTTTTTTTACAAAAATAAGCTCCAGTCGCCTAACCGTGGGGTGACTGGAGCCTGTCGCCCAACGGCCAAGTGACACGCAAGCAATCCGCTGGCCGTTGGACGAATTATTGCAGTCGACGAATGATCGGGCGACTGCAATTGCTGTCAACCAATGGTTAGGCAGCTGCGTTTCTAGTCGCTCAACTCTTTGGCGACTGGAAGCACAGATAAAAGGAGGGCGCAGCCGAGCAACCGCGGCTATGAATAGAACCCACATAACAGAAGAGAAGAGAGGGAGAAGAAAAGGAGACTGAGGAGGGGAGGAGAGGAAAGAAAAGAGAGGAGAGGGAGGGGAGGAGAGGAGAGGAGAGGAGAGGGAGGAGAGAAAATGAGAGGGAGGGGAGGACAGGAGGGAGGAGAGGAGAGGGAGGAGAGAAAATGATAGGGAGGGGAGGAGAGGAAGGAGGAAAGGGAGGAGAGAAAAGGAAGAAGCAACTCTAGATAATTTTTTTCTTATATTTGAAATTTTGTATATATAGTAGATATATTATTTACTGTTAGTGTTAGTAAAAAAAATTATAGATGTAGACAGAAATAATTCAATTTTGGTATAGAAAATTTAGTCAATGTACTTGTAGAAAATTAGCAGCTGTAGTAGCGTGTAGTTGTATATAATTTAGCGAACATAGTTATACAAAATTAGCATCGTTAGCAAATGGCATGTGTACAAAATTATAGTTGTAGAAAATTCAGTCAACGTTACGTACATAATAATCATCCGTAGAAATTTGTACGTATTACAAAATTCAGTGAATATTTATGTAACAATTTCATAATTTGCTTTGTAAAAAACAATAATACGTAATATTTATGATTAAATATGAATGAATGTAATGTTATTAGTACATTCGAAAAATGTGTGTAACATTATAACTAGTATATAGGCATTTAAATCGATATGTCATCTAAATTGTCGAAACCATTAGGAATTATTTGCAGTAGGGGATAGCTCGAGTAGCGAGAAAAGTGTGACATCGGTACGTGGGCTGCCAATAGGAAGTTAATACTACGATGTTAGTGCAGTTGGTTATGATTGATGAACGATCAGTGAAATGTGAATTACAATACATGAGTACTTTCGTAGTGTGCGATGCAATTTGACATGTTGCAAAATTGAAATATATATGTAGGCAGACATTAGCAATGCTGATACCTACTACGTTGAGAGGGCATTACGGTACTGGAACCGTTCGTGAAGGTCCGAATGGTGTAGATTTGAGCGGTTTTGCGTAAGCCACTCTGGTACACCTAGACAGCGAGAATACTCAAATCTCAGATGTGATGCATATACTCAAATCTCAGATGTGATGCATTGGCTTACCCACAGTTTTTCGTTGGACCCTGAGGTGTACAGCGTCGTCATACAAGGGCTTTGGAGCCGGTCTCCCATGGATATCAGATGGGAGTTGAGAACATTGATGCGTATTGTTGTGTGGAAAAGGTTTGCGCAAGAGTGCTAGTGCCGTGGATACGAGTGTGTGATGTTTGTGCAACCATACCTATTAGAAGCTATGCAAGGTCTTGCGTACGACCATCATCCGGGAGGTGCGAGTAGCTTGGGTGGCCCGAATGTTGGCGAAGAGAAGGAAGATACTCGTGACGAGTAGGGGTGGAAAAATAGCTCGAGGCTTGCGAGCCAGCTCGAGCTCGTTACGAGCCGAGCCGAGCCTCCTTCGCAGCTCGCAAAAAAAACAAGCCGAGCTCGAGCCGCTCGCGAGCTTTTTCGGCTCATTGTCGCCAGCCCCAGCGGCGTGCCCACCGCCTGAGCATTCCCTACTTTATCACCGCCGCCCCCCTTCCACTCGACAGGCGACACCACGACAGCACATCCTCTTCCCCACTTTGCTTCCTTGGTTCCTCCGCACATCGGCATCGCCCTCCCCTTCCTCCTCGCATCCTCCCCCGCCGTCTCTACTCCGGCAGCTCTCCCCTTCCTCCTCGCATGCTCCGCCGCTGTCTGTACTCCGGTGGCCCTCCCCTTTCTCCGCTCGGCGCCGCGCTGGCCCTCTCGCTCCGCCAGATCTGGGAGCTCCACCCGGGCCGTCCGCTCCGCCCTCCGCTCGACGCCACACTGCCTCGCTCCTCCCTTCGCCCGGCCGCCCTGGCTGCGGATCTGGGCGACTGGGCACTCCGCTCCGCCCTCCGCTCGACGCCACACCGGCCCTCCGCTCTCCCTCTGCTCGGTGCCGCGCCGGCCTTCCGCTCCGCCCTCTGCTCGGTGCCGCGCCGGCCCTCCAGCCCTTCGGCCGCTCCGCCCTTCATCGATTGATGTGTGGAGTTTTCTGCTGCACTGTCTCGTTAGGAGATCGCGCTTGTAAATTTGATGTTAGGAGTTTTTCTGCTGCATAATCTATGACTGTTATCAATTTGTATTCCTGGTCTGTGATTTTGTGAATGTGCCTGCTCTGTGATTTTGTGAATGTGCCTCTGTTAACTTCGAGCCAAAATGGCTCGTTCGGTTAACTTTGAGCCAAAATGGCTTGTTTGGTTATCTTCAAGCCAAAATGGCTTGTTTGGTTAACTTCAAGCCAAAATGGCTCGTTTGGCCATCTTCAAGCCAAAATGGCTCGTTTGGCCATCTTCAAGCCAAAATGGCTTGTTCGGTTAACTTCGAGCCATTTTGGCTCGTTCGGGCTCGCAAGCCGGCTCGAGCCTCATCTCGAGCCGAGCCGAGCCCCTCCCGTAGCTCGTTTCGGAAACGAGCCGAGCCGAGCTGAGCCAACTGTTCACCCGAGCCAAACCAAACTTGGCTCGAGCCGGCTCGGCTCGGCTCGTTTCCACCCCTAGTGACGAGGCCGATACGGTACATAGAGGAGAGGGAGAATGGTCACGCCGTGGTGAGGGAATAGGACAAAGTGCACCAGATGGAGAAGTGGTCGCTGTTGCACGACACGGACGGCGCAAGGTACGGCATAAATGACGACTAATCTTACAGAGGTGTACAATTGGGTTCTCATGAGCCTTCGTTTTCATCCCCTCGTCCACTACACCATGGTAAATTTTTAGCGTCAGTCGTCTATGGGGAAAAGTTGACATTTAACATCACATAGTCTGTCGGTAAAGCATAGTGACAAACTGTCTGTCGAGAATAGTCGAAAGCAACGACAAAGTATCTGTAGGTAATACTCTTGACCTATTAGGACCGATCGTCTGTCGGTAATTGTATGAACAACATCAGCATATCTGTGGCTAAATCTTTGTGTGTCAGCAATTGTTGTGCGCGCGAAAAAAATTAGTAACCCCGCGCGTGGAGGGAAATATGGCGCGCTGGCCAAATATTTGGTGTCTCCCGCAGAAACCCCTCAAACATTGAGTCTCCCTGCAGAAACCGAGCGCTGCCCTGGCCTCCTCCAGTGCACCGCCGCCCGTCGATCCCCCCGTGCGCCGCCTCCCCTACCCCCGTGAGCCGCCGCCCCTCCACCCGTGCGCCGCCGCCCCTTCTCCCGTCGCCGCCCCCTCCTCCCCCGGGCGTCGCCACCCCTCCCCCCGGCCGTGGCCGCCACCACCCCTCCCCCCGGCCGTGGCCGCCCCCCTTCCGCCTTGGGGTCCGCCGTCACCCCCTTCTTGCCTCTCCGCCCCCGTGCGCCTGGAACGAGCCTCCTCAGCTGCCGCCTCTTGTAATAGTCTGTTTGATGGCTTGATTTTTTAACACTTAGGAGGAGGGGGAAGAAAGAAAACAAAGAGAATATTGTGCAAGATTCATTCTAGTATTTTGTATATTTGCAACACTAATGATTTATCTCTTTGCCTTATATATTGTATAGTATATTGTATCGTTGATTTTATTTTGGTCAAGATGATGATAAAATGTATAATTGTACTGTATATGCAGTAACCCTAATAGTTGTTCAAAGAAATTTGTTGCCATCGTCTCGGGAGGACGACGGGATCACGCACTCGTGGAAGTTTCAGCTTGTCGACATCTCTAGACACCAAAGTTGGCAACATGATACTTTCTGTCACTTAGTTTTGTTATAAACATTCGAAGGAGGTATTAGTTTTACAAAATGGTGCCCATATTGATTGCTGAAATTGATATCGTTATCCGCTTGCTTGGGACTAAATCTTGGAAAAAATATTATATATGTTTGAATAGGATTTCTAATGTGTGATTGAAATCATTGATCTTTAGTAGCTTTTAGTTTTATGGCCTAAATGTGAAATGCGTATATTTGCAATTGTTGGGAACTTACAACATGTATTTTCGGTTTGACTAGTTTGCTTGTGAAAATAACAAAGGTGCACCATGGATAGAGGGTGGATGGATAAGCGTAGGTATATGAAACACTTCCAACTATTTTAGGTCTATATTCTCCACTCCATTATATAGTAATCGATATATATGGATGTATTTCACGTAGGCATACAGCAATATATTTGGAAGGACTAAACAAATTCCTACAACATGTGTTTAGTAATTCATCCGTAGGCAACAAGATACAATGCCCTTGTAGAAAATGTGTCTGTTCAGTTTGGAGAGATGAAATCGAGGTTTGTGAGCATTTGATATGTGAGGGCTTTGAAGAAGGTTACATGATAAGGATGTTCCATGGGGAAGATAAATCTTTTTTGAACTGTCCTGAGTATGATGAGGTTGGTGATGTGGAGGGGTCTAGCGAAAATGATGATATCTCTGATTTGCTTAGAGACTTAGCATGTGGGTTAGACAAAGGTGGGGATTTTGAGGATGATGGTGATCCAGTGCAAACAAATGAAGATTTGGATGCTCTTAGGAACCTATCAAATGATTATGGGCAAGACCTATACCCAGGGTGTAAGAAATACTCAAAGCTGCGTTTCATAGTAAAACTACTTCACACCAAGTTGCTTGGGGGATGGTCTGATAAGAGTTTTGACTTATTACTTGATCTACTTAACGAAGCTTTCCCTGAAGGGTCAGCACTACCAAAAAACTACAATGAAGCCAAGAAAACTGTTAAATGCCTAGGACTTGGATATGTCAGCATTCATGCATGTATAAATGATTGCATTCTTTATTGGAAGGATAATGCTAATGCTAAATGTTGTCCAAAGTATAAAACTTCACGGTGGAAATCGGAAAAGAAGAGTCCAAATGGGAAACGCGTACACAAGGTTCCTAATAAGGTTCTTCGCTATTCCCCTGTAAAGAGAAGGTTCCAGAGGTTGTTTCTTTGCTCTAGAACAGTAGGCTTAGCAAGATGGCATGATGAAGAACGCACAAAAGATGGTTTGCTTAGGCATCCAGCAGATTCTCCTCTTTGGAAGGATTTTGACCATAAACATCCGGATTTTGACCATCAACATCCAGATTTTGCTGCAGATAGTCGCAACCTTAGACTTGCATTAGCTATAGATGGGTTCAACCCATTCAGATCCATGAATATTTCTTATAGTATTTGGCCGGTAATTCTAATTCCATACAACTTTCCACCATGGATTTGTATGAAGCAACCTAATTTCATTATTTCTTTGATAATTCCTGGTCGATATGCTCCTGGCAGTGATATGGATGTTTTTATGGAGCCACTAGTTGATGATATGGTAGATATGTTTGTCAATGGAGTTAGAACTTTTGATGCTTCCAAGGATGAGTACTTCCAGCTGTGTGCTGCCATATTATGCACCATTTTAGATTATCCAGGCCTTGGATATGTGGTTGGATGTTCCACCTCAGGTGAAGTAGCATGTCTCGAGTGCCACCCATTGGGCGAGGATTGGCTGGCAAATGTTGTGTGGCTTTGGACCATAAAAGTTGGCTGCAAGCACATAGATATGTCTTGTTCAACTATGATAATATAGATTCTTATTTGAAGTAAGCTATTTAAATTATTTTATCATTCTGAAAAATCAATCTGAAGTTCCTAACAGTACTAATATGACACTTGCAGCAAGCATATTAACTATCTTTCCTCAACTGGACTTCGAAACAAGCGAGAAATCAATCGCGTGCATCATGAAACCTTTCATGAGTGGTTTAGATTGCATGTAAGTAAGCAAGTGGTCATACCAATGTCTAATTTTTACTGTGATATAACTTTAGGTTGACATATATGTCATAATCACAGGTGGCTAAGATGGGTGAGAATGAACCAGATGAGATAAAAATTTTAGCCAAAGAGCCAACAATGGTTGCTACTAAATATAATAGTTACACCATAAATGGGTTTAATTTTCATACCCAAGCTTATGATGAGGGAAGGCTTGTTCAAAGCAGCGGTGTTTCTTTAACTGCACAGACCACATGTTTTGAGATGGGGAATATTGACTGCCACATAATAGGAAACAAGACATATTATGATATTATAAAAGAAATTATTGAGTTGAATTATAGCAACAATGGGAATATAGTGCTCTTCAAATGTGACTGGGTTGATAACCGCACGGAAGGGAAGTGGGTAAAGACAGATCAGTTTGGGGTTACTAGTGTAAATTTCAAACATTTATTCAATACCGGTGACAAGCTATCAGATGAGCCTTTCATTTTGGCATCCCAAGCCATCCAAGTTTACTATGTTCAAGACCCTATTGATATTGATATTGATT
Source organism: Dendrocalamus sinicus (assembly GCA_036346575.1). Taxonomy (NCBI): domain Eukaryota; kingdom Viridiplantae; phylum Streptophyta; class Magnoliopsida; order Poales; family Poaceae; genus Dendrocalamus; species Dendrocalamus sinicus. The sequence continues at coordinate 16,794,953 of CM070670.1, forward strand.
GGTTTGCTGTTGTTCATTCTAAACCACGCGATTTTTATAATATGCGTGAAGCTGATAATGAAGATTTAGAGCATGACATTGAAGTACCTACAATTTTGGAGATTGCTGATGTGCATCCTATTTCAAGTATGAATATCAATGTTGGAGATATTGGTTGTGTCAGGACAGATATAGATGGAATAATTGTTGATGCAAATAAACCTGAAAAGTAAGTTTTGTACAAATATACTACTGTTGCATCTAAGTTCTGTTCCGCATTATATTATATTACATCATGTGAAGTCCTGCTATAGTATTCTATATGGATGAACATTTGCTAACTAATTGCAATCACCTGCAGAAAAAAGAATGGAAAACGCAAGAGAAAGGATTAAAGAAAGGGGGGTCAGTGGAAGGTCAGGAGGAAAGAGTAAGCAAGGGACACTAACAGACTATGAAATACATCGGAACAATACAATAGTAGAAAACAATGAGAAGTTGCAATATCTTAACCTCCCACAACTGGCCAGCAATATACATGTTCAAAAGCCACCCAAGAAAATTGCTAAGGTTATATATGCCTGTCTATTATAGTTGTATTTCATGTTGTCTATGATGTGTCCCTTTTATTTCACATACATATGACTTTTTGTAGATAACTGAATGCACAAAAGGAGCGCCATATGGAAATCATAACTTACGCCCCAGGACAAGGAAAAATATGGAGGACAATGTAGATGAACGTGTCCATCAAGATCCTAAATACCAACCGGAGGAACATGAAATGAATGCCGATGAAGAAGGTAAATTCTTGCTAGTACTACTTTAAATGAACTGTAAGTATCTATTTTTGTTCATTGGTGCATATAGTTGGCAACCAAATATTGTATTGTAGTGTACAACCTATAGGCATAATATAGAAACTAGTCTCAACATCCTGATCTGTTAGGTACTTCTAATATTATTATTTTGTCATTTTCCTTGCACCTCTAGATCAAACTGTTGCACTCCAATGTGATGAATGAAAAGGAAAGGATGTAAGGGGCATCACTAAAAAGGTGAACATAATTTCAAGAGCAGGTCAACCTAAAATCAAGATTACCCTCAATGAATTTGGCCAGCCTATAGGGCCTGATTCTAAAGAGTTTGCTAATGTCATTGGAACATTGGTGAGGAAAAAAATATCGGTTGCATACGATGATTGGAGGGAAGTTGATATCAAAAATAAGCTTGCAGTGTGGAATGAAATACAGGTATGTGGATTATCATTTGTCTCTTGTTTTGTTTTGTGTGTAGTGCTGAAAATGACTATTTTTCATTTTATTACAGTTATATTATGAGATCGATCAGGGTGGTCTACCGTTTGTTTTGTCAACAGCGCATAGTCAATGGAGGGACTTTAAGGCTGATCTGAAGAAGGCCTTTTTTGATGCAAATTTGTCTGTTGAACAACTTCTGGAAAAACGTGTCCAAAGAGTTAGTCCGAAAGAATGGGAGTGGCTTGTTAATCATTGGAAATCTCTAGAAGCAGAGGTTACGCATATCTCTATGTTATTTTGTTTACTACATATAGTATAGCTGTACATGGAAAAAGTAGTTATGTTCATGTTTGTGCTATAGGCCCGCTCGTTAAGAGGCAAAGCAAATCGCCAAAAGCTGCATGTGTTACACACATCTGGTAGCAAAAGCTATGCTCGTGTTGGCCATGAATTGGTAACATAAATGCATCTTTTTAAGTTGGTTTCATATCTAATTTATAGGATTTTTTTTACTATAATACCTCTTATTGTAGGGGGTAAAACTTGGGCATCTTGCTAGAAGAGATGAAATCTGGATTGAGACACATTCAACTAAAAATGGACAACCGATTCCACAGGCTGAGGCAACAATTGTATGTGTTTTTCTAATAGATCTATTGTGTTTTTTCAATAGTACTAGCTAATATGGTATGCATTGTTGTAGCAAAAGCTAAAAGAGGCTGCTGAAAATCACCCAGAACTAAAGAAAAAATCCATCCAGGAGGGTGATTTGTTTGCACATGTTTGTGGTCTAAAGGAGCCAAGAGGTTCTGTTCGTGTTCTAGGAAAGGGACCAACTCCTCAAGACGTGGGCACACCAGGAGCGCGTAACAAATTACCAACAAGACTTCAACTAGAAATAGAAGCTCATCGGCAAACTCAAGAAGTAGTTAACGCTCTAACACAACGCTTCTAATTCACGTCATGTTGAGGTGAAGTTGCATAATGTCACTTATGAGTTGCAGAAAAAGAAACCTACTTTTAGGTGTAAAGTATTTACAAACTGTGATCATACTCTCCACTTATGAGTTGCATAATGTCACTTATGAGTCATTCTTAGCATGTAGCCATTTAGATCATTTTTTTACACAATTGATTGCCTTACTACATATAGCTAATTGAATACATCCGACCCTGAATCTGAAACTACTCAGTACTTAGTCATTCTTTTCCTAATTTTTACACTGCAGCATCCTTTTTCTTAGTTTTCCATCATCCTTTTTCATAAGGAAAATATAACTAATTTTAGACACCCCTCGTGAAAACTTATTCCGCTGCTTTTGTAGAGCCCAAGGATCGAACCAGAACTTGAAGAGTTTAATAATTCAAATCAGCAAGGGCGTATGGATAATATGCTATTCGATGAGGATGACGCTGTTATCCGTAGAAAAGTTATTAGTCCAAGGGTGCCATCAAGGAGCAATGCAGCCACAAGAAGAAGCCACGAGGCCTCCTGCAGTGGAGAAGAAAGCCTTGTAATGTTCTCAACTATCTAATCCCTACTTTCAATTATGCACTTAAATATTGTTTTACATTACTCCTCGCTGAAATGTATGCCCTTTAGGTTGGAAGGGATGTTATATTATATGCTGTCTTGAGGAATGATATCCCTGTGGCTAAAGCAATAATTCTATCAACTGACCCTAGCACCATAGTGGGAGGTGAACCTCTTGGTGTTGATTCTATGAAGTTGTTGTAAATGTTGTCTTTGAAAAGAGATGCCTTGCTTCCCCGTCCATATGATGATATGGAAACTCTAATCGATGCTCAGTACATGTCCATTGCATGGCCAAACAATAGGGTATGATTTTGCAACTTATAGTATTTTAAGTTTTTTAGTTGTCTGCATCACATTGTAACTATAAATTATTGATATTAGAAATTTGGCAGTTGAAGGTTAGCAACAAATCTACAAAGCTCCAAAATGGAGGTATTTTCTTCCAATCCATTCTTTTCTAGTAGGTGAACAGGATTACAGGCTCTGCTAATAAGTCATAATTGATCAAATGAATGTCTTTTTGTGTTCATCTTAATGAAGGTGTTTGTCTTTTGCCAACAAATGGAAACTACTGTGTCGGACCTCGGGTTAGCAAACCCAGATCCTCTGTGATTCCACCGCACTATTCCCTGGATCAGTAGATAGTGCTCACAGATACATTACTGTATATCAAAAACATATCATGCGGTAGAGTAAATGATACAGTAATACTTACTCATGGGCCGATCGGGCGAAAACAATAAAATGCAGCAATAAAACTTCACACAAGTGGGACCCGCAGACTTGCCCACAGCGACCAAGCGGGTTCGCGACCTAGTCCATGGCCTCATCGTCTTTCAGCTCTCACAACCCTTTTTAGGCATCGCAGGGCTTGACTTTATTTCCTTTCGATGAATGATGGCAGTTAAGCCAGAATGAGTACGATGATACTCAGCAAGCCACCACACAGGATGCAATAATAATAGATGCAAGGTTGTCAAAGGAGGCTTGAGGTTCTTTTATTTGCTTAGTGCGACATTTGCAATAATCATAATTAAAATTTCTATAACTTGGCATTTTATAACATGTTTTAAAGAGTTTGGAATTGTGCAATATTTATAGTGGTGTAGGTTCCATCCACAGATTACAAGGTTCCATCCACCTATGCTAGCTTTTGATCATTAGGCCACTTCCATATTATCAACCACGCTGGAGTACGTCCCTCCAGGAAAAATTCAAAGTCAGAGTACATCCCTCTGATAGGTTTCTATCCCACCCACAAAGGTTTTTGAAATAGAACTAACTCGAGTAAGTTCCCATGTCCGCCCTTGACCATGGGCACGGCTGCTCGAACAGTAGTTTTACACTCTGCAGAGGTTGTACACTTTCACCACAAGAGATAAGTCATCTTAATAGCCAACATGCTTCCTTAGGCATGAGACCCAGATGGTTTATCACAAAGCCTTTACCTTACTCCGATTTAGCTAGATACCACCCACGAGGTTTCACCTGAAGGGCTACATCCACCACGATCGAAGCCCCTCTTGCGCCGTATGAGTAAACCAAAGGCTCGCACCCATCTTCCGTGATGATATCTAAACTAAACCTTTGCAAGTTAATCAGCTAGGTCGTACCCATATAGACTTGTGGTTGCACTGTTTTACACAAGGAGGTCGTCACAAGATTCAGTCCTTAATTCGTCCGGGCGGTTCTTTCCACAACCTCAGGTTCTCGTGCGACATCAGCACCATCCACTCTCACCAACCGCCCGAACAGGTATAGCAGGTTTTTAGAGTTTTGAGAAGCATAAAAATAAATAATCACAAAGTACTCAGCCACGTACATCCCGTGACTGCCCCAAGACAAGTTCTTATGTTTTTGAAGATTGATGATCAGGGCGACTAGCGCCCTGGACTTTGACACGACTAGCATGGCATTTAATATGACTTATAGCTAGTAAGATTATCATTAATTTCTATGGTGACAAGAATCAGGTAATTCAAGTATCAAGGGATGGCATAATAAATTTAATACAACATCAAGTGGGCATGTAGCTACCTTAAGCTTTGACATATATTTGCATAATAAATTAAGCATGCAAGTTGATAGTTTAAAAGAACATAATTTTTGCATAAAATGTAGGATCAATATGATCAAAGTGATGACTTGCCTTGCTTGGTGTACCACATCCTTGATTGATCTATGTCAAAGCCTACTCAGTCAGTGATCTTAACTTCCTAGTCGTCGCTTTTACCCAAGTCTTGATCCTGTTCGACTATGTCGCCTCGTCGAGTCTTCAGATTCTAATACGTGGCCAAGAAAAGAAAGACCAAATAAATCCAAACACTTTACATGCCCAAGTTAATTTAAATTATACATTTATTACGATTTGAGAATAGAAGGATGATTCGGGTTAGTGTGTCGTAAGCATAGCGGAGGATGAATTGGGCGAAGGAATGAGGTGGCGGAATAGCTTTACCGTGAGGAAAAATTAGGATAAGCAGGGATCCGAGGTGAAGGAGTATTTTACAGGAATTACCTGCTTTGGAAAAGAAAGTGGCCAAACACAGCCGATTGGGGAAGGGCGAGGCTCGATCTTTTATTTGGTGATTTTCTCTTTATTAATCTATATTTATCAAGGAAGTCCCGTGAGTCAGGCAGGACTTAAGGACAGATAAAAAGGGGTTATCGAATATAGCAAAGAGGAATAGAACCCTGTGATTTTGGAAGGCGGGTATCTTACACGAGATGAGTATAATTTCAAATATTTAGTGTAACTTCGATATTTCATGCGGCAATACTCAGTTAAGATTGCGACTGCCAACTTAATGAACCCATCTTTTTAATAGTTTTATTGAAGTATGGAGTTGGTCATTTTAGTCCAACTTTTAAGATTGATTATTCTGCTTAATTGACAAGGTTATTAGAAATGGTCGTCGATTGTGATTTGCTGGAGAGGGGTGTGTTATGAATCGATAGGGATCTTCTTAATAAAGCTATTTCTTTCCTTGGTAATTATTCTCAACCATTAAATTTAGATCCTGAGATAATGATTAGAGATTTGGATGTGAGATGAAAATTAACGATGGCTCTTTCTTGTTCAAGAGTTCTTAATCGTAAACATCTGTTATTCTAAATTTTAGTATTTAGGATAAATGTTGAAATCTTTACTACAAATATTTTAAGCACTTTGTAAAAAGATAGCTTCCATGATTTTAGAGACGAGTAAACCACACTTGATATTTTATGTGGCTTGCCAATGATTACTTCAAGCACTAATAAGAGAGATGATATGATTTTAGACAAGAGCAATCTATGGTCTATATTTTATGTGGCCAAATCTTGCTAAATTAATTTATTTAGTTTGCATTAATAGATTTAGATCGGCGGATGAAAGATAGCATCTCAACCACTTGGGATAGTATTAAAGTTATTATTCGAGTTTCCAGAGTAAAGTTTGAAAGCATCAAAATATTCCTAAAGCTTCAGACATACCTTTTTACTCATTTAGGATCAACTTCAAGTACATTTGATTTGTAAAAGAGAATCTTTCTAATTAGTTTCACACATCTGATTTCTTTAACATCAACACGCAATTAACCCATATCGATTTCTTGTTATCTGAAAATAGACCATGCATAATCTTGCCTTCGTCTTATATAAAGATTAATGAATAGATTAATGAATGTATGGATCTCAATTGGCACAAAATTAAGAAATGTTAAGTTTGTAATTCGATTCTGCAACTCTTTTCTTTCTGCACTCAAGGGTAACCTCTTATTCCAATTATTAGTCATAATTTACTTTATTAGATTACATGTATGAATGTTGCTTACACATGATTTCTGTATTTAGAAAGAGGGGGTCATTATTCATGAAATCAACTCAATCATTTGACTGGGCCCACAAGTCATACACGCACACTGAGAGGAGGGGCTGCTCAGCTGAGGCTAGAGCAGAACCGAAGCAGAGGAGGGAGGCACCGGAGTTGGGCGACGCCGACGCCGGCGAGAAGCGGCCGGAGGGGGGCGGCGACCGGTGAAACGGAACGCCCCTGCGACGAGGAGGTTCCTGGTGGCAGGGCTTCGGCCGGGGCGGCGCCAAGGCGGGTGGGCGGCGGCCCCAGGCGACCGGCGGTGAGGGAAAAGAGAGGCACCGGCGGCCGAGCGCGAGGGGGGAGGAAATGAGGCGCGCCTGAGCACGAGGGGAGTACGGGTAGCTCACCTGGGCGACTGAACCGGCCGGAGAGAGGCTGCAGTGGACCAGCGACGAGCACAGGCGGCAGCACGGGGACACGACCGTGGCGGGGTCGTGTCGGCGGGGGAGAGCGCAGGCCGTCGGCTTGGGAAGCCTCGGGGTGCCAAGGTGCTGCTCCCACGCGCGGAATCGGCCCGGGGCCAATCGAGGAGGCGGCGGTGGTGAAGACGGCGGCGGTTTCGGACGGTGATGGGGAAGAACAGCCGCCGCAGCAATTTCGGCGACGAAGCTTCCATTAAATGGAGGGGAAGGCACTGGGCGTGCGGGGGCGCGCCGTGACGCGACCACTTGGTGGAGGGAGGTGCCCGGAGCGGCGGGATGGCACGATTGATGGTGACCGGCGCTAGCGTAGAGCCGCTGCTCGGCTTGGAGGAGGAAGAAGAGGAAGTGGGGAATGGGGAGAGAGGCGCCGGAGCTCTTTATAGGCGAACGAGTGCTCAAGGGAGTATCGTCGGCATGGGCAGCGGCATGGGTGGCGGCATGGGCAGGGGTACCGTCGGCATGGCGCTGCGCGTACGGCAAGTATGGGCGGCATGGGCGGCGCGGAAATGGCGGAGACCAGGGGCGTGCTGGCAAAACCAGGGGCGAGCGGCGTGGCTGGGTGGGCTGGTTCGGAGAGAGTGGCACGGCCGGGGTGCCGGAATGAGCTGCGCGCCAGAGGAGCAGGGGAGAGGAAGAAGGCGTCAGCTGTGACCGGGCCAATAGCTGAGCGCGGGCCGGGTGGAAGGAAAAGGAAAATGGGCTGGGCCCAAGAAAGATTTGTTGGTTTTACGAATTTTCCAAATTTTGGGATATAACTCTTAATTTCAGAATTTGAATTTTGTGATTAGACCTTAAATTTGAATGCTTGGCTTAAATTTTGAGTCCAACAATTAAAATTTTAAAATTGCTGAGTGTGGAGAGATGATCCTTGAATTTTCAGAATTTAGATTTTTGGATATGAACATTAGATGAAAAGGATTGATTTTAACTTCTGCTCTTGGTTTTGAATATCCAGAATTGAAATTTAAATTTGACATTAGAACTTCCATGGAGATTTGGACTGTCCAATTTTAAACTTTGATTTCTGGTTCTTGATTCCGAAGTTTGAATTTTTATTTATTGGGCTTTTCAGCAAGAAACCAACTCAACAAATTTGAATAATGCCAAAAACTTTTTGAGAAGCACTAGAAAAAACGATTAAAAGATTTTAAGATTTTTGAAATTACACTAGCTCCCTATTTGGGATGTTACATACTGTTATTCTAAGATTTGTTTTTTAGTTCATGTGCTAGATAAGAGATCAAGTTGCTGTTCATTTTGTTTCTTTTACAGGGACTGTGCTGGAATAGTACTCTGGACCAACATGTGCTAGGTGTGAAACTTTTGCTCACTACTGGTGGTGGCCTCTAGATGCTTTGTACCCAGAGCTGAAGTTGATGCTTTGTACTACATAGATAACTTAGTTAGAATCTATGGTTAATGCAATCTTTTGGACATTGTGATCTTTTGGACATGATGACATGCTAGCTGATCTTTTGTGATCTTTTGGACATGGTGACATGCTACCTGATCTTATGGAGAACTATTGTTTGAGCTATGTGAGCTTTTGGACTATTTGTGGTGTACTGATCGAATTCTAGAGCAATTTAGAACTATAATCTGGATGTATATTCGTGTGTGACATTTTGGATGTATGCGTGAAACATGTTGCAACTCTGGACTATATGTGTTGAATGGATGTATGTATGAAGTAATTTGGTGTTGACTGCAATATTATGCGATTTTCATGTGTATGTATATATATATATACTGAAAAAATCTGTTATTTTGTGATGCGTCAGATGGTTTGTCGGTGTATGCGCTATTTTTCTACAGAACATCTGTTGGTAACTATTTGTCTGTCGGCAATTGTTTGTCTGTAGGGAAAAGTAGTCTGTTGGTAAAACTTGAACTTTATCGATGCATGACCGCCGATAAAGGTTTGGTGCTGCTTCGGCAAAGACCTTTACCGACTGTGCTTTCTCCGACACACATTTTCGCCGGTAAAGGTCTTTGCCGACAGACACGCTGATGTTAAAGACGGCTTTCGCCTACAGACGGCATGACGGTGGATTTATGCCATGGTGTAGTGGTCGCCATCGTGGAAGGTGTTCTGCACAGCATAATCGGCTATTTTAGAGAGAGGCATGCGAATATCGCACTTCATGCGGCCAACTCACGAGCATTGTACTCGTAAAAAATTACGACATACATGGAGACAGGCACAGAAGAGCAAATTGCACACAATGCACGTCATAGGCAATAGAGAGCATCTTTTCGATGTGGTACTCCGTGATAGAGCCAGATTTGGGATGGCTTGTGCCCTTGTTACCTACAAGGTATGCCTTGGAGATCATGTCAATGAACCTAGCTGCACGTGCAACAAGTCGAAGCTGACACAAGCCATGCTCCCATGTCTTCATTGCATGCGAGACCGTGGGCATGGATCCTTCGAACTTCATGTCAGAATACTTCTTCAAGGAGAGGGTGATGCATGCGTGGTGTGGCGAGCTCAAAGGGTTCAGGGTTGTAGGGAACTTCGCCACCTTGGATATTGCAGACAGGACCTGGATTCCAGATGTTGACATGCTAAAGGGTGGGAAAGGTCAGTGGCAGAGCTGGCGTATTAGAAATGATATGGACGAAGCACAAGCCAGAGCATCTGGTGCACGTTGCGGGCGATACGGTCAAGAGAGGCACACAGCTAGACGATGCAAGGCATGTGCTGATCAGTAGACAGAGCGGCATGGTTTGTACACTAGTTGTTGGAGACTACAAATAAATTTGCATTGTAGATTGTACTTTGTTAGTTGGCACTTGTGACGTGCGTACTGTCATACTAAATGTATGGTACAAAATTACGAATCCAATAGATTATCTTCTAGTCATAATCTACAAAATTCACATAAGCCAGTTTGCAGTCGCCCTATGGCTCGACGACTGTAGTTCCAGTTGCCCAACTGTCGGGTGACTGGAATTTGTCGCCCAACAGCTTGCAGAGACCTTTGTTGTTGCTTTTCCGTTGGGTGATAGACTCCAATCGCTCGAGGGTTAGACGACTGGAACCTATTTCTGTAAAAAAAATGTTGGCGTGGGTATATTTATGTTATTTTGAATAAAAAATAGATTATTCGCAAAATAATTTGTCATTAGCATGGATGAAATAAAAGGGCCTCACAAACACATGTTTCTATATCGTCATGACCATCCTTGGTGATGATAAGCAGCATCTTCTCCGCACCATGTTTTGATAGAAGGGCATGTTCTTCACCATCCACATCATTGATTGGTCTATTCTTTTTATTTGTGCCTTATTAGTCTACTAAGGCCCTGTTTATTTAGGCTTAGATGTTTTGACTTATAGCTGAAAGCCAGCCTTTTGGCTTAACCAGCTTATAAGCAGGATGCTTTTAAGCTTAAGCCAGGTTGTTTGGTAGTCTGGCTTTTTTAGAGATGGTTGGCTTGTTGAGATGCAGGTGAAGGATAAAAAGACTGAATTACCCTTGAGGGTTTTGATTAAATGTTGAGCATACAAATGGAACAATGACGAATATACAGATGTTGTACGTGCAGGCCGAATACAAAGTCAAGCCGGATACCGTACCTTATGCATGTATAAATGAAAATAAAGCACATACCTGATGCGAATACACACATGATTAATATTTTTAGTTAAATATATTATGTGACTGGAAGGAATTATTAACCCGCATTAAATATTATCAGGTGAACTCTAATTAAATTGGGTCTTTAATTATTATATTTGTAGATACAGATCTACTACTATGTTATGTATTTATATGGAGACCCATACTCATTCTGTACTATGACATCCCAAAATTTTCAAATTTTATTGGATATTTTCTAGAATTTAAATTTTCTGTTTTCTTTTGAGCATAGATTAGAAACAATGAAAGTTTGGGAGAAAATGGTGTTCAAAATGAGTTTATTTAATTTTATTTGAGTTCCTTGCATTTTATTAGAATTATAGGAATTTTCTGTGATTTATTTGGATCTTTTTGCTAATTTTCAAGCTTTATTTTCCTTTCTCGGGTTTTTTGAAAAATCCAAAAAGAAAATAAAATACCTCTCTCACTTCGGCCGACGCGTGGACGGCTGAGATCCGCCCACGTCGCGGCCATCCGATCGCCCGCTCAATCCCGTCTTCCCCCTCCCTCGGGCCGACACGTGGCCGGCCCAATCTCGGCCACGTCTCTGCATCGGCCCATCCCCACCGTCCCTTTTCACTTAAACCCCTCGGCCGCCCAATCTTCCCTTCTTCCCTGTGGCGCGATCTCGGGCGCCCGTGCCCCTCTCTTTCTCTCCCCGGCCCACCCGTCAGCCGCCCTCTCCTCTCTCTCGCTGCACCGCGGGCCCGCCTGTCAGGTCGTCGCCTCATTCCTCGCGCCGCACCAACCTCCACAACTGCCTTCGCTCTCTCCGGCCATGCCCCCACTTCCGCTCGTGCATCGCCCCACTCCCCACTCCCACACGCTTCGCACCCCATCTCCCCCACTTCCCCTCTCCCCCATGTCGCACGATCTCCTGCATCCGCCACCCACCTCTGGCGAGGAACTCCGTTCTCCTCCCTCCCCCTTGACCCTATAAAAGGGACCCCCGAGCATCACCGTCCCCCACTCCACCCCAGCCTCGCCACCTCCTCCCTTCCCGTGCACCCGAATGCCGCCGCGCCGTGCTTCCCCATCTCCGCTGTTGCCCCGAGCATCGGCGAGAAATTGTCGCCGCCTCGGCCACGTCCATCCTCGGCTTTCCCGCCTCCCCGCGATGCCCGTGAGCCACTTCCCCGGGCTCGAGCGCCGCTGTAATGCCGTCTCCGCCACCACCCGAACGTCGCCGCTGCTCTTCTTTCGCCTCCGGCCATCTCTGGTGCTCACCGAGCTCCGCATCAGGTAGCACCGAGATCCTCGCAGCCTCCTCTCCCCATTCCGACTTCGCCGCCGGCCGCCGCTCCGGTCGTGGTGCCCGAGCGCCACTCCAGCCAGCTTAGCCACGTTGGTCATCGAGCTGATGTGACAGCTGACAAGGCTGCCATCTAGCACCCGGTGGCCGCCACCTCGGCACCTCCTCGCCACCTCAGCGCTCCCATCGGTCCATGGACCCGGTCCATAGATCTGGGCCCACTTGTCAGTGGCCTGTCTGGAAATCCGACCAGGGCTGACGTCATGTTGGTGTCATAATTCGGATTTTCCCATAGAAAATTAATTCGGCCGAAAAGAAAATCTCTGCTGATGTCATAATTCCTATTTTCCTTTACAAAAATAATTCCAAAAATCCAGTTTATTCATTTTCTCTGATTTTTAACTTCCTAGAGCCCGTTCTTCTTCATCCTAGCTCCGATTGAGCCCATTCAAATTTCTAAATTCATCAAAAATTCTCCTCCATCCATTTCTACCCTCAATTAAAATATTTGAAGTTGTTTTAAAATTATTTTGAAATTATTTGAATTTAGTGGGTTATTTTCACGTGTAGACTACGATGATTCGGGAGATTTCTTCGACGACGACTCTCACCTCACTACAGAGCAAGGCAAGTCACACACCTTGATCATGTTAATCCCAAATTTTAAATTAAATTTTATATTATTTTAAATTATTCTGCATGCATATTTTTATTCAACATATTTCAATTTAGTTTTAAAGTAGTTATTGCCTACTTGTGAATACCTCCATTGACATTGAAATTCTCTGATACCTCATCACCCTAGGTTAAAACTCCAGTTGGTACACTAGTATGGCTAGAGACTTTATGGATAACAAATGCTTAGTTTTGTTTAGAAATAACTATGGGTTGGTATACCTTTCACATACAATGACGAGTCTTTCACATGAAATGATAAGCTTTTGGAATGCATTCCTGACTTCGGAGAGTCAGGAAGGATTACAAAATTATTTCAAAATAGAATATAAAACCTGGTTTAGACCTAGGCTAATGGTAGGTGGTGGGTGCAGGCATGCACTGATGTTCGGAGACACAGTGTTGATTGTCGTGCACAGAGGTATGTGGTTGAGCCTAAGTTAATTAAGGACCGGTCTGTGAGCTACTATTGTAAAGCTCTATCGTACTACCATAAGGTTGGTATGGGGCAGTCCTGACTGATTAATTTGTGGGTCCCAACCTGAGTCTCGTCGTAGGTTGAAAGTGAGTGTGACATAGGCTACGAGAAGTCTCACTCGGCTTAAGAGGGGGGTCCCGGTCTGGTGGTTTCCTTATTGGGGTGAAACCTTAGAGTTGGCTTGGCCAGGTTGAAGGCTTTGCATTGTAAAGACCTTGTCATGATCTCTTCGCCGCACAGATAAGTGTGTAACTCGCATGGCAATCCGGGATGATCATGTCTTGTGGGTAAAGTTGTACAACCTCTGCAGAGTGTATAATCTATCCTGGATAGTCGTGCCCACGGTCATCTGAGTAAAGTTTTTCATGGATTAGACTTTGTTTTCTAAAATTTGGTTTTTGAAAACCTTGTCGATGGATGGAATTCATTAGTGGTTGGGAAACGTGTGGATGGATAGAATCCATACGAGATGTTTTTAGAAAAGATAGTCCGGGTGGGATGCCCATTGTTAGGTTGGTATTGATCGGAGCCTGCACTAACGGTATTAATTTCGTTTACCAGTACTATTCATACATATTGTATTAAATTCAGCATTTTCAATCTATTTACGGTATTTCTTTAATTGCTGTTCTGTGCAAATTAACCCTATAAGCTTTCTGTTTATGCTTTTATCATTATGTTGCATTTCTCTGTGTGATTTGTGGAGTACAAGTTTGTACTCACCTTGCTATCTCATCGCAGAGGGGAATGACTTCGACTACGATGAGGACGTGGACGAGTAAGACGCATCTTACTGTCGTCTACCTGTGGGCAAGCTGTCGGGCTTCACTGCTTATCTTTATATTTTCGTTGTTACTTTCTTTATTTGTGTTATCTTTAATCCTAATGTAAGACTTGGTCATAAGGCCGCACTCTTTTGTTTAATATATATTTGCTTGGTCATTTGTGCTCGATATGTATCTTTGTATCACTATGTGCACTAGCTGTTCCTGGACTAGTGCGATTTACACAGAGGGTTTCAGAGTTGTTACTCTGGGATCTGACATGTACAAACCCAAAGTGAAGATGTGTTTAGAAGGTTTCGTCGTTACTAGTGCTTCTTTCATTACTTCAAGTGTACAGGATGATGAGGACATCCCGATTGGACCGATTACACAAGCATGAGCTAAACAAATTAATCAGTAGGTTAATTTGGTCCTAATTAAATTTGGTTATAATTTACGTGAGAACTAGATACTACCTCATTCCAATGTGCTGTGCGTTTTCAGGTTCGAACGATGTGAAACTTTTGGAATTGGAGCCATGGAGGAGAAGCTAATGGAGAAGAAATATTTAGAGTCAAGTAAGAGAAGACATATTCAAGTTCTCATTGCCATGTCAGATCGACCACAAGAACAATCAAACTCACAAAGATGCTTCGAACATTCAAATGATTTCAACTGGTATCAAAAACTACCTTCGGATTAGTCTAATCGACATCAGATGTATTTAGGACTATCCGATCCACATCGGGGGCTCGCAAGACTTTCAGAATGTTCGGACCAGTCCGAATGGTTTCGATTGTCTGAATCGTCCGATCAGCGTTGGATGCTCAGATGCTTTGGAGATGTTCGGACCACCCCAAATGATCGCGCCGTCCGATCTTCCACGGACCGCCCAATCACCTTAAAAACGTTCAACCCACTCTAAATGAGTCATATTATCTGATCTTCAATAGATCTCCTAATCGCTTTGAAGATGTTCAGACCACTCCAAACGTTCATTCATTCTATGACGTTAGATCGGTTTTGGATAGTCGATTGTGATGGTGACATTCGAACTGCTCCGAACGCTCACCCTTATGTGTCGTTTGATCAACTTTGGACGGTCGATATTTATGGTAACGTTCAGACCAGGCTAAACAATCCTGCCATTGGATTGGCTGGAGATACCTGCAGCCATTCGATTGACTTGAAGGTGCTCGGAACAGTATGACCATATCTCTGATCGTATAACTGGTGTATAAAGGCAATAACTTTCATATACGAGGTCCGAGTGAGGTGATGTTGGATTTGTTGGAAAGCTTATTTCAAGGGCTACATAATGGAGGAGAATTTATCTTCAAAAGCGTTGCGAATTTTTATTTTTATTTTTATTTGAATAGAGGCTGAAATCCAAGAGAAATATGATCAATCTTTTGAAGAGCATTCAAGATCATGTACAGTTCAAACAATGGCAGATCAAATATGACTAGAGGCTAAAATTAGATCTTGTTCCATCTAATTAATCAAATAATGGACCTAATAGAGCCTGAAGAACTTTGTAGAATTCCACCACTAATCAAGATTCTAATTATCAAAATTTATTTGTATTGTTTCCGACATTCCATCAGAAAGTTCATGATGATGATTTCCTTCATTAGTTGAATGCTCACAATGTCTGTACATCTAATGGCACAATTGTTCCTATGCATATTTTGTGCAATATTCTCAAACTTTAGATTTTGCATGTAACAACTACAAAAATTGGGGAAAAAGGAGCAGGTGAGCAGCAATACCAAGATGACAATAGCGGATCTGGGTTGAAGTGGACGACGTCGAGAAGGATCTCATGAGGAAGAAGATGGGACGGCGGCGGGATGGATGTCAGCGATGAGAAGGCCTGCGACATCGATGATAGTGGGATGGATGTCGGCGTTGTTGGGGACGGGGAAGTGGACTCTAGGGACGCGGGAGGGTGGCGGGGCTTCGGGGACGCTGGAGGGCGGCAGGGCTCCGGGGACAGGGAAGAGGACTCCGGGGACGCGGGTGGGCGGCGGGGCTCTGGGACGCGGGAGGGCAACGGGGCGGGATGCGCCGCAACCAGTTGCTTGGGCGACTCGGCCGAGAAGGGGAGGGGTGGGAATAAGAGCGGTTTGGTTGGACGATGGTGTATATACTATGGCATTTTGGCCGTAGTTTTCATGAAGTCTAGTGACAGATAGTTATTTTGACTCTGCAAAAGCCAAAAAAAGCACCACACTGCAGGCTTATGACTTTTAGTTATAAGCAGGCTTTTGGCTTTTACAAAAGCTAAGAAAAAAGCCTGCCGTTTGTTTAGGCTTTGACTTTTCTGCTTTTAAGCCAAGAAAAAAAGCTGAAACAAGTAGGGCCTAAATAGTGATTACTAAAAGAAGCTAAAGCCAAAAGACAACTGAAAAGACAAAAAGAATGAGCCAATATCGCATCTTCGGCTCTTGCAAAACTTGAAGGAAAAAATCCAAATGCTAAGTGGGCGTCATGTCCAATTGACGGTGGGCCCAACTGCACAATGCCTCAAGCTAACCTCTTTGTTGCTTTTCCTCCCAGATCTTGGGTTTGTTTTTTTGGTTACAGTTGATGCCTTTTTGCCGCGCTTTTCAAAATGGTAGTGAACGACGGAGATGCCGACATAGACTACACGTACAGTTTTAGGTTTGAAAAACTGTTTGAAAAATCCGTTTTTAAAGGTGTCGTTTTGAAGTTTAACTTTTCGATTACTGGAGAAACCAAAAATCAAAATTAAAAGCAAAAGGCCAAAAAGGACACCCTTCTTGTCGTTGGCTGAAGCGGTGGGTCAGCGCCCGCAGCATCACACCTCCGTTAGCCTCAAGCCCACCATGAATAAGAGCTACCCAACATCCACTGACAACCTAACCCCACAGAACGTTGGACCCATCTTCAGTGACTAGAGGCGCTTGTCTGTTCTCCAAGAACAGTAGCAACAGACTCTAGAGAGCCCCTGGCAGCAATATTTAGGGATGTTTAGTTTGACGATAGCTTATGCCTTTTTCACTGTAGCTGACTTATTTTCAGTGTAGTTGATGTGGCTTACTTGACGTAATTAAATTTTAAAAATTTAAAAATAAAAAAGATTAATCTATCACGGATAATGCGAAAGAATATATAAAAAAGACTAAAAAAAATTAAAAAGTCAGAAAAATATGGAATTAAAAAAATAAACTAAAAGAAAATTGAAAGAGGGTGCCTTATAAATCACGGCCACCCGTTTCCGCCTCGCCTCACTATCCCGTGCCCGTGGTCGTCGCCTCCTCTTCCAAAGCCACTCTCCCAAACCCCACTTCCACAATCTTCTCGAAGCTCCTCTCCTCCTCCCGCTCCAATGGCGAAGGAACCGATGCGCGTGCTCGTCACCGGCGCCGCAGGTACAGCGTCGAACCACTCCGATCCGCGTAGTTCCCGATGCGATCTGGTCTGGGCCGGCTCGGATCTGGCCGTGCCGTCTAGATCCGCTGATACAGCGGGGTTTTGAGTGTGCTCTCCTCGCTAGATCTCGTTCTGCATCGCTTGATTTGATGGAGCTTAGGAGTTGATTCGGCAAGTGGGAGAGCTCACTGGCTTGGTTTGTTCGCCGTGATTTGCCCAGAGTTGCGGTGTTAACCAGATTCGGTAATAGCAAGTTTACCAAGAAGCCTTGTTCTGCTTAATTTTGGCCTCACGAGTGATTTCGTGATCCGAGGATTTCTTTCTTGTTCTTGCTTGTTGTGATATGTGAAAATACATCCAGAGTTATCTTGGTCATTCTCTGCCCACGAGCAAGTTATATTCACTATTTTCGTTGCTTTAATATGAAAAATAAATGTTTGAACTTTGACATGAATTTCTGCGATCGATGGATGGAATATATTTCTAAGACCTTAAGCAAGGTGTATGTAAAATTTCATAACTTTTGGATCATCGGATCAAAAAATACACGAATTTTTTATTCGCAACAGTGCTAATTTTCCCGTTCTCGGGCTGAAAGCGCTGAAGCGGCCTGTACGGAAATTACTGTAGCAGTCAGCCCGCCAGGCAAAAATGAAGGGTGTTTTCATCAGTTTTTTTGTTTCTTTTTTCGTGTGGTGATTAGTCTCTAATCTTTATAGCTTTTTATAACTATTGAAGTGAAGATCCACGAATATTTAGAGGAAAAATTTGAAGGCACCATCACCCCCTTTGTTACCATACGGTTCTACATTTGTTTTTGTTTGGGCCCCACAATTTGCCTCACCAAAATTTGGTAATGCCCAAGTTGTTTGGCAGTTGTTTGTTGTTTGGATTGCTTCAAGTTTAGCATGCTCTCAATTGATTTGGACATGGACATCTAGTTTTAGCACATAATTCACCCATCAAATTTTGGAACCAATTCCCCCATACCCTTTCTTCTATGAAGCTGGCCTTGGGTTGGCTAGCCAATTTGACCCCCCTCCCCCGGTGCCATATAGAGAGGTTGAATTTGGCATCCATAATTTGGTTGAGGATTCCCCACCCAGGATTTAACCAAGATTTTGGCAAGAATCCCTTAGCTCATGAACAAATTCCTTTAGGCAAGCCAAAGCTTGAAAGGAAGCCAATCAACCCCAAACTATTGGGGCATGACCAAATTTTGGTAGGGCGAGCTGGGGTTCCCAACCAAGCATGCTATAAAAAAAAAATCCTTGGCAAGTTACTTCTTAGAATGCCCTTTGGTGATCGGATCTCACTCTGATCACTTAATCTGATGGCAATATGACATTCAAGGTTAGGATTGCCTAGCTGTAACTCGCAAGCCCCTAGTTTTCATAAGACAAATTAGTGTTTAAGTTTTGTCACTGGAAGACTAGAAATCCTACAGTGACTGTTTGTTTAACTTATCTAAGTTGGCTTTTTAGTTACTAAGGCTGCATCAATTGGGAATTTAGAGGACAGAGCAATTTGATTTGTTCAATCTGATAAGGTGTAGAGCCCGTAAAGATTTCTTGAAGGTTATACTATGATCTGATGTACGCTTGCATCAATTAAATTTGGAGATTAGGGATGGAACTAATAGATATGGAATTCTTTGCAGTCTGGGAATGGAATCTGATTTTGGAATCATGTTGGTTCTCCAGTTTTCTGGTCCTGGAGCAGGTTCTCATTGTAGCCTGCACCTGAGAAATCTGGATCAGGGGACATTGGGATTAACCTTTCTCTGATATTGTGGTAATATTTACTAAGTAGCGGGAGCTGATTTATTCTTTTATTGGGTAGGACAAATCGGATATGCGCTTGTTCCCATGATTGCTAGGGGAGTTATGCTGGGTGCAGACCAGCCTGTTATTCTGCACATGCTTGATATTCCGCCAGCCGCTGAAGCTCTTAATGGCGTTAAGATGGAGTTGGTTGATGCTGCATTTCCTCTTCTGAAGGGTAAGTTGGTTATATTCTCATTTATTTTGGAAGTGTCGCCTCCTCTATGTGGATTATCATCCTTGCTGATGTGTAAGCCTTCTGTTGGTACACTATAGGAGTTGTTGCAACAACTGATGCTGTAGAGGCCTGCACTGGTGTGAATGTTGCGGTTATGGTTGGTGGATTCCCCAGGAAGGAGGGAATGGAAAGGAAGGATGTTATGTCAAAAAATGTGTCAATCTACAAATCTCAAGCATCTGCCCTTGAAGCTCATGCGGCTCCCAACTGCAAGGTATGGAGTGTTGAAAGATACACAGTACCTTCCATTTTCTATGGCCATAATAAAATAGACTGACCCCCCAATTTATGAGATTGGTCACTCCACTCTTATCTACTGGAATTGTCTAAATGTAAACTTATTAAAATATCAAATCTGAACTTTGATTATTATGTTTTTTAGTTTGCCCGAGAAGCCATGTGAACTTCACTATGTTTCTTTGCAGTTTTTAATTGTAGATTCAAAAGATCTGTGCTGTATTTTTGCAGGTTCTGGTTGTTGCCAATCCAGCAAACACCAATGCTCTTATCTTGAAGGAATTCGCCCCATCTATTCCTGAGAAGAACATTACTTGCCTGACTCGCCTAGACCACAACAGAGCACTTGGTCAGATTTCTGAGAGGCTTAATGTCCAAGTTAGTGATGTGAAGAACGTTATTATCTGGGGCAATCACTCGTCCACTCAGTATCCTGATGTTAACCATGCCACTGTGAAGACTCCCAGTGGAGAGAAGCCTGTTCGCGAACTTGTTAAAGATGATGAATGGTAAATCAGAAATACTGCAAATACAAGGTTATGGGTATTTCATATTTTCCTTCCGCATAGGATTTAATGGTTTTATCCTGTGTTGAACAGGCTAAATGTAGAGTTCATCACTACTGTCCAGCAGCGTGGTGCTGCAATCATCAAAGCGAGGAAGCTCTCCAGTGCTCTTTCTGCTGCCAGCTCAGCTTGCGATCACATCCGTGATTGGGTTCTGGGAACCCCTGAGGTCTGTTTCAGTCCCTTAGACCTTTCCTGTCTGTTGGGCTTATTTCTCTTGCCTCTATTAACGCCTTGACTTCTTTGACTGTAGGGAACATGGGTTTCAATGGGTGTGTACTCTGATGGTTCATATGGTGTGCCTGCTGGGCTTATTTACTCCTTCCCAGTTACTTGCAGCGGTGGTGAATGGAAAATCGTTCAAGGTATGACTGGTGTCGAAAGAACACTTTTAACATGCGGCAGTTTGTTTGCTTATCTGTTCTTTCTGTATTTTTACTTGCTTTGTCATGGATATATCATATATGTATTGTACATGTGATTATTGGCCCCAAGGGTTCCAACAAAATTTGCCATTCTTCACGGCCCATGTTCTTAAACCACCCTGCACTTGGCTTCCTACGAATATGCGAGTTTCCATGTTCCCACTTGCCTGATGTTTTACCATATCTTCTTGGCAGGGCTCCCGATTGATGAGTTCTCGAGGAAGAAGATGGACTCGACCGCCCAGGAGCTGTCGGAGGAGAAGGCTCTCGCTTACTCGTGCCTCAACTAAACTAGCATACCCGGAGAGCAATTGCTACTCCTTATGTTTTGAATAAAGACTACCTTTCGTTCCGTTACATAGAAACTCAAATCTCCAACTCCGAACTGCTGCACATCGCTGTGCGGACACCGTTGCTGGTTTTACCCAGTGTGTATGAGGTTTGTAGCTCCCTTTTTGCCTTATGATTTTTAGTGAGAAGGGTTGTCTGTCTCACGTTGGCTGTGGGCCGGGTACAATTGAGTCTGATTTTCTGTGTCGGTAAGGTGTCCAACACTTCTGCCTCGAATTGTTCTTCAAGGAGTGTCTTCACCACGTTGTGACAAACGCACCCTGTATCTCTGAATAGGTTGCGTATTCGTGAACTCCCAAGAGGGTAAAGATCAATTCCAGGACAATTTGGACTTGGTAAGTCTCCTGCTAACGATGTGGTATGACGTCTTGTTAGCTAGCCCATCGTCAGAGAATCATGATAGCGCCAAGGCCAGGAGCTCAATCACAGATTGCATGCGTTATCGTTGCATAGCATTATTCACCAGCCAATAGTAGCAACGACTAGTAGCTAGCGACCGGTCTGCATGAGCAGCCATATCACTTGCCGCGTATTCGATCCATCGACGAAGGCAACTCAAGTACTCAACTCGAGCAAATGAGCGCAGTTAAGCTACCGCATGCATGCATAACGTGCGCGCAGCTGTTCGTGTCGCTGTGGATCGATCGCCGTCAGGGTTGACGTAGAAGATGGAGATCGAGAGAATTGGAGACCATTGATTCATGGTCACTGGTCAGAGAACTCATAACTAAGCTGGGGGAGTTGTTGCAGCAGCACACTTGTACAGCTCCAGGCACATATGCATGCATGGATGCCGCGGGCTTTGATTGGCAAATTGGCATGCATGTTCAGAGCTTGGACCATTCCAACTTCGTCAGGATCGGGTAGGCCAAAATCGAGAAAGGTGTGCTCATTCCTTTATTCAGACTTGTTACTGAATTGGGAAAGATAAGTTGTACTTGTACACTTCTTTATGGGTTGTGTCGATCGTCAGTTACAAGATTACAGTTGTTCCTAGCTAGATCCTTGACTAGATCATCAGGGAGTACAAGTGTACAATATAAAAGAGTCGAACATCTCACACACATGATAAAGAACCAAGTCTTCCAAGAAGGCGTGTGTAATCTTGGGGAGTCCGTGTTAGTGTCATGCTGTTGCTTAGTGTCATGCTATTGCTAATTAGTTAAGCTATCGATCCTTTTTAGCAGTTAAGTACCGATTGATTGCATGATAATCTTGACTTTGACTGAACAAAATCCATTTGAAACCTGTATATATGGCTCGATCGGTCAACTATGTTTGGAAATCTGAACGTTGATCAACGGTATGACGGCTTCACATTAGTTTTCTAAGCGCTCGGATGACATAGCACAAGTTGTGCATGTTTTCACACCAAAATTTCAGTTAATTTCTGGTTCATGATGGTGTCAATGAGAGTGCAATTCAACATACCGTAAAGCTAGTTAGCCATCGAGCGGCTAATTTTCAAAGAGAAAAGTATTGGTGACAACATCTAGCTAGCTGCTTTAGAATTCGTGTAGATTTGATTCACCCAAATGTGTATGAAAATGTGCCCTAGCTTTTTCTATGCTCTACTTCAATTAATTAAAGATATCTACTTGCAGCTAAGATGCCCTAATTAATCTAGAAAGTAACAGAGTCCAAGACAAATTCTCCTCTGACTTAGCATGCATGTAACCAAAAACCATTTCTTTTACCCTGTTCACTTTATTTTACATTCAACTTATTACTTGTAAACCCGAACGTTGTTATCTTCTACGTACTGGATGTCTGGATCATTTGACTGACACAGTCAACCAAGAATTCGGTCTAAATAGTGAATCATATTTAGTTTGCTAACTACCGGTTTCTAATTAGCCATTGACATTTGGCAATGTCCGTGTGATCATTTGATGGGATCTTCAGTTCAGCCTGACATTTGAAATGTTCAGTGCCGAAGAGGGTCAGAAAAGGTTTCGACTCTTTGTTTATGCTGATCTCTTGAATGATCTGGAAAGAGCGCAATGAAATCTTGTTCAGAGGTCGGGCGCTCCACTGCCTGGCCTGGTCGCCTCGGTGAAGCAGGAATGCTTCATTTGGTCAACTGCAGGGGCGATTAAGGGCCTGTTTGGGACTGCTCCGCTCCAGCTTTTTCAACTCTGTTTTAAACTTGTCTAGCCAAACGGGTCCAACTCCAAGAACTCTGCTCCAAGAAAAAGGTGGAGTTGAAGGCCTACTCCACGTTTTTTCTGGAGCTCCTCAAGGGTACTCCAGAAACTGAAGTTTTGTATCTTCTCATGGAGTTGGGGGAAAATTACCCACCACTGCCATTACACAATTCCTCTCCTCCGTACCGATTCGATTTCTTTTCCTTCTCCACTGCGAGCTCCCCCACTGCATCCTGTAGCAGCTATTCATCTCAATCACCGGCTTGCCGCTGTAATCCCCGCGGATCACGGGTTGAAGTGCGATATCTGGCGGCGCCTCCGTCCACCGCCTTGGTGCCCACCACTCGACCATGAACTGCGACACCATGAGGGGAGCCTCCTGTCCTGCGCCGGCGATCTTGGGGTCGTACTCGGCGCGCGGCCTCGGCGCGCCACCACCGTCACGTGCGACCCACCGCGAGCCGCATGGAAGCTCCACCGTCCGGACCCGCCCGCGGGAGCTGGTCCGCGTGCACCGAGATCGAGGAGAGGCGGTCGGGAGGACGGGGCCGGGGACGGGGCGCACGCCGAGGCGGTCGGAGGTGCGCGAGGTGGGGCTTGGTGGCGGCGGCGTTAGCGGCGGTGCCGCCGAATGGGGTGGCGGTTGAGTTGGGCACGGGAGGAGGAGGAGGGAGGAGAAGATCGGGAGCGGGGAGGGACGGGGCGGGGACACCGCTGCGGGGAAAGCCGGCTTGGCGGGCCGGACCGGGGGAGAGCAAGGAGGTGAAGGCCGACGCCTCGAGCTGCGGCGGCGCGGTGATGGGTGTCCAGCGGCAGCGGCGGCGATGGGGAGAAGGCGAGGAGGGGAGCTCAAGAGGAGGAGGAAGGCGAGGTATCTGCGGTGGCGGCTAGGAGGCCGCGCGGCACAGGCGCTTCCGCGGCGTCGCCATCAGGATGGGGGTGGAAGCCTGGAAGGCGGCCGTTTTGGGATGGAGACTTGGTGCTAATGCCTGCATTCGTAGTCATTTTGATTTAAACTACTCTCTAGTTATCTATGGACAATTATTTGTATTCGAATGATGGACTTTGTTAATTATCTATCATGCACGTTGCAATTTATGGGACAAAAGGATGGAATTATTTGACCAAAATATTTGTTTTTTGGTTTTCTCGAATAAATTAATTGTGATTATAATATTTTACATCATATTTCAATTGGCAACAAAAAATATTCAGTTACATATGCTCTGCACACATCAAAACATACACCAAACATCATTCATGTGCACATTAGACCTTTCTCAGGGAAACCTCACATTCCTGGAGCTGAAGTTAGGCTGCGTACCAAACAGGATCACCTTATCCAGGAACTCCACAGTGGAGCTGCTCCATGGTGGAGTTGGTGGAGCAGAGCTGGAAAAAGTAGGTTATTTCTTGCCCAGTCCCTTGCCTCTTTTGTCGCCTCCGGTCTCTCAGCTGTAACGACGTTTCACTCCCCCCTCCCCGCCTCTCGGGGCACTCTTGTAATTTGTTCTTCCCTTTTTAATAGAATGAAACGTCTCTAGCGTTTTCGGGAAAAAAAAAGTTACTTTCACTGAAGTAAAAGCCTCTTCTTTATACTTCAAGGTAAGAAATGCCCTCGACCACTGTTTCGATTGCGACCGAGCCGTGAGCTTTCTGAAAATTGGCAACACATATCGATACTGTGATCAAGAAAATGAAGGAGAAAAATATTCCGTTAAATCACGAATTCGCAGTCACATACATCTAATATGCAACATCCACAAAATTAAGTTTTCAACCAAACATCTCCCGTCAAGTCATTAATTCCTCCTTTATTTGCTTGCTGAATGCGAGTCAAGCTGGAGCTAAATCTTCCTTGTTTGATGCAGCCAATGGGGAGTATTTTTCTGTAGTACACATGTGAAACATCTTGATGCTGTAGTACATCACAGCACACCCAACCTTATCACAACTATTCCTATTCCATCATGGGCTAGCTAGCTGTGAAACGTTTATCTTGTGCTGTAACGTAGCACAAAGAGTGAAGTGCTTCACTACACTTCCAGTACACTTCCTGTAGCACTCCACATACAGATAATCTATAATACTACTATAGAACATCATCACCAAATTAAAACAAGTAATAAAAGCAACAATAGGAATTCAAGGGAATTAAAACCTTAAAAGTATTTTATTAAAAACTAGTGAAAATTAAAATAAATATTTGAAAAATGGGACCGGTCCTCTTCTAATCAAAAGAGAATAAATAAAATAACATAAATAGTGCCACGGTGCCGAAAACTCAAGTGCTCCCACACATACATGATGCTATCCCTCTACTGATCTTTTACCCGAGAATGAAAAGAGCAAGCGAGAGATTTGAAATCTCAGCAAGTACCTAACAACGGTCACAACACGGTGAGAAAAGGACAAGCAAGCAATAAGTAATTGACAGGCTAATTGTAATGAAATTAAGTTACCAGAAACAACGATACCAATCAGGGATAAAAATAACGAAGATGCGGAACTAAGATAATAGTTATTTAACAAGTTATAGCCACGGCCCTGGCGATCCCTTCCCACATACCCGGTTATACGAGAATAGTCAGGCATGTCTCTATCCTCGTCTGTATAACCACAGACAAGGTGTAATATCCTGAGTAACGAAAATATACGCCCCCATATGTTACTACGTGGGTGGCAATCTCACCTATATGTGGGTAACCCTAAGTCAGGTAACAATTATGTTATTAATGGCTAATATGATAAGAGATTGGAATAACTAAGGATAAGTACGGGGAAAGTTACGATAAGTGACAGGATTGTTAAGGTTGAGAAGGAAAGACATAATTTCCGATATGAGACAATGGGGGATGATACTATGGTGGTAGTGATCCAGGAATTACTCTAAATGGGCACTTTAACATAGCTCACACAAAGGTTGTTAATCATCTAGATTTTATTACGTGATAAGTGGTTATTAGTCAAGTTAACGAGTATCATAAATAAATCAGTCGAGACTCACAAGCAATAACATACAAATAAAAGATCAGAAAAGCAAGGTACATAAATAAAGCATCCTAATGCTAAAAGATTACTAGTGGTTAACATTAAATTCGAATATGCTTATACGCTACCCTTATCAATGATTTAAGCATCAATTCTAATCACTAGTTAAAACATAATCCTAAAATTGAGAATTATAATAACCTAGAAGCATACAACACCAGCTAGCCTAGCACATCAAGATATACCCAGTGTAATAACAACATACGAGCTAGCAATCAATACAATATAATATAATAATTGACCACTAAGCTAATGGTGACAGTTAATCATGAAACGGTAATGTGCGAAGAAGATAGGTTACGGCTGCGAGGTATTTGCCTTGAGCATGCTCGATGGACACACTGCACGAAGGATCAAGAATGCACAACCGGCCAGCCGCTCCTTCAACAGCCGTGTGTGACCCTATACAATGGAACGGAGGTGCATTAGGTCCGGCTTAGTTAGAATTGATAAAAACGATGGACGACAAGCTTGATTGAAAAGAATTCATGCGAAACGCCATTTGGACACGTGAACCGCCGTTCAACCGTGCAAATGGCGTTTGTCGCCGCCGCCACTACCACCGGCCGCCGCCTTGCACACCGCCATGTTGCGCCACTGAGCCGTGCCCACGCTGTGCCGCCGCCCTGCACCGCGTCGCCGCCTGCTGTGCACCCGCGCCTTGCGCCGCGCCGCCACCATGCTGCACCGAGTGCTATCGCCTGCTGCGCGCTCGCCACCCGGCAGACCACGCCCGACGGCCCGAGGGAAGAAAAGGGAGAGAGATAAGAGATTGGAAAAAAGAGACTTGTTATTGGGAAGGAGTCTGCGCACCGGAAAAGAAGGAATGTCCCTTTTACAGGTCCTCCACTCAGCCTAGGTGGCTAATTAGGGTTTTTTTAAATTTTATTTTAGAGCGCTACACTTTCCAGATGTGAAATCAACTAAGAATTGGAATGTAATTTTTTTCACACCAATACACTGAATCTGCATGCCATTCCACGTAATTTGGAGTAATAAATTAATTTAGGAAGGTAAAAAGGGAGGCAAATAGCTGTGGCTATCTCATTTCCAGGATAAGTACTGCATCTGATTAATTCTGAAGCCAGATAGAGAACAAAAGAAATGTTGCTACTGGTATTCTTTTTCTACAGAAGGTGAAATCACCTGAATGTTCCCAACATTTTCTCACCGGAAAATGGGAAAAAGATATGATAAAAATATAAAAAAGAAGAGAATAAACTCCATTCTTCCAGGCAGCTAATTAAGCTTAATTTCCCATTATTACAAGACGGTCAAGTCCCTCATGTCCCCGGCCTCAAGCAGCATCTTGAACCAGAACTCCATGTCCTCAGTCATCGACGACGAGCTCGTAAGGCTCAGCTCCTTGTCCATGGCACCTCTGAGGTCCATCATCCCTGTCACGTCCGTCGACGACCAGAAGCTCTCGTCGATGATCGGCGGGATTGGGAACTCGGTAGAGCTGAAGCTCTCCTCCTTGACAAGCTGATGCAGGTGACCGCTGTGGCTCGCGCTGGTGGTGGCCGCGTTGTCCGCCGACGATGACACAGCGGCGGCCGACTCGGTCACCGTGGAGCACGTCACGCCGCTGGTGGTGGTGATGCTGCTCGACCGGCCCGGTGACGCTGTGAACTGCTCATGGTCCACGGCTTTGGCGGCAGCGCTCTTACCCTTTGGCTTGCGCTGCTGCCGACCGCCGCCGTCACCGGCCTTCCGGTCGTCGTCCAGCCTCTTCTTGAGGTGGGTGTGCCAGACGTTCTTGATCTCGTTGTCGGTGCGCCCCGGCAACTGCGCGGCGATCGCGGACCACCTGTTGCCAATAAAGGACAACTCCATAAGCTCACTAGGAAGTATACGACGACCGAACCCAGAACAGGTCACAATAATTTTTTTAAAAAGAAACAACAGTAAAAAAAACCTTCATGCTGGAAGGCTCTGATACTGCAAAGATT
The DNA here is from genome assembly GCA_036346575.1 of Dendrocalamus sinicus. Classification (NCBI taxonomy): domain Eukaryota; kingdom Viridiplantae; phylum Streptophyta; class Magnoliopsida; order Poales; family Poaceae; genus Dendrocalamus; species Dendrocalamus sinicus. The sequence continues at coordinate 16,823,011 of CM070670.1, forward strand.
TGATTACCAATGCACAGGACAAGTAGATCCAACAGTGGATCAGATGGTTTTGAAGCACAAGTTCTCCCCCTCCTTGTCATAGTTTATTCATGCTTGCTCTTGAATTCAGCAACTGAGGCAGTCATTCATGTGCAATTAAACTAAGAAATTATGGGATCAGGATGGCTTTGGACACTGGATTTCATTACATTATATATGCACAATTTAATAGTACTCCTACATATGCACTGAACAGAGTGTGGTCCAGATTGGGCATGCTGCAAGTGGTGAATGGTGATGTTGCCGCAGCCATATCAAATGCAGGATTTTGATATGCATCATCTGCAGCAGCAGCCACTCCCACTGGCAGCCATGAAAGGCCAAATGAGATGGAATCTCTGGCGGCTTTCGTGCTCTGGATTGGTTATTTGCATGTGGGGCTTAAACTAATCGCCCCAAGCTTTTGTCTTCTTTGGGGGATAAATTATTGCTTCGAGGAGGCTATGGCCGCCAATCAATGATAAACCGTACCAGAAAGTTCAAAATGGAGTATCTTTTCTATCTGAACCACTATCGATCTGCATGCCCAATATATATAAACTTTCAATTTTTAAGAGTGCCTATCTATTTTTTTTTCCATTTTGGCTAAACATTTACTTACTAGCGGCGTAATAGCGCGAGGCGGAGAAATGTGCGTAACTTCTAAGTTGGCTCCCCGCTATTAGCATTTAGCAGTGACCAAAATTGGATCAAAGTGAAAGAAGTGCTATTTGTGGAGCAAAAGGAGTTACTAGCTAGTACCACACATTTGTTGCTATGTGTGAATGAATTTGTTGCTAAAACTGAATGAGAAATGGATCTAGACCGTAGCCATATCGCGTGGAATCAAAATCAAAGTATGAAGAAAAAAAAATAAAAGGGAAAAGAATCAAGGGGCTTGTACCTGCTGCCAAGGGTGTGGTGGAGGCGGACGACGAGGTCCTCCTCGTCGGCCGTGAAGTTGCCCCGCTTGATGTCCGGGCTGAGGTAGTTGATCCACCGCAGCCGGCAGCTCTTCCCGCACCGGAGCAGCCCTGCAACAAGGACCAACACACCGTACGTGAGAATCAAACTAATCACCAATGGATTCGAACAATCGACCCGAAAGCATGCAAAACCCAAGAATCGCACTCACCGGCCTGCTTGGGGAGGGCGCGCCAGTTGGGGTGCCCGTGCTGGCCTATGTGGGCGACGAGCCGCTGGTCCTCCTCGGGGCTCCACGCCCCCCTCCTCAGCCCCTCCTTCTCGCAGCACGGAGCTCTCCCCATCAACCAAACCCCTCTCCTTCCCTTCCTCCGCCTCCTAGCTCCTTGGTCTTCGCGGCGGCGGTGTGATCGGTGGCACAAGAGAAGAAAAGCTCGCGCCTTTGCGCTGTGTACGCTGCGGGGAGACGGGGCAAGGACGGGGACGGGGCTGAGCTATCCCTCTCGCGGGGTATTTAAGGTCGGGGAGGAGAGGAGTGATACTTTGGAAATGAGTGAATGCGTGACGTCGCTGAATTTGGCAGCGTGCTGTGATGCGCTGGGATGGGACGGGATGAGACTGCGCCTCGGCTCGGGTTTTTTTTTTTTTTGGTGTGGAATAGGTCGAGTGAACGCGTCGCTGAATTTGGCAACGTGCTGCAATGCTATGTGATGCGCTGGGACGGGATGAGACTGCGCCTCGGCTCGTTTTTTTTTTGGAATAAGTCTATGATCTAAGTTTCAATCTTAAATATTAAAATCAGATGTTTAACCCTTCTTAAATATCAGTACCGTTTATTTTACCCTCTTTAAATCAGTGTGGCGTCTAATTAGCACTTACACGGACAAATGTACTCACATATAAGCGCCGAATCATCGTCTAGTCAGCCTTCTTCATCCTCTCTCTCCCCTCCCCCGACAACCAGCCCTGTTGATCTGCTCTCACAACCATCGCCTCACCATGCCGCTGTAGCTGAGGAGATAGTTGGGTTCGCGACCTCACTTCTTTCATTTTTCCTCTCCCCTCCATCCCTCTCGCACACTAAAGAAGAAGAACCGAGCCAATGAGCTTAGGCTTCTCTGTTCCGACCACCGCGCTCCGCTAAGCTCACGTAGCAGCTCCAGTGAGCCCCAACCCACACTATCATGCCCTTTGGCACCACCTCGGTTCCTCATCCATTCCTCACTTCCATGTCTTATTTCTCTAGTAGGATTGCTAGGAACACTATTGTCTCCTTCAACTCTGGTGATGCATTGCCCGAAAAAGCCGTAGCTCAAACTCCATGTTTCTATTAAATCCATTTAGCTATCGCCACTATGCCATGATGTGCTTAATTTTTTGGTTTTACTCACCATTTAGTCATCGCCACCATGCCAATACGCTGCCATCGCCTTCGTCTATAGCTGAACGTTGCCATAGGTTGTTGCAGGCTGTGCCTCTGCCACCCTAGAGCTTGTATATGCTAGTGTAACCTATTTTTGCATTTGCACGTCGTTGTTGATGTTGTCCTTGCTAGAGTCAAGCTTGGCTAAGCCCCCATAACCGCCTCCCTGGTGCCAAGAGGTAGGAAGCAGATGGAGATAGAAGTGAGGGACTCACAGGTGGGCCAGACCTGCTTACACATCAGCACCTAAAACGCAAAACTAGCTATTTTTGCCCACATGGCTACCACGGCGGTGTCACCTCAAAGTGAAACCGCATTTAATCTGCCTCAAGAGTATAATAAACGGTATTGATACTTGAGGGTTGTAAAAATATCCGATTTTACAGTTCAAAGTTGAAACTTATAACATCGTAACAGTTTAGGGGTCAAATATATTTATTCTTTTTTCGTTGTTTCTCGTTCACTATACGCTGATGCCGTAGCCTACTTTGCCTAATAGCTAAGGCGTTGAATTCACTTTTTTTCGTTTTCATTTTTCTTAGAGATTTTATTTGGACAGGCATGAGGCTTCTCAGAAATGGGGAAGAGGGGAAGAAAAGGAAAGGCACACGGTTTCTTAAAAACGTGGAACATATAGAGAGGAGAAGGAAAGGAAAGGGAGCTCGTTCACTTGAGGATTCTCTATGGCAAAAAGTTGTGTGATGCCTTATGTGACGGCTGTGCGGCTAATTGCTAGATGGGGTTTGCCTATGCTTTGACTATGATTATAGCATATTTAGAACATGGGATTTCTTATAGTTTTTTGGGATTATGCATGCATTCTGAATACAATCTAGAATTGTTGCAAAAACAAAAGGAGATAATATAGTTGAGAGTTTTAGACATGTATGGTGCTGATAATGGTTTAACCTTACAACCTTATGATTTACCGTTTGATGGCGTAATGGTTCGCAAAGATACAATCTTGAAGAAGTCCACCCATGTTGATGGCAACTAATTGCTTTATTGTGTTATTGCACGATATTGTTTGCATAAGTTACTTGACGTTATGACGTAACTATTGTAACTATGTCTTTAAACCAAGTGGAGTCTAGCCACACTTATTCACATTGCCATTACTTAAGGTAAATCATTAACCAAGTACATCCTCTTCTTTTCTCACGAGACATTTAGTATGAGTTGACCTCGCTATAGGATTAGTTTTGAGCTAACCTCAGTATATGTTAACCATTAACCGTAAAAACGTACTTCAGTGTTGGGGTTATTCGACACTTTCAAAATTACATATACATATATAAATCACCGCTTACCCTCCAACAATTAAGAAACAAAGTTCCAAATGGAACACTTAATTTTACCACGTCAGCCACATTTTGGAGTTTTTTTTAGCTTATAGCTTCCCTCAAATAAACAAATGAGATAGTTTCTCTGTCGCTGTTTCAAAGCAGTTTATTAGGACAATATTTTTGAAACGGCTTATCGATATTCGGTTCGTTCACATAAACACTTGCATTAGGGCCAGAAATATAAACTGCAACCATAAACCGTAGCTGAAAAAACCCATCCAAAAATCCTGCCAACATGAGCTTATTGGTTAATTGGGTGGCTGCCAGCCATGTCCACGTCACATTCCAGTTAACCAAGATAACAGCATCATCACATATTAATTTATACCCAATATGATTGTCAAGAAGATTTTAAAACATGCAGTGATTTTAAAACATGTAGTGCTTGTTCGTCATAATAAAAGCTAGTGGAGCCCAGTTAAGAAGAGAAAAGTCTCATGTAAAACAGTGCCAGCCAAAGAAAGTAGACACCCGGTTTTCCAAATCGCTTCTTCACTTCTCTCGCTCCTGTCTTATTTCAGAGATAAGGCAGAGGTTACGTGCGTATCACGCACATCACTTCTCTTGCTCTCGTCTCATGTACATATCTCTTCCTCACTTTTTTCTATCGCTCGGCTCTTTCTAAAAACACTTCTATTAGTCACTATTATTTATTTTTAACTAAAATTCATTAAGCGCATTCAATATTAACAGCCCCGAAACCTCTACAGTAGCTCTTTTTTGTTTCTGGTTTCCCGTTTACTGTACGCTGACGCTGTGGCCTAGTTTGCCTATTGGGTGAGGTGCTGAATTCGCTTTCCTTTTTTTTTATTGGAGATTTTATTTGGGCAGCCAGGCGGCTTCTCAGAAATGGGGAGCAGACAGAAAAAAGAAAAACAAAGGGAGTGTGTTCACGTGAGGATTCTCTGTGGTAAAAGTTGTGTGGTACGATGGCTGTGCGGCTAATTGCTAGATGGGGTTTGTCTATGTTTTGACTATAGTTATGGCATATTTAGGCTCCGTCTATTTCAGTGATAGCTTTTGACTTTTAATTCACTATTTCTTAATTTCATCTTTCTCTGGTTTTTTTATCTTTTTTTGCCTTTTACTTTTTTCCCGTATTCCTTCGCATTATATGTGATAGGTTAACATATTTTTTATTTTAATTTTTTTAATTTAATTACACCAAATAAGTCATTACCAGCTATAGTAAAAAAAGTCATGATTCATCGCCAAACTGAGCGCCCCTTAGAACATCGGAATCTAATGTGTCATGTTTTCCTTCTGTTTTCCATATAGTTCTCGGGATTGTGCATGCATTCTGAATAAAATCTAGAATTGTTGAAAAAAAGAGATAATATAGTTGAGAATTTTAGACATGTACGTTGTTGGTAATGGTTAACCTTGCCACCTTAAGATTAACCGTTTGATGGCGTAATGGTTCGCGAAGATACAATCTTGAAGAAGTCCATCCTTGTTGAGGCAACTGATTGCTTTATTGTGTTATATACACGTCATTGTTTACATAAGTTAGTTGACGTAACTATTGTAACTATGTCTTTAAACCGAGTGGAGTCTAGCCACACTTATTCACATTGCCATTACTTAACTAAGGTAATTCGTTGACCAAGTACATCATCTTCTTTTCTCGCGAGACATTTAGTACGAGTTAACCTCACTTTAGGATGAGACGCCACGAGCATCCTCCAAAATAGCCAGACCGAATCGATACATCAACCTATCCCTTTAGTCCGTTGGTAAAGGGGTTGGAATAAGTATCTCACCCTGAAAAGGGAGATCGGCCATGAATGCGATGTCCTATAGAGTGACCGTCATCTTACCCCATCAAAAGTGAAAGGTATGCGTCTCAGGCCTCCACTTGTCTACAAGTGCTAAGAGCAGGCTGCCGTTCAGGGTGAACTGGCGTTCGATGGAGACCAGCCTCGCAAAGGGTAATAAGTCCGTGGCCCGCAGGATTGGGACATAGCGATCGTCCAGCTCTCAATGATCCCTCTCTCTCCATAGCCTGAAGGGTAGAGGGCCATCCGTGTCACCTGCGATCCACGACTAGCACCGGTGGTTCTCATCGTAGATCTCTTTAAGAAGTTTCGGTAAAGACATACTTGCAACAAATGTGATAGACGAAATATTAATGCAAAGATTGATAATTACAATAAAATACTACAAATTAAAATTTACGATGAAATAGAGAGAACATACACACACACACATATACATACATGCATGCATACGTACGTACATACATACGTACGTACATACATACGTACGTACATACATACATATACATATATGTATGTATGTATGTATGTATATGCGTATGTTAGCTTCATCACCAAGTGGGTCCGCCTTGTTAGCTTCATCGTCTTCGTTCGGGAGTCTGTCACCGTGTCCGCTTTGGATAGCTCCACCGCTCGTCGTGTTCGCCTTAGCATCTATGTCGTCTCCACCTCAGATTCCTCAACGTCTGTGCTTTAAATAGTGCCTGAGCCCTCTCATTTTCAGTGCTCTCGAGCCACCTCGCTTTCTCATCTTGCGCCATAGTCCCAACTGATGTCCTCACCGAAGCATCAAGTTGTCAAGCGCTCGCCATCGTCTTCCATGCTATTCTTCTCTGCTGCCTTTCGTCTTCACCGCTGATGAGCCGCCTGTCAACTGCATCGTCTACTCTTGCCATTGACCAAGCAAGCCGTTCATCCATTGCGTCACTTTGAGCATCTCGCCTATCATTTCGCCCGCCATGCTGGCCGTTTGTTTCACGTGCACCGCCTCATTAGCCGAGCCGCCTTGCGTCAACCCTAACATCACCCCGAGCCATGTCACCCCTAGAATTGTCCGTGAGGTTTGTCCACTGTGAGCCATGTCTATGATACCTAGGTCCCATGTGTCAACCCTATTCTGGGAACCCGGTGCACCGTAGACCCATGTACCACGCCCGTTGACTCGGTCCATAGACCGATGTCCCATATGGTAGTGACCCGAGTTAGTTTTCTTTAGGAAAATAATTCAACCGAAAACAAAAAAATACCTTACTGACATCATAAGTCCACTTTTCCTTTAGAAAAATAATTCCAGAAAAGCCAAATAGTGTCTTTTCCTTCTTCGCAGAATTAAATCTTCTCAAAGCCAGTTCTTCTCCGTCCGAACTCCAATTGACTTGATTCTTCTTCCTAAATTCATCTAAAAGTGATATCTATATTTTGGTTCTAGTTTTTGTAGTTTTTACATTTTATTTGAATATATTTATATTTTATTTTCTTTATCTCTCATTAGATAACGTCTTTCACGGAGCAGAAGCAATACCTGAAGTTGAAAAGTTGGTAATTGAGCAAAGCCAAGGTAAGTCATAACCTTTGATCACGATGAACCTATTATTTCAAATCCATTATTTACTATTTTGTTTTAAATTATTATGCATTGCTAATTTAATACAAATCCTTGTAATTGGTAGTTATCGACCAATTTGATTAAATCCTCAATTGATAATTTGAATGCCATGATTCTATTGTCACCATAGGATGGGTAATTATCTAGTGGTACAATACTATTATCCACTTGGATTGTACATCTAGTAACAATTAGCCAAGCTTATTGTTATATTGGGCTTATCATATGTTGATTAATTAATTAATTTTGACTTAATACAATATTGAATCATGGTGATCAGTCACAGTTATAAAATTTATATACTATGATATGGGCAGTCTCATTGTATTGGTTAAACAAAATGGTTTCCACTCAGGCGAGTGATCATACAGTAATGGGGAAATGTGGTTAGCACTTTTGAGATGTGGATGTCTCGCCTAGGTAATGTCTAAGAACCTAACTTTGTGCGCTATTGATCTAAGTTTTATCGTACAACCACATGTCTAGTATGGGATAGACCTGACTGATTAATTTGTAATATTTTAACCTTGATTTTGCCATTGAGATGTTCTCTTGGTGCTAGAGGGGGCTTTTACTGATAGGACTATCAGCCTATCAACAGTGAATCCTTAGCGGGCATGATCAGTTTGAGATTAAGCATTGTAAAGACCTTGTTGTGATCTTCTTGGTCAGCATGCCTAAGAAAGTGTGTTATACTGGTGACACTATAAGATGATCTTATCATATGGGTAAAGTTGTGCAACCTCTGTAGAGTGTAAAACTATTCAAATAGTCGTATCCCCAATTATGAAAAATGCACAGTCAAGGGGTAGACATTTCATAAAACTTGGATTTGTGAAGTGGATGGGCAGTTCACTTGTGGTTATTCAATTCCTTTGAATTAATTACTTACTAATCATTTTCAAACTGTGTATTTCAATCTATTTATTCTAAATTGTTGCTTTCCGCAAAATAAATACTAAGCTATCACTTGATAAGCCTTACATAATTATATTGTATCTTGTTACAAACAACTTACTGAGTATTCTATGTACTCACAACCATATTTATTGTTGCTCAGTTACTGAAGAAGAACCATATCAGCCAGAGGTACTTGAAGGAGGATTCTTCAACGACTTCGCAGAATAGGACTTTACTTCCCAGTCGTTTGCCTGTGGCATGTCGAATAGCTACTGTGCTTATCATTATTTTTTCACTGCTAGATTTTGCTAAGCCCTTCAAGCTATTACTTATAACCTTGGCCATAAGGTTACTACTATAATAAGTAATAATATTTGAGTCTTTCTTAGTTAATTGTGATTATGATCGATATTTCATCTATGTTTTTACTGTGTGCACTAGCGTGATCTTGGACTGGTGCAGAATACACAGAGAGGTCTGGATTTACATATTCAGGTCTCAACATAGCTCTAATACAATTAAGCTTGCCATTTCTTTTCAGATTTAAGCTTGCCTTTTCTTTTCATGACTCATTCCATGCAGTTAATTTGCTTCAAGTAATCAGCCACTACTCTATCATTTCTAAACATCAGTGTATCAAAAGGATCTACTTCATCATGCTCGATGTAGGGACCATCCTCATCATGCATGTTGTCATGGTCATCCTCACTCGCAGCCATGAAGTACATGCTAGTGAAGTCGACAGACTTTTTGTCCTTCTTCCTTTGCTCCTCCTCATCGCTCAAAGTCAAAGGATCAACATCACTCAAATTTTGTTCATTGATGATTGTGAGCAATGACTTGCTCACCTTCTTGAGTGCAGCATTATACTTGGAGATTCAACGAGGCTTCTTGTTGTAGTCCTTCCTCCCACGATCAATTTCATCCTTGTTCACAAAGTTAGGACATCTAGCATGACAATGACCCATCTTACCACACTCAAAGCACATCACTAGACCACCTCTTCTACTCTATTTGGCTTTGTGGTAGGCATGAGTGAATATGCTAGTAATGAGGGGTAGATCATCTATGGAAAGGCTTTCAAGTTGCTCATCTCTCATAGCTTGAAAAATGGACAAAGAAAAACCCAAAGAAGCACTCTTAAGAGAAGAACCACACTTGGCAGGATCAACCACAACAGCCACCGTCTATAGACTTTTGGACCTCTTGGCTATGATACCCATCTCATGGGTCTTAAAGACATGAATAAACTTATCCACAGTCATAGTTGCTAAGTTTGCCTTGTCACTAATGGATGTGACTTTCATTTGTCAAACACTCATATCAAAAGCACTCAGAGTATGAGTCACATTGTTGGCATCTAAGTAAATCATGCTCATAGATCTCAGATTGTAGGACCGGACAGGCAACATAGGGGGGGGTGAATGGTGCCTAAGGATTTTTGCTCCAAATATTCAAATATTCTTTTTTCTCCAATAGCTACAAAGCTATGAAGATTAAGATATGAGATCTACTAGAAAATAGAGAAACACAGAGCTCAGTACGAACAGATCAGAGAACAATGTGGTCGAATTATGACCACTCGGCGGAAACACAACCTAGTCCTTAGTGACTACTGGACGGAAAGCACAAGACAGCAAACTGAACGCAATTAGTCAGTAGAGAAAAGCAATGTAGTCGAAATTCAGACAACATGGTCAAAGGGTAGACAATGTGGTCGAAGCCAATGTGGTCGAAATCAGTGTGGTCAAAACCAACGTGGTCGAAACCGATGTGCTCGTAACCAACGTGGTCGAAACCAAGGTGGTTGTAACCAACGTGGTTGAAACCATCAGGGTCATAATCAACGTGGTTGACGCCAACATTGTCGAAGACTAACGTGGTCAATACCAACGTTGTTGATGACCAATGTGCGGTTGAAAGACCAGCGTAGTTCATGACCAATGAGTGGTCAAAAACCAGCGCTGTCAAAGACCGACGTGATCACAACTATGTGGTCGAAGACTAATGTGTGGTCGATGCTACCGTAGTCAATGACCAAAGTACAAACAGAAAATATGTGCAGTCGAAAACTAGTACGTGGTCGTAACAGATCAGAATGTGACCGAGAGATCTACGACCATTGAGCGAACGAAAACAGACGTGGTCGTAAAGGACTATAAATACCAGAGGAGGCACATGACCACAAGATCTGAAAACATTAAATCTTTTGATTCAAAGATCAAATGGCCACAGAAATTTGTACACAAGTATCTTAAGGTCTTAGGAAGTTAATCCCATCTTGAATTGAAAATTTAGTAAGCAAGCTGAGACCTTTTTGAGATTCGATTAACGATGCACAAGAACAAAGACTTGAGATCGAACAGATTAACCGACCATGCGCATGGGAAGATAATAGCTAAGATGGCTATACGTCCAATCCCACATGTCACAGCAAGCTGCTACATCGGAAAAATCAAAACTCTTGGATCAAGAAAAGATCAAGAGAGAAGAGAACGATCTCAAAATAGAGCAGCTATATGACGTGGTTGACGACCATCGAGCACTTATAACTGACTACAGTCGTAAACAACTTGAAAAGCAGAGGCACCCGACCGAGACCATTGAGGAGATCAGGTGTGGTCGTGAATGACTAGGGGTAACAAAAGAGGCACACAACCACCAGATCTAAGATCATCGAGCAGTTGAAACCAGATGCGATATGCTCTGAAACTTGACCGTGGTCGAAACTAGACGCGGTCGAAAACGATCTGGAAGAATAGAGCATCGCACGACCACAAGATCTAAAATGCACATATCTTTTGATTAAAAGATCAAATGGTCATGAAACTTTGTACGTAAATTGCTTAAGGTCTCATGAGGCTATTCCAGTTTTTAATTGAAAACTTATTAACCAAGTTGAGACCTTTTTGTGATTTGATCAAGCACACAAGAACTGAGTTCAATAACCGAAATCGTTGATCAGAATCGCTCATGGGTCAAAGAGAGCCAAGATGGCTTTGGTTGCATTCCCACTTGTCACTGCGATTCAGAGTATCAACGAGATCAAACCAAGAACACCTCCAGATCAAGATGAGAGAAACCTCCAGATCAAGAAGAGAAAGAAACAAAACGAAGAACGCAGAGGAAGAACCAAATCGAAGACCAGCAAACTCAAACAAAGAAGAGATACACAAAATGTAGATCAAAGATTGATGTATTGTTCAGATGAATGATTTCACAACCACTCTCCTCGGGAGGACCAAGCTCTAACCCTAGAGCCACACCCACTCTCTAACCTAACTCCCATGGAGGGAGAGGCATCAGCCATTAAGGCTTAGCCTACCTTCTCAACCCTAGCTCTTGTCTCCCTTCCCCTTTTTATAGGTTCACCAATGAACCCTAGACCTTAATGGATCCTACCATTAGTCTAAACAGGGGATAACCCATTAACCCCACTTAACACCGGGTTTTACTCATGCACGCTTCTCAGAACAGCTTACATGTGGCCCTAGTGACTTGTCGTCAAGTCTCTCACGTGTCCGGATCCCACCGAACCGTCCTCGCTTGCAAACGACCCAAGTTACTTGGCGCACCACACGCTTCTCCTTGCGTATGACGGCACCTGGCATCTTGACCGTCTGGACCTCGACTCCTCCCTGAGCCTAGTCCTGATCCACCTCACTGTTGGCCATCATTTCCACCTCCAGTAGCTCCTACTCCGGTTCCTCATCATCCTAGCTTACAACCATCTCACCAATCTTGATCATCTTCGATATCTCCTTAACTTTTCTGGACCTTAACACCTCCCTATGCCTAGTTCCGGTCCTCCTATGCCTCACCATGACCTAGCTCCGAAGTTCTGCAACCAACATCAACAAGCAAACTATCACATAGCACCACACGATACATAAAGATCATCCATTAGCACAAACAAAATGTATACACCCAAAATACTTATTCTAATCCTAGAACCAAGCAATAACCTCATGTGCACAAAACAACAAACATCCTGGTCAACCCTGACCAAAACACCAATAATTCCAGTAAACAAACTCAGCATAATGACTGGTCTTATACGACTTATGAGTACTCAGATGCACAAGAAATGAGATACTCGTAGCCCACGAGATCCTTCTAGCAACCACGACCACACTGCAATCTGCTACGACCATGTAGCAGATGCTACGACCATCAAATGCACAACATAGAATGCTACGACTATCGCTCACATTCAGCAGAAGCTATGACTACCAACAACACAACTTACGACTGCTGATCACGACCAGGCAGTAAGCTACGACCATCGATCACCAATCTACGACTATCACTCACAGCATCTAGTCGTTACGACTTATGACTATCGAACACAAGTAGCTGGTCGCTACGTCTTACGACTATCGAACACAAGTACCTGGTCGCTACGACTTACGACTATCGATCACAAGCCAGGCAGAGCTACGACTATCGATCGCGACTAGCAAAGGCTACGACTATCGACTAGCAGAAGCTATGACCACCAAGTCGTAGGAGCACCTGTCGACCACCAAGTCGTAGGAGCACCTGCCGACCACCAAGTCATGAAACTGACTACCGACCACCAAGTCGTGAAATGGACTGCCGACTACCAAGTCATAAAATGGACTTCGACTACCAAGTCATAAAAACGACTACCGACTACCAAGTCGTAAGAACACCTACAACCACCAAGTCGTGAGAGCATGAGGATGACAGAAAGCAATCATCTACAAAATCCTCAAAAACCAAACTCAACATCTACACAAACTCTCACACAAAGGTCAATTACTCATTACAACCATAGGGTGACCTCCACATGGTCTCACAATCTCCCCCTTGATGAGTATATTAACAAACACAGAAAATGCATGAAGATAAGTGTGTTTTTTTTAAAAGCAAGAAGTTACAACCGCCACACATGGTCTAAAAGAAGAGAAGAAAGAACTCATGACAATGTTGGCAAAGTGTGAAATGCAGCAAACAACAAGAAAAAACAAGTTTTCTATAAAAGCTCCAAATCACACCAAAAACCTCACACAGGCCCAATCTTGCTCATGGTCCAAAGGAAAGAGCAATTGCTCACTATGACCATTTTCATAGCAAGATGATCATGCATTCTCCCCTTTTAATGCCTTTTGCACCCCGTAATGTCGTTTTCTCTATTATTCTCCCCTTTTGGCAATAGAGTCATCAAAATGCATGGAAGAAAATAGAGCATGAATGAAATGGAGTGACTGCATTTGATTCATTTTAAGCATTAGGAGCTATGAAGATTATCCAAAGTGACTTTTCAGGTATTACACCAAGCCATAAAATGTGAAAATGCTATCTAGATCATGACAAACCATGTATTACCAAGCTAAAGTCAAATAAACCATAATCTAAAATTAAATAGATTGTTTAACATATTAAGTCAATCAAGATCATAGTCTAACTAAAGGATCCAAAAATGAGTCAAGCCATGTCAATATTTTAAGTGTAACCAAGAAGCTAAAATCGAGTCAATTTAAAGTGCTACAAGTTCACAAATGAAACATTGTGTTCAAGCACTATATATCACTTGTAATTGAGCAAGTTTAGCACATTTGGCATTTTCAGAAATTCATGGTTGGCTTCAACCATGTTTAAATTTTTTTTGTTTTCTTAGCCATGTACTAGATCTCAAGCCTTATGCGATTATTCCAAACAAGAAGCTTAAGGAAGTGATCTTGGTCATCTGAAACTCCTCTTATTCATGCCTAGTGCAATGGCAAGCCATCTCATGAGAAAGGATCGGTGAGATCGGTTTTTTCGCACAAAAGAGATCTTTTTGCATTTTCTTGACTTAGTTCAAGAACAAAGAGCTAATATTAACTTATACTTCACTAATGAACTAGCATAGCTTAATCTAAAGCTTAATGCAGATTCAAGAATCAACTTAGCTTATTTGACATGGCATGAATCATAAGAGGATCACTAGAGCCAGACTAGTCACATGATTCATCAAGACATGATTTAATTCAAGTTGTTCATATTTAATAAAGCTAGCATGGCAAAACCTAAGCTACACATAGAAGGACATGATAAATCTAGCAAGTTATCACAAGACATGGCAAGATGTAAAGCATGCTATCATGTCACATAAGGATAATAGTCAAGGCTCTATGATTTGTACAATCATTCATGTATATATATGCAGTATGATACAAATGAATGCACCAGAAGTAAGCTCCCCCCTGAAAAACAGCCCAAAAAGAGAGAAGTTCCAACTTACCCTAAAGAAGGCAAATTAAGAAGAACCAAGAAGTTAGGTGTAAAATCCAGAAAATGAGGGTTCAACTCAACGAGATGATTCCCAAACACACCATTTCCACATGGTCTCTAGCCTATGACCACATACCACGGAGCAACAAGCACACTAACTATCAAAGCACAAGACACTAGTGGCCGAGAAGAAAAGTTCAAACTATGTAGTAGGTAATCCTAGAGAACCAAAACCCAACTAGGCAGTAAATAATCCTAAAGAACCATTTGGATGAGAAGAGTGGCCGAGACAAAATCACCAAGGGTTGGTTCCTATCTATCCAATCAGACCCTTCCTACCACTAGAACAAGAATATTATGCGAAACCAAGTGGTGGAAAGCAAGAAACTGAAGATCACAAAGAAGCAAACATCTGTCACATCGCTCAATGGTGTGGTGTAGTTGATGTGATGAAGGCTGACTGAAGTTGCATCGTGAAATCAAAAAGCTCAAGGGAGGTGAGAGACCCATAGCATCAACATAACCCACATGGTCTCCACCTCATTCCACAACCTGTAGCTTAAACATAGGAACAACTGGTGTCCTAGTACTGGGATAAATGATTTACAAGCATGGATCCAGTACTGAGACATATGACAACAAAAGTAGCATCACAAGTACTAATAACAAAGAACACATGAGAACACCCCCCCCACACAAGCTCGATCTAGCCCTCCTCAAAGCATCTAGAACAACAAGCCTAGTGCAAACAAAATCTAGAAGAAGCTTGTGAAGTAACCAAAATTCTCATGATATCTAAGCATAAGTACAATCTAAAGCTACCAAGATGTCATACAGACTATTTCATGCCAGAACAGAAATGAAAGATCAAGATATACATGCATCTCAATGAATCACAACCATACATACATAGCAGGTGACAAGGAAAAGTCACAGAAGCATATGCTAGCATGGATACAAGTATAAGCATATACACATGAACCAAAAGGATAAGAAGGCATAAATAAACATAGCACCATGACATAGACAACTATCCAATATATAATCAAACTCAAAATGTCCATAAACAAACATACATCATGTAGGCATACATCATGATAAACCAAAATTATGGAAAAGTATGCTAACGTGTATAAATAACGGTGAATGCACATAAGGAGCAATATGTAAGCAATAAACAATGATAGATATAATAAGGCACAACGTCATGGTGATACTTGACTTCTAATACACACATTCTACAAGACACTTATGCTCATGAAGTGAAGTCAAAACTTAAGCATCCAATAAACTAAAGTATATAACATGACATATGGATACCTAAGCAAAATACATACAAAGGTATGACAAGAAGGTAACAAGAGTAAAACATGCTAATATGGTACAAGTGAGCACAAGGATAAGCACAACATACCAATTATGATTAACACATGAAAATAAGAGCATGAGGATATAGAATAGCTCACAAAGTAGGTGGAAAAGCCAAACGTGAAAGCATATGCCTCTTGGAGGCCAAAAGGAGTGGAGAACTAATAAGTATTCTAATCATGTGATGAAGCAAAAGACTAGAACCCCATCAAGTACATACTCTCCAATCCTGGAACAGACAAAGTGCTCGAGTCTTGGATCCCGAAGGGTTAGTAAACAGGTACTTGGGAACCCAAGACTTTGATACACTCACAATAGAAGTATGCAAGTTAGCATGATGCAACGGATGGTTCATGCAAGGAAATCCAATCCTAGAGGTACACCGCAAGTGGACAGCTCGACAAGTAAAATGAGTGCCATCACTAAAAAGCAGCGAATGCCTTACTTGCAAGCACCAAAAGAACTCACAACTCCTCGTCATAGATGCGCACCTCAATGGGGAGAACGAGGTCCATTACTTGAAAAACAACAGAAATCCTTCCTCGGGATAGCACATGGACAAAAACCAAAATCACAAGAATTCAGTCCACGACGTCGTAAAGAACCAAGAGAAAAAGTGTCAAGGAAGCTATCATCAAAGTGAGTCTTCATGCTGGATTCACGAGTATTCATGCCATGAGAAAGGCTATGCACACTTGGAGACTACAAGAAAGATCCAACACTAGACAACACTAGAAGAGCCAACAAGAATTGCACTTGCCAACATATGAGCATATAAAGATATGAAACAAATGCCAACAATGATAGAACTATGCTCACTACAAGAAATATCCAAATCCAAATAAAAGAACGTGACTAAGTCACAAGATTCAACGCTCATATCATCGCACTCTCTCCTCAAAGTATTTATACCTTCTCTAAAAGAATGACAATATATGCTAGAGATGAAAATGCAAACAACCAATGAATTGGACCAACATGAGGAACATGGCTAGTACAAACATAAAACAAGAGAAGCTAGGCTATCAACATGAGAATCAATAATAGAAGCACTTGTCTTACTAATATCATCCCTAGCAAACTCAAGCTCCTCTGCACATGTGCAGTGAGTCAATTTTAATTTCTCATTTTTAGATTTTTAGCATACAAGAAGAGAAATTAAATTTTCAACATCTACAGGAAAAGACACACAACCTACACATGATAAATGAGATTCCAACCTAGCATGAACAATCTAGCAATTTTATCATTTAGGCATCTCACATTATCCCTAAGAGCAAGCATATTCATCTTGGACAAGGCCAAGGTCATATTGAGGTTTTACCTTACTCATGATGAGTCGACGCTCATCCTCCTTATCATCATCATCCGTGGACTCCAAAACCTTCTCCTCCCTAACACTTGAACAACCAAAGATAAAGAATGTACCACAAAGCTCACACTTGTGGTTTCTTGCAAATAAAAATACCCTTTAGTCAATTTCAAGCCTCTTATCACAAAGGACATCACTAGCAAAAACACCCCAAAAAATGCAAAGAAAATCTCACAAGGTTCCCTACTAGTTGCCATTCTCAAGATCGGTTAAGATCAAACAAAGAGCCAACATGGCTCTGATACCACTTGTAGGACCGGACAGGCAACGCGGGGGGGGGGGGGGGTGAATGGTGCCTAAAGATTTTTCCTCCAAATATTCACATATTCCTTTTTCTCCAATAGCTACAAAGCTATGAAGATTAGGATATGAGGTCTACTAGAAAATAGAGGAACGCAGAGCTCAGTACGACCAGATCAGAGAACAACGTGGTCGAATTATGATCACTCAGCGGAAACCCAACCTGGTCGTTAACGACTAATGGACGGAAAGCATAAGACAAGTCCTAAAATACTGGCCTTTTCTTCCACATATTCTTCTGACGGATCCTCAACTTACATCCCTTTCCAAGTATAACATCGATATCCTTGACTATATCAAAGACCTCTTTCCCACTAAATGACCTTGGTACTGAGTCATCCTCTTTTTCTATCAAATTATTTCTTCATCTTGCGGTATGGATGATACCTTGGAAGGAACCTACAGTGACGCATGTACACAATTTTGCATTAGTTGTTCAACTACACACTCTCGACATAATCTAAGTAGTGCAGACAGGCTTTGTCTCCTTTTGTACTTAACCCCGATAGGTTATAAAGGGCAGGAAAACATTGATAGTGCAGAACAACATGGCACGTAGAGCGAAGTTCCTTCGTTTGTCTGCATCCCATACCTGTACCCCTTCGTTTCACAGTATCACAAGATCTTCTACCAATGGTGCTAGGTACACATCAATATCATTCCTAGATTATTTCAGCCCTTGGATAAGTTATGACATTAAAATATACTTCCGCTTCATACATAGCCAATGAAGAATATTGTACATGCATGCATTCATGGGCTAGATGCTATGTCGGCTGCTCATGTTACCAAAAGGATTCCTTCCATTTGTACTCAATCCAAACCTTATATTCCTCAGTTATGCACTGATGTCTACAAACATCCTATCGATGTTCCTCCACTGGATAGAACCGGCAGCGTGTCTTATCATTCTATCTTTCTTATGCTCATCTAAGTGCCAACGCAGCAATTTTGCATACTTTTTATTCACAAATAAATGCTTCAAACAGAAAATTATAGGTAGATACCATAACATCTTAGCAGGAGGTCCTTATTTCACCATGATACCCTCGCCGTCATCAGAGTCATTCTTACGTTTGTATCGGGATGCTCTGCACACTGGACAAACATGTGATTTTGCGTACTCTTTACGGTAGAGGATACAATCATTCAGACATACATATAATCTTTCTACTTTCATTCCCAATGGATAAAGAAACTTCTTGGCTTGGTAGGTGGTTCTCAGCAACACATTTCCTTCTAGAAGGATGTTCACTAGGAGACCTAACAATACCGTGAAACTCGTGTCGGACTAACCATTACTTGTATTCAATTTCAACACGTCAAGAATAGATAACAACCTTGTGTATTGCGGCTTGCAGCCTAGGAACAAAGGTTTCTCTGAGTTCTCCATCAAGCCCTCGAATTTACCAAACTCTCTCTCACTATAGTTCTCTTCTGCATTGCGTAGCATCTAATCTAGATTGTCGTTATGCGACCTATCCTCATAGAAAGCACAGTCCACAACCGGTATATCGTTGTCTCTCTCGATGATGCTATAACTATCTTCCTGTATACCCCTTTTTGAAACCCATTCGAATCAAGTGAGCTTCGATCTAAGATGAGTTGATAAATATTTTCAGATTATCACAATCAATGCATGGATAATATATATATTCCATTCACTTCTTCAATATATGCTACTTGGCCGCTCTTCTAAAATCAGACACGTCATTAATATACTCTTCACTTACATGGTTCTTAACGTACATCCAATTTCGATCCATCTATGCTATGCATGTAACAAATTAGTGTCAAATTAGATTACTAATACTATTATAGCTAGCTAGCCTAATACTTACACATAATTGTCATTCACCTTATAATAAATTATCTATATCTAAATTAAGTAGCTAGCTACGTACTATTTATGAAGCAATATATATCAAGCAAAAATGTATTAAAGTAAACTAGGAATACAGACCCACTCTTAAATTGGAGCAAACTACCAATTAAGCTAGATCTAAATCTAGATATCATCTCTCTTTATTACAAGGCATATAATTAGAAGTAAATACTAACCTCTAATGACTAAGAACAAATAGATCTACAAGCTAGATATACAAGCGGTGTACTTTCACCAAACTCCCCAAAACCGACCGCCTCCTTTAATGCAGTGCAATGAAGACAAATTTGTCAAGACTGTATTTAATAACACGGCATATCTCCGACATGTCCAACCACGAACTGTCTATGATACATAATTATAATAAGCGGTTCTCCTTAATAACCATCTGTGATAATTCATAGACGGTTCTAATTAAAAACCATCTATGATATATGCAATGATCACAGACGGTTTGTATAAATAACTATCTGTGAACTATCACATATGATTCTAATTAAAAACTATCTATGATAAATGCAATGATCACTGACGGATGGTACTAACTACCATCTGTGAATTATCATAGACGGTTATTAACAAGAATCATCTATGATAGTTGCGTATCACAGATGGTATACGGTCTCAATTATAAAACCGTCTGTGATAACAACACCACAGATGGTTCCCCATGAACCGTCTATGACGAGGTATCTAGTATAGCTTGTTTTGTAGTAGTGTGCGAAGAACTTATGTCAGGAAATGATTTCTTTGTCTTTGGATGTGCAGGGCCGCTTAGACTAAACCATGGTCAATGGTGGGAATCGGGGCTATGGTCATGGAAGAGTCGAGGCCCAAAACGATCAAGGATACCAGGTGAGATAGATGAGCTCAAGCATGGCACAAGAAAGGCGAGAAATATTGAAGAAAATTTTGAGCGATGGTTTGCACTATGTGGCTTGGTCAGTTCAAATGAGGTGCATTCCAGTGGAACCGAAATGGAAGAGGCTCGCCGATGTGTGGCAAGCAATGGTGCATTTACATGTGACAAGTATGACGATTGCTTGAAAGGAAAGATGAAGACCAGGTCAAGAAAGGGTATTTTGGTAAGTTGACTAAATACCAAAAACTATCATGAATCAAACCTTAGTGCTTAGAAGAGTGATTTATGCCAAGGAGAAGCTAAGAAAATCAAGTTAGATTAAAGCTAAGAACTTAGCGGATTTGGACTTATGTGCTTTAAAAAATATGCATAAGTGTATTGTGTGAGTAAAATTTATGTTGTGTAGGGTTAACGGGTTTTTCCTATTTGTGCTAAATGGATAGTATCTAGTAGGATTAGAAATGTGTTGGTTGGTCTATCTATTTAATGGGTTGGGATAGAGATTTGCTAGTTAACAATTCAACCATTCTTTTATAGAGTTTATGAGTTTTAGGGTTAGGGTTTGAGAGAAGTTGAGTGTTGTGATGTGCTCTCTTGTTCTTCAAGTAGAGTGGCTATAAAACTTTTATCCTCAAGTAGCAATAGATCAATTTTGTTCATCTCAATAGATCCATCTTGTGTTAATTGATTTGCTTTTGATTTGGTTGGTTTTTGCTCTTCTCTCCAATTATTGATCTTGCTATGCCAAGGATATATAAGAGCTTGAGATAATCTCTGAAAATCAATCTTCACCCATTTAGACACTTTGTTGGCAAGTTCATAAGGAAACCCGGTTTTTACTCTTTTTGGCCTCTCTGAATGATTTCTTGATCTAACTATTTTTGTCTCGATTTCCTTGGTATTATTACTTACTGTGATATGTGGAGAATACATCTAGAGCTATATTGGCCATCAATCACCTACGAGTAAGTTATATTTACCATTTTTAGTTTTTTGACTGGTTTTGGTGAAACCTTCCTTCAAACAGAAAATAGTTAGAACTTTTATGATGATTTTATTGATTTTTTATTGGAATAGATTTTTGACATTCTAGAGAAGGTGCATACCAAATTTTAAGTGATTTAGAGTTTTCGTTTGAGAGTTAGCTCAATTTTAACTTTTGACTCGGTTTTAGTACAACAGAGCTTGACAAACCAAAAGATCCTAATTCTCTTAAGTTCTTTCAAGATTTTTTTGGTTAGGATAGTTTCCTAAGGTCATGATCTAGCCTTAGTTCAAGTTTCATGTCTTTTAGATCTACAGATCAAAAGTTTCATGGATTTTCGTTTTTAAAATAGTACTGGATTTACTATCCACTGGTTGAAATTATTATAGCACGGCGGTTTTTAGAATTTTGGGTTTTTGATATTCATAACTTCTCATATCTATTGGAGTGAAGAATTAGCTTATAATTGGAGGAAAATTTGAAAGCACTATTTAATTTTCCTCTGTTGCCGATCCTACAATTATATATATACTCATTGGGGAATAAGTTAAGAGGTTGCTTTTTAGGGGGAAGAGAGGGTTTAGCCAATAGGCCCCACCATCAGCTAAACCCACTCATTTCTCTCTAAAAAAAATTAAAAACAACCATTTTCTTTTTTATGGAAGAAGAAGAAGACAGCGGAGGAGAAAAAAGGGGTTGTATTTGTTGGCGTGGAGAGTAGCCAGCTAAGACATTGTGCACGACATGCTCACTTCAATGGCTGCCTAGTCGTACGTATCAGCAGTGGTCCTTGTTTGCGGGCTAGTAGCATGGTTGGTTGACAGACGTAGACGGATGGATGTGCTGGGTGTAGGAGTTCCCAGGTATTATGTGATGGTGGTGTTTTTGATCGAGTTTTTGGTATTTTTAGTGTGTTTTTTAATTTGTATTTATAAAAATGATAATAGTCGTGACACAGAGCCACGTGTTGCGTCCTCTTCTGGGTTACCGCACGGCTATTGTACGGTAGAAACAATATTTTTACTATTTTTGTGCTAATACTGTCATTCTTATATATATATAGAGGTTCAGAAAAAGCCAAAACTGCTAAAAGTCCTTTTGATCCATACGGATGCCGCAATCGTGTATGCACTTGCAGAATGCCGTGCCATTGCCCTGCTTTCTGCCATCTCGATTGAAAAAGGCTAAGGCCCTATTCGAATGCATGAATTTATAGAAATTTTATAAAACATTTACAAAAATTTCATAGCAAACAATTTAATTCCATAGAAATTGAAAACAATTCTTGTGTTTAAAATAGGGCCTTAGGGTCAGATGTGCATGCAAGATACGATTGATGTGCACTTGTCTCCTTCGCCTTAAAATACTCTTTGGTAATCTCTAATAGGACCTCTGAAAAGAAAAAGGCCACAACCATCGGAGCTACCTATCAACTCTAGCTCTCTAATGGTAACTAGTTTTGCTAATCGTCAGCCAAAACGATAGAAAAAGAAGCTATCCTGTTCACTTTGAATGGCTAAAATTTTTTACGTTAATCGAAGAAAAAAGAACGATCTATACCGTTGATTGTAGTATATCCAAGTTATAACGGTGTAGATTGATCAAATATATATATAAGAGTTATTACATCTGCATAGAAAATATAACTCTATTTTTAATCATAAACATAAGAATTGTATAACAAGTATAATTCTATATCACGATACAAATACATGAGTATAACTCTATATTACGATACAAATATATGTATCATAGTAGGGTTTTGTCATACAATTGTACAATTACATGAGAAATTTGGCTAGTTCTTTGCAAACCGGTGGGACTGTCGTCTGGTCGTAGCAAATTAAAGCAATGCTTAGCTTTCAGTGGAATCACAGCACAAGCGGTCGTTGGACTGTGCATCCCCCCCCCCCACCCACAATGTGACGAGTAGGTGAATCATGCACGGCATGCACGCGGCCAGCTTAATGTCCACCTTTATTAATAGAAATTTCTAACTAATCTGACAACAAATGCTTGCTTACACAGTTTACGAAGATATTAAAGCACTAAGGGCAGTCCCAATGGAAGAAACTGATACGATTTCTATAGCACAAGAAATCATCTATAGAAACTATCTTCCACAGTGGAGGTGTCTTCGAGTAATAATTATTTTCTCTTTCTCTCTCCCAACTCTATCTTCTTCCTCCAATGAGAGTGTGCCACGAGCCTCCTAGAAACTGGTGGTTTCTTCCCAATGGCGATTTCATAGTTTCTTGGTGCATTGGGTGGAGTGAAGACCTGATTTCTTCATAAGGAAACCGTTTCTAGGATTTGTGCTCTCTTTCATCATTAATTACGTTGCCATGTCAGCATTTTGCCTACGTGACAAGTCATTTAATGAGGATAGAAACCATAATCAATACACGGTTGGTACTGCCCTAATTAAATGTAGTGTAATAAATTATTGTGCACACTTAATTAGTATTGAATGATTAGTGCTAATTAATTATGATTATGATTAAATGGAATATTATTAGTTTATTGCTTTAATTAGCACTGATTAAATTACTGTTAGTGCTAATCAGTACGCTTAACGATAATAAAGCGCACTAATTAATTAATAGGGAGTAGCGCTACAGTAGCGGAGCCACACGTGGATGCAGACATAGGGCAGGCACTCTTTACATAAAAGTAGCGCATGATTGGTCATCAGTGCCTTAGGTTGCATTGCTCTCAATCCATTATCGCTGAGGTTCAAGAATACTCCATAGGGGGACTAATTAATTGTTTATTTGTTTACAACAATTTGTATATGTGCTCGTCGTAGCGGCTTTTGACTTTGGCCTATAAAAATACTCACGGCCTATTTTAATTGATATAAATAAAATCATTATAGTATGTATTATAATCAATTTAATAGACTATTCCTTAAAAAGATACCTTGTTTAAAATCTAGATACTGTAAAAAAAATTCATTTACTAAAAAAGTAACTTTTAGAAGTCTATACTAACATGACATATTTCACTCACATGGCATATGGGCTGGTGCGTGTATGCATGCCTTTGTGGCCACCTACACTCTATGGATTGTTGGTATTAAATTTTACTTGGAGA
Source organism: Dendrocalamus sinicus (assembly GCA_036346575.1). NCBI lineage: Eukaryota > Viridiplantae > Streptophyta > Magnoliopsida > Poales > Poaceae > Dendrocalamus > Dendrocalamus sinicus. Next base: position 16,847,114 of record CM070670.1, read on the forward strand.
AGGTGAAAGTCAATATCAACACTCAACTTTTTTTAAGTGATTTCTCTACTTCTTTTACTCCGATCTCGCTCCAAAGTAAGCCAAAGAGTCACAGACGTATTACGCACTCTACTCCTTATTTTCTCCATCACTTACATCCTCTTTTAAAAGTTATTTTTAATTACTTTTACTTATTTTTAATTAAAATCTATCAGCCTATCCAATAAAAACACCCTCTATACTTGCTGAACTGGACCGTACGTGCACTCAGGTGGTGATCGGTTTGGTTGAAAGCCTCATGGCTTATGACTGAAAACACTGTAGCTGGCTGAAAAAAACACTGTAGCTGACAGAGGCTTATTTACCATAATTAAATTTAAAAAAATTTAAAAATAGAAAAAACATATTAGCCCATCACGCATAATGTAAACAAATACGAGGAAAAAAAGAACCGGTAAAAAAACTCAAAAAAAAGCCAAAAGTTCAGAAAAAGACGAAATTTATGAATAGTGCAAAAATAAGCTGAAGCCAGAAGCTGAAGCCATATTGATCAGGGCCTCAAGTGTGCGCATGCTCGAGCCGTACATGTAAAAATATAGGAGTAGCTTATATAATTAAGCTTGGGCTTACTGTTGCAAGCTTTGACCGAGCAATTTAAAATCTACGACCGTACGTACGGACCAATCGTGGTGCTGATAACTTGATATAATAGTGGCGCGGGCTCCCCCGGTTGGCTGCCTAGCCGCCGCGAGCGGGCAGCGTGCGTCCCGATCATACGTAACGTAGCGGCCTTGGGCTGCTTGGCCGCCCGCTGCGCTGGCTCGCCCACCGGCCGCTCCCGTCCCGGGCACCAGTACGCCTCGCGCGCTTGCTTGTTTGGGACGTTAATTTCCACGCGCGACGACCACCTATCCGCCCGCGCCGGGCCGCGCGCGGCCGGGTGCCGTGCCGATCGTGCCCCGCCCGCGCTCCGAGTTGCCGAGGCGAGCAGGGTCGTGCAGTGCGGTGCCACGCCTCCTCTTCGCTCCCTGCTGCCAACATCAACCGTGCATCACGCGCTGCCAGGGGCAGTTTCAGACCCATGACAACCTATAGGTGGTGATCGGTTCGGCTGAAAAGTTCATGGTTTATAACTGAAAAGACTGTAACTGGCTGAAAAAAGCACGGTACCTGGCAGAGACTTATTTAGCATAATTAAATTTAAAAATATAAAAAATATGTTAGCACATTACGTATAATACAAACAAATACAGGAAAAAAGAACCGGCAAAAAAGCTCAACAAAAAGCCAAAAGTTCAGAAAAGACGAAACAAATGAATAGTGAAAAATAAGCCAGAAGTCAGAAGCCGAAGTCGAGTTGATCAGGGCCATAGTCTTCATCTGGAATCTAAAATATTTATCAGTGTAAAACTCAGATAAATTAAAGACATAACCTTTCTTCTAATCTAAAAACTCGACCTGCGGGGGGGAAGAATCCCCCCGGGCATTGCTTAAGAAGAAGGTCTTCTCACGCAGACCGAGAAAACCCCCGAACCCCTGCTCCACCCTTACACAACGGCACCATCGCCCGACCTTGTGAGACTACCGGCGGATCCTTTGGATCAACGCTTGGCGGGCCTTAGACACGTGCTTTGGTGTGGTAGCGGCGAGGATTTTTCCCCAAGCCTGAAATTCGCTCCCACTGGGAGTCGAACCCAGGACCTGGGGGGTGCTACTCAGGCCTCTAACCATTGGGCTAGAGACCCTTTCGCCTTCTAATCTAGATAGTAGTGATCTACAGTCCTCTATAGTTTAGGATGTGAAAAATTCTAGATCCACCGTTGCAGAGTACAAAGAGAAAGATTACACTGTCGAGTTAATTAGGATTTAGCAAACTTAAGGTAAGTTGCGACCATCTTTTCGTTGAGTTAGTTACAAGACGGAATGTAGGCCTGTAACTTTGGAGTGTTAGAGTATGTACAATAGGGTGACATAATCTGTTTGTAAAAGGTGTAACATAGAAATTTTACTGAGGTGGATAAAAGAGAAAGAGGAGAGATAAGGAGGTGGACTGTAATTCTATAGACGGTCGAAACGTAAGAAAATAGTCTGCTATAGACAGATTATGTGACATTGTGTTACTATTGTCTATATTTTAGTAACAAACCATTATAGATAACTTACAAACAACCTATTATAGAAGATGTCTTTAATATTATTTATAGATGATATGAAATGATATTATAGATAGTAGCTATCTGTAACACTGTACATACCCTTTCAGTGGGAACTAACCGATTAACTAATCAAGCAAACGAGGTGTGATCGCATTAGCACCACTAGTAAAAGTAGTTTGCCATTCTCTAGAGCTCAGAAACTTTTGGCTCCAAGCAATCCTATTTCCGCTGGAGCAGGTGCGCTACCAGCTGCACGTATTCAGTAGACCGTAGGCCACTCCGGAGTCAAAATATACACACACGTCGGCCTCTCTCTCGATCCTCAACTCTCAACCGTCCGATTTCCGAACGGAAGTTCATCATGCATTCCCTCGCCGTTCGGAGGATACACCAAGGTGTGTCGTGGCACACGCGGAGCTCCCGTTGGGTGCGAATCAAGTTTGGGCCTGCAGCCCATGTACGGCAGATCAACGAACGACAACCGGACCGGCTATAGGCGACGACGCAGTGCACGGCACGGCGTGGCAGCCGCAGCAGAGCGCGTGGCCGAGTGCGATATACACCGCGGCTCCGCCAGAGCCCAGAGCTCGTCTCGGCAGCGGCAGGCCAGCAGCCACCGTGGATGCGGAGGTAGGTGATACCAGCAGCCAGATTTTCTCGACGTAAAAGCACAATAACTAGTGTCTCTTAATCAATCTCTTTAGTTGCACATCCGTACTAATGTATGGACTCACAGCTCTTTAGAAATTCGCCAAGATACACCAAGTTTTCTCCATGAGACCACGAGTGGAGAAACGCCATGCCCTCAATTCCCAATGGAAAATCAAACACGATCTTGATTCGAGAACGATCACTTAATTCCTCTTAAGTAATCCTCGCATGGACACTACGGCGAAAAGAAATAAGCAATATGCTATTCTAATTTCTATCTGAAAAAGTGTTCTTGAACCCTAATGGAGGGGGGTGGTGGCTACTTAAAAGCACACCCTAACCTCATGCACGCACACGTTTAGGCCTAAGGCTGAGTTTCAATCTGGTTCGACCCAAGAGACCGAATCAAACTCTCCTATTCAATCCCGTAACGACTCGGACACAACTACTTGATATGGTTCAGACTCAACTCATAAAAATGAGAGATATGACCGAAATTAGGTGGGTTTCGGTCAGCCCAAGTGGCACGCAGGCCGGGCACGTGTTTTCTTTTGTTTTGAAGTGACCTTCAAAGAAACAGCCATAACTTTTTGCGTACAAGCTCTGTTTTCGACGTTCTTGTACTTGTTTCGAAGCTAATGAAGAGTCCAACTCTGATTCATTCGTGAGGCTCTAAAAAATAGTGCATCTCCAAAAAATGTCGTCTAGGCCCTCAAAACGGCCTCCGAAGTTTCCGGACCGCATAATCCCTCTTCTCAACTGCATCGACCTTCGTGAGTGAGCTCCTCCTCATACCTAAGCATGCACAACACACTAGAATTAGGTAGTAGCAAATTCTTATCAAAATTATACTCTTTAATGAACAAATTCACTTGTTGTTGGAGCTTCTTTGCTCGTGCTCGCGTAATCGGCCCTATTGGTTCAATTAGAGGAGTTGGAGCTTCTTGCACAGGAGTGGATGAATTAGGACTAGCAGGGTTGTCCTCATCAGTAGGGATGCAAACAATGTCTCCCAGTACTAGAACAAACATCAGAGAGTAATGAACTAGCACAGCTCACAATGTTTGCAATCGAAAATCCGAAATACTCATAGTGCGACAGCACTCAAAGCCGTCTGGAAGTGAACCAAGCCAGCGGTAAGTGAAACCACCAACTAGAATCAGGGCAATGCACACCCGAAGGTGCTGACCCAAAAAACCTAGCGCCCAGCTGTGTCGCGATTAGAGGGTGTGGTAGATGGAGATACAGTGACCCTTTGCCGTTTGGGATAGACCGGAGCCAGCAAAGCCGAAGTGAAAGGAGATGACGCACAAGAACACCGTGAAGCATCGACCTAGTGCACCTCACTGCCGAGCATCAGGAACCACAGAACACCGTCGAGAACGGCGGTTATGCACTGGAGAAGAAGCCCCAAAGACCACGCTCTAAAGCCAAATCGGGAAGAAAAGAATGGATTGAAGAAAGAGAGCTCACTCGATTTTTCGATGCATTTCAAGGAAAAGGCAACCTCCTTATATAGCTGGCAGGAGGAGGGGAAGAGGAGCTCGGCGCGGTGGCCACCAACAACCTCCATCGAAGCTCCCGGGTCACAAGCGTCGCCTCACCCCTCTGCCGAAGCTGCCGCTGCCCCAAGGATCGGATCCACCGAGATGAAGCGCCGCACGAGAGGAGACTGGGTCTCCTTCGGTGGGCCTCTTTCTCTTTTCTTCTTTTCTTTTTCATTTCCTTTCTTTTCTTAATTGAGAAATTACTAAAATGCCCTTGAATATATAACATTCCTTACCAATTTATCAATTGATAAAAGATGTTTAAAGTCTTGTTTAATATACAGTTGTTTGACAATAGGTACCTTGTGGGTTTTAACCCAAAGCCTAGCAACAAGGACTACGGCTCTGCACAGACAAAGAAGGACTTCGCCTTGATCCGATGCCTTGGTGTGAGAGTTTTTGCCCTAGTTACATTCTATACTAGGCGGCTTGCCCTTTTCCCTCTCGTGTTAGGACGTTATAGTCATGTCCTCGTATCTAGTTCATGAGTACTTAAAAAGTATACCTTTACCTTTCTTTGATCGTGACCTCACGATCATACTCAAGTAGGTGAATTCTACATGGAATCCTGTAGGACGATTCCCAAAGCCATATAGGCATCGAATTCATTAAAAGCTTATTGCTCAACCTGCCATACAGTAAAGAGCACTATAGACAATGGGACTCGTTACATGTGCTCTCTAATTCCACATAGTTTGTTATCCTAGAGCCTAGTTCATGGGATCTCCGATCTTCTAGGATAGGTTACCACCAATGTGAGCTTTTACATAGGTATGAGTCCCATTCCCTTAGATACTGCAATGACGGCCTTCCGTGCTAATCCTTTGGTGAAAGGATCTATCAAGTTCCTTTCAAACTAGATGTATTCCATAGAAATAACACCCGTCTCTCTGGCATGCCTTATCGATTTAAGTCGTCTCTTTATATGTTTTGAGGACTTCATATTGTCCTTCCTACTCTTCGCCTTAACTAGAACAGTTTAGTTATCGCAGTAGGTCAATATTGCTGGAATTGGCTTTTCCAAAATATGTAGGTCAGAAAGGAATTCTCTAATCTATTCTGCCTCTACAGCCACTGAATCAAGTGCTACTAACTCAACCTCCATGGTGGATCATGTAAGGATAGCCCGTTTATAATACTTCCATGAAAAGTCCCCACCTACTAGAGTGAACACATAGCCACTCGTAGCTTTCATATCATCTTAGTCACCGATCTAGTTAGAATTACTAAATCCTTCCAAGACTGTTGGATGGCCAGAATAATATATTCCCAAATTTGTTGTCCTCTTTAGGTACCTAAGTACCCTTTCTAGTACTATCCAATGATCATCTCCTAGATTGTATAATGACTCAATCTACTTATAGCATATGAGATATCAGGTTTCGTTGCACTAGTTAGATACATTAGGGATCCAATTATTTGAGAATATTTAAGCTGGTCTTTTTCATGTCCAGTGTTTTTATGTAGCTTAGCATTTTGATAATAGGGTGTGGCAGCTGGCTTACAGTCCATGAATTTAAATATAGTTAGGACCTTATCAACATAATGGGATTGTAAAAGAGTAATCCCATTCTCACCCTTTATAAGCTTGATGTTAAAAATCACATCCGTTTCACACAGATCTTTCATATCAAACTTTTGGGAGAGGAAACACTTTGTTCTAATGATTACATCCATGTTGATTCTAAAAGGCAATATGTCATCTATGTATAGATAGAGAATGACATCTTCACCCCCACTAAATCAATAGTAGACACATTTATCGGCTTCGTTTACACAAAAGCTGACTGAGGTCACAGTACTATCAAATTTATCATGCCATTACTTGGAAGCTTGCTTTAGACCATAAAGGATTTAATCAATCGACATACTTTCTTTTTCTGCCCTTCAACCATAAAACCATCGGTTTGTTGTATATAAATCTTCGCATCCAACTTTCTATTTAGGAAAGTGGTATTTACATCTATTTGATGTACTTTGTAGTTTGTATGCTGCAGCTAGTGCTAGAAGCACCCGTATTATGGGTAAATGAGCCATAGGAGAGTATGTATCAAAATATTCTTCTCATTCCTTTTGCGTAAAACCTTTAGCCACTAAACAAATCTTGCACTTTTCTATAGTACCATCATGTCTACGCTTTCTTTTAAAGATCCATTTGCAGCCTACTGGCTTACATCCAGGTGGAAGATCCGTAATCTCACATGTTTTGTTAGATATGATGGAATCCATCTGGCTATGGACTGCCTCCTTCCAGTAATCCACATTGGGGATGCGTATGCCTCTGAAAGGATTCGTGATTTATCATCGACAACATAGGTGATAGTCAACGCCAAGTGACTTTTTAGTTCTCTGCCTCTTACTCCTCCTCAACTTCAACTATGGAGCTGTGTCATCCATACTAGGAAGAATAGCGTGTTCATCTGAACAAGTATGGCCAATGACTTCATTTGGTCTCATAGGAAATATATGTTCAAAGAATGTCGCATCACGAGATTCTATCACTATATTTGTAGCAATGTCACTCACCTCGGATTTGACCACTAGTAATGTATAAGCTATGCTATTTATAGCATACCCTAGAAAGACACAATCAATGGTCCTAAAACCAAGCTTTCTTTTCTTTGGTAACAGCATATGCACTTTTGCAAGGCATCCTCACGTCCGAAGAAATGATAAGTTAGGTTTTCTCCCCCCTTCCATTCTTCATAGGGTGTTTTCTCCAGATTGCGAGGCAGAATCCTATTCGAAATATAATTAGCTATGAGAACTGCTTCACCCCACCAATAGTCCAACATACCTGAACTTTGTAAAATGGCGTTAACCAAGTCGCAAAGAGTTTGGTTCTTCTTTCGGTTATTCCATTCGATTGGGTGAGTATAGTAGAGTAATTTCATAAATTATTCTACTTTCTACATAGAATTAAGAGAATTCGCTTGAGACATATTCACCGCTTCGATTTGACCTTAACCATTTGATTTTCTTTTCTAGTTGATTTTCAACTTTAGTTTTATAGACTTTAAAGTGTTCTAGTGCTTTATCTTTCAACTTAAGTAAATAAAAATAGCAATACTTAGTCGCATCATCTATGAGAGTCAGAAAATAATGTTTTCCACCTTTAGTTAATATTCTATTCATTTCACAAAGATTAGAATGAATTAGTTCAAGTGGAGAAGTGCTTCACCCTTCAACGTCATGAAAAGATTTTTGGGGTTGCTTCGCTTGCACACATACACTTTACACTTTCAACCCTCCTCATAATTATAGCTTAAAATTAAACTTATTTTGCTCAACCACACGATAGCTTCAAAGTTAACATGACATAAACGTGAATGAGAAATATCATAAATTTTATTGCAATGGGAAACATTAAAAATGTTTACATTATTCAAATTAAGAATAGATAAGTGGAATATAGCAGGCACGTACAATACGTCTTTGAGGATAAGTGTTTTGCCTGAGGTAAGTTTTAGGCACACCTGTCTAATCCCACGTACTGTCACAGTGGCTCCATGCTCCATTAGGATGGATCCACCACCTTCACCCTAAAATGAAGAGAAACAAGATTGATCAGTACATATATGTCTAGTAGTACCTGTATCAATCTACCAATCAATTGATGGACTTGCCACAAAGGCTTGAGATACATACTCTTCTTAATTGGAGCTCGGCAATGCGACATTCATTTCAGCCTTGTGGCCTTTATGCTGACCAGGGGAAGGACCCTTGCCCTTACGATTGCGGCAATAGTTGGCCTTATGACCAGCACCACAAACATAGCAGACGATGTCCTCTTTTTTCTTATTTATTTTCTTTGGTTGGAGCTTGATTTGGGGCTGATTCTTGACCTTTGGTTTCCCAGAGCCTCCAGCACTCCTAACCTCCACCTGATGAGCCTGAACTTGAGCCTTTCCTGTACCGTCACCGGCTTTGGTATGCTCTTTGGCATTAATAGCAGCTGACAGCTCATTGAGAGTCAAGCGCTCCTTCATATGTCTACGAGTGGTCACGAAGTCACGCCACGAGGGCGATAACTTAGCCAAAATGACATTAACTTGGAACTTTTTTTGGCAAGATGCAGTCGTATTGACTTAAGTCATGTACATGAAGTTGTAGCTCATGGAGCTGCTCTATCACCAACCGTCCCTCTACCATCTTAAAGTTCAAGTAGGTAGCAGTTATAAAAGACTCATTGCCATTATCCCCTTCACAATACTTCTCATCAAGTTCATCCTAGAGTTATTTGGCATTAGTGAAGTTAACATAGACATCGAACAACCAGTTGGATAAGATGGCTAACACACGACCTAAGACTGAATTATTCGCATCCTCCCACCGCGACATTTCAGCGGTTTCCAATGGGAACACTGGAGGATTTGAAATTACCCAAAATAATTTGAGAAAAGTCAGGCAAAGTTTAGTTTTAGCCTGCCAAATGCTTAAAGTTGACACCGTCAAATACTTCCGGCTTAATGACATCGGACAAGAAAGCCATTTGTTTTATAGTAGGTTTTCTAGATTGTTGTTAATAATGTGGTATAAGCAAATATTCACATTAATTTTAGCATAATAAAGCACGAGTAAAGCATATTTACAACAATATATAAATGATAAAAATTGTATATAAACATGTAATTCAACCATGTCATTTATACAAGAGCATATACTTAAATCATGAAACAATGTTACCACCGTGAAGAGCACGTAAACCATTTTCATGTACCAGGTGATAACTAAAAACTAGCATAAAGATCAATTGTTAATTTGATTATTGCTCTCAGAGCAGAGTTGCTCAAGACTTTTATCTTGGCCTTCTCAATACTTTGTCTATACTCCACCAATTGATGAGACAACTAATGGTTCAGATTTGAGCTCTAAAAATGCATCACTTAGCAATCTACTCAATCTGCATATGTTAAGCACTTTCAAACTTTTGATATAACAGAAGTTTTCAAGAAATTGACTACATAACAGTATTATGACCAATAAAGAAAGGTGATCAGGTAAAGTAATCTCAAATACCCGAAACAACAAAGATGTAACACCTCTATGAACTAGTCTGAAATATGAAAATTAGCTACTTCTCAACTTGTAACCACATATCAAGAAAACATATATGACAAAACGAAAAGATAACTCAAAGTGCTAATGAACAGAAGTGAAAATCTCAGGTAGAGATCAGATCTACATTAGTTGTACAGATCAATTTCAGTGATAGACAAATTATTCATCGAGCATTAAACCGAACCCACTAGCAAACAATGTCTCCCAGTACTAGAACAAATATCAGAGAGTGATGAATTAGTACAGGTCACAATGTTTGCAATCGAAAATCTGAAATACTCACAGTGTGACGGCACTCAAAGCTGTTTGGAAGTGAACCAAGCCGGCGATAAGCGAAACCACCGACTAGAATCAGGGCAATGCACACTCGAAGGTGCTGACCCAAAAAACCTAGCGCCTAGTTGTGTCACAGTTAGGGGTGTGATAGACGGAGATACAATGCTCCTTTGCCATTCGGGACACACCAGATCTAACAAAGCAGAGGTGAAGGAAATGCCGCACAAGAACACCGAGAAGCACCGGCTCAATGCGCCTTGCCGCAGTGCACCAGGGACCACAGAACACCGCCGAGATCGGCGGTTATGTACTGGAGAAGAAGCCCCAAGGACCAAGCTCCGAAGCCAAATTGGGAACCAAAAAAATGGATTGAAGAGAGAGAGAGAGAGAGCTCACTCGATTTTTCAATGCATCTCAAGGAAGAGGTGGCCTCCTTATATAGTCGAGAGGAGAGGGGGAAGAGGAGCTCGGCGTGGTGACCACCAACAGCCGGAGCCGAAGCTCCCGACCTGCAAGCGCCGTTTGCATCGCCTCACCCCTCCGCCGAAGCCGCCATAGCCCCAAGGATCGAATCCAGTGAGATGAAGCGTCGCACAGGAGGAGATAGGGTCTCTTCCCCTCATCTCTTCAGTTTGGCCCATCGACAGGTAGGCCTCTTTCTCTATTTTTTTCTTTCCTTTTTCTTTTCTTTTCTTAATTGAGAAATTACCGAAATGACCTTGAAAATACAACACTTTCCATTAAAAAAGAATGAAATCATACCAGTTGTAACAATGTATAATAAATGGCTAAGTGTACATCTCATGTTGTAAAAGTAAAAGCAAATAATTTGCATATCCTGCACCTACTGCATTGAAAGATGGCATCTTCTCGTCCAGTTCTCAAAAGAAAGCAAAATCAAGAGCTGCCAGGCTCGCGAGCGAAGGTCGGTTTCTACGTTTCCATTGGGCCTGGCCAGGATTGGAATCTTGCATGAGACAGGCTAGGCCGGGGAGAAAGAACCAGGCAACCAATCAAGAGCAAATTGCATTCGTGCGTGCGAATTAGGAAGGTGCAGGCAACCAAACATATCCTATGTGGCCATATGGTGTTTTATGGATTGATCTGTAGCCGCTGCAGTGCGATTAAGGGATTTCTTGCCTTTTGAGTAAAAATGGTTTTAGTTAATTTAATGAGCCTGACTAGCCAATGGTATACCATTTAACAATGCAACAAGAAGTTTTATGATTTTTTTTAAAAAAATTCAGGTTTCAATGAGTTTCGCGTGTTTGTAGATGTTTATAGAAGATTTTAAATAAGTTTCAAGCGAAAGTTTTATGAGTTTCAGATTTTAGAACTCGAGTTTCAACAAGTTTCTATCAGAAAGTTTCAAAAAATTTCAACCAAAAGTTTCAAAAAGATTCATAAAAAATCAAACAAGAGCAAAATCCCCTATGTGCTCACTTGTGGCCGCCTGACCGCTTGTCGTGGTGGCTCCACACCTGCTGAGACGCCATGGCCATTAGCCTTCTTGCCTGCCACCGAGCTCTCCTATGGCTACAAGGCCGCCAGGATGACACGGTCGCTCGTCGCCGCCCACCCTTGCTGCTGCATGCCACCGCAACTTTGTTGGGAATAATCTTGTTTTAGAAGTCGCATACAAAGTTTGGAAGTGATCGAAGTCGAGACGGAGTCAAAATCAGAAGTCGAAGTCGAAACAGAGGTTTCCAGTCAGACTGGTCAGACCGGTGAAGTAGAAATCGAAACGTAGTAGAAGTCGTAGTTGAAAGTTGGAATCAAAGTCGGAGTCGGAGTTAGTTTTGTAATCATAGTCGAGTCGGAGTTAGTTTTGTAATCATAGTCGAACTCGAGTTAAACTCGAATAACCGGGTATAAAAGGGGAGGAGCCATGTAATTTCAAGCAATGCGAGAAGAAAAGAAGTAAATGGAAAAACTTGAGTGTCTCCATCCATCGTGTGATCTCGCAGACGTGGTCGGAAGCCATTACGACCACGGCAAACGTGGTTGGAGGGGGCTTATGACCACTGCAAAGTCCTAGTGGACATGGTCAGAAGGCATTCGACCACGACAAACCTGAAGAAGGCGTGGTCAGGAGGAGATACGACCACGGTGGAGAAAGTTTGAAGACATACGACCACAACGAAGTAAGTTGAATGTGGTCGAAGGGGCGTTCGACCATGTTGAAGGAAGTTTGAATGTGGTCGTAGAGGTGTTCGACCACGTTGACAGAGCACTGAACGTGGTCGTAAGGGCTATCAACCACGTTGTAAAGCGTTCGACCACGTAGAAAGGAAGTGAACGTGGTCGAAACGGGTGTTCGACCACGGTGAACAGTGATCGCCAGCATTACTGCGTGCTCGTGGAAGGTTACGATCACGGTATCCCCAGCGCAGTCGAAGAGAGGGCAGCGCGGCGGCAGGGAAGAGCAGTCGAACGACTACCTAAGTGGTTGTACGGCAACAAGAGGCGGTCGGAACCGGTCGTAAGCACCCGGAACCAGTCGTAAACGATCGTGAGCGGTCGTAAAGATCCTAGAGAGATCGTAAGACTTCCAACAGTTGGTATCAGAGCCATGGGAGAAACATCGAAGGCTAAGGAGAGTGTGACGTTGCTGTACCCACTCCTCAGTTCGGATAATTATCCAGTCTAGGCGATGAAGATGAGGGTCAACATGTGTGCTCAGGGTGTTTGGAGCGTGGTTGATCCAAAGGAGAAAGGCAAGGTCATTAACGACAGACTAGACAAGATGGCGCTGGCCGTGATCTATCAGGCTGTGCCTGACTTGATGATGCAGCAGCTGGTTGGCAAGGAGACGGCGCGGGAAGCCTAGACTACTCTGTGAACAATGCATGAAGGAGTAGATCGAGTGAAGGAAGTTTGACTCCAAACATTGAGGGGCAAATTTGAAGCGATGAAGATGGAAAAGAACCAGACCGTGGAAGAATTCTCTGGACGATTCAATGAAGTCGTTAATGAGATCAAGTCTCTTGGCGACGATTTGAAAGACGAAGTGGCTATGAAGAAATACTTAAGAATTCTGCTAGAAAAGTTTCTTCCAGTCGTGACTACACTCATGTACTCCCAAGACCTCTCGAAGATGAAGGTAGAAGAGGTAACCGGGGTGCTCAAAGCACATGAGCAACTCCTGAAGAGTTATCAAACTGACAACGGAGAGCAAGGAGTTTACAACCAACAAATGTTGCTTGCTAAGGAGGACACAAGGAGCCAAGGCAAGCCGGACCAGACAGACTCATTCTATGATCGTGGACAAGGATATGGCCAGAGGGAAAGAGACTTCCAGCCTGGAAGAGGAAGAGATCGTGGAGACCGAGGAAGAGGTGATGGCAACAAGTTTCAAGACAAGTCACACATCCAATGTTTTGAGTGTGAAAAATTTGGTCATTACGCTGCAGAATGTCGAAGTCATATCCAATGTCACAACTGCAAGAAGTTTGGACACTATGCAGCAAAATGCAGGAACAAGAAGAAAGTTGAAGAAGCAAATATTGCTCAAACCTCTAAATATACAGAACTGACTTTGCTACTATCCCATTGTGCAGAAGACGTGTCGACAATGGTGATGCTAAATGAAGAGAGAGTGTTCCCAAGTCTGATGGAGAAGGGAGAGGAGACACAAGACCAGTCAACAAATTGGTATCTCGACAATAGAGCTAACAAATATATGACAGGAACATACTTAATGTTTCATGAGTTAGATGTGAAAGTGCTCGGTAAGGTGAAATTTGGAGACGACTCAACCGTCCAGATCAAAAGAAAGGGCACAATTTTGTTGAAGTGCAAAGATGGAAGTCAAAGACCGTTGTCAGATGTATATTACATACTAAATCTTTGCAGCAATGTTATAAGTCTGGGACAGTCAGGGCCGGTCCTGAGGCAGGGCTGCAGGGGCACCCGCCCAGGGCCCCACGACAATAAAGGCCCCTATTTTTTTTGCAATATTTTGTTTATTGTTGTAAATCATGCTATTCATTTTAGTCGTTATTAAACAAGAATATTTATTATCATACAAGGCCATACACAAAGATATCTAGTCATAATCCCTTCAATTTCTATATATAATTTGAAACTTTGCAATGGTTTTTAAAGGGTGCTGTTGTAGGGGTGGCCCCCACCTAAGCCCAGTAGGCCTGTTAGGTCCGAAACAGGACATGTGTAATGACATAAGAGCCCCCGAGGGGAATACTCATGTATAAGGGTATAACTGTACAAACACTCCCCATATGAATATATATATATATATATATATATATATATATATATATATATATATATATATATATATATATATATATATATATATATATATATATATATATGTGGCATAGGCCACGGAGGAAGGCTCTAAGCCATTTATTTTACTCAACTCTCCACTACCACACTCTCTCTGTTTGGTCTATAACCACAACAGCTTGGCACAAATCCATGGGGAGGACAAGAGCAAGCCTCCAGATCCGAAGGAGGATGGCACCAAAGAAAGTGTCACCGTCGGCGGCGAGGAAGAAGAAGGTGGAGGCGGCGAAGTCTCGCGCCAGCACAAGGGCTTCGGCTTTAGCAGCCGTAGGTACGAGCAGCGGTGTAGGCACGACGACCAACCCCGCCACCGGCGCGACGAACAAACCCGCCACCGACGCGACGACCAACCCCGCCACCGACGCGACGACTGACACCACCAGAACCACCCCGACGACCACCCCCCGCGGTGGCAACGCAGGCGCATCCATTTCGCCACCCAGCGCAGAAGCGGTGAACGGCTCCAGGGTCCTCCGCGACAACACGGTGGGCAACCTGGGAGCGCAGGCCGTGACCACCGCCGTACCAGTAGCGCCGCCAAGCGCACTGACGGCCCCGGCTGCGCCCGCGGCAGAGTCGACCCTGCTGGCGGCCCTCAGCGCGTTTCAACAGGAGCTCACAGACCTCCGCAGAGCTGTGCGGGACATGCAAGAGGCTCGGAGCCAACCCCCCTCCCTGGCGGTGGCGGTCGAACCCCCTATGTCTAGTCGCGTCCCATCGCGGCGAATAGATCCGGAGTCCCCGCTCTCCGCGAGTCTGCAGCAGGCGGCTTGGCCCGCGGGCTTCAAGTTCCCGAACGTCGCCGAGGCCTACGAGGTGACTCGACCGCGAGGCCGTGCGTGTGTACGAGGCCACCATCGGAAGCGGCGGAGAGCGACACCACGAAAGCAAGAGGGCTCCCCTTGCGTTACAAGGCGTGGCGCTGTCCCGGTTCTTCTCCATCGCGCCACAATCCATCCATGCGTGGGAGCAGATCTGCGATCAACTCTACAAAGAACTTCGGAAACTACCTCGGCGTGTCGATGCGGACCAGCTCTTCGCGATCAAGCAAAAACGGCGAAAGGCTTCGGATTACTTCAAGCGCCGCAAAAGTGCGTTGCGGTCGGGGCGTCAATGAAACGACCGTCATCAACGCAGCCACACAAGGTCTCCACCCGGGACCACTCGCTGAGTACAACGCGCGGAAACCGCTCAAGTCGGAGGCAGAGCTCTTCGACAAAGTGGAAGCGTACGCTCGAGCCGAAGAGGACGTGCGGAGGCGCCATGACAACGACTCCGACGCCAGGCGAGCGGAGGGCTTGTCAAACAGAGGTAGCGCAAGAGACAACCCGAGGACAGACCACAAGCAAGTGGCCGCAGGCGACATTCGTAAGCCCCGGCGCAACCAGCGAAGACCCCAAAAGGCCCGCCACAGCCTTGCCACGCAGGGTACTCCCCGGGGAGCCGTCTCAGCCTCGCGCATCGCAGGAGGATGCCAAGGAGGCGGCGATGCCAAGCCGCGCGCGGAGCAGGAAATCCTCGAATACGGTAGATGGTGTGAGGTGCACGGCTACGGGGGCCATTTCACACTGGCATGCACTGAAGTCGCGGCGAGACGACGGCGGCCCATCCCTCCGCGCGGATCCCGGAGAGACCCGTACGCGGCATTAATGTCATCGAGGGCTCTTCGTCAGCGCTTCCTCGGCACAACTACCTCGGCGGGCATCCCTTGCAGCATTACTTTCACGCCACCGATGCGCAGGCGTAGAATTCCCCATCAAGATCCCTTGGTCATCCAGCCGACATAGCGGGATGCGGCGTCAGCGTATTCTCGTGGACGGAGGAGCTCCGCCAACATTTTGTTCGCGGAGGCCCTTGATCGTATGGGAATACCTCGAGTCTATTAAAAGCCGGAAGCCCTCCAAGGCCTCGGAGGGCAACCTCGAAGGCTGCGGGTCGTCCGCCTCGAGTCTCCTTGTGCTCGCCGCGGCGCCGGGACCGAAGAAGTCGTCTTCGATGTCGTGGACGTCTCATATCCATACAACGCTATACTGGGCTGGCCCGCCATCAACTCCTTCGAAGCCGTCCCACACTTCGCATTCCTGTGCATGAAGCTTCCAGGGCGGCGGGGCGTTATCACCATCTTCAGCGATCAGGATATGGCTCGGAGCATCGAAACCGAAGCTGGACGTTTGCACTGTAAGGTGCACGCCTTCAACAAATACCTGGCGGACACAACGCCATCCGCCCCAGGTTGGATGCCTAAGCCCCACCCAGAGGGCGGAGTAAAGAGGGTGCCGCTCCGAGCAGAAGGGCAGTTCGTATCCATAGGCGAAGACCTCCCTCTGCAAGTAAAGCAAGACTTGCTCCGAGTCCTCCAGGACAACATAGACGTCTTCGCATGGTCCGCGGAGGATATCCAAGGAGTGGACCGCGCCCTCATCGAGCATAACCTCGCGATCTGCCCCGACGCCAAACCCGTCAAGCAGAAACTTCGCCATATGTCTGCGGACCGACAGCAAGCGGCCAAGGTGGAGGTGGCGAAGCTCCTTCGGCGGGGTTATCGCGAGGTCCAACATCCGATCGCTTGCCAACCGGTGTTGGTTAAAAAGGCGCGGCGCTGGCGCATGTGCATCGACTTCACCGCCTCAACAAGGCATGCCCGAAGGACAATTACCCTTTACCACGCATAGACCAGCTGGTCGACGCAACCGCCGGGTGCGAACTCATGAGCTTCTTGGACGCTTATGTGGACGACGTGGTAGTAAAAACCCGGCAGCTCGCCTCGCACGGCCGGGATCTTCAGGAGACTTTTGACAACCTCCGGAGAGCGGGCATCAAGCTCAATCCGGACAAATGTGTCTTCGGCGTACAGGCGGGCAAGCTACTGGGCTTCCTCGTATCCGGGCGAGGCATCCAGGCGAACCCCGACAAGGTTGATGCTATCCTGGGCATGGAACCACCCAAAACGACGCGGGAGGTCCAGAGGCTGGCAGGACGCATGGCGGCCTTGAGCCGTTTCCTCTCTAGAGCGGCAGAGAGGGGCTTGCCGTTTTTCAAGACCCTCCGCGGGTGCGACGGGTTTCATTGGGACGACGACTGCGCAAAGGCCTTCGACGACCTCAAGAAGCACCTCGCAACCCTCCCCACTCTGGTGGCCCCAGCACCAGAGGCTCGCTATAGGATTAGTTTTGAGTTAACCTCAGTACATGTTAACCATTAACCATAAAAACGTACTTCAGTGTTGGGGTTATTCGACACTTTCAAAATTACATATACATATATAAATCACCGCTTACCCTCCAACAATTAAGAAACAAAGTTCCAAATGGAACACTTTATTTTACCACGTCAGCCACATTTTGGAGTTTTTTTTAGCTTATAGCTTCCCTCAAATAAATAAATGAGATAGTTTCTCTGTCGCTGTTTCAAAGCAGTTTATTAGGACAATATTTTTGAAACGGCTTATCGATATTCGGTTCGTTCACATAAACACTTGCATTAGGGCCAGAAATATAAACTGCAACCATAAACTGTAGCTGAAAAAAACCCATCCAAAAATCCTGCCAACATGAGCTTATTGGTTAATTGGGTGGCTGCCAGCCATGTCCACGTCACATTCCAGTTAACCAAGATAACAGCATCATCACATATTAATTTATACCCAATATGATTGTCAAGAAGATTTTAAAACATGCAGTGATTTTAAAACATGTAGTGCTTGTTCATCATAATAAAAGCTAGTGGAGCCCAATTAAGAAGAGAAAAGTCTCATGTACAACAGTGCCAGCCAAAGAAAGAAGACACCCGGTTTTCCAAATCGCTTCTTCACTTCTCTCGCTCCTGTTTTATTTCAGAGATAAGGCAGAGGTTACGTGCGTATCACGCACCTCACTTCTCTCGCTCTCGTCTCATGTACATATCTCTCCCTCACTTTTTTTCTATCGCTCGACTCTTTCTAAAAATACTTCTATTAGTCACTATTATTTATTTTTAACTAAAATTCATTAAGCGCATTCAATATTAACAGCCCCGAAACCTCTACAGTAGCTCTTTTTTGTTTCTGGTTTCCCGTTTACTGTACGCTGACGCTGTGGCCTAGTTTGCCTATTGGGTGAGGTGCTGAATTCGCTTTCCTTTTTTTTTTATTGGAGATTTTATTTGGGCAGCCAGGCGGCTTCTCAGAAATGGGGAGCAGACAGAAAAAAGAAAAACAAAGGGAGTGTGTTCACGTGAGGATTCTCTGTGGTAAAAGTTGTGTGGTACGATGGCTGTGCGGCTAATTGCTAGATGGGGTTTGTCTATGTTTTGACTATAGTTATGGCATATTTAGGCTCCGTCTATTCAGTGATAGCTTTTGACTTTTAATTCACTATTTCTTAATTTCATCTTTCTCTGGTTTTTTTTATCTTTTTTTGCCTTTTACTTTTTTCCCGTATTCCTTCGCATTATATGTGATAGGTTAACATATTTTTTATTTTTATTTTTTTAATTTAATTACACCAAATAAGTCATTACCAGCTATAGTAAAAAAAGTCATGATTCATCGCCAAACTGAGCGCCCCTTAGAACATCGGAATCTAATGTGTCATGTTTTCCTTCTGTTTTCCATATAGTTCTCGGGATTGTGCATGCATTCTGAATAAAATCTAGAATTGTTGCAAAAAAAATAAAAAGAGATAATATAGTTGAGAATTTTAGACATGTTCGTTGTTGGTAATGGTTAACCTTGCCACCTTAAGATTAACCGTTTGATGGCGTAATGGTTCGCGAAGATACAATCTTGAAGAAGTCCATCCTTGTTGAGGCAACTGATTGCTTTATTGTGTTATATACACATCATTGTTTACATAAGTTAGTTGACGTAACTATTGTAACTATGTCTTTAAACCGAGTGGAGTCTAGCCACACTTATTCACATTGCCATTACTTAACTAAGGTAATTCGTTGACCAAGTACATCATCTTCTTTTCTCGCGAGACATTTAGTACGAGTTAACCTCACTTTAGGATGAGACGCCACGAGTGTAGAGACCCGAATATGCAAATCCGGACTCTCCTGTGTATTCTGCACTAGTCCAGGATCACGCTAGTGCACACAGTAAAAACAAAGATGAAATATCGAACATATCACGATTTACTATGAAAAAACTCAACTATTATTAATAATCATCAGAGTACGACCTTATGGCCAAGCTTACAATTATTAGCCTGAAGGGCTTAACAAAAACTAGCAGCGGAAATCCAAAAGAAAGCGCGGCATCCAATCGACACACCCACAAAGCTATCGGTGGAGAACGAAGCCTAATCCGCGAAGACGTCAAGTACTCTCATTCGGAACCTCTGCTGGCGTTACTCCTCCTCCTCAATCGAGCAACAGGGCATAAAGCCGTGAGTACATAGAGTACTCGAGAAGTCGTTTGTAACAAAGAATGCAATATAGTATGCAAGGCTTACCAATGGATGGTGAAAGGTTAATTTGCATAAAAACAGCATTTGAAAATACAATAAATAGATTGAAGGCACATTTGAAGTAAAACAATAATAAATAATAATCAAAGGAATTGAAGTAACCACTTATGGATCTCCCATCCATAAGCTAACCAACCACTTATGGACCTCCCATCCACAAGTTAAACCAACGATGAATTAACCATCCACCTTGTCCAAAACTTTTAGAAATAACTATACCTCGTGTAAAATCACCGAGCATTGTCCATGACCGAGGGCGGCTATTCGAATAGTTTTACACTCTGCAGAGGTTGCACAACTGTACCCACACGATGTGATTAGCCTCGCGCTAAGGAAATCACAACAAGGCCTTTACAATGTTCAATTCCAACCCAATCCCGCCCGCTAGGGTTTCGCATCACACCCCCCCTTGCGCCCGTGGAATGTATCGACACCCACCGACATCCCAATGGCGGAACGAGTGAAACATCACAAATTAATCAGCCAGGTCTGTCCCATACCAGACATGTGGTTTGCACGGTAAGACTCAGATCAATGGCGCACAAAGTTAAGTCCTTAAGTGTTCTCGGGAGAGACTACCACATCCCTCGAAGTGCTCCAACACTTCCCCCTTTACTGCACGATCATTCGCCCGAGTGAAAACCAATTTTGTATAACCACCGCCAATGACGCACCAACGTCACGGCACAAATTTTATAACAGTGGCACCAACCACGATTCAATATCTCATTAGGTCAAATTAATTAATCACATATGATGATGAAACCTTTCGCAAAATAAGCAAGGCTAAGCATTCTAATCGTACCAACCCAATGTGACAAATAACATAGCATCACTAATTAAATTTCCAACCTAAGGTGACAATGGCATCAAGGTATTCCAAAATATCAAGGAGGGAAGTAACCAATTGGGACGATAACTACCAATACAAGGGTTTTATAATAAAGTAGCAATGCAAGATAATTTAAAACAAAATAATTAAATAATAGATTGCAAACTGGGTTCAACATGATCAAAGGACACGACTTGCCTTGGCCTTGCTCAGTTAGGAATTATTGATCTTCAAATCTGACGGCGGCTCCCTCGAATGCGCGATCTAACGAGAGAGAAAACGAAACCAAAAGACAAATAAATTCAAATAAAATTCAAATGAACTCCAAAAACTTTCAAACCTGAACCAAAAGATAGAGCTCAATTTTAGATGAATTTAGAAAAAGAACGGGTCAATCGGAGCTAGGACGAGGAGAAGCGGGCTCTTGGAAAATTGGATTTACAGAAAATCGGAAAAATAGAAAATGGCATCTTTGTGGACCAGGCGCACGGAGACTGGGTCACGGTGAGCGCGCGCACGTAAGCGAAGGCGGGCGGCCGCTTGCCGACGCGGCGACTAGGGTGAGGTGGCGGTGGCGTGGCGAACACGCAAGCACTAGGGCCGGCGTGGCACGGCTTGCGTGGCGGCTTCGGTGCACGGCGCGGGCGACGGACCGGCGTAGTGCGGCGCGTGGGCGCGATCGGGCCGTCGGCCCAGATCGGCTCACGGGTCTCACGGCTCGGCCGACGGGCGGGACCCACATGGCGCGGCACGGCTCACATGGGCCGGGCGCACGGAAGGCGAAGGGACGCGGGCGCGCTCCACCGCGCTGGCGTGGCGGCGCGGCCGGCGAGGCGTGGCGTGTCGCGCGGCGCTTGAGCGCGCGGAGATCTCGCCGGCGGGAGGGTAGCGGCGGCGGTTGGCGGCGCGGCGGGCGACGAGTTTAACCGGCGGCCCGAGGTGGCGGCGGAACTCACGGCGGTGAGCTCCGCGCGGCGGCGAGCGACGATAACGGCGACGGCGGCGGCGACGGCGGCTAACTCCGCGACGGCGAACACACGGCGTCGGCGGCGGTGGAGCGCGCGGTGGCGGCTCGGGGCGACGGAGAAGCCGAGGGTCGCGGCGGCTTAAATACCGGACGTCGGCGGTGTCGAGTCGGCCACGGCGGCGGTGTCCCGAACGAGACGGCGGCGAGACGAACCGGACTCGAGACGGACTCCGCCGAAAATGACGCGCCGACAGTGGGCCCCACTGTCGCTGGCTCGGCAGCGGCGGCACGGATGGCGCGCGGGAGCGGGCGGGTGGTCGGGATGCCGACACGCGTCATCCATCGGGCGAAGAGCGGCGCGGCGCGGTCGGATGTGTGCCACGTGGCACGGGCGGAGCGCTTATTGGGCGAGACGGCTACCGGGTTGGACCGCCGGGGTTTTGGTTTTTTTTTTTCCGAAATTCAAATAAACTATTTTGAGCTCTAGAAAATAGCAAATAACTCGAGAAAAATCCATAAAAATTCCAATAAATTCCACGAGACACAAGGAACTCAAAGAAAATAACTTTGGCAAATTTTAATGTTTAACTTAATCATATTAAATCCTTTTAATTCATAAAAATTCCATTTAAGCTTTAATTAAATCCAAAAAATCCAAATGGTGAATTTTATTTTAAAAGCTTCAAAAGGCTCAAAATCAGGATGTTACAAACCTCCCCCCTTAAACGGAATCTCGACCCCGAGATTCAGGCTTACTAAAAGAATAGGTTACCAGGTGCGACGTTGGAGACGACGTGGTTCAAGCTTCCCCTTGCAACGTTCTGAGGTATCTGGGCTCCCTGACTTGACGATGTTCCACGGCTTGCTCCTGGAGAAAAGGTCTTGGCAGGTGCACTCCCAAGTTTGAAAGGAATGGGCGAGATTGCTCGATGCTTCTGCGGGGTTCCTGGGTCCAACCATCTTGCTGCTGCTCTGAAGAAAAACACTACTGACTGCTCCAGGCGAAAAGGTAAGGGGGAAAAGCATAGGTAAGACTTGAGGTTGAACTTGGACAACTTTATTCCGGGTTAGTTGCTCTGACACTTCCAAAACTCTGACCGGGTTTTAAAGATAAGTGGGAAAAGCATAGATGAGAGGTAAACTCGTCTAAGGGGAATAACTAATGGCATCCTAAACTAAGCGCACACTTAGCGGTAAGGCTAACAAAAGAAGCGATAAACTCCACAAAAGATTTTGACATGATCGCATCATAATGCTAGAAGCAAAACTGCACTCACATCCCAACCAACGGCAAATAAGAAGCAAGGCGATCTATACGATGCTAAAACTATAACGAGGTTCAAATCTAATGGCTCCTAATCTTCACGAAAGTCTTCAATCTTTTCTTGACATATTGGGAACTTCCTTGATCCAAACTTCACATCACGACTTGAAGAATTCCATGCCACTTTCACTTTGATCGAGGACACTCGAGACATCTATAGACTTTATTGAGATAAGAAGTCAAATTGAATTTGAAAACAATATTTCAGAGGAGGCAAAGAGTAAGAATCCTAAGAATGAGGTAAGAATAAAGAATTACTAGATAATCATTTGGTTGATTTGATTTAGAAAATAATTTTGAAAACTTTACTAATTCGACCATTCTAACTAGGGCTTCGTCCTACGATCGATATGGCTCGATACCATCTCTGTAGAGACCGAATATGCAAATCCGACTCTCCTGTGTATTCGCACTAGTCCAGGATCACGCTAGTGCACACAGTAAAAACAAAGATGAAATATCGAACATATCACGATTTACTATGAAAAACTCAACTATTATTAATAATCATCGAGTACGACCTTATGGCCAAGCTTACAATTATTAGCTTTGAAGGGCTTAACAAAAACTAGCGTGGAAATCCAAAAGAAAGCGCGGCATCCAATCGACACACCCACAAAGCTATCGAGTGGAGAACGAAGCCTAATCCGCGAAGACGTCAAGTACTCTCATCGGAACCTCTGTGGCGTTACTCCTCCTCCTCAATCGAGCAACGGGGGCATAAAGCCGTGAGTACATAGAGTACTCGGCAAGTCGCTTGTAACAAAGAATGCAATATAGTATGCAAGGCTTACCAATGGATGGTGAAAGGTTAATTTGCATAAAACAAGCATTTGAAAATACAATAAATAGATTGAAGGCACATTTGAAGTAAAACAATAATAAATAATAATCAAAGGAATTGAAGTAACCACTTATGGATCTCCCATCCATAAGCTAACCAACCACTTATGGACCTCCCATCCACAAGTTAAACCAACGATGAATTAACCATCCACTGTCCAAAACTTTTAGAAATAACTATACCTCGTGTAAAATCACCGAGCATTGTCCATGACCGAGGACGCGGCTATTCGAATAGTTTTACACTCGCAGAGGTTGCACTGGCTGTACTCCACACGATGTGATTAGCCTCGCGCTAAGGAAATCACAACAAGGCCTTTACAATGTTCAATTCCAACCCAATCCCGCCCGCTAGGGTTCGCATCACACCCCTTGCGCCCGTGGAATGTATCGACACCCACCGACATCCCAATGGCGGAACGAGTGAAACATCACAAATTAATCAGCCAGTCCGTCCCATACCGGACATGTGGTTTGCACAGTAAGACTCGGATCAATGGCGCACAAAGTTAAGTCCTTAAGTGTTCTCGGGAGAGACTACCACATCCTCGAAGTGCTCCAACACTTCCCCTTTTCGCACGATCATTCGCCGAGTGAAAACCAATTTTGTATAACCACCGCCAATGACGCACCAACGTCACGGCACAAATTTTATAACGATGGCACCAACCACGATTCAATATCTCATTAGGTCAAATTAATTAATCACATATGATGATGAAACCTTTCGCAAAATAAGCAAGGCTAAGCATTCTAATCGTACCAACCCAATGTGACAAATAACATAGCATCACTAATTAAATTTCCAACCTAAGGTGACAATGGCATCAAGGTATTCCAAAATATCAAGGAGGGAAGTAACCAATTGGGACGATAACTACCAATACAAGGGTTTTATAATAAAGTAGCAATGCAAGATAATTTAAAACAAAATAATTAAATAATAGATTGCAAACTGGGTTCAACATGATCAAAGGACACGACTTGCCTTGGCCTTGCTCAGTTAGGAATTATTGATCTTCAAATCGTGGCTGCCCTCGAGCGCGATCTAACGAGAGAGAAAACGAAACCAAAAGACAAATAAATTCAAATAAAATTCAAATGAACTCCAAAAACTTTCAAACCTGAACCAAAAGATAGAGCTCAATTTTAGATGAATTTAGAAAAAGAACGGGTCAATCGGAGCTAGGGCGAGGAGAAGCGGGCTCTTGGAAAATTGGATTTACAGAAAATCGGGAAAAATAGAAAATGGCTGTCTTGTGGACCGGGCGCACGGAGAGGCTGGGTCACGGTGAGCGCGCGCACGTAACGATGCGGGCGGCCGCTTCTTGCGCGGGCGACTAGGGTCGAGGTGGCGGTGGCGTGGCGAACACGCAAGCACTAGGGCGGCGTGGCACGGCTTGCGTGGCGGCTCGGTGCAGCGCGGCGGGCGTCGGACGGGCGTGGTGCGGCCGCGTGGGCGATCCGGGCCGTCGGCCCAGATCGCTCACGGGTCACGGCTCGGCCGACGGGCGGGACCCACATGGCAGCGGCACGGCACATGGACCGGCGCACGGAAGGCGAAGGACGCGGGCGCGCTCCACGGCGGCTGGCGTGGCGGCGGCCGAGGCGCGGCGTGTCGCGGCGGCGCGGAGCGCGGCGGCGAGATCTCGCCGGCGGGAGGGGTAGCGGCGGCGGTTGGCCGGCGGCGCGGCGGCGAGTTTAACCGGCGGCGATCGAGGTGGCGGCGGAACTCACCGGCGGTGAGCTCCGGCCGTAAGGCGGCGAGCGACGACAACGGCAGCAGCGGCGACGGCGGCTAACTCCGCGACAGCGAACACACGGCGTCGGCGGCGGTGGTGGCGGCGGTGGCGGCGGCTCGGGGCGGAGAAGCCGAGGTCGCGGCGGCTTAAATACCGGGCGTCGGCGGTGTCAGGTCGATCCGCGGCGGTGTCCCGAGCGAGACGGCGGCGGAGACGAACCGGACTCGGAGCGGACTCCGCCGAAAATAGCGCGCCGACAGGTGGGCCCCACTGCCGCTGGCTCGGCGAAGCGGCGGCACGGATGGCGCGCGGAGCGGGCGGTGGGCGGGATGCCGACACGCGTCATCCATCGGGCGTAGAAGAGCGGGCGCGCGCGCGGTCGGATGTGTGCCACGTGGCGCGGGCGGGAGCTGGCTGAGGCGAGCAATGGTGGGTTGGACCGTGGGGTTTTTGGTTTTTTTTTTTCGAGAAATTCAAATAAACTATTTTGAGCTCTAGAAAATAGCAAATAACTCAGAAAAATCCATAAAAATTCCAATAAATTCCACGAGACACAAGGAACTCAAAGAAAATAACTTTGGCAAATTTTAATGTTTAACTTAATCATATTAAATCCTTTTAATTCATAAAAATTCCATTTAAGCTTTAATTAAATCCAAAAATCCAAATGGTGAATTTTATTTTAAAAGCTTCAAAAGGCTCTGAAAATCAGGATGTTACAAACCTCCCCTTAAGCGGAATCTCGGCCGAGATTCAAAGCTTACTAAAAGAATAGGTTACAGTGCGGACGTTGGAGACGGCGTGGTTCAAGCTTCCCTTGCAGCGTTCGAGGTATGGGCTCCACGACTTGACGATGTTCCACGGCTTGCTCCGGAGAAAAGGTCTTGGCGGTGCACTCCCAAGTTTGAAAGGAATGGGCGAGATTGCTCGATGCTTCTGCGGGGTTCCTGGGTCCAACCATCTTGCTGCTGCTCTGAAGAAAAACACTACTGACTGCTCCAGGCGAAAAGGTAAGGGGGAAAAGCATAGGTAAGACTTGAGGTTGAACTTGGACAACTTTATTCCGGGTTAGTTGCTCTGACACTTCCAAAACTCTGACCGGGTTTTAAAGATAAGTGGGAAAAGCATAGATGAGAGGTAAACTCGTCTAAGGGGAATAACTAATGGCATCCTAAACTAAGCAGACACTTAGCCGGTAAGGCTAACAAAAGAAGCGATAAACTCCACAAAAAGATTTTGACATGACTGCATCATAATGCTAGAAGCAAAGCTGCACTCACATCCCAACCAACGGCAAATAAGAAGCAAGACGATCTATACGATGCTAAAACTATAACAGGGTTCAAATCTAATGGCTCCTAATCTTCACGAAAGTCTTCAATCTTTTCTTGACATATTGGGAACTTCCTTGATCCAAACTTCACATCACAGCTTGAAGAATTCCATGCCAGCTTTCACTTTGATCGAGGGACACTCGAGACATCTATAGACTTTATTGAGATAAGAAGTCAAATTGAATTTCGAAAACAATATTTCAGAGGAGGCAAAGAGTAAGAATCCTAAGAATGAGGTAAGAATAAAGAATTACTAGATAATCATTTGGTTGATTTGATTTAGAAAATAATTTTGAAAACTTTACTAATTCGACCATTCTAACTAGGGCTTCGTCCTACAGTCGATATGGCTCTGATACCATCTCTGTAGAGACCCGAATATGCAAATCCGGACTCTCCTGTGTATTCTGCACTAGTCCAGGATCACGCTAGTGCACACAGTAAAAACAAAGATGAAATATCGAACATATCACGATTTACTATGAAAAAACTCAACTATTATTAATAATCATCAGAGTACGACCTTATGGCCAAGCTTACAATTATTAGCCTGAAGGGCTTAACAAAACTAGCAATGAAATCCAAAAGAAAGCGCAGCATCAATCGACACACCCACAAAGCTATCGAGTGGAGAACGAAGCCTAATCCGCGAAGGCGTCAAGTACTCTCCTTACGGAACCTCCTGCGGCGTTACTCCTCCTCCTCAATCGAGCAACGGGGCATAAAGCCGTGAGTACATAGAGTACTCAAGAAGTCGTTTGTAACAAAGAATGCAATATAGTATGCAAGGCTTACCAATGGATGGTGAAAGGTTAATTTGCATAAAACAGCATTTGAAAATACAATAAATAGATTGAAGGCACATTTGAAGTAAAACAATAATAAATAATAATCAAAGGAATTGAAGTAACCACTTATGGATCTCCCATCCATAAGCTAACCAACCACTTATGGACCTCCCATCCACAAGTTAAACCAACGATGAATTAACCATCCACTGTCCAAAACTTTTTAGAAATAACTATACCTCGTGTAAAATCACCGAGCATTGTCCATGACCGAGGACGCGGCTATTCGAATAGTTTTACACTCTGCAGAGGTTGCACAACTGTACCCACACGATGTGATTAGCCTCGCTAAGGAAATCACAACAAGGCCTTTACAATGTTCAATTCCAACCCAATCCCGCCCGCTAGGTTTCAGATCACACCCCTTGCGCCCGTGGAATGTATCGACACCCACCGACATCCCAATGGCGGAACGAAGTGAAACATCACAAATTAATCGGCCAGTCCGTCCCATACCGGACATGTGGTTTGCAGTAAGACTCGGATCAATGGCGCACAAAGTTAAGTCCTTAAGTGTTCTCGGGAGAGACTACCACATCCTCGAAGTGCTCCAACACTTCCCCCTTTACTGCACGATCATTCGCCCGAGTGAAAACCAATTTTGTATAACCACCGCCAATGACGCACCAACGTCACGGCACAAATTTTATAACAGTGGCACCAACCACGATTCAATATCTCATTAGGTCAAATTAATTAATCACATATGATGATGAAACCTTTCGCAAAATAAGCAAGGCTAAGCATTCTAATCGTACCAACCCAATGTGACAAATAACATAGCATCACTAATTAAATTTCCAACCTAAGGTGACAATGGCATCAAGGTATTCCAAAATATCAAGGAGGAAGTAACCAATTGGGACGATAACTACCAATACAAGGGTTTTATAATAAAGTAGCAATGCAAGATAATTTAAAACAAAATAATTAAATAATAGATTGCAAACTGGGTTCAACATGATCAAAGGACACGACTTGCCTTGGCCTTGCTCAGTTAGGAATTATTGATCTTCAAATCGACGGCGGCTCCTCGAAGCGCGATCTAACGAGAGAAAAGCGAAACCAAAAGACAAATAAATTCAAATAAAATTCAAATGAACTCCAAAAACTTTCAAACCTGAACCAAAAGATAGAGCTCAATTTTAGATGAATTTAGAAAAAGAACGGGTCAATCGGAGCTAGGACGAGGAGAACGGGCTCTTGGAAAATTGGATTTACAGAAAATCAGGAAAAATAGAAAATGGCACTGCATCTTTGTGGACCGGCGCACGGAGACTGGTCTACGGTGAACGCGCGCACGAGCGAAGGCGGGCGGCCGCTTCGACGCGGCGACTAGGGTGAGGTGGCGGTGGCGTGGCGTACACGCAAGCACTAGGGCCGGCGTGGCACGGCTTGCGTGGCGGCTCGGTGCACGGCGGCGGGCGTCGGGCGGCCAGGTGCGGCGGCGTGGGCGATCCGGCCGTCGGCCCAGATCGCTCACGGGTCACGGCTCGGCCGACGGGCGGGACCCACATGGCGGCGCACGGCTCACATGGACCGGCGACGGAAGGCGAAGGGCGCGGGCGCGCTCCACGGCGGCTGGCGTGGCGCGCGGGGACCGAGGCGACGCGGGCGCGCCGAGGCGCGGCGTGTCATGGCGCGCGCGAGCGCGCGGCGAGGATCTCGCCGGCGGGAGGGTAGCGGCGGCGGTTGGCGGGCGCGGCGGCGGCGCGAGTTTGCCGGCGGCGGCGAGGTGGCGGCGAACTCACCGGCGGTGAGCTCCGGCGCGGCGGCGGCGACGACAACGGCAGACGGCGCGACGGCGGCTAACTCCGCGACAGCGAACACACGAGCGTCGGCGGCGGTGGCGGCAGCGGTGGCGGCGGCTCGGGGCGGGAGAAGCCGAGGTCGCGGCGGCTTAAATACCGGGCGTCAGCGGTGTCGAGTCGATCCGCGGCGGTGTCCCGAACGGAGACGCGGCGAGACGAACCGACTTCGAGACGGACTCCGCCCGAAATGACGCGCGCGACAGGTGGGCCCCACTGTCGCTGGCTCCAGCAGCGGCGCACGGATGGCGCGGCGGAGCGGCGGGTGGGCGGGATGCCGACACGCGTCATCCATCGGGCGTAGAAGAGCGGGCGCGGCGCGGTCGGATGTGTGCCACGTGGCACAGGCGAGCGCCTATTTGGGCGAGGCAATGGTGGGTTGGACCGCCGGGTTTTGGTTTTTTCTTTTCCGAAATTCAAATAAACTATTTTGAGCTCTAGAAAATAGCAAATAACTCCAGAAAAATCCATAAAAATTCCAATAAATTCCCTGAGACACAAGGAACTCAAAGAAAATAACTTTGGCAAATTTTAATGTTTAACTTAATCATATTAAATCCTTTTAATTCATAAAAATTCCATTTAAGCTTTAATTAAATCCAAAAAAAATCCAAATGGTGAATTTTATTTTAAAAGCTTCAAAAAGGCTCTGAAAATCAGGATGTTACAACGAGCATCCTCCAAAACAGCCAGACCGAATCCATACATCAACCTATCCCTCTAGTCCGTTGGTAAAGGGGTTGGAATAAGTATCTCACCCTGAAAAAGGAGATCGGCCATGAATGCGATGTCCTGTAGAGTGACCGTCATCTCACCCCATCAAAAGTGAAAGGTATGCATCTCAGGCCTCCACTTGTCTACAAGTGCTAAGAGCAGGCTGCCGTTCAGGGTGAACTGGCGTTCGATGGAGACCAGCCTCGCAAAGGGTAATAAGTCCGTGGCCCGCTGGATTGGGACATAGCGATCGTCCAGCTCTCAATGATCCCTCTCTCTCCACAGCCTGAAGGGTAGAGGGCCATCCGTGTCACCTGCGATCCACGACTAGCACCGGTGGTTCTCATCGTAGATCTCTTTAAGAAGTTTCGGTAAAGACATACTTGCAATAAATGTGATAGACGAAATATTAATGCAAAGATTGATAATTACAATAAAATACTAAAATACTACAAATTAAAATTTACGATGAAATAGAGAGAACATACACACACACATATACATACATGCATGCATACGTACGTACATACATATGTATGTATGTATGTATGTATGTATGTATGTATGTATGTATGTATGTATGTATGTATGTATGTATGTATGTATGTATGTATGTATGTATGTATGTATGTATGTATGTATGTATGTATGTATGTATGTATGTATGTATGTTAGCTTCATCACCAAGTGGGTCCGCCTTGTTAGCTTCATCGTCTTCGTTCGGGAGTCTGTCACCGTGTCCGCTTTGGATAGCTCCACCGCTCGTCGTGTTCGCCTTAGCATCTATGTCGTCTCCACCTCAGATTCCTCAACGTCTGTGCTTTAAATAGTGCCTGAGCCCTCTCATTTTCAGTGCTCTCGAGCCACCTCGCTTTCTCATCTTGTGCCATAGTCCCAACTGATGTCCTCACCGAAGCATCAAGTTGTCAAGCGCTCGCCGTCGTCTTCCATGCTATTCTTCTCTGCTGCCTTTCGTCTTCACCGCTGATGAGCCGCCTGTCAACTGCATCGTCTACTCTTGCGGACTTCCTCGCGGAATGGACCCCCCTAGCTCAGCCCACCCTCCAACTCGAAGACCCGGTGTGGACACTTAATACCGACGGAGCGTACAGCGTTGCGGGCGCAGGGGTGGGCGCCGTTATCATCACCCCAGAGGGGCAGTGCCTTTTTTACTCAGCGCGCCTAGCGTTTCCGACTACGAACAACACGGCCGAATACGAGGCGCTGCTCTTCGGCCTCGGGAAGCTCAAAGCGATGGGAGCAAGGCGAGTCCTCGTCCGCACTGACTTTCGGCTAGTGGCGGGCCATGTGGACAAGTCATATCAAGCCAAGGACCCGGAGCTAGCCAAGTACCTAGCAGCCGTACGAGCGAAGGAACGGCACTTTTTGGGTGTCACGGTGAAGGCCATCCCTTGAGCGGACAACGAGCAAGCGACGCGTCGTGCCAAGGCGCGATCGGCGGCTCCCAATTCCCGAAGGGGCATTTTACAAGACCCTGCCGGCGGCGGCCATAGCACAAGATAATCGGGACGCGGCCCTCGTCAACCAGATCACCCAGCAGGGCGACTGGCGGGAGCCCCTTCTCGCCTTTTTGCAAGGCATTGCGGAACCGGACGACTCCTCCGAGCTCCAGCGTTTGCAACACCGCGCTAGGTCCTTCCAGGTGCTCGACGGGGCGCTCTACAAGAAGGGGGTCTGCGCACCGCTCCTGCGGTGCCTCCCGCGCGAAGAAGGCAAACGCCTCCTCGCGAAAATTCACGCGGGTCTCTGCGGCTCGCACCTTCAACCAAGGTCTCTGGTGGGCAAGGCATTCAGACAGG
The DNA here is from genome assembly GCA_036346575.1 of Dendrocalamus sinicus. Lineage (NCBI taxonomy): Eukaryota > Viridiplantae > Streptophyta > Magnoliopsida > Poales > Poaceae > Dendrocalamus > Dendrocalamus sinicus. The sequence continues at coordinate 16,878,777 of CM070670.1, forward strand.
GTTTTTATTGGCCAACAGCTGTCGCGGATGCCCAGGACCTCGTGCGCCGTTGTCAAGGTTGCCAATGGATGGGAAGGGCTATCCACAGGCCCCCGACAAGCCTCCACCCCATACCCCCGGTGTGGCTGCTGGCGAGGTGGGGCATTGACGTCGTGGGACCACTTCCCGTGGGCCCAGGGACTGCGCGCCGTCGCAGATTGCCCGGAGTACTTTTCAGTGGCGGAGGCGTAGCCCTGCCAAGATTACCTCGGCAGCTCTGCAGCGCTTCCTCTGACAAAACATCATATGCCGATTCGGCGTGCCCAGGGAGATCACCGTCGACAATGGTCTGCAGTTCGATGCAGCCCCATTCAAACAATTCTGCGGCAACATGGGCATCACCCTCCGGTTCGCCTCGGTCGGCCACCCACAGTCCAACGGGGCGGTGGAGCGGGCAAACAGCGCCATCTCTGCCACAATCAAAAAGCGCCTCGTCGGGTTACCAAAAGGGAAGTGGTCGGGCGAGCTCCACAGCGTCCTCTGGTCCCTTCGCACAATGGTCACACGCCCAACGGGGTTCACGCCCTTCAAGCTTCTCTTCGGCGACGAGGCGGTCACACCCGAAGAAATAAAGGCGGGCTCGCGGCGGGTCCTCGTCCAAGCACCAGACGAGGAGCGCCAATTGTCCGTGGATCTCCTTGACGGAGCCCGGGCCAGCGCAACACAGCACGTCATAAAATACGTGCGACAGATGGTGCGCGGTCGCAATCGTTTGCTGTACCCACGCGAATTCAGACCAGGCGACCTCGTCCTCAAGATGGCACTCCACGCGGAGACGGTAGGCAAGCTCGAGTCCAAGTGGGAAGGCCCGTATATCGTCGTGGAGGCCCTGCAGAAGGGAGCGTATCGCTTAGCCACCTTGGAAGGGCACACGCTCCGCCACACGTGGAATGCGGACAAGCTACGGCGGTACTACGCATGAGTCAAGCACACAAGGCCAAAGGCCTTCCCCGGCTTCGGCGGACGTAAGCGGCTAACGGTTAGTGCCTTAACCCTTGTAACCGCTCACCCGCGCGAACGGGAATTTAATAAAGTGCATCATTCATGCAAATTCTCCGGTTTTTGTACTAAAAATGTGCGAAGGGTCACCTCCCTGTGCACTACGCATGAGCATGCATAAAGACGCATGGGGGACGCCTCCGCGCGCAGTCTACGGACTCTAAATAAGACGTAGCGCGAGGTTCGCCTCCGCACGTACTCCACGGAGTATAAATAAGATGTAGCGTCGAGGTCCGCCTCCGCACGCAATTTCACCGCCCGCAACGCGCGGAGGTTCGCCTCCGCGCGCAGTCTACGGACTCTAAATAAAATGTAGCGCGAGGTCCGCCTCCGCACGCACTCTACGGAGTATAAATAAGACGTAGCATCGAGGTCCGCCTCCGCACGCAATTTCACCGCCCGCAACGCGCGGAGGCTCGCCTCCGCGCGCAGTCTACGGACTCTAAATAAGACGTAGCGCGAGGTTCGCCTCCGCACGCACTCCACGGAGTATAAATAAGACGTAGCGTCGAGGTCCGCCTCCGCACGCAATTTCATCGCCCGCAACGCGCGGAGGTTCGCCTCCACGCGCAGTCTACGGACTCTAAATAAGACGTAGCGCGAGGTCCGCCTCCGCACGCACTCCACGGAGTATAAATAAGACGTAGCGTCGAGGTCCGCCTCCGCACGCAATTTCACCGCCCGCAACGCGCGGAGGTTCGCCTCCGCGCGCAGTCTACGGACTCTAAATAAGACGTGGATGTATATCCCACGCACTCCTCCGGAGTATAAAGAAGACGCGGATGCTATCCCTGCGCACTCTACGGAGTATAAACAAGACGCGAACCCCACGCACGCATGGGCGTTGCCCCAGTGCGTACTCTTCGGAGTATAAATAAGACGTGGATGTATATCCCACGCACTCCTCCGGAGTATAAAGAAGACGCGGATGCTATCCCTGCGCACTTTACGGAGTATAAACAAGACGCGAACCCCGCGCACGCATGGGCGTTGTCCCAGTGCGTACTCTTCGGAGTATAAATAAGACGTGGATGCATATCCCACGCACTCCTCCGGAGTATAAAGAAGACGCGGATGCTATCCCTACGCACTCTACGGAGTATAAATAAGACGTGGATGTCGATCCCACGCACCCTCCACCAATGCGGGCGCTATCTCCACACGCTTTACAGCGTGCAACCGCGGCTTGGATATTCCCAAGCACGCGCAGGCGCGCCCCTTGCGCGCACCCCCTGGAACATACAAAACAAGGGGCGTGGTCGAGGTCCCCAGTCATACTTCGACTAGGCGCTCGCGCGTCTCGCCGACCAGGCGCGCGGCTCGCGCCACCACTTCGAAGGGTAGGGGACGAGCGCTCGCGCGTCTCGCCGACCAGGCGCCAGCTCGCCGCCACCACTTCAAAGGGTAGGGACGGAGCGCCGCGTTCGTCGCGCGCCGCCGACAGGCGCCGGCCGCTGCCACCACTCGAAGGGTAGGGGACGGAGCGCTCGCGCGCGTCACGCAGCGCGTCTGCCCGACCAGGCGCCGGCTCGCGCCACCAATTCGGGGTAGGGGACGGAGCGCCGCGCGTCTGCCGACCAGGCGCCGGCTCGCCGCCACCACCGAGAAGTGTAGGGGACGAGCGCCCCGCGTCTACCCGACCAGGCGCCGGCTCGCCGCCACCACTTCGAAGGGTCGGGACGCGAGCGCCGCCGCGTCTACTTCAACCAGGCGCCGCCCGGTGCCACCACTTGAAGGTAGGGGACGGAGCGCGCGGCGTCTTCTTGACTAGGCGCCAGCCACGCCACCACTTGAAGGGTAGGGGACGGAGTGCTCGCGCGTCTCGCCGACCAGGCGCCGGCTCGCGCCACCACCGAAGGATAGGGGACGGAGCGCTCGCGCGTCTACGTCGCGCGTCTGCTTCGACTAGGCGCCAGCTCCGCTGCCACCACTTCGAAGGGTAGGGACAGAGCGCTCGCGCGTCTACCTCGGCTAGTCTGGGGCCCGAGATGCATAGTGTTCGCAAGCCCGTTTGCTCATACTAGCTCGCAGCATATTACATAACAACAAGTGCATGGGAAGATCGTTGTTTGGCCCCAACAAGACAGTTACATTCCAGAAGCGGACACACGCGTGGCATGGAATGCGCCAACACCTGACTATTCCTATGAGTCCGCGCTGTCTTCGCCGCGATGAGCGCCCGCGTCGCCTGGGCCGCGCCGAGGGACCTCTTCGAGCCAGCGAAGCACGTCCCCCTCATTCCGCAGCGTCCGTCACAAAGCAACCGCGGTGGCCCCCTCCCCGACATAATTCCAAATCCGGTCATGAAAGTTTCGGGTCGCGGGCTCGGTGGCACGAACGGCATCAGATATCACCCCGGGCTTGATAAGCAAGTCGAGCTGAGGGTTCGCCAGCCCATCGACATGCTCGCACCCACCAGCGTGCAGCAGGGCGAGGGCAAGCCCAGCACTCATATAGCCGCAGTGCGTGCTGAAAGCCTTGGCGCCAGGAAGGGCAACGCTCGAGCCCTCTTCGATTCGCTCAAGCGTCTCCATCAGGTCTTGGCGGCCATGGGTGGCGTCCTCCACATGCACACAAAGCTCCCGGAGGGCCCGCTCCAAGGACTCCAACGCATTCCACGCGGAAGAGCACGCGTTATCCCAAGATAGCGTTTTCTCCGCAACGGAGGCGGCAAGCTATTCCTTCTCCGCCTCCAGCGCGGAGATTTGATGAAGAAGGGCAGTCCGCTCCTCCGTCGCGGTGCGCTAGGCCTCCTCCATCGCAAGGTGTGTGGCTACTGCCGCGTTCTTCGCGTTCCTACCCACCAACTGTGCATCGGCAATAGCCTCGTCCCGCTCCGCCATCAGCACTCGAATGACCTCGTCCTTGGTGGCGTTGGCGTCGCCACGCCGCACGGTGGTCCTCCAGCACCCTCGCCGCCGCGCGAGCCTCTTCAAGGGCTTTGCTAATGGCAAGCGTCTACACGACGTATAGCATGGGTTACCTATCAGATAAGCAAGGGGTATGCAGCGAGAACGGAGACCATTACCCTCATCTCGGAGGCCCCCAACGCGAGCGCCAAGAGGTCGCCCCCGCAGGAGTGCAGCGCCTATCGATCTAGGCGGGCGCCAGCATACTCTGCCACCTCGTTCCAGGCGCGAAGCTCCTCCCACTGAGGTACAAAGTTGGAGACGTCAGGCCCTAGAGCCCTCGCCCTAGTGCCTTCTGGAGCAGTTGGGGCGCATACAGGCCCCGGCTCAATCAGGCCGGCGACATCGTGGGGCCCCCCATTGCTCGATTCTTGCCCTCGTTTGGGAGACCCTGTCTCGCCTGGCGTCGATGGAATAAGCGAGCAAATCGGGGAGAGTTTCGCGAAGTCGAGCGACGAAAACGAACTACGCCTACCTCCGGTCACCTCTGCCGCGACCTCCACCTGGGTTAGGAGCACCCCGCTGGCCTGAGGCGCGACAGCCCTCCCGGCTTCAGAAGCATCCCCGCTAGCCGTCAGGGCCGCGGTCACCGGACCCACCACACTGAATCGGCCCTGGGAAGATGGCGGCGATTGCACCCGAGGCCGTTTTGCCTTCGGAGTCATAGGTGAAGCCTCCGTGGCTACCTCGGCAGCCGCGGAAGCCGCCGTTAGCGACAGCGCGGCGGCTGCCGCGGGAGGCGACGAGGCGTCATCGTCGAGAACGGCGAGGCGCATGCTCATCGCCTGGCGACCATATACGGCCTCGTAGGGAGTTACGCGACCCCCCGAGCCGGTCGGTCTGAGCCCAGCGCCCGTCTCGCCCCCCATCCTCACGTCCTCGACCGGCGGGAACGGCCGGCGAACTAAGGGCGATAACCACCGACTGGACCCCGCTCCGAGAAGATGGCGCTGCCACCGTCGCACCGCTCGGTGATCCCGCACGCACTGGGCGCTCCGGCACGGGGATTTCCAAGGCCTCGCACACCCGACATCCGCCCGCCGCCAAGAAAGTCGCGGACTCGCGGGCCTTGTGCTCCTCCGCCGTGTATGGCCCAAGTATCGCAGCTACGGCGCATTCCGCATCTTCTAACCGGCGTACTACAGGCACAAGCGGAGGGTCATACCTAGGGGTTTGCAACCACCCACATGGTACTTGGCATATCGCAGGGACACTTACAGGGCGCGGAGGGCCTATGAAGCGAAGACACCCCCGGGTGGATGCCGTCCTTCCGATCGGGCCCTCGCCGCTCATATTTCCAGTTACAAGCAAGCGGGGATATCCCGTACATGGTGAACTCCTCCGCGAGGTCACGCATGTTGAACCGGAGGGCGACCCCAGCAAGTCTCCGCGCCTGCTGCTCGTCGTCAGGCCAAGGCATCACATTCGGACAGCGGTCGAATGATATCGGCTCTCCACGGCTCCGGAGGCCGCTCGTGCTCGTCACGGTGTAGTAGAACCACCGCCGTGTCCAGCCGGTCTCCCACTTTTCCCGCATAGCCAACGCGGGAAACAGGTGCGAGCACTCCGGCCTCAGCACGAAGTCCACACCGCCGAAGTTCGAGTAAGCCCCCCTTCTACTCTCCTCGGGTGGCACCGCGTGTCGTGCAGAATGGCGAACAGCTCGGCGCGGGGGCGGGTACCCTCCGTCCGCATCGCCCACGTGAAGATGGCCAACCGTACGATCGCGGTCGGAGTTAGCTGCGCCAGCTCCAACCCATACGCTCGCAGCACTTCACGAACAAGGTGTGTCGCGGGGATCCGGAGCCCAGCGTCGAAGAATGCCACGAAGACGATCGCCTCTGACTCCCCCGGGTTCGGCTCCGCTTCGTCACGCCCGGGTAGGCGAGCCCCGGCATGCTCCTCCAGGTTCTTCTCCTGCAGATGGGTCCGGAGGGTCTCCTCCGTGACGCGGCCCCGTCCCAGCACACGGAGTAGCGACCTTTCGACCTTTTCATGGCATCCCAGTGCTGGGGAGTTTGCTTCCTGTCGCGCGGAATCAGGCGGTACTCCGCCGGTGGTGGCGTCAGGCAGCGCTGGCTAGACGAGGCGCTCTCGCTAAGGCGACGCGCAGGTCGTCAAGGCGGCACTCGTGCTAAGCGGGAGGTCGTCGCGCAGCCATCTCTCGCACGCGCGGCGGCAGCGCGAGGCAAGGTTAGCAGCAGGGGGTGCAAGAGGAATAGCAAGGAACGCACAAGCGGTCAAGCAGCCAAGCGGAACGACTGCATGCCCACAGGGGCGGATTATAAAGCCCCTCGTCTTCCCTACAGGCAGAAGATCGAGCGACAGAATGACAGCGGTTCGGCTACCCAGGATCGGGCAGCGCAACCGCTGGAAACCGCGGCAGGCGGAGGTAGGTGGCTGCTCAGCGCCCAATGCACGCCGCGTGGCCACTTTTCCTGGGGAAGAGGCGAACGGCCGTGGTCGTGGGAACGCTGGCAACCCACAACGCTCCAATTACAGCCGGCCACGTGCCCACATCCAGCGTGGGGCAGGCGGGGCAGCCGTGCCAGCCTACCCCTGCAAAGGCCGGCGCGATTCCAGGTGTCATTAAAGCGCACTCCCGGACCAAGCAACCATCTTCCCGCGCTGGCGCCACATCGCACGACGCATTTCCCGAGACTCGGCCGCCAAGGGCAGCCGACCAAGTCGGCTTCGCCCATAAATATCTGGAGCACGAGGTAGGGCATGCCCGAATGCCGACTCGGTCGAAGCCCTCAGCCTACTCAGTGTCTTGGCCTCGGCGCGCCGCTTTGGTGCGGGCGGCGGCCTCGACAAGCACGACCTCGGCCCCGTCGAAGCCTTCGGACTTCCCAGCGCCTTCAGCCTCGAGGCCGCGCGAGCTTCGGGACCCGAAGATAGCCCTCGCACAAGCACAGGTGGACGTGCGAACTATCCAAGTCATCAAAGCATCACAGGCCGATGGGACGGAGGGGGCCAAAGGACCTAGCGGCATGGCTTCGGCCCGTGAAGCCCTTCACCATGAGAGGCTCCTGTTGTAGGGGTGGCCCCCACCTAAGCCCAGTAGACCTGTTAGATCCGAAACAGGACATGTGTAATGACATAAGAGCCCCCGAGGGGAACACTCATGTATAAGGGTATAACTGTACAAACACTCCCCATATGAATATATATGTGGCATAGGCCACGGGAGGAAGGCTCTAAGTCATTCATTTTACTCAACTCTCCACTACCACACACACTCTCTCTCTGTTTGGTCTGTAACCACAACAGGTGCAATTGAGTTACTCTACGCCGCCTTTTAATCAACCATTTCTTGGAGAGTTTTTATAGACACATAATTTCCTTAACTTATGCGGAGTACACCATTGGTTTACAATTCAACGACCTTTTATTTTTAACTCTACATATTCACATATCTTTTTAGTAATGAAAATTTGATGGCGTGGCATTATAATCCACAAACTAGCATACAATCACTGTTGCATTGTTCTTCCTTGAAAAGATTAAATTTTCTTTCAGCTACGTACAAATTGTGATTTTTATAATATTATAAATTTTATAGCATGTATAAACATTTTTTGAGCTAAAACATTTTATAGTTTGTATGAAATAAACTAATAAAGGGTTGTTACTTTGCCTTAGAGCATCTCCAAGAGTTTGGTAAAATTCACTTGCCAAATCTTGTGTTTTGGCAAGTTGCTAATTTATTTGGCAAGTGAAAAAAAGAACTCTCTCCAATAGTTTGCCATTCCAACTTGGTAAAATCAAAAAAGTAGGCCCACGTAGATGAAGCGCGGAGAGGAGACGCGGTCTTCGCGCGGGACGGGGCAAGAAACGCTTGAAGCCTTCGCGGCGCTGGAGAGGAGGCGATCGCGCGGGACAATGGCGACGGCGGAGAAATTTCGCGATGGCAAGTCCACACCGCGCGGAAATATGCGCGTGCGAGGCCGGTGGATGGCAACTTGCCAAAGATAGCAAGTTGATTTGAGGAACTGTTGGAGGGGGATTTTTGTGGTTTTGCCAAATTTATAAGGATAGCAAGTTTATTTGAGGAGCTGTTGGAGATGCTTTTAGGGCTCCTAAAATTTTAGGACCGATCCTGGGGACAGTTAACTGAAGAAGGGTGTTATGTGCATGCGAGGGATGGGGAACACGATGGGAAAAACTCGTGCGACACTTAGGGGCCACATGCCGGTGCCAAAACTATTGTGAGGAGAGAAGCGGGGAAGCCACATCATTCGTGGCGTGGAGTGGTCCATTGCAAGCTATGCAACAATGTGAGGGCCTGTTTGGATGCTACAGTTTTTAAAAACCATAGTTCTGATGCGTATGACATGAGATTTAATAATTATCTTTTAGATTACCTAGCCATTAATATGAAAATCTAACCAGTTAGATACGTGCAGGGGGACTATACGTGCGCTTCAACAGGCACTTTTATGGCAGCTATCTTTTACATCCCCTTCGTACCACTTTTCTACTCCTTCGGTTACAAAAGAATATCATCTAGGTGCGTGTAGTCAAATTTTTAAACTTTAGTTATTTTTATCTTTTTTTATATTTGACACATGACAATAATATATATAGATTTATCTCAAAAAGAACATTTTATAATATTATAATTTTATTAGATTTTACAAACATATTACAATAGAAATTAGTGGTCAAAGCTATATTTTAGGATCATGTTAATATCTAAAACAACATTCTTTTGTAATTGAAGGGATTATATGGAAGATTAATAAATGACATAAGGCCATTTCGTGTTCAACGTTATTAAGTTATACCTTCAATTTTCCACTTTATGACTGGCTAAAATATGGAGTCAGTCAGTACACTTCCCTATCTAAAGACGTCTTTTTTTTTTCTAACTTCTGCGTACCGTCAAAACCAGATTTATCACAGCTTGTTAACATTTGCTTGCACTCCTTTGATCAACCGAGACCAACAAACGAAGTTTTCTTCGGAACTGATCAGAATAGGGGAACATATAGCGGCTTGAAAAATGTCACAATAACTAAGTAAAATGTTTAATTGCTCGGTGGCACTGTCTGCCAGGGAGCTCCTTCGGGCTTGGCAGGTCACCGTCATAATATCTCAAAAGGAAAAATTATCAGCAAAAAAATCCGGCAGAAATACTAGCATAAGCATAAAACTCATCCAGTGATACATTGATACTGTCCCTTAGGTGGTGATCATTTGGGCTTATTTTTGATGGTTTATGACTGAAAAGCTCTGTAACTGACAGAGACTTATTTAGCATAATTAAATTTAAAAAAATTAAAAAAAATATAAAAAATATGTTAACCTATTACGTATAATACAAACAAATACGGAAAAAAAGAACCGACAAAAAAGCTCAACAAAAAACTAAAAAAATCAAAAAAAAGATGAAATTTATAAATAATGAAAAATAAACCGAAAGCTAAAAACGATCACAGCCTGACGAGTTCGTTAATATCAGAGCACAAGCAAACGCAAGTAATTGTCCGTCGGTCAGGAGCCTCTATCGATAAAGGACATCACCAGTTAAATAGATCAGAATTCCACTGGTAAAGTGATAAATGCTTCACAGAACAGCCTTCAAATAATTGGCAGACATGTAGAGGTTCAGACACACCAGCAAGCCAGCAACAAACTAATCGCAGAGAATTTTTATCCCCACAATCTACTGTCACCTAACAAATTCGCAACATGTGCCTCCATTGTTTTCTACTTATAACTTATAATTTATGACTTATACTATAATAACTAACTTTTAAATGGTATATTTTTTAAGGTAAGATTAACAGAAAGATTGCAGTAAAAATATACTAAGTTTAACTGTACTAACCAAAATTATATATGACTATTTTTCTCTACGTACTACCTTTCATGAATAATTAGAATTCAAAATTTTAAACTATAAAACATAAACCTCAGTCTAAAAAACCCACTGCTATAACCACACAGCAAGTTTGAACAGAGGAAACAACATCAGCATCAGCTATGTATGACTTTGCACAGAATGCTACGAGCCTTTCGCCCCGTTCTTTTTTTTTTACTTTTCTGCAATTTTCGGTTTTCAATTTTTTTCGATAATCACTATTTATTAGACTAATAAATTATAGTCAAAAATATAAATCGCAGTCTAAAAGAATAAATTTGTCATTCTTTGCATAGATACGTGTGAAATAAAGATAGCAGATAACCCATACAAACTTTGAACCGAGAACAATCGGACCAATGGCAGCATACGGTTGGCATCTTGTCGTCATATAGTAGCCAAAAAAAGATTTTGAAAAGCGTCACACCATTGAAGCAAATCCCAGATTTCTTTCATCAATCGAGCAAACAATTAGGTTTTTTTTGGATCGTGCTCATTTGAGTTTTTTTTATTGGTGGCTTATAACTTATTTTTCACTGTTTAACACTATAGCTAGTTTATTTTACACTGTAACTACTAATTACTTTTTTGCGTAATTAAATTTAAAAATAGAAAAAACATGTTAGGCCATTATAGACAATGTAAAGAAATACGGAAAAAAGAAAAGAAAAAACCCCTAAAAAAGCCAAACTAGAAGTTAGAAACCGAAATGAGCAAGTTAGGTTCATCAGATGATCAGAGTACATTTTGAATCCCATTAAAAAGGCAGAATACATGTCGCAGTTGCACAAGCTTCCGAGATAGCACCCATGCGTATACAGACCTTCCTTGTAGCACCAGTCCACGTAGTTTTTAGTTTACACATTCCCCTACCTTGTAATATTAATGTTGTTCTAGGTTGCTGCTTTTAGGTCTCAATTGTGCAAAATCAATAGCAAGGTGCTGACTTGAATTAAATATGATATATTCTTCTTGTTTATCAACGAGGAATGCTGAAATCAATGGCTATTACATTAAAAGAAAAGTAACAAAGAAAGAGCATAATATTTTCATGTTATGCGGTTGACATATTACCTTTTTTTGTCCAAATATCACATGAGCAAGCGAAGATTTGTAATTTTCAAAACACGATATGTACCAAGTTGCGTAAACCACATATGTGCTATGTACTTACAAAACTGAAGCACAAACAAAATGATCCGTCACATTTTAACCAACCTATAACTCATCTAAGATAAAGTAAAATGGATTTTTTTTATCCGTTAGTAAAGCCTAGTAACAACTGATCACTTACTCCAATAGCATGACAAAGGGGAGACGGACATTGCAAAGAACAAGTATTGACTTTTTAGTGCGCAAGTATAGTTAGCGGCTGTTGACGAGCAGAAGGAAAAGAGGGTCCAGGCTGTAATAGCTAGCATACAATTTCACAACATAATTATAGTATTGCACACAATGCCCAGAAAATCACTTCAGGAAAAGCAACGCGTAAGTCGTAAGCTACTTGCGTGAAAGAACGGACCATAGCAGCATAAGTGCATAACCCATAAATAATCAGTTATGTAGAAGTCAATTTGTCTTCTGAATATATCTTGATTAATTGACATTTGAAGTGATGACATAAACTGGTAATCCACCCAAGTCAAAATGGAACTCACATGATAATAAAATCAGGTATATACTTGGGCTAGGGCAACTATATTCAGTTAGCATCATAAATCCTAAACAACAATAATTAACTGCAAAAGCCTACTAGGATGGACTGAAAATGGTCTTCATGACACGAGAGACTGCCCTTACTCTTATAACCAATCCAAACTTTGCACCTACCCTACTAATTTCTCTTGTTCATATTGCTGCTTTTGGACCAATCAATCAACTGTAAAAACACAATATATTCCAGCATTCCACACGTAGCATGCTTAAAATTTTTAATGAACTTTGAATTGAATAAAGAGATATAGAGCAGGTGGCATGCAGTAACCTAGTAATCTAAAACTGTTGTGGACACATTTGTGGGCAAAGTATATGAGCGGCGGCGTTTGTGGGCAAAGTATATGAGCGGCGGCGTCCACGGCAATCAACAGCACCAGTGGCAATAACTGGACGCGATGCAGTGGCAGCGGCAACGTGACGAGCTACAGTACCAGCAGCGACAATTGAGGAGACCGACTACAGCACGGCAGAGGAAGAAGCAGGGGCTTCCGAATCAGGAACAGCATCATGTGAGGAAAGAGATAAGCATTAGGAAAGGCTATTGTTATATTTAGAAATACTTATCAGTATTAGTATGGTATCTTTATATTAGACAATCTATATTGCGAAGGACTCTTAGTATTAGTATGATATAGTTTCCTTTGTTAGGAGGCACCTACTCTTATAAAGGTAGCCGGCTGATTATTTGAGAGAAGCAATAAAGATATTATTCAGTCTAAACCCGCTAGGTCAGAGCTTCTGCTGCAAGGGCAGAAGGCGATCAAAGCCGATTCTTATCCCCTGTTACCCAGCCATAACAAAAATTATAGGTCAGTATGGAAATATGAAAAATACTGGTCCATGAAGGGTCTTTTCCAATAGATAGAACCCCAGATGCTATGTTGCTTACGGGAATGCTAAAGTCTTGGAGATGCGTTCAGATCGTGCATGATAAAGGCCTATCATATCAATTGGAGATACAAATCATTCCACAGATTAAGAGAACCAGAACATAAAAAATCAATAATGAGCCAATAAATTCTTCACAGAGCAATCTAAAGGGTTATTGAGATAAGAGTTTAAGACAGAGTTGCTCGCAAAATGGAAAAGATGACAGATATCAACAGAGAGTCACCAGTGTGTGAACCTACAACATCACAAGGTTTAGCATCAAAAATCACTCAGGAAAATTCAGCTAGCACACCATAGGACTGTATAAAGGTCACTATTATCATCTTGAAGCTACAACACCTATCACAAGGCATCTTAACTTTCATGGAAAGGGAACCAAACAACCTTTCATGTATGCCAAATGGTGTGACTATACACAGATTACCCCCAGAGGGCAAAAACTGTACATACAAGCATTGTCAAGCTCGCTCTCTCTCCCTCATCCGAATCACATTTCATCTCAGCACAGTTTGGAAGATCCAGAGAACTACAAAAACTGCTACTTCACCAAGACCAGTAGTGTGTCATGAATGAGCACTATGAGGCACGAAATATACCTCTCTTCATGCATTGATGCACCAATGCGGCCCCTGTCAACTCGCCATTACCTGAATCCATCGAGAGCAGTTGCTACATCCTCCAGGCCAAACTGACGCCCTCCCAACCGTGCCTCCTTACACCTTGCTGCAAAGTAGAACATCAGCCACACCACCATAAAGTACACCTCCGCAACTGAGTGGAGAAACCCGCCAAGAACCTTCCCACCAACTGCCACCAAAATGAGCCGACCCATGCTGCCACACACCACTGTCTCCCAGCACTTGATCAATGTGGCATCAGTTGCCATCAAAGACACAAGGTAGCACCCTTCCTTCACAGTATTGCGGCCAGGCGGGCGCGGATCACGGTCCATGACAACTACCCATGGCACCACCGTGAACAACACCGAGACGACTGCATCAAGAAGAGCCCAGGCAATGAAAAACCCATCGAGCTCTGGGCCTGCAACAGCTGCAGCAAGCCACGGGTTGACGGATGCCGAGAGAGGCATGAGCTTGGCGACAACAAAGAGCCTGAACAGCTGCGCCTGGTCATGCACGTCAGCGAAGAACCACAGGCAGAGCATCTGCACGACCGCATCCCGTGTCGCCCACCGCAGGAACGTGAACCCCATGAACCGCCTCGCGCCCATCACAATGCCGGAGAGGAGGAACCCTCGCCGATGCCCAGGAAGGTGCCGCCCCGCTACAGACGCGAACACCGCTCCCAGCGCGACGGAGTGCACGGCGATGTACCCGAGGATCGCGAGCACGTGTGCGGACGAGAGCAGCGCGAGGAGGTTGACGATAGCTGCGGCGTCGCGCCTGGTCAGGTCGAGCAGCCGGAGCTCCCCGCCCCGGGGAGAGGCGGGCTTCAGCGAGGAAGTCTCGTTGTGGACGGCAAGGAAGAAGGGGGAAGCGGAGGCGGGGAGGGGGTGTGGGAGGGGTACGGGGTAGGGTTTGGGCGAGGAGGAGGACGTGAAGAGTATATGGTGGTAGGAGGCGTTGCGGCGGTGGGAGGGGGCGGAGGAGGCCGGGTCGAGGGGCCCGACGAGGAAGTCGTCGTCGGAGAGGGGGGACGAGGAGGAGGTTAAAGGCGAGCGGCGGCGGGGGAGCTGGTGCGGGGGAGGCGGCGGGGAGGGCGGGCCGGGAGGGGAGAGGCGGGAGAGGAGGGAGCGGAGGGCGGGGTCGCTGTCGGCGAAGGAGGCGAGACGTTGCGTGCCGGCGAGGAGCGCCGAGCGGAAGAGGAGGGGGAGGAGCGCCGCGAGGAGGAGCGGCGGGAGCGAGGCCGGGAGGAGGAGGTGCGCCGCCGCGCGGCGCAGGACGCGGCCGCCCGTGCGCGCGTCCAGGCTCGGCGCCGGCGGCGCGGGCGGTGCGGCCGGCATGGCGGTGGTGTTGGGGATCGGCGAGGGGTGGCGAATGAACGGGGAATCGGGTCGCGGAGGCTGACGCGCGGGTGACGACGGAGACTGGGAACATGGGCTTCGGCTGGGCCGGGCTGGATTTTTGGGTGGGATTTTATGTTGTATGGGTTTTGGGCTGGGATGAGCTGGGCTGAGAGGAGAACCTGAGCATTGTCGAATTCTTTTTGTGCCCTATGGTAATCATTTGTTTTGACAGATATGAGTGAAACGATGGGCATTTTTCAGCTTACAGCTTATAATTTATAACTTTTCTTACTTATAGTTTATGACTTTTTTTGAAAAAAAAGAACGACATCTCCACAGCTTTTTCAAAACGATTTATCGATTTATCAGCATTCGATTCATTCGTATAAGCACGCTAGGGCTAAAAGCCATCAGGCATAACAATAGACCATTAGCCATAGCTATAAAGAACCCACATGAAATTAGAGCAGTTATTTTAATGACTGCAAAATTTAAATTAAACCGTTACAAGTTACATTCAAACTTATTTGATGATAAGGTCTTTTGTGCCATTTTGTTTTGTTTCAAAATATAAATTCTCTAGAAAAAATCAATCTGTAATTCATATTTTCTTCGGTCCAATCTTTTGTACTAATTCTAGCAGAGATGTGTTCCTTGAGTTCGGATTTGGGCCTTTTTAGTTCCTTTTGGGCTGTGTGATAACAATTGAAATTGCAATTGCAGCTAGATTTGGGTTGCAATGCAATTAGCGAGAAGTTCTATCAAATGCACATGTATCTAGTCATCTACCAAGGCCCTTAGATCACCGTGTAGTCCAAAATGAAAGGTCATGACGCGAGGAAAACAAAACCTTCGAGTGAGCAAACCAAACAAAGTAATCAAGTGTCACAACAGCCATACAGATAGCCATGAAGCAACAATCCATAAGAATTCAGCAGTTGGCATTTAGCAGACGAACAAATTGAGATCTAGCACTGACTCTATAATACAGCGAAACATGTAGCAAGAAGAAACTGAGATACTTATGTTGAGAAATCTAGAACAAGATTGTTCCCATGGAAACTCTATCAAATATCACATTACCCTGATTACCTAGAAATAATCTCAAAGTCTGAAATCTTCACTAATCAGTACTGTTCCTGTAAGGCTGTAAACTATTCCAGGCCAGGGGCGGAGCTAGAGAAAAATTAGGGGGGTGCTGCTGTTCAGCACTTCCTAAAGGGTGTTGGGCTACTGGGCTGCAGGCTTCTAGTCTTTGGGTGCTCTGAAGGGATTTGCTTGGGCCTGGGTGCGCCACTTTAGTTTTGGGGGTGCAAATAAGGTGAAAAATCAGGGTTAATAACTGTGTTACATTTTTTCTCTGGGTGCGGCCGCACCCACCAGCCACAACGTGGCTTCGCCCCTGTTCCAGGCTCAGCTCATCACCTAGAAATACAAGTATAGCAGAGGCTAGCCTGCTGACCGGAGAAGCCCCGATCTCCGGTGGAGGGCGGCTACAGCGACCACCACCGGCGAAGGTGACTGAGGAAATGAGGCGTCTTCTCTCTCGGGCTTGGACGGGGAATTTTGGACAGATATGACACTGTCTATTATCAGAATTTCAAATTTAGCCTCCAAATAGCAGGAATTCCATTTCTAGCCCCCTCCCAACCGCACGATTTCTTTCGAGGCGACACGTGGCAAGTCGTATGGTCCCCGACCGCACGGCCACTATTCATCCGTACCCACCTAATTTTTTTTCCATTTAGTGTTTGCTTAAATTTTTAAATATATCAAATGAGCTCAAAAACTTACAAAAATTTATGTACAGCCTCCTGACATAATGTTCCATGTGGTGTAATTTTTGGAGAATTTTATCCATGACGAATGTCATTCAAAAATTCATAAATTTTTGATATTTGTATGAATTTTTACATATAGAAAACGAGCTCCAAAAATTACGAAATTTTATATAAAGCCTCCCATGTTGTAATAGTTATTATGTAATTTTTTTTAGAATTTCACATTTGTTCAGATTAATGTGTGGTCTAGATAAGACTAAAGGGCAACTTTGCTCAATGACAAGACAAAAGGGGCAGCTTTACACAGTTTGTTGTAACCAAATCTTGTGCATCATGTTATTCTTAAGTTTATTATGAAATCTATTTTAATTAGCAACATAAAATGTCATCGTCTTTTCGCATTCAATTCTTCGCGTGCTCCATATCACTTTCTTTCCTACTTACCAGTTGTTCCTATTCTAGTCGTTCACATAAAAGTTTTCATGAAATTTCTTGCACTACAAGTCTACAACAACATAACATGATCACAAAATGTTTTTGCAAATCGAACATATTTTTTACCGTTCACAATGTGCGAAAAACACAAACGGATCAACCATTACACCGCACTACAGTTTACCTCTGTATGTATGTGTCATTCAGGGCTCACTCATCCCTACAAAATTCTTCTGGAAATTAACCGTACTATAACAACGCACGACGATCGTACCGCTGAGAACATACGAAAATCGCAAACGGACCAGCCTACCTATATTGTCTGCCATTTTATTTCGAAAAAAATAACAATTTAAAAAAATATTCCCTACATGTATCATCTACAGATCAAAAGTTTCATTAATTTTAGTTTTTGATCTTGGGCTGATTTCACTATTCATCGAGAAAAGGAAGTACATCAGTTATAACAAAGGTACTTCCAATTTGCAGAAGTACTGCAGTTGTAACAAAGTATTTTCGATTTCCCTGATTTTTTCTCTAAAATTTCAAATGTTTGTTTTGCTTATTTAGTATTGGTTCTTCATTCTAATCTTCATATCTTTGTAGCTATTGGAGGGAATGGATGTTGAATACTTGAGGAAAAATTAGAACATACCATTCACTCTCTCTGTTGTTATATTCGGTCTTTCAGTTATTATATGATTATATCTGACCTGGTTCTGGTTAAAATTCTGCAGATATGTTGTTGGATTAAGCTTAGACAGGGTACTATATGTCTAGCTTGATCGCTTTGCTACATGATTCCATCTTCATGGCTTGCCTTGTGAACGCTTGTGTATACTATGATAAAAGATCCCATCAATTGTACCCCCAAATTAAGCACACCACAAGCAAATCTAAACAACATGCTCATTGAGCCTTTAGCAGTCATTTGCAATTTTCAGTACCTTCAGACTGGCTGGCTGACAAACAAAGACATATCTGTACCACTGTAATTCATCAGAAACCCACGCACGCGCGCAGACGCACACACACAGTCTGTCTCTACCCCATGCTGGACGAGCCAATGATAGCAAGATCAGCCTCAATGCAGCACTTGCCCTCAAGGCCGTCTTAGAGGGGAGGGCAGCAAGTGCGACGGCCGGGGGCCCATGCCACAGAGGGGTCCATGAGTATATGTATGTATATAGTACTTAGTATATGTATTTGGCATATTGAAATGAAAATTTAAAGGCCCATACACTTAGCACAAGTCCAGTAATCAATCAGGAATTAGCTTGCCGTCGCTTCCTATTCTGATATTCGGCTATTCTCGATCGCCGACCGATGATCGTTTCGCCTCCCTATCGCCCAGCCCAATCGCCAGACGCGGCGACGCCGCTCCGTGAGGCGCGACACCGTGAAGCCACGACACGCCGATGCCGCTCGTCCGCATGCGACGAGGGATGGGCCCCATGCCCCCACGAGCGGACGGCGGACGGCTGGACAGGATCACCCATCACCGATCAGGTTTCTTAAAAAAGCACTGAAGTATTATTTTTTTATTTGAGGTAATCATAATAGTTATTTTACCGTTCTTTTAATTTGTTTATTGTACTATCGTTATCTTTTATGAACTAAACATATGCTGTAAGTTAACTCTTATTAGTAGTACTATATACTTTATTAAAAAATTAGATTGTTGGGCCCTTGTCGTCTTGCTTGTTCAAGGGCCCTTGAAATTGTTGAGACGGCCCTGCTTGCCCTTCATAAGGTACCCACTGGACGAGTCCCTGAGCCTCTCCAGCGAGATGAACTTGGTCCACCCCCAGCCGTTGCCCTTCTCCTCGTCTGAAAACTGGCACCGGCCTGTGCGCACGCGTTTCTCAGATTCAGACAATAATGTGTCAATGCAAATGCAAAAAATCATCAGTGAGATACTGAAAATGATGATGCGATAATAATTAAGTTTCTGCATGTTCAGTGTGTTGAAAACTTCTACTAGAGGTGAACCTATCAGTCTCCTGTGGTTGCCCGTCTCCTGGTCCAGGATGGACAGGCTCAGCTCTACCAGGACTCCGGATCTTTGATGGGTGGAGGTATCTGACTTGACCATGTGTAGGTACAGGGAGACGAATTTCCCGCTATTGTCGGAACCAGATGGGTACATGCTAAGGTACCTGAAATTAGCACAGGATGACATAACATAGCTTAACTTATATACTTACAGTTCATCATGGATCAAAGGCAGATTCTCATGTGCTACCATCTTAATTCTTGATTCTTGAATTTTCAGGTTTCTAATGTGCATAACTTGCTGTAACTTCTATGTATGTATGCAGCACTGGTTCTAAGGGAGGTGAGAAGATTCAGAAGAAAGAAAATTTTCAGCCATGTCAAGCATTGCAAATTCAGATGTTGGTAGATGGTACCATTTGTATCCACCGATCTCAAACTCTGGAGAGGAGCACATGCGACTCTTCAGCGCGAAGAAGTCATCGATGTCCCATGTGTAGATCTCGCGGGCGCTGAAGGTAGTTGGCTTCTTGACGAACAGCGTTTCTGAACTGTGGGTTGCTTTGGCGGTGGTCACCTTGGTGAACTCCACACCAAAGGCGCAGCTGTCGCCGACGAGGAACCCGGAATAGGGGCTCTTCAGTGTCTCAAGGGTGATCATGCATGAGGCCCCGGAGCTTGTGCTTACAGTCTGGAAGTGGTGGCTAACTGCATGCACATCAAATCCAGGGCATAAGAATGTAACTGATTTTTTACTTCTGATGATGAAACTGCATGTTACTGAAGCAAACAGTGGATGTATCACAATATGGAGTTAAGCTTCTTTCCTTTGGCCTGAGGATTTGTGATAAATTTAGCAGAAAGTCAAAGACACATAAAAGAAAGAAAAAAATACAAGTTTAGTAAATGAGAAAAAAAGTTTAGTAAATGTAAGTACACAGTTTCGGGGAAAAAAAAGTAAAGTGTAAGTACCAGTTTATCAAGAATTTTTGTGGAATTGCCTGAAAAAGCGTGAAACCTCGGAACCTTGTTATTACTGTGAACAGATAGTTGCAATCTTACGTTCATATTCGCTGTGTTTTCCGTATGTTTGGTCGTATATCATTAGCTTGAACGATGCTTCGATGACGATATCGGATTTCAGAGAAGTTTGGGACAGCTCAAGTATAAGGGAGACATACTCCCTTTCATCACCGCTCTTTCTGTCCCTTGGGTTCAACTGCAAGTACCTGCAAACAAGTAAATAAACATAAAGAAATGAGAGACTGTTATCTGTCCATCAGATGGTTGCATCAAACAATTCTGCCCCATCTTCCTCTCTTCCGACAGATTTGCATGAAGAACATTGGGCAGGTCTCAAAATGCTCTACTCAAGATGAAGAAGTAAACATTGTGATAGCTTGTTCTAGTTAAAAGTAAGGACAGTATGGTAGAGTACCAGTTAAGCCCCTTGATCTCAAACACCCTAGAGTTGGTCCATCCTTTACCCTTGGCAAGAAGTGAGGAGAAGCCATCAATCCTCCACTTGAAGCTTTTCTTCTCTTCCATATCAGTTGAAGCAGCTGGGGGGCTGCACTCCCCTTTAGTCTGGTGTTGCGCCCCCGGAGAAGGCGGCACCGGCATGGCCCGAACCTTCCCGGATTTCTTCTGGTTCTGGCCCTTGTTCGATCGACCTGAAACTGCAATTCAGACAGAAGTGACCATACCAAATCTCACAATAACGGCTCAAATTAGTACAAGAAAACGGAAGAACAGCGCCAGATGAACATTACTGCAAGACGAAGAGGCGCCCATGGTGGCCTGCTAGAAGAGTGTTCTTGATCTTTCTTTCAAGAACAAGACGGTGTTCTTGCACATTATATGCAGAATTCCGTAAGTGGTTCGGAAAATTTCCTGCAAATGAGGTGAGGTTCTTTCTTGCAGACTTGGACAAAGGCAAGCTGATACAAGCATAGGCCAGAGGTCTACGTCACTGGCAATTTCCTAGCATTGGATGGATTGAATATGAGAAACAGTGTAAGTGTACGTCTCTAAGAAATAAATCACCCTTCACAACAACAAAGTCTATGCTAAGTTGTTAACTAAAGAAATTTGCCCATATCTAAAGTGTTTATGCCAAAAGCTAATGACCCAAAAGTCCAGGTCAACTCTTTTATGGTTCAGATTTCTTGTGCCATTAGTCTATTACCTAAGTGCCTAACCACTAGGCAGCAATTTGACATTTTCCCCCTAATAATTCATCTATGAATACATAGTAGTTTCTAGTTTTTGTATCGTCATGTGAAGAGTCACCTTCTATTGATGCCATCTTCAATTCCGCTGGCGCGTTCATTATAAACTGGTGTACTATTACTATAACTTACTACAACCTAGAGTAATGACCTTGATCAGTTGCATATTTTTGACAAAGATTTGATCAGATAGTCTGATTGATCTCACCCGAAAGCGAGGGGTGGTTAAATTAACTTTTGGTATGTTTGACAAAATGGAAGGCTGATTTGATTAGATAGTTAGATTGCTGCAGATCAGAGGCAGTCTAAACGTGTAATGGTCACAGGGAAGGATGTAATGAGCCGATTCTGGTCGGAATTACACTTCTCATCAGTTCTCACAAATTAGCATAACTATCTTCCTGTGTATCACACAAATGCAATGGATTCGACATTACGTGCTACTGTACTAGAGATATATAATCAGTAATCTGAGTAACTGAGAAACACTATTATTGCTGTTGATCTTCTCCATACATGTCACTATTTAAACCTTTTGAATCTCCTGACGTTCAATGAAACACATGTGCAAGAAAATTTGGGATTCTGTGAAACACTCCGACCCTCCTTAGATCCCGGGATGCTGCCACTACGCAATTACCAGCTCAATTGAACGAGGCTAATAAAAATTTTGGTAGCACCTCCCCTGTTTATACGACTACCAACAAGGAGCAAACAACATATACATAGAATTATTGCGATAAAACACTCATTTCATATTGCAGATAAACATAACATAAACAAACCTTTCGGCTCCATGCCCATAGAGGCTCGCCACCACGAGGTCACAACCATACTAAATCAAATGGCGAGCAACATAAGACATGTCCTATGAAATTTGTAATGATAGGGGAAACTCATTCTCCATTTCAAACAAAAGGGGACTCTCCACGTCCCAAGCAAACCATGAACATAACCCGGAATTAACTAAAGCAACTTAACACGAGTTTAAATATAAATGTTTAGTGGGTGACTAAGCTGTTATTTAACAAGTGTAGTGCAAAAAGGTCTACTCCCATTCCATGCATGCCGTCAATCAAGATCACCTAAAAAAATCAACAAAACAAGTGTGAGTGTAAAGATTCAGCAAGCACATAATAGGACGATAAACACTATCAAATATGTAAGTAATTAGCCAGCCATGTTATTATCATGTTCATAACATCGTTCTTAGGTTTTAACATTGCCATACGATTAGTGCAATGCAACACTACTCTACATGCTCATTTGCTCATCTCCTTGCATATACTAGTATAGCCTGAGTGAACATCCGTCGATGTTCACCCCATCGTGGACCCGTCCTCATCGTCACGGGGGGTCTCTCTACTCCCATGGGCGCCTATCAAAGTAGGTCTTACGGAATCCACTCACACTGGATCCCAGTTCTCATCTCATGAGTGCACATGATATGAATGCATATATTAATTGTCATAGCCATGCTCATCATTAACATCATTAGTAGGTAAGCATCATTGCTCACTTTACACCATCATCATTGTCACCATTAATCATGCAACATCATAAAACGTAAACATCACCTGTTACATAACAATCACTGTCTTCCGCACTATCATGCACTTGTCTATTTATCCTCGGGGATAACGTGTGGACGGCTCCCCACTAGGACCTCCACCTGTACAAGCGTCAACCCGACTCAGTATATTATAGTGACACAAGCACCTAAACGCATATCACCGATTCTACACGTAACACTCGACACCAGCATAAAATGAGTTAGGATGAGGATTTGACGCGCACGTTGCAAAACCCCTATCTTTGTTTTTATTTTTCTCCTCTTTTCTTTTCTTAACCTCCCTTCACATAGTTTTCTCAATTAATCTCTCTCTATTCAATTAGTTTTACTAATTAATCTTACATTAGTTTAACTATCTATACTAATTGATAATCTGCTAATTGATCACTTCACCTAACAAACTAGGTATAATAATTAATTGCCTATCTCAGTTAATCATTCTAATTAACTATACTAGTTAATCCTTTTACCAAAGCGCTACTGTGCAAACACACATGCATGCACAGTCCATCTTCTAGTCACCACTAATTACTACTACTACTCCAGTACGCCTCCTCCCTCTAGTCGAACTCATTCCCGGCCACCCACTTCTACTTCCTTCTCTCTTCCTTGCTTGTTTTCCCCATCCACTTCTTGCTCTCTAGACGACTGCAACAGGGTTGATCTCTCGGCCATCGGCTCCACGGCACCTGGCCTCCCTGCTGCAGCCCCCCCATGATGCCTCCTTGCAGCCCCACGGCTTTCCTCTGCTGGCTACTAGGGGTGAAAACGGGTCGGGTTAATCCCGACCGATCTGGCACCGAATCCGATTGGTACCGAATCCTACTAGTACCGAATCCGGAGAAAAAATATGGGTTAGGATATGGTAACAGCAATATCCATCCGAATCCGAATATCCGCCCGAATCCGATACATCTTCAAGTTTGATTTCAGGTTAGTGCTACTATTTGACGTTTCATTTTCTTTTGCAATGGTAAAATAAAATCTTCCACATCAGCTATTAAATAGTAACATCAAGTCAGTGCGTCCTACTCCATTTATCTGATTGTATGCATTCCTTACAAACAAGTAGGGGTGCAAACGAAATGGGTTAATCCCGACCGATCCGACACCGAATCCGATTGGTACCGAATCCGGAGAAAAAATATGGGTTAGGATATGGTAACAGCAATATCCGTCCGAATCCGACCCGTTTTCACCCCTACTGGCTACTAACACAACTACTAGTACTACTACTTTTACTACTGCTGCTAGTTATTTAATACTACTACCACTGACTACTACTAGTAGTAACACTAGCACTACTGCTGCTACTAACTCGTACCACTCCTACGTGGTTCTCTCTCTCTTTCTCCAAGCCATTGGCAACACATATGGGGCTCTCGAGCACATCGGCCTGGAGTGTGCCACTGGCCACCAGTGAACCACCGGCGGTCCTCTGCCTCCCGCTCCAGCCTGGCCCCAACTCGGCTCCTCGCGGCGCCGCCCCCGATTGATGGTCACATCTAGTATACTCCGTCCTACTCCACTCTTTACTTTCCCTCCTTTGCTCTGTGACGATTTGTGCTGTGTCAGAGTCCTGAAAGCAAAGATGGAGGGTGAGGGGACCTACTCGATTACCAGGCTAAAAAGGAATGGACGGGGATGAAGTACGTGGTGGTAGCAACGTCCTCCACGCCCTTTCAGTCAGCCTGTCATGGTTCTTACAGCTGTGTCGTGATTCTCGCGGCCGTGTCATGGTTCTCACAGTCGTGGACGTCCTAAGTCTTCATGACCATCGTCCTCGCTCTGCCGTCTTCCCCTTCTTCTTGAGCTCCTCACCTTCAATCTCTCTTATTCACTACTTGGAGGTGCTCATGGATGAGCTCTCAGTTTGGGGAAAGAAGGAGCAAGGATGAAAAAAAATAGGGATGCTTGTGAGGCTCGATTTGCTCTCTTGGCTTTGCTTTTGGGTTGGGGACGGGATGAACTAAGAATGGGAGAGGAGTGAAGGCTCTTTGTGGTGGTTTTGCTTAAAAGAGGAGATGGCTTCGGCTAGATTCTCTCATGAGCTTGTGAAAAGACTGGGCTGCCCCCGTTATCTCCAATGCTCTCGTAGACCATGCAAGCACTACTACAAAAGAGGCTATACTATACGGCTACATCACAGACGGTTCATACGGAACCGTCTGTGATTCAACTGTCACAGACGGTTTATACTGGCAACCGTCTGTGATATTTTCACAGACAGTTATTAACACGAACCGCCTCCGCACGCACCCTCACCGCCTGCAACGCACGTCTACCTCGACTTGGCGCCAGCACCGCTGCCACTACTTCGAAGTGAAGGGGACGGAGCGCCCGCGCGTCTACCTCGACTAGGAGCCAGCTCCGCTGCCACCACTTCGAAGGGTAGGGGACGGAGCGCTCGTGCGTCTCTACCTCGACTAGGCGCCAGCTCCGCTGCCATCACTTTGAAGGGTAGGGGACGGAGCGCTCGCGCGTCTACCTCGACCTGGCGCCGGCTCGCGCCACCACCGAAGGAAGGGGACGAGCGCCCGCGCGTCTACCTCGACCAGGCGCCGGCTCGCGCCACCACCGAAGGTAGGGGACGGAGCGTTCGCGCGTCTACCTCGACTAGGCGCCAGCTCCGCTACCACCACTTCAAAGGGTAGGGGACGGAGCGCTCATGCGTCTACCTCGACTAGGCACTAGCTCCACTGCCACCACTTCGAAGGGAAGGGGATGGAGCGCCGCGCGTCTACCTTGACTAGGCACCAGCTCCGCTGCCACCACTATGAAGGGTAGGGGACGGAGCGCTCGTGTGTCTACCTCGACTAGGCGCTAGCTCCACTGCCACCACTTCGAAGGGTAGGGGACGGAGCGCTCATGCGTCTACCTCGACTAGGCGCTAGCTACACTGCCACCACTTCAAAGGGTAGGGGACGAAACGCTCACACGTCTACCTCGACTAGGCGCCAGCCCCGCTGCCATCACTTCGAAGGGTAGGGGACGGAGCGCTCGCGCGTCTACCTCGACTAGGCGCCAGCCCCGCTGCCACTATTTCGAAGGGTAGGGGATGAAGCGCTCGTGCGTCTACCTCGACTAGGCACCAGAGCATGCGTAGGTCTACCTAGCGTGCAAGCGAGTGTAGGGTACAGTCGCGTGAGTCTACTGAGCGCGGTCATAAGATAGGACGAAGACGCAGGTGATATGTTCCAACTAAAACCCCCATCTTCTTTCTGTATTCACCGGAGCATGTTTACAAAGGCACGCAATAAAGGTGCACAAGTACCCTTGGATGCCCCAAGCCGCTACTCGGCAGGCTCCTCCTTAATGCGCGTCCGCGCCGAGACCTCGCTCGAAGAAACCCGGCCTGCCCAAAAATCCAGCGACTCCTCGGCCCTCCGCCAGCGTCGAAGACGCCGTCGGGTCACAAGGTCAGAAACTAGCAGTCGGTCCCAGGCAGGTAGCTGCTCGGGACATGGGGGCACACAAGTCAGAACATCGGTGAGGCAACTTCTACTTTATTCATAAGAAAAAGACATGTGTGTTACAACGCACGCCAGCACACGAGAACCCCGGTGTCACACCTATGGGTTCGCATCGCCCCCTGAGGCCTCGGTACCACCCTCCTCGCGCCGCGGGACCCCGTCCAGCCACTGGCTGAGGTTCCCCTCTTGTGCATGGTTCGCTGAAGCTCGACCTTTGCGGCAGCCTCCCCGATGTACTCCCAAATACGCTCGTGGAAGAACCGCACGGCGCGACAAACGACGCGCACGGTGACGGACATCACTTCGGCCCCGACCGGCATCTCCAGTTGAGGGTCGGCTAGCCTGTCGATGTGTTGGCAGCCCCGGTGTTGTAGGAGCGCGCATACCAAGCACAACATCACGTAAGAGCAATGGTTGCCGAAGGAGGTCGCGGCGTTGCGTGCAAGGTTGGCTACATCCCCGATCCGCCGAAGCGTCCGCGACAGCTCCTCGGGCCCGAAGGAGCGGGGCGGCACTTCGGCGATAAGATCTTCAAGGGTGCCCTCCAGGGCCAGCATGGCATCCCACGCAGCCACCGAAACGTCACCAAGAGTCCGGTCCCGCTCCGCTAGAGACACGACGAGTTTGCTTTTCTCTTTCTTTAGTGCAGCGATTTGCTGGAGTAAGCCATCCCGCTCCTCCGCAACCTCTTGCCACGCCGCCTCCATGGCCGATAACCACGCCGCCGCCACGAGCGCTTCAGCATACGACTTCGTCTGTGCGCACTCTGCTTCTAAGCGGCAGATGCGGTCGTCCTTGGCAGAGTGCGTCCCTGTGGCTACGTGCAGAGCCACTTCGGCGGCTCGCAACTGGTCCTCTAGCGCCCCCTGCTCGCGGGCGTGAGCAGCCTGCAACGCCTGGGCCAAAACGAGGGTCTGTACGATAAAGTGGTCAGCAAACTTCTAAACGGCTACATATCGCCATGAGGTCAGATACTTACTCTCACGCCCGACACCTCCAGTGCGTCCCCAAGGCGCCTCGTCCCGTAGGTTAGTAGCGCCTGCTAATCTAGGGGTGGGCACTTTAAACCCGAGAACTGAACAATGCTTGCGGCCGCGTCATTCACGACCCTGCGCCACGCCCCCAGCACCTCCGGTGGAGGGATAAAGTCCGCCAAGCTCGGGCGTGCGGCGTTCGCGTCGGCAGTCTCGGGAGCGTCGGACGCCCCTCTCAAAGGAACGTCCCCGCGTCCCGGGGATCGCCCGTCCTCCGGGATGAGTGCCGCTGCAAGGAGACATACTGGTTAGTATCTTATGAGAGCACTGCAAAGCTACGCCAAGGTATGCCAAGGTAGCCTACCCTCGGTGGCAGACGGTGGACTTCGCCGGGGCGTCCCCCCAGCCTCGGACGAGAAAACAGGGGCGCCAGCCCCCTCGGACGGCGCCGGCCCTGGGGGCCGGGGAGTCTTCGTATCAGGGCCCAACGCCAGCAGCTCCCGCGCCCCGGTCGCCGCGGCCTGGGAAGGGGCCGGAGCCACGCTGGATTTGGGGGCTTCGGCGTCGGAGTCGGAGTCCCACAAGCTCCTAACACGGGCCGTCATGGCGAACCCCCTCGAAGTCCGGTGAGGAGCGAATCGTAGGCGTGGCCGCTTCGCCTTGGGAGGAGAAGGTGAGGACCCCGCCTCGGCAACCGCCGCAAGAGGGGGCTTCACAGCAGCAACACTCGCGGGCGGGGGCCCTACTCCAGTAACATCCGCGGGGGGCACCTCCGCCTCGTCCACCATTGTCGGCGGAGACCTCGTTCCACTGACCCTTGTGGAGGGCAGCTCCGACACTGTCGCCGCCGCAGGCGAGGACTCCGCTCCGGTGTCACCAATAGATGTTAGCTCCACCTCAGCGACCCCCACAGGCGACGAGGCTTCCCCTACCTGGTCGTCCACGGCGCACTCTTGGTCCCTGGCACCGCCCAGAGACTCCTCGCCCCCGTCATCCGCGCCCGTCTCCAAGTCCGAATCGGCGTACTTCGCCGAATCAGACTTAGCGCCTACCGCATCGACGGGGGCAACGGCAGCCGACGCGCTGGGCGCGGTCGCAGAGGTCCGAGCCTTCCTACGAGACGGTGCCTTTTTTCCTTGGGCACTATCATCCTGATGTCGAGGCTAGCTCGGGGCCGGAGTGGCCCGTTCCGGCACGCGAATACCCAGGGCCTCGCACACGCAATTTATCTGCCCCAGCCCCGCCTCTGCGGTTGCAGTTGTGCGCTGCTTGTGTTCCCTGGTCGTATACGGCCCAAGGAACACGCTTACTGCGCGTTCCGCGTCCTTCAGGCAAATTCTTGTGCGAGGCAAGAGGCAAGATTAAACACGGTACAACGAGCACAAATGGAAAGGAGGACACGGCCGAGACTTATGAAGGCCGGAGGGCGTCGGTAGCGAAGAAACGGACGAGCGAACGTTGTCGTCTCGAAGTTTCCCGGCAGCGAAGCGCCAGTCATGGGCGAGCGGTGCCACGCCGTACATAATGAACTCCTCGGCGAGGTCGCGCATGGGAAGAGGGTGGTGATCCCCATGAGCCTTCGCGCTCTTCGCCGGTCTTCGTTGTCGGTCGGTACGCCTGGCGTGATCTTGAATGCCATTGGCTAGCACGAGCACTCGAGGCCGCTACCGCTCGCCACTCGGTGGTAAAACCACCGTCTCATCCAGTTCGGCTCCCACTTCGCCCGGGTCGCGTTGGCGGGGAAGATCTTCCCGCACGAAGATCGCAGGACGAAGTTGACGCTGCCGAAATTGGAGAACGACCCGCCTTTCTGTACCTTCAGCTGGCATCGCGCATCATGAACAAACGCGAACATCGAGGCACTGGGCCAGCAGGCCTTCGTGCGCAAGGCCCACTGCATACGCAAGGCGGGCCGCGCTGCTCGAGTCACGCGCGCACCGAGCTGAAGGTCCACAACACGTCACCAACAATCATGGCAGCTGGGATGCGTAGCTCGGCTTCGAAGTAGGCGACGAAAACGATTGCCTCTGACTTTTTGGGTCGCGGTTCCGTCTCATCATTAGCGGGCAATCGCACCTCCCGGCGGTCCGATAGCTTCCCCTCGCACAGCAGTGAACAGATTATCTCCTCCGTCACGAGCGTGGGGCCCAAGACACTGGAACACGGGCCCTCCTTCTCCGTTGCCACCCACCATTTGTCCACCGCCGTCGAACTACGCCTCTCAAGCGTATACTCCACCTCCAGCGGCGACGACCGCCGGGAGACGGTGTTGTCACCAACCACCTGGATGAGATCTCCACCGGGTGCCATCGCTATCAGGGACCTAAATAGCAGTGAAGGGCAGCACGGCGGCGGGGGAGGCAAGAAGAGCAGGAGTCAAGAAGAGGGACCAAAAGGTGTGCGGAGGAGGTGAAGACGCGGTGCCATAGGGGCTATTTAAAGCCCCTTCGTCTCCTGCACCGCCGGTAAGTGTAACCGATGGGAGACAAACCGCTGACCTCCCCACGACTGAAGTCGAAGCGCCAGGGCCACCCACGCGCGTCGCGCATGACCGCGGTCGTGCAACGGCCTGGCAGCGCACGACGCACCAATAGCATCCCGCCACGCGTCTGCACCATCAGGAATAAATACAGGTTGCGGGACGTGGCGCACCTCTCGGCATGTGTCAGCACAGTTTTCGGGGCCGTCGATGCAGCAACGGCTAGACAGGGCCCAACCAACTTCGACAACAGCTACATCGGAGTCCCCCTGTAGCAGAGAGAGACCCTGGCTCCTACTCTGGCCCCACCCGCCGAGGGGTCACTTCTCTATGTCGCCATCAGACCACCTCGGGTTCGACGGCCCAGGACGGGCCACCGCCTCCTTCGCCTGAGCTTTGGGATCTAGCTGGACCTCTAACTTGGCACCACAACGAAGGGCGGGTCGAACGCGGAGTCAAGTAGGCGCCGTCTAACCCGCAGCGTCACCCAAGCGCCGCCTGACCATCTGGCCCCAAATATGTCTGAAGACTCCGGGGCAAACGAGCAAAAGTAGGCGTACTTGTGCGAAAGTAGCCGCGTGCGGCAAAACAACGCAATCGCCGGATCAAAGATAAGTCCTTCCGAAACTCAATGATAGGCATCCTTCCGTTCACCAACATTATATGGCCACATCCATCAACGCTAATCATGCTATAGAACAGTCCTTTCAAAGAATGCAGATGAACAGAGGAAGCCTATCTTCAGGACCAAGGTCATTTCAGCTGTACCCGGCAGTTCAGATCCTTGTGACCAAGGGACGCAACCGCCGGCGGGCCAGCAGCGCACGATGCACCGGTAACATCCCTCCACGCGTATCGCCCCTCTAGCGAGGAGGTGAGCGACCGTGGCCGCGCGACTGCTGACAACCCGCGACGTGCCACTCGCGGCCCGCCGCGTGTACCCTATCGTTGGGACAGCGCGTACGGAGGCAGTAGCCTATTCCTGACAGATCTAGGGGTTGGCGCGATTCTCGCTGCCATTAAGGCGCACTATAGGACCGCGAAGCCGCCCGGCATCGTCAGACCAGGCGGAGTCCCTCAGCCAACCCACACCTAGAGGACTCCGGGGCGCAAGGATCGTCTCCGCCCAGACTTCGACTCCGTCACCCAAAGAGCATACAAGCCAAGGATGGCCTGGGCCACCAGGTTGGGGCCACGTCTTGGAATTCGCTGGTACGCCCGCCGAAGATGCCCAACTCCGACCGCTCCCGTCTCGCCCAGGCGGCTCCACCGACGCCTTCCACTCTGCC
The DNA here is from genome assembly GCA_036346575.1 of Dendrocalamus sinicus. Lineage (NCBI taxonomy): Eukaryota > Viridiplantae > Streptophyta > Magnoliopsida > Poales > Poaceae > Dendrocalamus > Dendrocalamus sinicus. The sequence continues at coordinate 16,909,396 of CM070670.1, forward strand.
AGCGCCTTCAACTCCGTGACAAGCACATGCCTTCGCTGCGGCTTCGACTTCGGCCTCGCTACCAAGGGGCCCTGAAGATGAGGGTGACCTTGGCAATGCGCCCAGCGACGTACCCTCACGGAGAGGCAAAGATTATACCAAGCAACAGCCTGTACCTGTCAATTCGAGGGTCGACGCGATCCCAGGTGCCATTAAGGCGCAATGACCATGTCAACATCGGGCCAGGCGGAGCGCCTCACCCTACTTGCGCGGGAGCCTCACCCACCTCGCGCCCAGAAGAATCCGTGGCGCGAGGTTTGACACCGCTGGCGTCTTTGACTACGCTAGCATCTTTGACTCCGCTGGCACCTTTTGACTCCGCCACCCAGGGGTCCTATGGTCAAAGATGTCTCCGGCAACCCCTTCATCGCCAGGCCCTCGGCGAGGGCTGGAAGGTGTATCAGACAATCACGCTCCATCCAACAATACAAAAGGTCACAGACCGCAGGGACAGAGGGGGCCAAGTGGCTCGGCAACATGGCTTCGGCCCGTGAAGCTCTTCACCATGAGAGGCTCCTGTTGTAGGGGTGGCCCCCACCTAAGCCCAGCCGGCCTGTTAGAGGGATGTAAGGCCCTAAAATGGGACATGTATAATGACGTAAATACGCCTGAAAGGGATGCTTGAGTGTAAGGGTATAATTGTAAAAGCACTCCCCATGTGGATATATATATACAACACAGGCCACAGGGGAAACCCTAAGCCATTGCTCACCTAACTCTCCAATACCATACTCTTTTTGTTTGGTCTGTAACCACAACATTCACAAACACAAATTTCAATGCAACTCAAATTTCAATTCACTACTACATAGAACTGTATTACAGACGGTTCAGAAACGTCATCACAGACGGTTTTGTGAGCCGTCTGAATTTATGGGTCAGTAATGATACGAGTTCATCACAGACGGCTTTCAAACCGTCTGTGGTGTAAATATCATAGACGGTTTTTAACTAAAACCGTCTGTGATATCTAGCACAGACGATTTTTAGTTAAAAATCGTCTATGCTATTCTCTTCTACCCCTAAATCTATTTCTGTTTATTAGCTAGCCTCAGGAAATACTAGCCATGTCATCTGAAACAAGCAGATCAACATGTACATGTATACATCCAATTCACATCTCAATTTATTTCACAAACATAAACCATCCATTTCGCAAATCAATTAATTGAAATGAAAACAAGCAAATATAGTATGAAACACAGTATACATTTTATTTTTATTAAGATTAGAGCCTACCATTACAATATCCCAAAACAACAAACAGGTTGCCCATCTAGCTAACACAACAAGAACAGAGAAAAGCAAAGATCCTCTATGCCTAAGCCTTCTCGCCCTTGATGCAGCGCACGAGTTGGATGTCTTTGACGCCCACCATCGTCGGCGTTGATTGAGCGCTACCTTATGCATCGTCTGCTTCGTGGGGCTATTATGGTATGGGTCAAGGAGGAGGAGGAGAATAGCAAGGAGGAGAACAGAAAGGAGGCTGGGTTCTGGTGATTATTTATAGGGGAGGGAGTGCGAAATTTTTTGGCGCGGGGACGAAGAGGCGTAGCTACAATTCGTGGGGTGAGGATTGGTGGATTTCTATTGGCTAGGATTGGGTTGAGGAGGATCGACGGGCCCAGCGGTCAGATTATCATAGACGGTTGGTAGCTCAAACTGTCTGTGATGAATGAATATCACAGACGGTTCTATATGCCAACCGTCTATGAATTAGAACACAGAATTTTATATACCGATGTAATATAAATAACTAGTCTGAAAAGATAAAATAGCAAAGTTTTATATGGCTTATATATGCTCATTTGAAAGGTTTCGATGAGATCTACAACTTTTCAGTTAAAGCAAAATCCAAATTCCGAAAGGAAGACTAAGAAAAAGGGCAAAATCAGAAACCAAAAACTTGTGACGCAGATTTAGGTCCAAAGATGGCTGATTTTTGGGGTCTTGGAGGGTGACTAGCACAAGCTAGTAATTTTTTGGATCGGGCTCATCTTTAGCTTTCCAACGAATACAAGAACGTCAAAAACGGACATCGTATGCAAAAGTTATGCCCATTTTACTGAAGGTGTCTCAAAACTAAATCCTACTCGGACTCTGGCGGGAAATTATGAAATTTTGGGGAATTGCAAGGCGGGAAACATATCACAGACGGTTTTTAGTAAGAACCATCTGTGATAACTTTATTATCACAGATGGTTTTTAATAAAAACCGTCTGTGAAGTACCACAGATGATTCTGGATAAGAACCGTCTGTGATGATGGCAAACATCACAGACGGTTCTTATCTAGAACCGTTTGTGATACTTCAAGAACGGTTTAAACCGTCTGTGAAAATACCACAGACGGTTATTCGTATGAACCGTCTGTGATACTTGCAGTACAGATGGTTCCTAGGAACCGACTGTAATATAAGCGTCTAGTTTAGCCTCTTTTGTAGTAGTGATTATCCATCATCACTAAATTCACAACCTATCCACATGGTCTAACAATCTCTCTCTTGATGAATACATTGACAACACATCAAAATCTCTCAAATGAGATGAGTTTTGAAAGAAAAGCAAAATTTACGAAAATAAAGTTTCAAAGTTGCAGAAAAAAGAATTTGACAAACCACAACAGCAAAATCTTAATAAAAACTCTAAAAACTTCCCCCTCAACACAAGAGAAGCAATTTTAGTAAATTTTTCCAATTCTCCAATATCTCTCCAATTCTCTCTAGTTTTCCCCGATTTTTCTGCCCACTCTCTCCAATTTCTCCCCCTTTGGTAATGTAATCATCAAAAACCTTCCGAGGAAGAATTATTTTAAGAAGGAGCAATGAGAGTAAAAATCAGGAAACTTTGTAGATTATCCAAATCACTTTGTATTGATTTAATGAGTGAAACCAAGTCTTCTTTTTAGTAGAACTACTTATAACATATAAAGTTATATATTATATAACAATGTCAAAACAAGTCTTTAGTATGATTAAGCAATTTATATCAATCACGACATCACAACAATGACCAAACCAATTATAAGGAGCACAATGAGATATCATAATGAAAAGTCAAAGCATAAAAGTGAAGCAAACTGTAAATCTAAATGAGCTAGTAGTCTCATATAACTACCTATTGCTCCACAGTCAATTCTTGAGTATGTGGCATGCTTGTAGCATACTTATTTTCATGATGGCATGCTCGTAGCATATTTCTTTTCAATGGTGGTATGCTTCAAGAATACTTCATTTTATTTGTGCACTTTTTGTACCTTTTCTTTTTGTTTACACATGGCATGCATGAAGCATACATATTTTCAAATGTTTCTTTCTTTTTTTATTTTTTTAAAAATGCCAAACTGAGTGTACATCAAAGATTGCAATATGAAACATACGAACCTCATAGCCAATATTTAAAATAAAGCTCACAATCAAGCTAACCCTTTTAGATGAATATTGTAAAGTACTATCTATAAACAATCTAGTCAAAGTATTCTACCATATCACATTTTAGTTTAAGTACATCAAATTAATTTTAAATAATCATGATCAAAACTACATAACATATGAGTAAATATGATAAATAGAGCTCTAAAAATCATTTGATTTCAATGGCTTGAACTTGATGAATTACTTGACAAGTATAATAAATAAAGCTTCTAAAATTTTTAAATAATAAGCTCCCCTTCAAAATAATTACAAATAATGCAACACACCGAACTCACTTCACAAATGAGCAAAATGAGAAGAATCAAGTATTTTTTTGAGAGAATATCAGCAACTTGAGAATCTAACTCAACAAGGTGTAGGATAACATCATCTTTTCCACATGGTCTCTTAAAATGTGAAATCCCTTGGAAGCTATCAAAGAAAATAAAGAACCATCAAGTGTTTCAATCAAACAATGACGTAAAAGACCGAAACCCAATCAAGCGCATGTTCTCCATCCGGTGTTAGCTGTTCTTACATCACAAAAAACATAGGTCTCACAGTACTAGGTTAGTGAAATAGGATCTAGGAATATAGTACTATGACACACGACAAACAGGAGCAACAACAAGCAAAGAAAAATATTTAAGTGAAGAATTAGCCTTTGTCCTATTTCAATCAGAACAGTCATTGAAATGCTGGTCCGATCACGGGGCGATCTGACTACCTCAGCAAGACTTGTCTGATCACCGACCAGTCTGGTCGCGTGGAAAACGCTAGTCGAAAATGATCTGACTACCTTAGCAAAGCTGGTCTGACCGTCAACCGGTCTAATCGAGTAGAAAACGCTGGTCGAAAATGATCTGACTACCTCTGTAAGGCTGTTCTAACCACCGACCAGTCTAATCGAGTAGAAAACACTGTTTGAAACTCCGATCCGACCCCACCAGTCTGACCATGTGTAAAAGCTGGTCTGACTGGTCCTATTGTAAAAGCTCATGAACCTGCGAAAGATTGATTGGAGGGAGCAAAGTGACAATAAGAGGCTACACAGACTTCACTCAAGAACCCTTTCTTATCCTATCTTTCTTTTCTTTCTTTGCTTTTTGAAAACAAAATTGAACCAAATAACCATCTCTACCATATAAGTGTATTGATACTTGACTTGATGAGAAGTCGTATCAACCGACTTCATAGCACCCACTTTGGTAGATAAATCCTTCACAATATCAGTAGATTTAAAGATAATTTATTTTAGTTCAGATTTTACTTTAAAAGTTTTAAGTTCCAGAAGCTTAACAACCTTAGGAGGATTACTCTTAGCATGCTCAACAAAATTAAATCCTAAACCACGATTTTTCACACTTATTTTTGACTTGTCTAGGATCATATTCAAATTCTTCTTGAAAAATAAAATCTCTCTAAAATTTCTTTAAGATACTCATTTTCTTTAGCCAATGAGGAATAAAATGTGCTCTTAACATATTCATTTGCAAGATACTTAGAAGCACTGAGCCAATCTCTCTTTTTTAGCAAAATCATTAAGTTATCTAGTCAATGCTTCTATTTCAGTGTTAAGCTTAGGACAGTTAGAGCAAAAAAGTGTCTCACGATAAAGCATTTGTTGAATTCATTCCTGAGATGAATTAAGTCAAACTTCTAATAATTCAAAATTAGAGTAAGTTTTAGATTGAGCAATTGAAATAGTTGACTCTAAACATGTAGAAGAATTAGACTTGAGCTTTTCAATTACATCATTTGTAAGTTTTAACTTTTCATCATAAGAGTCATGTTTTAATTTTAATTCATCAAGTTTAGCAGTTATATCACTAAGTTGAACCAAGTTTGATGCATTGATTGACCTAGCAGTCTCCAATTCAGAATGTACAACTTGGTAAGACTAACATAATTCATTATTAGGAATAGAAGCTCTAAATCTATTGATATCAAAATTTAAGCTTTTAACAAAAAAATTATTTTTTCCAATTTCTTTTTGGTCCTTTTCAATTCAATAGCAAGTTTAATCAAACAATCTTCAAGCTCATCATATGACAGTCTTACCTCATCAGGATCATTATCATCAACATCACCTCTTGCCATGAAGCACATGCCCATGAAGTCATCATTCTTGTTTTTGCCTTTAGCATTAGCATCATCGTCATCGCCGTCGCAACTCTCATATTCCACAACACTCAAATCAAGACACTCGATAGCTGATAGGACCTTTTCAACAAACTTGCAATGGAAATTGCCACCCTTGTTGTAGTTGATCTTGGATAGTCGACGACGATAACTCTTGTCTTCCTTGACCACTTTCACCTTGAGCTTGGGGCAATCCATTTTAACGTGACCTGGCTTGCCACACTCAAAGCGCCTAATCAAACTCGTCACGCCACCTCACTTCCTCATCCTTATGTTGTTGAGTGTCTTATATGCCCATGAGGAAATTAACACCAAGTCCTTTTTAGGTAGCCGCTCGAACTGTTCCTCTTAAAAAGAAGTCAAAGCAGATAAAAAATACAAAACAACGTACTTGACAAAGCAGTCTGCACGGGATTAGTCACAAGTGCTAAAGAAGAAGATTTATCAATCTTAAATGGCAAAACTTCCATCTCATAGGTTTTCAATCTAGAATATATATCATTCATAATTAAAGTATTTAGATTGATAATTTGATTAATAATCGTGACAATCATCAACCACTCAGAAACTAAGAATCTCAAAATCTTAGTTGCATTATCTTCATCAGCGGGAATAACATTAATACTGCGCAAATTACTCAATATCTTCTCAAAATGAGCAAAAAGATCATCAATCGATTTACTAGGCTTCATAGTAAATTCAGAGTACTCTTTTTGATATAGGTTCTTACACACTTTCTTAATTTTAGTGGCTCTTTCATGATAATCGCATAGAGTCTTCCATATTAAGTGGGCAGAATTAGTATAAGTTACACGATCAAATTCTTTGTGACAATCCCTTGAAACTGCAAGTTACGAGCCTGAACATTCAAATCAATATCAGTTTTATTTAGAGTAATAACAATTACAGGAACCTTATAAGGTCTAGAAACATTATTCCGAACATCACTGCCCTGAGACTCAATGTATGCTTGCATCCGACACTTCCAAAAAGCAAAATTAGTACCATCTAGCATAGGGGATGGTTCACATACCTCTCTGATGCCCTAGCAACTGGCTCTGATACCACTTGTAGGACCAAATACTGCAATCAGGGAGTGAATGATTGCCTCCGCTTTTTGGAATCTCTTAGTACTCGATAAAGGTTTCGACCACTCAGCGCTCAACCACTCAGATGTTGTAAACTTGATTATGGTTTCGACTGCTCGCTCGATCACTCAGCTGTTGAAAACTACTTACCAGTCGTAAACTACGACCGCTTCACACTTTGATCTTCGACCGGTTTACATGTACTCGAAATCTTTGACACTAGGAGCAGAACCTCTCGATCACCTGTGCCTTCGAGAAAACAACGCCTTCAAGAAGACATGCTTTGGTCTACTCTCCCTACCGATGCTGTTGGTGGTGATTGAGTGGACGATTCGGTGCATGATCAAGTTAACGAAGGAAAGCTATCTCGCCACGCACTACTCTGCTCGGAACGAGAACAAGTCAAAGACAATGCCCAGAAGACACGCCGCCAATGCCGACTAACTTTTCTACAATTGTTCTGATCTTTTATTTTTAAAACATATTCTGTGGCTACAAAGTGCCCTCACGGCACCCCTCAAACCCTAACACAAAAGTTCCAAAAGCTTTCTCCCAAAAGCCCTGCAAAAACCACACCTTAATACTTAGCATCTCCTTGCTTTTATATGCTAGAGCCCCAAACTGTGTCCTTACCACCACGGATATGAAATCCTAACCGATTCCGAAAATCAAGGGACCCAAAAACCTTCTAAACACGGGTTTTCTAAAATCTCTAAACCTTCCAATTATGGACTCTTTCCATAACTCTTTCAACTCATCACGTGTCGAAGCCTCTGGGACCGCACCTCCCGTAGCTTCTACACGTATCATCCACCTTTGATCTCCATGTGCTCCAGTATGAGCCCAATCACCTTGTGACATCCTCAACCACCTGGACCTCATATTTTCTTCTCCTAGTCCCAATCCTCCTCGTCATCGACCATGACCGTCTCCACGCCCAACCTGCCCATGCAAGGATCAAAGAACATATTCTTCAACATAAGTTCTTCCTAACTTGACCGACATTAGTCTACATATGCAAACCACACCCTTAACTATCAATAACTACGAACCAGATCATCCATGATCTCAATTTCCACGCTCTCCAAAAATCAACTTCAAACCACTCAGAATAGCCGGTCTGACCGTCATGCACAGGCCAGTCAAACCTCTGGCCTATCAGACACGAGTACTCGAAGTACTTGAAGGTTATAAGAATTGAAGCACTCGAAGTCTATGACAACTGTTCACAAAGCCTACGACAACCGATCGCAAGGTTTACGACTACGAATCACAAAGTCTAAGACAACATATCGTGAAGCCTATGACTATGATAACATATCGCAAAGTCTACAGCTACCGATCACCGACTAGACACAGTAGCTTCCGAGTATCATCCGGTTAATGTAGCATCCGACTATTGACACGCATCGTAGCTACGACCATCGACTCACCGAAAGTACCGACCGTGGATCGTAGCTACGACCTCCGACCGCCATCGTAGCTTATGAACTCCGACCGCCATCGTAGCTTACGACCGGTTTATTGTAGCTACGACCATCCGTGGTCGTTCTGCCACGGTCGTTCAGTTGTGGTCAATCTGCCATGGTCGTTCTGCCATAGTCGTTTAGTCGTGGTCATTCTGTTGTGATCGATCTGCCATGGTCATTCTGCCATGGTGTGATCTGCCATAGTCGATGCCTGCCAATCGGACCTGCGATTGAGCCATCCATCACAAGGCTGATGGGACTACCGACTAGCAATCGTAGTCCACGCCTATGATTACCATCCGTGGTCGAAGCCTGTAGGTCAGAACGCCCAATACAAAGTGGTCAAACCACTTATTCTGAATATTCCTACAATTCTAGTTTTACAAAAGAGTAACAACCGAAACTTTCATAAATGCAAATTTCACTGTAACCAAAATATCAATTATTCATCATCACTAAATTCACGACCAATCCACATAGTCTAACAAGGTCCCAGAGCTTGTGCTTGCCGTCTAGAAATTGTGGCTAACTGCACATAAAATATTCAAATGCAAGGCATAAACATAAAACCTTTTCTTTTGCTTCCGAAACAAACAATGGATGCAAACCAAATACTCGTAAACGAAAGCACAAAATATTACAAGGTTAGTAAGTTATAGATAACAGTCTAAGCAGGAAGGTTCAGTCAATGTGTGAAAAACATAAAGAATTTTGTTAGTTCTATCAGGAATACTTTGCTATGTCACCTTGGTGTTCACTGTGCTTTCCATATGTCTGGTCATATATATCAAGAACTTGAAAGATGCCTCCACAACAGTGTTGTATTTCGTAGAAGCTTGCTCCAGCTCAAGTCTAAGAGAAACATATTCCTTCTCATCACCGCTCTTTCTTTCCCTTGGATTCAGTTTCAAGTACCTGCAAAGAAGTCAAGAGAAAGGAAAGGGAATTGAGAATCTGTTCAGGAGATGGATGCATCAAACCAATCTGGTCATGCTTTCTCTTCTGACTGATGCAGCAAACAAAGCTTCTCCACCACGAACTGTTGAAAAGAACAGTATGCTAATTGTACCAGTTAAGCCCCATGATCTCAAACACACTGGAGTAGGTCCATCCTTCACCCTTATCAAGAAGTGAGGAGAAGCCATCGATCCTCCACTTGAAGCTTGTCTGCGCCGCTGGAGAAGGCGGCACTGGCACAGGAACAGCCCCCTTGGATTTCTAGCTCTGCCCCTGGTTTGATCGGCCTGGAACGGCAATTCTCACATAAGCAACAACATCAAAGATCACAACAGCAGATCAAATTAGTACTACAAAACAGAAGAACAACCCAAATACCGCGAGACGAAGAGGCGCCCATGATGATCCTTTACTGCAGCCTTATCAGTGCAAGGTGGTGTTCTTGCTCTTGCTTTCTACACAAAATAGTTTTTGTGTGCTATATGTAGATTGTAAAATAACATAAATGCACCAGAATTTCTCAGTAAATGGGGTGAGGTTTCTACTTCTTCTTGGAGACTTTGGACAGAGGCTTCAGAAAACTTGGACAGAGGCAAACTGATGCAAACAAAGTGTACTAAACTGATCAGCTACAGTTCAAGTCTACGGCACTTAGAATTGAATCAGTTTCCTGGCACCAAAAGTCTGGGTCAACTAAAAATTGTCTTCCTCTACCTAAAGCTATCATGCTTTAGATAACACAATATGTCCAAGTTATCACACTTAGATAACACAATATGTCCAAGTCATCTCTTCTTGCCCGTCATTTAACTACCGGGCCGCAATGTGACTAAACAATTCATATGTGCGTATCCATTGATTATTTGATTTCTAGTTTCTATGTCATCTTAAGTATCACCTTCTTATGCCATGTTCCTCTCGATGTGGTGCTTCCATTATAAATTGGTGTACTGTAACCTAATGTAATACCTTTGAGTTGCATAATTTTGGCAGCTACTAGTTCATCAGAAAGCAAAAGAGTTTAAACTTTATTGGTACTTTGACAGAATGAAGGGCTGAAATTGTTTTCCCCGTATTGCTGCATAAACAAATTCAGTGCCAATGTGTCATGGTCACAGGGAAGGATGCAAATCTATGAGTTTTAAGCTAGCACAGTAAGGATTGGTTTGGCCACAACTTCACTACATGCTCAACTCAAGATACTCTCTCTCTCTCTCGTACTTTCACATGTAGAAATCAATCCATGGTACTGCTGCAAGCAGCCGAAGCTCTCGCACAGGCGCAGCGCCTATAACACCGACGAGACGCCAGACCCGTTAATACAACTCAACGCGCATGTCCAGATGCTGAGGCTGCCGGTAGCCGTGTCCACGTGACGCGGAAGTTGCCGCACTAGCCGCCAAGCGGCGCCTTCGCATTTCATCATTGCGGCATCTATGCCATCCGAGGCCCCATATTTGTTGGCAAGGCAGCCATTCGTACCAACGAGGCCGCACATTCTTAGCCGACTTAACCAAACTTAAAGCTATCTCGTGTCCATCTCCTTTTAGTCTAACATGTAAACGTGTAGCAACAGGCGTGCACACACACATACATGAGCCTACATGCATGTTTTAGTCCTGCCTTGCCATCAGCTCTAAGTGAGAAGAAATCATGGCACAACCTGCATATCTGACGCACCAAAAACGAGGATGGCATGCTCTCATCACACTGGTGTTTGCCCTCCGAGAATCATGTTGAGAATGTTCATGATTCATATGTGTTGAACAATCGACAATTATGTCGAGTTAAGGTTTGAATTTACGATAGTTTGCAAGTTTTTAGAGTTGTTGTCTATCAATGACGGTCTGACCGGCCAGGCTATGCGGTCCGACCGCCGGTTTGGTGCAACATGACTCTAGTTGGCGATCGGCCCGCTGGTGCGGTATGACTGGTTTATAATTGATGGCTACTTTTTTTTTCCAAAACTCAATCATGACCATTTCCCACAAATTCTTCAAACCCTCTCGATTATCTTCAAACAAAGCCAATCAGATTGGCCATGATGGCAGATCCGATCGGGTCCAACGGTCTAATTGGCTACTCAATGGTGGTCAAACTGGCTTTGTCTGAAGATAATCGAGAGGGTTTGGAGAATTTATGGGAAATGGTCATGGTTGAGTTTTTGAGTTCTAGGTCATTATATTCATGGTGTATGAAGCATGTTGGACTAACGTTGGTCAAATTGTGAAGAACTTATACCCAGAAATGATTTCTTGCTCTTTGATGTGTAGAAAGCTTGGAGGTAACCATAGTCAATAGCGTGGATTAGGACTAGGTTCGGGGATGATCTGAGGTACGGTCAAGGAAGTTGGATGGGATGGTTGAGCTCAAGCAAGGCACAGGGAAGTCTAGAGATGTTGAAGGGAACGTTTGAGTAACGGTTCATCAAATAATATGGTTGGTGCAAGTGAGGCGTGGTCAGGGGGAACCAACATGAAGAGATTGTTGGTGCGTGAGCTATTGATGAACCCACACATTGCAGGTATGGAGATTACTTGCAAAAAAGGAGATGATCATGAACTAGGCTCGAAAAAAAGGTGAGATCCACAGTCAAAGCAAGGGTGTTTTAGTGGGGAAGCCAAAAAATGAAAACGGCGATTGGACCAAAACCACGGTGCATGGAGGGCATTGGGAGATCAATTTATTTCAAGGAGATGCTAAGGAGGCCAAGTGGATTGGAAGCTTACTTCTTAGCAGGTTGGACTTATGCGCTTTGAGAAACATGAATAAGTCATATATAAGCTAAAATCCAGTGTGTGTGGGGTTAATAAATTTCTCTAGTTGTGCTAATAGATAGTATCTATTAGGATTATATGTGGGCTAGTTGCTCCATCTATACAAGTAGGAGGAGTTAGAAGCATGTTGCTAACTAACCATCCATTCATTAAGGTTTGGGAGAGAGATTTCCTTGTGGTAGAAGATTTTTGGTGAGTGCTCCTATGAGAGCTATAAAACCTTTATCTATAAGTTGCAATAGATCAATCTCGTTCATCCTACGAAATGTGTTCTTACTCTTGTTGATTTTATACTTCTTTTGATTGGTGTTTTGCCCTCTCTCCTTTTCTCTTGATCTTGCTAGGTTCTAAGAATGTATAAGTGATAAATATGCCTCATATTTTATCAATCTAAGGACCAGGTATAGCAAGATCTCAAAGGTTGCCTGATTTAGCGCCCTTCTAGTGAAATCTTGTTCCTAGTGTTTTGGTCTCGAATCTTTAGGTGCTCTTACTTGATGTGATATGTGGGAACTCATCTATAGCCATCTTGGCTATCCTCAACCCACGAGCAAGTCATATATCAAGTTCTTGAGTTTTAACTGATTTTGGTGCAACTTGCTTATCTTGAGGAAAGGTCAGAACTTTAGCCAAAATACATATGATCCTTGGATAGGTTAGGTTCCTAAGATCCTTGGTAAATTGTGTGTAAAGTTTCAAATCATTTTGATATATATTTTGAAGATTGCACCATTTTTTGTTTTGGCTCGGGCTGATTTCCAGTTCTAGGAACAAAAGTACAGTCTGATCACCCCCAGGCCTATGATCCAACCGAAGGCCAATCAGACTAGTCATCTCCGGTGGTCAGACTATCTATCCGGTCCAACCGCTCTCCCATAGCGGTCTAATAGGTCCAGGAGAGTTGAACTCCATTTGCTTCTATGCTTTTGTGAGTTCTTTGTTGGTGAGTAAATCTGATTTTCCTAACTTCTGGTAGCTAGTGGAGTGAATGTTTTGGAATACCATTTAGGAGGTTGAAGTTGAAGGCATCATTCACCCTCTCTGATTGTCGTAGAAGGTCCAATAAGTGGTATCCGAGCCCAGTTAGATCTTCTTGATAGCTCTTAACCAGTCTAAGAGTAATGACATCAAATCAGTATTCCATCAAGCAACCATTCTTCGATGGGGTTGATTATCTCTATTGGAAGGCTCGAATGGTAGCCTACATCCAAGCCCAAGGGTAACCAATTTAGAAGAAAGTTAAGAGAGCTTATATCGTGCCTACCGATGACAAGATCACTCCAACAAAATCTTGTGAATGTGGAGGCAAACAACAAAGCATGCAACTACTTAATTTAGGGGCTCAGTATATCTGAGTTTGATCAAATATCTTACTTGATATTTGCTCATGAGATCTAGAGGACTCTCGCTGACTATCATGAGGGCTCTACAGTGATCAAGGAAGTGAGATAGAATCAATTTATGAAAGAGTACTCAAAGTTTGAGGAAAGGCCTGGTGAATTTTTGGATGAGTTATTTTCTAGCTTCACCAAAATTCTCAGTAACTTGCGTGCAATTATCTTGATTAACTCTGAGTCTGAGAATGCACATCAAGTGCTTAGTGTCTTAGATGTGAAAGTTTGAGAGATAAAGATTACATCCATCAATAACAACACTGTCATGAATGAGCTTACTATGGATAAGCTCTACTCAAGATTGAAGATGCATGAGATTGATTTTATCTCTCGTCTCCCTAAGGCAGAGTCAATGGCTCTTATGATTGACTCTATAAAAAATGGGTCTTCTAGATCATTGGACTTTGGCTCTTTCGAATTTTCCTTATCTGCTTTGCATGAGCTGAGTGATAAGCAACTTGATAAGCTACCTATTCACCAAATTCATAAAAGCCTATTACAATGTGATGAATAAAAAGAGAGGAGGTCCCTTCTTCTACTTTGAGTGTGGTGAGTGAAACCACATTCAGGCAAACTACCCTAAGCTGAAGGACAATGAGGAGAATGAGTACCATAAGTCTTCTCAAGCTCACAACGGCAAGAAGAAGAAGCCCAACTAATGCAAGTTCGTCAACCGAGCCCTTATCGCTCTTGAGACTATCAACATAAGTGATGTAGACTAAGGGACTGATGACAACAAGGATGACCAATGATGCAAGAAGAAGGAGTTCCTAGACATCACTGTCATGTGCTTTATGGCACTCAAGGACACCACCAAGGGCATCACCGATGAAGCATCCGACGACAGTTCCATCTACAATGATCCGGAGGAGGTATGCACTTCTATCGAGAATATGAAGTGTATGACCATTTACTACAGTATAGAACTTGAGAAGTACAAGAAAATTAAGAGTCAAAATTGTGTAATTGAAAGTTTACACAAAGAACTTGCTAAGCTTAGATCTTTAATTCCTAATGATGAAAACTATGATTCTTGCCTTGCTTTGCATTATGAGTTGGATAAACTTTTGGACACACATTCTTCAGTGATGAAACAGCTTATCGATGATTAGGATGAAATAGCACATTTGGAGTCTAGCGCTAATCTTGATGCTTAGGTGCGAGTGCTTTACATGCTAGAGCTTCTTCATATCATAATTGTAATTTACTTGAGCTAAAATTGGAAAGTGGCACTAAAACCTTGTTTCAATCTAGCCATGAATATTCATATTCACATTGTGAGTTTAGGGAGTAAAAATTGAAAGAAATAACTGAAATGCATCTTCCTTATAAAATTGAATCATATGAAAGTGTCTTAAGTTCACTAATAAAATTGAAACTCTTAACAAGACACTTGAAGATAAATATAAAATGAAAAACTATTGTCCATAACTGCATCTAAGAAATCAATTGATTCTATTGCTTATGCATTTTGTACTGAGATTGAAAATGATTTAGATAAGATACATTAGGCTTTTAGAGTTAAATTTGAGAAGCAGTTGGGTAGAATTAAAGCTATTTCTTGTGTGTCCTGTGAGGCTTTGGAGGTAAAGGTGGCCATCCATGAAGAGAGATATACTAGGGCTACTAAGAACATTGAGTGTACCACATGTGCCAACGTAGCCCAAAAATGAGTACCTCAAGAAAACCTTAGAAAGATTTTCTAGTGGCAAGAAGAACCTGAACATGATCTTATACCAATATAATGTGAGTGTCAAACATAAAGGTCTAGGATTCAACTTTATTGAGAATTCTATGAATCACCTTTCTCAAATTGATAGTCTTGGATAGTGGTAAGTTTGAGGTAAAACCAACTGATCCAAACAAGACAATTTTTAAGTCAGCTAGATTTACCCAAACCCCTTCTATTTCAGAAAGGCCAAGCATGAGTGAAGAGAGCGTGTGCGAGCCTTGAAAGGCATTAGAGAAGTGCCATCAATCTAGAGTGCATCTAGAGTTAGGCCTAAATCTTTGTGATTTCTAGTGTCAAGTCTAAGCCTAGTTTGTAGATGGATTTTATGACTCCTTTGCTAGTACTCGGCAGTGCAAGGGTATAGGATAAAATGATGATAGGGTTAGATTATGATTATCTACTAGACAGAGGGAGCGTAGGCCTTTTGCTAGTGGACCTAGGATAGAGCCCAAGAGAGGTCTAGGTAGTGCTTGTGTGCATTCTCATGTTTTTCATGCTAATCCCTCTTATCGTTTATATACTTTTGTTCTTTCATGCTGTGTATCCTAGTACAAGATTCCTAAGCATATTATCACTAATTCTAGTGCTGAGGCACTGATCGTGCAAAACTGCACACCCGCAAGTGCACGGGTTGCCGCTAAGATAGCAGCGAGATGTCGTGTTCTCCACAGGGACTAGAGTACCGGTGACGGGACACTTAACCAAAGCTAAATCGCACGAACAGGGAGTTGAAGGCTAACTGAAAAGTCTAGACAAACTTATACTGAGTGGGCAAATATGCAACAGATGGGAAATGGAGAAAAGATGAGATGAGGAAGCTAGAGACAAAGAAAAAAATGTCTGGGGTAGAGAGGAGAAAAGAGGAGAGAAACCAGGGAGACTAACTTTACTTGAGAATAACAGAGAAGGGCAGGAAGGCAAGATAGAAATAAAAGAAGAGCTAAGGGGTAAGAGAGGGAACACAGAAAGAAGAAGGCTAGGAGAAGGAAAGGGCTTGCTGTCGAGGAGAAGGGAAAAGAGGGAGAGCAAAGATAAGAAGAGAGTGCGGGAGACTAGAAGACTAGAGAAGAGATTGACTGAAAGAGAAAGACGTGAGGTGAGAAAGAAACTAGAGAAGAGAAGAGAAGTAAGAAAGATCTAAAGAAGGTGAGAAGACTGAGAATTAGAAAGGAAGAGAGGGAAAAGAAGAGAGGGGACAGAGAACTAAATCTATCGTGAGAAAGAATGAGTAGCGCTGAGAAGTTAGGGAAAAGAACTAATGGAAGGAGGAGGAGGACTTGGAGAAAAGAGGAGAGCGTAGGGGACAGACGTGAAGAAGCAAGCGCTAGAACAAATATCCTACCCCAACACAGCCAGCTCACAGCAGACAAAAGAAACACAAGGAAAAGATCAAGACAATCTACTAAAAAAACGCACTTAGCTAAATGCAGTAAGCTATGAAAACTACACTACCAAGGAAGAAATAAAACAACTGCAATCTACCAGAAATGACCAGAACAGCAGGAATAAAATTTAAATCTAACAGGAAGATCTAATCTACACTAACGGATAACAGTACTATCAAAGCAAGAAATGAAATCTACCAACAGAAACATCTATAAGACAAACTAAACTACTTCAGAGATCGTAGAGCAGCATGCAAACAACAAATCTAAACTATATATATATATATATATATATATATATATATATATATATATATATATATATATATATATATATATATATATATATTTCTTTTCTACTAACAGATCCTAACATAACAGCATGCACTAAATAAACCCTAACATGAAGAGAGAACCTAAAAGACATTAAACAGAAGCATAAACTAAAGAGAACTATTCAAGCATCAATCAAGAATCATAAATCTGACTTAGAATAAGCATTAACATAAGTATCTCAGACGCATGAAAACATTGAAATAACTTTTAGCATCCAGACAACATATGCGCATCACAGATTCACCATTCAAATATCCCAAGCAAACATCACAGTACGAAATCTGAGATCGGGAATGAAACAACCCATAAGAAACGAAGATTCGCCATTGAAGATCATCTGTAGAGGATGCAGGCAGGGGTGGGAAGCAGATCTGGAGCAGGAACCGAAGGGGTGGCCGTGTGGGGGTAGCAGATCCGTGCGGGGAGGCGGCAGATCTGTGAGCTGCAGCTGTAGAGGACGTAGATCCGATGGAGAAGAAGCCGATCTGGTGCAGATGAAGCGGATCCAGGTGGAGGGCGTTGTAGTGGTAGCAGATCCGGCGCTGGGGTTGAAGGTCTGGCCGTGGATGAAGAGACTTCGCCAGCTGCCGTGTAGACGAAGCAGAAATCGCCGAAGACGTCGTAGATGGTGCGGATCCGGTGATGGAAGAGGCAGATCTGAGCTTCTTTCTTACAATCCAAGATTCGGCAGTGGGGATTTGAGTGGGGATGTAGAGCGCTCGGGTTAGGAGGAGCAGGGGAAGTGGGCTCGTCGCCGGCTATGGCCGGCCTCCGACGACGGCCATGAGGAGGGGAGAGGCAATGGGGCATCTCTGGGAGGAGGAAGGCGAGCTGATGGGTGTTTCTGTGTATTGCGGCGAGGGTTTCTGAATGGGGTTGTGACCGGTCCCCTGAGTGAAGAGGCAGCGGGAGGTTTTTATACTTGCGGCGTGGGCATTAGGGTTAGCTGCGGAGGCGCGGGCGTTAGGGTTTGTTGTGCGGTGTGCGCGCACTGTGCACTGGTGTTTTGCATTTTTGTCCTCCTATTTATGTTTCGCAACCCAAGCTCCTCATGGTGATCTTTTGTAGATTTTTGCGCCTAGTTCGCGCCGACCTGCAAGATAATCGTAACCACTGTAAACAGTCCCAAAAGGAGGGCAAAAGTATACATAATTGATGAAATTATGGCCAAATTGAGCTATTATCCACAAAATAATTATATGAAAATGTACTACAAATATGAAGCTCATCATACCCCAAGCTTAAACATTTGATTGTCCTCAAGCAAATAATATTGAGAATATCGACCAGTGACTTAAGAAAGGTGAAATGATATGAGTGAATTGTTTGCAGCTAGTAAATTAGCACTCAATAATTCAAATAGGTGACCGATCTACTTTTTACAAGTCGTTCAAGATCGAATTAAAATTCCAGCAAAGACATCAAAGTGATACTAGAGTTTTTGACCAAATCAAGTTACTCATAAGTACTGAATCGCACTAAATGATCACATGGATTCAACCAGAATTGAAAAGTAATCAAGACTAGATATCACATTCAAGAATAAGCATATCCTAGAGTCATACTTAGGCATTTACCATTCTAGATGAAGATACTAATACTTGCATGAAGTTTATGAAAAAGCCCACACTTGAGCCATGATACTATTACCTTTGTTGATTTTTAACAAGTTTCAAACACACCATGGGCACAAGTGCCACTTATTCCAACCCTTGGGCAAATTTGCCACTTATTCAACATTTTCAAACTTCATTTGGGCAAGACAGCCACTTATTCAACACCCTTTTTTTTCAATGTGACAAAGTCAGTTATTCAACTCACACTTTGCATCCCAAAACAGAAATATAGATATTTTATTTCTTTTTTTAAGCATCATTAACCGATTTTCATTATCTCTAAGTACCATGTGACATGGACCTAGGTAAATCAACCAAATTATTGGCTCAAGATAGGACTACCACTTTCACAACCCTTTCATTCAAGCAAAAGTATTAATGTCTAAAATGAAGTATTATGCCCAAGCATGAATTCTAGGATATAGTCATTCTAGAAGTGATAACCAGAATCAATTCAGTTCGCAAATGGTAAAGATACATGTGTAACTCGCTATGCATCAAAAACTTCAGAATCACAAGATTTCTAAGCCATCAAGGTCAATTAATACATTTAAACTTATACAAGGTTAGGCCAACTGGAGAAGAATGCAGAATTGATATAAATCCCAGTTGACTTAAACAATTTTCAGTGTGATAACTCTGGATTATACCATGACAGTTATACATTACAGACAAGATGTTCATGCAGCAGAATGTAATTGAACATATTAATGATCAGGACATTCACATATAATAATCAGAAATCCATCATGAGAATGATACTAGCCATAAATCATCAACTGCACATCCATCCATATCAGAGCCCATGAGTATGACAAAAGAATCATGCTAAAGCATTCCTCATCAATAGACAGATCCCTCCCCCAAGCTTGAATAAAACATTAACTCAAGAATAAACATTTTAATGATTGGAAACAGCTCACCGGGTGCAAAAGAAGAATCAGACAGTATCTCATCATCCCTCTGCCTGTCATGCCTGGATGAGTGCATGTACCTGAAAATGGCAAAATAAAAGGAAAGGATAAACCGACAAAAGATAAAGTAAAAGAGCAAAACTGAAGTAAAATAGTAAAATGCTCAGGTTGCCTCCTGAGAAGCGCTTGTTTTAGGTCTTTAGCTTGACGAACAAAAGATAATCAAGTAGGCTCAAAAGAAATTGGAGAATCACAGTCAGGACTGACTTGATCTCCTGCATTATCCTCGTCATTAATTTCAGGAAAAGGTTCCCCAACAAAATAATGTTTCAGTCTTTGCCCATTAACCTTGAAAATGCCTCCAGATTGACTCTCAACCTCAAAAGCTCCACTACTAAGCACTTTCTTAACAACACAAGGACCAAACCATCTAGACTTAAACTTTCTAGGGAACAAATGAAATCTTGAGTCAAAGACTAAGACAAGCTCTCCAGGTTGGAAATCACGCCTCAAAATGTGACGGTCATGAATCTTTTTAGCTCTCTCTTTGTAAATCCTTGAGCTTTCATAAGCATCAAGCCTCAATTCGTCAAGTTCACACAGCTGCAGCTTCCTATGTTTCCCAGCTAGACCCATGTCCATGTTGAGTTTTCTAATTGCCCAATATGCCCTATGCTCAAGCTCAACAGGAAGATGACAAGCTTTTCCATAAACCAACCTAAAGGGGGACATCCCAATAGGTGTTTTATATGCTGTCCTATAAGCCCACAATGCATCAGGAAGCTTTAGGGACCAATCAGTCCTGGATTTGGACACAACTTTCTCTAGGATTTGCTTTATCTCTCTATTAGAAACTTCAACTTGACTATTAGCTTGAGGATGATAAGGAGTGGTGATTCTATGATTATGGACTCCATACTTGGCTAAGAGAGCTTCAAATTGGCTGTGATTAAAGTGAGACCCTCCATCACTAATCACAACTCTAGGAATTCCAAACCTAGAAAAGATAATTTGCCTAAATAAACGACAAACAGATTTTGAATCAGCATGAACAATGGGTATAGCCTCAACCCATTTGGACACATAGTCCACTGCCACCAGAATGTGCTTGTACCCTTGAGAAGAGGGTAAAGGTCCTATGTAATCTATTCCCCAAACATCAAAGATTTCCACCTCAATGATACCATGCTGAGGCATTTCATGTCGTCTTGACATATTCCCTGCACGCTGACAGGGGTCACAAGACTGAATAAAAGCATGAATATCCTTAAACATGGTAAGCCAATAGAATCCAGTTTGGAGCACCTTAGCTTGGGTCTTAGCAGTTCCTGCATGACCACCAAAAGGAGCAGAATGACAGTGAAAAATCACATTTTGAACCTCCTCATGAGGAAGGCAACGTCGAATAACCCCATCGGCACAATGTCTATACAGATATGGGTCATCCCAAAAGAATTTTCGTGCCTCATGAGTAAACTTCCTACGCTGCTGGTAGGAGAGTCCAGGGGGTAAAGCATTGCAGACCAATTAGTTTACTATATCTGCATACCAAGGGGTTTGAGACTGAACAAGTGAAACTTCTAAAAGTTGGTCTCCAGGAAGAGAATCTTCAATAGGAAGAGTAGAAACTGAATCAGAGTGAGGCAATCTAGAAAGATGGTCAACCACTAAATTCTCAGCCCCCTTTTTATCTCTAATTTCTACATCAAACTCTTGCAACAAAAGAATCCAACGAATGAGGCGAGGTTTGGCATCCTTTTTACTCAAAAGATACCTAATGGCTGCATGATCTGTGTATACTATGCACCTTGAGCCAATTAGGTAAGATCTGAATTTGTCAAAGGCAAATACTACTGCTAGCAGTTCCTTCTCAGTGGTTGTGTAATTAATCTGTGTGTCATCTAATGTTCTACTAGCATAGTATATGACATGCAGGGCCTTGTCATGCCTCTGCCCCAAAACAGCCCCCACAGCAAAGTCACTTGCATCACACATAAGCTCAAAGGACAGATCCCAATCAGGAGGCTGCACAATGGGTGCAGAAATGAGAGCAGCCTTGAGCTTATAAAATGCATCCATGCAAGCCTCATCAAAAACAAAAGGAACATCACAGCCCAAAAGATGAGTGAGAGGACGAGCAATCTTAGAAAAGTCCTTAATGAATCTGCGGTAAAAACCTGCATGCCCCAAAAAACTGCGAACACCCTTCACATTGACTGGAGGGGGTAAGCGCTCAATAACCTCTACTTTTGCTCTATCCACCTCTATGCCTCTAGAAGACACTAAATGACCAAGAACTATCCCCTCTCTAACTAGAAAATGACATTTTTCCCAATTAAGAACCAGATTGGCCTCAAGACATCGCTGGAGGACAGTTTCAAGATTGGCTAAACAGCTCTCAAAAGTCTGACCATAGACAGTAAAATCATCCATGAAAACTTCCATGATTTTCTCAATAAGATCAGTGAAAATAGACATGACACAACGCTGGAAGGTCCCAGGGGCATTGCAGAGTCCAAATGGCAGCCTACGGTATGCAAAGGTACCATAGGGGCAAGTAAAAGTGGTCTTATCCTGATCTGATGGGTGAATAGGAATCTGCAGAAAACCTGAATATCCATCAAGATAGCAGAAATAAGAATGGCGGGCAAGTCTTTCAAGCATTTGGTCAATGAAAGGCAGAGGGAAGTGGTCTTTGCGAGTGGCTTTGTTGAGCTTCCTATAGTCAGTACACATGCGCCAGCCCGTGGTTGTCCTTGTGGGAATTAGATCACCTTTTCATTTGCAACCACTGTTATGCCCCCTTTCTTAGGCACAACATGAATGGGGCTGACCCACAGACTATCTGAAATAGGGTAGATGATGTTAGCACCAAGAAGCTTAAGAATTTCTTTCTTGACAACCTCCTGCAAGTGAGGATTAAGCCTACGCTAGTGCTCACGTGTTGGCTTAGCATCATCCTCAAGGTGAATGCGATGCATGCAGGTAGCTGGATCAATGCCCTTCATATCATCTATCGAGTATCCAATGACAGCTCGATATCTACGAAGGATCTCAAGAAGTTGATCAGCCTCTAAAGGTGTCAAATGGTCACTCACAATAACAGGACAGGTCTGATCTGGTCCAAGAAATTCATATATAAGATGCTTAGGAAGTGGTTTCAGCTCTACCTTTGGGGCTGTGGGCTGTCTAAGGGCTGGGATTTGAGAAGGCTCTACAGGAGCATCAATGAGTGCCACCTGATAAGAATCTGCAGCAGAACACTCATTATGCATAGTAAGCTTCTCATCCTCACTTGATGCTGCATTCTCAAATTCATATGTCTCAACAACACATTTGTCAACCAAATCAAGTGAGAAACACTGATCTGGATAGTGAGGAAGATGAGTAGGGTGCCTCATATCAAATGCTATCTTCTCTTGACCAAATTGGAGAGTGAGCTTGGCATCCTTCACATCTATAACAGCTCCTGCAGTGGCTAGGAAAGGTCTCCCAAGAATGATAGGTTCACTTCTATCCTCCATCTCTAGGACAACAAAATCTACAGGGAAGGCGAGAGTACCAATAACCACAGGGACATCCACTAAAATACCAGCTGGGTGACGATATGTGCGATAAGCCAACTGCAATGTCATGGCTGTTGGCTGCAGATCGCCCAAAGGAAGCGCATCACACACAGAGAGAGGAAGGACACTGACACTAGAGCCTAAGTCACAAAGAGCTCTAAAGTTCTTGGGGCCTAAAATGCAAGGGATGCAGAAGCTACCAGGGTCCTCTAACTTAGGAGGTAGCTTATTCTGAATGATTGCACTACACTCCTTAGTTAGAGTGACCACCTCAAGCTCATCCATACTCCTTTTCTTGGTAAGCAGCTCCTTGAAGAATTTGGCATACATTGGAACATGTAGGATAGCATCTAGTATAGGAATGGTGATCTGAACATCCTTCATCATCTCTAGGAACTTAGCAAACTGCTTGTCCTCATTTGACTTTTCTAACCGCTCGTGGAATGGCAATTTGGGTTTTGTGGAAGGGACAATTGCTGTAGTGGATGATGAGGGAATATCATGTGTTTTGGCTAGTGTTGTGGAGTTAGGTGGGTGCAAATTCTCTGCTGTGAGTCGATTAGCTTGCTGGATAGACCTAAAGACAGGGGCACATACAAGGGTGGTGTAGGAAGAAGTGGGTCTGATGTGGTTTTACCACTCCTAGTAGTGATTGCTCCACAATGGCCACGAGGATTGACCTCAGTGTGCAGAAGCCTCCCGGATGTCTTGGTTGAAGTGTGAGATGCTTGTAAACTCTCCACACGACTAGCCAAATCAGTCAATTGAGTCTTTGCATCATTGTATTGAGCTTCCATCTTAGCTACATGTGATGCAAGGAGCTGTTCAATTCTAGTCAATCGATCGATTGAGAAGTAGTAGGTGGAGGGTTAGGAACATGCATCATTGGTCTGGAATGAGGCATGAGAAGGGGCTTGTTGCTGCCTAAACCCTTGAGCTGAAGTACCCACAGGAAATGAGGAAACACTTGGATTAGTGTTCTTGTAAGACAGATTTGGATGACGCCACCCTGGGTTGTAGGTTTGAGAATACTGCCCATGTGATTGAGCATAGTTCACTTCAGATGATTCAGCTGTGGAAGTCAAAGGGCATTCAGCTGGAGTATGGCCCTGAGATCCACAGATCTGACATCCAGTAGCTACATGGGCTGAAGAAGATGGCATAAGCTGAGCCATTTGACGGGTGAGAGCTTGGATCTGGGCTGATAAAGCATCTTGAGAGCTCACCTCATAAATTCCAGGGTGTGAAGGAGCAGAAACTCTCACTAGACCACCGAAAATGGTGGGAGGACATACTCTCAATTAATGTGAAGGCTTCATCTAAAGTTTTGTTCATTATGCTCCACCTGCTGCAGAATCTACAAAGGCTCTTGTGTGGTGTGTAAGACCTTTGTAAAAAAATCTGCAACACCAGCCACCTTTCAAGACCATGGTGGGGACACATCCTAAGCAGGGTTTGATACCTCTGCCAGGCATCATACAGACTCTCACCCTCAGATTGTGAAAACCTAGTAATCTGGTCACACACTTCAGCTGCCTTGGAAGGAGGAAAATACCTCTCAAGAAAGGCCTGCAGAAGATGTTCCCAAGTGTCCTTAAGGTGTATGGGAAGAGAACGCAACCAGGTTTTTGCGCCATCTCTAAGAGAAAAAGGGAACAGTGAGAGTCTAATGGCATCAGTGGTGACTCCATTGCATTTCAAAGTGTTGCAATACTCTAAAAAGGTTCGGATGTGTTCATTTGGGTCTTCGGTGGGAGATCCTCCAAATCGGGTCTGCTGGATCATGGTTATGAGTGCAGGTTTTAGCTCAAAATTGTTGGCCTGAATGACAGGTTGAACAATTCCAGGAGCTATGCTTTGGTCTCTAGGGATCCATAGGTCACGAAGAAGAGGCTGGGGGTTCTGATCTCCCATTTCTTCTTGATGGGGAAGTTGATTTTCTCTCTTCAGCTTATGAAATGTTCGCTCAATCTCAGGGTCAAAAGGAGCCAACGAATGGTCTCCACTCCTGCGCATAAGCTGAGAAGTCGGGCCAAAAAGGGAGGAAGGAAACTAAAGAAATGACTTAGTCTATGGTCTAGTGCGATCACCAATATCTAGTCCCCGGCAACGGCGCCAAATTCTTGATCGTGCAAAACTGCACACCCGCAAGTGCACGGGTTGCCGCTAAGATAGCAGCGAGATGTCGTGTTCTCCATAGGGACTAGAGTACCGGTGACGAGACACTTAACCAAAGCTAAATCGCACAAACAGGGAGTTGAAGGCTAACTGAAAAGTCTAGACAAACTTATACTGAGTGGGCAAATATGCAACAGATGGGAAATGGAGAAAAGATGAGATGAGGAAGCTAGAGACAAAGAAAAAAATGTCTGGGGTAGAGAGGAGAAAAGAGGAGAGAAACCAGGGAGACTAACTTTACTTGAGAATAACAGAGAAGGGCAGGAAGGCAAGATAGAAATAAAAGAAGAGCTAAGGGGTAAGAGAGGGAACACAGAAAGAAGAAGGCTAGGAGAAGGAAAGGGCTTGCTGTCGAGGAGAAGGGAAAAGAGGGAGAGCAAAGATAAGAAGAGAGTGCGGGAGACTAGAAGACTAGAGAAGAGATTGACTGAAAGAGAAAGACGTGAGGTGAGAAAGAAACTAGAGAAGAGAAGAGAAGTAAGAAAGATCTAAAGAAGGTGAGAAGACTGAGAATTAGAAAGGAAGAGAGGGAAAAGAAGAGAGGGGACAGAGAACTAAATCTATCGTGAGAAAGAATGAGTAGCGCTGAGAAGTTAGGGAAAAGAACTAATGGAAGGAGGAGGAGGACTTGGAGAAAAGAGGAGAGCGTAGGGGACAGACGTGAAGAAGCAAGCGCTAGAACAAATATCCTACCCCAACACAACCACTCACGCAGACAGGACAAAAGAAACACAAGGAAAAGATCAAGACAATCTACTAAAAACGCACTTAGCTAAATGCAGAAGCTATGAAAACTACACTACCAAGGAAGAAATAAAACAACCGCAATCTACTGAAATGACCGAACAACAGAATAAAATTTAAATCGCCAGAAGATCTAATCTACACTAACGGATAACAAGACTATCAAAGCAAGAAATGAAATCTACCAATGAAACATCTATAAGACAAACTAAACTACTTCAGAGATCAGGTAGAGCAGCCGCAAACAACAAATCTAAACTATATATATATATATATATATTTCTTTTCTACTAACAGATCCTAACATAACAGCATGCACTAAATAAACCCTAACATGAAGAGAGAACCTAAAAGACATTAAACAGAAGCATAAACTAAAGAGAACTATTCAAGTATCAATCAAGAATCATAAATCTGACTTAGAATAAGCATTAACATAAGTATCTCAGACGCATGAAAACATTGAAATAACTTTTAGCATCTAGACAACATATGCGCATCACAGATTCACCATTCAAATATCCCAAGCAGACATCACAGTACGAAATCTGAGATCGGGAATGAAACAACCCATAAGAAACGAAGATCCGCCGTTGAAGATCGTCTGTAGAGGATGCAGGCAGGGGTGGGAAGCAGATCTGGAGCAGGAACCGAAGGGGTGGCCGTGTAAGGGTAGCAGATCCGTGTGGGGAGGCGGCAGATCCGTGAGCTGCAGCTGTAGAGGACGTAGATCCGGTGGAGAAGAAGCCAATCTGGTGCAAATGAAGCGGATCCAGGTGGAAGGCATTGTAGAGGTAGCAGATCCGGCGCTAGGGTTGAAGATCTGGCCGTGGATGAAGAGACTTCGCCAGCTGTCATGTAGACGAAGCAGAAATCGCCGAAGACGTCATAGATGGTGCGGATCCGGCGATGGAAGAGGCAGATCTGGGCTTCTTTCTTACAATCCAAGATTCGGCAGTGGGGGATTTGAGTGGGGATGTAGAGCACTCGGGTTAGGAGGAGCAGGGGGAAGTGGGGCTCGTCACCGGCTATGGCCGGCCTCCGACGACGGCCATGAGGAGGGGAGAGGCAATGGGGCGTCTTTGGGAGGAGGAAGGCGAGGGGACGAGTGTTTCTGTGTATTGCGGCGAGGGTTTCTGAATGGGGTTGTGACCGGTCCCCTGAATGAAGAGGTAGCGGGAGGTTTTTATACTTGCGGCGTGGGCATTAGGGTTGGCTGCGGAGGCGCGGGCGTTAGGGTTTGCTGTGCGGTGTGCGCGCACTGTGCACTGGTGTTTTGCATTTCTGTCCTCCTATTTCTATTTCGCAACCCAAGCTCCTCATGGTGATCTTTTGTAGATTTTTGCGCCTAGTTCGCGCCGACCTGCAAGATAATTGCAACCACTGTAAACAGTCCCAAAAGGAGGGCAAAAGTATACATAATTGATGAAATTATGGCCAAATTGAGCTATTATCCACAAAATAATTATATGAAAATGTACTACAAATATGAAGCTCATCAGGCACCGATGGATCTTGCCTCCTTGAGCTAGACTTTTTCACTTGAAGAGGAGATCATAGATATCTTGGATGTTGCTTTGAATTTTCTTCGCATGGACTTTTGGTGATGTCTACCACCTTTAAGACTGCATCGTGCTCTTGCTTCCTCTTCATCAACTATAGTATAATTGCTTAAGCTTTTCATATTCTCAATTTCCATTTTCATCATTGCATAACATTTGGGGTTTTAGTTGAGAATCTGGACTTGGATAGGTTGGTCTGTTTGAGTTGTGTCTTTCTCAGGAGTTTTCTCTCTCCTTTAGATCTTCTTGAGTCTTATATCCTATCTAGGTTGAGCTCGCTTTTTTGGTCACTATTATCTAGTAGTTAGGATACTTAGTATTGTTTATTCTCTCCTTAGCTTGAGTTTTTCTTGGCCTAGAGACCTTTTGAGGTGTAGAGGGTGGTGATTTGCACTAGGTGTCTTTGCTTGTTGGTTAGGTTTTGGTGACCCTAGTTCCTTTCAATTGGTTGGCATCATTTCTCCAATTGGTTCACTTCTTTCTTGTAAGTAGTATTAATCCTATAATTGATATCATTCTATCTTGCTTTGATTCTCCTCCCCTGGAAATCATGTTGAGAAGGGTAGAGTAGTCCTCTTGTGTTGAGTTTGAGCCTTAAATCGTTTGCACTCTTTTGGCTTTTTGTTTCTCTCGTTTGACTTCTTGCAGGGAGTTTGGGGTTATTTGCCTTTCACACTTAGTTTGAGGAGGAGTTTAAATCTTTGTTGTATTCATTGTAAAATATCGCATACTTAATTTTTTTTCCAACTAGCATTAGTTAATATCCATGGAGCTCGGACTATTACTCATGTATAAAATGCTAGCATGAAATTGCTCCTTGCTATGGTTTGGGCTTGATTTGTCATGACTTTCCATGTGTAGTTTAGCTTCTTACCATGCAAACTTGAAGTAAAGCATGTCAATATTTGATCTCATAACTAGCTTTGCTTTAGTCATTCTGTTATGATTCATGCCAAATCAAGTATGCTCTTTTAAATCCAGAATCTAAATTGAGCTTTAGATTTAGCAATGTTAATTCTTTGTTGAAGCATGAGTTTACTTCTAATCTTTTGTGGCTATGGTTGGGTATGTCTTACGGACTTAGGAGTAATTTATTGTTCTTGAATTAGACACTAAAATAAAAATGATCTCTTTTATATGCAAAAAATAATCTCATCAATTCTTTAACATGAGATGACTTGCCATTGCACTTGGCAGACACCCAGAGGAGTTTAGGACGATCAAGACCATACTTTTAAGCTTATCACTTGGGGTGGTCAACAAAGACTTGAGAGCTAGCACATAGTTAATTAAATGTGAAGAGAAGAAAGAATTGAGAAAAATGATAGCAAGGGCCAAAATTTGTTTTCAAAAGCGCTAAATGTGCTAATTATGCTCAAATCTAAGTGCTTGAGTAAAATAATTCAATATTGAACTTGTAGTACGCTAAAACAATTCAATTATAGTTTCTTGGTTCCATTTAGATTATTGAGATATCTTTGACTAAACTAGGATTTTAATCATCTTGACATGTTCTCAAATTGAATTAATTCATAATCTTGTGCTAGTTTGGATATGCTTTACTATATATGAATTCTAATGATCTAGATAGTTTCTACTCATTATATGGCTTATGGTAATTCTTGTTTGAATCAACACGGATAATCTTCTTAGCACCTTGTAAACATGCAATGAATAAATTGCAGATATTTCATTTGCATCATGCTCTTTCTTATGTCTCTTGATATTTTTCAAATGGGAGAATTTATCTCTTGAATCAATTGCATTAATGAAATAGAGAAGAATTTAAACCTTGATGAATCTATTGTCAAAGGGGGAGAATTTATGCCCAAAAATGTTCGCTATTATTTAAATAGGGGAGAATCTGTCGAGACCCAAGTATGCAAATCCGGACTCTCTATGTATATTGCACTAGTTTAAGATCACGCTAGTACACACAGTGAAAACATAGATGGAATATCAACCAAATTCACGATTAACCAAGAAAAAGACTTAAATATTAATAATTATCAGAGTTGCGATCTTATAACCAAGTTTACACTCAAATAGCTGGAAGGGCTTAACAGATCTAGTAGAAAAACACAACGAAAACGAAGCAACCATTCGAAATGCCCATAGGCAACCGACTGGGAAATGAGACCATAATATGAGAAGTCGTCGAAGTATTCTCCTTCAAGTACCTCCGGTTGATATGGTTCTTCTTCTTCAATTGAGCAAATATGGATATAGCCATAAGATATAGAATAGTTAGCAAATCATTTGTAACAAGAATACAACATAATTATGCAAGACTTACCAAATAATAGCTGAGTAATCATTTTGCAGAAAGAAACAATTTTAAGTAAATACAATAAATAAATTGAAAGCAAACTTAGAAAATGATAATGAGTAAATAATCAAAGAAATTAAATAAACCATAAAGTGAACTGACCATTTACCCAATGAACCACCTGTGAACTAACCATTCACATAATATACCATCAGTAAACTAACCATTCACTTCCCATACTTACCGAATCAGATTTGTATGAAAACTCTACCTCTCATGTTAAATTATTGAGCACTATCCATAGCCGGGGACATGGCTATTCGAATAGTTTTACACTCTGCAAAGGTTGCATAACTTTACCAACATGATATGATCATCTCATAGTGACACTAGCGCAACATGTTTCCTTGGGCATACTGACCAAGAAGATCATAACAAGGATGTTACAAAGTTCTATCTCAACTCAGTTTTACACACTAAGATTTCACAATCGAATAGGCTAACCACCTAGTCAAACAGATCCCTCTTATCCCCCATGAAAATGTTTAACCGACACCCACAGACATACTAATAGCGAGACCAAAATTGAAACGACCCAAATTAATTAGTCAGGTCCATCCCATACTGGACATGTGGTTATACGATAATGCTCAGATCAATGGTGGACAAAATTAAGTACTTAGACAATACCCAAGCGAGACATCCACATCCTAGAAAGTGCTAACCATACCTTCCCCCCTTTACTACACGATCATTCGCCTAAGTGAAAACCATTTTGCATAACCAATACCAATGATACTACCCATGTCATGGTACTCAAAATTTATAACTGTGGCTGACCACCACGATTCAGTATCTCCTTAAGTCAAAATTAATTAATTAATTAATTAACATGTGATGATGAGCCCAACGTACTACTAGCATGGCTAAGCATACAAACGTACAACCCTTGTGACAACTAGTATTATATCACTAAATAAATACCCACCCTATAGTAACAATGGAATCATAGCATTCAAACTATCAATTGAGGGATTAATTAATTTGGACAATAACTACTAGGTACAAACGTTTGTATTGAAATAGCAATGTGTGGTAATTTAAAATAAAATAATAAATAAATATATTTGAGAACTAGGTCTAACATAATCAAAGGTCATGACTTGCCTTGGCCTTGCTCGATTACCACTCATGTTCTTCAGATCCTACTTTGGCTCTTTCGAAAACATTATCTAACGAGAGAGAAAGCAAACAAAGCATAAATAAAATTAAATAAAATTCAAATAAACTCTAAAAACTTGAAAACTAGAATCAAAAGATAGATCTCAAATTTAGATGAATTTAGGAAAAATAATCGAGTCAATTGGAGCTAGGACGGAGAAAAATGGGCTCTCGGAAGATTTAAATCTAAAGACAAAAGAAAATTGGATTTACTGGAACTATTTTTCTAAAGAAAATTCCTAATTATGATGTCAGCATCTATTTTCTTTTCTGGTAAAATTATTTTTCTAAAGGAAAGTAGGATTTATGATGTTATCGCTGACGTGGCATGACATGTGGCACCTAGGGCTGAAGTGACAGGGTGATGTGGCAGCTGACATGGATGATGACATGGCATGGACACATGGCTCGGTTGGTTGATGTGGCCGACACGTGGACTACCACATCGGATCTAGGGCAGAGTTGGCTCTGACATGGCTGTTGAATCGGTTGCTTACGTGGCTGGCTCACAGGTCTACAACACAGTGCTACTGACAGGTAGGCCCGGGATGTCAGAGAGATGGTGCATGGTAGGCTCGGTCCGTTGAGAAGATGAATCGACATAGGGCGCAGTGCGATCTGGTGTCACGTCAGGCACACGCGTCGACTTGGGTGGCGTTTCGGGGCACGAAGCGATAGTGCAGGGAGGCGGTGAGGCACGGTCAGGTGGTGCAAACAAGATGACCAGAGCAGACGAAGGCGATGGGAAGCTGACCGGATGGAGATGGCACTAACTGACGGAGACGAGCGGAGTGGAGCGAATGGTCAGTGTCGAAGACAAAGATGGTGGCGACGACGAGCTCGGGCGACGACTCTTTGGCTTGACAACACGGACGGCGAGGCAAGGCAACTTGAGATGGGAAGAAAACCGAGGGACGGCCAGGAGTTTTATGGCACGGACGCCAATAGTCCACAGCGGGCGAGGTGGGACGCGAAGGCAGATGCAAACACGGACATGAAAGCCGAGGAAGAGTCTGGCCGGGCATAGAGACGATGGCTTGACAGGTGGGCCCCACCTGTCAGCGAGAAGGGAGAAATAGATGGCTTGGATAACACACATGACGAAGGGACACGAACAGATGGCGGCCATCTAGCGAAGAAGCGCGCAACGGATGTGCAACGCGTGGTGCACAGGTGCGGGGTAGGCTGGGCTAGGAGAAGGGAACTGGGTCGGGCTTTGGAAGTTTTGGCCCAAAGGCCTTTGAAAGATATTTTTCTAATATTTTGAATTTTTAGAATTAAGATTTAATTCTTTTGAGCTCTAGAAAATAGCAAATAAACCAAAACAATTCTAGAAAATTCAAAAAAATCCTTGAAATAGAAGGAACCCAAATAAAATACTTTAAACAATAATTAAAGTTTAAATTCGTCACATTAAATCTTTTTAATTCATAAAAATTCAATGTAAGATTTAATTAATTCTAGAAAAAATCCAAATGGTGAATTTTATTTTAAAAGCTTCAAAAACACTATGAAAAATAGGATGTTACGTAATATTGCCCAAAAGAGTGATAATTCCTACACGGGAAGAATTAATCCTAAAATGGTAAAATTGAGCATTGACATAAAGGTGGAGGAGCTAAAAGTGGTTTCTGAGCTCTCTTGAGTTTTTCTTGATTTTCATGATCTCTTCTCACCATGACCAAGATTAAATAGAACAATTATTCTTTTATATGAACCTAGGGTGGGATTTAACTTTCTCGTGGTGAAGTTGTAGGTTCTAATTGCTACACTTCACTTCATTTCTTTCTTACTTGGTCTTTTTCTGCCTTGTTTACATCTTATGTACTAAGTGGAGCTCTTTATCACAAAATGAACTTGTTTTTAAAATCAACTCGATTATGCTCTCATTTGCATTTTTGGAGATATTGCCAATGTGCTCATCAAGGGGGGGATTATAGAACCATATTGAGAATTTCGTATGTGTTGAACAATTGGCAATCATATTGAGTTGAAGTTTGATTTTGCGAGAGTTCGCAAGTTTTTAGAGTCGCTATTTGTCAAGGGCGGTCTCACCGACCAAGGTGAATGGTCTGACTGCTAGTCCGATGTGACTGGACTTTGGTTGGCGGTCAGATCGCTGGTGTGGTGTGACCAATTTTATAGTTGATGGCTGTTTTTTTCCAAAGAGGTGTATTTTGGGTGCACAACCCGAGGGGTCAAATTGGCCATGGGGGCGATCCGATCAGTGCCAACGGTCTGACCGATCACCCAATAGCGGTTAGACTGGCTTTGCTTGAAGGTGACCGAGAGGGCTTGAAGAATTTGTGGGAAATTATCATGGGTTGAGTTTTGGAGTCCTAAGTCATTGCATTCAAAGTTTATGAAGCATGTTGGACTAACGCGGGTCAAGTTGTGAAGAACATGTGTCTGAAAATGATTTCTTAGTCTTTAATGTGTAGGAAGCTTGGAGGCAACCATGGTCGACAGCGTGGACTAGGACTAGGCTCGGGGATAATCTAAGGTTAGATAAATGAAGTCGGGCGGGATGGTTGAGCTCAAGCAAGGCACAGAGAAGTCTAGAAATGTTGAAGGGAAGGTGCGAGTAATTATTCATCAAATGGTACGGTTAGTGCAAGTGAGACGTAGTTGGGGGAAACCAACATAGAGAGACTTGCCAATACGTGAGATTGCTTGTAAAGGAGGAGATGCACATGAACTAGGTTCATAGAAGAGATGAGGTCTACGATTAAAGTGAGACTATTTTGGCGGGGAAGGCAAAATACCGAAAAAACAGTGGGACAAAAACCGCGATGCTTAGAGAGCATTTGGAGAGTGGTTTAGGTCAAAGAGACGCTGAGGAGGCCAATTTAATGGGAACCTTACTCCGTAGCAGGTTTAGATTTATGCACTTTGAGAAGTGTCCATAAGTTATAGATGAGTGTAAAACTCAGTGTGTGGGGTTATTGGATTTTTACGATTGTGCTAATGGATAATATCCATTATGGTTACATGTGAGCTGATTACTCTATTTATAAGAGTGGGATGTATTGTAGTCATGTTGCTAGCCAATCATCCATTGAATAGGGTTTAAAAGATAGACCTTTTTATGGAAGCGGCTCAGGTGCAAGGCGTCCAGATCACGACACGTGTCTGCAGGGGCATTCAGATCGCAACACGTATCCAAAAAAATAAAAAATACTTAAAAATCCAAAAAATACTTAAAAATTGTAAAAAGTATTTTTGTAAGTACTTAAAAAATATTTTGTAAGTACTTAAAAAATACTTTTTAATAAAAATATTTTTTACGTACTTACAAAAATACTTTTTACAATTTTTTAAGTATTTTCTGGATTTTTAAGTATTTTTTGATTTTTTAGACACATGTCGCGATCTAAACGCCCTACAGACATGTGTCGCGATCTGGACGCCCCTGCACATAGTGCAAGGCCCTACACCTGAGCCCATTCCCTTTTTTATGGTAGAAGGTTTGATTAAGTGCTCTTTTGAAAATTCTATTTTTAGAGTGAACTGCCTGTTAAACTTTTATCTCCGAGTGGTAATCGTTTATCGGAAATTGGAGTGACACGTTTAAAAAGTAACCACCACTCCTGTTTACTTGCTCATTCAAAACAGACGCAATCTCCAAAACAGAAAACCTAGACTCCAGAGGTCGGCGGCGGCGGCGGGCTGTGGATGCATCCGCCATGAATCCCCTTCTTGGAGTCCATCCCTAATGATCGCGGTAGATTCGTCATTCCTGATTCCTCCCCCTTCTTTTTCCCTCTACGCCATTAATCTCTGATTGCTCCCCGTCCTTTTCCCTCACCACATCCAGATTGGAATTTTTGGGTATTGATCCCTGACCTCCGTGCAACTGCACCACCGCTCACCGGCCGACGACCCAGCGCGTATCAGTGCAGTGCATGACTGTGCGCCCTTCTCCTCTGCCCCAAGTACCCCTCCTCCGTGGATTCCGATCATTCGCTGGCCACACGCCGCCGCCGCCGCCGCTGATAGGCCTCCTCCCATGCCCTTCGCCGCAGCGGTTGCCGCCGATAAGCGCACGGTGGCTCAGCGCGGGACGAACCCGAGCTCTACAACCTCCACACCGTAGCCCACCGTGCGCGGCCACGCCAGGAGGCCCTGCCCCCTCGGACAGGGGTGGAACTGGGCCTCGGGCTGGGTGGGCTACAGCTCGAGGCCTAGAAATAATACTAGTAGTATCTCTTTTAAGTACTATCTCAATACTAGTAGTGTGCCCGTGCTAACGCTACGGTAAAATACAAAACAAGATAAAATTTGTAAAAAAATAAAACGAACAATCAGATTCATTAAGATTCACGTCTCATATATTGTATAACCAAATATTTTTGTCACATAATGAATGCCACATAACGACTGATCTTTTGAGGAGGCGACAACATCTTGGACTCACCCACCGACGACTTTTTCCATCCCCACATTGTTTAAACTTGAGGCTACAAAGAAAACAAATATTTTTGTCACATAAAGAAATATGAAACACAGTAAGAAAATAGGTGTTTGTAGACTATTTACTTACCATATCACCGTGTTAGGACATCTTTATACACAATATTTTTGGTGCTCAGGCGGATGGTTTGGCCCTGCGCTTTGTTTATGGTCATTGCAAAACTCAGGCGGATCGAGAATTGTTTCCGCTTGAACTTGAAAGGAAGTGAGATATCGTCGGACGGAGCCATAGGGATTCTAGGAATGAACATCCTCTTGCCTGCATGGTGGCCACCAACTATTTCTGCATCAATTACATGAATCCTTCTCACTGATTCAAACCTTGCATGATTTTGTTTCTAAGACTTGACTACATATCACCATATATAGAGCAATGTAATATTAGCTGGTCACAATGCAATGTTGTGAAATATTAGAAACAAGCAGTACAGTTTGGTAGGCTTTTCGTAACAACTCACCGCATCTGAAGGATTAGAGAGTGCATTTAGAAGTGGATCAAAGATATCATTCAGGTAGGCCAAGAACTGTTCCACAAAATTGTGAAAATTAAGCATAAGATCATCAATAATTCCATAATCAATTTGAATTGCAATTCTCATGCCCATTTCAGAGTCAAAGAATTAAAACTGGGCAGTTCAACAGTTTAAAAGTGAAGAAATTATGCAAGCATTAACTTGTTGAAATATATTGCTATGTATTTCAAAAAAAAAGTTGCATATTTTCAAGTACCTCAGTACGATATCGAGCCAGCAGAGTGGAAAACCAATGCAATGCCTCAATCCAAGTGACCTCATGTTCACTATTCAATTCTCTGAAATAGAAAAAAAAAAGGTCACATCACGAATCTCAGGCAAACGGAGATCTCAAGTTACAAGTGATTTGTGCACTTTTCTGACCACATGGTACCTATTAAGCCATGGCAATATAAAGAAGACACAATCTAAAAGGAACTACATTTACATTAGTATGTAACTAAACAGTTAAATTAAATTTTCTATGTGAAGGTTTGGATAGAGAACCACGGATGAGATTATCCAATATATACTGAAGATTGATAAGTTTTTACCATCCAAAAGCTACCAATTACTGTCTGAATTTTTTTGCCAATAAATATTACATAGTGAAGCACACATACGATAATAGGCATATAGTTGGTATATAACTTTGAGACGTCAACCTGTACATTGCCGGTTTGCCACCTGTGCTGAACAGTGTATTGACTATTAACCATTACATGTATGTGTAACTTCGATAAGTCATATGAGATTAATTTTGGCTCAAATTTGCAATAAGTACAAATAACAAATATTAAACCAAGATCTACGTTTGTTCCAAAAAAATCAATCAACTTGAAATCGTCAAACAAATAAGACATTTGTTGTAGATGCAAACTAAATTTACATTTTTAATAACCTGGTATAAGTATGTTGTTGTTGGTATAGGTATGTTATGTATGTACGCACTACACACATACACACAGCTAACAAATACACCAGATATCCCTTTTTGGATCCATAGTACAATACGATAAATGTAGTAATATCGTCTATAATTCACAAAGTTAAGTATAATTATGCTTTATATATGTGTAAAAGCATTTATATATCAAATAATTTAATGATACAATTTGACACAACTACGCAATACCATGTGACAATTTTGTTATCACATCCAAGATTCAACCCCGTTAATTAGTGTACAAATATTTGGTAGAACCGTAGAATCATGTAACAACACTCAACAATCTTTCTTCCAAATCCAAGATATCAACTCCAAAAGTTGGCGAGAATATCCTCGACCCTCTATAAGATCCTACAAGTCACAATATGAAAAAAAATACAAAATTCAGGCAGACAAGTTTAAAGGCATATAGACCTACAATTTCATTCTAAAACCCAAAAAACATATTTCACCAGATACGGAATAACACTACGTAAAACGTTCAATTTTTCATACCTAATCCTGTGGTCATAATGCATGATGCTATTGCTTGAGAATGCCAAGATACTACAATTCAGGGGTTAAATAAAGGCAGAGAGCTCACTTGGTACAATACTGTCTATAGCATGAATCCAGAGCCATCAGATAGCATGTTTGAGATAGTTTTCCATCAACAACCTACAGTCATCCTGGAACAAAAGTGTGAAATGGATAGTCAAAAGCACGGTATGTGATCGAGAAATTGCCCATGAACATGCCGAAAGATAAGCACTAAATTTGAGAATGCAAGTATAGAATCCTAACCGGATATTCACTTGCAAGATCAGGCTTGTAGAAATCGTAGACGTGAGCCATGTGAGAAGCTCTATATTTACTTTCAAAGGAAATAGGAGCATTTGGACCAATTAGCATTGCAATAGCAGCAGCACCCCCTGTAGGCCGAGCTAGTCCTTCGCATAAACTCGACATAATAATCGCATAAGATGGGCGGTGAATAAGTCTTTGCACAGGACAAAAGGGAGAAAAAATGAAACAAGCTTAGTTCCAAAACTAAAAGTTATTTTGGGTGACAAACCGCGCTATCGTGCAAACAACAAGACCATAGCGTCCATCCCAGGAATTACTTTCAACCCAATTCACACTACCAACCTCCAGGCGGCCAATTAACTTCGGATCAATGTTGTACGTTTTCAGCAGGGATGTGACAACTGTCAAGCTAAAACAACGTTTGTTATTGAGCGTTCGCATACCAAATAGGGCATAGCATGGAAAAAAAATACGCCTTCAAGATAATTGCTTCCTAAATTCAACTGGTTAGGACGTTCAATTCCAACGAAAGAAGGGACTTAAAGTGAGTAGTTGTTCGAGATGGCAACAAGAGGTATACCTCATAGAGATGACATCTTCCACCTCGCTGCAAAAGGCCGTGCAGTCTTGCCCAAGACCAATTGTGTACTTCCCCTTGCTGGCTCCGTCATGAGCCTCCAACGCTTCCTGCAGCCATTTGCTCAATGCATCAACATTCAACTCCAAGTTTAACAACCCCTTTTTTTTCAAGAGCAATCAGCTCTAACAATCTTGAACCAAGAACGCATATTGTCCCTGCATTCTTAAGACACAACCCAACCAATTCCTCCCCAATGCCACATCGAATGTACGCTTTCTGAAGGATGAAATATCAGACATATGTAACATCTCACGACTCACATTGTGATGGAGCTGAACTGACTGAAATACTCTACAAAAACACTTCATCACTATGATCCACAAGTCTACACAGCGATAGCACCACGAATCAAGGTATGAGTTTTTGGCAATAATTCCTCTCGCGGCGATCTCAACTACCTCCTAAACCCAAAATTTCACCCATCTAACTATAACCCCCAGCGGTAATTCCCCAAAAACTAACAAAAAGGTGAAACCTCGATTAAAAAATCAAATCAACCGTGATCTCCACACCGGGATGCTCGAGCCTCGGATCGATCGCGTTTGCGCAAAACCGCAACACACAAAGACATCACATCACGCAGAAAAAAACCACTGTGTGAACACCTCCTCGCCGGCATCCCGCACCACCGGACGACGCCCTCGCGCGCGCTGCGGCGGCTCGTAGATAAAGTCGACGAACACCTCCTTGGTCTCGGCGTTGACGCGCCGTAGAGGAAACCCGCCCGCTGACAAGGCGGCGCCGGCGCGACGAGCCGAAGGCGCGGCGGCGTCGCGGTCGAAGGAGGTTGCGGCGCAGAGCGGCGCCTCATGGCGGGTGACGCGGATCTGGCACGCGATGAGGTCGTCCATGGTCATCTTCTTGCCGAAGGAGCCGGCGGGGGAGAGGCCTTTGGGCTGCGGCGGTTGGGAGGAGCGCGCGTCGGATGGGTAGGAGAGGTAGACGAAGGAGCCGTTGGCGAGGTTCAGGGAGGCTGAAAAGTCCCCAAAATTTCAAAATAGAAAATTTCCAAAATTTTGCTGCATTTTTGAGTGATTTCTGAAACTTTCCTTTTCGGGAAAGTTCCGCCGGAATGCGCCTTCCCTTTTCGGCCTTTCCGCTTTCTCCCTCCTTTGGCGCCCCGCCTCCCTTTCCGTTTTCCCTTCCCTCGCGCGCCCCGCGCCCGCGCCTCTCGTTGGCGCCGCTTCCCCGCGCTCTCCCCTCGCAGCGCCTCCTCCCTTCCCTGTTGGCGCGCCCGAATCCCGCCTCCTCTCGCGACGCTGCGCTGCGCTGCGCTGCGCCGCTGCGCTCGCGGTCGCGCCGTCTCGCGCCGCCCGGCTCCTTCCCGCGCTGCGCCGCCCGACAGCCCGGGTTCGGAGGAGTGGCCGCCGCGCCACGCCGCCGCTCCAGCTCGGACCCACTGGCGGCCGCGCGCTTCTCCTCTCGCGCGGACGCACCCCGCCCCGGCTGCAGCCCACCTGCTCCCGTCCCTCGCCTTCAATGCGCTACAGCGCCGGCGTCACCCCTCCGGTCACCGCCCCACCCCGCGGAGGAGACGCCCGACCTGCTCCCCATCACCCCCCCTGTCGCCCCGAGCCCGCCGTGCCTTCTCCCGAAGACTCCCCTCCCCCTCCCGTGCGGGTATAAAATCTCCCCCAGCTCCCCCTCTTCTTCCTTTGCTTCCCGAGCTCCCCAAGCGCCCCCATTCCCCTCCTGCCACTCCCAGCCACCTCCCCGAGCACCCGATTGAGCTCCCGCCGCCCGTAGCTCCGCCACCGCCTCCCCCTGCGCCGGCGACCCCCTGGAGTCAATCTCCTGCTTCCCTCCCTCATTCTCCAAATCTTTTGCACCCCGAGCTTCCCCTCAGCTCACTGACCCTCCTCTTGCTCTTCCCTGGACAGGAGGACCCACGAGGAGCCCTGACGCCGTCGACCTCCGCCGCCCCAGTCGTGCTCCCGTGGCCAGCTCTCCTCGACGCTCTCCAGCTCACGCCGCCGCCGCGAATGTGAGCCCCCTTCCCCGTAGATGGTGTAGCCGCCGCCATTCGGCCCCTCTCGCCGCCGGTGACCCTCTCCACCGCAAAACACTCGAATCTCCCCCTTCTGTTCCCCGCCGTCTCCGTTGATCTCCTGCTCCTCCCAAGCCCCAAATTGAACTCCCCTCGTCAAGCCCGACACGGTGGTGTCCTCCATTGCTTAAGTTTTAATTTTCGCAAATGTTTACTGTCTTACTTGTCTAACTTCAAAATTTCGTTTCCGGCAGATGGTGCGCCTCGTTTTCTCCCGCCCCGACCGTAGGGATGGATGGCACCACAAGTTGTGGGAAATGCGACGACACCTCGGAGCGAGAGGAAACCACGCCCGTTGATCTACGCCGAGGGACAGCCCGCCAGACCAGTTCTACGAGTACAAGGCTTGGATGGTCCTCGATCCCTTGCCTATCCGCCCGCACAGAAGCGGAGGTTCACCGCCCGACGGTGAACGATGAGGACGCTGCTCAGACGTGGCCTCAAGGCGCGCTCTATCTCGAGACTACTACCACCGTGAGCTAGCAGGACGCTTTCGACTGGTGCCGCGTCCGCACTTTGGGGACTTTATAGTCCCTAGGTTCGGTGAGGATGACGACCCGCCTAGCGGGTATCGCCACCCTTATGTCGCAGCAGTCGCCGGCCACGACAGAGCGATCGAGGAGGCCGAGTCGCGCAGAGCGGTTGTGGGACGCCGTGAGGAGGTTCGGCGCCTCCGGAGTCCTCGTCCGCTACGAGGCCCGGGAGGCAGCAGAGGTCTCGAGATAGTGCTGAGTCGCCAGCGTTCACTCCTCTTGTGCTTGGTGCAGCCTAGGCCCAGCGCCGGATGATCTGCGGGCTGAGCACCATGCCCTGTTCCGCCCAGCACAGCCCGCTTGCCCTCCCAAAGACTGGGGACGACGAGGAGTAGACGCTGTTCGTTAGTGGTAGCGGACCTTTTGGTGATAGATGTACTTTTGTATGTAATGCAAGTGTAACATGAACCTTTATGTGGTCTGTGCACCACTTGCTTAATGTAAATTATGTTGCTACCTCTTTTAATTTGTTTGCTTAATTATCGTATGTTCTTCCCGTGTTCAAAGTTTTCTCCCGTCCCTTCGCTCTCGTTCTTATCTTTTCGTCCTATACTTGCCTTGAAAAATTCAAAGTCTTACTTATCTATTCTTGATTGCCAAAGCGCTGCAAGGCTAACCTCAAGTTCCCAATCAACAGATGGAGCCGCAGAGCAGCATGAGTCGAACCAAAGAGCGTGGTGCACCGCCACCACCGAACACACTCGCCAATATTATTGCAATGTTAGAACGGAATCGATATCAAGGAGAGCGAACATATCGCGAATGTTGGATCAACGATCCGATTGATTGAGCGACTCGCCACCGATCCCCAGAGTGAGTAGGTGGAGGCAATATTCCACGGATGGTGCTCCAATTACCACCGGTGGAATGACTTTCTAAAGACACGCCCACCCACTTTCTCCACAACCGCGATCCTATGGTTGCTGAAGATTGGTGGCGATGTAGAGAGGAAACTTCAGACTGCGCAGTGTGACGATAAAGAGAAGGTGCTATATGCATCCCACCAGTTACAGGGTGTAGCAGCGACTTGGTGGATCAATTATCAGCGCACACTGCAGAATAGAGAGATTAGCTGGGAAGATTTCTCCAAGGCCTTCCGTAAGGCCCACATCCCTGATGGCATTATGGAAGCAAAGCGCCGGGAATTTTTGGCGCTTAAACAAGGTGGCCGTACTGTAATGGAGTATTTACACCGGTTCAACCACCTCTCCAGATTTGCCCCTGAGGATGTTGACAACGAAGACAAGAAAATGAACAAGTTTAAGTGCGGGTTTGCGTGAGCTTTGAGATTCCACATTTCAGCTTTGAAGTTCAAAGATCGAATGATATGGTTGATGGCTTGATCAACTCAAGAAGCTAAGCGAG
Organism: Dendrocalamus sinicus; assembly: GCA_036346575.1. Classification (NCBI taxonomy): domain Eukaryota; kingdom Viridiplantae; phylum Streptophyta; class Magnoliopsida; order Poales; family Poaceae; genus Dendrocalamus; species Dendrocalamus sinicus. Next base: position 16,951,502 of record CM070670.1, read on the forward strand.
ATGGAAGACTATAGAAAACGCAAGGCAGCACACAGATCGCAGTCATCTTCCCATACTGCACAACGAGCCAAGACAGCAGGATCTTCTTCATATCGATCCCCATCCTCCCGGCAGTATGTGATGATGCCGAAGAACCAGTCCAGTCAGACTCAGCATTATACTTCCCATCTACCATTGGCTCTCAAGTGTCCCACTTGTGGTGGGAATCACCTGGCTAGTAGCTGCCCGCGAAGGTCAAACGCATGTGTTCCACTGCGGTGAGATAGGGCACTACAGAGACCAGTGTCCTAGGAAGAACTTGCCATCAGACGCAGCCAAGCTACAAGTTCAAAACCAACAGCAGCAAGATGTTAAGTCACAAGCAGCCCCTGGTACCCCCAAAGGAGGATTCTTGCAGATTAAAGCAGCTAGCCCTCAGTCACCTGCAGGCACTGCGAATTTCTCAGCTACAGGCAGAGGCAGAGGTAGAAGCAATGTCAGACCTACTTTTTATGCCAGAGTGAATCATGTATCTGCAGAGGATGCCGCTGGAGCAAGTGACATCATTGCTGGTATGTTCCCAATCAATTCCATACCTGCATTGATTTTATTTGACCCTGGCGCAACGCATTCGTTTGTTTCGAAGAGTTTTGCTACAAGAAATCAATTACCTTCTGTTGCATTGCCAAGACCTTATGTGGTGGAAACCCCTGGGGTTAGAATGGAGTCCCACCGTGGGTGTGCGGGACTTAATATAAAAATCCAAGGGGTAGACTTTAGAGCAGACTTGTTGCAGCTAGATATGTCCGGATTGGATACCATCTTGGGCATGAACTGGTTGGCCAGGAATAAAGGCAAGGTAGATTGCGAGATCAAAAGCAGTGTCTTTGGTTAACCTCAAGGTCGAAAATAGTAGTAGAGACAGATCGAAAAGTCTTTGAAAGATGCCAAGAAACGTATGATCAACATGATAGCAGCCACACCGACCAAGTGCCAATAGTACAAGAGTACCCGATGTATTCCCGAAGAATTACCAGAAGACCTCTGACAGCAAGTAGAACTTGCAATAGAATTGGTGCACGGTACCTGACCAATTGCCAAACACCGAGTATAGAATGTCACTAGTGAGTTGAAGGAATCAAGAAGCGATTAGATGAGTTACAAGAGAAAGAATTCATTCGACCAAGTACTTCACCATGGTCACCCAGATCTTGTTTGTGAAAAGAAGAATGGCGAATTGAGAATGTGTGTAGATTACAGAGGTTTGAATGTCACCATCAAGAACAAGTATCCCCTCCCAAGAATTGATGACCTATTTGATCAACTTAAAGGAGCCAAAGTGTTCTCCAAGATCGACTTGCGCTCGGGTTATCATCAGCTCAAGATCCGAGAGCAAGATCGAGAGAAGACAGCCTTCATTACCAGATATGGATTGTTTGAGTTCACGGTTGTACCTTTTGGTTTGACCAATGCGCCAGCGTATTTCATGAATCTCATGAACCTGGTGCATATGGACCAATTGGATCGATTTGTGATTGTATTCATTGATGATATTCTGATATACTCCAAGAGTGAAGAAGAGCACAAGCAGCATTTGCACATGGTTTTGACCAGATTGAGAGAGCATAAGTTATATGCAAAATTTGATAAATGCAGTTTTTGGTTGAGAGAAGTCGCTTTCTTGGGTCATATTATATCTGAAGATGGAGTGAAGGTTGATCCAGAAAAGATTTCAGCAGTGATGGAATGGAAACAACCTAAGACAGTGACGGAAGTGAGAAGCTTCCTAGGATTGGCGGGTTATTATCGCCGATTCATAGAAGGTTTCTCAAGAATATCTCGCCCACTCACTCAATTGTTGAAGAAAGACAAACCATTCACGTGGACTGATGCATGCGAGGAAAGCTTTGGATGTTAAAGACCAAGTTGACAACAACACCGATCGATTTTACCCAATCCAGAGAAGGAGTTTCAGATTTATCGCGATGCCTCAAAGCAAGGTTTGGGTTGTGTGCTTATGCAAGACGGAAAAGTTGTTGCCTATGCATCAAGACAGATTGAAGCGCATGAGGAGAATTACCCCACACATGATTTGGAACTAGCAGCTGTGGTGCATGCACTCAAAATTTGGCGGCACTACCTGCTAGGAAATCGTTGTGAGATATTCTCAGACCACAAGAGTTTGAAGTACCTATTCACTCAGCCAGAGTTGAACATGAGACAGCGCAGATGGCTGGAACTGATTAAAGATTATGATGTTGATCTCCAGTATCACCCGGGCAAGGCAAATGTAGTTGCTGATGCCCTTAGCCGCAAGGCTCGTCCAAGCAAAGGCAGTCAATCAGAGTACCCACCTGAATTGCAGAGAGATATATTACAGCTGAACTTGGTAATCACAGAACAAGGTGAAGAAGCAGCCTTAGAGATTCAACCACTATTGCCAGATCAGATTAAAGCAGCCCAGGATGAAGATGAAGGGATTCAAAAACTGAAAAAGGATATTCAAGGAGAAAATTCATCAGAATATGCTATAGACGAACATGGAATCCTTACTTTCCGTGGTCGCTATTGCATACCCAACAAGAAGGAATTGAGAGAGTTGATCTTAGCTGAAGCCCACTCCTCTCAATTCTCAATTCATCCAGGAGGCACAAAGATGTATCAGGATTTGAAAAAGAGGTATTGGTGGAACCAAATGAAGAAAGAAGTGGCAGAATATGTAGCTAAATGTGATGTCTGCCAACAGATCAAGATAGACCACCAAAAATCATCAGGATTGTTGCAACCTTTGCCAATTCCTGAATGGAAATGGGATAGCATTGGTATGGACTTCATCACGGGACTTCCCAAGACTCGTGAGGGATATGATGCTATTTGGGTCATTGTTGATAGATTGACCAAGGTGGCTCATTTCCTTCCAATCAAGCAAACTTATGGGAAGGATAAACTTGCCGAGCTATATTTGACCAAAATTGTGACATTGCATGGGGTTCCGAAGAAGATTGTGTCAGATAGAGGAGCACAGTTTACATCCAAGTTCTGGGAAAAATTGCATGAAGCTATGGGCACCGATCTGAATTTCAGCTCAGCATATCATCCGCAGACAGATGGACAAACAGAGAGAACCAATCAAATTTTAGAAGACATGTTGAGAGCTTGTGCGATAGTGTATGGAGCAACATGGAGCACCTGTCTACCATTTGCTCAGTTCTCATACAATATGACTATCAAGCCGATATTCAAATGGCACCGCTTGAAGCACTTTATGGCGTAAAATGCAGGACTCCACCGAATCGACGAGAAACAGAGAACGACAACTCATTGGTCCCAGATTGCTCAAGATGCCGAGGCACATGTCGAATTGTCGAGACGATCAAGATGGCGCAAGACCGCGGAAGAACTATGCGATAACCGCAGAAAGATTTGAGTTTCAAGTTGGAGATTATGTCTACATCAAAGTCACCCCATTCAAAATAGTCAAGAGATTTCAAGTCAAAGGCAAATTAGCACCCGGATATGTGGGACCGTTTGAGATAATTGGAAGAGTTGGGAAGTAGCTTATCAAGTGCGACTCCGCCAACTTGTCCAGAATTCAACGTGTTCCACGTATCCCGCCTTCTAAGTGTCACGCCAACCAACGGATGAAGTGCCATTGTCGATATTGAATTGCAAGATGATTGCACATATGTCAAGAACCACTACAAATACTTGAAACGCAGAGAGGCACTCGAAACAAGAATGTCAGGTTTTGCAGAGTACAATGGAAGAATCATACACCAAGAGTCAACTTGGGAACGAGTCGATTTGCAATGAGATTTCCCCAACTTACTCCCTGGACCAAGTTAATCTCGGGGTCGAGATTTTTTAAAGGGGGTAGGTTGAAAAGTCCCCAAAATTTCAAAATAGAAAATTTCCAAAATTTTGCTGCATTTTTGAGTGATTTTGAAACTTTCCTTTTCGGAAAGTTCCGCGCACGCGCCTTCCCTTTTCGGCCTTTCCGCTTTCTCCTTTGGCGCCCGCCTCCTTTCCGTTTTTCCTTCCTCGCGCCCGCACCGCGCTCTCGTTGGCGCCGCTTCCCCGCCGCCTCCTCCCGCGGCGCCTCACTCCTTCCCCGTTGGCGCGCCCGAATCCCGCCTCCTCCTCGCGCGCGCTGCGCTGCGCGCGTTGCGCCGGGCTCGCGCCGCTGTCGCGCCCGTCTCGCGCCGCCCGGCTCCTTCCCGCGCTGCGCTGCCCGAGCACCCGGGTCCGAGGAGTGGCCGCCCGCGCCACGCCGCCGCTCCGGCTCGGACCCACTGGCGTCGCCGCCGCTTCTCCCTCTCGCGCGGACGCACCCGCCCGGCTGCAGCCCACTGCTCCGCCCTCGCTTCAATGCGCTCTGGCGCACGGCGTCACCCCTCGGCCACCGCCCACCCCGCGGAGGAGACGCCCGACCGCTCCCCATCACCCCTCGCCGCCCCGAGCCCGCCGTGCCTTCTTCCGAAGACTCCTCCTCCCGTGCGGGTATAAAATCTCCCAGCTCCCCTCTTCTTCCTTTGCTTCCCGAGCTCCCTGCGCCCCATTCCCCTCCCGCCACTCCCACCACCTCCCGAGCACCCGATTGAGCTCCCGCGCCGTAGCTCCGCCACCGCCTCCCCTGCGCGGCGACCCCACGAGTCAATCTCCGCTTCCCTCCCTCATTCTCCAAATCTTTTGCACCCCGAGCTTCCCCTCAGCTCACTGACCCTCCTCTTGCTCTTCCCTGGACAGGAGGACCCACGAGGAGCCTTGACGCCGTCGACCTCCGCCGCCCCAGTCGTGCTCCCGTGGCCAGCTCTCCTCGACGCTCTCCAGCTCACGCCGCCGCCGCGAATGTGAGCCCCCTTCCCCGTAGATGGTGTAGCCGCCGCCATTCGGCCCCTCTCGCCGCCGGTGACCCTCTCCACCGCAAAACACTCGAATCTCCCCCTTCTGTTCCCCGCCGTCTCCGTTGATCTCCTGCTCCTCCCAAGCCCCAAATTGAACTCCCCTCGTCAAGCCCGACACGGTGGTGTCCTCCATTGCCATCGGGAGCCTTCGCCGTGGCCGGAGGGCGAAGGCGCCGCCGTCCCCGTCCCTCTGCTGCGCGCGCGCGGCCGGAGGAAGAAGAAGATGGCGTGGCCTCCCCTCCGCCGTTCGATCTCCCCGTTGGCATATAACGTCGACCGCCCGATCTCCCGTACCGCTTCGCCGCCTACCCCTCTTCATCGCCGTCCGATCCACCCCGCAACTCATCTCTCCGCGCGTTCGCCCGATCATCCGACCGTTCACCGGCCGCGCGCCGCCATCCGAAGTCGCGACGGACGCGCGTGGCGTGGCGTTCTCCGCCCGCTCCGTCCTCCTGCGCTCGCGCGCTACAAGACGCATAAGATGGGCGCGTTGCCGTTGGCGCGCTGGCTGTTCGCCAGCCGGCTGTGCTGTTGCGCCGCCGCCTTTTATCGCTCATCGTTTTTCCCCGGATTTTCCAATTTCCAATATTCCAGAAATTCCAAATAAATCCCAGAAAATCACAGAAAATCCCAAAAATTCCCAAATTTCACCACTTTGCTCCAAATATTATTCCAGACCCTCTGGTGAACTCCTTTTCCACAGATTCATCCTAGAAAAATTCCTAAAATTCCATTTGGGGTGTTTATGCAATTTATTTCTTTTTAATTAGATTATTTTTCCTCGCTTGATTAGTTGCAAGCTGGATTTAATTTATTTTAATTGTTTGCGTTAGTGTCGGAGATCCCGGAAGCCCAGGAGCAGATTCAGGATCCAGGTGCTTCGACGTTCGAGCTTGCTGAGATCGTCCGGATAGACGGCAAGTCCCAAATCCTTTGATCATATTGGATCCCATAATGTTTAAATATGTTAATACATTATTTGCATTGAGCTAGTTCTGAAATATTAGTTCGAAAATAAAAATAAAATGTTTAGAATGTCATGTGATATAGTTAGTCCTACCACCGTTAAATGCCATGATTAAATTGTAGCCATGCCTTTGAAACCCTAGAAATAATTATCTGATATTCTAGAGAATTGTAGGTTATTATTATCATGCAAAAATGTTACACTAATAAGGTTGTGGCTGTGGGCCAATAGAATCTGGAAAACCCGACTCTAAGGTAGGGTGGTATGGGACACCGTATCTTAGAGCGAGAGTGCTTGGCGTGCACAAGGTAGGGTAAGAGTTGGGAAGAGCCGCGAGACGGTCTTTGCCCACCTCTTATCCTAGGGTGGAGTAGGGTAAGGGGAGTGGGAAACCGCGGGACGGTCACGCCCACCGCTACCTTAGTTTGGGTCGCGGACTGGCGAGGTTGCGGGCCATGTGAAAATATAAGGATGAAACCCTTACGCCGAGCAAATGTCACGGTGATCGCTCAACCACGGAGTTGACTTGTCAACCCTTGTCGATTAGTGCTCAACTCAATTGAAACTCTACAGAGAGTAGCAGAAGGTTAGGTGGCGCCGTGCTGCGATGCCTAACAACGGTGGAATTCACTCGGCGGACGTTGTCCTCTCTGTGTGTGTGTGTGTGTGGGTGTGAGCGGACTGAGTGAATTCTCTGGTAGAGCCTATATAAAGAGTTGAGCAGAGAAACGACCGGCTTTCTTAACTCTTTAGCGGGAGTTGAGGAATCGTGTGGGTAAAGTGAGCAAACTCGCAGAGTCAAATAAATGGTATTCGAATACGCCGTGCTCCGGTTATTGGAGTGTGTCACTTGGGTGATTCAAAGAAGAAAGCTTAAGTAGATTTGTAAATGCTTTAACTTGGTTAGTTGGTTAATGAACTCTTGATGAAAACCCCGAGATCTTAAGGAGTAAGTTTTGTGTCCGTCTTATGAAAATGTTTGCAAAGAAAATTGCATCCACCAAATGTAATAAACCAAGTATACACCCTTCCTTGGAATTTCCGTGCATATAGTAAATTAAGATCCCTTTTGGGATTTCTTGAGCCAGTTGTTTGGCTCACGGCTTGCTTAATCCAACCTTTAGAGGATCAAGACGAAGGAGAAGGACTCCGTTGAAGAAGTCCTGGAGGATCTTTTCTTGAGAGGATCCTTGGTGTAGGTCTCCGCCGCGCTCAAGCGGTTCGAGCTTTTGTAATGTAATATACTTTGGGCTTGCACGCCCTGTAAAAGCTGGATGTTAATCCGTATGTCAAATATATGCTGGACTTTTGTTGTAAGCATGCAATGGTATACTCTTGCGCGACACTCCTTAAGCTGTTCGAGTTTGAATAGTTACGAATGCCGTGAAACAGACGCGCCCGAAACAGGGCGTTATGAGGCGCAGGCGGCCGGGTCAAGAGCAGCAGCGGAAGGCGGATGGCAGCGCGCTCGGGCGAGAGGAGGGCTGGGTCGAGGAGGCGCTGAGATGGGCGGCACGGTGGCGTGCTCGCGATGAGGCGCCGCAGTCGCCGCCGTGGCGAGGCGCGTCGCGGCACCGTGATGCGGTCGCGTTGCCGCGGCCGCGGATCGCGAGGATCATCGCCCCGCCGTCGCCTCCTTCCTCTCTCTCCCCAACCGGCGCCGCCCCGCCGTCGCCTCCTTCCTCTCCCCGCGCAGCCGCGCCTCCTACCTCCACCCCGCCGCAGCCCACGCCTCCTCCTTCCTCCGCCCTTCCTCTCCGACCGCCTCGCCGACCTCCCCAACGACATCGAGCCTCTCCCGACTCGCGCTCGCTCCCTCCGCCGCGCGCGCCGCGCGCTGGTCTCTCGACCGCCGCCTCGGGATCCCCAATAACGGCAAGGGGCAAGGCGCGTGGTGGTCGTGCCGTCGACTTCAGGCCGACCCGGCGGGCGAGTCCGCGAGGAGCGCGCGCCGCGTGGAGCCGCGGTGGAGGCCGGGGCGTCTTGCGCGCGTGCGGGTGGGCCACGCGGCGATGGCGCAGGAGGAGGCGGTGGAGAATGTGCGTGGGTGCGGGGTGGGGTCTGTGTTCAATGATGTGCATGATCCGGATGATTTTGGCCTTAGGATCTTCAATGAGTAAGAGAAGAAGGCTTGAGGAGAGATCCAGACCATTCATTTGTATGAAGTTGGATTACTTGGTACACAAATCTGGGTGGACTTAGATTAGACATGACTGTGGGGGTGGTTGAGGAGGTGGATTTAGTAAAGAAAATTTTGGTGTATTATAGAGGGGTAGAGATTTGTACAGTATACCGGTTCAGCCCGAGGCGTTAAACAGCCCAGCGGCGGCAGGCTCAATCCCTACGCGAATGCCGCATTCGCCCATTATGCCCAGAAGCTGAGAAACCCTAAATCCCTGATTCAGGCCGCGGCGCCGCGCCCTTGCCGCCCCCGATTCCTCGCCTTCGCGGCTTCGCGCCTCCGAGCCCCCGCCGCCCTCGCCTCCGTTTCTCCGAGCCCCCGTCGCCTCGCGCCACCGATTCCTCGCCTCCGCGCCTCCGAGCCCCCGCCGCCTGCCTCGTGCTCCCGACGCCGCGTTGCCCCAGATCCGCCCACCGCCCCCTCCCGGCGCCGTTCCCCTCCCTGCGCCGCCCCCTCCCGGCGTCGCCCCCTCCCAGCGCTGCTCCCTCCTTGCGCCCCCTCCCGTCCCCCTTCCTACGCACTCCCTCCCTGTGCCCCTCCCTGCGTCGCACCCCTCCCGGCCCTCCCTGTGCCGCTCCCCTCAAGGTACCATCAGACATTTTTCTTAAATCTTGAGTGAATGTTTATTTTCTTTGTTTAGCTCTAGAGATGTTGCTCAATTTGCGAACACTTGTTTATTTAGCAGTTCATCAAATCATCAGCTCTAGAGAAGTATCTCCAATTGATATTGAGGAAGGGATGAGAGTCGGGTAGGTTACTATCCCGTCTTTTGTTCTTTAATGCATCACTGTATCATACATCTTTCGTTCAGTTCTACTTGAGCAATTCTTGCCTGTTGTTCATAGTTCATTCCTGATTCATTTATGTGTGACTTAAAACAAGCTATATACATCATGTTATATGCCATCATGCAAGTAGAGAAAAACTTTCAAATTGAATAGTGGTTGTTAATACAATTTAATACAGGGCTAAAAATAGCGAAGATCATGCTTGTGGTGATTGCCATACCCAAGGAAGCATGGCATGAACTTTATATGCTTAGCATAGATAGGTCATAATTATTTTCTTGAATCCAGTGTACATCAAATCATTAGATCCTTGCAAAAGGATATATATTTTTTATTGACCTCCTACAAAATTACATTCTAATTATTTGTAGATATATAGGATCCATCTTGTGAAAATATCAATGATGTATCTTATGAAAATATCAATGATGCATTTGTGACATATTTTTGTTACACTATTGTGTGGGTATAAATTGGTGTTACTTCTAGGCTGTTAGCCTTTAGAGTTCAGCCCGGGGCACAACAAAATCCTGGATGCGCCACTGCCCTCGGATGCCCTTCCGACCGCGACTACCCCTCCGCCTCCTCGTGCCTCACCTCCACTGCCGCGCTCCCCGCTCACCTGCGCCTCTGCGTAGACCGTTATACTCCTCTACCTCAGCGGCGGCGACGGAGTCCGAGGAGGACACGGTTGTTGCCAGGGACACCCTGCTAGCCCCTCCCCGCGTTGGCGGGGCAGGAGGAGCACCTGCGTTTGGTTGGAATGGAGGGGCTGCGTTTGGGGAGGACAAGGCGGAGTTCGATAGGAAGGCCTCGATCGCTGCGCGGATCAAGCTCTGCCATGAGCTGCTGTGGGAGAGGAGGTGGCGGGAGATGCGGGCTGGCTTGGCACAGATGGTGAGCGAACAAGGTGAGCTCACTATGAATGTTCGTGTTTCTAATTAGCGATTGCTCATAGGGAGGAGATGGGCACGCGATTATTCATCCGTTGCTGAGCTGCAATTTTCAATGGCTTAGTTGTATGTTAGCTGAAAAGCGTCGGTGATAAGTGTGAAGAGGCATAGAAATGGCATTGGCAGTTTCGATTGATATGGAGTATAGCATTATTCTGGTGTCATGATCATTATCATATACTACAGTGCAAAAAACAAACTGGCAGTGAAAGCGTATGTATGTAAAACTGACCTTTTTTTGCATGAATAAAACTGGATATTATCATCGTATGTGCACATAGATATTCCTTCATTTGTCTTCTACATGGTAATTTGTCATCTGTAAAAGATCATAATATCTTTATTATCACTCAACAGTCAACACATGTAACAACAGAGAACATTTAGAGTTCATATATCATATTTAATGATATCATATCTTGTACTGCAGGATCTGGTTCTGCGCCGACTCTTTGTGACATCTTGTGGAACGGATTCAGAGAGTGTGATTCCAGCGCTGTTGTATGGGATGCTCTAGCAAATAGTTATGCTAGAGCTCAGATGATTCATGATGCTCTTTACATTCTTAGTAAAATGAACAGCCTAAACATGCAAATTTCGGTGTCCACCTATGACAGTTTATTGTACAGCCTAAGGATGACTGACATGGCATTGGAGCTATTTGAAGAAATGGAGTCATGTGGTATCTCTCCCAGTGAGTATTCACATAGCATTCTCGTCGATGGCCTCTGCAAGCAAGATAGAGTTGGAGAGGCTTTATCTTTCCTTAAGGAGGAAAGGGAAGGAGGGAAGTTTAAACCCTTGGGAATGACCTTTAACATTCTTTTGTCTGCATTGTGTAATTGGGGGTTTATTCAGGCTGCAAAATCATTTTTATGTCTGATGCTGAAGTATGGATTAAACCCTGACAGGTATACCTATTCTACTCTTATACATGGTCTATGTAAAGTAGGTTCCATGAATGAAGCATTGGATCTATTTGAGAGAGTGACAAAAGAAGGAATGGAACTTGAGATTGTCACCTACAACAGCCTTATCAATGGTTACCGCCTGCTTGGTTTAACAAGAGAAATTCCAAAAATAATTCAGACGATGAGATGCCAAGGCATTGAACCCGATCTTGTTACATATACTATACTTATTGCTGGCCACTGTGAAAGTGGCGATGTTGAAGAAGGGATGAAGATTAGAAAGGACATCCTAGACCAAGGGTTGCAGTTGAATATTGTCACATACAGTGTCCTTCTTAATGCTCTCTTCAAAAAGGGTTTGTTCTATGAGGTTGAAAACCTACTTGGTGAGATATACAGTATCGGTCTAGATATGGATGTTGTTGCATATTCCATCCTCATCCATGGGTACTGCAAGCTAGGAGAAATTGAAAGGGCGCTTCAAGTATGCAATGTGATGTGCTGTTCTCAGAGGGTAACGCCCACATCACTAAACCATTTATCTATTCTTCTAGGACTTTGCAAGAAAGGACTGTTAGTTGAAGCAAGGTGGTATTTGGAAAATGTAGCTAGCAAATATCAGCCAAGTGATGTAGTACTGTATAATATACTTATTGATGGTTATGCAAAGATCGGTGATATTGGTAGTGCTGTTCGTCTGTATGATCAGATTGTTGTAGCTGGTATGTGCCCAACCATTGTCACATGTAATTCTCTTCTATATGGATATTGCAAAATTGGGGATCTACAAGTTGCGGAGAGCTATTTTAGGGCTATTCAGTTGAGTAGTCTGTTGCCAACAGCAGTAACATACACTACCTTGATGGATGCATTCTCCGAAGCTGGAAAAGTTAATACTATGCTAAGTCTTTTTGATGAAATGGTTGGAAAGGGGATCAAGCCAAATGCGATAACTTACAGTGTAGTTATTAAAGGACTTTGTAAGCAGCTCAGATTCCGTGATGCTATTAATGTTCTCCATGATATGCAAGGTGTTAATGCTGACCCAATAACTTACAATACACTTATACAAGGTTTTTGTGAAGCACAGAACATTAAGATGGCTTTCCTTGTATATGAAAGTATGGTATACTGGGGTCTAGTGCCAACACCTGTTACTTATAACTTGCTTATTAATGTGTTGTGCTTGAAGGGAAAAGTTATTCAAGCAGAAATGCTTTTGGAATCCCTCAGAGAAAAGGGTGTAGAGTTGAGAAAATTTGCCTACACAACACTCATCAAAGCTCAGTGTGCAAAAGGAATGCCTTACAAGGCCATTTTATTAGTTGGTAAGCTTCTAGATGCAGGGTTTGAGGTTTCTATTGAAGACTTCAGTGCAGCAATCAATCGACTTTGCAAAAGGCAATTTGCCAAAGAAGCATTTATGTTCATCCCGATTATGTTATCTGTTGGCATTTACCCAGATACTCAAGTTTATTATGTGCTGGGTAGAGCTCTGCAGAAAAGAAATGAGCTTTTCTATCTACCCATATTGCAAACACTTGCTGTCAAAACTGGTGTTGGTATTTAGTACCTTGAGCATGTGAGTGAGATTGCCTTATCACTGTTCTTTATAGTGTACATTACAATCAATGACTAATTCATATTGTATTTCCTATTATCGTTTGTTGGTGTACAGGTGTTAGAGGTGCTATGTCCTCAATCTTTGGATAGATGAGGATTGGTGGTTAACATAGGCCACAGGGAACTACAGGATCAACTTGTGCCAAAGTGTTAGGTTAAATCAATCTTTTACATCCAGTTGCATCACATGATCAGTATATTTGAATCAAGTATTGTAAGGGCCTAACACCATAGTAACATTTTGCTTACCCACTTTTTGGCAGTGCCAGACTGAGTGCCTACCAGATGGTGATCTTTTTAGCACAATCAGCAATAGTGGATATGTTTTAGGTAACCATGTTTTCATGTTTTTACCACCGATTATCTTATACAAAGATAAATGTTTCTAACACTGAATTCTTGTCATCTCTTCTAAATTTGGAGTTATGCTAGTATTTGCTTTGTTTTGCTGGCTTGTCAAACTATTGAAGCTTATCTGTATTATTTCTCATAGCATCGCATGTATATATGGAAAGCACACATTTAGAGAGAAAAATGCACAAAGCATCTGCACCTGCATACAAGCAAATACTCAGTTGCCCTTGCCCAATCGACCAAACATGCACAAGAAATGACTTTTTTTTATTCAAAACACTTAACTTGGCTTACTCATTTTTATAAACTTTTCATCAGGCAAGATGTGCAATCATGAAGGCATATGTTCAGTACAACACTGATGTAGATATGGCAAGAACACTAAATTGCTTATTTTTCAGGTAGGTCAAAGAACCCCATTCCTCAACCGAGTTTAATGTTTGTTACTTGGTAGGATTGCTTATATTTCTTCAAAGATGAATATTTGCTTTATATTAATTGTCTACCTTGCTATAAAGGACATTAGTTGGTCATCTTTTAGATGTAATCACATGACTTGAGATAAGATTTACTACTCAATATCCTGGTCTTTGCATAAATCAAGTTCCATGTAACCTTGTTCGGTCATGTACACAAGGAGTATGTACAGTACTACTAAGGAGTAGCAACTAAAAGAATGATGAGAAGAATGTTAGATGCCACTTCATGCCTTGTCATTTTGTTCTCACTCAGTATTCGGTAGTCGGAATATCTGTCCACTTTCAATAAGCAGTGTGTGGGAGTCCTAACGTGCTTTCTGAAGTAAGATTTGTTCTCTTATTCTTAGATCCATTAATGAGGCAGCTAGGCAGATGGCATGAAGGTGAGCAGTCACCGTCGGCCACCCTTGGCTCGTGGGTGGGTGGCTGGAGTAACAGAACAATAAAGGAAGGGAGCGTGAATGTGCTAGTTGCAGAGAGGCCATGGAGCCAATTAAGTGTCACTGGAAGCTGGCTGGAGGTGCGGATTCGTTAGCTGTTTCAATCTATCCTCATGCTGGACTGCTGATACAACACTGAGAATCGACTTACACATGCTGCAGGACCCGGAATGTGTACTTCCAACGTGCAAACAACATGCCACCGTGCTAGTGGAACATCGGTCATGTAACAACAATTTTTTTGTCATTCAATGGTCACTGTGCGAGCATCCTTACGGAAAACCAAGTTGATCCGAGGGAATCTATGAAGCATGAAAACCTCATACTTGTCGGACGGAAGAGGACAAGGCCGAGGCTAGCCCTCCCACCGAAGGGCATCTGGAAATCCCAAAGATCTCTTCTACCAAGCTAGCATCTCCTGAGATCTAAGGGAGCATCTGGTGCATGACCGAAAGCCAAAACTTCAGGGATGGGTGCATGGGTGCGTGCTGGTCTGTTAGAACTGTACCCACATCCCTGTTTTTTTTTGTCCTTAATGTGCTTTAGTCGTTTTCCATCCTTTACGGAGTGAGATTCCTGTGTTTCCCTCTTTATGTAGTTTGTCTAAATTGTATACTTCGTTGTTGATGTGGTGCAATTATTTTTTGTAATTAGATCATGATTATTGGTCAGAGACAATAGCACTCTGTATTAAGACGTAAAACATTAATGATGTGCATCGTTGAGCTGTATGCATAGGTCCATTGAATAGACAACAGCTCATGCCTGTCATCATTCATCATTATCCTGAAGAGTTGAAATTTCCTCGGGGTGAATAGTAATATGCATCCTGTTTTTATGTGAGAACAATGTAAAAACTTGGTCAGCATTGGTGTGAATGTTTATCAATGTTGAAGTAGGTATTTCTTTTGATATTTTTTCCCCAGGGAAGAGCCAGGATTGGGAGGCCAGGTGTATGCGAAGCATGGCATGTACGGGCATAACACAGCGCCAAAATGTCGTGTTGATGCCCGACACGCTTATGGACGAAGTGCTAGTGGACAAAGCTTCCAAAGTTGAATTGTAACTATTGAGGGACACTAGTTCATGGTTAAAGAAAAAAAATGTTGAACAGGATACCGGCCGGCCTCTCTATTGCTGCAAGTTAAATTTGTCCCAAATTTAGTTTGCAGTGTTCACGTACGTGAAGATGGGATCCCATTTCCAAGTCAACCTATAGCACGGCCACATCCATCAAGTCAACTTATGATGTCCAGTTTTCAGGAGCCAAGATGCATGCGGCACAAGCAGATCGATCGATGGCATCCTTGATAGGAGACGCATTCTCTCTGATCTCATCTGAACGCAGCGGATGGGGCGAGTTCTCGGTGTCCGTAGACAAAGCAGAATCATGGGCCAGGTGCTGCACCGGCATGACGATGTCCCGACCGCCGTGTACGCCTCAGGAAGGGACACAGGTTTTTGGATCATTCTGCTTGCTGCTGCGCATTTTTACCTTAACCAATGGAGGCTCGAAAGCATCGAATGCGCAGCCTATCTTTGTTCGCAAAAGCTGTGGCAAGAAAGATGGCAGAAAGAAATTATCTGTTCCTCATAAATCCGGCTGGGCATCTGTAGACAGTAGACACAAGAATGAAGTGCATGCAAGTATGCATCGATCTGTGTGTACGTGACACGAGCGTTATGTACATGCACTGCACAGTGATACCATCGTAGGTTTCGTCGAGTTTCATGCACACCGACCAACTACTCTTTGACACTTCAACAATTCCCGTGTGGCACGTTCTCAGCACACGTGAAATTGGGAACATAATGTAGACGCCAACGCATAGTCCACTTCCGGACCACCTGAGACTCACCATCAAGCTCTCCATCCGTCACAATTACTAATTCCCTCCAATAGTCAAGCGTGCCATTTACATCTTTACCTTTGTTTTTTTTGGAGGAAAAGCAGGAGGAAATGATCCTCCAGTAGTCTTTACTTAGCAACTCTAGTTCCTCTGACGGTGCCCGTGAAACCCCAGCATTCCGGATGCCAAATTGCCAGTGGCTGGCTGACCCATCACGCACAACGTACCCCAGTCCAACCCCTGCCTATCCATCCATCTATGGCTCTAGGCACCACGCACCATGTGTTGTTGCGTGTGTATGTGGAGCGAGGTCGATCGATCAAGTAGAGGAAGGGAAGTTCAGCTCAGCATCCATTTCCTGTCTGAAATGATGCGCATGGCGAGGGCGAGCAGGCAGGCAGAGCTGGAAGCCTCGCTTTCTGTCGCGCGCCTGGGCCTGGAACGCCCGTCGCTGTCCCACCGGCAATTTGCCTGGAACTCCCGGCCTGGCTCGGCGCGGCTGCAGTGCAGGGCCTCCTTATCTGCTCTGTCTGGCGCATTGCCCCTGCTCTGCACTCGAGTGGCACCATGCGTCACTGTGGCCTGCTGCTGCTGCTGTTGGATTACTAGTGGTCAATGGAACGAGCAAGGTGTTCGCAAGGGTAATTGAGGTAGTGCTGCATTGGGTTTAAGCTTAAAGCTCATTTCCCTATTTAGTACTGTTTTAATTTTATTTTTTTATTGTAACCGCTGTTAGTTTTTTTAACGTAAATAAATTTAAAAATCAGAAAAAGGAAAAATTAGATGCATCATCGTAGACAATGCAGTGGAATGAGATAAAAAGGCAAAAAAGTCCAAAAAAATAAAAAAGCTAGAAAAAGACAAAATTTATAGGTTAAAAGTTAAAAGCTTAAACTTGAAGCCCGTTGGAGCACAGAATAAGTAGCATGACTTAAGAGTTCGGTAGTATGATGTAACTGTTCATTGATGTGTGTTATTTTGTGAAATTCTTTTTTTTTGAGAGAGAGAGATTGTTTAGAACGCGTAAATTTTGCAGGAAGCATGTCAGTTTCGTCATAATGCCTATTGGAATTTTCGTTTCGGACGAGGCATAACCAGTAAGACAGTGACTGATAGGTGGACTTCGACACATTGAGACATCGAGTGGATTTCGAAGAAGCCACGGTTGGTAAAGATTTTACAGCAACGCGCGCACATTTCGTCCACTTATCGGAACCCAATGGGACACAAAAGTTGTGGAATTCTTACAGTACAGATGCCGACAACGGAGGAGCCAACGTGCCGAGCGCAGCAGCTCATCCGGGCCTCAAGCTGTCGTGGACCGTGCGCAGAAGTCAGAGCAGCACTCCACTCAGTGAGTGGGGCGAGCAGATACGCTCCACGGCGGGATCCACGTGGCAGCGCCCGGCTGGTCAGATCCAACCATTAAAGATATGTTTATATTGTTTTCTCTTTCTGTCTTTATAAATATCTAGTATTTTAAAATGATTTTCTCACTATCCACGTTTATATCTCGCTCAGGGATAAAACTCAAGAGTTACGAACGCATCGCACACTCTACTCTCTTTTATTTTCCACCGCTCATTCCTTCTAAAAATAACATTTTTCAGTTATTACTATTCATCTTTAGCTTAAAAAAGCATTAGCTGCAGTCAGCGTAAACAGGGCATAACCTGAGGGGGAGGCCGCTGGTTGACTCTTATCACATGGACGAAAAACGAGACGGGAAACGGAGCGTGATTTTGCTTTCGTGGCTCGTTTCATTCGTGCTCTGACCATGGCCCCGGATAACCATCGGAGGCGCACCCGCGCGCGGCTCGCTCGGTCGCGCTCGCGCGTTCTTCCCACCGCGAAGGCGCAGCGCGCGAGCGCCACTCGTGTTCTCCGTCCTCGCGTGCGTGTGGCCGGGCGAGCGTCGCGTCGCGATCCCCTTTAGCTGGCGCTTGGCGCCCAACAAATCGTGTCGTCCTGATGCGGTTTTATGTGAGGGGCACATGTTTTTTTTCCCGGCAGGTTAGTGATGGAACTTGCGTGGTTAGTACTTAGTTGCATCCGTCTCCAAAGGCAGCTAGCTAGCTACAACCAGGGTTCTCAATTTCATCCGAAATTTCGCATTTCGGATGAAATTTCGTCCCCCAGCGAAATGTCTTCTATTCGGTTAAAATTCGGCTGAATTTGATACTATTTAAAATTTGGTCAAATTTTATTCAAATTTTAGTTAAATTTCATCAAAAATTGAATTTTTTCGTCCGAAATCTGAACGAAATAAATGAAATTTCGGTGTTTCGTTTCTTTCGCCTATGGACGAAAAAAATCCCCCTGAAAGATTAAACCCTGACTACAACCTCCGTTTCTGAACAGATGAGGGTGTTATTAGTTTAGTATGGACAAGAGAGAGAGAGAGAGCGCTGTTTTGACGCTACTTAATCTGAAACTGATGGGTTCTGTAGTAACGTGATGTTGGCCTTCCCATAATCACATCAAGTAATTGATGAAATTAAATATAGTGGTTTAGCACACCAGCGCATGCTCAAAGGGCAAAAGGGACGACTCATGGGTTTTCTTTCTTTCTTGGACATCATTTCACTCGTTAAGTAAACTGTTGTTGACAAATGGTGTTGGAAGGAACTGCCATTTCCCTAACCTATCCGGTTTCATGGTGGCTCAAAAGTGAGCTAGATTTTTGTAGTGCCGCTTTTCAAAGTAATATCGTTTAAGGGTGGCGCATCACATATTTTACAATTAGACAAAAGTATATCTTACGTATTGTTCTCATCCATATTCACCGAAACTTAGGATCCATTTATATTAGCTTTTTGTTTTGGATTTTTTGACTTTGTCTTATGAATAATAACAGCTTATAAAGAAGCTTATAGGGAGAGACTTATGTGCAATTTTAGTTGATATAAATAAAATCATTATATTGTGTATTAAAATCGGCTAGTAGATCCCGTCTTAAAAGATATTCTATTTAAAAGTTAGATATTGTAAAGAAACTATTTACTATAAAAAATAGTTTTTAAAAGTTAATACAAATATTGTCTTCATGCTTGCTGTTCTAGTACTTTTTACCCCCAAGACATATCTGGAGCACAGCTGGTACATCAACTACAAGTAATAAATAATAATCATTTGGAAGAAAGTAAGACAGAGAGAAGTTTGACAGAGAAGAAACAAAGGGGGGCTGGCTGCTTGGAGATTCTTAGGGCGTATGATTTTCCAATATAATAGTGCCAAGCACACCACGGGCAAACTCATTGCAAGCAGGTGTAGATGTTGGAATTCGTTTGAACTCAAACTCTATAGGTCGGTGGAAATGCGGTCTTAAGCAGTTCGAATCATGGTACCTAGGAAAGACCATGTACCGTAATGTAGCTCCTCCTAAAAGCGTCCCTAATTGAAATATGTTATATATTGTGATCCGGTTAGATCCGATCACTTCTAATCGGATCCGATCACTGCTGATCTTTTTGACTATTTGAATAGTCTAATCAGGATAAGAGAACTGGTCGAAAGTTATGATTGGGATGATCTTTGTATTCGTGATGTACTCTGCGCCCACTAGAGTTAGACGTGGTTACTCGAGACGCTTCCGACTACAACTCTTTACTGTTATTTTCTGAGACTCTCTGAGCGGGATATTATTCTTATCTCCAAAAGGTTACTGCTCTAGT
The DNA here is from genome assembly GCA_036346575.1 of Dendrocalamus sinicus. Taxonomy (NCBI): domain Eukaryota; kingdom Viridiplantae; phylum Streptophyta; class Magnoliopsida; order Poales; family Poaceae; genus Dendrocalamus; species Dendrocalamus sinicus. Next base: position 16,970,606 of record CM070670.1, read on the forward strand.
TTATGAAAGTCTCTGTTTGTCCCCGATTAGGACTCTTTTCCTTTCTCGTCTGGGATTCTTATTTCCAAGTCTATAAATGTACTCCTGTAGTCACACGGTTAAGACACGCCGAAGTTCCCCGTGCTTGTAATCTCTCATTATATAGTGAATTTCGTATTCATGCGTCTGTGATTTTTTCTGCAATGGTTTTCCACGTATTTAAATCCGTGTCTCCCATTCTCTTGATCTTCTATTTCCGCCATGTATTTTATATCAAGTGATATCAAAGTTCGAGGTTTGAGTTCAAAGCCGCTACCCCTGGGAGAAGGAGACTCCCAGAGCAGCCGTTGCGCGGTATCAAGAGTGGCGTCTAGGAGGTTATCGTTCTCGATGATCTGACTCGCCTCGACTTCGTTCCACATCTGGACTCTGACTTAGCACCAACCCACGCCATATCGAGCGCCAACCAGCACTCTACTTCGACGACTGTTCCAGTGCCAGATTCTGCCAACATCATCACCCGTGCCATCCAACGTCATGTTATGGCGTCATACTATGCCATCTCCATTGATGATCTTTTACATTTGTCGATTGTTATCTTCCATCAAGAAGCTGTGTCATCAGTTCAACATATTTTCTGTAGGAGATAGTGTTTATTGCAATTCAAGCCGTTGTACCTGTTATTGGCGGCATTTATGCGGGATTAATTATTGATGATCTGTCGTCTACTACAGGTTACTGCGGTAAAATTCGTACGTATAAAGTCCAAGGTGAAGTTACAGGTTTTAAACATAATTTAGGCTACGTGTGATGGAAGAGACTTTGAAGAAAACAATATTGCTTGATCAAGGAGACTTTGAAAAAAAAATATCAGTTGTGGCCACAACTGAAGTTGGTGTTTTATTCACCGTTTAGATATGTTCAATTAGAATCGCTTAGGCAACCATCATGGAGGAGTTTATTGTATTCTTTTGGCTACAAGAAGAATTTGGCTCAAAGTGGAGATTGTTATATTTTGTTATTCAGATCTGGTCGAGTCTGACTACTGCTGGTATTTTCAACTGCTTGAAGAGCCTGATGAGGGCAAGCGAACTGGTCGGAGGTTATTATTGAGATCATCTTCATGTCCGTGATGAACTCTGCGTTGACTGATGTCAAACATGGCTACTCGAGGCGCCTCCGACTACAACTCTTCACCGTTATCTTCTGAGACTCTCCGAGCGGGGTACTGTTCCTATCTCTGAGAAAGTTATTGTTCCAGTTTCCAATAGATATGTGTTTTGTCCCCGACTAGGACTCTGTTATTTTTTCGTCTGGGATTCTTATTTCTGAGCCTATAAATGTACCTCTATAGTCGCATGGTTAAGGTACGCCGAAGTTCCCTATGCTTGTAATATAAGGATAGTGAATTTCGTCTTCGCGCATTCGTGATTTTTCTCACAAGAGTTTTTTATATTTAATTCATGTCTCTCGTTCTGTTAATCTTTTATTTTCGATGCGTTTTATAACAAAATCATTGTAACCAAGAAGGCGCTAGCTGGTGTGTCCCTTTGTGTTGTGTTGTGACTCGAGGATGCATCGAATGCTTGAGCAAGGGGCCTCATGATATTCCCGGAAAGTTGAGCCCAAGTGTTTCTGGTACTTTGTTCCAACTTGCATTCTAGGTAGGCAGCAAAAGGGTCATGCGGATTCCCTATTCCTTCTCAGCGCTGTTACTGTAGATCAGTGAAGAGTGGTACTGCTCAAGGGTCGATTACACTGTTTCAGTCAGTAGAAAACACATATTAGTGGGGTTTGCATCATTCTTTGTTTTTTTCCCTTTTGGAAAGGAATGTTCATGTCCAATTCAATGCTCAAAATCATGCATATATGCCCATTAACCCCTGTTGAGTCTTGGGATCAGTGACCAGGTGTGGGAGGAACACAGACGCACGGGCGCATAAGAGCAAGTATAATAAGAGGCTGTTAGTAGGCTGTATGCTGAGGTGGAGGAGAGAGAGGAGGAGAGAGAAGAGAGGTGGGTTGTAAGTTTACAGTCAGCTGAAGCACAAGAACCAAGAAACTTTGTGAGAGAAAGGGGTGGGTCATACAGCCTTCAGGTGGCTGTAAACTACTATATGAATGAACTGATAAGTGGGCTATAAGTATCCATACAGCCAGCTGAAGGCTATATTATTAGCCTTGCTCTTGGCGGCACAGTGCAAGTGGCCATGCATGCGTAGATGAGCTGAGGGCTGTGGCGTGGAGGAGAGGCGTGGTGTGGGCAGCTGCATGCTTGCTGGTCTCTGGCTGGCCGTGGTGAATGCCAAGGGAGAGTGGCCGATCGAGTGGGCGACCTCGCAGCATTAGCGAAAAGGCGCCTGTCTCCTATCCCCTGGGCACGAGGGGGGCAGGAGGATTATCGGTGCATAGAATAAAACTAGCTAATGCATCATCATCATGTACCATCTTCTTCCTCCTTTAGTTGGGTGGGTGCATGGGCCATGGATGGGTGCCCCGATGCCGCTGATTCCTCTCCTCCTTGATCATTGGATGGTCGACGTTTTCCCCGTCATCTCCATGTTCTACAAGATCATTCTCTCTCTTTCCTTCCCTTCTCTTTCCCAGGTGGCTGTCGCTTCGAGTTATCGATCGATAGCCAGCAGCATACATAGAGTGGTTATCGGAAAGAAGATAGCTAGAGAAAGTTAGCTCAAACTGTTGGGAATTTGGCGCCTTGTGGCATGCCCATGGCATGGGCAGTGGCAGGGTGTAACGTAGCTTCTTGTTTACGGATGGATCGTCCGGGCAGGCGCTAAGTGGTTGCTCTGTAGGCATGCAATGCGGTAGGGGCGGTAGGGGCCGGTCAAATGGAAGTCAAATCTTTGCTGTCAGAACTCAGAATGCGCAGCTGCAGTGTCTCTCAATATTCTGATGCTTCATTAGCACCGGAAACCGTGAGAAAAGTTTTGCTTTTTACAGGTCGGGTGGAATATACAAACATCTGGATGCAAAGGCGCCCGTGATCGATGCGTGTCTGGTGCAACACTGAGTTCATGTCTTCCTCTGTTAAGGATTGGGATTAAGATATCAGAAATTCAGAGTGATCTCCTGCGTGCATGGTTAAAGCTTAGTGTCTAGCTTTTCTGGTGTATCCTGTTATAATAATCAAGTTGTGTATAAGATAGAATTAGTATATTCTATCCTTTGTTTATAGCAAACATATTTGTAAAGCTCCCCATGTAATCAGGATTGATATGATCCTTCGTCTGTTGCCATTTTGACTACTACTCCTGGTCAGGCACGTATATAATACAACCCTGTGTGCGGCTGTGGTTTGCACTGTGAGCCAAAATACTCGTGCTCCACTAATTCTTTTTTTCATGGTATCACTGCCTTTCAATCTTAATTGAGATGTCTGGTTCCTCTGCCGCTGCCAAACTCAGCAAATCCACGGCCACCACCGGCAGCCTAACCACCATAGGAGCCATGAGCCAATCTGTCGGTCTTCTTCCTACTCCATCCTTTAGCCATCTCATCAATATCAAGCTTTCTCAAGGCAATTATCTTCTATGAAAGGCGCAATTCATACCTTACCTCAGGAGTCAGCAGTTGCTTGGCTACGTCTACAGCACCATCGAAAAGCCCAACATGTTGATTGCGCGGTATGAAGAATCGAGTGCGGCCCTAGTCGCAAACCCGACGTTTCAACATTGGTTGCAACATGACCAATTGGTTCTCCGCATTCTTCTGTCATCGCTATTACTAGAAGTGCTCTCGCAGGTGATGCTCTTGATAACTGCATGAGATGTGTGGGTCATCCTAGAGCGGATGTCCTCGTCTCAATCTCGAGCAAGAATCATGCGAATTCGCATCCTGTTGTTGAACATACAAAAGAAGGATGATACTGCTATCACCTACTTCAACAAAGTGAAGAGTCTGACTGACACCTTAGCGACAGTTGGGTAACCGCTTTCAGAGGAGGAGATCATCATCCATCTCACTACTATAAAAAGAGTCATCACAAATGGCTTAAAACCGCCATCACAGACGATTTCTGAATTGTCTGAATTTATGTGTCTGTGATAACAGGTGGCTATCATAGACGGCTTTCGAACTATCTGTGATAAGATGCAACACAGACGGTTTTAGTTAAGAATCGTCTGTGATAGTCTAATATCATAGACGGTTCTAATTAAAAACCATATGTGATAGTCTATTATCACGAACAGTCCTAGTTAAGAACTGTATGTGATTGTGTTCTACTGTCCTTATAAATAGGTCTCTTTAAGTTCATCAATGTTCTCTAATTGCTCTACAAAATAGCGCAATCAAAGAATACAGATGAACCAAAGTAGACCTATTTATGAGAGCAAGATTATCGTGCAATAAACTTTGTCTCCATGTGTTCATACTGCAATAAAACATGAATTTCAATAAGAGCCAAAACCCTAGCTATCCATCAATCATCACAAGAACTACGGCATCAACAATTAATTTTCACTTGCACAAGCATCAAGATTTATATGGCCAAAACCCTAGTCATCCAAAGATTTTGGATGGGGGATATATCACCACGATGAAGGAGAAATGACGGTAGCGTCACCGTTGTGTTATGACGGTGACACTGCACAAGACACTCTTACGACACTTAGGACAAGTGTGTCTTGTGCAGTGGACCATGGCGTCACAACCGGAGGCGGAGGAGCCCACGGTGGTAGTCGGCATCGTCAAGAGGACGGGGTTCTTCAGTTTGGGGGGGAGGAAGCAGGAATAAGGAGTAGATGAACTAGGAACAGTAGAAAATATTGATTCTTAGAGTGAAATTGGGGGAAGGGAGTAGAGGAATAATAAGGGGCGAGAGGTGGGAGAAGACTGGTGCCTTTTGTTCGATGTAGAGAGAATGGATAGGTGAGATCGAAATCATGGGAGAGATACCACGAATCGATGATGTGGCATTATCACAGACAGTTCGGACTAAAAACCATCTGTGATGTATGCTGACATCACAGATGGTTTTAATCCTAACCGTCTATCATAGTATCACAAACGGTTTGAAACAAAAATCGTTTGTGATAAGTACATACAGTTTTTGTTTTGAACCGTCTATGATATATCACAGACGGTTTGGAATAAAAATCATATGTGATAAGTAGCTCATCACAGATGATTCTTTCCATCGCAGTGAACTTAGACAATCCATCTTGTAAAACTGTATGTGGTAACTTTATCACTGACGATTTGTGTTGAACGTCTGTGATGAAGCATCTAGGATGACCCTTTTTGTAGTAGTGATCTCCTCGTAGGACTTGATGTGGATTATAATCCGCTCGTTACCTCCATCACTACTCACACCGAGCCCATCTCACTCAATGATGTGTATGCACACCCCTTGAGTTATGAGATGTGTTTGGCACAGCAAGATGGCACCTTCTGTAAGGTCAAGCTCTATTAAGTTGGTTTTGGTGATAATAACAAATACAATTGCGAGACTAATATGTTCACTGATTATGATATTGCTTAGTCTCATTTGGATAAAAAGTTGAAAAACATAAGAGGTATGCATTCAATATCACATTCTTCTCTTATTGCATTCCTCGGATCTAAAATATAGAATGAACTTCACCAAATAAATCAAACTTGAATATGTACATATGCTTTCACAATACATTATTGTATGCACACATTTAGGGAGAGTTCATTCTATATTTTGTGGTTTAAATAGTATTGATCCATGTTCCATTTTCACATATTCAAAATCTTTATTTTGAAACATATCCCTTAGGTATATATAGCTCGTGTAGTTCATATATACTCATAATTGGGTTGTTATCTAGTTCCTCCATTATGTGTTGATAGTTGGATGATTAATGACAACTCGATGAGTAAGCTTTGCTTTGAAAGCTTATTCTATAATATACAATTGTTGTGTACATATTTTATACTCGCAATTCAATTTTTATCTCATTATTTGTTGAGATTGTCATGAATTACTAAAAAGAAAAGATTATAGAATTTAGTCCCTCCATTATTAGTTAATGGTGAAGTTTGATAATTGATGACACTTGTTTTGTGGACTAACATTTTCCATGAGCTGAATGAATATGTTAGATTCCATAAATGAAGAAGACTTGGAATGACTTCATGTGTTGAAAATCATCAAGTCAAGACGTAGATGCATCATGAGTTGATGTATGTCCAAGAGGAGATGATCATGTGTTGATCATCAAGTCAAGTAAAGACCCATCATATATTCCTAGAGGTCAAATGAAGGATGCATCATATGTTGATGCATGTAAAGACGATATCCCAAACTTGAAGTGTAGATGTGAGTCATCAAGTTTCAAGGGAATGCGCAAGGCAAATGTATGGCTAGGCAGGATTAAGGATGTGTTCCTAGTCTTTTACCAATCTTAGTGGTTGGTTGGAAGACCGGATTGCCAATATAGATTGTCGTACTGTTAAGAAGGGTCATGTCTAGTAGTTTGAGTCTCATCATGTGTTGATAATTCAGCCTCACTTGCATTAGCTCTCTTTGTTATGGGATTTGTATTTACAAATGCGTTTTGCAAATAGTTGAAACTCATGTGTTGAATTCTTGTAACATGTGACTATACATTGTGAATTTATTTTGTAAATATTTGAAGTCCATGTTTCCATTCTTTGTAGTATGGGACTTATATTTGCATATATGTTTTGCAAATGGTTGAAACTCACATATATAATCCTTGTGCCATAATTCTAAAAGTGTGCAAATGTGTTTTGCAACTTGTTAGGAATCGTGGATAATCCTTGCGTGCATGATACTGTAGTTTGCAAATGTGTTTTGCAAAATCTATTGAAGTATATGCACTTCTCAGGGAAATCAAAACTACCGTAGTATTATCTACGGTACTACCGCTAGTCGGAACTACCGATGCTATAATCATGGAACTACCACATCTGTTGGTGGTCGAAAAACCTGTGTCGTTGAGAACCATTGTGGTCAAACCAATGTGGTCGAAGACCTATGTGATCAAAGATCAATGTGGTCGAGAACCAGCATGGTCGAAGCCAACGTAGTCGAACCGACGAGGTCGAAGATCGACATGGTCGATGACCTGTGTGGTCGAAGATCGACGTGGTCTAAGATCGAAGTAGTCAAAACCAACATGGTTGGAACCAATGTGATCAAGATCTGTGCGATCAAAACCAGTGTGGTTGAAACCGACATGGCCAAGATCTTTGTGATCGAAAACCATCGTGGTCTAAGCAAGACGGTTAGATCCAACGTGGTCAAGACCTGTGTGATCGAAGACTAGTATTGTTGAACCAAGACAGTTGGAGTTGACGTGGTTAAGACCTGTGTGATCAAAGACCAGCATGGTCAAACCGACGTGCTCAAGACCTATGTGGTCGTAATCAACATAGTTGAACTGATGTGGTTGATACAACATCGTCAAAGATAGATGTAGCGGTTGGAGATCTGTGTGATCGAAGATTGACATGGTCGAAACCTCTATGGTCAAAACCAATATAGTCAAAGACCAGCGTGGTCAAAGACCTGTGTGGTCGATCCGGACAACATGGTCGAAGACCAGCATGGTCAGAGACCTGTGTGGTCAATTCAAACATTGTGGTCGGAGATTTGAGTAGTCGAACCATTTGACATGGTTAGGGACCAGTGTAGTCAATGATCGGTATTTTCGACCAGCTCTGTGTGAGCGGTCCGATAACTCTGTGTAAGTGGTCCGATCAGCGAGTGGTACTACCAACTCTGTGTAAGCGGTACTTCCAATTTGCGGAATGTTCGTCTTGTGTAGCGATATGTTTTTTTCTGAGAGGCACATGTGTGGAGTCTTCTCGTCTCCGAGGAAATCGGTAGTTCCACACGAGTGCTGCAGTACTTCCAATAATTGGTAGTACCGGACTTTGCATGATGGAACTACCGGATTTGCCTACAACTGTTACTTTTCTGACCGTTGTTGAGGGAAGTGGAAGTACCAGTCATTTGCCTACGGTACTTTCAAAAATCCTGTTTTTCTATCCCAATGGTTAGTTTAGAGGTGCGGGATATATAATCCCTTGTGGCCAATTGGAGGATAACTTTTGGCACTCTATTTCACTCCTTTGAGTTAGTGTGAGGTCCTCCTCTTAATTGTGTATGTGTTGCACCTTGTGAGTATGGAGGAAGGGTCTAGATTGCATGTGTTGTATTTAGAGGTGGATTGTGTATCCACTTGAGCTTGTGCATTTGTTGCACGTGGTGAGAGTCAAGCGAGGGGTTTGGCTTATTACTCTTGGAGTTTGTCGACTTCTAGATGACGTTGGAGGCGTCATGCGTGGTGATGTTCTCAAAGAAGATTGTGAGAAGACCTAGCAAAGCTGTGAAGGTTGGAGCTCACCTACCCGGAGCGGAAAAGAGCTACCACTAGTGGATTGAGGTGTTTCGGCTTAATTCGTGGAGCCTATCCAATTTGTTTGGGCTAATGTCAATGTGGACTAGGGGAGACCGACATGTCTCTGAACACCACAATAAAAGCAACCGTGTCAATTGTGGTTTGTTTTCTTGTGTTCAATTTACATTCAAGCAATTTACTTTTATAAAATAAAATTAATTACTTATCGTTCTAGGATTGCAAACCTTGACATAAGCTTATCTTGTTGGTGCACTTCGATGAACTCGGTTGTTTTAGGCGTTATTTGTGCTAAACCTTTTTGTGTTAAGCCTCCATGTTATTTTTTGGTTTAGCCAAATAGAAATTGATAATTAATTAGAAAAAACTTGTTAGACCATCTATTCACTCACCTTTAATTAGCCTCCTCGATCTAACACCTTCCCGTCCCCATCCGCAAACTTCACCACTCAAAACTACAACAGTAGCAAGGGTGGAAACAAGGGGTGAAAATGTCCTCACAACAAGGGATAGCAGCGACAGCAAAGCTATGACAATTAGCAGAGAGGAAACCAGCCACGACGCACCAACAATGATGGGTGGCCACCATGTCAAGTCAGTGGTAAACCCGCCCATTTAGCATTGAGGTGCTATATATCATAGATTTGACGCACTCCTACCAAGTGGAGAATGGTCATGTGACAGCTACTGCGACGTTGTCGTACGTGGTTGATTCTAGCTAGTATGCGGATAGGGGTTCTACTGACTACATCACGTCTGACCTTGACAAGATTAGCATCAAAGAGAGGCATCATGGTAATGATCATGTCCACACAACTAGTGGGGTAGATATGGCTATCGCACATATCAATCATTCGCAATTTCTACCAAATACTTCTAATTCTCCTTTATATCTCAAAGATATTTTGCGTGTTCCTTCTGCAAAAAGAAACCTCCTATCAGTGCACAAATTTGCCATTGACAATGCCATATATTTTGAGTTTCATTCAAAATTTTCCTTGTCAAGGATCCAGACACGAAGAAAATTCTTTTTAGGGGAACATGCAAGGGAGGTCTCTATCCAATCCCATCCAATTCAACAATTTCATCAAGCATGCCTTTGGGATTGCCAAACTTTCGCATGAAGATTGGCACTCATGGCTTGGTCATCTCTCATTGTTCACCATTTAGCATGTCCTTCAAACAAATAAACTTTTTGTTCCTTTAAGTATGATAGTTTGGTATGTTATGCCTGTCATTAGGCTAAAATTCATCAATTGGCTTTTTATTCTTCCAATAATATCTCCAATGCTCCTTTAGAACTCATTCGTTCTGTGTATGGGGGTTTGTCCGTACGTCCATTGGAGGTTTTAAATATTATGTAAGCTTCATTGACAATCACAGTAAATTTACTTGGATTTATTTGATTAAGAAAAAAATTTGATGTCTTTCAAGTCTTTTTGCAATTTCAATCTTATGTTGAACGCTCACTAAATAGGAAGATTATTTTTGTTCAATCTGATTGGGAAGAAGATATCAAAGTTAAACACTCTATTCAAACAAGTTGGTATCACCCATAGGGTATCTTGTCCTCATACACACCAACAAAATATCAAAGCTGAATGAAAACACCGACATATTGTGAAAACCGACCTTGCTCTCCTTGCACATGCCTCAGTACTGATTCTCTTTTGGGATGAAGCATTTAGAACTACATGATACATCATAAATAGACTTCCTAGTCGCAGCATAAATCTGTCCACTCTCTTGGAATGACTGTTAGGAATAAAGCCATACTACAATTTGTTGATCTTTGGTTGTGCTTGTTGGCCAAATTTGCGCCCATACAATGCTCACAAACTTCAGTTCATATCTCAATGATGTGGCTTTCTTGGGTACAGTAACCTGTACAAAGGTTACAAGTGCCTCCTTCCTTCCACTGGACGGATATATATCTCTTGCGATGTCATTTTTGACAAAAAAAAGTCTTCCCTTAGTCTCTTGATACTGAAAACCCCAACGCTCATATTGTTCTCACTCAAGATGATGTGCTTCTTCCTCTTGTGAGTGACAAAATTGTGCATGTTGCTAGTAATCCTGTTTCTACTAATCACCTGTGTGCAGTGCTACCTCAAGTTGTAGGAGAATCTGCCGTGGCAAGTGAACCTGCTGCCATGGCAAGTGAAAACATTGCCGCGACAAGCATAGTTGCTGCTGGGACAGCAATAGCAACAGATGTGTCTAGCGCTGCCTCCTCAAGTATTGTGGCAGCTGTTAAGGGTTCTATTGTGGTTGCCACGGCAGGGAGGAATCTTCAGCATCGATCGTGTCATTGAGGTCATTTTTGTTGGCACCTCCACCAATTCAGCATGCCATGCAAACTCGAGTAAAGAATAACGTTATGCAACCAAAGATGTTTACTGATGGGACAGTGCATTATCAAATGGATAAGCATGCTTTTCTTGGGTACACAACATCGCAATAGGAAGAACCAACTAAGTTCCACATTACACTTGAGGATCTGTAATGGAAGAAGGCCATGGATGATGAATATTTAGCCCTAATTAGAAATAAAACATGGCACCTTGTACCACCAATGAAAGTAGTCAACATGATTGATTGCAAATGGGTTTTAAGGTGAAGAAGAAGGCAGACGGGACAATTGGTCGCTACAAAGCTTGGTTGGTGGCCAAAGGATACAAACAATGGCATGGACTTGATTATAAAGATACTTTTAGTCCTGTTGTGAAAGCATCTACCATACGGTTGGTTCTGTCAATTGCTGTGCCAAGAGGTTGGAATCTGAGACAGCTTGATATTTAGAATGCCTTTTTGAATGGTCACTTAGAAGAGGTGTATATGTGATAAATCCCAGTTTATAAAGATTGGAAGCAACATGATCATTTGTGTCGGCTTGGCAAAGCTCTCTATGGGCTAAAACAAGCATCATGTGCTTGGTACTCTCAACTTAGTCACAAGTTGCAAGAGTTGGGTTTTGTTCCATCTAAAATAGACATGTCTCTGTTCATCTACAACAGGAATGATGTGGTGATATATATATATATATATATATATATATATATATATATATATATATATATATATATATATGCTAATTTATGTGGACGATATAGTTGTCACAAGTTCATCAAACCAAGCAATAAAAGGATTGCTGAAGCAATTGCGTGAAGAATTCACATTGAAGGTTCGCAGGGAGTTACATTACTTCTTGGGCATTAAAGTTGTTAAGAAAGATGGTAGCTTAGTAGTCTCACAACAGAAGTATGTGTGAGAACTACTTTGGCAAGTAGGCATGCAAGACTGTAAACCAGTCATAACACCGATGTCAATTTCAAAAAAGCTATCAAAGACCCTAGGTGATCCACTTCCTGATGATGAGAAGTCAAAGTACAGAAGCTTGGTTGGAGGATTGTAGTACCTAACGCTCACAAGGCCGGACATATCATACTCTATCAATAAGTCATGTCAATTTCTAGCTACACCGACAAGCCTGCACTTGACAACAGTGAAAAGGATCCTTCGGTATCTCAAGCTTACTACTGCAGTTGGCCTCAAGATTCAATCATTGCGCTCCACATTGCTAAGTGCATTCGCAGATGCTGATTGGGCTGGATGCCCTGATAATCTGCGATCAACAAGAGGGTATGCGGTGTTTTTTGGTCCCAACCTAGCCTCGTGGAGCTCACGAAAACAGGCAATGGTGTCACGTTACAGTACAAAGGCGTAGTATAAGTCCATTGCGAATGCAACAACCAAACTGGTTTGGATGCAATCCTTGCTTCAGGAACTTGGTGTTTTTCAAGCACAACCTCCGAGTTTGTGGTGCGACAATCTTAGTGCAACATATTTCTCAACAAATCTGGTCTTTCATGCCTATGATTGCTGGTGACTATTTTCCAGATGAGGTCTTTTTAGAGTTATTTTGGCTGAGACTTAGTGCAGTAGTACCAACATTATAATTGTGGTATGACCAGGGTGTAGCGGTCTGACCAGCCTTGGCAAGGCTGTCTGACTAATGTGGAGTTGGCAATCTGACCGATATGGGTGCCACAGTCAAACCAGCCCTTGTGCTGAGATGGTTTTGGGTGTTGTTTTTAGTGGTGTTAGTCATGGCGGGAGTCCGTGCTAGTTTTAATAATGGGGGCTCCATGTATGTATGAGTCAAGGTGGGTCTATGTATATATTTTGCTAATTGAGAGTCAAATGTATGTCATTTATGCTCGGATTAATTGCTTTGTTCTTTGGTATGTAAGTGCTTTGATGATTATTGCTACTAGCGACAAGATCAAGGTTACGAAAGGGATCCTAAGGCCATGAAGTGTTGCATAAGTCCAGGTGGAGCAACATCTCTAGCCAATAAGTACAGGAGAAAGAAAAGAGTTGTGAAGAGGCAATGTGTCTATGTGATGTGTCAATAGAACTTGTGCGCTTTAAGTGGTGATGTTCCTCGGAGTAGGCGTATGATCTTGGCGTCAAGCATTGAGTATCATGAACTATGGTGTGATTTTGGTGTGCCATGAGACTTAGGCACTTCAAGTGGTGACGCCCTCGGTGTAGGTGTACAATATTGGCGACAAGTCACGAGCATCACATCGTTCATGAAGACCGGTGGGTGGCAATTTAAGAAGTTGTATAAAACTGGGTGGAGTTGTGATTTGCAAAACTGTGGTGCTGGTCAAGTGGTTTAGGTCATATCTTTATAGATAGAATGTCTTATCGGGCTTGTGGAGCCTTTGAGATGTCATGTTTTCAAAAGCGTGCAAATATATGATTGTGTAAAACTCGTTTGTATGGGTTACCCAATTTTCCCAAATGTAAGTGGTGCTGTCAACGAAGTAATGGTTAGTTTCATATGAGGTGGTAGCTTGAACTATATAAGGCTTGTGTTGTGTTAAGTCTTAGGTGACTTGGGAAAGTTGAGATATTAGGATTAGGGTTTTTTTGTCGGGACCCCGGATTTCCGAATCCGGACCCTCTGTGTATTACAGCACTAGTCCCAGATCAAAACTAGTGCACACAGTCAAACAGTGATGATTACATAACCAACCACACATTATTACAATAATAGAGAGTGCAAACCGAAAGGTCTCTTTATTACAACTGAGATTTCAAGACCTCACACACTCACAAAACACAGCGGAAGCAAAAGAAACTCGGATGAAGACCCATCAATACGTCACAGGTAATTGACTGGGGAAGCGCAGCCTAGTACTCCGGAAAGCCTTCGTCGAATCCACACGCAAAGTAGTCGTAATCTCCCTCTTGAGCTTCATATTCCTCTAAGTATTATTTTTAAGTGCAACATGGAGTACATAAAGTACTCCGCAAGTCTTGGGAAAGATGCAGTAGATGCAGGGCTTAACAAAGGAAGGTTAAAATGGTTCTTTTGCACAAAGCAATATTTTATTTCAAATACCATTAAATAATTTTGAAGGCATTAATTTAATAAAGTAATTGTTTTAACCAAAACTATCAATAATTTTATAATGAAGGTTCTATCCACCAACACTAGTTAACTGGCTCTAACCGCCATGGTTCCGGTCTACGAGTTCCATCCACCCACACTGGCTCCATCCGCCAGGACACCCTTCCGAGAGTTCCAACCACTCCCAGGTTCTCAAAACTTTTAGTTTAAAAATCAAAACCAAAGATCTACCATGTGAATGCATTCCTTGCCCGTCCTTGACCGTGGGCACGGCTATTCGAATAGTTTAACGCTCTGCAGAGGATATATAACTTTACCTCAAAGAGATAAATTATCCTAATAGTCAACATGCTTCCTTTGGCATGAGACCCAGATAAAATATCACAAAGCTTTTACCTCACTCTAGTCTAGCTAGACACCACCCGCTGAGGTTTCACCGCTGAAGGGTTAAATCCACCCAGTCAGAAGCCCCCTCTTGCGCCATATGAGTACAAGAAATCCTGTCTCTCTTGTGAATAACCAGTAAATCCACGGCACCCACTTTCCACTGGTGGCACCTAAACTAGACTATCGTAAGTTAATCAGCTAGGTCGTACCCACATAGACTTGGGGTTGTACGGTTGTGCTCAGTCTGGACAATCACAAGAGTCGGTCCTTATTTGACTAGGGTGGAACATACACTTTACAAAATCTTGTGCTAAAACCGCACCAATCCAATCTAACCATCCGCCCTGGTCTAAAAACAATTTTCACATTCTTATTTTATTTTAAAAGAACAGTGGCAACACCAATCGCCACTAGATTTCTAAATAAACAGATTAGAACAATGTAATATAATTTTTCACCCCAAGGTTACAAAGGTTGAGTAGCTTGACTAAGCATGCACTACCGTTCTAATATTAGCAAAGAATAGTAATATTCTCATTACTGAGACAAGGGAAAACCTAAGGTTACAAAGGTACGTGGCAATCAACTTCAATGAAGGCATAACAAAAATTGGATTAACTAATACCTTAATACAGAAGTTATTGTTTTATGTAAATAGCAATGCAATTAAATTTAAAATAATAAAAAGCATTTCTCAAATATAGGTCCAATATGATCAAAGGAGACTTGCCTTCTTGTGCGCTGTCTGGTCCTTCTTGCTGCGACTCGGCAAATTCTTCGGCGACGTCGGGTTCTACATGCGAAACGACAAAACAAACAAATTCAAATAAAATTAAAAAAGAGTGTATATTTGAGTAGATTATGATTTTAGAAATTTGAACGGTTCAATTTGGAGTTAAAATAAGAAAGTTATGGTTTCCGAAAGTTTAATTAGAAGAAAAAGAAAAATACATGTTTTTCTGATTTATTTTTATACTGAAAAAGAGTATTTATGACTTCAGCAAAAATTTGAAATACGAAATTTCGGACATGTGGGTCCGGTCTACCGTGGATCGGGTCCACGCACCACGACGTTGACCGAGGTGGCACTCACGGCCGACGTGGCGCACACGCGCAGGCCACGTGGGCGCGGGCCGGCCGACATGGCCGGACGGGACGGCGCGCGACGGGCGGCGCAGGCGGCGCGCCATCGCGCGACGGGCGCCGGCGGCAGCCGGCGAAGGGCGGCGGGACAGAGGAGGCGTCGGCGAGACGGCTCCTACCGCGTAGTGCTAGGGAAGACCGAGGCGCCGCGAGAGAGAAAAGGCGGCGGCGGCGATGGCGCTCGGGGGCGGCGGACTCCGGTGGCGAGGGGGCTCGGGCGAGTGGCGGAGGGCGGTTGCCGGTGCATGGGGAAGGCGTGGGCGGCGTCGGTGAGGCGTGAAACGGATGGCTCCAGCGGCAATTGCTCGCCGGAGCACCTTCGGGCGGCGGGGAAAGAAAGCTCGGCATGGGGAGTTCGGGCGCGGGGAGGAAAGGGAAGAAGGCTTCGGCGCACGGGAGAGGCAAAAGGAGGGGAAACCGGCGCACGGAGAGATATTTATAGGCGGGGAAGGGAAGTAACGGCCGACGGTTTGAGTTCGCCGGATTAAATGGGGGCCAGCGGTTTGCGGGGTTTAAAGAAGCGAGAAACGGCCGGAGGGGGGAGGAGTGATGAGAGGCATTCATTAGCGCACTCACTCGGGAGTTAAGGAGGAAGAAACGGCCGGATTAAAAGCTTTGGTGCGGCTTCAATGGAGGGGAGGAGATAGAGGGCTAGAGGAAGAAGAAAGGGAGGAAGAAGAAGGAGATGACGGGTGGGGCCCGCGTGTCGGTGAGAGAGAGGGGAATGAAGGGGTATGGGCGGTCAAATTGATGACACATGGCGAGGGAAAGAAATCAAAGCCATTGGATTTGAGTGAAGGGGTAAGTGGCTATGGACGGCTTGGATTAGATCAAGAGAAGAGGTGGATTCAATCTGAGAGCGCCACGTGGCAGCCTGGGATTAAATTGATTTTTATTTTTCGGATTAGTTTTTTAGAAAATACTAGAAAACTTTTAATTGCTTAGAAAATAGTAAATAATGTCTAAAAATTCCAGAAAATTCATAGAATATTTCTAGAGGAAGTTCTTGAGTTTACTTAGTTTTTCTCAAGAGATAGATGATTTTTGGGTTTTGCTCTTGTGTGATTTGGATCAAATTCGTGGTGTAATCTTGCTTGCTATGGCATGTAAAAACCCATCTAAGGTCACCTAGATTATCAAAGACTCACGAGCAGCACTACAACGGCACTAACGATACTATAGCACTGTAGCGGCGACAACGGTACTGTAGCACTGTAGCGGCACCATTGATACTATAGCAATGTAGCGGTACTGACGATTACTGTAGCTGTAGTGGTACTACTATAGCTACTATAGCAGTGCCACTATTTTACTGTAAAGGTATCACCAATATAATGTAGCGTTGTAGTGGTATCATCGTAGATACTATAGCGGTACTACTGAAGTTACTGTAGTGGTACTATCGATTTTGAACGGTTTCGTTTCGATTTTTTGGTGATTTGTCTTTGACCTTCATAACTTCTCGTAGTTTTTGGAGTGAAGAACTTGGAGTTATGCTTTTACTTTGATAAAAGATTTTAAAAAGTACTTGTAATCTTATTGGCTCCTATTCACCCTCTTTAGTCATCATATTTAGTCCTACAAATCCTTTGTCCCTTGCTATTTTAACTACTATTCTTGATTAGACGCGCATAATACAACCCAGTGTGCTTTGCACCGTGAGCCAAAGTACCTGTGCTCTAATTCTTTTTTTTTTTCATATCCGATATTCGGACTTTATTTATTTAGTTGTTTTGGTTGATTAGATCGTGTAGCGACCGTAATAAGGAGGAAGAAAGAGAGGTTGTTGTCGATTGAACATTTGTGATGATGTAGTGAATTACAGGCCATGGGATTTGCTAATTAATTCGACTATTGTTGCGATGACGTCGAAGGAGAGGAGGAAAGAAATGGCGCTTCATCACTGTAGTGGCGTTCGCTCTCGCCTCTCTTGTACGAGCGGGTAATTAACGACATGTAGCGAATTAAAGCCTGCATTGGCCAGCTGGGCGGTAGTGGCCGTGGCATCGCAACGCCGCGAGCTAGGCGTCCGCGCGCGTTGGCAGCTACGACATACGCGAAGCGAAAGCATGGCGGCTAGACGCCGACCAGGAGCGCTCTCACCGTGCGGGTTTCGCCTGCACACGACGTTCTCACCTTGCGGGTTTCACTAGCGCGAGGTGAGGCCGGCGCATGTACGATGGGCGAGTTCCTTTGCGTTTTGCGGCAAAACTTATTATTTTTGTTTTAAATTTTTGAATTATAGTTTTTTGCAAGAGAGGGTATGGAGAGAGACACTCACATATGATTTTAATCAACATAGATGAATTCAGTGGCGGATCCAGCTTAAACATCTTGCTATGGCGGAGTCTTTGAAGACAAACTAATGAACTAACGGTTGTACTATTAAATCCAAGCAAAACCGACAATAAATCAAACCGCAATCACTAAATTGTAACAAGAAGGTAGTAAATAGAAGAATACCTCATCAATGTAGACCAGCGCCGGAGGCAACCTCTTGTGCCGGCGACGCCAGCGCCGGCTGCGCCGCTCCCCCTCTCCCTCTGTATTCTCGCCGCCACCGGCCAGCACTTCGGTCGCCCTCGCGTTTCGAGTTCGGCCGGCGCCGCCTGTCATCGCGCCCGCGCCGCCCAGCCCTCCGCAGCTCCGCTCGACCGCCGAGTTGCCGGCCGTCTTTGCCGCCGCCGAGGCGCCGAGCCGCCGACGCCGAGCGCCGGTGGAGCCATCGAGTGGAGGCGCCGAGGCCCGAGGCCGAGCCGCCGGTGGGCGGGTGGAGGTGGAGGCGCCGAGGCCGAGCCGCCGAGGCCGAGGCCCGAGGCCGAGCCGCCGGTGGAGGTGGAGGCGCCGAGGCCGAGCCGCCGGTGGAGGTGGAGGCGCCGGAGCGCCGAGGAGCCCCTGTCGCCGGCCGCCGGTCGCCGCGCCGCCGAGTCCCCTCTCCCCTGGTCGCGCGCGCGGATCGATCCAGGCAAGAGGCAGGAGGCCACGCCGCCAAGCGCCAGGGTGAACCCTAAGCTCTTTACTCATGGGCTCATGGGCTGGCTATTATGCAATTTGGCCCATTTCAACAGGGGGTAAGGAGTATTAACGCCAAAGGTTTGCTATGGCAGCTGCCATAGCATGCCATAATGGTGGATCCGCCCCTGGATGAATTCTATACCGTATCTACTATAATCAACTTGTATATCCCGCCTTGAAAAGATACCGTTAGAAATCTAGTTATTATAGTGTAAGCTATAAGTCTAAGGACATCTTCAATAGTGTCATCTCAACTGCCTCTTAGCTATATTAAACAAGTAAAATTCTATGTGGTGAAGAGAGGAGGTAAGGAGAGATAGACCCTGTTTATTTCCACTTAAGATTATTATAATCTAGCTTATAATCATAAGTGGAAACAAACGGCCTAGATTATAAGGTAACTTATTATAATCTAATAGCCCAGATTATTATAATCTAATAAGCTCAAAAAAGGAGCTTATTTCAGCTTATAGATCCACCTTTTATCTTAAGGACCATAAAACTTTAGAAATATTACCCACCTTTGCCATTCATCCATCCCCCAACTCCCTTGCCTCTCTCTCAAGGACATTGTAGTCTTTAAACATTCGAATACAACAATCCATAACTCTGATAATCCAGGCTGCCAAACACTTGACAGCTTATTTTCCACCAGCTTATTATAATCTAGCTTATATAATCCCCCACCTATAAGCTAGATTATAATAATCTTAAGTGGAAACAAACATGACCATAACATATGCCTAGTGAGAGAGTGTGAAACAATAAATTATAGTAAAAATAGTATAAAATAGTTAAAGTGATGATTTATTGTTACATAGATTATTTCTGGCATTATCTTAAAGGTGAGATAGAAACTTTAAAAATAATCTTAGGAAACATACTATTAAACATACCTTGAAACTCGAAAGAACCACCGCATGCACGAACGCGCGGCGCGCCTGTTGGGGAAAGCGGGCGTGTGCGGTCGGACGCAACCCCTACGTTGGCCGGCTGCGGGCTTGCCACGTAGCGACGCGGCCCACATCTAGCCATTGGTTACATGCGCCCGCTCGGTTGTTTGCGAGAGGCTGTTGTAAGAGATCTCGGGTTTGTTCGGAGCATATAAATTCTGAAATTTTGTAAGAAACGGTTAGAATTCTCTACAGTCCATTAACGCCCTTACAACCCGTTTGGAACATAGGAATTACATATACTTCCACTTGATGTAGAGCTTCCTACAAAATTTAGTGTTATAAACAAGGACAAGCAAAACCCCCCAGCTTTAGCTAAAGTCCAAACCACACGTATGTACAGCACACAACACGTCCACCACTCTGTTCCTGCTCGATCTAGCCTCTGACGATGAGGCACTATGACTCGTGACACTTGGGAGCGAAAGCACCACCTGGTGAGCCTAGTTGCCTGGACTGCACACTGCCGTCGATGAGCTAGGTTAGCAGGCGAGAAGCGGAGAGCGGACATCGCATCATGTCTTGTAGGCGGGTGGCAAGGTGCCACGCATAGGTGTTGGGCTTCAAGGTGCCACACGCGTAGCTTGTCCGAGCTAAAAAAAAATAGATGTACCTTGTAATTATCCAGATATTTTCTTTCAAACAATCGTCCAAATTTTATAACCCTTAGATTAAGATCTAAATGTTCTCATCATTTTTCTCTTACTATATAACTCTATCTAACCCTAACCCATTTCCATCCCGATCCTGTCACCTCCCACTCTGCGCCGCCCCATCCTCGTCGCTAGTGCCCCTTCCTTTCGCGTCGTCCCCTCCTTTCTCACTGGAGCAACTTCATGTGCCTCCCCTGTCTCCTTCACCATATGCAGCCGACAGTGTTCTAAATGTGAGAAATTTGAATAATTGTTTGAAAGAAAATATCTAAATGATATTTATCAAAACTCAAAAAAATGATATCTCCGTGATGACACTACAACAGATCTCCCTAAAGACAACACAAGAGAGAGAGCCCTTGAAACCGTGCCTTCCTTGGCACTAAACGCTACTATGTAGCCACGCTCATCTAGTAGAAACACTCGTAACGACGGTCATGAAAACCATTTCTACGAAATGATGATTTGTGCTCTCCCGCGGAAGGAAAAACTCCCCCCAAGTTTATCGTGCCCCACAGAAGTTTTTCTCTTTCCCTCTACGAATCGTATTGTTTCCATGTTATTCGAAATAATTTAGTGGAAGTTATATGGAGAGACACGTTTTAAAAGTAATCCACCGCTCCTATTTATCTGCTCATTCAAAACAGATGCTATCTCCAAAACGGAAAACCTAGACTTCAGAGGGCGGCTGCAGCAGCCCTGGATGCATGGCCATGAATCCCCTTTTTGAAGTCCATCCCCAATGATCGCGGTAGATTCGTCATTCCTGATTCCTCCCCCGCCTTTTTCGAAAACGACTTCTTTGTTTCCTTCTCCGTGTTTCTCCTGTATTTTTGTCGACGTGGTAAACATCCAGAGCACCAAGGAACATAAAGAAGATAGGGAGGGTGCTCTGGATATTTACCACATCGATGAGAACACGAAGGAAACACGAAAAAAGGAACAGGAAACCGTTTTCGTCCTTTTCTCTCTACGCCATTAATCTCTTGTTGCTGCCCATCCTTTTCCCTCGCCACATCCAGATTGGGACTTTTTGGGTGTTGACCCCTGACCTCGGTGCAACTGCACCACCGCTCACCGGCCGACGACCCAGCGCGCATCAGTACAGTGCGCGACTGTGTGCCCTTCTCCTCTGCCCCAAGCACCCCTCCTCTGTGGGTTCCGGTCATTCGCTGGCCAGCGTCAGGGCGGTGGCCACAGCAGCTTAATGGATTGACATGCCCCCCTACAGACTACAGCTTGCCGCTCGGCTCCACTGCCTAGCCGACTCTTCCACCTTGATGCCTCCTTGCACATATGCAGGCTAGTAAGTGATGCTTGATGGCGGATAATCCACTAAGGGCCGCTCCAACCAGTCGTAGATCTTGGCTTTCAGAAGCTAGAAAAGGCCCGAAGCTACTAGAAATATATCAGCTTCTTAATTTTAACATATTTTTCTTTTTAGTTTTTATTTTGGTTTTTGTTTTTTTTTCTCTTTTTCTTTTGTTTTGTCTGTGGAGATATAATTGTATTTTATTTTTTAATTAAATAACTTAGAAAAAACTACCAGCAACTATAATACGATTTCAGACAAGTTAGAATTAAAACTGGTTAGAGTAGGACCTAAATAGATTCTCACCAGTAAGTTCTTTTCCCCTATCGCCTGCACCGTACCTGTTTGATGTATTGCTTCTTAGAAAGTATGCTTTGTACGTAAGATCGATATTGGAAAACACTTTACGTCTATGTTTTGGAAAAGTTAACCAATTATCGTGTCGATTAGATTTGCTATCTAATTCTGTTAGTATCTACTATATTTATCTGTTTATTTCCACGAAATTTTGTGTATGTAGTTTTTTTACAGGATCATCTTGACCTCCCATTCTACGACTTGGCTTTGCTTTTATCACTTCCTGAAAAGTGTTGAAAAGAACCACATATCCCTTCCTTCTATTTAATTCCTTAATGTTCTATTGTAAATTTTATCATTAATTGTGGCTTATCAAAATGATTTGTTCTGTACGCAGGGAACACCGATCAGTTGGAGTTGAAAGGACTATTTATTCCAAAACGTTTCTGTGCATTTGTCCGATGCAAAAATATGTCAGGTTTTTTAAGCTCTCACTTTCTATTGCATTGTCAATTGCCATTTGTTCGCACACGAACACGTCACCGTGTGCCCCCGGCGTCAAGCGCGATACGCAGGACACGTCGCCGGAGGAGTCTCGACGGGAGCGCGATACGCAGGACACGCCGACGAGAGCTCTTGAGACCCGACACCCCGCGCACCCGGGAGGGACCCCGTCAGGGCGAGCGGCGGCGATGGGCTGTCCTAGGTCGGCCTGACCGCCCCTAGGACCTTGTGATTCGTTATCGCAACAAAGTAAACGACAACAAAGAATAAGAAGCAAAATAGGGCAGAGGAAAAAATAGCAGATTGCAAAATAATGTAATAGATGAGTTTCGATTGTGTGTTGTCAATCGGCCGTAACCCCTACACACATATATATAGGGGGAAGCTGGTCCTAGCTTCTTTTGGAAACAACAGTTATTTGAATCGAATCAGAGTCCAGACCGAATAAAACTTATCTTAATTTATTCGGTTGCAATTTTACCACGCGGCAGAGATCGCTTCAAGATTGTTTCTTGATCCTTTCCAAACTATTGCCCGCGCGTGTCATGACTTCCCAAGATCGTTTATGACCAGCCAGCACTGCCTACGACCGATCCCGAGTGCTCTTGATGCCGTACGACCATTCCAAAAAACATCCCTTTGACCATGCTTACTTCCTTTAACATGGTCGGAATCGCCTTTGGCACGTACTGACCTTCTCAACTTATGATAACCGGTCAGTGTCTCTTACGACTTCCCAGGGCCGTTTACGATTGGTTAGAATCGTTTATGACTGGTTAGAACTATTTATGACTGGTTCTGGATGCTTACGACCGATTCCGATCCTTCTATTGCTTTACCAATCAGTTTTCCTTCGTGATCGTAAACTTACTGTAGCAGTTTACGACCGCTCCATTGTATCGCTGCGCTGTCTTTCCTTCAGCCGCTCAAAATATCGTGATCGAAACCTTCAATGAGCACGCGGTGATGTTGGCGATCAAGATTTTTCTGTGGTCGAACCACCCTTTCGATCACGTTCACTTCCTTCAATGTGGTCGGAGTTGCTACCGCTTCTCGTTATAACGTGATCGTAAGCTACCGACTTCTCATCGTGGTCGTAAGTTCGGCTGCCGACTATCAACCCTGATGTCATCAAGCGTGAACGGACTTCGATCGTGGCCAATCGTGGTCGTCGCAGCCTCCAATGCAGTCGTAGACTTCTACGTGGTCATAGACTCCAACGTGATCGTGGCCTTCAACGTGGTCGTAGATCCCACCGTGGTCGTAGCCTCCAACGTAGTCGAGACTTCACCGTGGTCGAGATCTCAACGTGGTGGCCGGCGTGGTCGTAGTCAACTCGGTGGCTTCGATTAAAGATGATATGGTCGTGCCATCGACCACGCCAGCGTGGTCGTAATCGGTCCAGGTGGCTTCCAACTTGCTTTGCCGTGGTCGCAACGATCGCCAACGTGGTCGAATCGCTTTGACTACGACCAACATGGTCGTAACCGGTCCAGCTGACTTCCGACTTGCTTTGTCGTGGTCGTAACGACTGCCCACATGGTCGTAACTGCCTTCGACTACGACCAACGTGGTTGTAACCGGTTTAGCTGGCTTCCGACTTGCTTTGCCGTGGTCGTAACTACTCACGACCATGATATAGGCACAACCTTCCCTTGTTAACCTGCTTTTGGCTTTACGATGATTGTGGTTCCAAGCCAAATTTGATTATCAACACCATTAACCTGCTTTGCATTTCTAATTGTATCAAAACTGTATTATTTGGACGCGCCACAGTGCGATATAGGATATATATGCCGGTTCATGACGTAATCCCATGTACTTCGTGAAATTTCTATTTGATCTCTCGATCATTTGCTTTGAATTTGTTCCAGATTGATTAATAATATTTGTCTCGCCAAGAAACAAAATCTGTTTACAAGCAAGGAGGGGGACACATGCTACATGAGGAAAATTTCTGAAGAGGCAACTCACAACGTTCCATTGGAAGATGGAAATAAATTGTTGTTCATTTAGGAGAATAGATGCATTGTTTTACTTGACATTGTAATAGGAAGTTTCTCGCCACACCTCATGTGTAAATGAAAATCTGGATTTTTTTTATCAAGGCGAAGTGATATTTTAATCATGTTATACGATGATATTTTTTTATGTGTAGCAGCCTTTAAATCGGACCAAAGTTTGTGAGATACGACATAAACATGCACGGTATCATAAACAAAGAAGATGAACCACGTAGAAAAAACCAAAATAACGACATTGAAGCAATGATGACAAGAGAAAAAAGATTTGGCTAAGCCAACTGCAAATTTCTTAAGCACAATTCAAAAGAGTATAAGAGATTATCGCTCTTTTATAACCCTCTCGAATCTATTGCTCTCCCACAACTCTCTTTAATCTTTCAGAATACTCTGATTACCTATATAAGAATCTAGTGCTAAAAATAACCTAACTTCTAATCCTCTTATACACCTATACTTTGGATGGGTGACTTCTTTGCTTGATTACTTGGGTTCTCCATAATTACCTCTTATGTTTTTGTATAGTTTTCTTGAATTTTTTAAATAATCTAATTTTTATTCAAAATTACAGAAATATATCCACGCAAAATTTTTTATAGGAATGCCCTCTAGTCGCCTAACAGTTGGGCGACTGGACGCTGGCGCCCAGCAGCCGCGTGATAGGCACGCAGTCGGTGGGCCGTTGAGCGACAGGTTGTAGTTGCCCAATATTGGGGTGATTGGGACCTAGCGCTAAACAATCGGGTGACTGGACTTCGTCTGATTGTTCGGTGACTGGACTTCGTCCGATTGTTCGGCGACTGTAAATGAGCCCATATTTACGCAGCTGGCCCCCCGCCCGCATATGGGGGTAAATGACAATTGTTCTAGATATGTAACATTTATCAAATTTTGTCTGTGAGTCCTATTTTTTAAAAACAAAATAGGAGACAATGTCAGTTGATTTATTTTTATTTTCGTGTATTATTAAAGGTACAAAATCTGTTAGATTTGCAATAACATTTTGTGATCGTCGTATATTGTTATAGTGCAAGAAATTTTGTGAAATTTTTTTGAAGATGATTAAGATAGTGTCAAGACCCGAATATGCAAATCCGGACTCTCCTGTGTATTCTGCACTAGTCCAGGATCACGCTAGTGCACACAGTATAAACAAAGATGAAATATCGAACATATCACGAATTCACTAAGAAAAGACTCAAATTTTATTAATAATTATCAGAGTGCGACCTTATAACCAAGTTTACAATTAATAGCCTGAAAGGCTTAAAAGAAACTAGCAGCAGAAAAACAGAAATAAGCATAGTAGCCACTCGACATGCCCACAGGCAATCGACTGGGGTGCGAAGTCCTAATTCGGGAAGTCGTCGAAGTATCCTCCTTCTGGTACCTCTTGCTGATCTAGTCCTTCTTCCTCAACTGAGCAAATATGGATGAAGCCGTGAGTACATAGAGTACTCAGCAAGTCGTTTGTAACAACAATGCAATATAGTATGCAAGGTTTATCAATGGATGGCTGAAAGGTCAATTTTGCAGAAAGCAACAATTTAAAGTAAGTACAATAAATAGATTGAAAAGCAAATTTTAGAAATGATAACCATTAAGTAACCAAAGGAATTGTAACCAGCCACGAGTGAACTGACCATCCACCCCAATGAATCACCCATGAACCAAGATTCATGTTAATGAACCACCAGTAAACTAACCATTCACTCCCCAACTTAACCCAATCAGATTTTTATGAAAACTCTACCCCTCGTGTGAAATCACCAAGCGTTGTCCATGACCGAGGACACGGCTATTCGAATAGTTTTACACTCTGCAGAGGTTATACAACTTTACCCACACGATGTGATCATCTTGTAATGTCACCGGTATAACATGCGTCCTTTGGCATGCCGACCAAGAATATCACAACAAAGCCTTTACAATGTTCAATCTCAACCCAGTTCCGCCTCGCTAAGGTTTCGCCATCGCGTAGGATAACCCCCTAGTCGATAATTGCCCCCTCTTGCGCCTCATGGAAATCAGCAACCATGTTCATCCCAATGACGGAACCAAAATTGAAACATCACAAATTAATCAGCCAGATCCATCCCATACTGGACATGTGGTTGTACGGTAAGGCTTAGATAAATGGCGCACAAAGTTAAGTCCTTAGATTTACCAGGCGAAGCATCCACATCCCATGTGCAAATTGCACCCCCTTTACTGCACGATCATTCGCCCGAGTGAAAACCAATTTTGTATAACCAGTATCAATGACACTACCCATGTCATGGCAATCAAATTTTATAACTGTGGCTGACCACCACGTTCCAGGATATCATTAGGTCAAGATTAATTAACACATGTGATGATAGACCCAACGTACTACCAGCATGGCTAAGCAATTCTAAACGCACAACCCATGTGACAACTAAAATTGTATCACTAAATAATTACCCATCCTATGGTGACAATAGAACCATGACAACCAAATTATCAAGGAGGATTTAATCAATTTAGACAATAGCGATGCATGATAACTTAAAACAAAGTAATACATAATAAATTTGAAAACTAGGTTCAACACAATCAAAGGACATGACTTGTCTTGGCCTTTCTCGGTTAGAAATTCTTGATATTCGAATCCTACTTTAGCTCCTTCGAACACGTGATCTAACGAGAGAGAAAACGAAACGAAGCACAAAATAAATTCAAATAAAATTTAAATAAACTCCAAAAACTTCAAAACTAGAACCAAAATATAGAGCTCAATTTTAGATGAATTTAGGAAAAAAAGGGTCGGGTCAATCGGAGCTAGGACGAAGGAGAACGATCGATCTAAAGTTTGCTAGGCAAGAAAATGCTTGAAAATAACAAAAGTTACTGTTCATCCAAGAGAAGCACTTTTGGAGAGAAGGCTAGCGCCGGTGAGAGGAGGCATGGGAGGTGAATCTAACTAGCAAAATAGGTTGCTAGAGACCCAAGGCACACATAGGAAGCGACGACACGCCAAACGGAGAACGGTGACAGCACGGGCGGCTACAACGACAAGGGTATGAGAGAGGAATAAAACCCGAGCATAGAATATGGAGAAGTAGGGTGAGCACGGGCTAGAACGCGGCTTGGCGAAGCTAGAACATTTGTTGGCTCGGCCGAAAACCCACCGGAGACGACGCAAACGACGTTTCAACGACGCCGGCAAGGAAAAAGGAAAACTTAATATCTTGGTGCTCGGTGAACGAAATCTAAAACCACTTGGAGGGTAGCTACTTGGGATGGTTTGGCACGATATGATGTGAACGGATTGGGGAAAACACTACCGGATAGATGGGGACACGAGATGCCATTGTCGACCATGGAGCGGTGTCAGAGGCAAAATTTTGTGGAGGCTTTTTGGGGAAAGGGAAGAAAGTGCGGCATAGAACGCGGCGAGGCAAGTCTAAGAAAAATTACGGCATGGCCTAAAGCTTACCGGAAGTGACAAATCGACGTCGGGAAGCGCTCTTGACCTAGATTGGGGAATACTCGATTCCGGGAGATTGGCTGCACCAAAACCAAATTAATTTGGTAAGAAGATAGATGGCATATGAGGGCACAATGTGATGCAAAAGAATTATGGAAAAACTCACCGGATAGCTCGGAATGCGACGAACAATTTTGAGACCGAAGGGCCTCGGTGCCGATGGCGTTCCGGGCTTTGAGGGGACTTGGCATGGCTTGGGACATGTTTAGAGGGGTCAAGGAGTTGTATTTATAGGCTTGGAAGAGATACAAACCGAGTCCGTTTCGGAAAATAAGGGATAAAGGCAACTGGATGAATGAAACGCAAAGCGGCTAGTTGGGATGGATTCCTTGCATGATTTGGCACAACTTTTCTTTTGGGAAGACATTGAGATATGGTCTAGATCGGAAGTTATCGAGAGAGAGAAAAGGAAGAAAACGTGCACAACAGAGCGAGCTTCCTGTGCACGGAAGATGAACAGTGTCTCAGGTGGAAGGATTAAAAACATGGAAGGATTGAAAGTCATCTAAGAAAGAACAGTTGGAGAATAAGTGGCTGGTTGATTTAGAACTCTATGGTTAAGTGTGTTCAGCCCATGGCGATGGGTGACTCAATGGGAATTTTTTCTTTTTCTTTTTGAATTTTAAATTGAGCTCAAACAAACTCTGAAAAATCTAAGAAAATACAAAAAAAATTCTTTTTGACACAAGGAACCCAAATAAAATATTTTTGGCAAATATTAATGTTTAATTTAATCATATTAAATCTTTTTAATTAACAAAAATTCCAATTAAGGTTTAGTTAATTCCAGAAAAATCCAAATGGTGAATTTTATTTTAAAAGCTTCAAAAAGGCTCTGAAAATCAGGATGTTATAGATAGCAATAATTGGTAAGTACGAAGGTAAGTGATAATGTGATGCAACTGAGAATTCATACATGGAGAACTTGTTTTTTCATGTTGTTGGATGCCTTGCTACGCGGAAGAATTGAATGCGAAAAGATAAGGACAAGTGATTTTGTGAATTAAAATAGACTTCATAATAAAGCTGGATTAACACGACACATAGGGTTTGATTACATGTATAAGAAAGAGCATCATGCATGATGCAACAAATCGTAGTGCTCCTATGATAATATGGGTCTTTTTGGAATGGAAATAATTTCGACCTTCGGGGGACTAGTGCGGAACGTCTGACCTAGTACGTGGACTGGGGTCATTTTTTCCTTCCTCGCGAGCTCGGCGTTGAACTTCTCGACAACCTCCTTGGCCTTGGCTGCCATTTTCATCTTTTTCTCGCGCTCTCTCTCGCGAGCCTTGCGCCCCCCATGCGTGCACTCCTCGAGATGAGTTTTCATCTCTCGACGTGTACGCTCGGTTTGCTCGTCATTGCGAGGCTCCTCCTGGTCTTACAGGCCCTTTTGACATCTCACTCCTTGAAGTCGAGAGCCCACTGGTCATGTGGGTTGATCACTAGGTCAATCCACTTACGGTAGCTACATAGCGGTTCCGTGGACTGCTGGCAGATGGGAGAGGTTGTTAGTGCGTACTTTAAGAGAAATAGTAGGGGGAACACACTGTAACTGGTCCTTACCAACTACCAATAGTTGCTCGTGTCCTGACGGTGGTTAGGATAGTCACAAGAGTAGTTTGCGCAACCCCAGTAACGCATGCATAGGCTGAGCCACTGCTTAAACTTTAAAAACTTGCATGGGTCCCTGCACCAACAGAGGGGTGGTGGCTCCCCCTTAGGCGGGTGTTGCGGCGAACACTCGGTTGGAATGTTCAGGATGGGGTTGCTACTATGGGGGCGTCATTGCGGGGAGCTGACCACCTGGCACACTCTGCTTATTCGACCCAGGCTACTGCAACCCTTGCTTGTTCATCGCGGGTCGCAACAAACTTTGCTAGTTGGCGGGTGTCCTCCCATTGCTTCATCATCTTGTCCCATTGTTTCTTCTGCCTCTTGTCCATCCCGACGTGGTGAAACAAGCTTTTGTATAGTGTTGGATTTGATTGTGTAGTGTTCTCTCCTAGATCTCTTCCACCTCCTTTTATGAGGCAAAGGATTGGTATGGTGTGGTTATTTTCATGTGAGTAGCCTACGAGGCAAAGTGATGCCCTGTCTTTCAGAAAAGTTTCTCGCGAAAAGCTGCCCCATCTGGGCTTCTCACTGCTCAAAGTTGTACCATTTGGTCTCATTACTGTGCAAAGCTGCCCCTGGTCTTGTCACTGCACAAAGCTGCCCCTTCTGATCTTGTCATTGCATGAAACCGTACCCTTTGGTTTTGTCATTGTGCAAAGCTGGCCCATCTGGTCTTGTCATTGCACAAAGATGCACCTTGATCTCATCATTGCGCAAAACTGGCCCGTCTGGTCTTGTCAGTGTGCAAAGCTACACCCTTTGGTCTCGTTACTGTGCAAAGCTGGCCCATCTGGTCTTGTTACTATGCAAAGCTACACCCTTTGGTCTTATAACTCTACAAAGCTGCACCCTTCGGTCTTGTCACTGGGCAAAGCTAACCCATCTGGTCTTATCGCTGCGCAAAGCTGCTCCGTCTGGTCATGTCACTGCATAAAGCTACCCCATCTGGTCTTGTCACTGCATAAAACTGCTCTGTCTGGTCTTATCACTGTGCAAAGCTGGCACGTCTGGTCTTGCCACTGTGCACAGCTGCCTCATCTGGTTTTGTCACTACGTAAAGCTACCCTATCTGATATTGCCACTGTGCAAAGCTGCACCATCTGGTCTTGTCACTGCGCAAAGCTGTCCTATCTAGGGCAAAGATGCACAAAGGTAGCACATAACCTAGTTTGTCACAAAGCACACTACCTCTCCTCACGGGCTATAAAATGCACGCCCTACCCCCTTGATGGTAGTAAGAACTACCTTCTCCATCCTAGAGTAACATACCATGGTAGACGCTAAGGAGTCAGTCGAACATGGGTCACCAAAGGAAGACCTTCCGCTGGAAAGGAGGGAGGACTTCAGCTCTAACAACTGCTTGATGTCAAATAGGCGTACTCAACCGGTGTGGCTAAAATGCAGACACAGGAAGGACATAGTTGTGTAGGTCGTGGAAGGCCATTTCAATAGCAGGCGACGTTTCTTCTGATGCCCACACTATGGAGTGCAATTAAACAATCGTCTATTTTGTATTATTGCTAATAGAATTTCAATGTTAAGCTTCCTTTCTAGCAGATGGCCAAATATGACTTCGTCTGCTAGACCGATCCCCCCAGAACGGTACATTGTGAGGTATGTGAATACGTTGTGGGAGCGAATATTTGATTGGAGGCACGGATTGAAAGTTTTAGGGAAGAACGATTACCTCCATCAGCAAATATAGCATGAGAGGGGCAACGAGGAGGTCATCAACATAGGAAGTTTGTATAATCCGTCATGCTATTGCGTGAATCCTAACTGCATATGTACGTGCCACTACAATAAAGGCCAGCCACATCCGAGGTGCCCCCCACTGCAACACTCTATGTGGGTAGTGAGAGGCACATTCTACCAGTAGGCACGCACGAAGAAGGTTGTACCTTAGTACTCTCCCCTGTTGTCCATAGTTTTGTTCAATGTTCTAAAGCATGCAATTGAATAGTTTACACATCGATGCGGTCGCCATTTATTGAGTGCACTATTCCAGTGTTGTGTCACGTGCATTGAACTAGAGGTGTCGACATGGATCGAACAAACGGATATCATAAAAACAAGTATAAATAAGAATGCAACAGTATTAGAAATATCACATAGTAAGTAAGAACTATAAATATTATAGGAACAATAAAAGTACAACCAGCACTACACCTCCCAACAGCACCCCCTCCATCTCCGTGTCTGCATCCTCCCGTATGGCCCTGCTTGGCCGTCTTCCCCAGCACCGGGTGTTGGGGCCCCGATAAGGTAAGACGCTCAGGAGACATGTGCACACGAGGTCCCAAAGTCAGAGGGGTGGACTGCAGTGCTGCCTGTGTGGCTACTAGTGCACCATTGAGTTGTGACCTAGAGAAAACCTGCGGGGGTGTGGGTTGAGGTCCCAGGCCTGTCGCCTGGTGGGGCCAATTCACAAAGTACCGGTCCGTGTCCTCCTGGCCTGGGGAGACCCCAATCCCTTTACGGGCATAAGACCAGCAGTGCTAATATCATTAGTTCGTCAAGTAAAGGGATGGGAGAAAATGAAAGGAGGCACGATGCACCCTCAGCTGGTGCCATGGCATGGTCAAAGCCTTCCGGAGGGATGTACGACATGTATGCGCCCTATGTGGGCAAGCCGGAGAAGTTCGGAGGACACACGAACTGCTGCACTGGCGATGTATAGGGCTGTGCCCAAGCTAACCCCCCAGCCTCATTAGGCCGAGGTGGTGTTGGATGTGCCCTGGCCGACCTTCTGGCCTTGTCAGGGTGTGACGGATGTGGCCACGCAGGACCTCCCACGCGGTGTGATGACAGACGGGATGGCACCAGTGGACGCACTGAGTGTGCACCAAGGGCTGGCGTGCGGACCTTCAGGAGCCTAGTGCACGACAACAAGGTAACAACACGTGCACCCAAGACCTGCACATGATGGAAAGCCTAGACCAACTCCTCACATGTGAACTCCACACCACTGGCGATCCTATCCCCCATGCTGCGAGAGTCCCTCCAAATCGCAGCACTGATGTCTGCCTGCAAGGAAAACACGAAAGGGTGAAACCTTTTAGTGGGATTGCTAGAAACGAAGATTTCGAAATATGATGTAACGTACCACGATGTGTACGTCCCGTGCGAGGTACACGGGGTACGTGTCGATCGGTGCTGCGACATGTGGTGGGGGTGGGTCGACGACATGTATCAGCCTGGTACGTGTACGACGAGCGTACCAGCAAAGGTACTCACCGTACACGCTGTGATCGTATGGGGTAGCCTCCCGCACACAGTCCTACAGCATGCCCTCCCACTAGGCTATCCACGCCTCCATCTTCGTCGTCTAGTCCGTGCCGCATTTTACTCCCTTCCAAAGAGCCTGCAGGAGGTAACATTTTGTTAGAAGTCGTGCAACGAGACAACAGTAAAAGGAGAGACATTTGTAGCGGTACTCACATGCGGATGTTCTCGAGCATAGGTTGCCTGACTGGTACTGGAACGACCTGGCGTAGACCAAACTAGTGCATGACACGATGCGCTGCATAGTCCTCCATGAAGACATCGAACATGAGCTTCCTCTGCGTCAACCAGAAAGCCCAGTCATGCCAACACAATGAGGACAACCCATCAGGAGCGCGGCTCTGCAGTGCCTTAGGGGAGCAGGGCTCCTAGCGCATGTCGTCAGCCGTGAGCCGATTGAATTGCTCCACAAAGGGCAGATATGCCCATGTAACCTGAGCATGCATGAACTGCACCTGCAAAGAACACAGGTTGTTACATAGGACAATCCATAAAATGAAGGAATTAGTTGCACGCGAGACTGTTTACCCGTCTACAGTACCAGAGAGAACCCATCGTAGGCTGGTCCACCTTGCCCCCAAGGTACATCTTCACCCTGTACGGAGTGATGTCCTCGAACATGAGCCTTGCTCGAACGACCATAGCTGGAGTATTAGTGAACAACCCACGAGGACCGAGTTCACCTTGGTCCTCCCGTACGCATCGCACAAGCCGTGATAGGTCGCGGCAAGTGCGGCCGAACCCCAGCTGATGTGGGGGGGGGGCCTCCCTGTTAGCGATGGCTCTAGCATAAGCGATGAAGCGCACGTCGACGGTGTTGCTGTGGCTGTTGGTGAAAAGGACCCAACCAAACAGCTACAACATGTTGTCCTCCAGGTGCCGCAATACCTATTGCTCGTCCGCTGCCGGGTCCATCCGCTCCACCTGAGTACAAGAAAAGTTATTAATACAATATTGCAGAAAGGAGAGTGCAGTGGATCAAACGGAAAGGGCATCACACATGTACTCGAAACTACAAGAGCCACCACAACAACGGGTCGTGCGTCTGACTCGGCTGAAAGATGTAGTACCCCTCTACGGGCTTAGGCGGAAGGACTCCTTGGAACCTATCTAGTAGGTATGTATGCCAACTGACCGAGCCTCTGAAAGGAAGGCAGCATCACTCGTGGTAGGAAGGCCGAGCAGCAGTGAGACATCCTATAGAGTAGGTGCCATCTCCCCAAATGGAAGGAGGAAAGTGTGCGTCTCTAGCCACCACCGGTCCATCAAAGCCGTCTCTACATGTTTATTATCATGTTTTCGGATTTAAATTAGAGATGGTTGTAATTTAAATTAAAGATGAATGGTTTGGATTTCGAGTTCCCTGTATAGCGACAGTTTTGGCCATGTCTATAAACCATCTCTGCACGTAGACATGGTTATAATTTTTTGAAGCGTGCTATGACCGTCTCTAGCACGTGTAGAGATGGATATATAACCATAGACCATGGCTATGTTAGCTAAAAACTGTGTCTAGCTATTGTTTCTGACGCTGGGGCCTGGAGCATATTCTTTTTTTTTTTGATTTTTTGGCTTCGATTTCTCTATAAGTTGAAATAAGCGAAACGTCTTCTTCAAATTGTGTTTTCAATCGACTTTCTATGTTTAAAATCATATATGTCATCCACATTAATATTTCTGTTATCCGTTATCATCTTAAAAAATACAGATAAAAAATAAGGGAGTGTCTATACAACATTTGACTATTTTTTAGGACAAAAACAGTCAGATTTTGAGCCGTTAGATGGAGATCCAACGCTCTAGATCATTTTTTTGGAAGGGGTCATTTTTTTTGGAGCGAGCTTGTATGAGTGGATCTGTTGGATGAATATCTAACGTCACAGATCAATCTAACTGTTTTTGTCATTAAAAATAATCGAATGTTGTATAGACATTTTAAAAAATAATAGGTGCAGTCAAAAATACATGGCCGTAGCGTGACTCGTGAGTGCTTCGACGCTTGGCCGGCTGACTCATCAATCATGCCGCGGGAGGGGAAGCCATGCACGGCCGGGCGGTACATCCAGGACGGCCCGCACGCACGGACCATCCAACCACGCGCACGGAGCAAGAGTCCAAACCCCAAAGCCAAGAGGCAGTACTACCACCGGGCACGAACTCGAACGCGCGGGCACGGCGTTCCACTTCCACCATCCCGTCGCGCGCCCATCCTGCCGTGCCGGTACGCACGTGCCGCGCGGGCGCGGCTCCCTCGGCTCGGCCCCGACCCCGGCCAGCGCGCGGGGGCGTACGGCATGGGGGCATGGCAGCGGCATCGACCCGCGTGCCGCCGTGGGAGCCATCCTCGCACGCTCGTGTGCGACGATGCCGATGTGCGTGGCGCGCGATGTTCCCTTGCTGTCGCGCGCGCCCTCTCCTCTGCACCGCAGACGCCTCTCCCCGCTGCCCCATGAGTGGCTGCCTCGTGGACCAACGTTACGCCCTGCTCGCTGGCATGTAGGTCCGCTCAAAACGGTTTAAGTTTCTGGCTTCTAATTTATTTTTCACTATTTAATAATTTTATCTTTTTCTGTTTTTTTTTATCTTTTTTGAGTTTTTTATTGGTTTTTTTCGTATTCGTTTGTACTGTCCGTGATGAGCTAATCAGTTTTTTTATTTTTAAATTTTTTATATTTAATTATGCCAAATAAGCAACCATTAACTACAGTGTAATTTCAGTCAACTACAGTATTTTTCTGTCATAAACCACTTAAAAAAACCATTTTAAGCACCCCGTAATCTGCACCTTGCCATTTCTTCACTGACTGTTGCTGCACCGGCCGTTGATCGAAGTGGAGCTTATGTACGGTTAGATCCGTAGAGTGGATTGTTACAGGCGATACACGCTTTGGTTATCCGTTGAAATTACCACTTGTCGTGGTGGCTGTCGCAATATGGACCATCGTTGTAGTGGAGATATTGTGCAAGTTGTAGTTCTAAGAAAGAAGCGCTGGTATGTAAGTTGGTTGTCGTGTTATGAAAATAAGTCATGTAATGAAAATAATCATTTAGTAGTAGCATACATGCAGCTCATATTCATTACTAAATGAACAGAATGGTTGTCAATTTACAACCATGCTCGCATGTACAGAGCTATAAATGAAGCCATCATTTTCTTGGCGACAGAAAAACTAAAACCATAAACGACAAACAAACAAATAATTAAACATGTTTTATTATCAAACTCGTAAAGATTTGTCGTTCACTTCTCACTTCTTCCGTCTACAAATGTATGTCATCGGGAGATTTATGTGTTTAAAATTTTAAAACTTTGACTATTAACATATATTAAAACATACAAATTAACTATATGAAGATAATGTCACTAGATCCATCTTGTAAAATACTTTTACAATATATAATTTTATTATTTTTGCCAATAATTTATAATAGAAAATCATAGTTAAAACTTTACATTGGAGACCATAAAAAATGATAAATATTGTGGTACAGAGAGGTAAATAGTAACACATGAAAAATATCCATACGATTCGACTGCGACGTTTTCCCTAAAACGATCCAGCGAAGATAATCCTCGATTAGCTTTGACGCAATTTATACCGGCAAAACCGATAAGGTGACTCACCCATCAATAACCCACCCGTCCATTTCACATAAAAGCAATCTGCAGAGTCGCCCTGCTGCTGCGTGGATGGAGTGTTTTTTCCATGTGCATGCATTTTTTCCGTCCATTTTTCCTTCCTCCCCCTCGTCTCTCCCCCCTCCCCACTTTTATATAAGCCATGGGTAGCGCACTCACAGCTCGATCGGCAAGAAGGCCTCGTTGTAGTAGTGCGCGTGGCTTGCTTGCACTAGCAGCACACTTGCACTGTGTGCACACCTCACCACTGCAATTACAAAAGCGAGCCTTAGCTAGCTAGAGCTAGAGTGAAGTGATAAATAGAGAACTACTACCACGCAGATAGGAGGAGGAACGAAGAGGGAGAGAGAGAGATGAGGCAGTCCAGGTTCAAGACGATCTGTGTCTTCTGCGGCAGCAGCCAGGGCAAGAAGAGGAGCTACCATGACGCTGCCATTGAGCTCGGCAAGGAGCTGGTAACTAACCACGCCCCAGTAGAGTACTGCTCCCCGATTCTTCTACTTCTACCTTGCAAGATGCTGCATGCTGCTTCTGTCAATGGCCATCTCGTGTAATTTCACCATATCAATTTGCAATGCAAAAGAACATGATTTACCACACAAATCCCCTCTACTAGTACACACACAGTAACCTTGGGTGCAGATTTTAGCAGTGGTAATTAAGCAGCACGGGGAGCATAGTTGGCTCCCTGGCAGAGCTAGTGTCCTCTGGCTCTCTGCGGACGGCTCAGCAAAGTTGTTCACCACTGAGCTTTTGTTAGACGCCGCCTTTTCTTTTCCCTCCTTCCACAAACGTCATGCGCATCTGCTGCTTTACCTGCGCAATCCAAGACGCACACTCTGCAGGTTCTCTGTTTCTTGTGTCGCTCATCTTGTCCTGCGTTGGCTTCTTTTGCTTCTTCCCTGCACCGTGTTCGTTCTGCAAAATTCACACCTGTGTAGGGCAGTACAAGGCTAACGATCGAACTGCATCGATCACCCTCATGCGTCACAACTTCACGCACACTTCGATCAATCATTGGTCTTTTCTGTGAGCTCCTGCTCGTCATGCCGAGCCGGCCCTACTGCATTCACGAGCTCCATAAAATCGAACGGCTAGCTCCATCGCCTTGCATTAAAGAAGCATCGCTACCAGCTCGCGAAGCAGAGCACCTCTCCCTTCCCTACCACATGCATGTTGTACAAACTGCACCAAGTCACGCACTGGAGTTATACTTTTGAGTTCAACCACGCTGTAATTGTAACATTGTGTTTACTGGGTTAGTAATTTGGGGTTGGATCGATCGACGTTGCAGGTGTCGAGGAGCATAGACCTGGTGTACGGCGGTGGCGGCATCGGGCTCATGGGGCTCGTCTCCCAGGCGGTGTACGACGGCGGCAGGCACGTCATTGGGTAAGTGCAGAGGCAAACGGCCACTACACTGCAGAAAGCTTCATCTGCTCTCATGAATCCCAAAGAAGAACGTGTTTTTGGCTGTGTTCATGTGCTGATCACTTCTTGTCATCTTGTTGTCCATGCGCAGGGTCATTCCCAAGACTCTCATGACCCCAGAGGTATGTCTGCCCCCATCATGCTACTACAACTTACACTAGTCGTTGCTAGCTCGCGTGCTACAACACAACCTTAATTATAAATTATAATCGAGTACTACTAGCAGTAGCATGTACAAACTTGCTACGCGTGCGAACAAAACACGTATATATAGAACATGCACAGACGCTCCGTGTCACTGACAAGCGTGCCCCGCTGAATCTCCACCGTCAGTGAGGCTTTCCTATCAGCAACTCATCGGCGGGAGCCTGTACATGGGTCGTTCGTACGTCTCTTGGACCCGATCATAGCCGTGCGCTCACGTTTGGGGATTTTTATGTCCCTGTTATAAAGTGTGGTCCCTTTTAGTTTTGGTTTTTTGTTAAAATAGACGTGGTAGCGACGGTTAGATTTTTCTAAGATATTTAAATAAAAAATAGAAAAAAATAAAAATATCGTTATATTTTTATGGATAATATAAAGAAAAAAACCTGCATTAAAAAGCCAACTTCTAAATAGCTTTTGACGTCTAGAAGCTAGAAGCTAAAATCAATCACTGTTTGAAATAGAGCCTACATTATTGTAATTAAAATATAAAAGTCATAAACTGTCATTCAAAAGAATAGTATATTCAAATGGGGCTTAGGAGTTTGGACTCTGAACACCCGTGTTGGAGTCCCGGGGGACATGGCACTTGGCATAAAAGAATCCCAACTGATGAGCAGTTGTGATCGAGAGTTACGTGCTTTCCGCACAAATCCAAATCTCGGCGTGAGGATAAACTAGTGGGAAAGTGCAGCTTTACAGACGTTAATTTCTTCCCCCAAAAAGTCTTGCGATGGCATCATCCCTTTCTGCCTGGTAGAAAAAACTCGAAAAAAGGGGTTGCCTTCTTGATGCAAGGGTAGCATGTTATTCTAAGCAGAAGTAGAGGGCATTGTCTTTGACTGACTGATGTTTTGCCAAGAGGAATGTTTCTTTATTTTCTGTGTGTGAAGTTTGAGAGAGTGTTTTTATACGTAGACAAAAAGTGCACTAGTCTTGGTGCAAATGAGGAGTTGATGTCATCTTTTGCACCAAATTATCAGTAACTTCAAGAGTTTTAGGATCTGTGAAGTTTCAATTTCAGAGAGCACAAAAATATTCCTTAAGAAAATTATAAACGGCCCCCTTTTATTTTTAAAACAAGAAGTATAAATGATTCATGATGTGTACAGGTTATTCTAGTCATGACGTTGTACTTTTGTGGTTATCTTATATGACATATCATATCACCAACAGATGCTGTACTATATGCCACAAAGAATTAACTCATGGTTCAGAAGCCCCATATCCATACTCATTTGTTTCCTGGCTATGGCTTTGTTTGTGGTCCTATTCCTAGTTGGTTTTTTACCATTCCCCAAGCAGGCAACAAGACTACTACTAGTTAAATCATCTAGTGTCATTTTCGGTTCCCTTGGAGCACAATCATGCCCCTCTTGGGAATGTACTACAAGCTAGTAGTGTTTGTCTGCACATACACCACCACACACAGAGACCAAGTATCATGGCGTGGCAAAGAATTTTTTACTGTTCCCTTTGCAGCATGGCTCAGGAGGTGAGCTGAAAAGCAATGTTCATTTTTCTTTTGCCAGATAAGTGGTGAGACGGTGGGGGAGGTGAGGCCAGTGGCAGACATGCACCAAAGGAAGGCAGAGATGGCAAGGCAGTCTGATGCCTTCATAGCCCTACCTGGTGAGTCACTCACTCCAATCACACGTGTAGCCTGCATTTTTATCCCACCAGGATCAGGTGAAAGGAACGTTCAAGGCTCTGCAGAAATCCCTGACAACTTACAGAAAAGTGGGGGCAGTAACTTCCGCCATTTGTACAGTGCCTCACATGTCTAAAAATGAATACTACTGGGGCTACTTGTGAGCCTTTACCTTCCTAGTGTAACCAATAATTGGTGCAAAGGTTCTATCACTGAGTTGATCGATGTGTCAAGCTGGAATTTGCTCAGATTGTATGTCTTCTTGTTGTGTGTAGTACCAATTTTCTAGTGCTCATCATGTGTGTCAATGCAGGAGGGTATGGGACACTGGAGGAGCTGCTTGAGGTGATTACATGGGCACAGCTCGGCATCCATCATAAGCCGGTACTGTCCTTTCCTCTGTGTGGGCTCTATCTGCTAGTGTGATTTTACTTAGGCTAAGTTAACTTTGACATCAGTAGTTTACTGCAAGGCAAATGCAGCCAACATTTGTGCTCTGCAAGAGCAAGGCAACATGATAACAACTGGAATATCTGAATGTGCTGGCTGGCTCTGGCCGGGTTCTTCAGGTCGGCCTGCTCAACGTCGACGGATACTACAACTCACTGCTGACGTTCATCGACAAGGCGGTCGAGGAGGGGTTCATCAACCCCAGCGCGCGCCGCATCATCGTGCTGGCCCCGACGGCGCAAGAACTGATGGAGAAGCTAGAGGTAGACAATGTCACAGAGAATGCTCATGCCACTGATCCTTAATCCATCGAATGTTGCTAAGCAAAGCCTTGTTCGATTATTCAGGAGTACGTGCCTTACCACGACAGGGTCGCGTCGAATCTGAACTGGGAGATGGGGCACCTAGGGTGCTGACACTGCAATCGAGGGCCAGCTGCCCTTGGAGTATGGACGAACAGGCGAGCTGAGCCCGCTCCCATGGCGATCGATCGACGGACGGAGGAATCAAGTCGTCAGATTGGGATGTGTTTAACTTGATGCAGATTTGAAGTGTAGAATGAAGGTTTGATTCATGTAGCAAAGAGCGTGCGTGCGTGCGTGCATGGGCCCATTTTGTATATGTTTGCTTCGATCGGGGACAGCTTTAAATATTGTAAAACTTGACCGGCTTCAGTTCCCTCCTCCCTGCTGTTCTTCT
The DNA here is from genome assembly GCA_036346575.1 of Dendrocalamus sinicus. Lineage (NCBI taxonomy): Eukaryota > Viridiplantae > Streptophyta > Magnoliopsida > Poales > Poaceae > Dendrocalamus > Dendrocalamus sinicus. The sequence continues at coordinate 17,011,164 of CM070670.1, forward strand.
GCTCGATCTCCACCTACCTATTATCTATCTATCTATCTATCTATCTATCTATCTATCTATCTATCTATCTATCTATCTATCTATCTATCTATCTATCTATCTATCTATCTGTCTGTCTATCTATCTTTCTATCTTATGTATATTGATTTCAAGATCCTGGATCGATTGACTACAGCAAGTGTTATATACTAAGCATTGAACAAGTAATCACTTCGGAATAATTTGGCTAGAGCGGAATGCAAAGCATTCAGTAACTCCTCCAAGGAACTGTCACTGATTGTGAAAGAAATCAAAAGAGGAGTGTAAAATGTGGAGATTAGCAGGAGCGAGCTGTATAGACAAGTTGTTCAGTTAGGTCTTAGTGGTTGTTCAGTGGCTTGTTGTTTTAGAGGGGTTTTTTTGTTGGTTCTTTGTATGGAGTTCGGCTGTAGGGCAGCAGCTGAAGCACCATATGAGAATGTACAAGATAGATATTTGATTTTACAAAGATTACATTTTATTTAGATCTGTTTCAGAATTTTTCAGGCAAATCGATCATACTGCTGGTATAGTACCGATCAGCCCGCAGAGCGGTAGTACCGTGGTTGACTTGCCAGACGCTATTTTTCAAAAAGGTCTAGTTGTGGGGGAGCAGTAGTGTCGGTCTGTGATTTGCGGTAATATCGGTGTTGTTAGTGTGAAACTGAACATGAGTAAGGAGGCATACGTTGGTCGTGTTACAGGTTAGCATCCATGAGAGCGAAAGTAACACAAGAGTTTATATAGGTTCGAGGGTCTAAGAGGGCCGCTCTACTTCTATCGATGGCCCACGGAGGGTTTCGAGGGTTTCTCCCAGAGCCTTCTTGTATTCCTTGTGAGCTCAAGTTCTAAATGAGATATACATAGGGTATTATAGGCTTTTGGGCCTATACAAATGGCGAGAATACCCCTAAGTGAGGTAATTAGCCTATAAGTACAGGAAAGGGCTAAAATTGTCTTTTCAAAGCATGGCTGTAATTTTTTGATCTGTATGTGTGCATCTTTTACATAATGGGTCCGTTAGTGAAAGCGTAAAATTATTCTTCTAATACTAGCTCCATATCCCTCGGCATTTAGAAGGAACATTCAAAGGGATAGTTTTCGATCATCATGCTTTCCACGCCAAGGGTTGATATCTAGTAAAATCCTGGTAAATTTCGACGTTAGTCGTATTTGGAATTGTGTGCCAAATGTACATCACCCATGTCCCATGGCAAATCCTTTGCTCAATCAAATCCTCACGCTGCTGTTACCGGTTGTATATGCCATCTCCAGAATTCCCATGGCCCGGCTTTTGAGTCAGCCTCCTAGGGTTTTTTTTGACCGGCCCATTCAGCCATATGGAAAATGCGCCCTCTTGGGTTCTTCTCTCGGCCGGCCCAAAGGACAGCACAGGGAGTAGCAGCTGTCGCCACACCCTTCGTCTGAACGCAGGGAGGCAGGGCGCAGGCACAACCGCACAAGTGCGGAGACAGGGGAGGCGGGCTGTAAGTCGGCACGGCGTTGAGCGCGCAGGGGTTAAGCCGACGCAGCTCCAGTCTTGGCGAGCAGGAAGGCACCGGCGGCAAGCTTTGGTTACGTGAGCCCGTTTTCCCTTCCCGAGTTCTTGATTTTTTTTTTGTTACCTTTTTCCTCCCTTCGATTTGCTTCAACGTCGGCATCGGTCAGGGCGCCCCTGAGGCGCTTTGTAAGCTGGGCGTAGGCAGGGCGCTCCACGCCCGCTGCCTGCTAGGGCGCCCATTGGTGGCTGCAAGGGCGCATATGAGGCGATACGACTGCCAGGGCGCGCGCTAGCTGTTAGTCTTTGCCAGGGCGCTTAGCACGTGGTTTTCACCGGGGCGCTCAATTTCTGCCGGGGCGCATGGCGCGTGGTTTTTTGCTGGGGTGGGTAGAGGCCTGGTGCCGGGGCGTGTCGTGCCGGGGCGTAGAGATGGCAATGGGTACCCGATACCCGAATACCCGACGGGTTTTACCCGATAAAGAGACGGGTATGGAAAATTTTATGTACCCATGGGTACGTTATTGGGCGAAATCCTCTACCCGCCGGGTAGGCGGAGTGCGGGTGTGGTATATACTACCCATACCGCCTACCCATGAGTAATGAATACCGCATTAGACAACTAGACATCTCACTCAAATGTTAATTTTATTATCTACTTGTTGTTGATTGTTTATTTGTTTGTCATATGTTAATAAGGTCATGTCAAGTATGTTTATGTGATGTACTAATTTTGATCATCAGACGCTTTTGTGCTTGGCATGTATGATTAATGAATGTCTAAATTGATGATATTCTTATGTGTTGAACCGGGTATGCTTGCAGTGCGGGTTACCGTCGGTAGTAATACCCGCGGTGCAGTATGGGTAAATTTTCCTACCCGCGTGCGGATACGGGTAACCCGACGGGTAAATTTACACCTAACGGGTACGGGTATGGAATGGCAATACCCGATGGGTATTTACCCGTTGCCATCTCTACCGGGGCGCCTGGGCTGCCAGGCCATTTCGGTGTCAGGGCGCTCAGGTGTTGCCGAGGCATCGAAGCGTGGCGCCGAGGCGTGTTGCTATGGCGGTTACACGACGCACACCTGGGAGGTTGGTTTTGCCGTTTTGTGAGTTACCGTTACAGCCTTTACGACGGTTCTAGGATCTTTACGATCATGTTCAAGTCGCTACGACCACGTTTAAGAGGCTACGACCACCTCCTGTATCGCTGCGACCGCTCTGCCAGTCTTCCGACCACGTTGACAGCTGTTACGACCACGTTGTAACCCCTCCGATCACTTCTCGCTGCTCTGACTACGTAGTCACAAACTTCAATTGAAGTTATGACCACGTTCACCACCTCTGCGCTGCACTCCCTTTCGGCCATGGCTAATCACCGTAGTCGTAGCTCCTTACGACCACGCAGCGATACTACCGACCACGTCGAAGGCTCTGTCAACGCTGTAGTTGTAACGCCTTATGACCACAGCTTCTACTTCACGACTGTGGTCATAACTCCTTATGACCACGTCTACTTGTGGACACCTCCACTTGTTACCGTGGTCGTAACTCCTTACGACCACGTCTGCTACTCCTGCGCACGCTGCTACTCAATCGCCGTAGTCGTAACTCCTTTACGATCACGCCTGCAATCCTCTGCTCACCGTGGTCGTAAGTTGTTTACGACCATGTTTGAGAACACAATAAACACGATAGATTTCTCAGAGCCAAACCGCTCTTTTCTTCTTTATTTCTTCCTCTCGGTCACACAGATCGCTCTCTTGCCTCTCGATCATACCGATCGCCTTGGCCTCTCTCCTCGCTCCTCTCGCCCTTCTCGTCTTGCTCTCTCAGTTACATGGCTCGACCTTTTATACCCTACTCTACGACTCCGATTCAGCTACTACCATATCTACTATTCAAACTCGGCTATGACTATGAAACAGACTCGAACTCGACTACGACTATGGAGCGGACTCGTATACGACCACGACCTGAACTCGTATATGACCACGACTTGGACTTGTATACGACCATGGCCAAACTCGTACATGACTCCGACCACTCATACACGACTAGGACTACGACTGGAAAAAACAAGATTACAACTCTAACAATCACCTCTGTAATCTTGATTTTCCTTCTTGATCACGTCGGCCTTATCTCTTGCTGCTGTTTCTTCCTTGCATGCCTTCCTGGGCTGGAGCACCTGCTCCCACAGCCATATGTCTGGTTGTCTTCCTCCTGCAGCCCTTGCTCACGCTTCCTCCACCAGCACCTACTCTCACTATCGTGTGCCCCTTGCTTTCGACCACTGCCCTCCATACTGTGCTTCCTCCCGCCACCTCAGGACCCATCTACGACTTCCTTTCTGCAGCACGCGTGTGAGCTCCTCCCGAACCCTTGCTCACTACGACCATGCCTGCCGCATGTGGCCTGTACTGACCACCCGAGCCATCGCTTCGCTTCTCTCTGCCTGCATGCGCTTGTCCGAAGTCAGCTGCATGCCTGTGCGCACCTCTTGCACTGCCTGTTACGACCACTGCATGCCTGCTGCATGCCCTTCTAGAGCCACTACTCGTTACGATCATGCCCTCTGCCTCGTCTCGCTTCTCTGCCGACTTGCTCGTTATGACTTCAGGCTTGCCTCCTGCTGCCCGTTGATGAAGTCCCCCATGCTCTGGCTCCTCCAAACCACTCTTCACACAAACCGGTCTACAAATTTTCAAAGGAATCTTGTACAACCCATTTGGAGACCTCTTCGCCTTCATCAACAAATCTCTATTCTTGTCATACATTCGTAAGAACTCATCCTCCAGCACCACCTTGCACCCTCTCTCCGTCATCTGCCCGAGACTTAGTATGTTATTGCATAGACTTGGTATATCATCGTCCCTTTGCCCTTTATCTTCACCGTGGAGTCGTCGCCAAACTTGACCTTACCCCAAACCTTCTCGTCGAGCTTGTGGAACATGGAACGATCTCCCGTCATGTGGTTGCTTGCTCCATTATCCAAGTACCATTGATCTGTGTGATCATGACTTTCTTCCTTCGTGCGTAGTTTTGGAACTACGTTCCCCTCATTCAGTTCCACCATGACTGACTCCTTTTCAACATATGAGGAGAGAAGTACTAGCTCTCCATCATCTTCTTCGTCTTTGGTAAGGATCACTTCCCCATCCTTCTTCTTGCTCTTGTAATCCAAAGAAAAGTGCCTAAGCTCGTTACAGTTAAAGCACTTTTTATTGCTGCGGTATTTTATCGCGTAGTGCCCGTATTCGCCACATTTAAAGCACTTGACATGTGATATATCACGGGGTTTCTCACCACCTCCTTGCCCCAGGTTTGACTCCACAGCCACCCCTACCGCCTCGACTACTCTGGCCACCATGACCACGCCACCTCCCGCGATTGTAGGATGAGCCACGACCATCTCTCGAATCTTCCCTTACTAGCAACGCCTGCTCGTTAAGAGATCCCTCCTCTTTGCGCGACTGAAACCCCTTCAGTAACTCCTTATGCGCCTTGAGAGATCTAGTAATCTCCTCTATCTTTTTCTTGTCTAGATCAGGGGAGTACATAAGTGTTGTGACAACATGTATGTACTTCTCTGGAAGCATGTGCAGGTACTTCTTTACCATCACAGATTCCTCCATCTTGTCGCCAAGAGAGTTAACCTGGTTATACAACGAACTCAGCTTGCCAGCGAACTCGTCCACCGACTGGGTTTCTTCCATCTTCAGATTCTCGAACTCACTCCGCAAATTCTAGAGCCGCACCTCCTTGACATGATCAACTCCTTCGTGCATCGTCTAAAGCGCCTCCCACGCTTCCCGTGCCATCTCCTTGCCAATGAGCTGATGCATCATCGCATTTGGCACCGCCTGGTAGATGAGGGCCAAAGCTGTCTGATCTACCTTGTCGTCCACCTCCTTGTCCTTCCCTTTGGATTGATTGCACCCTAGACTTCCTAGGCGCGCATGTTCGCCTTCATCTTCATTGCCCACACCGGGTAGTTGTTGATCGTCAGGAGAGGGTACTGGATGGAGATTAGCCCACCCTGAGCCTTCGCCTTGTCACCCATGCTCTGATACTACTTGTTATAGCCTTTACGACGGCTCCAAGATCTTTACGACCACGTTCAAGTCATTACGACCAACTCTTGTAGCTGTACGACCACGTTCAAGAGGCTATGACCACCTCATGTGTCGCTACGATCGCTCTGCCAATCTTCCGACCACATTGACAGCCGTTATGACCACGTTGTGGCTCCTCCGATCACTCATCGCTGCTTTGACTACGTAGTCATAAACTTCAGCTGAAGTTATGACCACATTTACCACCTCTGCGCTGCACTCCCTTTTGACCACAACCAATCACCGTAGTCGTAGCTCCTGACAACCACGCAGTGATACTATCGACCACGCCGAAGGCTTTGTCAATGTTGTAGTCGTAACGCCTTACGACTACAGCTTTTGCTTCACGACCATGGTCGTAACTCCTTACGACCACATCTACTTGTGGACACCTCCGCTTGTCACCATGGTTGTAACTCCTTACGACCACGTCTGCTGCTCCTGTGCACGCTACTGCTCGATCGCCATGGTCGTAACTCCTTTACGACCACGCTTGCAATCCCCGGCTCACTGTGGTTGTAAGTCGTTTATGACCACGTTTGAAAACACAATAAACATGATAGATTTCTCAGAGCCAAACTGCTCTTTTCTTCTTTATTTCTTCCTCTCGATCACACAGACCACTCTCTCTTGCCTCTCGATCACACCGATCACCTTGGCCTCTCCTCGCTCCTCTCACCCTTCTCATCTTGCTCTCTCGGTTACATGGCTCTGCCTTTTATACCTTACTCTATGACTCCGACTCGGTTATGACCATGTCTACTATTCGAACTCGATTATGACTATGAAACAGACTCGAACTCGACTACAACTATGGAGCAGACTTGTATACGACCACGACTTGCACTCATATACGACCACGACCAAACTCGTACACGACTAGGACTACAACCATGACTAGAAAAAATAAGATTACAACTCTAACAGTTACACAGTCATGCGGTGCCGACGTGTGACCACACTTCTCTTGTTTTAAGGAGTCACCAGATGCATCCTTAGACGCGAGGCATAGGACACCGTGTGGGCACTGTGCACGGCGAGGGACGCCGGGCGCCATGGAGGCACCGGGGCGCTCAAAGGCGCTACTCGTGGGGCGCTATGCGCAGAGAGACCTGGTATTGGTATCTAGGTGCGATGAACAAGATAGCCATCTTTGCTAGACTTGGGGATGTGAACACTTGGGATTAGTTAGTTCAAGGGCGCATGAGGCGCAGGGCGTCAGCGTTCAGGCCACAGGAGGCATAGGGCATTGTTGGCGTGTGCACGGCTACAGGGCGTGGTACGCCAGGGTGCCGGGGCATGCATGCCACAGTCACGAAGGTGCACAGGGCACGTAGAGGCTTAGGCATAGGCCGCCTAGGCGCTAGGGCGTACAGAGCACCGGGACGGCGCTAGAACGCTGGGGCACGGATGGCCGTGTTTATGCTATGAAATTTATCTGTTGTGTAATTCATGCGTATATTGATGTTCCTTTACTGAGTATTTATCCATTTTGTATTACTGCTATCATAGGTTTTCATCGCTTCGTTGCTATGACTAAGGACTGTAATCTCTTCCACCGGGGAAGGGAAAATGAAGACCAGGCCAAGGCCACTGGGATGGACTTGCTGTGCGATGATCTCCACAAGGAGGTCGAGATTCTTACCGATGGCCCTAGCAAGAAGGCTCTTGTGGGGTTTAGCCTTCTTTCGTCATTAACGAGGAGAAGGCAGTGCTGGTGGCACCTAGGAGCCGCCTCCACTGAGATGTCTGGTAGCCGGGGGTCGAATGAGCGCCTCTACCCTCCAAAGGGGTACACCGTTGCACTCAAGGCCTAGTTTGAAGTTGGCTTGGGGCTTCCAATCCATCCATTCATTCGGACCCTTATGAAGCATTACCAGGTAGAGCTTGTGCCCTTCTCGCCCAACCTCCTTACCGTGATGACAATGTTTCTATGGCTATGTGAGATGGAAATCGAAGGTAGCCACCTGAAGACTACCATTGTAGCTTTCAACTACTTCTTCCATCTCTAACAGTTGAATGGGAAGTTCGGATCACTGGACTCACTGACTTTGACTGCTCAGAACTAGGGCGAGTATTCTGTTCATACAACCATGTACAACTAGAATTGGCCTGGAAAGAAGTGGTTCTACTTGAGAGTGGAGGGCTTTCCATTCACTGGTGGCCAGCCTAAGATTACTCAAGACAGCTATCTTGAGATTCCTCGACGCCAACTGGGAGTTCGTTCATGCTACATCCGAAGTTCGCAAGTGGAGCAGTGTTCGAGATTTGATAGAGGAAATGACCCTTCTGGATGCTAGCCCCCTGGTAGATGAGAAGCATGACTACCTGATGGTTTCCAAAGGCAAAGATGAGCATGGCTTGGTGTAAGTTCAAGCTCCATTAAATTAGTTTTGATGATAATACAATTGTGAGACTAATATGTTTATTGATTATGATATTGCTTAGTCTCATTTGGATGAAAAGGTGAAAAACATAAGAGATATGCATTCAATATTATATTCTTATCTTATTGCATTCCTCAGATCTAGAATATAGAATAAACTTCACCAAATAAGTCAAACTTGAATATGTGCATATGCTTTCACAATATATTCTTGTATGCACACATTTAGAGATAGTTCACTCTTGTGATTTCATTAGTATTGAACCATGTTCCATTTCCATATATTAAGGATCTTTACTTTGAAACATATTTCTTGAGTATATATAGCTTGTATAGTTTATATATGCTCATAATCGGATTGTCATCTAGTTTCTCCATTATGTGTTGATGGTTGGATGATTAATGGCAACCGGATGAGTAAGCTTTGCTCTGAAAGCTTATTCTAGAGTATAAAATTATTGTGTACATGTTGTATACTCGTAATTCAATTTTTATCTCATTATTTGTTGAGATTGTCATGAATTAGCAAAAATAAAATATTATAGAATCCAATCTTTCCATTATGAGTTAATGGTCAAGTTTGGTAAAATTAATGATAATTTTTTGTGGACTAACATTTTTCATGAGTTGAATGTGTATGTTAGGTTCCACAAATGAGGAAGACTTGGGATGACTTCATGTGCTGAAGATCATCAAGTCAAGTGGTGGATACATCATGAGTTGATACATGTCCAAGAGGAGATGATCATGTGTTGATCATTAAGTCAAGTAACGACCCATCATGTGTTGATGGAGTTGAAGTAAAGGATGCATCACGAGTTGATGCATGTCAAGACTATGACTCAAGGCAAAGGTATGGCTAAAGATGCGTTTCTAGTGTTTTACTGGTCTTGTTGTTTGATTGGAAGACCGGATTGCTAGTATAGGTTGTCGTACTATTAAGAGGGGTTATGTCTAGTAGTTTGAGTCTTATCATGTGTTGATAATTCAATCTCACTTACTCTAACTCTCCTTGGTATGAGACTTGTATTTGCAAATGTGTTCTGCAAATAGTTGAAGCTCATGTGTTGAATCCTTGTAACATGGGACTATACATTGCAAATGTGTTTTGTAAGTGTTTGAAGTCCATGTTTCCATTCTTTGTAGTATGATGCTTACATTTGCAAATGTGTTTCACAAATGGTTGAAGCTCATATATATAATCCTTGTGTTATAATTCTAAAAGTGTGCAAATGTGTTTTGCAACTTGTTGGGAATCATGGGTAATCCTTGTGTGCATGGTACTGTAGTTTGCAAATGTACTTTGCAAAATCTATTAAGGTATATGCACTTCTCAGGGAAATCAAAACTACCGTAGTACATTCTGCGGTACTACTGCTAGTTGGAATTAACGGCATTGTAATCACAGAACTACTACGTCTGTTGGTGGTCGAAAGACCTGTGTGATCGAGAACCATTGTGGTTGAACCAATGTGGTTGGGAACCAGCATGGTTGAAGCCGGCATAGTCATACCAACGAGTTTGAAGATCGACGTGGTCAATGATCTGTGTGGTTGAAGATTGACGTTGTCGAAGATCAAAGTGGTAAAAACCAACGTGGTTGGAACCAACGGGGTCGAGATCTGTGTGGTCGAAACCAATGTGGTCGAAACCGACGTGGTTGAGATCTGTGTGATCGAAACCGACGTAGCCGAGACATGTGTGGTTGTAATCGACATGGTTGAACTAACGTGATTGATTCAATGTGGTCAAAGATCGACGTGGTGGTCAGAGATATGTGTAATCGAAGATTGATGTAGTCAAAAATTGACATGGTCAACGTGGTCGAGACCTGAGTACTCGAAACCAATGTGGTTGGAAACCAGCGTAGTAAGAGAACTGTGTGGTCGATCCGAACAACATGGTCAAAGACCAGCGTGGTCAGAGACCAGCGTAGTCAAAGATCTGTGTGGTCGAACCGAACAATGTGGTCGGAGACCTGAGTGATCCAACCATCCGACCTGGTCAGGGACCAGTGTAGTCGACGATTGGTACTTTCAACCAACTCTATGTGAGCGGTCCGATCGGCTCTGTGTGAGCGGTCTGATTAGCGAGTAGTACTGTCGGCTCTATGTGTGCGATAGTTCTAATTTGCGGAACAACCGGCTTGTGAGCGGTATGTTTTTTCTAGAGAGACACATCTGTGGAGTCTTCTTGTCCCATAGAAAATCGGTAGTTTCGCATGAGTGCTATGGTACTTACGATGATTGGTAGTACCAGACTTTGCACGACGGAACTACCGGATTTGCCTGCAACAACTAGTTTTTTTACCATTGCTGAGAGGAGTAGACGTACCGGTCATTTGCCTGCGGTACTTTTGGAAATCCTATTTTTCTATCTAAACAGCTAGTTTTGAGGTGTGGGGTATATATACCCCCTTGTGGCCAGTTGGAGAATAACTTTTGGCACTCCATTTCACTCTCTTGAGCTAGTATCAGGTTCTCTTCTCAATTGTGTATGTGTTGTACCTTGTAAGCAAAGACGAAGGCTCTAGATTACATGTGTTACATCTAGAGGTAGATTGTGTATCCACTCGAGCTTGTGCATTCGTTGCATGTGATAAGAGTCAAGCGAGGGGTTTGATTTATTACTCTTGGAGTTTGTCGACTCCTAGATGGCATTGGAGGCATTGTGCACGGTAATATTCTCAAAGAATGTTGTGAGAAGACCAAGCAAAGTTGTGAAGGTTGGAGCTCACCTACCCAGAGCATGAAAGAGCTACCACTAGTGGATTGAGGTGTTTCGGCTTAATTTGTGGAGTCGGTCTAATTCATTTGGGCTAACCTCAACGTGGACTAGGGGAGACCAGCAAGTCTCTGAACACCATGGTAAAAAGCAACTATGTCATTTGTGGTTTATTTTCTTGTGCTCAATTTACATTCAAGTAATTTACATTCATAGTATTAAATTGATTGCTTGTCATTCTAGGATTGCAAACCTTGACATAGGCTTAGCTTGTTGATGTACTTAGGTGAACGTAGTTGTTTTAGGCGTTATTTGTACTATACCTTTTTGAGTTAAGCTTCCATATTATTTGCTTAGTTTTGCCAAATAGAAATTGATAATTAATTGGAGAAGATTTTTTAGACTGTCTATTCACCCCTCCTCTAGTCGGCCTCCTCGATCTAACACTTGGCTAGCTCTCTTTATTTATGACTATCCTTGATTTATTAATTTGATGCCTTTTCTAATTTTGTGCAGTGTGCTCTCCTAGGAAGGCAGTTGAGGAGGCCAACTGGATCCTCGCGGAGATGACTATCATCGAGTTTGAGGCACTTGAGGAGGTCGAAGCAACAGTATTGCCAACAACTTGAAATTGGTGATGCCTCCTCGAGGCAAGCCTATCCCCGATCCATCAAAAAGACAAAAGGCCAAGGTGTTGGCCTCAGAGGGCACCACTAGGGGCCCCCTCTGAAGAGTCAGCTGAAGATGGAGCCCTCTATTGTTGGAGCGAGGCCTCCTACTGCGGGAGTAAAGCCTCCCCTCTTGGGTGGCTTTCGACCCCATGCTCCCGATACCACGCAGCCTTCCACGGGGCATCCTCCATGCCCTATTATCCCTAGCCATGCTTTGCGCAAGGACAAGCTTTAGGATCTTAGTGTACTTCAGAAGTAACCTCCATAGAAGAGGAAGAGACAACCTTATGACAGTGATCACCCCCATGTTCCCACCGTTGAGTCCAGACGCGGGGTTGACAAGGAGTCTTCTCAGAGCCACATGACTTCTTAGGCCACATCGTCTTCTTCGAGCTCTAGTTCTGTGTCACTCACAGGCTCCAACTCTACCAAGTCCCTTGTACATGTGATGGAAGAGCAGTTGGATGAGAGAGAGTTGGGCTCAACCCCTCACTATGGCTTGGAGGCACCAGTCACTCAGTACTATGATGCCTTCAACTCTCTCTTCGCTGATGAAGGTATACGAGGTTTATTTTCCTTTTCGGTTACTTTTGGTCATTTGTAGCCTTTTACTCATCAATACTCTCTATTTGTGCTAGACGTTTATGCGGGAGCAAAAGTTTGTGGCACGGGGAAGGCAATGCCCAAGGTCAAGGGCTCGAGAGGCGAGAAGGCCCTTCTCAACCTTGAGGTTCAGGCAGTGGAAAATCGTGATGGGACACAAGCTACTCCTCCAGTGGGCTGCCTTCTTACGTCGTTTCGCTCATTAATGGTGATGATGTAGTAGCCCAGATTTGCTGCCTCACCGAGGAGCGTGTCAACAAGTACATGGCTCACTTCCATGACACCCGAGATGTTAGAGAGTTTACCTAGCTTCTCAAGGATCGATTGGGCACTATTGTAAACCTCTACTTCCAGGTATCCTTGTGGTCATTACCTTCTTTTGCCTGATACTTTACTTCCTTTGATGTCAACATTTGTATGTCTCCTGCAGGCTACGCTATCTCCAACATTGTTTGGGATGAAGCCCCTTGGATGATAGAAGAGATGTTCCAGGAGGCAGTGGCTGAGGCTCAATAGAGGGCCTCGTAGATGGATGATGGTAGACTGAAGGCCACAGAAGAGAAGCTAAAAGCTGCAGAGGAACAGCTACAAATTGCTAAAGAGAAGCTAAAAGTCACTAAGGAGAAGATGAAGGTTTCAAAGGAGAAGGCTAGGGTCATTCACTAGGTGAACATGAGCTTGGAGGAGGATGTGACCAAGTCCTGGCAGCAACTTGACCACTTCTTTGGACTCCAGGAGATCACCCTTACTGCGCAGAGATCCTTGGAGTGCATGGGGGCTAAGGTCACCCCAGTCCCATTAGGAGTGACAAGGCTAGTGGGGTGGGCCTGACATGCGTCATTTATATATATATTTAGCCCTCATTTTGCCCTCATATTTTTCGCATTTTTGGACCATTTATCATCAATTACACGCATTTCTAAAATTAATTGCTCAAAATGGACCATTTTACATTTTTTCATATTTTTCTGCAGGCCGGCGCGATTGAGGCGCATAAATGACAAATCTGGACCTTTGGGCTGCTCCGTGCAGAAGTACGAGTCGACACGAATGCGTAGGATCAAACCGCGCTGAAAACGGAGCTCCAGAGGGGCCAAAACAAAAGAAATCACATTGGGGGAGGGACTTGTTTGCAAACCCTAGAAAGTTTGAGGGCTAATCTGCAAAATGGAAAATCCCCATCTCCTTAATTTCGATCAGCCGCCGCCTGGGAATCGGTAGCGCCTGGCACTTCTTTCTTCTTCCATTGGCCCTCTCCCTTCTCCCCCCATTCTATCTCTATCTCCGGCCGCCGGCGAGCCGGCGCGCCATCCCCTCCACCGCTCTCGGCCGCTTCCCCCTTCTTCTCCACTGCCTCCCCCTTCTCTCCACCGCCGCCTCTCTCTCTCTCCTCACCCCGGCCACGCGCGCCACCAAACCCTGTTACCCTCTCCATCTCCGGCCGCCTCTCTCCTCCCTCTCAACTACCTCCGGCCGTCTTTTCCTCCACATCCGCCGCAGCTCCTCCATCCGAGCCGCCAACCGCCTTGCTCTTCCTCCAGTCCGGCCATCCCCTCACCGCCGCCTCTCCTCTCGCCTCCCGAGCTCCACCGGCGCCGTCGACTCTCTCCGCAGCTTCTCCTCTACATACTGCATCCTCTTCTACGTCCTCGGCCCAGCTTCCTCTACTGCTCTTCTGCTGCCTCCTCTTCATCTAGGTTTTATTCTTCCTCTGCTTCCTCTTAATTGTGCACTGTGATGATGAATGGTGGATTATTTTCTAATACCTGTGATTGTGCATGTACTCACTGAGATGATATTGTGCACTGTTCTGCTATTTTGATATATGCGGATGTGAACTGTGAATGTTTGGATAGCATGGTCATCTTTGTCTGTGAATGTGGTTGATGTCTCACTATGATGTATGCTTGTTCTGCTGAGATGTTGCTGTGATTAGGAGTTAATTTGTCAATTAATCTAGTGTCAGTGGGTAGTGTCTTTGTCTATTTTTAGTTCTTTGTGCTTGTCCTGTTGTCAGTGTTAGTTCTTGTGTATGTTTGAGAGTGTGCGCAATTTAGCTAGTTAGCGACCATTCCCTCTCTTGCTGGCTCAACCCCCCTTGTGCTTCTCATCCTCTCTCTTTTCTCCCTTCCGCGGTCGTTGATAGTTAAGTTGTGCAGCGTTCGTCGTAGTTTTGTGTTTGTGTTGTCTAGTGCGATTTAGCGATTCGGCGATCGTCTCCCCTCCCCATGCTTTCTCGACTCTCTCTTTGCTTCTATTCCTCCCTTGTGCTTCTAGATCTCCCCCTTTTGCTTCTCTCAGCGGTCGTTCGATAGTTAAGTCGTGCGAGCGTTCGTAGCTGTGTTTGTCGTGTGCCGTCGTTGTTTAGTTAGCCTTCGACCGTATTCTCCCTCGTTCTTTCTCAACTCCTTCTTTGCTTCTCGACTCTCTACCTCTTTCTTTCTTGCGGTCGATAGTTATTTAGGTCGTCGGTCGGTAGTTGTGTTCGTTCGCGTAGTCGTTTGTGTCGTCGTTCGTGCGTCATTTGTGTAGTTAGTCGTCGTTTAGTTCATTCGGTCGTACGACGTCCATTCGTACGGTCGTTCGTTTTGTCGTTGTTTGATAGTTTGGTCGTTTTAGCTGTTTTAGTTTAGTTTTCTCCCCCGTTTTGATTGACCTAGCTTTAGCTGAGCATCGGTAGCCTCAATCTAGTCCCTGTGGAGAACACGACACTCGCCGCTATTTCAGTGGCAACCCGTGCACTTGCGGGTGTGCTATTTTTGCACGATCAAGTCAGGGCCCCCCTCCTTAAAGACCGACTTTTCTTGTTTGCCAAGGCTGCTGAAGGCCAGAGCTAGTCCTTCACCACAATGGCTTTGACAGCTGGAGCCCTTGCCATTTCCCATCACTACGATAGCTCAGGCAAGGAGATGGTGCGCGAGGGCCTCCATGGCCTCTTCACCTTAGAGGTGAAGAAGGCATCCTAGATGAGTAAGCTATGCTAAGAACCCTCGCTGCAGAGTTTGTGAAGAGTGTCATTCATTCCTGGCTTTGAGAGTTCCTGTGCCTTCACCGACAGATGGTGAGCGTGATGCCCCAGCAAGTATATGACTTCTGTTGACATGTTTTGTTCAGTATAGATCAGTAGTGATATCATACAGACTTGCTTAGCATCCTCTTTTCTTTAGATGGCATAAGCTGAGAACTTATGTAGCATCCAATGTGAGAGCATGGTTATGCTTGCATCTTATCCATTATGAAAATGACAAGATGATGTTATGGTTCATTCAGGGCATGTTTATGAAAGTGATTGGCATCAAATATAAGTGGTGTGCACAGAGGGGCTGAGTGCCTAGGCGATCGAACCATGCCTAAGAGGATAGGCCACAGGAGGTGAGTAGTTTAGTAGTGGGTGGGTACAATTATCACGGGGGTGCTTCAATCCCCAAATAGGTTCCCCTTCTGCCTCAGTCCGAGATGGGTGAGGCAATATGGGGTTTTAGACACCTTTTGAAAGGTGCAGGTGCCTAACTCGTGAGGTCTTTTTAGGACTTTTCGGCATTGCTTGTGAGGCCTTTGGTAGGCCAAATGTAATAAGAGCATGCTTCTGTGCCCACTGAGAGAGGATGTCTCTTAGGACTTGTGAAGATTATTGGCTTGTATGACTGTTTAGTTCACAAATAAGCGCTCCTGAAGGGATACGAATGTGTTAGGCGTGGTTGGCTTTTGCTTGCGTTGGAGCGAGGCGAGGAGTGACATGGAGGTTGTTCTGCTCATGGCCTGGAGACTGAAGGGGGACTGATCCTTAGCACATCCACAGACTCAAGTTCTAGGCCCAATCCATCACTCACGCCTTGGGTGCAAGCCACCATAGTGGAGGTGAAGGACGCCCAAGCCGCTTTGGTCTTTTGTTAGGGGGAGACCATAGGGGTTGTACACCCTAGTCACCACGAGAGTGAGGCCCTTCACGAGGGCAATGTTGCGAGAGCTTGAGTGAGACAAGCAAGACTTGTGATACTTATAGGACAGGGTTGCCCCTAACAATAGTGTATTAGGGGCAAGTCCTTGTAACTAGTCATAAACATGCTAGCGAGATGATTTCTTGAAACGATGTAGCCCTCTAACAGCAGCGTGTTAGAGGGCAACCCTTTCAATCATCAATAAGCATGTAATTGAGAAGACATACATAAGATAGGCCCATCCCTTAATAGCAGTGTGTTAAGGAATTGCCCCTGGATCGTGCCATAGTTGCACAAGTGGAACAAACATGCGAGAATGTCATGTCTTTATTGCATTGAGCTGGATGGTGTCCACATTTCGATAGGTGCTGCAAGGGGCATACAATAGAGCTTTAAATGTAAAACTTGCTAAGCTTGTCCCTATTCCATACATGTTTTAGTCGCTTGTCTTCTATGGTGGTAAATCGGTAGGCGCCTAACCCTAGGACTGAGAATATGTGGTAGGGCCTTCCCGTTTGGGGTGAAGCTTCCCTTGGACTACTAGATTGGTGACCTTTTTGAGCACCAGGTCGCTAAGGAGGAATGCACATTCCTTCACCATGTTGCTGTAGAACCGGACAGCCTCCGGATCGTAAGCACCATGTTTAAGGAGGGCTTGATCATAGATCTCCTCAGCAAAATCCACCTCAATTCTATGGTTGTCCTTGTTTTGAGTGAAGCTAATGGGTAGAGATCCCGAGAGCATCTCTACTCGAAGGGAACGGTGGTGGACCTCAGTGGGGAGGATCGCTTCTGCTCCATATATGAGTGAGAATGGGGTTCTCCTAGTGGAGAGGTTAGGAGTTGTGCACAATCCCTATAAGACGCTGAGGAGCTCCTTCGCCCAGGTCCCCGCTTGAGGGTACTTACCTCGAGGTGGCGAAGTATGCCTTGTAGAATTAGCCCATTAGCACTTTCCGCAGCCCCATTAGTCTTTGGATGGGCCACCGAAGCGAAGCAAAGGGTGGTACCAATGGAATCATAGAAGTCCTTGAAGTAGGATGCATCAAACTAAGTATCGTTGTGTACTGTGAGTTTCTTAAGAACCCTGAAGCAACACACGATATTCTTCTAGAAGAATCATTGCACAGAGCGGGATGTGATGGAGACCAAGGGTTCCATCTCTACCCATTTTGCGAAGTAATCCACTAATACCACCACAGGCCATTACTGCATCCTCAGGCTCCTCTTCTCCCTGTATGCACTTAATGATAGGGGTCATCCAGGAAGTAGGAAGGTCTGAAGTCTCGTCGACCTCCAGAGGTAACTCAAGATCGAACATTTCTTCCACCAATGGCGTATTCAGAACCTCAAAGAAAAATTCTAGAGGAAGGGGCTACTGAGAGCCTGTGGCACTAGCCAAACGATCTGCTTGGTGATTTTCTCCGTGAGGGGGTCCGACAAGTTTCAAGCCCAGCAAAGTGGCATTCCATCTTCTGCACCTTGTCTAAGTATTTAGCCATTTTTGGGTCAAGGCACTGATATATTTTATCCATATGATTGATGACTAGCTGGAAATCCCCTAAGATGAGGAGGCATCAGATCCCCATGGCCTTAGCGAGGCGTAGGTCCAAGAGTAGCGCTTCATATTTAGCCATATTGTTTGTGTGGTTGAAGGATAAATGAACCATGTACTCGAGTGCCTTCCCTTCTGGGCTTACCAAGATGACCCCTGCGCCCCCTCCTACCAAACATTTGAAGCCGTCGAAGTATAATGTCTAATGCTTGTTGGGGATGTTAAGGCCACTTATTGGTGCTTCTTGGTTGGCTGGGGCATGGCCCATTCATCCACGAAGTCGGTGAGGACATGTGATTTGATAGAAGCCCTTCCCACGAGCTTAAGGAAGAAAGGCACCAGCTCCGTGGCCCATTTTGCTATTCTTCCCATGGCCTCTTTGTTCCCCATAACCTTACTGAGAGGGTAGCTTGATGGAACAATGATAGGATGTCCCGGGAAGTAGTGACGAAGCTTTCTTGATGCCAAGAGTAGAGTATAGCATATTTTCTCTTTGTGTATGTTGTCATGGCGCCTTCAAGGGCCTCACCAACGTAATACATTGGATGTTGAACTTCTTCCTTTTCCTTAACCAGGACGACGCTCACTGTGACTGGGTTGCAGCGAGGTATAGGAGAAGTGCACTCTTGGTCTTGGAATTGTGAGGAGTGGAGGGGCTGTTAGGTAGGCTTTTAGGTCTTCGAAGGCCTTCTGGGCTTTAGAAATCCATAGGAAGCCTTCAAACCTAGGAGCACCTTGAAGAAACAAAGGCCCTTTTTTGCTGATCATGACATGAAATGCCCGAGCACCACTATGTGCCCCATGAGGTGCTGGACATCCTTGGTGGACCGAGGTGGTGCCATGTCCAGGATTGCATGGATATTTTAAGGATTTTCTTTGATGCCCCTTTGTGATACTAAGAATCCTAGGAGCTTCCCTCCTTTGACACCGAAGGCACACTTTTTAGGGTTTAGTTTGACACCGAAGTTGTAGAGGTTGGTGAATGTCTCTTAGAAATCCTCAATATGTGATGAGGCCAAAATGCTCTTTATGACAGTGTTGTCAACATAAGCCTCCATATTGTGGCTCGACTGATTTTTGAGGATGGGGCAGATGAGGCACTGGAAGGTGGCTCTAGTTTTCTTCAACCCAAAGGGCATGCGTAGTTGGCAGAAAGTGCCCACAGGGGTGATGAAGCTAGTTTTCTCCTCATCTTCCTTTGCTATATGGACTTGATGATAATCTAAGTATGCATCTAAGAAACTCATCAACTCACATGCAGCTGTGGAATCAATGAGTTAGTCAATGCACGGGAGGGGGTAGTCGTCCTTCGGGCATGCCTTTGTTGAGGTCGATGAAGTCTATGCACATGCGCCACTTGTCGTTAGACTTCTTGACCAAAATAGGATTGGCCAGGCATTCGAGATGCCAAACCTCCTTAACAAGGACAGCTTTTGAGAGTTTGTCAATTTCATCTTTTATGGTTGACTTCATTCTGAGGAGAATTTCTAGTGCTTTTGCTTCATTATAGGTTGCTCAAGTCTCACTGTTAGGTGATCCTAGATCACCTCCTGAGGGACGCCTGTCATGTCTGACTATGTGAACATGTCAACGTTGGATTTTAGGAACAACACGAGCTCCTTCTCTATTCTCTTTGGGAGATCAACCCCTATTCTAATGAACCGTGGGTCATCCGGGCTAAAGAGTCGTACTTCTTTTAAATCCCCCTCGAAACGACGCTTGAGAGAGCACCTTGCTAGAGGGGACACATACTTGGTGTGCCCTAGTGAAAGAGACGTGTGCATTTCCTCCTTTGACTCCTTAAGTTCGAGAAAATTGATGTCATCGGAGTTAGTCGCCACCTTGTGGTATAGGCGGCGAGCCAAGTCTTGATCACCTTTCCATGAATATGATCCCGCAAGGGCCTGGCATCTTTAAGCATAGGTGATTTTGATGAACTACTGCACAGAAGCGGTTAAGAGTTGCCCTTCCTATGATAGCATTGAATGAGGACTCAATGTCAATGACATCGAATTTGACAGCTTCTATGCGATGATTCTCCTATGTTCCAAATGTCATAAGGAGTTCGATCATCCCAAGGGTCGAATAGATTTTCTTAGTATGAAGCCCATAAAGGGGTGGTCGGATGGTAGCAGAATACCATGATGATAGCCCCCCATGAATCCTACAGCTCCTTGAGTGCATGTAGTAGAGTATGTTTGTGGAGCTTCCTTCATCGATGAGGATGCAGGAGACTTCACAATTGTATATTATGGCAATTACCAAGAGGGTGTCATCATCGTTGAACCTTCAGCCTTTTGCATCCTCAGCTTGAAGCTAAGGGGAATGCTTGCCCATTTGGGAGGGGCACTTTGAGGGGCCACCCCTACGATGCTGACCTCTCGGGCGTACTCCTTTCGCTGGTGCTTTGATCCATGCCTAGAGGCCCAGCCCCCCATTATGATGTTTACTTGTCTTTGCGGCGCTTTTAAGAGGAGTTCTTGCTCGACATCTTGCAGACACCCCCCGGGGGTGGATCACTAGGGGTGTGAGCTGGGGGTGGTAGGATTGCTTGAAGGGGCATCACCTTTACAGCTACGAGATGTGGTGGCAACCCTCGGCGTGGCTTGAGACTGCGTTTGAGGAGTTTCTCCACTTTAACGGCGTACTGGTGTCACTCATTCATATTATGTCTGTTCATTTTATGGTAGGCACACCAGCATCTATCTCCTTGGTTTGGGTTGTTCCTCCTCTCATTGCGGTCTTCATTGGGGTGCCCCTTCCAGTGAGCTTTAGGCCTTGACTCCTTGGATCCTCTGGTAGAATTGTCCATGCATTCCTGTGAAGGGGTGTCAGTCATGATGAGGACATTGGAATCATGTTCCCCATTGGAGCTACTCCTCCAGTCCTTGATCTTCTTCCTAGAGGAGCTTTTTGACTTCTTTCCGGGAGAATCGCTTTCGTCTTGCAGGAGAAACTCTTTTTTGGCCAGGTTGTCTTCTTCTCCTCAGCTGCATTTCTTCATGCCCTCAAAGATTTCATTGATTGTTCTCGGGGGATCCCTTCCTAGTGTGCGGTTGAACTCCCCTGGGAGTAGCGTAAAATTTTTGCTTTTTAGCCCAAAATTTGAAAGTTTTTTACATATGGACCCTTGGAGAAAAGATTTGCAAAATGGATCCTTATCACGACGCCAAAGGATATGGCGCCCATGGTACATGGCACGGCGCCATATGCTTTGGCGTCGTGCGTGGCCACGTAGGAGCCACGGTGGCACCGCACCGCGCCAAAGCACATTGCGCCGTGCTATGCAACAACGGCTCTAACAGCCGTGGCACCGTGCTCTGGGACTTAAGCCCTAGCGCGGCCCCTGGCCCCCCACCTCCTCACTCATCCATTCGAAACAGAGAGCAGCAGCCGCCATCCCTTTCTTCCCCCTCCAAATCTACTCCAATCCATCGATTTTTCTCGCGATTTTGCTTCCAAACCGAGCAAGCAAGGTGAACTCCCTCCCCTCCCTTGATTTTTTGCAATACATATGGATTATTTAAGGTACATTTCGTGGGGCAAGATTTGAAACCCTAGATGAAATTAGTTGGATTTAGCTCGGTTTTAGGTTGGATTTGCAATAGATATGCGTAATGTAAGAGTAGTAATGTGTATAGATTCATTTTTAGGGTTTGATTGTTTTGCGTAATGACTGAGGTATGTTTGTTTGTTGTGCTATAGATGGATAAGCTTGTGATTTTGCACCATGGTGGTACTGTGAAGAGAAATGACAATGGGGGTGTTGATTTGGAAGGCATGGAAGAGACCACGTTGCTATTTAGTTCACGTCTGTTGTATGGTGAGGTCATTTGTCGCTTGAAAGAGAGGTTGGGATGGACAGATGAGCATGGTGATGTCGTTATGCAAGGATTGATTGATGTTGGGTCGTCAAAGGGGCCGCGTATAAAGAGATTGGTTTCGATTGGCAGCGACGGTGAATGGGATAACTATGTGGCCATCGTTTTGGACTCAGAGGTCAGAGCACCTGACTTGTTTGTGCAAATGGTGGTGAGAGATCGATCACCTCCTAGGGCTGCATTGGATCTCAATGACTCACCGTTGGTTGGGTCATCGGATCATGAAGAGGTCGAGGTGCAAGTTGTATCATCGGCTCAAGTATGTGAGATTCCATTACTCAGGTAGAAGCTGACTCTGAGGATGTCGATGACCACTCTGTTGGTGGATTCGACGAGGAGACAGTGTTTGAGGAACCCATGGTTTGTGTAGCATCTAATAGGGTGGATGTACAGCTTGCGGGAGATGAGGCTGCTTATGAGGATGCGAGGGCTGTGGACTCAAATGATGACATACGGGTCACAGGTTTGACGTCTAGCGAAATTGAGCTGTTGAAAAGAATGTTTCTTGGCCGTGATCTACTAGTGTCCGATTATAATGACCTAAGCAACGCACATGGGGCTGTCGTGGATGGAGGGCAAACGCAGAGGGACGTACCTAGGCCTGGGGCTAGTATCATAATTCAGAAGGGTCATGTCTTTGAGGATATGTCGGCATTGAAGATGTGGTTAAAAGAGTACTCGATCGTGCACAACCGTCCATACCGGGTTAAGAACTCATACGCCAAACGTCGGTACACCATCAAATGTGAGAGCACAGGGTGTGCATGGAAAGTCTGTGCCAGGAAGGTGAAGGGTACGGAGAAGTTTAAGATTACAGCTGTGGATGGACCGCACAGCTGTGGGTCTTCTGAGCCCAGCCAGAAACATCGTCAGTTGACTTCTCGGTTCATTGCAACCCGCCTGTACCCCATGATAAAGCACATGCCGACGATGCGCGTGGTAGTAGTGATAGAGGCCATTAAGCTAAAGTGGCACTATACAATCAAGTATGGGAAAGCATGGAGGGCGCAACAATATGCTTTGAAGTTGATTTATGGTGATTGGGAGGAGGCGTATGAGCGTTTACGTAGGAGCCCATGACCCATTGGGAAGGAGGTATGGGTTCATGACTAGCAACATGGTAGAATGCTTCAACGAGCTGCTTAAGGGGTCACGTGGATTGCTAGTTACCGCAATTGCGGCGTTCACTTTCTACAAGTGTGTTGCATGGTTTGTTAGCCGGCACCGGGAAGCCTCAGACATGCTAAAGGCGCATGCACGTTGGCCACCTCGTCCTCACGGCTTCCTTACCAAAGCGAATATGCAAGCCAATGAACAGGAGTACCACTGTTTTGACCATGTGACGGGCACGTATGAGGTTGTTGAGGGTGGAGGGACAACCGAAAATTGGAGAACTCCGAGAGGCCCGGAAGCATAAGGTCATGATTACATCCTTCACATGCACATGCGGTGTTCCCGATAAGTTCTATTTTCCATGCTCCCACATAGTGATCGCATGTAGGCCCCGAAATGTCGATGTTGAGACCAAAATTCCGAGACTATTCAGCGTGGATGCGTTGGTGCGACATGGGCCCCATGGTTCGAGCCATATCGTGATGAAAGTGAATGGACACTTTACTCGGGTCCCAGGTACATAGCGGACGAGGGTTTACGTTGGCACAGGAGGGGCAACAGGAAGCGGTCAAGGTACAAGATGGACATGGATCAGATACCTGGTCGCACCAAGAGGGGTAGGGCAAATCCCTTCGTTGAGGACCCATAGGAGACACACTGCGGTACTTGTGGTCTAATGGGTAACAATTCACGGACGTGTCAACGTCATTCCAGTCAGGTTAGCGGCGTTAGGTCTAGAGAGCATAAATATTTTGTTATTCTTATCACTAACATATTTTTGAATGCACAGGATGGCGAGATACTGACTGATGAACGAGTTCTACGACAGGGAGCACCGCGGCAAGCTCACGGAGGATGGCCAGGTACGTGTGTTATCGAAATGTATTTTCCTCATGTTACATGTGTTTTCATCACGCAGCTAACTTTTAAAGCATTTTTCAGGAGATTCCCATACTTCATCCTCGAACCCATGATGATGGGATGTCGTAGATGCCCGACACACCATTGAGACTTATTGAGAGTTGTGTGTGTGTATGTATGTATTTTATATGTGAATGTATGTGTATGTGTGTGTGTATATGTATGTATGTATGTTTTGAGACTTATTCAGACTTTATTGAGAGTTATGCGTATGTGTTTTATATGCGAAGGTATGTATATGTTTGTATGTGCATGTGTTTTGTATATGCAGAAAAACAGACAGCACTTTGCTGTTTTTTCTATAGGTTTATGTAGCACGACGCCAAACACGCTGGCGCCGAGGTATTGAAATACGGTGCCAGGACCTTTGGCGCCAAGCTGTGGCGCTAAAGTTCCTGGCGGCGT
Source organism: Dendrocalamus sinicus (assembly GCA_036346575.1). NCBI lineage: Eukaryota > Viridiplantae > Streptophyta > Magnoliopsida > Poales > Poaceae > Dendrocalamus > Dendrocalamus sinicus. The sequence continues at coordinate 17,035,000 of CM070670.1, forward strand.
ATTTCAATACCTCGGCGCCAGGGTGTTTGTCGCTGTGCTACTTATATGCAGCGCTAGGGTGTTTGGCGCCGTGATTACTGCACTTGCATTAAAACCGCAAGTTCGGTCAGTTGTTTCGTTCCATTTGCACAAACAATACTAATTGACATTCACCAAATGAATAAGCACAACCCAATACAAACATACATACATAGTCCACATACATAGTTCATAAATTTTCAGAAAATACATACGTCCGCATACATCAAACATTAAACATACATAGCAATAACCTACTGAGTGCATCGAGGCCACTTCCCCTTCCTCTGAGCATCAGGGTACTCCTCAAGGGCTGCCTTGGCACGTCGCGCTCTCTCTAGCTTCTTCTGCCTTTCACCCTGGCGCCTTGCTGCGGCCCTCCTACGCTCCTCCTCGCGGTGTTCCCTCGCGGCCTCCTCCTGCTTCTTCTCCCTTTCCCACCTCTCCTTTCTTTCTTCATCCCGCTTCTTAGTGGCGTTAAGGTATTCCTTGTCATCCTCAGCGATCGCAGTGTCGATCCACTGCTCAAAATCACAAAGCGGTGGAGGCTCCTGCAAATGTACGCATTCGTTAAACCAACAGAATTAATACGAAGTCGATGAATCGACAATACAACATACCATCTTGCCGAGGACAATGGCGGCACGTGGCGGATCGAACGCCCAGTTAAAGCAAATCCAGTACCTTTGCCTATATGTATCCGGGTTGTCCGACCTTTCAACCTTGCAAGGATCACCGCAATAACACATCGGCACGGGAACACCGGGTGGAGGTGGCAAACGAGTGAAGCCCATGACAACCTAAAATGCAAAATGAATAAAATTATAATTTTTCTCGTGTATAGCCCTAGGTTAGCTAGTTACCCAAATCAAACCCTAAAAATGAATCTATACCCATGACTACTCTTACATTACGCATATCTATTGCAAATCCAACCTAAAACCGAGCCAAATCCAACTAATTTCATCTAGGGTTTCAAATTTTGCCTCACGAAATGTACCTCAAATAATCCATATCTATTGAAAAAATCAAGGGATGGGAGGAACCTTAGCTTGGTTGCTCGGTTTGGAAGCAAAATCGCGAGAAAAAGCAACGGATTGGAGTGGATTTGGAGTGGGGAGAGAGGGGCGGCGGCGGGCTGCTCTCTGTGTTCGCTCGGGCTGAAGGAGGGATGAGTGAGGGGGTGGGGGCCGGGGGCCGCGCTTGGGCTTAAGTCCCAGAGCACGGCGCCACGGTCGTTAGCGCCGTAGGTACATGGCACGATGCCATGTGCTTTGGCGCTGTGCGGTGCCACCGTGACTCCTACGTGGCCATGCACGGTGCCAAAGCATATGATGCCATACCATGTACCATAGGCGTCATATTCTTTGGCGCCGTGATAAGGGTCTATTTTTGCAAATCTTTTCTCCAGGGGTCTATATGTAAATTTTTTTTTAAATTTTGAGCTAAAAAGCAAAAAATTTACGGGAGTAGCCCCTCCTTGCATGCATTGATAATAGTGGAGTATAGGGTATCTGCCATTTGGCTTCGTACTTCTGTAAAGTTCTTAAGGAATTTCCTTGTGGATTCGCTCTTCTGCTACTTGATAGTAAAGAGTTTATTGAGGAGCATGAAGTGCTTATAGCTTTCATGGAAGTTCATGTTGAACTCTTCTCGTAGTTGGTCCCCAAATAAGATAGAGCCTTTCTTCTGGTTGAAAAAACCATAAACGCGCTGTCTTGAGAGAAATAGTGAAAGGCAGTTACAAATCTGAGGCCCTGATCAATATGGCTTCAGCTTCTGGCTTCAGCTTATTTTTGCACTATTCATAAATTTCGTCTTTTTCTGAACTTTTAGCTTTTTTTTGAGTTTTTTTTACCGGTTCTTTTTTTTCCTCGTATTTGTTTACATTATACGTGATGGGCTAATATGTTTTTTCTATTTTTAAATTTTTTAAAATTTAATTATGGTAAATAAGCCTCTCATCACTCTGATGTTTTTTCACCCACTACAGTGTTTTCAGCCATAAGCCATGAGGCTTTTAGCCGAACCGATCACCACCTCTATCTCCTTCAGCCTAAATCACAGTAGAATATACTTTCAAGAACTATATAGGGTTCGTATGGCCCGAAGTTAGGAGGACAAAATTTTGATTAAAATAAAGTTTTAAAGATGTTTCACGTGAAGGATTGCTAAGTCTTCGAGACGTTCCTGAACGTCCCCTCGCGCATAATTTTTAGCTTTTTAAGGGCCTGTTTGTTTCAGCTGTAGATTCTGAGAAGTAGCTGGTGCGTATCCAGCTAGTCAGAATCTGGAGAACCTAGATAACCCCAGCTTCTGGTTACTAGTTCATTTTCTGGATTCTGTAGCTTCTGGCTACTTAGAATCTGGATAAAAATCTGGACTGTTTGGGAGAGCTGCAGATTCTGGGAGTAGCTGCAGCTGCCAGAAGCTGAAACAAACAGACCCTAAAGCTAGGAGACAGAAACCATAGTTATTTTGGAACGGACCACGGCAGATGGCTTAGAGCATCTCCAGCAGGAGCCCTCAAATCAAGGTCCCTATTTTTGATTTGAGGGCTCTCCTAACATTTGAGAGCTTGATTTTTTTGCATCTACTCCAGCAGCAGTTCTCAAATCAGGGCCCTCAAATTCATCCTAATAGACACTGCCATGTGGGACCCATTCATCATCCTAACTAAAATTTGAGGACTGAGGACAAAAACACAGGTCAAGCAGGGCCCCTACTCAGGCCCTCAAAAGTAGGGGCCTCCTCCAGGGTCCCCAGGAATGAGGGTTTGATGGGTGAATTTGAGGGTCTTCTACTTTTGAGGGCCTGAATAAGGGCTCTGCTCGACCTATTTTTATTCTCAGCCCTTAAATTTTGATTTAAGGGCTTATTTGAGGCGTCAGAAGGGTCGGCTCCACTTGGACCGGGCCGGTTCGAGCAACCCCTCCCCTCTTCTGGAGCCTTCCCGTCCTCCCAACCAAACCGAACCGGCCCAACACGAAACGGATCAACCAGACGCGCATCCACGCAACACACGGGAAGAACAAGAGCACCCCTCTCGACGCCTCCGTCCCCGCAGCCGCAAATCCCCGCGCCGCCGCGGATTGCATCTATCGGAATCAACCAATCAAATCATGGTCAGGCTTCGCATCCCTCCCGCCCATTATCCTGATTTTTTTTAAAAAAATTCCCGCTCTTGCTGCTCATATATGTGCGAACTGCCTTGTTGTGTTAAAACGGAGCTGAGATCTGTAGTTTGTTAGGGCTGACTGGGGGCTGAGGTTTTCGAGATTTAGGGGTCGGCTGCTTGTCAATAGGTCTGTCTAGTCGAATTGGTGGCTTTGTTCATGTGATGCTGAGGGTGCTGGAGCCTCTAAATGCACACGAGGAATCGATTGTTGGATAGGAATCGGGAAATAGTGTGCAATCTCACAGGCTCGATTTGCTGCTTTTCTGGCATAAAATCAAGTAACAACGACATGGTTTGTAGTTTTGCTTACGGATTGCGACCTTGCTTCTTGGATTTTCGACAATATGAACAAATTCGAACGACAGCAGCTAGGGTATGTTGGTGATATAGTTAACTTAACTTCCGCGCTTAATTTTTCGATGATTAGTTTTTGAGCCCAAAGTGAGGTACCATATTCATAGGCAAAATTGGAATTTTACCAGGGCCGTATCATCAATTTGATTTCTTGTTGGGTAGATTCTGAATCATACACCCTCTGTGAAGATTTAACGCGTAGGCATAGTATCCAAATGCATGAAATACCCATTTACGTTTTGCTGCTCACTTACATGTAGTCTCTTTTTCTAATTTGCAGGCTGGGAAGCTTATTGCAAACCTGATTGTCATGGGCTCTGGGATTATAGGAAGAGCTATGCTTCAGGCATACCGGAAAGCACTTGAAAGTAAGTTTTTTCCTTGTGAGCTTTGGTGCAACCCACACCTAGAGATGCCTTGACCTCCTTGTTACTTGAAGACATAAAAGTATGGGAGGTAGATGGACAGCTATCAAATTTTTATAGTCAATGCCCACTGATCTGGAATAATCATTGCTGAAAAACTAAAATGATATGGTAATTTTGTGTTTTATTTTGTATCCCTTCAAGTTTTGTAAAATAAATTATTTGTCATCAACTTTCGTTTCAGCTGTCTTGTTTTGGTATTTTCCGAGTAAGATATAGTTGCTTGCATTTGGGTTGTAGCTTTTGGTGTGTTAACTTATCCTAGCTTCGATCCATTTGTCGTAATATGGGTCAGTATTCATCAGTTATAGATGCTCGTATTGGGGTTGTAGCTTTTTGTGTGGTACAACTTACAAGTGTAAGTCTCGTCCCTCATGGTTAATTTGATTTCATTTTGACCTGATGCTTTTGAGATGTCTAATTTTTAGTAGCATGCCAGATATTTTTATGTATGAGTGACAGTGTCTAGCTTCGAGAAGCTTAATCCTATCAAAATAAGCTTGAACTTTCAATGTTTATGCTTGAACTTGGGTTTTCCCCCAGATAAATTAAAATAGTGAGCCTGTCGTGCTATCGGACTTATGAGTTGGTTTCACTTATAATCTAGCAATTTGGTAAGTGAAGTAGATTCTTGGTTTTATCCAAAAAGAAAAGGATTATTATGAGAGTTTTGCTCAACTTAAGGAAACTGTTTAAATGAAGTACACTAGAACTCTGATTTACAAAAAGGGATGAGGTTAGGCCAACATGTCTGTTTTAAGAAGCCTACTTAGAGTTCACTACATAAATATTATTGCTTAAAAACAATCCTTTCATTTCTTTAGGTTTCGACTGTGAACATAAAGAATTATGAAATCAACTTTTAGCAACTACATACTTTGGTATTTAGTGAATGTTCACCAGAGTACCAGACTAAGGTTTCCTTGTTTATTAGCTTAAAAGAATGCATGATTCCGAGAAAAGGAACACATGATAGTAATAATGTATCAGGATTTATTGCTTTCTCTTGCTTTTGGTGAACAAAATCCCTCGTGCTTTATGTAGTGAACTAGTGATAGACGAAGATTGTACATAAGATGGCATAGTGACACTCCGTGCATTCATTGACCAGATGGTCATAATAACGATATAGGAAGGTGCTTGCGGCATCATCTTATTAATGTTTCTTCCACAATAGAGTCTTTACAAGATGGATATTTACCAGCCAAACTTCGTTGGTAAACTATTTATTCGAAAAGAGAGCAAAAGCTTATTATGTATATGCACCTCCTTATGTTACTTTTCCTCCTGTATTCCACTAGATGCAAATAAAACCGGTGTGGCCCATGAAGCAATACATAATATCCGCCGAGCCAGCAAAACAATGACTGAGCAAGAAGCGAGGCAGATATTGGGTGTATCTGAACAGTCGACATGGGAAGAGATCATACAGGTCTGCTACTTCTTATCTTCACTCTCCTATACACCTTATTCTATTTGCATGTGCAGTCCTGATTACAATCTCCTAACAACTATATGTCCAATGCAGCGATACGATAACTTATTCGAGAGAAACGCAAAATCTGGGAGCTTTTACCTCCAATCGAAGGTTCACCGAGCCAAGGAATGCCTGGAAAATGTGTACCAAAAGACCCAGCAAGATGGAACTCCTACTTGAAATTTGCATCCCTTAAAATCAGTTGTTCCAGATATACTATAACCTATATTCTTTGCCCCTCATTAGAAAATGTACATACTAACAACGGTCGCTGCTGTTGTATCATTACAGTGTTCAATAAGGTATCAATAAGAGCCGAGTGCAGCGACAGTTGACTTGTAGAAAACTAATTTGTAAGGCGCCAATGGCACGACGCCTACGGACAATTCTGTTCTTTTGATTTGATGATCCCATGAAACCGTATTTGTGCACTTTGGTATTCTTTATGCGATCTTCATTTATGTGAAAATGAACCAGTTTCCCTTATTGTGAGGATATCCCAGGATGGCGGCATATGTTGGCATAGCAGGAGCCAGGAATGGAAGTTAGGTTTAAAACATAGGAAAGTACTGTCTCTTCAGGTGATGGTCGATGTTTGGCATTGCAGTTTGGCTGCCGAACGGAGCATCTTGAAAGCCATGTTAAGTGTTATTTTGGTCAATCAGCTGCAGAATTATGCACGCTTCAAGCATTTGGGCCAAATGTCCAATTTTCTAGTTAGGAAGAAAAATGCACGTTGCCCTTTATTTGGGCTTTCAACTCATTCCTGTAGTACGCCTGCAGTTCGAAGGGTTCAACTTTGAAGTGGACTCCTGCACTTTGAAGGGTTAAATGGTTCAACTTTGAAGTGGACTCCTGCACTTTGAAGGGTTAAATACCCAGATAGGACGACTTCGTTCATCATTCCAGTGCGAGGATAGCTAAGGTGTGCCTTAATCAAACAGCTGAGCACAGGCAGGCATTCTGTTATTCTGTTACACTCTGATACACCTTATACGCAGTAGCTTTCGAATCAGATCAGAGTTTATGATATACAATATAAGCATATACGATATTAAGAACAAAGAAGATGAATTTTATAGAGAATAAAAATAATGACGTTGAAACAACCACAATAAGAGAGAAAAGATTTAGCCAAGCCGATCACGAATTTCTTAAGCACAACAAGAGATTGTCATTCTTTTACAACCCTCTCGAATATTTTAGGACCCTTATATCCTTATCCTATACAAGAATCTAGTGTTAAAAACAACTTTGTCTCTAATCCTCTCGTGCATCTCTATCTTCGAATGAGTGACTTTTTTGCTTTGTTGCTTGGTTGTTGGGTTCTTCATGACTATCTCTTACGGCTTTATATAGTCCCCTCTAATGTAAGGTCAATGAGACCGACTAGACGAGGGTTGAATAGGCAGTTTTAAATTCTCTTTGGCCAAAATCAAAATTTATATGTAGAAGTGTAAATCAAAATGATTTTCTACAATTAAGGCCTAAATCAACTAGTCTTACTAAGTGCACCAACTATCTTAAGTCTAGATTAAGATTTGCAATCGTAAGATGACAAGCAAATAATTTAATTCTAAAAAATGTAAATTACACAAGATAAAGGATAACAGAGCAAACCAACACAAGGTGACGCGGTTGTGAGATCAAGGAGGCCAACTAGAGGGAGGAAGAGGCGTTTTGAAATTTTTCTTTAGCTAAAACTGAGTGTATAATATGGAAACGTAATACAAATCAGTTTTGCACAAACAAGGGTTAAATCAACTAGTTTCACCAAAGTGCACTAACACCCTAAATCTATGTCAAGATTAAGCAATCAATTTAATTCTAGGAATGTAAAATGCTTGAATATAAATTGAGCACAAGAAAGTAAATCATAATGACACAATTTCTTTTTACTGTAGTGTTCGGAGACTTGTCGATCTTCCCTAGTCCACATTGAGGTAACCCAAATGAATTGGATCAGCTCTACAAATTAAGGCAAATACCTCAAGTCCACTAGTGGTAACTCTTTTCTGCTCTAGATAGATGAGCTCCAACCATCATAACATGTCGAGCCTTCCCACAAGCTTCTCTGAGAAAATCACCGAGCACAGTGCCTCCACATCGTCTAGGAGTCGGCAACCTCCAAAAGTAACAAGTCATGCCCCTTACTTAACTCTCGCCACGTGCAATGAATGCACAAACTCAAGTGGATATGAAATCCACCTCTAGATGCAACACATAAACTAGAGACTTCTCTTGCTACTCATAAGGTGCAACACATACACAATTAAGAGAAAAAGCTCACACTAGCTCAAGAGAGTAAAAAAGGCTAAGCAACTTATTCTCCAATTGGTCACAAAAGGATATTTATACCCCACACAAAGAAACTAGCCATTGAGAACAAAAATCAAGAAAAGCGGTAGTACCATAGTTTACATACTGGTACTACCGTGCTATAGTACTAATGGCTATAAACTTTAGTATTAAACATTCAAAACTAGCCATTACAAAAGTGCGGTAGTACCGCCACATAAAGTGCGGTAGTGCCGGCCTAAAGTGATGAGAAGAGCTTAAAAATATGCTCTCTGAAAAAAGCAACTGCCATATAAAGCCCCAGGAAGAATCTAGACCCGTCATTATGAATCAATGATATATTTTGGTAATTAATGATAATTAAATTATGGGACTAATATTTTCATTGAGATGAATGAATAGGATATGTCCTACGGTGATAGATGACTTGAGAAGGCTTCGCGCAGATGATCGTCTTTCAGTCAAGCAAAGGTCATCATGTGTTAATGAGTAAAGTGAAGGACTCGGACTTGAAGTTGAGATGTACATCATTAAGCTTCAAGAGGATGCGCAAGGCAAACATATGACTAGCTAGGGCTAAGAATGTGTCCCTCATCTTTTACCTATCTTGGTGTTTGGTTTGAAGACCGGATTACTAGTATAAGTTATCGTACTATTATGAGAGGTCGTGACTAGTAGCTTAAACGTATCATGTGTTGATAGCTCATTTATTTGCTCTAGTTCTCTGTGACATGATGCTAATATTTTTGAATGTATTTTGAAAATAGTTGTAGCTCATGCGTAAGTTCTTTGTGACATGTGACTTAATATTTGCGAATGAGTATTGCAAATTGTTGAAGTCCATGTTTTCCTCCTCCTTGAGGCATGATGCTAGCATTTGTGAACGTGTTTCCCAAATGATTGAAGTTCAAGCAAAAACCGATGTAACATAAGACTTGAGTTTGAAAATGTGGTTTGCAAACAGTTCAAGGCCATGTCATTTATTCTTGTGGCATGACTCTAAAATTTGTGGATGTGTTCTGTGACTTGTTATGAGCCATGTCTTGATCTTGAATTTTGTTACTACAAATTGGTAATTTGTTTTCCAAATTGCTTGAGGTATTTGCAGTGATCAGTTTGTGCCAAGCCCTGGAAAACTGGTCAGATCGGCCCTATATTCGGCTAGACTAGCTTGAAGGTCTAAACAGCATAAAAGAGAGAGTTCGGCCAGTGCTGGCAGTTAGACCAGCCTTGAGGAGGCAGCCTGACTGGCAACACCGGTCTGACTGGGGCTCTAATGGTGATCTGACCGAACTTTCGGTCTGACTAGCTTTTTTTATTGTGTTACCTTTTTCCAGTGCCCCTTTTTCTTGAAGTCTTGAGCTAGTATTCTGACCGGTATTGTTACGGTCAGACCAGCCCTGTGTGAGCGGTCTGACTAGTAGCTCACGTGACGACTAGTTTTCTAGCCATTGTGAAGGCCGTGGTAGTACCAGCCATTAGTTAGCAGTAGTACCGAGCTTTTGGGCTGATTCTTGCTATTTTCTTGCTCGAACGACTAGTTTTTTGGTGTGTGGAATAAATACCTCCTTGTGGCTAGTTGGAATATGATGCTGGTGCTATTCTCTCATTTCCTTGAGCTAAGAGCCAGTCCCTCTTCCATTTGTGCATGTGTTGCACTTAGTGAGTTTGGAGAGACATAACCTTGTGCATGTGTTGCACTTGGTGGTGAACTTTATGTCTCTTGAGTTGTGATACTTGATTTGTTCAAGTGATTATTTTCAACTTGTTACTCTTAGAGGTTACTGACTCCTAGACAGCTTTGGAGGTGTGGTGGTCCAGTGATCTTCTTAAGAAGCTTATGAGAGGCCCGGCTTGTTGTGAGTGGTGTGGTGCTCGCTATCTCTAGAGTGGAGGAAGAGCAACCCTAGTGGATTCGAGGTGATTGGCTTAATTTGTAGAGCTGATCCAATTTATTTCAGTTTACCTCAATGTGGATTAAGGGAAACCGGTAAGTTTTCGAACACCACAGTAAAGCATCATGCGTCAAATTGTGATTTGCTTTCTTAAGATTAATTTACTTCTTGCAATCTATATTCGTAGAAATTAAATTATTAGCTTGGCAATCTAGAATTGTAATTCTTGACCTACAAGTAAATTGTTGGTGCACTTAGTCAAACTTACTTGGTTTAGGCCTTGCTTGTGCCAAACCAAAGTAATTTACGCTTTCGTATTATAAACTCAGTTTTAGTCAAAGAAAAATAAAAAAAACGCCTATTCTCCCCTCTAGTCGGTCTCCTTGATCTTACACCCGGTTATACCAGAGACCCCGGTCGGATCGGCAGGCCATATCGGACGATAATACCATAGGCAAATGGGTGGTAGTACTGGCCTGGGCAGTCATACTGTAGGTATAAGAGCAGTAGTATCGGTCCTGAATTTTAGCACAGGCGATACTCAGAAAAATGATCATAACTTTTGACTCCAATGTCGGAATTAAGTAATCTTGGACTCCATAAAAAGTTTATTTAGAGTACTACACAACCCAACTATTTGTATGATCTCATACACATTAGATCAATGCATAAAGTATAAGAACTCCAATGAGTCATTACCATGGTCTGTTTTCAAGAAAATAGCAACAAGTAGTCTTAGACCATGCACAGGGAAAACGCATGACCTCCAACAATTTGCAAAAATATATTTATAAACTTAAATCATGCCACTAGGAGTAGTTACATGGACTTTGAATATTTGCAAAATATAGTCACATGCTACAAGGAAAGATACAAGAGCCATAACTATTTATAAAATATATTCACAAATAATAGTATCGTGCTTAAAGAGCTAAAGCAACTGCGATTGAGCTACCAACACATAATGAGACTCAAAGTACTAGACAAGACCCCTCTTAATAGTATAGCCATCCTATACTAGCAATCCGATCTTCCAACCAAATAGCAAGACCAGTAAAATACTAGGAATATATCTTTAGCCCTATCTAATTATACCTTTGCCTTGAGCATCCTCTTGAAACTTGATAATGCACATCTTTACTTCAAGTCTGGGTCATTTGTCACAATATGTGTCAATGCATGATGCATCATTCATTTGCCCCCCATTAATACATGATAGGTTTTCTATTGACTTGATGATTAACTCATGATTATCATCTCTTTGGGATCTTGATATACATCAACACATGATAAATCCTCTTCTTGAATCTTAACTTGATGATGATCAACTCATGATGCCATCCAAAGTCTCCATCATCATGGAGCATAACCTATTCATCTAACACATAAAATAGGGGGGATTGGCTACAGGACACCATCCATTGTCTCCTTTTGCCAACGGACACCCAAAATATACAGTTTAGCCAAAACACACTGACAAAAGCTGTAATTTTGCTGTAAGACACTGTGCCCCATATTTTATCATTTCCGGGCCAGAGGGAGAGAGAAAATTTCTGAAAAGACTCAGGTGCCTTGCCCAAATCCATCTTCTCCCCCAAGTCCATCTCCCTCCCACTAGCTCTATTTCGCGAAGATGCCCCTACCATCAACTAGTATCGCCCGCCTTGGTCCTCCCTCGATTCCCCAATGCACAAGGCAAACTAGGGTTAGGATTCTTGAAGCCTATCCCCGCTGGTGCGCCGCACCGCCACTGCCCCTACATTGCACCACTGCCAAGTTGCCTACAGCGTAGTCTCCACGCAATGGCCCAACAACCCCATCTAGGCTGCTCCAAGTCGGCTGCGCCCCTTGAGCTCCTGCTGAGTTAAGGCATCGCCTGTTGCCCTACTTGCACCCGCGGCAAGGCCCTGTGTGAGGTAAGCAACCCCTCCTTCCCTTGCACCTACGCCACGCCGACCGCCCCCATCCCCTTGCTTGACAGTTCACAGTTATGGCAATTTGATTTCCTGGCCGAATGGATTCTGCAGATGTTAATGGATTGTGCAAAGAAAGTGTTGCAGTCAGAGTCATCTATGTTGGGGCCTTTTGGGGGCCGTTAGCTTGTGCCATGCCCAAAATGCGGTGAGCAGATGATTTGGGTAGTGTCTGGGAGCTCGAAGAATCAAGGAAATGAGTATTACAAATGCCCTAACAACATCAGCGTAAGTTTGTTCGAATACAAAACCAAGCATCTTTCGTTATTTCTGGATTCAAATCAATATATCTAGCTCTGTGTAAAAGATATATGTTTGAGGAGACACTTCTGCATTATCACCTTGCTATGTTTTTATGCAAAAGTATTCTTCTAGTGGTTATGACACTTTCATGTGGAAATATCAATATGAGACACATCTGGCTGGGTTGAAGTTTAGCATTGCACACCAAACATATCCAATGGTTTCCCCTGTCAATGACCATGTGTTGGCACATTTAGTTGAAATGAATAGGTCGTTGGTTGAGATTAACAAGTCTATCCTCAAATCGGCGGCTGCAGATGAGAAGTTTAAAATGGTTCTTGTTGCATGTTTAATGTTCTTCCTAGGAATATTCATTGCGAAGAATGTCAATTAAATGTGTTTGTCATTGTAATGGCAATGTTTTGCAGTGTTAGCAATGTTTCTATCCAGTATGAATTTTGGAGTTTTAGCAATGTTTCTATCATGTTGAATTTTGGATGTATAAAAAATAAACATTGAGATGTCCAGAAGAACTAAACAATTACTTGAACTTCAGGAATTTATGTTCAACTCCAGAAGTACTAGATTATAGGTTCAACTCCAAAAGTACATTCACTAACTGTCATTACAAAAGCCACTGGAACTCAGTGGATTACATGTCCATAACATTCTACTAAACAAAAGTCCTTTTTCTCCCATCCATAACATTCTACTAAATTGTGTGATATTCCAGACAGAGGATTGGAGGAGCGATTGATTGCTAGTGACTGTTTTCTTAGGTAGTTTGCGACTCTTTCTCTTTAGCTTTGGGGGTGCAGGTTGAGGAGCATCTGGGTCATCAACAGGCTCATTGCATGTCTTTATCATATGCCCAAACTGTCCACACCTTTTGCACTTGGTTCTCCTTTTGCCAGAACTTCCTTCCTAACCTCCTTTGTACCTTCTGCTCCTTGGCCTTCCTGCTGCCCTCTTGAGTATTGGTGGCCATAACCTGAATCCTAAGTCAACCTTAGGCCACTGATGCTTGTCTATCATTGGCATCACTAAACCTGCATATGTTACCTTGAATTTGTCCACACTATATTATTCATGCACATATCTCTCAAGTTCTTCATTTCTCTTGAACAAGATGAGGCAAATAGCATGAGTGCAGGGTAGTCCAGTGAGCTGCCACTCCATGCAGCTGCATTCCTTAGTATTCAGATCAACTGTATGCCTCCAAGTAGTCAAGTCTTTACAAGTGCCACCAACCTCTCCTGTGAAATTATGACTATGGAAGATTTTGTATGGTAGGTCTTTGCTCTTTGCATTAAATACTTTGATGACATGGAGTATTATCAATACTTGTAGCTTGTCAGCAAGGTTTTCTCCTGGTGCACATCTTCTGTATGATCATTTGCCTGATTCTATCCATCAATTCCATAACAGGGAGTGATTTCTCATTTCTCACCCAGCTGTTGAATGTCTCTGCAATGTTATTTGTGACATAGTCACATTTATTTGCAGTAGAGAACATGCTCCTGGCCCATAGATGTTTGCGGTTCTCCTTAATCCACTGCAAGGCTCTAGGTGATGCCTCCTCCATTACCTTATAGCGCATGTCAAAGTTGGCCCTTTTCCAAGCCCTCGAGGCAGGCCACAGATGCCTTTGGAAAACCTCCCCATGAAATCTCTTCTGGAAATTTTTTACAAGGTATCTCATACACTCCCTATGTTCAACCCTATTGGAGAATATCCTAGTAACTCCAATATCAATGTCTTTACCTGCATCTGTAGATATCACCAAGCCAGGGGTGAATCAATGGCTCTGTGCAAATTCTGCATAAACCACTACCAATTCTCTGCACTTTCTGATTCAAAGACTCCATAAGCTACTAGAAACATCCAACTGTGGCCATCAATCCCTATGGTAGATGCCAATTGACCCCTCCACCTACCAGTGAGCACAGTTGAGTAATGCCTAAGTAAGGTCTGCAACTATTAAGAAATCTATCAACACAAGCCTTGAGGGCAACAAACATCTTGCTGAACCTCATCTTGTCACCAACCCACTCATGCTCTATCTCTACTATGCTACCAGGACATCTCCTCTCTAATTCTACCTTGAAGCTGAAAACATGTTCAAAATTGTCCCCCCCATCTGCCTGATATCTCATCCAGTGTCATTTGTCTCCCATCCCAAACAACATAATATAATATGTTGATTTTGAATTTCTCCTCTAAAAACTTGTTCAGAGCTGTAGAACCAATTGTAGGATCCTGTCTCAACTTTTCAATAACCCGATCCCTCACCCATGCATTGGTAGCCATACAGTTCCTCTCTACTTGGCTAGAGTTTGGCCATGTATACTTGTATGGCATCTTCCTAATCTGCAAAGGAAATCATTACACATGAGTACATGACAAAAGATGTATACTATGAAAATATGGTAGCTTATGAAAAATACAAAAAGCTTACCATCCAAATCCTTCCATCCTGAAGCCTTGACGCATGTATTCTCCACTTGCACTTCTTGCCCTTGCAATGTGCTCTGTACCTCGATGCCTCACTGTAGGTAGCCGCAAATTTGACCTCATTAAGCGCTGCATATTGCTTTATACACCTCTTAAAGTGTTGACCATCCTCAAAAGTAACTCCAATATCTATATTAGGATTCTCTATGTTAGTTACATGAACATTAGACTGACGACCAGCCTCATCATCAATTGAAGACTCACTTTGATCATCATCACCTGGCACATACTCCTAGTTTGAGGTATCATCACCTGACATCAATTTTTTGCACTGAAGCCTCTCATCATCCACACCCAAATACTCTTCTTGGTCATCCTTAGCATCAGCCGATTTGTCCACATAAGTAGCAACAGGTTTGCAAGGTCCTGGCTCATTGACTGGGCAAGCTGTGCTTTCTTGTGTTGGCAAATCAAGTGCAGATAGCAATGTCTTCTGTGAGGAGGTGGCCTGCTAGACACAAGACAGGTTGCTGGTGCTTGCCTGCCTACATGCATTGGAACTAGATACACTAACAAGTAGAGGAAGCCTCCTCATGTCCCAGTACATGTCAAACGCATCAAGCAGTGCTGAGTCAGAAGTAACCTCGATATATCTACTGTAGTTTTTGTTCCAAATGGTGATAGCAAGTGTTTGGTTGCTTCCATGTGGCACCTCGTCGTCAAGATCTTTTAGTAAGTAAAGGAAACAACTGGTGTCCCTGTCTAAAACCTAGTTAATGTCCCGACTAACATGATACTCTTGCCTACCGTCATCAGTGCACTCGACATAAGAACCAACATGAACAGCTACTTTGCATGCCAATCCCGAATCCATCCTACGCACATTACAATGGAACAAAGATAACAACATCAGAGCATAACCCTAAATCAATGCACATTACAATGGAACAAAGATAGCAACATCAGAGCACAACCCTACATCGACACACATCAACCCAAATCTAAACTACACACACCAGATCAACACCTAATCGGCACAACAAATGGAATAAAATCCCCAAGTAAAAGCATGAGGAAGAACCTTACCCGACAATGACCCATGAAAGCTGCACAGGCTTCAACAAGGAGTCCATGCTCCTGAGGCACTGCATTTTCAACCCTGTCGCCTTCATCTCCAATAGCTGTTAGCCCTCAGCCCTCAATAGCACATGCTCCAGCCAATTCTGAAAGGTAGCGGCGGGGAGAGATTTGGGGGGAGAAGAACTATGAGGGAGATGGACTTGGGGAAGAAGGATGGATCCGGGATGCGCCACAATGTTGCTTTAGGGTTCGATCGCACCGGGGTGGGCAGGGGCACTTGAGTCTTTTTGGAAATTTTCTCTCTCCCTCTGGCCCGAAATGATAAAATATGGGGTGTGGTGTCTTATGGCAAAATTGCAGCTTTTGTTAGTATATTCTGGCTAAACTATTTATTTTTGGTGTTCGTTGGCAAAGGGGACAATGGACAGTGTCCTGTAGCTAATTCCCCCTAAAAAATATTAGTCCCACAATGTGATTGCCATTAATTACCAAAATATATCATTAACTCATAATGGCGGGTCTAGATTCTTAAATTTTTTCCCTTTTTAGTAATTGATGACAACCATCGCTAATGTAAATAATTCGATATAAAGCAATATGAGTATATATGAACTACATAAGTTTTATATACTCAAAGGATATATTTCAAAAATAGAGATCCCAATATATGTGGATTAAAAATATGGATCAATGGTGATAAAAACACAAAACGTAGAGTGAAATTCCTCTAAATGTGTGCCAAAGCCAGCTGGGGCCGAGCACAGGCGTAGGTGGCCAGAGGCGCGGGGGGTGGTTGGAGGCGACACTAGGAGGCCAAGGGTCGGCGACTGCCTATGGATCTCCTTCGAAGCGATGAGGAGGTTGGAGGAAGACGGATGCAGGCACTGGCGCCGGCACGCGCGAGCAACAGAGAGGACGCTTGCTTGGGGGAGCTGAGGTGGAGACGACCGAAGATGGCAGCGATGAAGACCCGGCTGGCGAGCAGCCCGAGTAAAGATGGTGACTGAGGAGGCAGCTTCTTGGGGCTAGACGTGGTGGGATCTGGAGGTAGTGACCATGGGAGCGGCGGCAACGGGATCTAGCGGCGGCTGAAAGGGCAAGCCAAATCCAACTGGTGACTTCAGGGCGGCGATGAAGACGGCGGGGGAGAGCCAGAGGCGGCCGAAAGATGGCGCAAAGACGGCGATGGCGGTGAAGACGGTCGGATTTGACCTGGAGAGGGCTGGATGCAAGGTGGCGACGGTCGGATCCGAAGCGACACGAAGGAGGTATGGTTGGCGACACGCAAGCGGGCACGGGCGACGACAGACGCCCTTGGGAGACAAGATTGCTCCTCCCAGGGGCAGTGGGTAGCAGAAAACTAATGGAGTCTAGGAGGAAGTTGTAACAGCCCAAAAATTTGAAATTAGAAATGAGGAGCTTTTGAATTGCTTTTGCAATGTATTCCATTTGGATTTGGATTTTTCGATGCTTTTCTGAATTTGGTTAAGGTTCCAGAAATTAAAGAATTTATAAAAGAGAAAGACAAACAATTGTAAACAAGAATCTGAAAAGATGATCCATAAAAGTAAATAGAGAAATTGGATTTAGGGCATAGAATATTATTTCTGGAAAAACAATGGCATGGAAAATAAGGGAAGAAAGTAAAATAAATACCAACTTTAGTTGGAAATATTTTATTAAGTCGAGAATATTACCAGAACCTCGAGAATTTTTCTGGAATTTTTGGAAGCATTTTCATATTTTTAGGACTTATTGGGATTTTCGGTAATTTCTAAAAGCAAAACTTAAAATCCAAAAGAAATCGAAAATCCACCGCCTCCGTCCGACACCTGGATGGGTGGGATTGAGCCACGTCGCCAGGCGGATCCCGCCTTCCCCTTACCCCCGCTCGCCGCGTGGACAGCCGCGATTTCCCCTCTCGCGCGCCTCGGCCCATCCGGCCCGTCCGCCTCGGCATCGCTCTCACCGACCGTCGCCTCGGCCGATCTCCTCCGTTCCCCTCACTTAAACCGCACCGGCCGCCCGATCGACCCTCTCCGCCACGCGGCTTCATCCGCGCCATCGCGCTTTCCCCTCCCCTCTCCCGCTGACCGATGGGCCCGCCTGCCGCCTTCGTCGCCCCGCCCTTTCTCTCCGCGGGGCGCGGCACCACGGCGAGCTTTGCTCCCGTGGCGCGCATGCACGCCTCCTCGCTGCGTCACCCGTTGCGGGTGGAAAGCTGCGCCCTTCCGTCGCCCTTGACTTGGCGCCACCGCCCGTGCTTTTCCCGCTGCGTCGCCGCGCCGATCCGGCTGCCGTTTCACGCGGGCAAAAGGAGGGAGAAGGGAGCTACGCAGAGGCAACCACCCGGGGCGTGGCGTGCGATGGGTCTTCACGGACGGGACTGCATTAACACGCGCTGCAGCCCTACCGCCTCGCCACCGGCTCCGACGCGACCGCACGGCGCGCCGTTGCCGCTCCTCCCGGCGGTATATAAGGCCATAAACCCTCCGTTGAGTTCCCACGCCGCTCTCTCCGTTCATCCAAAGGTAATCGGTATTCGTGCCCCGTAGCCGCCGGCGATCTCCTTCTCCCAACTCCGCGAACTAACTTCCCATTTGTTTCTTGTCCTGCAGCCAAATTCCTTGAGCTAGGATCGTCTCGCAGCGCGCGAAGCTTCCCCGCCCTCGTCCGAGCTCCTCGTCGCTTGTAGTTCGCCACCGCTGGAGCTTCCCGAGTCACCGCGCCGACGCCGACCCACCTCCGAACCTCCTCGGCCCTTGAAGACCGCGTCACCGTCTTCACCATAACGCGAGGATCGCGTTCGACACTCACCCGGCTCCCGACCTTCCTCACCGCCGCCACCGTCGTCCCGACTTCTCTCGCCCGACACCGCTGACCCACCTCAAGGGGATAAATTGCCCTATAAAGGTAGGCAAAGCCTCCCGCTCACTTGGCTATCGGCGCTCTCTTCTCCTCTCGGCTCCCGGCGCGCGTTGAGCCTCCGGCTCCGCAGCGCGGGGTGAGTTTTCTTTCTTTATTTCAGTCGGCGGTGGGCCCCACACTGCCGCCCACTACATTCTCGAGTCACGCCGACATTGGACCCCACCTGGTCGATGATACATCTAAGCAGGACCGCATCGACATGTGGACCCCATGAACGAGAATAGGACCCACATGTCGAGAGTACGTAGAACCGAAAAGTAAATAAAAATGGAAATTAAAATGAATCGGGGTGACAGTGGCCCCACATGTCAGAATTTGATTATTTTTGGATTTGATCGAACCGAGAACTTTGATCGCTTATAATTTCTTCAATTTAGCTCCAAATTGAATGAAACAAATTTCTAAATTCATTTAAATTCAAGATCTATCTAATGGAACCAGAACCATAATTTTTGGAGTTCATTTGAATTTCTGGTGATATTTTGTTGATAGGTTGCTTTTCTTTTATTTGGGTATTTCGCACGATTAAATAGCATACGAGGCTCGGGAAGAGGAGGTTGAGGCAGCTAGCTTGGAAGCTTCAAGACCAGACCAAGACCACCGCGAGCAAGGCGAGTTAACACCTTGATCATTTTGAACCTATGATTTTGCAAAGTACTTTCTTTTAAAATATCAACATGCATGCTGTTATTTCATGTGGCAAAATATGTTCATTTCAGAAATGATAGCTATACACCTCTTGTAATGCTTGCTTATAATGATCCGTTGAAATGTTTGGACATGTGAACCTTGTCGCCTTAGCAAAACTTATCTTGTCATAGCTTTTATCAGTAAGTCCCAATAAATATTGCGATGCTTAGTAATGCTAGATAAAGCGGGTACATAGCTGCCCCAAAAACAACAATTGCAAAGTATGAAATGTTTTGGGGCAGTCATGGATGGAATGAGTGTAGTAGGTGACACGAGATTTTTACTCTGGAAAATCCTAAAATTGCTTAAACACTGGATGGATGGTTTGGGGTGGTAGTGGTGCGGTGGGAGCACAAATCATGAAATGTGGTAGAACCATCCAGGTAACTTTAAGGACCGAATCTTGTCATATCCACCGTGTAAGCAGTACAACCACAAGTCTATAATGGAGTGCGACCTAGCTGAATAACTTGCAAGGGTCTAGTTCAGATATCACCGAGGAAAGTGGGTGCGGGGTGTCTTGGTTTACTCACAAAGTGAGGCACGTGGTGTCTTGTACTCACACGGCGCAAGAGGGGCTTCGATCGTGGTGGTGTAACCCTTCGCCGGTGAAACCTCGGCGTGGGTGGTGTCTAGCTAGATCGGAGTAAGGTAAAGGCTTTGTGATAAATTATCCGGGTCTCATGCCTAAGGAAGCATGTTGGCAAAAGGATAGTTCATCTCTTGTGGTGAAAGTGTACAAACTCTGCAGAGTCAAAACTATTCGAATAGCCGTGCCCACGGTCATGGGCGAACATGGGAACTTAAGCTGGATATAGTTCTGTTTCAAAACATTGGAAGCGAATGGAAACTTGAAGGCGAAGGACCGCCTGGTTTGGAATTGTCACCGGTGTTGTCCTGATGGTACGTTAAGCGGCTATAACGCTGAAAGATGCTATATGGCGCAGATGCCATGTAATGGTGGATGGAATCGTGTCAAGTATATGATCAACTTATTCTATAAACAAAAGTTTTGAGTTTAAAATTGCTAGGTCTCGAGGATTTTTCCTATAATTGTATTCAAAAGCACTCTCTTAAAATAAAATGAGCCTGACCATCCTTTGATTAAGCCATGCATGTATAATTATTGCATTTTGTGTGTTGGCTTCTTGAGCACGGGTCGAGTGCTCATTCTCGCTATTGCGATACAATTGAAACAGAGTTCAGAACACTACGCTTATGAGGAGGCCCCGCCAACGTCGACGGAAGCAAAGGCGATAATTAAGGCGTAGGCCTCGGTGGTTAGGCATAGACAAGTAGACCCTAGGCGTTGTGTACATTTATGTTACCGGGACCCGGGTGGCATATATGGTACACATTACCCCACCGGCGCTTGCACGTGGATTTGGGTCTTTTTGCTATAATTTCCGCTGCGTTGATGTAATGAAGACATGTGGCCTAGCCGGCCCTTTTGTAAATTATCACCCGACGTGGTGTAATTCAGTTTATGTAATATAATGGTTGATTACGCGATGTATGAAATGATTCACAATGTACTGTGTGCACTAACTCACGATCCGAGGATTAGTGCGGTGAAACATGAAGATTCGGATTTAAAAATCCGGTCCGACGGTACTGTATCGAGCATACGACCGTAGGGTAAAGCCTTAGGATGGCCTAGGAATACAATACTTATGAAAGCAAGAAAATAATTTCCAAAATCATAGTATAATGTTCTTACTCGTATCCTTCCTAGAATCGCTCTACTCTATTTTTCATTACATTTTGGAAAAGTACTAACACTGGAACCATAACATTTACTGAGATGGCGGGAGCGGGATATGAAGGGATCGGGATTATTTGGGCCACGGTGTCTATGAAAATGAATTCGCAAGCATCTTGCGCAAGCTTCTACATTACATGGGCTACGACGAGCAACCTATCTACCGTGGATGAAGGCTACCATAGGAGAAGATGAATCTTGGACCATGCGGTCTACATCTACCCAAAAGCGAACAAGATCAGCCTCATGTCTTTACCACGGAGCATCGGAGGGGTACGTGGCGACGCGATCCGGGACGCCGCGCGCGCGCGGCGCGGTGTGTGACATATATGAGGCGCCATTCGCCGCACGCCCTATCGTTTCTACCCATCGCGCCAGGACGGTGCGCGGTACAATGAGACGAACCTGCCGGTGGACGAGGACGACCCTGCGCTAACACACCAGGTCACTCTCACCAGGGCTATGGGCGCAGCCCACACCGCAGCCTTGGAGGAGATCACCCTTCTCCGACAGCGCCTTACCACGGGCACGGCTCGTGGTGGCGCTACGGAGCGGCTTCGCCAAGAGCGGCAGGCCTGGCGCAGCCGCAGCAGGTGGCCGCCCTCCAAGTTCAGCTCCGACGGGCCTCCACCCCTGCAGCAGCTCCAGCACCGCCACCACCAGGATCCGGGCCCCGCACTCGGATGACCGCGCGTAAGAGCACGCGGCCTCCGGGTCCCCGGGCTGCACTTCGGGGGGGAGAGCCTCCCCAGAGCCGTAGCCCCCCACGCGCGCCCTCGGACGCCGATGACTCGATCCGTCGGAGTTCGATGGGAGTCGCTCCGTTCAGTCCCCGCACTCACTGACCCATCCGCTACGGGTATCTGGAGGAGTAGATGGGGTCGTGATGTACTTGCAGTGTGTGATGCAAGTACTAAATTCATGTATCTTAGTTAATGTATCCATCCTTTTTATTTCGTAGTTGCGGACCTATGAACTTTGATTATTGTAATGTAATTGTAAGCCCAGCATCAAAGCTGGCTATGTAATTGTTGACATGGTTAAGTGAATGGTGGATACCGCCTTATGTTGAAATTGCCTCGCCTTGGTTTTCTTGTTTTTCTTGTGCGGGTTGGCACCCTTGTCTCTCCTACGCACAAAACTAGCACCGAGTATAAGGCTACCACTGCAGATGGCCACCAAGAACTACCAGGGCTCGGACTAATACAAACCCAGTGAGGTAGACTCAAATCGTGGGGTTACGCTCAAGATCAAGGCGAACTCAAGACCAGAAATGACAACCTTCCAAACCCTCCGAACACCCTACAATGGCCCAAGTTATGGCACAACAAACTCAGATTTTGCAAGCCATATACGCAGGACAGCAAGGAAGCTCAGGAGGGCACGGAGTCGACTTAGGAGATTTCAGAGAACAAGGCCAATAACCTTTACAATGCGCAGAAGAACCACTTGAAGCCAAGACCGGCTTCGGGATATCGAGAGGAAATCGCGCTTAGTTAAATGCGCAGAAGAAGACAAAGTCATGTTCGCGCCCACCGGTGCAGTCTTTGCCGCGGCATGGTGGAGAATTACGGCCGCCGGGGCAGGAGGATACCACCACAGAAACAAGCACACAAGCTATTTCTTGGGAAGAATTTAAGACCGCATTTAAGGCTAACTTTGTTCCAACCGGAGTAATGCGGATGAAGAAAAAC
Source organism: Dendrocalamus sinicus (assembly GCA_036346575.1). NCBI lineage: Eukaryota > Viridiplantae > Streptophyta > Magnoliopsida > Poales > Poaceae > Dendrocalamus > Dendrocalamus sinicus. The sequence goes on from CM070670.1 coordinate 17,057,469, forward strand.
GAATTCCGCACCCTCAAGCAAGGGAATAAGTCAGTTAATGAGTACCTCACTAAGTTCACCCAATTGGCTCGGTATGCCCCAAAAGATGTAGCTGATGAGGAAGAAAAGATTGACCGATTCTTTGAAGGGATGAACGAAGAGTTACGGGTGCAGTTGATCACACAAGAGTTCACCAGCTTTCACCAGCTTGTGAACAAGTCACTGATTCTGGAAAATGAGAGGAATAACTTGGAGGCCAGTCGTAAGCGGAAGATGTCAGCTCAACGACCGCAGGGAAGATTTGTCCAAAAACTCTTTAATAATTCATCCTCTCCCTTGAAGCCTAATCAGTTCAAGACTTCAACCCCATCGTTCCGCCCAGAAGCAATTCTCTGTGGTGGTCAATCTGCAGGATCAAACTCTATAGCGACTACAAGTGCTTGGTGCGGCGAACAGGGCACTTCGCCAACAAATGTCCACAGAGGCGAATGCCTCACCGCGACCAAGCTCCAAAGACCCAACCGAGGGCATCAAGGCTCACAAGGCAGCAAGAGTGCATCGGCCCCGAACCGTGGTCGAGTCAACCACATCACTGCCGAAGAAGCTAAGGAGGCCGTCGGAGTACTGATGGGTACGTTTTCTGTTAAGACCATACCTGCACAAGTATTATTTGATTCGGGGCTTCCCATTCCTTCATATCAAAAGGATACGCTGATAAATTGGGGTTACCTACCTTTACCTTAAAGAACCAAGTGGTGCTCAATTCACCGGTGGTCCGACATCGCTACCCTAGTGTGTCCTAAAGTGACCATTACTATGGAAAAGTGTGACTTTTAGCGCACTGATAGTGCTAAACTCTCGGACCTTGGATATAATACTAGGCATGGATTGGTTAGCCGATACCAAGGGATCATAGAATGTGCCACCGGATGGTGAAATTAGTCAAATGTCCCGGATGACTATAAAAGTAAAAGTAGATCGACCCTATCGATGGGGCCGTGCAGTCTACTATAGTGAAGACGTACCTTTGGAGGATGATCGTGGTGCAAGATTATCTGAAGTGTTCACGATGAACTCCTGGCATGCCCCAGATAGAGACTGAATTTGTTATTAACTTGAAGCGGGGCCGCTCCAATCTCCAAAAGGCCTTATAGGATGACGGTGGAGGAATTAGAGGAATTGAAGAAGCAACCGGGAGTTGCGGGAAAAGGGATTTATCGACCTAGCTCCTCACCGTGGGGTCTCGGTATTGTTTGTGAAGAAGAAAGACGGCACCACTCGGATGTGTGTGGATTACTGGGGCCCTCAATGAAGTAACCATCAAGAACAAATACCCACTCCCGGGATTGATGATTTATTCGATCAACTTGGTGGAGCCACGGTATTCTCTAAAATAGACCTAAGATCGGGCTATCATCAATGAAGATTAGAGTGAAGATATACCTAAGACGGCTTTCACCACTAGATATGGGCTGTATGAGTTTACAATCATGTCTTTTGGGTTAACCAATGCCCCACCTACTTCATGAACCCGATGAACAAGATATTTATGGAGTATTTGGACAAGTTTGTCGTGGTCTTTATTGACGACATCCTTATATACTCCAAGAATCTTTCAAGAGCATGCGGAACATCTGCGCTGGTGTTGGATAGGCTAAAGGAGCATCAATTATATGCAAAGTTTAGCAAGTGTGAATTCGGCTTCATGACATTAGTTTCTTGGGACACATAGTGTGGTGGAGGAATATCTGTTGATCCCGCCAAAATAGCAATGGTCGAGAGTGGGCGACCAACTTCCGTCATCAAGTGAGGAGCTTTCTCGGATTGGCGGGTACTACCGGAGATTCATAGAAGGATTTTCTCGGATTGCCGTGCCAATGACTCAACTACTCAAGAAGGAGAAAAAGTTTGAATGGACCAAGTCATGTGAAGAGAGCTTCCAAGAATTGAAGAAGAGATTGACTACCACACCTATAATAACCCTGCCCGATGTGCGCAAAGATTTTGAGGTATATTGTGATGCCTCACATCAAGGGCTCGGATGTGTACTAATGCAGGAAGGCAAGGTAGTGGCATATACATCTAGGCAGCTTCGCCCTCACGAAGCCAACTACCCTACTCATGACCTGGAATTGGCCTCCGTAGTGCATGCATTGAAGATTTGGAGGCATTATCTGATAGGTAATCACTGTGACATATACACGGACCACCAGAGCCTTAAATATTTCTTCACCCAGTCACACCTCAACTTGAGGCAGAGGAGATGGTTGGAGTTGATTAAGGACTATGACCTGAGCGTCCATTACCACCCAGGGAAGGCTAATGTTGTAGCGGATGCTTTAAGCCGTAAGGCCTATTGCAATAATCTCATGGTCCAGGAACATCAACCCGATTTATATAAAGAACTGCAAGCCTTGAACTTGGAGATAGTAGAGAAAGGCACTCTAGCTACCATGGAAATTCAACCAAGTTTAGAGGAGCAGATTACGGTTGCTCAGCAAAAAGATCCAGCTATAATAAAATGGAAAGGACTGGTAGAAGCAGGGAAGGCTCCTAACATGAAGATTGATCGGGACGATACTCTATGGTGCGGAAGCGTATAGTGGTACCTCATCGAAGAATCTCAAGGATCGATATTGAGGAAGCTCATAGCTCTCAGTACTCCCTACACCCCTAAGCACCAAGATGTATCGGGGTATGAAGCAGTCTGCTGGTGGCCCGTATGAAGAGAGACATAGCTGAACATGTAGCCTGTTGTGATGTGTGTCGAGAGTGAAAGCAGAACATCGAGGCCAGCGGGACTACTACAACCATTGAAAATACCCGTGGAAGTGGGAAGAAGTCGGGATGGACTTTATCACGGGACTTCCACGAACCAAATCTGATATGACTCGTATGGGTTGTGATTGACAGTGACTAAGGTTGCACATTTCATCCCGTCAAAACCACATACAAGGGAGATAAGTTAGCCGAGCTATATATGTCACGCATAGTATGTTTACGGTGTACCAAAGCGGATAGTCTCGGATCGAGGTTCCCATTCACCTCGCATTTTGGGCTAGCCTACATGAAGCTCTCGGTACTTACTTGGATTTTAGCACCGCATACCACCCCCAGACAGATGGTCAAACGGAGAGAGTGAATCAGATATTGGAAGATATGCTTCGGGCTTGTGCTCTAGATTTTTCTAAGGATTGGGATCGATGCCTACCCTATGCTGAGTTTGCTTATAACAACAGCTACCAGGCCAGTCTTCAGATGTCACCCTTCGAAGCCCTGTATGGTCGACAATGTCGAACCCCTCTACATTGGTCAGAAGTAGGGGAGAACTACATTTTCGGGCCAGATACTTTAAGTCAGGCTGAAGAAAAGGTTCGCCTAATTAGAGATCGATCGCAGCGGCCAGTCCAGCGAGAAAAGTTATGCGGATAAGAGGAGAAGGCCACTAAGTTTTGAAGTGGGACAACATGTTTATCTGAAGGTATCACCCTTACGAGGAGTTAGGCGATTCAAGGTCAAAGGCAAGCTTACCCCACGATATGTTGGACCATTCCCAATTGTGTCTAAAAGGGGAAGTTGCCTACCACCTTGCACTACCTCCGAATCTATCCGACATACACGACGTCTTCCATGTGTCCCAACGAAGAAGTGTCTACGAGTACTGAGGATCAAGCTCAGTTGGAGGCAATCGAGATTGAAGAAGACCTAACCTACAAGGAGCGCCCGATTAAAATCTCGGATACCGTGGAAAAGAAGACGCGAACTCAAACCATTCGCATGTGCCAAGTACAATGGAGCCATCACTCCAAGAAAGAAGCTACTGGGAGCGTGAAGACCACTACGAAGAGATTACCCGACTGTTCACTAGCTAAGTTGAATCTCGAGGTCGAGATTCTTTTAAGGGGGTAGGTTTGTAATGACCCAAAAATTTGAAATTAGAAATGAGGAGCTTTTGAATTGCTTTTGCAATGTATTCCATTTGGATTTGGATTTTTCGATGCTTTTCGAATTTGGTTAAGGTTCCGAAATTAAAGAATTTATAAAAGAGAAAGACAAACAATTGTAAACAAGAATCAAAAGATGATCCATAAAAGTAAATAGAGAAATTGGATTTAGGGCATAGAATATTATTTCGGAAAAACAATGGCATGGAAAATAAGGAAGAAAGTAAAATAAATACCAACTTTAGTTGGAAATATTTTTATTAAGTCCGAATATTACCAGAACCTCGAGAATTTTTCTGGAATTTTTGGAAGCATTTTCATATTTTTCGGACTTATTGGGATTTTCGGTAATTTCTAAAAGCAAAACTTAAAATCCAAAAGAAATCAGAAAATCCACCGCCTCCGTCCGACACGGATGGGTGGGATTGAGCCACGTCGCGAGCGGATCCCGCCTTCCTTACCCCGCTCGCGCGTGGGATACCGCGATTCCCTCTCGCGCGCCTCGGCCCATCCGGCCGTCCGCCTCGGCATCGCTCACCGACCGATCGCCTCGGCCGATCTCTCCGTTCCCCTCACTTAAACCGCACCGCCGCCCGATCGACCCTCTCCGCCACGCGGCTTCATCCGCGCCATCGCGCTTTCCTCCTCTCCGCCGACCGATGGGCCCGCCCGCCGCCTTCCGTGTCCGCTCCCTTTCTCTCGCGGCGGCGCGGCACCACGGCGAGCTTTTGCTCCCGTGGCGCGCATGCACAACCTCGCCCGCTGCGTCACCCGTTGCGGGTGGAAAGCTGCGCCCTTCCGTCGCCCTTGACTTGGCGCCACCGCCGAGCTTTTCCCGCTGCGTCGCCGCCGGCCGATCCGCTGCCGTTTCACGCGGGCAAAGGAGGAGAAGCAGCTACGCAGAGGCAACCACCCCGGGCGTAGGCGTGCGGTGGGTCTTCACGGACAGACTGCATTAACACCGCTGCGGCCCTACGCCGCCGCCACGGCTCGACGCGACCGCACGGCGCGCCGCTGCCGCTCCTCCGGCGGTATATAAGGCCATAAACCCTCCGTTGAGTTCCCACGCCGCTCTCCGTTCATCCAAAGGTAATCGGGTATTCGTGCCTCGTAGCCGCCGGCGATCTCCTTCTCCCCAACTCCGCGAACTAACTTCCCATCGCTTTCTTGTCCCGAGCCAAATTCCTTGAGCTAGGATCGTCTCGCAGCGCCGCGGCTTCCCGCCTCGTCCGAGCTCCTCGTCGCTCGTGGTTCGCCACCGCCGAGCTTCCCGAGTCACCGCGCCGCTCGCCGACCCACCTCCGAACCTCCTCGGCCCTTGAAGACCGCGTCACCGTCTTCACCATAACGCGAGGATCGCGTTTCGACACTCACCAAGCTCCCGACCTTCCTCACCGCGGCCACCGTCGCCCCCGACTTCTCGCCGACACCGCTGCCGACCCACCTCAAGGGGATAAATTGCCCTATAAAGGTAGGCAAAGCCTCCCGCTCACTTGGCTATCGCTCTCTTCTCCTCTCGGCTCCGGGCGCGCGTTCGAGCCTCCGGCTCCGCAGCGCCGGGTGAGTTTCTTTCTTTTATTTCAGTCGGCAGTGGGCCCCACTGCCACCCACTACATTCTGAGTCACGTTGACCATTGGACCCCACCTGGTCGATGATACATCTAGGCAGGACCGCATCGACATGTGGACCCCATGAACAGTAACCGGACCCACATGTCGAGAGTACAGAGAACCGAAAAGTAAATAAAAACGGAAATTAAAATGAATCAGGGGCTGACAATGGGCCCCACATGTCAGAATTTGATTATTTTTGGATTTGACTGGAACCGAGAACTTTGACTGCTTATAATTTCTTCAATTTAGCTCCAAATTGAATGAAACAAATTTCTAAATTCATTTAAATTCAAGATCTATCTAATGGAACCAGAACCATAATTTTTGGAGTTCATTTGAATTTCTGGTGATATTTTGTTGATAGGTTGCTTTTCTTTTATTTGGGTATTTCGCACGATTAAATAGCATACGAGGCTCGGAAGAGGAGGTTGAGGCAGCTAGCTTGGAAGCTTCGAAGACCAGACCAAGACCACCGCGAGCAAGGCGAGTTAACACCTTGATCATTTTGAACCTATGATTTTGCAAAGTACTTTCTTTTAAAATATCAACATGCATGCTGTTATTTCATGTGGCAAAATATGTTCATTTCAGAAATGATAGCTATACACCTACTGTAATGCTTGCTTATAATGATCCGTTGAAATGTTTGGACATGTGAACCTTGTCGCCTTAGCAAAACTTATACTGTCATAGCTTTTATCAAGAAGTCCCAATAAATATTGCGATGCTTAGTAATGCTAGATAAAACGGGTACATAGCTGCCCCAAAAACAACAATTGCAAAGTATGAAATGTTTTGGGGCGATCATGGATGGAATGATGTAGTAGGTGACACGAGATTTTTACCTCCGAAAATCCTAAAATTGCTTAAACACTGGATGGATGGTTTGGAAATTTGGTAGTGGTGCGGTGGGAGCACAAATCATGAAATGTGGTAGAACCATCCAGTAACTTTAAGGACCGAATCTTGTCATATCCACCCGTGTAAGCAGTACAACCACAAGTCTATAATGGGTACGACCTAGCTGAATAACTTGCAAGGGTCTAGTTCGGATATCACCGAGGAAAGTGGGTGCCGTGGTGTCTTGGTTTACTCACAAAGTGAGGCACAGTGGTGTACTGTACTCACACGGCGCAAGAGGGCTTCGATCGTGGTGGTGTAACCCTTCACGGTGAAACCTCAGCGTGGGTGGTGTCTAGCTAGATCGGAGTAAGGTAAAGGCTTTGTGATAAATTATCGGGTCTCATGCCTAAGGAAGCATGTTGGCAAAAAGGATAGTTCATCTCTTGTGGTGAAAGTGTACAAACTCTGCAGAGTCAAAACTATTCGAATAGCCGTGCCCACGGTCATGGGCGACATGGGAACTTAATCGGATATAGTTCTGTTTCAAAACATTGGAAATCGAATGGAAACTTGAAGGGCGAAGGACCGCCTGGTTTGGAATTGTCCCGGTGTTGTCCTGGTACGTTAAGCGGCTATACGCTGAAAGATGCTATATGGCGCAGATGCCATGTAATGGTGGATGGAATCGTGTCAAGTATATGATCAACTTATTCTATAAACAAAAGTTTTGAGTTTAAAATTGCTAGGTCTCGAGGATTTTTCCTATAATTGTATTCAAAAGCACTCTCGCAAAATAAAATGAGCCTGACCATCCTTTGATTAAGCCATGCATGTATAATTATTGCATTTTGTGTGTTGGCTTGCTGAGCACGGGTCGAGTGCTCATTCTCGCTATTGCGATACAATTGTAAACAGGAGTTCAGAACACTACGCTTATGAGGAGGCCCCGCCAACGTCGACGGAAGCAAAGGCGATAATTAAGGCGTAGGCCTCGGTGGTTAGGCATAGACAAGTAGACCCTAGGCGTTGTGTACATTTATGTTACCGGGACCGGGTGGCATATATGGTACACATTACCCTACCGCCGCTTGCACGTGGATTTGGGTCTGTTTTTGCTATAATTTCCGCTGCGTTGATGTAATGAAGACATGTGGCCTAGCCGGCCCCTTTTGTAAACTATCACCCGACGTGGTGTAATTCAGTTTATGTAATATAATGGTTGATTACGCGATGTATGAAATGATTCAGCAATGTACCTGTGTGCACTAACTACTGATCCAGGGATTAGTGCAGTGAAACACAGTAAGATTCGGATTTAAAAATCCGGGTCTGACAGAAGTGGCGGTAGCTATAGTAAACCTTAATCTTTGCTCTGATACTATGTTAGACAGATGGATGTGGACTACTGATCATGTACCACGTTGAGGAGTATTATTTAAGCGAAGAAGCTTTCTTCTCATACTTCACAATCCTGAACAATGCAGCAAGAGCATCAAGGCCTCTAATGGTCCTCGTCCTGGGAGTCGGCATCGCATCGGTCACCGATCTCCAGCTCAATCTCTTCGGCTCAATCATCGCAGTCCTCACCATCGCCGCGACGTGCGTCAACCAGATTGTATCCTTCTGCTCTGCCCTCACATGTTACGGTCTTATGCACAGTTAATTGCATCCTGAATATTCATGTCCATGTCCACTTTCACCTTCACCTTAAACGAAGCTGACCAACCAAATCCAGAGGAGGCTCAAGGTGTCACGCAGCTCCTGTACCAGTCCTCGCCGTACCAATCTGTCGTGTTGCTCGTCACCGGCCCGTTCGTCGACAAACTCCTGACGAAGCGTGACGTCTTCGCGTTCAACTACACCTTCCAAGTCGTGCTAAGTGCAGCTGCAGCTGCTTGTCAGAGATGCAGTATATTATCTCAACAAATGCATTACTATGAGCTGAGCGAAACTTTGTGCGTGCAGGCGTTTATCGTGCTGTCGGGCTCGATCGCGGTGTGCGTCAAATTCAGCACTTTCCTGGTGATCGGCACGACGTCGCCGGTGATGTACCAGGTCCTCGGCCACCTCAAGATGTGCCTCATCCCCTCCTCCGTCTACGTCCTGCTCAGGGACCCCTACACGTTCCGGAACATCGCCGGCATTCTCATCGCCATCTTCGGAATGGGCCTCTACACCTTCCTCTCCGCCTCCGAGAGCATGTAGAAGACCAAGTGAAACCGTAGGACCGGTATGATAAAAAAAAAGGAGTTAAATGATGGCTTCAAATTTTCTCATGAGTATTCATCAATTCTTCACTTTAATAGCTATGAGAAATTATAAAAAATCAACAAACCAAAATTTTAAAAATTCACTGTGCTATAGTAAAATCAGCTCGGTGAACAGAAAAACCAGCCCTATTTTAAATCTCAAAATCCATATAACTTTTGATCTGTAAATCCAAAATACTATAATCTTGAACCAAGACTAAATGATAACCTTAAAAACCTATCCCAACCAAAAAATATTGAAAAACATAAGAAAATTAAGATATTTTGGATCATAAAACTCTACTGCATTAAAATCGAACCAAAATCACAAATTAGCAAACTCTCGAACCAATACTCAAAATCACTTAAAATTTGGTATGCACCTTCTCTAGGATGTAAAGAACATATTCCAATCAATAAGTAAGAAATTATTGCCAAAATTTTGACATTTTTCTATTTGGAGTAAGGTTGCACTAAAATAGGGTAAAACCCAAAAACAGTTAATATGATTTGTCCATGCATGAATGACGGCCAAGATAGCTCTCAATATATTCTCACATGTAATAGCAAGCTAGAACATCTAAGTAATCAAGGCAAAAATAACTGGATCAAAAAATCACTTGAAGAGGCTAAATCAAGCAAAAACTAGGCAAGTAAATGGCAGTTTTGCCCCCATAAAATTGTTGATTATTGACATCAAATGACTTGGTCGGTTCACAAAGTGGCTCGATGGAGATGGTTAGTCTAATCAACTAGGTTTGGGCTCAGTCAGACTTGAGTCTGGCTCAACCGACGCAGTTTGGCTCAACTACAAGGAAACGAACTCGGTCAGATTCAACAGAATGGCTCAGTCCAACCATGTATGCACAAAAGCAATCCCGAGGAACGACATCGTCTTCCCCGAGCTCATGGCATGGGGAAAATAGGGGAGTCTAGGGATGACTGTATGGGTTGGAACGGCGCAGGATAGGGGGCAGCGGACATGGAGAAGAGGAATTCATCGGCAGCGGACTCCGACATCCCTCAGGCCTGGGTTGTGGGCACATAGGCATGGTGTGGATGGGGGTAACCCTGATGTGATGGCTTCTTGGGCTAGGACGCGGTGAGAGGAGGGCACGACAACAACAACCAAGGTGCCGCAGAGGGGCTTAACAATGGTGAGCTCCGGCGGTGACAATGGCGAGCTCCGATGGTGGTATGGCCTAGGCATGGAGGGACTTAGGATGTGACGGCAGTCTTGATTAGGCGGTTTGCCAGGCATGAAAAGGCCTAGATCGGTTGAAACGTGGGCAAAGCAACACGACCAGAGCATGGCAAGGTCGGCGATGGCGGACGTTAGTGGTGGCGGGCCTCCGGTTTGTGCCATCCTATCCCCTCAAGCAATTGGTGATGAGCTGTATTGTTCAATTTTGCTGGTAAGCCACCGTCGACATTCGATTTTGCCGGTAAGCCACCGTAGCCAAAATCCCCTATCCTCTATCTCTGCTCAAATTCATTGTCTCCACTTCATCTCGACCCAAATTGGCTACCAATTTACCATCTCCACATGTCACTGAACATCCCCAACAAATTATTTCATGCCTACGTTGCCGGATTTGCAGCACCAATGAACCCGAGCAAGCATGGTAGTAGTGGATCCAGTCGGAATCAATGGGATTAGTGCAAGCATGGCATGTTCCTAGATGAGAGGATTCCATTTTTGTGGACAGAAGGGGCAGAGAAGATGCCTAGGAGGCGAGCATCGGCTGGGGCCATGGCGGCTAGGAGAACTACTATGGCGGCGCTGTACAGTTGATGGGGTGGCTGGATGTGTTGGGGCTAGCATCAACGTGTTAAGACGCAGGTATGTTTGGCAAGAAGATGATGGAGGTGGCAGATTATCGAAGGCAGAGGCAAGGGTTGTGGTGCGACTCAACTCTGGTGGCATGAGAGGTAGAAAGTAGGAGAAGATGCGGAGAAGGACTGAATTTGCCTCTTCAAATTGGAAGTTAATCGTGCCCAAGGATGGAAAAGATGGTGATGGCATTCTTCATATTTCTTGTCTTTGCAATGGCATTTGTAAACATGATCTCTTTATAATGGTATTAACTCGCAAACAATTGTAATGGCATTAAGCAAATTAACTCATAAATCTAGATGTGAGCCATCACTTGCACACAGCTCTTTTACTTCTCCACAAATGATTTCAGTTGAATCTGCACCGCTTCTGCTGTATGGTGATTGGATATCGTGTGCTAGCATCCAAGAGGGTGCAGGCCGCTCCTCCAACAACATATAGCACCACCTTGGTCTGCAGATTTGTGTTACCTTTGCGGTTCTAATCTGCTACTGTGAATGCATTCATCTCGGTCTGTATTTTTCTTCTTGGGATGCAGATTAGTGCAGTTTGACGAGGTTGGAATGGAGCACGTATACCGTACCTCATGGATGATTCACGCCAAAGTTTTGTGGAAATTGCAAATTCAAGAGAATTACTATGGAAATTGTTTCTTGCACGTGATTTTCACAGATCAATTAGTAAGCACTTGTGATTTGTAATCTATTTTCTATTCATTCTTACTAAATTACTTTCTTAATCTTATATGCAGGGAACAAAGATGGAAGCATTGGCCTACGAACAACAGGCCGACCATTTCAACGAGATGTTGCAGATTAGTAAAGTGTATTATTTTACAAATGTTGGATTTGAACCGACAGAGATGCCCTGATGAATGTTTGGTAAGAGCTTCAACCATTGATTAAATATGATTAGCATTTCTTGATTCTCACTACTTGATAAATGATCAGCGGAGAGTTGATATTCATATGGGTCTGGGACATTCATGTCATGCACCACATCACGCGTTGGCGTCCTGCGGAGTCCGGCTCCCATTGTCTGGCCGCTACACTCTAGAAGGTCAACAGGACCGCTGGTGAGGAGAATATACCTTTGCTTTCACAGCATGCTGGTATATAAACTGTTTTAAATTTCTACTATGATTCATCTTTAGGCGGGTTGTCGACCATGGTAGAGAGTGAATTTATGTTCTTCCCGGACTCAATCTATGCCGACGAGTTGGAAGGTATAAGTCTCTACGGCATCTATGGACTAATTGTATTGGATCTATATACTAATTACCTCTCTACTGTAGCACTCTAAATATTGTATTGCTTTTTGTTTGATTTATTTATAGGCTTTCATGCATCCTTAATGAGTGCCCCTGTGGCTGTACTTCACTTCGTCAATTTCGTCGTCCAGATAAGAATCAACGCGATTGCTAATCCTCATTATCAAGGATTGAACGAGTAGGAAGACAAATAGGGAAGTGATCTCTAGAGTTGATGGATTTATTTATCTTGCCACGTTGGTTATTTTAGTTTAAATTCCATTTTATTAGTACTTTCAATGGTATATTTTTTCATTTGTTATTGTTTCAATATCGTGTTGAATAGGGCTGGACGAAAAACTCGAAGCTCGTTAGCTCGCTCGGCTCGTGGCTGGCTCGGCTCGTTAGGATAACGAGCCGAGCCGAGCCAAGATTTTAGCTCGTTAGCTATAACGAGCCAACTCGAGCCAGCTCGCGAGCCGCTCATGAGCCAAACGAGCCATACTTCCAGGAATTTAGATATGCATATGTTGCTTCCATGGACTTAATTTGTACTCTATTGCATGTGTTAATGTGTAAATTTGTACTCTATTGTACCCAAACGAGCCATGCATGTGTTAATTTGTACTCTATTGTACCCAAACGAGCCAAACGAGCTAAACGAGCCATGCTTCCATGGATGAATATATGATGGAGACATTTTTTGGCCCTGGCTCACGAGCCAAACGAGCTAACTCGAGCTTTTTACGAGCCGAGCCGAGCTAGCTTTTTAGCTCGTTAGTTATAACGAGCCAGCTTGAGCCAGCTCGTTATCCTACCGAGCCAGACCGAGCCGAGCCAGCTCGTTATCCAGCCCTAGTGTTGAAGCAGAGTATCTCTTAAGTTCATCGTATCGTTGCTTATTTCATGGACTCAAATCATGAATGCAACATTAATGGGCCTGTTTTTTCAGCTTTTAGCTTCAGCTTTTGGCTTTTCTTCAGTAACTAACTTTTAAACGGAGTGTCTTTTTAAGATGGGGTCTACTAGTTAATTGTAGTACATACTATACTGACTTCATTTATATCGGCAAAAACCGCACGTGAGTTTCAGTTACTCTGTAATCTCTCACACAAACAGCTCAAAAGCCATAAGCCGCAGCCAAAAGCCACAAACCGCAGCAAAAAAGAACAAGTCCATTATCCTTGCTTTTCTCAACCTGTTTGTCTCAACTGGGTGGACATGTGGCCATGTGCACCTCATCTATGGCCGTCTTCTTTGCTTGAGACATGAGAAGCGAGGATAAATTTTCGGCGGCAGCGGCCACAACGTTAAGTACTAATTACTAATATAACAAATAGCATGTGGCATACCATCTCCCCTAAGATATGCTAACAAACTGCTTGGTTGTTAGTCTCACACAACATAGCCATGCTGCTGTACATGCATGTATGCACATGGATGCATGCGAAAGTTGTGTAACCGGCCTGCACTTAATTAGGGGATCATTATCTCTAAACAAAAAAATGGTCGAGATAATATCATTGTTGCGATTGAAAAAATTAGTCCGAGCTGTCTTAGCCCTCAAGCGACAAACCGTACCAGACCGGCTAAAGCATATATGTAACAAATACAATAGTATCTTAACTACCTATTAATATTATCTTAACTACAGTACCAAGTGTAATTCGATGGACATTCAAGAGTTCATGTGACTAGCAATGCTATGTGTTGAACGCAACCTTCCTGATAATATGTATGGATTTGTTATTCTCTAAACAGGTCAGCAAACTTCTCACAAAATTTCTTTGCACCGACACGTGGGGCAGCGCCAGGTAATCACAGCGCATTTGACCGAGTGCAACCACGCCTCCACCCCTTCCCCTCATGCTACCCTCGCACTTCGCTCATGCGGTCATCCCTCCTCTCTGCCACCCCATCCTCCTCCCCTTCGCCGCCGCAGGCATGGCTCCTTGACGACACCCATAGTTAGTTCCCCTGCCTATCTCCCCTCTCCCTCTCGCGAGCTTCCCTCGCTCGTGCCCTCTCTTCGGCCACCTCATCCTCCTCCCTTTCGCTACCGCACGCATGGCCCCTCGACAACACCCACTATCTATCCCCTTGCCCATCTCCTCTCTCCCTCCTGTGAGCTTCCCTCGCTCGTGCCCTCCCGTCCATCGCCGCATCTTCCTCACCTTCCTCCACCCCTCCGTCGCCATGTCTTCCTCCTCTTCCACCGTCGTCGTGTCTTCCTCCCCTTCTATATCATCACCGCCTAAAGAGAACTCATCGGGACATGGTGATGGGCTTAGTCACCTCTGCCATGCGATGCACAACTGCCTTACAGATGTTGGACAAAATGCTGGATTTGTCATGGTGGGGAGCTTCACAATGTTGTCTCCACCTATCAAATCCCAGGTATCACATCTCGGGTCATCCTGTCCACCTGGAATGAGTACGGTGATAAGATCAATATGAAGATGATTGACCTGTTTCGCGATGAGGAGACAGTGTACCATAGCTTCAATCATGCAGAGGACAATCCCCACAACTACTATCTACCCGAATTCCTAAACACCCTGACCCCTAACGAGCTGCCTCTACATGTATTCAAGCTCAAGATTAATTGTCTTGTTATACTACTGCAGAACATCGACCCAGCAATTGGAATATGCAACAGGATGAGACTGGTGGTTCGGAGGTTCTAGAAGAATGCGATAGACATCGAGATCGTGCTAGGCTAGCATGCTAGGAAGAGGGTGTTCCTACCTCAGATACCTCTATGCCTCTCTAATGACGAGATGTTCCATTTTCCATTCAAGAGGAAGTGGTTCCTTGTCAGGCTCAGCTTTGTGATGACGATCAACAAGGCACGGTGGCAGACCATCCCGAACGTCAATATCTACCTCCCCAATCCGGTGTTCTCTCATGGACAGTTGTACGTGTTAGACCATGTGGCTAGGTTTAGGTTATTTTGGTGATAAATAATTGACAATGGTTAATTTATGATGATGAATATTTGATAATATTGATTATCGATGTTATGCGAGAGATGTGGCATGTGTGAACTGATGTTGGTCAAGTTGGAACGAACTTGTGCCGAAAAAATATTCTTTGGTCTTTGCATGTGTAGGTTGAGCATGGAGGCGATCGTGGTTGGTGACGAGGTGGACCGGGACTAGAGTGGGGAGATCCGAGGTTCAGACGGTCAAGGAGATCACGAGATGATCAGGCTCATGCTTGGGGCTCATGGAGATCAGAGATGGATGATACGTGTTGGAGTTACGGAGGTACGGTCCGGAGGCTACGACACATGATGGATGATACGTGTAGAAGCTACGGGAGGTGTGGTCCTGGAGGCTTCGATACATGACGCGTTAGAAAAAAGTTGGAATTTTTAAAAACCCGTGTTAGGAAGGGTTTCAGATCCCTTATTTGTTGGAATTGGATTAGAATTCGTGGGCTTATGATAAGTCCAGGTTTTGGGCCCTACACTATAAATAGAGGTGGGGTTAGAGGCTAACCTCGTAGCTTTTTAGATGCAATTTTCGTTCTAGGATTTGAGTGGTATCAGGAGGGTACTTTGTAGCCACCATGATTCAGAAATAATAGATCTATCTTCGTGAAAAATCACCGTGCGTTGTGCATCGTCTGAATGACCACGTCTTCACCGAATCTTTTCGTCTCTATTGTCGTGCCTGTGCGTTGACTGATCGAAGCATACACGCAGTGAAGCATAGCAACGGAGCCAAAAAAAGAAGAAAAGCCAAAAAAAAAAGTTGCTCTGATGGATTGTTGATGGAAGATGCATGCATACGTGATGAGGATTGATGGATGAACAGTGTTTTGATTTTTCTAATAAAAATTGAACAATTAAAAGGCAGAAAATTTGAAAAAAAAAGTTTCCATTATTCGCTGCAATCATTCACCCCCCTCTGATTGCCATCGATGATCCTACAGTATGTCGTGCTATCTAGAGCCACCGCTAGAAGCAACATTAAGGTCCTCGCCATCGCGGATAAGATGAAGGACAACCGACACAAGTCTAGGAAGACTCACTCATGGGACGTTCATGAAAAACATGGTGCAAAAAGTACTCATTGCATAGACAAGGTATTGATCACTCGGATTTAAATTCATGTTTGGTAATTAATTAATTCCTTTACTAACCGTTGAATTACTTTTTCATTGTATAGGTTTAAATTTCATATGGTATGTTGTTTAGATCTTCACCACCAACAAGAAAAACGTTAGATGGTAGGCATTTAGTCAAATTCTTGAACTGCAACTTCAGCTACACCAGCATATGTAGTTCATATACTATTTTAGTGTGAACCAACACTAATTACGTACAAACTTTTAACATGATTGATTCTTGTGGTGCACTCACTGACAGAGTTATTAATATAAGGGGATCGATTGCATATTCCATATCAGTAGAAAGAGTCCATGTTCTTTTATTCTTAATTCACATTTATGATTGCCGAAGTTAGATTAGAATATGGAACACAATTGGATTTTGCTTCTATTTATTTTCCTGGTTCTACTGATATATCTCAAATAGCAAAAAAAAAACACACAAGAAATTGTGTACTTGAAAGCTGAAGAGGACACAAGGCATTCAATCAAGCTTCTTGTACTTTTGATGTCATGGCTGTTGCTGATTGAAAGAAACCGTCGCTCTTTACCATGTAGAAGTAGACGTGCCCAGTTGTGCATACAATTTTTTTTCAGAATGTTCAGGGTTTTCAATTCGTTAGTTATGCATCCCTATTGTGACATTATCCTCGAGGTGTGATGGAATGTACTTTTATGTTTTGCAGGTGTTGTGGTCGGGCTCTTACTGTTGCAGCGGAGAATGTGGGAAACCTTGGCTCTTCCAGATATCATCTTCAGAAGTTAGACAGTAGAGGGAGGGAGCATTAGATGTCTTGATGGGATGTTTTTATTGATTTCCACGTTTTTTCAGTATCTAAGAAATGTTTGTTTCCACAGATAGTGAGATAGTCATGGAAGTGATTATTTGAATACATATTCATGTGTGAATTCAATTTTGTTGAGAACTGTGAAGCAAACACATTGCTGCATTTATTAATGCTGAAAAAATTCATGCATTTCATCAGGTTTTGTCGTGGTTTTATCTGACCGATATCCTTTCTCACGTTGCAGTGCAACCAGTATTTTAAGATCATCACCATAAAATGCAGGCTATGGGTGTCTACTATTGCTACACACGTTAATTAAGTACTGTTGATAAGTGCCGACATTTCTTAAACACGTAATTTGCTTGGGTGTGTATGTGTCACGGTTGAGTCCAATTGAGATGCATGGTATCTACAAAACTGATCGATACATATATAGGATGTTCAGTAGCAACAGACAGACACTCAACTAGAATTGTTCATGTATTTAGCTCTATAACAACTTTTTTCAATTTTAGCATCCGAACACCCGTTGTTGCAAAAATATCTCCCTTCCCGTGCTTGGAAAGAGCGGCAGTCGATACATATCACCTATTGTGCTCCTTTGCTCGGCGGGCCGGGTGGCACATTGTAGGAGGTTGCATCGTGGGAGGCGACGGGCAGGTGCAGCACTGGATGGGCTTGGGACTCTACTGAGCCAGCATTGCTCGGCAGTAGCCTACCGAGCTACCCCTGCTCGGTAGGCTGCTGCCAAGCGCCAGCAGCTCGGCAGGCGACCGGGCAAGCACACGCGGGTAGGGGCCGAGGAAGGCTAGTAAAAAACATATGTTTTGCAACTAGGTGAATACCCATGGAAATTAACAAAAACACATGCTTTGATTTAAGATTGCTAAAAAAGTGTATTTTTTGTACTAGGACAAATTCCATTTAGGACTGCTACAACGGATGCAAAGCATTAACGAGTATGTAATTAAGTTTGACCCATTATGACTAAAGAGCTGTCACCGAACATAATATCAGGTAAAGGGTTGTTTGCTATCCACTTCCTCTGGTGGTGAAGCTGCTTATGAGGGAATGTCAGTCTATCCAGAGAGTGTCATACGTTGTGCAAGTCGTATTACAATGGTAGCCGAGTGGGAACAGGTGCATCGGACAATTGACCAGGACCAATCCCTTGAGCGATGAACTCTACTGCACCCAGTCCTCCACATAATTGTTGGCGTCCTGTGGAGGGAAACACATTTTGTTAGGCCGACGTAAGGTAGAACTGCAATAAAACCCATAATTGTAAGCACCGGTGTCGCATGTTATGTGGATGATGAACCTCAAGGGTACTTCGATCCAAGGTAGTCAGCTACAGCGAAGCCCGATGCCGCATAGTTTGCGCCGTATTGGTGGAATGTGTAGCTGTCATATGTCTGATCATACCACCCGTCATATGCCAGAGATGCGGGTAGTCTACGGGTGTGTATGTGTCGTACTGCACCTCGCAATCTCAGACATGTGAGTCGATGTTGGTGCCTGGGGTGTCCTATGTGTCGGGCTGTCTCTATGACGAGGAAGGAAGTAGAGTGCTCCCTCATCTTGCAATGTCAGGTTGCCTCCGCGACGAAGACGGGAGTAAAGCAATGTTGCCATGAACGTCTTGCACCAAGACGACATGTATGAAGAACAATGGGAGAAAGATATCTTACATATTGCAGCAGAATAAGCAATGCGTTGCACGGACTAGGAACGGCCGAGGCTAAGGGTGCGCCAATGAGCAAGAACATGCGGACGAAGCTACCGACAAATGATGCAGCGGTTTGTTGCCTCCTGGGATAAACACATCACTAGCATGGCTATAGCTGATGGCCCCAATGCATGTTTGGCATCCTCGTACATGTTGCGGACAAACCCCAGCAATCGTTCACTCGTGCTTGACTGTCTGTGGTGTAGTGCAGCTCCACTCTCGGACACGATACGGTGCAGTCAATTGGCCTATAACTATGGATGAAATATGTTAGGCGTGCATGCTTGAAAAATACAATACAAATATGAACTTTAACTCTTTTACCACTTCAACTTGTCATACCACACAGTGTCAGTCCAGGTCGAGTGCCAGCCTGTCGGTGTGTGTGGCTTGCGTGGGGGGCTGCACAAGGAGACATTTAAGTTTGCAACAGGTTCACGGTACGTACCACTCTAAGTACACGCTGTACATGTCTAGGTTGTATGGCTGTCGCTCCTGCTCGACCTCCGTCCTCGCCGACTGCTCCCAAGCATGCATCTACGGGGCCTGTGTCTCCCTCTAGTCATCACTCTTTCATCCCTTCTTTGATTGCCTGTGGAAAAAATGGGGGTACGCAACTGTTACTTTAGTGGAGTGGGAAAATAAAGTAGACAAGAATGGTACGCAACGAATCGTACGTAATGAGGTGACAAATAAATTTACTTACAAGTAAACATTGCCTACTCCATGTCCTGCTCACACTGCTCTGATAGTCCAAAAGAAGTTGTCTCAAAGATAAACTCTATGGTCCACACCGTCCATATGACACTACCCTCGTCCAAGGTATCAAACTATTGGACTCGGATTTAGCCAATCTAAAATCATCTATGAATCCATTGCACTATTCCCTAGATTAGTGGATAATATTCACAGATACATCACTGAATCATTTCATACATAGAGGAAACCATACCATCATAATATTAGATAACAATTTTTCAAATAGACCGCATCGGGTCGAGTCTACTTAAAAGGCTGGTCAGGCCAAATAGTTTTATTATAGCAGTAGAAGTAGTAAACAAAAGGGGCAGGGCACATCTTGCCACAAGCAAACGACTGAGGTTAAAATTGTGTGAGGCAAATAATACCCAACTTGGATAATTTACATGCACACAATCATGACCAAGTCAACCCTACTGGGGTAAGAACCAACTACTTGGAAAAACGGCCCAAACTCCTCTGTCTTCTCCATCGTCAGCCCCTAAGACTTTGTATTAAGCATAGTCATCTTGGTCCCAAGATTTTGAGGGATTTGTGAGTGAGGGTGAGCACAAGCAATAATGCTCCGCGAGCCAACACACAATGTAATATTTATCAGGGGTGCAAATGGAGCGGATATTTCCTGACCGACCGTCCGTTTTAATTCTGATACAATTCGGAGTAAATTTTCGGATATCCGAAGGTTTTGTTGGATACGGAAACGGAGTCAGATATTTTTTTTGTCAGATACGTAAACGGATTCGGAAAAAGTATTATCCGACGGATACGGAACTATCTGGGTATTTTTTTCGGATAGTTACCGGATACAGAAACGGAGTCAGATACCTGGCCTCTCCGGATACCGGATACAGGATACGAAGGCCTAGTGGAATCATTTTCTAAATGTAATGAAGTTAAATGAACTAGTGATGTACTTGACTACTTGGCTATGGGCAATTCGTACGTTTGAACCATGTGACATGTAGCTAGTTAGCTACTACTTGTTTAACTAGACTCTATCATTTACTTACTACTTTGCTAGCTAAAATTTACTAGTTGCTTAACTTGTCCCTATGACCATGTGAAATTTGTTTTTGCGCATTATCCGATTAAATATTCGTGACCGAAACTAACTGTATTCGGAGCGGCATGTATTCGCTCCGTATTCGTGACCGAGAATATCCGCATTCGTATTCGTGTTCGTATCCGACACTATCTGTGTCCGACTCCGACAAAAAATATGAAAAAAGATACGGGATGAGCAATATCCATCCGTATCCGCTCCGTTTGCACCCCTAATATTTATACATGCAAGGTTTATCAAAGGTAGGCTCGGGTTCTTTTATTTTCTTAAGGCCACATTTGAAACTAAAATGATTAGAAATCCTCGTGACTTAGTATTTTAACTAAACCACATTTTTTAGAGAGAGTGAAAGTGTGCAATATTTGTAATGGTATAAGTTCCATCCACCTGTTACATGATTTCATCCACCATATGCTAGTGTTTGATTACTAGGGTTAAATCCACCCAATTACCAACACTGGGTTACATCCACCTAGAGAAAACCAAAACTAGGGTTACATCCACCCAACAAGTCCTTATCCCACCCGCAAAAATTTTTATAATAAAAACTAACTTGAGTAAGTTCCCATGTCCACCCTTGACCATGAGCACGGTTGTTCGAATGGTTTCTGCTCTGCAAAGACTGTACACTTAGTTCACAAGAAATAATCAACTTGTTATGTTTCACACATTTCCTTGCGCATGTGAATCAAGAAGATCACCACAATGCCTTTACAATGCATCCTCCAATGTAGATTATACCCGCTAAGGTTTTACCTGAGTGAGGTTATGTCTACCAAATGTAGACCCCCTCTTGCACCATACGGTGGTTTACACCAGCGACATAACGTGTATCCACGGTGGCTTAAAACCAGCGACACGACTCATGGGTGGAACGACCTAGCGACGAAAGACCAAAGTGGCGGAGGGAGTTCAACATGGAGGGCTCATCGAAGGGAAAGTGGGTGCTCGACGGTGGTTGGGGCACTTTAGGATCCTCTAGCGAAGCTCCACGTGCAAGCAATTGGACAGTAGTGCGGCGGAACTAGGGATTGCTTCGAGGCAACAAAACAGCCAACGGTGAGGAACAAGAAGGCTCAGGGGCTCTTAGATCCAACTGGCAGCAAGGGGAGGTGAGTGGGGATGACTGGAGATCGATGTGCGGCTTTATAGCGAAGGAGGAAGGCAGGAGACATTGGGTGCCATGATGACTTGCTGCTACTGGGGCGGCAAGGCTGGCAGAGAACCAAGGCAGGCACGAAGGGGGATTGGCACAGCATCTAGACGAGTGAATACTTGGGCACATGACTCAAGGAGCTGATGGCGTAGCATGGACAAGATGGAATGGCGAGGGGCACAGCGAGAAACCAGGGAAAAGGGGAGGCGGCCGAGCATTGGAGTGCAGGTGTGGCGTAATGGGAATGGGATGCCACAGTGCTGTGGTGCAGGGCCATGAATCTCGAAATGCATAGGGCATGTGAGTGGCGCAATGTTGGGCAGTGGCCGAGGCACACACAGCGCAGCGCGGACACGTGTTCAGCATAGCCATAGTGTGGCTAGGACATCGTGGGCCGGTGCAAGCCAAGCAGGGGCTGGATTAGGCCGGGCCAGGCCACTGGGCTAGAGTGAAGGCCAGGGATGGGCTAGGCTCAGCCCAAGAGAGGTTTTAGATTTTGAAAAATATGAAATTTGGGTGAAATTTGAGAGAAACGTTTGAATTCAAACTCAAATTAGAAATTTTCATTCAAGCAAATTTACAACTCCCAAAATGTGATATTACACTAATGCGATGTGAAAATCTAGGTACGCTCATCGTGGCTTTTCCCTAGACCATCCTAAGTCACTAGCTATATAATGAGTACCCACGATGGGTCCGTCCACCGGATCGTCGCCGTCACTGGCGCCGTAGAAGCGCACCTCCAACTGGTACAGGTGCACCCACACCTAAAAGTACAACTAACCAGTAGGAAAGTGCTCCTATGACTATAGCTACAACAAGATGTAGCAATCGGCGACGATCGGCCCGCTAGTGACATGCTACGAGCCATCACACAAAGCCCTGTAGGTCGTGGACAGAATAGTCGAGCCTCAGTTGTACATCGAGACCTCCTAAATCTTGGCATTGACTAGGGACTCAGCGATGTGGATGTAGCTGGGGTACAACTAGTCTCCCTGAGCCATAAAAAACATGATCCACCTAAACATGAAGAGCAAGTAAGCCACCAGGTGGGACCTCACGCATGTGTTGGGCATTGTCTGTACCGTTATAGCCATGAATGTGGCACTCTAGAGAACTTATCTGGAATGGGATGATCAAACCAGTGCAGCACACGTGCCTTCTAGTCGGGTGATCTAGCGGGTAGAACCACGGGACGACCCCGTATTGGCAGACCGGTGAGGTTTGCAATGTCCTACAGGGTCTTGGTCATCTTCCCCACCAAAAGTGAAACATATGGTCTTCGGCCTACACTGGTCAATGAGTGTCAACAGAAGTAGCAAGTCCAGTGTGAATGACCACCCAATGTGTATCATCCTCATCATGGGCAGCAAACCGGCCCACTGCAAAATTGGAACGTATCGATCGTCAAGGGATCAATCCTCCCGATACCCTAAAGAACAAAGGGGGTCGGTCCTTCACCACTCGACCATTCCTGAAAACGATGTTGGGCATCCCAGGATGGGTCCAACAACGTGCCACCCTTAAGATCACCACCACCAGCCATTCCCTACGGTACATAAAATAATATGTCAGCGTCAAACTGTTCTAAATACAACTGACCACAACCGAGAATAATCATACTGTATGCATGCATACATATTTTCTAAATTGCATTTTTCTTCTTGCGCTAGCTTACTGCTGTGATTAAATGCACACTAACATTAATTTATTATGATTAGTACTAATTAATTACAATTAGCACTAATTAAATATGATTAGCGCTAATTACAACGCTAATTAGGCATGGACAATGCGTATCAATCCATTATTTCGTAGAGCTTTTTGTAACGCATGATAGCAATATATATATATATATATATATATATATATATATATATATATATATATATATATATATATATATATATATATATATATATATATATATATATAGGACATCATGAAATGGGGCACCATGGTGCGGGCACAAAGCCTCTCCGCCTTTGGATTGCTTTTAGATGCGTGCTAGTATAATAGTATGGAAAGGAAGTTATTAACATGGATGGAAAGTCTTAATCATGGATGAAAAATCTCACTCATAGATGAAAAGTCTTACTCATGGAGCACTGGCACCATGGTGCCCTATTATATTTATACTATATATATATATATATATATATATATATATATATATATATATATATATATATATATATATATATATAGACACACACACAAACATATATAAAATTATTTTAACTATTTTTCTGACCCACATTTCTACAGCTATTTACAATAAATAAACAAGGCTACTTACAGAAAACACATCGTCCATTAAATATGGCTACCTAACGTATTTCACATTACAAAACCATAATTACGCCAATGAAACACCAATGATACATTAAGCACGTTACTCACATATAAATAAAGCATACCTTTTTTGAAGGTATTCACCTGCTCCACAATGCCTCCAACTACGAAAGATGGTAAATCATATTTGCGCTCCCTTGTTGCGTTCTTGTTCGGCAGAAAATCTCTCTTTTCTTTCCTTCTCCTTCCTCGTCGTGCTCTCGCTCGGCAACAAATCAGTCGTGGTTCGTGTTTTATACTCGCGTGCAACAAGGCAGCACAATTAACGTACGAATAAAACGAGAATCTAACGTTGTGTCGTGTCGCCCCGTCGTGTCATTACCCACAGGATTCCCTCACGTGAGAAGCCAAATCATGCACGTTCGTGAATTTGCGCACTGGCCACGCACGCCCACAATTCCCGGGTTGCTGCCGAGCCACCAACGCTTGGCAGCTACCTACTGAGCAGTGGTGGCTCGACAGGTTGCTGCTGAGTATGGGTGGCTCGGCAGTGCCCGACCCCTACTTGCTATCGCGCCCGGCCATAGCCTGTCGCGTGTCACCTATCCTACCGAGCAAGAGGACGTGACAGGTAACACGTGTCGTTTGCACGCTTTTTAGTTTAGAAAGAGAACTATTTTTTTGTAAAAATAGGTATTTGATGGGCAAAATTAAAAAAAAGTATAGCTACAGCCACGTACTATAAGCAAGCCATGTACCGTGCATACGCTTGTACTAGTTGCTTCCCGAGCCGTCCAAGCTTGTGGTTTTTTATCCGGTAGGTGTCCTTCGTGCGAGTTAGGCACGAAGATATCTTCGTTTCTTCTCTTGTCAAGCGCTTTTCGTGTAAGGTACTACTTTCTCTTGCCAAATGCTGTCGAAATTCCAAAGCTCGTGCAGCCGCGTATGGTAACCTAGAATTGAATGGATCTTGATATGCTGTTCCGTTGAGCTTGGTTTGGTCCTAATAATATAGCCCTTTTTTTTCTCAATCTCCTTTCTCTCTACGTAACCGAGCTGCCGATTCTAGGAAGCACTTAAGACCTCTTCTTCTTAGCTTCTAAAGTTCTTTTTTAGTTTTTCTTACAGTAACTAGCTTGTAAATGAAGTGTCCTTTTAAGACAGAGTCTACAAGTTAATTATAGTACAAACTGTAGCGACTTTATTTATATCGGTCAAAACTACATATAAATTTCTGTTATTCCGTACTCTCTCCCACAAACAATTTAAAAGTCATAAGCTATAGCCAAAAGTCATAAAATAAAGCTAAAAAAGAATAGACCTAGTATCTCGCGGATGAAGACCAACTAGACAACTGTATTTCAAACGGATCTTACTGTAGCTTGCAGTTTGGAATGCAGGAATTTATCGAAATTTTTAAAAAGTTAATTTAGCTTTCGAAGCAATCCGAAAACATTGCCACATTTGAGACAGGCGTAAAACAAGATCTTGTTCAAAACTGTATGGCTTTTAGCTGATTACGATAAATTCAGAAAGTAAGAGATATTCACGATAAAAAACCATTCATTCAAAATGACTTCTGCAGTATTTTTTATAAATAATTTATAGAAACCGACTTTGAAAACCACTCCAAATCGCAGATGACTTGCACACGGAGACTACGCTGCGGGGGCCCGGAGCTGACGTCGAGGCGCAGCACACCGAGTCGTTGAGGTTGCATAAGTCGAATCAATCGGCCTCCCTTATCTGCACGCAAGTCACGCTGCGAGTTGCTGTCGTCTCCAAGGAAAGCAGGCAGGTGAAGCAAGGCTTCGGTTGGTGCCGCCGACATGAGGCAGTGGCATAGGCAGACGCAACAGTACATGTATCTAGCCTAGTCGAGGCTTGTGCCAAAGTAACGGCACAAAAAGTTGTTCTGGGATCTGGATATGCTGCAGACTTGCAGTCACTTGGATTCCTCCTTGTAGATCTTTTATGGAGCTGCCCTAGTTTAATCTTTTTGTGTCTTGATACTCTAGGGTGAATCGCTTTTTTTTGACATAGTTACTCCAAGTTTCATTAATGAAACCAGATCATTACAGAAGTTCAGAAGAAAGACAAGAAAAAACAAACAGGGCAGAGGTGAACTACAAGTCACCTATAATAACCGAGTTTCAGACTTGCTATCAAGGAGCAAACCCTGAAACTACCTAGGGTGAATCACTTGTAACCAAGCAGCAACCCTGAAACTACATGGCAGTTTTTTCCTTTTTGAAGACTCCAGTATTATTTTCATTAAGATTTGGAATAGTCTTGATTTACACACAACAACAAACCTAAACATCAACAAAGATATGTGGTAAACTCCCTTGTCGGTAGTAGTTGTAGCAGTGATTGATTGATTGGTGATCAGGTTTGTTCTTTTGTACTGCGGTTTTTTATCTTAGTGTGAGTGTCCGTACGAACGAACCGAAATCTGATAAGCCGATAAGCCGCTTCTAAAAGACTATCCCGATAAGCTGCTTCGAAATGACGACGAAGAAACTATTCCGTTTATTTGTTCGAAGAAAGTCACAAGCCATAAACTAAAAAAAAAGTTCCGATATTTTGTACACATCTTAGTTTGTAGATATAGTACCACATATTTCTTTTTATCTACATTTTCATTAGACTAGAGCAAAATTCTGAACAGGTGCAATGGTAGGCACACAAGGTTGTGAACCCACCCATCTAAGTTTGAATCTTACTTCTAATTAAAGAAGTGTGGGAGAATAAAGCTGGAGCAAATTGGGCTTATCTAAGTTCGGAAACATAGTATTGCTATATAGTATGGTCGATGAAATACCTCGTTACCCGTGAATAGGAAACATAGTATTGCTATATAGTATGGTCGATGAAATACCTCGTTACCCGTGAATAAGCGCTTTAATAAAGTACTCGCGGACTACAGAAAATTCAACAATTTGTTCAGATTAATGTGTCGATTTGCACAGGAGATGTTGGAGTTGTTGGTTCAATGATGGAGAGGATCCGGATCCCAGGTGCTTTCTTATGACACACCAAGATTACAGGTTGGGTGTGTGGCCTCACATGATCGTTGGCTATCGACTAGGCGCCCTGCAAATCCTAATCCAAAGGGACAGAGCGCCGTAAGAGCTCGTGCCAGCCACCAACTGAGCTAATAACATGTCGCATGGGCATGCAGGCATGCCGCTAGGTCATTAAAGATGCTGGCTACTGGATCATACTGCCTAGGAAATCCTTTTGATTTCTGATTTTGGACTTTGATCTGAACTAGTATCAGATCGATCGATTGCATGGTCAGATGAGCCCAGTTGGTTGGGCTGAAAAGCTATGGCTTAGGGTTAAAATTGCACTATAACGGCTGAAATTTCACTGTAGCTGAAGATGACTTATTTGGCGTAATTAAATTTAAAAAATAGAAATAGAAAAATTATGCTAGCTCATCACGGACAATACAAATGAATACGGGAAAAAAGAACCTGCAAAAAAGCTCAAAAAAATCAAAAGTTTAGAAAAAAACAAAATTTATAAATAGTAAAAATAAGTCAGAAACCACAAGCAGGAGCCGAAACGAGGGGAACCCACAAGAAAAATTCCTAGCTTGGCGAGTACATAGT
The DNA here is from genome assembly GCA_036346575.1 of Dendrocalamus sinicus. Taxonomy (NCBI): domain Eukaryota; kingdom Viridiplantae; phylum Streptophyta; class Magnoliopsida; order Poales; family Poaceae; genus Dendrocalamus; species Dendrocalamus sinicus. The sequence goes on from CM070670.1 coordinate 17,084,710, forward strand.
ACTACGGCCCCATTTGGCACAGCTCTAGCTCCGAGATCTATGCTAGATCTGTAGTTTGTTGACTAAATTAAAGTGATTTAAATATTTTTATTTAATATATAATATAAATGAAATGAGTCATGTAAATGCACTTAACATGCCTGCAACTCTAGATCCAGAATTTCCTAGAGCTAGAGCTCTGCCAAATGGGGCCTACGTCGTTATCAGTTCGCAGTTGCTTCTGATCCACAGCAGTGCACTAACAACTACCTAAAACGACAATATAAATGCCCATTTTGAGCCAAAAAAATAAGCAGCCTGAAGCACGCATGCCGGGGTGAATGATTCTCAAATTTTTTTTAATAGTATTCAAAATCTTCACTCAATCTAACTATGAGAGTTATAAAATTTAGATCATACCAACTAGGTTTAGAAAAACAAAACTAGACACATAAATAAACAAAATAAGGAACAATCAGCATAAGGCCGGTCAGATCGTTTTAGATGGGTCGGTCTAACCACCACAACAGGTCTAACCGTAGGGATAAGGATGGTCTGACTGCTGGTGCTGATCTGATCACAGGTTTAGAGCCAATCGGACCGGTCCCCTATTTGCAAATCTAAAAACTCCTGGGACAAAACTCAAATCTCAACAACTTGTTTAAATATCATTCAAACACTTCCAAAGTTTACATGAGACTTGTCAAGATATTAGGAACCTGAACAAGTCAAGAATCATAAGGTTTTTAGGTTCGGGTTCACAAAATTGAAAAGAAAATCTAGGGCTCAAGAACATCAAAAACCTTAAAACTCAAATTACTTTTTATTCGTGAGGATCTAAGATATAAGGCCTTCTAGATTTATTCCCATATATCCTAGCAACGCAATTTAAGTAAGAGTTCGAGCTAGAGCTCTCACTATTCCGAAATCATAAATCTTGCTCAAGAACACTCATAAACCGGGCATAATCTTGTTTCTTGCTATGGATGTGATCTATATGGGCAATAATTGATCAACTAGGATCTTTTAGTGTCTCTTACTCATCATGGATCACAACAAAATCAAGAGAGGAGGAGAAAACATCAAAAATCAAGCCAAATCAAGATTTAAATACTTCAGTAAAGAGGAGAAAGAGTTGAGCGAATATTCATATCAATTGATACGTAGATATGAATGTTTACAGCCACTTCCTAGCCAACCATAAGGTCTAAGCTGACAGAAAGCTCAAGACAGAATCATAACTTATCTCTCAAAAGTTCTTTCCAAGAACCCTAATTCTCTTCCACTTGAATTCCTAGAGAGCTAACCCTGACTCTCTCAACTCACCTCCTTATATAGTGGAGGGTTACAAGAAGCCCTAACCAGCATATCTAGTTGGGTTTCATCCTTTCTTATATGGGATAACCCATTAACCCAACACTATATCGGATTTTACACTCACACATACATGCTTCTTAAAGCGTGACTTGCACTTGGATACAATAGCTCGAAATAGCCATTCCATGGCCTCCGTGAAGACCCCTTGATCTAATCTACTTGATCTGTCAAAGCGTTGTCTGATCGCCATTACCAGGCCAGTTAGACCATCGATACCAGTCTGACCACTGGAACAACGTCGGTATAACCATCATGGTTTGGTCAATCTGACCGCTTAAGAGCATCAGAAAATACCCTATTTGGAATTGTGGTAAAACTCTATTTAGTTTCAGCTCTAGTCTCCAATTCCAATGACTCCTAGTACAAACGCATTCCCAAATAAACCTGCACAAGTGATTGATGTATAATTTCTAACAGCCCATTGGCCAGTCTGACCGTTTACCCTATGGTGTTCAAACCGCCAGCCATCGTCTGGTTAGCAAACAGCCTGAAACCAAACAACACAATCTAATTTTTGTTAGCTTTTACAAAAGCAAAATCTAACTCTATAAATGCATCAATTATTTATCACTCATAATTCATAAATCTTCTCGTATGGTCCTTCGCAGCCCCTAATATTTGTCGGTGCTACATTTTGACGTGTAGAGTGGCGACACTTCTGGCCTTGACAAATGACAAGCAAGTGTGAATAGTTCATGAGCGACACGTTACCAACAGCCAACGGTTCGAATCAGATAGTTAGTACCTTTCTTTCGCATCAATTTCGCACGACTTTCGAAGGAAACAGTTCAAATCACTTTGAAATCAAGAGAAATAACCGGTGTTCCAAACGAAGCCCCAAATTTTCGTTGAAAAAACTTGCAAGATTTGGTCAGGGTTTAACATCAAGTCACCGTTTGGAACTTGGAATTATATAGGAATTTTATAGGAAAGGAAATACCCGCTTCCACTAAATATGATATTCCTAAGAAATTCATGTGAGAATCCTGTGATCCAAAGTGGATCAAAATTTGCGTACACGACTTCTCGAGGAGAATTAGAGTAAGCAAAAACGTAGAGCAACTCTAGCAGTAGCCCTCAAATCAAGACCTCTACTTTTGATTTGAGGGCTCCTATTTTTGAAGGCCCAGTTTTTTTTGCATCTACTCCAACAGCACCCCTCAAATCTAAGCCCTCAAATCCATTCCACTACACACTGACACATGGAACCCACTCCTCAAATCTGGTCGGAGGTGAGCGGAGGCCCCGGGTGAGCGGGGGATTTTGGCGGCGACAGCGACGGGCGAGGCGACGGCGGCGGGTGGAGGCGTCGGCGGCGGCGACGGCGTGGCGACGGCGAGGCGACAGCAGACGGCGGAGGCGTCGGCGAGGCGACAGCGAGGCGTCGGGCGTGGCGCGGCGAGCGAGGAGCGGCGAGCAGAGCGGCGGCGAACGAGGAGTCGGCGGCGAGGCGGCGAGCGGAAGCGGCAGAGGCGGGGGATTTTGGCGGCGCAAGGGGGACACGGGCGGCGGCGGAGGAGTCGGGAAAGGCGGGGGCGAGCGGAAGCGGCGGAGGCGGGGTATTTTGGCGGCGCGCGAGGGACACGGACGGCGGCGGAGGAGTCGGGTGAGGCGGGGGCGAGCGGAAGCGGAGGAGTCGGGCGAGACGGGGGGCGAGCAGAAGCGGCGGATTTTGGGGGGTGCGGGGGAAGTTTCACCGAGCGGGAAAAAAACCGAAGGATGAGAGCCAGGAGAGGGCCCCTAGGAATGAGGGCTTGGAGACCTCATTTGAGAGACCTCCTATTTTTGAGAGCCAAGTAGAGGCCCTGTTAGAGCTGAGTTTTTTACTCTGGCTCTCAAATTTAAGCTTGAGAGGCTAAGTAGGGTCTCTGCTGGAGTTGCTCTAAGCCTTTGGTGACCAATTTTTTTTCCAATCACGCATCAGGACAAAACCACAAAAGCATAATCAAATTGGCCTCGATTTGAATCTATCGAATCCACGTGTTAAGAAAGGTCAAAAGTATCCAAAGAAAAAATAATTCTGGAAAACATATTCAAAAAAATATTTTTAAAAAGTCGACTCTCTAGTCTCTACGATCCATGGAGACAGGGACACGCTCCCAAATTTAGCGTCTAAAATTTGGTGCGTCCAATGCTAGCTACTAGCCTACTACTACGACGCTAGAATTTAGCATCCAATGCTAGCTGCTAGTACTCCTACGCTTGAATTTAACGTCACTAGACCTAGTCTATTTATGAGTCTATTTATAAGAGTATCTCCAACAGTGACAAGTCAGCTAGTTCATAGCAGTACACATCAGCAATAGTCCTACGTGGAAGAAAGAGAAACGTGAAAACCAAACCAACTAGCGCCGGATCTTGAACTAGTCTCGCTCAAAAATCGAGAACGGATGAGCCAGCCTTTATCACCATAAGCCAACTTAAGAGATAGTGTACAGGGAAGCTGGCTTTTAATGTGCTATCTCTTATCTGAGGTGGCAAACTATGAGCTAGTTAGTTGGTTCAACCATTGGAGATGCTCTAAGGGCAGTCCCAGTGCACCACGTAGGATAGTGTCTATGGCATTAATTAGATTGCCATGTAGGAGTTTTAGATGATGTGGCGCTATATTAAATAAGAGAGAGAAGAAAAAGAGGAAGACACTGGGTCTCATGCAAGACCTAGTTTCTATGAGAAAACCAATACAATAGACACTACCAAATTTTGCATTAGAGAGATGGTGGTATCTTCATGATAGATGGAGAAAAATTATGATGGTGGAGAGGAGAGAGAGATTTTGATGCTTAATTAATTGCTTGGGTTATAAATAGACATGGTGCATTGGAGACAATAGTGTCTAAAGTAGTGTCTATATGACATGGCATAGATAGAAACTATTTAAGTGGTTTCTGCACTGGGACTGCCCTAAGGCTCTGTCTAGTTCGAGGTTAAATTAACCAGGTTAGTCAACCTTAACTTATCTAAATTAGATTAACCTAATTTTTGTGTTTAGCAATAAATCTCGTTGATCTAAATTATTGTTTGGCTAAATTAGCTGGGTTGGCACTAGAAAAATAGAATTTAGGAGGCTGAGTTTTGTTGGTTAGTTTATTTCCACTAATTTGATGGGTTAACTTAATCTTGGATTTGGATAGTGTGAGACCATGTAGATGTCACCCTATAGTGTGTGATGAGTTTTTGACTTTGATGTTCAAAAATTGTTAAACTTTGAGTTTGATTTTTGAAAGTTTGCAATTTTCGAAGTTGTTGTTTGTCTTTGGTAGTCTAATCGGTATGAAGAGAGCAATCAGGTCGGTTAGTCCGCTATGACCAGATTTTGGGAGTGGTCAGATCAGTGGATCTCGTGTGACCGAATTTTGAGAGCAGTCAGACCGCCAGTGCGATATGACCTATTTTTAGTTGGCTATTGCTTCTTTTAAGAGAGTGTGTGTTGGAGTTGAGCACGTGCGGTCCTACTAACCATGGTGACGGTTGGACTGGGCCAGTGTGACCGGTATTGAAATCACGGTCACACTAGCTAGGTGATCAGACCGACCAATGGTTGGTGGTCTAATCAGGGTGGTCCGATCACCATGGGGAGAGCAGTCAGATTGGTGTCTTAAGGGCAAACATGTCAGGGATGTAGATGAAAATAGATATGGACATGTTTGAGCATGTGTACGGCATGTGTGCCCATTGCTTGAGTGTAGCATATTGCATGATACATTGCTTTGACTAATATGAGTCAAGTACATGAAACTTGATACATTGCTTTGACTAATGTGAGTCAAGTACATGAAATTTGTGCTTAAGATAGTTGATTGGTCTTTGGATGCGCAAGTGGCTTGAACGACATAGCGGTCGATGGCAATGGATTAAGACTAGGCGAGGGAGCTAAGATTCGAGTGGTTGTGTAAGTCCAGGTGTAGCTATATGACTCAAGCAGTAGACACAGAGAAGACAAGAATCATGAAGAGGCGAGTTGGTGCATATAGCATGCCAAGTGAGGAGGCCAATGCACGTAGAGACGATTTGGGAAAGTCCGAATGCATGAAAATATAGCTACTAGTCATTGGACGCTATGGACTGCATGTCAAAACATGCAAAGATACTTTGAGGTGAAGATAAAAGTTCTTGGTCATGGTGAGGTGGAAGGGATCGGGACTAATTTAGGAACTGACGTCCAGAGCAATCAAGGTTCCACTGGAAAATGACTGGGAATAACGGAGTGGTTACAAGCCGTGAAGACAGAGAACTAGAGCGGGAGCTACCAGTGGTGAACATGATGGACAACGTCAAGGTGGACTAGGACTAGGCTTAGGGAGGAGCTGAGGTCCAAAATGGTCAAGGAAGCTAGGTGCCGTCATGGTGGATAGAGAGTTATGTTGCGCACCAAGCGACTTGGGTACATTTGTAAGCGATGATGATTTGGTGGGATCCGAAAGCATGAGAGCCTTGACGGCAAGTTATTGGAGTCACATGGAGTTGAAGATGAAGCATGGGATTGTTTCAAGGCAAAGGAAGTGTGAAGCTTCATGTAAGGTTGTAGAGGGGTATTTTGGTAAATTACCCAATACTAGTTTGCATTGACATAATAAGCTACTAAACTAAGATGGTCCTCCCTGGTCTGACCACTCCATTTATCTGAGGTCAAGGCAATAGAAAATGTGTATGTAGCAAATATTTCTTTTAGTTTATTACGACCGTTATTGTAATACCTAACAAGATATCTAGTAGTTGTTTGTTTAGACACTACAGTAAATATAGGATTATGAGCAATCCTAATAAACTTTTGAAATGTGGAGGACTCTTCAAATCCTAAAGGTAAATCCTGTGTAGCAATTAATCTACAAAGAGATTCTTTAGCTATCTCGGGATTGCAGTCCTACCTACGTATACTACTACAAAAAGGGTCATCCTAAACACTTCATCACAGATGGTTCAACACATCAGTGATAAATTTACCACATACGGTTTTATAAGATGAACCATTTAAGTTTACGGTAATGGAAAGAATCGTCTATGATGATCTACTTATCACAGATGGTTTTTATTCCAATCCATCTATGATATATCACAGATAGTTTGAAACAAAAAACCGTCTGTGATGACCTAGTTATCACAGATAGTTCTTTACCAAAAATCATTTGTGATAATATTTCAACTTACCCACTCTTGCCAAATTTGAATTTCCTGCTCATCTCGCTGAATTTACTCCTTAAAATAGAAGGCTCGGTTGTTCTTCTCATCTCCTCTTCTCTATTCTCACATTCTCCTCCTCTACTCCTCTTCTCCCCATCTCCTCTTCGCTCTTCTCACTTCTCCTCACCAAATGTTCCTTAAAAATAGAAGGCTCGACTGACTACATCCTCGAGCTCCTCCGCCTCTGGTTGTGACTTCACAGTTCACTGCATAAGGCACTCTTTCTTACAAGTGTCTTGTACAGTGTCACTATCGTGACACAACGGTGACGCTGCCATCGTCGGTGATATATACTGCACTCCTCCCCTCTCTTCCTTTATGATTAGTTGTTGTCATGATTGATGGATGGCTAAGGTTTCAGCCCTTGTTGAAAGTCATGTTTTAATGCAGAATTTGTGATGTGGTGCACATGGCTGCTAACAGACTAAGCACATATGACCACAACTTGTGACAGTGCCTATGACCATGGCTTACGACCACGGAATACAATCACGGCTTATGACTGCATGCCTAGACTACAACTTACAACCACACGCCTACGACCACAGCATACCAAAAGCAACAAAACAATAGCACCTACAACCTAAACAATGAACCACCAAAGACATAGAGCCAATCATAAATAGGCCTATTTTATAGTGCAATTAGAGAATATTGATGAACTGAAGAAGGCCTATTTATGATATCGTGAGAACGAACTCACAGACGATTCTTAACTAGAATCATTTGTGATAATTGTTATCATAGACGGTTCTAGTTAAGAACCATCTGTGATAAGGGTTATCACAGATGGTTCAAAAACCATCTGTAATGAGCTTAGGGTATTATTGACCCATAAGCACAGACGGTTCAAGAAACCATCTATGGTGATGTTTCTGAACTGTCTGTGATGAGCTTTTCTATAGTAGTGGTATTGTACCTCAAGGTTGTATTAGAGTTGAGTTTGCCTCATCGACGCTCTTTGTTTGTCCAAACATCTGCTCGCATGTCTTTGCAAGTAGCTCGTTCCACCTGAAGACTTTGTAGTTAATTCATTACGACAAATTTTGCAAATAGCATACTTCACCTTCTCTCCTTGTGCATCTTTCTTGTATGTGGTATCAAAGTGTTCCTACGCATTGGAAGTGTATGACCTGGACCTCTTCGCCCCGGTGCTTGTCAAGACAAAGGAACTCGTGAAGACAGAGGATGGTATTGTTAGAGGTGCCTCAGCCTCATGCTCCGGTTGAGGTGCAATTGTAGGATTCTCAATGGGTGCAAGGTCCTCCAATCTGAGGCTGTAATCAGCAAGATCAAAGTGATCTATCGAGAAAACTGCTATTCAAAAATTATAATATTATTAAATACACATTTAGTCCAAATAGTAACAAAGTAACAACAATACTCAATAAAAAACTTAAAATTTCAATATGGTTACTTCTCTTGGCGAAAGTCGTCGGATTTTGAACTTTTAGTTATTTGGCAAAAAAATTTCAAATTTTGTGAATTTTTCACAAAATGTATCTCAATTTTCACAACACAAACGAGAGAAGAGACTGAGTTAGGAGTTGTGGTTGGATGAGGGAGGGGTGTGTGCCTATTTATAAAAAAATGAGATTTTTTAAAGATTTTTTGATTTTTTTGAATTTTTAAGCCAACAACGACTAAAAATGATTTTTTTTTTGAAATGTTGTACCCAACCATGTCTTAACGGGCCTAACAGCTATATTTGTGCCATGTTAAATGGGCCTAATAGCACTGCGAGTGCCACACATCATGAAGTAGTGGCAAGGCCACAAGGGCTAGGGGCAAGCTAGCAGGGGGCCAAGGAGAAGAGGCAATTGGGCAAAGATAAGGAGGGCCATCAAAAGTAAGTTTACTACTAGTCATAAGTAATTTTACTACTAATCATATCTAATTTACTATTAGTAGCAAGTAATTTTACTGCTAGTCACAAGAAATTTTACTGCCAGTCGCAATTATTTTTACTACCAAGTTACTTGTACGCGCTCAGAAGAATGCAGTAACCCTAGCACAAGTGATTTTACTGCCAATTGCAAGCAATTTTGCTATACTATCACAGTAGAGTTATTAGAGTCTTCTAAACAAATCTAGACTTCAGGAGGGTTGGAGGAAATGGCATGTTGTACCATGCTAGACCAGACCGGGCCTCGGCATGGTACTGTATGTGTTGTGTCGGGCCGAGATGCTAGCCCAAGCATGGCACGCCCAGCCGGGCTGGGCCGACAAATCCCGTTTACTATTCGTGCCATGTCATGTCTGAGCCAAACAAACAGTACCATATCTTAGTCTAGTATGGTTGGCCCACCTAGCTTGAGCAAGCCTAATTAGGGCTAGGAAAAAGCTCGAGGCTTATGAGCTGCTCGGGCTCGAAGTTGGCTCAACTCGGGTCGAGCTCGACTCATAAGTCAGTGAACCAAGCCACGTTCTCAGCTCATTGCACTAACGAGCCGAGCCTGAGCCACTTGCGAGTGGCTTGATTGAGCCAGTCAACGCGACAGGCCAACGAAAGCCCCCCGATTCCCTAAACCCTCCTCATTCTCATTTCCTTAATCTCGCTCGATCCTCTGGCTTTCCCGTCCATAGCCCCGATCTGCCGCCCCCAAATCCACTAATCTGCCACCACCCTTTCTCCCCGCTCACTGATCATCACTGCCCCAGATCTCCCCTTTTCTCCCAATCCGCCTCTCTTCTCTCCCCCATTGACCAACTGTCGCTTCCCTGCGTGCCGCGTGAAAACCTAGGGGAGGGGACCAGAGATGGCAATGCTTTTTGTGATGCCTCGCTGGTGCGTCGAGTGGCTTGCCATCACCGACCACGTCCGCGGCCACGCTGCTGCTCCGTCCAGCACTGACCCGCCCGATCTCCATCAACTTCCGCGAGGAGCGCAACACATTCGGCCCCATCCACATCCCCAACGACAAGTGCATGGTTTCCCCTGATTTTATGTGTATTTGGTCTGTGGTTCTTGATTTCATCCTGATATTTGCTTTACCACTTGTGTAATGACATCTCCTAACCTGCAACTAGTTTATCAATTAATGGACAAAAATATGAGAAATGAGTATTTTACTTATGTATCCATTGGTATGCAAAAGCAGAACAATTACCATGAGTCAGCAATAATATTGATTCTAGATAATGAAATAATGGTATTATCCATGAAACATGTATCATTTTACATTTGGTAAGTCCTTTTTTACATCAGGTGATTAGGAACCATCCAAGTGCGCTTGAGATATATCAAAACAAGCTGTTAGAATCAGGGGAGATAACCAAGGAAGACATTGACAAGATACGCAAGAAGGTTAGCACTATACTGAATGAGGAACTCAAAAACAGCAAAGACTATATCCCAAGCAAGAGGAACTGGCTCTCAGCGTACTTCTGTTAACTTAGTGCCTTATAGTCTTAAATCAATTCCCTTCTATTAACACAACCGGCGGGTGTTGAGGACATCATGGCCCCTTGTGGATTGCCCCTGTTAGCAGTGATGTATTATATTTTGTTGTGTCAAGCTTTCAGCATATTTAGTTGTTATGAGCTCGGTTTAATGAGCTTGTAAGCACTAAGCAGCCTAAGCAGCTAGTTCTAGGCAGCTCGGCTCGCAAGCCATCGCAAGCCGGTTTGAGCCAGGAAACGAGCCAAACTAGGTTTTTGGCTTGTTTCCTTAATGAGCCGAACCGAGCCACACCGAGCGAACTTAGGTGAGCCTGGCTCGAGCTGGCTTGACTCGTTTCCACCCTATGCCTAATGGTGGGTGTCTAGGGACTTTTCTCTCTTTTTTTTAGATTACTCTTTGTTCCAAATATACATCGGAGAACTCCAAAGCACAAAATTCCAAACCAACCTATCTGAGAGACCCATTTTTGAAGGCACCATTCACCCCCCCCTCTATTGTCATTTCGGTCCTACACTATCCATCCCCCATTCTTTAGTACGAAATTATAAAATCGTAGTAGTCGCCAGGAATTTTATAGAGCATACCAACTTTTCCAGCTTGTATATATCGTGCTCGAGGAGCCAACTAGAAAGCTAAAATATTTGAAATATTTCCCGATGTATCATGGTCTACCATTTTTACCGACGAGTAGCTACGTGTCATCTACATAACCACGAGGAATTCTACGGCATTGATCACTCGAACAACAGTTATTCGACTAAACACCGCGTTTGGTGCACAAAAATCTGGTAGAAATAGAAATGTCTACCCTTACTACAACCACAATTTCCAAGATATTCCAGATGGCGTCAAAATGCGTTGGCAGATGATCTAAGGGTGTGTTTTTTGGGTTATAACCTATAATTTTTAACTATAGCTTGTAGTCTAATAAACAGTGGTAGTTAAAATAATTTGAAACAAAAATCGACTGAAACTGCGGGAAATAACGAGCCGCGTGTAAGCCGTAGGAGTCGAACAAGGCTTTACTGTTCTCTTGTGCATGTTCCCGACCGTGTCCCTTGACACGTGGCGTCACCATCCTCTTCTTATGGATTCTTTCATGATGTCCAATACCAACCGATGTAGGCCCCGTTTGGCAGAGCTCTAGCTCTAGGAAATCTGTAGATTTCCTAGAGCTGGTCATCTGTAACTCTAGGAAATCCTGAATCTAGAGTTGCAGGCATGTTAAGTGCATTTACATGACTCATTTCATTTATATTATATATTAAATAAAAATATTTAAATCACTTTAATTTAGTCAATAAACTACATATTCAGCATAGATCTTAGAGCTAAAGATGTGCCAAACAGGACCGTAGTCGATGAATATGAGAACAAGAATGGAAACACGAGAAAGCCATTTTCTTTGCAGTCCATTCCATTCTATCGCGCGCACTCCGCTTTTACATCAACCTCTGCGCAAAAAGTGACGAGGAGCGAAAGACTGGCAGAATTGGTCAAAGTCACCATCCCCGATGGGAGACGGAGACGACTCATCTGCAGTTTATATTTTCAGTGACATGGATGCATGCATCATTGAAGACAGGAAAAGCACGCACAATTATGCCAAGAACTTTTCGAGTCAATGGTCAGGCAAAGCCAAGCACGAAGCATCCCTCCCTCCATGCCAAGTAGGAGCATAGATGCTCTTGCTCTCTCTCTCTCTTTTTAACTACTATCAGAAGTACTGCTAGAGATTCATTGAAGTATGAATAAAAGGATTAGGTCTTGCTCATTTCAGTTTTAACTTCTGATTTATTTTACATTATTCATAAATTTCATCTTTTTTGAACTTTTATTTTTTTAGCTTTTCTGTCGATTCTTTTTTCTCATATTCGTTCGCGTTGTCCAGAATGAGCTAACATATTTTTTCTATTTTTAAATTTTTTAAATTTAATTACGCTAAATAAGCCACCTTCAGCTACAGTAAAATTTCAGCCGCTACAGTGCAATTTTAGCTATAAGTCACAGCTTTTTAGTCCAACCAAGCGGGCCTTATATTGGTAAAAAAGGAATAAAAGTATTATGTACACGGTAAGCTTAACAGAAAAGAAGAACAAGAGGAATAGGAGAGGGGAACAGGCGACAGAGCCTAGCCCTACTACAGCATATGTGCGATCGTCTCCATCGCTTCTCGCTCCTGCTTCAGCCCAGGCCCTAGCCTCACATTTGAGGTCTGAGCATTGGCGGATCTACAGGGTATGCCAGGTGGGCCCCGGCATACCCTGTGCGGTGGGACGTCAACGAATCAAGTAATCTGTAATCGTCGGTGCGAATTCGGCAGGCGAGGAAGCCGCGAGCAGAGCTCTAAAGTATCAACCGGCCGAGTTCTAAAGCCGCGGCAGAGTTCTAAAGTACCGATGAATCCTTGATTACGTGATACTTTGACGAACCGCTTAACTTTATACCCATACGTGTCTACGTGATTATGTGACCGACGTGACCCAGCTTAACTTTATACCCATACGTGATTACGTGGACGTGCGGCTCGGCTCCAATCATCCCTTCGCGGCTTCCTCGCGCGTGGCGCGCGACGGCGTGAGTGCGACGCTACCGAGAGCCCGAGACGGTTCGACCGATGCAAGGCCCGCGACCGGCAGCGAGGAAGCCGCGAGCGAAGGCGATCTGGCGAGCGAAGGATTCACTGCCCGCGCGTGACACGCCGTCGACGCAAATTCGGCGGGCGAGGAAGCCGTGAGCGAAGGCGATCTGTCGAGCGAAGTAATCAAGTATGATTTCTTGTGATTTTTTTTGTTTCAGATGAATCAATCAGGAAATCGTCAGGTCTCTCCATGGATGAGAGCGATCAGCGATACCATTTTTTGTGATTTTTTTTGTTTCGGATGAGACCATCGTCCGCCCTAGTGTACTTTTGAGATAAATGCTTCCTGTTAGCACTGCTTGATGCGGGTTAATTTGGCGGAACATTCATTCTTTAAGGAAAAATTAGGAACATTCCCAACCATAAGAACATAGTCACAGATTTTGAAGATCTTGCATTACTTGTATAACAGAAACATATGGCCAAGAAAAGTTCTGGCATTCAAATTTCAAAATGATATATAATATTCTTTATTCTCTTGCAAGGCCGGAGCAATTGCTTTTTTGGAATTGTTCAGTTATGAAGAGAAGCGGAGACATTGTATCTCTTTTTCAAAAACATGCAGCCAAGAAGGCGGCGGCTGCTACTTCAAATCCTGCCCCATCTCCAGTTGAAACTATGGCGGAAAAGCAAACTCAAGAGTAAGAGAGAGTAATTGATAAAATTGTGAATTCTATGCCCCGCCACCGCCACCACCGTCGGTTTATGACATCAATCGCCTTCCGCATGATCCAGGTGATAGACAGCCCATTGAAAGTTATTTTGTTAATGATCAAGATGCAATTTGAAGAGCATATATTATTAAAGGTCCATTCCAACCTTATGCACAGATTTTTCAAAAAGAAAGATTGTAGATAGAGATGGGTGATAGTCTTTTGGATGATTGTCTAGTCACTTTCATTGAGCGGGATATTTTCTTTGAAGTGGATGAAGATGATATAATCGAGACATTCATATCCCTTAGAAAGCGTCGGCTAAAAAACTCAGATAAGTAGTATTGTAAGTCTCTTACTCTCTTTTATGCCTATATTTTGAACTATCAGTATGGTGTTTGAACTATTCATATTGTAATTTGTGGATGTTTTCAACTTAATCTTTAAATTTAAGAATTATCGTGTTATTTAGTGCATATATGCCGAATTACGTTGCAAATTTTACAATTGTTACTGAATTGCCAAATGATTTTACCGAATTGTATATGAAAATTTTTGGACGGTATACCCTTAGGTAAAATCCTGGATCCGCCACTGGGTCTGAGACGATGATGACATTGGCCGCTTCGTGCTTGTTCTCTCTGAAATATGCGTCTGTTCCGTTCGTTCCAAATCGCCAAAGTTACCATCATGAGGGAGGAGCATAGAACGCTTCGCTGGCTATTGTTGCAAACTGGCTTACGGATGTAAGTTTCTATTTATGGCTTAGGGATAAAATATATTATATTGGCTGCAAGTTTTTTCTAAAAAAATAATAAAATAAAATAAGACCGTTATATCGTTGCGGACAATACAAAAGAATAAAGACAAAAAAACCTAAAAAGATAAAATAAACTGAAATTAGAAGTCGACATATTCCAAATAATTTTTACTTAAATAAACCAAAAGCTAAAATAAATCTAACACTGAATCAGTTTGAAGCGGGGTCAAAGTCACAATGGGGCCTGTACATTTCCTCCAGCAGTAGGTGTATTCAGCGCATCCAATTCCCCATCGCAGTCCAAATGCCATGGACGAAGTTACAATGGAAGAGCAGGTGGCGGGCTGATTCTTGTTGGGCAAAATGCAAAGTGGGCACCAATATGTTTGGCCAACCGCGCGCACTCAGCTTGTCAGCCATTAGGAGCCTGTCTTGCATTGCTATCCACGCAGAAAGCTTGCATTTTGCCGGCGCTCTTGGTCCCCAAATCAATTCTTCATAGGAGGAGGTCTGTGTATTCATTGCAAATTGTAAGTTGTAAGCAGAGGACGCCGTGCAGCTGCCTTTCTGACTGAAACGCCACCTGATGTTAGGTATGTTCTTTTTAGCTTCGGCTAGTGATTTTTGGTTGTAGCTTTTAGCTTTTGGCTATGGCTGATAAATAGTAACAGCTGGTGTAGAAGTTGTTCTGTTCTTTATGGATGTTGACTTTTGGTTTTTTTGCTGAATAAGCTGCAATACGCCGGAATGTTAAAATAAATATGGAAAAAATGTACGCACGAAAGACAAACAAGAGTTTTGTCAACATAGTTGTTCCCTTTGCATAAGACCACTGCAATGGCGTTTGAAATAAACATGACAGTAAACTACGGGCTTGTGCATTGACATCCATTGCAGAGGAATAGTAATCATATGATGTTACAAGTGTGCGTATAAGCTAACCTACCACCATGGCATATGTAACCGTGCGGGCGTACATAGTCGTACATGTGGGGGAGTGTACAAGCATATTCGGACGACACAATAAATCACGCCACCAGAGCGTCGTCTATCGCCTCGTGTACCTGATTCATTTGTAAATCACCCGTGTCTTCAGTGACGTGAACCTAAAAGGAGTCATGATATGAGCCGACAGAGGTGTTTGCATGATCCATGTCGCCCTACCCACCGCCAAGTACGAAGTTATGCAACATCATGGTGGCAATAATTATCTTCCTCTGCGTGGCATGGTCGAAACTAGGGATTCATTCCAGAATACGCCATTTGTTATTCCACACGCCGAACGCACGCTCGATGACATTGCGCGAAAATGTGTAAAGGTAGTTGAATAGTTCATTGCAGCCCTGTGGCCGACCGCCACGGGAAAATTCAGGGACATGGTACCAACTGTTTTGGAACAAGGCTAGGAAACCTATCCTGTTAGGATAGCCCAAGTCCACCAAGTAATACTTCCCTACAATGGAAAAAATGGGTACCGTCGATGGCACTGATAGCTTCTACGAAGTAAAGGAAAATCTAGGTTCTGTCAACATGTCATGCATTGTACTGAATGACGGATCGATCGGCTTAATGTAGTCTTCCGCCATGGTGTACACGCAGTCCAGCACATGGTGAAACTTCACGCTCACTGTGGACGACGAGTGCGCAAACCGGTTCACGACATGCGAGTAGGATTGCGGGGAAACGACAGTCCACAAAAACATGCCCAATGCTTCCGTAGAAAGTACTTTCCGCGATGACTGCAACCATACGTACTGACAAGGGTGTCATGTAGCGTGTGAAAGCAGTCCAGGTCCATTCTGAACATGCTTCGGCAAAGGTTCAGTGATGCCAGTTGCTCGTCGACCCATTGCAGGCCGGTCTACACTGGCTCATGGCAAGGTCGTCATGATGACCTCGACTCGAACTGTGCCATGTACTGAATGAGGGCAACCTCCAGCACTGGTGAAGGGCGGATGTTGCCATTGTATACACTGTCTCCTTGTTAGCCAACCATCACCGAACTGTATCAACTGGACATGCAAGACCCAAGCGCAAAATAAAGGAATGGCAAATGTGCATCAAGTGGATGGGAACCTACTACTCTTGCCTACATGGACAGGCCATCTACCGCTCGTTGCCTGCTCCTCTTGCGTCTGGCCCTCTACCTCTCATTGTTCTCTGGGTTTCGGCCCTGACTTTTGTATCCTGCTGGGTCTACATGCCAAGTGGTGTGTAGAGAGCATAGTGCACACAACAGACACATTGCAGGTGCACCAATGATATGGAGGGCACCAATTATATGGCTGAATTTGAGGGCCAGACAACAACAGAGAGCACAGCTATCCCTCCCGTGCACACAACAGACAAAACATTACAGGTGCACCAATGATATGGAGGGCACCAATTATATGGCTGAACTAGGGCCAGACAACAAACAGACAGCACAGGTATCCTGCCCGTGCACACAACATGATAGCCGTCTGTTGCAGAAACTATGGTCCACAGAACAAACAAATGATACAACAAATAAATAGTACCTCACAGTACAAATAAACGACAGAACAAATAAACAGTACCACAGCATGTTGGAGTGCATGGTGCTGGAGAGCGCTCACGGGAACACAGGGGCTCCCCGGGAATGGAAGATAGGCCACATCCTGCGTAGCCAGTTAGCACAACCTTCTCTAGTACGAAAGCCCATGAAAACATCTCTGTACCTCTTGTCCATCAGCATCACCGAGGCATAGAAATGCTCGTCCATGCCCTTTGGGAACCCATCACTGATGACCACTTGCATCAATTGGTGAACCTCCATGCAATCCATGTTGATGTTGTCCCCTAGTATGGCCGGACGACCCTAGCTCACAGACTGCTCGTACGCATTTGCAATCCATATACTCATCTGTTGTGCTACCCCGGCTCTTCTTGGACTCGAGTTCTGATGTCCGGGATGCTAGCCCGCCGCTGTGCTTTTGGGACGAGCAGGCCGGCTTGAAGGCCGCCTCCAGCTTCGAATCTGAGCTGCCATCAGAGGAGACTTGAGCATGTTGCTCGGTCGTCCCGGGGATTTACGCATGCTCGTTAGTGCAAAGGCCCTCCTGGAATATGATGTCTATTAAGTCCTCATGTGCCCATGGGCCTTTCGCAAATTTTTTGGCCCCTAGCATTGCCTGCAACGTGTAATAACATTTTCAGTTGTAACCTACCAGTACTGCACCATTACTGAAACAACCACGCATTGATAGGAAATAACAGACCAATAACATTTTCAGTTGTACGTACTAGTATTGCACCATTACTGAAACAAGCATGCATTGATAGAAAAATAGAAAGAGCAATAATATTTTCAGCTGTAACCTACCAGTACTACACCATTACTGAGACAAGCATGCATTGATAGAAAATAGATAGACCAACAACATTTTCAGCTCTAACCTAGCTTTACTGCACCAATACTGAAGCAAGCATGCTTAACATGAGACAATAATGCTGTAGTGGGACACTATCATTTACCTTGTTTTGCTCCTCGAACCATGCGTTCGTTGCATCGATAAAGCCGGTGGCTGCATGCATTCCCAAGCCGGTCGCATTTAGCTTCAAGGTCTTCCAAATGTAGTACTCCTTCTTAAGTGAGTCCCAGTGATTCTTGAATTTATTTTCTGGTGTAGTCGCGGCTAGTTTGTTCCTTGAATTTCTTCCCTAGGTTGGTGTACCCACGCCAGTTTAGGCAGCCCCCCGTCGTGTTCTGTGCCTCAAACTCCTCATAGCATATTTCCAGCATAGCGATATGGGCGGCGTCATCCCAGCTAGCATTGTCGGTGTTATCCTTGCAAGTCTGCCCCTTGGCCATCTGCGAGCATGAGGCAAGCAAAGGTGAATAACATGAGCACAACCAAACATGAACGACCCCTACGCAGCTCACAATTGGCCCCGACAACATATAAGAAAATTGTTCAATCGTTCAATATAGACATTAAGAAACTACATGCAACAAATAATCAAACCCTCAAAGATGGGTTACATGTATGACCCATAGTCATATTCTCAGCAAATCATTGGAATTGAGTTTATTTTATTGCAATTACCTTAGGTGTCAGCAATAGGAGGTCAGAGACGTGCATTTCGCAACACACCGGGAGCTCAACGGGGTGTCCGGCCGGGCTCTTGCCTCCACATGGCGTCGAAGGGGCGGAAAGCCAGCAAGGGAACAATTGTGCAGTACAAGGGGAGGACGGAGCATTCGATACTAACTCATAATGTATTGGAGAGGTGGCATCGGATGTTGAGGCGGAGGACGAGTCGGCGATTGCCGGTGAGGCATGGACGGCAACACCGACGCTAGCTGGGAGGGGAAGCCAGGGGCGGGGACCTGCTAGGGGGACAGCTAGGGCCCACCTCACGCACGAAGGCAGGACGAAGGGGGAGGCGGGTACGGGGTTGGCAGGAGAGGGTGGGGGATGGCGATCGCCGGATCTGCAGGGAGGGGTGGGAATGGCGGCCACGGATCTACTGGGGGTGGCAGGGGGAGGGTGGGGGATGGCGGTTGCTAGATTTGCAGGGGGACAGGGGAAGGTGGGGGATAGAAGTCGCTGAATCTGCGAGAGGGTGGCAGTCGCCAGATCTGCAAGGAGGGGGTAGGAATGGCGGCCACAAGATTTGCGGGGGCGAGGGTGGCGAGGGAGGGTGGGGGATGGCGGTTGCCAGATCTGCAGGGCGAACGAGGAGGATGGGGGATGGCGGTCGCTGAATCTACAAGGGAACGGCGGTCGTCGGATCTGCTGGGGGTTGGCGGCGGCGGATAGTGGATCTCGAGGAGCATTGGGGAGGTCGGGGGATGGCGGATGCCAGATCTAGAGTGGGGTCGGCCGGCGGACACCCAATCTGGAGGGAGTTGCGGTGGGAAGCAAGCTCTATGTGGTTCGGGACGAAGGATAGGGCCTCACGATCTGCGCTTTACCCCCGCGGAAGCCCTTCCGTTCGTTCCAGCTTCTGGCTTCTTCTGGCTTATCTGGGCTAAAGCTGAAGCCAAAAGCTGCCCCTAGAAGCCGTTGCCGAACAGACCCATTATCTGGAGGGCCAACTGTGAGCCTTGCTATTACCTCCTCTCTCTCTCTCTCTCTCTCTTCTTGTTTGTGTGTGCGCTTATGTTTAACCTTCCGCAAAAACTTGTTTAGTCGCAATCTACGGTCTGTTTAGTGTTGAATATTATGCAATTTTACCAAATTAATTTCAGCAGAAGTAAGCACAATAAAAACATATTTTCAGCAATGACAACATTGACATAAAAACAGGCAGATCTTTCATGTCAATTAAACAGGATAATATGCTCAAGAGAATAGATAGCAAAACACATAAAATCAGCATATTGCTTAGATTTAGAATGTGTTGTTTTTGCTCTCAGATGCAAAGTTGCACAAGATCAAATCTTAGCCTTTTTGATACTTGTCAATAGTCTTCACTAAAAAGTGATAACTATAATTCAGACTTTTGAGCTCAAAACAATGCTTCACTTAAACGTCAAGAATTACCTAACTGACAGCAGTATTTTACTTTCAGTCAACAGAAGATCAAGGAATTAACAATGCATAGGAATTAGCATATCACCATATTAGCCATTTAACAAATTGAGATTTGAACATCTAACCGAAACATTAATATCAGTAATAAAGCCAATATGCTAATAGTAAATCACCTGAAGCACAGAACACATGTTCTGTCTAGATCCAACCGAAAACAAAAAGTATCAGAAGCTAGCAGTAAAATGCAATTTGACAATAAGAAGCAATATGAATAGCTCAAGTCTAATATTGTTATCACTTTAATTTCAATATGACAGTTATCCTCATCGAGCAATCAAGTCGAGCCCACATACATTGCTAGCAAAGTCTCCCAATACTAGATCAAATGTAATTAACTAGTACAACACACAATGCTAGTGATGGGAAATTTGGAAAAGGTAAACTGAAATACTCACAAAGCTGGTGGCACTCAAAGCCACCAAGAAAAACCGGGAAAGGCACACCAAAAGGCGCTATCCCAGAAAACTAATTGCCTCACTGTGCCGCGAATGCTAGACAAGGTTGATGGTGTTTCAATGCTAATCTTCGTAAATTGGAACACACCGAAGAACGAAGCCGAGGTATAGGAGTATGGCGCACAAGACCAACAAGAATGCACTGATCAAGTGCACCGTAGAACACCATGTACCAAGTTCAAGGACTGTCTCTCTCGAATCGAATTTGAGTCGACCAGATCCAACCTTCAAGGGCAAAAGTCCCCAAATTTCCTCACTGCCAACCCTCAAAGAGAGACGATGCAAGGAATCTAACGGGAGGTGCCCAAGGAAGAGAGAGCTCATACTCCATTGCCGTCCACGCCGACGATGAGAACGGTGCAACAACAGTTCTGCCACTCAAATCCAAATCCAATTGGAGAAGAAGAGGGAGAAATAATTTTTGAAAACTCACTAACTTTTTCGGTGAATAAAAGAAGAGATGGAGGCCAGCTTAAGAAGGAGGAGAGGCGAGGCAACTGGCGTTGCTGTAGCCAACGGCTGGCGTCGAGGTGCACAGGCCGTAGGCACCTCCTGCGCCTTCGCCGCCATCATCATCACCCAGTCAAGCCCAAGAGTCGATCAAGCCCTAGCCACCCACACGAAGGGATAGGGCTGGAGACTTAAGTCTCCAGTCTTATCTCTTTCCTTATCCCACCGATGGATGGGACCCATCTCTCTTTTTTTTCTTTTCCTCAAAATGAGAAATTACTACAAAGCCCTTAATATCACAACATTTAGAACATGGAAATCTTTTTGCAGACTTCTATGGGAGATATTTTGTTGTGTAAGTGTGCAAATTAAGAACCATGGATAGTTCCTCTCTCTCTCCCTAGAGGAAACATACAAGTGAACAACTCCAAGCATAGAAAGTGTAAAAGGCTTAACTATTTGGCTGCAGCTTTCAATAACACGTCATGGGCAACGATGACTCACGAGCGAGCGAGCATGGCATGGGTGTTGGCCGTTGGTGTTTGTTTGCGTCGTCGCCCGCCCATGTGCTGTGTCATCTCATGAATGGCGGCGAGATTAGAGGCTACTAGTAATTAAACTCTGTGGAGTTTTGAGTGTTTAATGTTTCCGCGTGAGGTAGGCCTTGGTTGATAAAGATAGTGTACTCAAATTTGTTTAGGAGACTTCATCTCTCATGGACAGACTAATTAAAGTGTAGACAAAATCCATCGGCATGTCCGAACCATACTCCAGCATGGCACTCCATGCTAAAAACTCCAGAATTCCTGTAGCATTTCCGTACTTCGAACGGGTCTTAGTGGATTTGTTCTTTTATATCTTTTTCTCGAGGGGCAATCACCTACATCTTAATTTGTATGCCAGAATTTGTATAGGAGTTTTCGTTTTTTTAAAAAAGATAGGTGATTACTTGGTCAGTTCTGCACTTGTGCTCTCGTACGCTGCTGCCATGCGTGTGCAATGGTGACCCAAATGCTTAATAACGATGGACAGGAAAGGGAAAATGGTATCGGCAACGACGGTCCTAAATACTCTAGACCCGGAGGAGCAAGCAAGGAAAACAACAACCATTTGGCCGGAAACATGGAAATCGTGACCTACAAGGCACGTCGGGTTGTCGCTGAATATATTCCAGGTTGATCTCCTGTTACATGCATGCTTCGGTAGTTTGGGTTTAAAATCTCCATTCGAGAACTCAGACAGCAAGAATTTTACTGAAAACTAGAACTATTCCTTGCGAAATTCCTATGTTTCAAAAGACGCTTAAGTTCAGCCGGTTGTTAGTTGCTTCTCCAGGACAAATATAATTCTAGGTGTATTTTAAAACCATCTTTTGCACCACAAAGACACAAAGGAAAAAATTTGTAATCCTAGGTGGGGTCTAATTCCATCGTCAATGTCGATCATGCTATGTTTCTTTGAGCACATCATGTGGCTCCATTCTTTCCCAAAGATGACAACATCATTAGAAAGTGGTTTCACTTTACCATCAGACTGCGAGTGCTTACGCATATGAAGATAGGTGGAAAACCTCGCAAGTTACACAAATGTATCGCTCATATTTGTATGCATGAGTTTCTTGTCTCTTAGATTTCGGTGGTGTATCTAGAAAATCATGTAATACGAGGAGAGGGTGTAGTGAGATAGGAGTGGCCCAACATAGCAAATGCTTAAAGATAAAATGCGGTGTGACTTGGGGAACCTTTTTTTCAGCATTGTAATGGTAATAGGTTGAACGTCGAGTGAATACTCCCGAAGACGCACAACATCTTCCATTTTGATGTTGAAGGTGAAGTATGTTCTATTTTGAGTCCGATGAGAGGTTTTGCTTTTTTACTGTTAGCTTTTCTGAAATATTCAATTAAACATAGAAAAAAACACCATAGATAATGCTAAAAGAAAAAACATGTTAAAAAAACTAATATATTTTAAATGACTTTTGGTTTAAAACTAAAAGTTATCGTTGTTTTGAGTGAGACCAATAAATAAAGGATTTGCTTTCTGCATATAGCGAGAGTTTTATGGTTTGTGCACAGACATACTTTAGAAGCCCTTGATATGCTTACGTAGCGTAGTATTGAAAATCAAAACGAGAGAAAGCAAACAGCACATTTACTACTACCAGTCCTCCATCTTAAAAAAAACAAAGGGTTGGAAATTTCTACATCAGCCATTACTGTCACGTGAGAGTTAAGACAAGTAATCGTTTGACCGCATCCTCTTGGCTCTCGCCCTCTTCTGCTTCAATCTTCATCCCCCCTTTCCCAATACAGACACGCACATGCACAAAAGATGCAAGAGAACACCTCCGTCAAATTTAGGGACCCACAGTATAGAAATTTCTTACCCTCAAGATGCAGCTCATACCCGTCGTCACCTCCCTTTCACCCCAGTAAAACCCAAAAAAATGAAGCTTGAGGCAGAGAGAACAGGCAAGAACACACATACATTTCAACACATTCTGATGAGAGAGAAAGGGGGTTAGAGAGGGACTGAGGGCAGAACAAATCCCAACCACCAGCCACCAGGCAGCGGAAGTGACAGCTCATCCATCGGACCCAAAAAAACACGACTGAGAAAAACACGTGGGACCCACACGGCGAGGCGCCCGGCCCTCCCATTAGAGCTCCACCCCGCGACGAACGAAACGAAACAAAAGCAGGGGAAGCGAAGGCCCGAGCCTACGGGCCAAGGAGAGGAGAGGGGTTTGGCTCACGCAGAGGGAAGAGATTTGCCGAGAGAGGGAGAGGGGGGAGAAGGTTTGGAATTCTGCGGCGAATGGGAGGGGCGGAGTTGGTGGTGGAGGACGCGGCGGCGGCGGCGGCGGCGGCTGGGGCGGCGGGCGGGGAGGAGGGGCGGATGCGGATGGAGGGGTGGTTGTACCTGATCCGATCCAACCGGCTCGGGCTGCAGTACTCGCGCAAGAGGTACTTCGTGCTTGAGGACGCCGCGCTCCGCTGCTTCAAGGCCGCGCCGTCACCCTCCTCCTCCGGCTCCAAGCGCGAGGTGCCTCTCCCTTTTCTCCTCCTCCCCCTCCTCGTCGTCGTCCTTCTCCTCTGTTTTCGGGGCATTTTTGGGGGGATTTTGGCTAGATTTCTGGTGTTTTGTGGGATCCTAGGGCGTTTGGTGAATTTTCAATCCGATTTTTGATGGTTTTGTTCCCGTGGTGAATGATACGTTGTTGCGGTGTTCGAACTGGAAATCGCTCGCGACGCTAGTATTCGGCGGGGTTAATCTGGGAGTTAATTTCTGTTTTTTTTACCGCCGGTAGGTTGAGATAAATGCATGCGAATTATGTACGCACCGGAAAGTCGCATGATTGATGCAGAGCGCATAGTTTCTTGTGCGCATGTGTGAGGTACTACTGTTCTTGGGGATGTTTGGATTTTTATCTGTCCGTAAAAGCTACTAGCTTTAATTAACAGGATGCTTGAAGTTGCACGAGCTGATCCGGTGCGCTATCCGCGATGAGGACGATGATTTCTGCCTTAGTTTGGCATGTTGCCGCGTTAGGTTTAATTCACGGCCCGTTTATGGAAAAATGTTTCCTGAGACAGGAAGGATAACCTAGCTTTACGCGACGGATTAGGAGCAAACTGTGTTGTTAATTTAGCACCGTGCAGGAAAGAGAGACAGTGTAGCTTAGGATCAAACAAGAGATGGTTTTAAAAATTCGAAGGCAAAAGATTTTCCTTTTTGAAATTTGATGAAGGTTAAAGATGGCATCTGGGATTACTAGCTATTCGGTGAACTGTCGAGTTGCTTCCATTTCTGTCCAATTCGTGCTTAGAAGGATCATATTGTAGGAACATGCTGTACAATTGAAGTATGTGGTACCTGCTGTGCTTTTTTGGATCTCCACGTATGTTATTGCTGTATTGATTGTCAGTTATCACTGTTATCAATTTTGAGTGAAACTGGGAAGTAATTTTGATGTGACTGAATCATGCGTACAAAGGAAAACACAGTTGCCTTTGGGGGGAAAAAGAGTAACAGACCAAGTATTGCGACATGTTGATTTGCCAATATAAACTGGGATGTCATAGCGATCTTATATAGGCTATACCAGGCTTTTAGTTGCGAAATGAAAGCCAATCTAAATATTGATCCGATGCCTTCAATTTTTGCAGCAGACTTTGGTTGCTCCACTTCTATGTTCTTTTGAAACATGATACCATGCTTGTTTGCTTAACTTTTCCCCTTTTGGGTACAGGATCCTGTTAGAAGTGCAATAATTGACTCTTGTATACGTGTCACAGACAATGGGAGAGAAAGCGTACATAGAAGTGTAAGCTCATTTTTTTTTATTGTTTTACATTTTCACTAAAAATTTATACAGACAATATTTTGAGTATCTTCATCATTTTGTTAACAGGTTTTTTACATATTCACACTTTACAATGCTTCTAACCATTATGATCAACTTAAGGTAAGCTTTAGTGATAACTCATTTATCTGACCTTGGAGCTAATACTTTTCTGCTTGGTCTGTCACACTTTACAATGCTTCTAACCATTATGTTGGCATCCATTGACCAATGCTTTTCAGTTGGGCGCTAGAAGCTCAGAAGAAGCAGCTAGGTGGATCAGGTGCTTAATGGAGTCTGCCTTAAAGGTTGGTGTTTTTCTTATTTAATTGTTTTCACTATCATTATGTTCAAAAAAGCACTAAAATGATTTCTGTACTGTGAGCAGTCCCCGAGAAAAGATGAGCATGTTGTTGCTTGTTCACATAGAAGATGGCAGGCTTTCAGGTAAGACTGGGGATTATTTAGTATATGGACTGGGTATACATGCCTTGGTTACATATTGACTAATGTTCATACAGCTAGATCGGTTTTTGTTCTTTTACTTCTGTTTACTCAGTTTACCCCCATTGGTTATACCTTTTATCATTTAAAATGACATGCAGATTCTAATGACTAACAAGAGATTCTAATGCAAATTCTAATGACATGAAGATGTTTGAGCTACCACATATTGATAAACTGGTCTCCTAATTATCTTTAATGTTACCCCTCTTTTTTGCAAGCTAGAAATCTCTTGTTAGTGCCTGAAAATAAACCATTTTTGGTGTAATTAAATGCCATAGATCTTTTAGTTTAATTGAAACAGATGGTTGTACTGCTTATGGTAGATTTGCTTCAAGAAATGAAAAGCTAGAAGGAAACAATGATGTCTAGATATAACTTATTATGATCAGCTTTTTTTATAAAAAGAAAATAATCATATGTCAACACATGCTTTCATGAATTTCTTACATGATTATACACGGATGCTTTGATCTGAGTTTGACTGCTAGCTTTTACAGTTTATGCTCCATGCTCTGTTGTACCAGTTTTGGATAGAAATTGTTTACTACTCATTACTTGTACTGATGTTTATATAATAAGATAGTACCCATGCTTGTTCTATTGGCTAATTAGTCATTACATCGTTGAAGGTTAACCCGCCGCAGTAGCTGCATGCGCTCAATAGGTAAATTTTACGTTATTGTTATTTATGATAGAATTAGTAATTTTAGTGAATCAGTTAATTACCTTATTATATGTGAATGACATTTTCTGTTCTGTAGAAATAATAAATCTCTTTGTGCTCTCTAGTGCCATTTTTTCCATTATTTTTCTGTTCTGTGTGAAAATTCTTCCAGATTGGACTGTATTTTCTTCTCTTCATAACGATCCAATGGCATCTGATGTTATTGCACCTTCTCCATGGACAATATTTGGCTGTAAAAATGGTAAGTATAAAAATTTCATTTCCTTATCAAGTTATCATCACATAATTTTGTGCTTCATTCCGATTTCCTTGCAATTAGGGCTACGGTTGTTTACAGAGGCAAAGGATGGTGACTCTCGTGGGAAGGTATTTCTTGTTCTCAACAATGTATTGTGTGGGTGGGTTGTTGAATTCACAATGATTTTGCTTGTTACCCTAGTATTGGGATGATCATCCGGCTATAATGGCAGTTGGTGTTGTTGATGCAAATTCTGAAGATGTCTTCCAGACTGTAATGTCTCTTGGTCAATCAAGATTTGAGTAAGATAGATGTTCCCTCTTTTAAACTTTGTATGGTGCACTGTTTGCTTCTGCCTTTGCAAACAAATGCATTAGCATCCCAAAGTAGGAAATGAGGAAGGGAGAAAACTAAGCAGCAAAATTTTAGGGCCTATGCAATGCTGACAGTTTTTGTGTGTGTGTGTAAAAGGGGATTGTGACTCCACTGAGAACAACTTGTGGTCCAACTAGCTTGTGAAAGAAGAAAACAGACTTTTACCCCCTTCAAGCTTGTTTCGCTGCATTCAGTTATCTATTCATAAAAGTAGTGGAATATGCTGGAAATATTGAGTTGTGAACAATTCATGTGATATGTTGCATCTACGTAAGGTAATAATGCCAAAGTCAAAATTGGCATGAATAATTCATGTGAACTCCATAAAGTAGGGAAGCTTTTTGAGAACTGGGTTTGTGAAATTTGTTAGTATTTTCAAACTATAGTTTGGTCAATTACTGCCAGGACTAGGAACCTGTGTGTAGCTTCAAGAAATAGCCTAACGGCAGCAAGAGAGGCCAATTCAGCTTCTTTGGGAGGCTTATGTTGTGGCCCATGATAGTTCACTTCTCCCCCCTTTGGTGACAGCTCGTCCTCGAGCTGTGGTGGTGGCCATGGTTGCAGCCCTTGGTAGACCCAATCTGGCGAGTAATTGCGATACCTCGCGTGGGAGATTAACAGTGTGTTGATTGATGGCGAAGGCGCAAGGGCCTTAGCGTTGCTCGATGTCGAGGAAGTTACCGGTAACGAGGGCCGCTAATGTGGAACAGCAGTGGCGCGCTTCATGATAAGCAGAAGTCATGGGAAGGGATTGACTGCTCTGATACTAATTGTCATGAGCCTTAGTTCATAAAGGGATAAACATCCGTCGAAGGAAGGTCGGACGATGATGATTTGAGATAGAACGACGTTAGAAGGACACTGGTTAGGGGAAGGAACGGATCTAGGGTAGCCGGTCTAGGGGAGAGATCAGAATTAGGAATCGGGGACTTGAAAATATTTCTTCATTATTCATTGCTTGATAATAGATACATGCTATTTTTTTATAGGGATAGATTGACTTGACCTCCAAGAAATGATCTTTTCCTCTAAGAAAAACTATCTCTAATAAATGGAATATATCTATAAGGTAGTAGACTCATCTAAATAAAAAGTAAATTTATCTAATAAAGAAACTAACCATTTTTATCTCTATACTAACTAATCGGACTCCGCCACGCCGTCTGCTACAGTATGCGCGTACTATTCATGCGCATAAACAGTACGTGTGAACAATAATTTGGCACGTGACAAATGTGCCTCCATGACATTACGAGGGGTACAGTGCACTTGGTGCAAGTGGAGATTTGGTGGGCAAGGCTACAAAGCTACCATGGTACCGTAGGGGAAATGTTACTTTTGGTGTGGAGGGGGCACTTTTAGAATTCTCCTAACCATAAATTTAGACAGTACATGGAATGTCATTAAATGTATAACACTACGTTCACTTTTATGTGAGTAAGTGTATTTCTTTTTCCACCCATTAACGAGTTAGATTTTATGTAGGTGGGACTTCTGTTTGCGGGAAGGAAGGGTGGTCGAGCATCTAGATGGCCATACAGACATAATCCACAAGAAATTAAGAGGCAACTGGTTACCATGGTCTGGTGCTGGATCTATCCTACTTTTTGATATGCACGCTTATTGTTTTGTTATAATGGTATGATATTTAGTTTTCAGGGGAATGAGAAAGAGAGATCTATTACTTAGACGATATTGGCGGAGAGAAGATGATGGAACTTATGGTACTATTGTTGACAGAAAATGACATATAATCTGTTTACCATTATCTAGAGCTGACACTTCTCTTATTTTTCAGTTATTCTATACCACTCTGTTTTCCATTACAAATGCCGTCCTGAGAGAGGCTATATCCGTGCATGTCTTAAAAGTAATGTATACTTTATTTTACAGTTGAATATCTGTGAGAGCTAATAACTGGTTATTGTCTTTGTTTATACTGAATTAATATGTGCTTTTGTGAATAATAGGTGGAGGATATGTAATATCACCAGTCAATCAAGGAAGACAATCAGTTGTGAAGCATATGCTTGCTATAGACTGGAAATTCTGGAAGTCTTATCTGTTTACCTCATCCGCAAAATACATCACTATACGTATGCTAGGAAGAGTAGCAGGCATGTCTTCTGATAGATCAATAGATCATTGCTTGATGTGATTATCAGCCTTTGTTTCCTGCAAGGTTCACTAAGCTAACTTCATTGTTTGCAGCCCTGCGAGAATTCTTCCGAGCAAAAAATGGAAACTGTGCTTGTATGGAGTTCTTATCGGGTGAGCTGACAAGGGATATGGGGCTGCCACAGGGTGAAAATGAGCGGATAAAAATAGAAATGCAGCCGGCAAATGAGAGCAACAGGCTTGAGGGTCCTACAGAAGGATCGCAGGGTGGTTCTAACAGGCACTTGAGCAGTGCTGGTTCCTTCGTTCAACTTAATGATGCAGTGGATGAGTTCTTTGATGTTCCAGATGAATCAGAATGTGATCAGAGAGAATTTATGTGGCCTTCTGATGAGAGCACACATGTTGGGGTGAGTTCTTTAGATACAGGCTTGCATTTTGTGTTTGCATGATAGAAGGTTGTTAAGCAATTAACTTACTGTTCTTATTGATTAAGACAACAATTTTTTCAATCTTATCTTTAGAATTACTGGTTGTAGATCATGGTATGGCTGTTTCCATTAGCACACTGAACCCTTGTGGCATTGACATGTAAAGGTTAATAACCTCGAAATACCCAGAAAAATTGTCCATATTTTCCGAACATTCAGCTGTTGGCTTGTCACATTGGGTGTAACTTGTGTATCTTAGCACATACTATGGCTTCTCTCTTTCCAACCATTAAAAAGAAGATATTGATCATGTTTCTCGCAATTTTGCACAAACACACACTCAGGCAGCCAGTATGAACATATTTTTTTCCCAAAAAAAAAACAAAGTATGAACATATTATTTTTTTTTCTGCACCATGGTCTTAGCATGCCAAAATTCGCTCATACTTGAAAAGGTGAAACACTTTCAGCCAGAAGAACCACAATTTAATTACAAGGAATGACATGGTGTTGGCATAATTCAGAGAACCAGGCTAAAAGAACTCTATCAATTTTACACTCCATGTGTCTTATATTTGGTATGACATGGCAGGACCAACGGCATGCCAAACTGTCCAGTGCTGCTGTCTTTGTAAGAAGGTTGCATGATCTTGCAGGTGTGTTATTACAGCTTCTGTACAATTGTCAGTTCTTTATTTATTCTGTTCTAATCATTTGTCTCCCATTTCCTCTATTATAGTCCAAAAGAGAGGATACATTGATTTGCAGGGAGCTGCAGATGCTGATAATGAGCCATGTTGCTATGGGTATACTCTTCCAAAAGATTCAAGCTGTACAATGCCTTCTACTTGGGCAATGACAGATCCTACAACATTCTTAGTTCGAGGAGAATCGTATTTGCTTGATCGTCAAAAGGTAGCTTAATACTGTTCTGATTCTTAGTCTAATTCACTAGGCTAGGATGCAAGGCTTTTGTGGTCCACAGGAAATAAGGAATTGTGTGAGTTTTTGCCAGAAATGGCCGTTTTTCATGCGGCATTAGCAAAAATAGCACCCTCGGAGTGGTACTTGCAAAAATGTCACTTCTGCCGCACGGTGACCGTGCGGCACTCCGCCTTGGGCCGACATGTGGCTATGCCGCACGGTTCGTGCATCACTCTGCCTCAGGCCGACACGTGGCGGAGTGCCACACAGTCACCGTGTGGCATTAGCCATAGCCCGACACGTGGCACGCTAATACCGCACGGTGACTGTACGGCATCATCACGTGTCAGCCCAAGGCAGAGGACCGCACGGTCACTGTGCGACAAAAGTGTCATTTTTGCAAATACTACTCCGAGGGTGCTATTTTTGCTAATGCTGCATGAAAACGGCCATTTCTGCCAATGCTTTGGAATTGTGTTCCTTCTTTTGGAGAGATAGTAATGCTTCTGTTTAAGGACCTTGTTACAATGAATAGTCATGTTTCGGTAATCCGGTCAACATATTGGCAGTCTGGGTTGGTGTGCTTCAGCCATCATAACGATGAAATTATCTATATTTTTTACAGATCAAAGCAAATAGTACACTGATGCAAATGGTAGGTGCTGACTGGATAAAATCTGATAAGCGTGAGGATGATCTCGCTGGCCGTCCTGGGGGGCTAGTCCAGGTATTCTGCTAAAGCCAGAAATTTGCCTTCTATGGCAGAAAGAACAAAGAATTTACCACGAATTTTATTGCAGAAATATGCAGCACAAGGGGGCAACAAATTTTTCTTCATTGTAAACATACAGGTGAGAATTTTGTCGGATTCATATTGTCAACTGTCGAGGCCTCATATGCTGTGCAACAAGACTTGTCTTTTACTTATAACCCTGATGTATACAGGTTCCTGGTTCTACCACACACAGCTTAGCTTTGTATTATATGATGGATACCCCATTGGAAAAGGTTCCTCTACTTGAAAGATTTGTAAATGGAGATGATGCATTTAGAAATTCAAGGTTCAAACTCATCCCTTACATCTCAAAGGTACCTATTTTGTGCTTCGAGTCTTGATTCATGTTAAGATTTACTTGACAAAATGTCAATAGTTTATGATTGGAAATTTGGAATGTGTCCATTCAGGGATCTTGGATTGTGAAGCAGAGTGTGGGCAAGAAAGCTTGTTTGGTTGGTCAAGCACTAGAAATCAATTATTTCCGCGGAAGTAACTATTTGGAGGTAGGGCCTAAGTATGTCATAGCATGTCATACGTAGTAATATTAGCTTCTCTCATTTCATTCTATGATCTATCATCCAGATTCAGCTTTTTTATTGTGAGGCTGGCATATTTTTGCGTACTTGCTGCGTTCAGGAAGCAGTCTATATGAGTTATGTTTCTCTTTGTATAGTGCAGTTGCAAAATAATGACAGCTTCAATTTCGATTGATACTATTTTGTCTTTTATTGATTTGATGTTCTTTCAAGTTTTCTCCAAGGCGCAGAATCTCACTGAACTGCTACTCAAGCTAACTGTTAATTTCGTTTACCACAATTAGTAATAACACAGATTCTAGAGGTTGCTTGTAATCGCTACACGCTCGTTGGATTAGATTTGTTTTCTGACACTATCTTGTGACCTAATGAATCTATGTGAACTGCCAGTCCGTTTGGGATATCCAGCTTTGAACATATTTGCATG
Organism: Dendrocalamus sinicus; assembly: GCA_036346575.1. NCBI lineage: Eukaryota > Viridiplantae > Streptophyta > Magnoliopsida > Poales > Poaceae > Dendrocalamus > Dendrocalamus sinicus. Next base: position 17,116,534 of record CM070670.1, read on the forward strand.
TACTTTTCAGCTTGGAGTTGATATAGGTTCATCAACAGTGGCACGAGGTGTAGTGAGCCTTGTGCTTGGCTACTTGAACAACCTGGTGATTGAGATGGCCTTCTTGGTACAGGTAATCGCCGCATATCTGACTAATTTCAGTAATTTGTTAGTTGTTACACACGAGTTTATTGTTCCTACTCTACTCAAGATTGAGAATAAATCTGATCAGTAAGCACCAATCAAGTAAAGATCACGAAAGAATTCCTTCTTCCTTGACTCATGCAGGGCAACACGCAAGAAGAGCTCCCGGAGTTCCTCCTAGGCACCTGCCGATTGAACTATCTCGACGCCTCCAAAGCAGTGTCGATAGACGAATGCTGATTGCTGAAGGCGTCAGATTGACACCCATTCTTTTGAAGCCTAAGTACAGAACAACAAACCAAAAGGCTAAAGTCATTCCTTCTGCCTGCCGGCGCCGTCCGAGATACTCCTTGTATTGCTTGCGACCCCGGGCATTGTACATTCTCGCCGTGTATTTTGTTGTAACGATGATAGCAATCTACGATCAAAAGCCTCTCGCATTCTTCGACGTCTCATCATCAAGAAAAGAGGAAAAAAGTGTATTCTAATCCTGATCCCGTGTCGTTCCTTCTGACCTGAGATCAGAGATCATTAGATCCAACACCGAAGCAACCCATTACTGGACGTTGACTCTTGAGTGAGTGATGACATTGCCATGATTGTATCAGCACTTGCGGCTCCCACACTCATCACGAACCGAAAGGGACCCAACCCAACCTAAAGTTGCAGTGAGATTTTTTTTGTGTGGCTTACGTTTTTCTGTTCTGTTTGTGTGAATTAACCGAATACTAATAAGTCACTTTAAAAAGTTTGTCCTCCAAAAAAACTATCTTAATAAGCTATTTTAAAACAGCAACAAAGAAATCATTTTATTTATTTATTTAAAAAATCATAAATCATAAATGAAAAAAACTCAGCCATGGTCATGGACACAGTCGCTCCTGCTTTTCTTATCCCTTGGGCCAGAAGGAACAAGCAGAAGTGGAGAGTTTTTGTAATAATTCATTTTTTATTTGAAATTACATAAATATAAAAAATTTTACAGGAATATGCTCAGTTACCCAACCGTTAGGCGACTGGAACTTATCGTCCAACGGCCGCGCGACACGAATGCAATCGGTGGGCCGTTGAGCGACATAATTGCAGTCGCCAAACAGTGAGGCTACTAGATGCTGTTGCCAAACTGTTCGGCGACTGGACACATCATACATTCAACCGCTTGGCCGAGCAGTTGATTCCAATATAGCGCGCGCGAGGAGAGAAGAGAAAAAAAAAGAAGAGAGGAGAGGAGAGGAGAGGAGAGGTTCTACTACTTCAAAGAGATAAATATTTTTTATATTTTAGTCAATATTTTTGTATAAAGTAAATAGTTTGTTTAGTGTAAAATTAGAATCCGTAAAAAATTATAGTTGCAGAACTTTGCTACGAAGTAAACAGTTGTAAAAAAGTTAATCGACATAGTGATGGAAAATTAGCATCTGTGGAAAATTATAATTATAGAAAATTTAGTATATATTATAGTTGTAAAAAATTTAGTAAATATAGTTATAGAAATCTAGCATTCGTAGAAAATTATAGTTGCAGGGTTTAGCATCTGTAGAAAATTCTAGTTGTAGAAAAATTAGTCAATATTGTATAGAAAATTAGCATCCGTACATACTTGTAGTCACAGAAACTTTAGTCAATATTTTTGTACGAAGTAAATAGTTCGCTTCGTGCAAAACATTATTAAGATAAAATTTACGATTTATTACGAACAAATGTAATGTCATTAGTACATTGAGAATGCACGTGTACCGTTAGAATCGGCATATTGGCATTTAAATCATAGCGGCATTGGTGTGGTGGGAGCAGATCGGGAGTTGATGCATATTGGGGCGGAGGATAGAGAGCGGTGAAGGTGAGAATGAGGGGTTATGCTATGAGGGTATTGTAGTAGTTCAAGATAGGCGAACAGTCACAGAAATGTACATTACAGTATAGCAGTAGTTCCATATTGTGCGATGCGATTTGACCAGTAGCAACATTGAAAATATTTGTAGGCAGACATCAGCAATACCGATATCCACTACATTGAAAGTGCATTACGGTGTCGGCACCGTTTGTGAAGGTCCGAACATTATTGATTTGAATAGTTTTGCGCAAGCCACTCTAGTACACCCAAACAGCAAGAATGCTCGAATCGCAGATGTGATGTACTGACTCATCCGTAGCTTCTTCTTAGACCCTAAGGTGTGTAGCGTCATCACACAAGGGATTTGGAACCGATCTCCCACGCACATTAGATGAGAGTTGAGACCATTGACGCGCACTGCTGTGTGAAAGGGTTTTGTGGAAGGCTGATGGCGCCGTGGATACGAGCGCGTGCTACTTATAAAACCATACCCAATAGAAGCTGTACAAGGCCCTACCGGCGGCTATTATGTGAGTGGTGCGAGCAGCTCATGCGTCCAGCATATTGGTGAACAGGAGGACCCGGAGGCCAATGTCAGAGAGATTGTGGAGGAAGTTGCTCGTGACAAGGCCGATGCGGTAGATGGAGGAAAGGAAGAAGGGTCACGGCATGCTGAGCCTACAGGACAGACTGATGAAGGGGAGCATATGGAGTACATAATGCATCAAATGGAGAGAGATGACCGGATGGCCTAGGCTGAAGAGGAAGATATACAGGAGGACGACAATGACAAATGCAATGAGGACGAAGCTCCCATCCCATAGAAATGGAACAGGTTTGACACTGAGGGTTTTGCTGCGCAAGACGAGCACGAATCACCATGCAAGTATCATGGCACAGAGGTTCGGTTGCACTCAATGTATGCTAACAAGGCATCATTGCAAGATTCCATCAAGCTATGAGTCCTGTCCATGCAACGAACTTTTCGGGTCGTCAAATCTAGCCAGTAGTAGTATATCGTGAAATGCGAGTAAGCCAGTTGTCCTTGGAGGGTGCACACATGAAGACCGAAGTATGAGACTCACCGAATTGTCTCAAAGGTGGAACCATACTCATGCATTATTAACTGTGTTTTGGCAAGGCATCGTAACCTAACGGCTGCCTTCATAGCCAATTTGATATATGGAGAGATAGTGGAGAAAGACATGGAGGCCACTAACTTCTTGGTGACTATCGAGAAGAAATGCAAGTACAAGATTAGCTACGCGAAAACGTAGCGTGCGAAGCAGAAAGCTTTGGAAAAATGGTTCGGATCTTTTGAGGTGGCATACGACAACCTTCCTCATATGTTTTAGGTGCTGTAAGACAGGAACCTGGGCACATACACTACTGTGAAGGACAAGCCATCTATAAGGCTGCTAGGTTTTGCAGTGTTACAGATAGCCTTCTTAGCCTTTGATGCGTGCATCGAGGTATTCAGGCATATACTACCCATGATCTTGTTGACAGGACCTTTTTGACCAGCAAATACAAGGGCCAGATCCTTATGGCCATCGACATTGATGGCAACAATCTAATTTTGTCTATGGCCATCGCATTCATTGAAAGTGAGAATTACGACAGCTACTTGTGATTCCTTCGGACATGTGAGGATAGCAGTTATTGGAGTTCGCCCTAGTGTTATAAGAAAACTTCAGGAAGACCCCGAGGAGCCGCACCCTTGGCCGAATATGAGAAACAGATGGTACATTCGCCACCTAGGGGCCAACTTTATCAAATAGTTTTTGAAGCAACCATTGATGAAGTTGTCCAAAATCCTGGCTATGTAAAACCAAAAATGCATATTGATGATTTATGGGCGTTGTTGGATAAGCACACTAGGAAGCACATCGACAAGAGGAACAAGGGACTGGCCATGCTAGGGGCAACACAACCCGAGTGCCTCAAGCACTGGTTGAGCCTAACGCAGCTGGTCCAAGGAGGAGGAGCTCACAGAACATCAAGTACTTCTCACAATGGATTAAGGTTGAGCCATTGGACAAGTGGTCTCTACTGCAGACACAGACGATATAATGATGACCAACCTTGCCGAGGTGTACAACTAGGTTCTTAGGGGCTTTCGTTCTCAGCCCCTCGTCGCCATCGTGGAAGGTATTTTAAACAGCACAATCGGCTATTTCAAGGAGAAGCATGCAAATGTTGTACTTCATGCAGCCAACCCATAAATACTATACTACTCACATATTACAGCATACATGGAGGCGAAGACAGAGAAGGGTTAGTTGCACATAGTGCATGTGATGGCCAATAGAGAGCATCGTTTTGATGTGCTCCTCTGGGATAGAGTTGGATTTGGGATGGCTCGTTCTCTAGTCACCCACGAGATATGCCTTGGAGATCGTGTGAATGAACCTAGCTGCTCGTACAACAAGCCAAAATTGTTACACAAGCCATGCTCTCATGTCCTCACTGCATGCGGGACTGTGGGCATTGATACTTCGAGCTTTATGTCCGAATACTTCTTCAAGAAGAGCGTGATGCAGAAGTGGTGTAGCGAGCTAGGGGGTTCATGGTTGTGGGCAACTTCGCCGCCTTGGACATTGAGGGAGTACTTGGATTCCGGATATTGACATGCTGAAGAGTGGGAAGGGTCGTTGGTAGAGCCGTCGTATTACGAATGATATGGACGAAGCGCAAGCCGGGGCGCCGGGTAGATGCTGTGGTCAAGAGGGCCACACAGCCAGATGATGCAAGGCACATGCTGATGAGTAGGCACACCGACATGTTTTCGATACCATTTGTTGGAGTGTGCAAAGTTGCTTGAACATTATATATCATTGCACACTGTTATCTATATTTTGTTAGTTGCCACATTTGGTATACGTAATGCTGTTTAACTGTACCGTACGTTACTAAATTTTTATGTGTTATACAACTGTTGTACTATTCCCTAATTAAAGTATTGTTTTAAGTATTGTACTGGTAGCGTAGTACTATTTTGTTTGTTTATTTACAAGTTATATTTGCTGCTGCTTTACATTCGATGTTTCTTGTTCCGCGTAACTGCAAACTTCAAGTCACTTTGCAAGTATGGCTCGTGGACTTCGTAGATCGGACTGACCTTACGGCCTCCTGGATGAGCACGTGGACCAGCTACATTGCGCATCACGCTGTGTCCCACCTCCTCGGAGCGCGACTGAGGTGACTGACTTGGGGGTGATCCGTACACGTACACCTCGAGTGGCCTAAAGGCTAGACTCATGCTAGACAAACAGGTCCGCACTTCGGTGGCACTAGCTTCTCACCATGTGTGGGTTGCGTACTAACATTTTTTGCTTCACAGGCTTAGTGATGCTGGACTGCTACCTCTCACCCGGATGGTGCAGGCCACAGACGAGGATGCTCTAGCACCAGTTGAGCTCAGGGATGATGGCTAGGAGCGGTCGCGACGCTTCCCGTTTGAACGCTCCCTACTGACAGCTTTGGTGGACCGGTGGCGGTCGGAGACACACACTTTCCACCTCCCATTTAGGAGATGGCCCCTACTCTGTAGGATGTCTCGTTGATGTTCAGCCTTCCTATCGTGGGAGCTACTGGCTTCTTGCTGGAGTCCCGGTTGGCTAGGCAAGGACCTGCTAGCTAGGTTCCAGGGAGTCCTTTCGCATGGGGCCGCAGAGGGGTATTATGTCTTCCCACCTACTCAGACTCACAGCCTATCCTTGCGGTTGCTCTCGTAGTTCTGGGTACGTGTTGGACGCCCTTCGCATTCGGACCACTGCGCTCTACTTTGCATAGTATGGTCGTACTTACTTTTTCCTATGGTTCACTTCGTCGAAAGCTCCTATTCTCAAGGGGGTGGGGCGTGCATTTTATAACCCGTGGGGGAGGCAGTGTGCTTTATGACAAATCGGATCATATGCTATCTTTGTGCAGCTTTTCCCCAGAGAGAACTGGCAACACTACACCCTTAGCTTCTCACACCGAAAAAACAGACCTCTGCAAAGCAGGACGTGACAAGACAAAAGGTGTGCAGATTTGCATAGTGACAAGACCAGATAGGGCAGTTTTGCATAGTGACGACACCAGATGGCCATCTTTGCACCGTGACAAGACTAGACGGGGCAACTTTACGTAGTGCCAAGATCAGATGAGGCATCTTTGCGCGGTGACAAGACTAGACGGGGTAGCTTTGCGCAGTGACAATACCAGACAGGGCAGCTTTGTGCAGTGTCAAGACCAAAATGTGCAGCTTTGTGCACTGATAAGACCAGATAGGGCAACTTTGCGTAGTTACAAGACCAAAGGGGTAGCTTTGTGCAGTGACAAGATCAAAGGGGGCAGCTATGAGCAGTGACAAAACTCGGCCTCGCCAGCTTTTCAGATCGATATGATAACACTACACCTCCTTAGCTTTTTAGACCGAAAAGACAGGACTTTGCAAAAGTACGACGTGACAGCTCTCTACACCATGCCAACTCTTTGGCTTATAAAATGAGGTGGAAGAGATTTGAGAGAAAACACTACACAAGCAAACCCAACACTACACCAGAGCTTGGTTCACCACGTCGGGATGGACAAGAGACAAAAGAAGCAATGGGACAAGATGATGAAGCAATGGGAGGAGACCCGTGAACTAGCAAGGTCTACTGCGGCCCACGACAAATAAGCAAGGGCCGCAGTAGTTCGCGGTGAACAAGCGGAGCATGCCAGGAGAGCACCTCCCAGCAATGACATTCCCGTAGCAGCAACCCCATCCTAAACGTTTCAACCGAACGTTCACTGCAACAGCCTCCTGAGGGGGAGACGCCACTCCTCTGTTGGTTTAGGGACCTATGCAAGTTCATCAAGTCCAAGCAGCGGCTCAGCCTGTGCATGCGTTACTGGGGTTGTGCAAACTACTCCTATGACTATCCCTACTGTCGTCGGGACACAAGCAGCTATAGGCAGCCGATAAGGACCAGTTGTAGTGAGAGACCATGTGGTTGTGACCCCGTGTGTGTGATGAGTAATTGACATCGGTTTAGAAAAGCCGAGTTTAGTTTGTGCGGTTCGGACCATGTCGTTGCGCGGTGCAATCGGTTTCGGTCGGACCTTGTCGAACTAGGTCGAATGTGCTTAAGTCGTTTACTTTTTGGTTCTATCGGTTTGGGCTTTGAGTTTTTACTTCTAATGGTAATGTATGATTACATGTGTCGAGCGGTGCTATGTGATGTATTTCTTGTCTGTGATGGCTGCAGGACGTCGAGGTGGAGTCGTGGCGAGACACGAGGTGATCGGACTAGACACAGGCGGTGTCGAGGTCAGAACGGTCGGATGTGTCGAAGACGGCGGAGACTCGAGGTGGTTGCGAGGCTTGGACGACAAGGAACGCAGAAGCTTCCCGGAAGGTGCAGGAGGGGCGTTTCGGTAAAAACGCAAAGCTGCACAGGTGGAAGCGGGTTCCGTTCGGGATTTAGCAGGCGTAACGGGTTGAAGACCCGTTAGGCAAAGGCTATAAATAGGAGAGGTGTGTGCAAGTGCATGTATGCCTTGTGAGAGGGAGTGCATGGCCTTTAGGGTTTAGCTTTAGTCAAAATGGCCTTTGGAGAGGTTGTTTTGCTTTAGGCTTTAGTGGTTGAGAGCAGGAGAGGTAGTTTTGGCTGTGTCCCCTTCGATGTCTCCCTGAGTGCTCATGTGTTCTTGAGTGGGATTCTTGAGCTTGGGAGAGGGAGATGAGATGAGTTGAGCCACCATGTAATCATTCCTCTATATTCAATCATGTATGGGGATTCCTCTGTGATCTTTGTGTTTATGGAAATGAATGCCTTCAAAAATCATTTGAGTTCTTGTTTCTCTGTATAGTTTTTCTCTTCGATGCTCTCTAGGTTTGATTTTTGAGTTTTTGTGTTTTGGCTCGATTCTTGCTGAGGAGTGGCAAAATGGGTTGCTCTGTGATGGAATTGTATTTCTAGACCCCTTGGTCAGCTAATTCCAAGAGCACAATGGTTGATTTGGAAGAATCAAGTTTTCTTGCTCCTTTGTGCCCAGTTCATCCTCTGTTTATCATTTCTAGGGTTTGAGATGCTTTTCAAATTTCCTTCAAGAGATTGTGCCCAGGTTGTAGTCTTTGTCTCCCAAGGTTATTCTCAAGTTAATCTCCAAGTTTTATGCTCAGAGAATCAAAGATAAGATGGCAATTTGATTTTTGGGGAAGCTCTCTATGAGTTTTCAGATTTTACCAAAATCTGAAATCCTTGGTCATGAGTTAGATTTCTTTTGTCTCTTAAGTTCCCCTGGTTATTTTGGATGTTTCCTTGCTTGTCTGGGCTGAGAAGTTCAAGAGAAAGTCTCAAATCCATCTGCTGTTTGAAGTATTGATCTTGCTGTCTGAAAATCCCTTCTTCAGTCTGCCCTGCACCCGAAGACCAGTCTGACCGGCCGGCCTCTTGCGGTCAGACCGGCGGCATATGTGCGGTCTGACCGCCCGAGGCATTGCGGTCAGACCGCCCTTACTCTGATCCCAGATTTGATGTATGTGATTTTTAGTGCTTTTGGTTTTATGGCTTTCACTTCTTCCTGGTTAAGGATCCTCTGAGAATTTGTTGTCCTTTTGTTAGCTCTGTAGCTACCAAAGAGGAATCTCATTTGCGGGTGTCTTTTGGGGGCAGGCTTTAAAAGTCGACATTCACCCCCCCTCTGTCGCCATTTTGGTCCAACATGTAGTGTGTTCCCCCTACTATTTCTCTTTCAAAGTACGCACTAATAACCTCTCCTGTCTACCTACAGTCTCCAGAACCACTATGTGGCTACCGCAAGTAGATCAACTTAGAGATCCATCCATATGACCAGTGGACTCTCAACTTCGATGAGTGGAATGTCAAAGGACCTACGAGATCTGGGAGAAGGAGCGCCGTAACGACGAGCAAACCTAGCATATACGTCGGGAGACAAAAGCTCATCTCGACACGTGCACGGGCAGGGAGCACGAGGCTCACGAGAGGCAGTGCGAGAAAAAGAGGGAAATAGCAGCCAAGGCGAAAGAGGCCGCCGAGGAATTCAATGCCGGGCTTGCAAGGAAGAAAAAATGGCATCGGTCTACGCAGTAGGTCGGGCCATTCTGCACTAGTTCTCCGAAGGTCGAATTTATTTCTATTCCAAAAAGACGCATATGTATCGTGAGTACTTTAGTTTGTTGCATCGTATAGGATGTTGTTTCTTATGCACGTAAACAAACCCTGTGTGCTGTGGTATTCCAAGTTTATTATGAAGTCTATTTTCATTCTCAACATCACATCTTCTCGTCCTTTTGTATTCAATTCTTCACGCACGAAGGCATGCAACATCATGAAAAACAAGTTCTCCAGCATGTATGAATTCTCAGTTGCATCACAATATCACTTACCTTTGTACTTACCAATTGTTGATGTCTCAATCATCCTCAGAAAATTTTAAAAAAATTTCTTGCACTACAACAACATACGACAATCACAAACTGTTATTGTGAATCTAACAGATTTTGTACCATTTATAATCTATGAAAATCATAAATAGATCATCCAACATTGTCTGCCTTTTTTTCCACAAAATACAAATCACAGACAAAATTTGGTAAATGTCACCTACCTATAATAATTATCATTTGCCCCTATGCACTGTCGGGAGTGCCAATTGCGCAAAAAAGGGGCTGAGGTGGCAGTCACCGACCGGTCAGGCAACTAGACCTGTAGTCGCCCAATAGTTCGGTGACAAGTTGCAGTCTCCCAACTATTCAGTGACTGGATCCTGTCGCCCAACGGCCCACCGACTACATTCATGTCGCGCGGCCGTTGGGCGATAGGTTCAAGTCGCCCAACGGTTGGGCAACTGGAGCCTACTCCTATAAAAAATTTTGCATGGGTATATTTCTTTAATTTTAAATAAAATAGATTATTTAAAAAATCCGGAAGTGGAGGTGGTATTTCTTAGCCCTCGAGAAAAAAGCCAGCAAGGAGGAGAGAGAAAATGATGGCATCATCATCGCAAGGAGGAGAGAGAAATAGAACAAACTGTTCACCCTCTTTATGGATTTATCGAGCTCGTCAGGTACCTTCCGAGTTAGGAGAGCTTGTCAGACACCTATCAAGTAGCCTCTCTGCGGCAGGCCGATGAATACCCATTGTGCATGTTTTAATCTTTGTGTTAATTAAGAACTAATCAACCTCATCAGCACTTGTCGAGCTCCCTTTGCACAGTAGGTATCTATCGGGCTCGGTAAATCCATAGAAGATGCTAGACTTACAAAAAAAGATGTTCGATGAACAAATTTTAAAAAAAAAGCAATAGTGACATTTATTCCAACAGTTGGGCCTGCTCTAAACGACATCTACTTCTAGCTTATGAAACGCATCGGCTTCTTAATTTCATTTTTTAGATTTTTTTAGGTTTTTCTTTTGCTTTTTTTGCTTTTATTCTTTTATATTATTTGTGATGATATAACTTTTTATTTTTTTACTTTTAAAATTTAATTACTTAAAAAGTTAACAGTAATTATGGCATATTTTTAATCGTTGCAGTACTTTTTCGCCCATAGACCAAAAGCAAAGCTCTGCATATGGCTGGTGCCTGGCCAAGCCAGTTAAGCTTTTCTGACTGTGTAGGACACACTGTCACTGCGTCGCTGTAACCGTAGCGGCCGACGTGACAGGTGAATTGCGCTTCCTTGGCCCTTGCCCACTTCCAGCTTGCACCTTTGAACAGAGCATGTGTCGCGTCGCGTCCTCGCTTTGCCATGAAGAGAATAAGAATATCAAGGAGTAGACGTAGGGAAGTGCAAGTGCAAGCGTGGCATGGGACTAGACAGATTTCTTATCGCCATTGACTTCAACAGATCCCCGTGCATGAGCATGGCGCGTTGCCGGCGGCGGCGGCGGCGGCGGCGGAGGCGGCGATCGGGTCGGTCGCGCGACGCACGGCCCCGTGCCGGGAGGCCACGTCCCGTGGAGGCGGACGAGCGCGAGGCGACCTGCAAGTGCAACGCTCTGCATCTGTTGCGTTGCACCGTCCTACTTGCTCCTGCATGGTTGTGTGGTGGATCCGGTGTGCCGCTGATCTGTGTCGCTAACGGTATCAAGTGGCTGGCTGTTTCTACGATGCAGAGGTTGGTAGTAGGATGGATGGGACCAGTCTTCTCTCTCCTGGCTCTATTCTTTTAGAGAGGGAGAGAGAGGGACCAGTTCTGCTGAGTGAACAGGCCAAGTACAGGGAGATCTAGGCAATAGTTTGGTACTGTTTGAGTGTTTGGGCGACTTCAGCATCAGTTAAAGCTGCAAGCTCCATGGGCTTTTCACAGTTGTGTTAAAGCACCGATCGTACTAGAAAGCTGAAACCAGGCTAGGCACGCGAAACAGGGCTATTACTCTACGAACAAAATTATTATTGGTCCGTATGGAACGTGCGAATTACATTTTTTCAGATAATGAATAGAAATCCGGCCTCTATATCCACACGTGGATATACACAGCCAAAGTTTACAGGAGCATTTAGACTCAATTACTCAAAGCCTCAAAACTGAGGTACGCAAAAAAACAAAGAGCAAAAAGACTAAGAAAGCTAGAAAGACTAAAATTCTAACTTCTATGTCCTTGCTTCAAACTTGCTTTGACCTTGTGCACTGGCAATCTTTCGCATCTTAGTTTACTTAGAAACTCTTGATGTCAGGCCTCAAAATTTGATCTTGTGCAATAGCAATCCTTCGCATTCTCGTTTACTTAGAAACTTTGATGTCAATCGAAGCCACCAAAGTGGGAACCACGTGTGGAATCAGAAAACAACGCTTCAGAAGGAACACGACGTAGCCACGCCGCCGCGCCGTCCAACATGGACAGAGATTTCTCGGCAAGATCCACATCGAGAGAGGAGGGTGCATCGGCGCATGACGCCTCCAAGGAGTAATACGGCTCCCAAAGGTATCGTCATCGTCACCAACAAGAAGACAAAGGCTTTACCGCACCCAACCCACTCCCAACGATAGCACGCCAACGACTAGCATAATCCAGCGTTGATGGTCGCACATCGACCACGCCAAGACCGCACAATCCCATACACCGACGCATCGTGCTCGATGACACGGATCCACAACCGAACCTGCCGGATCTATGCACGGAGCTCGGATCCAGACCCCCAGTCGCCGAGCTCTGCGAGCCTTTCCCTAGCACTAGGCCGACGCAAGCTGCTGCTGCCACCAACAATGTCATGTCGCCGCCATCTCCGTCGTGCCCGCGTGGTCAATGACCCTTGACCACACGCGGGTGTCCTCGCTCCTCGCCACCACCAACCTGCTGACGCACCACCCGTAGCCGGATCTGCGAACTCGTCCAAGCCGGCATGGTCGCCGCCTTGGATGCAGAGGGGCCTCTCGCGCCTCCGTCGCGGATCTGTTCTCCCCCCGCGTGGATCTAAGCCACCGCGCAGCCCTTCCCGAGCGCCGGCGAACTCAAGCACGGCACCTTCCCGGACGAAGCCGGAGCCCGGAGGAGCGCGCGAGGCTCGCGACGCAGCAACCATGCCCCCAACACGCCGCCTCCGCACAAGCTGTCCCCACCATCGCCGGCAAACTCGATGACCGCGGCCGCTGGTTCGCCGGATCCGCCACATCCGCACGATCCGGCGAGATGGCCCCGCCGCGCTTCCTAGCGCCCGCGCGAGTCTCGGCGGCGTGCTCCAGCAGCGGCGAGACGAGGGGCGAGGTGAGTGAGGGGTGGCGGCGCTTGGTCTGATGGCCGCCCGTGCCGCCCCGAGCGAGCGACGCGGGGGCTTCCCGTTACATAGACTTTTTATAAGAATTATATTGTTTTCTGTAATTTTTTTAAAATTTGTGTGCTCTAAACAAATCCTGGATTATTGATGAGTTAATGCATGTTTGCTCCTCGCAAAAAAAATGTATGTTCTGTAAATTGACGATGTGTCCATCAAAAAAATTCTATAAATATTTTGTCATGGCAATTTCACATGATCTTTTTTTTCAGTAGTAATGGAAGGAGTGTTGACCAGCCTTCTTTGCGCAAGTAACGATTTTCACGCTTGTTTAAGTAATACTCCTTTAATCATAAAAGAGTGATGTTTTAGACATTGATACTGTTTACAAAACGTAATTTGAACTACTAATTTCTATTAGAGTATAATAATAAAATCTAATAAAATTATAATATTATAAAGGCATTTTTAGGTGGTAATCGTTTTGGCTTCAGCTTTTAGCTTCCGGCTTATTTTTCACTATTCATAAATTTCGTCTTTTTCTGAACTTTTGACTTTTTGTTGAGCTTTTTTGCCGGTTCTTTTTTCCCGTATTTGTTTGTATTATACATAATGGGCTATCATATTTTTTATATTTTTAATTTTTTTAAATTTAATTATGGTAAATAAGTCTCTGTCAGCTACAGTGTTTTTTCAGCCAGCTACAATGCTTTTCAGCCATAAGCCACCAAAAATAAGCCCAAACGATCACTACCTTAAGATAAATCTAAATATGTTATTTTATATACCTACTCTAAATATTTATTAAAATATTGATAGTTAAAGTTTATAAAATTTGACTGCAGCACACCTTGAAACATTACCCTTTTACAATCGCTGATAGGGAGATGATGACGAAAAATAAAGAGGAAGATTGGAATGGGTGCGGCAGCCCTGAAATTGAGATGCCAGTACCGAGATTGGTGTTCCCTAGGTTCGTTCAGAAATTTACACTAAAGGATGATCTGCATAACGTCACCGTCATTTAAACACATCTATAGTGCACACAATACAGGTATTGTGCGCACCGAAGAAATTGCTTGGGATTAGCAAATCGAAATTGTTCCGGTCAAAATTACAAATCCCAAGACCCTCGTCTTAAGGCACTCTTGGAAACTTTGTCCCGATTTTTATTTTATGTACTGACCTCCAGAGGGATCATCGTTTACTGCAATAGGGGTTGCCTGAAGGGCCAGGGAGAAGATAATAACAACAACATTGTAATTCTAACGGTGATTTCCTTTAAGTTATAGCTTATAATTTTTGAATTCTAACTGTTTATAAAGAAGATTATGAAAAGAGACAATCATATGCGATTTTGACCTGTATAGCTGAAGTCGGCACAGTATCTACAACAATTAACTTGTAGACTCCGTCTTAAAATATCGCACCGTTTAAAAACTAGAACCGTAGTAAAATACAAAAACCATAAGCAGTGAGTCCTATCGAACCCAGCCGATATGTCATCATAAAAAAAATAGAGGCTGAGATTTAATGCAAAGGATTTTTTTTTGTCAGAATAGGGAATTTTACCTGAACAATTTAACTCCCGCAAAAATTTGAAAAACTCTGACAATCAAAACAATGTTTGAAATGGAGGAATTTGAACCATAAAATCCCTACAAAATCATATAAAATTTGTGTGTTCCAAATAATGATAGAGGAACCTCGTTATAGCTACAAATAACCACTCAATGAAGTCCATATAATGCCTGAATCTATGGATATAATTTTAGGCTGCGGTTGATGGTTGAGACGGCAGTGGACCGTAGAGATGCTAACGTAAACGATGTATATAATTTTAAACTTGAAAAACTGTTTGAAGAATTCGTTTTAAGAAATCGTTTAATTTATTTTAACTATCAAAAAATTAAAAACAAAAGTTCAAAGCTAAAAGTCTAAATGATCGTCCCCTACTATCAGTCACCTGGCACAAGACTGGTACTAGTACTGCAATTCGTTAAAGTAGTTACGTATGGACAATTTCTAGTTTCTACAGATAAATACGGGGGTCATAATTCCGTATCAGATTTCCTCTCTACTACACCCTACGGCAGTCCTGTAACTCCTGTCCCACTGAAAAGGCACGCATGTGCCGATTTTCCAGCGTGAAATGCCTCCAAAAACAGTGAACGCCCTGTTCATGTCGCCTTGCTTCCATCTCAATCCATCGTTAAAGCTGGAGACGCAAACAAATGCAGAGCAAAGCAAGCAAATGTCCGATCAGTGACGCGATCGATGAACAAATAAGTAGGAAGGAAAGTATTAGTAGTGATGCAGCAGATGCCACCTAAAAGGAAAGGGACACGGGGGTTAGAACAGGCAAAGGAGAATGCGTTGTCCCTGTTTCTTTGCGGAGGACGCCCGGAGGGCGTTTATATCGTCTTCTAATGCTAACTTTTATTTAGAGAAATTAAAAGTTAATATAAATATCTAATTTTTTAAATAATTTCTTCACTTCTCTTATTTTTGTCTCGCTCCAGCCTTCAGGATAAAATAGAGGATCACAGACGTTTCACGCACCCCATTCCTCTCGCTTCTATCTCGCACACGTACCTTTCCCTTACTTTTCCCACTGCTTGTGCATTTATTCTAAAAGTCATTTTTTCCATAAGTACTATTTATTTTTAGCCAAAATCTATTAGTCGTAACCAAAAGTCATTAGCCGCAGCAATACAAACCCTGGTAGATTCGTCGATATAGTACTTGTGTCATAGTACCTAGTGATCTCTACAACGAGCAGCTGCGGTGTTGACTACAGTATCAGAATAAATCTTGAAAAATACTTTGTAATTTGATGACCAAACCGCAAATAAGGCATGTATGGGCATGGCATGCAGTTCAACGAAAGTAGAGGATACTGAGTTAGGATAAAAATGGCTAAACATAACTAAGCCTGCCCACACAGAGCTTTTCAACCGTGCCATTTCGAGACACGGTATTGTTGGTCTAGCCATGCATGATACAACACAAATAGTAAACAACCCGTACTGATCCAGCCCAACTGGGCATGCTGTGCTTGGACCAGCACCTCGGTATGATGGGGTGGCCTGACCCGGCATGGCACGAACAATAACTCTTATGTGGTAGTGCAATAAAATTACCTATAGTTGACAGTAAAATTACTTATATTAGAGTTAATGTACTTTTCTAAATGTGAACAGGTGACTTGGTAGTAAAATACTTAAAACTCAGTGGCTGATAGTAAAATTACTTATGTCTGGCAGTAAAATTACTTACGGCTGATAGTAAAATCAACAGGTCATTGGTGGCTCGTTTGGTTGAGTGTGCCTTGGCTGACCCGACACAGTCCGACCCCTCTTTATGCCCTGCCTAGCTCGGAAGATAGGCACATGGACTAGCACTGCACCTTAACTTATTCGGGTCAACTGTGCCAGGCATTGTTGGACCTGACCGGGCCCTGTTCGGCCTCAACCAGCCCAAGATGGCACAGACTCGACATGCGAGATCCAAGCCCTAGCCCCACCACTCTTGTCCACATCCCATCCGTTGTGGTGCAACAATGAGCAACGTGGTTCAGCCACTCCCCTCACACTGTATTTTTTTTTCAGATGTGTCTGATGGTTTATAGCTACGGTTGATGGTTTTTACTCCTAAAGTGAGCGGTTATGGTAACAAACCAAATACCAATAAACCGATGAGTTGCTTCGAAAGAATTATCACGATAAACTGCTTTAAAAAAGCAACAAAAAACATTATATTTATTTATTTAAAAAAATCTATAAATCATAAGTCGAAAAAAAAGTACTATGAGTGGTGCCTCACACCACATGTACGCGCGGAAATACATGGGCCACCAGCATATTCCCTAACGCAAATCAATAGGCGCCGACACCAACTCGCCTGCGACCGCGAGGGGTTGTGTGCGCTGACATGGTGGGCCCACATGTGCTTCAAGTGTTGCTGACGTCATGTGGGGACCATGCAATGTTCTTGGGTCAATGCGCTTTAGGGGGATGGGCAGTTTGGCTCATGGTTGTTCGATTTGGATCTAACGGTTGAAATGAGGCTGTGATAAATTTGGAGGTGCAAATCTTTTTGTGAGAATTTTCTTACTTAGTCACTCTACCTATATGATCATAGTAGCAATTAAGTCAACTTTTTTCTTAAAATTAATATTGTTTCTTAGAAGTGGTGCAATTGGTTATCATAATTATCTTTAAGGATTGGCAACTGAGATCAAAATTAGAAACTTTATGTAATACCAGTGTGTGCGAGTTAATTCCAAGGTAGTAGTTTTATGGGATTTGTGGAGAAGGTTTTCTCTAGTTTTTTTTTGCTGCAACAATGCAACATACTAAAACAAATCTCAATTATCAATTTTCCATAGATATTCGTACGCAACAATATTGAGACAGCACAAAAGTATGAAATAGTAACAATCCAGAGAGGCGCTTGAACATGTTGTTATCTTGGTTTAATTCTCCACAAAAATGTGCGTGTGTGATATAAACCACAATATGGTGAGACATCAGGATATTCAATCGTGGCCATTTGTTTTCGTTCTAAGGTCCGGTTTAACACGTATGAATTTTACATGAAGAAACAATTTAATTTTTGAAATCGAAAAAAATCACTTTTCAAACGGAACATGACACTTAAGAGAGTCGTAAAAGGTTTTGAGAGAAAATGTCCGTAGCAGAGTGATCGAGTCAAATCATCTCATGTATAATGTATTAAATTAGATCACAAAAACAAACATGCGAAATCCACGAATTCCCCCGAGAGAGCTCAAGACACGCGTTGCCGAACCTTAAAAACTCAAATTTAAAAGGGTAAAGCCCATTTTATATCTTGAGCTATTCAGGTAGTCCGAAAATTACCCTTGAACTTGAAAACCATTTGGATGGGAACCCTCAACTACAGATATCATTCAAGTTACCCCTTTGCACGAGTCGACCCAGAGGCGGAGGGCCCGATAGGGCAAGCCCTGGCATGGGCCATACCTCAAAATTTTGCAATAGACCCCCATATACCCTCTATCCAATAGCAATAGCCCAATAACTAACCCTAGTCTCTCTGTGGCGGTGTGGCTCTGCGCCTCTGGAGCGGGCGGCGGCAGACCGGGAGCGCGGAGCGGCGACGCGGGCGCGGCGGGCGTAGCGGCGGCGGGCGGGACTCGGGTGGGAGGCGGCGCGGCGCGGCGGCGGCGCGGCCGGCGAGGCGGGCGCGGCGGGACTCGGAGTCGGAGGCGGCGCCGAGGCGGAGGCGGCACGCGCGCCGGCGACTCGGAGAGGCAGGCGGGCGGGGCGAGGCGCCGAGGCGGAGGCGGAGGCGCAGCGCCGGACGAGGCCGAGACCCGATTGGATTCACTACTACGAAAGGCTAATAGTAGACGCCAAATCACAGACGGTTTTGTGAAACCGCTTTGTAATGTACACTATTACGAGCGGTTTTAAATTGTGGCGGGAAAAGGAGTATCACGAGCGGTTCTTACGTATGAACCGTGCGTGATACTAGAATATCATGACGGTTTTATTAAAACCGCGTGCGTGATATCTGAGATTATCACAGCCGATTTTTATTAAAAACCGTCGTGTTGTGTCGACTATCACACCGGTTGTTGTTAAGAACCGTCAGGAATGTTCATGACGGTTTTTACAAGAACCATTGTGATGTCCCTTTCTCTGTCATATTCTAGATCGAGGTTAATATATAAGTACACATTGCTTCTAATAACTTAACTACGGAACTACGAGACAAGAGATCACAAATTAAAGGCAAATTTATTAATTTCAATTAGAGGCAAATTTATTACAAAAGTCGCACAGTCAGAGTTTCCCAGTTGTATTCTTTTGGGCTTCGTAGCTTCTTCTTCAACTTGGGGACTTGGAGGATCGGTAGCTAAATTCTCGAACGCCGTTAAGATTGCCCTTGTCCTTAGCACTTCCTCGTGCGGCTGGGCAAATGATCGCGACATCCATAATGTCGTAGAGGATAGCATGAAAAGATTCCTCGAATCTGCGTTGCCGCTTGATCGGCAAGGCTATCCATCCGTCTCGCAATGCGTGTAGAGCTTCTTCCGCATTGCGCACATTGTGGAGAAGAACCGGGGTGAGGGCGTTTCCCTTTCTTGAGCGGCGAGACGCCTCCGTCGGACGGCGGAGGATCAGTCAAGTCGACGGATGCAAGAAAGTCGGGAAGGAGAGAAGGGGCGGGTGCGAGAAGCCGCTCGGATGCAAATTGCCGCCGCTGTGTAAGGTTCCTACGAACAATTCGTGATGAGCAGATGAGAGGAAGGAGATGATCACAAGAACGATGAGTAGAAGCCATGTTGTATTGTATATTGTAATATTGTACGACGTAGAAGAGACACGGATTAGGAGCGCATATTTAACCTTTAGCACAAACGGTTCGTATACCCAAACATTAATGATATAGACGCCGTATAACGATCGAGAGGCGTTAATTAGACGATCGAAACACGGCGTTCGCATCAAACACGCGCGGCGATTCGTATGAAGCTTATGATGACGGTTTTCATTAAAAACCGCTCGTGATAATATTTATCACGAGCGGTTTTTAGAAAAAACGCTGTGATAATCATTATCACGCACGGTTTTAATTAAAACCGTCTGTGATAACTAGGCCATTTATTGCGCTGCTCAGACCTCATCTGTCTTCATTTCGATCCAGATCTGCTGCGCACTTTTTCACTCGGGAGGAAGCTAGGCGATTTCAGGCCAGTTAATTTGGTGGGAAGAGGCAGAGATTGAGCTTTGAATTAAGATTCGACTTTCTGGTTCTTTGTAGAGATATGGTTAGTAATGAAAATTATTTTTTCTTTAATTGCATTACAATTTAGTTCTAAGTAATCCATGAGTGGTTATTGAAGATGGTTATTTTGCAAAATTGTTGGTTATATAATAGATGTTGTGTTTGTAATATGAATTGAGCTGGCAAATTAAGTCTCAATATAATAAATGTGGCCGGTATATATGTAGTTATATATAATTAGTTAATCTAGATTTTAATACTAAGTTGTTACATATGTACGTAACGTAGGACCGAAATTTGGATGTATGCCGCGAGCCGTGTGAGTGAAGAGTACATTAATGGCGTTTCTGCTTTTATAAGAGCCGCCGAAGAGGATATGTTGAATAAGGGGGTGGAATATATGTGCTGTCCATGCACTGACTGCGAGAATTTGAAGATGTTTAAGAACCGAGGGCAAATTGAAGCGCACTTGATTCGGAGGGGTTTCAAAAAGGATTATACGTGTTGGACCAGTCATGGCGAAGTGAATGATCATATGCCGCCGGATGACATCGCCGGTGAAGTGAATGATATGCCCCCGGATGACATCGCCTGTGAAGTGAACGACATGCCGCCGGCTGATGTCGATTGTGGCTCGGATTCGGATAGGTTGCACGATGATAATCTGGATCAGATGCTTCGCGATGTAGAAGAGAACTATGATAAGAGAGAGTATGTTAAATTCCGTGGCTTGATGGAGGACTCAGAGAAACCTTTGTACACGGGCTGCAAGTACACGAGGTTGTCGGCCGTGCTTGAACTGTTGAAATTGAAGGCAAGCAACGGTTGGTCCGACAAGAGTTTCACGGCGCTGCTAGGTCTTTTAGCGGACATGCTTCCGGAGGGAAATGAGTTGCCTAAAACCACGTATAAAGCTAAGAAGGTTCTTTGTCCGTTGGGAATGGAAGTAGAAAGAATACATGCATGCCCAAACGATTGTATCCTCTACCGTAAAGGGTATGCAAACATGCATGTATGTCCGGTGTGCAACGCATCCCGATACAAACGTAACAATCAATCAGATGATGGCGAGGGAACAGAGGCGAACAAAGGACCTCCTGCTAAGGTGGCATGGTATTTTCCTATAATTCCCCGTTTGAAAAGGTTTTTTGCAAATCCAAAGGAGGCAAAACTGCTGCGTTGGCACTCGGAGGAGCGCAAGAAGGATGGAATGATAAGACACCTTGCTGATTCCGTGCAGTGGAGAAACATCGATAGGAGGTTTGCGAGTTCGGTTCGAACAAAGGAATATAAGGTTTGGGTGAGTACAGATGGAATGAATCCTTTCAAGAGCATGAGCGGTGACATAGCACATGGCCCGTGACTCTGCATCTATAACCTTCCTCCTTGGTTGTGTATGAAGCGAAAGTACATTTTTTGTCGATACTTATCCAAGGGCCAAAACAAACGGGAATGATATCGATGTGTTCCTAGCACCGTTGGTGGAAGATCTAAAAGTCTTGTGGAACGAAGGGGTACAGGTATGGGATGCATACAAACGAGAGAACTTCACTCTGCGCTCCTTATTGTTCTCGCACCATAAATGATTATCCCGCCTTGGTAACCTATCGGGCCATAGTACAAAAGGTGCCAAAGCTTGTACTCACTGCTTAGATGGTACCGAGAGTGTGTGGTGAGACACTCACGCAAAACCGTCTACATGCGTCACCGCGGTTCCTTCGGAGGGCTCACCCATACCGCAAGATGAAGAAACAATTTGACGGAGAGAAGGAAGACGGTTCAGCTCCAAGGCATTTAAGGGGACACGAGGTTTATGATACGGTTAAGGATTTAGATGTTGTCCTCGGAAAGGGACGTAAATTGAGGGCTCATGAGAAGAACACCGGAAGAAGAGATCAATATTTTGGGACTTACCTTATTGGGAGTACCTAGATGTACGGCATCGCATCGACGTCATGCACGTAGAAAAGAATGTGTGCGGCGACTTGATTGGTCTCTTCTTCGAACATCCGTGATAAAACAAAGGGCGGTGTCAACGCACGGCTTGACTTGGCCGACATGGACATCGGCCGGAGTTAGCACCGACAAGCACCGATAATGGACGAACGTACCTTCCCCGCGTGTTACACTCTGCCCAAGGCCGAGAAAACAGAAGCGTGCGGTGCTTGCATGGTGTCAAAGTTCCGTCCGTTACTCGACAACGTGAAGAAACTTGTTTCGATGCAAGATTTGAAGTTAAATGGCATGAAGTCTCATGATTGTCATGTCTGATGACACAGATGCTCCCTATTGCAATTAGAAATATTTTGCCGATCAAAGTCCGAGAGACAATCATGAGGCTATGTTATTTCTTTAACACAATTGCTCGAGAAGGTCATCGATCCCGAAGGACTAGATGCTCTGCAGACGAGGTGGTGATGACTCTATGTCACCTTGAAATGTATTTCCTCCTTCGTTTTTCGATATCATGGTCCATCTCATTGTTCACGTTGTGTGGGAGATAAAAATGTGCGGGCCCGTATTCCTACGTAGCATGTACCCATTTGAGAGGTTCATGGAATTCTCAAGTCCTACGTGACGGAATCGTTCTCACGGAGGGCGACATCGTCGAAGGTTATGCAAGCGAAGAGGTCATTGAGTTTTGTGTCGATTATATAGCTCAGATTCAACCGATAGGTGTCCCCCAATCTCGTCATGAGGGGAGGCTGAAGGGTCTCGGAACTATCGGAAGGAAAGCAATCACTCCAGATATGGACACGTATACTCAAGCCCATTTCACGGTGTTGCAACACATGATGAAGTGGCGCCTTATGTGGACCAGCACAAGGATGTGCTTCGGCAACAGAATCCGGAGCGGCCGGATGTTTGGATCATGAGGCAACACAACCGTCGGTTCAACCAATGGTTGAAGGAGCAAATCGCTAGGAGCTCGCCGAGTGAGACGCTGACATGGTTGGCAAAAGGGCCGACATTTACAGTTGTGACATGGCAAGGATATGACATCAATGGGTACACATTCTATACGCAGTCTCAGGATGTCAAGAGCACTAACCAGAACAGCGGTGTCCGCATAGATGCATTCGAGACCGATGGGTCGAGAAACTCGTACTATGGCTTCATAGAAGAGATTTGGGAGCTCGACTATGTGGTTTTCAAGATCCCCTTATTTTCACGCCGTTGGGTGCATCTCCCACGGTGAAGGTTGACAAGCACGGTGTCACGACCGTGGACCTCCAACGTGTCGGGTACAAAGACGAACCATTCGTACTCGCCAATCAAGTTGTTCAAGTTTTCTATGTAACCGACCGGCAAATAAGAAACGCCATGTAGTTCTTCATGGAAAAAGGAGAATTGTCGGAGTGGAGAATGTAGTGGACGAGGAGGAATACAATCAATTTGACGAGTTACCTCCTTTTGGAAATGGCATATGGTCGACGATGAACAACGTGTGAAACCGATTCGTGACGCATTGATCATGATGAAGGGCTAATTTTAAAGGAAATAAGCAAGTACAATAAGAATGTATATGTGAAAATGTGCGACAATTTTGAGATGTATATGTGAAAATGTGTGATGTAGTCAATTTTGAGATGTATATGTGAAAATGTGTGATGTAGTCAATTTTGAGATGTATATGTGAAAATGTGTGATGTAGACAATTTTGAGATGTACATGTGAAAATGTGTGATGTAGTCAATTTTGAGATGTATATGTGAAAATGTGTGATGTAGTCAATTTTGAGATGTATATGTGAAAATGTGTGATGTAGTCAATTTTGAGATGTATATGTGAAAATGTGTGATGTATCAATTTTGAGATGTATATGTGAAAATGTATATGGGTGATGTATTTGAGACCTTGTCAAAATGTATCAAGCGGTTGGTGTTGTATATGAATGCATTTGTTTGGTGGTTGATATGAATGCATTTGTGTAGTTATTGGTCTTTGTCTTAATTGCGGAGTCGGCAAGGCATATCACGCACGGTTCTAAGTGTAGAACCGTCGTGATATTTTCTATCACGCACGGTTCTAAGTGTAGAACCGTCGTGATAGATTTTTCTATCACTGAGACGGTTTGAAGTGTAGAACCGTCAGGATATGTTATCGCTGCACGGTTCTAAGTTTAGAACCGGCCGTGATAATCTGCCTACATATATACCCTCTCCCAAGGGTTTTCGTGTGCGCTGTAGTTATTCGATTCGATCTAAATCCCGAGCCCGTCGCCGCCGCCGCCTCCCGAGCCCTCGCCGGCTGCCTCGCGGCCGCCTCCCGACGAAGACGCCGCCGCAGCCTCCTCCTCCTCCATCGCCGCCTCCCGAGCCCGCCGCCTCCTCCTCCTCCGTCCGCCCGCCGAGCCGTCGCCTCCTCGTCTGCGTCGCCGCCTCCTCCTCCTCCGCCGCCTCGCCGAGCCCGCCGCCTCCTCGTCCTCCGTCGTCGTCGCCTCCTCCACCTCCTCCGCCGCCGCCTCCTCCTCCGCCGCCTCCTCCTCGTCCGCCGTCCCTAAGGTCACCAAAACCCTAAGGTTGATGCTTGATCTTCGTTATGCTTTATGCTTGATACATTGGTACATAGTACATATTTAGGTTGATGCTTCTTGTTAGTGTTATGGTTGATGCTTCATTGTTAGTGTTTAGGTTGATGCCATATCGTTAATGATATGCTATTTGGTACATACTACATTGGTACATTGTTTATCGCATTGCTTAGTTTACATTGGTGCATATTACATTGATGCTTGATGCTTCATCTTTGTTATGCTTGATGCTTGATCTTTGTTATGCTTTATGCTTGATACATTGGTACATAGTACATATTTATGCTTGATCTGCAGTTGATTAGTCTACGTTGGTACATCTTACATTGATGCTTGATGCTTCATATTGTTATGCTTGATACTTGATGTTGTTATTTGGCATAACCAATCAAGGAAGAGTATATGATTTAGTAGCGGACGGCCAAGATTAATCTTGTGCAACCCTACAATTTGAGAGCACAAATTAACCAATCAAGGAAGATAGGATGATCAAAGGGCATGAAGCAAGTGACACATTCTAGAATTCCCGTTCAATGAGCAGGATGCTCTAGTTTGTGTCATTTGCTTCATAGAACTTTGTTTAGGGACTAAGATAGGCACATCACCCCTCTCTCTGTCCACATCACCTCCTCCCTTCTCCCCTTCCCTCTACTCCTCTCCTCTCTTCGTAACATTGAGCATCATGTTTCACTTTTCTTGCTTTCTCATCTTATCATGTGCAACCCTACAATTTGAGAGCACCAATCAAAGAAGAGTATTATGAAGATACATTGACCATTTGGGTGGAAAGAAATACATTGTGTCGTCGGGCTCATGACTATCAATTCGAAGCATAGCATAGCATCAGAGGCACATCAGGGCTGCGGTGTGTCTTGAAGACACAAAGCAGAGAGCCTCGGATGCTATGGTATGCTTGAATTGGCGATCATGCGCTGATTTAAACAGCTTGATCTTTCCACCCAAATGCTCCATGTATCTAGACATCACCCTACAATTTGAGAGAACACATTAAGCAATCAAGGACCACTCTAGTGTATATGCCCACAGGACCTTCAAGGGGCATGAAGCAAGTGACACACTCTAGTGTATCAGGTTCAATGAACCAGATACACTAGTTTGTGTCATTTGCTTCATAGAACTTTGTTTAGAGACCTTGTAGTAATAATATATGCCACATAGACATTCAAAGGGCATGAAGCAAGTGGGACACTCCAGTGTATCCGGTTCAATGAACTTGATACACTGGTTTGTTCCATTTGCTTCATAGAACTTTGTTTAGGGACTTTGCTATTTGGTTTATAGTATTAGCAACTAAAGTAGGTGCTAAGATAGGCACATCACCCCTCTCTATGTCCATATCACCCCCTCCCTTCTCCCCCTCCCCTCTACTCCTCTCTTGTCTTCCAATTCAATATGATCACTTTCTCATCTTATCTTAATAGACCCACAAAATGAGCAACACATCACCCGCGCATTCTTCAACATCATCGCCGGAGGTGTCCGCTCCAACATCAAGACGCCAAGGAAGAGGGCTATCGAAGAAGCTCGAGGCCGACAGACCATCACGTGATAAACGATCCGGGGTCCCTATCCTTCCTAAAAGCGGTAAGCGCATTCGAAGCATGGTCGGAATAGTTGCACGAGAGCAATTGAGATCACATACAATTCGTGTAAGAACGTGCCTAACACTCGGAAACGTGAGCTGTGGACCGAAATTTTGGCATCGTTCGAGTTCCCAGAAGAACACCTACACGCTGTGCAACGACAAACCTACCTAGGGGCGTGCAAAGCATGGAAGAACTTCAAGAGCACGCTTGTCAAGAAATACGTGGAGACGGACGAAACGCCTTTTCATATATACCCATTCCTGGAACCACAATGGGAAGAGTTCAAGGCGATGAAGACGTCCGAAGAGTTCAAAAGTACAAGTACGGCGCACAAGGCCCTCCAGGCAAAAAACACACACCCCCACAGACTTGGCACAGCTGGGTATGCGGGTAAAATCCCGCAGTGGATGAAGGAGGATGACACGTAGTCGCACAGGACATCGCCCGCCGTTTTCCAATATCCGGATGACCGCGCACGAAATTGGATTAGAGCAAAGTCATCTACAACGACATCGGGGACATCTCCTTCGAAACCTGGCGACTGCAAGTGTCCCAAATACCGTAAGATATCGATAGAACTACGTAGCTTGTAATTACTCCACAACTTCGTATGAGTTGAAATGACATTTCGTGCTCTTGCAGGAAGAGCTGAGTTTTGAATCTACCCTGGGATCATTCCAGGGAACAAGGGAGAATGATATGCTCTCCGTGGCCCTGGGAAATAAGGAGCACCCGGGTCGTACGAGAGGCCTTGGGCTTTACGTTCCTTGGAAACATGGTTTCGAAGATGACTCCGGAATGTATCGGCGTAGGAAGAGAAACAAAGCGAGCGTGACGCTTGACTACGAGAAGAGATCAAGGAATCTCTTAAAGAGGAGATATTAGCTCGGATGGGTGATGTAATCAGAGAAGAGGTGCGAAGCAGATGCAGAAAGTTATCGAGCCACCACCGCCACGCTATGCTAGCTAGCCCGCACAACCGTCCGAGTAGTTGCTCGTCCAATCCGACGCATACCAGTCCAAATTTCCGTGGACGACATCTCGTAATAATTATTACCTCTCGAATGCTTGTTCCATTGGTAGGCCTATTCGAGTAGCTAATTTTGTATCGTTATGTAGGAGCCACGAACCGCAGCTCCAAGTGAGATATGGCTCCATTCCCTTGTTCGCTTGGGGCGGGCATATTCGTCTCGGATCGGGGCCGTGGTGCACGGTCAAGCTTTAGCGCCGAGCCGCAAAAGTTAATGTGGATGGTGTGTATGTCAATTTTGAGGTGGTCCCGCCATCAAGCCCCCAACGACGAGATCGTGACTCTAGGACGAGCCATTGGAACATTCATTCATGGCCCAAAGCGACATCTCCTGGAGGCTTCTTCACGGTGGCGGGACCGAAGTGCAGTGCGAACCACAGCAACATACACCGGTGCTATCTCCACAGGTGCTATTCTCGCCAGAGCAACTTGCACTGGTGACATCTCCACACGGGCAGTGCGAACCACAGCTACCTGCACCGGTGCTATCTCCACGGAGCTATTCTCGAGAGCAACTTGCACCGTCTATACCATTACGATCGACTAGCATAAAGTCGAGCGACAATCGAGGCGATGGCGGGCAAATCAAAGATGAAGGACGATGACGATATCCCGTACATGCCATTGGCCCGCAAATTCGTGCTAGGCGACCCGATGGTACTCAAGAAAGAGCTCCTAGAACTAGGACTTGGTTGCCAAAGATTCCACACTTGGTATATGGAACAGTCCAATAAGCCAGAGGGAGAACGGCGCTCGGTATCATGTCAAATTCAAGCAGAACATTTCATTCACGGTTCAGAATGTGTCTTCGCGGTGACCTTCGACGATATATTTGAACTTTTCACGCTCAACGCTCTCGACGCCTCACTCGTTCGATGCTGGACGCTGTAAGTCTGTACAATCACAGTCTCTATTCACGTAATACCGATATATGTCACAATTTGTTGCTTTTCTGTGCTATATATAGATTCATGCCGACCAAGCTAGATCATCGAAATCACGAATTGGTTTCCTTGACCCACGCTAGGTCGCCATTGATACCATCATCGAGGATGCATCCTTCGCCGAGGACTATATTGTAAAAGCAACTGCTGGCTCACCAAGATAAGGAATTTGTTCTTATGCCATACAATGAGGAATTCCATTGGATTTTAATTGTAATTATACCAAAATGGAACAAAGCTATATACCTTGATTCTCTAAGTAAGAACAAATCCAAGTACACACTATCGCCTCGAATACTCGATAGGTATGCACATTGTACATTGTACTCTTTCCTTTCGAATGACTAATCTAACTTTTTCGAATAACGAAGGTCGTTCGCTACATACGTTAAACAAACACGTGACTCGACGACGGGGGCCAAGCCCTTGAAACATGATCGCAAGTTTCCGGTATTCCCTAGCTACATATTAATTAATCATATACAACACATAGTAGTAATGCCACTTGATTTAACACATTCTATTTTTTGCAGTGCCACCAGCAGGAGCCGGGCAACACGTGTGGATACTACGTGTGCCACCATATGAGACTACTCCTCGATTCCACCAAGATCACTAATGCTAAGGTTTGTCAATCTTCCCACAATTATTTCATACATGTCACGTGTTATATGTGCGCGTTGATATTCCTATCTACAAAGTTGCGCCCATCTCTAAATCTGCTTTGGAACAGTAGGACTTAGCAAAAATTCGAGGAGAGTTGCTTTGGTTTTGTGGGCTAAAGTCATCAAATCAGATGGAGAGTTCCATCTGCAGATTGATTTTTTATTGCTCTTATCACTCTGTAATTCTGAATTTGTAAATGCATATTTTATTTCATTTCAATTAATTCATTTGCGAAATGGATGCCTTATGTCTGTGAATGAAATGTGATGTGAATTGGATGTTTGTCAAATGAATTGAGATGTGAATTGTATCTATACTTGTTTATCTGCTTGTTTCAGAGGGCACGGCTAGCATTTCCTGAGGCTAGCCAATAAACAGAAATAGATTCTGTTAGGGGGGAGGAATATCACAGACGGTTTTTCATTAAAAACAGTATGTGATAATCCGATACCACAGACGGTTTTTTTTATAAAAAACCGTCTCTGATTATCGGATATCACAGACGGTTTTTCATTACAAACCGTCCGTGATTATCCGATATCACAGACGGTTTTTTATAAAAAACCGTCTGTGATATCGATAATCGCGCACGGTTTGTAATAAAAACCGCTCGTGATATCGATAATCGCGCAGCGGTTTGAAAACCGTGCGTGATAACTTGGATTATCATCGACCCATAATTTGAGCGGTTCGATAACCGCCTGCGTGATGACGATTTCGAACCGTCTGTGATGACCTTTTCTGTAGTAGTGATTTGTGGATTTGTGCAGGCGTGCAGCAGCAGCAGCCGGCATATATTGTGGATTTCGGGATTTGTGCAGCAGCAGCAGCCGGCATATATTGTGGATTTGTGGCATTTGATTTGAGATTTTGAGGCTTGAGGCCGGCATATATTGTGACATTTGATTTGAGGCTTGAGCAATGGATAGAAGGGGAAAGGCGCAATTAACAAGATTAATATTGGTATTTCTCATTTGATTCCACTTGTCTCTTTTGTGTTGTCTACACTATACATAACAATATTAACTATGTTTGCTCTTTCTTTGGCAGATTATTTCTATTACTATGCTCTACAAGGTTATATGTTAAATTGGTGATATATTATTGTGATTCTTCAATTTTTAGAGGTACTTTTCAATGTCTTGCATTATTAAATATCTTTGCACTTGGATTATTGTTGATGGGTCTGATTAGTATTATAGCTTGAATGGTATTGTTTTCGATTCGCCCCACCTCATTTTTTTTCCCGTCCTCCGCCACTGAGTCGACCTTAGTTTTGGGCTGATATGACCGTCACGTGTCTTCTTGCTAGCAAAGCTATACATGCTGGCATCTCACTGGGCAGAACACCACATAGTCCCCAAATGCATGGGAGAGATGAAGCTCTAGCGCGGGGTGGTAGGAAATGGGTTGTGGTTCCCTTCAAAACCCTAGAGTAGGGCCGGCGTTATTGGCGGTGGAGAGGAGTGGAAGAGAAATCTTGCGAGCAATTGAGATGGTAAGCAGTGGGAGCTTACGTCAACCCACGATTGGCGCTCCTCCGTCCTAGGAGACGACTTTTCAGCCGGTCGACCGGTGGCACGAGCGGTCTCGGTGTGCGGTGGCTCTGCCGAAGCCCCGTGCACGGCGCCTGCTCACTTGGGAACCAACGGCGACATCAGAGAGACAAAAACAAAAGCAATTTGGACATCGTTAACGATGAGGACGGATTAGACGAGTACTTAACTACTTGCATCACAAATCACCGAGCTTTTTCCGGGTCAAATGACTTCAGCATTGGCCTTTCC
Source organism: Dendrocalamus sinicus (assembly GCA_036346575.1). NCBI lineage: Eukaryota > Viridiplantae > Streptophyta > Magnoliopsida > Poales > Poaceae > Dendrocalamus > Dendrocalamus sinicus. The sequence continues at coordinate 17,146,546 of CM070670.1, forward strand.
TGAGCTGGTTCTAACGTACAGCTTTTTCCTCGTTGAGTTCTGGGCTCATGAGCAACACATGCAGATGCAGGTCGACACACCGTGGATTCATGCGTTAAATATGAGTGGCCCTCTGCTACTATTCGCCATTTGCTGCCTTGTTCATGGAGAGACCCCGCCAACCTAACGCTCACGCATTCACCGTACCAGCTACCTCGTTTGCTCAGAAGGGTTAACCCCGGTTGCTATCGATGAACATTGCATCCGTTCGTCGTCCTACTTGTGTACCGGAACGAGCTTTATAAACACATTCGCAGCACGGCATTTCCCTCCCGTCTTCGTTGCGCAACCCTCAAGTGTGAAGCATAAAAACACCTAGCTCCCGACTCGTAATCGCACGGCAAAGTCTCCTTGGTAGAAATATTTCTTGGTTTTCTTAAATAGCAAACAGTGTGGTAGAACATTTCAAAGCTCCATCGTCTCACTTCATCTAAAAAAGGATTGAGTGATATCACATTGTGATTGTAACTAATGTGATTGCAACGTTCAAAATACTAATTTGCCAAGTAGTAATCTTAAGGGTCATAAATTAAGAGAAAGTACACACATCAATCATCATCAACCGCAGTCGCGCGAGAGAGAAGCTGCGTGCGCTCGTTCAACTTCGACGTGTCCCCATCCTTACAATTAGGGCGTACGTGATTGATTGCCTCTTGTTCCATCAGTTTGTTACAAAGTCTGAACCTTCGCTCCAAATTTTCCGGCAACCGGTTCCTTCGTGCGCTAGGAAGGGCATAAAAGATGAGGACATTGGTAGTAAGGAGTTGAGAGAAACAAGGCACAAGATTCGACCAGTTTTGGTTTGTGCTTGCGCTGTTCCAACTTCCTAGGGCAAAAATGGCCTGTTGCTTGTTTGAGAGGAGACGATGAGGACACATGAATTTTGTACAAAAACATGTGCCCCTAATCTCACTTGAATAAATTTCACAACAGACAGGCATTGGATTGATCTAACGATTCCTGAGGCCCTGTTTGGATCACTTAAATTTTATGAATTTTTTTTCGAAAAGAACATGACTTAATTGTTTCCAAATTAGTTTTGCTATGCTCCAACAATGTCGAAATTAAATCAGTTGAGATAATCTAGCGATCTGTTGGGCTGGTAATCAGCACGGGATGAAAAGACACAACTGGATTTTAAAATATTTTCTGCCAAAATAAAACACAAAAGAAAGCAACCTCTTGCCATCACCACTTCTTTCTCCGAAGCCTACTACATGGCCGTACGCCCGCACCCCACCGACAACAAAAAAATCAAGTCACGGCCCAGATCACCACACTCACCGACAGATGGGCCCCACATAACATAGGCCCCACCTGTCATCTCCCTGTCGGCTGGTGGTAGGTCTCGGGCCGTGCTGTTCGCTGTTCGCGCCGGTGCAGCCGATCCGTTGGGGCCCCGCTTCCACTGGGGCTCGGCTACTGCAGCAGCGAAGCGAGCGCCCCCCTAATGACCACGAGGACGAACCAAGAGCTCCCCATAATTCCAAACCACTGTGCCGCTGCAGCGCGCACACCACCACCGGCACCACCACCTCCTCCTCATCCGCAAGAACCCGGAAAAAATTGGGCTTTTTGGGGTTCTGGACACCAAAAGCTTGGATTTTTCTGCTGTTTCTTGGAGGGAGGAGGCAGTTGCGAGGGCGGAGGGAGGCTGCGTACCCTGATGTAGATTTCTTTTCTGCTTTTGTCTGGCGTTAACATCTCTTGTAGGGTTGCAGACGTGCAGCCTTTTTGGTGTTTCTTGATCTGCCAATCGGAGGCCATGGGCGTGGGCAAAAGAGGTACCGTGTTTGTTGCTTTTGATGTTCCAATCCAGTTGCCTGGTTTTTGTTTGGTAACTTTCGTTCGTAGGTTGGCTTTGTGCTTGTGTTTGATTGCGTTGTTTCGGGAGGATGCTAATTAATGGAAGCCATGGCAGATTTGTTGGGCAGGCAGTGATCGCATTGGGGGGTGGTGGTGGTGGAGGAGGAGGAGGAGGCGATGGAGGTGGGCGAGGAGGAGAAGTGCCTGGACCAGCAACTATGGCACGCGTGCGCGGGCGGCATGGTGCAGATGCCGCCCGTGCGCTCCCGTGTGTACTACTTCCCGCAGGGCCACGCCGAGCACGCTAACGGCGGCGGCGGCGGCGCGGCCGCGGAGCTCGCCGTGGCGGCCGGGCCGCGCGCGCTCCCCGCGTTCGTGCTCTGCTGCGTGGCTGGGGTGCGGTTCTTGGCTGATCCGGAGACCGACGAGGTGTACGCCAAGATCCGGCTGGTGCCGGTTGGGCCCGGCGAGGTGGAGTTCCGGGAGCCGGAGGAGCTTGGCCCGCTCGGGGGCGACGCCGCGGAGGCGCGGGAGAAGCTGGGGTCGTTCGCCAAGACGCTGACGCAGTCCGACGCCAACAACGGCGGCGGGTTCTCGGTGCCGCGCTACTGCGCGGAGACCATCTTCCCCAAGCTGGACTACAGGGCCGACCCGCCGGTGCAGACGGTTCTCGCCAAGGACGTGCACGGGGAGGTGTGGAAGTTCCGGCACATCTACCGGGGCACGCCGCGCCGGCATTTGCTCACCACGGGGTGGAGCACGTTCGTGAACCAGAAGAAGCTCGTCGCCGGGGACTCGATCGTGTTCCTGCGCACTGAGCATGGGGAGCTCTGCGTCGGGATACGGCGGGCGAAGCGGGTGGCGTGCGGGGGCATGGAGTGCATGTCCGGATGGAACGCACCGGGGTATGGGGCCTTCTCGGCGTTCTTGAAGGACGAGGAGAACAATTTCATGAAGGGGCCCGGTGGGTACGTGAGGGGCAGGGGGAAGGTGAAGATTGCGGATGTCGTGGAGAAGGCCAGCCTTGCGGCGAGTGGGCAGCCATTTGAGGTGGTGTACTACCCGAGAGCTAGCACACCGGAGTTTGTTGTGAAGGCTGCATCGGTGCAGGCTGCGATGAGGATCCAGTGGTGCCCCGGGATGAGGTTCAAGATGGCGTTTGAGACAGAGGATTCCTCAAGGATTAGCTGGTTTATGGGGACGATTTCTTCTGTTCAGGTTGCTGAACCAGTCAGATGGCCAAATTCACCGTGGAGGCTTCTTCAGGTTCGCTTGATCTAACATTACTCCCATTCCATGGAACTGCAATGGATGAATGGTCTGCATTGTCGACTGGCGTTTGTTGTTTTTAGTGTGTTAGCTTAACGTACTATCAGTATAAAGGCACTTTCATTGAGATGCTTTGATTGGCAGTAATAGGTAGCATGTAAAACATGACCGCCGACAATGTTTTGCTCTACACACAACACTGCCAAAAGCTTTTTTTCTTCACGTTGAAATTATTCCCGAACCCCTACTATCAACAAATTAACCAATAAATTGGTTCAACAACAGGCTCAGATTTCAGCTAGCCAATGAATTGGTGGAACAGACAAAATCATGCGATGAGTAAAGCTGTTGGGAATCCAGATTACTTAGTATTAGCAAAGTACTAGTTATGAAGGAAAAGGTTTTTGGTCCTTTTGGAGCTTGATTTGTCTTTCAAATTTGAATTATCTTTTTGTTTGTTCTCTAAGTAGCTGTCTTCTTTGTCAATAGTGGGCTTCTGAACTTTTTTGTATTCCTTTTAGTATAGCATCCAAATTTCTTCCATGCAGCCACCAACCGGAGCTCAAATGTCACACCTTTAGTTCAGTCTTTGGCACAGCCCACATGGGAATGCTTGGCAAACTTCCAATTAAAAAATTGGACGGTTGGGCACAGTTCGGAGTGAAAACTAAGGCAGACGAGAAGCTACATGTCTAATTGCCTTAGCGTAGGATGGGAAGAAATCATACATAAATCTAACCATGAAGAATAACATAGTAAGATGTAAAATTTTACATATAAGAAACTGCACCATCTGTCAGATTTATTCAGTTTCTCATCTGGATTTTTTTCTTGACAAATTGTTCAGAGTATATGTTTCATCAGCCTCTTCCAGTTGTCGAAAATTGAGATCAGGGTTCAACAGTTTCATTTCTAATCATTCATATGTTCCAAAGCCCATCTATCAGGGCTCTCTGCTAGTTGTTACAAAGTTTGGTCTTATGTTTACAGCCAAAATCCTGCATGCACTTCATAAACAAATGCAATAAAGTAGTCGGTACTAACAATATACTGTATGTTGTTAGAAAGAAAGTAATTCATACCTGGTATTGGTACTACTAGTAGTAAAACTTCAAATGTGGGGAGTGAATTAATATAATGTTCGCATACTTTGACGAGTACTCATGTTCAAATAGTATGTGCAGAAAGTACTCGGGCCTTTCCCCCACTCTAAGGTACTACCTTACATTTGTCTGATTGTCTCTATGATCGGTCCCATCATAAGATTGCTGGCTGTACCTTGAGAAAGAGATATTGAACTAATGACATTGATCTAGGTGTTAGTTCAACATGAACATGCGAACTCTATTGTCGGATATACCCTATAATTCTTAGCTCTCCCCACTGTTAATATATGTTGGTAATTTGTGGTGTGTTGCCTTGACATGAACTTTATTAGGCAATGTAGGGATACCGGGGGTATCTTACTACTTTACTAGTAGTGTTACGTGGGATATGGGAAGTTCATGTTCGCGGCATAATCATCAGTTATAGCAGATCTAGAGAGAGTTGACTTGTGAAAGGGAGTCAACAACTGTAGTTGCTTGTTGGTGGCTTTTTGTCCATTTTAGCTCCGCAAGCACCAGTGTACTTTTGTTTGGGTATCTGCACTGTGTCTCTTTTTCTCTTACACACGGTTCATGGTTCCAAAATTCTTACAGGTGTCATGGGATGAACCAGACTTGTTGCAGAATGTGAAATGTGTCAGCCCATGGCTTGTGGAGCTTGTATCAAGCATTCCACCAATCCATTTGGGACCATTTTCTCCACCACGAAAGAAGTTGCGGATGCCCCAGCATCCTGACTTCCCATTTGATGGTCATATGTTGAATCCAATTTTCCACGGAAACCCACTTGGTCCTAGCAACAGCCCCCTATGCTGTTACCCGGACAATGCTCCTGCAGGCATACAGGGAGCCAGGCATGCTCAATTTGGTTTACCCTTTACAGATCACCAGCTTAATAAGCTGCACCTTGGTCTGTTCCAAGGCGGCAGTTTTAAACGGTTTGACGCTATCACTCCGCCTTCCCGGATATCTAAGGGCTTCGTGATCAGTAGCACACCAGCCCATGACAGCGTCTCTTGCTTGTTGACAATCGGTACACCACAGGGCACAGAAAAATCTGATGACAGAAAGACACCCCACATAATGCTGTTTGGAAAGGCTATTTTGACGGAGCAACAGATAACTTCAAGTGGATCAAGGGAGACATTCTCCCCTGGGGTTACTGGAAATAGTTCGCCTAATGGCAATGAGAAGAAGGCAGGAAACGCATCTGATGGTTCTGGTTCATCGATTTGCATTGGTTTCTCATCCCAAGGTCATGAGGCTTCTGACCTTGGATTAGAAGCTGGGCACTGCAAGGTATTTATGGAATCAGAGGATGTTGGTCGCACCATCGACTTGTCTGTTTTTGGGTCATATGAAGAACTGTATGGTCAGCTGGCTGACATGTTTGGAATCAAGAAAGAAGAAATAATAAGTCATCTTCGTTACCGTGATGCAGCCGGTGTAGTCAAGCATACTGGTGAAGTACCATTCGGGTGAGAAATTTCTTATAATATCTGCAGTTTTTTTACCTTATGTGCTGTAGGACTTCTGATTTATAGTAATATTACAATGACATATATCTAACTCATTCTTTATATGTAACAGTGACTTCATGAAAGTAGCACGGAGGCTTACAATAATAGCCGGCGACAGGGGGAGACTACAGAAACCTCTCATCGAATGTATGGTTGAGCGCGTGTGATCTTTCTATGGATACAATTCGAATTCTATCAAGAAATATTAAACCTAGCGTGAAGGACGTCCTTCTCATATGTATTTGTCCGGGCTGTTAAGCAGACCTGAGTTGTTTGTTTTAATCTTGTGGATTGCCTAAGTGTTTTCATCCTGCCTCTGAGTTGGTCATCAGGTACTGTGATGTACCAATCAGTTGAAATGTTCTTCTATGGAAGTACCTAAATCAACTCTTGGACGGGTTTGCTTGAAATAAAGTTTCAGTTTGGTAAAGGAAAATAAAGGCATAAAGCTAGTTCAAAGGGGAATGCAATGTTTGAAATTGACATGAATTAGCGCATTCGATGTCTCCATTTTTTGTTTCGATTAGAACAGAGAATTGAAGGTGTTGCTTCAGTCAGAGCGTATTCCCCGCTCATTTTAGCTTTTACTTCTTACTTCTGGTTTATTTTAGACTATTCGTAAATTTCGACTTTTTCTGAACTTTTAGCTTTTTTTGCCGGTTCTTTTTTTCCCGTATTCGTTTGCGTTGGCCGTGATGAGCTAGCATATTTTTTCTATTTTTAAATTTTTTAGATTTAATTACGCTAAATAAGTCACCTTCAGTTACAGTGAAATTTCAGCTGCTACAGTGTAGTTTCAGCCATAAGCCACAGCTTTCCAGTGCGTTGTATCCGTTTTTTTTTTGTACGGCTGATTTGTTCAATTCGTTATTATGAGAGCCAAGGCGTATCAGACATTTATAAGTTTCATGATTTCTTTAAAGATTCCTTGAGAAATCATCCGATGTCTCTGACAGTTTGAAGTTGCCATATCGTGCTCCAAAATTCAAGGAATTTTCGCATTAAAATTCCGTTTTGCGTTTGGTAATTGGGGATAGACACTTGCGCGTTAGTTGAGAAGTGCAGTTAAAGATAGAGCAAATGCTAACATAGAGCAAATGCTATCATTTCTTTCTTAAAAGAAAATGCAACATATGTTTGTGAAGCAAGAATCGGATTTCCTCGAGCACGTTCACAAGTTGCAAAAGACGTTTGGTACCATGTATCATGTGTTTGTTATTTCCTCGAAAGAGTGGATTCTTCACGTGTTTACGTACACGGAGGTACTTTATAACACCCGCATAATTTTGTTGAGAAAATTAGTTGGATTCCGTCACCTTCATCTTCTTCTCCGACGGGGGAGAATTCTACCCCCGGCTCGCCCGCGTGCACCTGGGGTTTACGTTCCTCCCAGGCATAGCAGGAGGCCGAGGGGCGGTGGCTCAGCAGTGGATGGCGATAGGGGCAACGGGTGGGGTAGGGGGCGGTGGGCGATGCTGGAGGGCGATAACGGTGGAAGGTATTAGCTATTAGGTTAGGCGGGGGTGGCACGGCAAGGCGACAGAAGAGGTGACGGCCATGAGTGGTGGAGAGGGCAGGGAAGGTACACAGAGCTGCTCCTGCGAGAAAGGGGGAAGAGGCCATGAGAGAGGTTCATTGTCAGCGATAAGGAAGGGCGGCGTGGAGTGGGAGGTGGAGAGGTCAGGGTGGGATAAGGTTAGGATTAGATGAGATTATATAGCAAGGAGGAAGGATAAGAGTCTTTAAATTTTAATCTAAGAGTCATAAAATTTGATGTTTCTCTTATTAAAAATAGTCAAATGTTATATACACAGACCTGTAAGGCCTAAATGCATGATCCATCTAACTATAAAATGTCATCAGACCAATGCTAGTTTGCCACGGCTTTCGCTGTATGGGTATGGCGGTTTCCTTGCGATAGATTTTGCTAAGAGCATATACAATGTTAGAATGTTTTGTACGGATAATCCATTTTTATTCGAAATTACAGAAATATACCCGCGAATTTTTTTTTACAAAAATAGGCTCCAGTCGCCCAATGGTTAAGCGACTCGAGCCTTTCGCCCAACCCAGCAGTGACAACTGGAAAATCGTCAAACCGTTGGGCGATTAATTGCAGTCGCCCCACCGTTGGGCGACTTTCATCCAGTCGCCCTCCCATTGGGCGACTGTATGAAAGTCGCCAATGGTTGGGCGATCGCACCTGTGCCCCGAGAGAAAAAAGAGAGGGAAGAGTCCATCTTTGCCGAAATTCGGAAAGTGCATCAAACCTTCGCCAAAAATAGTGAAAATTGGTGGAGCTGTTCTTCATACATCCAACAGCCTCTAGAAAACAATTTGAGCAATTTCGGATACGGGATCAAAAGTTATAGCAGTTTCAGTCTGTTTCCGACACACCTTCAGTAAAACGGGCATAACTTTTTGGAAAGCTAATGACGAGCCCAATCCAATAAAAACGACCGGCTTGTGCCTGTCGCCCTCCAAGACCTCGAAAATCGGCCATCTTTGGATCTAAACCTACGTCACAAGTTTTTGGTTTCTGTTTTTGCCCTTTTTCTTGGTCTTTCTTTCAGAATTTGGATTTTGCTTCAACTGAAAAGTTGTAGATCTCATCGAAACCTTTCAAATAAGTATATATAAGCCATATAGAACTTTGCTATTTTATCTTTTCAGACTAGTTGTTTATATTGCATCGGTATATAAAACGATCGGTACATACGATTTTGTCGGCCCCTGAGTGCAGTCGCCCAACCATTGGGCGACTGCATGAAAGTCGCCCAATGGGAGGGCGACTGGATGCAGTCGCCCAATGGGAGAGCGACAAGAACTCTGTCAGCCTCTGGTTGGGCGATAGGCTCCAGTCGCCCTCCCATTGAGCGAGCCTATTTTTGTAAAAAAATTTCCGCGGGTATATTTCTATAATTTTGAATAAAAAATAGATTATTCGTACCAAAAATTATACAATATTATAGACAATGGTAGTCTGTAATACACATCTATATCATCTATAAATAGGATTAAAAACAATATATAGAATTTGTTGTTTATATAGTTATATGTAATAATCTCATACAATTAATGTGTTATCTATATAGTTGTCTATATAATATTATAGATAGTAAAAAACTATCTGTTAAATAATAGACAACATCATTGTATCTCCTCATTCTTTTTTCTCCACGTCATCTAAAATCCTATGTGGCATATGTCTACAGACATGTACATGCCCTAATAGGTTCGTGCAGGACGGGTTCCTCCTGTGCTTAACCGCACGCGCGAAAATTTCCTTTGCAAAAATCCCCTATGAACCGCGACAATTTCTAGTAGTCACAGCCGAGCCGGCGCGACGACTACGTCCTCACACCCGCACCCTGCCAGAGCGTCGACACCGCGCGTCGCGCCGTGCCCGCCAAGGAGAAAACGTCGAAACGACGGGGAAACAAGCGCGCCGCGCCGCGCGGAGCCGTGACGCCGCCCGCCGTTCAGACCCACCGCACGCGCGCCGAGCGCCAACCAACCGCGCGCGCCCGAGCCGACGAAACGCGCGGAGCGACAGGAACGGCCGGGCGCGCGGGCGGCGCCGGCAGTCGAGCGCACGGAGTTGAAGCTGACGCGGCGGGGCCACGAAAAAAATCTGGCGGAGACGGGCTCGTCCAAGCAAAAGCGCAAGCGTGGGGACGGCGACCCGGCTTACTGCTTCCCGCTAGCAGAGGTGTACAGCACCGGTACCGATCAGTACCTGTGCGTTTGGGGCCGGACCGGGCTCGGGTCTGGGTGGTGTCGGGCTGGGCCGGGCGAGGGTGGGCGGTGTGGGCCAGGGGTGCAGTGAGTGGCGTGCGCTCGTCCTGCGCCCCTGAGGCCCTGAGTCGTTCACTTTCGGCTGTCGCGCGAGCGCGGCCGGTCCAGCTCGATCGAGTCTATGCGATGTGATGTGTGGACAGGTTTCAACCGAGTTGGTTTCTAGCTCTAGCTTGCTTGGACACGCCCTTATTTTCTTCAGTTTTACGCTGACCATTTGCAAATCTGGAGCTCCAAACACATGCCTCCGTACCCGTGGAACACGCGCTAAACAACCGCCGTTTTGTGATCTCTCAACCCTTCATACTCGTTCGTCAAAAGGCTAATTCGATCGGCCGAACTCGATCTACTCGTATGTACGTGAAGAAAAAGAACGCACGATGCCATGCATATATATAATTTCCTTCGTTTTGAATCTTTTGATCCCGACTGAGGAGGACGAGGCGACCACTGGGACCGTACCAACGCCGTACGTAAGCAACATGTCCATCGACTCTGCCGCCTTGCCTGCCTTCAATTGGTGCGTGCGTGCGTGCATGCAGCAGCCAGAGGCGCCAGCTAGGGTGCCAACGTACACAGCAACGACAGCGTCTGGAGCTGTGGAGCAAGCCATTCATGCCGGCAGCAGAGGCAGGCGTGCAGCTGTGCAACTGCACTACGCGTGCATGCATGCGCACGTAGCCCCGCGCGCAGCGGCGTATTGTTTCGCCGGACATCATCATGCGCATCTCGGAACCTCCGGTCTCGCAAGGATTCAATCGCAAGGCGCATCATACATACGACCACGAAACAGTAGTACTGGATCCCCATGCCATGCATGCATGTACCAGCAGCTAACAGTACTGATTCCAATTCGTGTGCGAGCCGTCTTGCCTTGTCAAACTGGTACAGCATCACTACTGTTTCTCATGTACAGTCTCGTCGCAAATGGTACCAGGAGTATATTATGAGCTTTTGGTGCTTACGTTTAGAGATCGATGTTTCAGTCTACGAAGGCAGGCATGCAGTCCTTGGCCTTAATGCGTGTCTCTCGCCGATCGGTCGGTCGGATGGACAGGCCGACGGATCGATCGAGTTCGTCCAAAATGCTAGCTGCTGCACCAGGGAAAGGGCCCTGTTGTATTCTCGTGCGCTTCGAGTTCTGACCGCTGGTCGCAATGAGATCGCTCGTGGAAAAACGCCAAGCTAGATGGGGCAGGGATGCAGGAGGCAGCCTGTATGCATGCACGTTAGAAAGCAAGTACATGTGTGTGTGTCCTGATCTGAAGGAAATCATTTGGCAGCTGTGATCGGTATACTATACTGGTTCATTAACCTTTGCCCGTCCTGCAGTGGTGCTAGATTTACAGTCGCCTTCATGTCCTGTCATGTGCTACACTGCGTTGTGGAGAATATATGTAAACTTTATTCTCTGCCTAATTAACAACCAAAAATGCATTAACTTGCTGAACCATCATATTCATGCAAAGTTATGGGTTGACAAACCTAATGATCAGGAGAGCATCTCGCAACTACGTTCATGACATGAACATTGCATGGGTCAATGGGGCCCAGGTGAATCGACACGACAAGGCAACCTTTTCTCAAAATCAATGATCGTGACAACACGCAGTACACGCGCTAGCTGCCGTCCGACCCACATACGAATGAGCCCGTACGAACGACCCTTTTTCGCAGCGAATCACTGGCAGGCCTCCGTTTCTCCGGCCCAAATAGAATGATGGCCGCTTTGAACATATTTGCATACCACCGTATGCATAGTACCTGGCCCTCTGGCTCAGCGTAATTTTGGCAGAGACGAGAGCTTCCAAGGCCCAAAACTATGTCACGTTCAAACTGCATCTTCAAGCTGCTTCTCTCAATAATTTTTTGGTTCTAAAACTATACATATCGTCTATTTCAATATCTCTATCGACCATCACTATCTTAAAGACTATAGATAAAATCCATCCGTGATACCCAAAATAACAGGGCTAAGCTCTGGAGATGAGCTAAGCTAGTTAACTGCAGTGCACATCACCTGGCCTCTTGCGTGAGGAGCACCCAAGCTGCTCATAATTTGACCTTCAATTGCATCGTAACAACAACAAAAAAGCAAAAGATTTGGGTACCATTCCAATTAACTTCGGCTTTCGACTGCAGAAAGTTAGAAGCCGCTTGAAATAGAAGAGCTTCCGACTCTACCTTATGGACGACGCTTCGACACCGAGCAAATAAGGTCGTGAGACTAGCTCCCATACGCGACAGTGCATTTCCCTATCCCTACTTGACCAAGCAGTCATCCCCCCTCCCACAGCAATTCCCCGTTTCCATACACCGCTGGCCACCCACCCCAAAGTTCCAGTAATAACTAGATGGCAATGGGTTCCATTGCAACTTGCCATGATCCATCGTTGCCGGAACATGTTTAGGATGCGGTCGGGTGTGTTCGACGCGCTTCATGACACTCTAGTGGCCAACTATGGCTTGCGGTCATCTCCATAAGTTTACTTGAAAGAAGCATTCACCATGCTTTTGTGGACGTGTGGCGTGCCGGAATCGCAAAAGTAAGGCATGAACCAATTTGAGCATTCAACGAGTACAATTTGTAGAAGTTCTATCAGGTGTTGAAGTGTGTGTACGGACTAGCTATGGACATCATTGTACCATCTGATTCTTTGTATTGGACTATGCATTCGATGCTCCTACAGAAGAGATCCTATCCCCACTTCGTGAACTGCATAGGGGCCATTGATGGCACACACGTCAGAGTCACAGTTCCAAACGTCGAGAGGGCGCGACATTTCAACAGGCATGGGTACACCAGTTAGAACGTGCCTGCCATATGTGACTTCATCTGTAGGTTCACCTTTAGGCATGCAGGATGGCCCGGCTTGGTCCATGACACTCGTATCCTACACGAGACAATGGCGAAGTATGACAACCGCTTCCTACATCCACTGGAAGGTAATATATCCAAACAAATTTTAATTACACCATGCATTGCATATAGAATACTAGCCAATATTTTCCATTTGTGCTTGTCCCCTTTGTAGGAAAGTGCTTCCTCGTCGACTTTGGGTATCCCAATAGGTTAGGGTACCTAGACTCATATTGCAACCAGAGGTACTACCTTTCAAAATTCTAGAATAGTACACACCCGTCTGGGATGCAGGAACTTTTCAACTTCCTACACTTCTCCCTACGAAACACTGTTGAGCGTGCATTTGGCATGTGCAAAGAAAAATGGTGCATACTTGACATGTTCCTAGCTACAAGAGTCACAGGCAAAAGGCGATCATTGTAGCAACAATGGTGTTGCACAACTTCATCCTCGACACCGAGTTGGCTGAGAGAGTGCACGTGAACCCATTGGACCAGCATAGGGGACCTTGGCCATGTGGCCCGGCCTTCCGCAGGCCACTGACGGCATACTGATAGACATGACATGTGATTGGATAGCAGCGTCATTGCTGGCATCGACCTAGGTTTGCCATTCCCAATGGGAAGTATGCCTATATGCAATTTGTAGGTCTACTCATCACGTACACGATGTTTGCAACTACCCCATACTCCTATGTCAACAATTAGCTAGTTTGAATTTCTTTCGACTGCTACAATACCATATTAGCTGCTACAGCATTTTTTAAGTATAGTGCTATTCAGCCATGAGTCCACATTGAGGAGAGGGATTTGGGTGGTGGAGAAGCTCGGTCGATTAGTCACCACCACATCACCACTTTAATTAAATTGCCTTGAGCAAGTACAGGTTCTTACAGACGTGCGTGCAGTTACTCAGCACCCATGGTTATAGCTAGATAGTTGGGTTGGTGATCTGCTGCTGTTGCATTTAGGGGTGAAAACAGATCAGATACGGATCAGATAGTATTCAAACCATATTCGCATCTATGTTTTTTCTTGGATTCAAATACGAATCGAACAAACATCGGATATGATTATGGATCGGACAAATGTCGGATATGAATCTGGATTGGATTCGACTATTTTTCGGATTCCAATTATTATTCGTGACCTCTCCTATTTAAAATACGGCACCGAATTGTTCTAATATTTTAGATTGATAAATAAATGACCTAGTGGCTGTAACATATAAATGTGCATTAAATGTTGACAGTAATAAATGAATAGTTTATCTCATGTATTTGTATAATGTAGCTTTTGAAGATAGCTTCATATCCTATGATGCAATGAAGTTTAACAAATAAATATCGATTTTTATAGTAATATCATGCCCTTTTTCCTCTAGTTTTTCACATAATTATTGATCATTGCTACCATTTTGTCACTAATCCTAACTAATTCTAGATATATTGTAAATAAATTGGTTATAAACATATCAAATTTAACTAAAAAGAGCATGCAAAAAGCTTTATTGGGGGATGTGCCAAAATAAAAAATATCAAATATCAAATTAAAGCCTACCATGATAATGGACTCGTTGAGATGATCGAAACGCATATAATAGCCCAATTTGGAAGTCAAATGCAAAAGATATGTATTAGTAAGTTGCTGCTATTATATCTACTGAATCCGGATCTTATTCGGATACCTAGATCCGAATTCGCGCCGACCCATACCAGATTTGCATCCGTATCTGGGTATTAGGTATCCGAAACCGTTTTGTATCCAGATCTGGATATCAGTTATCTAGATCCGACATATCTAGATATTAGAGTAATATTTGAATTCGTTTTCACCCCTAGTTGCATTTGCAAGCTTTTTTCTCTGTGCGTGTGTGCCATATCTTTGCATCAATAACCGCACTTATTGTCCACTTTAGGGCAACATCGCAATTAAATCGACCTCTCAAGAACAAAGGGTAATTACACATGTAGGCCTCGCTCGTTTTGGTTTTAGCTTCTAACTTCTGGTTTCTAGTTTACTATTCCTTAATTTCATCTTTTTCTGTTTTTGGCTTTTTTGGGCTTTTAGCCTTTTCTTTTTTCCGTGTTCCTTTGCATTGTTTGTGTTGGGATAACCTGATTTTTCTATTTTATTTTTAAAATTTAATTATGTCAAAAAAGTTACCAGCTGCTACAATACAAAATAAACCAGTTACAGTGAAAAAAGTAAAAAAGAGCCAAACTGAGCACCCCATAAGCGTATGTATGCCACATGAGGGTTCCCTTCTTTTTCACTTATAGCTTGTGGATTGTAGCTTATCCTATAATAACTATCTTTTAAACGGTATGTTTTTTCAAAACGGGGTTAACAGAAAGATTATAGTAAAAAATGTACTAAGTTCAGCTGTACCGGCCAAAATCACATAGACTATTTTTCTCTACATATTGTCTCTCGTGAACAACTAGAATTCAAAAATTTTAGTTATACACCATAAGTCACAATTCAAAAGAACTCACCCGAGATCTCAGGAACTTCGTTCCTTCGTGAGGATTGAAATGTTTGGGACAAGATTGCGATGAAATGAAGAACATGGTTGTTGCGCCTGCTTTGAGAGTTGTGCATTTGAAGCCAATGATTGGCAACCTTTTCCTGGCTTGCCCATTAACTAGAGTGCCATAGCCCATTTAGGCACATAACGTAGGAATTTTATAAAAAATAGTTTAATTTCTGTATGAATAAAAAATCTCACGCTACAAACAGAACAGGAACACTATTTACGTTGAAATTCATGTGTTAGGGCACATTGAAATACAAGAATTCTAAAGGAAATGGTATAGCTAATTCCGCCTTACACCAATCAAGTTAAAAACTATTTCAAATGGGGCCACTGGTTAGTTGACGTATGCCCATCTCTTCTTCAAGAAAAAAAAAAGGGAGTAAAGAACTAAGGGCATGTTTATATTGGGTGCGACTGTGACTGATGGTTTTTAGCTGTGGCTGATAGTTTTTTATTGAAAATAAATAATAGTGGCCAAAAGAAATTGTTTTTAGAAGGAGGATGTGAGCGGAGGAGAAGTGAAGGGAGAGATACGTGTGCGAGACGGGAACAAGAGAGTAAGGTACGTGATACGTCCGTGGCCTCTTACCTTATCCCCGGAGCCGAGACAGAAGCGACAAGAGTGAGAAAGTTATTTTGGAAAGTTGGATGTTTATATTGGCTTTTAGCTTCTCCAAAAATACAGAGGTAGAAGCTAATATAAACATACATGTATGATATCAAGCTTCTTCCAAAGTTTTAGTGGTAGGAAAAATGACAAACTGACAGACGCAAGCCATCATGGCTCGTTGGCTTAGCTCACAGTTCGTTATGCGTCGTCTTCACCGATATTTCAGCAACATGTTTCTTAATACTCTCATGCATCGCTGGAGTTTACTCACATGTAGTGTACGCACACTAGTACACACACAGAGAGACGAGTCGGTTGCTCTATAATGAGAAAATTAGATGGTATTTTGGCAAGAGTGAACGAATGGATGGCATTTTCATAAGTTGCAACAAGCACAATAGTATGAAGGCAATTTTCTCTTCTGTAATAACTATTATTATTCTACATCCTTAATTTTGAGATATCTCATGCCATCGTAGCCGGCCGGCCTCTGGTACGTAAAATTTTCTACTAGTTGATCTCCGTTTAGGTGTCGGCGTGCTGCAGGACTAGCAAAAAGGACAGGCGGCCGTTGTCGTCTTCAGCACAGTTTCAGCAACGTGTCCTTTTAATGTATCTCTACTTTTGTACTGTATCTCTACTTTTGTACTATCTGTACGTATACACTAGTATTAGTATCCTAGTACTATACAAAAGTTGGTGGTCAGTTAGTTGCTTACTCGAGCCTCATTCTAATTAAAGATCCACATCACCTCAAGGTAATGTAATTTTTTGCGTAGTTGGCCGCATGTTACACATATTAGTACCTGTAAACGTAGAAGTGTGTAACTCTCTCATGCTTGCAAGGAAGGAGAGGAGGCCATGGCAATAAACAAAGGTCCATGCGTTGCATGCGAGCCGGCCATTCTTGGCTTCCAAGGCTCCAATGTGGAACACCAAGCATGCATACTTGCACGCCTGCATACTTAGCCAATTTTTGGTGGGCCTTGGTATTCTTTTGACATGCATGCATCACTCACCATGGAGGAGTGTATAGCAATCAAAGGTGAGGAACACATGCATAGGGCAGGAAGTGAGGCTCTTTCGCTGCAGAACAACTCTGACGCCCGCATCTCTGCTCCACCAAAAAAACAATCTGGTCTCCAGGAGCGCCGTCGTTCGCTGAGGTTGTCGCCATGCCTCCCTTCCCTCGATCTTTTGATCACCGGCGCGGTCTAGGTCGGGGACGCGGGGAGGGGTATGGGGGACGAGGCCGTGGAGAAGGACAAGCACAAGGGGGCCGCAGCGACGGCATTGGTGGACGAGGCCGTGGAGAAGGACAAGCACAAGGGGGCCGCAGCGACGGCATTGGTGGACGAGGACGTGGTGAAGGGAACGTTTATGGCCGGCAAGATGGCCAATTCCATGGTCGCGGCGGACAATTTGACCGCAATGAAGGCCATGCTGGTAATGATCCCTATGGCCGCAATGCTGGGGCTCAGGGTTGTGGTGCTGGCCGGGGCTCGTCTGATCAGAGGATGAGCCATTTTTCGCAGCGTTACAAGCCTGTTCAGAACAATAGTCGTGACATGGCCGTTGCTAGCCAGCAAGGGGCGGTCCAAGCCATTGATGATCAGCAGGCCGGTCAGGTAATTGCCAAGAAAAAAAGACCTTTTTGTTTCAGATGCAAAAGTGGAGGGCACTTAAATGAGGAGTGTAATGCAGACCTTGACTGCATCATTTGCAACAAGAATAATTCTCATTTGTCATTGAAGTGTCCTATACTCAAAATGCCTAAACCAACTGCTGCCTTTTTCGGTTCTAGACAAAAGGAGTTTGGCTTCATTAGGATTTCTGATATTGATTATAAGCTAGAGGCTCCTAACCCTGCACCCACTGCGTTGGTCAAAGTCTTGGGAGGACATTTATCACCAGAGGTTGTACAGGTTGAGTTGGCAAAAATATCCAGAGCTGATTGGAGGTGGGAAGCTCTATCTCATGGTGAAGATTCCTTTCTTGTCGCATTCCCGACAGAAGAAGAATTACAAAGGATGACTGATATCGGATATCAACTCAAGAATCATGGTGTCACACTCTCTATTTCTGCTTGGCAAAGTGCAAATGATATCATCCCTACGTACCAATTGGAAGAGATATGGGTGCATATTACTGGGGTACCACATGCTTTTAGACACTATTTGGTGTTCTGGGCGTTGGGAAGTGTCATTGGAGCGACTCTCGCTGTGGATATGCTGACATATCGAAAAAAAGGGGTGATTCGTGTTCGAGTTGGCATGTTGGACAAGAGACATTTACCTTTCACCACAGACTTAGTCTTTGGAATTGAGGGATATCATATCACATTCACCTTGGAAGAGGACAATTTTCAACCATCAACACCACCACCTGAGGACCATGATCCAATGGATCGGGATGATATCGGGGATGATAAGGGAGGCTCTTCCGACAAGGGGCCAGAAACAGCAGCATCCAAGAAATTTAAACTTGGGCCCAGTGATACTAATTCAAGTCATGCTCCTGGTGACTATAAGGATATTTCCTCGGGTCCGACACCAATGCAAACTCTCATAGCGGTGACACCTTTGGGGAAAAATCGCCCTTGTCCGCCAGTAAAGCCGATTTCTCTGCAAACATCTTCAGATTTGTCTCCTATTTTGGTCACAAGGTCTCGGCAAGGCTGTACACCAAGTCCTGGAAGCAAAATAAATGTCCAGCAAGGAGCTCAGGCAGGGGCCGATCTGGCTCGTGAGAATGTTCGTAGCGGGCGCAAAGATGACTCACCACCTACGCTGAGGGTTGATGCTGCTCAACGTTATCAGGACCTGGCTGCGAGTGGGGGTCAGGATGGGAATTGCGGGAAGATGGCTCTGGAGAAAATGACAAATGATGTCACTCGGACTTTATCTTCCGTAAGACCTGATATTGAGTTGAGCTCTCCACTTAAACCCACAGGTATGACTAATGCTGGGTCGGTAATTTTGGATGGCAAACGTCGTAGTGCTCGCTCAAACTTCTCATATACTGCAGAGGGCAATGCTACAGCTGATGAGCTTGTTTTGGAGAAAGCAATGAAGAGAGCAGCGTTGAGAAACCTGGATAGCAACAAACCATGTAAAGCCAAGGGGGAACATCATCTTCCATCCGTGACTTCACCATGTAACTCGCCACCAGGTAACTCACCACCGCAATCTTATTTTCTTTTATCAAAAGACCAATGTATTTCGAATCTGAACAATATTGGTTTCTCCCTGGGTAATAGTACTAATGAGATCAGTTTATCCCTAAGCGCTCTTAAGAGAATGGAAGTAGATAGGTTTACTGTTTTGCCAAGAGTACAGGGAGTTGAGCAGGTTAGACGTGATTGTGAGCAAAACCCTTTCGCACCAAGTGATGATGAAGAATCTGACGAAAGATCTCTTCTTACTCACTTGGTCAAGGAAATAACGGACGTAGGCTTGGATGATTCGGACCTAGCCACAAGAATTTGTGATCTTAAGGCATCCAGTCGTAAGTCTAAGTCATCGTCCAAAAAAGCGAAGGCACGGAAAAAGGGTCAAAAAACTAACAAGTCAGTTTCACCATGAAGGGAATCTTTTGGAATAGCAGAGGTCTTTCAGACTTGGCTAAATTTAGATACATTTCTGAGGCAATTAGGGATCTAGCACTTGACTTTGTAGCTGTTGTAGAAACCGGTAAGCAAGATATGTCCAAATCAAATATGTCTCGTCTTTCGGGAGGGGCCGATTTTGTTTGGCACTGTCTCCCTCCTAGGGGCCGGTCGGGCGGTATACTGCTTGGGGTCAATTCAACGGTCCTTGATTTAACTTTAATTGTGGAAGGGGAATTCTATATCAAATTCCATCTCCGCAATAAACGCGACAACTTCAAATGGATCCTTATGGCTGTATATGGTCCGGCAAGAGGAGTTCAAATCTCCTTTTTGTGCGAACTCGTGCGTGCATGCCAACAGAACCCATTGCCTTCACTCATAGGAGGGATTTCAATATTTTAAGAAATAGCAAGGAGAAAAGTAATAGTCGGTTCAACGGCAAATGGCCTTTCCTGTTCAATGCGGTCATAGACACTTTGATCTTAGGGAAATTGAGTTAACAGCCGACAATTCACCTTGGCAAATTCCTTACCGCAACCTACCTTTGAGAAGCTGGATAGGGCGTTAATCACGTCTGAATGGGAATTTAAGTATCCAATGGTAACAGTACAAGCCCTTGATAGAGGGATTTCTGATCATACACCATTGCTTTTAGACACCGGCGAACCTTCCTGCATTGGAATTGTAAAACAGTTCAAATTGGAGCTTAGTTGGTTCTCTCGAGAGGATTTCTTGGATCGTGTCGCAGAAATATGGAACAAGCCGGTACATGGCCAAAACTCGGTCCAAAGATGGAATAGGAAACTGGGGGCTTTACGAAAACACCTCCGGGGATGGGCAGTCCATACCCATGGAGAGTACAAAAAACAAAAAAACCATCTTCAGTCTACAATCTCCTCATTAGACATAGCCGCAGAAAGACGGATGTTGTCTGACGAAGAGTGTAAACACCTACAAAGTGCTCGTGATAATCTGGCTAAACTTCTACGGGAGGAGGAGATCAAGTTTTACCAACGAGCTAAGGTCACGGATGTGCTCCTAGGAGATAATAATACGAGGTACTTTCAAATGGTGGCTAATGGTAAACACAGGAAGAAACGAATTTTCTCGTTGGAGCATGATGATGACAAAATTGAGGGACAGGCCAACCTTAAAAGTTATATAACCCAATTTTACAAAGAATTGTTTGGTCCTCCTGATGAGAACTTTTTCCTTCTGGAGGAACACCGGACAGAGGATATCCCTCAGGTTGGTCAGAGCGAGAATGCATTCCTAACGGCTCCTTTCACTGAAAAGGAGATTCGGGAAGCAGTTTTTGACATGGAACACAACAAGGCACCAGGACCTGATGGATTCCCAGCTGAATTTTATCAGAAGTGTGGGAGATCATTAAACAAGATCTCATCCAGATGTTCCATGATTTGCATAAGGGTGATATTCCTCTGTTCAGCCTTAATTTTGGTGTTATAACCCTTTTGCCAAAGGTGCATGATGCACATAAAATTCAGCTTTACAGACCAATTTGTTTACTAAATGTGAGTTTCAAGATTTTCACCAAAGCTGCAACTTTACGGATTAATTCAGTAGCAGACCACGTTATCATCCCAACTCAAACGGCTTTCATGAGAGGACGCAATATCCTCGAAGGAGTAGTCATCTTACATGAAACCGTTCATGAACTTCATCGGAAGAAGCTAAGTGGTATAATTTTCAAAATTGATTTTGAAAAGGCCTATGATAAAGTAAAATGGTCGTTTCTAATGCAAACACTGCGGATGAAAGGTTTCTCACCTAAATGGATTTCTTGGGTGAATTCTTTCATATCGGGTGGAAGTGTGGCGATCAATGTTAATGACGATATCGGTCCTTACTTTCAAACAAAAAAGGGGCTCCGACAAGGTGACCCTTTATCACCAATTCTATTTAATCTTGTGGCTGATATGCTTGCAACAATTATTAATAGAGCCAAAGCAGATGGTCAGGTTAGTGGGGTGGTGCCACATCTGGTAGATGGTGGTTTATCCATCCTCCAATATGCTAACGATACGATTCTCTTCATGGAACACAACCTGGAAAAGGCTAAGAACATGAAGTTGTTACTTTGTGCTTTTGAGCAAATATCCGGGCTGAAGATTAATTTCCATAAGAGCGAAATTTTTTGCTTTGGAGAAGCTAAAGACTGTGAAACCCAATACACAAATCTTTTTGGCTGCAATCCAGGTATTTTCCCAATGAGGTATTTGGGTATTCCTATTCATTATAGGAAACTGACGAATGCTGATTGGAGACGAGTAGAAGAACGTTTCGAGAAACGCCTCGATGAGTTGGAAAGGAAAACATCTATCCACAGGGGGACGACTGACTTTAATAAATTCCGTACTTAGTAGTCTCCCCATGTATATGATGTCTTTCTTTGAGGTACCAAAGGGTGTTCTTAAAAAACTAGATTACTATCGGTCTCGCTTCTTTTGGAACTGCGACGAGCATAAAAGGAAATACCGATTAGCCAAATGGGATATCAAGAACAAGGAGGGCTAGGGATTCATAACCTGGAGATCAAGAATACAGCACTACTCAGCAAATGGCTGTATCGGTTGCTGACAACAGATGGTACTTGGCAACAATTATTACGCAATAAATATTTGAACGCAAAACCTCTTGTCCGAATGCAGTGGCAGTGTGGGGATTCTCATTTTTGGGCCAGCCTGATGAAGGTTAAACGGAATTTTCTGAGGTTCGGATCTTTTATAATCAAAGACGGATCTCAGGTACGGTTCTGGGAGGATAAGTGGCTAGGAAATAGTACTTTACGCGATCAATATCCTCATCTGTACACCATAGCCCGCAAGAAACAAGATACAATGGCTGACGTGTTGAGCTCTTACCCACCAAATATATCATGGCGCAGAGACCTGATTGGTCACAAGTTAGCATTGTGGAATAATCTCCTTTCACGGTTGTCCAACATTGTCTTGAGCCAAGAGGAAGATGAATTCCGCTGGAACCTACATCGGAGTGGAGTTTTTTCTGTAAAATCTCATTACCTGGCTTTGATCCATCAAGTTGTCCCTAATTCGAACAAACGATTATGGAAGTTAAAAGTACCTTTGAAGATCAAGATCTTTTTGTGGTATCTTCGACGGGGCGTAATTTTAACGAAGGATAATTTAGTGAAACGCAATTGGCAAAGCGATGCATGATGTTGTTTCTGTCACAAAGATGAAACGATCCAACATCTGTTTTTTGAGTGTCGATTAGTTCGTATGGTTTGGGCGTTGGTCCATGCGACTTGTGGTCTTTCTAACCCACGTAGCGTGTCCAATATGTTGGGCAATTGGTTACAAGGGCTTGGACAGGACTTAAAGTATTTAGTACTTCTTGGAGCCGCTGCTACTTGTTGGGCTGTGTGGTTAAGCAGGAATGCAATGGTATTTGAAAACAAACAAATTTCTTTTTTGCAGGTTATTTACTCAATTTCGCATTGGCTTCGTTCTTGGGCTATTCTCCAGAAGACCGCTTTGCAGGATATGGTTGTAGCGGCCTCACAGTTCTTGGAGAAGGTGGCCAAGGAGTGTTTTACCCGGGCACATGGGTGGCGGTCTAGTCTTCGGATTGATAGTCATTAGTGTATCCCTTTTTTGTTCCCTTTTTATTTTTTAGCTGTGTGCCGTTGAGGCAGAGGCTGGCAGGATTTCAAGTTGCTGTATCACCTTGATTTAACAATCTTGAAATTAATAAAGCTTCCCTTTTCGAAAAAAAAGGGCAGGAAGTGAATGGGAGAAGATAGAGAGGAGACAGAACTGAAAACAGAATGTTAATGAAGGGGGGTAGCTAGCTAGCCGGGGTGCCCTGCAATCAAAGACAAAAGGCAGGAGGTCCCTCTAGCTGATAAGATGGCCAAAGGGAAAGGAGAAAGATCAATGTGCTGTGGGGAGGAGGTTTTGGATCCATGGAATGCATCACGCTCATAGGTAAGCCATGGACAGCATGGATGGATGGTCAGACTATGGCGGGGTGTTAATTAAATTTGCTACTGTTTTCAGGAGTTTGGCCCTGTCTAGAACGCACGAATTTATCTCAAATCATGATGGAATTAGATTATTTTTTTTGGGTGAAATTCTCGATATAGCAAATTTACAAAAATTTAAGCCACATATTGTAGTTTGCGCTGACTTCGAAGAGTGCTGTAAACTGTTGAAATAAAAAGTGATTGATAGCGCAGTCTACTCGAGGGAAAATGCGTAGAGTCAAGATAAACCGCAACGGAAGACTAATTTAAGGAGGTCCACTGCATCCAAGTTGAAGAGGACTAAAAATGCAGTATATACATTGTGGGGATAGGCAGAAATCTGGATTCAAGGAATGCGTCACACTCATAGCTAGCTAGGGACAACGTGCATGCATGGCCACCGTAGGGGTCCAAAATACCCATTTGTCATGCATGGCCCAGGTCTTAACGTATGGATGTTGAAGGCGATCAATGTGTCTCTATATACCACTCACCATATAACCTGCCAAGATCTCGGTATGTCCGATATATTTGTCGGATTGTAACATCTGTACCTCATCGTTTTGTTTCTTGCCCTTGTTAATCGCTGTACGGCAGTATGTACCGCATAGGCAAAGAGCCACACACCTGTACCCTGTCCTGTGCCGGTGAAATTGCCTGTGCTTTTATAAATTTACTGCTCATGCAAGTCTCTGTATTCCCCATTCAAAAAAAAGTCTCTGCGTTTCTGTTTCTAGCAAACGAAGATCACAATCTTTGCAAAAACTCGGTTGTTGCAAACTGGGCTGAATTCGACCGAATTCTGAATGCTTCTGCACCGATTTCACCGTCGTTTTCTGTGAGAAATGTTCTTCAGTTACACGAGCAATGGTTGGGTAATTCTGAGTTTTGCGTATGTATACTACTAGCCTGCTGCCGCCATCGTTTCTCCACCGGCAAAGCAAAGCAAACAGTATGGAACACGCAAGCGCATGTCGTCCCACTGTACGGAAAGATTGGCACAGCCCAACAACAAAGGAGGAAAAGAACAAATATTTGGTCGACCAAGTGATGGGTGAAAAGGACCAACGTTGTGCAGGTTTGTCTGCAGGACAGGACCACCCGTGTACCGGCGTGTGCGCGCTAGGTGAACCGCTTAAAAGAAGAGAGATCCACCGATCCATCAAACGGCGTCCTTCAAGATAGACACATGCCCTGTTTTTTCCCCTCCTTTTAAGGGGCTTTTGACTTTTAATTTCTCTCAACAATCACTATTTATTATATTAATAAGGCATAACTAAAAATCATAAAATATAGTCCAAAAGAACAGATCCGTAATCATAGAGCCTTAATAATAGAAGTTTCTATCTTCTTTGCGAAAAGTGATAGCGAGGTGCTACGGTGTGGTGCCATTCTTCTACTTGCCTTGGATCGAAATGATCAGCATAGACGGTACGACAAGAGTTATAGTTTTAAATTTGTAGATTGTTATTGTAACACCCATTTCTGGGGTCATTAAGCTTTTTCCTGCACTGCCTAAGGCTGTTCAACTGCTAAGTACTATAGTTGAGTGTACATCATTACCATTATAAGCTCATTTGTTAAAGCCAAACTTTATTACAGATTTATGGCTTGGCAGCCTAGTTTTACACAGCGGGACGTAAAGCCCAAAGTTATATTACAACACAAAAGAACTCCCTAGGCATGTCTAAGCGAGGATAAACCCTAAAACTAGTTATCGTCTACGTCGTAAGAATCTTCAAAATCATCCTCGAAGGTTTCCTCATTATCTTCCCAAGCTTTCTCTGTTGATATTTTAGAAAGTATGAGTACAACCAACCATACTCAACAAGTCATATAAGGAATGATATTTAACTACTTGTCAGGATTCTCAAGCGGTTTTGTTTAGATATTTGAGGATGTAATTTTATTTATAAATATTTTTGAACACAAAATAACAAACTTTAACTTTTTAAGGGAAATAGGGTTGAAACAAGTTAATTAACAGATTGAAATATTATTAAAGCTACTTATGTCTTGTTATCGAAATCGCTATTAAACACAGCTTCATTAATGTAGCTCCAACGACCACCTTCTTCTCCCGTGGCTATAAAGCCTTTGCGCAGCCTCCCCTTGCCCCCAACTGCCCTCTCATTGCCTTCCTCACCTCTGAGCGCCTTCCAGCCTCCTTCTCTAGCTCCGGCCAACCGAGCAGCCACCTCGATTCGCCACGCCAAAAGCACCGTATGGAACCTACGAGGTAATCCTGAGCGATGCCGACCTCCCTCACCTACTCTGGCAAGTCATCCGCATCGACCACCTCACCACTGACCCGCTCCACGCTGCCAGCACACTCCGCACCTCCCCAAGGCATGTCTTCACCTCCGGTGAGTTCCCCTCCACCCCGTGGTGCTCCCCTAGTGCTTAATTTAGTTTTGGTGCCATTGGCCGCCTGGTGCCATGTGCCCCTACTTCGCTGCCACCTAGCTCACCGTTGGTCACCTTGTGCACTATTAGGCCACGCCGCCTCACCCTTAGGTGCAGTTCAGCATGGGCAATCCATTTTAGCCCTGCTGGTGCCGAGGCCCTTCTTGCTAGCGACGAGCCTCTCTCTTCTCGGTGGGAAGAGGAAGCCCATGTTTACCCATCATTAGGATTAAGGTGTGTAATTAATTAAGCTAATGACTGTGCCTAAGTTCAGTTAATCTTCGCTAATGTGCGAGCCCATTTCATTAAGTTATGCCCTTGACTCTATCATATGTGGTCCCTGTCCTTTAAAATCCTTTTAAAACCGATTAAGTGAGTAAGAGCCATTGACAAGTGGGCCCGTTTCACTGTGCCTATAGTATACGACCCCACCTATCAGCCCCTAAGCCTTTTTCTTTGGAAAATTAATTCAAAATTAATTTAAATTCATGGGCCTTACTCGTCAATCTTTGTAGCCTTTTTTAATTAAGAAATAAATAAAGATCTAATCTAATGGCAGTGGAATCTTTTAATTTAGAGTTCATTTGAATTTTCCTTTGAAATTATTTGCTTTGCTCCCATATTTATTTACTTTTTTACGCGAACGTTTGAGTAGAGTACGAGGACATAGAAGAGCCATAGTTAGAGCCAAGTCAAGATTTTCAAGATTGATGAGGATTAAAATAAAATTCTAAATATGGATTTAATATTTAGTTAAGACCAAGGGACCCCTACAGTCGTAAACCCCCAAGGATTGCTCCCCGAGTAACCTGGTCAGAGATGCAGTGTGCATACTGCTCAACCAGATGACCACTCGGAGATTCTGTGAACTAGTATCTGGACTCAATTCCAGGATATTCCTTCCATACAGTGGATAAACATGTGCCTTATCTACTCCAAATATCATGACGTTTCAACCTTAATCCACCAACAAAAACTTACATATGGTTGTTGCCCATGTTCGTCTCACACTAACAACAATCGACGATACATCATCATCTCTTTAACAATAATTGCCTTCCTGACCAGACGGGTTGATTCTATAAGTCATCTTCCCTGATGGATAATCCATGTCTCTTCATTGGTATTTAAAGTTGGATGAGAAAAGACCGGGAGACAATCGAGGACGATTCGGATGAAGCAATTAGATAATTCAATTGACATCTCATTTAGTGTAATTAGGGCTAGTTTCACACTTTGTTAAAGGCACTCTGTAACCAATTCATAGCAATAGAGAGCATCTTTGTTTTTCTCAAGGATTTTAACCATTTTTCTCATATTATTTGGTAAGATCAATGACTCAATCATCGACAAAGACCAACCTACTTGTGAGCCTGACGAGTCAATGCTTTGATCATATTCAACCAATATTTTCTATGTAAATTTATATTTATAAGTTATCAAAGTGCATGCCTTATTTGTTATGCAAATATAAGTTTGGTTAAGGTTATATGTACATGCCTATTCGATCTTGTATTATTAGGATTTTAGTTAGCAAAACTACTGGTCACTCATACTCAGAGAAAAGACCCCTTGTAGGCTTTTGCAGCCTTCAGTCCAAGAGACATGAGCGAATTCATGGTTTATTTAGTACTACATAGGCTAACTTTGACTTTGACTACAACAGGTTCATTCGCATTTCCTTAGATGCGATGCTCAAGTCAAATTTCAGAACGTTTTCTCTACTTCAATGTATTATTACTCTACCCAGTTAGCACAATGTTAACCCCTATGTCAAGGAGACTTTTCCATCGTCTGGCATGTGCTATAGAGGTATATCCATCACCCAGCACCCACCTTGGGGTCATCACCTTGCTAACTGTGTGTTAGGGAGGCTTTTTCATCAATTGAATTGTGCTAGGGAGACATATCTATCACCCAGCTCCCATCTTGGGTCTTGCTCCTTTTGGCCTTACCCAGTCTCTTATACCCAAATATAGTGTATAATAAACTTTGATAGAGTAACATATTCTGTCTGTCCTCAACGGGGCCATGACCGATATGACAATATGGCTCATACACAAGTGAAATTTGGTTGGCCCTTTTATTATAACCACATATAGAGGGCCCCACAACATGCCCTTTTTTCTTCATGACACAAGCACCCTCCACCCACTTATTATTTACCTGTAGGACAGTGGCTTCTCCAACTGCCTACCTTGCCACATTCATCATCATTAATTTCAAACACATATTCATCATTATTATCATAAAGCATGCGATTTATTTCAAAAAAAAATTATACAGGGGTGATATTAATCTAGCATAAAAATAACTTTTAAGCAAAATTACTCCAAATTAATGATCAAAGGCGTGCTTGCCTTGGATTCGATAACAGTTCCCAGTTTTAGATACATTTAGGTGAAGTCCTTTCCCCTGACTTGGTTTGTCGTCTGTAGTTAATATGTAGGCTATGACTTAATTTACAGACATATAAAAATATGCTACGTTGGGGTGTCTCAATGGTGATCTCCTATTGATTCACGATCTACTGCGGTGGTTATATTTAAACCCTAATTTTTGTGCCCTTGTTGCTAATTGATACTTACTCTGACGTTATAATTTGGTTAAGTTAACAATTCAGTGTCAGGATTAATTAGTTGTTGTCAGATAGATATTGCCTATGTATATTTATGTATTTACATGTGCATGTGTGTATATATTTTCCTACATGGGTGCATACATGTTTTTATATATACACACACATATATGTTATTATAATTTCTTTTCTTTTTTCTCTTTTTTTCCTTTTCCCTTCTCTTTTCCTCTTTTCTTATCCAGGCCCTTTCCCTCAGTTGGCTGAGTGGCCTCGGCCCACATCCAGTCCGGCCCCCTCTCTATCTTCCTTATCTCTATCTCTCGCTCTCTCTATGGCTCCTGTGCGCTTGGCCACTCCTTCCTTCCTCTGTATCACTCTCTGGCTCCCTTCTTTACTCACTTCCCCTACTAACAGCACCACCGACTGCTTTGTCACCTCCCTCCTCGTCACCTCCCTCTCTTCTTCAGCCTCCGGTTGACTCCCCCGGTGGGGAGCCGCTGTCAGCTAATGCTCCCCCTCTTGCCATTCATCGTTGTTACTGCCAGTCCTCTCGGACCACCACTACCCGAGGTATCATCAGCTCCCACACTAGTCGTGCTCGACTGCTGCCGCTCCTAGGCCATTGCTGGCTCCTACCACTGCATTGCCCAACTCCTACATAGCGTTGCCACCTAGGCGCCACCTCGATTCCCTCACTGGTCGGATCCACCCCCAAAACTGTCAGTTCCAACTCTGACCTCCCGGATTTGAATCCCCTCACTAACCCTCTCTAATCCCCACATTTACTTTAAAGTTTTTCTTATCTTCTGATTTGCTTTTGATTTGATGATTTTATTTATTTAATTTGTTGGTGATTTGGGTGAGGATGATGGTGATGCAGTGCTTCAGTCGGGCTCATTATGACGGGGCTTAGGGCCTCCTTGTGTGCTGGGAGCATGGTGGAGTGCCACCGGGTGTGCGTAGTGGCTGGCAGTAAGCATGCTGACTCCACGTCTAGCTTATCCTCTCGTATACTCTACTCCCCTCCCGATCTCTGTTCCAATGCCCTAGCTTACATGTGCGGATGCTATGATTCTAGTATGATGCTTGTGGATTGAGAATGTGTGCTTGTGATTCTATTGTGGTGATGTGGATTTGGGTGAAAATGATAGAAATGGAAGCATTTGGGGGCACCTTGTTGGATCTAGCTGCGGCTGTGATCCGGTGAGGATGATGATGTTGGAATCGATGGTTGCGATTCTTTCTCGCGCCCTTGACCCTACTTGCTGCCCTCTCAGTGCCCTCCTCCTTGCAACCTTCTATTCCCTTCCTCAGTCCTCCTGGCCCCATGCTTGCTTCCCCTACCTCTTTGCCAATCTAGCCACGGTGAGGTGTCGTGGCTCCCTTCTCTCGGCCTTCGACTTCTGTTGGTTGATCTTGGGCAATGTTGTGAGGATGGGGATGGAGATAGGGCTAGAGATGAGGATGGAGATAGGGATGAAAATGGAAATAGAGATGGGGATGGGGATGGTTCTCTCAATCTCATCTCTGTGTTGGCCATGGATGGAATGTGAATGCTGGGCTCTCTCCCCCCTCTGTGGTCGCTCTCTTAGTCTTATCTCTTCCTCCTTGTGCCAAGTGTTGTGGTACGGCTGAAGAGATCTTTACTGCAACAATGGGGTGGGCTCTGGTAACTCAGAAAATCCTATTTTTATTCGCTTGACTTGTAGTGAAAAAGGAATTCTGAATGGATTCAGGTTTGTTGTTAATGTCGAATAATAAAACCCTATAGCTGCGATAGGTGCCGACTGGCCCCAGACGGTCTAGTATCTCGATGATCGAAAACACCCATTTTGATATCCTTACAAGGGTTCTGATGGCAACTTGGATTTCGATTAATTATTTTGTTCAATCTTTTTCGGTATCCTATTATTGGTTCTTCTCACCATTATTAAATGCTAGTTACTCCAATTTAGCAAATATTGATGTAATTTTAATCGTGATGTAATTATTTATATTCTATAGATAATTGTCTTGATCGATTGTCTTGATCGAGATCAAGACTTGTAATTTGATGTAATCGAACTGTAAATGATGTAATACGAATGGTTATATTTTTTATTTGATTTGAATAACACTTTTAATTATCGCTTGACTAATGTGATTATTTGTTGTAAACTGGATTGTAAAATTTTTAACTGGACATGTGCTGCTTGTGATTGTGTTGAGATGTATTCGTATCAGCAACTTGTCATTTGTGAGGTGGCTTGTATTATTCATTGGACTTGTCCTTTGAGAATGATTATATTAATTCAGTCTGTTCTAGATTTAAAGGGAATGATTTCTCTTGTAACTAATTTAGTTACTTGCTTAATTAATTATATTCAGTCGTAATTTATCATTTAAACAAATTAGAAATTGTGGGTCCTCATATGACCCTACTATGTTCTATGATTTTCACCCTTTCAGTTCAAATCTCTTTTGTTCACATTATTCTTTTCCTTTTATTTTCTTCCAAGAACTTTGAATTAGACAAGATTTGATTGAGTTAGTTGTACTATTGAGAGTCCATGTGGAGGTGACCACATGTTTGTGATGAGTAATTGACTCTTGTTTTAGAAAGTTTGAGTTTGGGTTGGGCTCTTCCTGCCAAGTCATAGCCTTAGAAGTGATCGGAATCGCTATACGTGCAAAGTCGTAACTTCGATCGTGGTCGTAGGCTCTTACGACCACATTGGTTGTGGTCGGAAGCTTTGTCGGGCAGGTTATGAACTTATTGTCGTCAATCGGGAGCCACGGGTTGTTTACGACCACTCTATCAGCGATAAAGCGGAAAACAATATTTTACTCTTTCGGCGTGGTGGAAGGTCAGACGACCACATGGCGTTCGACCACTCGACCTTGGTCGTAGGTCACGAGGAAGTCTCACGATCGGTTTTGCGGTGGTCGAAAATCTATTCGACCACGTTGGCGTGGTCGAAGCCTATACGACCACGTTTGGTCGTGGTCAGCGATTCGACCACGCGGCGGAGAAGCGCGTCGTAAGGCATAGTCGGTGGTCGAAAGCGGTCATACGACCACGTTGTCGCGAACTTCACTTCCTAAAACGGCGGGTTTCGACCACGTTATGGCGAACATGGTCGAGCTTCGGTCGGATGCGGTCGAGCGAGCTTGGGCGTGGTCGCAAGTGGCGCTGCGGTCGGAAGTGTTCAAGCGTTGTTGGAAGGGCCGACCACGATGAACCAAGTCGTGCGTGATCGAGAAGGGTTTCGACCACGGTGGAAAGCGATGAGCGTGGTCGGAAAGTGGTTCGACCACGATGGAATCTCTGGTTTTGGTCGTAGTCTCGGGAACCGGTCGTATGGACTTACGAGGTAGTCGTATCATCTTGAGATATGGTCGTAGGACTTAAGAAAGTCTTGATCTATGGTTTTGACCAGTCATAAGTTGGTACAACTTGGTGGTAAGTTGGAACTGAAACTTGTGATGGTCGTAGCAAGCTTTAAGGCGGTCGTAAGGACCTTTGGGGTGGTCGTATGGTCTATAGTAACGATCGTAGGTCTTGAGAATTAATGTTTAAGTATTTTTGACCGATCGTAGTGAATGTACGACCTTGTGAAGCATGTTTTGAGTTCCTTTTATGCAGATGTCTGTACACATTGTGTTGTGCGGTGCTATGTAGCAGTTTGCTTGTCTATGTGGCTGCAGGACTTGGAGCTATTTCATGGTGAGCGTGGGAGGACCGGGACTAGGCACGGGAGGTGTTGAGGTCCAGACGGTCGGAGACGCCAAAGATGATCGATCTTTGGTGAGGTGGTTGTGAGCCGGAGACAAGGAACCGGAGCTAGAGTTACGGAAGTGGACACGACGACAGCGGTGAGGTCGTCTTGCGATGGAGCGGATGGGACTAGGCTCTGGAGGAGTTGAGGTCCGATCGGTGCGGAGGAGTTTTGACTAGGACCTTGAGACAAGTCTTGGTGAGGCTTGGAGTGGTCGGGACTAGACATGGGAGATGTTGAGGTCCGAGCAGTAGGTGGTGAAGAAAAGACTAGGGGCTCAAGGTGGTTGCAAGCGTGATCGGCAAGGCGGGAGGAAGCTTAGGGAAGGCGGTGGAGTGGCATTTTGGAGAAATGCGGAAAGGCGCAAAGGAAGGCGTGTCTCTGCCAATGCACAGGAGTTGTTGGCACTAACGGGCCAAGCAGTGGAGCCGTTGGGTGTAACGGGTAAAGCACTGGAGCTCGTTCTCGCTAGTGGGTAAAGTGAGTTGAAAACCCGGTGTTAGGTGGGGGTTTGCGGGTTCCCCCTCTTTGGTGTGTGAGTGTGTGGCTATAAATAGAGAGGGTAGAGCTCGGGTACTTGTGAGATTCTGATCCCCGAGTTGCTCTGTTCTTCCTTTGTTATTTGTGAGTGTGTGGGTTCTCGGGATGGAGCAAGTGTGCTCATGTATCTCCCGTTGGAGTGGTGTAGAAACCTCCATTATCAATCATTCATCTCTCTTCCTCTATTTGTTTTTCATCGTCTTGAGATGTTGTGATTGACTTGTTTGCGATCTGTTTTGAGAGCTTGGACTTCTTGCTATCCTTTTCTCTCCTCTCTTCTTCGTGAGTGCGCTTTGCGTCTTTGTGTGCTTTGATTAGCTCAGGCGGGAATCTGTCTCAAGGCCACTTGGCGATTCATTCCGAGAGCAGAGTCGAATTAGAGAAGTTCACTTTCTGGATGATTGTGCGCCTCGAGTCATACTCGTTCTTGGTTCATCCTCTCGATTATCACTGTTTGATTTCTTTTGTCGGCTCGGGCAAGTGTTAGACCACGTGGTGTTCGACCATCGGTTGGCTTACGACCACGTGTGTTCGATCGAAGAAGCTAGTTCTTTCGCCCGATTTATCGTGTGAGTACTTGGGAGTTTTAGAAGGCACCATTCACCCCCTCTGTTGCCATTTCGGTCCTACAATTGGTATCGAGCCGGTTAGCTCTAATTCATAGATCTTAACCGGTCTCAAGAGCCATGGCGACGGACAAGTACTCGACCAAGCGCCGTGTTCGATGGCATCGATTACCCTACGGAAGAGCCGAATGGAGACATACATCCGTGCCCGGTATGCCATCGGCGGAAGGTCAAGGTACGATCGTTGTTCTGCCGATGAGAACATCAATGCCGGAACATGGCTGATGTTGAGGCGAATGCAAAGGCAAGGAACATCATCATCCGGGGTTGAGTCGTAGCGAGTTTGACCGTATATCTCACTGTCGTCCGCCTCGACATCGGGTGACCTCGGCGCATACCATGAGGCACCACCGGATCAAGGCGGTTCGACAGGACCGGTTCAGCGCGAATACAACAAATTCGAGATGCTTTTTGGTGAGTCCCTGGACGAGTGCTTTTCGCGATTTCACAAAATCTTGAGCAACCTCCGAGCGGTCGGTCTCACATACCCCGACTCGGACAACGCTCGTCAGATGCTCGCGGCACTCGATTTGCGCGTTTGGGAGATGAAGGTGACTACCATCAAGGACACCACCGATTTATCGACTTTGACGCTTGACGCGCTGTACTCACGCCTCAAGACGCACGAGATTGACATTGTCTCTCGTAAGTCGAAATCGCAGTCGATGGCCTAGTCACCGATCGGTTAAACCACGGTTTGTCGTCTGATTCACTCTGTGGTTTCTCCCTTGCTGCTCTCTGTGACATAACTGATGATCAGTTAGAGCAGCTTGCGGATGAGCAGCTGGCCCTCCTTGCTCGGAGATTCTCCCATGCTTACAAGGGGAGGAGGGACAAAAAGAGAGGAGGACCCGTCATTTGCTTTGAGTGTGGTGGCCCCAACCACATTGAACAAGCGCCCCAAGCTGGAGAAGGGCAAGAACGACTACGGCGGTTCGGGCAAAACGACTACACCGACAAGAACCGCAACAAGAAGCTTTCAGCTCGGCGCGGAAAGAAGAAGTTCCGCAACCGGGAAGGCCAAGCTCTTCCACCGCAACCTCACCGCCGGCGACCTCGACCTCGGCGAAGTGGAGGATGGCGGCGGCGGCGACGGACGGGTGACCAAGAGCCCAAGGATGGCGGCGACTTCTCGGCATGTGCTTCATGGCCCTTGAGGGCGAACTTCGGCGACAATGAGCTGTACTCCGACTCGGACGAGGTAGGCCCCACCTACGACCAGCTCAATCAAGCATTTCTTAAGCTAGGTGGTTTTCATGCTAGAGCTAGGACTAGGTGTACCGAGTTAGAGAAGGAAGTAGATAGACTGTCACGGGAGCTTACTTCACTTACATCCGCTCCCTCCGTGACGATTGTGATACATCTTTGTGCTTTCTTTGAGTGATTTGGAGAAGCTAAGGACCTCGCATGATAGTGTGTCTTCCGAGCTTGATCTTTGTTAAGGTGGAGAATGTTAGTTTGCTTGCTGAGTTAGAGTTGAGTAGGATGGTCATTACCCTACTTACTACCGATGAGACTACTTCTCCCACCTCATGTGAGGTTAAGGACACTGCTGCTAGAGGACCTTATGCTATGCTCCTTGATTTGCCCGATTCTTGTGAAAATTGCAATAACTCGAAGATGAACTTAAAGCGGGCAGATCATAAAATTCTGAACTACAAGCTTCTCTACTTGAGCCGATTGATTCATGCTTGAATTGTCCTAAGTTAAGCTCGCTGAACTTGAAGTTGTCTCCAAACAGATTTCAAGATATGATTGATCATGATAGGAAGTTGGCTCGGTTTGCGACTAAGGATCTGTTAGCTCACCATGCATTAGTTGTGATAAACTAAAACTTGAACTCGTTGCTTTGAATGATAAATGTGTGAAGCTAACTAAGGATTTATTAGAGAAGCCATTAACTCATTGTAATGTGAATCTTTGAGAAGGGGAGAAGCCCGGGGTAAGGTTGAGGCGCTTAGCAACGTGAACCAACACGCTAGCGATAGAGGACTGTCCATTCGAGTCGGTGTGCGTGCACAAGCCATTCTTCCCTCTGTTGTTGGTTCTTCATCTGCTCCCTTATCTCCTGCTGTTCCTCTTCCCTGCTCTTCTTGCACCTCTCTCTTTCGGGAGTGTCGGTACCTTATGAACACTCTCGAGAGATTTGTAAGCGGCAAGAAGAAGCTTAATCTTGTTCGGACCAGTCTAAAATTTGCAAATTTAATCGGGGTCTAGGATATGATTATTATGAGGACATGAGGAAGCATCCACTGCCGTGCTCGGACCCATAGCACAGTGTGATCGAGACCGAGCCGGGACCGAGAAAGTCCAATTTAAGTCGGCGGGCTATGTCCGGGATTTACGAAAGCAAGGTGGTTGCACTCGCCGCCGCCTCTCGAAGGCGGCTTTGACCGTGCTACTTCTACCTCTCCGAGGATGAAGTATCACTGCACCTTCTGTCAGAAGGATGGACACACGGTTGATCGATGCTTCAGGCGCGCCAAGATCGCACGTAGAGACCGTGTTGTGTCTCTTAGGCATATTCAGGGTCAGCCCCAGATTCTGAGTACACCTAAGACCAACACGAGGTCTAGGTTTGCTCCTGTTACGGAGTTTAAGCGACATAGAGGACTTGGTTTTCCGAGTTTTGTTTTCCGTCCTCATGCTGCCCCGGTCGTGTCTTCCGCCGTCACGAGGGTAGATCTCGGTTTCCCGTCGAGATAGCTACCGCGGCGTGATCGGCGTGTTGCGGTGTTCGACTCGCTCTCCGTAGCGATCGGACCCGCAGCGGCCAGTCCGCTCACGGACCTTACGCTTCTTTGAGTCATGGAGGCGTAGGGTAGATAGAGGTCGATCGTGCTTGACTACTTCATCGCTCGGCGTGTTGTTCGATATTGGGTGCCAAAATCACTCTTGATTTATCCCGATCTGAGACTTTACTCTGTTTGACTCGAGTTCGCGGCGAGGAAGGAAAGGTTTGGATTGTAGACTCGGTTGTTCTCGTCATATGACCGGAGACTCCGTTGGTTTTCTTCCCTTGCCCGTGCTCGGTGATGAGGCGATCACCTTCGGAGGCGCAAATGTCAGGCGCGTCATCGCCAAAGGTGCAGTCATGGATTAATGATTCTTTCATTTTGAAAGATGTTGCCTTGGTTAGTAAGCTGCGGTACAACTTGCTTTCCGTTTCTCACTTACGATGAGCGGTTTCGAGGTGAGCTTCAAGAAAAACAATTGTAAAATTCTTGATTCTTGGGTAGTCCGTTTGCGGGATTTCGTTTTGGGAGGATCTTTCGTGCTGATTTTTCCGAGTCTTCCGTGATCCTCTCAAGTGTTTAGTTGCTTCGAGTCCCGCGACCTCTCTTTCGGCATAGGAGACTTGGTCATATCGGATTTGACCATTTGACCGAGTTAGCGGCCACGACCTCATTCGTGGTGCGCCAAGCTCAAAATGGTCAAAGATCTAGTCTGTGCTCCATGCCGCACGGCAAGATGGTTGCCGCTTCTCACCCTCGAACACGATTACTATGACCGATGCCGGGACAGTTGCTCCACATGGATCTGATGGGACCGGCTCGAGTGCGATCGGCGGAGAGGAAGTGGTATGTTCTTGTCGTAGTCGATGACTTCTCGAGGTATTCTTGGGTGTTTTCTTAGCCTCGAAGGATGAGACGTTTCGCATTTCCGAGGTCTTTTCAAGAGGCTTCTGTTGAGCTCCTAGGTGCCTTACGAGCGATCCGCGATGACAATGGCACGGAGTTCAAGAATTCCTACTTTGAGAGTTTCGTGGTGAGGCAGTGTAGAGCACCGATTCTCTTCTCCGCACGTCCCAATGAGAATGGCGTCGTGGAGAGGAAGAACCGTACCTTGGTCGAGATGGCCGGGACGATGCTCGATGAGTACTCTACACCTAGGAAGTTACGGGTGAGGCTATTGCAACCGCGTGCCATGTTTGAATCGAGTTTTCTTGGGCACACTTGCACCGCACTTCTTATGAGTTGAGATACGGGCGAAAGCCAGCGTCTCTCATTTTCGTGTGTTTGGTTGCAAGTGCTTTATTCGAAGTCAGGGAACCTAGATAAGTTCGAGTCACGTTCTTGTGATGGAATCTTTCTAGGTTACTCGCCTTCTTCGCGGGCTTATAGGGTGCAGGCTGCGGGTCTAGTAAATTGGTAGAGACACGTGAGGTGACCTTTGACGAGGCGGTCAGGGGACTAGGCCCGATATCTCGAGTTCTTTAGAGCGATCCGAGACCATCTTTGTGGATGATGAGGATGATGGAGACGGCGGTTGTCTACGATCTGTCCCTCATCCACCCCTTGAGGTGCCGTCTTCCACCGCACCTCGAGGTGATCGACCATGCCTTCGCTTCTACCGAGTGGTGGCTCTGTTCCTACCTCGTCGACTCACGAGGTAGAGGCCACTTCTTCATCTCATCCTGGACCTCCTAGACATATCCGTAAAGCTCATCCTTGAGAGCGGATCATGGGAGACCTTTTCGAGCGTGTTACCCGCTCAAAATCGCTTATCTCAATTCTGTCTCCATTCTCGCTTTCATTGCCTCCTTTGAGGCCAAAGATGTCTCTCATGCTTTATCCGATGAGTTTTGGGTCAATGCCATGCATGAGGAGCTAGAAAATTTCGAGAGGAACAAGGTGCAGTCGCTTGTCGAGCCCCGCAAATCACAATATTATTGGGACTAAGTGGGTGTTCAAGAACAAGCAGAGCGAGGATGGAGTGGTTATTCGAAACAAGGCTAGACTGGTTGCTCAGGGTTTCTCCCAGGTTGAAGGTCTAGACTTCGAGGAGACCTTTGCCCCTGTAGCTCGACTTGAGGCCATTAGAATCCTGCTTGCCTTTGCAGCTTCTAAGGGTTTCAAGCTCTACCAGATGGACGTCAAGAGTGCCTTCCTTAATGGAGTCATTGAGGAAGAAGTTTACGTCGACTGACCTCCGTGTTTGAGAACCCCAAATACCCACACCATGTCTTCAAGCTTTCCAAGCGTTGTATGGACTTAAGCAGCCCCGAGCTTGGTATGAGAGGCTTAAGTCCTACTTGTTGAGTCATGGGTTTGACATGGGTAAAGTAGACAAGACCTTGTTCATCCGCCGTCATGGCAATGACCTTCTACTCGTCCAGATCTATGTCGATGACATCATCTTTGGCGGTTCTTCCCATACTCTGGTTTCCCAGTTCTCGGATGTCATGAGCACCGAGTTTGAAATGAGTATGATGGGTGAGTTGACCTTCTTCCTTGGCTTCCAAATTAAGCGGACTCGGGAGGTACATTTCTTCATCAAGGAAAGTACACTCGTGACCTCTGGCGCTCGATATGAGTGATGGTAAGCGGTGTCAACTCCCATGACTTCGGCGACCTATCTTGACCCGGATGAGGATGGCGAGCGATTGATCGAAAGAGTTGAAGTATGATCGGCTCCTTCTTTACCTCACCGCCTCGAGACCGGACATACACTTCTCAGTGTGTTTGTGTGCTCGTTTTCAGGCTTCTCCTCGCGTATCTCACCGTTAGGCGGTGAAGCGCATCTTTCGGTACCTTCGAGCTACCATTGACTATGGTATCTGGTACTCTTATCTATGCTTTAAGGACTGCCTGTTTTGGTTTTATTTGCCAGCTTCTCGATTTATTGCTTTGGTTCAGGGAGAGTTCATTTGGGAGCTTCTGGAGCTTAATTGTGACTTAACTCAACTTGAACTAAAAGTTGCATGTCAAGTTGAGGGGGAGCTGGATTTTTCTGCATTTTAGCATTTCGCATTGTAATATAACTACATTGAGCCTTGATTATTATCCTGTTATGACATGCTTCAGTGCTTTACACCTTGTCATGACTTGTGCTTAGCTTGCTAAATTTATCATGACTTCATATGTGTAGACTAGCGTTTGCCATGATAAGTTAAGTAAAACTGATCAACTTAAATTAAACTTGTCATGCTAGCATTTGAGTTTAGTCTTTCTTGAGCTATCCTTTTATGATTCATGCCATGTCAAATAGGCTGAGTAGAGCGTTGAATCTATATTGAGCCTTAGTTTGAGCTGGTTTAGTCTCCTGATGATACATGAGTTAGTACAATGTGTTTAAAAAGGCAAAAAGATCTCTTTGTGCGAAAAACTGATCTCACCAATTCTTTCCTATGAGACGGCTTGCCTTTGCACTTGGCATGAACTCAGGGGGAATTTTGGATGACCTAGACTATCTTCTTAAGCTTCTTGCTTGGAGTAGTCGCATAAGGCTTGAGATCTAGCACATGATAAAACAAAATGTTGGTTGACAACCACCATATTTGTGCGAAAAAACTGATTTCACCAATCCTTTCTCATGAGACAGCTTGCCATTGCACTAGGCATGAACTCAGGGGGAGTTTTGGATGACCTAGACTATCTTCTTAAGCTTATTGCTTGGAGTAGTCGCATAAGGCTTGAGATCTAGCACATAAACAAAAAAAATTGGGTTGAAAACAACCATATGCTTTCAAAAGACAATGTTTAATGTGCTCAATTTGCTTAATCTACAATCAGAACCAAGTACTTTAACCAATGTTTCAATCTTGAGCTTATAGCACTCTATTTGGACTCAATGTTAGCTTCTTTGTTCCGCTTAGCTTATTGACATGGCCTGCATCATCCTTGGATATCTCTAGTTAGACTTTGCTCATTGATGACTTGACTTGCTCACTAAATGCATTACATTTCAGATTGTCATCTATGTGCTCTAGCTGGTTTATATATATGTTGTCATGATCTAGATAGCGTTTTATTGAGTTATGGCTTGGTGTATTACATTATTGTCATTATGGATAATTCTCATGGCTCTAAATGCTTAAATAAACAAACTTCACCATATTCATCCATTGACATGTCATATTCTCTCTATTGCATCTTGATGTGTTTATTGCCAAAAGGGGAGAATAGAGAAGAAAAAGTCTGTTGGGATCATTTTAGAGCTTTGGAGATCAATTTGCTCTTTCAGTTGTTGCTCTAATGTTCCTTACATCGACATGGTCATTAGCTCCATTCTCTTTCTTTGGACCATGTTGGATTCTTAAAACTCAAACTCATCTTCATGGTTTTTCGGGTTTGTCAATATACTCATCAAGGGAGATTGAGAGTCCATGTGGAGGTGACCACATGTTTGTGATGAGTAATTGACTCTTGTTTTAGAAAGTTTGAGTTTGGGTTGGGCTCTTCTGCCAAGTCATAGCCTTAGAAGTGATCGGAATCGCCTACATGCAAAGTCGTAACCGATCGTGGTCGAGGCTCTTACGACCACATTGGTTGTGGTCGAAGCTTTGTCGGGCGGGTTATGAACTTATTGTCGTCAATCGGGAGCGGTAGGGTTGTTTACGACCACTCTATCGCGATAAAGCCGGAAAACAATGTTTTACTCTTTACGCCGTGGTCGGAAGGTGTGCGACCACATGGCGTTCGACCACTCGACCTTGGTCGTAGGTCACGAGGAAGTCTACGACTGGTTTTACCGTGGTCGAAAATCTATTCGACCACGTTGGCCGTGGTCGAAGCCTAATGCGACCACGCTTAGTCGTGGTCAGCGCGATTCGACCACACCGACGGAGAACGCGGTCGTAAGGCATAGTCGGTGGTCGGCGATCATACGACCACGTTGTCGCGAACTTCACTTCCTAAGAACAGCGGGTTTCGACCACGTTATGGCGAACATGGTCGTAGCTCGGTCGGATGCGGTCGACGAGCTTGGGCGTGGTCGCAAGTGGGCGATGCGGTCGGAAGTGTTCAAGCGTTGTTGGAAGGGCTTCGACCACGATGAACCAAGTAAATGCGTGATCGAGAAGGGTTTCGACCACGGTGGAAGCGATGAGCGTGGTCGGAAAGTGGTTCGACCACGATGGAATCTCTGGTTTTGGTCGTAGTCTCGGAACCGGTCGTATGGACTTACGAGGTAGTCGTATCATCTTGAGATATGGTCGTAGGACTTAAGAAAGTCTTGATCTATGGTTTCGACCAGTCATAAGTTGGTACAACTTGGTGGTAAGTTGGAACTGAAACTTGTGATGGTCGTAGCAAGCTTTAAGGCGGTCGTAAGGACCACCGGGTGGTCGTATGGTCTATGGTAACGATCGTAGG
Source organism: Dendrocalamus sinicus (assembly GCA_036346575.1). NCBI lineage: Eukaryota > Viridiplantae > Streptophyta > Magnoliopsida > Poales > Poaceae > Dendrocalamus > Dendrocalamus sinicus. The sequence goes on from CM070670.1 coordinate 17,187,718, forward strand.
TCTTGAGAATTAATGTTTAAGTATTTTTGACCGATCGTAGTGAATGTACGACCTTGTGAAGCATGTTTTGAGTTCCTTTTATGCAGATGTCTGTACACATTGTGTTGTGCGGTGCTATGTAACAGTTTGCTTGTCTATGTGGTGCAGGACTTTGAGCTATTTCATGGTGAGGCGTGGGAGGACCGGGACTAGGCACAGGAGGTGTTGAGGTCCAGGACGGTCGGAGACGCCAAAGATGATCGATCTTTGGTGAGGTGGTTGTGAGCCGGAGACAAGGAACCGGAGCTAGAGTTACCGGAAGTGGACACGACGGCAACAGCGGTGGTCGTGCGTGATGGAACGGGTGGGACTAGGCTCTGGAGGAGTTGAGGTCCGATCGGTCTGGAGGAGTTTTTGACTAGGATCTTGAGACAAGTCTTGGTGAGGCTTGGAGTGGTCGGGACTAGACATGGGAGATGTTGAGGTCCGTAAGCAGTGGGTGAAGCCGAAGAAGACTAGGGGCTCAAGGTGGTTGCAAGCGTGATCGGCAAGCGGGAGGAAGCTTAGGGAAGGCGGTGGAGTGGCATTTTGGAGAAATGCGGAAAGCGCAAAGGAAGGCTGTGTCTCTGCCAATGCACAGGAGTTGTTGGCACTAACGGGCAAAGCAGTGGAGCCGTTGGGTGTAACGGGTAAAGCACTGGAGCTCGTTCTCGCTAGTGGGTAAAGTGAGTTGAAAACCCGGTGTTAGGTGGGGGTTTGCGGGTTTTCCCCCTCTTTGGTGTGTGAGTGTGTGGCTATAAATAGAGAGGGTAGAGCTCGGGTACCTGTGAGATTCTGGTCCCCGAGTTGCTCTGTTCTTCCTTTGTTATTTGTGAGTGTGTGGGTTCTCGGGATGGAGCAAGTGTGCTCATGTATCTCCCAGTTGGAGTGGCTGTAGAAACCTCCATTATCAATCATTCATCTCTCTTCCTCTATTTGTTTTCATCGTCTTGAGATGTTGTGATTGACTTGTTTGCGATCTGTTTTGAGAGCTTGGACTTCTTGCTATCCTTTTCTCTCCTCTCTTCTTCGTGAGTCTGCTTTCGTCTTTGTGTGCTTTGATTAGCTCAGAACTGGGAATCTGTCTCAAGGCCACTTGGCCGATTCATTCCGAGAGCAGAGTCGAATTAGAGAAGTTCACTTTACCGGATGATTGTGCGCCTCGAGTCCTTCTGTTCTTGGTTCATCCTCTCAGTTATCACTGTTTGATTTCTTTTGTCGGCTCAGGCAAGTGTTCGACCACGTGGTGTTCGACCATCAGTTGGCTTACGACCACGTGTGTTCGATCGAAGAAGCTAGTTCTTTCGCCCGATTTGTCGTGTGAGTACTTGGGGAGTTTTTAGAAGGCACCATTCACCCCCCCCCCTCTGTTGCCATTTCGGTCCTACAACTATAAATCACATGCTCGACATAGATATAGGTTCCTGATCACATTTGACATAAAGCTAGCACACTCTTGTTATAGTACCATCAAGATCATGCCGTGGATTTTTGATATGGATGTATCTCTATAAATCATGTGTTCACTATTTTGAATCCATTTTAAATTGTTCTATTTCTTGCCAAAATTATGTACTATAAACATACTTTCAGTATTAGAACATTCAAGTGACCACACCAATGTACCACTGCAAAACGCTCATGCACGTGAAACATACCTACATAAGAATTTGCTAATTTCTCCTCCAAAATCGATCTCGAGCATCCATTTCAGTTCCAAAGGATGTGCCTCATCACGGTGTACTCTGCGTATGCAATGCCGCTGCTTATGTAGCCGTCATGATTATGTATGTTAAAGAATCAAGATATTGCAGATATCCTTGTGCTGCATAATTGTAGTATAAGTTTGAGATAGAATATATTTCCTATTGTAATCTAAACCATCTTGTGAATATTTGTAACGTTCTATTTCTTGGCTGTATTGTTGCTGTCCGACAATAGCATATATAAGAATCTGAGAGTGTTGCATTTGGTTCAACGACGTCCAATCCATCTCTGAGAACTTACATTTCTCATCTATCTCTGATTGTTCACATGGTATTAGGGCCAATAATTCTTGAGTTCAAGACCTGGTTGTCTCAATTAAAAAATAATTGTAGCCCACTTCTATTCCATGTTTTAGGCCTGAGGGAGACTACATGTGAGAGGAAGTGTTGAAGTATAAGTGAATTGCTCGTCTTTCCTCGTTAGCTTAAGTTTTTGGGTGAAATGGCTGATGCGCGCATCTCAATATGGTATCAGAGCCACCATAATCTCCATTGAGATGTCAACTTCTTCTGCTCTCTCCAAAACCACTACTCCTGCTTTGCAGTCCAATGCTGCTGCCGACCTGTTGCTTACTCCCTCCTTTAGTGATCTCGTTAATCTGAAGTTGACAAGGGAGAACTACCTCCTGTGGAAAGCACAGTTTCTCCCATACCTTCGTAGCCAACAACTACTCAATTACGTAGATAGACCGTCCAAGGCACCAGACAAGATTGTGACACGGACCAAAAAAAATAGAGGCGATGTTGGTGCCAAACCCACAGTACCAGCTGTGGCTCCAACAAGATCAAATGGTGCTTAGTGCCCTACTCCCTTCTCTTACAGAGCAGGTGCTGGCACAAATTCTGCTTCTAGGAACTTCTCATAAGGTATGGCTAACCCTGGAGACCATGTTCTCCTCGGGTGCTCGAGCAAGAGTCTTGCAAGTGAGGCATCAGCTGTCCATGATGCAAAAGGAGGATCAATCTTTGACTGACTATTTCAACAAGATGAAGCAAGTGATAGATTCTCTTGCTGCAATTGGAAATCTCTTGCAGGATGAGGAGATTATTGAGTATATATATTTGTTATCCTAGACTCTGAATATGATTTTATTATGACCTCACATACCACCAAGACTGATCCAATATCCTTGAGCGATGTCTATGCAAATCTCATAAATTTTGAGATGTGTATAAACTACAACAACTCCATGGTCTAGAACTCTCATTCTTTTGGCTCCTTTGCTAATAGTGTCTACAACGGCAACCATTGCAACTATGGAGGAAAAGTCATGGAGGCCATGGCTGTGGAAATGGAGGTCATGGCCGAGGAGGTTTCCATGGTGGACAGAACCATCCTGACAACAGGTCGACGTGTCAGGTCTATGGCAAACAAGGACATGTTGACCTCAAGTGCTATCACATGTTTGATCCCTCCTACCAAGCCGAGGAAAACAAGGTTGTTGCCAATGCTTCTCAAGCTACCTCCTACTTCGTTGATCCAAGTTGGTATGTTAATACCAGAGCAACATACCATATCACAGGAAGTCTTGATAGGATGACAGTTTGTAACATCCTAAATTTTTTTGCTAAAAAATAAATAATTAAATAAATAATAAATATGGAATACAATAAAATTAAAATAAGTATTTTTTGTGCCTAGATTTTAAATTTGGATTTGCCCTGCATTTCTGTCTTTGAAAAAGCTGAATTTGAAAAGTATTTTAAAAAACCTAAAATTATTATTAAATAAAAGGATATTTTGATTTTCTATAAAAAATCTTATTTCAAATTAATGAGTTGGATTTATTTGGATTTTATTTGGGTTTTCTGAGTTTTCAGGAGTTTAAAATCTATTTTTGAAATTAAAAAGTATTTTAAGTATGAAAATTAAATACCAACATTAGTTGGAAATATTTTTATTAAGTCTCAAATGTCTCCAGGAGATTCTCTGAATTTTTATGGAATTTTTGGAAGTATTTTTATATTTTTTTGAGGCTTAATGGAATTTCTAGGCTTTTTTGAAAATCCAAAATCAATTTCCAAAAATTAATCCCCTCCTCCTCCCTCCGGCCGCCACGTGGACAGCCTAAATCTCGCCACGTCGCCCACCCGGATCCGCCTCCCCCCCTTCCCCCGTTCGCCAAGTGTCCGGCCCAGATCGCGCCTCCGCCATCCGGCTCCGCCATCCGTCGCGCCTCGCGCCGCCGCGCGCGCGATGCACGCCGCCGCGTGGCGCCATCTGCCCGCCCGTGCCTCCCCTCCCGCCGACAGCCGGGCCGCTGCCGAGCTGTCTCCCTCCTCCCGCGGCACCCTTCTTCCCGCGAGCGCCGCTCTCTCACGACGGCCTCGCCTACCCGCGCCCCTCTCTCCTGCGCACGTGGCCCGGCCTTCGTGCGCCGCACGCCCGCCTCCCCACGACCCGCTCTCCTCGCCCCACTTCCTCCCCAATTCCGCGCGGCCTCCGCAACCGCCGCCACGACCCCACCCCCTCCGGCGAGAAATTCCGCACCTCCTCCTCCCGCCTCCTATAAAACCCGCCCCGAGTGCCGCCTCTCCTCGCTCCACTTCCTCCGCTCCCCATCCTCTCCGGCCACCCCATCGCGCGCGCGAGTGCCGCCGCGCCGCCTCGCTCTCTCGCCGGCCACCTCCGCCTCCCAGTAGTCGCCGCCTCCCCAAGTTCCCCTCCTCCTCTCTCCCGTTGCCGCCCGCCGCGGCCGCCGCCGCCGCAGCGCCGGCAAGGCCCGGTGCCGAGCTCCTCTCCGGCCGTGCCGCCAGCGTGGACGCCACGTGGCTGCCCGGTGGCCGCCATGTCGGAGCCGTCTCGCCCCGTCAGCCGCCCCGCCACCTCAGCACCTTCCCTCGGCCGTGAGCGCGGTCCATGGACCGAGGGCCCACATGTCAGCCCCTCCCCCTCTTTTCCTGTTCAAAAATAATCCGGCCGAAAAATAAAATCCCTGGCTGACGCAATGCTGACGCCATATATCACTTTTTCAGTAAAAAAAATAATTCCAGAAATTGCTTTTATTCTTTTTCTCTGAATTCAAACTTCCCGGAGCCCGTTCTTCTTCGTTCTAACTCCGATTTAACCCATTCAAATTTATAAATTCATCAAAAATTCCCCTCTACCCATTCCTAGTCTCAATTTGAATTTTTGAGTTTATTTGAATTTGATTTGAATTTATTTTGAGTTTGGAGGGTTATTTTCACGTGTAGATTACGACGATTCTGAAGATTTCCCTCGACGGATCTCACCAATTCGAAGAGCAAGGCAAGTCACCCTCCTTGATCAAGTTGATCCCAGTTTTCAAAATAAAATTATTTTGATTTAAATTATTCTGCATGCATATTTTTATTCAGTGTATTTCAATTTAGTTTTAAATTTAGTTATTGCCTACTTGTTAATCCCTCCTTTGAATTTGAAATCCTCAATACCTTGTCACCCTAGAATCAAACTCTAGTTAATACATTAGTGTTGGCTAGAGAGTTTATTCAAATGCTTAGCCCTGCGAAGTTATATTATTTATTTTTGGGATACCTTTTCGCATAAAATGATGATCCCTTTTTGCATAAAATGATATGAACTCTTGACTTTGGTGAGTCAAGGAGTGTTATGAGATATTTTGAAAACAAATATAAAACTGGTTTAGACTTAGGCAATTGGTTAGAGTGGTGGGTGCAAGCATGCCCTGTTGGTTGGAGCCGCAGTGGTTGATTGTCGTGCACGGGGGTATGTGGTTGGGCCTGAGTCAATAAAAGGACCGGTCTATGAGCTACTGTTGCAAAGCCCTAATCGTACTACCACATTGCTGGTATGGGACAGCCCTGGCTAAATAATTTGTGAAGTCCCAATCTGAGTCGAGTCGTAGGTTGAAAGTGAGCGTGGTTGGTGCCATGTGAAGTCTCACTTGGGCGAGTGTGGTTAAGCCATGAGAAGTCTCGTCTAGGCTCAAGAGGGGGTCCCGGTCTGGTGGATTCCTTACTGGGGTGAAACCTTAGAGTTGGCTCGACCTGGTTGAAGGCTTTGCATTGTAAAGGCTTTGTCATGACTCCTTGCCGCACACCTAAGGAAGTGTGTAACTCGCGTGGCACAAAAGGATGATCGTGTCTTGTGGGTAAAGCTATACAACCTCTGCAGAGTGTATAATCTATCCTTGATAGCCGTGCCCACGGTCATGGGCATGCTGAGTAAAAGTTTTTCATGGATTAGCTTTTGATTTTCAAAAATGTTTTCGAAAACCTTGTGGATGGATGGGATCCACGAGAGGTGAAAACCTTGCGGATGGATGGAATCCGTGAGAGATTGAAATCTGGTGAATGGATGGAATTCATCAGAGTTGCGCAGTGAAAGCGTGTGGATGGATGGAATCCATACGTGAGCTTTTGGAAAAGATGGTCCGGGTGGGATGCCCGTGGATAAGTTGGTGTTTGGTCGAAGCAAGCACTGACGGTATTACTTTCTACTACAAGTATTATTTTTACTTATTGTATTAAATTCTGCGATTTCAATCTATCTATTGTATTTCTTAAATGTTGTTTTATGCAAACTAACCCTATAAGCCTTCCATTGAAGCCTTTATCATTATGTTGCATTTTCCCGGGTGATTTGCGGAGTACAAGTTTGTACTCACGTTGCTTTTTCCACACAGAGAAGGAAGACGTCAACTACGGTGAAGATCTGGATGAATAGGCCGCGTCTTACTGTCGTTTGCCTGTGGGCAGGCTCAGTGAGCTTCTTCCACTGCTTATTACTTAATTTTGGCTTATGTGCCGTTGATGTAAAATTTGGCATTCATGCCCATATTCGGTTAATAAATGTCATTATGGTTGATATTTATCTTTGTTGTACGCTGTGTGCACTAGCTGATCCTGGACTAGTGCGATTTACACAGAGGATCCGGGAGTCGTTGCTCCGGGTTCCGACACAGTTCAAGAAAAGTATCATGGAAGAGATCAAGTTCAGATTGCAAATGGTACATGTATGAAAATTTTTCATGTAGGGGTACACTCAAATTTAGTCTCGAGTTATAGAATATTCTTTATATACCTCAAGCTGCATGGCAGCATCTTTCTGTTCATCACTTTTCATTAGACAATGACACTTTCTTTGAATTCCATCCCAACTATTTCCTTATAAAGGATCAAGGCACGAAGAAGATTCTTCTTTAAGGTAGGTGTGAAGGAGGTCTCTATTCCATTATTCTGAGTAGCAATGGTTCTTCCCAGTGAGTCCTTGTTGGTGCCAAAATCTCTCAGGAACTATGGCATCGTAGACTCAGGCATCCCTCCTCTTCAGTAGTTCATAGAATTCTTCATTCAAATAATCTCTTAGCTAGCTCTTAAGAAGGCAATGCAACCATTTGTGGAGTATGTCAACAAGCTAAAGGTCATCAACTTCCTTATCTTCTTATAATAAAATGTCTTCATCACCTCTTAAACTTGCGTCCTCATATGTATGGGGATTTGCTCATGTTTCTGTGAATGGGTTCAAATATTATGTGAGCTTCATTGATGACTTTAGTAAATTCACTTGGGTTTATCTTTTAAAACACGAGTTTGATGTTTTTCATGTGTTCATCTAGTTTCAAAAGCATGTTGAGAGATTGCTTAACAAAAGAATTTTATGCCTTCAAACCGACTAGGGAGGGGAGTATCAAAAGTTATGCTCCTTCTTTAACCAAGTTGGTATTTCACACCGTGTTTCCTGTCCACACACACATCAGCAAAATGGTGCCATGGAAAGGAAGCACATGCATATTGTAGAGGTTAGCTTGTCCTTGCTTGCACAAGCATCAATACCAATTTGCTTCTAGAACGAAGCTTTCTAGTCGGCATGTTTCCTCATCAACCATCTACTTAGCAAAGTAATTGGCAATTCCATTCCCTTGGAGCACCTTCTTGGACAAAAGCCTAATTACTCCTTCCTTAGGGTTTTTGTTCGCGTGTGCTAGACCAATTTGTGACCATAGAATGTCTACAAAATACAATTTCGTTCCCAAAAGTGTGTGTTCTTAGGCTGTAGTAATCTTCACAAACGTTATAGGTGCATTCATAAGCCAATAGGCAGAGTATACATATCATGTGATGTGATATTTGATGAGCACAAAATCCCTTTCTCTAATATCATTCCTTCTTCCAAAGTGCCAATTTGTTCCATTGACGAATCTATGCTACTTCCTTCTATTGCTGCTCCTTCGTCTTTTCCTGTTGAGAGTGTTCCTACTGAAGAAGTTTCAGATCCTGTTTTGCTGCTTCCTAACTCTGTTCCTGCAGACTATCCTCAGCAAAGGGAAGATACAGGTGATAGAGGTGCTGGTGTTAGTACTTCTGTTGCCGGTGTTGATTCTATTACATGTAGTACTTTTGTTGCCAGTGTTAGTTTTGGGGCTGGTTCTGCTGGTGCTAGTTCTACTATAGTTAGTGTCGGTACTGATTCTACTACTTCTGTTACTGGTAGTGGTGATGCTGTTGGTAGTGTAGTGGATTGGCCTTGTACTCATGCACAAAATAATATAACCATGTCCAAGGAATTTATAGATGGCACTGTCAGATATCCCTTGCGTCAAGGTGGAGCTTTTCTTGCTAATACAGCTCATGTCCAGGAACCTCTGTCTCATGTTGAAGCAATGCAAGAAGACAATTGGAGAGCAGCTATGGATGGAGAATATAAATCATTGATTAAAAATCAAACTTGGCACTTAGTATCTTTGTAGTCTGGACTGAACATTATTGACTGCAAATGGGTATATACATTGAAGAAGAAGGCTGATGGGAGTATTGGTTGATACAAAACAAGATTGGTTGCTAAGGGCTTTAAACAAAGGTATGGAATAGACTATGATGACACATTTAGTTCTATAATCAAACCTACCACCAGTAGACTTGTTGTGCCAATTGCTATCTCTCATGGTTGGAGTATTAGACAACTAGATGTGCAAAATGCTTTCTTACATGGTGTTTTGGAAGAAGATGTATACCTGAGGTAGCCACTAGGGTATATATCTGAGACATATCTTGATCACATTTGTAAGTTGGAGAAAACACTCTATGGCCTAAAGCAAGCACCTCGTGCATGGCATTTAAGGTTGAGTTTCAAGCTACAAGAGCTAGGATTTGTCACTTCAAAGGCAGATACATCCTTATTTATACATAAACAACATGGTATTGTAATGTATTTACTCATCTATGTTGATGATATAGTAGTGACTAGCTCTTCTCCAAAGGCTATTGATGAACTACTCCATCGGCTACATCAGGAATTTGCAATCAAGGACCTTGGAGCTCTTCACTATTTTCTAGGTATAGAAGTGACACATGACAAGGAAGGCATTATATTGACTCAGCAAAAATACATCAGAGAGCTGCTTGGCCGATCAAAAATGCAGAATTTCAAGCCTACAAATAGTCCTATGGCTATGGCCGAAAGACTATCCAAGGAGCAAGGAAAGACTAGAGGCAGATGATGCATCAAACTATAGGAGTACAGTAGGTGCTTTACAGTGCTTAACCATAACAAGACCAGACATGGCTTTTGTAGTCAACAAGGTTTGCCAATTCCTTCATACTCCTACAGATGTACATTAGTCAGCTGTAAAGAGAATACTCAGGTACTTGAAGAACGCATCAAGCATAGGGCGAGATATTAAGAAATCCGCATTAGTATTATTCAATGCATTTTCAAACGCTGACTGGGCTGGATGTGTGGATGAAAAAAAGGTCCACCGATGCTTTGCAATGTTCTTCGGTGAAAATCATATTTCCTAAATCTCTAGGAAGTAGGCTACGGTGTCAAGATCAGGTACTGAGTTAGAGTATAAGGCTTTAGCAAATGCAATAGTAGAAATCAGTTGGATTCAATCTCTACTTGGAGAACTTGGTATCTGTCAGAACAGACCACTATGTCTTTGGTGTGATAATTTGGGAGCAACATACCTGTCAGTCAATCCGATGTTTCATGCGTGTACCAAAAATATATAAATGGACTTCCATTTTATTCGTGAAAAGGTGGCACACAAGGATTTGGAGATATAGTTTATATCATCCAAGGACCAAGTAGAAGATGTTTTTACTAAACCGCTAGTAGCAAAGCAAGTCTCGATCTCTAGCGCGATCTCAACTTAGTTCCTACAGGTTGAGATTGAGGGAGATTGTTGAAGAATCAAGATATTGTAGATATCTTTGTGTTGCATGATTGTAGCATAAGTTAGAGATAAAATATCTTTACTGTTGTAAGCCGAACCATCTTGTGAACATTTGTAACATTCTATTTTTTGGCTATATTGTTGTTGTCTAATAATAACATATATAAGAATATGAGAGCATTGTGTGTCGTTTAGCAGCTTCCAATCCATCTCCGAGTTCTTACGTTTCTCATCTATCTCTAGTTCTTGACAATATACACAATTCCATTTGGTAAAGGGCAAAATCATGTCTCATCCCCTGCTGATACATTCCAATTGCATCTTAAGTACATGGAGGAGAAAAAGAAAAGGAAGAAGACAAAGGAAAAGATGACAAAGAAGATAAGCATGCATGCATATACGCATGACCCTATCATGGGGATCGACAATGGTATGGAAGGAATAACATGGAGGGCAGATCGACAGAGGAATGTTTTTTCTCCTACATGCAGTAGCTCTCCAAAGACAAAGGGGTCCAAGAAACAAAGATGATGGACATGACCTCCCCTTTTGGCTCCGACTGAGAGTTGAAGGTCCATCGATCGACCAAGCTACTGCTGCTGCTAACCACCCCGTTGCTTTTGGCTTAATTTTGTTGGCCGCCCGTACATCTCCCCAATTAATTCCCACCTCCTAAATCCTCCCTGTCCTTGGTGCATCTACATATGTGAGTACATCTGCCATGTTCAAAGGTCATGGCAGGGCAGCTTAGGGGGTGTGTAGCACCGTATCAGGTGAAGGCTCCTTTTTTCTATGGCTGATATTTTTTGGCTACAGGTAATAGATCTAATAAATAGTACCGGCTAAGAAAAAATAAAATCAAAAGACGGTTGAAAAGCTGAAAAGAACGAGACCGAAAACTCACCTATAGACAAGATGTTTACTTATTAGCCTTCGGGTGCATATCAAATCCTCATATATCATAAGGCAATACTTGCAATGACACTAGCCTGTGTTTGGTTTAGCTGAATCCTGGGTTGTTATGCATCAATGCTAAAGCCATCCTTGAGAACACAATCCCGAGCAATCAATTCTACTTAGTTCAGTTATTCAGCTTTCCAAAGGGACTCACCTACATACATAGGGATTTAACCTACCGAACAACTCTATATATATTTGTTTTTTTATATACCTAGTATTAACTCAGATAATCCAACTAATCAAACCAAACAGATGTAGTAGTATTTTGACATTTTTTTTGAAATTGCTATTGTACATACGTACGAAGTGAGACTCTTCCCACCTTCTCTCATTCTTTCCCTTCTCTCACTCTCTTCCTCTCGCACATGAATGCAACCCTATGGACGGCGATGACCACGAGCCCAGCCACCCCATCACCGGTGTTGGCGCCACCGAATCCGACTACCACCGTCGACTTCCTCTTCGATTTCCTCGGGCACGGCGTTACCAAATCTAACCGCCGACGTCAACTTCCTCTTCGGCCATCCTCAGGTCGCCAGGTCTGGTTGACACTATCAACTTCCTCTTCGGCAGTTCGCCGTCGTCGACTTCCTCTTCGGGCGCGGCACGGCTAAATCCGGCCGCCGCTATTGACTTCCTTTTCGAGTGCGATGCCGCCAGATCCGACCACCGCCGTCAACTTCCTCTTCGAGTGCGACGTTGCTAGATCCGGCTGTTGTCGTCGACTTCCTCTTCAGAGGTAGGTGATTGTTTATATCTTCAGAGGTAGGTGTTTGTTTATACAACGTTTCGTTTTTATCCATGCAACAATCAATAACAATCGGTGCAACATTGAGATTTTTGTGAAAATATTTTGTTGCATATGGTGGTTAAATTTGTTGCACACACTATCTACGAATATTGCATCTCCTATCGTTCTTTTTGTTGCATACAAGGACAAGAAATGTTGCATATATGGCCGAGAAATGTTTCGACCAAGCGTACATAGCTAGCACCTGGATCGAACGTCTAGGCACTAGCAAATCTCAAAAAAAATTACTAGCAATGGCCATTAGGTCCAAGTGCTATGCCTAATCCTTATTGGTCTCAGGACTACAACTTGATGCTCATGCATGAACCGGCTTTAGAAAGAGAGAAAACCAACAAAGGGATGAACGTATCGCTGAGAGCAAAGCAAAGCAGCCGCAACCATGCTTGAGTAAAGACCACCACGGTCGAATTAACAAGTCGGACCCACACTCGTGTGAAAACCACTAGTTTACTGGCTAGTTAATCCACCATGTAAAGACTGCCACTAATTATAATATTTGGCCACAACCATGCTTGAGTAAAGAATTAAAGATACCGGGATTGGATTGGAGCCATGTGATGGGGCATCGCCTCCTTTTCTCGCATGCGTACATGGGAGCATAAGATAGTATTGCTATGCTATTCTTCCCTGGCCCATCACCAACCTGCAGTTCTTCTCAATTCAAAAAAAATTGTAGTTCTTCCCTACATGCATTTGCAGAGGACATGCATTCATGCATGTCAATGTGTGTTATTGCATGCTTATTTTGCTTTGTTGTTGTAACATCGGAGATGGAGGGAGGGGATAGTCAGAGTTTGCTTCAGGAGAACCCCAACGATTCGCAATTTCAGCATGGCTGAGAGGCCAAACATAACATTCGGGGTCCGTTTAGAAAGTAGTCCGATATTTACATGAATTAAATTGTTTTCATTAAAATTTTGGTGTTTCTAATATGTACATGTATTCGAAGAAGATATTTATAATTTAGGATCATTAAGTATTTTTTAAAACTCATTAAGTATTGTTAAAGTTTTGCATATGCAATACATTCTAGTTGTTACAATTTAATACGAGGGGTCTATTGCATAAATTGTTTCTGCTTCATTAACAACACAAGAGTTACTTTTATCTCGATGTTCTTCTATAGGAGCAGTTTTACAATCATATCATGAATTTTACTTTCTTTTACAATTGGAAATTTGACATACATAATGACCACACGTGCAAGTACATGTGCAAGTTGCTCTTTCAATGGGTGTTGTTTGCTGAGTTTTGTATTCCAGATGGAGCATGTCAGATTCTATGATATAAGTTCTTCGCTATCTACCTAGCTCTACAAGTGATGTCTTGGCCTATGCTATTCGACGATTAAGCATTTGTTTCAGGAGGCCAATTGCACAAACTCAGACTTTATTGGGGCTATAAATTATTGCAAACTCAGATTTGTTCATCTGTTTTGTTGATAGCTATATTGTAAGATCGAGGAGGCTGACTAGAGGGGGTGAATAGGCGGTTTTAAAATTTTCTCTTCTATCAATTATTTGGCTAAACCAAGTATATAATGCGAAAACTTCACTCAATTTGATTTAGCGCAAATAAAGTCTAAATCAATTAGGTTCACCTAAGTGCACCAACACTCCAAGTCTATGTCAAAGTTTGCAATTCTAAGATAACAAGCAATCAATTTAATTCTATGAATATAAATTACTTAAATGTAAATTGAGCACAAGAAAACAAACTACAATGACACAATTACTTTTTATTGTGGTGTTCGAAGACTTACCGGTCTCCCCTTCCGCGTTGAGATAAGCCCAATGAATTGGACTGGCTCCACAAATTAATCCAAACACCTAAATCCACTAGTGGTATCTCTTTCCCGCTCTGAGTAGGTGAGCTCCAACCTTCACAATTTGTCGGGTCGTCTCACAACCTTCTTTGAGAAGATTACCGTGCACGACACCTCCAACACCATTTAGGAGTCGACAACCTCCAAGAGTAATAAGTCAAGCCTCTTGCTTGACTCTCACCATATGCAACGAATGCACAAGTTCAAATGAATACAAAATCCACCTTTAGATGCAACACATACAATCTAGAACCTTCCTCCTTGCTTACAAGGTGTAACACATGAACAATTAAGAAAAAGACCTCACACTAGCTCAAAGGAGTGAAATAGAGTGTCAAAGGTGTTTCTCCAACCAACCACAAGTGAGAAACTAGCTGTTGGAAGCAAAACCCCTGAAAAAAATAGGATTTTCGGTAGTACCGCATGCAAAACTTCGGAACTACTACTTTCCTTGTAACGGTTAGAAAACTAGCCATTATTCAGCAAATTTAGAAGTACCGATGCACAAAGTCTAGTAGTTCCATTCTCCGGTAGTTCCGATTAATGACACAGTACTTCCGTTTGTCTTGAGGACCAAAACTTGATGCTCTCTGTAAAAAACATATCGTCCAGATTTTCAGAGCTTCCGAGGTTCAGTAGTACCGCTCACATAGAGCCGGTAGTTCCGATGTCCGATCGTACTGCGTAACACATGTCGTTACTACCGACTACCGATCGGACCACTCACACAGAACCGGTAGCTCCACCAAGTGGTAGTATCACAAGTTAGATAGCGGTAGTTCCGATTTTCCTGAGAAGCATATATACTTCAACAGATTTTGCAAAACACATTTGCAAATTATAGTATCATGCACACAAGGATCAATCATGACACTTTCACACATTTGCAAAACACATTCGCAAATCTAAGTCACATGCTACAAGGATTATGTATGAGCTTCAACCATTTACGAAACATATTTACAAATGTAAGCCTCATACTACAAGGAGTAGAGAACATGGACTTCAAACACTTTCAAAACACATTCGCAATGTATAGTCCTATGCTGTAAAGATTTAACACATGAGCCTCAACTATTTGCAAAACACATTTGCAAATATAAGTATCATGCCAAAGAGAGCTAGAGCAAGTGAGGTTGAGCTATCAACATATGATGAGACTCAAACTACTAGACATGACCCCTCTTAATAGTACGACAAGCTATACTAGCAATCAGTCTTCTAACCAAACACCAAAAGTGGTAAAAGACTAGGAACATATTCTTAGCCCTAAATAGTCATACCTTTGCCTTAAGCAACCCCTTAAAATTTGATGACACACATCTTTACTTAAAATCTGGGTCATTATCTTAATATACATCAACACATGATGAACTATTTACTTGAACTCCATCAATACATGATGGGTCTTCTCTTGGCTTGATGATCAACTCATGATCATCTGCTCTTGGATATGCATCAATTCATGATGCATCCTTTTCTTGATGGTCTTCAACTCATGAAGCCATCTTCCATCCCATATTTTGACTTGATAATTTTTAACACATAAAGTTATCCCAAGTCATCTTTATTTTTGAAACCTAACCTATTCATCCAACTTATAAAAAACGTTAGTCCACAAATCAATTGCCATTAATTACCAAAACTTCACTATTAACTCATAATGGAGGGACTCGATTCAACAATTTTTCCTCTTTGGTAATTAACGACAATCTCAATAAGTAATGAGATAAAAATTATTTTATGAGTATACAACATGTACACAACATGTGTATACTTTAAGATAACCTTTCTAAGCAATTAACTTATTGGAATGAAAGTTTTTGTTTTGGAGATTAATTACTAGCAAAGCTCACACATCTAGTTATCATTAAACATTTAACTATTAATACATAATGGATGAACTAGATGGCAATCCGATTATGAGTATATATGAACTACACAAACTATGTATACTTAAAGGATATATTTCAAAGTAAAAATTCTTAATATGTAGAAGAAGGATAGATCAATACAAATGAAATCACAAAACATAGAGTAAACTGCCTCTAAATGTGTGCATACAAGAATGCATAATGAAAACATATGCACATATTCAAGTTTAACTATTGATGAAGTTCAATCCATATTTTGGATCCGAGGAATGCATTAATATATAAGAATAAGATGTAAAATGCATACCTCCATGATTTTCATCTCTTTATCCAATGAGACTTAAGCAATTTTATAATCAGCAAATACGTTAGTCTCACAATTGCATTTATCATTATATCCAAAACTATTTGTTATTAATTACATCCAAATGAGACTAGGCAATATTATAGTTGGTAAGCATGTTAGTCTCATAGTTATATTTGCCATTATCACCAAAACCAACTTAATGGAGCTTAAACTTACATGTGTGTCTGAACCTGCTGTTGATTTCCTCAATTTTGTTTCATAAGAAGCGTTTAGATAAGATTGTTCCAGTCTTTCTTATTGAAGATTAGTCCATAAACTTTCAATGCACAAGGTCTAGTGATGGATACTTACTTTAGGAGATTTGATATTCGTCTACAGTAGCGAATTCATCTCAAGGTGGAGATTGTTAAAGTGTGTCGGACACGGTGTCAAACGTGGCGCCGAACCGTGTATGTGCCAAGCTATGTCAAACGTGGCAACGGCTGGCGCATCCAACTCTAATTCGATTTACTTCTCCTTTTGGGACTCTATTCCCTAGTTTATATATGTACCTTGTAGTCACACAGTTGAGATGAGCCAAAGTTTTTCGTGTCTGTAATCTCTCGTTGTACAATGAATTTTGCCTTTGTGTATCCATATTTTTTGTAAGGGTTTTTCATATTAAATTCTCGTCTTTCATTTATTTGATTATCTATTTTTATCATGTGTTTTACATCAGAGTATTTACTTACGGCGCTTAAGCACGTAGGGCTCAGCTAGCAGCATGCAGGCCACCGACATGCACCAAAAGAAGGGGAGACTGGCAAGCAAGCAAAGCAAGAGCGGCAAAACTGCCCTAGCTAGCTTGCTGTTGCAACCAGTTCCACAGTTGCAAGTGTACATCATAGGACGCCACAGGCGCCTCTTTTCTTCCTCTCGATTTGGCCTGTGTCTCTACTGAACTCTTCTTATCCTTTTCACCTTTTTTTTCTCCTCACTCCTCACGAGTAGTAGTAGTTTTCCCCTCTTTGCTCCTCCAAGTGGCAGGGCTCGAGGGAACCGGCCCTGGCCCACATCGCAGCCCCACTACCACTAGTCCACTACCATTACGTTCCAACGCTCGCTCTTGCATGTTACATCCATGGCCGAAGCCGAACCATCTAAACTTGTTTATTTACACGTGACATGTTTCCTTAATTTGGAAAGTTGCTAATCGTCGCCAGCGTTTGTCTAACGCTAAGTCTCCTTCCCCAACCATTTGATGAAAGATCTAACGCACGCTTCAGATCGATTGCTACATTAGCAGCCTCAGAGTACGTTTCGATAATCTTCCGACAAAAGATCCAGTGCTTCAGATGGATTGCTACAGCACCAACCTCGTAGAAACTTTCAGTAATCTTCTTTCGAAAGATCTAACGCTTTAGATCGATTGCTACAGCACTAGCCTCGGAGAACATTTCAATCTTCACGGTCCGACGACAACGGGGGCTACTGCATGTTATTGTAGGGGAGTATACGTACGTATGTAGTAGGTGAGTTTGCATCGCAACATGCATGCAAGTGTAGTTGTTGTATGAATGTATGGATCGATGCATGCATGCATGGATCAAGTTGGAAGTTTTTTAAAAAAATAATTCTTTTTTATTAAAAAAATGCAAAATTATATCTACGTTTTTATTTTTTTACAAAAGTAACCCTCGGTGATATGGTCTAATAGCCCAACCGTTGGGCTACAGGTTCTAATAGCCCAACGGTTGGGCTACAGGTTCTAATAGCTCAACCGTGGGTTACAGGTTCCAATAGCCTAACAGTTGGGCTACTAGATTGCTATCGCCCAACCGTAGGGCGAATGCAGGACATTTAGATTATTTTTTAAAAAAATCAAGTATCGAATAGATTTTTTTTAAATAATCTATTTTTATTTGAAATACAAAATTATACCCACATTTTAATTTTTTTACAAAAGTAATTGACTACCTAAAATATTTCTAACTGTCATATAACACTAATTTGTAGTCTAACAAATCATGAGCAGGCGTTGTTCAACCTTAGATCGGTTGGGAGGCCAATTTAGTGTAGCCATCCTAGAATAGTATACGATTAACACCGGCATATGTATCAAATTCGATTGATTCTGCAAAAAGCAAAAGGTGACAACTCTCAAACACAGTTTTATTGATCATCATTAAGGCTTTTATTTTATCTAACAATAATATTAGAGATAACACCTCCAACGATTCATTTCTAAAATTAATTTTTAACTATTTTATATTATTTTCATCACATTTTCTCTACACTTTTTACTATTTATGTTAGTTTATGTGCTCATATTGTCTCTTGTATAAGATATAGCACATTCTTTTTCCTCACCTTTCTCTTTTAGGGTGCTCATTAGAGATTAAGCTTCAAGCTTCTAGTTTCTTAATTTCGTTTTTTTCTAGTTGTTTGGTTTATTTTTAGGCTTTTTTTGTCTTTTCTTTTTCCCTTATTCATTTGCATTGTCTTTGATGATTTTTTTCTTTTTAATTTTTATTAATTTAGTTACGCTGAAAAAGTTACCAACAACTATAGTAAAAAAACTGCTATGATAGTAAAAAAAAGCTAAAAACTTAAGTTAAGTCCAAATAAGCATCTTCACAAATTCGCTAACATTGTATAGCTAGGAAATAGATAAGATGATATAAGGCCTTACTTGCGCACTATTGCAATTGGGCAGAGTAAAAAAAATAAGGAGAGCAGAAAAGGCACTGTTTGGGCGAAGGTGACTTGACCTGGCGATAGGGCGGTAAAAGTAGTAGCAAAGCGGGCCGCTACACTAGCTCCCCTGGGGGTGAAAAGGGAAGCAGTTTTTATTGCAACGATAATACTCCACCTCCCCTCTCTCCCCTACTTTCTCTCTCTTCATGCGGGTGCCCCTGTCCAGTTGTACTTACGTGCCCCTCCGCCATTACTCCCCCACCGCGAGCCATGTATGCCCCCTCACTCAATGTTGTCCAGTGGGACCAAAGGCAGCTTCTCAGCATGTAGCCTCCACCGGTGAGGGATGCTTATCGCGCCACACCTACTCTCGGTCCGTCCCCTCCCTCCTAGGTGGCCTAGTGAGCCGCGACAACCACCAGGTGGCCGGGTCCCGGGGAGACGACAGCGTAGGAGCGCTCGATGCACCCTGCACGTGGGGGGCCTAGCGTGCGGGCGAGGAAGAGGGAGATAGAGAGAGCAGGGGTAGTCCTGTAATTTTGACGCCGATTCAGTTCGGGCAGCACGGCCACCGGCCCCACCCGCGCCCTCTGCAATAGGGATGGCAATCAGGCGCGACGGGTACGGGTAGTGCTCGCCCCATACCCGTACCTGCAACCCTGATTTACGCCCACGGACATACCCGCGAAGGACAACGGGTGAAGAACCTCGCCCATACCCATTGCCCGCGGGTACCCGTCGCCTGTGGACATACCCGTTTACCCACTAACTGAGAGTTGAACTAATAACAAGTACATATAAGCAATAGCTGTTGCTTGGAAATATAATAGCTATAGAAAAGTTTGTAACAATCAATAGCAATTAGAGATACGTAAAAAGTTTACAACAATCAATAGCAATTAGAGATATTTCTATGGTTGCGCCACTCGTCAATCTATATCATGAGTAAACGGGCTGGGCGCGTACGAGTGGAGCTTACCCATACCCGTGTTTGTTTATTCGACGAGTAGAGTGTTCCCTCTATTTTTATATTTGTGGGTAAAGAAAATATTCCATACCCAACTCCATTAAAATATTTACTCACAGATATACGAGTAAACGTGCACAATTGCTATCCTACTTGGCATCCACGTCTATTTCCCGGAGTGACGTGGGGCCGCGTCGCAGCTCGCGTGGCAAGCAGCCACATGTACCTGGCTGGCGGGCCCACTTAATGATCAATCCGCCGTGAACCCCGGTTGCAGCCAGTTTAGGGCCTGTTTGGTAGAGCTCCACCAGCTCTAGATCCACTCAGATTCACTAGATCCATCTAGATCCACCGTGGAGCAGCTCCACCGTGAAACTGGTTTCATCCAAGTGTTTGGTACAGCTCCGCGCTTTCTATCTCATCTGCCAAACCGCCCCACGCGTCAAGGGCATAATGAAAAATGCAAAAAAGCCACGGGCTTCTTCTTCCTCCCGACGAGCCCGAGGCGATGGAGTGGTCTTGCCAGCGGAGGCGGAGGCGGGAGGCGGTGCGAGCTCGGGAGGCGCGGTGGAGGTGGGCTTGCCCGGGAGGCGAACGAGGGGAGGCAGGGCGGCCGGGAGGAGGCGAGGCGGGAGGCGGTGGAGGTGGTGCGGGCCGGCAAAGTGACGCTTGAGGCGCGCGCGCGCCGGGGAGGCGGGCGTGGTGGAGGTGGTGTTGGCCGGGGAGGCGGCGCCGGCGGGAGGAGGCGGGAGGCGGCGCGCGGCCGGCAGCGGACCGGGAGAGACCGCGCGGTGGAGGAGAAATCAGCGCGATGGGAAGGCGACGGCGGATCGGAGAAGAGTGAGGCGGGGAGGCGCGGCCGGAGAAGACGGCGGCAGTAGAGAGAGTAGTCGGCGCGACGCGAGGCGCGCGCCATAGGGAGGAGTTGGCGCGCGGGAAGTCTGAGCTTCGGCCACGAAAGAAGAAAAATAACGAACCGTTTTTTGTGTAACCAGTGGCAGTGGTGGGTAATTTTTCCCAACTCCACCAAACTTGAGTTGGTGGAGCACCCCTTGAGGTGCTCCACCAAATCCATGAATCTGGGGGTAGATCCACTGTTTTCGTGGAGCAGATCCATGGTGGAGCTGCTGGAGCTAGAAGTGTTTGGCTGATAAAATTGAATTTGAATCTGTTTTTCGTGGATCTGGAACTGGTGGAGCTCTACCAAACAGGCCCTTAACTGCGGCTTGGCTCGGAAATAAATTCAGCATTTTTCCCTTTTAAAGAGAGCGTAGAGTGTTCTAGAACATTTGCTCAAAGCATTTTATGAGCGAGCTCCGTAATACGGCCTCTTCAAGATTTGCTACGGTGTAGCGTAGTTTCCAGGTTAAACTTGAAATGCATTCGACAAAAGAAATGTAAACGCAAAACTCCTCTGCATATTTCTAGTGAGTAAACAATTAGCTCCCTCGCAAAACTAGTGATGTAATTACACTATCTGTAATCGGTCAGAAAAATTATAATATCTCTAATAATCCCCATATTACGGGCGGGGGAATTCCCGCGCGGAGGAGGCGGCCACGTCGCCCGCGTGCGCGCTCCGGCCGGCGCGTGGCGGCCGAATCTTCGTACGGTCGGTGCCCGTTTTTGCGAAAAAGTCTCTATATTTTCCCGAAATTACGTAAAGGTCTTTGGTTCTCGCGAAAAGGTCCCTGCCAGTTTTTTAAAACACTTTTTTTAAAACACCCCTCCACTTTGCAGGATAGCGTCCCCGCGGTTTTCTAAATTACGTACGGGTGCTTGTTTAGTTACGTACAGGTCCTCGATTTTTTACGAAAAAGACCTTTAACTTTTTCGAAAATACACATATGCCCTCGATTTTTTTTAAAAAACTCCTCACGAATTATCGCCTCTTTTACTTCGGTACACACGGTGGCTGGCGCGGCGTGACGCCGCGCCTATGAGGCTAGTATAATAAGGCTATGCTCATTTCAGCTTTTTTTGTTGCACTTTTAGTTTTTACTTTGTTAATTTCTTTTTTTAGATTTTTATTTTTCAGATTTTTTGTTTTTTGTATTCTTTTATATTGTTCGTAATAGGCTAACGTATTTTTTCTATTTTTAAAATTTTAAATTTAATTATATGAAAAAAAAGACAGCAGCAACTATAGTATAAAATAAATCAATTACAATACTAAGCAGTGAAAATAAATCATAGTCCACCGAAAAAAACCAAAGGGAGGGTAAACCAATTCATTTCCGTAGGA
Source organism: Dendrocalamus sinicus (assembly GCA_036346575.1). NCBI lineage: Eukaryota > Viridiplantae > Streptophyta > Magnoliopsida > Poales > Poaceae > Dendrocalamus > Dendrocalamus sinicus. The sequence continues at coordinate 17,209,287 of CM070670.1, forward strand.
GAGTGACCGGTATTCGCAAACAGACGGGGAAATACAGACCGTGCGCACCAAAGACACCACGCGCATTTATAAAATCGGAGAGGGAAGGACTACTGTGATAAAAAAAAAAAGTTAAATGGAACGCCAATAAGAAACGTGAAAGTACCAGCAGTACAGTAATTCATCTCGAACTCCCCATTTATTAATTTATTAATGGAAGTGTATAGACATCATCTGGATGTTTTTTTCTTAATTATTATCCATATTTGTGACCTTTGGATTAGAGATCAATGGGTTCTTATTTTTGAAAGGGAAGATTTTTTTTCAAGGTGAAGGGGGTAGAATTCAAGATGGAAGGGAGAGAATTTATGACCATTAAATCTTTAAATCTGAATAATAGTTAGAAAGAAAACATCCGAACGATGTTTAACAAAAAAAAAAAGCCTTTATTAATTTCATCGGCTCGACGACGCATCGGGGAAATACGTCACGGGAAAAATAAATGGGGCGGTGTCTTCTCAGCGCCACAGTGACGCAGCGGTACGGCGACCACTGCGCGCGGGCCCCACGACCAACGGCCCCATGGACCGAGTCCACCTGCTCCGTCCCCTCGCTGCTCGCCTGCTCTCCTCAGCTTTCTCCGTCTCCTCACGTCCTCTCCCTACCTGTAGCCTATAGAGCTCTAGCTCGCAGCGTGGTGGTGGTGGTAGTGGACGTACGAGCTGAGCCACTGCCACTCTCGCGACCGCGCGCGCCTTTCTCTCTCTATCTGTGGCTTTTAAAGCTGTCACCTTTTGCCACCTCTCTCTCTCTCGCTCGTGCTGTGCTGTCCTGTGCTGTGCTCGCTCGGGTGCCTCAGGTCGGGCGGGCGGTGAGAGCAGGCGAGGCCAGGCGGGTCAGATCGGATCCGGGAGTCCGGCGCGTGAGCCCTGGTGGTTTGTTTTGGGAGCAGGAGGAGGCGGGTGATGGACTCGGCTCCGTGCGCCGACGCGCGGGGCGGCTCGGGTGGGGGAAGGCTGTGAGGGGGTCACCTGCCGGCCGGCGAGGGTGCCCCTCCTCGTTGGCGCGCGCGCGCGGAGGTACGTGGAGATTTTGGTTAGGTCTCACGTGTATCTGCAGCTACTGTTCATCGTTTTGTGTTCGGGGGGATGACTCGCTTGTGCTCAAAATGTTCATCTGCCTCGTCACTGCGTGTGTTGTATGATTATTTTTTCGGAATTTTCTTTTGGTCCTGAGCTTGTTCAAGTCGAATTTTTTTTGAGCATATTTGTCTACGTTTTTACGTGGGAAGCCGTAAAAAAAAGGATTTAAGTTGCTGGCGTTCTCGCGCGGCTGATTTTTCCTTGTGATTTTCGGCGAAATCGTGCGGCATTTGCGTGTTTCGTTTGCGGCAGCGGCTAACTTTTCCCCCCCGTCTCAGATTGTAAGCCAAAAGCTGACTCCTTTGCGTGCTTTCCCACGTTTTGTTGTTTAATGGAGGAGGCTAGCTTGCGCAATCGCTGCTTGTTAATCACCACCCGCCTTTTTTCCCCAAGTCAAATCTATTCTAATTAACCACTTGCCCTTCCGCTTGAAATCTCCCAGGTTGTTCTGCTCCGGAGGATCACTGCTGCGAGGTGGTGGTGGTGGGATTAAAGGCGGCGAGCGAGGAGGAGGCAGAGGGAAAGCGAAAGGGGTGGTGATTTTGCTTTGGTGGTGGTGGGGTTGGGGGGCGGCGATGGCGGCGGCGGTGGCGATGCGGAGCGGGAGCGACGGCGGGTACGACAAGGCCGGAATGGACTCGGGCAAGTACGTGCGGTACACGCCGGAGCAGGTGGAGGCGCTCGAGCGAGTGTACGCCGAGTGCCCCAAGCCCAGCTCCACGCGCAGGCAGCAGCTGCTGCGCGAGTGCCCGATTCTGGCCAACATCGAGCCCAAGCAGATCAAGGTCTGGTTCCAGAACCGAAGGTGAGCATCATACCGCAACCTTGTGTGATTTGGTGGAAACTGGAAACTGTTCTAGGACTCGGTGAATGCTGCTGGTTTCTACCTTGCCTAGTGTTGCAGCGGTAGCATGGAAGTTGGGTGTTTGGTTCATGGTACCAAGGTGGATGGGATGATCCCGTCCGGGACTTTGTGGTTCGCTCGATTTGGCTGAACGACGCGATGGAATGGTTCTGTCCACCGAACCAAACAAGGGGTCAAGGTATCGTCCGGGATGGAATGGTTCCATCCACTGAACCAAACGCTCGCAATAGAAATTGTGTAGGAATGGGTCACCTCACTTGTGGGTGTTCAAATCCTCTTCTTGCTATTCTGAGGATATGGTCAAAATTTTGCATGTTCAGGAGTTACCAGTTCTGTGTTGGAGCATCATTTTTTCACTTTGGGTAGGTTCTTCATTCAGGCTTAATTGTTGGGTCTCTGGTGTGGTTGCAGGTGCCGTGATAAGCAGCGGAAGGAGTCTTCCCGGCTTCAGGCCGTGAACAGAAAATTGACCGCAATGAACAAGCTTCTCATGGAAGAGAATGAACGTCTCCAGAAGCAGGTTTCCCAGCTGGTTCGTGAGAATGCATACATGAAGCAGCAGCTGCAGAATGTAAGCCTTCATTTTGTTGATCTCAGATTGTACTGGATGCACATTAACGTCTGACCTTGGCTACTGTTTCATCTCATACCATCCATATTCTGTTTTCAGCCATCATTGGCCAATGATACAAGCTGTGAATCAAATGTGACCACTCCTCAAAACCCTCTGAAGGATGCAAGTAACCCTTCTGGGTAAGTAAATTTTGTTACAGACGTCCCAGTCTTGGCAATTGGTGGGATTCAACTTACTCTTTCTTAAAGAACTTGTTATAGCATCTTTCTTCCATTTTCTTTCCAGACTCCTTTCAATTGCGGAGGAGACCTTGGCAGAGTTCCTCTCAAAGGCTACAGGGACTGCTGTTGATTGGGTCCAGATGCCTGGGATGAAGGTTGGTTGACAATTTCGGAGGTTCTATATTCCATGACTAATGTTAAGTGGATCTAAATGTGCTTATTTTGTTTCTCCTTCCTGCGATTAGCCTGGTCCGGATTCGTTTGGTATTGTGGCCATTTCACATGGTTGCCGTGGTGTTGCTGCCCGAGCATGTGGTTTGGTGAATCTAGAACCAACAAAGGTAACTGTATACTTCAAACTTTTTAGTCCAAGAATGCCTGTTGTTTGTTTCCAAGAGAATCACGTTGAAACTGGCTTCATCTGCAAACGACTATGTTCTGTTTGTCTGATATATGGGGTGATTTTTTAGAGAAAAAAAAGGGAGGCCTTTAAAAGTACATCATCACAAACACTGCTAGCTGTGCATACTTAACCTCTATTGTTACTAAAGGGGTAAATAAACTTAATTAGAACAACGAGTTGCCGAAGTTAAGGCTTTGAAGCAAAATAACTTAGGTGCTGCACATCCCTTTGCAGAATCTTCTTCTTATCACGCCTATTGGTTCATGTGGAACATAAATCCTCTTATATATTTTTTACTGTATTCAGCAAAATCCTATGGAGTTTCTAATATTAGTGTGCTTTGCAGATTGGGGAGATCTTGAAAGACCGCCCATCTTGGTTCCGTGATTGTCGGAGTCTTGAAGTCTTTACAATGCTCCCAGCTGGAAATGGTGGGACTATTGAACTCGTTTACATGCAGGTGACCACTATGTCATTGATCACTCCTTTCTTTGAACAATAATAGGCTTTTCATTAATTCTGGTCACATGCATTCCCTATTTTATTCATTATTCTTGCTTTTGGTATTCAGATGTATGCTCCTACTACTTTAGTTCCTGCACGAGATTTTTGGACACTGAGGTACACAACCACAATGGAGGATGGCAGTCTTGTGGTGCGTGTGATCGTGGAACTTTTCTTTTTGTTTAGATTGCCTACATAGTAAATTAACACATTCAAGTTGTTTCTTTTGCTTACGTCCCTGTATCTCGCAGGTCTGTGAGAGATCCTTGAGTGGTTCAGGAGGTGGTCCAAGTACTGCCTCAGCACAGCAATTTGTAAGAGCTGAGATGCTTCCTAGTGGCTATTTAGTTCGGCCATGCGAGGGTGGGGGCTCAATTGTGCATATAGTGGACCATCTGGACCTGGAGGTCTAATTTTCAGATTCTATGTTCTTACTTGTCAGATGTGGAATCTTGTGCATTAATGTTCCTTGTCATGTTTGTTCGTAATTCAGTTCAATTCTATCTTACAGGCTTGGAGTGTTCCTGAAGTGCTTCGGCCGCTCTATGAGTCGTCTAGGGTAGTTGCTCAGAAAATGACTACAGCGGTGAGTTTTTACAACATTTCCTGGTCTGCTATTACCTGTTACTTTTCAATGATATCTTCTGTTCATGTAAGGTGATCATTTCCTTAAGACTCTAGCTTGGCATCAAAGCCTGGTGTTATGTTGTTCAATACCTGTTATTTATGGGGACACATGTTTGTAGTTAGATTGTTCAGAACATTGTTGAGTGAGTCCCCATCTTGGGCATTGTAATGCCTAGGCATGAGAGAAGTGTTGACATGTGACTAGAAATGCCTGTGTTTTCCAGAAAGTTTAACCTCTTAGATAAGATGGTTGTTGCATTGAGCTCCAATATGTGACGTTAATTTCATAATCTTTAAGAGAGGTACTTCGAGAGAATACTTATGATTTGGTGCTATAAATTTTTCCTTGGTATACATTGTGAAAATAACTCCTATTTGCATCTTTAAACTGCTGGAATGATCTGTACTTATTACATTCCATACTGACTATTCTTGTCATCAAGGCACTACGGCACATCAGACAAATTGCTCAAGAAACTAGCGGGGAGGTTGTATACGCTTTGGGGAGGCAGCCTGCCGTTCTACGGACATTTAGTCAGAGGCTGAGTAGGTTAGTCCTGGATTAAATTTAACACTTCTTTTGTACCGTGAATTTTTTTGGGCATGCTGTTTATTCAAACACCTTTTTTGTGCCCCTTCAGAGGATTTAATGATGCTATCAGTGGTTTCAATGATGATGGTTGGTCTGTCATGGGTGGAGATGGCATTGAAGACGTAATCATTGCTTGCAACTCAAAGAAGATTAGGAACAATAGCACTGCAGCCAATGCTTTTGGAGCCCCTGGAGGTGTTATATGTGCTAAGGCATCCATGTTACTGCAGGTAAGGATGCAGTGATTAATATAAATTATTTTGCATTCCCATTTATGTGCACTGCTTTATTTAAGTTTGTTTGAAAATTAAGTGCCTAGTTTTGAGATGAAAGTTTTGCTGACCTTAGTGGAAACCGTAGACACTGGAGAATTGTACACTGTGTTGGAGTTTTCTCTTGTTAATTCTTATCTGTTATTTCTCAAGTTCTTACATTTTTGTTGTTTTTTTGGTACCCTAGAGTGTTCCACCAGCAGTACTGGTTCGGTTTCTGAGGGAACATCGGTCTGAATGGGCTGATTATAACTTTGATGCGTATTCGGCCTCAGCGCTGAAGACAAGCTCATTGTCACTTCCTGGGTTGCGGCCTATGAGATTTTCTGGGAGCCAGATCATCATGCCACTTGCTCAGACAGTGGAGAATGAGGAGGTATATTCACAGGTCTTTCCATGTTAATCAGTATGACTTGCTAGGTGTCATTATCATGATTTAGTCACTATTAGAGATATTTCAGATTTGCTGTTGCTCATTGCTATAGATTTATCTATTTTCTTGGGTGTTATCACTTTCTATTTTCCTGTAAACTTCCCTTTGATAAGACTTGTGTGACCTTCCATGGTTAGTATTGCCTCTTTAGTGTGTGTGCTTTGTGCAACTTTCCTTGTTTAGTGGTGTGGGAGATCTGTAGGTAGGTTTGTGACAAGTGAGCTTTATAACCTGGCTATATCATTTGAAGGAAATAATACAAAATGTGTTTACGCAGGATATATTGATCGATTGTATGCTGTATTTCTCGATGAGTGTAATAACATGAAACCTTGATCAATATGCAGATTCTAGAGGTTGTTCGTCTTGAAGGGCAGGCACTTATACATGATGAAGGTCTTCTATCAAGAGATATCCACCTGCTTCAGGTAATAATTATCTGCATTGGCGAATTTCAGGTGTTCTATTTTGTTATCAATCAGCAGCAACAAAGTAATTCACTAAGAGAAATCACTTAATTAAGATGGCACATTGCTTATTAATAAGATTTTATCTATAATGCTAGTACTGTGAACTATCCTAATAAGAGCTTCTAATGGATCTCTTTTTAGGGAATTTCTAATGGAACTCTGAACTTGATTGATCTTTCAGCTTTGCACTGGAATAGATGAGAAATCAATGGGATCCTGCTTCCAGCTTGTCTTTGCACCAATCGATGAGCTTTTCCCTGATGATGCTCCATTGATATCTTCAGGCTTTCGTGTTATACCACTGGACATGAAAACAGTTGAGTGCTTCTCACTAATTTTATTTGGTCTAGTAAAGTTCAGGATATCACATTTCCTTTTGTTTCCTCTCGCTAGATCACTGGGTGTAATCTGTTGTTGTTTTTCTTATCACTGCATTTTTGCATGACTGTCCTCTTACGCTAAACCTCCATTCTCTTTTTAAGTGCACTGTAACACACTTCTGTGTAATACAAATAGTTCTTAAAAGTTTTGAGGGTTGAAAGCCTTTCAACTTTAGTATGATGGCAATTCATCTGGGCCCAAACATCGGGTTTCTACTTCTGGCTTGATTTTGACCTGCTCAGATTATAACCATCAATATCTTCCACAGGATGGTGCACCCACTGGCAGAACATTAGATTTGGCCTCTAGCCTTGAAGTTGGTTCAACTACACAACAAGCCTCAGGGAATGCATCTCTGGATGATAGTAGTAATCTGCGATCAGTGCTGACAATTGCCTTTCAATTCCCATATGAAATGCATCTCCAAGATAGTGTTGCAACTATGGCCCGGCAGTATGTCCGCAGCGTTGTTTCTGCTGTGCAGAGAGTGTCGATGGCTATTTCTCCCTCTCGATCTGGTGTGAATGCTGGGCAGAAGATAATTTCTGGGTTCCCTGAAGCTGCAACACTTGCTCGCTGGATTTGCCAAAGCTACCAGTAAGTACACTTGTCATTTTCCTTTCTATCTTATGAAGGACTTTTAGTGTCAGTAGATCAGTGCTTCACTGCTGCATTATTGCTCTATAGTCAAGTAGTAGTACAAGATAAAAGACCAGTACAAGTCCAAAATTAAATGTGTACCAAAGATCAATTTGTGCAAAAGCTGATGAAATCATCCTATTTGCAGGTTCCATTTGGGAGTGGAGTTACTTAGGCAGGCAGATGAAGCTGGGGAATCATTACTGAGAATGCTCTGGGATTATGAAGATGCTATTTTGTGCTGTTCTTTCAAGGTAGTTACCCCCGCCCCCACCCCCACACACACAAAACACAAAAAAAAATGATCCGTGTACGCATGTGCAAATCTTATTTTGTTATCCTTTACCATGTCCATTTGGACCTAGGTTGTTCTTCAATTTACATGCAATTTGTCCCATATTTGGTTACATAAACACATGTTTGTGAGTTTATCAAAACTAGTTAGCCTTAGGGATTCACTCAAGTTGAGTAGGGCTTAGCTTGCCTTGCCTGTAGAAGCTAGCTCACTTTAGATGACAGGACGAAAATGTGGCTTTGCTTGGCTCACATATCTGCATCCTATATTCTTTCAGGAAAAGCCTATATTTACTTTTGCAAACGAGATGGGACTTAACATGTTAGAAACATCTCTCGTTGCTCTACAAGATCTCTCACTGGACAAGATATTTGATGAAGCTGGTAGAAAGGCACTATATTCGGAGATCCCAAAATTGATGGAGCAGGTACAACTGCTTCTTTTGCGCAGGGTTGTTAACTTGTATTTTTTTCCTGGAATAGCAATACAATTTTAATACGTCACTATGTATCTAATGTACTTGCTGCTTTGTTCCTTTTCACGCACCACCTCAAACGTCTTCTCCCAAGTCCCAAGTCCCAACCCCTAAGATAAGTCAGTCGGATCTGACCCCACTTAAGTTAACCAGGGACATGGCATTTCGACCTTGCCTATGTAAAGTTCAAGGATGTGCCTATGTGGTTTGTTTCTTTTGGCTATTTGTTTTCGTCTAGCTCAGTGAGGTATTTGGTAATCCTATGTAGACAGACTCTAGTATACCTCCCAGAAGAACCCTCCAACTTAGAGACATGACATCTTGCATGTATTGTTCTTATCCCAATACGCCCATAGTTCATCCTTTGTCATGTGACTAACTTTAGTTTCCGACTATTCTTCTTTCTCCACGATTAATCAAACCAAGTCCTTCGAAGTACATTTTGGCAAGGTTTCATGCCCTTTTTTTTTGTCTGTGCATGCTCAAAGTACATCAGAGCTCACAGCTAATTAATCGCATAATCTGTTCAGGGCTATGTTTACCTGCCGGCTGGTGTGTGCTTATCCGGAATGGGCCGCCATGTCTCTTTCGAGCAAGCTGTAGCATGGAAAGTACTTGGTGAGGACAACAATGTGCACTGCCTGGCCTTCTGCTTCGTCAACTGGTCTTTCGTGTGATCCATCCGACCAATCCATGTCCGTTGTGAGCAGCTCCATTTTTGCATTCTCTTTTGAAGAGAACCATCGTCGCTGTTAGTTAATGCTATCTTTAACTAGTTTCTAGGATTGGAAAAGCCAGTGTCTGTAAACAATGCTGCCTAGTGTAAATCTGCTCCCGTTTCCGCTAATTTAACCAGGCAAGAAGCTGGCTGCAGTTTGTGAAACTGAGGATATTCTAACCTTGAATCCCGAATGGCTATGTACTTTATTTATACGATGGAAGCTAGCAACAAATTTCAGATGGCCCTCTAAATACCTTTTGTCATCGTGTGTTGTATATAATTTTCGTCTGTGTGTGTCGGTTATGATAGTGCAAAGCTTTACCCTCATCTGGTGATCGTCTCCTTCCAGAAAAACAAATTAACAACTGGATTCGATGGCTATTTAATTCTTTAAAGTAGTTGTCGAGAGCTAAATGTCTGCCTACTGGAGAGAGAGGCCGAAGAAGGGGACACATAGCTTCCTAAGGCCTCGGAGTCGGGCCAGGAGCCGAACAAGGGCAGAAGCAGCGTCGTCACGCGCGCAGTTACGTCCAAACCAAACGGCGCGACGTCGCAGCCGCCCGGCCTGGGCGTGTAGCGCGCAAGGGCCCGCCGCGGCGCCGTTCCGGGGCTTGCGACGGCTCGGTGCAACGCGCACCTCTCACACGTCGCCCACCGGCAAAACCACGCGCGCGCAGCGAGGAGCACGGGGGGAGGGGAGGATGCGCCGCTCGGCACACGGTTTGCCCACGAGCGCTTGACGTTCGGCTGCCGAGTGAGACGAACGCGCCGCGGGACGGGGGATTTGGCCGGTCAGAGCTCGCGTCGCACGCACGTCGTTTCATCCGGGTTGCACACGCACGCGGCGAGGGTCGAATATGATGATGAGCGCCTGCCTGTGCCAGTTTTACTTTGCTAAAAACGCCGTTTGCGTATGAGTACCCCTGCGATGCGAAGTACCCATGTACTACTAACACTACAATCTTTTTTTCCCAACTTAAGTACCACTAGTAGTATAACACTATTATCGACTGTCTAAGAGTATCTCCGACAAGATCATGTCAGCACTCGGTTAGCTTCACCACGTCAGTAGAGTCCCAAGTGAAGGAGACGACAACATGAGAGAGAAGGAAAGTCGCCGTATTGGCACACAATAGGCGCAACACGCGAACCAAGACCGAAGCGACAAGCGATTTCGGCATTGGAGTGGCATCATCCACCCCCACGCGGTTTGTGGAACTCACTGAAGTGAAGTCGTTGGTTCTGGCCAAGAACAAGAGGACAACAACCTTCACACCCAGGGATGACGTCGATCTCTGCACATGGTGATGACACAAACCGCGAGGCATCCACGCCCACTGACCGCAGCGAGGCAAATTCGGCCTCGAGAATGACATAGGTGGGTTGATCCAGACACTGAGTTTGATCCAGTCACTAGATCTGGCCTGATCCAGATGCTTCAGTGTGCGGCGAGCTCAAAGTCTGGCGGTGGCGAGGGACGAAGGAGATGGTGAGGGAGATGTGAGGTACGTTGATGAGCTCGAAAGATGGTGGTGATGGAGAGAGGGTTGGCGCGGTGGAGAGGGAGAGACCGACGAGGGAGGGGAGCTGGCGCGACGTAGTGGGATATGGTGGTCGGTGGATGGAGGAAGAAGTGGTGAGTTGGAGTTTGAGAGGGGACAGCGGAGGCGATGAGTACTGAGACAGAGGAAAGTAGCATGCTTGGGAGGGCGAGGTGCCAGAGAAGGAGCGGCTAATAGAGTTAATCTAGTTGTCTTCAAGTCTGGTCGAATCCACGACCAGTCCTATGATCACGGCAATCTTTACGTCAACTGTAGCTTACGACTAGTGTGAATAATGTATTAGTCGTAGTCGTCAAGTACTATAGTAGTCGTAGTCATAAAAGTACCATAGCGGTTGTAGTCGTAAAAGGACAGAGTCCGTTTAGGATTTAGAGCGGGCGTAAAGGAAAGTCAGGGTGTGTTTATGTAGGGCTCTCAACGTGAGATGCTGCATTGGTTACGGAGTCTTGTATGTTGCTTCTCTATATAAGAAAGACGAAAAGGACGCAGATGTATATATGTGTTTACTTGTGTTTGCGTGTGTGATCTCAAAGTTAAGTTCATCGCTCATCTAGACTTTGGGTAAATTCTCCAACAATTGGTACCAGAGCCTAAGGGGACGAAGCGATGGCCGGCAATGCTATTGATCCATTAAAGTCAGGAGCACTCGTCAAGACCACGAGCAATGAGCTTGATCCATCGAAGTTAGGCGTTTTCATCAAGCCAACGGCAAGAAGAGTCTCAATCCCGATTCAATACCCGATGTTGAGCGAAATGAATTACGGTACATGGGCCATCAAGATAAAATTAATCTTGCATTTGCTAGGGGTATGGTCAGCGGTCGAAGATAGAGACGATAATGGCGATAAGGATCAAGGTGCGATGGTGGCCATCTCATAAACAGTGCCAGACGATGTGATGATGTCAATCACTGAAAAGGAAACGACGAAAGAAGCTTGGATTGCACTCAGGAAGATGTGAATAAGCAAAGATTACATTAACAAGGCATGCGCTCAAGTGCAGAAATGGTAACTAAGCAAGTTGCAGATAGGAGACTCAGAGACGATCACTGAGTACTCCATAAAACTCACTACACTAGTGAGTGAGATTTGTTCACTCGGTATGAAGCTAAAAGAGAGCGACATTGTTGAAAAACTGTTCAGTTCAGTTTCAAATTGGTTACTTCAAATTATCGGAACGATCGAATAGTTTGGTGATGTCACAGCAATGTTGCTCTCGAAGGTGATCAGTCATCTCAGAACCTACGAGGAAGAACTCAAGGGTCGATGGCACTCGATGGACGGGAGTAATAAACGTCTCTTTATCCAAAACGAGTGGGAAGAAAGAAACTTGGAGACAAAAAAACATGAGTGCTCTGCTAGTGCCAAGAGAGGAGGTCACAACGAAAGGGGTCGGGGACACGATCATAACAGCAGAGGCCGAGGCGATGGCAATATGGTCATCGATGAATGAATGCCACCAAACTTCGACAAGACCAAGGTCAAATGCTTCAATTGCAACGAGTATGGGCATTTTACGAAAGCGTGTCCAAAGCCAAACTAAAGAGAAAGGGCCAACCTCATGGCGAAGCAAAACGACGAAGATCCTCAACTGTTAATGGTCGAAGCATGTTAACTCGTCCATACAATCCTGACACCTGAAGAGGAGGTATTCCTGCACGAAGACAAGGTGATGCCGAAGCTTAGCGGCACACAAAATAAGGCCTGATACCTTGATACCAGTGCAAGTAACCACATGACTGGCTGTAAGGGGAGGTTTGCTGAAATTAACACGACCATAAAAGGAATGGTCAAATTTGGTGACGGTTCAACACGAGAATATCGTACCTGCACGAATGTTTACTACATCCCGAAGCTGAGAAGTAATATAATCAGTCTCGGTCAGCTAGACGACAATGGCTATAAGATTGTGGTCGAAGGAGGAGTGTTGTCAATCTTAGATAGAACCACAGGTTGTTGGTTAAAGTGAGTAGATAAAGAAACCAGATGTATGTTACACATCAATCTAGCTTTCTCGGAGTGTCTTCTGGCAAGAAGCACAGAAGAGGTGTGGCAATGGCACGCCAGATACGGGCATGTGAACTTTCATGCTCTGAAGGATCTTGCTCACAAGAAGATGGTGCATGGGATGCCCATGATCGAGCACGTAGATCGTATTTGCGATGGTTGTCTCGTCAGCAAGTAACATTGGAACTCGTTTTCAACTATGTCTCTATACCAAGTAGATGTGCCCCTCGAGTTGTAGCATGGTGACATCTACAGGCCAATTGCTCTAACCACGAATGGAGGAAATCGTTACTTTCTACTATTGGTAGATGACGTCACGAGGTTTATGTGGCTGGCTTTACTCCAAAGTAAAGACGAAGCATTCGAGGCATTTAAGAGAATCAAGACTGTAGATGAGATGGAGACAAATCTAAGGCCGAAAGCTCTGTGCACCAACCGCAGCGGCGAGTTTATCTCAAATGAGTTCACATACTACTGTAAGCTGTTGGGAATTAGGCATTATATGACAGCATTGTTCTCCCCAAGAGAATGGTGTGGTTGAAAGGAGGAACCAAATAGTGGTAGGAATGGCGAGGAGTCTGTTAAAGAGCATGGGAGTCCCAGGCAAATTTTGGGGAGAAGCGGTATCAACTGCCATTTATCTCCTAAATCGGGCACCAACGAAGAGCATCATCGACAAAACTTCGTACGAAGCCTACTACGACCGCAAGCCAAGTGTTGGTCACCTCTGCACTTTCGAGTGCACTGCACATGTCAAGATGACCATGCCACACCTCTCCAAGCTAGCAGATCGAACCAAACCAATGGTCTTTGTTGGGTATGATCCGAGGACAAAAGGTTATTGGATGTTCAATCTAGCAACATGATGAGTTGTGGTAACTCGTGACACAGTGTTTGAGGAGGAGAAGTGGGAGTGGAGCAGAGATCCCTCAACGGAGGTATGACAGACTAAGGACATCTTCGATACATTACCCTCCTAACACTGTTGCAAGTCCTAACGATCATGTGAAACAACCAACAAGCCAACCACTAAGGGCGTGTCAGAGGATCCGACCACAACACGATCGTAAATCCTGAGGACCACGTGGTGGCTTCCAACACTACGACCACAGAGGACATAGTCATAGGACACGACTATGGAGTGGCAAAACCAGGCACGACCATGACCGATACGAGCACGAGGTTTGGGACGCCCAGCTCATCTACACCACATACTCCTGCAGCAACGTTGGGAGCGCCGGTCTCACCTAGAGCTCCGCTAAGGATGGAGCTTGATGAGAGCTCAGCTGAAGAACCACGATGGGAGCATGACATCAAAAATCTCTATGATGACTTAGAGTTCTGATTACTCGGAGAAAAAGAGCCTTGAACTTTGAAGAAGTCAAGATGAAGCCAGAGTGGAGAAAGAGCTATGGAGGAGGAGATGTCCTCTATCAAAGAGAATGGAACATGAGAGCTTGTTAAATTGCTAAACAACTGTAGACTGATCGAATTGAAGTGGGCCTATAAGTTAAAGAAGGACACTCAAGGTGTGATCGTAAAGCACAAGGCAAGGCTATTTACAAAGGGGTACGTTCAATGACAAGGCATTGATTTTGATAAAGTCTTTGCCCTTGTTGCGAGACTAAAAATGGTGCGCCTGCTTACTGTGATTGCGGCTCATGGAGGATGGGAGATTCATCATATGGATGTGAAAATCAGCCTTGCTCAACAGCGGCTTAGAAGAAGAAGTATATATTGTGCAACCGCTGAGATTTGAGTAGAAAGGAGAATACCTGGTGTTAAGATTACACAAAGCTTTGTATGGTCTGCGTCACCCCCAAGAGCATGGAATTCGAAGCTAGACAAGTCCTTGGTGGCACTCAATTTTGAAAGATGTCTGTTAGAGCATGCAATGTACAAACAAAGCCAAGGAAAAGGGAGTTTGTTGGTTGGAGTTTATGTGGATGATTTGATCATCACTGGAGAGAGTATCGAGGATTTTAATAGCTTCAAAAGCTAAATGAAGAAGTTGTTTAGCATGAGTGACCTCAGGTTACTCAGTTACTACTTGGGCATTGAAGTACGTCAGAGCACTGGGAAGATTACTCTCAGCCAGTCCGCATATACAACAAAGGTGTTGGACAAATGCAGCATGAAGGATTACAATCCAATGCAAATTCTGATGGAACCCTGCCTGAAGTTGAGTAAGGGCAGCACAAACCCTCCTATGGATAAGACCCTGTACTGAAGCATAGTAGAAGCTTGAGGTACTTGTTGCACACATGCCCAGACTTAGTGTTCTCGGTTGGCATGGTTAGCAGGTACATGGAGAAGTCAACTACAAAGCATATGGGCACTGTAAAAGCACATACTGAGCTATGTGAAAGGAACTTTGAGCTACGGGTGTATCTACGAAAGAACCAAGAATGTTTGGGGCTACTTGGTTACTCTGATAGTGACCTAGCCAATGATACTAATGACCGAAAAAGCACTTCGGGCATGACATTTTTCCTTGGGTCGAACCCAATCAGTTGGTATTCATAGAAATAGAAGGTAATCGCTTTATCCTTGTGTGAAGCAGAGTACATTGCAGCTTGTGTGGTAGCATGTCAAGGGGTATGGTTGAGATGATTGATGGCTAATATGTTACAGACAAAGGTTGCGAAGGTAACCTTGAAGACCAATAATCAGTCTGCAAGTGCATTGTGCAAGAACCCAGTCTACAACGAGAGAAGCAAACACATCGATACCCATTTCCATTACATTAGAAAATGTATGAAATTAGGGAAGATAGAGGTGCAGCATGTTTGCACAAAGACCAGCTCACTAATATCATGACTAAGTCACTTGGAAGATTGAAGTTCATGGACATATGAGAGAAAATCGGTGTGCGGAACATCGACGGAAGACAACAAGCTTAATGAAGAGATTGATAGAGTTAATCTACTTGTCTTCAAGTCTAGTCAAATCCACAACCAGTCCTATGACCATGGCAGTCTTTACAACAACCGTAGCTTTACACCAGTGTGAATACCGTCGAAGTCGTTGTCGTAAAGTACTATAGCAGTCGTAGTCGTAAAAGTATTGTAGCAGTTATAGTCATAAAAGGTCAGAGTCTATTTAAGATTTAGAGCGGTCGTAAAGGAAAGTCAGAGTGTGTCCATGTAGGACTCTCAACGTGGGATGATGCGTTGGTTACGAAGTCTTGTATGTTGCTTCTCTATATAAGAAAGACGAAAAAAACATAGACGTTGTGTTTATTCATGTTCCCGTGCGTAATCTCAAAGTTTAAGTTCATTGCTCATCTAGACTCTGGGCAAATTCCCCAACAACGACGCCGATTTTGGGAGGAGAGAGGTGGTAGGAGAGAGAGAGAGAGAGAGAGAGAAAAGATGATGGTGTGTTGATGGGTGGTCTAAGTTGGGTAAAAAACTGATAATACACCAATTTTTGAGTGTGTGGTTTTGTGTATATTAATAACTAGAAACAAGCTATTGGAGTAGTTGTCTATTGTGCTGTTGGTAGGTGACATGAAGGGTTTAGAGACAACTTCAAGAGATGAGCTGTTGTACATGCCCTAATGGAGCAATACTCCTAGTTTACTTAGACCCGTTCTTTTCAGTTTATGGCTTCTGACTTATGGCTTCCTCCGAACAAACGAGATGACTTCTCGACTATAGTTCAAAGTGGCTTATTTGGATAGGCTTTTTGAAGCATCTTATTGGATTATCGGTATTTAGTTCTATCGATGTTTTAATACCGATCTTACGTATAATTTATTTGGATTTGGGAAAACTCTAGAATACCGGATTCACGATCATGCAGAGTAGAGACACAGGAATTTTTATACAGGTTCGAGCCTTCTCCTTAGCAAAACTCAAGGCATACAACTAGAACCTCAACCTTCAACCGATCAATCACGACTTTGGCTGCTCTAAAGTAGAAGCAACCCATCTGATCAAAGAACTAGAGTCAACTAGTTGAAGGGTCATAGAGGAGATGCAACTCGACTCCCTTTTTCAGAGTAGTTTGTAAACAATAAATTTGAATAGACTTATCGTTGGATAATGAAAAACTTCTTTTTCCTACAATTCATCTTGTTGAGTAGTTAGTCCTCGTAAGACAAAAAGAAATAAAAGAGAAAGATTGTATGACTGAGAATTAAAGTTATACTGGTAACTCTATCCTAACTCCCGACTATTTACTTAGTTTATATGAATAAACTAAGCAAATAGTATAGAATAACGTATGTAGAGTATGGAGCAGTTTATCTGATTGTCGTTGTCACCTTCGATTGTCATGTTCTGGTAGCAAAAGTTAGGAACAAGTTGATGCTAGAAAGCTCCTTCTAGTGGATAGGACCATGTGCAGAGAGGAGAGACTTCGACTAGGTGATGTTCCTCTCTTTGACCAGGTTAATCAAATTGAAGACACAAACAAGAATAGGATAAACACTCAGAGATCATCTGTATATCATTGTCGAATTTGATTGTCATGTTTCTAGCAGCAAAAGTGAGGAATGAGTCATCACTAGGAAGTTCCTTCTAGTGGGCAGGACCACTTGCAGAGAGGAAAGACTTCGACTAGTGGTGTTACCTTGACTTCGACTAGGTTAATGAAATCGAAGACATAAATGATAAGAGGATAAACACTCAGAGTCACTTCTCATACATCTGTTCAACATTTTCTAGACAACACAATTATTTTGTGCTGATAGCAAGAGTCAGGAACGGCTCATCACTAGGAAGCTCCTTCCAGTGGGCAGGACCATGTGCAGAGAGGAGAAAATTTTGACTAATGGTGTCCCCTTCTCTGACTAGTTAAATAAATTAGATGTATTAGAAGTGGTCGAACAAATATAAAATAAGCTCTACTGAACATATGACAATAAAGATTTAAAAAACATAAAACTTTATTGAAAGAGTAGAAATGTTATACATAAAATTTACATAGTTGGTTGATGTTCCAAGAGTTTGAGATAATCTAGCAATCCTCTATAGCAAGTCGTACCGAGCCTGGTCGTATGACTTCGATCATGGTGTATCTTCTCTTCGAGGTGGTTTATGTTATCCGCTCAAAGTTGCTCTTGATTGGAGTCACTGAAGTTCTCGACTCTTGTCGACCAGATCTTTTGTTCTAGAGAAAGCATAGCTTCAGCCCCAAAAACTAGGAAAATAGAGTCTCTCTTGTTGCCAACTAGGAGATGTGCGGATTGCCCATAATACTGAAGGTAACTCTTGTACCTAAGCCCCCGAGCGCTTTACAAGCTAGTTGAAGACTCAATTCTTAATTCCTTACATTATCTGGCCATTCATGCGCTTGACTGCCACATTGCTTTGGGGATGGGCAATTGAGGTATGACAAAGTTTGGTATCCAATTCGTCACAAAATTCTTTGAATTTTGCACTCAAAAATTGTTTACCGTTGTCTGTAATTATTCGACTTGAAACTCCAAATCGAGTAATCATGCTTCTCATCATGAAGCTTTTTGTGGCTTCCGTTGTTATCCTAGTCACATGTTCAGTCTCAATCCATTTTGTGAACATGTAGCCACAAAAAGTAACTCGAAGTCTCCTGGTGCTCTTGAGAACAGTCCTAGGATGTCTAAACCCCATGTCGCAAAAGGCCAAGATAGAGGAATCGTTTGAAGAGCCTGAGTTGGTTGGTGTATTTGTCTACTATGAAACTGGCATTGTACACACTTTTAACCAACGCTTTGGCATCATTGAGGGCTGTTGGTCTAAGAAGATTCCTGGTGGTAATTGTGATCTGGAAGAAGCTAGTTGAGCCAACTAGTCAGCGAGAAAGTTATCTTTTCGAGGGATATACTATAACTCGAAACCAAAAAAGTGCTTCTCTAGCTTTCTGACTTCCGATAAGTACTGATACATGGTTTTACTAGAGCATTGATACTCTTTTCCGACCTGATTCATGACTAGTTGAGATTCTCCTCTCACGAGTAGTATGAGTCCTAAGTGATTTCGTGGTTCGTATGCCAGCCAACAAACCTTCGTATTTAGCCACATTACTAGTGACTAGAAAGTGTAGTTGAATGACATACTTTAAAGTCTCTCCCACAGGAGATTCCAAGACCACCCTGAGCCACTTAGCGTAAGTGACCCATTAAAACACATCATCTACTGGTCGTGGAAATTATACTGGGGATCCTAAACAAGTTTAGGATTTATCCATTCGGGGAGAAAGTCTGCCAAGATCTAGGATTTAATGGCCATTCGGAACATGAAATAGAGGTCGAACACCCCATGTTCTACTGACCATTTGGCCATGTGCCCCGCTATTTCCCTGTTCTAGAGGACCTCTCCTAAGTGAAACTCATACGTCACAATAATTTTGTGTGCTTGAAAATAATGTCTAAGCTTCCTCAAAGACATGAGGAGGACATATAAAAGTTTTTGGACCTGAGGGTGGCACTCCTTAGGCTCATGTAAGGCTTCGCTTACATAATAGACCGGCCATTGAACGCCTTTGCGTTCTGTGGTCAGTATTCCACTTACTGCTTGTGGAGTGACAGATAGATAAATTAAGAGTGCCTCACCTGGTTTTGGGGAAACTAGAATGAGAGCACTTGTAAGATATCTCTTGACATCCTCGAAGGCATTGTTAGCATCTTTTGACCACTCGAAACCCTCATGTTTCCTTAGAAGCCAGAAGAAATGAAGTCCTTTCACTCCCAATCATGCGATGAAATGACTTAGAGCCGCCATGCACCAGGTGAGTTTTTGAACTTCTTTCTTAGTGGTCAGAGGGTGCATCTGCTCGTTGGCCTTGATCTTTTCAAGATTTGTCTCAATACCTCTTGTCAAAATAAGGAATCCGATCAACTTTCTTGAAGAAACCCTGAACACACTTCTCGGGATTGAGTTTCAAGCAGTGCTTTCTGAGGTTATCAAACATCTCCTTCGGGTCTAAAATGTGATTAGGTTGTTTGATGTTACTGATGACTGGATCATAACACGGGCTTCCAAATTTCAGCCCATTTGATGTATAAAAGTCAATTGCATAACGGTGAAAAGTCAGACCAGCATTGAGAGACCATGTGGTTATGACCCCATGTTTGTGATGAGTAATTGACAAGTATTCTGAAAAGATTGAGTTTGGTTTGTGCGTTTCGTGTCATGATGGCATTTGGCTCAGTCGGGTTTGGTTAGTCAGATTTGAGTCGTATTCTTCTTCCCATTTGAGTTTTTGGGCCATTTCATGCTTGAGTACGTTTCATTGGTGGTAATTGTGATTACATTTGTCGAGCGGTGCTATGTGATGTGTTTTTTGTCTGTGATGGCTGCAGGACGTCGAGTCGGAGTCATGGCAAGGCACGGAGGACCGGACTAGGCGCAGGCGGTGCCGAGGTCAAAACGGTTGAGGTGTACCGAAGACGGCGAGGACTCGAGGTGGTTGCGAGGCTTGGACGACAAGGAATGCGGAAGCTTCCCGGAAGGTGCAGGAGGAGCTGCATGAGGAAGCGGATTGGGTCTTCGATTAGCGGGTAAAGCGAGGGAGAAACCCGTTAAGCTAAGGCTATAAATAGGAGAAGGATTCCCAGGGCCATGCATGTCTTGAGAGGGGAGTGCATGGCTTTTAGGGTTTTGCTTTTAGTCAAAATGGCCTTTGGGAAGGTTGTTTTGCTTTAAGCCTTTAGTTGGTGAGGTTTGGTGAGATGGCAGAAGGTTGTCTCCCGTAGGCTTCCTGTTGCTCATATTTCTCTCATGTGTGTTCTTGGGTTTCTTGTTTTTTGTGAGAGGATGACAATGAGTTGAGACACCATGTAATCATTCCTCTATTTGTAATCGTATATGGGGATGTAGCTCTTTGTATCTCTTGCAATCATTCATGGAAATGATTTGGTTTTGTGCCCTTTTTATGGATTTCAGTCTCTGTTCATTGTTTTTGCTCCCTTTGTTGTTTTCAAGTTTTTGTTTTCTAGAGTTTGTTTCTTGCTGAGGAGTAGTAAAATGGATTGCTCGGTGATGGAATTGTATTTCTAGACCTTTTGGTCAGCTTGTTCCAAGAGCAAAATGATTGAATCGGAAGAATCTCCTTTCCTTCATCCCTGCGTTCATGTTTTTCTCTGTTTCCCAGTTCTAGGGTTTGAGGCTATTTTTATTTTCTCCTAAAAGAAGGTGCCCAGGTTTGAGTCTCTGAGTGCTAAGGCTATTCCCTAACCAATCTCTTGGTTTCATGATCATTGAATCAAAGATTAGGTGGGAATTTGATTTTTGGTGCAACTTTCTATAAGTTTTCATATTTCAGCCCAAATCCTGAATTCTTGCTCTTGAGTTGGCTTCTCTTGATTCCCGGGGCTCTGCTTGCTATTTATGTTGTAGTCTTGCTGTTCAGGGCAGAGAAATCTAGAAGAAAATCTCAAGTTTCGTTTTTGTGTGAAGTTCTTGGGTTGCAGTCTGATTTTCAAAACTTGCTATTTTCTGGAATCAGTGCCTGGTCAGACCGGAGGAGGCAGAGCGGTCATACCGGACCGGCCGGTCAGATCGGCCCACACACGGCGGTCAGATCAGCGGTGTGCAGGCGGTCAGACCGGCCGTGGCACACCGGTCTGACCGGGCCCCCTTTTGCAGCTTGTGTTGTCTGCTGTTCTTTGGTCTAGATTTGGCTCTTTGATTTCTTTATTTGTCGTGTCTATTTCTTCTGTGTGTTCAAGATTGCAAAGAGTATGAATTGACTCCTTCATAGCTTTTCATAGCTACCAAAGAGGAGATTCATTAAGTGGAGACTTCAAGGGGACAATTTTAAAGTCGACATTCACCCCCCCCTCTGTTGCCGTTATCGATCCAACAAGCATTTTTCAAGCCAAATGGCATTTTGACACAACAAAATACTCCAAATGGTATAATAAATGCGGTCTTCTCTTCATCTTCTGGATGGACTCGCAGGGAGCCCACCTGCCTTCTCTGTAGGGACAACTGGAGAGATACAATTACCAGGTGACTATGAATCCCCGGAATGATAGATTCCAGGGCTCGTTGAAACTGCTCGAGCGATCGCTGGAGGACTCGAACACTTATTTGTCAGAGAGACATGATGGCCCATTCGTCGTACGACGGTTGTTGTCAGAGAGAGATCATGTGTAGTTATTAAGATGTGCACGTTCTAACCATCTTGTTAGACAGACCCACGATGTAGCAAGTCATTGTAGGCAAGCCAGGCAAAGATAGATTGGTCGTAGAAAGGTCTACGACCATCAAGTGGTCGCATGACAACTTATGACTATATGGTTGTAGAAGAACTTACAACTATATAGACGTAGAAGAATTTATGACTATCTAGTCATAGAAGAACTTACAACTACCTAGTTGTAGAAGAACTTACAACTTCCTAATCATAGAACGACTTATGACTGCAGTTGTAGAAAGGCTTATGACTGAGAAGTGGTCATAGAAAGACTTGTGACTATCATGTGAAATCTCTCCCTTATCGATAAGGGATATACTCAAGGAATATAATAACATAATCATTTGAGAATTATTATATTCTCATCAAGTTCGTTCACACAAACACTCGTACTAGGATCAAAACCCATCAGCTGCAATCGAACAACCTTAGTTTTACGAGCCAAAAACAAAGATGTTGGGATAAATGCCTTGTGCTTTTTAAAAAAACTGGGGAATGTGTTGCCTTGTGTTAACACTCTATTAACTTTGATACTATAGTCATAGCATTTCATCGGTCACTGCAAAGATAGAGGCCACAGAGTCCGCTTAGACTGCGTATGCTAGTATCGAGGCGAGGCGAGACAAGAGACGATGACTAAATGGCACTTTTAGCACTATTTTGAGGTCTAAATACAAGAATAGCATCAGTTGTGCAGCAATTACAGAAATATCACTTTTGTCGTCCGGCTACCATGCGGCGAGCCCTGGAAAGTTCACACATTAGAGAAATGCACGGTGGCCATACACGGCCACCGTGCGGCTGAGCTAGCTCACACACGACCACCATGCATGAGGTGCTTAGTCATGGTATTAATTAGTCTAAGTACTTGATAGCGCAATTAGGAAATTTATTTACCCGTACTGTATGTCGATATTTGTATATATAGTAAATGAGCTCAAAATCTTATGAAATTTTTTTGTGGAGCTTCCCAACATAGTATAAATCATTGTGTAATTTATTGTAACTTTACCCTTTCTAAATTTTACTTGAAAAATTATTTAATAAACTATTTGTAGGCATTCTTTAATATATATATATATAGGCACTAAAAATTATGATTTTTTGAAGGATCCTTACTAAGCGAACTTGATTGTATAATTTTTGCAAAATTTTGTATTATAAAAAATTGTACATATATAGCAATATAAAAAGCACCCTGACACGGGATGTGATATAGCTCACTCATCAGAGACGCTATTATCTCCTCGCCACGTTTGCGTCTGCGGGAGTGGCCTTGTCATTTGTTGAACATGTCCCATGGGATAGGACAACCGGTCTGGAGCATGCGTGTCGGGTTGGAGGAGGTACGGAGACTGTTTACTCTGTTGAGTGGCCAACGGCACACCAATAGGCTGAGTTAGAGCAGCCTGGGTCTGGTAAACGTCGATGTGCTCCTGCTGAGACATGCCAAACTGGGGACCGCCAGAGATTAAGTCTTGAATGAAGGACTCTAGTAATCCTAGTTGTGCGGACGAGCTCTGGCCTTGATCGTGTGACATGCCAGCAAAGCCGGAGGAGCTCTGCCCTGTGTAAGGTTCAAACCCTGCGTATGCTCTAGACCCTACATATGCTTCGAACATTGAGCTCTACCCTGCATACGCTCTGAATCCTAGCGCTATGTACTGCTCCGTGGAAGCAGTCAGGAGGCACGTATCCTCATCGGTGGACTGGTTGTCACCCCCATGTTGAATTGAAGGCTGCAAGATGGAATGATGTTAGTATAGATAAATATTCTGGATGCAAACTGTGAATCTCTTACCTCTCGGATGCGCAGTGAAGATGATCGATCGACGGGGAAGAGTAGTCTGTGTAGGGGGTGCGGAGGGTAAAAGTGATGCATCTCGACAACTGACCTACAGCGGGAGAATACCATGATGTTAGCAGAACGTAAGGCATAAAAGAAAACAAAATATAGATTTCCTCGTAACTTACCTCCTCGTCAGTCTAGCCCATGGATGAATGACGGGTGGTACTATGATGCTGATCGGAATTGGTAGGTCGCGATGACCTGGCAGTTGAGCACTGTGCCCCCACTAGATGCCCAATGCGCATAGCGTGGTCCATCGAACGGCCACAGCTCAAGTTGTTCACTATTTTCTTGGTTGTGATAGGATATACTTGAAAGTTTTCTACAGGGCTGGTGGTGTGTCTGAGTTAATAATGGTGGTTTCAGACGCGCTTGTGATGTGATGCGCCTGCTCCAACTAAAGGGACATACGAAACAGATTCAATAACGAGTGGTACAAATTTTATCAACAAAACGATAAGAGATTGCAAGTGTCTTATGGTGTCGTGGTGCTGCGAAGCGCTGTAGTGATCGAACGAGTGTTGTAGGCTATCATCGTATGTCACCTCCTTTGGGCGCTTTGGTGGAGGAACAGTGAGTTTGCGACATGACCATAGTACGTACCACCGTAGGTAGTTGTCGTACGCCCGAATGTTATACGGACACTACTCCATTACAACATCCACCTGCACCCTATCTGTCCATGCCGTTGTCCACTCTTGTTGCACCGTCGGCCAGTTCGTAGCATGCTGACCCGCTCTCAATTGCCTGCATTTTATGAAATGATTGATGTTGCAAAAGAAGACATACAAAGTGTAAACAATACTCGGATGGAGTTTGACTCACCGGTGTACGCCACGCTGTAGGAACCTACCGTCCGGAGGGGGCACGAGCTAGTACAAACCGAACTGTCTCATTATGTACCATGGTGCGTAAGGCTCCGCCATATGTGAGAACACCAAATGGCATGTCGACGTCCTAGAGGCATTGCACGAACAGCCCGTGTAGCGCTACACTCTCCATGAATTCTGAAGTCTATGGATCCCATATGATGTCATGGTAGTGCAACTGGTCAAACTCGTTGTGCCACAACAAGTAGCACCTCAACGGTCTATTCTTCGCCCAACGTAAACAAGAACCAATCCACCGAAAGCCCATAGTGGTGCACTGGCCTCTCGAAGGCTAGACGCCCAACCGGGAAGTGCTCCCAACTCCACAGCAGCAAAAGCACGTAGTAGATGACTAGGTTGAGGGTAGCACCAGTGCCACGCTACGAAGCGTCACACAACCCTCGATATGTAGCACATAGGACGGCTGATCCCCAACTGTACTGGGGCATTGCCCCAACCTATGCGTTAGCCAAAGACTCGATGATGTGATGAAGTCCGGGTAGCAAATATCACGCTGTGTCAATGGAAACGTGCTCCAACCAAAGAGTTGAACAAGGTACGCGATGAGGTGCGTCCTGATGACCTCCTCTGGTGCATCCTGCGGGGATGACTGAAATGTCTCAACCAAGTGTGCGACACGCCACGAGCATCTTCTGGGACAACCAAGTCGAACTGATACGCCAGTCTGTCCCTCCAGTCCACCGGTGGAGAGGTTGGAACAAGTGCCTCACCTCGAAAAGGGAGACCGGTCAAGAACGAGACGTCCTGGAGAGTAACTGTCATCTCACCCCATTGAAAGTGGAAGGTGTACGTCTCAGGCCTCCACCTGTCCATAAGTGCCTAGAACAGACTACCGTCCAGGGTGAACTAGCGTCCAATAGAGACCAACCTCGCAAAGGGCAACAAGGCTGTGGCCTAAAGAGTTAGGACGTAGCGATCGTCCAGCTCCCAAATATTCCTCCCTCCCTAGAGCTTCAGGGCCAGAGGGAGGGCCATCCCCATCACCCACGATCCACATCTGGCATTGGTGGTTTTCATCGTAGAACTCTTCTAGAAGCTTCGGTACAAATAAACCTTGCAACAGATGGAATAGACGAAATATTAATATGGAGACTGATAATTACAGTACAATACTGTGAATTAAAAATAACGATGAAATAAATAAATATACATATTTGTACACACATATATATTACACAGGAAATACATGCTAATATGACTGCTATAGCACGATTGCAAGAGCGACTACAAGAGAGGCTGCGAGAGCAATTGCGAGAGACGACTGCGAGAGATGACTATGAGAGTGCTCACAATTTATAGCGAGGGCAGGAGCGTAGCATGTGCTAACGACGCGCCGATAATTACGGAAAGGAAATACGCGTAGGGGGCAAACGTGACAGCACCTCGCTTTCAGTGGTTTACTCCCTCGTCGCTCATGACACGGATAGAACAAAGTTAGGGCCTTTAGCCCACTAGTGTTGGTAGCATGTAGGAAAAGGTGACTAAAAACAAAAAAAATATCGGCCCTGCATGGATAGCACGGTGCCAAATCTCTACCGCACTGCCATCGTGTAGTAGGTAATTTTATTTGTGCTAATCACGTACTTAGACTAATTAATACCACGACTAAGCACTTCATGCACGGTGGCCATGCGGCACTAGGCTCTACCACACGGTGGCTGTGCTTGAGCTAGGTCGGCCGCACGGTGGCCATGCGGCAAGCCTTGGCCGCACAGTCACCATGTATTTCTCTAACGTGTCGGCTTCCTAGAGTTTGCCACATAGTGGCCGAACGATAAAAGTATAGTTTCTATAATTAGCACGCAACTAATGTTGGGCCTGTTTGATATGGCTGTGGCTTATGGATTTTGGCTGAAAATTTTGAATTTTGGCTGTTTGCGACAAAGATTACGGAGAGAGGGATATTCGCTTGCGATTTTGGTTGATACAGATATTGGGCTTTTAACGTGGACTACAATTAACTTTTAGATCCTATCTTTAAAAAATACTTTGTTTAAAAGTTAGATACTATAACAAAAATCAAAACTCACTTTTAAAAACGTAAAAAAAAACAGGCCCGTTATTCTTGCACTTAGACATTAAAATAGTGCTAAAAGTGCCATTTAGTCAGAGACGAGATGGCAATGCGCAATAAATTCCGTTTTGATGGCATCAGTGCCATAAATTGGCGCCTCGTGTTAGCTGGCCGTCCATGCTGTGCATCAATTGTGCACTGCCCCCTCCCTTCTCCCCAATTATTAGCTCCGGTTGGCACAGTGAGCAAGAAAACGGTGTCTTCGTTTTCTCACCCCATGTGGGCCTCCCTCTACTTCCCTACCTTAACCACCTTCTCCTACTACCGAATTCATTGCAAAAAATTTGCCGGCTAAATGGCCATCATGAACCAGTGGCATGCAAGGCGTCGACCTCTATCTATATGTACTCGTAGTCCCGTCTCATCGCAAAGCTTACTCAGCTAGCTAGCTATAACTTGTAAATACCGTACTAAAGATCATGCCGATTTAATTCTTAGAATCGTATATTTTAGTACCGAATTTAATATAATAATATGAGTGTGTGTATATATATTTATATTTATAAGTATATATTTGTTTAGTTATATACATACCAAATATTACTTGTAATAGTATTTCGGATATAACATATAATTTAATAGACGGTATTATCAATTCCACCAATATAACATATATCAAAATGGATATGATGATATGGTAATAGAACTACTTTATACTGATTTATGTGATAATATGGTACATACCGGTTATATCGGCCGGTACCAAAATGGTATCGACAACTATGCTATAGCCGCCTGATCCAGGACATTAATGTCTGCAGTACTGAGGTCGTAATTGGCATGGCCCGGCCGGTGTCGCCTCCTGTTCATCTCATTTTCCCCTCACCTCCTCTGTAAATTGCAACGGCAGCTAGCTAGTCAGCGTTTATCGCTATTTTAAAGTGGTTTATTGATATAGTTTTTAGAAATAATTTATTAGCTCTCGATTTATTCGTATAAATATTTATATTAGAATCAAAAACTATAAATTATAGCTATAAATCGTAGTAAAAAAGATCGAACGTGCTGCTGCTAGGACTAAGAGCTACTAGTAAATGTGTATGCAGCGTCAGGATGTTTTAGTTGGCTCCCTACGTCGTTACGCCTTGTCGTCTTCTCGTACAGGCGCGCTCCAAGTTTAGGCCTTGCTGCGCGGAGATGCATGCATGCACGATGCTGCGACACTGGCTGGCCGCCCGGGCCAGTAAGACTGTAAGGAGGTCAAATACCACAGATGAACACTTGTCAGTCATGATAGGATCAGGCTACTCGACACATGCTCGACACGCAATGCGACGCAGCTCGCACGCAGACCAGCTCAGCGACGAATACTACTTGATGCGTGCTGCCTTTGCAGAGGCGCTGAACAGTGCGTGCAGTGCAGCTGCCATTCCGAGAGCCTCTGTTTTTCTTTTTCCCTTTCGGACAAGGAGATGCAGCAATTCCTCAACACTGAGACGCAATTCTTGAAGTGGTTTTATCATCAGCCATGCATGGGAGAATTCGGGTGGTGTGTGGCTGGTTTAGGAGCTAAATGCACTGCGAGATTTTGTACCAGACAACAGTTGCGCGGTTGTTTGTGGTCACCAGCCAAACAACCACTTGAGTTTGAGCTAACTGGTTTGTTTCTCAGACAATGATTTGATGTTAATCGCGCAACCGAAGCAACGTAGCGGTCCCAAATTCGCCTGCCAAGGGCGGGACCAGCATTATGGCCAACCCCGGCCTGGCCTCCCATGCAGCAGTACTCACATCACATTCCTCAAGGATGAGAAGCAAGTAAAATACTTACTTCCCTTCGATCCATCTCTACCTGCAGCAGCATCATATCACCAATCTTGATTCCAATGTCATTTAGACGTATAAAATAACAGAGCAGAGCAAGGGAATTGATAATGGCAGATCACTCCCCATCAAAGCATACTATATTATAGCAGAGCAGAGCAGTAGAATAAGAGCTAGGATGATTGATCGACGGTAATAATTACTAAATTTAGGATGTAATTGCCACCTCATAATCCTTCCCTAAAGGCACACAATATCCACCTCATCATTGGGGTGTAAAAGCAGACCACCAACTGCATACCCAGGGAAGTATAACCATCTCCAAACAACGGGCAAACTGCCTACCACTGCATGCTTTGTTTCTGAACAAAAAAGCTAGGTGTCCCTACTAGAATGCAGCTTGCCCACAGCCCCTAATCCGAACCAAAGCATACAAAACTAAACAGCAAGGGATGTGCACAGGAGGCAGCTAATTACAAAATCTGAGAGAAGATGATGGTTTGCGGTTTTGGAAGTCATTTTATCTCTAGATGCTTGAGGATGTCCTCCACTGCTTCATCGTCCGCTTCACCTTTGTTGGCATCAGCTGCCCTCAACTGGCTTGTTGGAAGAAAGCCTGCTGATGCAGTGCATTCCACAGCAGCAGCAGAACCAGCAGCAGAACATGGCACTTCAATGGTAACTACCTTCGAAGCTTCCTTGACTTGAGCTGGAGCCTTGATCTTTACCGGTGGCCTAATCACCGGCGACGGAACCACCAGTGGTGCACCCTTACCAAGTGCCAGTGATTCCTTCAGCTGTTGGGGTTGAACATCCTTTATCTGAACAGGGATCACCGGTGATGGTGGTTCCTTAAGCAGTTGGTGTTGCACATCCTTTACCTGAACAGGGATCGCAGGTGACACCGATTCCTTTATTGGTTGGTGTTGCACATCCTTCATTGGTTGGTGCTGCACATCCTTTAACTGAACAGGCATCACAGGTTTCGGCCCTTGAACTGGAGCTGAGGGAGCAAAGAGTGGGGAAGCTGGCCTGATGCGAACTGGGGATGCCATCCGAATTGGAGGTGGGTGGCTCATGAGAGGAGGAAGCTGCTGTGTGCGTGCACCTGGAGGTGGGAGAGGTGGAGCAGAGAACACAGGGACAGCAGTCCTGACTGTGACTGGAGGAGCCATGCTATGGCAAGACATTCGGTAGTGCCCAACTGGGACATATGGGGCTGCCTCTGCTGCCGGGAACCTTGACCTTGGGTTAGGGCTTTCAATGGGCTGGAAAGGTGATTGCGATGCTCCATCAGTCGCTGCTGGTGACTCTGGTCTGGATCTTGAATTAGACTTAGGGCGGAAAAGAGGGAGAATCTTCGAGTAGCTGGACTGAGAGGATTGAGCAAAAGAAGGCTTCCTCTCTGGCTGCACGGGAAATTTCATGGGGAATGGCGAAGCATGGGGATTATTGGCCATTGCTATCTTTTCCTTCAGGCGATAGTTGAGAAGAGCTCGGGCAATCCTGATCTGCTCCTGCTCATCGTTGTTCTCTGGTTCATTTGTTGAATTCGCTTCCAGACGTACCACTGTTGCAAAGAGAGAAATAGTGTGAGGAAGTGCCGATTGTGTAATGAAAATGTTGCAGCTCAAAATTTTGCCAATCATATTATACTAATACTGTCACAAGGTTCCATTAGATCAAATCGAACAGGCAAAACAGAGGAGGAGAGCTCCTAAGTGAATCGCAATACATTAGCCTACTAACCTTTTGCACTTGCATAACTTTTGGCCTCAAAGGAAGATAAACAAAAACATGCCTAGCATGATAAGAGGCTCCAAACAAACCCATTTGTTTTTGCAGACATCGCAGTTAATGTTTTGGTTACACTCACATCACATGTAACTTACACGTCCAAAGGGAGAAGTTCCATAGGAATGAGAGGTTTTCTGGGATCCTAACTTCAAGTAACTGGTAATCAACTGTGGTGTTTGAAAGCATCCTTAATATAATGACTTGTCCTATCAAAATAAAATTAATCTAGCCTCCCATTTCCCATGATAAATACTGGGGAGAATACAGTGGTAAGATTTCATATAACAACATTTGCATTAAACAAAAGTTAACATCCATAGTTGACATCTAGTTTTGTACCACTGCCCTTGCCAAATTATCTAACATGGATATTACACTGCTGTGGGCCAGTACAAGTCAAGAACACTATCCCTTATTCAGATTTTCTTCTACATATATTCAAACATACATCAAGTGCACTAGACCTCTGATCAACCAAAGTTGTACCATTATACAATATCAAGTGCACCTAGATAGATAAGAAGGAATGTTGGTCATTTGTATCCTAATCTAAACAATTTTTTTAAGTATCACAACGCCCCCTTCCTTTTTGGCAAATATGATTGTCGCAGAAAAATATGAATTAAGTAATGGCACTACTAAATCTTTAATCAACAACGCAGTGAAAAGAACTAAAAAAGAAGAATATGTTAATAAAACTAACATTGTTTCAGCGAAGACCAGGCGGAGGAAGCAGCATTTTTTTCAGCTTGTTTCTTATTCTTAGCAGGATCACCGGTGAATGTGATCCCAGCTAGCTCTACTGTGCATGTGAAAACAGGCAGATGGCCAAGGCCAGATCGCTCTGTTGTATATGAAGGCAACGGTGCTCCAACCCTCTGTGCTACTTCCTGCAGAAGGTTCTTGTAAACCCCTGTTTCATCCTGTTTAACACAAATGTATCACCGTAAGTAACTAATTGGAAAATTTACGCTATAAAAGAAGTAATCAAATCAAAAAAGAAGAAAGGCCGCCAGAATCCAAAGGAAAATGACTTCTGGATTAAGACATTGCTGAACAGTCCGATACTTCAAATGCAAGGATTATGATTCAGAAGAGGTTTAAAATAAAGAGACGTGGTAGTTGAGCCTTGCAGATTAGAAATGGGCCATGTAAGGGATTATATCAATCCAACAGAAGAACATGAGTCAACTCCAAAATTACATATGCAGATCCTGGATATAAACCAACCAAGAAAAAAAAACATTGCAGATAAGTTTTGAATATACTAATACAAAAGATAAGAGATAATGCTACCATCAGCACCTAAAAGACTGGAGGCAGTTGACCACAAAGCTCACTTAGATTAAGGAGTCAGAGGCTACTTTACAGATTTTTTCAAAAGAAAAAAAATGAATGTCATAATGTTGATGACAGCATATATTTTCAACTCACAATAACTCCATGCTTAGTTGCAGCTAGCCTGTTTACTAGTTACCGTCGCATACAAAGTCCATAGTTGCTGTGGAAGTTTTCACAATTTCTTTCTGTTTTTATTTTCAATTGATCTGATAACCTTTTCTCCAGTTGAACATTGTTTAATAATCATGTCCCAGCAGAACACCGATCCTCTAACAAATGGTCAAATCAGTTCCTGTCGTAGTCCAAACTCCAAAGTTCAAATCCTCAATACAGTCAACTATGAGGATCATTGAACATGCCTAACATTTGACTGACCATCGTTCAAAATCATAGTAGCAACCTTTTCTGTTCGTGAAACTAAGTAAAGATCACATGGCACACAGATGATCACCTACATACTTTTCTAATTTTTTTTACCTTTTTAAACTTCTATTCTTTCTATTTTTTACCTTTTTTTTTAACTTCTATCTAGGTAAGGTGCTTTTCTACCAGGAGACCAAATCCTTAAATTGACCATTTCCCTCCTAGCCCCCCTCATTTTAGTTTTATATCAAAGTGTTGAGTACAAACTAATAAAATTCATTCAGAACAAGACCCCTCTCTGCCATCCAATTCCAGACCAACTTTTCACAATAATTCTGGTGAAAAACGCTGGCAGCGCCTTTTCAACTAGCTATTCTAGAACCAAATCACCAAATTCGACAGAACAATCTCCGTGCACAAATGCCCTCAACACGAGGGCGGTCACACTCGACCCTGCCTAAAAGGCGGGGAGCAAAGCGACGGCTCCCCGCACTACCACCAGCAGCGACACCCACCCTCATTATCTCCCACGGATAACTTCAAAGCCCCAAAGCTAGGCCAGATACAGAGAAGCAAACAAAGCACTAGGCGGCATGCACCGCACTAGGCAACGAGCAGCACCCCATGGCTGACATGACCTGACCATACAAACCAATCCCATAGTTCTAAAGATGGCACATTGGCAGCTCACAATGGCACCACCACCACCATCCATCCATCCATTCCCCTCCCTCCCTCGCTGTGCCCCATTGTGGGCTGTGCGGGGGCCTGCCTGCCACTAAATTTCCGTGGCCCACCGGCATTGACCTGCGATGCCGGGTTAGGTGCGGGCGGTCTCCAATTCAATTCCCCCACACCCACTCCTACGCCCTCGCCATTAATACCACCACTATAAAGACTTGAACTAATCTACTCCCCCCAGTTAATCCTTTCACACTAATCCCCCTACGCGCTCGCTAATCCCAGGTCAAGTACTGAGGTGTGCATGCATGTGTCTGTTCCGTGTACGTGTTCCCATGGCCTCTGCACTGCGAGGCAAGTCTTCACTACAACTGGACTTCCGAGTCAAGTCCATACGGCCAGTTTTTAATTGCGCCCCATTAATGCGCCATTATTGGCCAGGTTTAGTTAATCAGGGTTTAGCAGTTAATGGCACGAAGACTTTTGCGATCCACCACCCTAAACGGCGTGGGACGGAATCCTAGCGGTAATTCCGAGGCGCGGGGTTCGATTAAAAAATGATGATGGTGTGGTGGGAGGTTTTTTTTACTGCTGGGAAAATGGCAATTAATGCGGTGTTATCTCGAAGCACCGTCGCCGTAACGTCGCGAGAGCCCATTTATCGAGAAATAAAAATGGGCGATTAATGGGCGGCTCGGAGTACGAATAAATTAAGAAGCTTAATTGCGTTTAGTGCATCACGTAGAGTGGGAACTAAGCTTTGTTTATTAATGAATCCATGGCCAGTTTAAAAATAAATAAAATTACAGTAGTAGCACTCTTACGGTAACTTTTTTCTCTCTGAATCAAAAGAATCCCCCCCTTTTGAGAAAAAGGAAGCGGAAATTTTTGACGCGAAAAGATTTGCGACCTTTTCGTGCCGATTATTTATCACTCCGGTTCATGCCGCTCACGGGCCCCAATTCCAAACGAGGCAGATTGTCGAAGCTACCACGAAATTCCTTGAGAAAACCTACGAATCCGATCAAGATACAGAAACAGTACAGAGGAAACAGTGTTTTCGTGCAAGATTTCTCCGTAATCGCCAACATTTTGCAGAAAGCATCATAAAATACACGAAAGCGCGCTACGGGCTGAGACATGAACTCCCAATCACCATGAGTGAACTACACGGCTAATTTACCCGCGCGAATTCCACAACGAATTGCAAGAACAATGGTTGCAACGATTCCACGAACGATCAACTAAACCCTCGCAAGAACCCCCCCGGCGCCGCGCAGATCCCCAAATTCCACCACGAACAGCACCCAAAACACGAAGAATAACCGCGAAAAACACCCCAAAAGAAATTAGTGCAAGAGAAGCAGTTAACAGAAGCTGGAGGGAGGGAGAGGAGAAGAGGAGGAGAAGGGGGAGGGTGCGTACCAGGATGCGGGCGGCGAGGGAGTAGGAGGGGCCGCGCCGGGCGAGCGCCGCGAGGGCGACCTCGGCGGCGGCGTGCTCGGCCTGGCGTAGCGTGGTGAAGAACCCGGGGCTCTCGAACTGCTCCCCGTTGAAGGTGACCGCCGCCTTGAACCGCGGCGCGTGGTCCGGCCCCTCCCGCACGCACGTGTACGCCGGCAGGTTGAAGCAGCTCCGCTGCGCCAGCTCCTGGAGCTGGTTCTTATACATCGCCGCCGGCCGCCTCTCCTACCCACCCACCACCGCTCCCAAGATTCCCACCACTGCTTCGAATGCCGGCCGCCGCGGCCAGACCCCCAGAGATCTACCAGAGAACGAGGAGGAGGAGAAAGAGGAGGGGAGAAGCGTGGAGTGGTAAGACGAGAGGGGGAGGGCGATTTATATTTTTTTTCTTTGTCTTTATTTTTGGAAGAGTTTAATTGTGATACCCTGCGGACTGCGGTTACTAGCTGGGCTGGACGGCCAAGGATGACAGCTGGGGTCCAGCACCCGGCTCGCTTTTTACTCATGATCTTAGGGATTGGAAATGCGAAAATATTATTTTTGCAGCCGCTCCATGCGTGACACGTTGACGGAGGAGGGCATTCCGCGCTCAACACGTGGACGGAGGACAGCGCTTCTTGCTGCAGCAGCCGCCGCCTCCCATGGAGTACGCGACGAGCTGGCTCTCCCGTTCCCCTTCCTCCAAATCACGTCGCACGCCCGCACCACTCTCTTCCTCCACCTACACAACGCCCTTCCTTCACTTCGGCCACTGCCGCCGCCGCCGAAGGGGGGAGAAACTCCTAACCCTTCTGTTGATTTTTTGTCAATTGATTTCGAGTTGAATTTTCTTGAAACCGAGTTGAAATCCCCTCAAATCGAGTTCGAATTCATGTGAATCAAGTTGAAATTTCCCGAGTTGTATTTTCCTGTTTTGAAAATTTCTGAGTTAATATTTTCCAATTTGAAATTTTCATGAGTTGATTTTTTCCTTTCTTGTGTTAGAACCGTAAGGAAGCAAGAAGAGGGTGGAGTGGAAGCAGGAGTTATCCGATTGGCTGTGATGGTCTTTTTCAGAAAAAGAGGTAGATTTGAACATTGGAGGCTTGTGTTGGTTTTCCTTTTCTTTTTCTCTGTAAGGTTTTAGGTAATTGTTTTTTAGTGTTTAAATAATTTAGAAATATATGATGTCAGAATAAAACTGTTGTGTCATTCGATAGGTGAGAGTACATAGTAAGACAAGAATGATTCAACAAAGTGATAATGGAGCGCCAGCGCGGC
Source organism: Dendrocalamus sinicus (assembly GCA_036346575.1). Taxonomy (NCBI): domain Eukaryota; kingdom Viridiplantae; phylum Streptophyta; class Magnoliopsida; order Poales; family Poaceae; genus Dendrocalamus; species Dendrocalamus sinicus. The sequence continues at coordinate 17,244,057 of CM070670.1, forward strand.
AGCGCCACCACTCACCACATCTTTTTGTTACTAATGTTTAATGTACCGAATCAAATAGCTATCACCATGTATATTTGTTCCTAGTGTTTAATGTGCCGGGATAAATATCTTACTATTACCATATTTTTGCGATCCCGATGTTTACTGTGCTAGTCAAACATTTCGAAAGAACTAAATATGTATTTCGCGATGATAATCAATTGTATCTCTATTTTCTTTAAGGTAATCCTAACAATTATGTAGTCAGCTAAATTAGGAGGATGCCACAAGTGACCTATACGCACCTCTCCATTTATTCATCAATTTAGGAGGATGCTGGAAGTGGGCCATACACACCTCTCTTTTATTCATCAATTTTAAATATTAAAATGGAGAAAACCGTGATTTAATTCATTGCTATGACCCTCTTTTTCCAAAAAGAAAAAGAAAGATGGATTTGAATGTTGGACACATAAGTTGAATTTCCTTTTTGTCAAAGTAATTCCAACAGTTATTTGGTCTGTGTAAAGGGAATGTTTTGTGTGGGACCTATACCTAGGATGCAATCAAAGCAGATACAGACAGATATTGCTCATCTTGTATCCCATTTTGCATTTTTTTTCTTGGAGTCGGAGGTGGACACAGATAGTGCCAAATATCTATTTACTCCTTTTGTATTCCCTTTGCAAGCCTTCAGTCGGTCAGTCAGACAGAAATTGTCCGCTCCATTTGCATCCCAACCTATACCCACCTCTCTTTTCCTTCATCATTTTATGTATAATGGGAGAAAACCATGACTTATTCCATCATCTATGATGGCATTTTTCAGAATAAGAAGTACACTTCCTTTCAGGAAAAAAAATAAGAGGTAGATTTGAACAATGGAAGCTTAAGTTGGATTTCTTTTTTCTCTCTCTTGGGTTAAAGGTAGTTGTATTTATAATTTTTAACATACTTGGAAATATGTTGTGCAAAATGGTGGTGTTACATCATTCGGTTGGTGCCAGTAGTAACACATGAATGTTCTAGCATGGTGACAATAGAGCACCATGTATCACACAACGTTTTGTTTATTATGTTTAATGTATTGGGTTGAATATGTTTGTATGATCATATATGTTTGTTCCCAACGTAGAATGTAGTGGGTGTGAGTCTGAGCAATTCTCTTATCACCACATCTCTCCATTTCCACTGTTTGATGTGCTAAGACTAACCTTTCAAGATCATATGGTACTCATTACTCAGTATACATATCATAATCTAGAGTGCTAGTTTTAAGTCATTTGCATGGTAAGTACCAATGTATGAACATTCCAGTAAGGCATCAAGGTAGCAGCATGCACCATCATATATCTCCGTTCCTATGCTCGAATGTTTAAAACGCATCGCATATGTAGTACATACTTGGTGATTATCAATGGTATTGCCTCTTATTTAATGCAGGTTATCTCCATGTTTGTCATTCGGTTGGTGTCAGTGTATGAGCACACAAAAGGCTGGCAACATGTTTCACCACTCACCATATCTCCCCTTCACATATCCAAATGTTTAATGTAATGAGTAATGTGCCGAGTCGAACATTTCAAAAGCATCAAATCCATATTACATAGTGGTTTTCAATTGTACTTTCTTTTGTTTAATGTAGTCATTTTTTATGTTCAAATGTTACACAAGATATGCATCGTAGAGTGGTGATGTTGTGTCAATTGTTGGACACTAGTGGTGACATATAAACATTCCAAGATAGTAAGGTACACAGTGATATGTATCACCCATTCTCTCCTTTGCAAGAGATTTTTTATGAGGACCTTTTCAAGAGCTTAATGTGCTAAGCCAAATATTTTTTAACATATAAACATTCCAAGACAATAAGGTATATACCAATATGAGTTGTCCAGTTATGAGCAATTAATATGTATTATTACATGAATTCTGTATTGTCCCCTTTAAGGTTTATTACATGGCTTTCCAGGCTTTATAGAGGCAATACCTCATTTACTAGGTATACCTAGAAATGCATAATATTCAACTCAACAAGGTAGCTAGAGATATGAATTACTGCATCTCTTAATATGTTGAGCTATATTGTGCCAGCTCTTGGAGTTGGTTCTTATACATCATTGTACCGTCTCTCCTACCTACCCACCACTCCCCCCCCCCCACCAACTCCCACCCTTGCTTCGAGTGCCGGCTGCCATGGCCAGAGGAGGCGACCCCAAGTGATCTATTAGAGGAGGAGGAGGAGGAAGTGTGGAATGATACAACAAGAGGGGGAGACGACTTATTTTTTTCTTTGGCTTTATTTTCTAGAAGAGTTTAATGGTGGTGCCTTGTAATTACTAGATGGGTTGGACATATGAGGATGATAGCTGGACCCAAGACACGCCTCGCTTTTACTCATCAGATATTAGGAGTTGAAAATGGAGAAACCGTGATTTATCCCATTGACTGTGATGGTGTTTTTCGCAAAAAAAAAGAGGGATATATTTGAACGTTGGGTGCCTAGGCTGAATTTCTTTTCTTGTTCTCCCTAAGGTTTTAGGTAATTATTTTTCTAGTGTTTAAATGTTTTCGAAACACCTAGTGCCAAAATAGATGCATGGTGTTATTTGGTGGATGTGAGTAGTAATGCCTGAATGATCTAGCAAGGTGACAATCGAGATTGTTGTTGTAATGATCCCAACGGTTATTTGATTGACTAAATGAGGACGCCAGAAGTGGCACATACATAGTAATGCAAGAAAACTCAACCAAAGGTGACAACCGAGTGCCAGCAACACCACATATGTCTATTACTAATGTCTAATGTGCTGTGTTGGGCATTCCAAAAGCATTGGATATATATGCTGGGGTGATAATCAATTGTATCCCCCTTTTCTTGTTAAAGCTAGTGAATGGGGGATCGATCGAGCATCACAAGGAACGTGTGGTAACACCAATAGATTTGGGTGGCTCTTGATAGAGTGCCTGGTCACGATGGTGGACAAACACTGGCGTTGGAGAAAAAGTGGTCGTGGTGAGGCAAAGGGAGAGGAGGAAAATGTGGGGGCACGACTCGATGTATCATTTTGTGGGTATAGGGAGTAGCTCGCTGTGACGTGAAAGGGTGGCCGGGGCATGGAAGGCTGAGGCTCTCGTATAGGAGGAGGTGTGGTGGTGTATACTGAAAGTGCACAGGGCAATGGCCGTGGTGAGGCTAGAGATTGTGCGCATGGGGCGAGGCTAGAGATTGTGCACGTGGGGCGAGGCTATGATACAGCCTATGGTGGCGAAACAGCACGTGGAAGAATGAAGGAGGGAGAAGATGAGAGGTAAGACAACACGGGGAAGAACGACGAAGAAAGAAGAAGAGAGAATGTTAGTATTTCTTAAATTTTCTCTCTCCAAAGAAGGCTCAAACGGCTCTCTTGGATGAAAAACATCGTGGCAATAGTATTTTCCAACTTTTTCGTGGTTGCGATGGTACTTTCTAGTCAACCTTGTTTGCAATGATATTTTTCAACTCAAAGACAAAATTGATGGTAGTGAGCAAATTTACTCTTTGGTTTAAGGTTTAGTACTTTTTTATTTTCAAACGATACTTTGAGATAACACCCCTCACTCCGGAATGAAGTTATTACGCCATTCAGTGTGTACACATATATATCAATGCATGAACATTATTCTTGCAAAGCAACCTGGTCGTAGAATGCATCATACCATCCCATCTCACATTTTCTTATGGGTTAATGTGCTGAACCAAACATTTAATTATCACAGAATACACATTATCAAGTATTATCGATTTGTTCCTTTTCTTTTAAGGTATTTTTTACTCATATTAAATGTGCTGTGCCAAAAACCTAGAGAAAAACTAACCGGTGGTATACTGTCCGAGCCAAAAAAAACAATGGGATAGTTTTCTCGATACGATTTGATATATTGGATGGTATCGGGCGCTCCCACGCCTTTCCCTTGTCCACTCAATCCACCTATCTTATCCATCCAGCTCAAGGTGTTGCTCCAAATCGAAGTTCATGCATCCCTTCCCTACTCTCTCTCTCTCTCTCTCTCTCTCTCTCTCTCTCTCTCTCTCTCTTCCAGATCCTTGCTTGGGTATGGCAAGCGAGTAGGCGCCCAACTCTTCTCTATCTCTTCTCTAGATCCTTGCTTGGGGTATGGTAGGTGAGCAGGCACAACGACACCTGTGCAGGAGGCGACCACCGAGCTGGCGTTACAACGATGGTGGCAAGTGCCCAAGTGCGTTAGGCCCCATCACCTCCTCCTTTTACTCCGGTGAGAGCAGCGCGGCAGAGCAGCCATAGGCTTACGCAGTGGGGAGGCCACAGGTTCACGTGAGTATGACAGGCCCCTCCACCTCCTCGTTCGACTCCGGTGCCGTCCTCCCCTCCTCCTTCACCTCCGGCTCCAGATCTAGCGCAGGCTGTGATGCGATGCTTCACCTCTAGCTCCGGATCTAGCGACGACACCACTCGGGACACGCGGATCCGACGGCGGCTCGATGCTAAGCTTAGGCCTAAGCCGAGAAGAGAGATGGAGGCTCGACGTGGAGCTCGAGCACAGGTTCGACGGTAGGCGACGTCGTTCGACTCCATGATGGCAGCGGTAGTCGGGGCTGAAGCTATAGAAGAGGTTATGTTGGCAACGTGCGGTGTCTAGTAGCCCTTGGTATCGTGGTAGTACCATCGTGGTCAAGTGAGCTCACCAAAACTTTTTGAAACTTGTTTGCAACCTATTGAAATTTCTGGTAGGAACTTGTTAAAACTTAATAAAATTTATTAAAACTTTTGGTTAAACTTGCTAAAATTTATTGGAACTTAGTGAAACTTGAGTTTTAAAATATGAAACTTGTTAAAACTTTGGTTTGGAATCTTCTAGAAATACGTGAAACTCACTGAAACATGAAACTTTTTAAATATTCTCTTGAAACTTGCTAAAACTATATGAAACTTATTACTATACCATTACAACCGTATACCGTTCTCTAGTCACCTCAAAAAGCCTCCCAACGTCTAAACCAAAGGATGAGCAACCGCCTCCAAACGTCTAAACCAACGGACGAGCAACGGTACGTGTAAAAACATGCATCTAGCATGTATGACCGATAGCACCAAAAAATATGGTTCTTTCGAATGTCCACACTAACTTTTCTTCTTTGTGGATGGTGATTCCAATAGACTTAAGAAACGTCGACTTCTTTTAGGGGAGGACGACGCTAGCTGTGAACGGAAACACTAGCGCAGCAAGTGCAAGGGAAAGGGCAAACGCTGTTCTCTGTCTTGGCGCAGTTGCATGCGCACCAAGGAGTCCATTGTAGAAAAGTTCGTGGAAAGTGGTACAGAGATGCGATTTGTCAGATGAAACGCCACGCAGGTTGACGTCCGTGCATGACTCCCTGTGCACGGTACAACATCATGCGGCGCCATTAACTGTGTATTATCGCATGGTAACAATTCTCATCTCAGGAGGAACTAATGTGAATCATGGTTTACCCGGCCGAGCATGTGGATCTCGAAACATGGCTGGTCGAAATAGGCCAACGAATCGACCGTTTCGATCTTCTCTTTCGTCCATACGTGCAAATCGGACGTTTTCGGCTATGAAGGAACTGTGAGCAGCAACCTCTTTGATCGTAAAATTGGGCTTAGCTTGGACTTGCACCACGTACGTACGCTTGCAGAAAGGAAAGCTACGTCCGCTCTGCCGTAGCGTGCGTCACACCAAACACACGCGGTGCAGCACTGGAGCCAAGGACTGGTCAAAGCCAAGACCTCTCTAAGAGCAACTCTATCACATTAGTCATTTCTCCCTCTCTATTTCCTAGGATGAAGAGGCTAGCTATTATTTTCAGCTCTCTATTTGAGTTAGCATTCCAATGGCCTAGCTATTTGAGAAGCGAGTGAGGAGGCACTCGCCAAATCTAGCTAGCGGCCGGGAGAAAATAGCGACTCGATAAAAATGAAGAGGAGGATAAAGAACCGGTTGGAGTTCATTTCTTGAGTTATATTAGGTAAATATACAATGAAGAGCAGGATAAAGAACCGGTTGGAGTTGCTCTAAGACAGTACAAGATATTTTTGGTCTGTCTATACCCAGTGAGCTATTTAAAAAAACAGTTTTTTTTTTACAAAACTGTAGAACCTCATCGGAAACTACGTCGGAGTTAGATTTTCTCTCTACAATTATTTTGTGGCATTTCCCCCCTACTAGTACACGGCTGACTGAAACTCTCGACGCCGACCGTTTCATGCGATTTCTAGTGAGCGACATGGCGAGCTGGTATCGTAGCGTAGCACGGCGGCTCGGCGAGGTGGTCTTCCAGGCTCCGCCGCCGCCCCCCTGTCACCGCCTTCCCCTGGCGCCGCCGTGGTATCGATTGACCACCGGTCACCGGCCACCGTTCTCCCCCAACGCCAAAGTACGTGGTCAGGATCCTAACGAACCAATCCGGGGCTGCCGCCGGAGCATGAACCATGACGCGGACGGGTCCAGCAATAAGGAAACGTACCCGATTTATCGTTTGTTGAAACAATTAGCTAACTGACGATTAGCGAATCCGTTTTTTTATTTTCATTCCAACGCGGCAACGGCTGCTAGCTTCTAGACGGAAGAGGAAGAATGCGTGCGCTGCGCGCGCGCGATCCCGCGTTAGTCGCGCCGGTCGTCGCATGCGGCCCGCGCGCGAAGTCAGCAGCGTCGACGTCGGTCTCGTCTCAACACCTACGTCACGCTATAAAATATTTAATGCGTTGCATGAGAGGACGAGTCGTCGTGCGTCCCGATCCGCCGTTACATCGCAGTATTACACCCTGTTCATATTGCCTTGTATTACAACATGATTTCCTATAATAAATAATTTTTATATTATCCATCTACAGTATATTTTTAAGACAGAACCTATTAAGTATATATTGTAATAACTTTATTTATATCAGTTAAAACCGTAACTTTTTATAAACTATTATTATTTATAAATTAAAATCAAAAAACAAGATAAACTGATCATACCTATCATCGTCTCATTGGACTGCTGCATGCTAGCGCTAGCTAGCTGTACATGCGTCGTGAGCCTGCTAGTGCTGTGTTGATCGGATGTACGGACGTAGTCTACGGTTGGAAAAGTATCATGGGGACTAGCTACACGCACCGACGCACAGTTACAAGATATGCATGGCTTAATTGCGGTTTAAGAGCATCTCCAGCAGGGCCCCTACTTGAGCCCTCAAAATCAAATTTGAGGGTTTGAGGCAAAAATAGAGTCCAAAGAGGCCCTACTAGAGCCTCAAATTTGAGGGCCTTAAATCCCCTTCACCCTCATTCCTAGGGGCCTCTACTCCAACCCTCATTTTTCACTTTCCTCGTTTTTTCCGCATTGAGTGAAACAAATTTAAATTCGAACAAATTTGAATATTCAAACAAATTTGAATATTCGAATAAATTTGAATATTCGAACAAATTTAAATTCAAATTTGGATATTCGGAACAAATTTGAATATTCGAAACAAATTTGAATTTAAATTTGAATATTCTGAACAAATTTGAATTTAAATTTGAATATTCGAAACAAATTTGAATTTAAATTTGAATATTCGAAACAAATTTGAATTTAAATTTGGATATTCAAACAAATTTGAATTGAAATTTGAATATTCGAACAAATTTGAATTTAAATTTGAATATTCGGAACAAATTTGAATTTAAATTTGGAACAATAAAATTCGAAACAAAATTGAATTTAAATTTGAATATTCGTATTTGAATTCATAAATTTAAATATTGTCCCTCATTTTGAAATCATAAATATTTTATTGTGTATTGTGCTTTTGTCTCATACATATGCATATAGTGTGTGAGGAAATAGAGGAAATTGAGAAATAGGGGCCCTATTTTGAGGGCTCCTGCTGGAGTGCAACCCAGAAAACAGGGCCCTCAAAAGTAGGGGGAGCCCTCAAATTAAAAGTAGGGGCCCTGTTTTGAGGGCTCCTGCTGGAGATGCTCTAAGTTCTTCTAGTGGTGCGTATGTACGTATGCAACCAGTAGAAAGTTCAAACCTTAATTTGTACTCCTGCTGCTTATGACAGCATGATGACACAACTACTTAATTACAGGACAACTAGCAATGTAAACCCTAGCCTTTTCTAATTTAGAATAGGGTTTAAACCCTAGTTAGTACAGTAGTACCCTAGATCTCGCTGTTTAACTTGGTTCTATAAATCAAGCTAAGTGTTATAGGTAAGAGCAACTCCAAGAGTCTTGTTAAAATAGAGACACCCATAATGTATTTTGAAGAGTCATCCCAACCCTTTTTTTATATTTTGTTCCTCCAACTCTAGCAGACTCTCTATTTTAGCTATCTCTATTTTTAAAATTGGGCCACGTCATCGGGCCGTCTGGCACTGATGGGCCTAGACTCGCGATCAAGAAGCGAACACCGATCGGAGGGGGGCTTGCCGCGCCGCGGGAGGACACGGGAGGGGTGACGGGGGCACGACCGTGATCGGAGGGGGGCTCGCCGCGCCACAGGAGGACACGGAAGCTGCCCTATCTCGAAGCTGCGCTGCCACGGGAGGCCACAGGAGGGCTTAACGACGCAGCAGGGCACCTGCCGTGATCGCCCTCTACAATCCTGCGCCGCCACTTCCATCGGGTAGGCCAATGGATTCATCCAAGAAACGACGTAGAGCTTTACGAGAATTCATTTCGGATGATTCATCGTCGTCGTTGTCCGATGATGACATATTTTTTCATCAGGCAATGCATGCAGTACTCAATGAGGACAAGTTTGTGAAGACTCACAACCTGGTGGATCTGTTCATGGGCATCTGGTTCTTAACCGGGAAAGACATACATGACATATGAGATTGTATCAAGACTACTTCTCCGATCAACCTACTTATGGTGCCAGTTATTTCAGACGCAGGTTGGTGTGAAAATATTCAATAATCGTATTTTCCTTGGTCATGTTCATACGATTTTTTTTACATAGTTTCGTATGCGGCGACCATTGTTCTTACGAATTCTAAACGCCGTCGAAGAGCATGACGACTACTTTGTGCAGAAAAGGAATGCAGCAGGCAAACTTGGACTGACTAGTCTACAAAAGATTACTGCCGCTCTTCGGATGATAACCTATGGAGCAGCTGCCGATTCATTGGATGATTATGTACGGATCGGTGAGAGCACCGCTATTGAGAGTCTGCGCAGGTTTGCCACAGCTGTTGTCCAGGTTTTTGGAGAGGAGTACCTGAGATCACCAAATGCTACTGACACTGCTAGATTGCTTGCTGTTGTAGAGGGTAGAGGTTTCCCTGGTATGCTTGGGTCCATAGATTGCATGCATTGGCAGTGGAAAAATTGCCCAAAAGCATGGCATGGAATGTACCGCAGACATGTGCAGGAGCCCACAATTATTTTAGAAGCTGTTGATTCTCAAGATCTGTGGATTTGGCATGCATTCTTTGGGTTGCCTGGGTCTAACAACGACCTAAATGTTCTACAAAGATCACCATTGTTTGTGAAGCTAGCAGTCGGCGAAGCTCCAAAAGTGAATTACACCATCAACGGACACGAGTATACAATGGGTTATTATCTTGCCGATGGAATATATCCTGATTGGGCAACATTCGTGAAGACAATTCCCGTGCCAATGGGAAACAAGAAGAAGTACTTTGCAAAAGCTCAAGAAGCTTGCAGGAAGGATGTTGAAAGAGCTTTTGGTGTGCTACAAGCTCGCTTTGCTATCGTTCGCGGTCCGGCTAGATTTTGGGATGAAGGTACACTAGCCACGATAATGAAAGCTTGTGTCATAATGCATAACATGATCATTGAAGATGAGAAAGCTGAACAAACCGACCATAACTACATAGGCATGGGTGACACTGTGTCCGTTTCCCATGAGCACACACCACGCCCAGCGAGTTCATTGAGACACATATGAGAATCGAGACAAGGATGTACACACACATTGCGAGCAGATTTGGTTGAGCACCTTTGGCAACGGCATGGAGAGCAATATTAATCCTCGAATTTTTTTTCGGTTTGCAAGATCATTGTCGTTGAATTCAAATTAAACTTTGCTTCAGTTTCTTAATATTTAATTGGCTTCCTTTATGGTCAGCCTGCGTGCTAACTGTGGAGTTGACATCATCAGGATGATAAACCAACAAAGGGCAGAGAAGTAACCCTTCAGCACAATGGGCACATATGAGAACTTTGGATAGCATTTGTTTAGGCAGTACCAAATATACATGACACCCAGTTGGAAAAAATCCTCCCTTTGGTCGAATACAACAACAGATTGGCAAATCAGTAGAGGAAACTATAGAGGAAACCAGATCGCAAGCATCAGGAACACAGAATATTAATCTGTAATCAATTCATCATCAAAAAATAACATGACCATAACGTACGACGTTCGACAGTACTATAGTTCAATCACAAATGTGAACACTAAATAAGGAGACGATTGTAGTATAGTTCAATCACATCTAAGTAAACGATTAAAAATAAGTAGACCATAAAGCACACACTAAGCATGACCACCCCGACGGTTCATGATGTCCTCCTCACACTCATGTAGAATGCTTGTTGTCGCATGCGGACATGCCGAAAGATCCATTGTCATAATCCTCTCATCATCTAACATCCTCTTGTGCTCAAACTCCTCTCTTTCCGTGTCATATAACAGTTTGAACCTCTCATCTTTCTTTGCTTCTTTCTCCGATCGCTTCTTTCTTCTTCTCCCACATGTTGTCAAATGATGCCAACAAACGGTCTTGTGAACCACTTGCTTTGAGCTTGTTTTGCCTTTTATTTCCTATGGGTCTGCGTCTTTGGTGTCATGTCGGACTACCACCATTATTACCATCTTCAATTGTTGATTTATCATTGGTGTGTAGTTCAGAGCCGTGCTTGTCCAGTTCATGATTTCCTTTTCTTTTTTTTTTTGTGTATCCTTCTTTTTCAGCTCTTCCACCTTGTCAATCCATTTTTGATGTTTGTGAAGAACATTCCAGCAATGCAATAACTTAAATGTCTCCTTCTTGGGATGAGTCTTCTTGTATAGTGCCTTTGCTTCAACCATCTGATAAAGACATGTACCTTCATTAACAAATTGTAATTAAATGCGCAAATGTAAATAATCGCAATAGCTTTCAAATACATACCGAGTCTTGGATTGTTACTCCACTTTTGTGAGCAAGCTCAATCTGCGTATAGCTTCCAACAAAATGGTTGACACTTTTCAGTATCACAGACCATCGATTCATTAGAGAATTAGCGTTACGAGAAGAGGCAAATTTTTGTGGGTGTTGTAGTACTCAGGATCCTATTCCAATACGTCATCGAGCTTTGGTCGGTGCGTGGATGGGATCGATGCCAACATTGAGCCATGCCTTGCATAACAAAGATATCCTCGACTTCATTGAAATTCGTGGTCCTTTGTGATCCTTTACCATTCCGTTTGACGTGGGTGTGAGGACCGATCATGACCGCCGCCATTGGAGTGTTCGGTTTGCTCCATAATCTCCGACAAAAATGTTCCATTATTCTGCGGGTCCATAATGTTGCTAAAGTAATCGTTGTTCGTTGCGAAGCACTGCAAAAATACCCATGGGTCTGAATTAATAGTTTGTTCTTTTCTAGTTGCTAAAACAATTATGATGAACGATCAAGAAGTCTGTATGCTATGATGCTAATAGTTTTTGCATGACCACAAAGACGAAATATTAACTCTTCCAAACATCATTAAAAAGGAGCAGCAATGTATAATCGACATGAGTTGTTAAATAGGAATTTTGTACCGCATATTGGTTTGGGCTGTATACTCATCATCAAATGGTGCAAATGAAGAATTGTATCGCTCGCCACCTCATGTCCACCTTCATCTACTTGATGCGGGCATCTCGAATGTCGGTGGAGCAACGAAGAATGGGATGCGACCGCCGGGAGCTTGCGGGCCGGCCGGTGCCGCGGGCGCTGGGAGGGCCGGGCGCCGCCGGGACCACGCAGAGGCGTGCGGGCGCCTCAATCCTGCGCCCGCAGTGGAGGGGAAAGGGCGCCGCGGGAGGCTTCGACGCGGGGGAGGTCCACGCGGGAGGGGCGCGAGAGGGAGGGATTCCGCGTAGGAAGACGACCGACTAGCGCGGGAAAATGGAAAAAATGAGCGGGAGGAAAGCAGCTAGCGAGCCGCGATGGTGGAATTCGGCTCCACTGCAAAATAGATAACAGGATAAAAGAGCTGTTGGAGGGTGTTTTTTTCCTTGGGTCATCTAATTTGGAGAAAAAGTGCAAGATAAAGAGTCTCTTGGAGATGCTCTAAGGGTGTTTGTATTGGTTGTTGTTGATAACTTTTGGCTGAAAATAAATAGTAGTAGCCGAAAGAAATGACTTTAAGAATGAAGGACGAACGGTGGGAAAAATGAAACAAATATATGTGCGCGAGACAGAAGCAACAAGAGTGGAGTACATAATACATTGTGACCTATTTATCTTATCTTTAAAACAAGACTAAAATAAGAGGATAGAAAATTCGTTTTGAAAATGCAAGTGTTCATATTGGGATAGGAACACCCGCTAGATCCTTCGGACAACCATTTATCCATTTCTTTTGTGAAAGAGAAAAGGAAAACCCGAAATGTCGCTCTTGGTCTAGGACTGATCCAGCCCACATCCAGTTTTTCCTTTGCAGATCTGGGCCAAATAGAAGGCCTAATGTTCTGAGGAAACATATGTGTAAGCCCATTGCGCTCTTAAGCAGGCCTCAACTGGGATAAGGAACAGAGGCCGGGTTCATCACGTAATGGCCTTTAGTAACATCCAGCACACCGTAGGCCATTTCGAGGCCAATATGGAAGCATGTGAACATGTGATCGTTGTTTAGGCCTAAACCCATTCTAGTTTTTTCCCCCTGAGTGAGTGCTAAACAACTTCCAATGTGGGACTTCCTCAATGTGAACTGCAGAGTGAAGGATGCCAAGACTACGAAAATTAATCAGTTTTGCCCAAAAACAAATCAGTTTTGGAACATGCATGTTTGATGTCCTGCAAATAATTTTTTTTCCTTTTGTCGAATATTCTTCGGTGCCAACGAGGTGGCAGCCATACTTTTTGAGTTTTAAGCATATGAAAATCACATGTTCAATTTTCACAGGAGTTAACTGGGCTCGGTTGTAGTAAAAAAGTGTGTGCTATATACACAGTCGCATCAATGAAGACCTGTTCCGCTTTGGCGTCCTTCAAATGAGCCAAGAATATATTCCTTCGACCAGGGCAGAGTGAATGCAATCATAATGCGAGTTCTTTCTCCCACTGGCAAGTTGCACCTTTCTTGAACAAAAAGAAATGCCAATATTCCGCTATCTAATCAGCATTCAGCAGTGGAGGACAAAAAGGATGGAATAAATCAAAGTACATGCAAATTGGTTGGTAGCTACTTGTTGAATAGTAGTAGTACTACTATAACTTTACTCGAAAAATCAGAAACTAGTAATTCTTGTAAGCATTTTGGGGGGGGGGGGGGGTATATGCTTGGAATAAATCCTAGGTACGAGTGCCCTTTCCTGCGCATCTTAATATTTTGTGCGTGACACGATTTGTGCTCTTCTCTCTCTTGGGACTCGAATCCAAGTGATTCAGCTGGAACTCGGCAGGAATCCAATCGGACGATCGATCGATGCAAATCTTCGAGCACAACAAAAGCACGAGAACGACGGAGAGTCCAAAACTTTTTTTTTTTGCTTTTTAGCAGTTTTATCTTTTAATTTTTTAAGCAATTATTATTTATTAAATTAATAAATTATCGTCAAAAATTATAACCTACAGCCTTAAAAAAATATACTCAAAGGCTTTTCTTTCGGTAAATGAAAAGCAAAGTTAGATTCCAGCTGACAGCATCGTTATCGTCCATTTCTCTCCGGCCCCAAAATCAGCAGCGCAACGTGGCAACACATACAGCGAACAGAGTAGCACATTCTTCTCCTAACAATCTGATCTGATCTTATCTGAATCAATTTAGCCGTGATTGCCTGATTGGCACTGACCATATTGACAAGAAGCGTTGTTCTCTTCCACCAGTTATTTCACTGAACGCACGAGAAACAATTAGGTATGCTGCAAACATCTTCTGAGGAAAATAAGGTTAAAGCATGATGGCTGCCTCTGCTTGCAGGATCGATCGGTAGCATGATAGCGTGCATGCCCACGAATAACGCACATGCAGCGTGTAAGAAATTGTCGCGAACAGTGGCCGGTAAATGGACCTTTCCTGGAGCATCATCACGTCGAAACACGTCCGCTTAACTGTCAGTCGGTACGTCGCGGCAGAGCAGCACTGTAGCGCCCGCTGCGTCGAAATCACTCGTACGTGTCGGCAGCGTGGGCGCGCGGCTCCCCTTGCAGCACGCTGCGTCGAGCACGTACAGCGGTGCACGAGAAAGTTGCGCCCCTCACTCCGAGTCTCTGACACGGCTGTTCCCGAAAGCTAGCGCAAACCGAAGCCAATACCACCACTGGTATCGATGCCTAGAAAACGAAGGGTGCGCTCCTGCTGGTTGTGGTTACGGCTAGTGTTTACAGATGAATTAGATATCGATGAATTAATTTAAAAATATTATTTTTAATAAATCGTTATAAAACCACTACGAAATAATCGTTTTATGTGTTTATTTAAGGGAAATCATAAGACATAAATTTTAGAGTGGATTTTTTTAGTTGTGATTTTGGATTTTGATTTATAGTTTTTGAATTCTACCTGTTCACGAGAGATATTACACAAAGAAAAATAATCATATATGGTTTTGATCAGTATAATTGAACTATGTCTAATATAATTTATTTATAAATTTATCTTAAAGGACGTATGTTTAAAATCTAGTACTGTATCACGAAGCAAAAAAAATCCCAGGTACCGAAGGCCGCGCGCCCGCATCAGGGTCCGTGCCGTGCGCGCGCGGCCCCGCCAGGCGAGATCGACCGATCGCCGTGGCCACCGACCCCGCCACATGGCGGGCGTCACGGCCAGATCTAAAGGTGTCGGCCGGAGCGGGCGCACGCGCCCCTCGCGTCGCGCGCGGCCGCGACATCCCGATGCGGCGCGCACGTGTGCGCGCTATCCAGTATCCACCATGGTTGGTTGGTTCAGAGAGGCCTGCTGAAACCGATGCAACCCGCGCGCGCGCGCGCGCGGCTCGGGCTTGAGCCGAAGCCCCATATATGTCGGCACAGCATTTGATTGGCCGGTCTTTTCCTCTCTTTGCTCGTCGTCTCTCGTTGATTTCGAAATATGCCGTCTCATGTGAGCGACGAGCGTACGTGTGCTGGCTTTCGAGCCGCGTGCACGCACTTTCGCCTTGATTTGGCTGCGCAGCGAGCGAGTGCATGTTGGACAAGGATGTAGTCTCCTCTTTTCAGTTTAGTTTATGCCTTATAATTTATCTTGTGCGTCATTATTTTAAAATAATTTATTAAGACAGATTTTTAATTAGCTTATCTATATTTAATTCGTTCATATAAGTGCTCACGCTAGAGCTAACAGATATTAGCTATAGCTATAAACCATCAACCGTAATCGAAAATAATGCACCGCACCCTATAGCGGTAACGTTGAAGTGATCTGTGAAACATACTCCTGCCGTTGAGCAGCTACATCAGGCAGGGTTATGGCCGTTCGAAGCTACGGAAATTTTAACTGGATTAAAGAGCCATCCATTTTAGTACAAGCTCTTTCACTTTGCACGCATGTGAAGCGACGGTGAAATCAACAAGGCAGGAACAAAAAGGCGCTACTACCAATCACTGGA
The DNA here is from genome assembly GCA_036346575.1 of Dendrocalamus sinicus. Classification (NCBI taxonomy): domain Eukaryota; kingdom Viridiplantae; phylum Streptophyta; class Magnoliopsida; order Poales; family Poaceae; genus Dendrocalamus; species Dendrocalamus sinicus. The sequence goes on from CM070670.1 coordinate 17,259,833, forward strand.
TTCCACGGTATAGCTAGGAAGGAGAACCGGAGAAGCACAGGGAAAAGGCCACTACTATTATTAGCGCTCTTCCTTTTTTCTGTTGGCTGCACGAAGGCCTCAGAATAAAGTCACACAGATTTCATCTCTATCAATCACACTAGCACTTTTACTAGTTTAGGTGCTCGCCGATCAGAAATGACTGCCGAATTATAATGGTTGATTGGGACGGAAAGATAAAGTTTTTTACAACCATCAAGGCCAACAATGGCCACAGCAAAAGTTCATCATGGGATTCACCTTCAAAATTGTTGGTCCACAGTAAGTGGTCTGTAGTTAAAATACAAAAAGTTGAGAAGGGCTCTCCAGTACACATTAGCACTAGGCAGTGAACCGTTCTTTTCAGACTTTGTGGGCTTTGTATCACTGTATGGATAGCATCTAGCTAGCTAGATCAATTCAAGGGACCCACTTGGCAGGGACTCCTCTTCAGCCCACAATAATATGCACATGTACAGAGTGGTCCATAAAGGTGTTCCTAAACATGGACATTGGACTGTTAAGAACTCACTCCGATTCCAAATATATATATGTTGTTTTGGATATTGATATAGTCTCTAAGGTGATAATTTAATCATTAATTTATATGAAAATATATTATTTCAAATAAAAAATAATTATACATTATGAAAGTATATTTTATGATGGATCTAGTAATACTATTTTCATGTTGTTAATTTTGGTAATTCTTTGTATAGTGATATGATCAGACCAAAAATGTTTAACTGATATAGATTCTAAAAACGACTTATATTTAGAATGGAAGCACTACTGCAGAAAAGATCATCACAGACGGTTTAAAAACATCATCACATATGGTTTCGTGAGCCATCTGAATTTATGGATCAGTAATGACATAAGGTCATCACTGACGGTTTTTGAACCATCTATGATATGTACTATCACAGACGGTTTTTGAATCATCTGTGATACATACTATCACAGATGGTTTGTAGTAGAAACCATTTGTGATATTAAATTATCATATATGATTTATAGTTGAAACTGTTTGTGATTTATGAGATATCACAAACGGTTTCTACTACAAACCGTCTGTGATAGCCAACTATCAAAAGACAGATATGAGTTAATAATTATCTGTGATATTTTTTGTATTCCTAAATCTATTTCTATTTATTGGCTAGCCTCAAGAAATACTAGTCATACTCTCTGAAATAAGCAAAAACACAACAAGTATATGTATACATCAAATTCACATTCATTTTAGAAATATGAACATCCATTTCATAAATCAATTAACTGAAATGAAATAAATTAACCATCCATGAACAAATATAAATGTACAATTAAACTTAATCTTGTCTCAATCAAATTCATTCTATATTGTGAAACTCTCCATCTTTGTTTATAACCAGAGACATCAAGAAGTACACACGTTGTCCTCGAATTGTTGGAGCTCGGCCTATCGATAAGAAGATCAATGTCGTGCATACATATAAATTGATAAGTATGAAATAATTATTACAAGATTGATAATCCTAAGGATAATTAGTCTTTGTGGAACCGAGGAATAGTTGCATGTTATGGCAAACATAGCATCCTAAATCCTGTTAGATGTAAATATATCTTCTATCTACATCAAGCTAGATCTAAACCATTTTCAACTCTCTTTTAATCAAAAAGTTAGATCTAAAATATAATACAATTAGAAACAAATTAATAACCATAGATAGTCAAGAAATTAATGGATCTACAATCACTCTTGCCAAATCCGTAGTCTCCTTTCACCAAATAGTCTCAAAACTCCACCTCCTCAAAGCAGCAGTCTGTGAGAACAGATCTGAAATTTAAGACAGATCTGTGTGGGTCGACGAATCTGCAATTAATATGGTGAAGTATTACAGACGGTTCAAAAAAAATCATCTGTGATATTAAGTGATCACAGACGGTTATTATGAACCATATGTGATATTACCTTTTCACAGATGGTTTTTAGTGCTGGCAGTAACACACACGGTCTTTAAACCAAAATTGTCTGTGATTGTATTTAATACTGATGGTTTTGTCTAACTGTATGTGATGTGACATATAGTATTAATCTTTTTGTGATAGTGGAGGTTATATAGTTTGGTTCAATTGTAAGGGCGTCTACATGCACGGAAGGGTTAACTTGCAACATCGTCGCTTTGTGTGACAACTGAGCAACTAGCTATAGGCCTTTACAGTTCACGCACGCCTGAAGATTCCTCCTCTCCCTCCCTTGATAACCTGTGACTGAGACGTCAAAGGTTGTCACCCCATCAGATTAGTGCAGAGAGGGATGGAACTAAACGTGTAAGAAACAACCCATGTTATTTCCTTCGGCTTGCAAAGTGTCTGTTCCCTGTAGTGGCAGTGCCCACCTAGGCACCTAGTGCCTCATCTTTGGGCCACATTGGGTCCACTCTTATCCTTCTGCAGTTCTTCTGCAATTGCATTACACTGGTCAGTGGACAATCACCATTGGTATGTTTCGTCAACCGTTCTGAGCTTGTCGATGTTGTTACAGACACCGAGTAACTGATAATTGGATCCGGCGTCAAATTAGTCATGGTCCACAATTAGCATAAATACAATCAGTATATCGATCAGCATCAAAGTAACCAAAGTTTGACAATCTCTGAATTGGAGCTAACACAAGCCATGGAGGTGAATGAGCTCACACACAATGGTCCTTGCTCCACCAATCTCCCCACCAGCTACTGCATCTTTTAGCTGAAGGAAAAAAAACGGGTCACCTAGTGCGATTGCTCGGATGACGGAACTTTTCGCTCTCGACGACGACAAAAGCTTTCGCCTTTCAGCTCAACACTTACCACCACGTCTCGACAAAAGCCTAGCCAACTCGCTGCTGTACAGCACCTACCGTCCACAATAAATTTATAGTGATGGCTAAACAGCAGCAGCGAACAACTTTGGTGCCGCTCTAACCGACCGCTTGCTAAAATTATGCTGAAATGAAAATGATAGTTAGTTTTTTCTAAATCATATAATTAAAAAATAAAATGAAAAAAAATAAATATATCGTTGTATCTCTACAGACGAAGCAAAGAACAAATATCCAAAATTAAAAACCAACATATTCTAAGTGCCTTTCAACTTAAAAAAAAAAGGCCGAAAGAAAAAAAAAACAAGGCCGTCCGGAGCGGTGCTTTATCCGCCCGTCACCGACGACGTCCAGGTCTCCAGGCGAAAGCAAAGCAAACGCGGCGCTCCGCCACCATGCGGTCATGCGCCGCGGCTTCTGGCTTAAACAAACCCCATCAAATCGGGAGCTGCTGCCGCGCTGCCACCTCTCGGTTCTCCCTCCTTTCGCTGCCTTCTTTTCCCCTCCCTTTCTTTTCTTTCGCCCGTCGGAATCAAATGCTTGTGCAGAAAACAACGGGCACGACGTACGTACGCCGAAGAGAGATGAGGGCGTCGCTCTCGTTGGCCAGACGCGGCAATCCGATGCGCTGTAATCGTCTCGTCTCCCGTTTCAACGGGTACCTCCATCCGAGCCTTTTCCCTTCCGTTCCCTTCCTTACCATACTCTCTCGCCATCTCTCCTTTTTCAGTTCTTTTTTCCTCACGGCGAATATTCCCCAGACCTGAATGAGCTTTGTGCCAAATGCCAACGTCCAGCTACTGCACATCCTAATACGTGCCGCTTAGAAGAAACGTGTATACTACATCTATATTTTTTTTAACTTATACTTTATTATTTTCTCTGAACAAACAAATAGAATTGCTTCTTCGTCATCGTTTCAAAGAAGCTTATCGGGATAATTTTTTTGATATGATTTATCAGAATTTAATTCATTCGTATGAACACTTACTTTAGGGCAAACCATCGGCTACAATAAAAAAAAACCTAACTTATTAAAAGCACGTTTGATGTTGTTCGATCGATTTTGGCCGCATGCAGAAACCAGATTACACAGAACTTTTGCACCTGATGTTCTGGATCGACAAGGGGGTAAAAGTTGTTTGCTTGCTTAGGCCCCATTTGAAATCCGAGTATTTTTTCCAGCTCAACTCGTGAAATTCGTACGTTCAAAGCAGGTGTGATTCAATGTCTGGATCATCACATATCCTGCCGCTGGACGTGCGGTGTTGGTTCACGGCCTCTTTTGGGGGGCAGGCAGAGGCAGGACAGAGCAAACGGGCATATTCTTACTTTGCACTTAAGTAGTCTTATGTGTAAGGATGTGCTAACCAACTAGTTAATGCGAAGTGTCGACATTTCGCCCCCTTCGTCCAATCAGCGGGCCCTCCCTCTTCTCTCTCTCCTATCCGTTTCGCTTTCGTTCTTTACTATTATTAGGTGCGTTATGAATAAATTAAATACTAATAAATAGATAAATTATTTCAAAAAAAGTATTTCAATAATTTGTTTTAAAAATAATTAAAAATCATTCCGTTTATTTATTTAAGAAAATATAAAAGTGTAAACTGAAAAGATAATTCTGTTCTCCACACGGCCAAATCTGCCCCCCAACTCCCTGATCGACTAGCTTTTTAAATCGGAAGCAAAATTTATGGGGTGAGACTCTCTCCTGGATACTGCCACGTGGCCCCTTGAGATGAGCCCTCTACATGGCATTTTTTTTCTTTAAATCTGCTTTGCCAATAATCCAAAACCACCCTATCTAAAACTTCACACAGCCGTAAATGCCCACCAAATTAAGCGACAAATCCGTAAGTACAGTGTTTAGTGTTTACTAGTAGAGGCGTACTAACTCAGATCAGAAGTTAACCGGGAAGAAATTAGTGAACTTTTGCAAGATTAAAATCTTCTTAACGAGCCATTGATTCGCTAGTAGTAGTGGTAATACATCGAGCCTCTCCGGGCGAAAAAATGCCAAAACCAGAGGCTTAATTAATCTCTACTCTCCTCTGCGTCTCCTCATCGATCACAACTAGTAAAAAAAGAAGAAGAGAAAAATAAAGGAGAAAGAACTCATCAAATCAATCCATAAGGCCAGCCATAACCGAGCTCTCTTCCTCTTCCTCTAGGCGAAGCGGGATCAGGATCAGTCCTGGAAGCCGGTCTTCTCCCAGATGGCGTTGCGGACGCGGCGGAGGTCGCGGCCCTTGAGCGTGCGCCCGGCGCCCTCGCGCACGGAGAAGGACGCCGCGGCGCGCTCCCGGCACAGCAGCAGCTCGTGCGGCGGCACCCACTGCAGGCCGCGGGCGTCCTCACCGCCGTCCAGGTACGAGTCCCCGCGCTCGTCCGACGGCCACCGCCCCGCGCCGGCGCGGCCGCTTCCGCCGTACTCCGCGCCGAGGATCTTGGACCAGTCCGGGATGTTCACCGGCAGCGACGCCGGACGGCCGGGAGAGCCACCGGCGTCCCGCGCCGCCGCGCCGCGCGGCTTGGAGGGCTTGGACTGCGTGGACACGGATGGGGCCAGCCCGTACGGATCAACCGGCGAGGAGGACGATGGCACCGCCGCGCCGCCTCCCCAGATGACGTCGGCCTCGTCGAGCTCCACGGCAGGGTCTCCCGCGGCGACGTGCGGCGCCGGCGCGAAGAGGCGGTGCGCGGCGACCATGGAGAGGCTGCTGCTCCGGCCGGCCATCGTCGTGTGGGGGGTCCCGCCTCTCCGATCGGTCCTCCTCTTCTCTTCCGGTGGGGCGGGTTGCTCTGCGAGCTGCGATTGTATGCGCGTGTAATCCGCGATGGCGTTTGGTTCCTCTCGTACCGGGCGAACCGCGGGTTTTATAGCGGTGGAAGGGCCACGACCCACGAGCGAAGGCGGTGTGGATAAGATTTGTTTCCCTCCATTTACTTGGGTTTCAGCTTTTGCTTTCTAACTTTTAGTTTCTTCTTTTAATTTTGCTATTACATAATTGATTGAATATTTTTTTATTTCTCAGTTACTTAAAGTTGTACTTTTAATCACATAAAGTTACAGTATACTAATTCCCCCTCCTGAAGTTACACTCTCAGTTACATAAAATTGCAGTATAGAAAAGTGGCTAAAGGTGAAAGAAAAAACAGTCACCTATGCAATAATCAGATCTTATTTTCACTTGTTTTGGTTTTTTAGCTTTTTATTTTTTTATTTATTTACATTATTCGTGATAGGTTAACCTTTTTTAAATTTAATAACGTCAAAAAATCACTAGCAACTACAGTAGAAAATAAACTAATTACAATGCAAAACAATAAAAAGTAAGCTATAAACCATAAAAACCCAAATGAGTAGGACCTAAGTGCTATGGGAGGAGCTATTGTTTCATGTTTGCTTGTGGGAGGACGAGCCAAACGTGCACGACCACAGTATGCAAGCAAAAATGGCTGGAATTGGGGTTGAGGTATGGGTGCAGCGTAGTGCTTTGCTTGCATTTTTGCACAACACGATGGGTGGGTTTTTTGGACTGAAGGTTTATACCTTAAATATTTGAATTTTAGCTGTTCACGAGAGGCAGTACGCAGAGAAAAAAGTCGCATACGATTTTGACCAGTACAGTTAAATTTACTATACTTTTTACTATATTTTTTCTATTGATCCTGCCATTAAAAAATATACCATTTAAAAGCTAGTTGACAGTACAACCATAAGCCAAATTTAATCTCAAAAGAATCCGGTAGGTCTTTCTGGCAAACCAAGGCGTTCCATCAAGATTTTTTGCCCTTCCCCAGCACACCCATGAAACATGTCCTCTTGGAAACGAGCACATCTGACGCGAAGGGAGGAGAGAGGGAAAGAAATGTGTACATAGGTAAAATGTGTGAACGCGATTGGGAAATTGGGGATCATGTTTATCTATCTATTATCTTATTAAAACAAAGAAAAAAAGTTAATCAGAAAAAAGAGAAAAATATGCACCGTCATTTTTTGTAGACCCATATTATAACAGTTAGAAATATTCATATATAAATATGAGAATCGTTAAAGTTGTATAAAGAATACAATTGTATACTTATCATAAGCATTAAAGTTATATAAAACTATGTTTCGATATAAAAATATGCATTGTAGTATATAATCGTGTAGTTGTGCGAAAAATTTGACTAATTGGATTATATTACCAGACTTTTTTACCACTGAAAATTGTTGGCTATGTCTGGAGTGTTTGGTTGCCTTCATGCTTTGTGTGGGATCTTTTAGAAGTTTGCATTTGGTTGCGTAACTCGCATGGCTAACCCAATCTCCGCTTATGTAGAAGGTGGGCAGAGACGGGGTAAAAAGAAGTGAAAGTCGAACAACTTTTTTTTAAAAATGTGTATCATATATTAAAAAATGTCAAGCAGGTTGACCTAATTAAAATATTGGACGAATGATTAACATGTATTAAGGTTCATAAATATGGATCAAGGATTACTAAAGTGTAAAACATGTTACTAGCTTTCCTATCTTATACATCTCGCTCTTGCATCGCTCATGCAACCATCTAAACAAAAAAAAAACTCCTGGTACCTGCTGTCACCTTAAGCGTACAATACCAAACAAGCCTGGTCCATCTTGTTTTCGTCCAACGACTCAGTGCGTATGAACTGCGAAATGGTAGTATGGCTCAACGTATACTTTTTACGAATGTAGTAGGTGAACGTAAATCAAGTGCCGGCACGAGTTTGGATGAATTTTCACGGAGATCGAGGTTGGCGTACTCCAATTTAAACATCGCTCTGCGTGAGATTCTTCATTCACCAGTAAGTAATTTTCCGAGGTAAAACAAACAAGCTCCGAACGGTGAGTGGGCTGAGCCCATCGAAATCGATCGGTAATCAGTCATTTGTTGCGATGATCAATCATGGCGTTCCACTCGCGAAACCCTCTTTTCTGCTCCGAAAGGCACACCACACCACACCAGGACAGCACAGGCCTCCTCTCTCTGTTCCCACCGATCACACCTGTCCCTCCCCGCCCCAGAACGGACGGCTCCCGTACGATCCCACGTCCATCCGACGGGCGCCCTCCGCCTGACGTCGGCGCGGGGAAAACGACAAGGGGGCTAAGCGCTGGCTCGCGCGAGGGGCGTTTCGGTAACTCTACCCCGCGCACTCATCTCGGTGGGGGCAAAGCAGGCACGGCGAGCGCCTGTGGCTTTTGCTCCCTCCGCTCCCCTGTCGCGACGCGGGCGCGGTGACACGTGTCGTGCCAGCCAGTGGCCGACACCTGGCGGGCCGGGAGAGGCTGGTGCTACGGGTGGGCACGTGAAGTGGGGCCCACGGGGGAGTGGGAGTGTCAGCCTCGTCCCCTGGCGCTGGGGCCCATAGGATCCGAGGTTAAGGTCAGAGGAGAGGAGAGGAGAGAGAGGAGTTGTTGTGTTGAAGGGAGCAGCGTCCGTGCGGTGCAGCGCCTCGCCGTGATCCATTCATCCACACCCACCGTCCGTCACGGCGCGCGTACGGACGGCGCTGATGCGCCGTGGGGAGGCTACCGGACGGCGAGCGCGTAACGCGAGGAGTAAAGTAGGAACACTTACTGTAGGCTGTAGCGACTGTGCTATATGTGCATTGATGCGTGCGTTAGGAGGAGACGGTATTGGTGAGAAAAAATCGGCGCAAAAAGAAGAAAAAAAGCGAGCTTCGAACCGCATGGTTTGACTTTGATCCGATCATTCCGTCTTGAGCTACTTCTGATTTATTTTATGTTATTTATAAATTTCATCTTTTTATAATTTTGGCTTTTTTACCTTTTTATCGATTCTTTTTTCTCGTATTTGTTTGCATTATATATAATGGGCTAACATGTTTGTTCTATTTTAAAGTTTTTTTAAATTTAATTATGTTAAATAAGTCTTCTTTAGTTACAGTGTTTTTTCAGCCAGTTACAGTGCTTTTCAGCCAAAAGCCACTCAAAATAAGCTCTTCTGAGCAGGGCGAACTGAGCTGGCCAGATCGTGCAGGACGTACACGGCACCGTCAGCTTCCGATGGGTTATTTTCAACTGCGTCTGAGAGTTTTTTGGCTGTAGCATAGTTTTTAGTTGTAGCACGAATGTTTATGTGAATAAACTAAATATTGATAAATTATTTAGAAAAAACTCTTTTGATAAGTCGTTTCGAAAAGATATCAAATAAATTATTATATTTATTTAAAAAATCATAAACTATAAACTCTGATCTAAAAAGAAAGGGACGTTTGTTGCTGCGGCAGCCAGCGGCGGTGTACACGGCAAAACCGTTGACATCTTGGAGGCTTCGCTTGGGAACATAGCTGCATGGAAGACGCGATGCCGAAGGCCACAGCTTGGCTTCGTACATTGGCCGCAGGAGCAGAGGAGTTTTTTAATCCACCCGTGCGTGTGCCAAGTGGGGATATTTGCTGGGTCAAACGGGGATTTTAAATCTCTCAATCAGGCAACTAATCTTGACCCAACACACTAGTTGCACTAGTGGCATGTGTAAACTAGTAGGACTAACCTGTGTACACGTGAACTTGATACATTATGGCTGAAATTAACCGGGGATCAAATGCCAGAGGGGGAAGCTCGTAGGACGGACTACGGTTCAACTTAGGTGGTGATCGGTTCGACTGAAAAGCTCATAGTTTTATGGCTGAAAACACTATAGCTAGCTGAAAAAAGTACTGTAGCTGACAGAGACTTATTTAGCATAATTAAATTTTAAAAAAATTTAAAAATATAAAAAATATGTTAGCCCATTACATATAATATAAACAAATACGGGAAAAAAGAACCGGCAAAAAAGCTCAACAAAAAGTCAAAAGTTCAGAAAAAGACGAAACTTATGAATAGTGAAAAATAAGCCAGAAGTCAGAAGCCGAAGCCGAGTTGATCAGGACCTTAATGATCGATGAAGCGCCCACCTCCATATGACAGCTAGCTAGCCCTACCCTAGAATAATGAGCTGTCTGATAAGGGCTGTTTAAGGTGGTCATTGGGCTTTTAAGTCGAGTTTTATTTTTTTGCACTACTATAATTTTTACTGTGGCTACTATTAACCTTTTCAATATAATTAAATTTAGAAAATAAAGAATAAAAAGGTTGTGGATAGATTCTTTTGGGCTTTGGCTTATTGTTTAAATTTTTGAATTCGGACTGTTCACAAGAGGCAGTATATAAAGGAAAATAGTCGCATGCTATTTTCGCTATTACAGCTAAACTCAGTTCACTTTTTACTACAATCTTACTGTTGACCTCATTTTAAAAAAACACACAATTTAAAAGTTAGCTACTGTAGCATAAATCATAAGTCATAAGTTATAAGTAGAAAAAAAACTTAGCCTATATAATCACAGGCAATACAAACAAATAAGAGAAAAAAATACAAAAAAGCTGAAAAATCAAAACACTAAAAAAAGACAAACTTAAAAAGTTAGAAGCCAAAAATCTAAAATTTTAATGAGCGGGGCCTAATATCCTAGGCCCTGTTTGGATCCGAAAAATTCTTTATAATTTTTATGAGAATTAAACTGTATTCTATTAAATTCATGAACCCAAACAGAGTCTTAACGATGGCGGCATTGATGTCAAGTGATGAAGTTAACATCTAACCCTCTTCTCTATTTCCTCAAAATATTTTTGATAAATCAAATAGATGCATCCTGTTTAAAAATGGTTCATTTGCCCGTAGATAGTTCATAATTCATGCAGGTTGGGCCGTGGATGAGCTACTATGGGAGAGCGGGAGTGCGACTATGCGTGGCTCCGATTCCTCCGAACTCTGTTTAAAAAAAGTTAATATAAGTACTAAGTCACTATGCACATTGGCCCCAAGAATCAAGATTAAGGTGTCACTCGGTTGGATAAAATAAATTAATTTATGATTGAAATTGTACTGTAGCTGGCTAAAATTATATTGTACCTGATAGTAGTTTATTTGACATAACTAAATTTAAAAAATAAAAAAATATTAAACTATTATAGACAATGCAAACGAATAAGAGTTAGGAAAAGATAAAATTTAGAAATAATAAAAAATAAGTCAGAAATCAGAACTTGAAACTAAAATAAAATAAACAGCCTAATGCCGTTGGAACCATGGGACCCACCCACAGTGACCCGTACGAACTAGGTACGACCGAAAATGCATTCATACAGCAGCATCCTTCCTTGCTCAATTACAGTCGCCAGCATATTGCTAGGCGCAGTGCACCGCACAGAAAGCTACGTAGGGTCGGCGACTCTACGCTTTGGTCTCTTTATGTCCTCACCCCAATCCACCGATTCAATCGAACAACACGCAAAGGGGAGAACCTGCAACAAACCTCAGATCGGCAGATTCTAACGGGATAAGCTTGCTCACTAGCCTCCCTAGCGAAGAAACAACCTTAGCTTAATTGTATCAGCAGATGGATGGCAGAATCTAGTTAATGCCCGTATATATCTCAGTGCCACTGCAGCTGCTTAACTTAATTTGCAGAGTTGATCCCAAAGCAGATGAGAGAGAGAGAGAGAGAGAGAGAGAGAGACACGGTGGCGAACACATGTGGGGCGGGCGGGCGTACGTGCGCGTCGGATTGACTGACTCTTAAGTTGCACGAAGACATCACTTGTTCCTCAAGATCGCTGAAGCACTGACGAAGGATTTATTTATTTACCAAAAGAAAACGCCTTCTCTCGCCTTGTTCCTGAAACGGGAGACAGGCGCAAAGGGAGAAGGGTGAGCTGATACAGATAATTACAGTCATTGGAGTTGGCAAATCTCGAGCTAGTGAGTATCCGATAATTGCCGTATCAGACGATGATTTGCGAGCGCTCGTCAATCTGCGATTGGGGGTAGATTCAGAAGAATCTCACATGATTCGGGGGTTCGAGATTGATAATGAGGTGTTCAGCGGAGTCAAGTGGCCACTAGGAGGCAGGAGCAAGGCGGTCCAATCATGCATGCGTCTGCGATTTTTTAAGGCTCTTTCGTGCATTTGCATTTGGTGATTGGATGCAAGCTTAAATTTGTAGTAGGATTAATTGTTGTATGGTTTAAGATATGAACAGCTGTCTTAGCTCACAGAACAAGGGAAAGAAGAGCTGGAGAACGGGGAAAGAGATCGCTTAACAATGCAACTCCATGAGCCATGGCTTTGTTTACCCGAGATTCGCAATGTAGATAATGTTATTTGCAATGGCAGGTAAGCGAATGGAGGGGAGTGTCACCCATGAACTTTGCCTGGCCTTTCTGCACTTTGTTTTTATCGAGGCGCAAGTCGGTTGATTAAAAACCTTGCAAATTTGTATTGCTCTTGATCAGCTGCTTTCTCTCCCCTTTGATCTGAAGTTATCAGACCCCGAAAAAAAAATCAGAGTAAACATAGTTAATTGTCAGGTTGTGAGGTGACAGAATGGAGAGAACAGCATCTAGGACTAGTATAAATCAAGTGTGACTTTTGCTGAAGTATATTCAACTAGCTGCATAAGCGCGGCGCACGCCGCGCTAGCTACCGTGCGGACCAAAGTAAAAGAGGCGATAATTCGCAGGGAGTTTCATAAAAAAAATCAAGGATAAATGCGTAATTTTGGAAAAATCAAAGGGTTTTTTTGCAAAAAATTGAGGACTTGTATGTAAGTAAATAAGGACCTATACGTAATTTTGGAAACACGCGGGGCGCCATCCAAAAATTTTTTAAAGAAAAAACTTGCAGGGACCTTTTCGCGAGAAAAAATGACCTTTACGTAATTTTTAGAAAATATGAGGAAAGTGTCTCGGCCGGCCGTACGCAAATTCTCTTGCCACGCACCGGCCGCCCGAGCACAGTGGGCGACGTGGCGCGGCTCGCTGGCCAGGAAGTCCCCCGCTAATATGGCTGTTATGATTCAGCTCATGAGTTGTACCTTGTGGAGTAGATCATCGTAGGGGAATAAAAACGAGAGCCGAAAGATAGCGCGGCGATATGCTGCCGTTTGCACTCTTGGAGCCTTTCGCAATAGGATAAAATTTGGTGAACGCCGACGTTTTCAGAGCGGATTATTGTTGCATGTCATGAACCCACAGGTTTAGGGCCTGTTTGGTTCATGACCAGAAGTTGCCTAGCCACAAGTTAGGCGTGCCACAGTTTTTAGGTAGCTGTTTGGTTCACTGACGCAACTGTGGCATGCCACACTTTCTTAGCACCCGGCCCCACACGTCATAGACTCAGTTTCTTGCCAAACTTTGCCACAAGTGTGGCTTCGATTTTGTTAGCCACACTTTCTGTGGCAGCCACACATTGCCTAAGTTTAGGCATGGCAAGGTTAGGCACCAACCAAACAGGCCCTTAGTTAATATGTACTTGGCAGGACTTTTTCTGATCGCGTAGTATTGTTAATTGCATCGTCAGCAAACTCAGCGTGCAGAGTAAGGTATGGCTCTTAAAAAATCATCGAGAAGTTGTAATGCATTCCAGTAGACGCATTTGGCAGAGAAGAATGGAAGGGAATACTACCGATGTGCAGTATGCCAGTATGTGATTTGACGCTTCCAAATCCCAAATCCTTTGTTTTGGTGCTTTACACACAAAAAAGAAAAGAAAATCCTGGGCTTGGTAATGGGCCAATAGGTGCCAACTTAGGCCTGGACATATTCTATGGGATGCCAAAACCTTAGTACTCTTAAACTACGCCGGACTTTCCAGTGGCCCAGCCCAACCTATAAATCGGTCCATATTTTCAGGCAGATCCATTGGTTGAACGGTTTACAGCGCGTTTGGTTGCTGCTCAAGACTGCCATGCATACCCGCGCGAGCCTGGCCGATGAGAAACGATCTTCATTTTCGTTTCTCTAGAGCCTGGCTCAACGCCTCCCACTGCACCACACGAGCCGGGGCCACACGCGAATGCAGGCAACCAAACGCCCTCCCGCCGTATCCCGTGGGCTATGCTGGGCCATATGCAGCCAACCAAACGCCCCATTAGTCGTCCCGATACATCGATTTGTCCCCTCGGCCTATGGACACGGCCCAAACCTCTTTACCTTTTCGGCCGAAATTTTGAAGCCTCCCGACTTTTTAGACTGTGTGTTCCCTCTAATAAAAGAACTTGCCACTTGTGAGCGCACACCCTGTTTTGCATGTGAACAGTGAACTGTTAGCTTAATTGCACAGCAAAACATATGATGAATTCTTTCCGTTGCGGCCGATGGTTTATGGCTATTGATGATGGTTTTTGGTCTTAGTGTGAGTACTTGTACGAACCTATCGAATGTCGATAAGCTGTATCAAAAGTGATGTTCCTAGTGGCGGATCCAGGATTGGAGCACGCCCTAGGCTAAATTTGAACCAAGTAATAGTCTAGTAGACTACAAGTCTAGAGCTATATTATAATATAAGAAAAAGTATGCCATGAATATATCATTGATATGAAAATTTTGCTTAATGCTCAATACTTGAAGAGTTCAAGTTTTCAACACAAATCACAATAAAGAAAAGATATGAAATCATATCTCCGTCCTTATTTCCTCCGTTCCTCCTTCCTCGGTTCAGAGCCCTCGGCAGTCGGCCCCTCGCGGCCTCGCCCCTCGGTTCACTCTGCGCGCGGTGCTCGCTGTCCGCTCGCGGCTCACCGTCCTCCACTCTCCTGACCTCCAGTCCTCCGCCCTCTCGGCTCCTTCACCAGTCACCTCCTCCAGTCCTCCTCCCCGGCGTGGCGGCGTCCCGCTCGCTGTGCCCAGCAGCGCGCAACGACTTCGGTGAGGCGTGCGCGCGCAGCAAGCGGCGGCCGGCGCCGCGCGGTGGGCGCGCGCGCGCGCAGGCGGCGGCCGACGGCGGTGAAGCGCGCGGCGCGCGCGCAGAGCCACTCAGATTTGATGCCTGGGGGCGATGGGCGGCTGGGGCTGGGTCGTCGGGTTGGGGAATGGCCGAATGGGGATTAGGGTTTTGCCCTTTTGCTGGTGGATGTCTCTACTGCTGTGGGCTGAAATGTGGGTTGAAATGCTGAATTGTTGTGTGGGGATGTGGGCTACCATAGGCCACGGGTTGGGCTGTGGGGTAAATATTTTTTTGAGTATATATTAGTGGGGGTAGTATGAGGAGTTTTGCTGGGCCTCGGGCTATAGCCTATCCAGCCTGAGGCCCAGTTCCGCCCTTGGATGTTCCAATAAACTGTTTTAAAAAGACGACGGAAAGTCGTTCCGTTTATTTATTCGGAGGAAATAATAAATTATAAGTTATAAACTTAAAAAAAAGTAGGGGGCACACTTTTCTTTTTCCCCCTACTTGCTTCGGTTAGCTAATCACTAACCTGAGATCTGATGCAAATTGGCATTAAAAATCCAAGTCGGCCAATCGGAATCTTCGAAACGAGAAATCCCAAACTTTATTCGTTTTTTTCTTCAACCCCAATCTTTCATGCCTCCCCACGCAGAGTCTTCTCGTTCGATTCAACCAACCAAATCTCTCCTTTATTAGTACATGACCATATTAGTACTGTAAACTCTCTTCTGTTCTTGGAGGAGAGAATGAAAGAAAAGAGTAGGTAGAAGTAGAAATCAATGCTTACTGATGAGGAAATCATACAGCAGCAGCAGGATGGTGGCGACTGGCGAGTTCACCGGCAGGGACTACACCGACCCGCCGCCGCAGCTGGAGCTGGGCGCGTCGGAGCTGCGGAGGTGGTCGCTGTACCGCGCGGCCATCGCCGAGTTCGTGGTGAAGCTGATGTTCCTGTACGTGACGGTGGCCACGGTGATCGGCCACAAGCGCCAGTCGGACGGTGAGGCGTCCGGCGGCTGCGGCGGCGTCGGCCTCCTCGGCATCGCGTGGGCCTTCGGTGGCATGATCTTCCTCCTCGTTTACTGCACCGCCGGCATCTCCGGTGAGTGCTTTGGCCATGGTCAACTTGGCTTCGGCTTCTGACTTATTTTTCACTATTCATGAATTTCGTCTTTTGTTGAACTTTTGGCTTTTTGTTGAGCTTTTTTACTGGTTCTTTTTTTCCCGTATTTGTTTGTATTATACGAAATGAGTTAACATATTTTTTATATTTTTAAATTTTTTAAATTTAATTATGCTAAATAAGTCTCTGTCAGCTACAGTGTTTTTCAGCCATAAACCATGAGCTTTTCAGCCGAACCGATCACCACCAAAATTGGGGCGTGCATTTCCGCCCATACAGATTTGTTTTTCTTTGAGCCGGGCCTGGATCGGTCTCGGTCAGTGAAATTTAGGCCTTGTTTGGAACACATACAAATTTCATATGAATTTTATAGGAATTTCACTTTCAATTCCCATCGAATATATATATATATATATATATATATATATATATATATATATATATATATATATATATATATATATATATATATATATATATATATATATATATATATATATATATATATATACGTCGCCGCGGTGCCGTCTGCGGCGTCGGCCTCGTGAAGGCGTCCAACTCGGCCCACTTCGGTAGATACGGCGGCGGCGCGAACGTCGTCGATGCCGGCGGCTACTCCAGGGGCACCGGGCTGGCCGCCGAGGTCGTCGGCACGTTCGTCCTCGTGTACACAGTCTTCTCCGCCACCGACGCCAAGCGCAGCGCGCGCGATAGCCACATCCCGGTAATAACCAATTTTGCTATGGATCATACATTTGCATCAAGTCATGCGTTTTGTCTCTGCGAAGGAGTGAGTTGCTCCGATTGATTATTGTATTGTGCAGGTAATGGCTCCTCTGCCGATTGGTTTCGCGGTGTTCGTGGAGCACCTGACCACCATTTCTATCACCGGCACCGGCATCAACCCGGCGAGGAGCTTCGGCGCCGCCGTCGTCTACAACCAGGCCAAGGCATGGGATCAATTTTCATTTGGTTTGTTTTTAAGAATAGTATCCTGACTAGGACCAAAAGGTTGGTTGTTCTGTGGAGGAAATGAATCTGTGGTTTATTTGTTTGTTAACTGTCCAGTTGCAAAATGGGATAGACTATTGCACAGGCGACTAAAATTTTTTTATCTTTCAGTCACCTAAAGTTGTACTTTGAATTACCTGAAGTTGCACATGTTTTTTTTTGAGGGGGGCTGCAATTTTAGTTGATTGAGAGTGCAATTTCAGGTCACCTGAAGTTGCACTCTGAATCACCTAAAGTTGCAGCTGTTTTTTTGGAGGGGGACTGCAATTTTAGTTCATTGAGAGTGCAATTTCAGGTGACTGAAACATAAAAAAATTTCAATCGCCTGTGTAATAGCAAAACTGTTGCAAAATATGTTTGGAGCATAGTTTCATGTGCTTTTGGTATTCCATCTGCTCCAGCTGATGTTAATGATCTATGTGGAAATTGGGTGAATAATTTTGGCAAGCGTCATAAACGTCTTATCCTGAGCGGCTGTGATGCAATATTGTGACGACCCGTATTATTATCAAAGGGTACTAGCACTAGGCAAAGGATTATTATTTATCTATTGGGTAAAACACCGATTTAACAAACAATAAGCCTATCAAAGTGTTATAATAGAACAATAGTTAGAGACAAAATAACATTATTACAATACCATTGCTACGCAGGGCTATAATCCGAAACAGAGCTTAATAAGTTTTGCCCGAATATTACAATAATTGAAAAGGAAGTGGTTCTAACTGATAATTATGCAAAGATGGTGACTAAAAGATAGCTACACACTAATAAACTTGGGTTACGGGAACGGCTTCCGGCCTTCGCCTACTCATCCCAACCTCCATATGGGGTGTCCATCTCATATGCGTCATACTCCGGTTCTTTGCCCTCTAGTCAGGGTGGTAGTTGTCCTCCACATAAACTTAACCCAAATCGAGTAAATCTCTGGACTGACCTACTTTTAAACAAGGGAAATAGTAGTAAGGGTAAGTACAAAGTACGCAACAAACATTAATAGCAATATGCAATTCCATACCAATAATTCCTCATCTCCACAATTTTATCTCATTCATCATCATTTCAAAAATAAGTTTTTATGTGATAAAAGGTCTAATTATAGTTTATAAATCTACTAATCACTCATATTTAGAGAAAGGGCCACCAATAGGCCCCCCTAGCCTTCCGTCCAGGAGACAGGCATGAATTACAATTTAAACCCTGCGCAGGTTGGTATCACTTTATCCATAATTACTCTGACTTTAATTGCCATCGGTTTCTTTACATTTCCTTAGATGTGATGCTCAAATCAGAGTACATAACTATTTTCTTTATTTCCGTATACTATACCTCTACCTGCTAGTCATAGTTGTTGGCTCAGGATAATTTCTCACCCTCACTCAACACCTACTCGACTATGAGTTAGTCGTTGGTCGGGTTGGACTGGCCTTCATCCGACACTTCACTGTGCTAATATATGCATCTTGGGTTTTGCCATCTTTGGCCTTACCCCATTTTCATAATCATATACTCTTTACCCATGTGGAGTATACAGTAACTAGATAAGGTAATTGAGCTCTCCGTTTTTGACGAGACCATAGTCAATATGATAAATACGACCCGTTACATGGATGAAAGTTGATTTTATCCTTATATAATATTCATATGCAGAGGGCCCTACACTAGCCACTATCATTCTTTTTCAAGGCACCCTTCACCCATCCTTTTCATAGTCATCATCCTTATTAATCTCAAGCACATAATTATTATCATCATCATCATCAAGCACATGATTTCTTTTAAAATTCATTTTATGCAAGGAGTGATATTAATCTAGCATAAAATAACTTTTTAAGCGAAAACACTCTGATTCAATGATCAAAGGCATGTTTCCAGGGATTCGATAGCAGTTGAAAGTTTCCGGTATGTTTAGGTGAAGTCCTTTCCCTTGACTCGGTTCATCACCTGTAGTTGATATGTAGACTACTTAATTTATGAGAACATAAGAAAATACTTTATGCCGATGTGCTCCTATGACGATGCTGTGGTCAAATTAACCAATTACGGTAATTTATAAATAAATTCTACCCTATAGCCATCGATTGTCGTTATTTTACTAGCGTTAAGTTGTGTGGGCTCATCTAAGTGGTGTACTCAGCATTTTGTTAATTGCTGGTAAATTACTGCTCAGATGCAAATGAATAGATACCTGCACATACATATTTATAAAAGTACTTCTATCCAATTATATGCATACAAAAATACCTATCCTCTTTTTACGTAGGTGCGCATGCAATTATTTACCTCTCTAAACATATCTAGGCATGCGTTAGTTAACAGTGGATTAGCTGATCCGTTTCCCCTATCTAATCATTTCTTTCTTTGCCCCATGCGTTTCGTACGATCCCCAGGTCCATTTAGCCGATCGTGGAAATTTACAATTAAGTGCCATTTTTATACCACCATGTGAAATTAGTTTACTAACTAACAACAATTTTTTTCGATTAATGGTTACGAACAATTATTACCTAAGTTCTACAATTTAAAATACCCCCTAATTAGTTAAACCTGAAACTATACGTGTATCAGAGTACTCAGATTTTTATACGTGAGAATCTCTCTCTTCCTCTCTCTTCCAGTCCACCCATGCACTCAGCCTACTCTCTTTCTCATATCACTATCTCTCTTGGATTTGCTTCCACCAACACCCCTATTTCCCCACTCTTTCTTTTTTCTAGGCCAGCTTATTGTCGGCCCAACATGTGTGGCCCGCTAGTCCAGCTTGCACTCAACCTCTCTAGCTTAAACACACGCACACACGCTCGGGCCGGCCCACACACACAGCACTAGACCCACACAATACACAACACACTCGATACGCACACACAACACCGCACAACATGCACACAACAACACCCATGAATTGCATCAACACACCACGCACTGTGCCTACACGCACACACACAACACAATACACAACATGAACATAGCAACACACACATTGCACTAACACACACACACACACACACACATTGCACCTACACGGACGCACACACACACAACACACACTTGCTTCTCTCTCTCTCTCGAGCTCTTCTCATGATGCCGATCCCCGTTTTCTGGTTCCCCTGATTTCTCTCCTGGTCCACTCGTCGCTGGCCACTCCTCCGTCGATCTCCGTGCTGTTCGCCCGTTCCCCTTGGTCCTACAGCCCTGGACAGTCTTGATATCTTAGTGAATTAAAATAATAGATGCTACAAACAGATGTTACAAGGCAACTTGGGTCTGACAGCACTTATACTAACACTTTAACTTTTATTTGTCTTGTTGTCTCTTTGGTGGGGGTCAAAGTGTACTATACCTCTTGTATTTTAATATTGATGTATTTTTTTTATTAAGGATGTATCTCTATGTGTACTACAAGTAGTAATATGAGTATTTTCTTTTATTGTAATCCTATTATATTTGTGTTATCAAGAGACACTACATTGTGTACTAATTTGTATAACATGGACTATTGTGAATTTTATTAATTCTTTTTTGATTTTGGCTGTGATTTGTTTTTACATGCTAATCTAGTTAATTACTTAATTAGGGATGATTAACGTGATTGCTACTTAAAATTTAACTAAAACGTGGGTCGTTTCAAATATGTTGGTCCATTTGGAAAACAAGGAATGCAGTATGCTTTCAGAATAAACGTTTTCATGATTCTACCGAACTGATGCATCATATATGCTACTGGATTGAATACTGGTCTTTATTGGAGAAAGAGGAGGGGCCCGAGATGCCTCGTCAAGGTGCTGAACGCGTTCGTCGAGTGGCGGTAGAAGTGTTTCAGAAAATGCACGGCTGGGCGCCTCTGATGAGGAGATTAGAATAGTTGCTTCTAGTTGTTAGGTCTTATGGTTTGCAAATGGTCATGTTCTGATGGTGACAGTGTAGGCAAGCTGAGCTCTTCAGGCCGGTTGAGTCTATGTTTTTTACTTTCTGTAACTGGTCTCAGTTCTGGCAGGGTCTTGTGAGGGTTTTGTTAGTCTGAGCAGTTGTAAAAAGATGTGAATGCTATCTTTTATTCTGAATTGATTCTGTCGTAAGTTTGCTTGGCTTCAATAAATGAAGCCGGGGGAGTGTTTTCCCTCTGGATCGAAAAAAACATGAAGTAGTTAAATGGAATTGCTTCTATAATTTCACAAAAACTTGTCTAGTCTTATCGGTATCTGCAAGTGCTTGTACAGCAACTCAAACGCGGCCATGGATTGCTAGCATCCGAAGTGGATCTTCTGGGTAGGACCACTCATCGGGGCAGCCATTTTCCTTTTGAAAGTACACGTCCGATTTCGGGCCTGTTTGGCAACAGCTGCGGCTTATGGCTTTTGGCTGAAAATTTTGAATTTTGGCTGTTTACGGTACAGATTACGGAGAGACGAATACTCACTTGCGATTTTGGCTGGTACAGATGTTGGGCTTTTAACGTGTAGATCGTTTAACTTGTAGACCCCGTCTTGAGAAAATACTCCGTTTGAAAGTTAGGTACTGTAGCAAAAGCCAAAAGCTGCCAACTTCGGAGGAAAAGAACAGACCCTTCTATTATAAGAAACCTTCGCAGTACAGAACTCTACTTCAACAAGAAAAAAAATGTAAAAATATGGTTCTTGTCCCTAGCAGAAACAGGGCACCATCTAGGCCTAGTAAACAAAGTTACCAGAATTCTGCACTTCAGATGCTATTTGTTCTAGCAGGTTGCAACCCCCAACCTCACTGCAAAGTTTTTTGATCTTCTACATTTGTCTGTAAATTTGTCCAGGAAATCAACCAATGGCAGATTTAATGAATGAAGAGTCCTATTTTGCCCAGTAGGTCAACCATCGGGGCGGGCATTGCCACGCTGTACCACAAGCATGTGTTGAGGGCAAGTGCTCTTAAGGCACTGGGCTCTTTCAAGGCAAGGGAGGGAGTTCTTGGATCAAGCGATAATCAACCATGCCTGGATTGAAGTGCATTCAGAGACAACGGGCTCAGATGAAGAATGATCATGTTCACCTCCTCAAAAGTTGCACAAGCCAATCTTTTCTTCATCCCTTTTGGACCATGTACTATCGCTTCTTTCTTGTTTCTCTAGGTATATTGGTTTTCCCTTTCGACGACTTCATGTAGCCATTGTTCAGAAGCTAACTGTATTGTACTGAACTGTACCAAGTAATTGTTTTCCCCCTCTCCTAAAAAATAGTTGTTTATAGTGAAATGATCCTTAGATCTCCCTAAAACACACAGAGAATTCTGCTTCAAGGATGTTCGGACCAGTCCGATTGGCTAAGTGACATCAGACGACTGTTAAGTAGCGAAAGAGTATCGGACGACGCTCTGCTTCAAGGAGGTTCGGACCAGTCTGACTGGGTAAGTGGCATTGGATGTCTGTCGAGTAGCAACTAAGTATCGGACAACGTCCGAGTGGTATTGGAGGATCGGATGAAATTCGAGTGCCATCGGAAGATCAAATATCGAATGGCAGACTTCGACCTTATCCTACTTTGACTATGTCCTGCTTCGACCATGGCAAAACGACCACGGCAGGTAATCGTAGATTTTGATTTCAAACATTGTACCGATCGTATACAAGTGCTTTAACTCTTGCTATCTTTGAGTACTTCAAATACCCATGTTAGGCCAGCGGTAGGGCCGACTGGCGGTGATCAATAAATAGTATTCAGAGGAACAGTACTCATAGTCAGAAGGACTCGGTACTTGGTAGTCGTAGCAATTGGTACTCGGTTGTCGGTACTCGATAGTTCTCGGTAGTCAATAGCGACGGTTGTTATTTCCGAGTACTTATGGTTATCAAGTACTCATTGAGCTTGCAGTTGTAATATGCTGTCTGAGGTTGAGTTTTGGATAGCGATGGAAATTATGGTCGTGGATGACCTGGTTATTGATGATGGATGGTGAAAGGTGTGGTCTAAATATATGTGTTGATGATGGTCAAGTTGGGAAGAATTTGTGCCAAAAAAACGTTTCTTTGGTCTTTGTATGTGCATGTGAGCGTGGAGACGATCATGGTCGATGATGAGGACCGGGACTAGGAGAGGGTAATCTGAGGTTCAGACGGTCGGGATGTCATGCGAAATAGTCAGGCTAATGCTGGAGCACATGGAGATCAAAGGTGGTGATCCGTGGAGAAGCTACGAGCAGTGCGGTCCTGGAGGTTTCGACACGGAAGTTGATGAGGTGTGATGAAGATACGGGAGGTGTGATCCTAGAGGCTTCGTCACGTGTTGTGTTAGGAGTTGTGGATGAAGTCCATAACGAAAATAATTAAGAGTTTGAATGAAAACCCATGTACGGAAGGGTTTTGGGTCCCTTAATTTGAGATAGAAATAAGATTCTGTGTTTGTGTTTGAGTCGAACACAGTTTAGGGCTCTAGAATATAAAAGTAGAGACATACTAAGTGTTGTGGTTACAGACCAAACAGAGAGAGTGTGTGGTAGTGGAGAGTTAAGCAAGTGAATAGCTTCGGGCCTCTCCCCATGGCCTGTGCTGTATATATATATATCCACATGGGGAGTGCTTTTATAGTTATACCCTCGCATCTGGGTATCCCCTCAGGGGCACTTATGTCATTACACATATCCCGTTTTGGGCCTTACATTTCTCTAACAGGCCTGTTGGGCTTAGGTGGGGGCCACCCCTACAACAGGAGCCTCTCATGGTGAAGGGCTTCACGGACCGAAGCCATGTTGCCGAGCCCTTTGGCCCCCTCCGTCCCTGCAGCCTGTGAGGTTTCCCAACATCCGGCGAAGCCTTACTACTTGGTGTGGTGTCTGCCCCGCCTCCAGAGCATTGCGTTGGGCAAGCTGGTGGAGCCTCCCTTGGTTACAGGGCCCAATAGTGGCTGGCTCGGGGCTGCTTTCGGGGCCAAAGGTCGAAGCCGAAGCCGAGGTCGAAGCCGAGCCCACCTTAGCGAGGTGGCCTGGTGGCCCGGGCCACGTTCGGCCACGAGTTCCCGGCGGCGGGCCGGCCGAGCGGGCGGACCTCGCGCCCATGGCGTTCCCTGGGCGGGAGGTGGGCGAGGCTCTGCGGTCCCGGTGGTGCGCTCTAATGGCCCCTTGAATCGCGCCGACTCTGGCCGGCAGGGCGAGGGCGCCGCGTGGCGTACTTTCCCGTCGGGTGTACACGCGGCAGGCCATGATTGGCGCACCGTGGGCTGTTGGCGGTTGCGCAACCGCGGCTATTCGCCCCTTCCCCAGAAAAGCGGGGCACACGGTGGGGAGCTGTTGCGGCGCCTGCCCGCCTACCAGCGCATGCCTCGCTGGCGGTGAGCGGTTTCACTTGTCCATCGCGGGCAGTTGGACCGCCGGGTACCCGTCGATTGCGATCCCGTCGATTGGCACGCCGCCGATTGACCTTCCGCCAGCCTGGCGACTCCTCGCCGGGTGAGCCTGGGTATAAATGCACCGGTGTCGCGGGTTGTTCCTTGCTCACCCTGGGTTACTCATCTTGCACCTGCACGTGGTTATCTTCTCACATGTAGGCCAACTATTGTTCATCCGCGTTTGATGATTGCGTCTACTGTCGCTAATATTAGCGAGCGCTGATGAACAATAGACGACCTATTTATGGGAATACGTCACAGCTCGCTGTAGAAGTCTTGGACGCCCACAGGGTCCTGCTTGCACACCACGCTTTCGCATGAAATGGCAAGGCCCGACCTGCTCTCGTAGACAGATATGCTTGAGTCCATCTGCGTTCTCTGATTGCGCCCACCGGCGTTACCATCAGGGGGTATTGATGTACTGAAGCTTATCTGTCTATGAGAACATGTCAAAACTTGCCGCAAAGCTGTGATGTCGCATGGCCTCTGGTTCGTGAGGGCTAGGGGTCGAAAGGCTGGCCTGTACTTGCTGTGCTCGTGCTGTGTTTCTACATACAACAGCAAGGTTTGCCCTGTTCTCTTAGACAGCCTACTTTCAGTCGGGGTTTCTGATCAAGCCCATCCGCATTACTTTCGAAAGAATACTGGTGTACTGAATGTGGCCTATTTATGAGAACAAGCCAACACCTGTCGTGATGTAGCCCCCGCCAGTATGATATGTGGGGAATGCCGACGGACGAGTCCCTGTGCGAGTCCGCTCCTCAAATCCGAAGCCGAGGTCAAGACCGTGGCCGCGTTGATGGCGAACAACGGAGGTAAACGCGCGGGCGCTCCGTCCCCTATTCTTCGTAGTGGTGGCAGCGGAGCTGGCGCCTAATCGAAGTAGATGCGCGAGTGCTCCGTCCCCTACCCTTCGAAGTGGTGGCGCGAGTGGCGCCTGGTCGGCGAGAGCGCGCGGCGTTCGTCCCCTACCTTCAAGTGGTGGCGGCGAGTGGCGCCTGGTCGGCGAGGCGCGCGAGCGCTCCGTCCCCTACCCTTCGAAGTGGTGGAAGCGGGTGGGGCCTGGTCGAGTAGGCGCGAGCGCCCGCCCCTACCGCCGAGTGGTGGCGGCGAGTGGCGCCAGCCAGCGACGCGCGAGTGCTCCGTCCCCTACCCTTCAAGTGGTGGCGGCGGAGCTAGCGCCTGGTCGGAAATAGACGCGTGGCGCCCGTCCCCTACCCTTGAAGTGGTGGCGCGAGCCGCGATGTACTCCTGGTGCCGCGCGCGCGGGGGCGCTATAACCGAGTGGTGTACTGCTTGAAACAAGGCACTCCCTGGGGTGAGCGTGACCCCGCGGTAGTGCGCCTTAATGGCTCCGGGAATCACGTCGACCCCTGGGCTGGCACGAGCGGGCTGTTGCATCTGTACGCGCTTGTCTATTCGAGATGCACACGCGGCGGGCCATGATTGGCGTGCGATGGGTCGTCAGTGGTCAAGCCCCTTCCCCAGAGGGGCGGGGCACGTGGCGCGGCGCTGTAGGCGCGCCGCACACTGGCTGCTCACCTTCCAACGCGCGTCACCGGCTGCTAGTAGTTGCGCTTCTTGCCGATCTTCGGTTGCCCATGTCACGCAGATTTGCGGTTGTCCCTTCGGGCAGGTGCGGCCAGGGTCGGGGGGTCGGTGACCCCGTTTGGGCTATCGCGGTTTAGGGTCCGAAGAGCCGCGTCGACGCACGCCGGAGGTTATGTTGGGTCGCGCGACCTGCGTTTATTCCTTGCGCTGACCGACACGCGGTGGGATGGTAGTGGCGCGTCGTGTGGTGACAGGACTTTGTATGACCACGGTCGCATGCCGGCTACGTGTATCGTTGCGACGTTTCAGCTTCGCACGTGGGGAGGTGAGCGGTTGTCGCTCGCCGTTTGCGCTTACCAACGGTGGGAGGCGGGGGGCCTTTAAGTACCCCCGGTGGCGCTGTGCCTGCGCCTCCTCTTTACGCTTCGTTGTTCACGCCGCCCCGCATTCGCCGCCTGTTCCCTACGCTCCCGCCGCCGAGTTCCCGTGGATGCTGATGGCGACTTGCGACGAGCGTACTCAGGTGGGCGGCTACGCCATCCGCAGGCGGTCCTCACCGCTCGAGGTGAAATACGCGCTGGAGGAGCGCGATCCGGCGGTGGCAGACAAGTGGTGGGTGGCGAAGAAGAGTCAGGGTCCGTACTCCGGCGAGTTGGGTCGTACGCTCGTGACGGAGGACACGATCCGGTCACTACTGCGAGAGGGGAGGCTATCGGACCACCAAGCGGTGCGATTGCCCGCCAATGATGAGACGGAGCCGCACCCTGAGAAGTCGGAGGCGATCGTCTTCGTTGCCTACTTCGAAGCCGGACTTCGCATCCCGTCCGCAGCAATTATTGGGGACGTGCTGCGGACCTTCAAGCTGGAGTTGTCGCAACTGACTCCGAACGCGGTGGCTCACCTCGCCGTGTACAGCTAGGCCCTACGCTCGGAGGCGTGTTGGCCCAGCGCCTCCCTGTTCGCGTATCTGCATGAAGCCCGGTGGCAACCGAAGGAGCGGAAGGACGGTACACTGTCGAAGTTTGGCAGCGTCAACTTCGTCCTGCGGACGTCATGTGGGAAGCTTTTCCCCACGAACTCGACCCGAGGGAAGTGGGAGTCCAACTGGGCGAGGCGGTGGTTCTACCATCGTGTGACGAGTGGCAGCGGCCTTGAGTGCGCAGGCGGGCCGATTACATTCAAGACCACCCCTGGCTTAATGCTTGACCAGGAAGATAGGCGGAGGGCACGAAGACTTGTGGGGGTCACCGCCCGCTTCAATATGCGCGACCTCGTCGAGGAGTACATGATGCTCGGTGCGACGCTGCTCTCCCACGATTGGTGCTTCATGGCCGGTGAACGTCGAAATGATAACGTTCGCCCGGCCGTTTGCTCGCTGCCCGTGCCGACTGGTCTTTGTAAGCCTCGACCATGTCTTCCTCTCCGTTCGTACATATTGCATTGTGTAAATGTGCTCTGTCCGGCGCAGGGACTCGCCTTGAGGACGCGGAGCGCGCCGCGCGCGTGTTCCTCGAGCCATACACCGGCAGAGAGCACGGGCAGCGTGTAGCTGTGACTGCGAAGGCCGGATTGGGGCCGATAAACCGC
This sequence comes from Dendrocalamus sinicus, assembly GCA_036346575.1. Taxonomy (NCBI): domain Eukaryota; kingdom Viridiplantae; phylum Streptophyta; class Magnoliopsida; order Poales; family Poaceae; genus Dendrocalamus; species Dendrocalamus sinicus. The sequence goes on from CM070670.1 coordinate 17,287,071, forward strand.
GTGTGTGAGGCCTTAGGGCTTCCTGTGCCGGATCGCACCCCTCCGGACCAGCAACATGAGGATGACGGTGCCGTGAAGACAAAGGCATCATCCCGCAAGAGGACCCGGAGCACTGCGACCACGCCCTGTACGACGGTTGCCGCTGTTCCTGTCGGCGCGGCGAGCCCGGAGTCGGATTCGGCGAAGTATGCCGACTCAGACTTGGAGGGCGCGGGTACTGAGGGCGAAGGCGCCGGCGGCGGAGGGCGCGCCGCGGAGGTCTCACTGCCCGCGATCATCACCGAGGTGGTGGTGCTAGCTGGCGGCACCGGTGTGGAGTCCTCGCCTCCAGCCATGGCTGTGGTGGGGCTGCCCTCCGCGGGAGTGTGTGGAGCGCAGCCTTTGCTAATAGCGGTGGCCGAGGCTGAAGTGTCCCCCGCAGAGGTCGTGAGGGCGAAGCCCCCGACCGCTGTCGTTGTAGCTGTGGAGACCCCTTCAGCGAGCGGTGTTGCCGCAGGGGCTCCTTCTGTAGCGGGTACCGAGGTGGGACCTTCCCCTCAAGCGAAGCGGCCACGCCTGCAGTCCCCCCTTCCGCGGACTTCGCAAGGGTTCGTTGTGATGACCGGTGTTGGGAGCTTGTGGGACTCCGCTTCGAGCACCGAGGTTCCTCCACCCCGCGCCCTCCCGGCCCCTCGAGCCACAATGACCGTGGCGCAGGATCGGTTGGCGCTAGGTCCCGACTCGGAGGTCCCCAGGCCTCGCGAGACAACGCCACCCGTTGGGGCCGAAGTAGAAGCGGTCCCGCCCGCGGCTAGGGAGATGTCTCCGCGAAGTCCCTCGTCTGCCACCGAAGGTAGGCTATGACGGCATTCCTTCGACACAACTTTTGCATGCCCCATGACAAATGTGTACATCCTCTTTGCAGCGGCACTTATCCCGGAGGAGGAGCCGTTCCTTGAGCACGGGGGTCCGTGCGCGGGCGACACAGATGTCGCGTGCCCGAGCCCGGCGGACTTCGTCCCTCCGTCGGATGCTCTGAGGGCATGGTGCGGGATTGCGGAAGACGCGGTCGCCAACATCGGTCAACAGGCGTTGCAGACCTACGGGTCAGGGCGCCTTGGAGATGCATTGGAAGTGTCGGGAGTGAGGGTAAGCATCTGTCTTTTAGACCACTTGCAGTCGTTTAGCGCTTGCTAACTCCTGCGCCGCGCAGACACTCATGTTGGCCCAGGCCCTGCGAGGTGCTCACGTTCGCGAGGAAGGCGCGCTACGGAGTAGGCTGCAGGCCGCCGAAGAGGAGCTGCAGGGAGCTATAGGAGGGCGCTCCGCCCAGGATGCTCATATACGCCGCCTGGAGTTGGAGTGCGCGGAGATGAAGACGCGCACCGAGGCGCTCGTTGCCGCAGCGCGAGCGTCGGCCACGGAAGCAGTGCGGCAAGAAGCTGCTGCAGAGCGGGATGGCCTTCTGCAACAAGTCGCTGCGCTAGAGGGCAACAATGAGCTTTGCCGCCTCTCGCGAGCAAGATCGAGCCTTGGGCGACGCTTCGGTAGCTGCCTGGGACGCCATGCTGGCCCTAGAAGACACCCTTAAGGGGCTTGTCGCCGAAGTGCCGGTGCGCTCCTCGGGCCCGAGGACCTGTCGCGGTCACTTCGGTGGATTGGAGATGCGGCTGGCATTGCACGCGGCGCCGCGGTGACCTTCGACAACCACTGCGCCTACATGGCGTCGTGTCTGACATGCGCGCTCCTACGACACCGCGGCTGTGAACATGATGCGGGGCTAGTCGATCCTCGCCTGGAGATGCCCGCCGGGGGCGGGGTAATGTGCGGCGCTGTGTGCGCCGTACGTGCGCCGTGAAGTTCTTCCATGAGCGGATATGGGAATACTGCGGTGAGGTCGCAGCCATAGTCGAGCTGCGGAATAACTTGCACGGCGAGGGAAACCTTGGCTGGTTTTTGGATGAGGTCCCACGGCGTGACGAGGATGGCACTGCGGCCCCAGAGGACACCGCGAACCCACATGTGTGACGGGAGGTTGTCGCGTGTTAGTGTGCGTTGTAACCGAAGCCCGGGTTTTGTCTTTTTTTTCTTGGTAAAGTACGGAGTTGTTTCCCCACTATTCTAATTCCTGCCCCCTTGTCCCGAGCAGCTACACAGCCGGGGCCGGCTGCTAATCTCCGACCTTGCGACCCGACGGCGTCTTTGGCGCTGGCAGAGGGCCGATGAAGCGTTGGATTTCTGGGCGGGCCGGGCGTCTTTGAGTGGAGCCTCGGCACGGACGCATGTTAAGGATGAGCCTGCCGAGTAGTGGCCTGGTGTGCCGGAGGTGTTTGTGCGCCTTTGTAAGCGTCCTTAGCAAATGCAAAGAATAGTCTTGATTAGATTTTGTGAAGTGCATCTCTGCCCCTCCGGCTACGCTGTCCCATGGTAAACTCGGAGGGTTACTACGCTCGCCCGTATACGACGATTTGTGCCTTGCGAGGGCAGGGTGATCGAGGTAGACGCGTAGTTGCAATAACTGCACATGCACTTAGTCCGATATGCCTTCGAAGCGGCGGCGGCGGAGCTGGCGCCCTAGCCGAAGTAGATGCGCGAGTGCTCCGTCCCCTACGTTTCGAAGCGGTGGCAACGGAGCTGGCGCCTTGTCGAAGCAGCGGCGCAAGCGCTCCGTCCCCTACCCTTCGAAGTGGCGGCGGCAAAGCTGGCGCCTTGCCGAAGTAGCGGCGCAAGCGCTCCGTCTCCTACCCTGCGAAGTGGTGGCAACAGAGCTGGCGCCTTAGTCGAAGTAGCGGCGCGAGTGCTCCGTCCCCTACACTTCGAAGTGGTGGTGGCAGAGCTGGCGCCTTAGTCGAGGTAGACGCACGAGCGCTCCTTCCCAAGATTATGCAAGGACAGCCTCTGGTGTTTCTCGCTCGCGGGTGTGCTCGCGCAGGAGCTAGCCTCTGACACGTTGCCTTGGTACTTCGCGGGCTGCGCGTGGGAGTGGGCCCCCGTGGTGCACTTTGCTCTCCGTAGAATTCGCCGGGGTAACCTCTGCGTCCGCCGTAGAATTCCCAAGATCCAGTTGGGGCCAACACCCACGTCTTGTTTATACTCCAAAGAGTACGCCCTGGGACAACGCCCATGCGTGCGCGGGGTTCGCGTCTTGTTTATACTCTGTAGGGTGCGTGGGGATAGCATCCACGTCTTTTTTATACTCCGGAGAGTGCGTAGGATCGACATCCACATTTTTTATACTCCGAAGAGTACGCATTGGGGGCAACGCCCATGCGTGCGCGGGGTTCGCGTCTCGTTTATACTCCGTAGAGTGCGCAGAGATAGCATCCGCGTCTTTTTTATACTCCGAAGAGTGCGTGGGATCGACATCCACGTCTTATTTATACTCCGAAGAGTACGCACTGTGGCAACGCCCATGCGTGCGCGGGGTTCGCGTTTTGTTTATACTCCGTAGAGTGCGCAGGGATAGCATCCGCGTCTTTTTTATACTCCGGAGAGTGCGTGCGGAGGCGGACCTCGACGCTACGTCTTATTTATACTCTGTAGAGTGCGTGCGGAGGTGGACCTCGACGCTACATCTTATTTATACTCGGTAGAGTGCGTGCGGAGGCGGACCTCGACGCTACGTCTTATTTAGAGTCCGTAGACTGCGCGCGGAGGCGAGCCTCCGCGCGTTGCGGGCGGTGAAATTGCGTGCGGAGGCGAACCTCGTCGCTACGTCTTATTTATACTCCGTAGAGTGCGTGCGGAGGCTGGCCTCGACGCTACGTCTTATTTATACTCCGTAGAGTGCGTGCGGAGGTGGACCTCGACGCTACGTCTTATTTAGAGTCCGTAGACTACGCGCGGAGGCAAGCCTCCGCGCGTTGCGGGAGGTGAAATTACGTGCGGAGGCGAACCTCAACGCTACGTCTTTTTTATACTCCGTAGAGTGTGCACGGAGGCGTTCCCCCACGCGTCTTTATTCATGCTCATGCACAGTGCACACGAAGGTAACCCTTCACGCGCTTTTGATACGAAAACGAGAGAATTTGCATGAATGATGCACTTTATTAAATTCCCGTTTGCGCGGGTGAGCAATTACAAAAAGGGGGGATACCGACCACTAACCGCTATGAGGACGGGGTGACCGCTGACGAGCCGCTGCTGCCGGGGCAACCTTGTGCCCGAGGAACGCGAGACGCTCTCCGGGGGCGCCCGAGGGCTCCGCACCTGCACACCCGGCTTAGGTGCCCTGGCGAGCCGCGTGGCATGGACCTCTGGCGCCAAGCTCTATGCGCCGAGCCATGTCCTGGTCGCCATGGACGATGATGATGGCCCGCGGTCCGGGAAGCTTCATGCACAGGAAGCCGTGATGCGGGACTGCCCCGAGAGTATTTAGGAGCGGCCGCCCTAATATGGCGTTGTAGGGGTATGCAATGTCGACCATGTCGAATATGGCATCTTCGCTTCTCACGTTGTCGTTTTGGCCGAAGGAGACTTGTAGGCATATCTGGCCCAAAGCGCGCAAAGGCTGCCCTCCAAATCCTTGCAGCGGGATGCCTGAAGGGTCCAATCGACTCTGAGGGATCCCCATTTGGTCGAAGGCCGCGGCGAACAGGATGTTCACGGAGCTTCCTCTATCGACTAGGACGCGCCTGAATTCGCATCCGGCTATAAGGACCCGGACGACCAAACGGTCTTGGTGGGGAAACTCCACGCCCTCAGCGTCAGCGGGCGTGAATGTGACTTCGTGTTGCGCCCATTCCGGCGGCTCCTGTGCCAGGTATGCCGCGACGTGGTGCAGCCTCCTCGCGTAGGCCTTCCGTTGCCGCGCCGAGGCGAACTCCAGCGAGGAGCCTCCGGAAATGACGTTGATGATCCTGCGCTGGGCTCCTTCCGGGGCTTGTAACTGTAGGAGGCCCTCCCGAGGTTGTAACACATGTGCCTGAATTCGCAGGAGGCCTTCCTGGGGCTGTATTCCTTGGTCTTGGGGGCGTTGGACATGGGCCACGATGGGCGCGCGTGTTTCCGGGTTTTTGTCCCTGGCGACACTCTGCCGTAGCGCTGCGATAGTGGTGCAAGCACGCGTGTCATGGTTGCCTCGGCCATAGATTTCGCACCACTGCCCGTGGTGCTGGTCGCCGTACTCTTCGCGGGTTCTGTCGTCGCGACCCCGGCCACGCCCCCGTCCTCGGCCCCGGCGTCCTCTGCCTCCACGACCTGCGGAGGCGTTGTCTTCGGAGCCGCCCTTGATGTCGAAGACGTAACGAGGTTTCCTGGACTTGCGTTGGTCGCGCTTGGGCCTATCTCCGGACGGGTCATTGTGTTGGGGGTCCTTGCGTTCGGAGGCGCCCTTCGGCTGCTCTTGCTTGCGTTTACCTTTCGAAGAGCCCTGCTTCGGCGAGCCTTCGCTCTTTGCCGAGCCTTCCGCCTTGTTGGTGTCGGAGTCATCACCGTGTCGCCTCCGCGCGTCCTCCTCCGCTCTGGCGTACTCTTCCATCTTGTCGAAGAGCTTCGCGGCCGTCTTAATGGGCTTGCGCGCGTTGTACTCGGCCATCGGTCCCGGTCGGAGGCCTTGTATTGATGCGTTGATGACGGTTGTTTCGTTGACGTTGTTGACCTGGCAACGTACTTTCGCGAAGCGCTTGAAGTAATCCCGGAGCCGCTCCTCAGGTTTTTGCTTGACTGCAAAGAGCCGGTCCGCATCGACGCGCTCGACGTAGTTTCCCTGGAAGTTGTTGTAGAGTCGATCGCGGATCTGTTCCCAGGCATAGATGGACTGTGGTTCAATGGTGAAGAACCAGAATAGCGCTACCCCTTGTAACGCGAGGGGAAGTCCTTTTGCCTTCGTAGTGTCGTCTCGCCGCCGGCGCCGATAGCGATCTCATACACGCCGCACAATTCTCGCGGTCGGAGTCGCCCTTGTACTCCTCGATGACGCGGGAACTTGAAGTCCTCGTGCCACGCGCGCTGCTGTAGGCCCGCGAGAGCGGGAGTCCGGTCTCACGCGCGCAATGGGACGCGACTAGGCGTAGGGGCGTCGCGCTATCCGCCCTCTTCGAGCGGGTTCGGATGCCACCGCCGGGGCGTGTTGGCTCGAGCCTCTTTCATGTCTCGCCTGGCCCGCGGAGGTGCGGTAGCTCCTCGCTGAACGCGCTAAGGGCCGCCACAGGCAGCCTCCACCGCGACGTGGTGGGGCGTCGGCGCGCTTTGGCGGTACTACTGGCACGGTGGTGACCACGGCCTGCTCGCCCAGGCTGCCCGCCGCGTTGTCTTGGAGGATCCTGGAGCCGGTGACGAGGCCCGCGTCGCCGCTGGGACCATTCACCGCTTCTGCGCCGGGTGGGAAAACGGATGCGCCTGCGTTGCCATCGCCGGGGTTGGTCGTCGGGGCGGTACTGGTGGGGTCTGGCGTTGTGTCGCTGGCGGGGTTGGTCGTCACGTCGGTGGCGGGGTTGAGCGTTGCATCGGTGGCGGGGTTGGGCGCCGCGTCGGTGGCGGGGTTGAGCGTCACGTCGGGAGCGCCGGTGTTCATGGTCGCACCTGCACCACCGCTCGTACCTACGGCTGCTAAAGCTGAAGCCCTAGTGCTGACGCGAGACTTCGGCGCTTCCGCCTTCTTCTTCTTCGCTGCCGACGGTGAAGCTTTATTTGGTGCCATCCTCTTTCAGACTTGGAGGCTTGCTCCTGTCCTCCCCACGGACGGCGCCAACTGTTGTGGTTACAGACCAAACAGAGAGAGAGTGTGGTAGTGGAGAGTTAAGCAAGTGAATAGCTTCGGGCCTCTCCCATGGCTTGTGCTGTATATATATATATCCACATGGTGAGTGCTTTTACAGTTATACCCTCGCATCTGGGTATCCCCCTCAGGGGCACTTATGTCATTACACATATCCCGTTTTGGGCCTTACATTCCTCTAACAGGCCTGTTGGGCTTAGGTGGGGGCCACCCCTACAACACTAAGGATTTTAGCTATGGGGCTTTGCGAGGCTTTTTGGTACTAGGGTTTTAGGGGTGCTAATGAGAGCACTTTGTAACTCCACGAAAATTCAGCAATAAAGAAGATTTTGAATCAATCTGGTTCGTGATTTCTAGTGATTGCTGTTTGGCGATTGTGAGCAAAGCTGTGCAACAAGTGTTTGTTTGAGCGGTCGAATTCGCCATTGACTATGTAGATATTTGAAGAAGCAGAGGCAATCATCCACCCCTCTGACTGCGTCATACGATTCTACACATACATTGGCTCACAAGGATATTTACAATTCATACATGAAATTGAATACTTAATATACCATCAAATGCTCATTTCTTGCATTTTTGAAGAGTTTATTGAAAATGAACTTGTTTTTTTAAATAAAAGCTTAATTTATTAAAATCTATATTTCAAAGAATTTGAATCTTGGCATATAGTTGGAAATACTTCACAGGTGGTTTATATTTCTTTGTGAAATGCTTTGGAGCAAATTATAACATGATATCAAACCTCTCCTCTTAAATCCAATTCTTGGCATTGTCGTAGGGGTGGCCCCCACCTAAACCCAGCAGGCCTGGTAGGAAGTTATAAGGCCCAGAATAGGCCACGTGTAATAACACAAATACCCCTGAAGGGGAGGATCTGCTGTAAGGGCATAATTGTAAAAGCACTCCCCATGTGTATATATATAGAATACCGGCCATGGGGAGAGAGGAGGCCATCATACTCATTTCCATCACTCTCCACTACCATCTCTCTCTGCTTGGTCTGCAGCCACAACGATTGGCGCCACAAGTGGGGAAGACAAGGACAAGTCCAAGACCAGAAGAAGAAGGATGGCACCAAAAACGTCGGGCGGCGAAGGGAAAGAAAGCGGCGGGCGGGCGTCGATGAGTACCGGGGCTTTGGCATCGGCGGCGCAGCGCGATGGCGAAGGCGTCGACGTCCGTAGCGGTGACGACCAACCTCGTCACCGGCACCGCGACAACCAATCTCGCCACCGGCACCGCGACGACCAACCCGTCACACGCGCAGCGTCGACCCACCCCATTACCGGCGTCGCGGGGCGGACCCGGTCGAAGACGCCGACGTCTGGTGCGGCGACGGCCGCCCCGCCGACGCAACGACACCGACCGCCGACGCAATGACGGCCGACCTCGCCGCCCCGCGCAACCCTCGCCGGCGCCATGGGCCGGGCGGTTCGAGTAACCACGACGGAGCGGCCGGCAGCTCGGGACCTCGCGGCGCGATGCGTGCGCGCTGATCCGCCGTTAGGATGCCGGCGACCCCGCCGCACAGCGGCGGCGCCTGGCGGCGGCCTCAACGCGTTCGGCCGGAGCTAGGGACTTCGCGAGCCGTCAGAGATATGCAAGAGGCTCGGAGCCGCGGGCGCGCCGATGTCGCGCCCGAGCCCACGCCGAGAGGCGGATAGTCGCGGCCCCACGTCTAGCCGCGTGCCGCTGCGGCGCGTAGATCCGGAGTCCCCGCTTTCGGTGGGGCTGCAGCAGCGGCATGGCCCGAAGACTTCAAGTTTCCTAGCGCCATCGACTCGTACAAAGGCGACACGGACCCCCGCGAGTTCGTGCGCGTGTACGAAACCGCGATCGAAGCATGGCGAGAGCGACACCCACGGCGAAGGACTCCCCTCGCGGCGCAAGGCGTGGCGCTCTCTTGGTTGTTTACCATAGAGCGGGCTCCATCTACGCGTGGGAGCAGCCGCGTCGCCTCCACAACAACTTCCAGGAAACTCGTCGGCCGAGTCGGCGCGACCAACTCTTCTTTGTCAAGCAAAACCCTCGGAAAAGCTCGGGACTACTTCAAGCGCTTCACCAAGATTCGATGCCAAGTGAAAGACGTTAATGAAACCACCATCGTTAATGCAGCCATACAGGCCTTCGCCCGCCCGATGGCGAGTACAACGCTACAAAGCCAATCAAGGCGGTGGCGGCTCTTCGACAAAATGGAGGAATATGCCGGGCGGAAGAAGACGCGGCGAAGGCAAGGGGCGACTCGAGCACCAACGGGCGGAGCCTCGCAAAGCGAAGATCCCCAAGAACGGCTCTTGAAGGAAGCGTAGCGAGTCGTCGAGGACGCGCCCAACGCGAGGACGCCTCGCAAGGAGTTGTCCGATCAGCCCAAGCGCGGCGGCAGAGGTCGAGGCGAAACCGTGCGTCCTCGACATTGAAGGCGATTTCGACGAGGGCTCCTGCGGCCGAGGCGGTCGAAGCGCGGCGTGGCGGCGCGGCGATAAAGGTCGTGGAGATTACGACGACCAGCACGTGGGGCGTGTGTGTGGTCCACGGCCGCGGCAATCATGATACCCGCACTGCACCTCCATCGCGGCGCTCTGCGATAAGCGTCGCTAAGGGACAGAACCGGAGACGCGTCGCGCGGTGGCCCACGCCCAATTCCGTCGAGGCCCCATGCGGTGCAGCGCAAGGGATGCAACCTCGAAGGCACCTTGCGGATCAAGCTCACGTCTGGCGGCCTCGGGAGGGCCTCACAGCCATTGCGCAGCCCCGAGGCAACCCACGCGCAGATCGTGCGTCATATCCGGAGGTTCTACGCTGAATTCGCCTCGGACGGCGGCGAGAAGGCCTATGCGCGAAGACTACATCACGTGGCGGCATACCCAGCGCGAGCACTCCGGGTGGCGCGCGCACGAAGTTACATTCACACCGACGGCGCCCAAGGCGTGGACCCCTCATCGGGACCCCACGGTCATCCGGGTCACTATCGCGGGATGCGGCGTGGGTGCGCCTTGGTGGGCGGCGGCTCGCGAGCGTATTGTTTGCGGGGCCTCGACGGATGGGGATCCTCGGCCGCCTAGGGCCTCGGGAACCCCACTGCGCAGGCTTCGGGGACGGCCCTGCGGTATTGGGCCAAATAGGTCTTCAAGTCTCCTTCGGCCAAGGTGACAATATGCGGGCGAAGATGCCACCTTCGGCGTGGTCGACCTTCCGTACCCCTACAATGCCATCTTAGGCGCCCAATCCTCAACTCCTTCGGGCGCGGTATCACATCACGACTATCTATGCATGAAGATCCGGGTCCTGGACCATCATCACCGCCCGAGGTGACCAAGATATATTTGGCGCATCGAGGCAGTACTGTGTGTCGCGTCGCGGCCCAACGGCGCTCCTAGAGGCGGCATCACAGCGCGCGAGGTCGCGCGGCCATTCGGGCGCCTTGGCGGGCTCAAGCAGAGCGTCTAGCGACTAGAGGCTTCGCCGCACGCAAGGAAAGCGGTTAGTATATCCACCCTTGTAGTTGCTTACGCGCAAGCGGGGATGTAATGAAGATCGCCGTTTGTCGCTAATCTTTCTTCATCACGCAGCAAATGCAGGCGCGCAGCTTAGCCAACGGCGCGCGTTCGCGATATAAACAAAGCGCGCGTTCGCGTGTGCACTCGCCGTAGCGAAGTGGGTACGGGAGTATATCATCGAAGTCGCGCGTTCGCGTGTGCATTCGCCGTAGCCAAAGGTAGCGGGCACGAGTATAAACAAAGACGCTGCGTTGGCGTGTGCACTCGCCGTAGCTGAGTGCGGATGAGTATCATCGAAGTCGCCGCGTTCGCGTGTGCACTCGCCGTAGCCAAAGGTGGCGGGTGAGTATAAACAAAGACGCTGCGTTCGCGTGTGCACTCGCCGTGGCGAAGTGCGGGTGAGTATAAATCGAAGTCGCGCGTTCGCGTGTGCACTCGCCAGTAGCCAAAGGTGGCGGGCACGAGTATAAACAAAGCGCGCGTTCGCGTGTGCACTCGCCGTAGCAGTGCGGATCGAGTATAAATCGAAGTCGCGCGTTCGCGTGTGCACTCGCCCGTAGCCAAAGGTGGCGGGCACGAGTATAAACAAAGGCGCTGCGTTCGCGTGTGCACTCGCCGTAGCTGAAGTGCGGGATGAGTATAAATTGAAGTCGCGCGTTCGCGTGTGCACTCGCCGTAGCCAAAGGTGGCGGGCACGAGTATAAACAAAGCGACGTTCGCGTGTGCACTCGCCGTGAGCTGTGGGGGATCGAGTATAAATCGAAGTCGCACATTCGCGTGTGCACTCGCCGTAGCCAAAGGTAGCGGGCACGAGTATAAACAAAAGCGCGCGGGGGCGCCCTCGCGCGCGCGATCTGGACTTTAAATAAGGCGTGGCGTCGAGGTCCGCCTCGCACGCACAGATCTACGGACTTTAAATAAGGCGTGGCCGAGGTCGCCTCGCACGCACCGATCTACGGACTTTAAATAAGGCGTGGCGTCGAGGTCGCCCGCACGCACTAGTCTCACGGACTTTAAATAAGGCGTGGCGTCGAGGTCGCCTCCGCACGCACTAGTCACGGACTTTAAATAAGGCGTGGCGTCGAGGTCGCCTCGCGCGCACTAGTCTATCGACTATAAATAAGATGTAGCGTCGAGGTCGCCCGCGCGCGCGAGTCTCGGACTTTAAATAAGGCGTGGCGTCGAGGTCCGCCCGCACGCCGCGCGAGTCCCCGGACTATAAAGCAAGGCGTGGCGTCGAGGTCGCCTCGCACGCACCAGATCTCACGGACTCTAAATAAGGCGTGGCGCCGAGGTGCGCCTCGCGCGCGCGAGTCTGCGGACTATCTGAGAAGGCGGAGTGCCGAGGTCGCCTCGCACACGCCGATCTACGGACTATAACAAGGCAAAGTGCGGGGTCCGCCTCCGCACACGCCGATCTGAGCTGTAAAAGGTGAGATGCTGCGACCGCCCCCGCATAGCGCCATTCTAAGGAACCCTTGCGCCGCTTCGCCAACGGTGGCATCAACACACGCGCATATCTTAAAATGCTAGAAACACATACAGGAAAAATCACAAGTACAAAGGCACGCAACATCCTTGCCGCTCTAAGCGCTATCCGCGGGTTCGTCCTTAACACACGCTAAAGTGGGGCCTCGCTCAAGAGGCCGCCCACCCAAAAGTCAGCGACTCTTGACCGCCGCGCCGCGTCGGCGTCGCCGGTTGAAAGGTCGGCCGCAAGAAGTCGGCCCCGCAACGGCTGCCGGGATACAAAGTAGAGTCGAATGCATGCAGCAAGTGTGTACTTCATTCGCAAAAGAGGAAGCGATACAACACACGCCTACATCTAGGCACCACGGTGTCGAACTGCGGGTTCGGCGCCGGAGGGCCGGCGCCGCCCTCGTCGCGTCGAGGACCCGTCAGAAGCGGCGAGGCTCCCGCCCGTGGCGACCACGGGCTCGATTCGTGCGACATCCGCCCGGCGTAAGCCCAGATCCGGTCGAAGAAGGGCGAGAGCACAGCGAGCGGTGAGCGGGCGGCGCCGGACATTACTCGGCCCGCCGTCATCTCGGTGAGGTCATCGGCCGGCGATGTCGCGTACAACCGCGGTGCTGCAGAGCGCACACACCAAGCATCTTGGCGATGTACGCACGGTGGGTGCCAAAGGGCGTCGCCGCGTCGCGCGCAACATTGGCGGCATCCCCGATCCAGCGGAGCGTCGAGACAACTCCTCCGGTGGCGTGGTCGGCACCTCAGTTACCAGCTCTTGAAGATGGCTCTCCAGCGCTTGCATGGCGTCCCACGCAACCACCGAGGCGTCGCCAAGCGTCTGGTTACGCACCGCCAGAGTCAAGGCAAGTTCGCCTTTTTCCTTCTCTAGCAAGGCGACCTGGTCCAGGAGCCCGTCCCGCTCCGCCGCAAACTTCTGTTCAGCAGTTGCCGCGGCCGACTCCCGCGCTGACGCGACAAGTCCTCGGCGTGTGCCCTCGCTTGGCGCATTCCGCTTCGGTGGCGGATGCGGGCGTCTTGGGCGAACGGGCTCCGAGGCTTCGTAGCTCCTCCTCGATGGCGCGGCCTATCCTCGGCGTCATTCGGGTGCGAGCATAGGCCGTTGCAAGGCTGCCCGCCCAAAGACAAGTGCGAAGGAAAGACTTAGCAAGCTCACCACCCGGCGTCGTCGTATGAAGTACTTACCCACCCCCGGACACCTCGGCGTCTTGGCGCCCGCCCGTGAGGCTGCAAAGACTTGCGAGTCGACACCGGTGGTTGCGTCATTCACAATCCGCGCCATGCCCTCGGCGTCTCGGGCGCACGAAGTCGCGGGGCTTACGCGCGTGGAAGTCCGTGTTACGCCAGCGCTCCCCCTCCGGAATGAGCAGCGCGTAGCGAGGATATAGGTGGCGCGCAAGGCATAAAAGCACGCGCGAGTAAGCTCGCCACCCTACCCGGTAGCGAAGAATGGTCCCGCGTGGCGAAGCCTCGCGTTCGGGAGGGCGGCGGCTGTCCGCGTGGCGGGCTACGTGGCGAGGCGAGAAGGCGCGTATGCGCGAGGTCTCGGCGTTTGCGGCTGGCGCCCCACAAGCCGATGCTCGTGGCCACAGCGAATCCCGCGGTGTCGGTGGAGCTCGCCGCCGCGCGCGGCCGTTAGCCGGCAGCAGCGGCGGCGCCCCGCCGGCCGCGCGTTAGCGAAGCCCTCGGGTCGCGAGGGCACCTCGGTTTCTGCTGCGTCGGTAAGGGCAGCGCGGCTCTGGCGCCCCGCGAAGGCGCCTCGGCACCACGGTGGCCACGGGCAAAGCTCCACCTCGACATTGCGGTCCGCACGGTGCGCCTCGGTGACCGGCGGGCGGTGAGGCTTCCCCGCCGGCACATCACGAACTCTTGGCGGTCGCGCATGTTGAAGCGGCGGCCACGCCTACGAGCGCTGGACCCTCCGCTTGTCCTCGTCATCGGCGTTCGGCGGGCGAGGGCTTGAACGCGATCGGTCGGCTGCGCACTCAAGGCGCTCCGCTCTCCACGGTGGTAGAACCACCGCTTCATCGATAAGACTCCCACTTCCCGTGAGTTGCGTTCGCGGGAAGAGCTTGCACGGCGAATGAAGGACAAAGGTGGCGCTACCGGCTCGGCGGCGTCCGTCCTTCGGTCCTTGCGGCGGCATCGTGCCTCGTGAAGGTAGGCGAACAACGAGGCGCGGGCCAACACGCCCCGAGCGCAAGGCCACGGTGTACACCGCGAGCCGGGCCACGGCGTTCGAGTCGGATTGCGCCGGCTCGGCCGAAGGTCCGCAACACGTCGCCACGGCGATCGTCGTGGGATCACGAGCCCAGCGTCGAAAAAGGCAACGAACACGACCGCCTCCGACCTCTCGGGATGTGGTTCCGTCTCGTCGGCGGCGAGCAATCGTACCTCTGGCGCTCGGACAATTTCCGCGCGGTAGCCCTTGGATCGTCTCCTCGATCATGAGTGAGGGCCTAGCTCGCCGGAGAACGTGCCTTCCTCCTCCGCCACCGACCACTCCTTCTCGGCCGCCCGGTCGCGCTCTTGGGCGTGTATTTCACCTTTATTTTGTGAGGACCGCCGCGAGCAGCGAGCCACCAACCATCCGGCGCGCTGCTCATCGAGGCCATCGCTTCCACGGAGAGATTGAAGCGGTGAAGATATCGCGAAAGTGTCGAGGGCGAGCGAGCGGGAAAAAGGGCGTAAAGGTGCGGGCGCTGTTCGTGGGGCTATTTCAAGCCACCTCGCCGTCTGCGCGCTTCTCGGCGTCGCAGCGATCCGCGTGCGGATGCAACCGCAGCGGTGTAAAGGTCCGCCTGCACGATCCCCGTAACGGTAAGCAAAGTGTCGCGAAGGTCCGCGTCGAGCGCGGCCGCGATCGTACAGCGCCGTCGGCGCAATGCCCCATACCCAAAGCCGGAAGGCCACGACCTGGCGTCAGGGCCGTCACAAAGACAGCGCTACCTAGCCGCGATTAAAGCGCATTAATGGGCGAGGATCACAACCGCTCGGCGCGTGCCATTCACTGCCGCCCGTGTCCACCTTGCCTAGGAAGAGGCGGCGGCGCGACACGCAACCGCCACATCCCGCCGCCGCGATCGTAGGCCGCCACGTGCCCGGCGCGTCGGGTCGCGCGATGCGGAACCTAACCACTGGCGGCCGGGGCGGCGTGATTCGGGAACCTCTGACGCAAGACCGCATCGCAAGATCCCGAGTCACCGTCGCGTGGCGGTGTTAGCGGCGGTGCGGCTTCGCGCCACCCGTTGAAGGGTAGGAAGCGGCCGCGCCACCCGTTCGAAGGTAGGGGCGGAGCACGCGCGTCGCCGACTAGGCGCCGGCCAGCGCCACCCGTTCGAAGATGCAGGCGGCGCGCGTGCGTGTCTGACCGACTGGCGTCGGCCGGCGCCACCCGTTCGAAGGGTAGGGGCGAGCGCGCGCGTCTCGCCGACTAGGCGCCGGCTTTGCGCCACCGTTCGAAGGTAGAGCGGGCGCACGCGCGTCTCGCCGACTAGGCGCCGGCTTTGCGCCACCCGTTCGAGGGTAGGGGCGGAGCGCGCGTCTGCTGACTAGGCGCCGGCCAGCGCCACCCGTTGAAGGGTAGGGACGGGCGCGCGCGTCTACGCCGACAAGGCGCCGGCCAGCGCCACCCGTTGAAGGTTGGGGACGAGCGCGCGCGTCTGCCCGACAAGGCGCCGGCCAGCGCCACCCGTTCGAAGGTAGGGGCGGAGCGCGCGTCTCGCCGACCAGGCGCCCGGCCGCGCCACCCGTTCGAAGGTAGGGCGCAGAGCGCGCGTCTATTTCGACTAGGCGCCGGCCGTTGCCACCCGTTCGAAGGTAGGGCGCAGGCGCGCGTGTCTACCGACAAGCGCCCGGCCAGCGCCACCCGTTCGAAGGGTGGGGAGAGCGCGCGCGTCGCCCGACTAGGCGCCGCCGCGCCACCCGTTCGAAGGGTAGGGGCGGCGCGCGCGTCGTCGCCGACTAGGCGCCCGGCCAGCGCCACCCGTTGAAGGTAGGGCACGGAGCGCGCGCGTCTACTTCGACTAGGCGCCAGCTTCGTTGCCACCCGTTCGAAGGGTAGGGGACGAGCGCGCGTCTACGCTGACTAGGCGCCCGGCCGCGCCACCGTTGAAGGGTAGGGGCGGGCGCGCGTCTACCGACTAGGCACGGCCAGCGCCACCGCTCGAAGGGTAGGAAGCGGGGCGCGCGCGTCTCGCCGACTAGGTGCTAGCCGGCGCCACCCGTTCAAAGGTAGGGAGCGGGTGTGCGGCGTGTCTGCCGACTAGGCGCGCGGCCAGCGCTACCCGTTCGAAGGGTAGGGATGGGGCGCGCGTCTCGCCGACTAAGGCGCCCGCCAGCGCCACCCGTTCGAAGGTAGGGGCGGGCGCGCGTCTCGCCGACTAGCGCCCGGCCAGCGCCACCCGTTCGAAGGGTAGGGGCGAGCGCGCGTCTCGCCCGACTAGGCGCGGCTTTGCCGCCACCCGTTCAAGAGTAGGGGCGGAGCGCGCGCGCGTCTCGCCGACTCCGCGCCAACTTCGCCGCGCCCAATTCGAAGGTGAGGCCGAGCATACGCATCTGCCCGGCCCACAGCGCAGCTCCGGGTAAGTTTGGAGAAGTTCACAGGCGCGAGGACGGAGGGCCAAGGACTTGGCGACATGGCCCGGCCTGTGAAGCCCTTCACCATGAGAGGCTCTGTCGTGGGGTGGCCCCACCTAAACCCAGAGCACGGTAGGAAGTTATAAGGCCCAGAATAGGCCACGTGTAATAACACAAATACCCCTGAAGGGGAGGATCTGCTGTAAGGGCATAATTGTAAAAGCACTCCCCATGTGTATATATATAGAATACCGGCCATGGGGAGAGAGGTGGCCATCATACTCATTTCCACCACTCTCCACTACCATCTCTCTGTCTCTCTCTGTTTGGTCTGTAGCCACAACAGGCATGCTTCAAGAAAAATCGGAACTAGCAGCAGTCATTTTGCGGTACTTCCGCTTTTTGGAACTACCGGGAGTGAAACTGTGGTAGTTCTGAATTTTCTGAAAATGGTTGATTTGATTCAAATTTGTTGGTGTTCAATTTCCTCAGCCATTCCCCTTGCCCTTCTAAGCGAAGTTGATCTTTTTATCCTTGCTAGCTACCCTTAAGTATTTCTTAACTCCATATACCATTTTGATTTTTGTTTAATACCTTTATCGTGAAATGGCATTCTCTCTAAAAGTGGTAGCCCTTTTTGATCTCTTTGACCTCAGCTTGAGATTCACTCTTATCTTTGTCTTTACAAGTGATATCATCTTTTCAACTGGTATCCAATCTTTCAAGTGGTATATCTCATATGATATCTCTCCTAAATGATACCATCCTCTTCCCTCAAGTGGTATTTTAAGTAATATCTTTCTACAAGTGGTATCCCCCTCATGTATCGTCAAGTGGAAACCATTGAAAATGAAGTGCCCAATTTGACTTTGTGGGATATGAGTTGATCATACAAGTGGCATCAAGTTTTTACGAATGGAATCAACCACACTTGGTGTCATGTATGATCTCAAGTGATATCAAGTCTTTACAAATGGATTTAATGATACTTGATGTTATTCAAAGCTCATAAGTGGTATCAAATTTTTACAATTAGAATTAATTACACTTGGTATCATTTATCTTCACAATTGGTATTATTCATGATTACAAGTGGTATTTCTCACAAGTGGTATCTAATGTTATCTTAAGTGGTGTATGATATTCATGGAAATACAAAAGAACCACAAAAAGTTAAATAACACCTATTATGGACAAAAGGTTTATAAGTGGTATCCTTGATTCTTGGTGCTAGGTATAAGGAGAGAGGTTGAACAAAAAGAGAAGAGTTGTGAAAAGAGAAAGAAAAACAAGAAGAAGAGAATCCTTCGTATATCAAAGGAAAAAAAGAAAATACAAAGTAGAATCTTTGTGTAAGAGGATTTTTTTGTGAAAAACCTATCTAGTATTTTGGGCTTACTTAAACAAAAGGAAAGAGCATTAATATTGGGAAACTATTTTACCTATTTGCCCAAAATATTTTATGGATCTTGTGAATGAATATGTTTCATTCTCATTTGCTTCATATGGTATTTTTGGAGGGAAAATTGGTTTTTTGAACCTTTAATGAAAATCTATCTATTCTCATGCTTTTAAAGTGCATTTTAGTATAATTTTTGAATAGAACTAAAATGGGTTTTGAAATTGGTTTTGAATGGGAAATCTATGAAATTGGTTTATTGGTTTTCTATTGCATGCGGTAAGTCGGTAAAAACTAATGTGGGTCCTGGTTTAGTTTTTTGCTGAATGATGAGACCTACTTAAGTGAGAGGTGTCGGCTTGCCTTAGACGATTTTGGTATCTTGATGAGCGCTAATAGTTTCTGTCTTTTAAAACCAAACGGGTTCTCATGGTAAACTACTTTTATTTATTTTTTATTCTCCCTTAGATTGTTTTTAATCCTATGCATTTGCATTTTAAAAGAAACAATGCAAGGTTTTGGTTTGGTCTTTGGAGGGCTACTACCCGTAGATGCATGCAAAAGAAATTGTAAATCAAGGAATGATGCAATGTAGCTTTTATTTTCTACTCTAATGCAATGCTTGTAATTTTTTTATTTTTAGATGTAAAAATCATATTCTGTAATTATTCAAGTGTTGTAATTAATTTACTTTGCTTGCAAGATCTGTGCTTGAATATTTTTGTAATTTACTGCATTGTAATTAATTTAATTGTCCTTTAGTTACTGCTAATTAATTTAGTTTCACTGTTAGCGCTAATTAAGAGATAGGATTATTTCACGAGATCACGAGGAGGCAGAAGAGAGCATTCGTTTCTTTATCTTCTATTTCACAGTGTCACGCACGATTACACAGATTACAGACAACTTCTCTGAATTTTCTCTGTATCCCAACTCGGATACTAATACTCCCTCCAAACACCAAAGTCGAAAACGAGCAATCATATACTATAAGACATGCTTCCATGGATATGATTATCTCAACACAACTAAACTAACACAAGATTCCAAACAACATTCTGCATCCAGTTAACGAGCTGCATCAGACAGACATCTTAGCTAGCATGGCAGTTAATTAACCTTCACACACATCAGAATGTGGCAGGCACATCCTTCTGCTCCAGTCCATTAAACAAAGCACCCTAGTAGCCACTCTTCAGAGATTCCAAGTAATATTCAGTGCTACTATACAGCACATTCAGACAAGCTCTGCATGAATACATCTTGGGATGGTCCCCTGCAGGCACTACCTGCGTGGAAAAGATGGAGTAAAGGCGACGGGACGTGGGGCACGGGGGCGCGGCACGCCTGTTCAATTGTTCGCGGTTCCTCGGCAGTGCGTGCGCCTTGTTCTTGAGCAGCAGCAATGATAATCCGGCATGGCTGGATGGATGGGCGAAGAAGGGGAGGTTAAAATCATGCCTTGTGCTGCATTCCTGCAGGTGTTGCTGCTGCCGCTGCTGCTTTTCTTCGCCATTGCGGGCTTAACAAGTGCCGGTTGGGGCTCTCTGGTAAAGCGGATGGAGTGGAGCCATTCAAGAATTCAAGTGTGTGTGTGTGTGTGGTACTTATTAAGGGTGGTGTATGGATTAAGCCGGTGTGATGTAGCATTTCGGGCCTCAAGAAGCAATGCAGCGTAGATTGAAATTGATAAGGACAGTGCAATTAAGCACCCAAGAAATCATCCAATTCGGTCATAATGTTGGCTCCTGCATCATGTGAAGCATAGCCATTACTAATGTAATCTAAGAAAGTTACAGTGTGCTAGCCTTTTTACTGATCGTAAAGGCAGTTCACACACTACTCTCTAGTACCTACGTACGCAATATCCAACTCTATCAATTACCATAACAAAGATTAGAATTAGAACACACGTCCTCAGTTTGTATCCTCTGTGGTAAAGAATGCGTTCATCATTAGCAGACTGAAAGCATACTTAAAGCAAACAGAAAGTTGCTTAAAAGGCATCCTGTAAAATAACAGTGTTCTCAAATACTTGTTGGGTGAGAGAGAGACTATCATTGAGCCCTTAGCTAGCCTGAATAAACAAGATTAATTAAGTTTGTGTCTCACTCTCATCCTATGGAGCATGGACATCATCTGCATTTTCAAAAGCTCATCCAAAAGACCAAGACATCATTCCATCTCTCCACACTTGCTCATCATTCTGCTCCCCTTCCACCTTGCCACTACAAGAATTGAAGTAGAAGCGAAGCCTCACTCCCATTTGCTTGCTTGCTTCCACCTCCTCTATATAAACGCAAGCAATCCAGGACACACTCACCTGCACACTTACGTGACCTGCCAGCTCCTGCTCCAGTTGAAGGTGCAGCTCACAGCTTGGTTTAGATCATGGCAATGGCGGCGGCGGCGGCGGTGATAGCTCTCCTGCTCGTGCCCAACCTTGGGCAGGCGCAGGAGAGGCCCGCGGTGGTCCACCCCCACGGGCTCCCCTTCGAGAGCCCGCTCGCACTGTCGCCGGCGGCGTACGAGTTCTTCCACCCAAGCGAGCGCGCCCATCGCGTCCAATCTGGCGTTGCGCCGGCGCTCGCGCCGCGCGGGCAGATGAAAGAGTCGGCGGCCCGGGGCGGCGCGTTGACGTCGGCGAGCGTGGCTAGGGCCGACCAGGAGGAAGGGGGCGTGGCTCCCGTAAGGCAGGTCCGACGCGGAGGCGCCCGTGCCGGCGTGGTGGCCGGCGTGTTCGTCGGTGCCGCGGTGGTGGTGGTGGCGGCTCTCGGGCTAGCGTACGCGGTGGCGCGGCGCCGCGTGGCGCACGGCGACGCCGAGGGGGCGGGCGCGCCCAGGTCGAATGCGTAGTGGGCTGGTGGGGCCCACGGGCTGGTTCGTTACGTTGGAACGCGCGTGGTAGAGCTCGGGTAGCTTTGGGTGGGCCTAGAGAGTTGGGCCATGGAGGTGGGGTTCTTGCGTGTAAATTTGAAATGTTTTGTGGGGTCTAGAGAGGCTAAGCGAGGTACTATTTTGGAAAAGGCGGAAAAAAACAGAGGAAGCATTCACTTCTCTTGTTTGAAGGTGCATTTTGTTGGCAAGATCTATGCAACGACCAATGACGTGATATAAAGCCTAGAGGAAGCTTTTGTTGCAAATATCTTGCGTTAGCAGGTCCACCCTGGCAAATTAATGTGATGGAGCCAAAAACATGATGCAAAAGTGACTTGGAAGCCAAGATTTTACCCGGCGATCGATGAACACAATGGATAATTAACCCGAAACATTTTTTTTTACACACTATCAGTTTATGGGAACAATCTGAATTGTAAGGCCAAAAGTGGCATTGATCGGGATGTATAGGTCATTGACCCATCAATGAATGCAGTTTTTTTAGTTGGAAATTTCGATTTCTATTAATATTACCTATTTTAAAGGAGAAGGAATTGGCGATCTCCCAGAGCCCCATGTCTCTAGTTTTGCAAAAAAAAAAATCCCCCAAAATTACTAAAACCGCAGCGATGCCCCAACCGAAACAGCGGCTTGAGGGTTTACATGCATGTTTTTACAGAAAAGCCCTCATGATTCTTGGAAATCGGCTTAGGTCCTGAGCGCTTTGGTCTGTTCGATTTGAGCTAGGGGACATATCCAGCTACCTCGATCTACTTGCATTAGCACTGCTGCCTCCTCTCGCTCTCTCATTCCCTCCCTCCCTCCCCACCGTCCCCAGCGGTAGGCGACGCCTCACGCTCGAGCTCTCACTCTCACCTTCTCCGTTTTCCACTGACGGCAGAGGTGGCGATGGTAGCACAACATAGTGACGAGGGGGAGACGGCACGATGACGATGATGAGGGAGGAAATGGCGTAGCCCAGCTCGGCAGCGAGGGAGGAGGTGGCATGGCTCCATCGGTGCCGCCTCTTTTCCACTCCACATCAATTTGACGGCTATAGAAGCAGGATAGAGCGAGGGTGACGCTAATTCGACAACGGCACAGGCGAGATGGACTGATGGTGTGGTGGATTAGTTACGGGGGAGGCAAGATCGAACGGAGGCGAGACGGAGGTGTCGTTAAGAGAGGTGCTGCAGCTCCATCGACATTGCTCTCTTCTTCCATGCCATGTCGAGTTGATGGCAATGGAAGTGGGACTGAGCGGGGCAATGCTGATTCGATAGCGATGGAGGTGAGATCGTCCTGCGGTGAGGTGGATTAGCTGTGGGATATAAAGAGGAGTTGGTGGTTGGTGCGTTCTACTCTCCCCTCTCTACAGCCATCCGATTTGATCTAGACCATTCATCTCTCTCTCTTAGGATACAAACACCCACCCCCTCAATTTTCCCTATCTCCTCGTGCATTCTGGCCACCCTTCTATCTCTGTCGCTTGTTCTCTAATGTTTGATGTGTGAAGTTGGCCAGGCAGTAAGTTTCGTCTTACCATTTTATGATTTCGTTGCAACGCACGGGTCTCTAACTAGTATTCTACAATTTCGTTTTCTTCTGATTCTTGAGCTTGAACTTGAGCTTCTTCTTCCTGGGCTGGCTGGTCTACGATGTCGTGTGCTAGCGCAAATAAAAAAATAAATCAATTACATGCTCGAAGGATTGAGCTAGGAATAAAAAGAAAGAAAATAAAGGAGTAAAATACAGAGAAACCAAATAAAATAGGTTTAGGGATTATAGGAGGGCTGGCATGGGAAAATGGAGCTGAGAAATGGGTAGATGGGTTCGAAACGATAGAAATGGATGTATATATGTATTTTAGGGTTCTGTGAACAGTAACGTGTATAGTACTGTTCATCGCAGGCTTTACTGTTCACAGTGAGTTTAGTCCTTATCGGGTTGTTGCTGCATAATCGGAGAACAGTGAGCATGAAGTCGGTGGAGATCAGATGGTGTACGAGTTGCTACGAAGATCAGACGATGTTCTAGTGGTTGTGGAGATTGGGCGGCGTTCGAGTGGCTTAAAAGATCGGACGGTGTTCAAGCAGTTTAAGAGTATCGGATGACGTTCGAGTGTCTTAAGAGCATCGGACGACGTACGAGTAGTGTCACTCCAGACTCAAAGCAAAGCGGTCGAAGCTCTTCTTGATTGCAAGGTGGTCGAAGAGTTTAAGCAATGGAGTCGTCGTAGAGTTCAAGCGGTGGGGTGGTCGGAGAATCCGTAGTCAAAACAACAATTGGCGACCATGGGTAGGTTCCTGGGGCCATGAGGATTTCATTTCCAGGCTCGGGACCTGCTGGAAGTCAGGCGAACGTCGACGGTGAGGTCTTCTCTCCTTAAGACTTTTGAATGGCACAGGGGTTAATGACGAGTTAAGAGGACAATAGCATCTACGATAGAGCATCTCTAGGAGTAGGGGGAGCTTAGGGGTGTGGTGGTTTGGGTCGGGGATGGCTAAGCCGAGCTGTCCACGGTGACCTCCTATGGCCGAGCGGTGACGCTAGCCGCTAGGGTATCATGGTGTTCAAGAAGCCGAGGCTTTGTTTTGGGTGTGATATTAGGGGCATGAAGAAGCTGCAGGCGAAGGTAGTCGAAATGAAATGGACTGAATAGCAAGAATTGAAGATTGGCTTACTTTGGGATCTTCCGACGATCGTCGGCGATGCTTCAGTCGAGGGCTCAATTGGGGGGGTGTGAGGCTCACCTTGGGCGCCGGTGGTTCCGAATGGAGGGGCTCATAGGTTTAAATAAGGCAAGAATGGCAGTTCGACACAGGGGCAAGGCTAAGGCGACGACGGTGCGTGGTAGAGGTCAGGAAGGTGTGGGAGGGCGCGGCGCAGCTGGCAGAGGGGAGGTACATGCTACCTCGGACGTGGCATTACGGTGGTCAAAAGGTAACGTGGTGTGCTAGGTCGGTTGTGAGAGAGCTGGGAGCAAAGAGAAGGCAGAGTGGACGGTGAGGTGGTAGGGGTGAGATGGGTACAGTGCTTGGCCAGTTGAAGGTCGCATCATTAATGGGAGTGTGTACGACGGCTTGTGCTGGCGGCAAAGATCTTTGAGGCGTGCAAGTTTGGGGCACGGGGTTGTCGGCCGTGAGACAGGGCAGAGAGCGGGAAGAGCAGAGGCGGCGGTGAGCTCTGCAGCTGCTCTGACGCGCGGCAGAGGCAATTAAGAGGGGGTCAGAGGTGGGATAAGCGAGGGTGTATAGTCTTTGACCGATTGTAGTGGTGTGATAGCGGTGCGAAGAAACGGGAAGGAGCGGTGGGAAAAGATCATGGCGACGGCGATATTTTCGATTGGTGAATAGCGCTCGCGCGAAAAATGGCTAAAGGAGCGATGCGGCAGGGAGACCAGGGCATAGATGGCTGGGATAGGTGCAGACTAAGCAAAGGTTCAAGAGAAATCAAAATCAAATAATAATTTGAATTATTTTTGAAATTCAGTTTTGTTTCAGTGTGTCAGCGAGTCCGAGCCGGCACGGTGGCCGCTCGGTGCGGACGGGCGGTGGTGGCAGTGGCAACTGGCAATAGCGGCGTGTGCGGTGGCTTGGCGTTGAGTGGCGCTCGATAAGGCGGGCAAATGCTTAGTTGGGCCGTTTTGCTGCGTACGCGTGTATCGGCCGCGGGCGTAGAGTTCGGTGGCACGAGCTGCGCTGGTAAAAAATGACGTGAATATACCGTCAACCCGTCATCATCTTCAACACCGTGCACCTCCGGCTCCCCGAGCACAGACCACGCAGTGTTGGGCATCAGCTTAAAAGTGAGGGCGTGGCGAACTACACATCAGCAGCATCTACCAAGGTTCCAAATTAATCTCTTGCCTTTGCAGTAGCCACAAGTTCATGTTTAGCAAACCTCAACTCACGATTCAGGCCAAAATCTTGCTTTTAACTGCAGCTATTTTTTTTACAGCACTAGGAAGTTTCACTGAACATCATCCTTACATCCCTATACACAGCCTCACATAGTCACATGAGCGTAGAGCAACCAAGGAACAGTGAAGCAAAAGCTGCATATCGACGCTAATCCTGTAAGGCACCACACACCATGGCAAGTGACCTTTTGGTGATTTCAGAGAGCAATTGAATTCTGACATCCCATAAAAAGCATTGCTAACACAGGCTATTAGCTTGAATATGAACCGTGCCTTAACAGGGTTTGGGGGAAGGCCCTTAAGTTACATCCAGGTCTCAGTTTAGGGGAATAATTTGTAGCAGAAGGCTCATTGTTCGGGATAAATAGGTCATTGATCCATCCAATACTATTATCCCGTTCAACTTTTTTAAATCAAAAGAAAAATCATGTTCAACTATGAGTACAAAGAAACGTCTTGAGTACATCGGTAATAATTTAGCACAACAACAACGTGAATGGCCACTGGTCTACCCTGCTCACTTGTATCCAAGATAATGCTTGAATTACCATCCATGAGAGCTAAGGTATACCACAAGTCGTCCAAGGGTCTCGTCCACTGCCTTGTTCCATACATGAGCCAAGTCAGTTGAGCTCCTTCTGACGGTGATCTCACTAGGCTGAACCATAGAAGAAAGATTCAGTCCTCAAAATGCTATATTACATTACGGCTATTCAAATACGAGAAGACCACAACAATTGTTCCTACTTAACATGCATAATGAGGGGAAAAAATTCAAAGCAATTCTTCCGTAGTCTGTGTTCCAAACAGAAAAGAGATTTTAGGTGATGTCTAGGGAACACCTCAGAATCAGATCCTTCATCTAGTGGATTTCATCACCCACCCTTCTTCCTTGTTTATTCACTTCCTCTCTCCTAGTCCTTTCTAATCCTAAACAACACTCGAGTGCTCAATAGAAAACCCCAAAATTTCAATACCTCTTGTTTACTGCAAAAGTCATCACCAAACGGTGCTTTACTATATTGGGTAGTATCGTAATGTTTCTTTTGAAATGAACAGAACATGGGTTGTGGTTAGCCCAACTCTCATTGTCAAAAAGAGTTAGAAAACTGACACAAGCAACAAAGAGTCTGCTCAGTAACAGTTTGCAACGAAACAACTTTCCTTTGTTGACAGAGTTGTTGAGGCTCATAAAAGGGAACAATGGACTTATTACTGCCTAATGCTCTCTATGCCCCCATAAACAAGATTACTCATCCATGTTAATAGGCATACCACTGTCAACCTCGTGATTCTAATGCCTTTTGTAATTATCTGATCCATTCAAAAGACAATTAAAACACACAAGATTCACAATTTCACAATATTTCACGAAATGACAGTTTGCAGCTACTAGAACAAATTTGTCTATGGACCATGCTTGGTGTCGCTGGATGTGGTAATTACAATCCATTCAATCACCGATTTTGATATGAGTGTTGCAAGTGTTTATCTTGATATAAGAAATCTGCAATATGCTTGTTTCTCATCCATTTTTAACCCCCATATCATGGCGTTACTTCAATTTAACACAAAGTATAAAAAATGGCAAAATTTTATCTATTCATCTTATAGCATGACCTATTTGCTGTAACTTACGCATATAATTTACTGTAGTGGTGAAGGAACGAGGAAGGGGAAGGCACACAACACATCAATTTAGTTCACATTTTTGTTCCATGTATGACTCAAACATTCACATACTGGAACTTTGATGGAATGCATATTTTAAGGAATGTTCATTGTACTTACTAAGCTGCTATTGCATACCCCCTCTTGACGGCAAATCAGTTATAAATGAGCTAGAATTAAGTAATTAGCATTGAAATTAACATTCTGATCGTTACTAGATGTTCTCCGTGCACTGTTTCTACGGAAATCACAACACGAATCGAGACAAAGAGTTCACAAAGCAGGCAATAAGAGTCAAATGCATCGGGGAAAAAATGCCTACCTGATAGGCGAAGGACGACCCGGCGGCGGCGGCGGCGTCGGCGAGGGAGCGGTAGATAGAGCGGCGCTGGTGGAGGACGAAGCCGCCCATGGAGACGCTGCCCAGCGCGAACCCGAGGAGGCGCTCCTGCGCGCAGATCAAGACCACGGCCACAAGAAACCAAACCGAACCGAACCGAACCGAACCGAATCAACCAACCAACCAAACAATCAAACGGTACGGAAGATGAATGGAATCAGGAGGAACCAAGCCAATCGATTTGTGGAGAGTTCGGGGGATCAGGCTGTGTTACCTGCGCGAGGATGCTGATCATCGCGGTGGCGGCCGCCGGCGAGACGGTGAGATTTGGGGGTAGTTCCTTCCTTTCCTGTACGGTTTCCACGGGCCTTGGCGATGTGTCGCCGGAGCTGCGTGCGAATGTGCGCTGGTCTTCAACAATACAGCGCTTGTAGGTGCGAAGGCCACCGTGTTGTGGGCTGGCTGTTTGGACTGGGCTTGGATAGATGCAGCTTTGGCAGTGAGCCCGCCCAACTTATCGACATACGCTAGTGTTTGCCCTAGTGAGCCTGCTGCCTTAGCATATATTCATATTGGTTTTTAGTTACAATAAATATATTTTAGCTAAAAATAAATAGTAATAATTTTTAAACGAAAGACATGTATGGTGAAAAAAGTGAGAGAGATGTATATATAAAAGGAGTGAGGTACGTGATATGTATGTAACCGCCGCCTTATCTCCTAAATGAAACAAATGAGGAACCCGCTTTAAGAAGTCAGATGTTCACATTGACTTCTATCTTCTCCAGACAAATTCCAATGAGCATGCCCTTTAGTGCAAAGCAGAAAAATGGAAATGAAAAGTTGTTTTTCTTTTGAGTAATTGTTCAGCGGTATGAGAGATAGAGGCATATAACGCGATCATGATCTAAAAGACTAAAACCGAGGCCCGAATAGAACAGTATATACAGAGAAACATAGCCCCATTTATTCGGCTTGATCTTTTAGCTTCTAGTTTATTTTTCACTATTTATAAATTTTATCTTTTTCTGATTTTTTAGCTTTTTGCCAGTTCTTTTTTTCCCGTATTCATTTGCATTGTCCGTGATGAACTAGCTTGTTTTTTATTTTATTTTATTTTTTTTAAATTTAGTTACGTCAAATAAGTCACATCAGTTACAGTATAATGTCAACCGATTACAATGTAATTTTAGTTATTTCAGCCCAACCGAGCGGCACCATATGGATGTCACAAAAGCTGTTTACCTGCACCACAGGAAAATCGCATGAATTTTCTTAGACCTCGCAGTTTGCACGCATGGCATACATTCCATAAGAGCTTCAAACGAATTATCTTGACCTTTCATTTGATCCGAACACCTCATCTTCATAGTTGAATTTCTCCAAGGTGCTTAGTTTTCACCTTTAATTCAAGAGAACACCACCCCCTTAGGTACTGCGCTGAAACTCCAGAAAAACCAGTTCTCAGCCCCGAAGCGTGATCCAGGCTTCTTACTGCTGAGCAAATACGGACATTAGCCACAGCTTGAGTCGGAACGCCACGGGCAGAAATGGCCTCCACATCCACAGCCTGACCCAATGCAAAGCTGAGCACCCCAAACAGGTTAGCCACATACCATGATGAATGATTAACCAGGACAGCTCTTAACTATAATGGGATTGGCTTGAACACGAGCACAAGAACAGTGAGCACCAGGAAACCGGTACTTACATTCGTAGGAGTATGATTTGATTGTAATCAACAACGCTTCGAATTTGAGCTCATCTTCGAAGAGCAGCGTGTAAGAACTACTAGCTATCACAAGGAGAATCCAAACACCGACACAAACTTAGTGCCCCTATGCTATTTACAGGCCTAACTATACTCCAGGGTGGTACCCACTGGGCGCCATGTTTCTCAGCCTCGGCATGCTTCTCCTCGATCCCCATTCCTGGCAGCACTCGAGAGCTAGTCGAAGGGCGGTGCCCAAGCCGAGAACGATAAGAACACCTGCAAACATCAGCTAGTTGAGTCAATGAACAACATCCTATATGTGGCACCTTCAAGTGAACCAAACTGCCAAAGCACAATAATGACACCAAAAAAATATAACTCCCAATCTCTTGCCTTTCGTAGAACCAATGGTATGAAGCATAATGGACATATTGATAAGGTAGCCTACAAGTACAAACATATTGATTGTAGATGGAAGGGGGGAATTCTAGTTCAGGATGGCGCATAATCTGACACTGATCTGTATGGTAGCTTATCTTAAAGACAACTAGTATGATCTTTTGTTAACAGCATTTGATTTCTCTGCCACATGCATAACTACTATTCACATTTTACTACTCGTAAAAATTGACAATGACTGGCAAGAACACCTAGTTCTTAACCAGTTATTTTTTGTGCTTCATTTTTTATTTAGATTTGTTAGGCAGTTACTCGTGATGAATAAGTCTCTGTACTGTGGTCTTTGTGGGGCTGTGGTAGTTTTTTGGTTTTTTGACTGCTTTAGGATAGCATCTGCTTTTAGGACAGCATCTGCTTTTGCTTTAGGACAGCATCTGCTTTTAGGACAGCATCTGCTTTTAGGACAGCATCTGCTTTAGGACAGCATCTGCTTTTAGGACAGCATCTGCTTTAGGACAGCATCTGCTTTTAGGACAACATCTGCTTTAGGACAGCATATTGACCGATTTAGGACAGCATCTAGGATAGCATCGTAGCATATGCTTGGCTGGTTCTCAGCCTATAAATTTGTATCCCCAACCCCTCAGGTTGGCATGGCATTTTGTGAGCAATAAACAAGAAAACTTGCCCCATCTCCTAGTGTCATCCTCTCCATGAGAGTAAGGATCTTGCTATCACCAAGAGCAAGAGTCCAGCGACTAACAAGTGGTATCAGAGCCTTAGTATCCTGTAGCCTGAGCATCTCCTGCTCATCTCCTTCTCCGGCCTCGCAGCAGCCCCAGCCAGTAGCAGCAGCAGCTCCGGCTGTCCCCGCTCACTCCTCTCCGGAGACGGACGGCTCGTCGAAGCGACCTTCTCTCCACGCAGCAGCCCCGATG
Organism: Dendrocalamus sinicus; assembly: GCA_036346575.1. Lineage (NCBI taxonomy): Eukaryota > Viridiplantae > Streptophyta > Magnoliopsida > Poales > Poaceae > Dendrocalamus > Dendrocalamus sinicus. The sequence goes on from CM070670.1 coordinate 17,316,594, forward strand.
AGCGCGCCATGTCCGCAGGCGATCTCGGCCTTCGGCCGCCTCGAGCATGCGGCGTCGGCAGACGGCCGAGCTCGTCGCAGAGCAGCAGCGAGCGAAGCGCGGCGGCAGACGCGGCGCGGGCGCGAAAGGCGCGGCAAAGCGGCAAAGCGGCGGCGGCGGCAGCGGCGGCGAGAGGTGGAAGCGGCGGCGGCGGCAGATGCAAGCGCGGCGGCAGCGAGGTCAAGGCTCTGCGCGGCAAGCAACAAAGCGAGCCCGGCTCTGTTGATGGCGGCGCCGACGGACCCTCGGTTGCTGGAGAGGAGGAGGCGCGCAGGCGGCGGCGCAATGGGTAGCAAGACGCCACGAGCGCGCGGCGGTTGCACAGCGCCCACGAGCACGGAGTGGGAGAACACCGCCTTCAAGTCGGTGAAGACATTGATGACTTTGCTCTCCGTCTCAACACTCTGTTGCGAGTTGGTGCGATTCGGTGGCGACACCTACTGAGGAGAGAGGCGTGGAGAAGCTCTTCCGCTGCGCCCCGAGAAGTACAAGCGGATGGCTCGCTCGATCGGGTCTCTCGCTGGACCTTTCCACGATGACCATCGAGGAGGCGTTGGGTCGCCTCAAGGTCGTCGACATCGATGAGCCACGAGTCTCTCGGGACCGTCACCATTGGCGGAAGCTCCTCCTCGCTCGGGAGCGGTGGGTGCGGCCAAGGTGACAAGAAGAAGGAGCCTTCTTCCACGACGAGCGCCGCAAGAGTGGCAAGCGCGGCAAGCCGCGCAAAGCGCCAGCGGCGATCTTTGGCAAGCAAAAGCGACGAGGCGACTCTTGCCACAAGCGCGCAAGCTTGGTCATTGGGCCAAGGAGTGTCGGATACCACGACGCGCCAGCCCACGTCGCAAGCGGAGGAGGAGCGGCCGGTCTGTTCATTGCTCATGCGAGCATCGAACTACCTCGGCGGCGCACCGCCGCATGGCTCTCCTCCACCTTGACGAGCCAAAAGCACACGCCTCCCGGCGGCGATTCCGCAATGACAAGACCGACGGGTGGTGCCTCGACACCGGCGCCACCCACCACATGATCAGGCGGCGGAGTTCTTCTCCGAGCTCGACTCAGCGTTCGAGGCACCGCTCAAGTTCGGCGACGCCCGCCGTGGAGATCAAGGCGTCGGCTCTGTCGTCTTAAATCGCCAAGCCCGGCGAGCATCGGCCGCACTGGCGTCTACTACATCCCCGATCTGCGGAACTCCATCATCGACTTGGGACGGTGGATGAGAACGGCTCGCGTGTCGAGATCGAACATGGGGTCTGCGGATTTGGGATCTTCGACGCCGCCTCCTTGCCAAGGTAACCGAGGCGCAAATCGTCTCTACACTCTTCACGTCGCAGTGGCACAACCCCTCGTCTCGCGGCTCGTCGGGACGACGAGGCGTGCGATGGCACGAGCGCTTTGGGCACCTTCGCCCGAGGCCCCCGGCGGCTCGGTGCCACGGAAATGGTGCGAGGCTGCCGTGCTTTGACCATGTGGAGCAGCTCTGCGGACGTCTGCGTGTTGGCGAAGCAGGCGACTCCTTTCAAAGCGGCGAGTTTCCGAGCCAGGAGAGGCTCGAGCTCGTGCACGGGACTTGTGTGGCGGTGACACCGCCACACCGGGAGGACGACGCTACTTCCTGCCGCTCGTCGACGACCTATCCCGCTACATGTGGGTGATGGTCCTCGGCGGCAAGGAGAGGCTGCGGGCGCCATCAGCGCACGCAGTCGCTGCGCGGAGGCGAGCGCGCCGCAGTCGCTGCGCGTCGCGCGCCGACAACAACGGCGCGACCACGGCGGCTGGTCGCGTCGTCGCATGCGGCGATGAGGGCATTGGCGCCACTACTCCGCGCCGTCTGACCGCGGCGAGCGGCGTCGTCGAGCAGCGCAACGAGACGGTTGTGGGGATGGCTCGGGCCCTCCTCGCGAGGGGATGCGGCCGTCTTACGGGAGAAGCGGTGGTGACGGCCGTCTACATCCTCAACCGCTCGCTTACCAGGCGCTCGGCGGCGGACGCCGCACGAGGCTTGGCATGGGCGCAGCGGCGGTCTCCCACTTGCGGGTCTTGGCTCCTCGCGTTCGCCAAGGAGCTTGGCCACATCGGCAAGCTCGGCGGCAGAGCACTCGGGAGTGTTCGCCGGCCACGCGGAGGCTCGAAGGCCTCACCGCATCCTCGACCACGACACCGCAGCGCCCGCATCTCGCGTGACGCGTGTTCGACGGCGGAGGGGCGTGGGACAAGGCGGTGGGCGGCGGTTCGGCCTCGACTCGGGGACTTTGTTGTGGACTACGCCCACCGAGAGCGGTGAGCTAGCGGCTCGTCTTCACCGAGCTCGCCCACTCGACACCTTGCTCGCCATCGGCTCGGCGAGTGCTCCACCACTTCGCACCGCCACGCCCACTCTTCACCACCGGCTCACCACTCTCCCGCACCGCGCCACATCACCGATCGGCCCAACGGCCGGTCCACGACGAGCAGCGCGACGGTGGAGTTCGCTACTCCATCGTCTCACGACGAGGATCGCGTCGACGCCTACCACGACGGCGAGACTCTGCGCTATCGTCACCGTGGGCGACCTCCTCGCGGCGATCGGTCCTCGGATCGGCGCGGCGCGACTTCGAGGCGTAGCGCACTTGGCATGCGACGACGGCGAGCCCCGCTCCTTCGCCGAGGCGGAGGAGACGCGGCGTGGCGTGTCGCGATGAAGCGAGAGATGGACGCCGTCGAGCGAACCGGACGTGGGAGCGGCGGATCTTCTGCCGGCCACCGCGCGATCACCCTTAAGTGGGTGTTCAAGCCGAAGCGGGATGGCCGGCGCCATCGTCAAGCACAAGGCTCGCTTGGTGGCACGAGGCTTCGTGCGGCGGAGGAGGTCGACCGATGGCGCCGCACGCGTCGCGCGGATGGAGTCCGCGACTTCTCCTCGCACTTGCGGCCCGGGAGGATTGGCGCGTCCATCACATGGACGTCAAGTCCGCCTTCCTCACGGCGATTTGAAGGAGGAGGTCTCGTCCGCCAACCGCCGGATTCGTCATCCCGGCAGGAGGCAGGTTCTCCGCTGCGCAAGGCCCTACTACGGCGGCGGCAGCACCACGAGCCTGGAATGCTAAGTGGACTCCACCTCAAGCAAATGGGGTTCAGCAGAGCGCACACGAGGCGCGTCTCACCGCGGGCAAAGGCGCAACGCCTGGCGGTGGCGGCGTCACGCGACACTGGTGATCACCGGCTCCAGGAGGCCGAGGTCGAGGCGTTCAAGGCGGAGATGAAGACCGTCTTCCGGATGAGCGACTTGGGCTCCTCTCCTTCTACACGGGATCGAGGTCCACGGGGACAGCTCCGTATCTCCTTCGTCGGACCGCCTCGCCAAGCGCACCGCCGAGTGGCGGGCTCACCGACCGCAACCCACCCACACTCCGTGGAGGAAAGGTGGCCGAGCCGCGACAAGACGGCGGAGAGGTGGACGCGACGCGAGACGCGCATCATGGGCGCCTTCGCTACCTCGCCCACACGCGTCGGTTGGCGTTCGCCGTCGGCTCACGATCGGTTCATGCGGCGACCGACGACGGAGCATCGGCGGCCGTGAAGAGGATCCTCCGCTACGTTGCGGGCACCTCCGACCACGGCTTGCACTACCCGAGGTGTCCCGCGCGCGACTTCATCGAATGCGGCGGCGGCGACCACGCGGCGACATCGACACGGCAAGAGCACAAGCGGGATTCTCTTCTTCCTCGGCAAGTGCCTCGTTAGGTGGCGATCGATCAAGCGGCGGTGGTGGCCTGTCGGTGTGAGGCCGAGTACATAGCGGCTTCCACCGCCGACTCGAGCCCTCGGCTCGCTCGGCGCTTGGTGATCTCCTCGGCGGGGACACTGAAGCAGTGGAGCTCAGGGTGGACAACAAGTCCGCTCTAGCCCTGGCAAAGAACCCCGTTTTTCATGAACGGAGCAAGCACATCCGGGTGAAGTATCATTTCATCCGAGGCTGCTTGGATGAAGGAAGCATCAAGGCAAGCTACATCAACACCACGGATCAGCTTGCGGATCTGCTCACCAAGCCTCTTGGAAGGATCAAGTTCCTTGAGCTCTGCTCCAAGATCAGGATGGTTCAACCCTCCCACAAGACGACGCACAAAACTTAGGGGGAGAATGATGAATAAGTCTCTGTACTGTGGTCTTTGTGGGGCTGTGGTAGTTTTTTGGTTTTTTGACTGCTTTAGGATAGCATCTGCTTTTAGGACAGCATCTGCTTTTAGGACAGCATCTGCTTTTAGGACAGCATCTGCTTTTAGGACAGCATCTGCTTTAGGACAGCATCTGCTTTTAGGACAGCATCTGCTTTAGGACAGCATCTGCTTTTAGGACAGCATCTGCTTTAGGACAGCATATTGACCGCTTTAGGACAGCATCTAGGATAGCATCGTAGCATATGCTTGGCTGGTTCTCAGCCTATAAATTTGTATCCCCAACCCCTCAGGTTGGCATGGCATTTTGTGAGCAATAAACAAGAAAACTTGCCCCATCTCCTAGTGTCATCCTCTCCATGAGAGTAAGGATCTTGCTATCACCAAGAGCAAGAGTCCAGCGACTAACAACTCGTCCTCCTATGCATGTACCTTGTGAAGACCCTAAGCCATCAAGATTATTAGAGACAGACAAAATCAATTTAATAGGTCCAACATTCTGCAAACATGATAGTACTTGAAAGTGAAATATCACTAGAAGTAAAAAAGTATAAACAATAACATCAGATGTGATCCAATTTCCATTAGCAACTTGCTGTAACATTGCTTTTACAGGAATTAAGTTTAGTCACATGCTCTTTTTGCCCAATTTGGTGGCATACAAACTTAGGATGTATGTTTGCACAGTTTGTTTCTTAATGAAATAGGAGAATACTCATTCGTCTGTTGACAAAGAAGAACAAACTGCATGACTAAGTACAAAAGAAAGGTAATCCTCTACTTCCTCTTATCTCACTTTTCAAATCAACAAAAGGAAAATAGTAACAGAATTGTAAAGGATATTTGGGATGTGGTAGAGCAAAAAATTGTTCCATACCAATTATTATGTTCACAGGAAGTGCGGAAACACCAAGAGAAACAGATATCAGCACATCCAATAAGAGACCACCAATCAGAATTGCAAATGCAACCCAAAGTGGGCTAAACCATCCCTACACAAAGATAGAGAAAGAACATCAAATATGAAGCAGAAAGAAGTGCGAAGTTCAGCACAATTGAAGACTTGCACATGTTGATTCAATTAGTAATAAATTTCTACAGCCAGATAGTCAAATTAATGCATTTGTTTCTTTTTCTCATATCCACAGTTATAAAAATACCCTTTCACGTCCTCCTCGGCCCCTTCCATAAGCTGAATCAACCCTCCAAACCCAATAACTTGTCTGCCCAATGAAAACAGGTAAAACTTTCACTACTAGAAAGAGGAAGTCGATTTATACTTTTTGAGCACAGTGCCTACTACAATTTCAGGAGGACCTTTAGTTATTTAACTGTCGAATGGAGATATTTGAAAGTACAGTCAATAGCAGATGATATATATAATGAAATGTTTTTCAAACTACAAACAGATAAAAAGCTCAGAATAGGTGATAAGCTTAGCTCAACACAAGTATAGTTCAGACAAATTTTACTTACGTATAACTAACAATGGATAAACACAGGAAGGTATACATTTCCCTAATACATCTTGGAAAAGATGTAAGGTAAGGTGCAAAATGGTAAACATACACTTGCTTGTGTCTCTGGAGGGGGGATGTTGACAGCAACCTGCCTGTGTTGTAAACAACTTCAGTAAATCAAAATAATTCACAACAGCCAAAAACCATATAAGAAGAAGACTTACTGGCATATCTCACACTTGTTTGAACCTCTAGTACGAAACCAAACATCAATACATGTGCGGTGAGCTTTTGAAAGATCACCTCGACATCTGCATCCAAGGTCTACCAAAGGTTCTTCCGTCTTCTGCTGACAAACTCTTCAGTAGAGGTATCACATATTAAACATTCAGAAGAAAGAAAAAGGTAATCAACAGCAAAGAGGTCACAGGAAAATATAAATTTTGAAGGTACAGATGGCAACAAAAAAGAGCCTATTGGTGTGCAGTTTCACAAGACAGTCACGACCTAGATCCTGGCCATGCATTGCCGAGAAAATGAAGCAAAATGCGGACCTTGAAACTGGGTGGCATTGCAATGTCTACCGGTATGAATTGTTACTAGACCAAGCAGGTGCAAACGTGGATATCAGTTAACTTACACTATTCAACAATAACAGGCCAATGCTATATCAGCATGAGAGAACAAAAGCTTTATCACCAAAGCTGTAAGAGCCCAAATTTGTGTCAAATTAAAAACTTGCATGATTTTCATGAGTTCAAATATTTTTGGTGCATTTTCAAAAATCCCCCTAAAGCCTTGCTTGAAATCTAAACGTTTAAAATAAATTCCTTGGCTCTAAAATCAAATTGGTGAATTTCTAAAATTTACTTAAGTGCTAATCGAAATCATTTAAAATCCTTGTGTGCAAACACCCTCCAAAAGTTCAAATCCAAATTTAAATCAAAATCCAAATCTAAAATAAAAGTTTAAAACCTTTTTCTTTCCCTCCTTCGCTTCGGGCTGAAATCCAGCTGCCAGCCCAGCCCATCTTTTCTTTTTCACCCAGCCAGCCCGCCCTCCCCTTCCCCCTTCTCTCTTTCTTTTTCCTCTCCGGTGGCCCAGCCGGCTTGTGCCCGTGCTCATAGGCCGCTTGCCCGACTAGCCCACGTGCGTGCCCCTCCTTTCCTCCCGGCGGCCCAAGCTAGCCGACCCACCCACTCACACACCGCAGCTCAACCTGCTCTCTCTCTTTCCTCTCTCGCAGTGACTGTCATGTGGGCCCTAGCTCCACCTGTCAGTGTGAGGCATTGTGCTTCTTCCCCAATCTTCTTCTCTCCCGCGTCTCTCTCGCTCGCCCGTCTACGCTGCCGTACATACGTGCTGCTTGGACCAGAGCCATGCCAGCCCTGCTATCTTGAGCACCATGCTGCTATGACCTCATCCCATCGCTGCTTGCCCTCTCTCTGCACGCGCCGCATAGCTCACCATCCCTTGCACCCAAAGCAAGCCATGGCGCCGCACGCTCGCTCCCACCTCCCCTTTATTTAAACCTCATTCGAGCGCGTAAAAAATGTTGCCCTAATCCACATTTCCCCTAAGCTCCCGCTTCCTCTCTTCCTTCGGTGGAGGAGAATTCAGTCGTCTTCCCTAGTTCGGCCGACTGCTTTGCCGGGAGATTCCCGCCGCTCCGGTGAGCTTTTGCCATCATCATCTTGTGCATCTTGATCCCCTTGCTCCCCTATTTCTAATGTGCACGTTGCCACACTTGTTTTCTAGTAGGAAAGGCTAGAACGTCGTTGCCACAGTGTCGTAGTCGCCGCCACAACCTTTTAACCTTCCCTTGACAACTTGGACTTAATTAAACTGGATATTTTGATTTTAAGTTAAAATAGCTAAGTCATAGATTTGAAAATTAATTATGGTATTTATAGTGAAACTTGCTTTCTACTAAAAAAACCCTTTAACCTTCCCTTGACAAACCCTTTATCTATATATTTGCATTTAGTATAAAGGCTTATTGAGTACTTTTGTACTCATAGTTGCTTAATATGTGGATTTTGATGACGGAAGTGATAACCCGACGTATGGATACTTCCATGCCTCTGGCTATGATGTTGAAGACGATGGCCAGGACTAGGTTTAGCCCTAATTGATAGCCTGTGGCATGACTATCTATGTAATACTAAGTACTTTTTTTTTTACTTATGCTGAGGCATGGATATGATATTCACCATTATTATTCTGTATAGGATAGCTACTGATCCAGGAATTAGCTCAGAATATAAAGAAGGTCCGGATTGCCAAATCTAGGTCGCTACAAAAGCATTGTTTATTGCACCTTTCAAACCTGTGACCTAAAGCGCAAACTTCCCAAGCACTACTAGCTATCATGACTTTTAGCTGCCTATATTGAACAGAAAGAACCAGGATGGCTTAAACCAGTAAGGCACAATAGGGAACAGGACGGATGTGTTACTGCAAACAACCAAAAGATACTTTGCCTCTCATTATTGATTGCTGAGCTGTTATTTGTAACTAGTAAATTAAAAAATAGCCATTGAACATTAGTACATCATAAATAAGTGGTAAATACACGTGTATATAAGAGTTGGTACACTTATGTAGCCCAATTAGCATGACACTAGTACTGGTTATCAAACATCAGCATGCCGCCTCACATTTTTTACCTGCAACCTTACAGTAGCTGGATAGATTTTAACAGATTGGAACTAAATAAGGGTCTGTTCTTTTTCGCTGCGGCTTATGGCTTTGGCTGAAATTTTTGAATTTTGGCTGTTTACGGTACAGATTACAGAGAGATCGATACTCACTTGCGATTTTGGATGGTACAGATGTTGGGCTTTTAACGTGTACTACGTTTAACTTGTAGACCCCGTCTTGATAAAATACTCCGTTTAAAAGTTAGGTACTGTAGCGGCTGCGAAAAGCCGGCCAGCTTATTGCCTGCCGAACAGGCCCTAAGCCATCCGCATGCAATAATAATGCACTAGTCTGTATTAATAATGTACTGAGTATATATAAGATCTTAGAGCCTACTTGATGAAGGTTGAGCTCAAAGTTGCTGTCAGCTTAAGCTACTCCAATTAAACCAACTATAGGGGTTGCTTCTTAAATAAGGGTCAACCTGAACTACATTGAAAGGCTTAACCTGCCTCCCCAGATTACAAATTTATAGGAATTAGGGATAAATAAGGAATTAGCCTCCTGTTCCTTAGACAACTTCAAACCACAAGTGCATAATTTATTAGGTGTTTGTTTGATAAATTCAGTTATTAACCACCTAAAATTTCTTTGCTTGTGGTCCCATTTACACACCCTAACTGCAGTGCAGTAATATATTATCATCATGCGAATTAGAAATATAGCACTTTAGCTACATCAGCACTGGTCACAGATGCGCCACTAGCTAGAGGAAGGACAATATTAAGGAAGATACTAACGAACTAACAATTAACATCTTCATGGTGTTACTGCTCAGATGTGATAACTGGTAATTGATGAGCCATCTCTCAGTAACTATTGCTGCCCCCATGGCTGCCACATCAAAAACCGTTGATAATATCACATATAGAAAAGCCAACCAGGGTAATCATATAGCCAGTCGACATGATCCATGTGCTAGAGAGACTCCAAGAAACGTATATGAGAAATACATCACAGAGAGTCCGTGTCATGAGCAAATTACATTATTTAGGCCCTTCTTTTCACTTCAGGTTGCTATAACTAGATTGACTTCCTGAAGATGAGCAGCCAAAACCCCCCAAATTCCCTTTGCAAAGGGATCTTCAAAGCCCTAGCCCATAATTCAACCACGAAATGCCCAATTACTAAATCTAACGCGGCAAGCACACAGAATCGGACAATCCTCAGCCATAAACGTTTCCCAACGCCTCCCCGATTCGCAATCCAGCAAGAAGACCAGAGCTTTGGGGCAGGATTCCACCAAAGATCCAACATTTCACACGAGAAGGAAACAAAAGCCCCCACCGACGGTCTACCTGCATTGCTCGTCGAAGCTGTCGGACCTCGCCAGCTCCGCCTCCTTTGCGGCCGCCGCAGCACTGTCGTCCCCGGCCTCCAGACAGGCCGGAGAAGCCGCGGCAACGCCCTTCGGCTCGGGCACCTCCTCCGGCTGCGAGATCACGATGGTGACCACCGCCGCCCCCGCAGCCGGCGCCTCCACCGCGGCCACGGCCACCTGCTGCTGCGGCGCCTGCGGCAGGGCCTGGTCAGCGCCCGGGCCGGGCTCCGATCCGGCGGCGCCGCTCGACATTGGCTACCTGCCAACTCCTCTGCGGCTTTCCGTCGAACACCTCGCGTGCGAGAGAGTTTCCTTTCGCGGAAATGAAGGGTAGGGGGGAGGCACCTACTCTACTCCTGCGGCTACTGTCGGCGGCGAGAGACGGGCGGTGGGGGGCCTACACTGGCGGGGCGACGGGGATACCGGGATAGGCGGGGAAAGCCGCGGCCCGCGGGTGCGAGTCCGGATAAGTACGGAGGATCTGCGCGGTGGTGGAGTGCCACTGACGGGTGGGATGTGAGAGTTGTGGGGTGTGATTGTCAGTGAGGCAGCGTCGGCGAGGAGTACGTACGCGGAGTCGCGGCGAGTTCGGATCTAGTTTAGGGAGCATGTACGGGCCTCTGTATAGTGGGCGCACGCGACTGGGAGTGGAAGTACATGCTGCAGAAGGGTACAAATGTACTTGCCCCCGGATCTGGCTGAACAGTGTTTAGTTTAGACAAAAAGAAAAAAGCATCGCACCCCCCTGAACTATATATGTAGCCCGGTTTTTTCTCATGACTATATTTGAACAAATAAATAAAATAATTCCTATATTATTGTTTTGAAGCGGTATATTAAGAAAGTTTTTTTTTGCAATAGCTTATCAACATTTGGTTCATTCATATAAGCGTTCGAGTTAGAACCAAAAGTCATCAGCTATAGCTATAAGTCATCAGCCGTAGCAAAAAAGAACCAACACTATGATAGCCATCACTTGACTTTTTTTAACTTTCTCAGGACCTTAAACTTGATAATTTTTGCACATTTGATCCTATTCTCAGTTAACTAATGTAGGCCATATTCATATTAGCTTATAGAAGTTGTTTTTCTATAGTAAATAGTTTTTCCTTAGTACTTAGGTTTCAAACGAAGTATTTTTCAAGGCAAGGTCTACTAGTTAATTATAGAACATACTGCAACGAATTCATTTATATCGATTAAAATCACACGTGAATATCTTTCTCTATAAACTGTTAGGACTGTTCATTCACATACCGTACCGAATAAACCGTACCGGGTTAATTCGATTTGATTGGTATTTGATACGATTTATAGATATCAGGTTTTTCGAGATTTCAATTTTTTTTCAAAAAAACACCGATGGAAAAAAAAACAAATTCCCTCTCGGGCCCTCTGGCTTGGCCACTCGGGCGGCTGCTCGGCCCATCCAACACATGAACTCAGTGACTCAAGCACTTCCGCGCGAGAATCCCCAAGTCCTCATCTCCTGTCCCGGTTGGAGATCCACCCCCATCCGCCCTCCTCGACAGGTTCGGCGATGCAGTTCTTCGGCGGCTCGTCGCTGACGTTGGTCGCGCCGGAGGCCAGCCCGGCCCCTGCGGCGCCGCTGGGAACGAGCGCGGGCGCCAACGCGCAGGTGCTCTATGTCTTCAACCGCAGCGGCGTCTGCCTGCTGTACCGCGAGTGGCACCGCCTGCTCCGCACGCTCGACCACACCCAGGACCACAAGCTCATGTTCGGCCTCCTCTTCTCCCTCCGCCATGATCGACCCCACCACATACGTATCTCCCTCTCTTCGGTTCTGCTCTGTTCAGGGAAATTTAGAGAGAAGGGTCTAGTCATCTAGATGTGATGTCGGTCTTAGCTCGTTCAGTTCACGAAATTAGAGTAGTTGGTCGGTGGATTTTGATGGAGTGAGAGGTTCCTGAATTGAAGAACAAGAACCGTTCTCACGATATTCACTGGCTGCTAGCCAGCTAGGCAGCAGCTATCGGAATGGTTTTGGGTTAACTACACTTGGAACATACATCAGTGCCAAATTGCCAAATGCCAATGGTGTGCTCTTTTAAAATGAGCGAATGATTGAATTGCTTCAGTTAGTTTATTGGGAGTATGTGTCATTCCACGACTTGATTCAGTAGGACTAATTCGAAGTACAACCAATTTGACAGAAATTGTAAGATTTTGTACTAGAAATTAAGAGGAGAAAATGTATGAGGGAGGGACTTGCTCAAATTTTATTCAAAGACTTTCAAGTTTTGCATAAGACTTTTCAAGGCAATAGGAACCTAAAATCAAGAATCACAAGGTTCTTATGCTTGAGTTCATAAAATTGAAGAGAATCGAATCTAGTCCACAATAACACCAAAAACCCTAATTCTCAAATTATTTCTTGCTCGTATGGATCTAAGACATAAGGTTTTCCAGATATATTCTCATATATCCTAATAAGTTAATTTAAGCAAGAGATTGGACTAGACCTCCCATAAACTTGAATCACAAATCTAGCTTAAGATCAAGAACAAACTGAGTAAGAACACAAACAAGAGCATGATTGAGACAAAACTTTAATCTATTTCAGTAGAGGATGATGTTTACATACTCGTGAATGATTACAAGGTGCAACTAAAGCACCACCCTTTCATCTCTCAAAATCTCTCACAACCATGAAAAGAGACAAGGTAGTAGAGCAAAAACCAAACCCTAGAATTCTTGAGACTACCACCTCCTCTCCTTCTAAATAACCAGCATAATCATAATGGGTCAAACCCATTAAGCTTACCGAGGAAACCTGCCAACCCCATTAACATGGGTTTTACACACTCACACACGCTTTTCAAAGTTTTTACAAGGCTCAACCGATTACTCTTTATCGATTGATCCACATGTCAATTACAGTTCTTCTTGGCCTAAACCACTTCTCCTTTGTGTCTACGTACCGCGGTTTTGATTAAGACACTAACCCGGTATTTGGCCAACTACCAAAATACCTTGGCAAAGCTTCCGGACACCTTTCCTTGACTCCATCTTTATATTCACCTCAAAGCATCTCCACATGCTTTGACATACAGCTCGTAGTGTCAAATGACCAGCTGTCACGTCTTCACGTATTCAGACTCCTTCGAACCGTCTCTATGTGCATTTGCCTAGTCACTTAGTGCACCACATGCACCAATTCATCTCTTCAAGATCCTTATCTTCTCTATGCTTCTCGGTTGAGTCACACAGCCTCACTCAGACTTACACGACCACTCAGACCTTAGGTGCCACGCCTAGTTCCAGTCTATTGCCATCGATCGCTACCTCCTTCAAGCCACCTGCATATCTAAAGACTAAGCAATCATATCAAGCACAATTTTCATACACTTGACTCACGTTAGTCAAACACGTGCATCATGCAATGCAACACAAACTCTCATCGATTCCAAGCCATGAACCGACATCAAACCAACTCAGCTCAACTTACCCTGATCTCTGGCAGCAACCACCAGTCTAACCGCTCTCCTCACGTTGGTCGGATCGCCCCAGATAGACCACCAACCACTGGTTGGTTTGACGGCCACCCAGTGTGATCACATTTCCAATGTCGATCACGTCGGCCAACTCCCCCAGTCCAACTGCTAACCATGGTCGGCCCGATCACATGCGACCAACACTCAAAACACGCTCTCTAGAAACAAAGTAGCTATCGACTAGAAATTGGTCATACTACCCCGTCGGTCTCACTGCTCTCAAACTCTGGTCACACTGGACTATTGATCAGACCGTCGTTCACAGGCTGGTCCGAGTGCTTCCTCCCAACAGTCTGACCAGTCCCACTGATAGGTCCGACCCAACACTGGTAGCAAATCTGAATTTTCTGAAACTATTGCAAATTTCAAATTCAACTCAACCAAAATACTAATTATTCATCACAAATATATCTTAGACCTAATACATTGTCTCTCACAAGTTACAATGCCGAAATTTTTTACGACACAAAACAATTTCTTCATAATTCCTATGAAAATTTCTTGTTTCAAAAGGGACTATACATGAATTGCGAGGAGACGTTATACTGTTCTAGGCCGTTTTACACAATTTCGGACATGAAGCATGGGTAGAATAGTAGAAATGTCCATATGCTAGCGTGTGTGTAGCAATTGCTCTGCAAGACTATTAATCCCTAGGGCTCGCTTATCTCTGTTTCCATGTTGTACTTCCAAGCTCGATTTGATGACACACATTGAAAACATAGTTGCTATACAATAGTTGACTAAAATTTTTGGAGATTTCCATTAAATTTCTTACCGTTCGATCCACTCGAAGATTCATCCTCTAGAGGCTTCTCTTCCTCCTATGTCTCTCTTCTTAAACTTCGTCGAGAGCTGCGCACGAGCTCCGCCGCTACCATCAGCACGAAGCCGGCTTGCTGCCACTGACGACAACACGCCCTCCACCGAGTTCCCCCTTTACGAATGCCGCATTGCCCTTTCTTTTCATATATTAAGGAGACACCGAAGTGGGGGAGGATAGTGTGGGAGAGGATGGCAGCGGCATACAAGGAGGGCATGGAGGGAGGGGAGGGACCGGTGGATCTCTGGTGGACCTTGTCGGGGCCGGCAAGGTGCAGTGTAGGCGGCAATGCAAGCAAAAAAAATGATGGTGGTGGCTATGGATATTCGTGGTGGAACTGGTGGAAGAGACGATGGGATCTCGAATCTAATGGGTGGGTCTAGGCAGTTAGATCACATTATCTGACGGTGCAAAATCTAACTGAAATTTCTGAAACAAATAGTTAACTCAAAATCTATAGCGCTTCTTGATGCTGGATTGTCTTATCGCGCACCCTGCGTGGCATCTGTTTGATGCACCACTTGCACCCACTGCATACCTCTCTTATTGTGACCCCACACCTGCTTCTCTTGCTCCCTACGAATGCACTGCCCACTGTTGCCCTTGTGGGCCATGTGTTGAGTCATAACAGAACTCAACGGAAGGCTTGAGAGACCTCATGCACTCAGTCCAACAAGCGGAGACGCTTGCACATTGGAGCTCCTGCTCTTGCAAAACCACAGATTCACAGTGCTATTTCTTGGTTTTAGCATCAATGAAATTATTTTTTACTGCTTCACATGTAGTAGCACCTTGCCTACAAGCATAGGATTTACTAATAGACCGGGCACCATTTTCATTTGCTACCTTTAGTTTTGGGTAATTGCGCTTGCTCTATAGCATTGGAACTTTAGGCCATCCATAGCATTTGTTTTACACGGTGCTAGAAAGCACCTAGCACCGATGGACCCTGGTGCTAGCCACTGCACTTAACTATGCTAGCGAAAAATATTTGGTGGCAATAGTGCATGTACTAGCTCAAGGAAAAGAGTTATGTGCCACTAGTAAGTGAAATGAAGTGGGAGGAAAGAGAGTGTGTAGGACAAAAGGATGTAATATTATATTTAGTTGTGGGTCCTATTTTGGAGAGGGTAGGAAGTGCTAAACATTGTAGGGAAAAGTAAATCTAGCACTTGTGTGACATTGTGGTGAGATGAAGAATATAGCACCGATTATGCTGTGGATGACTCATCTTTAGTGCATTTGATCTAATTCATCGGGCTATACAGGTAGACCAAAGAGCTATTGGCTTTTATTAAGAAGCTAGAGGATAGTAATTTTTTGAAAGTAAGGATGGTAATTTGGTAAAAGTATAGATAATAACTTAAGCTACAATTGACTGTAGATTTCGAGATCTCTTGCAAACAATTAAAGGAGGATGGTTATATTTTGAAAGTTAGAATGATAATTCAATAGTAATACTGATGATAACTTAGGTCACAATTGAAAGTCAATCTCGAAAAGCCTTACTTAGATAGGATGGTGATTTAATAATAGTACGATGATAACTTGCGCTATAGCTAACGGTGAATTTTGAAATTTCTTAGGTAGGATAATATTTTTCAGAATGCTAGTTTGATAATTTAATAATAATATAGATGATAACTTAAGCTACAACTAATAGTGAATTTCAAAATAACTTAGGTAGGATGGTAATTTGTTGAAAGTTAGTATGGTATTAGAATGGTAATTTGGTAGTAGCGTAGATGATAACTCAAGCTATAACTAACCGTGAATTTCAAAATATCTTAGGTAGGATGATAATTTGTTAGAAATTTAGTATGATAATTTGGTAATAATGTAGATGATAACTTAAGTTACAACTAATGATGAATTTTGGTTAGGACGGTAAGTTATTAAAAATGCACGTGGTAATTTAGAGTATATGTGATGATATTTTTGAGTTACCACAAATTCACAAGGCAGATGGTCTCACCACTTTTGCATGTCCACAAACTTTGAGCATGCTGGTCGTGGTCTACAAGGAGCAGGTCACTGCAGCATGGGTATACAGTGTTGGTGTGCAATCTCTTGGTCCGTGGACGTCGCGTCCAGGTCTGACATGAGGTCATCTCGACGGCTGATGGCGCGGCCACTAGTGATTAATGAGGTAATTAGCGTGAGTGGGGCCGACCAAAAAGGAAACACCGCTGTGTAGGTCTAGTCCTGCTCGATTAAACTTGAGTTTTTGATTTTTGGCTGACCTTTTCTTATTCCTAAATTTTGTTTTTTTACTTTTTAGATTTTTTTTAGCTTTTTGTCTGTTCTTTTTTCTCATATTCGTTTACATTATATGTGTTAGGCTAACACATTTTCCTTTTTTAATTTTTAAATTTAATTATACTAAATAAGTTACCATTAACTAACGTGTAATTTTAGTTAGCTATAGTGAAAATTCAGACATAAATCATAAAAATTCAGTCTAACTGAGCACCACCTAGATGCGCTCTAGCTGTGCCCATATAGTTAAATGGTTAATAGAGACACTCCTGCAGATAAACTCTGTCTGCCAATCAATCACCTGATGGCCATTATATATCTTTGCGTCTTATTGCCAGGTAGAAAGGGGCTGAAAGGGACTGAAAGCAATGTTCAGAAAACTGTCCTGTTAATGCCGCTTCCACTATCTCGAAACTCAAATCGAAATGCTTATATATATATAGAAAGAAATATTTGAGTGGTGGTAAGACGGTCCACATATGATATACTATGTGAATTGCCAAACAAAATGGGCCAGGCGACGGATCCTCGTGCCTTCCTTTTTATCACTATGGAGCACTACATCATGGGTGGGCCAAAGCTTGGTTGGCAAGCTTCGTCGTCGAATGAGTTGCTCGAGTTCGATTTTGAATCGCCCTTGGTACCTTACCTCACGTATGTCCATTCAATTCTAAAGTATATCTCCGCGCTTCATAAGATACTAGATAAATTTAGAATTTATTAAGAACCTTCACTTAAATTATACCGTGTATTTCAGTAAAATATATACGTGTATGCGTATATTATGTGGTGTCCATCCTCCGTGGCAATCTCAAAAAAAAAAGGGTGGGCCAATGTGGCACCGCCCACTTTCTACATCCCATAGTACATGTAGTTCGAGTCTTCTTTCCGACGCTGTTTCGTGGTCACTTGCAAGGGCAACACGGTGATTGTGCAGTAGCGAGTAGACAAAAGGACAATATGATACTACCCGGCTAGGATGACGTTTTAGTGGCGATCTTTCACACAAGCAACTATACTAAACAACATGTAACGTGTAAGGTGCTAAATGCATATCTTTCTAAGACAAATGATTAACAATACATGTTTTGTTGTCAAGTACATCCTAATAAATCACATCACACATTAAGCATGTACGCACCTCAACCCAAAATAATCCCAATAATCCGCCGAAAGGCCGGCACATATGATGACCTGCCTTTGTGTTCGCGTCCAGGGGAGGATGGAGCGAATGCCCTTGTATGATAAGTAAAGTTTTAGATTTTTTTTCTAGAACTGTGGATGGATCAACCTAGACCAACAGACCAATTACTTGTGTGTTTGATTTGAGGAACCATTCCATCCTTTTTTTCAATTGGTCCATCGTGAATCGTCTCATGTTTTTAGTGGATGACATTCTTCCTCTTTGTGGGTAGCCCTGTGTTGGTGATTTCGGTCATGAGTGTATGTCTCGTATGAATGATTTTAATTTGTTGGACCGAAATGGCGACAGAGGGGGGTGAATGGCGCTCAATTAAAAACGATCCCTCAAAAGTATCCACAATATTCTCTACTCTCCGATAGCTATTAAAGCTATAAAGAAGAAGAGTTTCGCTCACTAAAAACCAGACTGACGAACGAGTAAAATCACTTCATAAACCGGAGGGGCAGCTTAATAAAATTTCTTCTCGGAAGAACAGACTGCAAATTAGTTTCACTTGACAAAGCAAAGAAGGCAAACTGAAAACAGGACAGCAGCAATCTTTGGCTGAATTCTGCAGCAATTAGTGGCTGAAAACTGCAGTAGAAAGGTGCTGAAAACTGCAGCAATATGTGGCTGAAAACTGCACTAAAGAAGTGCTGAAAACTGCAGCAATTTGTGGCTGAAAACTGCAGAAAACTGCAGCAATTTGTTGCTGAAAACTGCTGAAAACTGCAGCAATATGTTGCTGAAAAACTGCTGAAAACTGCAGCAATTTGTTGCTGAAAACTGCAGCAATTTGTTGCTGAAAACTGCAGTTAAGAAGTGCTGAAAACAGCAGTAAACAGCAGCAGTTTTTGGTTGAAATCTGCAGCAACTTGTGGCTGAAAACTGCAGTAAAGAAGTGCTGAAAATAGCAGTAAACAGCAGCAATTTTTGGCTGAAATCTGCAATAAGGAAGTGCTGAAAACAGCAGTAGTAAAATCTCAGACCACCCACAAACTGAGAATGAGAGATGAAATTCCTCCAATCTTTTCTCACCACAAGCTAGGACTTTGTACCAAATAGCCTAGAGACTTCAAATAACAAGGGAAACACACAAGAACACAAGAAATTCAGAATATGGGGTAAAACCTGAAAATTACTGAGACATTGGCAAAAACCTAAATTGCCACCAAGTCTTTGATCCTATGGCCAAGATACTTTGTAGATATATTAGCAATAGCAACAGGATCCTCCAGACCAAATCTCAGGTGATCTTACAAAGAAAATCACAGGGGGAACAAGAAACCCTAGAAATCGAAAAGCTTACAGAGCCAACTCCAAAAATCCAATTTCTCTTCAATCCTTGAACCTTGGCATATGAAACTTTGAGGATGGCTAATAGATAGCCTCAGGACCCTAGATATCAAGTTTCATGCCATCTCATGAAGGAGAACGCAAAAAGCCTCAAAACCCTAGAACTGAACTGATGAACAGAGAAGGCTCAAAAACGAAATATGAGATTTAAACGAAGTTAGCTCTTTGGGAAATCGATCAAATGATCTTGAGGCACTATCCCACCATAGAGCAACCCATTTTGGTCCTTCCCAGCAAGAAACAACAAGAAAATGAAAATCAAGAAATCAAGTCAGGAGGGCATCGTAGGGCAAAACCAACAGAGAGCCTGGAAACTTAATCAACCTCAAATAAAATCATCTTGGATTGATAATGAGGAAGAGAGATACATGATTGCATAGAGTATCAACTCATACCATCCCTACAACCCCATACATGCTTGGAATGATCAAGAACTCTACATGTTTCACTCAAGAACACATAGAGCACAACGTACAGACACAGGGAGACACACTCTGTGTTCCACACCCACTCTCACCAACTAAAGACCAAAGGCAAAACAACCTCCAAAGCCTCTTTTGACTCTCAAAACCCTAACTCTCTCCTAAAGCCATGAGGAGGCATGCAGCCCCTCCAATCCTTTATATAGCCTTGGCTAACGGGTCTTCGTCCCATTACGCCCGCTAAGTCCAACGGAGCCCGCTCCGGCTTGTGCAGCCTTGCGAAATTCCCGATTTGCCCCTCGTGCACCTTCCGGGAAGCTTCCACGCTCCTTGCCGTTCAAGCCTCGCAACCACCTCGAGTCTCCACCGTCTTCGACACATCCCGACTGTTCTGACCTTGACACCGCCCGTGTCTAGTCCGGTCACCTCATGTCTCACCACGACTCTGCCTCGACGTCCTGCAGTCACACAGACAAGAAACACGTCACATAGCACCGCTCGATACATGAAAGCATAAATATCATCATACTTACCACAGATGAAGTTCAAACCTGTCAAATCAAAGAATCAGCGTCCTAATCCCATATGACCAAGTTTGACCACAGTCCGACCGAGCCCGTTGCACCACACAACGTCAAGGTCCGAACAACCCAAACTAAACTCGACTACCATAAACTCATGTCAATTACTCATCACTTACATGTGGTCACCTCCACATGGTCCATCAATCTCCCCCTTGATGAGTATATTGACAAACCCAGAAAAAGCATGAAGTTGAGTTTGAGTTTGAAGAATCCAACATGGTCCAAAGAAAAGAATGAAACTAATGACCATGTCGACAGAAGGAACACTAGAGCAACATCTGAAAGATCAAACAGGCACCGAAGATGACTGAGGCTAGTAGAGTAGTTATAAGCAGGGACGACGAAGAGCCAGAGTGAAAACTATCGGTAGAGGACATTACAGGCAATGGCAAGGTGGGACTAGGCTTAGGGAGGAGCCAAGGTCCTGTACGATCAAAGAAACCAGGTGCCATCATATGTAAGGAGAAGCATATGGTGCGCCAAGTGACTCGGGTAGTTTGCAATGGGACGGTTCAGTGGGATCCAAATGTGTGAGAGACTTGGTAACAAGTCATTGGGGCTACATATAATATGGTGAAGTATGGGCGATACTTCGTGACAAAGGAAGTGGAAAGTTTCAAGGAAGACGGTAGAGGGGTATTTTGGTAAATTGTCTAATACTGAAAAAGTGGTTGTGCTAGTGGATCAAAAAATAGGGCTTGAGCTTATATAGATACACATGCTTACAGGTGCTAGTGGATGGATATCCAAATCTAAATAGCAGAAGTCCAACGTGCGGCCCTGCTCATTTTGGTTTGAGCTTCTAGTTTCTGACTTATTTTTTACTATTCATAACTTTCGTCTTTTTCTATTTTTTGGCTTTTTTGAGCTTTTTTGCCAGTTCTTTTTTCCCGTATTCGTTTGCATTGTCCGTGATGGACTAATCTATTTTTTATTTTAATTTTTTTTTTAAAATTTAGTTACGCCAAATAAGCTACCATCAGTTACAGTGTAATTTCAGTCAGCTATAGTACAATTTCAGCCATAAGCCAGTTTATTTCAGCCCAACCGAGCGGCGCCTAAATCCAAATAGAAATGATCAAATCCATATCCAATTCAAGTTCAATAAGGTGATATCCATGTCAATCCAAATCGAAATACACAAAGTTCATGAATATCAAAATCCAAATGGATCTATATAAATGTTATGTTGAGGTGAGAACATGGGGTCAACATGTGCGCTTGGGCTCAGTAATTTGTACACACTAGCTTTTCTACATATCAAAATGTCTCCAATAATTGTCTATCGATTTCATGAAATTTTTATGGTATGAACACTGAGTTAGAAATTCCAAATAATGAACTTATTCAAAAGCTTTCTATAAAAGTCTATGGGCCCCGCCCACTTGTGCAGTTGGACCCACCAAGTTGCACAAAGTAGCTCCTCTACATGCTGAATTATCTTCAATAAATTTCAATCGATTTTATGAAACTTTTATGGTACGAACACGAGTTAGAAATTATAAATACTGAACTTTTACAAGAAGCTTCCTATAAAAACCCATGGAGGCCACCAGTGCACCTAGGGCTCATCACTTTGCACAAAATAGCTCTTATACACATCAAATCATCTGTAATAAATTTTAATTAGTTTTGTGAGATTTTTATGGTGTGAAAACGAGTTAAAAATTTTAAATGCTGAATTTGTACAAAAAAAAAAGCTTCATATAGAAGCCCGTGGGACCCACCTGTGCACATGGGCCCACTAATTTGCACAAAGTAGCTCATCTACACACCGAATCATCTCCAGTAAATTTTTATTGATTTTATAAATTTTTTACGATATGAACATGAGTTAGAAACTCTAAATACATATCAAACTTTTATTAAAACTTAACTTGAAGATGATGTCTATTGGATAGCCCATGATCCATCCAATTAATGTCAGGTATCTAAAACCTATATTGGACCTAACTTTGATACTTCCATGTTCAATAAGATCCAATCTGGTGAGGTCCAATACCAAACAAATCCAATAAATCCATGGACTCCTAAAGTCAAATCCCACCTCTAGGCATGCTCGAATGTTTAACTAAAAGAAAATATGAGTCGTTGAACTATGGAGTTCTCTCATTCCTCGGTGTAATTTTGTTGGAATCGCATGGAACTGTACTGTAGACGAGTTGTCGTCCTCTAGATCCGATCGAAATCGTTGGCGTGAACAAATTAAACAACCAAAACGTACGTTGTTAAACATGCACCCATGTACCTTTCTCTCGATCTTAATCCTCACGAGTCCGCAACCACTAGCAAGCTAGCTAGCCCGATCGATCAAAATGTCGTTGCGTCCTGGCCAAACCGATGCGTAAGAGTAGAATACACGCCACCTCGCGTACGTAACATGCATGTTTGTATGTTAATATTCATGCAACAACTCAGTAAGCATTTTGGTAGAACGCGGCGGATTCCGTAGGGAAGCCGACAACCAAACGTTGTTCTGCTTGATTTCAATAGCATACGGTAGCCCTCTTTATATAGACGGGCTCCCCCTAACAGATCGAATCTAATCTCAATCATATCTTTAACAATATCATATCTCTAATTATATCTCTGACATAAGGAAACTAATCTCTAATTCAAATAGAAACTAATCTCTAATTCCTAATAATAACGCGGCTGGGCCCAGGGCCCACGCCTATAACACTACACCCCTCGCGGACATGCAGCTCGTCCTCGAGCTGCTAGATGGCGGCCAATGAAAGACCTTCGACGCTGATGTAGAAGACGAACGGTGGCGGGGTGCTGCAGCGGATGGAGACGACCAACCAGATCCAAGCGGACCAAGGCTAAATAATGCCTGCAAAAATAAAAAAAATTTTGGGTTTTTTTCCCGTCTGCAAGGAAATTTTTTTATGTTTTTTTCTTCTTTTTGTTTTTTTTCTTTTGTTTTTTTCTCTTTTTTTCTTTCACTGCTCCTGGCTTTTATTAAAGAGTTCCTCCGCGTGGAGGATTGAAGCAGAGGAGCGGCAGCTGAAGGAGCAGCGGTGGCGGCGGATCCGGGAGATCCACGGCGGCGGCGGCTCGGCGGTGGCTCGGGCGGGTACGGAGAGACGGGCGGCGGCGGCTTCAGCGGTGGTTTCGGCGAGACGGCGAGACGGCCGGCGGCGGCGTCGCGATCTGGCGCGAAGAGCCCGGCCGGCGGCTCACGCGGATGCGTCGCGGACGGGCGGCGGCGGCGGCGCGGCCGGGCGGAGAGATGGCGCCGAAGCGGCGAAGCGGCGACCGGCGAAGCGCGGCCGGAGGAGCGGTGGGATGAGCGCGGCGCGGCGCGGCGGGCGGCGGATTCGCAACGCCGAAGTTCGCCGCGAGGCAGCGCGAGCGCAGGCGACTTCGGTGATGGGGCGGCGGCTCGCACGGATCGCGTAGGCTCCAGCGCGAGGCTCGGGTGGCGGTCGGCGTCGGCGGTGGCGGATTCGGGCGAGGCGGAACCGGCGGCGGCGGCTACGACACGGCGACGACGGACGTAAACAGCCGGTCGCCCAAAGACACGAACCCGCCATCTGCGTCCACCGCGACGCGCTGGCTGGCGCTCGCCGCGATCGCCTTGAAGGCGCCCGGTGGGCGACATTGCGGCGTCGCCATACCACCGGCGGCGTATGGCGGAGTCGTTGCGGCGCGGGACGCCGCAGAGGAAGTTTCGCCGAGGGCGATGCGAAAAAGGAGAGCTGCGCCACTCCCGCGGGTGGGTCGTGGAAGTCGGAGAGGCCGCAGACGTGGCCGCCGCGCCATCGCGCGAGGAGCGGCCCGAGAGGCGGCGACCGACGGGCGGAGCGGATGGTGGCGGCCTCCTCGGAGAAGGACCACCAGCGCATGGCGGCGTGGCCACCTCTGAGGCCATGAGGCCGCAGAGGAAGTCGGTGCAGCGGCGATGGCGTTGTAGGGGACGTCGGCGGAGGGTATGACATGCGCGGCCGTCGGGTAGCGAGTGCGGTGGAGCTTGGAGTTGGCGGCGTGGGAGATGGCGGCCGTGGAGAATCTGCGACGCGGAGCACAGGTGGCGGCAGCGCGATGGCGGCGCGAGGCGGCGGAACGGTCCCGATGGCGGTCGGGCGGCGTTGGCGCCGCGCGGCCGCGAGAGGGGCGCGGGGGAGTCGCCGTCGGTGGAGATGGCGATGCTTCCTGCTCCTTTTCTGTGATTTCCTCCCCACCATCTGTTGTGCTCTCCTGCACTGTTTCTTGTTGCATCTTCCTCCAATTCTCCAACCTCTCAAGGATGGCATGTATGTTGAAGAAGATGTCCGACGTCTCTTTGTTCGTGCTGGCCATCTTGATGGCGTTAGCCTTTATCGTGGCCAACAACTCGGCAATAGAACTAGTCGCAGAAGCCATGGTAGCAGAAGTCGTGGGAAGGGATCGACGGCTCTGATACCAAAATTGGTAGAACGCGGTGGATTCCGTAGGGAAGCCGGCAACCAAACGTTGCTCTGCTTGATTCCAATAGCATGCGGTAGCCCTCTTTATATAGACGGACTCCCCATAACAGATCGAATCTAATCTCAATCATATCTTTAACAATATCATATCTCTAATTATATCTCTAACATAAGGAAACTAATCTCTAATTCAAATAGAAACTAATCTCTAATTCCTAATAATAACCCAGCTGGGCCCAGGGCCCACGCCTATAACACATTTGTACCATACTAGTTCAATGCCCATACTTTACTATAAACTAAAAATTATATTAAATCAACACATCATGCCGCTATTATCTAACACAAAATGCATGCCTAGCCGAAAAAGGATAGCATGATTTATCACAATGATGCAAGTTGGATAGGGTTCTAATTCATGCAGGCTAGGTAAAATGAACTCTAACCTAACATTAGAAAACTATAGTATATTTAGAAGAAAGCCTAAAAAGACAAACAAATAGTTCTTCTAAAGCCTAAAATAACAAAAAATTATTCTAGAGATTAGAGGTCTTGACAATAATGACCATTGAGATTCATCAGAAGAGAAAATGCTGAACAGAATAACAGCGGGAGAAAACAACATCTATATTTTTTTCTTGAAAGATTATAGTAAACAATAGTCAAGTTCTAACCATTGCTTTCAAATTCCTGTGTTCACGAAAGCAACCAATGAACCGATAACAGAAATAAAGGTCTCCATTTGCACATTCTAAAAACAATAGGGTTGTTATTTATTACAAAAGTTGAAAAGAATGCAAGAAATACGTTTGAAATATTTACCTCTATCGTGCATCCTGAAATTGATTTTCATTTATAATATAAGTAGAAATTTTCTAGAGACAATTATTGTCTATTGCCATTGTTAATTTGTAGCAACCAAATGAGCATCATTAATTTGTAGTAAACAAATGATAAGAACATATCTGACAATTAAAATCAATTTTCATTTCAAAAAGAGGTAGTCGTATTTCTAAGACCCGGCAAACAAATTAACTAATAACTATTTCCAAGCAGCGTCGAAGGGCAACCTAAGCAAATCTTACGAGACCATTCAGTACAAAGTGATCTTTGCAAACAAAATGAGAAGGAAAGAGAAGTTGCAAATTTATCATATTTTTTACACACTAACGCATTAGCAGAGGCAATAAACTCCTCAGCATATTACCTTAAAATTTGCATTACTATGCATCAGTTTGTTCGCGAAAAAGCAAAAGGCACCCTCCCTCTTCGCTTCATTCATCTCTTGCAAACAAAATGCAAAGATCAGAAAATGTGCTGCTTGCAGAAGATCTCATTGATCATTGTTTACAAAGTGTCGATTTATAATACTTTACATACAAAAGTTTCAGACGTGAAACCAGTGTACCCAATAGAAGTCAATAGACTAGACCTTACGATGCAGGTGGATTAGATCTGCAAACCTTATAATGCAGGTGGATTAGATTGTGACCAGTAGTTTGAGAAAGAGCTAACCCTGCAATGAAATAGTAGCTAGCATGGAACATAAGGAGAAATATTATCCCCTTGATTCTGCACGCATGTCTGCTAAAGAACACCATTAGTTGTTGCCAGACACCAAGAAGACTGAGATACTTCATGTCCAGTGGACATATCACCTAGGAAGACATGCACTTCCATTGATTCACGCCGAAAATTGGCATCCACAGCAAACCCAGAAAAATGGTTTAAGCTCAGTCAAAAAGGCCGTGATCTCCTATGCTCCCTTGTTCTTTCATCCGTTGCTCCTCAAGGGGATCAGGGCTCTTCATATACTTTTCGATACACCTATGTGTTTTAAAAAATGCAATGCAAATACAACAATATTAATCAGAAATATTTCAGATTAGGCTGATAAATTAAAACTTAAAAGCAAAATAACCAGTACCTGTCTTGTTCATTTAGAGCAAGAAATGTTGTAATGAAATCCTTCGATCTAGGAAGAGGTACTTCGCGAAACCATTCATGCTTCAAGGCAGCATGTGCTGTTATGCACTGTATGAAAGAAACAAGTATGTTTAGTTTCAAGAGATGCAAATTGAGGATAGGAATGTTTAGTTTCAAGAGATGCAAAATGAGGATAGGAGAATCAGATGGTTCACTATAGCACGTATGTTACCTTCTTAGGGTCATACGTCAACAATCATTTAGTAGGTCAAATCCAATTTCTGACAAGATCGGCCCACCGGTGAAGGATGCAGCTGAAAATCTGTCCCTTAATCTATTGTACCTAAGGGGAGGAATAAAGGTAAGACTTCCATGATATGAACCTGTATGCTCAAACATAAAAATAGCAGCAATATGAAATGGGTGGCCACTTACTGTTTTTTTGACAAATTTGATGCTGGCACCAGGCAATTTGGAATAACCAGGCCATATCTACTCATTAGGTGTGTCGAGTATTTTAAATATTTGCAATGGAAGTTGATCTGACATAAGATTTCATTCATCTAGTAAAAATGAACAAATATAAGTCAATAAGTCAAACCAGATACCTTGTTAAGTTGATCTATCTCAGTTTTCCCATTGAACAATGGCTATTTTGACAAGAGTTTTGCCATAATGCAACCCAACGACCACATATCAATAGCAGTAGAATACCCCTTAGCTCCTAACACTAGTTCTGGAGCCATGCGATCGTAAGGAGCAAATAGTGAGACCATGATCGGATAAGTAAAAACTTATTATCAAATTCACCCAATTTAGCAATACCTAAACATTTGAGAAATTTTGTGATGATTAATGGTTTACCTATACCCCTCTCTCAAGACGATCGAGACCTTCGCGTTGGTGGTGTTCGTGGGGGGAGGCGTGGCACCTGGAGGAGCGCCTCGCCGACGCTGCCATGGGCCACACCTTTATCCTCCAGGGTTGGGACTAGGCCGAGAGCTTCAAGGAGTTCAATGCCAATAACATCTGTGACACCTTCCGCATCCTGCTCCAGATGGGCGCCGTCCACATGTTCGGCGGCCAGATGCCGGTCATCAAGGCACCAACCAACCCATCCAAGCAAACCAAATACGACTGTCGGACATGCAATTTGTGAGAACTGACCTGATCTACTCCATTTTCTTGCACATGGTAGGTGGGGAGGATGGCTGGCTAGTTCGCCAACCTAAGGTCTGACTCATTCTAGGAGATGGGAACCACCGGACTAGATCAGACTGAAGGAGGAGGAGCAAGCGGGGAGAAAGAGAAGATGGTGGGGATGGGAAGGGTAGGAGGCGAGGCGACGGAGTGGAGGGGGCGAAGGCACGAATTTAGGAAGAAGATCGTTGGGCACGAATTCAAGTGGAGGGGGTGGTGGCAAATAAATTAGGGAAAGTTTGTTCAGTAGCACTAAAAGGTTACCGCTTTCAAAAAATACCACTAAAAAACGAGGTTCCAAAAATTACCATCAAAAGATTCATTTATCTTCGGGATTTAGCATTCTGGACAAAAATACCTCTCTCCCTCCCCTCCCTCACCTTCTTCTCCTCCTGCGCCGCCCCGTCCGCCTCCCTCTTCCCCCACCGCTTCGCCGCCGGCCTCCACGCCTCCTCCCTCCTCACGCCGCTCGCCTCCTCCCTCTCCGCGCGCCCCATCCCCACCGCCGTTGCCTACCTCCGCCCCCACCTCCCTGCGCCTCCTCCTCCTCCTTTCCCCGCTCCCCCGCGTCCGGCCGAAAACCGCCGCCACCAGCGCCACCTCTTCCTCAGGCGATTAGAAAAACGGGTTGTGGGGGAGGGAAGGGAGCCCTGGGAGGTGGCACGGTGGTCAGGGCGGCGACAAGGTAGGCCGGCGGCGAGGCTCGGCGGCCGGGGGCGTAGGTGGTATGGTGCGGCGGCGCCGGCGTGAAGGGAGGAAGGAAAGTAGGGAAGCACGAGCTAGAGGAAGATACTAGGATTCTCACCGTGCAGCTGGCCGAGCCGGAGGTGTGCCGAGGTGGGCCAACGGCGGGGACCAGGGGCGGCGCGAGGAGGTCCGTGGCGTCGGCGGCCTGGGGCGGAAGGCAGCTCCAGGCGGAGGTTGGGGGAGTTTCGGGCCATCGAGGTGATGCTCTCCGCGCAAGGAATCGAGGGGAGATCGCCTGAGGAAGAGGTGGCGCTGGCGGCGGCGGTTTTCGGCCGGACGCGGGGGAGCGGGGAAACGAGGAGGAGGAGGCGCAGGGAGGTGGGGGTGGAGGTAGGCAACGGCGGCGGGGATGGGGCGCGCGGAGAGGGAGAGGGAGGAGGCGAGCGGCGTGAGGAGGGAGGAGGCGGGGAGGCCGGCGGCGAAGCGGTGGGGAAGAGGGAGGCGGACGGGGCGGCGCAGGAGGAGAAGAAGGTGAGGGAGGGGAGGGAGAGGGGTATTTTTGTCCAGAATGCTAAATCCCGAAGAAAAATAAATCTTTCGGTGGTAATTTTTGGAACCCGATTTTTTTTTGGTATTTTCCGAAAGCGGTGTTCTTTTCAGTGTTACTGAACAAATTTTCCCAATAAATTACTACTAACTGAAGAGGGTGGCGAACCATCACCACTAGTAATAAAGATAAATTAGAACCAGTCCCACAAGATATCAGAGGCGAGAAAAACTCGACTCGATCCCACCATGCACGGTGGCAAGAACTCATGCCTTGCCGTGCCGCTCCAAAACACCCGGTCGAACCCACCAAAATAGCCCCAAAAAACGTAAGAAACCAGCTAAAATCGACGCGATGGACGACTGCATCGCTCACTCCCTCGCGCTGTTCGACGCGGCGACCACGACACGTGACTCCTCGTGGGCTGGCTCACTAGCCACTGACCACTTCTCCCCCAACTTGGAACCCTTCCTGCACTTCACGCTGCATTCCCAGCCCCACGCGCCAGTGACCATTGGCACCATGCACCGCGCCCTGCCCCGGCCATTCTTAACCCCGCTTCCTCCTCCTTCGCCTTGCCCCCTCAACCGAAATCCCAAATCCCGTCGTAGAGCAGAGGAAAAGGGAAATATCACATACCGTTGCCTTCTCGTTCCATTCCGTCCGGCTCGGCCCCATCCCCCTCGTAAACCCAGAGGCCCCGAGGCTATGAGAGGCGAGAGCCATGGGAGAAGAGATTCTCGAGCCCCAACACCACCACACCCACCTCAATGCGCTCCCCCACTTCACCGCCCCTCCATCGCCACCGCTGCAGGAGCCAACCGTCGTGAGACAGAAAGAAAAGGATCTGTTGGATAGCGTCGTCGAACCACCAGCACTGGTGTAGGCGCATGTATAGAGGCCGAAGATCCCGCCTGGACTCATAGCCGTGGTGGCCGCCAGGGAGGAAAAGGATGTGTACTACCCGTGCAAGATGCTGCAGGGGGTGGTGCTCTGGTAGTCTGGTCGTTCCCGCACCTGCCGCAGCCGGAGGCGCCGCCGGGTCTAACGATGGCGCTCTCCACACCCGCACCTGACGGGTACGGGGAGGAGTAGGAAGAGTAGAGGCCCATCAAGCGGTTCGCCTCCGTGAACTCCGCTGCGGCCGTCGTGGATGTGGCGTCCATCGGGCGGTTCTTCCGTGACCGCCGCAACGTGTTGTCCTCTGCCGTCACCCACCGAATCTCGTTGCTCAAAGAAAGCTCGGCTCCGGCCATGGTCGACACCTACGGCGTGCAAGAGATCCACCTACCCAACGTGAAGGTTACCGTCCACCTCAAAGAAGCCATCGACACTAAGGACGACGTTGACGTGGACGGTAGTGGCAACGACGGCTACTCCTTCTTGGGCAGCCACATCAAGGGCCGAGCTAGCTTCTTCTCCCGGTCTGGCTGCTGCAAATGCGCCACCGTGCATGCCTTCTTCTGGTAGTCCGGCCTACCCTACATCGAGATCAAACTCGATGTGTTCCCGAAGCGTGAGGCCGTGTTTGCGTCCCACGCCGGCGCCGCTGCCCTCTGCCCCCACATCTTCCTCAATGAGAAGCTCCTGGGTACGGTGGTGGATCTAGAATAAAAATAACGCACGGGTCTCATGCTCTATACATATACTTATCGATGTATCTATTAATAATGTAATAGATAGTAATGTGTTCTAAATTTTGTAACATTAATCAACTTCGTGACAAAATTTATTGGTTCATAACCATAACTATTTGTTCAACAACTTACCAAAATCAAGAACCCACTATTAGTGAATAATTTAGGATGAATCTGAGAATAAAAGATAGTTAGCAGTGGCAAAAATCAATATCTGGTCCTATTACCTATAAAATAGATAACAAAAACAATACGTGAGTAAATTTCAAATAAAATAATTACAAAACAATCAAATAAAGTGAAGCAAATTACATTTTATAGTTGGTTTTAACGACTTCTCAAATTATAGAAGCGATCTTTTATAGAATCAATAGGGAACGAAGCCGAGCCCAGGATGAATTGTCGTCGGCCCGTCGCCCGCTATAGAGAAATGGAGATTACATGAGGAACAAAGCGGGGAAAGTAAGGGCCTATTCTTTTTGACTGAAGCTTATGGCTTTTGGCTTCGGCTTGTGGGCTGTTCATGCGAGAGATTATAGAGTAACAGAAACTCACATGTGGTTTTTGCCAATATAAATGAAGTCGGTACAGTATGTACTTCAATTAACTAGTAGACCCTATATTAAAAAGATATTCCGTTTAAAAGCTAGTTACTGTAGAAAATCCGAAAAGCA
This sequence comes from Dendrocalamus sinicus, assembly GCA_036346575.1. Classification (NCBI taxonomy): domain Eukaryota; kingdom Viridiplantae; phylum Streptophyta; class Magnoliopsida; order Poales; family Poaceae; genus Dendrocalamus; species Dendrocalamus sinicus. The sequence continues at coordinate 17,347,493 of CM070670.1, forward strand.
GCTTTTAGAAGCTGAAAAGAACAAGCCCTGAGGCGTTTGGGACTTTAGGGGCGTTGGTGAATAGAAGTCGTGAAGAGCCACTCACTGGCAGTTGGGCCGTGCTCGCATATAGCTGTGCCCTCGCCTGGCTGCCCACTAGCTTAGGCACTAGCCTGGGTAGCGGGGCTGCACGTTGGCCTGGGCCATGGCGAGCGCGGGAGAAGGCCTATAGGAGAAGTTCTGGCCCACACACTAACCTGGGCTGCTTGGTTGTAAGTTATAGGTAGGGGTGGATATCGAGCCAACTCCACGTCTTATCGAGCTTTTTCTAAAAATGATATAGTTTGATTTAATATCATTTTACATATAATTTAAAAGTATTTTTAGAAACGAGCTAACGAGCCGAGCCGAGCCGAGCTTTAGCAAAATTCAAATTCATTTGAAATCAACTCATTTTAATGTTTAACCAATTAACAAGTATAATTGAAGCAATTTTGAACCGAGCCAACGAGCCCCACTAACGAGCTTTTTTTCCAGCCCTAGTTATAGGTGCACTAGTTTTAGTCATGTAGGGGCATGCTGGCCAAAAGAACAAGATGATAGTAGTTTTGGACTGAAGGGCTTGATTGCAAATAGTTAAGGGAAGTTGGTGGAGAGTGCCATTTCTCTTTGCCATGCTATTTTTTCTCTTTTTTTATCATGGCACTTGCATCCTAAAATGCATAATGCTATCTAAAATAAAATAGTAATAAAATCATAAGATACTAATTTAGATGGCATCGATGCAAGGACCAAATCATTAGGGGCCAAGGAGGAATCGAGGGTTAAAGCGAAGGTGAAGGTGTTCAAGAATGAGAGGGAGGCGGAGGTGGCAGAGGCCAACGTCGGGCTGGAAATGAAGAAGGCCGGGTGGGAGCGGCAAGCGAGGGTGCCCGAGGTGGAGGCCACCAAGGCCATCACCATTTGGGAGGTCGAGCTACAGGTGGAGCGCACAAATGCCGCCATGCAGATTGTAGGATCAGGTATGGTGAGTCGAAGTGGGGGGGTGAAAAACTAAATTCATAACTCTAACCAAAGCTCTAAGCTAAAGAACAAAAACTCTGAAAATCACAGCCTCATTGGTCAGACTGTTAATTACGTCAGTAAGACCAAAAATTGAAGCCAGTCAGACCAAAAAATTGGGCTGGTCAAACCTCCAATAGGTGGTGGTCAGAGCGATAGAAATAGTAATTTCAGACAAATAAACATAAATTTCAGTATTGTTTTGAATCCAAATATCTACGTAACTTTTGACATGATAGTCCAATGACATGAAACTTTACATATACCTTCTCTAGGATGTCACAACCCTATTGGCTATTGCAATTAACGATCGTGAGAATCGTTGTCAAAGTTATGACTGTTGTGGCTACAGACTAAACAGAGAGAGTATGGTAGTGGAGAGTTAGGTGAGCAAGTGCTTAGGGTTTCCCCCATGGCTGGTATCGTATCTATATACCCACATGGGGAGTGTTTTTACAATAGTACCCTTACATTTGAGTATTCTCTCATGGGCACTTTTGTCATTATACATGTCCCATTTTGTGTCTTACAACCTCTTAACAAACCTGCTGGGCTTAGGTGGAGGCCACCCCTACAATAGGAGCCTCTCATGGTGAAGAGCTTCACGGGCCGAAGCCATGCTGCCTAGCCCTTTAGCCCCCTCCGTCCCTGCGACCTGTGAGCTTCCTTAACGCTTGGTGGAGCCTATTACTTGGTGTAGTATTCGCCCCGCCGCGAAGGCACATCGCCGAGCGAGTTGGTGAAGTCGTCCTTGCCCCGGGGTCCTCCAGTGACGGGGTCAACGTCGGAGTCGAAGTTGGAGTTGAGAGCGGGGCAGGATCGGGCACCTTCGGCGGGCCTACTGGCGAAGTGTGGCCACGACCTGGCTGCCCGGGCCCCCCTCAACCGCAGGTTCCTTGGGTGGTGGAGTTGAAGTAGAGGCGGAGACAAACCCCGCACCACGGATTCTCCTAGGGGCGAGGTGTGCGAGACTCCTGCGCATAACCCTGGGCGATCGAGTAGGGTGAGGGGCTCCGCCTGGCCTGATGTCGACATGGTCTGGCGGCTCCGCGGCGTGGTAGTGCGCTTTAATGGCACCTGGAATCCCGCCAACCCCTGAGTTGTCAGGAACAAGCTACTGCAGCCGTACGCACTATTCCCTCGGGAGGGCACACGCGGCGAGCCGCGATTGGTGCATCGTGAGTTGTCAGCGGTCGCACGACCACGACCGTTCACCCTTTCCCAAGGGATCGGGGGGGCGTGGCAGGGTGCTAGCGGTACGTCATGCACTGTCCGCCCACCTACCGGTGCGCGTCCCCGGCTGTCAGCGGTTGCGCTTCCCGATCATAGGTAGCCGAACCGCTGGGCACCCGCCGGTTGCCCTTCCGATGGGGGGTAGGGGGCGAGTAGGCTTTATAAGGCGTTGCCACCGGCACGAGAATGTTCTTCTCCGTCGGTTGCTTAGCCCTGCTTCCTGTGCTGTTGGCATAATCCACTCCTGCTCCCGTTATTTAGCGCCCTACCTCAAAGAAGAATGGCTTGCCACGATGATCCCGCCCGTCGACCCAGCGGCAGCGCCTCGTCCAGCCGGCGCGGTGTAACATCCTGATTTTCAGAGTCTTTTTGAAGCTTTTAAAATAAAATTCACCATTTGAATTTTTCTGGAATTAATTAAAGCTTAAATGGATTTTTTATGAATTAAAAGGATTTAATATGATTAATCTGAACATGAACATTTGCCAAAATTATTTTATTTGAGTTCCTTGTGTCTCAAGGAATTTATTGGTATTTTTCTGGTTTTTTTCTGGATTTATTTGCTATTTTCTAGAGCTCAAATTAATTTAAATGAATTTATAAAAAGAAAAACCCCCAAAATTCCCCAACCGGCCAGTGGGCCGAAACCCACCAGCCGGCCCAGCCCAGCAAGCCGCCAACCCGCACCGCCCCGCCGCGCCACGCGTCGTCAATCCGTCTGCGCGCTCGCGCTTGATCCGCTCGATGGCCGACGCGTGTCGCCCATCCGCCGCAGCCTTCGCGCGCGTCATCCTCGCCGCTTCGCCGTCGAGCCATCGGCAGTGGGGCCCACTGTCGAGTCCCCGTCCCAGCGGGACTCTCCTCCGTGTCCGGCCGGACTCGCCGCCGCCGCGCCGTTCGCCGCGAACTCTCGCCGCATCCGACCCGGCGCCTCGGCGTCCGTGTATTCGCGCCCGACCCCTCGGCTTCTCCGCCCCCCGCCGCGCCTCGCCGCCGCTCATCGCCGGAGCTGTCCGTGCGTTCGCCGCCGACGTCCGTCGCGTGCTCGCCGTTCGCCGCTCGTCGCGGAGTTCGTCGCCGTCTGCACCGCCGTCGTCGCCGCCGTCGTCGTTCTGCCGGTGAGCCCGCCGCCGCCCGCACCCATCCGTCGGCCGCCGCCGCCGCTGCCCGCCGTCGGCGAGCCGCCGCCGTCGTACCCGCCGCCGCACCTGCACCGCCGGCCGAGCGCCGTGTCCGCGTCCCCTCGGTCCTCGCGCGGCAGCGCGCGCCGCTGGCGTCATCGCGCCTTCGCCTTCCGTGCTCTTGGTTCACCGTCGCCAAGCCATTGACACGCCGGGCCACACCGCCACCGTAGTCCCGCGCGCTGTGCCACGTCGGCCAGCCGGTCAAGAGCCACCTCACCCTAGTGTCCACGTGGCTTGCCACGTGGCTGCCACCTCGACCCGAGGTCCCCAGTGCCACGTCGGCTGCCGTCGCCGCCAGCCGGTCACCGCCACGTCGACCACCGCGCACACGTGTCGCCACGTGGACGCCACGTCGATCTCTGCCGCCGCGTCGCCGACCGACCGCCCGCACTGTTCGCGCGCGGGTCCACTGATGAGACTGGTTATTTCGTGAGCGTGCCCACTGACATAGTGCCATTTTCTATTTTTCCCGATTTTCTGTAGATTTAATTTTCCAAGAGCCCGTTCTTCCTCGTCCTAGCTCCGATTGACCCCGTTCTTTTTTCTAAATTCATCTAAAATTGAGCTCTATATTTTGGTTCAGGTTTGAAAGTTTTTGGAGTTCATTTGAATTTTATTTGAATTTATTTTGTCTTTTCGTTGCGCTTTCTCTCTCGTTAGATCGCGTTCAAAGGAGCGGAAATTGGATTTGAAGATCAAGAGCCCTCAGCTGAGCAAGGCCAAGGCAAGTCGTGTCCTTTGATCATGTTGAACCCAGTTTTCAAATCTATTATGTATTATGTTGCTTTAAATTATCATGCATTGCTACTTTATTATAAAACCATTGTATTGGTAGTTAATGACCTAATTGATTATCTCCTCCTTGATAATTTGAATACCATGATTCTATTGTCACCATAGGATGGGTAATTATTTAGTGATACAATATTAGTGTCACATGGGTTGTACGCTTAATTTGCTTAGCCATGCTTATTATTAGTACGTTGGGTCTATCATCACATGTGTAAATTAATCTTGACTTAATGATATACTTGAGCGTGGTGGTCAACCACGCTTATAAAATTTGTGTGCCATGACATGGGTAGTGTCATTGGTGTTGGTTATACAAACTTGGTTTTCACTTGGGCGAATGATCGTGCGATAAAGGGGTGCAAGTTGCACATTGGGATGTGGATGCTTCACTGGGTAGTCTTTAAGGACTTAACTTTGTGCGCCATTGATCCGAGCTTAATCGTGCAAACCACATGTCTAGTATGGGATAGACTGGCACAATAATTTGTGAAGTCTCAACTTTGGTTTCATTATCGATGTTGTTGTGGCGCAAGGGGGCAATTATCGACTAGAGGTTACTCTACTCGACGGCGAAACCTTAGCGAGTGGGATCGGGTTGAGATGGATCATTGTAAAAGCCTTGTTGTGATTTTCTTTAACGTGAGGATGATCACATCGTGTGGGTACAGTTGTGCAACCTCTGCAGAGTGTAAAACTATTCGAATAGCCGTGTCCTTGGTCATGGACAATGCTCGGTGATTTCACACGAGGGGTAGAGTCTTTATGAAATCTGGTTTGGTTTGAGCTGGGAAGTGAATGGTTAGTTCACCTGTGGTTTTATTCAATTCCTTTGGATATCTACTTAGTGTCTGTTGTTAAATTCGCTTTACAATCTATTTATTGTATTCACTTCAAATTGTTGCTTTCTGCAAAATTAACCTTTCAGCCATCCATTGTTAAGCCTTGCATATTATATTGCATTCATTTGTTACAAACGGCTTGCTGAGTACCAATGTACTCACGGCTTTACGCCTATGTTGCTCAGTTGAGGAGGAGGAGTATCACCAGCAGGAGGTTCCAGAAGGAGAGTACTTCGACGTCTTCGCGGATTAGCCTTCGTTCTCCACTCGATAGCCTGTGGGCGTGTCGATTGGTTGCTGCGCTTTCTTTTGGATTTCCGCTGCTAGTTTCTTTTATGCCTTTTAGGCTATTAATTGTAAGCTTGGCCATAAGGTCGCACTCTGATGATTATTAATAATATTTGAGTCTTTTATTAGTGAATCGTGATATGTTCGATATTTCATCTTTGTTTATACTGTGTGCACTAGCGTGATCCTGGACTAGTGCAGAATACACAGGAGAGTCCGGATTTGCATATTCGGGTCTCTACACGCGGCTTGTCGCCTCCCCCGGCGGAGTATCCCCTGGTGGTGCGAGGATCCACATAGGTCGGCAAGCGGTGGGACGCCATGGAGCATTTGGGAGGTCGTTGCTCCCGTGTGCTGGGGCGGAGTCGCGTTACTAGGGAGATGATCCAGAGACTCGTTCGGGAGGGGAAGATCGAGGATTCTGCCGGGGCTCGCCTGCCCGGCCCCGACGAGACGGAGCCTCGCCCGGCGGAGACGGAGGCGATCGTCTTCGTCGCATTTTTTGATGCCGGACTTCGGATGCCGTCGACGGTCTTCGTCGGCCAGGTCCTGCGAATTTATGGGTTGGAGCTGGCGTAGCTGACGCCCAATGCGATAGTTTGCCTGGCGGTCTTCGTTTGGGCGATACGAATAGAAGGTCGCTGTCCCAGCGCAAACTATTCGCCATCCTACACGATGCGCGCTGCCAGCCAAAGAAAGTCGAAGGGGGAGCGGTATCGAACTTCGGCAGAGTCAACTTTGTGCTGAGGAAGCGGTGCGCGGGGCTCTTCCCTGCGTTGGCTGCGCGAGGAAAGTGGGAGTCCGGTTGGACGCGACGGTGGTTTTATTACCACATGACGAGGACAAGCGGCCTGCTGTGTCGGGGACGGCCGATAGTGTTCAACAGCTCGCCAGACGTGAAGCCGAAGGCTGACGACGCGCAGCTGGCGTGCAAACTTGCCGGTGTGGCCCGCTGGTTCAACATGCGTTACCTCGCTGAAGAGTTCACCATGTACGGGGCGACTCTGCTTTTCAGTCGGTGGTGGTACGAGCAACGGGGCGGTACCCGGAAGGATAGCGTCCATCCGACAGTGTCTTGCCTTTTAAAGCCCTCCGCTCCTTGTAAGTTCTTCGGCCGTAGGCTGCGCGGCCACTCACGTAGGCGCATGATCCCTTAGGAATGACGCTCCATTTTTATGTGCAGTGTCTCGGCTGGAAGATGCGGAGCGCGCGGTTGTTACGCTCCTCGGGCCATATACAGCCAAGGAACACAAGTTGCGCGAGGCCGCGACTGCCTCGGCGAAACAGGGGCAGATAAATCGGGTATGTGAGGTCCTGGGGATTCCCGTACCCGAGCGCGTGGTGCCGGCAGAGGTCACAAGTCACCATGATGGCGACGGCCAAGTGGGGGGCACCGTCCCGGCGCAGGGCCCGATCTGACGCTGTCGTCTCCAGCCCATCGGCCGCGTCACCGGCCGGCACCATCGGGACGGGGGGCACGACCGGCGCTGGTTCCGAGCCGCGAGTCAGTGAGGACAAGAACTCGCCACGCGCCCAACACTTTAAGCTTTGCAAGGCCAAAGAGTAATGCCTCGTACTCAGCCGTGTTGTTGGTGGCGGGAAACGCAAGCCGCGTCGAGTACAGCAGACGGTGCCCCTCGGGCGTGGTAACCACCGCCCCCACGCCCGTGCCCGCCACGCCGTAGGCCCCGTCAGTGTTGAGCGTCCACACCGGGTCTTCCGGCTGTCGGGCGGGCTGAGCCGATGGGGTTCACTCCGCAAGGAAGTCCGCAAGGAAGTCCGCAAGGACCTGGGACTTGATTGCTGTTCTCGAGGCGTACATTAAGGAGAAGGGGGCGAGCTCAGCTGCCCACTTGCCGATTCGCCCTGTGGACTCTTTATTGTGCAGCATCTCCGCCAAGGGGAACGAAGATGGCACCGTGATTGGATGGGCTAGGAAATAGTGTCGGAGTTTTCTCGTGGCCATAACCAGTGCATAGGCAAGCTTCTCGAGCTCTGTATACCGCGTCTTGGCGCCCTGAAGGGTTTCGAAGATGAACTACATGGGGCGCTGGAGGGCGCCTTCTTCCAGGACAAGGACAGCGCTGACCGCCGTCGCCGAAGCGGTGAGATAGAGCAGAAGGGGAGCCTCTAGCATCGGGGCGACTAGAGTGGAGAGGCTTGCGAGATGTCTCTTGAGGTCGTCGAAGGCCCTCGTGCAATCGCCATTCCAGTGGAACCCGTCGCAGCTGCGGAGGGTCTTGAAAAATGGCAAGCCCCGCTCCGCTACCCTAGATAGGAAGCGGCTCAAAGCAGCCATACGCCCGGCAAGCCTCTGGACCTCCCTTGTCGTCTTGGGCGGCTCCATAGCCAGGATAGCGTCGACTTTGTCGGGATTTGCCTGGATGCCCCGTCCGGATACAAGAAAGCCCAAGAGTTTGCCCGCTTGCACGCCTTCCTTCCTGAGGTTGTCGAAGGTCTCTTGGAGATCCCGACCGTGGAAGGCGAGCTGCCTGGTTTTCACTACCACATCGTCGACGTAGGCCTCCACGTTCCTCCCAAGCTGAGCGGCTAGCGCCAACGCGATGAGGTGGGTGAAGGTTGCGCCTGCGTTCTTCACCCCGAAGGCATCCTAACGAAGCAGAAAGTCTCAATCGCCGTAATGAAGCTGGTTTTGTCCTCGTCGTCTTTGGCCATGTAGATTTGATGGTAGCCAGAGTAAGCGTCTAGGAAACTCATGAGCTCGCACCCCGCGGTGGCATCGACCAGTTGATCTATACGCGGCAAAGGGTAGTCAAGGTTGAGGGCGGTGAAGTCGATGCACATACGCCAGGCGCCGCTAGCCTTCTTGACCAGCACCAGATTGGCAAGCCAATTCGGATGTTGAACTTCGCGGATAACCCCGGCCTGGAGAAGCTTCGCCACTTCCACCTTGGCCGCTTGCTGCCGATCAATAGACATACGCCGAAGCTTCTGCTTGACCGGCTTGGCGTCGGGTGAACCGCCAGGTTGTGCTCGATGAGGGCGCAGTCCACGCCCTTGATGTCCTCCGGGGACCATGCGAAGATGTCAGCGTTGCTTCGAAGAACCTGGAGCAAATCTTGCTCCACCTCTGGAAGGAGGCCTTCGCCAATGGACACAAATTACCCCTCCGCTTGGAGAGGTACCCTTTTGACCCCGCCCTCCGGTTGAGGCTTTGGCGTCCACCCCGGAGCGGACGGCGTGTCCGCCTTGAGTTCGTCGGTGATGACGTGCATCTTGTAGTGTGGAGCTCTGGCGCCGGCCTCTACGCGCTTGGCGAGGTCCTAGTCACCGAAGATACTGATAACACCCTGCGGGCCCGGGAGCTTCATACACAAGAAGGCATGGTGCAGGACCGCCTCGAATGCGTTGATGGCGGGTCGGCCTAGTATGGCGTTGTACGGGTGCGGGATGTCTACAACGTCGAAGACAATGTCCTCGCTCCTGGCGTTGTCGACCTGACGCAAGGAAACTTGGAGAAGCACCTGACCCAAGGCCTTCAGTGGTTGGCCTCCGAAACCTTGGAGCGGGGTCTCCGACGGCCCCAAGAGACTCCGAGGGATTCCCATGCGGTCGAGGGCCTCCACAAACAGAATGTTCGTGGAGCTACCCCCATCAATGAGGATGTGCTTGACGTCGCAGCCCGCCATGTCGGCCTGGATGACTAGGGGATCCTGGTGGGGGAACTCCACACCCTGAGCGTTGGCTGGAGTGAAGGTGATGTTGTGGTGCGGCATCTCCGGAGGTGGTCGCGCCAAGAAGGCTCCTGACGAGGAGCCTCCAGTGATGACGCTCATGACGCGGTGTCGGGCCCCCTCTGCAGCCGCAGCTCACGGGGGGCTTTCCTGCGGCTGCTGTAAATGGGCTACGGCGAGGGGCCACGCTTCCAAGGCTCGGGTTCTGGCTGCTGCCTACCGCAGCTCCATGACCGCCGTACATGCCCACGTGATATGGTAGCCATAGCCGTGCACTTCGCACCACCTGCCGTAGTCCAAGATTTCCTGTTCCACGCGCGGTCTCTCGTCGCAGCCGCCCCCGCGCCCCCATCTCCGGCCTCCCCGGCCGTTCTCGTGCGGGGTGGGGGTAGGTTCCCGGGGGGCGCCTTCTATGTCGAGGATGTGGCAAGCCTTCTGGGACCTGTGCTGATTACGTCGGGGATTGCGCCTACCGCTTGACGAGTTCTCATGCTCCCCAGCGTTGCTGCATTCAGGGGCGTCCTCCGTGGACTTTTGCTTGTGCTTTCTTGTGGAGGGGCCCTTCCTCGCGCTTTCTTTCTGCGACCACTCCTCTGCTTGAATGGGGTCGGAGTCGTCGCCCTCACGCCTTTGCGCGTCCTCCTCCGCCTGTGCGTACTCTTCCATCTTATCAAAGAGCTTCGTCACCGCCTTGATTGGCTTCCGCGCGTTGTATTCGGCCAGTGGCCTTGGACGAAGGCCCTGCACCGCTGCGTTGATGATAGTTATCTCATTGACATCCTTGACCTGGCACCGTACCTTCGCGAAGTGCTTGAAGTAGTCCCGGAGCGTCTCCGAGGGTTTTTGCTTGACCGCGAAGAGCTGATCCGTGTCGACGCGCTCGGCGTAGCTCCCTTGGAAGTTGTTGTAGAGTCGGTCGCGGATCTTCTCCCACGTGTAGATGGAGTTTGGCTCGACGGTGAAGAACCAAGAGAGCACCACCCCATGCAACGCGAGGGGTAGCCCCTTTGCCTTCGTGGTGTCGTCTCCGCCGGCAGCTTCGATGGCGGTTTCCTACACACGCGCGAACTCTCGCGGGTCCGTATCACCTTTGTACGGCTCGATGGCGCTTGGGAACTTGAAGCCCTCCGGCCATGCTGCCTGCTGCAGGGCTACGGAGAGCGGGGACTCCGGGTCTACGCGTCGCAGCGGGACACGGCTGGCCGTGGGGGCGTCGCGGCTATCTGCCCGCTCCGGCGTGGGTTCCGTCGCACCCGCCAGCGAGGTCTGCTGACTCTGAGCCTCTTGCATGTCCTGCACAGCCCCGCAGAGATCCGCCAACTCCCGCTGAAACGCGCTGAAGGCCGTCAGCAGGGCGTTCTCCATCAGCAAGGCGACAACTCCATAAAGGCAAAGGGATTATCACTCGCCCTTCAAGGGATAGCGCTCTCCTGGTTTTTCACCATCGAGCCAAACTCTATATATGCATGGGAGCAGATCTAGGGCTGCATGTTTAACAACTTTCAAGGAAATTACGTCGAACGAGTGGGCACAGACCAACTTTTTTCCATTAAGCAAAAGCCTTTGTAGAAGCTTTGAGAGTATTTCAAGTGCTTCACTAAAGTTCGCTGCAAGTCAAGGATGTAAACGAAACCACCATCATTAATGCAGCACTACGAGGTATTCATCCGAGGCTGTTGGCTAAACACAACATGCGCAAGCCCATAAAAATAGTCGTGAAGCTCTTCGACAAGATGGAGTATGCAAGAGCAGAAGAGGATGCACAAGAATGTTGGGGCGATGCTTCCAAATCAAAGCAAGCACTCGAGGCTTCGAACGATGGCTCCATCTACAAGTAGTAGAGGGGCCAACGGCCCAAATATATCCTCGACATTGAGGGTAGTGGTGACAACAACAACACCTCGGCTAGCCGGGGGCGGGCTGCAGAGGCCGCGGTGGCAGAAGAGGCCGTGGCCGTGAAGACGGCAGACAGGGCCACGAGGATAGACTACAGCAGGGGCTGTGGTACGAGGTGCACAGCCACGATGACCACCTTACTTGGCATGGCCCCACCATCACAACACTCCATGAGAGTGTTGCCAGGGACAGAGCCCTCAAGGCAAGAGTACTAGTGGTGGTGCATGTGCAGTAGCCCCTAGAGGACCAGCTCCTCCAATCTACCCCACCGCCTTGCGCATATAGGCCACCAAAGGCAGATCACGATGGGTCATCAATGTCATGTCCAATTTGCTATTCAATTCTTTATGAGCGAGACATACAACATTCTTCAGGGCATCCATGCCTGAAAGACTAGAGGAAAGACCAGCTCCTCAACATTTCGTTTCAAATGTTGTTTCTGATTTTTGAAAAGAAAATGATAGGATTTACCTTTTCAGAAATCTTAGCAAAGGGCTTCCATACTCATGTAAGAATCATTCCTATTCCTAATCCTAAACTTGCTCACTACCCTTACTGAGACAGCTAACAACTGTCTTAAAGTGAGATTCGCATTTGCTTTTATCAACTTATGAAAAACAGTCTATTTTATCTTCTTATCAATCTCCGTTCTTCTTTAATTAACTACGATCTTGATAAAACCATGCGCTGTCTGGCGGTGCGAAAGATGAGAAAGAAGCTGGCATGTCCTGGATCTACCAAATACTGGGAAGTGACGGAAGGATCATCCTCTACCATATCGTCTCGTGAACCAACTAAGAGGGAAAAGATTGATCAAAGTTGTGGAAGGAAAAAAGATGCAATGGAAAGTCGAGCCTGCCTCTCTCTTGAGAGTGGGTTCTTTTAAGTTGTAGCTGTGATTTTTGACTTATAGTTTTTGGATTTTGATTATTCGCGAGAGATAGTACGCAGAGGGAAACAGTCGTATACGATTTTAGTCGGTATAGCTGAACTCGGTATATTATTCATTGCAATCTATCTGTAGACTCTACCTTAAAAAAATATATTATTTAAAAACTAGTTATTAGAACAGAAAGTGATAAATCAAAGCCAAATCCCAACCGAATCCAACCATATGTTACACTCGCGGAACCAAAAGCCTTCTTTACTGAGTAGGATCGGATCTTCCAATCATTAGCATTGGGTTAATATATGTTGAAGACAGAATACTTCAGGTGCCGGAGTGAAGAAAGCCACAAAAACACCTGCCAGGAACTTCAGAAAAAGGACCGAGAACTATAGTAGGTCTGATTGCGACTCCCTCGAAAAAGATTGAACCCGGGATATGTAGGCATCTCTCCGTTCAGAAGTAGCGGATCCCTCGAAAAAGATTGATCCCAAGCGGTAAAAGAATCCAACACTAGAACTTTAATCTTATGTGCAAGAAGTTCAATGAGTGCTAGTCCCGATCTTAAGCCCAACCGATCACTATCTTAGAAAGAACCTCTTCCAAGCTGCTCGCCGACTACATCAGTAGATGTTTTCTTTTTAACTATCATCCAGATTTGTAACCGTTGGATTCGAGATCCAAGGGCTACAAATTCTCCCCACCCCCTCCAAAAAAAATTCACTCCCCTCCAAAAAAAATTCTCCCCCTCCAAAAAAAGAGACCGTTGGATCTCTAATCCAACGGTCCGAAATTTGGATGGTTGTTGAGAAGAAAACATCCAGATAATACCTATACACACCCCATAAGGGTATATAGGATCCACGCAGAAAGTCCTAGTCTCTCACTCTTGGCATTGGCTCGAGTTTGCATAATGTCAGCTCACTACCGGTACTTTGATTGGTGAAGAAACTTCTGAAAAGTGGAAAATTTCAGTTGGGAAACTAAATCATGTGTTACTATCATGGAATTGCTTTGTTGAAGTTGGCCACATACATAGCTATGCCAATCTGCGTAGGGCTACAAGTCATTTCCTCTAGCAAGAGAGGACTCGCACTCAGTGATGTTGATTCTTTCCATTTGTTCGAGAATTCTTATCAAATCAGAAAAGAAATATTGTTATATACTTGTTCTGTCAAAAACGAGTTTCAATAAAACGTTTCAATCTCCCGAAACTAGGCTTTGCTGAGACAGAGCATGTCCATAACAGTTGATTAAATATATAACTCGAACCAAGGGCGGATGTAGCGGTGGGGCGGGGGGGCTCGAGCCCCCCCTACTGCTACCGGACCCTTGGAGCCCCCCTAAAGCCCCCCCTAAATTTTTAGCTATAGATGTATGGTGTAGGAGGGGCTGAGATCGACTGAAGGTAGAAGATGACCACAAAATAATCACATTAACAAAGCCCATAGAATGTAGAAGAGCTTCCGGCCAAGCCAAAGCCCAAGGCCCACAACAACAAACAAACTCAAACCACGAAACCCTAGTATCGGCGGTGGCCACCCAAAATCCCAAATCCCCAATCGCATCTCAGTAGCGGCGGTGGCTCGCGAACGCAGCGGCGGCGGACGCCGACGCGGCGGCCACGCGACTTCGCGAGCACGCGGCGGCGGGCGGCTGCGCGAGCCTGCGGCGGCAGCGCGCGCGGCGCGCGCTGCAGCGGGGCGGCGGCCGGCCGGCGCGCGCCGCAGCGCCGGCGGCGGCGAAAGCCGCGGCGGAGCGGCCGGCGAAGCGGGCGCGCGGCGGAGAGGCAGCGGGGCTCGGCTGGAAGGAGGAGCCGAGGCGGCGGCGGCGGCGCTGCTCGCCGAGGAGGAGGCGACTAGGCGAGGATTTAGGTTGGGGCGATCGTTGGGGCTCGCCGCTGGGGATTTAGGTTCGGCGTCGGCGTGGCCTCGGCCCTCTGCAATTCACAGACCACAACTCACAGGTGATTACTGATTAGGTATTTAAGTGAACTTAAATTCTTATTTGTCTGTGATTGTCTGATTGAATTGAATATGTGATTGGCATGTCAGATTTCAGAATGTCGAAAAGAAATTTGCACAATTACTTTTCAAGTTCTAGTGGTTCAACTCCACATACTAATGAGAGCACAAGTCAACCAAAGAAACCTAGAGCAGAGTTTAGTCAATTGGACATGATTGGGGACATAAAAATTTAGTGGTACGCTCTATTCTTTTCTAAATTCATAATTTGGAGGTCCATATTTGTTTAACTAATCAATTTGTCTATTTGTGTAGATTGCTTCTCCGGATGAATAATGGGTGTCACCGTCACGCGTCGTCTATTAGTTTCGTAATTTGGCCTTTCGGTATGGATAAACTGCATCTTTTATTTTTCATGATGTATTTTGTGATTGTCATCGTTCATCGATGTTTTGATATAAGACTACTTCAAACTATTATATTTGTCTTTTGTGGGGGTTCATAGTGGAGTTTTGTCGTTGTAGCGTTTTTGTTCAGCACCCCCCCCCCCCAAAAAAATTTTCCTGGATCCGCCACGGACTCGAACGCACAAACATCTGGCATTATTACAGTTGACTAAACCAGATGGATACATCTAAAAGCCCTAAAAACCTAAATTAACAACTCTGACGATAATCTGGAGACGCTAAAGCTACCAAAACCACCTGGCGAATAAAGTAGCTGGGGACACGCAACGACGAACGCACTCCACGACGATCAGTTGGTGGCACCGTCCTTGGGCAGCTTGCCCATCCACGCCGGCGGCAGCATGCCAGTCTGCTCGTGCACCGTCGACAGCAGCGGCGGCAGCATCTTGTACACCCCGGCCACCTGCTGAAGCGGGCCGGCGCTAACTTCGCCGCTGTTGCTCGCGCCGCCGTCCGTGCCGCCGTTGCTCCAGATGCTGATCTTGGGCTGCATGCCGCTGACCGCGCCGGCGTTGATGCGCGCCATCTCCTGGTACATGCCACCGTCGATCATGAGGTAGTCTCTGAGCGCGTGGTAGTTGCCGCCGAGCGCCTCGAGCATGGACGCCACGTACTCAGCCTTGGCCTTGCCCACCGTGGCCAGGGACTCCGCCTCCCTCTGCTTCGCGTACAGCTTCGCGTCCTCGGCCAGCTTCTGCTCGAAGAACTGCGCGTCGGCCTGAGCCTTGCGCGCCTCCGCCGCCTTCACCTGCTCGAACAGCGCCGCCTCCGCCGCCTTCTGCCTGTTGTATAGCGCCGCGTTCGAATCTTGCACCTAGACGAACACATTAACACTGCACAGATCAATATTACCATATCTATCTACGTTCGTATGCATGGAAAACAAAATAGAACACGTTTATGCATCTAGTGATCTGCATACCTGCGTATCGTACTGTACGGTGGCCTTGCTGAGTTGCTCGGCCTTGAGCTTCTCAGTGATGCGCATCGCGTTCTTGCGCTCGACCTCCATCTGGAGCTCAGCCTCGCGGATGGAGACGGCCATGGCCGCCTCGACCTCGGCCACTTTGGCCTGCTTGTCCCACCCGGCCTTCTTCATCGCCAGTGCGGCCTTTGCCGCGGAGATGTCGGCCTCCCTCTCATTCTCGTACACCTGCACCTCTGCCTTCACCCTCGCCTCCTCCTTGAGCCCGACACCCTGCTGCCGCACCGACAACACCTTCGTCTCGGCGTCCACCTTGGCCGCGTTCTGCCGCGTCAGCCCCTCCCTCTCCTTGGCTCCGATCTCGCCCTTCATCCGCGCCTCCGACACGTCCACCTTCGCCTGGTTCACCGCTTCCTGCTGCGTCTTCTGCCCCAGGTACGAGAAGTACTCGTGCCCCTGCACGTCGACGAGCTGCTTGACGTTGGCGTTGTAGATGATGAGCCCGAACTTGTTTAGATCCAGCTGCACGTTCTTGAACACGGACTCCTTGAACTCTTTGGTGCCCTTGAAGATCTCCTCCATGGTCAATTCCGCGGCGAGCACGCGGGTCTCACCCTCGATGATACCCTTCACGAGCTCGGGGACGTGGCTGGCCGTCTGGTGGAGCGGGGCGATGAGCTTGGCGTAGAGGAGGAGCTGGTCCATATCGTCGATCTTCGGGCCGATGGTGAAGACGGCGGGGAGGATGAAGGGCAGCTTCTCGGCGCTCATGGCGTGCACCTCGAACTCGTAGTTGACCGGCGAGATGTCAAACTTCTTGCACTGCTGCCCGACCCACACCCACGCCTTCTTCGCTAGCTTCACGTCGTCGATGCCCCAGCCGGTGATGGCCAGGTACTCCGACGCGTCGGCTACAAGGAATCTCGCCATCTCGCGCCGCCGATCACGATCTGTACTTGCGGTTGTTGGAGGCTAAAGAATCGATCTACGGCGAAAAGCACCCGAAATTCCCTCCCGGAGAGCAAGGAGATCTGTTAGGATCTACGTGACGAGGGATATGGCCTATATATAGCGGGGGAGGAAGGAGAGAAGCTGTTGGTTTTGATCGCAAAAGACACGAACTGGTAGTCCCCGTGAATCCGTTGATCATGGTGATCTACGTGACAATCTTGATCGATCTAGGAAAGAATCATCTCTTTCCTAGCTCGAAAGATCTTTGATAACAAACGGGACGGAGAAAGACTTGGCCATCAAGGAGGAAAAACCGTGAGGTGGCACGTGTGCTTTTGCAACCAGGTTTCCGAACATATCCACACGGACCACACCATGTAAGATTTCCCAAACCGGATTCAACCTCGACCGTGCGATCCCACCGTCAACTCGGACACGGAGACATGAAAATAAGGCTGTAAAAGAAGCTCGAAGCTCACGAACTATTCGAGTTCAACTCAGTCTGGATTTGATTTGAGCTCGACTTGAACTTTAAATAAACCGAACACGAGCTTGATCTCGAGCTCGCGAGCTTCACCGAGCCGAGCTCAAATAGTTCGTGAGCCTCGATTCGAGCTTAAATAGTGATACATATTAGCTCTTACTGAGTTTATTCGAACCGAACTCGAGCTCGAGTTTTTCTTATTGTTGAAAATTAGTATATGTTTGAATTATTTTGACTATTATCGAATTTACTAGAGCCGAGCTCGAATTCAAAATTTTCTTATTATTGAAAAATAGAGCAAAATAAATTATTTTAATTGTTGTCGAGTTTCAATGAGCTGAGTTCGAGCCTAGATTCAGGCTCAGAGCCCAATTTGAGCATAACTCGAGCCTGGAAGGCCAAGCTCGTTCAAGTTTGACTCGTTTACAGCCCTACTTGAAACCATGCTTGATCTCAGGATTCTTCTAGGCTTGCCTATACAGACGATTGTGATAGGTTAGTTTCTTTCAGTTCTTTAGGATCTCCTAGGTTAGATCTAGCGGGGTGCTTGTTTCTCTAGGGTTCTTGAGGTAATCCGAGAGGGAGAGAGAGAGGAACTAACCGTCCGACGTAGAGGAGGAGGGGTTGGCCATCGCGGGTACGCTCGGTGAAGCTCTGCGCACGGGCAGCGACGGTCGGGGAAGAGGAGCGGCGTCTCCCGAGCGGCGGTGATCTCCTTGGCGGCGGATGGCGGTGGGTCTTCCCGTCGCTGGAGTGCCCCTTCTTAGATCGGGTCTAGGGTTTTGTCGGTGGGTCTGGCGGCGACACGGTGAACCTTTGGTATGCATGCCGCCCCGGCCCCACCTCTTTTATATGGCGCGCGGCGAGGGCCCACTGAGCAAATGGTGGCGCCCCGATCGTATGCGAGCAGGGGATTTGGCCGTTGGCCAAATCCCCTGAGATCATTCTAACATTCTCCCCCTTGATCTCAATCTATACTTTATCTTTAATTATTTTTGACTTTACACATTCCATCACAGATTAGTGCATAGAACATGTCTCGTCGTCACGGTCAATCGCCGATAGATTCAACAGCTACAATACACCTCTCTGTTCTGAAATAGTTACTTTAATCTTTTGTGCCATCTTTTAGTCCAGGAATCATAGGCTTTCCCTTAAACCCATGCCGGCTACATGTTCTCTGAACACGTTGGGTGGTAAGCCTTTAGTAAGCGGATCCGCTAACATCTATGCGGTACTTATATGCTCTAGACTTATAATTTGATCCCGAACTTTATCTTTCACAACATAGTACTTTATGTCAATGTGTTTGGCAGCACCACTTGACTTATTGTTGTGGGCATACGTTACTGCGGGTTCATTATCGCAGTACAACTTAAGTGGTCTATTGATGTCGTCAACCACTTTTAAACCGGTATGAACTTCTTTAGCCGTCACACCGCCAGTAACCTCATAACATGCTACAAATTCGGCATACATTGTGGACGATGTAGTGACGGTTTGCTTTGAGCTTTTCCACGATATAGCTCCTCCAGCGAGAGTGAACACATATCCGGATGTAGACTTTCTATCATCTCCCGTAAAATCAGAATCTGTATACCCCACTATATGGAGTAAATCTGATCTTCTGTATGTCATCATGAGGCATTTTGTTCCTTGCAAATAACGCAAGACTTTCTTTATCAATTTCCAATGTTCTATTCCAGGATTGCTCTGGAATCTGCCAAGTAACCCGGTAACAAATGCTAAGTCAGGGCGTGTGCACACTTGAGCATCTTGTCGACTTCCGACACCATTAAGGCATATGGAACCGCTTTCATTTGATCGATCTCATACTGGTTCCTAGGGCATTGAAAATCCCCATATCTGTCGCCCTTGACTATAGGTGCAGGTGAGGGACTGCATTTATGCATCCCAAATTTCTTTAAGACTTTCTCTATGTATGTCTTTTGTGATAGTCCCAATGTCCCTTTGTTTCTATCCGGTGAATTTGATCCTAGAACGAATGAAGCTTCACCAAGATCTTTCATATCAAAGTTTGAGGACAAAACTTCTTTGTCTCGAGAGTGCATCGACATCACTACTAGCTAGTAGGATATCATCCACATACGTGATTAGGAAGATAAACTTCCCATCTTTAAACTTTGCATAAACACGCTTGTCCTCTACATTCTCTTTAAACCCAAGTTTTCTTATTGTACTGTCAAACTTCAAGTACCACTGTCTTGAAGCTTGCTTTAACCCATAAATCGATTTCTTTAGACGGCATCCCATTCTTTCATTTCCTTCCACGACAAAACCTTTCGGTTGTGCCATGTAAACATTTTCCTCCAAATCCCCATTAAGAAATGTCGTCTTTACATCCATCTGATGTAACTCTAAATCATAATGTGCTACTAATGCCATTATGATTCGAAGGAATCTTTACATGAGGCGGAGAAAAGGTCTCATTGTAATCAATCCCTTCTCTTTGCGTAAATCCTTTTGCCACAAGTCGCGCTTTGTATCTTTCTACATTCCCTTGAGAGTCATGCTTTGTCTTGTAGACCCATTTACAGTCTACTGTTTTGGCTCCTTTAGGAATAATTTCTAAGTCCCAGACTTTATTAGTCTTCATGGACCTCATTTCCTCTTCCATGGCCTCAAGCCATTTTGAAGAATTTTCGCTTCTCATGGCTTCTTCAAATGAGGTGGGATCATCCTCCATTTGAAATTCCTCTGTATGATAAATCTGATAATCATCAGAAATAGCGGATCTTCTTACTCTTTGAGACCTTCTCGGGGCCTCCTCATTTGGTACATTTTCTGTTTGAGGCTGCTGTTGCTCCCCCTCATCTGTGGCAATAGGTTCTATAGGATCCTGAAAAACAGGTTCCTCATTATCATTCATTGTTGCCACAGGAGGAACAATAACATGTGCTGGCACCACAGTGTCTTGCACCGTCGGTGCAGCGACAGCAGGTAGTGTGAAGAATGGCTCTTGAATCATCGGAGTGGGCGCATACACCCGCTTCTCTTCAAGGTCAATCTCTCGAGCTACCATGCTTCCTCTCATCATTTCTTCCTCTAAGAAGACAGTGTGTCTCGTTTCTACAAACTTTGTATATCTGTCTGGACAGTAGAAACGAAAACCTTTTGACTTTTCAGGGTAGCCAATGAAATGGCAACTTACTATTTTGGGATCAAGCTTCCCAAGGTTTGGGTTAAATACTTTAGCCTCGGCAGACTCCCACACACGTAAGTGGTTTAGTGAGGAACTCTCACATCCACAACAACTGCGGTGTTTTGGGCACCGACTTACTAGGCACTCTGTTGAGAATATGAATGACGGTTTTCAACGCCTCCATCCATAAACTCAATGGCAGTGTGGAATAGCTCATCATGCTTCGCACCATATCCATCAAGGTACGGTTGCGTCTTTCAGCTACTCCATTTTGCTGAGGTTCGCCCGGTGTAGAATACTGGGCTACTATGCCATTTTCCTGTAAAAACCTCGCAAAAGGTTCAGGAACTTGTCTGTATGGGGTATGTCGACCGTAGTACTCCCCCCCACGATCAGATCGGACTATCTTAATCTTTAAATCGTGTTGGTTTTCAACTTCAGCCTTAAATATTTTGAATTTATCCAAGGCTTCATTTCTTTCTTTGATTGGATAAATATATCCATAACGGGAGTAATCATCTGTGAAATGTTATGAACGAGTCATAACCATCCACACTTTTCACAGGAAAAGGACCACAAATATCTGTGTGAATAATTTGTAGAACTCCGGTGCTTCTTTTAGCGTCTTTCTTAATTTTCTTTACATATTTTCCTTTGATGCATTCTCTGCATTGTTCTAAGTCGGAGAACTCTAATGGAGAAAGAATATCATTCTTAACTAGTCTTTCTATTCTCCCCCTCGAAATGTGGCCTAAACGACAGTGCCATAATTTCGACGACTCATCTAGAGTTCTCTTTCGTTTTTCATTTACATTCGTGAGACGAGATTCAATCACTTTCTCGCGCGACGTTCTCATTATCGCATCGACATTCACATCATCACATAATGACAACAAATAAAGCTCGTTCGTAAAATGGCAAGACCAACACATTCTTTATTAAACATTATTTCACACTTGCCATTTCCAAAATTACAATCATAACCATCTTTGTCCAAATTTGAAACACTAATCAAATTCCTCTGTAAAGAGGAACAAAAGGACATCTCTAAGTAAAGATTGGAGTCATTAGCTAACTCTAATGAAAGATCGCCAACGGTTTCAACTTCAGCTTGGACTCCATTTGCAACTTTAATGCATCTTTCGTTTCTTTGCGTAGTCCTCGTCGAACGGAATCCTCAGAAGGAATTAGCAACATGAGCAGTTGCTCTTGAGTCAATCCACCAAGTGGATTTCGAATATTGCACATATAGGCATTCATTTATAAAGGTAATAATGTTCTCACCTTTCTTTGCCATTATCATCTTTAAGTAATCAGTACCGTTCTTCTTGTAGTGTCCCGTCTTCTTGTAGTGAAGACACCGATCTTTGTCTCTGACAAATTTATTCTGTTGAGGTGATGGATGAGGCTTTCCTTGTTCTTTGAGAAGGAGGTACTGTTGAAGTTCTTTTTCTTGTTATCCTTCACATAGTTGATAGATCCACCATGTGAGGATTTAATTCTTTCCTCCTCTTGCACACACATAGCTATGCACTTTTCCAAGTCCCATTTCTCGGGCTGCATATTGTAGTTGACAACAAATGTGTCAAACTCTTTCGGCAAGGAAGCAAAAACCAAATGAATAAGGAACTCATCCTTGAGAGCCAAATCCATTGGTTTAAGCTTGGATGCCAAATTGCTCATCCTCAGTATGTGCTCTCTTATGCCACTGCCACCACCAGAGTACCTTTCTGTCACAAGCTGTTTAATCAGCTGTGTAGCGTAAGTCTTTGAAGAGCCAGTAAACTGACTCTTTATTCTCTCAAGGTACTCTGTAACAGTGTCACACTTTGCGATTGAGCCTACAATAGCAGGCTCAATCGTGTTCTTTATCACAGCCATACATTTCTTATTGGCTGTGGTCCATTTCTTATGCTCAAGGTCATAAGACATCTGTAAGGGAGCATGATCCCTCTGTCTTTTCTGCCAAGCAGTATCATCCTCATTTTGATCCCTCACCGGTGCCATAGGCTCAGTGGGACGTGCTGTAGTGAGGACCCAGTCCACCTCAGCCAAGATAAACGCTAAGTCTATCTTTTTCTTCCACTCTCCATAATTATCTCCTTTAAGAGTGGGGATCTCTCTGATACAACTCATCAAGTTGTATCCGTCTGAAAATTATTTCAAATAAAGTGAGAACATAACAGGAAAATTATATGCCTTATTTCCAACGTTGGTCAAAAATACGACATACAATTTAAATCAATTTTATCTATACATTAAATCTACATCACCGTTGGGCAGAAATAGAAATAATGCATAAAATCATCAATTAAAAAATTATAATATTGTTATTATCAACGTTGGTCAGAAAATAACAATATCATAATTATCTGGGATTTATCTCTATTTTTCCAAAATTAAATTCTCCCGTTGGTTCGAATTTAATAATGAAAATCATCAACATTAACTTTTGCAGCGGAAACTATAATTATTCTAAAATTAATTCATTATTCAGAAGCATTATACTGTACACATTTAATCTCTGAAAAAATTAACACGTTGGTGCAAAAAATTTACAGAGATTTGGATCAAATTTCAATCAAATTCATCAAAAAAATACTTCTGAAATTAATTAAACACTCTTTTTCCGGGTTTCTTGTTCATCCGGCATTTCACTGTTCGCCCGGCCCACGCCCACGGCCGCTGCCACTTCGCGGCCTCGGCGGCTTGCTCACGCGCCCGGCCGGCCTCGCGCGCGCGCGCGCGCTCGGCCTCACGCGCCACGCTCCGGCCGCAACTCATCTCAGCCGTCCACGCGCAATCCAACGGCCGAAACCTCGCGCTGCCGCGGCCTTCGGCGGCCCATGGTGCCTCCGCGCGATCCTTTCAGCCGTCGGATTCGCATCCGACGGCTCTCGCTCCTCGGGGCGGCGCGTTCTCGCGCGCAACCTGGGCCTAGGCCGTGAATCCTCTCGCCCGCCTGGGCCGAAAGGCAGCTCGCCGCGCTCGGCGCCATCTGTACCGTCTATCGCCATCCGACGGCTGCGAGCGAAAATCGCCCGAACAAAAACGGCGCGCGCGCGAAACCCTAACCTAACCATTCTCTCTCTCCTCTCTCGCGCGCGAAGCGAGCTTCGGCGGCGGCGACTACGCCCACGCCGCCGAGAAGAAGACGGCGCCGCCGTGGGCCTCGCCGGCGGCGCGCGCTCCTCGAGAGGCGCGCCGCCGTCGAGCGGCTCCGTGTCGGCGCCGTTCAAGCGCAGCGTCGGCGGTGGCCCGTGACGTGGAGTGCCGGCGAGCCCAAGGCTCGGCCGATCTCCGCACGCCCGGCCATTTACGACGGCAGTGAGTTTCTTTTCAGATCTAGGGTTAGGGTTTGACCGATCCCTCTCTGTTCTTTTGCCATTTTCTAGGGTTAGGGGTTTCTCTGTTCTTTCTTTTCTCCGTCTAGATCTACACCTAGGTGCTCGATACCATTGATAGGTTAGTTTCTTTTAGTTCTTTAGGATCTCCTAGGTTAGATCTAGCGGGTGCTTGTTTCTCTAGGGTTCTTGAGGTAATCCGAGAGGAGAGAGAGAGGTACTAACCGTCCGACGAGAGGAGGAGGGTTGGCCATCGCGGTACGCTCGGTGAAGCTCTGCGCGACGGCGGCGGACGGTCGGGAAGAGGCGGCGTCTCCTGGCGGCGGCGTCTCCGCGGCGGTGATCTCCTTGGCGGCGGATGGCGGTGGGTCTTCCCGTCGCTGGAGCGCCCCTTCTTAGATCGGGTCTAGGGTTTTGTCGGTGGGTCTGGCGGCGGCACGGTGAACCTTTGGTCTGCATGTCGCCCCGGCCCCCACCTCTTTTATATGGCGCTGGCGACAGGGCCCACTGACCAAATGGGTGGCGCCCCTATCGTAGCGCGAGCAGGGGATTTGCCGTCACGAGATCATTCTAACAGATTGATTATACGATCAGCCTCCCTTTGATCCAGGGAATTTTTTACTGGTCGGTTTGAGCCGATTTTCAGCAATTTTTGGTTTTACCAGTCCAGTCCGGTTACTTTACAAACTGGGCTGTGGAAATTCAGCCTAGTTTAAATAAAAGAATGGGCCGAACTAGACCATTTGGTCGCCGCATTGGCATGACCTAGGTGGCTAGGTGATGTCCCTCGCAGCTCCTCTGTGGCGGTGGTGCTCCCCTAGTCCCTTCTACCTCGGCCCCCTCTGCCTCACGCGCTCCCCTCCGGTTCGGCCACTTGAGTCGCTCGGTCACTCCCTCCCCTCTGCTCTGCGCAGATCCGCCACGGCCGGCCAGATTGGTGGACGACGGAAGAGTAGTGGCTGAATGTCTGCCGATCCGTGGGCGTGGAATCGAATCCCCCCTCATCATTCTTAGTTTAGCCGATTTGGTGTGTGTGTGTGTGTGTGATTTCTCTATTTCAAATTGTTTGTCTTCTGCTTTGATGAGCATAAGTGCGTGTTGGTTTAGGTTGGGTATATGCATATGTGAGGAAGGGTGGATTTTGAAAAACTTGATTTCCGCGTATCACTGTAGTTACTGATCACACACTTGTTTGTATTTGATTTGGTAGGCTTCTAAGCCTTTGCGGTTAGCAGTGAGTGAGCAGATTATTTTTCGGGCCCAAATTTGACACCTATTTGACTGCCAGGATGTCCAACATCACTGTGTGCGTGTGATTCAGACCACTGAGCCACAAAGAGAGGAAGGCTAATGGTGACAAGGTCTGCTTCAAGAAATTGGACTTGGAATCTTTTGTTTTCAAGGTTTGGACACCCTTGTCTTTGGCTTTAGCAGATAAGGCATGCAGTGAATATTCATGTGTTCTTTCTTGTGCGATGCACAATTATGTTCTACTCTAGATTCTTGAACTGAATGCTTTTGCTATGTGCCATCTGCATGATTCTGGTTATCTGCTCAGCAAAGCCTGGAAATGCCAGCCGATTTTTTTTCCGATTTTTGAAACCACATTTCGGCCGGTTTACATTCAAAATGAAATTTGAATTTTTCAGCCCGGGTTACTTTGAAAAATCAAAAATAGGTTGTGCCGGATTTATCGGACCCCTCTGGGCTCTGGTAAAATTTACGATACAAATCGGTAATGTGAACCCTGCTTTCATCACGTAATAAACCATACAAAAATTCCATCTGCTCCCATTTTTTCCGGTATTTGCTGCAATATTCTAAGCAGCAGCAAAAGATCACGACGTTCCGTGTAGCCGGCGAGTCGGAGCGCTTGGCCGCGACCAGCTGGGGAAGCGACGGCGTGAAGGTCGCCAAGAAGTCGGTGGTGTTCGTCGGTCAGCAGTGCAAGAAGTTCGACGTCGCGTCGGTCAACTACGAGTGCGAGGTGCATGCATGCCATCAGTGCGGAGGGGCTGCCCTTCGTTCTCCCCGTGGCCTCCACCATCGGGCCCCGCGCCGACCACGAGGAGTGCCTCCGCTACGCCGAGCTCATCTCCCCTCACGACAAACACTCCCACCAAGTCAACGAGCTCGCCAAGACCGTCATCGAGGGCAAGACCCGCCGCGTGCTCGCCGCCTCCATCACCATGGAGGACATCTTTAAAGGCACCAAGTCGTTCGAGCAGGCCGTCTCCAGGAACGTGCAGCTGGAGCTCAACCAGTTCGGCCTCATCGTCTACAGCGCCTACGGCGACGTGATGAGGTACGAGTGCTTTGTCGTACCTGAGGCAGAGGGCACAACTCCATCGAGGATGAGACTAGCGACAAGGAGCGCGACGGGAGGGGAGGATGGCGGCACAGCTAGAGCTGCAAAGGTGGACGCCGACGTCGCTGACTTGAAGGTACAATTTCATTACTTTTATATTTATAATTTTTTAAATAACATATTATTTTAGGGATAGACTATTGCACATGCGACTGAATTTTTTTTATCTTTCAGTCACCTAAAGTTGCACTTTGAATCACCTAAAGTTGCATATGTTTTTTTAAGGGGGCTGCAATTTTAGTTGATTGAGATTGCAATTTCAGATCACCTGAAGTTGCACTCTGAATCACCTAAAGTTGCAGCTGTTTTTTTAGGGGGCTGCAATTTTAGTTCATTGAGAGTGCAATTTCAGGTGACTGAAACATAAAAAAATTTTAGTCGCCTATGCAATAGCAAAACCGATTATTTTATTCTTTAAATAAATATCTTTTGTATTGATCAACAACTATATGGCTTGTTCGTGAAACTTTTTATTCATGTTTTGATGCTATTCTAAATTATTCTTAATCTTATATCATTACGTGGGATAATTATGATTTATATATCAATATATGCATTGATTGATGATTATGTTTTACGAATCATAGGTATAGAGATATCAAATCAATAATGTGAATACATGTTAGAGAACATAGCATTGGATTGACTCACCTTGAAACATCATTAATGATGGTGTATAATCCTTATACCTGATATCAGTATAGTTTACTACATGTGTAATATTGCACTTAGGGGTTGCCAAATGCTATTCTATAACTAGGTAATTATAAATGTAGCTTTCAAGTATGCTATGAAATATGCATATCTTTTGACGTCCGCACCACCTACACAAAGTACCACTCCCCGTCATTCATCTTCATTGCATATCTGGAAGGTACGAGATTCACATTGTTCATTCGGAATAGGGAGTGTCTAGGCATCACCCAGATGTTTTCTTTCTAATTATCATCCAAATTTATGACATTTGGCTTAGATATCAAGGGGTCTTTTGTTTTTGAAGATGGGAGATTTTTTCAAGGGGGAAGAGGTAGAATTCAAGGGAAGGGGGAATTCATGGCCATTGGATCTCTAATCCAATAGTCTTAAATCTGGATGATAGTTAGGAAGAAAACATCCGGATGATATTTAACAAAACCTTTCGGAATATTTATTGTGACTAACATCGTTTCATCTTACAGCCTCTAATTCAACGTGGGGGCGACGTTGAATCCACCGACGATGATATAGACCTCCCGGATGCTTCCAGGGAGCAGTACACAATGCTAGGATTTACAGTGTACGCAACACAAAGCTCAGCGTTCACATCAAACCTAGAGTCTGGAGACTTCGGTGGGCAGAACTCCTCTGACTTCGCTGCTACGTTGTACGGTCACTGCAAGAGCTCCTCCGCACCATGAGGGGATTTCTAGGGTCCTTCATTCGTTACATTATTGCTGGCGGCTCACAGTTCGGCATGTCTTAGCTGGAGGACATTAATGCTTAACGGACCCAGCCTACCTGTACATCGGCCTATTGGACCACCGTCAGCCATTCAACAAACGAAACGGTCTCCATACCTCTTTCAAACCGAGATGCAACCACCGAACCCACTGACGTACCCCACATGACATGCTCGTACTTAATGGAATACAAGGCCACGCACGGGGAGGCAGACGAGGCGAGGAGATAGCAGTAGCTCAGATGGGTGAGCCATATCGCATTCTGTGTAATGCATTTTTTGTACTATTACATGTACTTCTACGAACATTTGTAATGTATGAAATTCTCAAAAAAAATAGAGGTCACGCACTCCAAAAGATGTCTGAGCATCGCTAATTTCATAATTAAATTAACATGGCAAATTCAGAGCACATAAAATTCCCAAAAATACATAATTAGATCAACTATGTCAGGAGCCTTCCCATAAAATTTCGTGGTTTTAGGAGCTTACTTAGTATATGTAACAACTCATACAAATATCATAATCATACGAATTTTTGAGAAATATTCAGAGCAGATAAGATTGTCAAAAAATTACACAATAAAGTTTGTTGTGTTAGGAGACTGCAAATAATATTTCATACTTTTTAAACTTATTTGCTATATTTAAAAATTCAAACAAATAGTATGCAAAAAAATAAGACAAGTAATTAAGCCGACTAATCTATTGCCACCAGACGGTAGACCAGTTGTTGTATTGCGATGGGGCGATAGGCCACCTATCGTCTGGTGGCCAGACGGCAAGCGCCTACCGCCCAATGATTTATTAGTCTATGATCGCTAAAAGGAAGCCAAAAGCCGGCTAAAAAGTAAAAAAAAAAAAAAAACAGGCCACACATATGTACAGGTGCAGCCAGGCTTGAACCGTTCGGCTCCGGACAGTGGCATCTGGATGCGGGACGAGACGACCCGAGTGAACACGGGCCTCGAAGGAGACGCTTCCCGACCGCGCGAGGCAGAGCTTGTGCCGTTGTGCGCGGCAGACTGGCTGCCTGGCGCGCTGGAGCTGCAGGCTGCATCTTGGCAAACAGGCAGATGCGGAGCGGCGTGTAACAGCCTAGTTTAGCTGATACCAAAGAAAGCTCGTCATACACAAAGCAGGCTTTTACATGCAATGTGCTTCAAGGAAGAGAAGTACGACAACGCACAGGCAGGCAGCACGCGACGCCAAGCTACCCAAGATCACATCACCAGTTTCTACCCCCTACCACAAACAATCTGCCTTGCCTGTTACTGCACATGAAAATTGTTTCCATGCCGGGAAGCCAGCAACAAATCAAAGAGCTCTTATCCTGCCTAGGATCAAAAGCTTTACCGTCACACGATCACAATAGAATTAGCTTAGATGGAAACGCATCCAGTCAAGGTTGACACAAGCTCGCAGGATCGACTAAACAAAGCAACGTCTAAAGCATCACACTATAATTGTGAATAGAACCCTGTTACTTTACACCTAGTTCCTGAAAGATCTTTCAACCTGAAATGAAATTTAATCTCTTAATGACCAAGGGACCAACGCAACATATATAAGACAATTTGCACCCTTGAATAAAAATCAACAGCAAACAACAAATCCTATTTGCAGAAACAAGCTTAAGCAAAGCAGGTCTGTCATAAAACAGCATACAGTTTAGCAGGTCAATACAATCAGATTCCCAAACACAGTTACTTGCAAAACTCACGACAAAATAGCCAACAGGTTCAATTGTACGACCAAGTGTAATAGCAAAATCAGTCGATTGAACAGACACTAGTGCATTGTGAGATCAGGGCAGCAATTCACCGATACCAATTAAAAAGCAAATGCAACTGACAGATCATATATATTTGCAAAAGCAGCAACTCAATCAACAGCTTGGTTCACACTCTAATCATCACCAAAAATTACATTGCATGGAAGAAACACAACCATGTCAAGTAGATCTATATCAACAAGACCCAACAAAAACCAAATTGTAAAACACCACACTAAAAGCAACAACACATTCAGAGATGAGGAGAATTCTATGAATTATGTGGACTGTAGTATTATACTAATTGCTGCTTCTACACCCTAATGAACTTTCATCCTTTGATGATCACCCGCAACATCCTTATAAAAATATATTCTACAAAGGAAATATCATCCAGTTACTCTTCAACAGCTCAAATGGACAATTGCTGAAATAAACTAGAACAATATGGACAATAACAAACTCATATTTCGTTTAATTAATGAAGTGCAGTTGCCAGAACATGCTACAGCAAAACAGTTTTAGAGAAACCAAGCATTACAAAATTCGGAGTCATCTCAGGAGCCTAGTAAATCAAATTGAAATTCTGCAATATCAACAATACCATCTCTTCTAGCACAAATCAAAGTTACCCAGTACAATTAACATCCAGTTAATAGTGCATACTACAGACAACACTTAATGCCATCAAAACTACATAAGCCACCTAGAGGTCAAATAACTACAAAATTGTTCTATAATGCCTAGCCAACCTAGGAGATGCCCATACCCTTAGTGAAATAACATTTAAGCAAATTTCGTCGTCAAGTCACACCACCAATGACCCTAATTGGCATTAATATAATGCTATGCTATTCTAGATCTAACAACATGCAATTCCAAACATTCACTAATTTGGTAACACACAAACCTATACGGCAAGCAACTAAGCAAGCTCTGGTTCACTCCAAACAGCATATGAAGACATTGATATATCGATGAAACATTAACATTTAAGGAACAAACAGTAAGCAACCCAAGAGGTAGCAGCATCTCGTAACAATGCATCAAATCACTTAAGATTTCACCGGCGCGATAAATAGATCTCATGTCCATCACACGCAGACCAAAACACTTCCAAGAATTTAAGGCATCAAGTTCAAAATCTTACTTGCCACATAAGCAAACATAGATCTAAAACAACTTAAACTTAGTAGCATAACCACGAGAGGCGATGCGATCAAGACGTAACCGCGGGGCGGGCGGTGGGAGACCTAGACGCGGTCGCGGCGGGGGCCGCCGTACTGCGGGCGGCCGTAGGCGGGGACGGAGGCGACGTCGGCCTGGCGCTCGACGCCCGGGAGGTCGGACATGCCGAGGGCGGCGAGCATCTCCATAGTCTCTTTGTCGACGCGGATCTCCTCGACCTCGAGCGCCGACTTCTCCGGGACGAAGTCCATGCGGCGCTCGCGCTCCTCCTCCTGTAGCTTGAGCGAGATACCGCGGACGGGGCCGCGCTGGATGCGGCGCATCAGGTGGGTGGTGAAGCCGGCCACCTTGTTGCGCAGCCGCTTCGAGGGGAGGATGGATACCTCCTCGAGCACCTTCTTGTTGGTGTGGAAGTCCAGGGTCATGCGAGAGTAGTACTTCTCGATGACCTGCCGGGAGGTCTTCTTCACGGTCTTGGTGCGGACGCGGCCCATGGCTGGTGGTCGAAGGCGGCTTCCTCCTCTTCTCCGGCTGCGGCGGCTGCGCGCTGGTTTGCGGTGCGGCGGCGCAAGGATTAGGGCAGGGTTTTGTGAAAGAAGGAGAGGGGGAGCTACTTATATGGGAGGCGATGGTGTGGGGGCTAGGGTTTCGGGGTGGAGTACAGAAGATCTCAGCCGTTGGCTTGTGATGGGCGGACGAAATCAAGATTAGCCTTTGCTGGGCTTGGTTTGTGACTTTGTTCTGCGTTGCAGAAATCTTTTGGGCCGTTCAACGCTCAGAAGTTCTATCTTTTTCTCATTCTGATCGAAACTATCCCCTAATAGGCCAGAATGAGAGCTGTTGTAGAGGTGACGCCTACTTAAATTTATTAAGTCTACTAGGCCAAAGGCCCAATACTATATGTAAAAAGATACTTATATCTCTGACATAGTACGTCACTCTAAAGGTATTATTGTAATCAGGCCTTATGGCCATGTATATATACAGCTTGAGCAAAGGAGAGGAGGCCAGTCCATTTTCTACACTCACTCTACCAGTTCCCTTGTTTACTATTTGGTCAATAGCCATAACAGTTGATGTTATCCATGAGAACGACGAGCAAGCTACAAGCTTGAAAGAAGCAATGGCTCCCAAGAAAATAGCGATATCAACTAAGCGAAAGATAAGGACGGTGATGGCAGCCGCCGAGGCCAGCACACAAGGGTTGGTGGTTGAGGGCCCGCCACCCCCATGGCAATGACACCCTAGGGTTGCAGGCACTGAGTGGTTAGCGCCGACGCGATGAGCCAGCTTCGATGCCAACATTAGCGTGACCATCGACCACGATGTCCATGCCAGCATGACCGTCAACCTCGACACCCATGCCAACACGTTTGCCGACCTTGGAGCCCGCGCCGGCACGACCGTCAACCTCGACACCCACGCCGGCATGTCCGTCGACCCCAGAGCAAGTGGCATGGATGCCCGCGCTAGTAGGACCGTCAACCTCTATGCCCGCACTGGTAGATCAAGCAATCCTAGAGCCTGCGCTGAGACAGCCGCTGACCTCAACGTGTGCGCCAGACCTGTCGCCAACCGCCATGTTTACCACACCAACGTGCTTAGCGATTTCGGCGCTCAAGCCATCATCGCTAGCAACCTCGTCCGCACGCCTCCGCGCTGGCAGATTCTACGGCTCGGGCAATGGAAGACACTCTGCCGGCGGCCCTCAGAACGCTATAGCGTGAGTTAGCAAACCTCCGAAGAGCATGCAAGAGATGCAAGAGGCTCGGAGCCAACAAGCACCTACGGCGATGGTCGCGGAGGTCGCCGCCGAAAGGGTGGACAACCGTGAGGCCCCTACTGCCACCCACAACATACCCCCGTGTATGGACCCAGAGTCTCCTCTGTCCGTCAGCCTGAAGCAGCCCACATGGCTGGAAGATTTCAAAATAACCACCATTGAACCGTACAAGGGTGACACAAACCCCAGGAGTTCGCACGCGTCTACGAAATGGCTATTGAAGCGGCCAGTGGCGACAACTCAATAAAGGCAAAGGGATTGTCGCTCACCCTTCAAGGGATAGCGCTCTCCTGGTTTTTCACCATCGAGCCAAACTCTATATATGCGTGGGAGCAGATTTGGGATTGCATGTTCAACAACTTTCAAGGAAATTACGTCGAGCGAGTGGGCGCAGACCAACTTTTCGCCATCAAGCAGAAGCCTTTGTAGAAGCTCTGAGAGTATTTCAAGTGCTTTGCTAAAGTTCGCTGCCAAGTCAAGGACATAAATGAGACCACCATCATCAATGCAACAATATGAGGTATTTGTCCAGGGCCGTTGGTCGAACACGACATGCGCATATAGGCCCCTGAAGGCATATCATGATGGGTCATCAATGTCATCACGGGAGGCTCGTCGTTAGAATTTTCATCAAAGCAGCACTGGAAGGCCTACGCCCATCGGTTGCACCATGTTGCTGCATACCCCGTCCAAGCGCCCCCGAGCTGGGCACAGGCCAGTCCATTTTCTACACTCACTCTACCTGCCCTCTTGTTTACTATTTGGTTAGTAGCCACAACAGTTGGTAGGCCTACGCCCATCAGCTGCACCATGTCGTTGCATACCCCCGACCAAGCGCCCTCAAGCTAGGCACAGGATGACATCACTTTCACAACAGCTGATGCGTTAAAGGTCAATTTCCCTCACCAAGATCCTTTGGTGCTCCAGGGCAGCATCGTAGGATGCGACGTCAAGCACGTCCTCGTCGATGGAGGCAGCTCTATGGACATCCTGTTCGCCAGCGCCTTCGACCAGATAGGCATTTCCTAGAGCAAACTCGAGCCTCCCAATGTCTCGCTCTAGGGCTTCGAAGGCCAGCCTTTGCGGGCCTTGGGCTAGATACAACTCCAAGTGTCTTTTGGCCAGGGTGACCAACCAAGAAGCAAGGATGTAACCTTCGACATCATCGATCTTCCCCTACCCATAAATGTGGAATGGGAAAAGGCTACTACTAGTGGATTGAGAAGTTTTAGTTTAATTCGTGGAGCTGATCCAATTCATTTGGGCTAACCTCAACATGGACTAGGGGTGACCGGTAAGTCTTCAATTACCATGGTAAAAAGCAACCGTGTCGATTGTGGTTTATTTTCTTGTGCTCAATTTAAATTCAAGCAATTTACATACATAGAATTAAATTGATTACTTGTTATCCTAGAATTACAAATCTTGACATAAACCTTAGAATGTTGGTGCAATTAGGTGAACATAATTAAGTTAGATGATATTTGTGCTAAAATAATTTGAATTAAGCTTCTGCATCTTATACTTAGTTTAGCCAAATAGAAATTGATAATTAATTAGAGAAGATTTTTTAAACCGTCTATTCATCCCCCTCTAGTTGGCCTCCTCAATCTAACACTCGGGGCCTCCAGCCCCCGCCAGCATTGTCACCTGAGCCCTCCACGGGCTCGCGCCACTGGGGACGCCCAAGCTACCCGTCTGACCAGCCTGCTCAACCTCATGGTTCAAGTTTGCATAGTTTGCAGACTCTGACTCACTGGCCACGCCAGTCTCCTCTGGCTCAACTGATTCATTGGGCCGAGGGGGCGCCAAGCTTAGCGGCTCGACTGTGATGGGAGAGCAGGCACCTTGACACGAGAGGGGAGGCCTCCGTCCTGGCATCATCACGTGGGCATGACCGAGCGTTGCTGGGCACGAGACAGTCCGGCATGGGGATGCCAAAGGCTTCGCACACTCGGTTCACCTGGGCGAGGTTCGACGCCAATGACTCCCGAATGCTGTGCTCATTCACGACATACGGCCCAAGAAAGACGGCCACAACACGCTCAACATCCTCAAAGGTGAGCGCTGACAGGAATAGTCAACGGTGTCACCCAACGAGCTACACATAACAACCGCAGCAGTGACAGTGTAAAGTCCTTACCTGGATCGGTTGGCTTCGGCAGTGATGCAATGTTGGGGCGCAAGTGGTTGTCGCGGGCAAGGCCAGATTGGATGTGCCACAGACAAGCCAGTGGGGACACGCTGAACATGCAATAATCCTCTACAAGGTCCTGCATATTGAACTGGAGGGTGACCCCAAATAGCATCCACACGTGCTGCTTGTCTTCACGGTCCAGCGTCACCGACGAAGACATGTTGAAGTCCATCGGGCGCCCTGACCATTTTAGACGGCTACTTTCCTCCACCTGATGGTAGAACCATTGTCACATCCAGCTCGACTCCTACTTCGTACCAAGAACGGCATCGTACATGTAGATCAAAGCACAAAATTGACGCTCTCCAGGTTGGAATACTCGCCCTCAGCGAGTCTCTTTGGATGACACCGAGTGTCATGAAGAACACCGAACAGCGCTGGGATCGGCCACATCGTCTCCGCTCGCGAGGCCCAGCTATAGATGGCCAGTTAGACAATCGTGTTAGGAGTCAGTTGTACAAGGTCTAGCCCATACAGCCGGAGGACCTCGCCAACGAAGGCTACCATAGGGATGCGGAGCCCGACGATTTTCGACTCCGTTAGCCGAGGCTCCATCTCACCAGCGAGGGCAGGTGAACTGTCTCGCATCCCGAAATCTTCACGTCACATACCAATGACCGAATCAGCTCTTCGGTCACCCAAAGTTGGTCCCAACACGTTCTTGCAGACGTCGTTCACCTTCTTTGCTGTCTTCCACTGCTTGTTGGCGGTCGACAAGTCGTGCTTTACCAGCTCGTACGCCTCCTCGGTCGCCGACAAGCTCCCATGACCTGATGAGCCTCCGCGACCAGAGGGAGCGCTGCGGTGCTGTGCCGAGAATGTTGGTCGTCGCCACGGACCATCTTTACACTGGACAGCCTGATGGAGCGGATGCAGCATGGTGTAAGCGGCACAATAGAAAGTGCGGTGGTGGCTAAACCTACGGCCACAGTGAAGGGCAACGTCGATAACAGCAACCAGCACACACAATAAGGGGAGGAAGAAGATGAACTGGAGGGGCGCCTCACCAAAGACACCAGTTTTGAAGACACACGCCTTTTTCAGGCGTGTCTTGGGAACCCGCGAAGCACAAAACGACACTGCATGACGTGCCAACCACAGTTGCACACGTGCCTCACACTACACCATGAGCAGACGGTTGCGGTCACCATGACATAACCCATAGACCAACTACTCAACAGGCTAAAGGGATGGAGGGGGGCACAAGGCCTGGCAACATAGTTTCGCCCTGCAGGAGATGAAGCCCTTTACTATGAGATGTTGCTGTTGTAGGAGTGGCCCCACCTAAATCCATTCGGCCTGCTGGGCCAAAAAGCCTAATAAGACATGTAAAAAGACACTTATATCCCTGACATAGTACGTTAATGTAGGAGGTATTATTATAATTAGGTCTTATGGCCATGTATATATACAGCCTGGGCAAAGAAGAGAAGGATGTTAGTCTATTTTCTATGCTCACTTTACCAATCCTCTTATTTACTGTTTAGTCAGTGGCCACAACAAGAACCTTATGTTCCGCCTTCTGCTCCCGATCATCAGATTAAAATTTTCTTGTATCTCAAGGAACCATCAGGTTGAAAATTCTCAGTGGTCCTGTCTGAAAAGTTCTCTTTTTAGGATGATACAGTGTATGGTTTTTTTTTTCAACGACTGAACTGTAGTTAAACAGCTAGCCGGAAATGTCACCAAGGCTAGAAGAAGCCATAATATATGCGTTTGTATTTGAGATTTGAGTTGTGTTTGCCATGCAATTCGAATTCATATATGATATTTGGTCTGGCAAAATAGGCTTGGTTAGTCTGACCGAACAGCATGTTCAATACGCTCAAGCCAGTTCAATTGCGCTTACGCGATCAGAGACAAGTCAAGACACTTCCTTATAGGAAATCACTCCACATGCTCACAACACTACATACATCTTCAGACTTCCATCTAGTAAAAAGCTCAATGTATTGATGATCTCTATGCTCAATGACTCGTTACATTGGCCATTTGCCGATCAAACAAAAAGCACAAGACTGCAACTCTGAATGTACTGTGGCACTGCTCCAAGTATCACCATCATATACACAAGTAGATCCTTTAGACGAGTTCTTCTCAAACGTTCAAGGACCAGTCGTAGTTCTGGTAAGAGATGTTGATCGGCCCACCATCGTTCAGGAGATGCGTCAGGAGCCCCGTCTTGGTCGGGTCCAGGTAGTTCAAGATCCACCTGAGGATGTCCCTGTCGTGCCCAAAATCAGCGCTGTACCTGAACACAAGCAATGCCGATCATGATTCAGGAACTCCTCTTGAAGTCGCAAGCACTGTACCTAACAAGGGAACTCACCATTTGATGACTCTGGTGAGGTGGACGGTCCGGCTCTCGAGGTCGATGTCCACCCCGCCGCCGAGGAAGAACTCCCTCGCCGTGTGCCGGAGCTCCAGCTCGACCCCCTGCGTGGAGTAGAAGCGCACGATCGGGCTCGACCGCGTCGCGTTGCAGAGCGCGAAATGGACCAGTGGGTTCACCTTCCCTTGCGCCAACTGCAACAATTTTACAGCACAAGAAAGGAGATGTTTAGCTCTCGCATGACATTCAGTGATCACAGTGCGTTCCAGAGCTAATGACAACTGAGCGTACGTACCTCCAGCCTCTTGTCCGACGGGCCGAACGGCTTGACCAGGGTGTACGGCTGCCTCCTGTTCGACCGGAGGATGCCGTTCTTGATCGTCGTCAGCGAGTACGGGTGCCCGCCGACGATGTACTGGAAGTCGGTGAAGAAGGACCGCCTGTCGATGACCCCCGGCTGGCCGATCCTGATGACGGCGTGGATGGCCATCGCGTTGTGCAGGTTCAGGAAGAACGGCAGCCTCTCCTCGGCGGGAACCGCGAACATGTCCACCCTCTGAAGATCCTCCGCTAGGTTCGCGTATCTGCTCGCACGTCGCAGCACACCAACGAGAGTCCATTAGTCACTGGCATTGCCCGATTGGTCTGCGCGTATCTTATTCAAGGCAACGGAAGCAGTTGCTAGTTCGTAGCTTCGTACTGTACCTTCTGAACTCCTCGCTGGCGGCGATGCGGCTGTAGTCGAGGTGGCAGCGGTCGTCGGAGGCGTAGGCCTCCAGGATGGCGACCATGATCTTGGTCATCCTCTGACCGACGGCGGCGGCCGGCTTGGGCTCGCCGTCGTTTGTGGACCCCCGGAAGTTGTAGTACTTGGGAACGGCAGGGTCGTGCTCCAAGAACCGGTACAGGTTCTGGCTGCCATCTTCGAAGTCGTTCTCTCTGCACACAACAAGGCACTCATCCATGAACAGAACGGCATTGCAGGAGCAGAGCTGAGTGCTCAGGTAAAAGTTGGACGATGCGCACTGACCTGAAGACATGGTGAATGAAGTGCTTTCGTGCAAGTTCTTTGCCGATCTCCACAGCCTACAAGCACAGTTGATAATCTTAATTGATCAACGGAACTACTGAAGCAAGGAGAAGATGATCCATATATTTCACTCCAAGCCCATGGTCAGCTGACCAAACTCATACCGTTGAATTGCTTCAACCTGAAGAACTAGCCGTCCTTATCCAAATCCATATTTTAGTTTACAAAAAAAAAACCCCGAGGAAAATTGCCCAAGACAAGTTCTTTGTCCACTACAGCCTGCGAGGCTAAAAATCTACCACTCCTAGGTGCGATCATGGCCACGACAACGACAGTGACAGCAACACGAAACGAAGTCAAATTCGTGAGAGGAAATCATGGAAACTCACTGTGCCGTAGTTGGGTCGGTGCTTAACCACCAAGGACCAATGAACCCTAGCCTCTGCTTTGGGTTGTTCACTCCACTAATCGCACCCGATTTTCCAGCAAATTAAGATTCTCCCAACATCTTCTTCTCCTACCAAAATCTTCCAGCACGCAGACCAATCGGAGAAGCGTTGCATCGAGCTAGGCATTATTGCCGTGTGAGTTAGCTTGAGCAACCGGCAACGTGGTCGGCATACAAGCACGACCGGTTCAATTATCCGAGTCAAAATTGTCAGATGGGTGCCAATTAAGGGCTAGGCCCACTTGCGGGTAACTTACACGCACATAGCTTTTCACGTCGATTAGTTGCCTTGGACTCGTCAGTGGTCACTACATACTCCCCAGGACCGGGAGATTATCGCAGATGAACATAAAAAAGAATAAAATATAAATGCATGGCCCAAGTGGCAGAAATGGAAAGTGACTGTTTTTTCACTGTGGATGTAGATTTTATCTGTATTTTTAGTGGATTGTGGCTATAGATTTTATCTGTATTTTTGAAGACGGCGGTAGACACTAGAGCCACCAACGTAGATAAAATCTATAATTTTAGATTTGAGAAACTATTTAAAAAAGATAGTATATTTTGACTTTTAAAATAATCAAAGCTAAGATTCACGAAAAAGCCAAAAAAGAACAGTCTACGCGCTAATGCAATGAGCCGGTTAGGAGTGTGTCCGGTAGTAACTAATCGAACCAGTCGTTCACGTGGGTCCAAGGCCGCTCCGCTCCGTTCCGTTCTGATCCGCTCCGCCCACTCGTTGCGGCGCGGGAAAACAAGGCCGAGCGGGGGTGGGGCCCGCGGACCGATTCGGCACGGCAGCACGTAACGCTCCCCCACACGCTCGGCGCAGGTGATCCTAGCGCGAGTTTACGCCCGGGCGCCTCGCTCTCTCACGAGTCTTACAGTATCTTTGGCTCATACATGCTACGCCTAGAAGGTTTTGTACCCCTAATGGAATGGTCCTTGCATTCATGCCACCTAAAATAGTGCGTCTTTATTTTCAATTTTTTAAAAATTATTTTTGATTTTCTACGATGATTAACTTTTAAACGAATTATCTTTTAAAACAGAATCTACAAATTGATTGTAGTACGTACTATAGCGACATCATTTATATCAGCTAAATTGCATATGGGTTTCTATTACTCTGTACTCTTTTACAAACAGTCTAAAAATTATAAGCTATAACTATAAGCCAAAGCTAAAAAAACAAGTCAGTGTATGATAGTTTTATTACTGTCTTATTTTAGAGAGCATCGGGTATTTTAGGATGCAAGTGTCGTGATAAAAACGAGAAAAAGATAGTAAGGCAAAGAGAAATGGCATTCTCTCCCAACATCCCTTAACTATTTCCAATCAAGCCCTTAAGTCCAAACTAATATAGCTATGTTTTTTTTATACTGCGGCTGAAAGCTTTTAGTTGTAGTTAATAGCTTTTGCCTACCCTTTTTAAGATGATAGCGGGTGATGAAGACACTGATGTGAATGACACATACATTTTTAGATAAAAAAACCATTTGAAAAATTCTAAAAAGACGCTCATTTATTTGAAGAAGAAAAGCCGAAACCCGAAGATGTCTTGTAACTATTCATGCACAGATAAACAAAGATCAAAGAAGCACCTGAGTACGAACCCAAAGAGAATAAAAAGTCAAACGAAGAAGCAGAAGCATTGATCTAGTACGACAACTCACTTTGTTCCTGCTGCATTCCAAGTGGTTCACGATGGCGTCGACCATGTCGGCGCCGGAGAAGCAGTTCTTGACGAACTTGACCCTGACGAACCGGTCCTGTACTGGCAGCCGGTGCCGCAGCACCCTCACGATGCCCACCATGGCGTCCTCCTCGTCCTCTTTGCTGGACTCGACGTCGAAACCGTACACGGGCACCCGCGGCGCCGCGTCGGGGCACCGCCTCCCGGCGAGGTCCCGCACGCGCCGCTCGAACTCACAGCTGTTGCGCAGGGAGTTGAGCACGACGAGCCCGCCCAGGAGCTTCTCGTTGAGGAAGATCTGGGGCACGCGCGCGGCGGCGCCGGCCCGGGACGCAAGCTCGGCCTCGCGCTCCGGGAACACGTCGAGGTTGATCTCGACGTAGGGCAGGCCGGACTGCCGGAAGAAGGCGCGCACGGCGGCACAATCGCGGCAGCCAGAGCGGGAGAAGAAGCTGACCCGGCCCTTGATGTGGCTGCCCGAGAAGGAGTAGCCGTCGTCGCCGCCACCGTCCACGGCAGCGTCGTCCTCCGCGCCGGCATCGATGGCTTCCTTGTGGCGGACGGTAACCTTCACGTTGGGCAGGTGGATCTCCTGCACGCCGTAGGTGTCGACCGCGGCCGGAGCCGAGCTTTCTTTGAGCGACGAGATTCGGCGGGTGATGGCAGAGGACAACACGTCGCGGCGGTCGCGGAAGAATCGCCCGATGGACGCCACGTCCACGACGGCCGCGGCGGAGTTCGCGGAGGCGGACCGCTCGATGGGCCTCTGCTCTTCCTCCTCCTCCCCGTACCCGTCGGGCGCGGGCGTGGAGAGCGCCCTGGTCAGACCCGGCGGGGCCTCCGGCTGCGGCAGGTGCGGCGGCGGCCGGAGCACCACCCCCTGCAGCATCTTGCGTGGGTAGTACACATCCTTTTCCTCCCCAGCGGCCGCCACGGCGATGAGTCCGGGCGGGGTCTCCGGCCGCTGGACGTGCGCCTGCGCCGGCGCCGGCGGCTCGACGACGCTGTCCGCCGGATCCTTTTCTTGCTGTCTCACGGCGGTTGGCTCCTGCGGCGGCGGCGACGGAGGGGCGGCGAGGTGGGGGAGCGCGTTGAGGTGGGCGTGGTGGTGGTGGGGCGCGAGCGGCATGGCCACGAGGGTCTCCTCTCCCATGGCTCTCGCCTCTCGTAGGCTCGGGGCCTCTGGGTTTACGCGGGGGATGGGGCCGAGCCGGACGGAACGGAACGGGAAGGCAACGATACGTGATATTTACCTTTTCCTCTGCTCTACGACGGGATTTGGGATTTCGGTTGAGGGGGCGAGGCGAACGAGGAGGAGGAAGCGGGGTTAAGAATGGCCGGGGCAGGGCGCGGTGCACGGTGCCAATGGTCACTGGCGCGTGGGGCCGGGAATACAGCGTGAAAGTGCGGGAAGGGCTGGAAGCTGGGGAGAAGTGGTCAGTGGTTAGTGAGCCAGGTCGGAAGGAGTCGCGGCTGGGCGAGTAAACGGATGGATAAGAATCGTGTAGTACTTTTTATCATATTATTTTGTATTTTGTAAATAAATATGAAATTAAATATTTTCAAATATGAATAGAATCAAATATTGTAATAAATACGAATTCGAATCAAATATCTACTTAATTTTATTGGATGCGGATATCCTCATAATTTATGTAATATAAAGATATTAATGACATTTTATTCTCGAACAGATACACATAGTCATTCTAATTTATTTACTTTACCTAAAAATACAAACTCATATTGAATTAAAAAAATTTGTCTAACTAATTAGTTATATTGTAATAAATATGTATATTGTTTAGTCGAATATGGATACGCATATGAATAGTCTGAATAAAATAACATTTTAAAAGGTAAAAATTCATATCATATTCGTATATATATATTTTTTATGTAAATTTGAATACAAATACAAATAGAAAAGGAATTGTTATTTGGATAGAAAAATTCTCTACCATATTTTTATCATATCAAATACAGTAACCAAATAATACAGATAATCAGTATCCATTTCGCACCCTTAATCGCGGTCGTCACCCGCGTGAGGGAGCAAGCGATGCAGTCGTCCGTCGCGCCGATTTTGGCTGGTCTCTTTCGTTTTCCAGAGCCATATTGGTGGGTGTGGTCAGCCGGGTGTTTCAAGAGACGTAGTACGGCACGGCAAAGCTCGAGTTCCTACCGCCGTGCACGGTGGGATGGAGCCGAGTTTTCCTCGCCTCCGAGATCTCACGGGACTGGTTCCAATTTATGACCGGGGAAACGCTACTACCACGGTAGCACCACCGCCACTCGAGTTGACAGCACAGCATGTAGACACGGGGCACGCCAAGTGAGCTGCGGTGTTGGACTCGAAGCCACAAGTTTACGCCGTGCCACTCAAAAACAGAAGGCACGGGCAACACGGTTCCTGCCTCCGTGGCTCCGTTTGATCGGAAATCAACGCTCCTTGTCGACCTCGATCTGGACCGTTCGGCGCTGGATCGGGCAGTTCTGAAGCGCTAGGAATTGGCCGCAAGCCGTGTGCTTGTTGCCAAAGGAGCCGGTCATGTGCACCGTGATGGATGACGATCTTCACTTGGTGAAGCGTCGAAACTGTCGAAATTCGAGTGACTTCGTGCAATTTCCTGCCGAGGCGAGGCGAACGAACTCGGGTGAATCCTAAGTCGTTTTCACGCTGAGGACAAGTCGGTGCAGGACGGTCTCCTCTGCTTCCAGTATCGGGCTCATCGGAAGTAGGGATGGCAATCGGACACGACGGGTATAGGTAGTACTCGCCCATACCTGTACCCGTAACCTTGATTTACGCCCACGGGTATACCCGTGAAAGACGACGGGTAAAGAACCTCGTCCATACCTGTCGCCCGCGGGTATACCCATTTACCCGCGAACAAGCATATGTACTTCACAAATGAACAGTAGGTAAACTGATATGAAGCAACAATTTAGCCTTCTCTGTAAAGTTAACAAGCATGAATTGCACTTGTCATTTTAATCCTATTTGTACTCCAGAAGCACGAAGAAATAGAACTTCATAAGTAAACATTTTATCTCATTATGGCACAGTTTGCATGAAAAGAGCACCAAATCAAACAATGCTGCTCATGTTGTATATCTAATCAGTAATAATCACTCGTACGATGCAATCAGGCAAAGCACAAGGAGTCCATATCCCCTAGAGTTGAAGGATAATTCCAACCTGTGAGTGACCATTCGGCTCAGATCCAAAGCTATAGAAGAGTTAAGAAAAAGTTCAAAATTAAGCTATGCAGCGCCTTGCATCAGCAGGTTCAAACTGGGTTACAGCCATGTTCTTCTTCTCCCCATTGAGCTCATATACACTAAGAAACCACAGGACGCAACACCTGATGCAAAAGATCTCATCCTCTGGAACATTACTAACCTCCACAGGACGCAACACCTGATGCAAAAGATAGCATGGTTCATGAACAAACACAGAGCAAAGAGCAAAGTGCTAGGACATTGTTAGCAACATCATCCTCAACCCTAAAAAAACTAGTACTTCCTAACAGCGTTCGTGACAAGCGCCCGAGCACGCACGCAACGCGTTGAGCACGAGGAACCGCGTGGGCGCAAAGACGCGCACGGTGACAGCCACCGAGCCCGCGAACGCGCACGCGGCGAAGTCGGGTGTGAGGCGCAGGTGGCCGGGTGGGGGCGGAGGAGGTGGCGGATCTGGGGGCGGAGGAGGAGGCCGGCGCCGGGTGGAGGCGGAGGCGGAGGCCGGCGGCCGGGTGGGGGCGGAGGAGGTGGATGGAGGAGGAGGAGGCGGGCCGTGCCAGCGGGAGTGCTATTGGGGGGCGGAGTCGCCGAGAGCTATTTGGGGTGGGGATGGCGGGTGATATACTGTAGGGTTTATTATCAAAGGATGGCCCACCTGTCAGTTTATTTCACGGGTAAACGGGCAAGGCAGTGCAGGTAGAGCTAACCGTGCCGTGCACTGCACCGTTTACCCGATGGGCAGAGATTTCCCCCATTTTCATACCCGTGGATAAAGAATACATCCTATACCCAACTCTATTAGGTATTTATCCATGGGCACACGGGTAAACAGGCACAATTGCCATCCCTAATCGGAAGCCCGGACGCAGACAAATGCATAGCGCGACCTGAAGCCATTGTCAGAACTCGTCAGCTAGCACCATACTATAAGCAGTGGGTGTAAGCACGGTGTGATATGAAGCAACGATCCTTCAAACTTCGACAGATAAACAAATGCTCCGAACTGAGCAAACAGCATGGCCGTCCGACCATCCAGTTACTTGTGCCATTTGGTTCACATTGAAATGCTGCTGACTCTTTCAGCTGTATCTAACCATCACTCCATCAGTGAAGATAGTTCCACAAAAATATTGTAAATCAATCTAGTTATGAACAAGCTGTTCCAAGAATTAGCCACTCATTGATCTTCTGACCGCAACAAAAATCGTCTTACCTGACTCACTTAACACATACGAAGTCAATGGTTACACGCTCGCGCGTTAGACCTAACTTCGTAGAACCGTCCTGCCTTGTAAGCTAGAGTTGTTGAAACTTGGAAGCGAATTCGAGACCATTTCAATGGGAAGAGAGAAACGTGTGCACACCTGACCTGCCTCACGGGCATGCGTATGCAAGAACGGTTCAATTTTAGACCTAGTTTCAACATCAACACGTCAATTGGTGAAATCACACTCTTTTGTATATGGACGCACACATATCACATATGCAGTTGCAGGTTTCAACGGCAACCAAATGCAAGGAACTGTGTAATCCCTGCTTTTTTTCTTGAAGATTCAGCTTGATTTTTTTCTTAGTAAAGAGAGCAGTTTTGATCTGGTTTCATTGCTAAGTGGGAATTTTCTTTACGTCCAAACTTCCGTACGGTGATATCAGCAATGTTTCTCAAGGAAAAAAATGGCGTCAGGAAGGCCATTGAACTAAGAACCAAAATATCATCCGGAAAAAATAAGTATGGATCTTCTTTTTGATATTACAAGATCTAGGGTCGACTAGTTATTTTGTAGACGCTTGAGAGGGAATTAATAAATCTGCGGCGCTTGATTAATGTTAAGACGGATTACTTAGTACTTAATACCTCTAGTAAGCTGTCGGACATCAACCAAAGGGGGCATATCTAGTGCAAAGTCATATTTGAGCCACAAACACCGAATAGTTAAACGCGGGGAATTAGTAGTTTAGTACTACTCCCTAAGGAGGACTGGTTTTGACAGGACCCTTGCCATAAAATTCTACTTGGATTCAATGTTCACAACTCTGATCCAGAAAACTACCATTGTTCATTTTTTTTCCTCCTGAAAATGTTCGTAGAAGGCATGCTCACAATGCATTCGCCGCACAATGTTGTCAATCGATCTTTAATCATGCGAAAAGTAGTAGTTCTTCTTTAAATCAATGGCCATTTTGCAGTACGATTGCGATTTGAGGATAAGAGAGTCGTAGGATCTTGTGAAAGCCGACACTGATTCCGTCAATTTTGTAGCGCATGGCAGGGTC
The DNA here is from genome assembly GCA_036346575.1 of Dendrocalamus sinicus. Taxonomy (NCBI): domain Eukaryota; kingdom Viridiplantae; phylum Streptophyta; class Magnoliopsida; order Poales; family Poaceae; genus Dendrocalamus; species Dendrocalamus sinicus. The sequence continues at coordinate 17,392,419 of CM070670.1, forward strand.
TTTCGTCCATGTAGCCTAAAGTAGTGCACGAGGTTGTAGTGATTGATGCCATTGATTTTCCTTAATCTGCTTGAAACTAAAGGTACAAATTTCCTCTTATCTACTGTCTTTTTTGAAGTTTGCAGTGCATTTCCAGGTACAAAGACATTAAATCGCAAAAAGTAGTACTTAGATGATTAAAAAATAGCGAAGCGATCTATATCCTGCAAAAGCATGCACAGAGACGGTTGTTAAAAATAGTCCCCATATAGATTGTAGAAAAGAAAAAGTATAATTTATAAGTGTGAGGAAGTTTTCATCTATAAGACTAGTCTTTTTAGGAGGAGTAGAAGACCTAATATCACTTATAAGATTATTGCTTAAAGGGCTTGCTTGCAGGGCAGCCGTGGGCTCAGGTGCGCAGGGTGTGCAGCTCATTTAAGACCTGGGACCAGGGAGTGAACCTGGTTGAACCTGACGGGGGTGTTAGGGTCCAAAACCAACAACGGTGTCTTCAAGACATGGCCCAAGCACATCCATATCATAGACAACAATGTTTATCCAAACATCTACGAAAACAAAACCACTGAAAACGACGTAACGAGCAATGTGAACCCATCAGCCATAATGAACCAGCACACGGCTATTTGGAAACGACAGTAGCGATTAGTACGAACCCATAAGCCGTAATGAATTAATCAACATACGAGTATCAGTATCTGTATGCATTTCATGCTCAGGGGTGAAGGTTTGCTCACTTCTATGAGAGATCATATGTTTGATTTTTTCTCCCTTCGAAATCCTATCATATAGTCGATATTTGATTATGTCTGTTGGGTTTAGGGGCTCGGTGTAGGAATCTTCTGTAGGAGATCATATGTTTGCTTGACCTAGTTGGATGCCATTCTGTTTGTTAATTAAAAATGGATCATGCCCTGTAAGACCTAGTTGGATGCCATTCTGCTTGTTAATTAAAAATGGATCATGTCCTGTAAGATTATTAAGAGATATGTACCAGGTTCCAACAATCAATTCAGTTACGGCAAACTGTCATGGCTCAATGGCTCATGACAAGCACGGATGCCATGCAGCTGACGAATTAACTAGCGGGAGGTGTTCTTATGTTTTTCTCAAAATAATTTACATAATCTATAAAGCAGAACTAAATAGTAAATAGTGATTACTTATTCCTTCATATTTTTTAAGATTAATGCCATTCTTATTAGAGTAGAAAGTATAGAAACACTATAACTGGCGGTTCTTTTCCGCATGGTTAGCCACCGACGGCCCAGTCCACAAGCACCATTCTCATGAAAAACTTGTGCAGAGTAAAAAAAAAGTACAGTGCCGAAAAGATGAACATATCCCCTACCGGGGGCACGTACCCAACATCTCAAGCCAAAATGCTAAGGCCAAATGCATAAAAAGCTCAGTCACACAGTGAAACAGATACCACAGTTTCTTGAGGGGGAGAGATTCATCAGCCACCGGAAGCAGGGCCCTTGAATGTGAGAGCCAGATAAGATCAAATCACCAGAAATTTTCTCCAGCGAGGTACAAAATGGCTGGTGATTTGATTCTCTGGTATCTCGTCTTCAGGAAACCCTAGCAATAGTCAAACGACTCCAACCATTGGTACCAACGCCTGTGAAATCTTATGGATTCTGAAGTAAGCTCAAGTAACCCTTACCGGCCAGCAAGATTTGAATCACAGGTCCACACAAGAACTATGGCTATGGTAATGGAAATACAAAGCGATAGGAATTCAAGATTTTTAACACTTGAAGCTATGAATCATGACAATGAGGGTAACCAAAAGAGGCATATAATTGATGTAAAATTTCACCAACATATCAGACCAAATTCCCATACAAGACAAAACCGGACCACTGGCACAAATAAGGTATGTCAGAGTTCTTAAAAGAGGATGTCTCTAATGGCAACACTTAACTTATAATCCTTCACAGTTCACAACAGTAGGCACGAAACAAAATCATGATTCCTTATAACCCTTCACAGTGCACAACAGTAGGCACGAAACAAAATCATGATTCCTTTTTCTCTTCTGCAGCCTCTTCAAATGTCTCTCCAGGGACAAGCTCAGGAACATCGTCGTCGTCATCCTGAGCAGCACCTGCACTGGCACCAGCCTCAGCACCAGAAGCACCAGGGACCTGCTTTTGGAATTGCTCTGCAAGCCTCCGCAGGTTGTCCAAATTGTCAGGACCTGAATAGGAGGAACAATTAAAGGTAAGCCAAAGTGGACAGCCTCGGGAGGGACTGGGAAAACAGGCAGCTTTATAATTTACTTTAAAGGTTTCAGTAGTTTTCTAGTAAATAGCAGAAAGGCAAGAGACACCGAGACAACAATAGGTGACATGTTGGTAGTACGATAAACTTTGAATTGGAAGTGTTCATGAAAAGTGTGTACAGAGAGACATACCAAGTTGATTGATAATTGATGGCAGCAGATCTTGCAGTTCTGTCCAAATTAAGAAAGATAACGTCAGAATACTGTTATGCAAACTTAGGAAAAAGAAGTTCATAACTAACTTTCCAGAGCTAACACTCCACTATTCCAATGGGCAAAAGAAATGTGTAGCACATACAGAACCAGCTGCCGACTTAGACAGTGGATACTAGAACATACATCTTTATCCAATTCAAGTAGAAAACAACAACAAAATGACAGACAGAAACAACACTACGGACATAATAATGCAAAGGTACTTTAGTAGACAAATGCAGGTCGGGAAGAAGAGCATACTCTTTATCTGTGGTGTTCCACTGACCACCCATGTATTAGCACCAATTGAAGCTTGCACTGGGGACAAAACCAAGAAAACAATGTAAGAAGAAGCATGAAGTGGATTACTGATCATGTAGAACTGGTAGTTTAGTGTCAAGGGATCTCACCTTTAGGATTCAGAAACTGAATAACCACATCATCCTTAAAAATGTTGACCTCTTCAATACCAGGGATGGTATTCACTCCTATTCTTTTCAGAGTGCTCTGAAGCCTTTTGTCATCTGTGGTTGTAGTCTTGTGGACTGCCTTCTTCTTCCTGCCACCAACACAAAGCACATTATAACTATAATCCAAGAGGTTCCTAGTGTGCTAGCGTTGCCCTAGCATAAAATATCATGAGTAGGTGAGTAGCACATTCTATCTGATAGTAGGAGTATGCTTAGGTGCCAATTTGCCCCCTAAGAAGTTCAAGAGTGACACTATCTAACAGCATTTGTCTATCATTTTAATTAGTAGCTAATTACCAGGTTAAATTGCCTCAAGCCTGCTGACAGTAACATAGAGAATCAAATGGTCGGGGGAAAAGAATTTATGGAAGAAAATAAGTGAAAATATTTAGCACAATCCATCTTATCATGAAACCAAAAAAATAATATTTCTATGCATAGCATCTTTACTCCACATAGGGTCAAAATGCACAGGTTTTAAGTGCAACAGAAATGTATATGCCGACATACAATAAAAAACATTAAATAAAAAAGGCAGCTACGCATAACCGTCAACGTATCATCTTGAATAGGCACCTGCGCATGCTACCCTTCCCCCCGGTGCGCACAGCACCTGCCATCTTCTTGAGCTTGTCAACATTCATCTGCATGGGAGACAAATAAATCACTACACAGTTATTTCAGTAACGCAACAGACAGGCCACTCTAACAAGTAATGCAATAGGCAAGCCACACTAACTAACTACAACAGAGAGTACAGGTCCACAGAAGAAGTAACGGAAAACATGAAATTTAATGGCATGCCGTGATGTGATCCAACACAGAAAAGGAAAAAAACCTAACCACATCGTGTTCAAACAAGCAATAGCATGCTTCCTGACTAATTACCAATGCAAAAAGAGACTGACATGACAGAAGCACACACATAGATGGTGTTCGGTTCGGGTCCCAACTCTGTAATCTGATTACAATGCAAACGCATTACTTTTATCATATATTTGGTTCATCCACTCTGTAATCAGGATCCATGGATTTGAATCCTGGCCTAATACAGCATAGTATACCTCCCGTTACAGCAAAATTTGGGCAGAATCCAACTACATTACGGCATGGCTTCTCGTCATCGTCTTATCCATGAATTTTTTTTTCTCTCGTCAACAACTCCACCTCCTTCCTCCCGAATCCCAATCTCATTGCCCCACAATTCATCCTCTGCCTAGGAGCACGAAGTGCGTGATCCAGAGCACCAAGAAGGTGGCGTGCTCCATGATCGCATCCGTGAGGAAGTGCTTCACCCAGGCTGAGTGGTGCGCCTTCTTGCAGGCGCTCCGATTGAAGCCAAGGCGCACCCCGTTGGGCGCTGCCTTGTCGGGGTGTCACTTGATCAAGGAGGCGGAAGGGGGGACCGCAAGCGTCGCCGCTAGTCCTTGCACCACTGCCACAACGCTGAGCCAGCGACCAAGGAGGAGGAGAACATGAAGGCCGGGCAGCAGTGGCTCAACGGCGAGATGGAGCACCACTGCCGCAGCGTGAAGGAGCGGCAGGAGAGGTGCCGCTCGCCTCCTCGTCAGGATCTGATGAATTCTACTGATTTGGGTATTTTTGGTGAATTATCTATCGATTTTTGTGATATTTTTCTTTTTCTTCTCAGTTCATTTCAACCAAATGCTGTAAAGGAATCTGAAACCATTCCCCACTAGAACCAAACAAATCATGGAATCATCCATTACACCACCAAATCCAAAGTAATGTCATTCCATTTATATTTACGTCACCATTCCTGAACCAAACACCAATATAGTGTAAGTCACTTGTAGCTCATATCTGCTGAGCCACTGGTCAAAAAACACTACTACCAATCTTACTACTTTGCTAAAGCTAATCGCTCACTCCTTTGTGTAAAACTCGCCATTTAGCTGCTGCTTGCTGAGGTAGTGATAAAAAAAATGCTATTACTCACTGTGTACAGCTATCCACTCATTTCTTCTAAAAACATCATACCAACACAGCTCTGTTCCCTAATATCTCACCATCACCAAACCAACCAACTAGGCACCGAGCTAAACCCATCTCCCACAGGCCATAACATGATACCCCAAATATCTAACAAAATCGGAAGCACAACGCAACATAGGTGCTAAACAGCCACAGCGAAGTGCTACTTCTAGATTCGATCACAAATCTACCAAGAAAACAGCCCCAAAGGATAACTTGAGATGCATCGCACAGGCCAAATCTTGCGAAGGCACATGCACCTACCTAAGCCAGCAAAAGTACAGATCTTGAGACGCATCGCACAGGCCAAATCGCTCCTACACCCAACAAAACCATACAAAACACCACTACTCGATACGAGAAGGATGCTACTAGCACTAGCAGCTGTGCCGTACCGAAGAAGCTCACCTTGGCCTCGGGGAGGCGGCGGCGCGGGGGAGAGGATAGGAACGGCAGACCAGGAGGGGGAAAAAGGATATGGCTCGGGAGGAGGCTGGCTGCTCACTGCGAGCCCTTTTTTAGTTTTAGGGTTTTAACCCCAGGGGAATCTTGACCGTCCGATCCGTGACGGACGGGTACGGAGGGCTCTGGGGCGAGCTGGAGCGGAGGGCTTGGCTGTTTGGCAGCTCGGTTCTGGCCTCCTAGAAATCGGTTGATTCTCTCGCTCCACCCCGATCACCAGCCGCTACGCCGGCCACCACATCGCCCGGCCGCCTGCTGCCCTCCACCACCTCCTCTTCTCCGATGTCTTCGTCTCCTCCCTCACCGATTTGAGCTCCCCAACCCACTCTGCGCCGCCACTGCGGCTAGGGTTTAGATTGGGGCTGATCTGCGATTTTGCGGCCGCTGACATAGTCGACCTCTCCGTCACCACCAGTCCCGCTGCGTGAGCTCCATCCAGGTATCCTCTCTCTCTCTCTCTCATCCGTCTCCCATCTCGAACATTTGTCTTTCTTTTTGCAACTGCTTGCTTTACTGATTGACGTAATCTGATTTTGAAAACCAAAAGCTGCAACAACTCCCTGTGTTTATTAATATTGGACATTGACGGGTCCTTATTGCGCAGCTGCTATGTGCATCTTTGAGCAGAAGCTTGGTTCTAGTAGGGCTATCTCTACCCCTCTATAATACACCAAAATTTTCTTTACTAAATCCACCCCCACAGTCATGCCTAATCTAAATCCACCCAGATTTGTGTACCAAAGTAATCCAACTTCATACAAATGAATGGCCTGGATCTCTCCTCAAGCCTTCTTCTCTTACTCATTGAAGATTCTAAGGCCAAAATCATCCGGATCATGCACATCATTGAACCCAGAATCCCACCCCGCGCCCACGCACACGCCCCCGACGCTGCTGAACCAAATCTTCTCTCGTCGAGCACTCGAGCTCATCCATACCTTCTACCCAAGAAACCAGAATGGGATATCGATCGCGAACCGAAATCCACAAGCTTTTACCCTCGGTTCGCGAGCACGATGGGATCCGAGTCCGAGGTCGTCGCGCGGCGGGTGCCGCTGCCGCGCGTGCGGTGGCGGTGGAGGTGCCGTCGGCGTGGTGGCGTGGATCTCGCAAGCGCTCCAAGCGCTCCATGCGGGAACACCCATTTCGTCGTGCCGCCGCCAAGTTCGAGCTCGAGGCGGCTCGAGCGAGTTCTCACCACCTACACCTTCGGCACCCACACGGCCAAGCACGAGTTACTGCGCAGGTGCGGCATCACCTCGTTCTACATCCCGAGGTCCAACCCGAGCGGCATCGCGCGTGGCCGTAACTGCGTCGACCGGGCACCTTGGTGCACGCCGAGTCAGAAAGCGGGCGGGACGAACCGGGAGAAGTGGTTCGAGCGGAGCGACATCTCGAGTTCTCGGCGGCGGTGGCGAGTAAAGCCGTCGGTTATCGGTTCAGTCGGTTTGGCGGTGCTTGCTGGGCAAATTCCTTTTCTTGTTCGGGAATTATATGCTTCCTTAATGAAAGATTATGTGAGAATAAATGGATAATCGCTGCTTGGATGTGCAATATATGTTAGTTGGGTAAATGTGTTGCGGTTGGGGATTTCGAACCGATGTAATTCGCGCCATGAACCTAAAGATGAAGATGAGATATTGTGAATTTCGACGTGCTTGTGGTTAAAATTCAGTAGCATGAAGAGAATTGCAACTTTTCAAAGTGTGATTTGCCTAGAAAGTGCAGAGATATGATACCGTTTACCTTTCGTGATGATATTAATGAGATGCCATTAGGATCTCATCGAGCTCAATCACCACACTAGAAGTAAACTTGTTCACTTGACTAAAATTTATGTAACTTATGAGTTTTATACGCTCAATACAGATTGGGAGAGATAAGAACATATAACAAGAATCGAACAAGTGGTCATTACATTCCAATACGAGTTGACAAATAGATGCATTAGGAGAAGTTTTAATATCGTAGTCGATCCAAGGAGACACGTGAGACTCGCCAAAGATGCTAGGTCGCCCTATGTTCGGAGGCTTTTTCAAGTATGGCGTCCCTGTGATCATCCACGGCTTCTCCAACAAGCGGTGGAGTGCGGAATGGATCCGAGGACGCAGGCGAAGATGAAGGCGATGACACGTTAATTCTAAGCTTCTTTGTGAGGTGGTTCGGTGGTGGTCTGCAAAACGAAATAGATTAGCCAGCGAGAGAGCATTAGGCTTTTTGTAGGCTCGCGGTGGAAGGGATCTACTTAGCATATTCGTTTAGCACAAACTTGGTGAAACCTTTGAGCCCTTTATTAGTCCTTTTCTTTATGCTTCACTAGCAAATGGAAATCCTAAACTATTTTTCAAATACATTCATGCCTTCTCTATTTTTTCAATTTAGTTATTTATCAACCGGAACCATATTCTCTTTCTATTTACTCCCCACGTCCTTCTCCTCTTTTTCCACGCTCCACGCCGTCAAGCAGTTCGTATTTTTTAGTTGTGGACGGGCGGGCATAGATCACTGTGGTCGAAGATGGCTGTGGTCGAAGATGATCGTGGTTGAAGAAGTTCGTGCTCGTAGATGGCCGTGGTCGAAAATGGACGTGGTTGAATGCCCATGGTCGAAGATGCCCGTGGTCGAGTCAGTGAGCGTGGTCGGTAACGACCACGTTGTAAGGGGTCATTACGACCACGTTGAAGCGGGCAGCCACGATATGACCACGTTGTAAGATCGGTCGGTACGACCACGTTGAGACCGGTCGGTATGACCACGTTGTAAGACTGGTCGGTACGATCATGTTGATAACGGTCGTTATGACCACGTCGTGGTCAAAGGTCGCGGTCGAAGCCACTCGGTAGTCGAAGACTGTGGTCGAAAGGCTCAACATGGTCGGAGGTCATGGTAGAAGACCACATCATGGTCGAGAGTCAAGCTTAGTCGAAGCGCCGCGCGATCGTAAAGATGACCGTGGTCGAAGTTGGCGTGGTCGGATGGCCGTGGTCGAAGAAGCCCGTGGTCGTAGGAGTTTGCGATCACGATATTTGGCGCGGCGACAAAGCAAAGTGGTCGACGACTACGAGTGGTCGTGCGACAGCGAAGTGGTCGAACGATCGTAATTGATTGGAACCGGTCGTAAAAAAGTCCTGGGAGGTCATAAGGCCTTTACAACACGCTCGTCGTCATCAAATATTATATATTGCAGATCAACATGGATGTAGCAGAAGGGCCGATCGAAGACGATGCCGGACAAATAGTTGACCTAGAACAAGACGACTACAGGAAGCGTGCTTACGAGGATATGAAGTCGATAGTCTTGAACACACAGATGAAGGCATCATCCCGACATAATAAACCAAAGAAAGAAGTAGATGCCTCAGGGAAGAGCACAAAAAATATTGTGTATAAAGACGTCCTAGCATGGTGATGTGGTAAGTAAATAGTTCACAAACACATATTTCCTTACTGTGTTTCATATTTCTTTATGTGACAAAAATGTTTGTTTTCTTTGTAGCCTCAAGTTTAAACAATGTGGGGATGGAGAAAGTCGTTGGTGGGTGAGTCCAATAATGTTGTCGCCTCCTCAAAGGATCAGTCGTTATGTGACATTCATTATGTGACAAAAATATTTGGTTATACAATATATGAGACGTGAATCTTAATGAATCTGATTGTTCGTTTTATTTTTTACAAATTTTATCTTGTTTTGTATTTTACCGTAGCGTTAGCACGGGCACACTACTAGTTACTTATTGGTTATTACATTTCTCACAATTAATACGTTGAATCTATCCATATTCATTTCTCACAATTAATACGTTGAATCTATCCATATTTATCTCACATGTTTCTTTTGTATGCGATCCTTTAAGTTACAACATGCAAAGCTGCAACTTATGCTTGGTATCATGCATGTGAAATTTATTTAAGCTTTGTTACTAATGTCCTCTGCAAATCTTGATTGGCATTTATTAATGTCCTCTCACATGTTTAACATTACATATTTTCGGTTTTTCCACTGTTTTTCCTTATCGAGATAAATTTCATAAGCTTCTTTTGCATGTTTTGCTTCCACAATGGCATGCCCCACGTCCTACATATTGTTTTGCATTTTTTTTTCAACCAAGGAGGAACGCCCCCGGCTTTATTAATGAAACCAGCACGTGCACATAATGGAAGCAAGATTAAGTTTGCTCTGAGAATGGTTACTAGGGGTGTGAAATCTAGCTTCTGCACATTATTTTTACTTGCAACATTTCTGTTTGTGCATTGGCTGCCTTAACTTATTGCAGATAACCTTCTTGTCTGATGTGTACTAAAGAGTGAACGTTACGCTACTAAACTGCATGCTCCTTTTTACCTGCAACATGGTAAGTTTTCCTTCACATAGCAATGGTACAACATATCTTCATAGCCCTAAATGGATCCTTATGAAATTCCGAATATGTTGACTTTGTATTGAATTTTGTTTCATGTGGAACAACTACAGTATGTAGGACATGGGGCATGCCATTGTGGAGGCCTACTCAAGGGTTCTTGTTGGGGTAGCATTCAGCATATTGTCGCGGGTAGCAAAGATACTGCTGGAGGATGAGCTGATCAGAAAGCCCAACACACCCATGTCCACTCTGAAGTTCGAAATCTCATCTGACGTGTCAATATGGATTTATGGAGGTCCATAAATCCATATTTGTCCACCATTTGCAAAATTCTAGCAACTTTGATACAGACAGTTCTACAAAATACCAAGTATCAACTATATTAGTTTACTGCATCATTTACGGAAGATTGGCTTGGTTTAGTTTAATGTTTTGTTGATTCTGGAGTTAGCATTATGTTATCAGAAGTTGGAATGTCAACTCTTATAACAGTTTAACCTACTTTGGCTTAGTCATGAATCATGACCTTATATAGCATTGTATATGGAACGCTCGAGGCAGGCTTATAAGGATGAAACTTTTTTTGGGCATCATCATTATCTGATTGTAGAGTTACTGTTGATTAGCTATGGAGTTCTACTTTGATTTTGGATGGAAGTTGTATATGCTCTAAGGGTTAGCATGTGACAAACATTGCAATACAGCTCAGTCGCAAAAACTAAGTTTCCCCAAATGAATTAAACTTTGATTATGATAGAAGCATTCCGATTGGGCCAAAAAGAACAACTGTGATAACTCTGCCGCTTGACTAAAAGCTATATCATTAAATGAGTCTTCATTTTGTTCTTATAATTTTCCATTGTTAGAGTGTCTTCCCCCTTTTGTAATTTGTTACAGCATTCCTTTGTTCTGCAACTCAGCATGTTCATGTTGTGTTCAGTCTTATGCAGGAATCTTTTCAACTTATACCGGTGGTTTGGCTTATTCATGAAGATGCTCTTGGGCAACACCTAAGAAGTTATCTGGAGTTGCATCAGTCCATTCCAAATCAATTTGAAGATTGGAGGACTCATTTTAATGCATGCACTTATTTGTGTTTCCAGATAGTTACCATCCTGTATACACCAACCTCAATTTTAGATCCTGGGATGATTAAATTAAGATGAAACAGAGTTTTTCTCTGACTTTTAACTATCTGATCTCAGTTGTTATACTCGACCCTTGTTACTGGGAACTTTTTGGTGATTTCTGGTTCTCCAGTTGATATCTGGGCAGCTAAAGGATACAGCTCATCAGGTTCTCAAGAAACTATAAGGAAACAGCATGGGATCAAAGAAGATGATGTTGTCTTGGTTGTTGGGAGCTACTTGTTCTTTGATGAATTACCATGGGATTATGCAACAGTCATGAGTGCATCAGCTCCACGCATTAATGGACATGACAAGAACTAAAAATTTGGGAGTGCAGTTTATTTTTTCTGCGGAAATGACACTGATGCCTATTACTCTGCTCGCTAGGTAATACTCAGCAAGTTTTATCATGAATCTCGGTAGAAATGCCTTTCTATCCATTGCATTGCTGCGATTTGGGACACGATATCTGCGATTTCTACATATATATATTTTTAGAAAATAACAATTTATGTTTACCGGCATTCAAAATTGTAGGTCCTATAGCGTTGCTGCTTGCTAGACTGTATAGGCTAGATGACTGCTGCTAGGGCATGCTTTCCAAAAAAAAAAAAAAATCAGAAGGGGGTTTCCCCCGCACTGATTTGATTTAAAGAAACCATGGAACTATTACGGAGTTCCCGGTTACACCACGAAGTGAAAGAAAATAAAAGACAGCATGGAGGCAGAGCCAGGGCGGGGTCGCCCTCCAAGGTGACGTCTACGAGGAGGGTAGCGAAGTCCACTGATGGTGGTCATGAGCGTCAAGGAAGTCGGTGGTGAGACGAAGACTTGAAACGCACAGTCCGTCCTTTACCCTTTGGACTAGCATCGACGAAGTTGGCAGCGGAACAAAGACCTGAAAAGCGCGCTCCGTCCTCCACTGCTTGGACGGGTGTCAATGAAGTCCCAACCACGAGGCGGTTAGGCAGGTGTCGATGAAGTCAGGAGCCCAAGGTGGTTGTAGACTGCCTGACGACTACATTGATCACAACGTGGTCGTGGACATCGATGAAATCACGACCGCGAGGTGCTCGTAGAATGCCTCACAACTACGTCAACCATAATGTGGTCGTGTGCATCGACGAAGTCAGCGGTGGGACAAAGACTTGAAGCACGCGCTCCGTCCCCACCCTTTAGACTGAGGTCGACAAAGTCAGCGGCAGAACGAAGACTTGAAATGCACGCTTCATCCCCCACTGCTCGGATGGGCGTCGACGAAGTTGCGACCACGAGACGATCGGATGAGTGTTTACGAAGTCGTGACAATAAGATGGTCAAGCGTCAACGAAGTCTTAACCCCAAGGTGATCGGACGAGTATCAACGAAGTCATGACCACGATGTAGTCGAGCATCGATGAAGTCTCGAACCCAAGTCGGTCAGACGAGTGTTGATGAAGTCGTGACCATGAGGTGGTTGTGCGTCGACAAAGTCTCGACCCCGAGGTAGTCGGACAAGTATCGATGAAGTCGCGACCATGAGGTGGTCGAGTGTCGACGAAGTCTCGACCCCAAGGTGGTCGGACTTGTGTTGATGAAGTCACAACCATGAGGTGGTCGAGCGTCGACGAAGTCTCGACCCCGAGATGGTCGGACCAGCGTTGATGAAGTCATGACCATGAGGTGATCATAGAATGCCTCATGACTATGTCGATAATGACATGATCGTGAGCATCGACGAAGTCCTGACCACGAGGTGTCAGACGAGCGTCGATGAAGTCCCAACCACAAGGTGTCGAACGAGTGTCGACAAAGTCCCAACCACAGTCATACGAGCGTTGACGAAGTCCCGACCACGAGGTGTTAGACGAGCATTATAAAGTCCCGACCGCAAGGTGTCGGATGAGCGTCGATGAAATCCCAACCACGATGTCCTGATGACGAGGCGGTCGGAGAATGCCTAATGACCACGTGGTCGTGGGCATCGAGGAAGTGGCGATCACAAGGTGGTCATAGAATGTCTCACAGCTACGTCGATCATGATGTGGTCATGGGCATCGACGGCGGGATGAAGACTTAAAGCGCGTGCTCTGTCCCTACCCTTTGGACTGGCATTGACAAAGTCGGCGGGTTGAAGACTTGAAACGTGCGCTCCGTCCCCCACCGCTCGGACGGGCATCAACGAAATCGCGACTATAAGGTGGTCGAGCGTCAACGAAGCCTTGACCCTGAGGCGGTCGGACCGGTGTCGACGAAGTCGCGACCACGAGGTCGATGAAGTCTCGACCACGAGGTGTCAAACGAGTGTTAACGAAGTCCCGACCACAGGGTGTTAGACGAGCGTCAATGAAGTCCCGACAACGAGGTAGTTAGAGAATGCCTCTCGACCATGTGGTCGTGGGTGTTGACGAAGTTACGACCATGTTGTCGCGGGTGTTGACGAAGTTACGACCATGTTGTCGTGGGTGTTGACGAAGTTACGACCACGAGGTGGTTGTAGAGTGCCTCACGACTACGTCGATCATGACATGGTCGTGGGTGGTCGGACATAGTTCTCGCTGTCAGACCCAGATTTTACAATCCGGAATCTACTGTGTTTAGCTGCACTATTCCCTGGATCAGTAGATAGTGCTCACAGTTACAGTAATGAATATCAAAATACATATCATGCGAAGCGTAAATGTAATAGTAGACTTACTTCATGGGCGATTAGGCGAAATCAATAAATTGCAGCGGCGGAAGAACGAGCACACATGTGGGACCTTGGGACATGCCCACAGCAGCCAAGCGGAGGTGCGCGGCCTAGCCCTTGACATCTTCATCTTCTCGCCCGCTTGTCCAATCTTGTTCTTTGGCGATGTAATTTGATTCTGATTCGAATTTTGTCGCAAAGCGGCGTGAGCACTCCGACCCGTGCTCGCGAGCCAATACACAGAATGCAAATAAATAGTATGCATGGCTTAACCAAAGGAAGGCTGGGGTTATTTTATTTTTGCGTAGAGTGCTTTTGAATACAATTACTTAAAAAGCCCTATGACTTAGCAATTTTGGAACAAATCATAATGTACAAGGAAATGCATTATTAATATCGATTGATTCCATCCACGTTACATGGCATCTGCGCAGTATAGCAATTTCTTGACGTTATAGCCGCTTAACTTACCATCTGGGACGACGCCGGGACAATTCCAAACAGGCGGTCCTTCGCCCTTCACATTTCCATTCCCACCCACAAAACATTTTGAAATAGAACTAACTCGAGTAAGTTCCCATATGCGCCCTTGACCGTGGGCACGGCTATTCGAATAGTTTTGACTCTGCGAGTTTGTACACTTTCACCACAAGAGATGATCAACTCGTTGCCCACACGATTCCTTAGGCGTGTGGTCGAGCGGACCATCACGGTGACTTTCAAAGTATCTAGTCCTTTCTCCCATCTCACATTATGGGTGACCGCCCATTTGCGATGGGTCCCATCTGTCTTGCGGGATGTTTTCCCGGACTCTAACGCAGCTCGGGCTTCTACTTCCATAGCGTTAGGAAAGCGGAAAACTTCACCCTCCACCGGTGTCCTTGAGCCCCCTTGCCATAGCATAACCCCATCAATCCACTACCGGTGAGATGAGTCAGGGATTTCGATAAGTTTACTTAGCCAAGTTGTATTTACAGACTTGTGGTTGTCTTTATTTTACGGTGACATGACAAGATTCAGTCCTTAAGGTTACCGGATGGTTCTACCACATTTCACATTCTATGCATCCATTGCACCACATACCACCCCAAACCATCCATCCGGTATTTAAGCAAGTTGGGATTTTTGAGGGCATAAAATAATCATATCCAACATACACGGTCATTACCACCATGATCGCCCAACCAATTTTCACGAGATTAAAAGTGATGCTTGGGCGCTCTCGCGCCCATGAGTATCTAAACAATACTACGCATGGCATATAATTACAGACTTATTTTTGAAAGGTTACTATTATAATTTGTGTTAGGGCGACAATGTTCACATGTTCAAATATTTCAAAGGAGGGGTAATATTAACCAAGTACACAATGGGATATAACTAGAATCTTAAATTATCATGTATTTGCATATAACATAACAGCATGCAATTTGATAATTTAAACAAAAGTAATTTGCAGAAAACGTAGGTTCAACATGATCAAAGTATTGACTCGCCTGCGTGGTTTACCGCGGTCTTGAGCTCGCTCAAAGCTATCTCATTTGATGGTCTTGAGATTCTGATCTTTATCTTCACTTCGGGCTTGATCTCGCTTTATCCACTGAATCTTCAGGACTCCGATATCTAATTACGTGCTAAATAACTGAATACAAATAAAGGCGAATAACTCAAAAGATCCAAATAAATCCGAATAATTGAAATGGCCGATTTAATTTAATTTATACATTTATTACAATTTGAGAATAGAAGGGTGATTCGGTTTAATGTCTTTGCAAACACGGTAGTATTTGGATTTGAGTGGGAGAACGGGTTATTTGAATAGCTTTACCGTGAGGAAAATTTTAGGATAATAAGAGATCAAGGGTGAGAAGTATCTACAGAATTGTTTACTTTGGAAAAGAAGTGGCCAAACATAGCCGATTGAAGAAAGCGAGGTTCAATCTTTTAATTGAAGCCTTTCGATTTATTGATTTATATTTATCAAGAAAGTTCCATGAGTTAAGTTAGACCTATGAAATTTGGTGTAGGAGTTTAGTGTACAAATTTTATCTTTAGGGTATGCATTCCTTGCAACTTAGGTTATGGTAAAGGCAAACTAGACTGATGGATGAGATCTGTACTTATTCTATAAATCTTTTATTCAAAGGTATTATAACACTTGGATTATCTTTATTACGTTTTAGAATCATCTCCGATATAGGCCTTTACTTATTAATTAGACTGAGATAAATAGCAAGGGCTTAATATTTATTCTTATATGGTAATGAATTAAAATTTAAATCTCTAATAATCCCATTATCATATTTTATGTATCTTCATTCATAGCTAGGCTAAATTTAAGTTGAATTAGGATCCACTCATATGCGTACTAACTTGTTATATATATAACTATGCTTAATACTATTTTGTACTAAAGCTAGTGTCAAGATTTAATTAGTGGTACCATTACCATTTTATTTGCACCTTTGTTATTATTAAGCTTAACTCTATATTTGATTCATTTATCTAGGAGAGATCTTTGTACAAGGTAGTATTCCCTTATTTAGTAAGATACCTTACTAGGATTTATTAGGTGATGACATGTTAAATATCGAACATATGTTTTAATTATGATTAAGAGCATCTTTACCAAGTTTGGATGTTTAGCCAAAGTTGTTCATCTTTATCAATGCCCTAACTAATATTTAGTCTTTTAGATTATTGCTCAAACCATATTAATCATGCATACATGAACTAGTCTAAATATTAGTGGCTTAATATCCAAATCATCTAATGGTCAAAAGGGTTCTTCTAATTGCTTGGGACATAGAGATGATGGTTATGTTTTAAACCATGCCATGGTTAATCCTATAACATTTACTAGTATGTCACGGTTTAGGATTTATTTCTTCAGACCATCCTCATTTGTTAAGTCGTCATTTCATGTGAGCATAACCTAAACAAGATTATGGCTAAATTCCTCACTATGCCTTTGAGTAATAGATAAGATTTTAGAATAAAGATTGAAGACATATTAGTCATTAACATTTATCAACTAATCCATGACTGAACATTAAATAAGATCATTTATATCCTAATAAACTTTAGCATCTTTTATGAATTATTTGGATTTTCTGATTCTTCCTACTTGCTTGTAGCTCGGCAAAACTCAAAGAAAACCTGCTTTATTTCGCGGCGGAGGATCGAACTAGGGCTGCTGGTGAGCACGCGTCGCTAACCAACTCATCTTGGTGTTACGACTAGAAGGCGATAGTAAGGCTGGTTGAGCCGAGTTGGGAGCGAGCGAGAGGAGTTTGAGGCGGCACGGCCGAGACGTCGCCGGCGAGGGGTGGCCGAGAGGGAATGCGACGCGGAAATCGTTTTCGCGACGAGGTAAAGCGGTGGAAGTGTCGGCGGGGACCCGGGGACCGAGGCGGACCGGCGGCAGCGCGGCGGCAGGAGAGGCCGGCGCGCGCAGAGAGGCGGGAGGAGCTCAGCCGAGGACACGAATAGCTCCACGACGTCCCAAGGAAGCTCGGCCTAGAGGAATTGGTTGGGGTGGCTCAAGCGGCGGATTGCCGAGTGGCGGAGTTGGGAAGGAGGCGGCTCACTTTGGTGGCTACGGGGCAGGGGCTCAATTACCTTTAAGGGAGCGAAGAGGCGGCGTAGGGAGCTCAATGGAGGCTCAAAGCCTTTTATAGGCGGCGGTTGGCGCGCAGCAGGCGGGGTGGCCGTGTGGTCATGGCGGGCAGCGGCGGCGCGATGGGGGCGGTAGGTTACGCAGCGGTCGGGCGTGGCGTTACGCTGCTGGCTGCAGCTTTGCGCTGCGCGACGCTCGGCCGACAGAGGCCCGGCGCCACGTGGTGTCAGCGACGGCGGCGGGCCGGCAGCGCGAGGCGTGGCGGCCGGGCGAGGCGGCGAAACGAGGGCGAGTGCGAGTGCGCGCTCGGGCGATGGGACGGCTCGGGAGGCCGGGGCAGCGGCGGCGCGGTGGAGACAGCGGTGCATGCACGCCACGAGGAGAAGCGCGCAGAGCGGGAGCGAGAGGATGTGAGACGGGGAGGAAGGGAAGAAGAAGTGCGGCGCGGGGTGGGGCCCGCGCGGAGGATGGGGGTCGGGCGAGCAGTCGTGGCACTGCTCCATCCGATTTTTTTTTGTATTTGGTTTAAGCATCTGTACACATATATAATTCAAGTTTTGTTTGTTCTTTTTCTTGTTCCCCCTAGATTTCTGTATTTATTATTTTTTTAACATTAATTTCATATGTGCCAATCTCTTATTAAATGTAGCTATATATATATATATCCATAAATGTTGGCATTTTTAACTTGCTTGTTTTTGTGCTATTTAAACTCTTTTTTTTTTCAGAAATGAGATTTTATATTTAAACCCAATTCCTCTCTTATCTTTTATGGATCATCTTTTCAGATTCTTATTTTAAGATTTTAATTTTCTATTATTTGCATATTCACTTTTTGGTATTACTAATATTTGTTTTTGTCTTTTATGAGTTCTTAAATTTTGAAATCTCAACCAAATTCAGGAAAACTCCATGAAATCCAAATTCAAATAGAATATATTGCAAAAGTAATTCAAAAGCTTCTCATTTTCAAATTTTAAATTTTCAGGATGTTACACTCGCTCAGGGGTGAAACTGTCATTCGATGCCGTTAGCATGATGAGCTCCCTGGTAGGGCGCCTGAAGTGTGCGAGGCTTACCGGGGTGATCGCTGGTGCAGGGGACTCCCTGGTGGGAGGTGCACGCAACCACGAGCGCTCCATCCCCACACCGCATGATTTATTTATACTCCATAGAGTTGGCGTGGAGGCTGTGGACTTTGCGCAGGGGCTGTGGACTCCATGCAGGTATTTATACTCCGTGGAGTTCGCGCGGAGGTTGTGGACTCTGTGCAGAGGGTATTTATACTCCGTGGAGTTTGCATGGAGGTTGTGGACTCTACGCGGAGGGTATTTATACTCCGTAGAGTTTGCACGGAGGCTATGGACTCCACGTGAGCATTTATACTCCGCAGAGTTTAGCGGTGCGTGAGACGACGAGGCGGTCGTAGAATGCCGCATGACCACGTCTAACATGACGTGGTTGTGGGCGGTCAGACACGGTTCTTGCTCAGAGGTGGAACTATTGTTCGATGCCGTTAGCATGGTGAACTCCCTGGTGGGGCGCCTGAGGCGTGCGAGGCTCATCGGGGTGATCACTGGTGCAGGGGACTCCCTGGTGGGAAGTGCGCGCAGCCACAAGCGCTCCAACCCTACACTACGCAATTTATTTATACTCCGTAGAGTCGCCCGAGATGGTAAGTTCCCAACGCTTTATACTCCACAAAGTACGCCAAAGCCGAAGCCACCATGTAATTTATTTTATACTATGTAGAGTTACCTGGGATGGCTAAGTTCCCGACGCTTTATATTCCACAGAGTATGCCGGAGCACAAGGCCACTGTACGATTTATTTTATATTCCGTAGAGTTGCCTGGACGGCTAAGTTCCCAGTGCTTTATACTCCGCAGAGTACGCCGAGGTGCGAGGCCACCGTACGATTTATTTATACTCCATAGAGCACACCGGGGCACGAGGCTACCATGCAATTGAGCACAAATCCGATCGAATAGCGGCAAAGAGGAATGCTAAAGCCAACAAGTGCCAAATATTATAAATGCATACTGCACGATCAGTTTGAAGTTTCTCTACCTTCTTATCTTTGTTGTGCTTTTCTTCCAGCTGGTCGAAATCCAATGGATTTCCCTCACGGCGACGACTCTTCCTTACGCAGCTTCTTGCGCATTCCCCACAGATGGCACCAACTGTTGTGGTATGAGCATAACAGTAGATGCAGGGTACCAGTGGCGGATCCAGGAAAAATTTTTGGAGGGGCTGAAGTACCTTCAGCTCGACCTCAGCACCTTCTACATTATACATCCATGGCTAAAAATTTAGGAGGGCTCGAGGGGCTCCAAGGGTGCAGTAGCGGTAGGGGCTCGAGCCCCCCCCACCGCTGGATCCGCCCCTGCAGGGTACCCCTTTTCCCCTTGGGGATATGGAACTAAGGAGCTAAAGCCAACTGACAGAGAGAGAGAGAGAGAGTTAGTGTCAAATGAGTGGATCTGGCTATCTCATACCCCTCTTAGGGGTTTATATACATGAATAGGATATGATGGGGAATTCCCATCCTATCCTTAATAATTACAAAAGATGAGAGTATATTATTACATTCCTTTATACAATATTGGATTTGTTGCAAGACTCAATCATGAGGGGCTGGGTCATTCCCACAACAGTAGGGAATGATTTTCACGTGTGAGAGACCACTGGTTATCCCTGGTCCTCTTTTGCTCCACTGACCATCATAATTTTCTGTTGTATAGGATTCGCCTCTCAGATGGGAATTCCAGATGGTTCTGTAAAGCATTTCTACATGACTTATGATATTAGGAATCTGTTAATGTTTGTTAATATTGTTCTCTATGGATCTTTAAGACAGGAATGTGGTTTCCCTCCCTTGTTATTGCAGTCCATGTCCTCTGAAATTCCTATCATTGTGCCAAATCTAACTATTTTGGGGTAATATACATGTCAGTCTTTTGTATTAGTTTGATTACCATATTAGTGGTTAGCTGTCATACAGTTTTTTGTTTACATTGGACTTGGAGCACTTATTTTTGTAATATCGAACAGTGCCACATCTACTTATGTAGGGGCTTAGCATGGAAGCATATAGAAGAGGTGCAAAACAACCGATTGACTCGAAAGAACCAGACTTCAAGAAATATCAATAGATACATAGACTTAAACTGTAAAAAAAGATACGTACATAGACTTGTTTATTAGCATTTTTTTCATATTATAGCTCATGCGTACATAGTTTGTATGCTTATTTCCAGTTGCTCATATAATCATCGATGTTATTTTCTTTCTTAATTGAACTTGTTATCATATTTTTGAGTTTTATTACAGTCTATACGTATGTCATGCCACCATTCGAACTTTGCTCTTAGTTATATGGTTTTAGTGCATTTGCTTGATTCCGCTGTACGTTGCAATTCCTTTGTAACACACATACACAAGGTTTCTATATGGGAGCAGGCTTTGAAAGGCACATGTGGTCATAAAAAAGGATTGCATTTGTTTATTCTTTACTACATATCATTTTGTTATACAAGATTTGAACTACCTTTGTGATAGAATATTTCATAAATTTTTATTACGATGTAAATGACTCCAAGTCAATCTTATTTAGTCATATTTTTTTCCTTCATATGTGATCAAAAGTGCTTCAAAATAATTTATTTGACTTGCTTCTATGGTTTGGGTTTCTATTGCAATGCACGGGCACAGGTCTACTATTATGAAAAATGTTGCTAGAAATTTGAATTAGAAAAAATGTAATGAAAATCACCCATTACGCGTGTCAGTTCGTAAAACAGCTAATACTTGGCTGAATAGCTTACATGCAAAAATACGACACATGCATAACAAATCTAAAATAATGCTACAGACTTTATTGTACCATGCTAGTAATAATGGTACCATTTTTTTTGTGGTTTTTTGTTTCAGCTTACAAACGGGGTGATTTCTTTAAAAGCGGTTTTCCAAGTTTAAAACATAGCGTTGTCAATATCGACATCTCTATTATATACCACAATCTCAAAAACATAGATAAAAGTCATCAGTCGTAATTAAAAACCATCAATTAAAGTTTAAAAGAACAAAGCCAATAAAAGGTGAAGTTGTCTGCTGCAAGCACGTCGCCCAACAAATGAGCGCCCGCATTCCATTTCTAGCATAGTTTCCATATGACCATATCTGGTGCTTTTCAGGAAAAAAAACAACAAAAACCCAGTGGCAGCCGCTTCCTCCTCGGTGCTGGCAGTGACGAACTGGTTAATGGCGATGAGTCGTCAGTTAGGTTTCCAGGTTTATCATTCAAACAAGAAAATAGCAAACTTCAACTATGATCTAGAAAGGCAAGCAAATCATCCATGGCACAACTCAGTCAAGTGAACTTTGGATGTACAATCAAGAAGGAGCCAAGAAAAATTAAGCAGGAAGAGAACGATAATCAGAAGGATCACTAACCCAAGTCGTATCGAAGTACATTTGAAGCTGTAGTGAGATGTAGCTAGAAAAAACAAACCACGAGATATTGTTCCACGCAAACAGTGAAGAACACGAAAAGGGGCGGCGACTGGGCGGGTGCAAGTGGCAGTGGCTCCAACGAGCATGAGTGCAGCAGCTCCAGCGTGCTTGAGTGGCAGCCGAGCGGTGGCTCCAGCGGGCGTGGGCAGCAACCGAGCGGCGGCGACAGTTCCGGCAAGTGCGAGTGACCGGAGGAGGCCATGGCTCAGCGGCAGCCAAGGCGGGCTCTGGGTGCGGGCGTTAACTAGAGCAGAGGCCCAGCTCAGTGATGACTAAGGCAGGCGCTGGACGAAGGGACCGAGGCGGGGGGCGACTAGGGGGCCACTGGTGGCTGCAACTCTGACGGGCGTGAGCGGCGACCGAGCGGTGGCTCCAGTGGGTGATGGACAACTGGACAGCGGTCAGGGTAGAGCGACGGCAACTAGAGGGCGGCAGCGCAACCGTGGACTGGCGGCAGCGGCGGATCCCCTTAGCTGGTGCGGAAAAACTAGGGTTAGTGTATTAACTCTGATACCATATTATGAATAATGTGTATATGTTCATGAGGCCTAAATGGCAATATATATAGGGAGTACAAGAGAATATTACAAGGGAATATGACATACACAAATAAGAAAACAACATGTAAGAAAACAAAAAATTTCCTATCCTATTCTTACAGATTTAACAGATAAATGACAAAATTCTTGCCAATCAAGCATTGCCTAATCTTAATGTTCCTCCTGAATCAATCCTCAATTCATCATCAAGACCAGGATCAAGTACTTTAGATAGTTCCTTTTTTTATTTGAAGAAAAGGCCTTTCGTTGTTCCTATGATCATTTTGTACTGACTGTATTGAGGTTTTGTTATGTACCCAGTTACCCACACTTATTGGTATCTAGATGGCCATTTGATCATGCCTGTTGGTTGTATAGGCCTGGAAACTATATGAAAATGACAACTTGATTGGCTTGGTGGACAAATCATTAGATCCAGAAGAATATAAGCCGGAAGAGGTAAAAAGAATCATGGAGAGGTAGTTGTGCTGTTGTTGACAAGAAATTCTCCAGAGTTCCAGTCCACAAGGCCCACTTTTATTGATGCAACAAGTAGAGTGCGAGGTGAAACATCCTCCTCCAGTTCATCTTCTGCATCCAAGGCCACTACCGATTTCACAGTTTTCAGCCAGGTAAAAGGCATTGTATATGACTGCATTTCTTTGTTGTGTAATAGACTAATAGCGATATTTGTATCTGTATCTATATTCTATAGCAACGAGTGTATGATTACTTGTCAGTATGTAAGTTAGCAGTATAATTTTTTTTTTGAAATTTCCCTTTTGTTCATGTAACTTTAGGACTCACATGCATATTACAAGGATGTGCTTTCTTCACGTAACGTTGTTTATCTGAGACAATTCTGTGTGTCTTGTGTTGTGTGCTTTGGACTACATTTTAGCGAGACTTGAAATTTTACCTTGATATTTGTTTAAGGTATCCTAGTTCATATGTCGTGATTTCGAATTCTGAGTTCTGAGTTGCAGTTGCTATGGTGAAACTACCTTATAATATGTTCATTTATCTATTCAGCTAATTTGAAATAAGGAACATATACAACTAAAGGTTTTGATAACTGGAAATTAGATACCTGATAGAAATCCATACGGGGGACAGGCACCTTTTCTTTTTTTTTTTTTGGCGAGGACAGGCAGCCTTTCATGTGTTTCAAGAAAATTTAGCTGTCCCCTAATTAAGTTGATGCTGACAAGCTCTTTCTGTACCACAACTTACAAATAGTAGCT
This sequence comes from Dendrocalamus sinicus, assembly GCA_036346575.1. NCBI lineage: Eukaryota > Viridiplantae > Streptophyta > Magnoliopsida > Poales > Poaceae > Dendrocalamus > Dendrocalamus sinicus. The sequence continues at coordinate 17,415,909 of CM070670.1, forward strand.
TACGATAAAGACATCGTTTCGTACAAAGCCCCATCGAACACCTTCAGGAAGCCCTTGAGATTGATTTGCAAACCTAGACAAAGGTATTTGCTGTATTTTTCTGTTTAATAAATGGCTACCAGAAAGTAAGCTACGGCACTTGAACTGTGCAGGCATCCTTCTGATAAGCTTAAGTAAGCCTAATAAAAGTTGTTTCCATAAAATATAAAAAATATATGAAGCTCTAGTGTAGTGTTGGATTTGCTTGTATGCTTGTAGTGTTTTCTCCTAGATCTCTTCCACCTCATTTTATAAGCTAAAGGGTTGACATGGAGTAGAGAGTTATCACGTAGTACTTTGCAGAGTACTGTCTTTTCGGTCTGAAAAGCTAAGGAGGTGTAGTGTTATCATGCCAATTTGAAAAGCTAGCGAGGCCGAGTGTTGTCACTGTACAAAGCTACCCCCTTGGTCTTGTCACTGCACAAAGCTACTCCCTTTGTCTTGTAACTGCGTAAAGCTGTCTTATCTGGTCTTGTCATTACACAAAGTTGCACCCTTTGGTCTTGTCACTGCACAAAGCTGACCCGTCTGGTATTGTCACTGCGCAATGCTACCTCATCTGGTCTTGTCACTGCGCAAAGCTGCCTCCTCTGGTCTTGGCACTGCATAAAGCTACCACGTCTGGTCTTGTCACTACGCAAAGATGACCCATCTGGTGTTGTCACTGCGCAAAGTTTCCCTATTTGGTCTTGTCACTGTGCAAAACTGCACACCTTTTCTTTTGTCACGTCCTGCTTTACAGAGGTCTGTCCTTTCGGTGTGAGAAGCTAAGGGTATAGTGTTGCCAGTTTTTCTAGAGCAAAGCTGCACAAAGTTAGCACATAATTCGATTTGTCATAAAGCACGTTGCCTCCCCACGGGCCATAAAATGCACGCCCACCCCCTTAAGAGTAAGAACACTCGACGCAGTAAACCATAGGAAGAAATACCTTGTCCGTTCTAGATGACGCGATCGTGCAGGTCGTGGAAGGCTATTCGGATGGCAGATGATGTTTGTTCCACAACAAAACCCTCAACGTTAAACATGTTCCATTCTTGTGGGATAGGAGCTTCATCCTCATCGGAACTATCATTGTCGTCCTCCTATACAACTCTCTCTTCAGCCCAGCCTATCCGGTTTGCTCGCACTACCAGCATGATAGCCGCCGGCAGGGCCTTGTACAACTTCTATTGGGCATGGTTTTGCATGCAACACGCACTCATATCCACGGCGCCGACAACCTTCCACAAAGCCCTTCCACGCAGCAGTGCGCATCAATGGTCTCAACTCCCATCTAATGTGCGTGGAAGACCGACTCCAAAACCCTTGTATGATGACGCTGCACATCTCAGAGTCCAAGGAGAAGCTGCGGGTGAGCCAGTACATCACATCTGTGATTCGAGTATTCTCACCGTTTGGGTGTACCAGAGTGGCTTGCGCAGAACTGCTTAGCTCAACACCGTTCAGACCTTCACGAACGGTGCCAACACCGTAATGCACTTTTAATGTAGTGGGTACTTGCATTGATGATGTCTTTCTGTAAACATTTTCAATGTTGCTACTAGTCAAATCGCATCGCACAATATGAAACTACTACTATACTGTAATTTATTGGTGTGTTTGGTTCAGAGTCACGGTGGGACGGGACGGATCCAACCCATTTTTTAGGGATAGAACCGACCATGTTTCGTGTTTGGTTGCAAGGGATAGGACGGTCCCTGTTTTCTGTTTGGTTTAGGGACAAAAGGGTTGGGATGACAAATCTGACATGCGGGGTCTACCTATCATCCTCTTTTCTGGGATTGCAACAGCTCGTGGGGCCCACTTGTCCCACCACATCCCTCACCATCCCCTCATTTCTGGGGGACAGGAGCACCCCCAATTTGAGAGTATATTCGCAGAATATTCCCTAGAGGGATACCCCCCATCCCACTCGACTCTGAACCAAACAGCTCTGGAAGGAGGACCGCCCCATCCCATCCCCCATAGTCCCATGAACCAAACACACAATATATGTCTATGACCGTTCGTCTATCTTGAACTACTATAGTACCCTGATAGCATAACACTCTCTCATTCGCACCGCCACCACTCTCTATGTCATGAATCTTAGTTCATGAGGGATAAATACCACCGAGAGGATGTCCAGATGGCGTCGGCGTAGAACGAGAGGGAGAGACTAGAGACTTAGACGAGGAAAACTTTGATATTACTCTGGTTGATCCCAATAACACACGGTAGCCCTCTTTATATAGATGGGCTCCCCCTAACAGATAGAGTCTAATTCCAATCCTATCTCTAATAATATAGAAACTCATAACATATCTCTAATTATATCTCTAATAAGGGAAACTAATCTCTAACTCAAATAGAAACCGATCTCTAATTCCTAATAATGAACCAGCTAGGCCCAAGGCCCACGTCTATGACACTCTATCATCCACCCTAATATGCATCAACTCCCTATCTGCTCCCACGCACATCAACGCTGCTCTTGTCTCCCTGCTCAAGCTTTCTCCTATTGTAAATTATTCCTAGTGAGTTTCGATAATTTACATGCATAATGGTTTAAAAATGCCAATATGCTAGTTCCTATGGTACACGTGCATTCTCAATGTGCTAATGACATTACATTCATTCGTAATAAATCATAAATGTTATCTAATAATATTTTGCATGAAGCAAACTATTTACTTCGTATAAAAATATTGACTAAATTTTCTACAACTACAATTATGTACGGATGCTAATTTTGTATACAATATTGACTAATTTTTTTTACAACTAGAATGTTCTACAGATGCTTATTTTCTATGAATACTAAACTGTACAACTATAATTTTCTACAGATATTGACTTAGTTTTTTACAACTACAATATTTACTAAATTTTCTATGACTATAATTTTCTACGGATGCTAATTTTCCATCACTATGTCGATTAACTTTTTTACAACTATTTACTTTATAGCAAAGTTCTACCACTATAATTTTTACGGATTCTAATTTTGCACTAAACAAACTATTTACTTCATACAAAAATATTGACTAAAATATAAAAAATATTTACCTCACAGAAGTAGCATAACATCTTCACTCCTTTCCTCTCTTCTCTTCTCTTCTTCTTTCTTTCTCTTCTCTCCTTGCGCGCGCTATACTGGAATCGGCCACTCGATCGGGGCTCTGCCGAGCGGTCAAATATATATCATATCCAGTTGCCGAACGGTTGAGCGATTGGTCACTGCAGTCACCCCACTGTTCAGCGATTGCAATTATGTCGCACAACGGCCCACCGACTGTATTCGTGTTGCGCGCCTATTGGGTGACAGGCTCCAGTCGCCTATGGGTGACTGGAATCTATTCCTTAAAAAAAATTTACATAGATATATTTCTGTAATTACGAATAAAAAGTAAATTGTTTTTTTAAAAAAACTTTGCAATCACTCACGTGCCTCGGCTCTCTAGGCTGTTGGTGTACTAGCCCAAACCAGCTCGCTGTCCTAGATAGTAGCAACAAATAACCCAAGGACCTAACTGCAATACACATCTCCTCTCCTCCAAAACTACTGTACACAGTACACTGGTCACAAACGTACGTGCGCTGCAGGAAGAACTCAAAGGAAACGGCAAGGTGAACTCAGGGGCTGTCCTAGCTTAATTCAAGGGTATTCGATTGAATATCCAAAATTTTTGTAAAAAAATCTACTATATACAAGATATACTATATATGTAGTTAGGCCAAGTTTATCTTATTCATACCCAGTCCGCCTAAATTATCGCTAGATTTTTTAGCCTATTTTCCTCTCCTAAGCCCAAATTGGTGTTAAACACTGGCCTAGGGCACTATCGTGATTCACATGACAAATGATAGAAATTCTAGGTCTCAGTCTCTCTTTATTTGGTGGCGTAGGAGCTTCTGGTGTTATAGGAGCACTGGAGCGGCCATTTCGCAATGCAAGTCACCTTGCCATCGTCGCTCGCCAATGCGGTGCAGCCACATAGGTTCACCCTCCCCGACCTAGTGACCCCCATGGCGCCATATCCTTAATCCGGTACTCCCTCTATCTCCTTCTCCTCCCCTAGCGATATCTGATTTGAAGTAAAATTATGTGTCTAAATAAAGGCGTGAGTTGCATTTTGCTTAAAGAAGTGAGGTATCTATAATTATTCTCAAGTTTTTGCATAGTAGTTGATTATATTCTGATGACTTATGTATCAATTATTTAGAAAATATGTAAGTGTTATCAAGTTTATCATGTAGCTTGATATGTTGGACACTTGGATGATTTGATTCACTTTAATGTCTGGCTGTCTGACCCATATTTTGTTTAGCATACTACTTAAGTTGCTTAGTTAGAAACCGTTCAACAAAGTATATTCACGATGAAAACACTTTTGAACTTCTGTCTAGGAATACAAAAATCTAACAAAGAAAATTGTCTTTTAACTTGATTAAAACATCTCGTTGTGATTGTACAACTCTATTGTATAATTATTCCGATTTGAACTTTGACTTAGATGAGTAGTTCTAGGGAAACAATTCATCTCTAATTCCAATCATCATGGTTAAAACTATTAGTCTTTGAGTTCTGTTTTTCACTTATTACTGAAGTTGCTTCCTTTTTATGTGCTTGTCTGCATGACATTATATCTCGTTTCCAAGGCATGAAGCATCGTCGTGTTAATTTTTTTATCATTTTAGAATTTTTTTATATTATTTGAGATGTTGTCTCTAATATAAATAATTGTACTTTAATTTTCGCTACCGTGGACCTTTATGTTGTCAATTGAATAATATTTTGTAACTTCGAATACCCATTTTAAAATTTCTGGGTCCGCCACTAGGTGAACCCTATTACCAGTCAAAGTCAAAGACACTATTCCAAAATTTATAGTAAACATCTTAAATTATCTAAAACCACAAACGTCTCTCCTCTACTCATCCACCGAAATCCAAAATAGAGAATAATACAAGGATCCATTTGCAATAAAGCCCTTCCCCTTCCTAAAACTCTCCTCCTTGGATTCCCTCGAGTCCTCAAAACACAGCGTACTACCTGACTACCGGTCTCCATTTTCTGCCAAGAACACCCTTCACTTCCGGAAATCAAAAGCCGCCGCCTCCTCCGGTCGCTCCTCGCCGTCGCCGCCATGGCCCACCGCCTCCTCCTGCTCCTCGCCGTCGCCGGCGCGTCCTTCCTCGTCGGCTCCCCCGTCGCCGCCGCGCGCCCGTGCCACACCTTCCTTTTCTCCCTCTCGGCCCACCCCAACCCCAGCAACGACCCCGACCACCGCGCTCCCCTCACCGCGACGGTCGTCACCGTCTTCCGCGTCCGCCGCCTCGGGCCCCACCTCATCCACCGCGGCCACGGCCACATCCACGTCCTCCCCAATCGCCACCACCTCCACTCCATCCCCGCCAACATCCAGATCCGCCGCCCCGAGCTCCCCCACCCTGCAGCCGCCGCCGCGGCCGGCATCCAGGAGCGCACCAAGGACATCCTCGTGGTCATCGTCGGGCTCCTCTTCGGCGTCGGCTGCGGCGCGCTCACCGCCGCCTCCATGTACCTCGTCTGGTCCGTCCTCGCCGGCGCCGGCGCGTCCTCCCACTACGACGAGCTCTACGGCGACGACGAGGCGTCTGAATCCGAGAGCCCCAAGAAGGTCGGGTACGTCGTCATCCCGGGCGTCGAGGCCCACGACGACGGTAAGAACTAGGGCTAGGGTTTGGTAGTGCTCCCCGGAGGGGCAAGTTCGTGCGGGTGGAAAGATTTTATGGCATATACTTATGTGTTGCTGTTTATGTGTCGCTTAATTCCTTGGTTCGTAATGTCTGTGGTGTGTGGCTGGGGAGTAGTGGTGGTGTGCCCTCCATGTGAATACGCTATCGATGCGCTTGCTTACGCTGTGAAATGTGCTTTTTTTATGATGAACTTATCGGTCGCATGTTTGGCGATGTTGTGAAATGTTAGGAGTCTACTACGATCATGATGTTTGTAGCGGTCAATTGGTGATTGTTACTTTCTATGCAGTTTTGCGTCCCAATTTTTTAGCTATGTTAGTGACCCGGCTTTTCCTATGTGCTTGAAGGTGTAACTGGTTAACATGTTGGAAATGTTGTGCCTGTGGTGGTCTCTTGTATGCTTATCTGTGGATCAATGGTTCTGTAAGGGCTAATGGGTTTGATAGCATGTAGATAGTCTTTATATGCATCCGTTGATGGTCAATTTGTTTTGTTAAAATGACAGCAGCATTTATCAGTTAAGGGTACGGGTGTTTTTCTGCATTGTGGTGCTTGAATCTGTGGTTGTACTGATATAGGCACTGCCAAGTTACAACACTTCCTATTCATTACTTTCTTGAGCATATTCATGGATAACACTTAATCTTTATGTACAATGTATTTATGTAGTATTCCTTGGTTTTAGTCAGACAAGGTTATCTGATGTCATTGGTTTAAATACACAAGACATCAGACTATTAGTAGTCTTGTAATTAAACAAGGTTAGGAATTTTGACATCGCTGAATCGGTGCTAGTAGATGGTTGGACCTTGGCTGCCTGCGGCATAAAGAATGGCCTCCACTGTTTTGTTTGGGGCTCATAATCGAATTTCTCAGTAATGTATCTGTTACGGGATATCAATTTGATGTCATGTATTTCCATAAATAGCATTTTGAGTTTGTGGTAGTCAAATGTGAGTCTAACGTTGCTGTAAGGTACATCCAGTTCTTTGTCTTGGATCTGCTTATTTATTCCAATGTAAATGGTCTGTGCATTCGGCACGCTACACACATCACAGCTTGATAGATTCTGAGTTCTTGGTGTTAGGGATCTGATGACATTTCTGCTCAGCCCATTGTTGCTCACTCAAGTTCTGATCTATGTATTCATGCACATAACTTGCCTCATGCACGAGAGCACGCACATTTTTTTTTACTTCTGGAATGAAAGAAAATATGTTTTTTTTACCATGATAGCAAACCTCTGTAGATACTCCAGTGTCAAGCTTCCTTTTAATAGACTTGTTATAGTAGTGTTTCAGAAACACTAGGGTACATCAGGCTGGAAAGAGAGTGAATAGCATGTCTTTAATTTCTGCTCCAAATTCAGGCAATGCTAACTAGCTGTCACAAGAGGGCAATAGCAAGCGTGTGGTATTTCAGCTTATCGATAATGTAAATTGTCTTATAAGTTCCTGGCTAGAAGTGGGATTGTTTAGTCATCTATATAAAAAGGTTGTTCAGCGTGTGGCATTTGTAGCACTTTTCAGATTTGATACATATTTGTCTTCTACCATCACTGCAGTATGTAAACACATAAGATTGACTTTTGGCTCTTTGCACGATCATTTCAAACAAGAACGCACAAGTACCCGAGTACAGATGCTTAGAAAACTACTGCCAACAAGGATGCAAATGACTATATTACCAAAAACATCAAATGAAACATATTTTCTTACACAGATGACTATATTACCAAAAAATTCGTTTGTGATTCCCTAAGCACACTTCAGGATGACTCGTTTATCTCAAAAGTGAAGAATGAAATGGAATCCAAATTTCGGCGATGGTTATTAGTACTGCCCAACATGTGTGCATACTAGGCTTTCTTGGCAGAGAATTGGACAGAACATGCTGCAGTGCCGCCGTTTGGGGTCGTAGTTGCCCAACGACCCCTCTGTGCTGAGCAAAATCCGCCCATCCGTTGCGTCAAAAGCCATTGGCGTGGTCCCTTCTGACGAGTACTCCGGTGAGAACTTCCTGAGCTCTATATGATACTACACAGACCTATTGACATCCTCCTTCATCTTCCATATTATTGAATTGCATGTAACAGTCAGTTCATCTAAAATCTTAAGCTAATGAAGAAAGATAAATAATTCACTTATACTTCAACGCTCCTCCTCAAGTGTAGGCAATTCACTTATTCATTAACATTTTCCTCATGTGTAAGCTCTCTCGGGACTAAAATGTTGAATAGAAATGGACTGAAATTATTTTTTAATTGCATCAATCGGGTCTTGATCTGAAAACCTTTTGGTTTTGATACCATATTGAGTTACATATATCAGCCAATTCACCTAAAAGGTTAAGTTGGTGAGGAAAGACAAGCAATTCACTTATACTTCAATACTTCTCCTCACGTCTTAAGTCCCGTCTTTCCTCATCAGGTTAACCTTTTGGGTGAATTAGTTGGTGCATACAACTCAATATGATATCAGAGCCAATAGATCCTGAGTTCAAGACTTGGCTGATGCAATTAAATAAAAATAATTGTAGCTCACTTCTATCCCACGGTTTACGTCTGAGAGAGTTTACATGTGAGGAGGGTGTTGAAGTATAAGTAAATTAATTGTCTTTCCTCATTAGGTTAAGCTTTTAGGTGAACTGGCTAGTGCATACAACTCAATATGGTATCAGAGCTAAGATATTTGAGTTCAAGACCCGATTGATACAATTAAAAATAATAATTACAGTTCATTTTTATTTAAGCTTTTGGATAAACTAGCTGCAATTCAATACATACGTCAATCACATTCACAACGCAATGCGGCCAGCGCAGAAAGCTTCGTCGATCGGTAGGGACTCGAAGTAACCCATGGCAGGGTTGCACACGAAGTCGAAGCCACCGCAACTACCCACCTTGAGGCCGTGGCAAGGCTGGGAACAGGTAAACGGTTCAGAAATAATAGCCAGCCCATATTTGCTAGAGCCATCCAGATCACGAACTACACCGAAGCGATGATCCATGGTGAACTTGATTCGAGGGCGTTTGTCGATCAGCTTTGCGTGGACGGCTATGCGATCGGATGAAACGATCGGTGGTGACCATCGCGTGCCAGTCCCTACACAAGGCTTGGCTACCCCTTATACGCATTATACGCAGCAGCGTTCAAATCAGATCAGAGTTTATGAGATACAACATCAACATGTACAGTATCAAGAACAAAGAAGTTGAATCTCGTAGAGAGAACCAAAATAATGATGTTGAAACAACTACAATGAAAAAGAGAAGATTTGACGGAACCGATCGCAAATTCGTTAAGCACAATATTGAAAGAATTACATATAAAAACCAAAAAGAGAAGATTGGTGAGAAGATTTGTCGCTCACTCACAACCCTCTCAAATCTTGACCCCATATAAAAAATCTAACGCTAAAAAATTACATATCCTCTAATCTTATAGTGTGCCCTCTGCTTTGGATGAGTAGGTTTGATTATTTGGTTGTTTGTTTCTCAATGGTCACACCCATGTTTTTATAGTCCCTCTTACTTATTATCTAAATTAGAGTATGAATCATAATCCAAACAGAAGCAGCAGCCTTAATACTAATAGGATTCATCTAGGACTTTATAGCCCATTTTTTTAAAATCCTAAAAAAACTAGATATGATTCACCTAACTCAATAATCTTCACATTATCTCTTGTCCGTTAAAGTCACTGTACTCCTCCAAGAATTCACTCCACGTCGACTTTATTGGGTTGTTTGGTAATTTCCCTCATTTTCGGATTAGGGAAATAAAAAGAAAAAAAGGAAATCTTCTGTGGGGCCCACCTATAAGAGATGGGAGGGAAAGAGATAAGGCTTCGTGAGCCGTTTCAGAACTGGATGGCTTCCTCCATATCCCCTCTCCTCCTTGATCTCTCAGGCAGAAGACTCGGCGATTTCATTCCATAGCGGTGCCGCATCCTCAACGGTGCATTCTGGCCTCTCTGTCTTTAAATCAAAGGGGAGAGTTTGGGAATGGGGAGAAGCAGAAGAATCCACCAAACGAACCAAAATCCTCCAGTGAAGATTCAGTTTTAGGGTAGATTGGGAGAGTTGGCGGTCTTGTGCTTACGAGCTCGTCGGGCTGTGGTGTTCTTGATCTCTACCACAAACTCGATCTGCAATGTTTGCAGACGCGCTTTTTGCACCCGATCAGCCCCGAGGTATCTGGTTTTCAGAGAACCCCATACTCCTTGTGATGCGGATACGCACATGCTTAGCACTTTTAAATCAAATACATTATTTCACTGGAAAGAAGTATTGAGCCGCATTAAATATTGTCAGGTGAATTTGTTTCTTAATAAATTTCCTTCTATTCGTGGGAACAATATACTACATTATGTCAAATTCTTGTTTATTCTTAGGTTTGAATATTGTGATGATTCCGGGGCCAAAACAATGGAGAAACACAAGGAGGGTAATCATATTTGCTACCAAGAACAAAAAGCTCAAAGCCCATGGGAATGAAAAGGAGAAAGCCAAGCAGCCCATGCAGCTGATCAAGGAGGAAAAAGCCCATGCAGTGGGAGAGCAAAAAGGGAGGAGCCAAGAACTTAAACTACTAGTTTTGGATAAGATTTTCAAGCCAAATTCGGACTTCCCACGTATTCAATCCAATTCAAACTCGGATTCAACTCAGAATTCAATTCGGATTCGGTTCGGGACAGCCTGACAGACAGTTACTAAAAAGGCCATAACTTTCACAAACGGAGTCCGATTCAGGTGTTCTTGTACTCGTTGGGAAGATAATTTCAAGGGCTACGCAATGGATCTGGTCCCACATTCAAATTCATCACGGATAAAAAGTTATGACCAAAATAATATGACAGATGAAAAATATAGTTTCCTTTTTGTGAGAGTTCGTATCTAAAACCATTATTGTACTTGATTTGGGGACCATATGGACGTTCCAAGGGGCTATATAAGCCTTGTATTGGCAGACTTTAGGGCTCAGACCATTTTTGATAATAAAATACTCTTATTCTTTTTGATGGCCGACCCAACTTGAGGGAATTGAGAGTTTGCTGAAATCAAGATCGTTCAACCTTTCCATTGGGAATTGAGAGCGCGATGGAACTTCATCGGTGGTCGTGAAGTTCAGCACGTGTGGTTGGACGAATTATAGAGTGCTAACTCTTGCATTGGCAACGGGGGATCACTACGGTTCATCAAATCCACGTGAGTATCTTGATCCTACGTCGAGAAGATCGGACGACCTCGTATCATCTTGGTATCAGAGCGCGGTTTACTCGGTAGGATTATTTACCCTTAGTTTTAGATTTATTTACTTCTGTCCTATAGTCCATTAAAACCGAAAATTGCAACAAAAAATCCAAACCCTAGTTTTTGCATCTGTTAATTTTGTGAGTTTTGTTAGGTTTTGATCCATTAGAATTTTGTTTAGGTGCTGATAGTTCGTGTTTATTTGCGTAACTTAATCTTTGTGTCCAATCCAAAAAAAATCTTGCTGATATTTTTTCATCAATTGAGACTAGCTGTTGAATATTGCATCTAGGGCTACTCTTGAGTATTTTACACTTTGCTAAATATATGTGACCTACAAAAAAAAATCAAAGGAACAATTAAAGCTAGTTCGGCCTGTAAAAAAAAGAGACAGCTGAAAAAAAAGAAGAAAAGAAAAAAGAAAGAAAAAAAACATTGGCCGAATTTGGATGAGTTCTCAGTCCATAAATTCAGATTGTGTAATTTAATCTCTTGAGCAATCCGTGCCCTTACATTCATATCATTGCAATTGGCTAGCGTCTCTCCTAGTACTTGGTGCAAAACGAGCTATCTAATCTTTAATTTCAGATGGTCTCTAGTTAGCTCATTCCTTTGTTTGCATCGAGTCACATTGATCTTTGCGTGTACGTTCATATACTTCACTTAAATCTTTTGGATCAGCACTTAGGCAAAATATTCCAGCTTGGATTATTAATTAACTTTACAATATCAAGAATTTCAGATTGCTAGGATATACACTTTCATACCAGACTCCACCATATAACCGTTGTTGTGCAAGTAGTGAACACTCTTGAATTCGCTTAATCATCATGTTGCTATTGTCACTTCTACCAGGTGTAAGTTTTTATTGGCCATAATTCACTTTGGAAGGGTAAGAACTATACTTGAGAGAGAAAATAGTGAGATTGAGTGATTTCACACACACACACACACATATATATATATATATATATATATATATATATATATATATATATATATATATATATATATATATATATATATATATATATATATATATATATATATATATATTGCATAACTAACCATGACAGGGCATTCAACAATTCGTTCCTCTTGGTGTGAACAAAATAGGAATGAATCTTCAGTATTTCGTTCCTCATGGTGTGATTCTAATCCCAACAATTTGTCTCTTCTGTTCTGTGGAAGTGAAGATCCAGAGGAGTATCTTGAGTGGGAATGGCGATTGGAGAAAGAGTTTAGATTTCAGAAGCTTGCCAAAGACCAAGAAGTGATGCAAGCCACTATGCAGTTTAAAGACTATGCTTATAGTTGGTGGCAATAATTATCTGAAAAACGATTCATTAGATCTTGGTCAGATTTGAAGGTAATCATGAAAACTGAATTTGTGCCAACCTATTATGAGCGGGAATTGCTTCACCATGTGGAGAGCATCACACAAGGGAGTAACACTGTTCAAGATTACTATTATGAGCTGAAGCGTGCATTGCGTCGTGCCGGTGTCACCAGTGCAATAAAAGAAAAAGTATACTTCAAGGGAGGCTTGAATCGTAAGATCGCTGTTGCACTTCAATATAAATATTTTAGTAGCGTGCATGATCTTGTGAATTGTGCTATTGAGGAGGAAAAGAGACTTATGGAGATGCGTACACCACGGTTTCATCCAAGCCCATACTTCAATTCTTATGCCTCAACAAGTGTGACACATGGGAAGATGACCGAGCATGGGACTTTCCCTTCGGTCAAGAAGACATGTATTGCTGCCCCATTGCTACAAACAACACTTGAGATGCATCAAAACCCATGTGAGAATGAGAGCCACATAGCCAAATTGAGTGAGAGTGTTAAAAAGAGTGAGCTGTGTGATTCCACCATATGTGAGTTTGAGAGCATCCAAATTGAGAGTGTGAGCGATACACCAAAAGAAAAAAGAGAAGTAGAAGATAAACAAAGTGAGGTTGATTTGAAACTAACACATTAATATCTACTTCTAGTGTTGTTTCTCACATTGTGCATGTTGAAATTGAAGATGAGGAAGTAAACATTCAACAACCGGTATCATTAGAAGTCAAAGATGAGGAGATAACCATGGTTGAAGATGAAGTACTTGTTATCCCGTTGTTACATCATGATGATTTAATACCTACAACACCTACATCAACAGAGGAGAACAATAAAGATAACAATATTATCGCTGAAATTAATTGTGAAACGGTGAGTACTTGTGAGAACTCATATGTGCGAATGAAAATTCAATGTCCTGAAATTTCTTTGCTCAATTTACATAATGTGGAATTGATTACTCAGAAGGAAGTTCTTACTCGAATATCTCCTAGTGATTCTTTATATTATATCATGTTCGATGATCCTCAAGAGCTATCTAGTGTCATTCAGAATGTTGCTGAAATTTCATGTTTAAAATCACTAGTTAGTTCCTATGCCTATACATATAAGTTCAATTTGATCGGAGATTATGGTGTAGATGACAACTTTTATTTTATCGAATATGCATTGCATGTGATAAGCTTGCTGAGTTGAAATTGTATACCTTGGACAAACAATCTTTTATACCACGTCATGATCACAATGAGATGAGCTTTAACAATAGTGCTTGTTGTTTACAAAGATTTCTTGTGCCTACTTGTTCCTCTTTCAATGAACAATCATGTACAAATAATCAGAGTAGCGCAGTTGAAGCAATAAAGGCCCTTAAAATTTTCTCTGTCATATTTGAACCGTTTGATCTGGTTTTGCCTATTAATGACTTGTCCACGTACTTCACAAAGTCGGAGACGACTTTTTCTTATGGGAGGGAGAATGGTGTGAATGAAAACATTACAATGTATGCATTTGATAGCTGTTGTAGTATCAATTGGTTTATGCAAAACAGTGAGAAAGAGAATGACACAATAATTGATTCATACATATACCACGCATATGTGTTGTTCTTTTTACTTACTACACCTCTAAGTAATAATAATGTGAAAGAAGGAAGAGGTGTAACTGACTAATACATATACCATGCATACACATTGTATTATTTGTTTAGTACAATTTCAGGCTATCAAAAGCCGAGGACGGCTTTTCTTGAAGAAGGAGAGGATGATGCGGATACGCACATGGTTAGCACTTTTAAGTCAAATACATTATTTCACTGGAAAGAAGTATTGAGCCGCATTAAATATTGTCAGGTGAATTTGTTTCTTAATGAATTTCGTTCTATTCGTGGGAACGATATACTACTTTATGTTAAATTCTTGTTTATTATTAGGTTTGAATATTGTGATGATTCTGGGGCCAAAGCAATAGAGAAGCACAAGGAGGGTAATCATATTTGCTACCAATAACAAAAAGCTCAAAGCCCATGGGAATGGAAAGGAGAAAGCCATGCAGCTGATCAAGAAGGAAAGAAGCCCATGCAGTGGGAGAGCAAAAAGGGAGGAGCCAAGGACTTAAACTACAAGTTTTGGATAAGATTTTCAAGCCAAATTCGGACTTCCCACGTGCTCAATCCAATTCAAACTCGGATTCAACTCAGAATTCAATTCGGATTCGGTTCGGGACAGCCTGACAAATAGTTACTAAAAAGGCAATAACTTTCACAAACGGAGTCCGATTCAGGTGTTCTTGTACTCGTTGGAAAGATAATTACAAGGGATACGCAATGGATCTGGTCCCACCTTCAAATGCATCACGGATAAAAAGTTATGACCAAAACAATATGACAAGTAAAAATATAGTTTCCTTTTTGTGAGAGTTCGTATCTAAAACCATATAGGGTTGAGCTGTACTTAGTTTGGGGACCATATGGACATTCCAAGGGGCTATATAAGCCTTGTATTGGCAGCCTTTAGGGCTCAGACCATTTTTGATAATAAAATAATCTTGTTCTTTTTTATGGCCGACCCAACTTGAGGGAATTGGGAGTTTGCTGAAATCAAGATCGTTCAACCTTTCCATTGGGAATTGGGAGCGCGATGGAACTTCATCGGTGGTCGTGAAGTTCAGCACGTGTGGTTGGGCGAATTATAGAGTGCTAACTCTTGCATTGGCAATGGGGGATCACTACGGTTCATCAAATCCACGTGAGTATCTTGATCCTACGTCGAGAAGATCGGACGACCCCGTATCACCTTAGTTGTTTTCTTCTTAGCCACCTGCAAAAGAATGTCTTCAGATATGGCTTGGAAGATGAAAGCCCACGCTGAGTTGTCCTTCCTTGCCTCCATGACCACTCCAGTCGATGGTTCGATGGCCTTCCAGATTCCCTAGGCATCCATCAGCGCCTCCATCTTGATCGCCCACGCGGTGTAGTTGGAGGGTGTCAGTATCGGGTAATGAAAGGGCACGCCGCCGTTCTCCTTCGCCGCTTACTGCGCGCTGGTTTCCATTGACTCGAACCGTATGTATTTGGGTATGCACCGGGCTCTGATACCAAGTGTTGGGAAACACCCGAGGATCAACACACCCAAATTGCCCAAGTGCTCTGTTATCGAACGAAGAATAGAGCAGAACCGAGCTGAGAGAAAAGCAAGAACAAAGTTGCAAGAGGCAGAGAGAGTTTGGGGGGGGCATTTTCGTGTTCTCTTTTTTCGCTACTGCGATGCTCACCGTCGACTCAATTAACAGGCTCATTTACATACATGAGAACGATCTACATCATCCACAACAACTCGTATTGACACTTGCTACAGTTGTTACCAATTGCTATAGTGATCGCCTGCTGCTACAGTGGCTGGCTGTATGACCACGACCACTGGCTCTGACCATGGCACGCAGGAGCCACAACCGTGACGCTTACAACTACAACACTGGTCGTTACGACCACACACACCGTGATTGTAACTGACCACACACAACCTAGTCGTAACCGACCACACACATCCTGTGGCTAGTCAGGTTTATTCGATCACACAGATCCTACAGGTAGTCAGGTTTATTCGACCACACAGATTGCCCACAACAAACCACAAAGTCCATGAGGGGATTGACATTGAGGCGATGGTCCTATTTCATCGACTCTGAGAGGATGTCGCAGATCCCTTGCACATGCCTTGAGCCGAATGTGGGTCACTAGGTTGATCAAATCGCTAGTAGTGGAGTAGCCATTAGTGGGTATGTAGAAGCATTTCCCCTAAATACGCGTTGCACGGCGGGTGACGGACCTGTACTGGTTGAGGTCGGCGGCAATGGCGGTAGCGGCGGTGGCCTTGACGTGGGTGGGCATAGGGAAGTTGAGGAATCCCTCGGCGAGGTTGACCGGCGCCGACGCGCTGCGCCAGGTGGGACAGCTGCTAGATGGGCGACGGCGCCGCCCGCCTCGACGCCTCAGATAGCTTCCCCTCCATTTGCTCCCGTCGAGCTTGCAGGAGCCAGGTGCTCGCCTTGCCGCTCGCGCCTGCCGCTCTTGGCGCGGCCTAGCTCAACTATGAACAGTGACGACCCGCATTATTACCATGGTGTAATAACGCTAGTCAACGGATTATTATTCGTTTTAGCCGATAAAACATCGCTCTAACGAATAATAAGTCTATCAGAGTATTGCAGTAGAACAATAATTAGAGACACAATATAATATTATAAGAATATCGCCACGCAGGGCTAAAGTTATTACAAAGCCTCAAGGGCTTAAATATTACAATCCTTAGACAAAATATTCGAACTACTTCCTATTCCATAACGATCACACGGAATGTCCACCTTATACCCATTGTACTCCGAGTCCACGGTATTCCATCCAGGTAGAATTCTCCTGATCTTAGCCATTATCTGAATTGACATACTCCTAAGCAAAGGGAGGATTATAGCAAGGGTGAGTACAAAGGTACTCAGCAAGCATTACTAACAAAATGCATAACATGATTATCCTTTCCCTATTTAGGAATCTCAATTCCTATTCTCAATTTCTTACTCATTTTTATACTCTTTTCCTTTCTCAATTTCCTTTCCATGACATAGAAAATAAAGTTTGTTGGTTTTGAAATAATGACACTTTATTAATTTAGAAAACTACTGAACATACGCATGAACAGCAAAAACCCCCATAAGTTTCCGTAATTCTTCTTTCCCGGAGACAGGCATGAATTCATGATTTTGATAGCATTGCGCAAGCTTGTATCACTTTACCCATCATCACTCTGATCGTGTTGGCTCTTGGGTGATCCGTAATTCCTTTGAAGCGGCGCCCAGACCAGAGTACTGTACGATTTTCTCTAGTTCAGTAATTATATCTCCACCCAGTTACTCACAATCAGCAGCCCGGAGCGGTGTAACACCATCACACAGACCCACTGAAAACGACATAACCGTTGGCTGGTAGGGTATTCAACCTTTCCCCAGCCCCCTGACTCGCGTATATAACGCCCATGCGTAACCCGCCTGTGGGTTCTTACGCTCCGGTCTTCCACCGGTTCCTTTGGGTCTATCCCATAAATAATCATTCATGTGGAGAATATAACACCTCACTAGAGTACCGACTGCCCGTGAAAACGGAACGTTGGTTGATACGAGTTGGTATGGTCTGTCCATACGGATGAAGTTTGTGACCCCTTATATTCTATTCTTATGCAGAGGTCCCACCTGCCCACTCACTTCCTGCCCCGGCAACCTCTGCCCACCTTTTTACTTAACTTTAATGGCCAACTGCTCCCTTAGTTGCCATCTATCTCTTATTTCTTGCCATTTCTCGATTTAAATCTTCTTTTATTTATTTCATGCAGGGTGATATTAGATTAATACAAAAATACTTGTTTTGGGCAATATACGCTAAAGATTGATCAAAGGAGTGCTTGCCTGAACTTCAACCATAGATTCGGATGCAAATAGGATTAGGTGAAGTCACTCCCGTAGCTTGGTTGCTACCTGCAATTAAATATATCGACTACGACTTACTTTACGAGAACATAATAAAATATGAGTTGTCGTGGTGCTTGTGCTCCTAAGGTAAGACGTCACTCCATTTCACCCAATCGTGGTAATCGAGGTGAGTTGCGGTACACTACTCGCCGTTCGACATAATCACATTAACGCCATAAAATAGTGGTGATCGAATAAGTACGCTCCGTATTTTAATAATTTCTAACAATTTTTCAATTATACGTGGTTAATTAAATGCATTCATAATTATAATAGCGAATATTACTCTAGCAAATTTCGCGTATGCAATTAGGTTTATTTAATTCTTCAAAGGTTCGTATATAATTATTCACCTTCCTAATTCATTTCAGATCTGAAGATTATTCAATGCATCTTCCCGTATTAATACGCGTGATGAGTTGAATTATAACTCCAGAAGAAAATGGTCTTATTAATCAATTACTTAATTTCTTAATTAAACTATATTCCTGTGGCCTTGTAGGATTCCTAATTTTCATTATATTCCTTTGCGTATTTTCTCAGTTTAACTGCCATTTAAATCACCGCGTATAATTTTACTCACTACTCGAAATTTTAGATCGACATGTACTATTGTAAATCAGCACGTGCTATTCTAATCGTCACAAACAGTTTTAAATCTTCTGATGGCTATGAATTATAATTCAGACTACTTATTACTGGATCCTACCATTTATAATCAACTAATAGAATTTAACTGGGTATTTAAATGTGCAATAGAATGATCTAAATGATATTATGATCATTTATTTCGCACGCGTACAAGTTCCCACCTATGGGCATCATTTGACTTATCTTCCATAAACAAAATATTTACTAAGATAGTTGCGTGATTTAACACTATCTAGGTTAATTAGGTATTTTAGTTACGATTCCGAATGATTTAATTAGCGATACATCAATGAAATCGGTACATGCTATGTTTTTATCCTACAGATGGCAATTCATGAATTCTAACCATTGCCAATACTGATGAGTGGGTTTCTAATATTTAGATGAGCTTATCCAATTTATCTGCGTAATCAAACTTGCAACAAAATGGTCTTAAACTATAGTACTTTAATTTAATCCGTACGGGTATAAATTTAGTCGACTTGCATCTCTAAATCATTAGACCCAATTAACTTGTTTTAATGACCTTAAGTAACCAAGGGTGGATTTCTATAATTTAAATGCTATTAATCAAATTGTCTGAATAGTTAAATATACCTTAGAATGGTTTAAACGTGGATACACAATTTTTAATACACCTGCGTACCAGTTTTAATCCATCGACAGTATTACATTTCTTATAAGAACTTGAGAAATAATCTAGGTTCCTATTACTTATATGGTTCCGACTAAGCGCATTGCGGTTTTCTAATTTCTCAAACTGCTTACATTCCGCCCAAATAGACCTAAATGCATAATAATCTAAGATATTATACTACCCAAAGTTCATATTAATTCTCTACCCGATTTTATTGATATTTATTATATTGGTGCTGCTAGGGTTCAAGTACACAGTTTCTAATATATACAGTTCATGGTCTACTTATACAATTCTGTTATGGAAAAATTGTTACAATGCAGATTAATGAGTATTCCTAATTTTAGCAACCTAACCTTTCACATTTTAATTTTCCTACTTCCCTTTCTATTTTCTCCCCTTTCTCCAATTTTCCTCTTCTACCCGGCCCCCTCTTTTTCTGCTCCTACCGCCGGCCTCCTCATTTCTTCCCCTCACCACCGCCGACGCCTCCTTATCTCCTCCCCTTCCCCATTTCATTTGGCTGCCTCTCTCTCTTTTCTCAACTCCCGCACGCCGCCGCCGCACGGCTCCTCCCGCGCGCGCCTCTGCCTCCTCGCGCCGCCGCTCTGCTCCTCCCGCGGTTCCTCCTCCCGCTCGCGCCTCCCTTCCGGCGCCCCTTCCTCCACACGCCGCCGCTCGAGCTGGGCCGCCGCCGCCTCTTCTCCGCGCTGCCTCCTCCCGCGTCGCCTCCCAACGCGCCTTCCTCCTCGCGCCGTCGGTCCCAGCGGCACCACGCCTCAACACCTTGGCTTCCCCGACCTCCGGCCTCAGCGCCCCTACCCCCGGTTTCGGTCCTAGCGACGTCGCACCGCGCTGCCTGGACGTCCTACCCTCGCCTCTCGGCTCCTCCCTGGCGTCAACCTCTCCGGCATCTCGCTGACCCCTGCTCTTCGCACCGCCATCGGTAACCCTAAGTAAATTTCGGGTGTGGGCTTTTGCCCGCCGACCCCGATTGCGCTTCTTCTCCCCTTCCTGATTCTCCTCCTCTATACTCACATGTTTTACTATGCGGTATGCGTGGGTTGGAATGCTAGAATCATGGTGGATTGGGGCATGGATTACCTTTGTGGAACGGTGGTTGGGTTGACCTAGGTAAGGAACTGGAAATGGCTATGGCGTCGCTTTTCCCCTGGTTTTGCTCCTAGCCACCTTCTTGCTCCTGGTTGACTTGCCCCGATGCTGGTCTGGGTGGTGACCGGCTCTGCGGCTGTTGTGTTGGTTCATGCTTGGGGAAGATGGTGGCCGCCGCCTCCTAAAGCCGCCACTCCTGGTCACCCGGCTCCTCATCCTGGCCACGGAGCTCATCCCTCCCTCTTGTTCTCGGTTGATTTGGGGAGATGGTTGGGGAAAGGGTGGGCTGCAATTTGTCGATCTGGTGAGATATTTTCATGGGTGGATGTGCTGCAATGTATGGACTGTCTACTCTTTGGTGACACTTGCTCTGGTGGTGTCTTGTGACGGCAACCTAGTAATGCTGGGTTTTTGGAGTTACTGGGGGAGGTGGTTTCGGACCACTCCCTGCTGGTTTACTTTTGCCTGGCTACTGCTGGCTGGAAAGATTTTGTGTGGGCTTTTAGGGCTTGAAAATGGAAGACTTACACTTGTGGGCTTTTGTGGGCTAAAAGGCTTATATAATGGTGGTTTTGGGCTGAAAATAATGGGCTGAAAGATGCATGAATTGAGGGTTTGGGCTGAGGTAAGTACTGTGGGCTTGATTTCTGGAAATTGCCGAGTGATGATACCCACAGAGACGACAGGTGCCGACCAGCCCGGGACGGTCTGGGGAGCCTCTAAGATGTTCTCGCATTGGCCCTAGCAGCCCAAGGGTACTGACGGCAATTCTATCTCTTTTTCCTTATGTCGTTTATTTTATTAATTCTTCTTGTTCGGTCTTTTTCGGTATTACAATTAATAACTTGCTCACAAATAAATTGGCTATGGCGTGTAGCTCGACGACATCTTCTAATGTATGAATTGGCCTAGATTGTAATTTGGCTTTCTCTTAATATTGATGTATACCAATTAACGTACTTCTATTCTTTATTTCCCTATTGTGTATGAAATGAATCTCTAATTGTAATGAACACTCTCTATTGTAATTGCTTCATTTTAGAGATACTTGAATGGTTAAGACACAAAATTGTATATTTGTTGTAATTCGCCTTGTCGCTATGATGTAATATCAGTTTTAATATTTTTATTGGACTTGATATGCATTCTAATTGTTTATATTCTAATTGAGTGAAAAACTTTTACTTGTCGCGCAAATAAATTTTACTTCTCATTTTAGTCTACACCGTTTGATATTCGCCCTCGTCGATGCAATTGTGAAAGCAACGTATTAGTCTAATGTTCGTTGATTTAAATTTATACAACAACTTAGAAAATTTTAAATTCCCTCATATTTTTAGATTCTTAATTACATAATTAATCATATTTAACGTTGTAATTCATTGCTTAAGGTTAATTAATGATGCGGGTTGTTACATGAACTATTCAAGTCGCTTCGCAGTTTGCCACGTTTGGACAAGGCGAGGTTTGCTATGTGCTACGCCTGCGCTGCTGCGCACGATCTCGGAGACCAGAAATTTTGTTGTGTAGTTGTGTAACGAGCTAACCAAGCGACAATACATGGCACATAAAAACAACTAGCTGTGTTTGCGCGGCGCACGCCGCGCACGATAACATCTGGAAAGAACTATGCTATGTAAAAAATAGTTTAAATGCTTATTTTGTATTTGTTTGGTCCGGTGTGTTAACACAGTAAGTGATGTAGTTGTAGAGAAAAAGGTGATATAGAGAAAATGATTATGTAGATGTATACAGAAATTGATGGGACCGGAAGAATATTGTATGGAGCAAGTTTGTATAAGTTAACAGGGTATAAGTGGTAAGACGGTTTTTTTAGTAGCGACAAGCTTTACATGTAGTTGTAGAGAAAAAGGTTATATATAGAAACTGATTAAGTAGATGTATCTGAAACTAATGAGATCGGAAGGACATTGTATGGAGCAAATCTGGATAAGTTCATAGGGTATAAGTGATAGGGGTTTTGGGGTAGCCATAAGTTTTGTGATATGCATAAGATAGTTACGTACATTTTTACAACATATCGCAGTTTAGCATAGTGGCGACATTCGTACAACAAAGCGGTAGCTTCGAGACACCTCGTGCAACAAACTAAGTGGCGTTGTCTTGAATAAGTCTTGATAAAAGCGATTTTCTAGCGACCGTGATACGTTGGATAGCAGCGAAATGGTTGTAATCAAAATATGATGTCTGCTTTGTGAAGACGACGTTTACTTCTCCGTATGGAAATTATATGAAAGCGAAGTGTTAGTAGTTGTGAAGCCGTTATTTTCTGCGTAGTAATAAGTAGCAGTTTTCAGGAGCACACTGTGATATACCTGGTCTTGTTCTGGTTGTTGTGCATCAGGGAAGAGCTCTTTTGCAATTCTAGTTTTGTGCGTAAGCTGCGGTCCTCTGTAAAGAAGTATATATAGTATGAGCGCAAAGCATATACTTGGAACATAGATGTGTTGCATTTTCGAAGAGCAGTATGGAATGTAGTAAATTACAACAGGAGGAGCACCTTTTGTTTGATGCTGTTGATGAAGAAGTCAAGTCAGCTTCTAGAGGTGTAGTAAGGTCGCGCACTCTTTTTTCAGATCGTGGGGATGGTGTGGTCTTGTAAAAAAGATGTAAATAGTTAGATATAGGAAAGCATGTGAGAGAAATGTATTGAATATAGCTTGTGTTAGATGCTATGTTACACGAAAGGAGACTATGACAGTAAGATTTTTATTACCTGCAAAGTAGGAGCACTTGTTGTTGGGGTAGCTGGGTCTGCATGTGTGGCTGTAACAGATGGGCCTATTGGTGAGACATAAAGATGTTATTTTGGTTATCTTTAGTGATTCGGTGTGTATGTTCCATTAGGGCTAAAGCTATGTGTTTACCTTGTAACTGAAGTGTGGTGTGATGTGGTTGAGATGTTATCGATCGGACATGAAATGTTGGGTTGTCAGTTTGCAGCGATCGTTCTGACATTTGAACAACAACTTCATGCTTTTGACCAACAACTGCTTTTATTTCAGGTGGCACATGTTGTATCTGTCATTCATTGTTGCAACTAAGAGCATGGCCGCTTTCCAATAAGTTGTTGGCCTATATCACCAAAGAACATAAATTCTGCATGGATGCATTGCGTCTTGCTTGTCGTTTTCAGAATCAGTGGCATACACATCTATTTTGTATCTGTGTAAGGTTTTCAAATGAGTATATGCTAAGAGCTGTGTAAATTAGTTAATGATAAATTGCAAAAAAGATATTAGCTATATGAATACATGATCAGTATTGTACCTTGGTTCTGCAGTTTTACCACCACATCTTCGACACTCGTATGAATCTCCATGCGGGAAAGTTTTTTTCCAACATGAAGAACATGATATATACCACCAAGACTGTTCTGGGACTAAATCAACGATAAGAATAGTGAGTTTGTATCGTTGTCCCTGTGTGCATGAGATTTGAAAATAATTAGTGTCTAAGTTATATAAAACATTGGATGTAAAGAAATGTATAAGCTGTAGATTTATCTTACTAAAGCTTCATTTGGTGTGAGCTGTACTAATTCTCGAACTGTTGTGGATATCGGATTGTTATGACCATGTGCATCTTCTTGCCATTCAATTTGGTGTGGGCGATTGGTAATCCTATATATTACATTATGAATGGATGTAAAAAGAATGTAGAAGGAAACAAAAAACTGTACGCTATATGTGCTGGCAGCTGAATTGTTTGGATAAAGTATAATACATGTTTTGTAGAGCGTGTATCTCAGGTATAGGTATATTGATATACCACTTTGAGGCAGAACTGCTTTGTAATGCAAGCTAGCCTACATGTGTATAGGAAAAAAATTGAAGCGAGGAAAAGATGAAATTAGATGTATTTTATGTCTGTGTTGCACTACATGTATTGGTAAAAGAAAGATGAGACAATACCTAAATATGTGCCAACAAGCATACCAACAAATAAAGCAACAACTGGTGTATCTTGAGAAATGGTGAATAGCATTTCAGCATTGAATAACTCAGCATGATGGCCCCACAACGTTATGATTGCTGTTTGACTATGAACAGAGAAGAATAAAAATTCCTTTATTTATCTTGGAATTACAAAGATGTAAGCATAGATTGTACAAATCAAGAAAATACAGGAAAAGAAGTGTTGGGAAAAATATATGTACCTTCCATCATTTATGTTAATTGTTCGTTTAAGATTGGGCCTAACTTTGTTGTTGTTTGGATAAGTTGAGAAGCAGATGTTATGAGAACAACAAATATCTAGTAAACAATTCGAGTAAATAAAACAGGCGAAATGAGATGCTATAAAGTTACTATTCGGGATGAAATGAGAAAGGAGAAACTATACCGATAGCGAGCATTTTTTCCAATACGGTCATTTAGGATGAGAGAATGGAACTGCATTGTATGCATAAACAGGAAAACCTTCAGTTCAGTAGTATTTCGTTAACCTTGGTGTATTTTGAAAAGCGAGCTAGAATACTACCGTCGATGGCTTTGTATGTCTCTTTCGCGGGAAGAACTTCGAAGTATTCAATTTCGTAAATACATCCTTCTTTTAATAAGGGTGTAAATTTATCAAGCCATCTCTGTGGAACTAATCCTTCCATAACATTTCCCTTCAAAGATAGGAAGTACAGTTTAGATGTAGAAAAAACAAAGTGTGCTGCATATAGAAAACGATAAGGATATATTGCTGAATATGGTAATGATCTATGTATATCTAAGATAAAGATGTTGTAAAACAATAGAATTGTATTTGTGTGGCACATAAAGGAATATATAAAATATATACATTGTTTGGGTATATATTGGTAGTTTATCAGTTTGCATAAAGTGTTGTAAACAATATAGATCTTTGAGATACATATACACTCTTGAATAATAAACATGGTAAGATAATTGGTTAGAAAATTCTAAGAAAGCTAAAATGTAGACAGTATGTAGAAGGCGTCTGTTGCAGTGATAAGTGTAGATGGCAAAAAGGCGAGAAAAAATTAACAGAAACATATGGTTGTTGTAATATGGATGTAAATTTGTAGACGATTACTGTATGGAGAGAATGATAAAGCTAACATCAGTGATGTGGTAATGATTTGTAAATAGCTAAGGTAAAGATGCTGTAAAAAGGTAGAAGACTATTTGTAGGGAATAAGTGAAAGGTATGAATATTATATACCTCTCTGTCAAGCATGATGAAGTCCAGATGATACACATCAGTTGAATCTTGTGGGTTTCTAAATTCCCAAACCCGTGGTAAACGTACAAGAATTTTCCATTTGTGTGAATTCTGATTTATTTGATTTAACAGTGAATACGCCATATGGAACCTACATAGCATAAAGAAGTTACATGATTAAAAGTGCATTGATAGCTAAAGGAGTATATCGATAAATTCGATGTGTTGTAAAGTTAAAGAATAATTTTGTAGAACACAACAAAAACATCGTAAGGTATATCATTGGAGAGTATAAGTAGATATGAATGTAAAGAAACGTAAATATAGTTGAATGACATAGCTAACGTAGAAAGGAGGAAAAAGAAATGTGTGTTATATGTATGAAGGTATAGCTTAGTATATAGCTGCTTTTGGTATAGTAAATGGATAGAATAGTGATGTATCTAAGTAATGAAGAAAGCAAGAAGACATTTAATATGTATAAATAAACATATGGAATTGTATGTCTTTTTTTGAACGAAGAAAGAATATATAAGTCGATTCTAAGATATATATCTTATTGAAGCACTTCACAAAGTTATAAAGAGGTAAGCATATATTTTATATTTCTGAAAACTCAGAGAAGTATATATGACAATGTGACTTAGAAATCTAAAGATGTATCGAGCAGAGGTGATTTTTGTAACTGTTTTTTCTAGTGGATGCAAAGAGGACTATACCTTAGTATGCAGAGGCTGTTTTTTGGTACAGTAAATGGTGGTTAAGCTATGAATATAGGTAATTGACAAAACAGTAAGATGTCTAATATGTATAAAGAAACATATAAAGATGCATGTCATTTTTTGAAAGAAGAAAGATATAGTGAAGGAGTTCACAAAGCTATAAAAAAGTAACCATATATTTTATATTAATGAAAACTCAGAGATATATATATGATAATCTGACTTACAAATGTACAGATGTATGCACCAAACGTGATTTGCATGGCTGTTTTGTTTCTTTGGATATGGTGAGAGATCAAGAAAAGTTTTAGGAAAAGCAAATTAGAGCAGACAAAAAGAATAGTGCTGAAAACTATTAAACACAAGCAAGCACTTCTTTGTATACTATATTTTTTGTTTCAGTACAGGCAGCTCCCTTTTCATCTTCGATGAGTATCTTTAGGCCTGAACGTGATGTAACACGTGATACAGCCACATATAGCTGTCCATGGGAGAAGACTGGGCTTCGTAAATAAATGCCAACTTTGCTTAAAGTCTGGCCTTGGCTTTTGTTAATAGTCATCGCATATGAAACCTTAATTGGAAATTGCCGTCTCTGCAATGTGAAAGGCCATTGAGGACTTGTTGCATTCAATACAATTCTTGGGATGCAAACAGTGTGTCCAATATTAGCTCCAGTGATTATACGTCCTTCAAGAATTCGATCACCAAGCCTTGTGATAATCAGACGTGTTCCATTACAAAGACCTATAGATTGATTTATATTCCGTAGCAACATCACCGGAACACCTATTTTTAGATAGATAGCATGATGTGGAAAACCATTGAGTGTAATAGAATTTAGAAATTCGGTGGATATAGCATATTAGCATCACCAATTTGAGTATCGATCGAGAGATGGAGTCAAAACTAAGATATTCTTTATCGTCACCAGGAATTTTATCAAAAACAGCTTTGTTGAGTTCATCAACAAAGAGCATTAGTTGGACAAATAATTGCTCATTGTGCTAGATATTCATTGTTTTGATAATTTAGCGCGAATGAATCATAGGTAGCATCCACAATTGCATCCATGTTGTTATGAGCTGGCAGGAGGAGAAGATCATTTGGTATAGTTATCCAGGTGGGAAGAGTTTCTCCTGATTTTTTAATCGCCGGGATTTGACCATTTCCAATATCAAGTACCCATTGAGCAAAGTCAGATAGAATTTG
This sequence comes from Dendrocalamus sinicus, assembly GCA_036346575.1. Classification (NCBI taxonomy): domain Eukaryota; kingdom Viridiplantae; phylum Streptophyta; class Magnoliopsida; order Poales; family Poaceae; genus Dendrocalamus; species Dendrocalamus sinicus. The sequence goes on from CM070670.1 coordinate 17,443,312, forward strand.
ACATTCTGCAGACGAAAGGTTTGGATTGTGAAGTCTCATATTAGTAGATAATCTGAGTATCTCAATGTGTCGCCAAAGTGATGATTTAATAAGTGAAGCTTGAATAATTTCTCTGTTTGTGCCACCTTGAATAACAGGTAAGATTTGGCGGAAGTCTCCACCAAGAACAACAAGTTTTCCGCCAAAAGGTATATTCATATAACCAGTATCTTCAACTGACATAATATCGCGTAATGTTCTATCAAGTGCTTCAAAACAACGCTCGTGAGTCATTGGTGCTTCATCCCAAAGAATCAGAGAAGTTTTGGTAATAAGTTCAGCTAGCATTGTTCCTCGTGCTATATGACATAAGCTTTTTTCATTGATATCAAGAGGTATTTTAAAACGAGAGTGTGCTGTGCGACCACCTGGAAGTAGAAGTGAAGCAATTGCAGATGAAGCTACAGCAAGAACTATCTGACCTCTAGCTCTTAATGTAGTTATGATAGCATTCCAAAGGAACGTTTTTCCAGTGCCACCATGTCCTGAGACAAAGTAAAAACCACTGTTTTTTTCAGCAACACATGCTATAATCTTGTTGTATATAAGGAATTGTTCAGCATTGAGTTGATCACATAATGAATTAGCATGTGTTGACAGAACAGCTCTATCATAGTCTAGCTCTTCAGCAAGAAGTCTATTACCAGAAGGAGAACTACTGTATGTTGATTCACTGTTTATATTGTATGCAGCAAAGCTGAGACCGTTCTTTGAGAAAGTAGTAACCAACTCATTTATCAATTGGGTCTGTAAATAACTTTCTGGTATTGGGTATGTTGGATTTTGTAATCCTTGTCGTATTCTATATGCTATGTCATCAGCAAGGAAGCACCAATATTTATCAAATAGACTCTGAGGATTAGCAACACTGCAGAAAGAAAGTACTATCATGAACAGATGTCTAAGCTGGTATGGAGTGGCCCAAATAATTGCTTCATCAAAGAGTAAAACCATTACGTGTCGTCACCAACTAAACCACGAGCTTTGCAAGCTTCCTTGAATGTAAGATAGCGCACACCATTGAAAGTTCTTATATCTTCATAGCTTTGTGCACGAAACAACCATTAAAAGCATTCTTAGATAAAATAATTCACGGTGCTTGGATGTACATTATATATACGTCCAATCTTTGATGTTTTGCGTTTCCTTTTCATCCATTTTTGTTATTGGTGTCCCATTTCCAATTTGATGGGAATTGATAATATGTAGAAGATCTTGCTTCTACAAATTGTTGATTGGCAACGAACCATTCAGTTAGGGTAGTTTTCGAGCTCTTGGATCTGTAACAATTTCTTGTAAGTTTCTTTCTTCATGGTATATAATTGCATTCATACTGCATATGCACGATTAATCGTTCAACGAAGGCATCCGGCCATGTATTTCAAATTCAAATAATCGCCAAATTGCCTCACATGCTGATAAGTATCTATAAAATTGTTTTGTGTACAAAAGTGTTAATAAAGAGAGAAGAGTATCACCAAAGCGTTAAGAAGAAATCAGCAGGAATTAGCAAAAGTGTCAACAAAAACTGAGAAGCAACTATACTGAAAAAAAGTGTAATGTATTGTATAAACAAAGCGAGACTGCATTTAATATAATCAGCAATTTCATCTATTCCTGTCTAACTTGTGGATTAGTTGTGTCGATGGTAGTCACAGCAGAAAAACTCATTCTTGCTTTATCTTGCCCTTTAGTAAGATATTTGAATAAATATTTCACAAGAATTGTTTTATTACACCATTCAACGTTGATGTGAGCTTGGAATTTTTTTAATAAGCTCATATTGTATGGAACTACCCATTTGTTATCCAATCGATACCATTCTTGGTAATAAAACGATTAGCATCTCGGCGACGATATATTGGAAAACCAGATTCATTAATAATTGTTTCTGAGGTAAATTCTTTGGGATACCGTTTTGAACACATTCCATTTTTCATACATGGGCACTTCTTATTAAGATTTCCGCATGGACCATGCATCATAAATTCTTCAACAAGAGCATAACCAAGTGGGTCAATATGTGGATCAGGAATTTCGGCACATATAAGGGAATCTATGAATTCAGTAGTTAGATCCATTGTATGATTAGCAAGCCAGATCAAGGTATGAACATGAGGTAGTCCTCTCTTTTGAAATTCAATAGTGTATAAAACTGTTAGAAAGAAATGAAACAATTTAGAGGGAAAAATAATGCATTAAAAGGCAAGAAGTATATTGAGACGGTAAGCAATAAACTAACCTCCTCGTATAGCACCAAAAGTGTGGCCACTTTTTATGTCAGAAATATATTCAGTGAGCTTCATGTGGAAAACTCGAGTTACAATATCAGGACGGTCTATATATTTTTGACCAGGTTCGTGTTTGAGTGCGTCCATGATCTCTGGCCATCTTGAATTACATGTGAAAGTAGAAAAGATATCAGGTGGACCGTATTCACGGCAGATAGCCATAGCATCTTGATAGTTGAGTGCATTGTATCGAGGGCTGCCGGTAAAGCTTGCAGGAAGCACGATTCTAATACCAATATTTTTGCCTTGTGATGTGCCCTCACCAAGCGCGTCCGAAATGCCTTGATATGTGTCTGAACGCAAGATATCTTGATTGAAGAAATGAAATGATAAACGATTTGCTTCTATACATGAATAGCAATCAACCTCTATTTGACTTGAGAGGCGGCCACAACATGTATAAGGATTTGGTTCATTTTTACGATAGTGACATTCATAGCAATAGTATTCCAGCATTGAGACTTCATCTCTAACAGTAGTCACATTGTCATCAGTGGTTCTGTATTTAATACCAAGATGGAAGCCTTTCTGACCATATGGGAATAACAATGGATACTGAAGAGACATTAGAGCAGGATTGAGAGGCGATATGTGTTTTAGATCACCAGGATGAGTCTCAACAATGATATCAAATCTGTTGTTTTCTAAAGAAAGATCACCCACAATCAGGGCAGCCAATTCTGACACAGTTGGTAAGCAGTACCGATCATCGTGGGTGTCAGATGAACCAATAAGACGAATATGGATTTCTGCATTTTCTTGACAAAATAAACGATCTCGTGCCATTCTGAATTCTTTTACTAATGGATTGAAACAGTTAAGCATATGGATTAAGGCAGCAACTATAGTACTATCTGCTTCATCATCTAGGGCATCTTCTTTATCAAAAACAGAGAGCCTATTGTGAACCTCATTGTGTGTATCATAAATATAAAGTTGTGCATACTGTGGTCTTTGGCCTGGTGTGGGAATCAGTGAACCAATTCGATGATGAACAACACCATTTATACGAAAAACATAAGGTCCTTCACCGGTGTTAATGGTTCTCACAACATCTACGCCAACGAAGTGAACGCAAATAGGGAATTGTAGTGCGAATCAAATGCATGAATTGATTTGATTGTGGACCTTTATCAAAACCAATAAGTTCTTGAAGTGGATATGGAAATTGCTTATGCGGTGGAAGAGAATTTTGCCACCACGACAACATCTATTATAAATAACTCGCTGATGTCTAGAGGAGCTTCTATGGTGGGACCTTTCTTGGAACCAAAATATAGCTCCACATTTATTACACTCATAGTCTGGACCACCATAATACGATCGATTATCATAAGTGGCTGAAATGGTGTTAAAACCAATATAAAAGTAGGAAGAACAAACAGGTGCAGCAATCATATAAAACACATTGATCAACAAGGGTGTAAGTCCAATAATATGAGCGAACCTTTCAAGAAGGAAATATATTCCTTAGAAAAACAAATGGTTGACTCTTTAAATGGGTTTAAGCTAACAGCGATGTGCTACTGAAACGTCAACAAAATGTATGCATACATATAAACCAAGGGCTGAGAAAATATGCAATTTTCAAGAGAAGGAAAAACGGAGAACTGAAGAAAGACTATAGAATAAAACAATAAAAGAAAAACACCTGCTCTAGCAACAGTGCGCTGCAGATTGGATAATCTTCTTTTTTTCCTATTGTTGGCTGCCTCAATTGAACTAACCAATGGGCAAAAAAGGTCCGCTATTATGTAGTCAAGTAAAGAAAATGAAGGGTGAATCAAACATGTAAACCAAAATTAATTGAAAAGCGAAAAATGGTTATAAAAAATGTGAATAACCATGTTGACGTTTTAATCGAGGAATCATAGTGGCATCTGCAGTGAGCGCATGGAACAATAAATGCAACCAAAGAAAGGTATCAAAAAAAAACAGACTTGTAAAAGGAATTGCAAAAGGCGGGAAAGATGTTATCTATAAAGTATGCAACATTAAGAACAATCATACATGGTTGTGACGGTGACTGCAAAGGCAATGATATGAAGGTATTAGGTAACACATCTGGAGACAGTAATGAAGGGACTGTTGAGCTAATTGGTTGTTTTCCATGTAGGATCTCTTGACGGCGAGCTCTAGGAGAACGTGCTGGATCCATAAAACTAAATACCAACAACCGACTGCAATCATCAATGAGAAAAAAGAATCCTAAAAATAAATGAATGTAAAACCACATGGAGAGATAAATCAAAATGCAAAACCACATGAAAAAAGCAACAATAAAAATAGGCTGGTAAATGTTGTAAAAATAGATACATTCAAATTAGCAAAAGCATATTACAGACCATAGCTACAACTGCAATATAGCAATTAATTAAGATCCATAGCGTAATATAGATCATAACTATAAGTTCAATGTAGTAGTTAACTAACATTTGTAATGATTCAGTAACAAATCATGAAAGGAGGAAAGTTTTTATACAGAAGGAGAGCAGTAAAAAATAAAGTTTATATAATACTAAAATGATTTCAACAATGAAATTAGAAGCGTAGAAAAGATCAAGACTTAGAACGATTAAGTATACGATGAGCAAAAAAGGTAGATCTTTAAACAAAACTAAAAGGGTAAGAACTATAATGTACGCAATAGTAAGACCATTTTACTAATGAAACTATGAAATAAGAAAGACGCTAAAGATTCTGATCTATAATAAGTAAATACAGAATGAACTAAGGAGAGTAATAAATTATAATTTGATATGATACAACACCTACCTAATAAAATAGCTATAACTGAATATGACATAGATGTTACACGATAATGTATATAAATACCTATCTCATATAAATAGTAATAGCGGATGAGGAAAGAAGGGAACTCTTAAACAAAAGGAGCGGAGAAATTACTAATTAAAAGCACAATGGTGAGAGCTATAAGTTACATAACAGTAACGCCATTTTACCAATGAAATAATGAAATAGGAAAAGTAGGAAAGATTCACATTTATAATAAGTAAATAAAGAACGAAGAAAGTAGAACAATAATCTATAATCTAATACAATATAATAGCTAATTAATATAATAGTTATAATCAAATATAATAATATTATTATCTGATAATGGACATAAATAGGTATCTCATAGAAAGAAAAATGATGGATGAGGAAAGAAAGAAAGTTTTAAAAGAAAAGGAGAGAAGATTTAGATCTATAATAATTAAACAAAGAATGAAGAAAGGGAGCAATAAACTATAACCTAGTATAACATAACCATTAGGTAATACAACAACTATAAGTGAATATAACACAAATGCTACATACTGATGTATATAAATAGCTATCTCATATAAAAACAATGGATTAGGAAAGAAGAGAAGTTTGGAACAAAAGTAATGTATATAAATAGCTATCTCATATAAAAAACAGCGGATTAGGAAAGAAGAGAAGTTTGGAACAAAAGGAGAGGAGAAATTTGTAATTAAAACCACAATGGTGAGAGTTAATGGATACGTAATGAGAACGTCATTTTTTTACTAAAAAAATGAAATGGGAAAAGTAGAGAAGATTCAGATTTATAATAAGGAAATAATGAATAAAGAAAGTAGAATAATAGCCTATAATGTAATACAATATAGTAGTTAAGCAATATAACAGCTCTAGTCAAATACAATATAACTATTACCTGATAACACATATAAATAGCTATCTCATAGTAAGAATAATGATGAATGAGGAAAGAAGAAAACTTTCTAAAAAAAAAAGGAGAGGAGAATCAGATCTGTAATAAGGAAATAGAAAATGAAGAAAGGAGAGTAATAAAGTAAAACCTGGTATAATATAACAGGTAGCCAATACAATAACCTTAACTGAATATAATATAAATATAAGATGGTAATGTATATAAATAGGTATTTCATATAAAGAATAGTACCAAATGAGGTAAGAAGTGGTTTTTTAAAGAAAAGGAGAGAAGAAAATGGTAAAAGCAATAAAGATTTAGATCTATAATAAGTAAATAATGAATAAAGAAAGTAAGTAATAACTTATAATGTAATACGATATAATAGCTAGCCAGTAAAGTGGCCATCATTGAATATAATATAATTAATAATGCACTAACAAAAAACAACACTATAGCAACAATAAGATACAAACGAAATATAAGATAACTAAGGGGTGGGAAAACTTAACTATTGCCACGGGTAAAGTCGGTTAAACTCAACAAGGAGAAATGTGAGATAGAATAAGTGATCTTCAAACGCGAAATGTTGATGAGGGAAGCGTGAACAATCCTGCATCGATAAAACAGAGGCAATAAAAAAGAAGACAAAGCAATAAGAATATAAGATAATCAGTACATAAGAGTATATATAAATGACGGACTCATACAAACGACATCACCAACATACCTAAAGAAGTACCATGAAACATAAATAATAAAACATAAACTATTATAAACAGCACAGAAGCAATACATATGCGAATAACATACATAGATAGTTAATTCATATAAATAAAGGTAGTATAACACGAAGCAGGCTATCACTGCTACATAAGTACGAAAAAAGATAAGATATAAAAGCAGAACATGTCGATAAAATAGCTATTGACAAAACGTAAACAAAGTCTAACCTAATACAGATACGTAGAAGCAATCTGCCTTAAGAACTGAACCAAAAGCGACATAGTAATTTACATAAATGGCTAGTTCACCCGGACAACATGGACAACACACCTAAGAAAGTACCATGAAACATAAATAATAAAATAGAAACTATCATAAAGGGCACAGAAAGTAGTACATATGGAAATAACATATATAGATAGCTATCTCATATAAATAAACGTAGCATAACACGGAACAGGCTGTGATTACTACAAAAGTACCAACAAACATAAGATATAAAAGCAGAACATGATGATTAAATAATTATGAACAAAACGTAAACAATGCGCGAACCAATACAGATATTTAGAAGCAATTTACCTTAGGGAGAGAACCAAAACAGTTCTCAACGATGGCCCAAGCAAGAACGATTCGATCGCGCAAAGAAATCAAAACACAACACTATAAGTAAACACAATACAAAATATCTAACTGCACTAAAGTATAAACGAATGAAAAATGGTATATCAAAATAGAACGTCATAACCAAACATAACTAACGTAAGCATTTACAACCCATCTATTTTAGAGATAATAGTAATAGTACATCGAACAACAACATAACAACAATGAACTACAAATAGCAAATTAGATAGGTAACAGACCCATGCAAACAACCTAGCTAAAAAAACATCAACAAATGCAAACAATCGAATAAAACATAGTATATACAAAACAGACACCAAAACATATGTAAACAACACAAATAAATAGCTATATCGTATGAACAGAGGTAGCATAATACAAAAAAAGTACCCATTATTAAAGAAGCACAAATGAAGATAGCATATTAAAGCAGAACGTTATAACCAAACAAAACTAAGATGGTCCTTTACAACACATCTATTCTAAAGATAACAATAGCAAAAGCAACAACAACATAACAGTAACAAAATACAAATGGCAAATTACACAGGTAAGAGCATAGAAAGATCGCCATCACCCGGTGACTACAAGATGAACCGAGGTCCGAACACAACGTAACAAAAGCGACGTCTCACCAAGACACTCCAAATAAGCCTCAACAACAGTGGCAGAACAGTTAATGATCCTGCGTAGTAAAACAAAGAACAATATAACACTAATGAAATATAAATAGCACATAAGTTAACTAAGACACATTATAATAATGGAATACAAATAGGTAAACCTAAGAATACCACAAAAAGTACATAAACAGCACTACATCTATGTTTAACAATAGAAGGACAACCAAGAACGGCAACATAGCCTAACGTAAAAAATAACCACATAAGTCGCAATCGATGATTACTTACCGGGTAAGACGCAATCAATGATTACCACGTACACAGCACAACCAGCATAAAGAACAAAGAACCCCAGCGATACCCTAATCCAAAGCAGTGCTGTAAATACGTACAAAGTATCCGTGTTAAGCATAAGCACCAAAAGAATCGAAAAAATGGCATATAAGATAACTAAGACACATTATAATAACGAAATATAAATAGGCAAACCTAAGAATAGTACAAAAAGTATATAAAAAGCACCGCATCTATGGTTAACAACAGAAGAACAACCAAGAACGACAGCATAGCGTAACGTAAAAAATAATCACATTAGGCGCAATCGATGATTACTTACCAGATAAGGTGCAACCGACGATTACTTCGTACACAGCACAACCAGGATAAAGAACAAAGAACCCCAGCGACGACTTAATCCAGAGCAGCGCTGTAAACACGTATAAAGTATCCATGTTAACGATAAGCACCAAAAGGTCTATAAAAAAACGAATCCCTGCAAACAAAACCAACTATGGCAGGCCGACCACAAACAAAAAGCGGTAAAATGAGAAAGCGATAGCGAGCAGACCAAAAGGAAAACATGCTACATCGTGCAGCAATCGTGCAGAGGCAAGAAAAGCACACGAACAGATAACGATTGCAACAAACATCATTATCCAAGAAAAACAAAAGCGTATAGGAACAGGTTGGCATGGAAATGCAAATCGACAAACACAGACCATTAGGCGCACGGAAAAAACGCAAAAAAAAAAACCCAGTACATCAGGCGCACGCAAAAGCGCAAAAGAAAAACCCACCAGTCAAGCCGCAAACAATAACGCAAAAAATAACGGAAAAAACGCAAAAAAAAAACCCAGTACATCAGGCGCACGCAAAAGCGCAAAAGAAAAACCCACCAGTCAAGCCGCAAACAATAACGCAAAAAATAGATATATAACCAAAAACAGATGGATGTATCGCGCAAACAAAAAGGTAAAAAAGCGCTCACCAAGCAGAAACGGAAACGCAGGAAATGAAGCGGACCCAAGGGAGCAGCAAGAACGGTTAACCCAAGAGAACAGAAAGAACAACCACGCAGGAGCAAAGATGGAAAGAATAACCCAGAAGGTAACACAGAGAAACGGACGCATCACAAAAGCAAAAACAGCACATAAACAGTCTGCCAAAGTCCGCCACACACAGCGCAGTCATGGAATACACGCGTCGTACACCAAGCCGAGCGGCGAATGTATACAACGTTCCTCACATCGCTCCCGCCGCCTCGTAATACGAGCCGTCGGACGCATGAGCGGAATTCAAAAGCGAAAATGAATCGCTGCGCCGCCTCGAAATACGAGCCGCCGGACGCAACATGGGAACCCAAAAGCGAAATAAAATCGCTGGGATCGCTGGCGCCTCATCGCAACACGAACCAGCGGGCGCAGCACCCGAGTCCAATGGGAAATCCCGAGGCCGTGGCAACATCGCAAAACCGCGACGCGCTAACCACGAAACGCGAGCGCCCGGGCACATGGAACGGAAGGATCCGTATACGCGTCGACACCAAAGCGCATGACATACGTGGCTTAGCCCAGAAGCCAGAGAATCCCCCGGAAATGTTATTGTTATTATATGTAGCAATTTTTTTTCTGATTTTGCTGTGCTTTTTTGCTGCTATAGTGCTCAATAGTATTTGCTACAGTGACTTATGTCACATGTCGGTATCTGATTGGCTTGTTACATAAATCCGTGCAACGGTTACACAATAAAAATTTTTCCTCGGAGACGCCGGTTCTAAAAGGCAGCGAAAGGAAGCGAGCGCTGACAATTCGAAGGAAAGAATGCCAAAACGGTTAGAACTTATTCGAAACGAAAATTGAACTATTTGCATGTGAAATTCTGCGTTGCGTTTTTCCGTGTAGATCCGAAAAATGATGCTGCAAAGTTCACATATCGCGCGCTCTTAATCTTAATTAACTCTAATGGTGCGCGCATTCTCTTCCGTTCTTAAACCAACTTATCAGTTCACGTGTTTGTAGCCGCCGAACATTTGCTCGGTGGCTCGGCTCGCCAGCGAGCAGCCAGCCCGTCCGGCTTTGGCGTGCACATTTTCGGAGACTATTCACATGAACAGGTGTCTCTCTAGCATGTTCTCTAAGTACATACGTACATATAGATATGTTCAATAGTCAAAACACGTGTCCGCGCTTCCAGAGTTATTGGGTCTCCGTCTCTAGTTTCAAGTGTACATATTAGATACACCCATGTAGGTATATGTGATATTGAGTACGTGTGTATGTACGTACGTTTTTGTTATACTCATGAGCTCAAAAATAAAGTTCACATGTTTGTATTTATGTAACTGATGTGGTACTAAAGGTTTTCAACGAAAAAATTATCCAATCCTCGTACGACTGTCCAATTTAGAACATATTTTATTCCGAAAGCATGCTTTACAGTTTACACACGCAAGACAGTTATAACAGATGACGATGTTGATCAATGACACTCGGCCAGACGGCCACGGGACGAGCTGCATTCAGAACGACGGTCAACGTGCCGAGCAATCCTCCCACTTCTTCGCAGTTTTTGCAGACAATGCTGCGTGTGCTGCCTGGTCCGCGACCTGCTGCCCGGCTCGTTCTAGAGCCCACGGCGTTGGCAACGATGGAGCGGCCGCGGGCTCCGGTGGTGGTGTGCCAGTGCCACCGCGCCGCGCCTCCCCGTGTGCATGAGTGCATCCATGCGGACGCGATGGGAGAGGCTGAGAAACACGGCCTATGACACCATGCTTCTTCGTTGAACTGGACTCGACCAGACGACCACAAGACAAGACAATGGCATGAACTGCCGGGCAGCACCGGCAGAGCGACAACGGCATATCACATCACGAGTTGAGAACTACGCAGCAGTAACAAAACGTCCGGGCTTCAGCTCCAGAATCTTAGAATGACGTACCGTTCATTTCTGCATGATTTGAAAGGACAGAACATTCATACGACATAAAACGTTTGCTTGTACCAAGTACCAACGGATTGATAACTATGATATCAGTATTGCCATCCATGTATCATTATTCATTACGCAGCAGTTTAGCATGCTGCAACTGCATTTCCTGTAAACTAGTGTATCTGCCCAGACCAGCACCAACCACATTTCATGTAAACAAATTAACGCCCACAGATCTTAGCATCAGCAAACAATAGTTTTAGCATCACACATACGATCACACAAAGATCACACCAAATAGATGGGCAAAAATACTGGGAAAACCAAAGAAGGGTGGAAAGAATGAACCTTCTTCCCACAAGAAAAGGACAAGACGAGATGACCAGTCTGCAACCTACCATGCTTTTAGTTTTTACTCATGCCGTCGTCCCCTGCAAGCCCGAAACCAAACAACCCTGTGTCAACCATCCCCTATTAAAGCTTTTAGTTTTTACCCATGGCTTCATCACACAACGAAATCACAGGAGTAGAACACTTATCAACATAAAGTGATATCAAGGAGTGCCTGTGGGTAACAATGTCTGGCCTTGGACTCAGCAACGTCGTCGAGGGTGGCAACGGCAAAAGCCATAGCTCCTGCAGGGGCAAGGCCATGCTGCTCGCCCTGGGCAAGGGTCTCCCTGAACAGGTTCTACCCCAAGAGAAGCTTGTCGAGACCTACCTTCAGGACACCAGCTGCGATGATCCCGCCACTAGGGCAAAGCTCGAACGTCTCTGTGAGCTTTCTTCCTTTATGCCATTTGTCATTTTACGTACTAGATTTTTAGCTTGAGAATTTTGAGTTGAGAGCGCAGTTAGTTAGCTCTACTAAAAAGGATCCCTGGACACCATTGAATTGTCACAAGATTGCCATTTGTCTGCGGCATCGTAGTGTACAAAATTTTAGCCTGTTTTAATTTATTTAATATATCGATTATTCATAGGTGGAAAATGGCACTCGTACGATGAGAAGACAATAAATTTCCATTTAGTGAGCAAAATATGCAAATGGTCAGTATTACTAAATTTCAGTTGCACTTTTGCTTAAGAAAGTCACTAGGACACTGATTTAGAGGGTGTTCTTTTATATTGCGGCTGATGGATTTTGTCTGCGGCTGATAGTTTTTGTATACTTTTCGACACGACAGCGGATAACAAAGACATTAATATGGATAGCGCATACAGTTTTAGACTCAGGAAGCCTTTTTAAGAATCCGTTTCAAGAGGCTATCCCACTTCAACGTTTGATTTTTTGACTTTCGAAGAAGTCAAAAGTCAAAAAGAACAGAGCCTCAATTATCTGGCCTGTTTTAGTGTATCTACCATAGGTAGAAAATAGAATTAGTACAATGAGAAAGACAGCAAATTTCCACTTAGAAAACAACATGTGCACACGATGATAGGTATTACTACACTTCAGTTGTGCTTTTGCTCTACGAAAATCACTAGGACATCAATTTGGTTATCAATTTATCTGTTTCTGGTGAGCGCTGAGCAAATAAAAATTATAGTATAGAAGCACAATGTACAGCATGCATTTGTTATGTAGTGATTTGCATCAGTCCCTCTAATGTATGGATAATCATTCCCTTATGATTTGAGTTTTGCAGGCAAGACCACCACAGTGAAGACAAGGTACACTGTCATGTCAAAGGAGCTCCTGGATGAGCACCCAGAGCTGAAGACAGAGGGCGCTCCAACATTGACACCACGTCTCGACATCTGCAACGCCGCGGTGCTCGAGCTTGGTGCTGCTGCAGCTCGTGCTGCCCTTGATGAATGGGGTCGTCCTGCGGCTGACATCACCCACCTTGTCTACATCTCATCCAGCGAGCTTCGGCTCCCAGGCGGCGATCTTTTCCTGGCAGCTCGTCTTGGCCTCCGTTCAAACACCGTGCGCACTTCCCTTCTCTTCCTTGGCTGCTCCGGTGGTGCTGCTGCCCTCCGCACTGCCAAGGACATTGCTGAGAACAACCCAGGGAGCCGTGTCCTTGTAATAGCTGCGGAGACAACTGTGCTAGGCTTCCGGCCACCAAGTCCTGAACGTCCTTATGACCTTGTTGGTGCTGCCCTGTTTGGTGATGGTGCATCAGCTGCAGTTATTGGAGCAGGCCCCATCACTGCAGAGGAGAGTCCCTTCTTGGAGCTTGAGTTCTCGACACAGGAGTTCCTACCAGGGACAGAGAAGGTAATTGATGGCAAGATCACAGAGGAAGGGATTAATTTCAAACTGGGGCGTGATTTGCCCGAAAAGATTGAAAGCCGCATAGAAGGGTTCTGCAGGACACTCATGGATCGGGTTGGGATAGAGGAGTTCAATGATGTATTTTGGGCTGTGCATCCTGGTGGACCAGCAATATTGAACAGGCTAGAGATTTGCCTTGAACTTCAGCCAGAGAAACTCAAGATTAGTAGAAAGGCCTTAATGAACTATGGGAATGTGAGCAGCAACACAGTCTTCTATGTGTTGGAGTATTTGAGGGATGAGTTGAAGAAAGGGGCAATAAGGGAGGAGTGGGGGTTGATCTTGGCTTTTGGCCCAGGTATCACATTTGAAGGAATGCTAGTTCGAGGTCTCAACTGAAAATGAAAGAGGTCCAAGATGCCTTCTATCAGCTATACTGAAGGATCACAGACAAGCTTTACAAGGAACACATACCATTTCAAGATTAATTATATAGTCTAAACACTTCATAAGGAGCATAGATGTCTTGACAGCCTCTGTGCACGTAGTCACTATTTTACTGTAGTTTTATGCTTTATCTATCAAACAATGTCAGGTACTCAAGTCTGTTCCCAAGACACTTCTAGAAATCTGGCACTAAGTCTAATAGTATAATACTGCATCCTGTTCCACTATGTTATATATTAATGAGAAATGCTAAGGAGCATTTGAGTATTTTTTGGGTTGGTAACACTCAAATTTTGGAGCGTCGAATCTCCATCCAACGGATCCCCCGTATCCCTCCCCTTCCAAAAAAATGAATATGGGGCATTGGATCTCTATCTAATGGATCCACTATACCTCACTCACTCCAAAAAATATGTGTGCTCCGAATTTAGAATGTTAGATGGAGATCCAACGCCCAAAAAATCCGAGTGCTCCTAGCCTCAAAAACACTCGAGTGTTCCCTAGACACCTCCTTAATCTATATTAATTTACAAGATTATTTCTGTAGATACTTATTTTAATCTGTACTGGTTGTACCATGGACAAAATTGATCGTACAAAAATAGCACACCCGCAAGTGCACGGGCTGCCACTGAAATAGCGGCGAGTGTCGTGTTCTCCACAGGGACTAGACTGAGGCTACCGGTGCTCAGCTAAAGCTAGGTCAATCGAAACGGGGGAGAAAACTAAACTACTAAACGAACTCTAACTCAAACAGACGAAACGACGAACGAACTAAACAATCGAAAGATGACGGGACGAACGACCATACGAATGGACGTTGTACGACCGAACGAACAACACGACGAGAGACTAAACGAACGACGCACAAACGACACTAACGACAACACGAACGAACGCGACTACCGACGGACAATCTAACTAACTATCGACCGCGAGAAAGAAAGAGGAAGTCGAGAAGCGCTGGGGGAGTCAAGAGAGAGCGAGGGAGAAGACAGTCAACGGCTAATTAGACGACGACGGCACACGACAACACAACAAACTACAGCCAACGAGCGCACGACTTAACTATCGACAGACCGCAGAGAGAAGAAAGGAGAGAGTCGAGACAGCAAAGGGAAGGTTGAGACAGCACAAGGAAGGGAACGGTTGCCGGCTAGCTAATTCGATAAGACTCTCAAGCATACACATATACTACGCTAACAACAGGACATCGATACACATGAAGCACACACACTGACCATACTACTAATAGAACAAAAATTGAACAGTTGTCACAATAACAGAAGTACATATCAGGGCACAATAACAGAACTAAAACTAACAGGGCTCATGAACATATCCACTGAACAGATTCATCACAGTGCAAAATTAAGACCCATTACAATGCTCAACAATGCATCTCAAATCACAGTTCAACATTCACAGTTCATGTAGCAATAATAATCCAGAAGACTAAACAAGAAAATAATGGAAAGAGAGTGAGGATTTGGAGATAAACCGAATAGGAAGAAGTAGCAGAGGGCGTAGAGAAGAAGGTGATGGCCGAGGTGAAGTTGGGCAGGAGGAGTCGTCGGCGGCCGTGGTGAAGAGGTTGAAGAAGTCGCCGGCGTCGAGGACGATGCAGCCGGCGGAGAGGTGATGCAGCCGTAGGTGACGGACTCGGTGAAGGTGTAGAAGTCGCCGGTGGTGGTGTTTGTGGGGCGGCGGCTCAGATGGAGGAGCAAGGCGGCGGGTGGTGCTGCGGATGGGGCAAGGCGGCGCTAGGAGAGAGGCACTGCGGTGAGAGAAGATCCGGGAGGATAGATGGCGGCGGGATTTGGTGAAGAAAGATGTGGCCGTGGCCAGCGGAGTAGAGGAGAAGCAGTAGGGGGAGGTAAAGAAACGGTGGCCCAGTGAGGGGAGTAGGAGCGGCCGGCGGTGGTGATGGCGTAGAATGGCGCAGTGGCGAGGAAGTAGGTGACGGCGTAGAATGGCGCGGTGGCGAGCACGAGAAGGGGAACGGCCGGAGAAAGTGGCGGCGGTGGAGGAGTAAAGAAGAGGGGAGAGCAGTGGGGGCAGCGCAGTAGGAGAGATGAAGGAGGGGAGTGGTGTAGTTGTGGCCGAAGGCGGAGAAGGCGGCTGAGCAGGAAGAAGGGAGGCGGTGAAGGGCGGTGTGCGGAGGAGGAGCAAGGCGGCGGAGAAGTAGCGGCCGGAGGGGTAGGAGATTGGGGCGCACCGGTGAGCTACGGCTCGGCGCTCGCCGGCAGCCGGGCGTGGAGAAGGAGGAGGGGAAGCAAACGTGGGGCAAGGGTAGAAGCAAAGCCGGGCTCGAAGAGACAAAGGCGGCGGCGGCTAGGGTTATCAGGCCGGTGGGGAATTCTGCATTTTTGCGAGTTAGCCCTCCAGGTTTTCAGGAATTGCAATCAAGTCCTTCCCCATCTCATTTATTCTGTTCTGGTCCTCCGGAAGTCCAATTTCTTTGCGAAAAGATCCTACGCGTCCGTGTCGATGCGCATATTTGTATGGAGCAATCCCGAAAGTCCAGATTTGTCGTTCATGCGCCTTGATCGCGCCGGCCTGCGGAAAAGTGCAAAAAATGTAAAATGGTCCATTTCGAGCAATTAAATATAGAAAATAGTGCAAATGATGATAAATGGTCCTAAAATGCGAAAAATAATGGGGCAAAATGATGAGTAAATGTATATAAAAATGACGCATGTCAAAAATGCATGAGAGAAAACTAACAACAGCCCAACTACCTTACTCTCAAAGAAAAAGTAAGCAGAACAACTTAATGTTGAGACTTCAAACAACTTCAAACACACCATTATCCTTCAACTATTCTGGAGTGCACTAAACAAAAATGTTAGTGTTACAGATAGTAGATGGCATCATGATCCCCTTAGCACTCAAACAAATGTTTAGCATCCTTTTAAATATTATTAAATGACAAAGACAGAAGAAGCTGTTACAACAAAAGGATTATGAAACGGTACACTTCTTACCATTCTGCTTTATAGAGACATCCATTACATTCTGATCTAACAATTGGACCTTGAAAAAACAGCCCCATGACAGAACTAAGACAACACTAGATCCCATGCGAAAGACCTTCTTCTTCATCATCAATATTCGAAGGCCAAAACATGTGAATCAAGCAGAAGTAACGTGCATGCCTCGAGCAAATCATGGATTTGAACTTGGTGCTTCCTCTTCAAGAGACAATTCACCAACAACCTTCTCACAAGCAACTTTAGCATCCCCTTTCAGAAGAAAATTCATCTTGGCAACAACATCCTTCGCCTCTGCAGACCTCCCTCCCTTCACCAACCCCTCAACCAAACCCTTGACAGCCTCAAACAATGGGGCTGCCTTCAACGCAAAGCAGCTCTTACAAATCCACAGTGCGTCGTCAAGCCTTTCTTTCTCTACCAAGCTCCTCTTCATCACCTTCATCCTCTTGAGCACCCGCATCGCTGCCCCGACATTCCCCTCCTTGCAGTACCCCTGAACGAGTGCGTTGTAGGTAACGTAATTCGGCGCCACCTCCTTTCTAACTCCATCGCATCGAACAGCTCCCTGGGAGGGGTTTGGTTCGGGTGCCTTTTCCCTTTCCCTTTCTTTCCGGCGTGTGGTTGTGCGTAGGGATGGCAATTGTATCTGTTTATCTGTATACTCGTAGGTAAATACCCTAATAGAGTTGGGTATAAGATATTTTTTTACCCACGGGTATAGAAATGGAGGGAACACTCTACCCGTCGGGTAAACGGACACGGGTATAAATAAGCTCCACCTGTACCTGCCCCGCCCGTTTACCCACGATATAGATTGACAGGTGACGGCATGGCGCAGTCATAGCAATATCTCTAATTGCTACTAATTGTTATAAACTTTTGCATATATCTAATTGCTATTGATTGTTATAAACTTTTTTATAGCGATTATATTTCCTAGCAACAGTTGTTGTTTATATGTACTTGTCATTAGTTCAACTCTCAGATAGTGACTCTCAGTTCATAGGTAAACGGGCATGCCCACGAGCGACGGGTATAGACGAGGTTCTTCACCCGTCGTCCTTCGCGAGTATGCCCGTGGGCGTAAATCGGAGTCGCGGTTACAGGTATGAGCGAGCACTACTCGTACCCGCCACGCCCAATTGTCATCTCTAGTTGTGCGGTGTGCACTGTATAAGACTGTAAACCTAGGGACGCAATGCCCACGAACGTTCGGCCCACGAAATGGCTAGCCCACAGACGTCCGGACCAAGGACGTAATTCCCACGAGCGTCCGGCCCGGCCCAGCCCATGGACGTAATGTCCACGAACGTCCACCCCACGAAGACATAATACCAAAAGCGCTTATGTGCTACAGTAAATCACTTTTAATCGGTACGTCTGAAAATATTTTTAAGTCATTGTAGTAGATACTGTACTAATTTTAACTGTATCAATCAAAATTATATGGGCTTTTGTATGTTGCATCTTCGTTATCTCTTACAAACAACCAGAATTTAAAAACCATAAATCACATTCTAAAATAATCCACTCACAATAGCAAATGCAGTGCCGAAAGTGGAAGATCGAGCCAGGTAAGAAGAACAGCACTAACTCGATCAGGAATGTTGTACGTCTAGAATTACGTCTGTGGTTCAAGGTGTAACATTCGTTTAACTTTCTCGCAGTTCGATCTTTGTGTCTACATTCGTAGTTCTAACATTTGTTAACACTTTTTCGTAGTTCGATCTTTGTGTTTACATTCGTAGTCCTTAAAGGTGTATCGAAGATGCAAGAACAAAGCCAGATATACCATTTGATGCCGAAGATAAGACGTACAGGTCCAGGTAAAAAACCCCCACACAAACTCGTGAGGAATGGCAACCAGATTTGAGGTACCCCTAGTTACCCCTACTAAATTAGTAATAAAGGCAACAGGATACACCATCGACTGTACTACTGTAGTCTGTAGGGAAATTTATATTGCAAGTTGCAACAATTTGTCATCTGATGGCATGAGATGGCTCCAGAAGGGGCAGTTGAATTGCATGGCCAAAATCTTCTAAAACATGGAGGCCCTTAGTATCGAAACTGGCTACGATAATTTAACGCCAGTTTGTTACAGAGGAGGCCCTGAACTGCCAGCCAGAATAATAGCAACTAGGGAACTACAAGTGGATATTTGTACAAACTACCTCCGCCTTGGCGGATCAAAGGACCTAAGTTGTCTCCCATCTGTATCCAATTTCTCCTTTGTATCTGACTGTTTCAGTTTTCTCGCCATATCATCCGTGAAGCGCCGCCAAATAGACTCTCGGTCTTTACTTGCCAGCTTGTTGTACCTTGGATCAGATCTTAGAAGGCCTTTTGCTTCGCTCCAAGAGTTAATTGCAGTCTTTCCTTCATCTGTTCTCCGAGTTGCTCTCTCTGGAGTAATGACCTCCGACAGAAGTGCACGGAAATCACGGACGCGCCGCTAGGGGAAAATTAGAGCAAAATCAGATCAGGTCAAAAGCATGCAATAACTATAGCACCCAAGCTCACATGAGATAAATCGCAAATGGAAATCCTACAATGTCCGCTCAAATGAAGTGGCTTTATTTAAGTAGCAGTGACTCAAGCATCCAAGCTCAAACAGACAAATAAATGCAATATCACCCATGCAGAATTCGATATGATGGTTCATATAAATTTGTTGAATATTTTGTTAAGTTCCTTTCTGGATAAAGGAATTGATTGGAACAGGTCAGAGGCTCAGAGCCCAGCAAGCAAAACCTCGATAAGCAAGGAGCCAGGATATTAGAGAAATTTAAAATTCTTATTTCAGTGGCTACAGGCAATCACAATATTTGGAATTTACCTCATATAAGTCCTTGACATGGTCACGAAATAACTTTTCTGCATCACCTTGGCCTAAGTCAGGATTTAGGGCACGGCCTTGCGGATCCTTTTCAAGTTTTGGTTTGGATTCTGTCCATGATGCCTATGCCAGAAAAACAACATTGCTAATGTTAACTATACAGTAAATAGCTGTCTACTTGCCAATAAGCAAAAGAGAACTACAAAAAGGTATCCTAATACACCAAAAAGACATAAGAACCAAAACAAACAGATCAACCAAATGAACAAATGCAGACAAATAAGATGAAACTGCTGCATAGTCAAGTACTAAGGGTGCCTTTGGTTGAGCTTTTGGGAGCTGCTTTTGCTTCCAAAAAGCCAACCAAAGGGGTGGAAACCAAAAGCTGTTTTTTCAGAAGCAGCTACTTTTGGATAGTACAGTTTTGAAAGCACCTTGGACCCTACTTTTGGCTTTTGGCTTTCTGCTTTTTGAAATGGTGAAAATAGAGAGCTGTTTCACAGTTGTTTCAAGGAAAATAGAGATAGGAGGTAAGTTTTATACTTGTTTGAACCAAACAGCTTACAGCTTTTCCACAGCCCACAACCTACAGCAGTTTTTCCACAGCCCACAGCTCACAGCAGCTTTTTCAGAAGCCACAGCTCAACCAAACACACCCTAAGAATTGGAAACATGTTCAGTTAAATGTAGAATAAATAAGTAATTCAAATCACCTTGGGATCTTTTATCATTTCAACAAGTAAAGCTTGATATGAAGAAACAGCCTCTTTTCTTCGGATCTTTAATTTTACTCTCTCCATTTCCTGTTCTTCCCTTTCTTTTCTTTTGCGCATTTCGCGTTCCCTCTCCCTTAACTTGGCCTGAGAATACATACAACTTCATATGTGAAGCTACATTCAGTAAATAAAGCATCACAAAGTTCATCGGTTAAGTTGACTAACTTGTTCATCCAATTTGGCCTTGGCAGCTTGCTCCGGTTCCTTTTCAGCTGATTTTAGTTCCGCTGTGTATTCATTAAAAATATTCTCTCTTTCTTCATGCTTCACGGCTTTGTACCTTTGATCGCTCCGGAAATTTTCTTTCACCTGTAATAATGAGTAGTTGATTCATCCGTTAACACCTCAAAACTTATAGTAAATGGTCCTACTACATTCAAAAAGTAGATTTTGTATGAATTCCAGAAAGGGGAGAAGATGTTTTAGTGCCATTGGTTCACGACAGTTATACACAGTGATACTACCTCCCAAGGTTAGAGGCAGCTGTTGACTTGGTCTATTGGTCAGTTTACAGAAGAACTCAGTTAATCCACAAGTTATGAAAATCATATTACGAAATATCATGTTTAGACAATAATTTAAATCTCTCAATATGAGGTCGAACTCATTCCTGCTTTCATGATTAGAAGAAAACAGAAATGAAAATTGATAAGCACATCATCTTGGAAGTATCACATAGCTAAGTATCTAGTATAATCTTCGGGTGTAGATAACAGGAGATCATCACAAGGCGGATAGTTACATCATATTTACATAAATCAGATCTGCGGCTACCCCCTTTATCTTTTAATCTTGATACAACATGTTTAAAATGTGGAATAAGTACGAGGAACTTACTTTGGTCCAACGGCTAGTTGAGGTTATATCTTTACACTCTCGAAGCATTGATTTAAAGTCAGTTATGACAGCATTGCGCATTGATTGAACTTTTTCTTCAATAACCTTCACCCTGCACAAAATTTGAAAATGCATCATGTAAAAGTACATAAACCATTAATTTGATTTGAAAGTTGAAACAGAAAATCCTTCATTCAAGAAAATTAATATAAAAGTGGGCAGGCATACTTCTCGTTGAAAAGAGCCTCTCTTTCCTTTCGATCCAAGGATTCAAATCTTGGATCAGTACCCCATTTTCTTTTGAATTGCTGGTAGTCTGTTTTGGGGTTGATGTCCTGCAATTTATGCATTGAGATGGCATGACATTTAAGCAAGCAATCATCACAAAAATAGGCAACAACTGAAGCCAATTGGCCATCATTACATGCCCAAGTCAATTATGGAAAACCTCAAACAACTTGGAGGTTGTAACAAAGCATCTTAACAAACCTCAGATGCTTCTTCTAGTAACTGTTTATACACCTCCACTGCAGCCTTCTGAGCAGCTCTCTTCTCTTTCCGTTCCTCGTCAGCACGTGTTCGAACATAGTGGTCAAATATAGCCCGTCTTGTCGAGTGACTTGGAATAGCCTGTAATGGCAGTCTATCATTAGCATCACTTGTCTATAGAATAAGCATTGTAAAGTTACCAGTAGTAGCAGGAGGCAAACAAAAGAAAATATTTTTACCAAGCACTATAAAGGAAGTGTTTCTGTATGAGCATTTAGAAAATTGAAATCCATACTATATCAGGGTTTGTTTGGATAGAGCAGGATTGGGATTGTAAACCCCTATTTCAAGCTAAACCAATGGGATTGGGGAAAATAGAGCACAAAGGGCCAGTTTGGCATTGCTGTGTTGTGTGGTATTGAGCTGCAGGGCTTAGTTATGCAAATCTTTCCTAATTCTAGTAAACTATTTATGTTATGGCTTTTAAAATAGAAGTGCTTTTAAACAAGCCACCAGAAAGCCAAACACACCAGAAGTCCAGCTTTTCTAATCACTGGAATTTTGCAGTCTGATCACAAATCACAGTAAACTTAGTTTGTTAATTTTTTTTTCAAATTTCCCCAACAGGAGTTAACCATTAACAGCATCTAGAGGGTCATCTAAGGACATTTTAGAGTTTTCTTTCAACTGTAATCATAGTAAAATTTACAGGCATGACCATTTGTAAAATAAATTACAAAAAGAAGGCACTAACATTGCACCATTAGAACTTGAACCAAATTAGTAGCTACATTTATTTATTTTGTAAAGGAAATTATCACCACCTTGAAAATAAAATCGCAACTACTTTACAACAAACACACACAAAAAAAAAAGAAACATAAAAATTCTTAAGATCATTAGTTAGTAGGTACCCAGTTAGTCTTGTGATAAGTCATGATGTGTTCAAGTTCTAGCCCTCGGTCAAAAATAAATAAAAAGCAGACCAACAGTTAAGTGTAAATTCAGTAAATCTATTTAGAAGTTTTTAGCCATCAGAAAAATTGTGTAAATATACTTAGAAGATTTTAACTATATATTTATCAAGAACTTCTGCAAGCAACAGTTTCACCACTAGCTAAAAAAAGTTAGGAATCCATAAACTATTATTCCAGAGGAAAACCATATGAATCAAAATTTCTCTTAGTGTTCTAAGCAAGAGCAGTCCTCTTAAATACAACTATATCTATAGCACATGGTAGTCAGTACTCTATGTATGAATTATTCAGAAACAAGATAGTGCATCCAACACAGGTGGCAATCAACTACCAGAAACTCCACATGACATTATGCACTACATGGAAGACGTGTTTCCAGCAACATGTTGGCCACAGCATAAAGGCCCCGTTCAAAACAGCCTTTGGCTTCTGACTTCCAGAAGCCGGAAGCTATTTTGAATATGTTGGCTTCTTAACGCGGCTTTTTATTCTTTTTTTCCTTTTCCTTTGCATTGTCTGTGGAGATATAACAGGTTTATTTTTCATTGTTTCTCTTTTTTCTTCAGTCTCCTTTAATTGAATGCCTTAGTCAAAAGCTAACAGCCGCTACAGTGCCCATTTCAATTAACAGACACAACCAAAAGCCATCAGCAAAAGCTGTTTTGAACAGAGCCAAATTTACATCAGAATAAACGATAGTAGGGCAGTCGCATGCAAGACTAAAATCACAAACTTCACAAACCTTAAAAATTGCATGGAAGACTAAGATCTCAAATTTTACAAACCTTAAAACGTGGATCAAACACTAATTTTGGGAGTTCCTTCTCCCACTTTGAAAATGGTACCACTCCTCGTTCCTTTAGCATCTCCTGTGAAATTAAAAATGCATCCATGCCATGTTATTACTTCAATCAAAAAATATCCAGTTTAATTAATAAGCAACTTCTATTCAGCTATCCTAGTTTTCCAACTGCATACAGTACAAAACAAAAGGTTCTCTCAGAAAACAAACACGAAATATCAAATATCATATTTCAGTATCTTGAACTAGGATTGCTATTGTGGAAATGAAAATAAATAGCAGAGGTATGTGGTAACATAAAAAAATTCATGGAGAAGTGACAAGCTCTCTTAGCATCTACTCTACAATCCAGACAAATGTCACAAGAATCACCTTAAACTGATGAACACAGTCCTCTTTACTTGGGCCATGTTCCTCATCATCTGAATCTGAAGAGGAATCTGACGAGTTTCCATCGCCATTGTTGTCTTTTGATTTTTCACCGTTATTTGAGACTTGCTGTCCCTTAGGTGCAGCATCAGCTGGTTTAGATCCATTCAACTCGGATGTAGTAGATGAAGGAGTAGCAAGAGGTGAAGGCACACTGGAAGCACCAGCATCCTGCAATTTCTTCTTTATTAAATCCAATGCAGAAGACGATGCAGGGGCAACAGTTTGCCGAAGTGGCAACGAATCACGGCCACCTGTCTGTATGGCAGGAGTACTTATATCAACACTTGTTTCTCCCATATTCCCTACTGTGCCAGCATCCTGCAGTGAAGTTGAACTTCCTTTCAAGTTACCAGACTCTGCATTCTTGATAAGCTCAGCCACCTCTGGTGGAAGTTGCCAGCTGCTAACCTGCTCACCATTTAAAAATAAGCTATACATAAATTTGTGCTGAGCTTTAAGCCATAATCTAGAACTTACTTTGTGTTTATTATCATAGTAATATTTCTTTCCATCACTTGTCGTTACTATGCTCCAGTCAGTACCAGCCAATTTGTCCCTGGCAAAGTGAAACATTTAAGTGTCATGTGGCACTAAATTTGTGACCATGTGCAGAAAAACAGATTGGCGTATATTGTTCAGGTAAAGAGCAAAAAACCAAAAGAGGGCAGATACATTCATAAAGATTGCATTTTTTTTAACAGTCTATGGACCTGTTTGGAACACAGGAATTTCATAGGAAACAGTTCGATTTTCAAAGGAATATGGAGAAATTCCCAAATTCCAAATAGGGCCTACATGACTATAAGATTGGTCCTAATCTGCAAAGTGCATTTAGGGCCATCTCTTAGATTGCACCATCCATAGATATATATTTCATGTGCCTAGAACATAATTGTTTTAGCACTTCTAGGATTTCTTTATCTTTAGCTATTTAAGAAAACAGGCTAATTTATATATACAATGTGATGTAGTACTGAAAGGACAACAAGAAGGCTCTGAGCACTCAAATATTGCTTATACATGCTCTAAATGACAAAAATGACTAAGGGAGCATGTATTGTGTCATTCTTCATAATGCAAGGGCTTTATTTCCAACAAAGTCAAAACATATGTCGTCGAGCAGCATAGCAGAGTGGCTGACCTACCGCTAATTCTTATGTGGGTGCATAAGCAGAGTGAGATTCTGAGTGGCCTTGGTTTTAAAATAGCTTAACTGCTTGCACTTAAATACTCAGCTGGTCATCAGCAGCCACTCTAAACGAGGGCTATTTGGAAGTATGTTAAATACTCTTGCAGTCTATATTTTTAGGCATTTACCAGTAATGCCAAATTTAAGCAAGATCTTTTAATAATTTCCAAATGCAAGAGCTGATATTGAAACATATTTAATTAAAATTTAAGCTTAGGAGACTTCCTATCCATGTTAACATGCATGTGATAACTTTTCAATTGCTGTGAAGGTTATCAGAAATTATCGGAGCAATTCCACTATAAATTGGTTGTGCTATCTATAAAAGAATGGAGACAGGGTGTGAGAGATGTTCTTTTAAATTGGTTGTGCTAAGTTGTAGAACTTTTAATAGTGTAGAAGTGGGCCAAGTCAAATTCAAGAAAGTGCTTACAACCTTCACATGCCAAGATATAATTCCTGTTGTCAAATATAGCACAGGATAAATGAGTAGTTGCAGACATACCAAGAAACTGGAACTGGCTGGGTTGCAACCTTCTCGAGCTGCAGCAAAACAGAGAAAATTAATTAGTTAAATAGTGATGCTAAATTGCCATGTCACAGACTAGAATGAAGTCATATTACTTGATAAAGCTATTCCCCTGTGCAACTACCTCCCCCTTATAACCAGCTGGTCTTTGATAAGTCGATTCTCCTGTCAAGGCATTGTAATAATACACAACACCAGCTTCTGTTTTGTGTGCAGACCATGCATCCGAATCCAGAACTCCTGTAGTTCTTTTGTCCTCCAGCTGATCATCGACTTGGCCTCCATGTCCTGCAGCATCACACATAATCTTAAGAATCAACAGGAACACTAAGACTGAACATCAAATCCAGTACTAAGACTGAACATCAAATCCAGTAAAAAAATATTTGCCTGTTGAAGGTGGTTCAGCTGAAGTATGAGTGGGCTGCTCAGATCCTGGATTTGTTGATGGTGGATCATTGGGATCCCCACCAATTGAGACACCAGGTGGTTGGATGTTGGGCAAGGATGTAGTGACAGTAGAAGTTCCAACAATTGGCCTACCGAGAGGGCCAGGTGGATATGATTGGAAGGGGGGCTGCTGAAAACCAGTAGGTTGTGGAGGATATCCCCATAAAGATTGAGGTGGAACAATACCAGGTGCTGAAGCATAGGACGGGTAAAACTGTTGATGAGCAGTCTGTGGAATAGAACCTGGAGCTGCAACTGATGGTGATCTTTGGGGTAAAGGAGAAGCAGATAGGACTGTAGGCCTCCCAAGGAGGCTTGGTGGAGTAGACAAGATTGAAGAAGGTTGTCCAGATACAGAAGCTCCAACAGCCCCAAATACCTCAGGGCGAGGTGGCAATGACGGATTTGTTGGCATCTGAATAGGGTTCGAAGGACTTCCAGAGGCACTTGCAATTGTTGAAGGAGCACTTGATGGCAGGCCTGTTGGCAACTGCATTGTACGGGGACTAACCTTAACCTCTGGGGCACTGGGGGCATCCGACTTGGAAGTGCTAAGATCCAGGTTACCCTGTAACAATTCCAAACGTCATTAGTGCTCTTCTCGTACGATTCAAGCATATACAAGCAAGCTGATCAAAGCATACAGTGTATAAAGGCAAATGAGAGGCTTGGGACTGTGCCTGTTGTGGACTTGCACCAAAAGGAATATTGGATGGCCTGGGTGGCACTGAAAATGGCAACCGAATAGATCCAGGAGGATTTGGTGTCATGGATCCAGGGAATGCTGCACTTGGGTGAGGTAATTGCCCAGGAGCTGGAGGCTGGATGGATGCTGGCGGAACAAGCCTAGAAACTTGAACAGCATGGTTTGTGCCCTGGAAGAAAAGGTGACATTTAGTGTTAGTTAGTACATCAGAGTAGAGGACCAAGACATTAACTTAAAACAAAAACTGGTAAAAAGAACAATAGTGATGCTAGCAAGAATAATAAAGCCATGAGAAATTACAGTGTCAAGTTGAAACTGCTGACCAGTAGGCAAGCTAGCATTAGCATGCGACACTACATTATATGAGAAAGAAGGCCTGTTCCCAAAATACTGCCTTGGGGCTGGTGGCTGAAGAACTGCTGCAGGCATTGGAGGCGCCATGAGAGCCTGGAAGGAAAAAAATGATGAGGCTTTCACATGTGGAAATGCAACGCTAGGTACGGTAACCCAACTTGAACATTGTTGAGTTGTTTGCAACAATTGTAAAATTGGGCCATCGATAGTCCTATGTTTATGTATTTCTTTTAATCTTTTAAATGAATATGCTGACGCCTTAACTTTAATGCAAGATGCAAAAGCCATTTATGTCCAGCTGCATTAACAGCTTTCAGTAGATCAATTTTGCAAAACTGATGGGTTGTAGCAACAAGACATACAGCAAAATTATCACTGGTTTGACTCAGTTTCTAGACAGTTAGTAAAAAAACCCCACAATTCTGTATGCAAGAACTCCTCAAACTAATGAGGTTCCACATCAGTGATAAAACAAAAGGTTCTTGCTATCTTTTGCATCAGATCAAAATCCAAGCAGAGAATGTTTAGCACCAAATCAAGATGAAAAGTGAAAACAGTGTACCAGTCAAAACAACAAAGTTACACCACAATTTAGACAACATAAACCTAGACAAGCAATTTCTTCGGCAAAAACATGAGCTAGCCATCCGTCATTAAAGCTAACCAGAAATTAACAAAATCCTCCAGACTAGACAACTGTAAACTTCACTTCTTCAGCATCACATGGAACTTTAAAAATAGTACCCTTTTGGCAAGCGAACTAAAGCACGTGTGAAATTATGAGTTTGAAGTTCCCTAGAGTTCACAGTGGTTCTATACAACACGAAAGATTCAGTTTCTGCAATTCGTGTACAGACAACATCATCAATTAACACAACACAACCCTAAGTCAACGTTCGCCAATAGAGTTAACCACAAGACTTTGGTCCCAACAATGTTAGCAACTTAGCATCATATCTCATTCCAGACAAAATTACAACAATACTCATGCAGGTCATACACTAAAGGGAAAATAAATCTCCTACATGAGCATATAATAGCTAGGTGAAGCATATACGCTGAAGCACAGGATAGGATACCCTACCGGAGAGGAAGCTAGCTGCTGCTGGGCCGCACCGCTGCCCACCTGAGGCGGAGGTGGCGCCCTCGGGAGAACGTTGTAAGAGAACGAGGGCGCCGGCGCTCGCGGCGTCACGTAGGCCGGCGAGCCGGCGAACTGCGGCCGCGGAGGCCCTGGAGTGGCAGGCGAGGCAGGAGAAGCTGGAGGCGGCGGCTCCGCAGCATTACAGGTGGAGGTGGGAGCGGTAGAAGGAGCGGAAGGTGCGTCTCCGGCGGCCGCCCCTTCCACTGTTGCTGCCGCCGCGACGGCGCCCGAATCGGATGCTCCTTCTGATTCCGCCGCCGGGGCGTCTGCCTCGGCCTGAGGAGGCTCATCGGGCTGCCAGTTGGCCGCGTCGGAGGCGACCGGCGCCGGCGTCGCCATGGGAGAGGGTTGTGACCTAGGGTTTTGCGAGGCGAGAGGGAACGGATGGGCGTCGCATCTCGCGAGAGGGGACGCAAACCAACAGAAGAGAACAAGCGATGGAGTGGAAAATTACGTAGAGCCCTCGCGATACGGGTACGGGCTGGGAACTTTGAATTGACACGTGGGCCGTGGCCCAGTGATAGGCTTATGTGTAGTGGGCTGGGCTGGGCTCCGCCGTAACTCGTGATTGGTTGAAGCAAAAACGTGCAGACACGGGCTGGATTTGATCATTAATGGGCCTCACTGGAGCCCACCAAAAAGCCCATGATTAATACTTGTAAATTCCAGTTTGTACAGTGCCAGCCAGACAGAGAATAGAATGCAAACCAAATAGCAGCAAAGAGAGACTTCAATACCATAAATATCAAACTCTGTGTAACCTTAGTACAGAGTTAAAAATACTATAAAGACACAACGTCATGCCTTAATCCAAAAAAGTGAAGTACAATGTTGTATTGCGGTGTCAGCTGATATGTGCAAAATGGACTGAACTTTTTCCGTGGAGAAACAGAAGAGGATCCTCTCTAACTCTCCGGCCAGTCCAAATGCTCGATCGGCTTTCCACTAACATGCCATGCTCCTTCAGATAGCTCGTCAAATAGTTGGCTGTATCCCCAACCCGAGTAGCCGAGGAAAAACCACAAGTCCTCAGCAGATTGCTCTCCTGATTTAATTCGTGTGGTTACCCGGCTTGTGGCAATTATGTTTCCATAATAGAGACCGGGTATGACTTGCGCGTACCCCTCGAAGGCTACTCTGGACAGGCTCACAAGGTGATAACCCTGCACCACAACAGGTCCACCGTAGAAAAGCGGGGCGTGCTTGATGGGCTCCATGGAGCTGTCCAGATTCTTGAAGACATCCCAGCTCAATCGCTTGTTGATGATCAAGCCATGAAAGCCCTCATGAGAATCAGCCGATACGATGAGCACTCGGGCGTTATCAAATGGAACTGCGGCCCCGAGCTTTTCAGTGGCAGTGAGGATGGACCCCGTCACGATATGCGCCTTGTTCCTCTCTGAAAGACTTGGTGAATGGGAACCAACACTGCCGCTGCTTTTATCACTGATGCGAAACTGAATTGCCCGCAGTGCATCATGTTGCGTTACCGTTCTCTTCTTCCACAGGAATCCTGTGCGCCAAGAAGAGCATAGACTGAGAAGATTTCTTTATGACAATAATACTGAACAGTGGATTCACAAAAAAAAACTATCTTATTATATCTAGTGCGACGTTTGGGAATGCACGATTCAGTAGTATACCTTTTGACTAATAGATTATAGGCAAACAATTTCAAGGATTTGAGAAATAAGAAAAATGGCAAGGCTCAAAAGCAAAGCCTTTGGTCACATCATGACTCTTCATATGGCATCCCCTGAGGTTTTGAGAACTTAGAACAAGGTAGTGCAGCATCAAGCAACTGCCCAGATAAGATAGTAGTAATCTACAGTTACATGCTTTACAGCTCGGTGGAGACGTTTGTATGTGGGAAGAACAATGCATTTTATGAGAAGAAACACTAATATGGTAACCAACACATGGATTATGGTACTATGCACATCTAATTTTTTTTAAGTAGCCATAGATAATTCACAAGATGTTCTTGCACCAACCTTTATATTTCAACAAATTCGGAGAATTGCTCACATGAGACACCAAAAATTCAATTAAATTAGCCACTGACATTCCTCCTTCATATGATATTGCACTTTTGTTCTCCGCTGGAAATAGCAACAACGTAGGATAAAACTCCTCCTATTTGCACATGAAGTTTACATACTTACATTAGACATTGGTATATTAGTCAATGTAAGCAATTCAGTACATTTGTTTAAAAAAATCACTTCAGTACAAAAATGGTCATATCAGGCAAGGAGAGCAAATATGTCATGAAAAATCACAGAACCCAATGAAACTTGGATTGCAGAGATGATTGTGTTTGAAAACATTTTTCACACATACAACTTGTCTTGCATTCAATGATTTGAACTTCCCGAGCAGCAATCCGCTAGCAACGTTATGTCAGTACCAGATAAATAATGTTCAACAAACTGAACAGCAGTATTGGAGGTTAGTTGGGGTCAAAGAGGGGCCTAGCGCTGCCTGCTCTTCAAAATTTCATAAGGAATACCTGAACATAGCACTAATCAAATGCTAAAATGGCACTTATAAAGATCCATAAGTACATTCAATTAGATTAGCCATCTCTATATTTTCATTCAAGCTCCACCACTCCTGAAAAGAACTGTAGACATGACAGCCATTCCATTGGTTGAATGGTGAGGTCTTACATAGTTAAATCTATCCAGGCAAACCAAAAAAATAATGTACTTCTTGCATGACTGTTGCCAGTACCAGTACAGTTATTGCAAGTTATAACAAGAGTCCGCCTTTTCTTTTCAATTTAGGTTGCATATCCTGTGGACACCTCCACTCCATGTACAACGGTGCTACTACTCTAGCTAATCAACAAACAGTTTAAAGTTTAAAGAGTTTGCTAAGCACTATGTCGCCCTAATACTCTAGGTCACTAGATAATTTAACCCGTTTCAAGCTAAAGAATGATAACCAAATGTGGAGAATTCCTTCTCAATTGATGCTACAAAATTGGTTCTGTCATAGGAGAGGGCAAATTTCAATAGGTGGGAATATGTAATTGAATATTAATTACCTTGCCTACTGATTTTAGTAAATGGTGGCATTCATTTGATGTGCAGTCCATCGAGTAAATAGCTGGAAAGCCTTTCATGGTAGATTCTTCATTTTTCTCTGCAACCAATAGGATGATTCGTTAGGGCTACCATTAATAATTGACATTTGAAGTGCAAGTAACATAGAAAATTCTTATCCAATGCTCTGAACTCCGGAGGAATAGATTATAGTAACAGGTTATCTGACGGTATGATGTAACACATATAATGTGCTAGCCTATATTTCTAAACTGTCACTTGTATTAGAATTCAATGGAAAACATGTCATAAAGTGCCACAGTCTACTGGGTAAGGAATTACTTTTGCTATTGAAAATGTAAAACTTGCACTTCCAGACTTTTTCTTGCATTTGACTTGTAAGCCATGATTCATGACACATAGCAGTCTAGTAGAATAAGACACCATTTTCTGATGTTCACCAGCATAAATGGGATATATGTACAACAACATGACTTGCATTACATGCAGATCTAATCTAATTTGATTGACAGGGTGATCCTACAATCTAAAAGCAAAGCAATTAACTGGCGCCTAGCAGGAAAATTTTGCACGGTTCTAAAGACAAAAGGGTAATGTAAGCTTGCAGTTGATGAGTTCTTCAGGTTAGTACCTTCGACCTGCAAATCTTGGGCGTTTGCAAATTGAGAATTTGAACTCATAAAGGTCTTGAATGATCGGTACACCTCACGGACAACAAGGTCTGTTCGCTGGCAAAACCCACACCAAGAGTTGCTGAGAAGCACCAACACATCCTTCTTCCAAGCAGATGGAATATTTTCAGCGTTTGAAAATGACATTTCATTTTTTGAATCACAACCTTCAAATCCAAAGACCAACGGACAAAAACTACTTGTTGTCAACTGAGGGATGGAATTTGCCTCATGGAAATCATGATTAACAAAAGGTGGTTTTGGAAGCTCCTTTGAACTTAAGACAGATAAGGCTGAACGATAATATGAAGGAAGACTTTGATTCATAAAACTGTCAAAAAAATTTGCTAAAGAAGGATAGCTAAATTCACTTTCCTCATCAAAGACATAATGCTTTTGTTGAACTGGATCAATTATTACCAGGGATGGAATTCGTGATCCACCAGTTAAAGCTCTCAGAAGTCTATAGCCGCCATCAGAGAAGAAGAACGAACCAACAAAATGACCATCAGATATGCTTGAAGTTACCTGCTCCGTATGATCAGTGTTTTCACTTACAAGGCTGCTGGAAGAGCTGAATGTTGCATGTGGAGAATATTTGCTGTCACTTTCTCCCAATCCTTCATCTACATTAAATATGTTATCCTCATAAATGGCATCCTCAATTCTTTTGGATTCTTGACCCAGGACTATAAATTCGTCATCTTGCTGATTTGGTGATCCTGATTTCTCTTGGTTAGATTGCGCATTTCTCCCACCAGGTCCCAAAATGTCCAAAGCTTCTGTAACGATTTTCTCATTTTTGTGTTTGTACAATATACCACCAATTTCATTGCTCCTATGCACATCAATGGGGACCTCTTCCTGAAGATCAGGGCTTACATCTGAGGCCTCAGTTTTGTGTTCTTCCACCATTTCTGCATCACTAGATTCAAGATCATTATTATTGATATCATAGTAATCTGCAGGAGTTTTCTCAAGTATTCTTGGTGCTTGTCCATCATCAATATATTCAACTTCTGTTGCCTTGTTTTCGTGCACAGAAACTTCAGCAATATTATCATTAACACTGTCTGAATTGGCAAATGAATCATCAGTACTTTCATGTTGACTCTCTTGTATTGACAGAGACTCCATCCCTTGGATTTTAGAATCATCAGACAGCAGATTTAGGCCAACATCTTTTGCAACAAAACTTATCCTTGTTTTCTTTGACATATCTGCTGGTCTTGTTTTGTGTAGCAGTTTTGTTAGAATATCATATAAAGGATTATTGGTACTACCTTGGCTAGCACTTCTGTATGAAATACTTTCTCCGTCATTAACCACCATTACTGACATCTTCTCCCCGAGTTCCATAAACTTGGTGGCCCAAGCATTCAGCCTAACTGTTTCAGAGTGGGCATCTGAGATACCTGTGCTCATTACAGAACGAACCACTTTTGAGCGCATTCTGGAATTACCACCACTTAGACCACCAGTACTGACATGAGATGGATAATTTTTCTGCACATAGTCCCTTAGTAACTTGAGGGATAATTTGCTTTCATCTCTGACTTTTGTAGAATCAGATAATCTATCAATAAATAGAATAGCTGAGGGCCTATTTGCAGGAAAGGTAGCCTCAACACCACTTTTGTCAATGTCAATCTACACATGTAACATGTAACTCCAAAAGTCACGGACTGATACATATAATAATTAAAAGCATTGGATAGGTCAGGTAGAAAAAGCCTTTGCTATATGAATTGTCATCGGGATCAATAAATTACAATGTACAGATCAAGCATTGTTCTCTTCATCTACAGCATAAGAACAATTTTTCAAGAAGAGAAACACATATTTGCAAAGAATTAGAAGAACATGGTTCAAAGGATTTGAATTGGCAAGCTTAGACTAGAAAATAAATGCAAGTAGCTATCTGCATTGTAATGGTTATACAAAGGAATAAGCAACGTAACAAAGCAATTGATGCAGCATTATATTTGTCTGACATATATTCTTCTCAATTATCGCAAAAAAACTTAATAGTTGACAGCCACATTGAAAATGTATGGAAAGAACTGCCATCTTCATCTTGTAATTATATTTAACACATCAGATTCTGGTTGTAAAGTTCATGAAACAGTTTTTCACCAACCTCCTTAACATTGAGATTATGATGGGATTGCAATAGGCTTCTTAGGTCATCCCCTTCTTTTGCAGTAACTGAATAAGTTGTGCATCCCAGATAATGAATACTGAGGAACCATGCCTCCGGATTGCCTTCATGGATAACATCCAATGAAGGCAGTGATGATCTTTCAGTTATAAGACCAAATCTAACTTTCTCTGGAGGAAGAAAATATTCTCTTGATAGAGCAGTAAGCTTTGCATAGAAGCTTTCAAACTGACGGAACTTTTGCACTGTACACAACTTACTATTTCCATCAGTTGTAATTTCAATTTTCTCTGAGACACTTTCATTTGCTATGGTAAATCCACCTTTCCAAGGAGAATCAGTAAGTTGACCCCCACCTCCAAAGGTCAGTTCTTCATCCTTTATAACCTGCTTGTCATCTCAAAGAAGTATATTTTTAGGGATCTTTCTCCTGATGTTTACTGAATCTTCATAGTTCAGATAGATAGTACTTCTCAAAGAAAACTAGCAGGAATAATTAATCAGAGATAAATACAACCCTCTTTGCTACACTTACAAGCTCTAGAGGCCCATCTGATTCTCTGGTTAGTGTCTTCCCAGAAATGTCAACTGTATGATAACAAGGAGTATAGCATCCAAATGTCAGAATTGAGTTGAAATGCATTATCATCCTTCAGAAGTTTTATGACAGAGAAATCATGGAGCAAATGGTACATGAAATGGCCAAGGACTAAAGTAGATCAGTTTCAAAGAATAACAAAGCCAAAAAGACCATTTCATCCTGGAGTCCCAATTGTGGATGTTTTATCATTTATACCATATTTGCACCTCTGACTCCCAACTTTGGTGAATTAAAAGCTTCTAGGTCATGTGTGTGCACACTCACATGTGTGCACGTGCATGTGGGATCTTAAATCATTTATTAATTATTAACATTAGTCAAAATTGGAGCCCCAAAATAAGCTGTTTGTTTCTGTAAAAAGAAAAAGAAACGAACTGTCCATTCATGTTTGAACATAAAAGGAACTATTCATACTATTGTTATTATCAAGCTCAATTTTAACAAGGCACCTCATCGTAAATAGCAGCAAAAGAATACATGAGAGAAGATGCAGAGTTGACGAACCATTCTCTGTGTGAATTTTTGATGAAATGGCCTCATAGCTTTTGTTGGTCCCACCATGAGCCAATCTGGTAAACCATCCACAGAATTCAGATAGAAGTACAGCTTTATCGGTCGATTCAATAAAAGTCTCCACCTCTTCTTTCGTATGCAAAACCACAAAAGGGGCCTCCTCATGCGTAAGTGACATGATATAGTGTACTGAAGACAGTATATCACGCGCACGAAGCTTCCCTTGATACTTGAATGGTATGGAGTGCTGGTAGTATATAAACTTTATTCCTTCAGTGGCACCAATAGCATCCGTCAGCAACTTCTCAGAATTTCTGTACACAACTATCAACTTGAGGCGACCAATATCCTGATCATCGGCAGCAACCAGATGTTTTATTTCGGCCATCAGTGATCTTGACTCACCATACCCTACAGATGGTCATACGCAATAACAGTTGGAGAAAGTTGGGCCTCAAGAAAATCTCATGCAAACTTTTTCATTTGCTGAAGCGTGCGAACACTGGACACAATCTAATACAAAGTTACAAACACAGCCGGGTCTTTGGAACAAACATTGCACTTTGGAAATTTTAATTTCGGAATTATGAGAAACTTTAGCTTAGTTTAACTAAGCAGCTCCAATTCAAAAAAGAAACAAAAAGACTACAGAAAAATATCAGGATAGTATAATTGTTGAGCATTTGGACCATGAAATTGGACCATTTTCCTTGTCACATCTGCTGCATCAAGTACATTGACAGAACAATAGATTTCAGTGATTTACTACTCATCATTTATACACTTCTAGATTTACAATTCACTGTAGACAGAAAGTTCAACTGTTCAATTGAACCACTCCACTTGGGCGATTACGGTCTACGCAACTCATTAGAAGATCGTCAGAAGTCGGAGCTTTCGGTTGGACATAGATAGGGAGGCTCACAGGGCATGGTGACGACGAGGAGGACGTAGGGGTGGAGCCGGATCTGGGAGAAGTTGGCCCTGGTCAGGACCTGCCATTCCGTGGGGCCGGCGGTGGAACCGGAGCTCGACGCCGCCGGCGATTGTAGCGCGACGGCCAGGAGGGGGATGAGGAGGCATGGCCATGCCGCGGCGAGGAGGAGGCGCATGGTGGCCGCCGTCCTCGCGGCCGGAAAGAGGGTTCAGCGGCACCACAAGAGCGCACTTCTTTGTGACGTGAGGACGACTCGAGGTTGGGCCTGAAAATTTCTTGGTACAGAACCTTTATGCCAGTCGGGTTGACTTTATCTTCTGATTTTTTTTTAGAGAACCTAAATTCCTAAAACTAATAAGAATATCCTAAATTTTATAACCTGATTCGATCAGCCATTATTATTTATCAGTAATTACTTTATATTTTTATATATTATAACACACTTTTTATTTTATTATGTCATAATTCTGTAAATCGTATTACGGTTCAAATATTGTAGTATCTTTCATTGTAACTTTTTTACATGATGCATTCAACAAAAAGCAAAAAATTATAAGTCAATACGAACTCCTCAATTTCTATTAGCCGCTTCTATCAACCTATTATTTATAGCCAGAAACTAACAGCAAAACCCAATGCAAACATACCATAGATGAGAAGGGTTTACGTAGTTAGTGTTTGGTTCAGTTGTTTTGCTTTGTTATATTATTGCAGGTAATAAATTACAAGTCTGTTCATATTAGTTTCCAAAACTAATACAAACACCTAACTTTTCGAAACGGTTTTTTCACTTCTCTTACTTCTATCTCGCTTTGGTGATAAACACAAGGGGTCACGAGCGCATCACGCACCCCACAAATTGGGATGGTGGTGATAGGGCTAAGGTAGAGCCATGGCGGAGGCGCAGAATCGGCATCAACTAACGGCGATGGATGAACTGTTGAGCGGCCACAGGGGGGAGGGTATGCAGTGTCGCCGGCTGACACTCCCCTCACCTCCTCTCTCACACTGCCTTGTCTCATCTTCCTCCCTCGAGATACCAGGAGCTTGCAACAAAACCTGTCCTCTATTCTAATGTGCATCTTTGATCTGCTCGATCAATTTTGATTTGAATCTTCCATCCAAACCGTTAATGTTTTTAGTTTTCGATATCTTTTTTCAACTATTTTGATGCAAATTTTGAAAGATTTGTTTTTATACTTTTTTCAATGGTGATTTACACAATTTTTAAAGCATGATAAATAATGGATAGCTGTTACTTATCTTTTTACTAATGTAGTTATGTCCGTGTCGTCCTCCCTCGCCCACTTCATTATATGTGCATTTATCAGTGTTACCATGCTGTCCCCCTCACCCAAAGTGCTGCTCGTCGACAAGGAGTTCTTAATTTGCGAGATGAGCGCACTGAAGAATCTAGACTCGTTATTATGAGTTAATAATATGTTTTGATAATTAATGAAAATCGAATTGTGAGACTAATAGTTTCATTGATATGAATGAACAGGATATGTCTCACGGTGATGGATGACTTAAGATGGGTTCATGTGGTTGATCATTCTCAAGCAATAAAGACTTCACATGTGTTGATAAGTCATGACCCAAACTTGGAGTTGAGATATATGTTGTCAAGCTTCAAGTGAATGCGTAAGGCAAAGGTATGACTAGCTAGGGCTAAATATGTATTCCTAGTCTTTTACCGTTTTGGTGTTTGGTTGGAAGATCGGGTTGCTAATATAGGATGTTGTACTATTAAGAGGGGGTCGCGACTAGTAGCTTAAACGTAACAAATGTTGATAGCTCACTTAATTGCTCTAGCTCTCTCCGTAGCATGATGCTAATATTTTTTAATGTAATTTAAAAAATGTTGTAGCTCATGCATAAGTCTTTTGTGACATATGATTGAATGTTTGTGAATGTGTTTTGCAACATGTCGAAGTCCATGTTATTTCCCCTCTTTGGAGCATGATGCTAATATTTGAGATGTGTCTCTCAAATGATTGTAGCTCATGCAAATATTGTTGCTACATGTGACTTAAGTTTGAAAAGACAATTTGAATTTGGTTTAAGTCCATGTCGTCTTCTTGGTGATGCGATTTCAAAAGATACTTGTGGATATGTTCCATGATCTATTGGGAGTCATTTGTTAATCTTAAATGTGTATGTCTATAATTTGCAAAGCTTTTGTGCAAAGTGGCTGAGAAATATGCATTGTCTTCTAATCTCCAGAGCTTGTTCACAAGGTGGCAGTCTGACCGGCTTTGTACATACGGTCAGACCGGCCTAATTAATTTCACCCGGGCCAAAGGACAGTATGACCATGGAGCGATCAGACTGGAGTATACACAATAGTCTAACCAGCCAGACCGGTCTGGCCTTCATGCATGTGGCAGTCATATCGCTCGGTGATTAGACCGGCATACAAGTAGCGGTCTGACCGGTCCGCAGAACTACCGTTTCTTCTCATGGTACGTTTTTCCAGAGAGTGACTTTTCTGATAGCGGTCTAACCGGTACCTTTGCGATCTGACCGGACCTAGTGGTCAGACTGGTCTCTGTGTGCACGGTCTAACCTGTTTTCATTCTAACGGCTAGCTTTATAGCTGTTGAGAGGACCGCGGTAGTACCGGTTCTCAGACTGATTCTTGCCCTTCCCTCACTCCAACGGCTAGTTTTTTAGGGAAGTTTATAAATACCTCCTCAACAGTTGTTGAGAAGGTGGTTGTTGGCACTATTCCTCCATTTCTTGAGCTTTCTTGAGCTAAGAGCAAGTTCTCTCCTCCTATGTGCATGTGTTGCACTTTGAGAGTGAGGAGAGCATAACCTAGTACATGTGTTGCACTTGGTGGTGGACTTTATGTCTGTTGAGCTATGATTCTTGATTTGTTCAAATGAGGGTCTCCGACTTGTTACTCTTGGAGTTTGCTGACTCCTAGACGGCTTCGGAGACATGGTGGTCCGGTGATCTTCTCAATAAGATTATGAGAAGGCCTGACGTGTTGTGAGTGGTGTGGTGCTCACTATCT
The DNA here is from genome assembly GCA_036346575.1 of Dendrocalamus sinicus. Classification (NCBI taxonomy): domain Eukaryota; kingdom Viridiplantae; phylum Streptophyta; class Magnoliopsida; order Poales; family Poaceae; genus Dendrocalamus; species Dendrocalamus sinicus. The sequence continues at coordinate 17,482,671 of CM070670.1, forward strand.
CTGGAGTGGAGGAAGAGCAACCTTAATGGATTGAGGAGGTTTGTCTTAATTCGTGGAGCTGGTCCAACTCGGTTGGGCTTACCTCAACGTGGATTAGGGGAACCCCAAACACTATTGTAAAAACATCAAGTGTCATTGTGGTTTGTCGTCTTGTGCTCAATTGACCTTCAACGCTTCATATTCAAGTATTTATATTTATTGAATTGATTAGAATACTTGTCTTCCTAGGATTGCTTATATTGATTTGGAATTATATCGTTGATGCACTTAGTCAAACTTAGATGTTTTAGGCCTTATTTATGAAAACCAAATAGTTCACACTTCCACATTATAAATTTGATAATATTCTAAAAGAATTTTTAAAACCGCCTATTCACTCTCCTCTAGTCGGCCTCCTCGATCTTATACGCATTGGTTCCCTTTTTGCTCGGCCATAGGTACGAACTTCTCGCAGTTTGTCATCGCTTATCTTAGTCACTCATTGCAGAAGCTTATTCTCGCAGTCGTCGCTTAAAATTAAGAGTGTGCAGCTCGTTATTTTGGGAAGGTAGTGCATAGCTTATTAAGGACACGACAGTGCTAATTGCTTCTCCCGAAAGGTAGGTAATTTTTTTTGCATGCTTTCAACGTCATTCCCATATTCATAGTTAATTAGTATTATTTAGTTAGTCATAATTAACATAGTTTGTATTTCGAAATAAGTAGGTCATAGTAATTTAGATGTAGCTTTTACTATTTTTTGTGTATATACGGTACCCATAATTTCTTATTGTATGGTAGTATGTAATTAAGTAGTCGTAATTATTGTAGTGGCAATTAGTTAGGGTTAACTAATGAGTTAGTGGTAAGTAATTAAGTGCTACGGATGACGGTAATGAATTACTCGTAATTTTTTTGTACGAGTAATGAAATTATCAGTAATTAATAAATCATTCTGTTTGATGAGTTTTTGTGTAAACATATCAAGTCAAGGCAAATAAAGAGATATATATTTGGTAAGAGAACATGGGTATAATCGAGTCATGAAACGGCGTGTGAAACAAAAACCACAAAGTGGTCAACGCATTGCGCCTTGTGTGGTTGCACACCACCGCCCAATAGCTAAGTGTATGCGTCAAGATTTTCCCCTAAGTTTGTGGATCTTCGACCACGGCTGTGTCGACCACATGTTTTTACCATGTTGTGACGTTGTATCGACCGTGATGTCCTCGACCACGAGGTTCCGACTATGTTGCTCCGACCGCGCTGCGTCAGCAACGTCACTACGATTATGGCCTTTCGACCACGGTGCATTGACCGATTTGCTATGCTGCTTGACCCACAGTCATGCCTATCTCTGGAGCCTCTGATTACTCGCTGACTCCAAGTCTTTAGCTCCTACACAGCACTTGGACACACCGAGTACTCGTCACACGACCATATATATGAATACTACTGAAAGCATCTAGGCCCCTAAAAATAGTTTTAGTAATTAATGAATTTATGTGAATATGGGACTAACGTGTTTAATTAGTGTTTAAAGTTTAAGTCCATATGTGGTTGACAAAATGCAAGCCAAAGGATAAATGTGAAGACCAAAATGGCTCAAGATAAATGTATACTCAGAATAGGATCCCTTTTATTTTTACTGGTCTTAGGAGAAAAGGTAGAAGACCGAATTATAGGTTAAATAATCGTACCATTAAGAGGAATCATGGCAAGTAACTTGATAGCAAAATATATGTGCCATTTGGATTAAACTAGGAACATGCATTCATTAAAAATCTGTTTTAAAACTAAAAATATGCTCTGTTTGGAAGAGCGGTAGTACCGCAGATTTCAACGTCGGAACTACCGCATAGCGGACGTTTCACGGGTAAAATCGGTACTACCGGCGACTGAAAGCTCCGGAATCCGAGCGGAGCCATTTTCCAGAGAGCACCCTCCGGATGCACTTGATATTTCGCGGGATCGAAAGTACCAGTGATTTCAACGCCGGAACTACCGCTGGGTGCGGTAGTTCCGCTGTTTGAAGTGGTACTTCCGGAGCCCGGAAGCTCCAGAGACAGAGCGGAGCCTTTTTCCAGAGAGCGCCAAGTTTGAAAAGTTTTGGGGTTCGGCCCAAGCGGTAGTACCGCGCTGACTTTGCGGAATTACCGCAGAGCGATAGTACCGGATTTTGGAACGGCGATAGTACCGTGCCGACTTTCCAACGGTCACTACAGAGCCTTTGACATAGCCGTTCTGCCGCACCAGAAAGGGGAGCGGAACTACCGGCCATAGGCCGGCGGTAATTCCGCTCGCCCTGATTTTTCTGGAATTTATTCCAAACGGCAAGTTTTGGTTGGTGAGGGGTATAAATACCCGTACCACTGCTCAAGGACTGAAAGAAGAGACTCGTTGAACATTTCTTGAGTATAGAGCATTCACTCCACCCCTTGTTTTCACTTCGAGCATTAAATTGAGGTGGTTGAGCAAATAGTGTATTGCATTCATTAGTTGATCCTTGGCACTCATTTGCAATCAAGTGAAGTCCTGATTTATTACTCTTGGTGCTTGCCGGCACCTGGACGATTGAGAGAAAGATTGATCGGTGATCTTCTCAAGGGAGCTTGTGAGAATACCCGGTATTCTTGTGAAGGTCGGAGCTCACCTACCCGGAGGGGGGAAGAGCAACCTCTAGTGATCGAAGTGTTTTGGCTTAATTCGTGGAGCCGGTCCGATTTGTTCGGGCTAACCTCACATTGACTAGGGGAAACCGGCAAGTTTCCGATCACCACGGTAAAATATCGATTGTGTACATCTCTCACTTGTTTTCTTCTAGCTCTTATTTGTTAGCATTATTGTGATCATTTGCTTGATATAGAGTTAGTATTGTTGCTTACTTGACTAGAATTGTGTAGACTTAATTGCTTTATATTCTTGATAGATTGAGTTTGTAGAAATTCATTGAGTACAAAAGAAAATTTTAAAACCTCCTGTTCACCCCCCTGGTGATACTCGGTCACTTATGACCAATGTACCGAGATGCCTCCTGACCGCTTGTCGAAGTTGAACACCTCTGCCCGCTTGTCAAAGATAGAGACCTCCGACCTATTGTCGAAGTTGAGCGTCTCTAATTGATTGCCAAAGTTGAACGCCTCCGACCGCTTGTCGAAGACGGAGACCTCTGAGCTGTTGTTGAAGATGGAGACTTCCGACTGATTATTGAAGTTGAACACCTCTTACCACTACTCAAACTTAGATGACTCCAATTGCTTGCAAAGATAAGCACCTCCGATCGCTTGTCGAAGTTAGATGTCTCCGACCGCTTCTTGAAGATGGACACCACCAATCATTTGTTGAAGTCAAGTGCCTCCGACCACTTCTCAAACATGGGCACCTCTGACCTCTTGTCAAAGTCGAGTGCCTCCGATCGCTTGTCAAAGCCAAGCGTCTCCAACCGGTTGTTGAAGTCGAGTGCCTCCGACCACTTCACGAAGGTGGGTTTCTCTGACCGCTTGTCAAAGTGAATTCCTTCTACTGCTCCTTGAAGATAGACACCCCCAATCACTTCACGAAGACGGGCGTTTCCAACCACTTATTGAAGTCAAGTGCCTACGACTACTTATCGAAGTTTGATGCCTCCAATCGCTTGTCAAAGTGAGGTGTCTCTGACTGCTTGTCGTACACAGCCACCCTTGACCACGTCTTGAAGACGGGTGCCTTTGACTGCTTGTCGAAGAACGGACACCTCTGACCACCTTCAATACTCGGCCACCTACAACCACTCGTCGTGCCCGGGCGTCGTCAAGTGTTCTTCATACTCGAATGCGCACAACCACCTTTGGCACTTGTGTGCCTCCGATCGCTCATCGTACTCGAGTATCATTGACTACATCTGACACTCAGATGTTCTCGACTGCTCATTGCACTCGAGCGTCACCAATCGCCTTTGATATTTGGTACTCCGACTATTGACTACAAGCAAGGTCGATGATTGCCTCTGACCATTGTTTATGACTAATCGTCGATGACTTCCGGTCTACGACCAAGAGCAATGGTTGATACCTACAGTACTCCAACGAGTACCCTTCGACCATGATACTACAATACTCTTTACGAGTACGTCATGCAATCACCATGCTATAGTACTTTTACGAGTACGGCTGTGATACAATACTTTTATGAGTACGACTTCGACCATGGTGTCTTCTCGACTATGGTGATACAGTTCTCTACGAGTACGACTACGTGCGTGGTGCTACACTACCCCTATACTAGCTTGCAACAGTGTTTCTACAACTATGACTTCGACCATGAGGGCTTCCGACTACTGGCTATTGATGATGTCTGGAGGCTTCCGACTACCAGCTGCTTCGATGCCCAATGGCTTCCGACATTAGCTGTTCTCGATGACCGGTAACTTCTGACTACTGGCTATTACCAATGTCTGGTAGTTTTCGACTACTGGGTGCTTTGACCCCAAATTGCTTCCGACTACCGGCTACTTTGATGACCGATGGACTTCGACCACGGACTACTTCCGATGACCACGGTGCTATAGTACCTTTATGTGACGACCCGCCTTATTACCACGGGGTAATAACGCTAGTCAACGGATTATTATTCGTTTTAGCTAATAGAACATTGCTTTAACGAATAATAAGCCATTCAAAGTATTGCACAGAACAATCATTAGAGATAGAAATTTACATACATTCACAATGCCACGCAGGGCCAAATATTACATAACAACTGCAGTTCTAATTATTACAGATAGAAAGTAGCTAGACTTCTAATTATACAGAGATGTTCTAATTATACAGGAGAGAGTACAAATACAATACACTAATAGCACAGATACCCTAAAGGTCGAGTCCTCCCTACGACTCCCAATCGTCGTATGCGGCGTAATCCTCAAGCGGCTCATCCTCGAAATAATCTCCCTCTCCGGGAGAGTAATACTCCTCTGTGGGGCCATCCTCAAAGCCCGCCTCTAGCTGGCTATCCTCTAAACAAAGGAAAGTAATAGCAAGGGTGAGTACAGAGTACTCAGCAAGTTTATATAACAAAATGCAAGAAATGATTTTGATACAATTCCCCATTAACATCTCTCATGATCAAACACCTTGTTCCAAATTACGTTTATGGAAATAGGTTTTTAAGTTGTGGCAAAATACCAATTTATTACTTACAAATCTACTGAACACCCGCATGAACAGCAAAACCCCCATAAGTTTCCGTAATTCTCCTTTCCCGGAGACAGGCATGAATTCATGATTTTCAATAGCATTGCGCAAGCTTGTATCACTTTACCCATCATCACTCTACTCGTGTTGGCTCTTGGGATTATCCGCAATTCCTTTGAAGCGACGCCCAGAACAGAGTACAGTACAATTATCTCTAGCTCAGTAATTACATCTCCACCCGGTTATACACAATCAGCAGCCTGGAGCGGTGTAAAACCCTCACACAGACCCATTGAAAATGACATAACCGTTGGCTGGTAGGGTGCTCCGACCTTTCCCCAGCCCCCTGCCAGCATCATATAACGCCAATGCGTAACCCGCTTGTGGGTTCTTACGCTCCGGTCTTATACCGGTTCCTTTGGGCCTATCCCATAAATAAAAATCACTCCTGTGGAGAATATAACACCTCACTAGAGTACTGACTGCCCGTGAAAACGAAACGTTGGTTGATACGAGTTGGTACGGTCTGTTCATATGAATGAAGTTTGTAATTTCTTATATTCTATTCTTATGCAGAGGTTCCACACCTCCCACTCATGCCTGCCCTGGCAACCTCTGCCCACCTTTTTACTACTAATAGGGCCAACTGCTCCATCAGTTGCCATTTATTCCATTCTTTCGTAATCATCATATTAATTTAAATCTTATTTTATTTTTCAATGCAGGATGATACTAGCATAATATAAAATACTGATTTGTAACGAATCTATTCTGAAGACTTGTTCAAAGGATACTTGCCTGATGTTATATTATCTCGCTGAATATCCTCACTACCCTGATATGACTCCTTTGGCAGATTCATCCTCTTTCTTGCTATTTAGATGTAAATTAATCTATGGTTCGATTATTTATAAAATTCTGGTCATCATAATATTTCTATTAATTACATTCATGATTCGCTCATTTTTCCTTTCGTTCCTTTATACAGAGTGTAATGGTTCCCAGTTCATTTTAGTAGTGTCCACAATTTAGATGCAAGAAATAAGCAATTACAGGCTATGGCATTCTAAATAATCATTTTAATTAACGGCGAATTTGCAATATTAGATTTAATAATAAACAGGCATATGCTTACAATTATTCTATCTCATAGCAATTGAACAAAAAGTTATTTATCTCCTACCTAATTTCTTACGAATGCCCCTGCTAGCATCTGTTATAATTACCCTTTTTGATTCTATAGTCGCTGCCTTAATATTTTTTGGGTTCCCACTGGCTCTCGGCCTCTCTCTGATGCCGACGCCTCCTCTCCTTCTCTTTTACTCCACCGACGCTCCCTCCTTTTCCTTTGCCGACGCCTCTCCTTCTCTTTTACTCCACCGACGCCCCCTCCTTTTCCTCTGCCGACGCCTCTCCACCTCCCCTCCTCTCTCTCTTTCTCTCGGCCTCCCTGCTCTCTCCTCATGCCGCCTCTCCCCCGCCTTCGGTTCTCAGCGCCGCCGCCCGGTTTGGCTCCCCTCACGCGCCGCCTCTCTCTCTCGCCCGCACCTCGGCACCTCTACCCCGGTGCTCGGCGCCTCTCCTCGGTGCCGCTCCCCCCTCACGCCGGCTCCCCGCCGACGCCTCCTCTGGCCGGCTGTTCCCGCCGGGATGACCGACGCCGCTTGGGAATCTCCGGCCAGATCTGGCCCACTTAGATGTTCCTCCTCTTTTTCCCCATTTCCTTGCTTGATTTAATGTTGTAATTTGCTAACTTTTTGAGGTTTGCCTAGGGTTTGGTTTTGGGAGGCGTGTGACCGTGGCCGTCCCCGCCGGTGAACCGTCGCCGTACGCCGGGGGAGTACCGACGGCGGTGAACCGGTGGCTCGGCCGTGAATCCCGCAGCCGCCGCCCTTACGGTAACCCTCTTCTCCCCTTCTTTTACCTCCGGTGACATGCTTATGGTTGCTAGCCTATGTTGGATGGATTGAGTAATGGCATTATATGGATGTTGGGATTGTGGGGTTTACCTGCACTGCTGCTTGTGAGGGATGCTAGGGTTTGGGGTTGGGGTGGTGGCCGGTTGGTCGTGATTGATGCTTTGCCGGCTTGCGGTGGTGGATGATGGTTCTTGGCTTGCGGTTCTCCGTGGCTTGTCGCTTCTTCACTCCTCGACCTTCGGCCCACTCGCGACTAACGCCTCTGTGATGCCGGGATTGGTGGTGATGGAGAAAGTCTACCTTACCTTTCCTTTGTCCCTTTGTGCTCTACTCTCGGTTTGACTCTTGGTATGCAATGTGGGATATTTGGTTGGATGGCTTGCTCGTGAGGCTTTGTTGGTTGTTGATGCCCTCAGGCGTGGCCGCTCTGCCCGGTGATATCCGGTTCACTGTGATTGATATTTGCATGGTGAGGGCTTTGACAGGTGTCTCTCTGTTGTGGTTTGGGCTGGAATGGTTTGTGATATTCTGGTCTTTGCCTTGGTTGGATTCCTATGTTTAAAACAGGTTTGTATATATCTATAATACCGTGTGATGAGCCTATGGTTGTGAGAGGTGCCGACTGGCCCCCGGACGGTCAGGTATCTCCGTGAACGGATTACCCCGCCTGAAGTTAATCCTTAGGGCTCTGACGGCAACACTTACTTTATATTGCCTTATTTTCAATTACTCTTTTGTTTGGTCTTTTTCGGTCTTATAATCTGGTTATTAGTTCATAAATAGAATACTGTTGTATCAGTAGTTGATAGGAATTGAATTCCTGTAAGAAATGTTCATGGATGTAATTTTGAAACTTCTTGTAATATAAACATGTTTCTCCCCTTGTAACCTTTATGTTTAAGTTTGAAATGTAATCCGAATGTATGCAATGCAATGCTGTATACTTGTAATAAAATTTCTAATTACCTTCGTTCCCTTACAATTTTGATTAGCTGAGGAATTGAGCCAATAAAATAATTAATACTAAATTTTAATTTGGTTCCGATAATCACGATAATTAACGCTAATGACAACGCGAAAATTAATTAATAACCGCGGGGTGTCACACTTTACGAGTATTCCCTACAACCTTCGCAGTAATATTTTATCTGTCCCATTTGTTGCAAGGTACTCTCTAAATTAGGAGTGCATAGCTAATTATTTTGAGAAGCCAGTGCATAGCTCATTGAGGAGCGTCAAGAGCATGCGCTAGTGCTGATTGCTTATCCTAAAATACAGGTAATTTTTTATTGCATACTTTCGACATTATTCCCGTAGTCCTAGTTAATTAGTGTTATTTAGTTAGTCATAATTAATGTAGTTTGTATTATGAAGTAAGTTGGTCATAGTAATGTAGACATAGTTTGTACTCATGGATGATAAGTGACACGACTGGCCCTTCCCTTCAAGCTATGGGGAGGGAGGGATCATTGGGAGCTGCATGAGCGCTATGTCCTAATCCTGTAGACCACAGGCTTGTTGCCCTTTGTGAGGCTGGTCTCCATCGTATGCCAATTCACCGTCAACGGTAGCTTGCTCGTTGCATTGGTGGACAGGTAGAGCCCCGAGACGCACACATTCCAATTTCGATGGGGGTGAGATAACGATAACCCTGCAGCACGTCTAGTTCTTGACCGGTCTCCCTCTTCGGAGTGACACACTTGTTCCAGTCCCTGCACCAACGGACTGGAAGGAGAGGCTGGGGGATCGGTTCAGCCTGCCTATCTCGGAGGGTGCTCGTGGCGTCCCCCGCGCTTGGCTGAAGAATGCCATTGTGTGCCTGTAGGATGCACCACTCAAGGCCGTCAAGACGCACCTCGTCACGTACCTTCTTCATCTATTTGGTTGGAGCATATTTCCTGGAGTAGTACATACCCCGGTCGCGCAGCAGACTCATCGTTCGTTCACCAGATCGCCCTAAGAAAATCACACATGACAGCTATCTACAACACTCGATCGATTGCCACAGCGCTTCACAGCGGCATGACAATGTAAGACAATTGCAATTTCTGAGATATTCATTTATGGAATTCATACTAGTCGTTATTAAACCTGTTTCATATGTCACTTCAGTTAGAGCGGGTGCAACACATTGCAAGTGCGTCTGAGACCGCCCTCACGAGCCCGGACACACCATCGGACGTGCAGAATACTTTGAAATACATCCTAAAGCAAGCCTAAAAAATAGTGCACAGCCTAAGTTATGGCCGTTCGACCTAGCGGGCACCCAGAGGGGGCACCATGCTCACCAGCTAGGTCATCGCGACCTAGCGAGTCTGATCGGCCATGGCAATCTACGGAGTTTGTCTGGCATCGTAGTACTAGCCGCCGATCATCCGCGGTCCATATCGACGAGGAGGTAACTTACGCACAAACCTATGTTTTGTTTTTCTATTAGGCCTTATGTTCCACTAACGTCATGGCGTTCTCCCACCTCAAGTCCATCGTCGAGATGCATTACTTTTGACGTCTGCACCACCTACACAAACTACTGCTCCCCATCGTTCATCTTTGTTGCACATGCAGGAGGTATGAGAATCACATTATACATTTAGAATATTTATTGTGAATAATGATGTTTCATCTTGCAGCCTCCAATTCAATGTTGGGGTGACGTCGAGTCCACTAATGACGATACAGGCCTCTCGGATGCTTCCAGAGAACGGTACATAGCGCCCGTGTTTACAGCATATGCAAGGCAAAGCTTTGCGTTCACACCATATGCAGAGTTTGGAGACTTCGGTGGGTAGAGCTCCTCCAGCTTCGCTACCATGTTGTACAATTAAGGCGAGAGCTCCTGCGCACCACGAGGGGGATTTTTAGAGTCCTTTGTTCATGACATTATTATTGACGGTTCGTAGTTTGGCATGTCTCAGCTGGAGGATATCGACCCTTACAGGACTCAACCTACTGTACTTGAGCCTACTGGACCACAGTTGGCCACTGAGGAAACAGAACGGTCTTTGTACCTCCTCTGAACCGAGATGCAATCTCCGAATTAGCTGACGTATCCCACGGAACATGCTCGTACTCAACGAAAGATAAGACCATGCATAGGGAGGCAGATACGATGAGGAGATAGCAGTGGCTCAGAAGGCCATGCTAGTGCGATGTGTTTTTTGTACTATTATATGTACTTCTACAAATATTTATAATGTATGAACTGCAAAAGATGCCTGAGCATCGTTAGTCTAAAAGTCATAAGCCGCAGTTATAAGTCATAAACCGAAGCTAAAAAGAATAGGCCCTGTTGTAGGGGTGGCCCCCACCTGAGCCCAGCAGGCCTGTTAGAGGAATGTGAGGCCCAAAATGGGACATGTGTAATGACATAAGTGCCCCTGAGGGGAATACTCGGATGTAAGGGTATAATTGTAAAAGCACTCCCCATATGGATATATATAAATACAACACAGGCCATGGGGAGAAACCCTAATCCATTGCTCACCTAACTCTCCACTACCATACTCTCTCTGTTTGGTCTATAACCACAACAGGCCCAATATGTATATGATATTATGGGCATGTTTTTATTGGTTTCTACTTCTGGTTTTTTGTTTGAAAAAGCTAAAAATAATATGAACACTTGATTTTTTAAAACGGCTTCTCTACTCTTCTCACTTCTGTCTCTCTCCGAGGATAAGTCAGGGGTCACCGGCGTATTACGTACCCATTCATCTTGCTTCCATCTTACTTTCCTTCATTTTTCTTGCATCACTCGCTTTCTCTTTTTTAAAATTATTTATTTTAGTCACTACTATTTATTTCAATTTATTTTAAGCTAAAAGCTATCATCCGTAGTAGAAAACATCATCAAATCAGGCCCTGTTCTTTTCAGCTTTTAAAAGCTGCTTTTCGGCTTTTCTACAGTAACTAGCTTTTAAACAGAGTATCTTTTCAAGATAGGATCTGCTAGTTAATTAATTATAGTACATACTTTACTAACTTCATTTATGTCGCTAAAAACCGCACGTGAGTTTCTATTACTCTATAATTTCTCACACAAACAGCCTAAAAGCCACAAGTTATAGCCAAAAAGCCACAAATCGCAGTAAAAAAGAACAGGCCCTCCCTGAGTCACGTGGCATTTATACATCGACGAAAAAATTGTATAGCCTAAACATGTTGATTACAGTTGCTCCTCGTACTATATGATATTTTCCTTCCTGAAGGGAAACAATGTAGCAAATGCCAATAAAAGTCTGTTCTTTTCGGCTGCGACTTATGACTTTTGGTTGAAATTTTTGAATTTTGGCTGTTTACGGTACAGATTACGGAGAGACAGATACTCACTTGCGATTTTGGCTGGTACAGATGTTGGGCTTTTAACATGTAGATTGTTTAATTTATAGACCCCGTCTTGAGAAAATACTCTGTTTGAAAGGTAGATACTGTAGCAAAAGCCAAAAGCCGATTTCAAAAACCCAAAAGAACATGCCCTAATAAACCCACATAGTGGGTTCCATTTGTCATGTCCCAAACTGTTTGCGCTGCCGGTGGGTCCCAATCATCGAAGCGGAGTAATCTCCCTCGTTTTTCTACTGACGCATGTACCCCACTGGCGTGAGAGCGTGAGCTGACCCCACAGATCATCGTCCTGCCTATCTACACTGTGGGCGCCAAGCATTTCCCGTGGCCCCCGCATTTCCGAGGACGCAAGCAAGGTATAATAAAATACCCGTAAAAGGCGAGCCGCGAGAACTCGGAACCACGAACGCATGGGCCCGAAACAAGTGTCCAGCTCATGGGCCCACCTGTCATTGTATCCCGCTGTGTCTTATCATCCCCCTCCCCCCCGCCTCGTTCTCTAATCCGCAGGAAACACAACGCGACCACCACGCGAGTAACCGAGCGCACACGAACACGACTCTTCCAGTGTGTCGCGTCGTCCGCCGCCGCCGCCTCCTCCATGGTGTCCGTCTCCACGGCGCCCCGCGTCCCGCTCCCCGCCGCAGTGTCGTCGTCGTCGTCCTCCTCGCGACGCCACTTGGATCCGAACCCTAGCCGATTCCTCGCCGCGCGCAGCGGCCAGCTCCTCCGCGTCCGCCGCCTGGCGGGCCCCAGCCCGCCGCGCCGGGCGTCCGATGCCTCGGTCGTCGTCCGGTGCAGCGCGCGCAGCCCCGACGCCGACGCCGGCGGCGAGAGGCGCCGTGGCTGGGACGCGCTCTTCCACGACGCCTTCCAGGGCGCCGTGCGGCGGTGGAGCGAGTACGTCAGCAACTACTGGCCCTTGCCGCCCGCCGCGAGGGAGGCGGGTCCGGGGAAGAGGGTGAAGAGTTCTCACGAAGGGGAGTTGAGAGGGGAGGAGGTGGAGGGAGAGGAGGAGGAGAGGGAGGTGGAGGAGGAGGAGGGGAAGTGGAGCTGGGAGAGGTGGAAGCGGCACTTCGCTCTCATTGAGGAGAGCGAGCGCCTTGTTGATGAACTACAGGTTGATTTTCTCACTAAAATCACTTACGTTACCTACTTACCTGTGAATATGGATGGGGCTTGCGAGAACGCACTGTTAGATTTGTGGCATTTACTAATTACTTACTGTTTATCATAATTTTGAAAACGTTGTCGAACGCAGATGAAATTTTCGTTGCCAACTGATATCAAACTTGGGACGCTTTTTAGTATAAATGCCTCTTGAAAGCCATGCTCAAATTCCACATTTCCCTTTTCTTCTGCCACAAGTTAGGTTTTTGTAAAAGGGCAGCCAGCTATGATAGTTCTGTTCTTTTGGGCTGCGGCTGATAGTTTTTTGTCCTAACACGGGTGCTTTTGCAAACGAACCGAATCCTGATAAGCCGCTTCGAAAAGGCTATCCCGATAAGCCTCTTCAAAAAGGTGTCAGAAAAACCGTTTTGTTTGTTTGGGGTAAGCAATAAGCTAAAAGGAATAGGGCCATCGATACTTGAACATGGCGCTGGTTCACCATTTGATGAATAGGATGTATGTAAACTGTTGCCATTTGTGATTTAGCTTGTGCGTTATTAGTCGTGACTTGAGTTGCATTAGTCTGAAGAAAATAGCCTAATGTGGATAGTGACATAGTGTATACACTGCATTGATGTTAATGAACTAGTCTTAGGAAGCTTACTCTTAGTAAAAACTATTGAAACTATGCCAAATTTGAGCAAGCTACTTTGAAGCTAAGCATTTTGTGTCAACTAGCAATGTGAATTAGTCCCCAAGATTGTTTTATGTATTACCATCCTGGAACAATTTTATGTTCATATGCTGATGACGGATGACTGATCATCTTGAAACTACTGATGTTGTGTTAGACCTAGTGATGGGAGCATATGTTTTGGGGCTTAATGCCATCGGTATATTCCATTTGTTGCCTATGTTATCTGTCACCATGACAATAACTCCTGGAAAACACGGTGTCAATATTTGCGTTTATAGGTTTGCAATGCTTAAGCTCAATCCCCTTTTGTTGATAGGCCCAATGGTCTAATAGTTTCATGAAGCATGCACCGTACCATGGGTTAGACTCTGCATGTAGATAGAACCCCTATGCTCTTAATGTAGAGCTGGAACTAGAAACAGTTACCGTGGAAACCACGATCACACATGAGTTACAATTTTCCTACCTTTCTGAAATCACACTACTAAGCTTCATGATTCACCATCTATTATTGTCAAAAAGGTCCTTAGTTTGTGGCAATGTTATGGAGAGTCAGGATCTTATCTTCCATTTAAATGATTCTTAATAATTGTTTTGTCAAATGGTTTGCAATTGAGCGTGCCAGTTATTTGATATCTGGAATGGTTTGAAACTATTGGGTGTGCCGGTTGTGTGATATCTGGATAGACTATTTCAAATATATGCGGACTAAACTTCACTCTGTGCGCATGGCTGATTTACCCATGTTTATGTTGTGTTTTTGTCCAGACCTGTTTCCCCCTAATCCATGTGTCAAAATTCTGCAAACTTGCTGAGAGTTGTATATTCCATTTCAGCTGCAGCTCCGTGCTGCTGTTTATAGAGAAGACTATAGGAGTGCTCACAAACTGAAGTTGGCTATTGCAGCTACATTGAAAAACGATACTGTTGGCAGAGCAATATCTGGCTTAAATGTAAGATATCTGTTTTTTCTCTATGTATAGTTAATGGTAAATGGAACTTTTGATCATTTTACTTTACTTCCAAGTTCCAATATCGAATTGGCTAAAATGGTGCACAGTCAATCCTGTGCTACAAGGGGATGGTTGCTGATTTGGATGGAGAATAATAAGCTCTAGCCAATAAATAATAAGCTCCAGCCAATAAGTTTGCTAATAACTTAAATAACCAAATTTATGGGGGCAATGGAGTCTTCTTTCACCAAAATGTTCTCTTAGCTATTGTATTTACATCCTCCATCTTAATCAGCAACATGCCAACATTAGACCAAGCCAGACGTCTGAATGCCACCAATGGCAGAATGACTGACTGACAGCACCACTTCTGTAGATAAAAGGAATCAATCTGAATGATTTTATTAGATATATGTATACCCTTTCTTGTAACACAAGTTGTACATGGCTATATATATGAAAGTCACCCCCCACATTGGGTGTGTGGTGTTCCCCTAATCCTCTACATGGTATCAGCTTAATTCCTGGGCGTCTTCCGCTGCCCCCTCCCCTCTATCTCACCCGCCGCCACCCCTCTGTTTTCTAGGGTTTCAACCCAAGCCTCCTCCACCTCACCATCGCGGCGGGCCCCTAGGCGGCTCTCCCGGCCGTCGCCTCCTAAAGCCGCCGCCTTTCCTGCATCGCCTCCTCTGTCTTTTTAGGGTTTCTTAACCCGCTGCCGCCGCTCCTCTGTTTCAGCCCTAGCCGCCGCGCCAGCCCTAGTCGCCGCGCCCACCTCCTCCCGGCCGCAGCCTTCCTCTACTACCGCCGTCCACCCCAGCGCGTTGCCTTCCTGTCCGATCTTCCTTCTTGCCACAATGCCGAATGAATCCCAGGTCGATCCAAACACCAGCAGCGCAATGAACACTCTCCCTGTCGGACCGATCATCGTCGCTCCCTGTTAGTCGCTGGACTCTTGCTCTTGGTGATAGCAAGATCCTTACTCTCATGGAGAGGATGACACTAGGAGATGGGGCAAGTTTTCTTGTTTATTTCTCACACAATGCCATGCCAACTCGAGGGTTGGGGATACAAATTTATAGATCGAGAACCACCAAGCATATGCTACGATGCTATCCTAGATGCTGTCCTAAAGCGGTCAATATGCTGTCCTAAAGCGAATGTTGTCCTAAAAGCGAATGTTGTCCTAAAGCAGATGTCTTTGTCCTAAAAGCGAATCTTTGTCCTAAAGCAAAAGCAGATCTTTGTCCTAAAAGCGATCTTTGTCCTAAAGCGATCAAAAACAAAACTACCACGGCCCACAAAGACCACAAGCAGAGACTTATTCATCATTCTCCCCTAAGTCTTGTGCGCGTTTTGTGGGAGGTTGAACCACTGATCTTGGAGCGAGCTCAAGGAACTTGATCCTTCCAAGAGGCTTGGTGAGCGATCCGCAGTCGATCCGTGGTGTTGATGTAGCTTGCCTTGATGCTTCCTTCATCCAGCGACCTCGGATGAAATGGTACTTCACCCGGATGTGCTTGCTCGCTCATGAAAACGGGGTTCTTTGCGAGGCTAGAGCGGACTTGTCGCCCACCCCGAGCTCCACCGCTTGATGTCCTCGCCGAGAGATCACCAGCGATCGAGCGAGCCGAGTGCTCGAGTCGAGCGGTGGAAGCCGCTATGTACTCGGCCTCACACCGACAGGCCACCACCGCCGCTGATCGATGCCGATGAACGAGACACTTGCCGAGGAAGAAGAGAATCCGCTTGTGCTCTTCTTTGGTGTCAATGTCGCGCGTGGTCATCGCCGCTGCATGCGACGGTGTGCGCGCCAGACACTCGGGTAATGGAGGCCGTGGTCAAGAGTCCCCGCAACGTAGCGGATGATCCTCTTCACGGCCGCCGATGCTCGTCGTCGGCCGTTGCATGAACCGACTAACGAGCCGACGGAGAATGCCAAGTCCGGTCGTGTGCGGGCGAGGTAGCGAAGGCTCCCACAAGACGCAGATCGCGTGAGCGCCCACCTCTCCGTCGTCTTTGCCGCGGCTCGGCCGACCTCTCCTCCATCGGAGAGAGCTGGGTTGCGTCGGTGAGCCCGGCTAGCTCAACGACGCGCTTGGCGAGGCGATGCAGTCGGCGTGATCCGGAATCATCCCTGGTGCACCTCGATCCCTAAGTAGAAGGAGAGACCCGTGTCACTCATCCGGAAGATGGCCTTCATCTCTTCCTTGAATGCCGCCACCTCCGCATCCTTGGTGCGGTGATCACCAAGTCGCCGACGACACACACCGCCAGGCGTTGCCGCCTTTGCCCCGCCAGATGGCTGCACCTGCGCGCGCTCTGCTGGAACCCCATTTGCTTGAGGTGGAGTCCGCCAGCGTTCCACGCCCTCGGTGCTGTCGCAAGCCATGAGGGCCTTGCGCAGCGAGCACCTGCCTCCTTGCCGGGATCGCAAATCCCGCCACGATGCACGAGACCTCCTCCTTCAAGTCGCCGTTAAGAAATGCCGACTTGACATCCATGTGATGAACACGCCCGACCTTCCGGCGGCTAAGCGCAGGAGGAGTCGCACGACTCCATCCGCGCGACGGGCGCGGCGCCATCGGTCGACTTCTCCGCCGCACGAAGCCTCGTGCCACCAAGCGAGCCTTGTGCTTGACGATGGCGCCGGCCATCCCGCTTCGGCCTTGAACACCCACAAGGGTGATCGCGCGGTGGCCGGCGGGAAGATCCGCCGGCTCCCACGCCCGGTTACGCCGACGGCGTCCATCTCTCGCTTCATCGCGACACGCCACGCCGCGCCTCCTCCGCCTCGGCGAAGGCGGGGCTCGCCGTCGTCGCATGCCAAGCGCGGCTCGCCTCGTAGTCGCGCCGCGCCGATCTGTGGACGGCGGCTCGCCGAGGATGTTGTCCATAATACGATAAGCGCGAGGCTCGTCGTCGTGGTAGGCGTCGACGCGTCTCGTCGTGGGACGGAGTAGCGAACTCCACCACGCGCTCCTCATCGTGGACCGGCTGTTGGGGCCGGTCGGTGGTGTGGCGGCGGTGCGAGAGTGGTGGCCGGTGGTGAAGGGTGGGCGTGGCGGCGTGCCGAAGGTGGTGGAGCACTCGCCGGAGTTGGTGGCGAGCAAGGTGTCGAGGTGGACGAGCTCGGTGAAGACGAGCCGCTAGCTCCCGACTCTCTCGAAGTGGACGTGGTCGACAACAAAGTCCACGAGTCGAGGCCAACCGCCGCCCACCGCTTGGCCACGCCCGCCGCCGATCAACGGCGTCACGCGAGATGCGACGCTTGTTGTGTGACAGGTCGAGGATGCGGAGGCCTTCGAGCCTCCGCGAGCCGATGAACACTCCCGAGTGCTCGCCGCCGAGCTTGCCGATGTGGCCAAGCTCCTGGCGAACGCGAGGAGCCAAGACCGCAAGTGGGAGACCGCCGGCTTGCGCCATGCCAAGCCTCGACGACGCCCCGCCGCCGAGCGCCTTGGTAGGCGGCGGTTGAGGATGTAGACGGCCGCCACCACCGCCTCTCCCGTAAGGCGGTAGGCATCCCTCGCTGGAGGAGGCCCGAGCCATCCCCACAACCGCCTCGTTGCGCGCGCCGACGACGCCGATTCTGCTGCGGCATGCGGTAGCGGGGAGAGCGGCGCTGAATGCCCTCATCGCCGTAAAGACGACGCGACCACCGCCGTGAATTCGCCGCCGTTGTCAGGCGCAACACGCGCAGCCTTGCATCGCGACTCGCCTCGCAGCAGACTGCGGCGCTCGATGGCGCCCGCAGCCTCTCCTTGCCGCCGAGGACCATCACCACATGTAGCGGGAGAGGTCGCCGACGAGCGGCAGGAAGTAGCGTCGTTCTCTCGGTGTGGCGGTGTCACCGCCACACAAGTCCCGCACGAGCTCGAGCCTCTCCTTGGCTCGAAACTCGCCGGCGGGAAAGGAGTCGCCTGCGCCGTCAACACGCAGACGCCGCAGAGCCGCTCCACATGGTCAAGGCACGGCAGCCTCGCACCATTTCCGTGGCACCGAGCCGCCGTGGCCTCGGTGAAGGTGCCCAAAGCGCTCGTTATCGCCACGCTCGTCGCCCGACGAGCCGCGAGAGAGAGGGTTGTGCCACCGCGACGTGAAGAGTGTAGAGTCGATTTGCGCTCTCGTTACCTTGGCAAGGAGGCGGCGCCGAAGATCCCAAACCGCGGCACCGTGCTCGATCTCGACACGCGAGCCGTTCTCATCCACCGTCCCAAGGCGATGATGGAGTTCCGCAGATCGGGGATGTAGTAGGCGCCGTGGCGGCCGGTGCTCGCCGATCTTGGCGGCGAAGACAGCAGAGCCGCGCGCTTGATTTCCACGGCGGGCGTCGCCGAACTTGACGGTGCCTCGAACGCCGAAGTCGAGCTCGGAGAAGAACTCCGCCGCCGGCCATGTGGTGGGTGGCGCGGTGTCGAGGCACCACCCGTCGGTCTTGTCATTGCGGAATCGCCGCGGAGGAGGCGTGTGCTTTGGCTCGTCAAGGCGGAGAGAGCCATGCGGCCGGTGCGCGTGGAGGTAGTTCGATGCTCGCATGAGCAATGAACAGACCGGCCGCTCCTCCTCCACTTGCGCGACGTGGGCTGGCGCGTCGTGGTCGTCGACACTCCTTGGCCCAATGACCAAGCTTGCGCAGATTGTGGCAAGAGTCATCTCGTCGTGCGCTTTTGCTTGCCAAAGATCGCATGCTGGCGCTTTGCGCGCTTGCGCTTGCCACTGCTGCTGCGCGCATCGTCGTGGAAGAAGGCTCCCTTCTTCTTGTCGCCTTGGCCGCATCCCACCGCTCCCGAGCGAGGAGGAGCTTCCGCCAATGGTGACGGGTCCCGAGGAGCGGCGTGGCTCATCGATGTCGGCGACCTTGAGGCGACCCAACGCCTCCTCGATGGTCATCGTGGAGGTCCAGCAGAGACTCGATCGAGCGAGCCATCCGCTTGTACTTCTCGGGGACGCGGAAGAGCTTCTCCACGCTCTCTCCTCGCCGTAGGTGTCGCCACCGAATCGCACCAACTCGCAATGAGTGTTGAGACGAGAGCAAAGTCATCAATGTCTTCACCGACTTGAAGGCGTGTTCTCCCACTCCGCGCGTAGTGCTGCGGTGTAGACTTGCGAGCGCGCGGCCGCCGCGCGTCTGCGCCGCGGCGATGGCGTCCCAAGCCTCTTTGGCGATCCGCTTGTTGGTAGCGAGAATCGCATCTCGGCGGATCTGCGGCGATGAGAGCATCCGGCGCCGTCGATCTGGTCGTAGTCGACGCCGCCGTCGGATCGCATCCCACATATGCCGCGACTGAGCTTCACCTCATCACCGCAGACCACTCGACGTAGTTGGTCTTGGCGAGGTAGGCCACCCGCCGCCGGCCGACGCCCTCGACGGCGACTTGGTACTCGTGGTGACCACGATCGAACCGGGAGAGAGCGCGTTACGTGAGGGCGCGCTCTCCGTCGACCCGCACGTCGCCGCCGTGCATGCCTCCTCCCGAGGCGCCCGCGCCGTGCGCGCCTCGCCGAGCGCCGCGCCGCGCGTCGCGCCGTTCGCTACCGCGCTGGCGTGGCGCGCGCGCCGCCCATTGCGCTGTTCGCGCTTGCGCCGCCTCCTCTCCAGCGAGTGAGGTCGTCGCCATTGCCATCAACGAGCCGGAGCTATCGTTGCCGCGCAAAGCCTTGACCTCTGCTGCGCCGCGACGCGCATCTGCATCGCTGCTGCCGCCGCCGCTTCCATGCTCCGCTCTGCCGGCTCGCCGCTGCCGCCGCTTTGACGCTTCGCCGCCGCCGCCGTCGCCTGCCGCCGCTGCTTCTGCTGCTGCTGCGCGACGAAGCTCGGCCGTCACGACGCCGATGCTCGAGGCGGCCGAAGGCCGAGATCGCCTGCGGACATGGCGCGCACGGGCGTTGCGTGGAGAGAGGGCCGCTTCGACGAGCCGCCCGCCTCGGAGAGAGTGGCGGGGATACCGAGCCGCCGCCGCATCTTGGCCGGGCTGCTGAGGCCGAGAAGGAGATGAGCAGAGATGCTCAGCACAGGATACTAAGGCTCGATACCACTTGTTAGTCATTGGACTCTTGCTCTTGGTGATAGCAAGATCCTTACTCTCATGGAGAGGATGACACTAGGAGATGGGGCAAGTTTTCTTGTTTATTTCTCACACAATGCCATGCCAACTGAGGGGTTGGGGATACAAATTTATAGGTGAGAACCACCAAGCATATGCTACGATGCTATCCTAGATGCTGTCCTAAAGCGGTCAATATCTGTCCTAAAGCAGATCTTTGTCCTAAAAGCAGATGCTGTCCTAAAGCGAATGTTGTCCTAAAAGCGAGATCTTTGTCTAAAAGCAGATGCTGTCCTAAAGCAAAAGCAGATCTTGTCCTAAAAGCAGATGCTGTCCTAAAGCGGTCTAAAAACAAAACTACCACGGCCCCACAAAGACCACGATGCAGAGACTTATTCATCACTCCCACGCAGCAATCGCCGTCCGCTCTCATGTTCCTGCTGTCCTCGAGTGAAACACCCAAACTTCCACAAATGGCGCTTCTTCAAATCCTTGCTCGGAAAGTTCAAGCCATGGCCACATCGACGCGACTCTACTGGCCAATCCCAATGATCCGGTGCTGGTCATGGACGATTCTGCGCCCACGATTGGCTTCGCCTCGATCGCCACCGACGCCCAGGACCTTGCAATGGCGCACGATCAATCGGCACGCCAACTTTGGGTCGCCATGAGGGCCTCTTTATGGCCAACAAAGAGCCTCGTCGCCGTCTTCCCGCATGAGGAATTCTCCTCGATGAAGCGGGAGATCTCTCCATCAACGACATCGCCGGCGCATGAAGACCATCGCCGATGCTGCGCGATGTCGCCATCTTTGTCTCGCCGTCGCGCACTGGTCCTCAATCTCTTCGCGCCTCAACCCGCGCTTCAAAGACGGCGGACAACATCGCCGACACCACGCCGCCCCGACTTAAACACACGCGCGAAGCTCGTCCTCAAGGAACTTCGCCGCCAATGAAGGCAAAGTTTCCTCGAGACCGCTCTTCGCCGCTTCGCCCACACGCGGCACGGCTTGCGGCTCCGCCTCCACGTGTTTGGCGCGGCGCAAGGACAGAGCGGCCGCACCCTCCAATCGACGCAACAATAAGAAGGGCGGTGGCAATCGCGACATCGCGATCGACAAGATCGGCAAGAGCGGCGAGGTGGTTGGCGCGACCAACAAGATCGCAAGCCCACCCTTCGGGCGTGGGTATGCCGGACCTCTGCCGACAACAAAGAATGCCAAGAACAGCAGCATCACGCTGGCGCGGCGTGGTCTCCTGCCACCTCCACAGCTCATACGGCCTTCACGCCGCCCAATTCTCTCCCCGCCAGCATGCAGCAGATTCGCTCCCCGCCGCCGGAGCATCTCGAATGACGGTTGGGACCGGCGGGTCTCATAGCCGCTCTCAACCGGATGGGCATTCACGGTGCTAGTCCACGGGTGCTCGACACGGCGCCACGCCCCATATGACCTCTACAGATGGGGTATATTACTCACCCACCTCCTCCTTCTTCTTCGTCTATCACGTGGGCAATGGTCACCCATCCTGTTACAAGTCGCGAACTTCCATCCTTTCCACACCGCCACTCCTTTTACCTCAACAATGTTCTTGTTGCACCGCCTCTTGTGCGCAATCTTCTATCGATTCGTCGGTTTACACGTGATAATAATCGCTCAATTGAATTTGACGCTTCGTTTCTCTGTCAAGGACCCATGGACGGACGCGTGATTCTTCGCCGCAGAGCGGCGGGGACCTCTACACCATTCCTTCATCACCTTCCACCACCGCTAGTTGCGGCCTCGCCGTCTGCGTCCACCTTATGGCATCACCGCTGGGTCATCCGGTAGCCTCGCCGTTGCGTCTCTTCAAAACATGTCGGTTATCACGTGTAATAAAGCACCGCGTTCCTTGTGTCATGCGTGTCGACTTGGCAAACACACGCGTCTGCCTTTTACTAGTTCAATGTCCACCACGTCAAAACCTTTTGATTTAATTCATTGTGATGTATGGACATCTCCAGTTCTTAGTACTTCGGGTTACAAATATTATTTGGTCATGCTTGATGATTTCATCATTTTTTTTGGACCTTTCCGTTGCGTCACAAACCGATGTCTATGGTCATTTTGTTGCTTTTGTTGCATACGCCGGACTCAATTTGGTTATATTCCTAAGTGCTTTCAGGCTGACAATGGCACTGAGTTTGTTAATCATGCCATGTCCACCTTCTTGTCGAGTCGCGGCATTCTCCTTCGCCTTTCTTGCCCATACACTTCAAAGAAATGGCAAAGCCGAGCGTATGATCCGCACTATCAACAACACCATCCGCACCTCCTCATACATGCCTCCATGCCGCCGCCATCGGGCCGAGGCGCTTGCCACCGCCACATATGTGCTAAACGCGCCCTTCCTCTTCCATCGGCAACAAAATACCATACCAACTCCTTCATCACTCCGCTCCAGATTACTCGCACCTTCGCGTGTTCGGTTGTCCGTGTTACCCCAACCTTAGTGCCACGACTCCCACAAACTCGCACTCGCTCCGCCTCCTTGCGTTTTCTCGGCTATCCTCTTCCCACAAGGGTTACCGGTGCCTCAATATATCTACGCGTCGCGTGTTCATCTCCGACATGTCGTGTTTGATGAGTCGGTGTTTCGTCACGCAACACCGCCGGTGCTTCTTTCGCTGATTTTTGCAGACGCTCCTTCCATTGCGTCGGTCGCCCACCTTCGGTGTCGGCGGCGCCTTCTTCTCTGTTGCTCGAGCGGCCGCTACTCGACGACCGGCCATCATCTTGGCAGCCTGCAGTGCATCCCGCAAGACGCGTCTCACCTGTGTTTGCGCTCCAGCGGATCGCCGCCGGCGCCGTTTATCGGCGGCGGCCGCCACGGCAAGCACCACAGACACCACTGCTGCGGCGTCGCGCGCACAACCTCACGCAGCAATCGATCACGGTTCAACATGATGTTCCAGCCGTCGCCCCTACACAACGGCCGACACTAGCGTCGCGCGTTGGATGTCGGCGGGGATGCCGCTCCTCGCGTGCAACGCGACATCCGCAGCAAGCGGCTGCCGCCTCCGCCGCGCCGCCACCGGAACCTCGCAATCGTCTCTCTTGAGCGCGCCCATGACTCGTTTGCGAGCGAGGCGGTCGCGCACTGTCAACTACCGGAATCTCTTCGCTACGCCGACTTCTCATCGCCACCAACTACGCGCGGTCGTTGGTCGATCCCAACCGGCGTCCGCCATGGTGGAAGAGTACCAAGCTCTCTCGACAATGGCACTTGGCGCCTAGTGCCACGACCACTGGCGCCAACATTGTGCGGGCAAGTGGATTTTTAAACACAAATTCCACTCCGATGGATCGCTTGCCCGCCACAAGGCTCGTTGGGTTGTTCGCGCTTCTCCCCAAGCCGGTGTCGACTACGACGAGACGTTCGGCCGGTGGTCAAGCGGCCACCATCCGCGTTGTGCTAAGCATTGCCGCATCGCGGGGATCGCCTATTCATCACTCGACGTGAAGGACGCCTTTCTTCATGGCGACCTTGCGAAACGAGCCATCGCCAACACCGCCCGGCCGTCGACCGCCCCGACTCGTCGTCTTTTGCACAAGTCACTATACGGTCTCAAGCGGGCTCCTCGAGCATGGCACGGCCGTTTGCTTCATACATCTGCGCGCACGGCTTCACGGCGGCGAAGTCTGACACGTCTCTCTTTATTTATAAAGATCGAGATGATGTCGCCTACCTGCTGCTCTACGTTGACGACATCATCTTGACGGCGTCTTCCCCGACTCTTCTACGGCGCATCACCAACCGGCTCAGCTCCGAGTTCGCCATGACGGACCTCGGTGCTCTCCACCACTTCCTCGGCATCTCGTCACGCGCTCCTCCGACGGCCTACTTACTGCCCGGCGACAATACGCCGTTGATCTTCTTCACGGTGGCATGGCCGAGTGTCACCTCTGGCGACACCTATTGACTCTCGGGCCAAGCTATCCGCCATCGACGGCGCCACGCCGACAAATTTCTGAGTATCGAGTCTTGCCGGCGCTCTCTGAAGACCTTACTCACTCGTCCGACCTTGCCTACGCCGTTCAAAGAAGTCTGCCTCTTCATGCACGACCGCGGAGCCGCGCTTGCTCGATCAAGCGCATCTGCGCTATGTGAAGGGCACCTCGACGCAGCCTACATCTCGGCACTACCGTATGGCCTCCATCACCGCCTACTCGGACGCCCGGGCCGGCTGCCACGACTCTCGGCGTTCTACCTCGGCCATCTGCATCTTCCTCGGCGACAACTTGGTCTCCGGTCTTGGCGGCATACTACGTTGTCCCGCTCGGTCAGAGGCCGAGTATCGTTGTTGCTCATGCGATTCTTTGAATCGCTGTCGCGATAGATTGCTTCAGAGCTTCATGTCTCGATCCTTCGGCGACTATTGTCATCTGCGACAATGTTAGTGCGATCTACATGGCAACCAATCCGGTTCATCACCGTCGCACGAAGCACATCGAGATTGACATCCACTTCGTCCGCGAGAAGGTTGCTTTGGGACAAATCCGTGTGCTTCATGTTCCCTCCGCACATCAGTTCGCGGACATCATGACTAAGGGACTACCTGCATAATTGTTTAATGATTTTAGGTCCATCTCTGCGTCAGTTCTCCTCCATTGTCATGCGGCGGGTATTAGATATATGTATACCCTTTCTTGTAACACAAGTTGTACATTGCTATATATATGAAAGTCACCCCCCCACATTGGGTGTGTGGTGTTCCCCTAATCCTCTACAGATTTGATCCATGACACAAGTAGAGTGATCAAGATTGATGTTTATTAGATAATTGACCATTGTTTATCTAATCTTTTTACTGTTATAGAGGGCCATAGAAGAGGAGCGCTACAGGGATGCAACTCATATTAGAGATCATGCTGGTGCAGGGCTGGTTAGTACCACAAAGGCTTTACAGTTGTTTTTTTTGTGTTGGTAGATTATATGTTTGCAACTATGAATTGCATTATATGTACCACTTGCCATTTAACTTAAATCTGCATTCTGTCAGTACATTGAAGGAAATAAAATCAGAACAGAAACCTGCCCCGCTCGGTTAGGCTGAAAAGCTGTGGTTTATGGCTGAAATTGCACTGTAGCGGCTGAAATTTCGCTGTAGCTGAAGGTAGCTTATTTGACGTAATTAAATCTAAAAAATTTAAAAATAGAAAAAATATACTAGCTCATCACGGACAATGCAAACGAACACGGGAAAAAAAGAACCAGCAAAAAAGCTCAAAAAATAGCCAAAAGTTCAGAAAAAGACGAAATTTATAAATAGTGAAAAATAAGCCAGAAGCTGAAGCTGAAATGAGCGGGGCTTAAGAGGTTCTTGTTCATTACTTCATTTCATCTTAGTACTATTTTGATGTGTTGGTAGCAAACGAGACACACTCAACATGTACTAAACTGACATAGCCGTGTTGTTACAGACTTACAATAATATTTATATTATTGCTTTTCTATTTTAATCTACCTAAGTAGTCATTTTCAGAGCCAAAAAAATCCTTTATTTGTTGGGAAAAGATGGAAAGTAATTTTAGGAAGCATGG
This sequence comes from Dendrocalamus sinicus, assembly GCA_036346575.1. Lineage (NCBI taxonomy): Eukaryota > Viridiplantae > Streptophyta > Magnoliopsida > Poales > Poaceae > Dendrocalamus > Dendrocalamus sinicus. The sequence goes on from CM070670.1 coordinate 17,508,472, forward strand.
TCCTGAAAAATTTTATTTTTATCCATCTTAGTTACCGGTCCCAATGGCATAAAGGTTTGCATACATATTCGATATCTAGGAGTAACATGTTTTAGCAAATATTATTGTGCACACTGTATTTTCTAGTTTGATCTCTTGTGGCCTGTGCCTTGTCTGGTGAATGCCACTGTAGCACTGTGGGTTTTGTATGATGCCTATGTCCTATAGCCTAGCAGCTATGATAGCTAGGCAGAATAAGGTCACCTGACAAGCCACAGGCTTCTGGAGGTTGGAACCATTCTTTTTGAAATTGGAATGCACACGGAGATAAGAACAACAACAACAAAGCTTTTTATTCCAAATAAGTTGGGGTATATTAAGAATGAAAACTTCTCAAGATCAAAGAAACAAGAGTCCTATAATAAAACCTACAAGGCTAAAACCCTAAGTCCTATATCCTGCCATTTGAATCGAAAGCCTAAAACTTTGCCCCTAGACCTTCTCATGTCACGGTTCCGGTACGTAGATCGCTAACTTCCATGCGCTCCTATTCAAAGCCAACTCTTTAGATACATTCCAATCCCTCAAATCTTTTTTAACTGCTTCCTCCCATGTTAGTCTTGGTTGACCTCTGCCTCTTCTTATGTGGGCATGTTGTTATATAGATTTAGCCTTGTAAATAAGTAGTATTTTCTATCCTTTTGGCTAACCCTTGTACTGTAATTTATGATTATCCATTTATACTTTTTGTTACTTTCCATCTGCGCAAAAAAATGCCATTACCTGATTCTTTAGAGCATATGCAGTTGGGATGGTGGTCTGGGATTTCTGGAAATTTGTCTGATCCATATGGTCTTATAATTCATATAAGTGCTGAACATGGTCGATACGTGGCAAAAAGTTATGATATCAGGTATTAGTTTTGCTGATTATTTATTATTTATATGCACAATTACATGTTTGAGATGTGGATAACAACCCCAGGGACAGTTTGGGCTTGTTACTGTATTGAGGGCCGAGGGCCAGGGCCATGAATTTTTCTTTAATCAATCATTTTGTGGGTGCACTTTCTGTTTATGCATTTTTTTTTGACTTGAATTCTTATTTTATTTCATTATCACTATTGTTTGGGAGTTATTTAGATACATGCCACTGCAAAGTTCCCACTTTTGAAACATGCCACTAGAAAGTTTTTTTGTTCGAAATCTGCTACTCCTAAGTTGATGAAATTGGATATATGCCTTTCTGGACCAAAATACCCCAGTCTTCTTTCTTTCTCCTCCATCCCCTCCCAATCCCCACCACCTCCCCCACCTCCCATGGCCGCCGCCCACCCGATCCACCACTTCTCCGTCCTCTGTGACTTCTCCCCACTACCCCCTCTCCTTCCCACTCCTCTCCCTCCACCTTGTCGTCGTCCCCTACCTCTCCTCCCTCCACTGCTTAGGTCACCATCTTTGCCGCCGAGCCAACACAGGCCGTTGCCACCGGCGGCCTACTCACCGTCACCTTCCCCTCCTCCCTCCACTGCTTGGGTCGCCGTCCCTGCCGCCGAGCCAGCGTGAACTGTAGCCGCCAGCGACCTCATCGTCGTCCTCCTCTCCTCCCTCCTCTGCTTGGCTCGCTGTCCTCGTTGCGGAGCCAGCATGGGTTGTCACCACCACTTGGGCTGCCTTCCCGGGCGCAATCCCATCGTTGACCTCCTCTCCTTGGTCACTGCCGCCGGCTGACCTCTCCATGTCACGAGCGTCATCGCTGTTCTTCCCAGGGGTCCGTGCTGCCCTGCTCTGTGCTCCTCAACCCCTTCGCTTGCCTCTACTTCACCGCCAAAATCTAGATCATTGGTGAGGGACCAGGAGAAACACGATTAGAGGTCATCAGCGGCCGTCGATTTGGCGTGGCAGCGGCGCGGTGATGAGTCGATGGCCATGGTCCATGGATGAGGAATGGTGCAATGTGGAAAGAGGAGGAAGAAGGCAAGGGTATTGTGGTCTTAGATTGTTCATAATGGCATATTTCAAAGAATTTGCACTTTGCAGTGGCATATTTCTAACAAAAATCTTTGCAGTGGCATATTTCGAAAGTGGGAACTTTGCAGTGGCGTATATCTAAATAACCCTTGTTGTTTGGGTGATGGAAGAAATTTCCAATGATAAGGTGGGTTAACTACTGCGGAATGTTCACTTTGAAGGAGCTGATGCCATCATGGAAATGGGTGCATATTACTAGAGAAATAACATCAAATGAGGGCGTATAGCAGTAGACATGTTTGTGTTTGAGTTAGTGTGTCTAGATTTGTTGGGGTGATAGAGAATGGAATGGTGAAATCACTTATTGAAACTTAGTTGTGAAGAAATTGGGTGAAATCATGATATTCCATTGACTAAATGCAAAATGGATTCTTAACAGTGAAATAGTTATTGTGTCATGTGAATGAGATTTCAGTGTCCAGTTGGATGATAAAAATGTTGTACGGAGAAGTGCAGGAATAAATTATGTGTGTGTTCTTTTCGGCTTCTAAAAGCTGCTTTTCGGCTTTTCTATAATAATTAATTTTTAAACGGAGTATCTTTTCAAGATAGGGTCTACTAGTTAATTGTAGTACATACTGTACCGATTTCATTTATGTCTGCAAAAACCGCACGTGAGTTTCTATTACTTTGTAATCTTTCACATGAACAGCCTAAAAGTCACAAGTCGTAACCAAAAGCCATAAGCTTCAGTCAAAAAGAACATGCCCTATTTCCTTATAGCCATTACAGTTGGTAAGATAGTGTATCAAGGCTGCTTGAATAATAGCAAAACCTAGTCTTGTGTCAATTAATATTACCAGCACTCATGCTAAGTTTCTTCAATATATAATCTGGTGTGTCCGTATGCTTGTACAGATGATAATAGAAGAATTGATCTTTTCTCTTATTACTTAAGATGTTTGAATGCCTATATTTTTTACCTAATTTCAGAACTTTGAGCTTATGTTTTTATTTGGAGTTCCTTGAAACTAACCATTCAAGTGGTTCAATTCTAAGCTCTCCAAAAGTACTAACATTCATCAAACTATATTGGGTTGAGCTTTCCATGGCATGCATTATATCAAATATTTGTTTTGTTTGATAAAACAAATGACTCCTAAGTCTTAATTCTTTCTTACATGTTCAGGCAGCTGACTTCAGATGGTCCTGGTTTCCCTATATTTGAAATTTATTTTGCAGAGGCAAATGGAGGATACAACCTGCAGGTACACTGACTCTTCCAAGAAAAGTAAATTGATAACTGAAAATCTTCCAAGTCATAGAAATAGTTTCCACTTTTTACCAATTGCATTTTTCTACATTTTGTTAAGATTTCTATGTATCTTTGGGTTATATAGTTGTAGGTCCACCCAAGTACTGGTCCTGGCTTTCCTATTTCATATGAAAAACTATGTTTTCACTTTCACGGTTACTATTGTGGTGTTTGGGAGGCTTGTTATATGCATTCTTCATATGGTTTGAGTTAACAACCTTCCCAAGTCCCAACATAGCCGCTCATTAAGCAGAGTTGGGCACAAGTCCTTTTCTTTTTGTTGAAAACATACCACGCACATTCAGCTCTAGCATTTATATTATATCTAGCAAACGTATTTGACATGATTTGCTATATCTGATTTGACCTAATCTTAATATAAATATCTAGTATTTTTAGGACACTACAAGCTTGTAAGAGCTCTGGGCAAGGTTATGGGGATTGCTATCTTGCCAAATTAAGCTTTTTAGTTCTGTTCATCTTCTGACAAAATGGGGCTCTTGTTTTCAGGCAGTGCATCTGAAACCAGATGATAGTGATTCTGACCAGTTGCCAAATATGTTGAGGGAAAAACTAGACATCAACAGTATAAACATATCCAGCAGTTCCTTAGGGACAAAACACGAGGAAAAAGATGAAGACATAAACATAGATGATCAAAATAGTGACAATAGTGATGTTGCTGCTGGGCCAGCTGGTTTGAAAAACTTGTTAAGCGATTCCATTCTGGTTCCCAGGGTCAAAATATTGAAAGTGGTGCCCATGGAAAATGTCAACCAAGACTATATAATTAAAAAATTTTATAAGATTTCCGAGGAAGATGATGACAATGATGATGCTGAGATCGAAAATGAATCTTCACAGGATTTTGGTGATGAGGATAACAGTGAAGAAGCAGAAACAGTTTCTGCAGAAGAGAACAGTGATGATTCTGGTGATGAAAGTGATATTGAAGCCTTAATATCAATTGGAATTGAAATTGAGAATGACAAGGATTTTGCTTCTCAGTCATCACCTAAAGCCTTTGAACGCATGCCAGCTAGGTTTGAAAAAAGGGACCGCTTTTCATTTTCCTTTTATACTGAACAATACAGTAAGAAACAAGATGCAGAAAGGGCTCAGCAGATTTCAAAGAAAAGAGTTGGCTTCCATACCGGTCAGCAGGATAACGATTTTCTCCAATTTGATCGTGTAAAGTTGGTTGGCAGCAACAAGAAACTATCGGTAAATATTGTAATTGCTGCATTGTTTTGTATTAGCTTTTGATATACAGCATTCTTCTAAATCGAAATGAAATATCAATTATTGACTATGAACGTTTCTCTGCTGGTTTAGTTTCTCTTTTGATGTTGCCACTTGCCAGTCTGTAAGAACTGGTAAAATTTCAAACTAAGCTTTATGCTTGAATTGTCAGTGGTTTTTGTGAAATTTGTAAACTGCACCACTGTTTTGTCTTTTTGATAAAGAGCATGGATCGGTCAATTGTTTTTCTGCAGTATATGTATAATATGTGCTTTCCGGGTTGGCTTTTGATTGTCAAATAGTTATATGTATCAAGTACCTTCAATCATGAAGATAATGTGAATCCATTTCATATCTCCTTTGTTCTTTTTCCTGTGTGTATATAAATGCCAACATACCAATTAATTTAGCAAGCTTTGAATATATTAGAATTTTAGACTAAGAAAGGTCATGGATTTTCAAATAGCATTGCAGACTTGCATAAAGAAAGAGGAATTTTAGAGTGGTTCATGATATCACCTCAATTTATCTTTTGCAGATACTACAACTTGGCATTAAGCAACATAATAACAAGGTTCAGCAAAAATTATATGGAGTTACGCACTTCAGTCGTATTCAGACACCTATCTCTTCAGATCCTCTTAGTGGTACATTCCAAATCATACCTTCCACTTGAGCTTTTCATGATATCATTCTCTGTCTTTGCCCTTTTACTGGTATTGGCTGAAAAGGCATGTTTTTTTGCAGGCTTATATGTGACTGCATCAGGATTTGACTCAGAAATTCTTAGTTTACAAAGGAAATTTGGTCAATGGCAGGAGGATGATTCATCTGATGAGCACAGGGATCTACAGTTTTATGAGTACGTTGAAGCGGCAAAACTGACTGGGGACAACCTTGTGCCAGCGGGCCAGGTATTATGCTTTTTTCGCACTTAATTCTTATTGCCATGCAAAAATATTAAAGCACTGTTAGTAATATGTATGCTTGGTTTATGCCCTTCATTCGAAAGGGAAATACATAATCTTTTTTTTTGGTATTTTCATATCAACTTTGGATTTACTAGTTCACTATGCTAAGAAGTGCGGCCATCATATCATGCATGTTCTTCCTTGTGTAGTTCCTTGAGTTTTACATAGTGTATTAATTTAGGAGTGCCAATACTCTCAATCTTCTAAGTTGCATGTTGTGGTACGGATTCGAGAACTGAGGGTAGGACATTCGTCCTTGAACGGCCGGCCATCCCGCCGCCAAGACTCTGAGGCTTAGTTAAAGAATAGGGGGATATCCTAGGAATTTTGTTTATTTATTGCTCGCTGATAATACGTACAATGCTGTCTCTTTTATAGGGATAGCTAGACTTGGACCTTTAAAAAACCTATCCCTATATTAAGGAAACAAATTCCTAACAATAGGAAACTTATCCCTAATACATATAAATAATATAAAAGGCAACAAACCAAAATAACAAGAAAACTATCTAAATATGTAACACTGCTATAGCACCCACGTGGGTACTGTTCAGTGTTCATACGGGGCTACAACACTGCATGGTACTTTTCGACTGCTGCTACAGTACCCCCACGGTATTATTTGTGTGTGTGCTAGTCTTGGTCCATAACATGCATTCCCATACATTGAATCTTTAAGTTGCATCATTGGACCAGTCCCATCTTTCTGTGATCATGTACTAACTGAGCTATTACTAGATCCCATTAAGATGCCTTTTTAGCGATTGCTAGAGCTCTAAGATGCCCTTTTTATGACCTCGCAATTTCTGCATAATGTCATGCTTGCTCATTTTTTGTTTCAGAGATGGCTATTTTAATTTTACAATTCGTGCATAATCGATTCTGTCTAAATAGTTACATAATGTTTGGTTGATAAAAGTGATGAGCATAGTAATTTAAACTTATCTGATATTATTTCCCTACCAGGTTGTCTTTCGTGCAAAAGTTGGCATACACTATCAGCTTCCTCATAAGGGAATCATCCCTAGAGAACTTGGAGTGGTATTTTCCCTGATAGGATTAGTGAGTTTGTCTTTTCAGTTTCCACCATCAAACTGAGCATCTTATACTGCAAATCTGCAATATAATATAGGTTGCTAGGTACAAGGGACAAAGGAGAATTGCAGATCCTGGTTTTCAAAAACCTCGTTGGGTTGATGGTGAGCTTTTGATACTAGATGGAAAGGTGAAATTCTATTTATATAAAGAACATCTTTGTTTGGTATACTCGTTATATTTTTTACACATACTTTTTTTGTGCAATTTGCAGTTCATCAGAGATGGTCCTGTGATAGCTTTCTTGTACTGGACATCAAATTTTCATCTTTTTGAATTCTTTAGGCGGTTGAGGCTTCCTAACTAATTTCACTTTAAGAGATGTAGTTCAAGGTAAAGTGCATTTCACCTTGTTGTGGTTTACTATTCAGCTGTCATTGTACAAAAATAGTGTTAACCATCATACACTTTACTGTTGTGTCTTGTTGAACTCGTCAGTATTTGTTTAATTATGATACAGAAGTGGTGCTTGTTGGCTGTTGCAGGCCATCACTGATGCAAATGTTAATTGCATATTTTATGTGTGGAAATGCTATTCATTGTAAATGTTTAGTCTTTGAATGAGCAAATAAACATTAAAATGGACAAAGTGCCATCAGCTGAGTGTCTTTTTGGAAGGCAGATGGTGCTTTCTCATAGTGTATTCACTAAAGCCAAAGCCAAAAGAAGTACATAAAATTTCTATACCTATTTGACTATTTCTAAATCCAAAGCTCTTTCCTGGGATGCCACTGAAGCTTACTACTTTAGAGGTAGTCACCATGATTTACTATGGTCTGCCTGCTTTTGATCAAGGTTATGTTTGATTTTTTTAGCCTACCTGTTGTGAGAACAAATTATTTGGTTAATTCTAGGTTTGGCAGAGCTTTGGTAGATAACTTAAGAAAGACATGACTATTGTATTGTGTTTTTCTTGGTATTTACGAATGTCTTTGTTGAGTTTGTGAAGAATAAATTACTTCAGTTGTCACCTGGGGATCTATCATGTTCGATCTTTAGGGTCTGGAAGTGTAGGATCTTGAATAGATAGAGACGTGCTGGAAGACTGATGTTGATATATCCAACGTCTACTGAGGACTAAGCATTTAGGATGTATGCTTTTGGTGTTAGGCTGTCAGTAGAGACCTTGCTAGCCCATTATGCTTATAAGTAGCTGTAGGAGCTAAGGAGCATCGAAGATAGTATTCAACTAGCTTTTCTGGATTGGTTGGTATTATCATGCATGATTCTTGGATGTACTTTATTATCATTCAAATCAGTGAATAACTGAATACAAGAAAGAAGTGTCTCCTGCAGTGAAGAGTGACTGCTGCTTCTTATAGTTGAGACTGTTTATCAGCAACTGCTTCTGTTCCACCCCTATTTTGTGCTTTCTTTGTCATGTTTTGTGTCATATCATTCAAATCAGTGAATAACTGAATACAAGAAAGAAGTGTCTCCTGCAGTGAAGAGTGACTGCTGCTTCTTATAGTTGTTGAGACTGTTCATCAGCAACTGCTTCTGTTCCACCCCTATTTTGTGCTTTCTTTGTCATGTTTTGTGTCATATCTGCAATTTAGTAATACGCTTGCCTGACTCGTAACAAGAAGGAATGTCTGGAGCTATAGATTTCTAGTTCAGTACTTCAGTGTAGGTTATTCGTCTGTCTTCTTCTGTCCTGTGGGGCCCTTCTATCTACTTTAAAATTGTGCTTGGTTAACATCTTCATACAGCAGGAAAGTTAACGTTGGATTGGTTGCATTTGTTAGCAGGTCATTCCACAATCTGGCATGATGATGTACAGTACGGATGCTGATGCACATAGTTGCCTTTGGAGCCAACTGGACTCTAGCCTAGTATCACATTTCCTAAATATGGGGTTCATTGTGGAGACGACCCCGCTATATGTTGCATGAGAGTGCCATTCACACAGATAGCTGTCATACTGAAGGGCGAAGAACTCGGAACTGGAGAAATAGCTGACTGCCAAATTGTAGGGTGAGCATCTCATCCACTTCCACTCAACCACTCGGTTTACAAGTTGAGGCCTAGGCTTTTCGCCTGACTTGCTGCATCAAAAATATCAAATACTTTATTTTTCAGAACAAGTATAATCAAAGCACTTAAAAAAAAAGGAAAGTTATGTACCCACCAGTATTTCTGGGTTTTGAGTGGTTTTCTTCTTGGCTTTCATACAGGAACGTTTGTGTGAAATATAAGCAACAATTGTTGGCAGTGATAAAATAATTGGGCTATATAGTTGCAGCAGCAGAGCAATAAAGTAGTGTGTGTGTGTGTGTGTATACAGCTCAACATCAATGTATTGAAGTATGTTTAACTACGCCCATATCGGAAGCATCAAGCAAGCATCTCCAAAATTTCCCCCCTCCCAACAAGCAAGGATAGAAAAACATATACTGTTGCTCGAACTAGCAGCCATCTACTTCGTCATGTGGTTATTTCCTCTGGCCCGGGCTTGTTTCCTACTTAAACGACAAAGCGCGATACACAAGTGTAATAGTACATGTTTTTTCTCCTATTATTGGGGAATGATGAAACGTTTAAACAAAGTGTTTTTTTTCTTTTTAAAGAATCAAGTAAGTGGAGGCTAGTTAGTAGTTATTATTAAAGTATAAGTAAGTTATTCATCTTTCCTCGTTAGATTAAATTTTTAGATGAATTAGTTGGTGCATTCAACTTTATATGGTATCAGAGCCAAAAAAAAGTCTTGGATCTAAAACTCGGCTGGCGTAATTTAAAAAATAATTGTAGTATGTTTTTATTCTACTTTTAGGCCTGAGTGAGCTATGCGTGAGGCGGAGTATTGATGTATAAGTGAATTATTTTTTTATCGGTTTAAATTCTTAGATAAACTTATCTGTGCCTCTTACTCGATAGTTACGTTAGTGAAGAATATTGGAAGCGGTGGACCAGCGCCAACAAACACCATCCAGTGATGTGTACCAGGTAGGACCGCTTGCCGCGTCCGCGCGCGCCGACGGGGGGATTGCTCGGTTTTGTGGTCCAGTGGTAAGAACGCAGTGAGGAACGTGTGGATGGTTTGACTATCTGAGAAGCTTGTGGGAAGTTGTTAGCGACTAATTACCAAGTTTAAACTAATGAGTAAACGACTTGCACGAAAGAAGCCGAACAATCCAGAAGGCGCTCAGTTCATACTCGTGTGTTTCATCGAATTTTTGGCATATATAGCAGTTTTTGTATGTGTATTTATAAAAATAGCAGTATACAAAGAGTATCAACAAAAATAATATTTTTGCCGTCTGGTGACTGGACGACAACGCTGAAAAGCTGACGCATGGGGCTTGCCACTGGCGGCAAGCAGTCTGCCATCCCGTGAGTAGATGGTAGGCAACTTGGTACCCTGCCAACAGCCGGCAAGCCTGCACCCCGCCACCTGGTCAACCAAATGGGCTACTGTCCCATGGCTAGATGGCAGGTGATTAAGGCGACTTAATTACCTGCCCTATTTTTTTTTGCATATTGTTTGTTTGAATTTTTTAATATAGCAAATCGGCTCAAAAAATTATGAAAATTTATGTGCAGTCCCGACAAAACGTACTTGTCTGTGTAATTTTTTGGTAATTTTATCCACTATAAATGTCGCTAAAAAATTCGTACGATTTTGATATTTGTAGAAGTTATTATAGATAGCAAACGAGCTTCAAAAATTACAAAATTTTATGTGAACCCTCCTGACATAGTCATAGTAACTGTGTAATTTTTTGAGAATTTTATGTGCTCCAAATTTATCACGTTAATTCATGTTAACGAGCATGTTCCGTGGGGTACGTCAGCCAGTTCGGAGGTTGCGTCTCAGTTCGAAGGAGATATGGAGATCGTTCTGTTTGTTGAGTGGTCGGTGGTGATCCAGTAGGCTGAGGTACAGCAGGCTGGGTCCGGTAAACGTTAATGACCTCGAGCTTGGACATGCCGAACTGCGAGCTGCCAGTAATAATATCGTGAACGAAGGACTCTAGAAATTCCCTCATGGTGCGGAGCTCACGCCTTGACTGTACAACGTGGCAACGAAGCTGGAGGAGCTCTACCTACCGAAATCTCCAAACTTGAATATGGTGTGAACGCTAAGCTCCGCCCTGTGTATGGTGCAAACCGTGGCGCTTTGTACTACTCTCTAGAAGCATATGAGAGGCCTGTATCATCATCAGTGGACTCAATGCCACCCACACGTTGAATTGTAGGCTACAAGATGAAACGATGTTAGACACAATAAATATTTTGGATGTACAATACGAATCTCGTACCTCTCGGATGTGCAGCAAAGATGAATGACGGGGAGCGGTACTCTGTGTAGGTGATGCAGACATTAAAAGTGATGCATCTCGATGATGGACTTACGGCGGGAGAACGCCATGATGTTAGCGGAATGTAAGGCCTAACAAGAAAACAAAACGTATGTTTGTATGTAAGTTACCTCCTTATCGATACGGCCTGTGGATGATTGATGGCTAGTACTACGATGTCGATGATTATATGCGTGTAAGTGCATACGAATAATACATTAATTACCAATAATTTGATGACCCACCCGAAAAATTTATGAGTAATTCATTATTGTCATCTGTAGCACTTAATTAGTTAGCACTAACTCATTACATAACCCTAACTAATTGCCACTACAGTAGTTATGACTGCTTAATTACATACTACCATACAACAACTAATTATGGGTACCGTATGTACACAAAAATAGTAAAACTATATCTAAATTACTAGAACCTACTTACTTCAAAAATACAAACTACATTAATTATGACTAACTAAATAATACTAATTAACTATGACTACGGCAATAACGTCGAAAGCATGCGATAAAAAATTACCTACCTTTTGGGAGAAGCAATCAGCACTACCGTGTCCTTAATGAGTTATGCATTGACTTCTCAAAATAACGAGCTGCACACTCTTAATTTTTAGTGATGACCGCGAGAATGAGCTTCTGCGATGAGCGACTGAGATGAGTAATAACGAACTATGAGAGATTCGTATTTATGGCCGACTGAAAAAGAGAACTCGGTGTGCTCACCTTGCAAATTAAGCACTCTTTGTCGATGAGTAGCACTTCGGGCAAGGGGACGGCATGGTAACACTGACAAATGTGCAGACAAAGAATTGGGAGAGGGGGACGGCACAGACATAACGACATTAGTGCGAACGACGGAGCACGCGAGGGGAAACGATATAGACAGTGACAATTGTGCGAAGGACATAGTGGGAAAGAAAAGATAGCAGCAACTGTTGTATTTGCGAGGGCATAACGGGAATTTCCCAATTGCTAAAAGGGGAAATGAAGGCGGGCCCACCTGTCGGTGAGCCGCGCAAAGAGGTAAGGAGAGGAGACTCTGTCTCCTCCTCGAGGCTCCCACTCATGCGATGGAGGCGGGCTGGCGGTTGGGTTTTCGGCGGATCCGCGATTCCGTCGGCGTGGAGAGGCGCGTGGAGCGGCGGGGATGGCGCGGTGGCCCGGTTCTTGAGCGGCGCTTGCGCCTCCTCTCGCACCCGCCCTTTCCTTCAAAAGCCGAGCTCTCTCCATGGTGGGATAACCGATCCGGTTCTTGCTCTTTGAGTCTTCTTCCTCCTTTTGCTTTGGTGTCTTTGGAGTTGGTGGCTTGTGCCATCACCGATTGAGGCTTGGGCTCTTGTTTCCTGCGCAAACCCTAATTTGGGTGTGGGGAATTTGAGACCGAGGTGTTCTACCCGAAAGAGAGGGAGACGACGCTGAATCCCTGCGGTGTTTGGGGCACTCTCGGCCAGGGTGTTTCATTTGGTCTTGTGCGGCATCTCTGAACCTCGACTTCACTACATTTTTGGTGAGAAGTGAAGAACGGCATTGTATCTCCGTGAATCATCTACTGCGCGTGATAGCGGTGATAGATTTTCTGGTGAGCGATTCATCGTGCCTTGCCGTGTTGATTGATCTCTCCTGCAGCTTTTTCGCACGGACGTTTTGAGTATCGTCGTGTTGTGAGTATATTTATCTCTTTGCACATTTATAGCGATTAATCTTGATCTGCAATTTGATTCAAGTAATTGAGGATGCTGTGAATGATTGTGAGCGCATTTACATGCTCGTGATGAATTTGTCATATCTGAAATTGATCTAAACAAGCGAGTTAGACTTGAGCTCTAGGGTTTAACCTTTTCTTGATATCATCGTGGCTTATTGCATTTTGTCTTAGATCGATTACCGCTTTAGAAGTGGTGAGTAGTCTGAGAGATTTATCATTGGGGTCGATTGCTTTGTATGTACGATTAACATCTTTAGTCTTGTTATTTGATCGTGCTTTCTCGCAACTGTCTAGTTCAATCGGTGCTTATTATCTCGAACATATTAGATCTCGTCACTTGTTTCACTTTGCTGTAATCATTTAGTAGTACGAAGTTGTTCGAGATTTATTCTCTGTTTTTCAGATCTGTAGACAGTCAGATTGATAGAGCTCAAGTTTCTTTTCTCTGTTGTTAGATTAATTATGAAGAGTTATGACGTATGCATGAGAAGGCCAAAGTCTTTGATTTTGCGCAACTCTGTTCTGAGAGCAATAATGAAACAATTAATTTGTGCTATGCTAGATTTAATTGTTCCATTGTTCTTAGACATGATAAGTACACTGTTGTTTTCAGCATGGATGATGTTATATTCTTTGAATATATATGTGCTTATGAATGGCAAGGTAGAATTACATGTTTATATGCAATTATTGTCATTCTCATTATGCTGGAATTATGCTATTAATGCTATGTTGGTTGGAATTAAATATGGAAATATGCTTATACCGTTATATTTACAACAATCCAGAAAATCTATATTGAAAGAAATGGCTTCCTCTTCTGATGTCGTGAAACCTGAAGTGTTTGACGGAGTCAATTTCAAGCGCTGGCAGGCGAAGGCCAAACTTTGGCTGACTGACCTTAAGCTCTTACGGATCATCTCAAATCCACCGGCGTTTCATTGGAGATCCACGAGACGATGAAATGGGAAGATGCTAATAATGCGATCTTAGCCCGTTTCTTGGCCATCTGTCTAACCGCTTGTTTGGCGTCTATGTCAACTTCACTAATGCCAAGCAACTTTGGGATGAGCTCGAGGAGAAATACTCAGGAGATAATGGAAATGAGTCCTTCATTACAGACCAATTACTTGAACTACAAGATGGTTGAGGGCGGTCGGTGATGGAGCGGCTCCACGAGCTTCACTCCATGTACGTGACTTATGTCGATCGATGCGCTCTGCTGAGAAGTTTCAAGTCAATGTCATTTTGGCTAAGTTACCGCTTCGTGGCGTGACTTTGTGTTGCGGAGGCATATAAAGGAGCGCTTGACGCTCAATGAGTGTCATTGCTATTAATGTCGAGGAGCGTGCTAGAGCGGTGACGGCTCGGGAAAGGCTCAAGTTCAAGCTCATCAAGTTCAACTTAAGAATGGTGGAGGACACGGGAAACCCAAGTTCAAGAGTCACCCCAAGTCAAGCTACTGACCTAAGAAAATGAAGAAGAAGAAGGAGGACATCGTCTGCTTCGTTTGCGGTGAGGCTGGCCATAAGGCCAATCATTGCCGCAATCGGAAGGGCAGAGGTCCATCCCCGGGTCAGCACAAGAGCCGAAAGGCTGAGGTTCATGTCGCGCTGGCTAGCACCAGCTCAGATAAGTACGTACCTATGACCTTTATGGCAAGTCCATCTATTGATTGGTGGATTGATACAGGTGCTACTAGACATATATGTGCCGATCGATCTTGTTTCTCTTCATTTCGGGGTGAAGGTGGTGGATCCGTCCTAATGGGCAACGGAGCCGCGCAGCGAGACGTGGGATTGGACAGTTTGCACGAAGCTCACCGGGCAAAACACTCATCCTAAGAGACGTGCTGTACGTGCCTGCGATGACGCGCAATCTTCTTAGCGGGTCAATGTTATGTAGGCAAGGAATAAAGCTTGTGTTTGAATCAAATAAAGTCATTTTGACTAAGTTTGGTAATTTTGTGGGCAAAGGCTATGATAGCGGAGGCATGTTCCGCTTATCCATTCTAGATTTGAATAATGTAAACGTTTACAATGTTTCCCATTGCAATAAAGTTCATGATATTTGGCATTCACGGTTGTGTCATGTTAATTTTGAAGCCATTACGCGGTTAAGTAAGATGAGTTTAATTCCAAGCTACAGTTATGAGAAGGGTTCAAGATGCAAAGTGTGTGTGCAAGCTAAGCAGCCCCGAAAACCTTTTCATAGCATTGAAGGGCGAAGCACTTCTCCACTTGAACTAATCCACTCTGATCTTTGTGAGATGAATGGAATATTAACGAAAGGTGGCAAAAGATACTTCTTAACTCTCATAGATGATGCGACTAAGTATTGTTACATTTACCTACTTAAGTCGAAAGATGAAGCACTTGAATACTTTAAAATCTACAAAGCTGAAGTTGAAAATCAACTAGAAAAGAAAATCAAACGGTTAAGATCGATCGAGGCGGTGAGTACGTCTCACATGAGTTCTCCCAATTCGTGAAGAAAGTGGAATAATTCACGGTTACTCCACCTTACTCACCCCAATCTAATGGAATAGCCGAAAGAAAGAACCGAACTCTTTGTGACTTGGTTAACGCCATGCTTGAGTTCGGTATGTCGGACTATTGGTGGGATGAGGCGGTTCTCACACTAACTATGTCTCGAATAGGGTTCCACCGCAATCGGGAGGAAACACCCTATGAAGGATGGAAGGGGAGAAAACCCAACTTATCATATTTTCGAACGTGGGGATGCCTTGCAAAAGTGCATGTGCCGTTGCCGAAGAAAAGGAAGCTTGGTCCTAAGACCGTTGATTGTGTCTTTCTAGGATATGCTTTTAATAGCACGGCTTATAGATTTCTAGTGGTCAAATCCGAGGTGAGTGACATCGCTACTAATATAGTGATGGAATCTCGTGATGCGACATTCTTTGAGCATGTGTTTCCTATGAGACCGAATGATGACAGTGGACATGTCGGCATAGATGATCTCTCTATTTCTCCTAGTGTGGATGACACCGCTCCAGATTTGGAGTTGAGGAGGAGTAAGAGACAGAGGACCGAGAAGTCACTTGGGGATGACTTTGTCACCTATGTCGTGGATGATGAACCACAAACCCTTTCAGAGGCATACGCATCTCCGGATGTGGATTACTGGAAGGATGCAGTCCGTAGCGAGATGGATTCCATCATAGCTAACGGAACTTGAGAAATTTCAGATCTCCCGCCTGGTTGTAAGCCAGTAGGTTGCAAGTGGATCTTTAAAAGAAAGCGCAGACCTGATGGTACTATTGAATTACATGCATGGCAAGGTAGAATTACATGTTTATATGCAATTATTGTCATTCTCATTATGCTGGAATTATGCTATTAATGCTATGTTGGTTGGAATTAAATATGGAAATATGCTTATACCGCTATATTTACAACAGCAACGAGGTGACATATATGTGAATGACAGATGTCAACCACTGTAAAAGATGCCTGAGTATCGCTAATTTCATGATTAAACTAATATGAATTAACGTAGAAAATTTAGAGGACATAAAATTTCTAAAAAATTACATAATTACTACAACTGTGTTAGGAGGTTTCACATAAAAATTTGTAATTTTTGTAGCTCATTTGCTATATGTAACAGCTTCTACAAATATAAAAAATCATATAAATTTTTTAGTAACATTTACAACGAATAAAATTACCAAACAATTACATAATCAAGTACATTATGTCAAGACGTTGTATATAAAACTTTGCAAATTTTTTAGCCAATTTGCTATATTGAAAAATTCAAACAAACAATATGCAAAAAAATAGGGCAGGTAATTAAGCCGGCTAATTAGCGGGCTTAAACACTTGCCGTCTGGCCATGGGACGGCAACCCATTTGGTTGGTTAGGTGGCGGGGCGATAGGCCTGCCATTTGCTGGTAGGGTAGCAGGCTACTGCCGGCGGTAGGCCCCAGGCGTCAGCTTTCCAGCGTTGCCGCCCGGCCACCGGACGACAAAAACGTCATTTTTGCCAATACGCTATGTATACTATCATTTTCGTAAATACAGATACAAACAGTGCTATATATATATGCCGAAAACTCTGTTTCATCAAGAAACTTTAGTGACCTTTGCCATTTTGGCTGCCTCGGTGACCTACTCAAGATAACCATCCTAGAAAAGATGAGCTTGACTTGGCAAATGACAACGATGACACAATGGAGCAGTGATGAGTGGTCAAACATGCAATAGTGAAGAACATCCCATATGGAGCAACTAGTTCGGGAATTTTTGGCACATATAGCACATTCGAAACCCGTATTTGCAAAAATAGTCGTGTGCATATGAGAATGACAAAAATAGCACTTCTGCCGCCCGATCACTGGGCGGCAGCGCTCTGTAGCTAACACGTAGACTATTGGAGCCCCGATCACCGTGTAGCAAGCGCCTATTGCCCGGCCACTATACGGCAGGTGGCCTGTCGCTCCTCCACCATACGGTAGGTAATTAAGTCGGCTAATGAGCCAGCTTAATTACCTATCGAAATTAATATTTTATTTGTAATATTTGTTTGCAATTTCAAATTAGCTTGAATAATTACAAAATTTTATGTACACCTCCTGACATAATGTACTTAATTGTATACTTTTTAACTATTTTATCCACCTTGAATGCTGGTAAAAAATTCGTAAAATTATGATATTTGTAGCAGTTGTTGCATATAGAAAACGAGCTTAAAAATTACAAAATTTTTTGTGTAGCCTCCTGATGCAGTTGACATAATTTTTTATTTTTTTTGGGAATTTTGTCTAGTTTGAATTTATCATGTTAATTCAATATGAAATGAGCATCGCATATCGTTAATTACGATTAAATTAATATGGCAAATTTAGAGAATATAAAATTTCCAAAAAATTGTATAATTAGGATGACTATGTCAGAAGACTACACATAAAATTTTGTAATTTTTAGAGCTCGTTTGCTATATATAACTAGTCCTACAAATATCAAAATCTTATAAATTTTTTAGCAACATTTAGAGAGTATAAAATTGTCAGAAAATTACACGATAAAGTACATTGTGTTGGAAAATTGCACATAAAATTTTGTAATTTTTTAGCTCATTTGGTATATTTAAAAATTTAAACAAATATGATATATAAAATACTATTTTAGACAGGTAATTAAAGTGGCTAATTAGCTGGCTTAATTGCCTACCGTATGGTGGAGGGGCTATAGGACACGTGGACGGGCAGCAGGCACGCGGTCGTGGGTGATAGGTGCCTGCCGCACGGTGGCCGGGCTCGAGTAGTCTTCGTGTCTGCTGCAGGGCGCTGCCGCCCGGTGACCAGGCGACAGAAGTGTCATTTTTGTTATTCTCACATACATATAACTATTTTTATAAATACAACTATAAAATATGCTATATGTGTCAAAAACTCCTAGTTCGGATAAGTATATAGCACAAAGCATCAATACAAACCACGTACACCTGTCTTTAATATTTCCCCAAATTCTTATAAAAAAAGGAAAATGTTCCCCTAAATTTATAAACCAGGTAGATACACTCTTCAAGCAATTTTACGCAATTTTGTTTTTAACTAACTACCACTGACTGGTCTTTGTCAAACACTTCATAATCATAGCCTGTATGCATGAAGGAGAGGTGTATCATAGTAGTATAACTATCTTTTTTTTTGATACAAGCAGGAGCTTTGCCAATAGTACCTATATTAAACTTAGGGGATTCCTGGCCTCCCCCCGTGCCACATCACCAGGTTTGTGAAAAAGTCCTCTGCTTTTTTGAATACTCTTCTTTACCTTGCGCCTGTGTCGGCCATTCGATTGGGTGGGCCACGCGATGCACGACCCTTGAGTGAACTTCGTGTGTTCTTGGAAATCTTCACATCGCTTTCATTATGGTGCATTGTAGCTGTCTTTTTTTGTAGCTACTCTCGCGTGTTACATTTCATTACCCTTACTTGCTATTCTCTACCTGCTCCCAGGTTCCTCCCTCTTGCTCTTAGTTCCTCTTCTTCGCCGGTGTCGCGCCCGCCGCTCTTTTCCCTCTTCGCTCGCACCGCCATCCTCCTCCTTGGCCGCGCCGACTCCATTGTCGTATGCCTCTTTTTCTCCTTCCTATTTTGGGTGCTGTCTTCATCTAATTTCCCAGAAATTAGGTGTTGTCTTCATCGAATTTTTCCAGAATCTATTTCTTCTGTTCTCTCATGGATCTGAGGTGCTGTCTTTATCGGATTTAGTTGTGGTCGAAGTGCTGTAGCATTGCCATAACGCTTCAACTATGGTGCTTCGATCATGTTTTCAATCGTGATGCAAACCCCGCCATTCCGAGTACGGTGATTCAACCACAACCCTTCGATTATAGCTTCGTGGTCAAAGCACTGTGGTCAAAGCAGCCGTTAGGGCCGGTTGCCATAACACTTCGAGTACGACGCTACGATCACGTTCTCGATCGTGGTGCACACCATGTCGCTTTAAGCTTCGATCATGATGTAGACCACGATGTTTCGAGTACGGCACTTCGACCATAGCCCTTCAATTACAGCTTCGTGGTCAAAGCGTTGTGGTCAAAGCAGCCATAAGGGCTGGTTGCCATAGTGCTTCGAGTGCGGCGCTATGATCATGTCCTTGATCGCAGCACACACCACGATGCTTTGAGTAATTTTAAAAATACCATGCTCTCAATCACGATGTAAACCACAACACTTCAAGTACGGCACTTCGACCACAGCCCTTCGACTATGGCTTTGGTCATGACAGAGGGAGATGTACAACATCTCAAGTAACCAAGATTGAATTATAAATAGGAGGCATTAGAAAGAAGTATTTATAAACATATGATGAGTTTAGATTGGCCTTCTTCTTTGTCAGTAGGTTTACCCATTTTAGATGAAGCACAATGCATTTTGGTCCCATAGTTTGTCTTAATGGATTCAGATCAGTTTTCTAAAGCTCGATGCAAAGACATATTGTGTGGAAAACACCCGATTACCTCATCAATTGTTTCATTTGATGGCAATGTTGAAAACATAGATGACTATTTTACAGAGATTAGTTGTTCCCCCTTTTTTGCTCGGCATTAAAAGATGTTTTTTTGGCTGATTCTCTTTTATTTCTTTATGCTATATTGCAGTGCCTACCATACACCCAAATATAGCTCTTCCATGGAAGTGTCAGCATGGTTATACACAGTTTTTACAATGTTTCCTCTCTACTATCTAAATGTTTCCTTCTTTCTTGTTTTACATTTTATTTTTTTTGGTGCTGCCTATATGGTTGGAGATCATTTTGCCCCATTGGTTACACATAGTGATGCAGCTCAGAATAGGAAAAAAATGAAGGTTATTCAATACACAGCATGCTGCTACTAAAACAAGTTTTCTTTCTTTGTTGTTTGTTTTTATTGCCTCTTTTTTTTAGTTCAGTGGTTTTCCCTCTTTGTTAAACAATTCCTGCTGCATTTTACATTTTGTTGGTTGTTAGTAATTATCTTTGATTTGCATTTCAAGTTGCGTGTATCAATTCCGTTCCATTATGGTTGCTGAATCTACTGTTTCTATTTCTAAGGAATATATTTCTTATCTGAAAGGTTGGACCATATGCTTCAGTCTTCGTAATTGTTTTTCGGGGTCTCTTTTTGTCCCCAACTACTTTCACCACTATCTATTCTTGCTATGTTTGCTCTCTTTACTGAATTCCTTTCTTCCTACTATTCTTCTGCTCTCCTGTCTTTGTTGGTTGTATAACATAATTGAAACAATATAGTCGAAACAACGTGGTCAACCGAATTGGTCGAAACAAGGTGGTCGATCAACGTGATCGAAACGATGTGGTAGAAACATTATGATCGAAACATCGTGGCCAACCGAAGTAGTCAAAACATTCTGGTCGATCAATATGATCTAACCAACGTGGTCAATACAACATAGTCAAAACATCGCAATTGATCGAAGTGGTCAAAACATCATGGTCGAAAATATCATAATCGAACTAACGTGGTTGATACAACATGGTCGAATGAACGTGATCGAAACATCGTTATCAAAAATATCATGATCGAAATAACATAATAAAAAATATTGTGGTCAAACTAACATGATCGAACCATCCAAGTCGGCACAACGTGGTCGATCCAAGTGGCTGAAACACAAAATCATCGTGGTCGACCAAAATGGTTGCAACATCATTGTCGAATCAACATGGTCGAACCATCGTTATAATGACGTGGTTGACCGAACTGGTCGAAACATCGTGGTCGATCGAAGTGGTCGAAACATCTTGGTCGATACACGTGATCGAAATATCCTGGTCGATACAATATGGTCAAAACATTGTAGTCAACCAAAGTAGTCAAAATATCATGGTTGACTGAAGTAGTTAAAACATCCTGTCGATACACATGATTAAAATATTCTAGTCGACACAACATGGTCGAAACATCGTAGTTGACCGAAGTGGTCAAAACATCCTAGTTGAAAATATCATAGTCGAACCACCTTCGTTTCGACCACCTTCGTTCAACCAGGTTGTTTCAACCAAGATATTTGATAGTTGCAGTATTAAGTGCATAATTTTATTTTTAAAATAGATATTATGTCAAAAAGGCACTATTATAAAATTAAACAAGTGTATATGTGGAGATTTTCATCGTGCATCTTTATTGTAGTTAGCTTTACCATACTTAATTAGAAGCCTTGAATACGGCAGAGGCTTTGTTCTTTTTGGCCTTTTTTAGTTTTTAGCTTCGAATTTTTTGGAAACTGAAACAAATAAGATGGTCTTTTCAAACTCAAAACCATTTGTGTCGTCCACGTTAGTAACTTTGCCATCTTAAAAAGCACTGACAAAAACTATCGATCGCAACAAAAAAAAAAGTACGGGGCCAAAGGCTAGCAAATCTTAGCCGATTCGTATATATGAAGGTAGGAAGGAAGTACATAACATTGTGTAGTATATGGTATAAGGCATAATGGTTTTTTTTTTTTTTTACTTTGAACAAAGTCTCATGAGCGCTTGCACTGCACAAGGAGCACGCAGAGAATACCGAAGTTGCGAGGCGGCTCGATTTTGAGAAAAAGAGGTCTTAAGTGAATTTTTTAAAACTCCAAAAATACCATGGTATTTAGAATATTACAGTTTATAAAACCCCATTGTTTGTTGCATCCAAACACTTCACAGTTTTTGATACTACAGTATTTTTTAGAAACCATGGTATTCCCTCAAAACTTCAAAAATACTTTGTATCCAAACAAACCCTAAAAAAATAGGTATCAGGGTTGAGTGCCTCTGCGACCCTGTCTTTTTTTCCTCGTAGCATAATATCAAACAAAATATGATTAGATAGATACTTCTTTTAAAAAATTAGTTAGTACCAATCTTTTTTCAAACAATTTCTAGTTTTTTTAGCCAAGTTTGATAGTCGGATTCCATTGCATACTGACGTTGGTTTCTCTTCGATTTTACATTGTGATTGTATTGCCGTCACTACAGTTTGCAGATGAAAAACATAAATAAGCAACAACAGAAACACCAATTAAAAATTATCTCCGTAACTTGCGAACATCTATGATGATAAAAAACTGTCAAACTTGATTAAAGAAACTGTCAAACGCTTCAAGATAAAAGAAAGGCCAAGAAAGAGAGGAGAGATTTCCCTGCGCCACGCTTCTCGCGTCCACCTCAGCCCCCGAGCCGCGTCGAACGAACCTCGTCCTCGTGCGAGCTCAAACCCAACCCTGTGCCCCGGCCTCCTCGTCCCCCTCCTCTGCGCCGCCCGCTCGCAGATCTCCCCCCGCGGCGCTTCCGGATGTCATGAGCCGCCCCCATTTGCCCAAGGACCACGCTTTTCCGCGCGCCAATGGGTTCTTGGACGGAGGGCCCCGCCGCCTCGGCAAGATCTCGGAGGTGGACGACGCGGCGGCCACCGTAGCCGTCGAGCAGTCGGGGTCGCCATCGCAGTCCCCGTCGTCGGCGTCGTCGCCGCCGATGTCGTCGTGCGGGCAGTACATGCTGCACCGGGTGGGCAAGTTCGACACCCTCGCGGGCGTCGCCATCAAGTACGGCGTCGAGGTAACGCGACGGGAGTACTGTTTTTTTTCTAGGGCCTCTGGTTTTTATATGACATTGGAAATTTGGTATATCAGAGAGGATATAAAATAACTGTCTTTAACTTCTAGCTGTTTCAGGTGGAATACCATTCTGTTGTATATTGGATTTTTGGTGATAAAACAATCTTGGAATCATCTGCGTATTTGGATGATGTAGGTAGCGGACATTAAGAGGCTGAATGGCCTCTCAACTGATCTCCAGATGTTTGCGCACAAGACGCTGCGGATTCCGCTCCCCGGAAGGCATCCTCCGTCATCTTACCAGCAGAATGGTTCATACGAGGGTGATGGCAGGTACCTAGAATGCTAGACTTTGCATCAGCATGTTACCTAAAACCATGTCATTAGTAATTGACACGTCGCAGTGCTGTTGAGCAAGTGTTCAGTTTAGTGTCGTGCTGATTCATAGTCAAGAATTATTGACATCGCTACGATTTGCTCAGATGTGTAGCAGGATTAGATGGGTAATACAATATTGGGTTTGATTATGAGCACTGGTGCAAGGTTTTTGGGGATGGCCACAAACCGCTGTCATCATGTCATGTGAAGTCGTAGTGTAAACTAAACTGAAATGGGAGCATGGTCTTGTAGTCTCATGCAATGTTTTCTTATTGTTTCAACAGCACCTTTGTTAGAATCTTGAAATGCGGCCAGAATTATGACCTTTTTCGAACCATGTTTATGTGTTCAATGCTGACAGCAAACTTCCCTTTGCTAGTCCTTTTTCTGCCTTTGGTATTTTACAAGTACTGCTGCTGAACAGGTGCTTTTCCCTCTGGAGTATTGAGTTGTTTTGGCCTTTTGTACTAACAAGCATTTTTATCAAACTAATTTTGCTTTAAAATGAAGCTTTCACTTCACGCAATCAGGATTTTTTTGTTTGCTATTTTTTTGTTTATTTAGTTTTTTTATCAAACTAATTTCGCCTTTGGTATTTTACAAGTACTAATTGAATGCATGCATGCTCCTGTAAGTCGTCACTGAAGTAGTTACGAATTTGTCTTTAGCCAATTTCTCTCTATGATGTGCAGTTAGTCAATTAGGTGGTTACATAACTTGGGATTTTGGATTCCGACTGTATGATTGCATGGCTATTAAGCATGTTTATTTTGGCAGTTTTTACCTGTGCTGTTATTTCCTTTGGTTTATCAAGTGACCATAATTGTAGTTCTGAACATACGTTAAGCTGACACATGGAGAGCGTTGAAAGGGAGAGAAAAAGGGAAGACACATTTTGACCAACCTGCAAATAGGTCTCAATCATCTTGTACTTACACGTGATAGCCACACTGTTTTCCCTTCCACCAAATCGTGTAGAATCTGGGCACTTTCTGAAATACAACGACAACAACAAAGTCTTTTGTCCCAGATAAGTTGGAGTAGGCTAGGAATGAAACCTTCTCAAGATCAAAGAGATGATAGCTTTGAAATAAAACTTACAATGCTAAAAACCTTAAACCGTACAACCTACTATCTGAGCTAAGAGTCTAAAACACTACTCCTAACTTTCTTATGGTTCCGGTACGTGGATCGCTAACTTCCACAAAATAACATTTACTTCTTACTGAGTGTGAGACTTTTTTTTGGGATAAATTTGAATATACTAGTGTTTCATTAATAATCTTTCATAGATTTTAGTCTTCTGCTCTAGTTGGCATTGCAAATGATTCTCGTTTCTATTTTGTAGATACAAACTAATCGCTTGCTATGGTTTCTCTGCAGATCAGTAGACATTTTTGCTAGCTCTATTTTATGCGTTACCAGCTATGACAATATAATATTATTTCAGGGAATGTACTCCTCCACGGCACCTTCATGATGATATATTGGATTCAATTTTGAAAACTCCAAGGCACAAAGTTTCTCCAGCCATGAGCATTATGCAGGGATACTATGGTCTCACACCACCTCCAAAGAGGGATCCAACACATGAAGGCACTGAAATGGCAGTATATGGAAAAGGCAAATCTGTTTGCTTGGATGATGAGCCATGGTTTGCAGAGCCGCCAAATTCTGACCCTTTCCCGTTTCAGCATAGGAAAACTAGAAGCTTGACAGTAGGTTCTTCTCTTGTGAATGGTGAGGCTGAGGAGAATGGCGACAGTGAAAGGTCGATAAGGTGGTGCCAGAAAGCTGATGGTGAGTTGTTACCTAGAGAGGAAAATGGTAGTGCCATGCTGGCAAGGGCTGGGAAAGGCCTGGCATTGAGGCCAAAGTCGGGCAATCGACCAGACATGAACAAGAGTCAGCAGAATCTTACGGCAATGGCGGAGCCTTCATTGGGTGATGGACTGAAAACAGTAAGGAAATCATCAAGCACTCCAGAATTCCAAGAGCCAGAGAGCAACAGCAGTTCCTCCATATGGTCAGCGAGCAAGTGGAGCTTAAAACCGGATGCTTTTACTCTCCCCCTCCCTCTTTTTGGCAACATTCCGAAGCCAATCGCTGCTTGGAGAAACAAGGCGGCTCGAGATTAGCAGTTTTTCATCTCTTGCTTATGCACATGATTTTCCCTGATCTCTGGTGAGGCCCTGTAAGCCCGCGGAGGAACTGGCACAAGTCTTCCCGGCGATGGAAGAAGAGGACCATGATCAGTTCCTGGTAGCTGGAACATACAGAAGGATCATACACACCGTCTTCCATGATGCTGAGATGGTGTTGAGATTAGCGTCCGATTTGCATGGTTCTCATGTTATATTGGAGATGTTGCACCGAATAGAAGCATTGCTTTTCTTCAGATAAATTATAGATGACACAGAGCCTTGGGTATTTGAGGATATTCTTTTGTACACAGTGCAGAAAATGTAGGATCAAAGGGTGGCTATATGTTGTATGTGTGATCCCATACGCTGATATAGAAAATTGGCCTTGTTTAACTTGCATGGGAGTTTTATATATATATATATATATATATATATATATATATATATATATATATATATATATATATATATATATATATATATATATATATATATATATATATATATATATATATATATATATATATATAGTCCAGGCACCTAACCTATCTACCATTCGATCGCATTGAGATGTGCTAGCTTGTAGTTGGTATGAGATTAACGGGTATATCCATTAGCATATAGTGTTTGCCTTAGAATTCAAACGTCATATTAATTAGTGCAATCCGGATTTGTTATTGCCATAAATATCCAGCGATCTGAATCCCATCATTTCTACGGCTTGCTGTGCGTGCGCGTTACCAAATATCAATTTGTGAATCCCGCTTCCTGATGAACGTTGAGATAGGTATGAGTATAGATCCTTTTTTGTTAACGTGGAAGTATGTATGTGTGTAGATCATTATTTTCCATAAATAAAAATCTTGCTCAATGTGTATCGGCCATGTATTAATTAACATGTAGTAGGTATGAAAATCCGTACAACAGTATTGGAAGTATGCTCGCTTATACATATAAATTTAATAGTCTTTGGTGCATGCAAAATATCATTACGTGCAACACATGATGAATCATTGTGATTAAATCGAGTATTATACTCAGAAAAAATTTTAAGTGATCTACTTACGGCATAAGAAAAACTGTGTTAACTTTCATTAATTGTTATACACCACACGAAATGATTCTGAGCGGCGAATTTGTACGAGATGTTAGCAGGTAAGGTGATAATCTTATGTGAATTTTTCAACTCAATTAGACAACAAAATGCTTTATTAAATGGATGATGTATACGAACGGCTTAGAAAAATCGGGTATGTTGACTTGTATTATTTCCATTAATTTTTAGATGTCGCACGGAATGATTTAGAGTGACGAATTCGCACGTGATGTTAGCATCTAAGGTTAGAATCTTATGTGCATTTTTCAGCTGAATCGAATAACAAAAAGCTATCTTAAATGGTTGAAGGAGACGAACGGCACAGAAAAAACGCGAAAAAACGCGTATGTTTACATACATTATTTTATATACGCCACACGGAATGAATTAGAGCGGCGAAATTTTATGACATGTTAGCGGTCAAGGTAAAAAAACTAATGTGAAATTTTCATCTCATTCGAGCAACAAATGCTCGATGAATTGTTGATGGACACAAACGGCGTAGGAAAAATTGCATGTGTTGACTTCTATTTTTTTATATGTTGAAGGGAATGATTGAGAGCGGCGAACTTGTACATCATGATAGTGGTTTCGGTTAATATCTTGTGTGAATTTTTCATCATAATCGGACAAAAAAATTGATATCTTAAATTTATTGATTGAATCGGACAACAATCGTGTGCGTTGACTTCCAATAATTTTTATACGACGCACGAACTGATTTAGAGCGGCGAATTTGTACATAATGTTAGCAGTTAAGGCGAAAATATTATGTGAAATTTTCGTATCATTCGAGCAACAAATTCTTGTTGAATGGTTCATCGAGACAAACGGCTTAAGAAAATGGGTATGTCACAGTGCATAATTTAGATATGCAAATTTGTACGTCATGATATTAGTTTGGGTGAAAATCTTGTGTGAATTTTTTAGTTGAATCGGACATCAAATGTTATCTTAAAATGTTACGCAACTCCGAACTGGTATACAAATGTCCATTCTGAGGTGTGCACACACAAATCATTAAAAACCACAATTGTATATACGCTATACGAAAAGATAAATCAAAAGTGATATATTGTATCAAGTGCAGGAATTTCATTAAGTTGAAACAGAAATAGTAATGGAATTTAACTCATTATTGGGCAAGGAAATGTATTATGTTTTATGCTAGGATGAGGTAGCTTTAATGTATGACATGATTACGAAAAAGTATGGAGTATGTTACTAAAAAGTATGATACTAGTTGTTTACTTTACAAAAGGAGTATATATTGCTGGTATTCTAAACAAATGGACTATGATACTAGTTTTCTTCTTGAAAGAAGTACATACTACTAAACAAATGGAGTATGATACTACCAGTTTTCTTTACAAAAGGAGTATATATAGCTAGTATTCTAAACAAATGGAGTATGATACTACGTTTCTTCTTGAAAGAAGTATATACTACTAAACAAATGGAGTATGATACTACCAGTTTTCTTTACAAAAGGAGTATATATAGCTAGTATTCTAAACAAATGGAGTATGATACTACGTTTCTTCTTGAAAGAAGTATATACTACTAAACAAATGGAGTATGATACTACTAGTTTTTCTTCACAAATGGGTTCTGCCGATGTACCGTTAGGGAGTATATTGCTAAGAAGTATGATGCTAGACTGCTAGTACTTTAGTATACCAGCAAGAAGAGATGCATATGGGAAACCTTGCCTCCCTGCGCCTCGGATTTGCCCTGTAGAGGAAACCTTGCCTCCCTGCGCCTCGGATTTGCTCTTACACCATCGAACAATAAGATGAGAAGAACAATGCCCGTGGGATTCATGCGCGAAGAGCCTCGGCACTAAAGATTGCACGGAACACCTCGGATTTACTCTAGCACCACCGAAGAAGTTGATGAGAAGCCCATGCCTTCGAGATGCTCCCCAACGGGCGTCGCCTTCATCTTCATCTTGCCAAGCGCGATATTGGGAAAGAGGTGAGACCGGGGGAAGATTCCTATTTTGCATGCGATCTGCAGAAGCAACGGATCTATCACCTGCCCAACCCGTTAATCAACATTTCTACGGATCACTGCACGCGCGCGATCGGACGGTTCTAGATTGAAGAGTCCGGACACCTAATAGTACTCAATATTTTTACTATATATATATATATATATATATATATATATATATATATATATATATATATATATATATATATATATATATATATAGGAGCATATCTAGTGCTAAAACCCTATTAAGTGCTAAAGCTCACCAAATCCATCCGATCTGGTGTGCGGCTCGGATCAAGGAGGGTGGAAGGCTCCCAACTCACTTAATCGGTGTTTGAAAACCCCTTGCACATATATTTTTTCGCAACTAAGCCCTCGGCGTTTCCTCTCCATCCTCACATCGATCCCCCGCCGACCCTCGGCCTTCGCTCGCGACACGCCGGGCTCGCCGTCGCGCGGCCGCTGCCGTGAGGCCGTGCGCCGCCACCTCCTGTTCTCCGCCTCGCCCGCGGCGCCGCGGCGACGGCCACTGCGACCCGCTCTTCCCGAGATGCCCCACCCGCACCACAACCCCGCGGCGCGCGCCTCCTTCCTCGCCTCGGCGGCGCGAGACCGCGATCTGGC
The DNA here is from genome assembly GCA_036346575.1 of Dendrocalamus sinicus. Taxonomy (NCBI): domain Eukaryota; kingdom Viridiplantae; phylum Streptophyta; class Magnoliopsida; order Poales; family Poaceae; genus Dendrocalamus; species Dendrocalamus sinicus. Next base: position 17,537,377 of record CM070670.1, read on the forward strand.
CCGATCACCGGCGCCGACCCTCGGCCTCCATCTCGCTCGCCTCCTCCCGGCGCCGACCCTCGGCCTCCATCTCCTCTCGCCTCCCTCCCGGCACAGCCCTTCCGGCCTCCCCGACGCCCCGTTCCTCGGATCTCTATCTCCTCTAGCCTCCTCCCGGCGCCGCCCTTCCCGACCTCCCGCAGCTCCCACCCCGACCTCCCCCGGCGCCTCCCTCCCCGACTGCCGCCGTCGCCCTTCATCACTGAGCCACCGCCCCCGCCCTTCGCCTAGGGTTTGGCCGAGCTGCCTCCCTCCACCACCGGCGCCCTCCTTCCGAGCTGCCGACCGGTTTCTATTTCAGTAGCATACTATCTTCCATTGGCGATCAATGGTATGTGTGCGCCATGGCAGTACGGGAAGGTATTGTCAAAAAAATTTTATTTAGTTACTTGATTATCATGGAACAAGCTTTTCAAGTAGTTCAAAATTCAATTGTTCAATCAGTGGCGATTATTATTTCTGTAGGAATGATCTGTGTACTGTAGTCTTGCTTGGGAAAAAGGTAGTATGTAGGAGTATTGTTCTTTTAGAGTTTGACATTAGGCATATTGTATGCTTTAGAACTTAGAAGTATTACTTTGTGTGAGTTTTCCCAACTGCCAGATGATTATTGTTCGATCCTAGCATTATGACTTCCTTTCAAGTCTTCATTCCCACTGGGCAAAAACTATAAAACTGCGGGTAATAAACTGTGTTTACCTTGTTGTAGGGATCCTCTTCCATTTCAAGTGCTGACTTATTTGGCCATCCAGCATATAATTCTAACCTGGACCTGAGTGCTTCTGATTTGATCAACCGAATCTCATTCCAGGTAACACTGGAGTAGCATAGCATGGCTGGTTTCCTTCATGGACATGCGTTGATGCTTTGTTGTCTGTGCAGGCATCTCAGGACTTGTCTTCTCTCATGAACATGGCTAGGGAAACTGGGAAGAAGCTGACATCTTTGGCATCCAACATCATCATTGATCTTCAAGATCGGATCCTCTTAGTTTAATTTACAGTCAAGACTCCATTACATTTCTTCCGTGATTGGCCTCTCCCACTGTTATTACAGGATTTGCCGCGATAACGGGGTGATGGCTTGCATGCCCGGCAGATTTGTTCAGTTCATAGTCATCCAAAAAAACTTCACTCGGACTCCAGAAAGAGGAAGTTGCGAATGCTGTACGGGCTGAAGTCATGTTAGCATTTGGACCTGTAACAGAAATATTTTTGACTTGAGGGTGTTATTTCAGTTTCAGAAGGAACTCAAATGCTACCTAAATGTCTGCTTTGTAATGACCATTTCATATCATGTAATCATCATGTAGGACCGAAATGGCGACAGAGGGGGGTGAATGTCGCTCGCTTCAAAGTCGCCCCCGAGAAATCGAACACTGATTATTCAAAAAGATGCAAAATAAAGTAACTCACAGAAAATTAAAATTAATTTTGCTGAAATCTGGAACGCATGCGATACTAAAAAATTCAGCATAAATTAGAGATTAACCAATAAAAAGTTCAGCTGAAAATAATGTCATTTGATCTGCATGCAAAATGGTCAAAGATTAGTAAAAGAAAAAAAAACGTGACTTTTCATTCCTTGTGCTATTCAGCCAAAAGAGATAGCATGTAGTCTGCAGGATTCTTCAGACAACGAGAATGGCAGCAAACAAACAGCCCGACAGAAGCTCTGATCTTTGACTAAATCAAGAAAAATGAAAGGAAAGCTTATGATCTTTTTAGAGAGAAACACCAAGGAACTATTCTAAATACTTTTAGGATCTTAATCAACATGGAAACTAAGCAAGAACACAAGAATTTCATAGATTAGCCAAGAACTGACAAAGTACAGAGACAACACTAAAAATCAAATTACTCCCCAATCTTTGATCCTTTGGCCATGAAACTTTGAGGATATATTAGCAATAACCACATGACTCTCCAGACCAAATTTCATGCCATCTCTCCAAAGGAATCAAGAATTCCACCAAACCCTAGAATAGGAAATACAAGAACAGAGGAAGCTCAAAAGAGAAATATGAGATTAAAACGAAGTTTGCTCTTGGGAAACTTGATCAAATGATCTTAAGGCACTATCCCATCACAGAGCAACCCATTTTGGGCCTTCCCAACAACAAGAAACTCAAAAAGATAAGAATAAAGCCAAGGTAAGGAACACAGAACAGAGCAGAAAGCACGAGAGATAAAACTTCAGATTCTTCATTCCAACAACCAGGGATTACAAGGAGTCCTGATACATGCTCTCAATCCATCCTCTCCCTCTCAATCCTCAAGAATACCAAGAACCTCACATGCTTTCTTGGGAGGAACACACACAGAGAGAGGAGCTACGAGGGAGACATGAAGCAACAGAACTCTGCCTCTCCCAACCACTAAAGAGCAAAAGCTAAACAACCCTCTAAAGACTCTTTTGACTCAAGAAAACCCTAACTCTCTCTAGAATCCATGAGGAGGCATGCAACCCCTCCAATCCTTTATATAGCCTTGGCTAACGGGTCTCCGTCCTGTTACGCCCGCTAAGTCCAACGGAGCCTGCTCCCGCTTGTGCAGCCTTGCGAAATTCCCGATTCGCCCCTCGTGCACCTTCCGGGAAGCTTCCGCGCTCCTTGCCGTCCAAGCCTCGCAACCACCTCGAGTCTCCACCGTCTTCGACACATCCCGACCGTTCTGACCTCAACACCGCCCGTGTCTAGTCCGGTCACCTCGTGTCTCACCATGGCTCTGCCTCGACGTCCTGCAGTCACACAGACAAGAAACACGTCACATAGCACCGCTCAATACATGAAAGCATAAATACCATCATACTTACCACAGATGAAGTCCAAACCTATCAAATCAAAGAATCAGTGTCCTAATCCCATATGACCAAGTTTGACCACAGTCCGACCGAGCCCGTTGCACCACACAACGTCAAGGTCCGAACAACCCAAACCAAACTCGACTACCATAAACTCATGTCAATTACTCATCACTTACATGTGGTCACCTCCATATGGTCCATCACATCAGTACATACATATGTTTTAACTGTATGGAGGTACTACTAGCAGATCCGTCACTCGCAAGATCGCGTGTTATCATTTGAACAAGTTTTAGCGTGGTTATCTTCGTTGTTTCTCTCCACTGACAGTGCGTGCTGTCACTGCATGAAAGTGTTTCGCTGCCGCTTAAGCAAATCTATGGCTAAGCAGTGACCGACCTACAGCATTCTTCCATCCTAACCCTATGTTTGCAAATGCTACATCCGAACATAAACCAAACCGAGCAATAGAGAATACACAAACATATAACTATAAAGTGGAGAAGTATAGCACAAAAAAAGCGCTGCTCAATTGATCACTTGGCAAAACTCCACTGGTAAATTCCTGCAATGTGTGGCCTACTTCGGCACTACAAAACGTCTCCGTCACTGTACATGTGTTGCTTTTTGATTCATGTGTTACAAAACGTCTCTCTTCAACCTTTGCCTTTTCTTTGCTTTTCTTATAGATGAATCCAGAAAAGGGGTAAAAAGAGTAGCTAATTACTCGCTCGTGCAGAAGAACTCGATTCCTTGCGCGCTGCGTTGCAAAAGTTGTTTTCCATTTCGTACTCGCAGGACGTCGGCGCCGGATGATCGCGGGGCGACTCGGAGACGAAACGGTGTGCGGAGGAAAAAAAAGAGGGGAAATCGGTAGGGGGTTTTGGCAAAAAAAGCATTAGTGATTGGGGGCTTCCATCCTCAAGAATCTGGACCGTTGGGGGCAGATCTAACGATCCTTGCCGGTTTTAGCATGTTAGCACTATATATATATATATATATATATATATATATATATATATATATATATATATATATATATATATATATATATATATATATATATATATATATATATATATGAGTGTTTCATGCACCATGGTGCCTAGGCACCAATATCAATACCGTTGATTTGCTTGAGATTATAACGTTTGATGTGGGTATCTTCATATACCCATAAAAAGTATATTTGAGATGTCAAACTCAAAAAATTTAAATTCAACTTCAGTTTAATTAGTTTGAACTATTTTTATGGTATATACTCATCTTTGTAGTTGCATTGAACTCAAAAGTAGTTCAAACTAATTTGAACTGAGTTCAAAACTTACTTACCATAAATATATCAAGGGTATAAAACATTTTCATACCCAAACTCAAAAAATTATCAATCATACACGTGTATCGGATGTTGGTGCCTAGGCACCATGGTGCCTTATGTAATTTTCTATATATATATATATATATATATATATATATATATATATATATATATATATATATATATATATATATATATATATATATATATATATATATATATATATATATATATGTGTGTGTGTGTGTGTGTGTGTGTGTTAACTGCTTAATTACGATAATCTTGTCATTTTTCCCTTTGTTGCTTGTTGGCGCATCTAAACGTGCTGATTAGTCATCTTGTGGAATATGACATGTATAAACCTCCTTGTTACCCATTGCTTTTTTCCCACGTCTAAAATTGATCGTAGTAAACTGTAATAATTTGGTAAGTAAAATTTAAAAAATAAAATTACCAGTCGCAGCCTCTCAGGAAAAGCTTCCAAGAGCAGAGCACATGCCTTCTGACAGGGTGGCCCCGCATGTCAGTCACCCACCATAGCCCTCAGTCCATCCGCCCCTGACTAAAGGCAAGAATTCTACTCATGGGCCCGATAGCCGTCAGGCCGTGTGCTTCCACTCTGCTAAATTTCTCTTTCATCAGTAGTTTCAGCAAGGTAAAATTTTTGTTTTTTAGCCCAAAATTTGAAAGTTTTTACATATGGACCCCTGGAAAAAAGATTTGCAAAAATAGACCCTTTACTCAGCGCCAAAGCATATGGCGCCCAGGGTACATGGCACGGCGCCATATGCTTTGGCGCCGAGTAAAGGGTCCATTTTTGCAAATCTTTTCTTCAGGGGTCCATATGTAAAAAACTTTCAAATTTTGGGCTAAAAAGCAAAAATTTTACTTTCAGCAAGTATGCTTTATTTTAGTTCTATACATCAGCATGTTGCATGACTGTTATTATCGTCCTTGTGTATAATGCCTTACTATTATTTACTATTATGTACCATGGAAAACTCGTGTGATAACATTTAGTGCTCTTGTCTTCTGCATCACAAGATAACAAATTTCTAAGTATGATGCCATGTCTTGTGCCAGCAGTTCTCTACGGCTCTGCACTATAAATCTCTGAGGCCTGCCATGTATACATGATTGCTTCCTGCGTCGATGGTTGGGCAACACAGTTTGTGCATTTGACTTAGGTGTCTACCGAACATTTATTTCATTGCAACAATTATTTTTTATGCTACTATTCATCCTACTGGAAGGCACATGCGTCCAATTTATTAAATAAAAATTGTCTTCCTGGGTGGTGATCGGTTGGGCTTAAAAGCTCATGGCTGAAAATACTGTAGTTGGCTGAAAAAAGCACTGTAGCTGACAGAGGCTTATTTAGCATAATTAAATTTAAAAAAATTAAAAATATAAAAAATATGTTAGCCCATTACGTATAATACAAACAAATACGGGAAAAAAGAACCGGCAAAAAAGCTCAATAAAAAGCCAAAAATTCAGAAAAAGACGAAATTTATGAATAGTGAAAAATAAGCTGGAAGCCAGAAGCTTAAGCCCAACCGATCGGGGCCTGGTCTAGGATTGTTTCATTAGAGCAACTCCAGCAGTAGCCCTCAAAACAGGGCCCCTACTTTTTATTTGAGGGCTCTCCCTACTTTTGAGGGCTCTGTTTTTTGGGCTACACTCCAGCATGAGCCCTCAAAACAAGACCCTCAAATTCATTCTTAGAGGAGATGACACATAGGACCCACCCTCATCCTCATCCTACTTTTGAGGGCCGAGGGGCAAACAACTCACTCCAGTAGGGCCCCTACTTGAACCCTCAAAAGTAGGAATTCCCTCCAGACCCCCAGGAATGAGGGCTCGAGGGGGAGATTTGAGGGCTCCCTACTTTTGAGGGCTCAAGTAGGGGCCCTGCTGGAGTGAGTTTTTTTGCCCCTCGGCCCTCAAAAGTAGGATGAGGGCTCAAGTAGGGGACCTGCTGGAGTTGCTCTTAGACATCGAATTTTCTAGTACTGTTCTAATTTGCTCACTCATTTTTATTGCAACCTAGTATTTCTAAAAACATCCAATTTTTTCAGGCGCTTCTGCAATACACTTGTAGCCTCGATTCGCAACGGACGGGCCAGGATCGTAATGTACGGCGCGTTGACTGATCGAAGGGTCCGAGCAACCTGGCCGCCTAACTATTTTGTTCCGCGGCTTCGGCCCGTGTCCCAGTCCCAACTGTTGAGGAACCGACGCTGGAGACCAGTCCGAGCAATTCCTCTGCTTAGAACAAGAACGAATCAATCACAGAATCACAGAATAATAGATTGAACACAGAGAGGTAGAGAGAACTCCTGGTCTTTCTTTATTGCTTTAGATTGCATCGGGGTACATAATGAGGGGGGTCTAGGTCCCTATTTATAGTCTACGGTGGGGTGCCCATATTGGGCCAGGACTCTAGGTCCTGGGTCCAGTTTCTCAACACTCCCCCTTGGGCACTCACCCAACATGCTCATGTCTCGTCAAAACTCCATAAAAACCCAGTGGGAAAAATTTGGAGAAATAGTACATGATACATGTGATGCTGCGATGCACGAATTGCCTCATTAAAAACCTTGGTCGAGAAACTTCAGGGAAAACTCGTCAAGGGGAAAAGAGTACAATTCACCCAATTTCATTTGGTCTTCAGGACTTTATTCTTTGGGTACTTAATCTTCATGATCAAGATTTATTAGCGGGCTTGTGAGAATTCTCCCCGAATTCGCACTTCTCTAAGTCTCATCATTCCAATTCCACGCACGCACCTTTCAAAGCTAGATGCGGGAGTGACTTAGTGAATAAATCTGAGATTTTCACATGACTTTGTATGCGATGACTTTAATCTCGTCTATCTTTTGCAATTCATGTGCATAGAAGAACTTGGGGTTGATATGCTTTGTGAGATGACTCTTCACATAGCCCGTTTGCACTTGTGCAACGCAAGCGGCATTATCTTCATAGGTAATTGTGGGGTTTGCACAATGTTCATCCCACATGATCGCTGGATGTGGTGAACCATTCGGCGGAGCCAAGCGCACTCGTCTTTGCTTCATCTGATGATATAATTTCGAGTGGTTCGTCAAGTAGCTACCGTGCTTTGCTTAGATGATTTTCATGAAATTGCAGTTCCACCACACAGGAATACATAGCCTGTTTGTGACTTAGCGGTATGCGGATCCGGCAGTACCCAAAGATTCGCATAGCCAATCAAGTTCAGATCTTGATTCTTTCTATAGAACAATCCAAGGTCCTTGCTTCCTTGGAGATATTGGAAAATGTCCTTTATGCCCTGCCAATGTCTTTTGGTGGGCTCTGCATTGTACCTTGCTAACAGGTTCACGGCAAATGCAATGTCCGGTCTAGTGCAGTTTGCTAAGTACATGAGTGCTCCTCGCACTCAAGTATGGAATTCGGTCCCGTGACTTCCTCCCCTCTTCTCTAGGTCGGAAATGATCTTTTTCTTGCTCAGAAGACCTACCGATCATCAGTATTTCGAGGGAAATGCCTTCTTGAAGCCAAACCTTTCAAGCACCTTCTGGGTGTAGGTCGACTGATGTACCAAGACTCCTTCAAGAACATGCTCAAGCTGCAGGCCTAAGTAAAACTTGGTCTTGCCCAATCTTTCATTTCAAATTCTGACTCCAAGTAGGAGCTTGCTTCTTTTATGTCTTGTGTCCGATGATATTCAGATCATCTACATACAGAGATTATACAGAATCCATTCTGGGATCGCCGTATAAATACACAAGGACAGTCTTCATTATTCGTGTAGCCTTTCTTGCAGAGAAAGTCGCTCAAGCGATTATACCACATTCTTCCAGATTATTTCAGTCCATACAGTGACTTTCTAAGTTTCACACTGTACAGATTTCTATTTGCTCTGCCTTGGTTCGGGAGAAGAATTCATTCAGGGACTCTCATGTAAATCTCCGAATCCAAATTACCATAAAGGTATGCAGTCACAACATCCATCAATTTCATTTCCAATTTCAAGTTCACTGCCATTGAGATCAAGTATCTAAAGGTGATTCCACTCATGACTGGGGAGTAGGTTTCTTCATAATCAACTCCAGGACGTTGAGTGAAACCTTGGGCTACCATCCTTGCTTTGTATCTCACTACTTCATTTCTTTCATTTCTCTTTCGAACAAATACCCACTTGTGCCCAACGGGGTGTATGTGGGGAGGCGTGCGGCATACGGGCCCAAACACCTCTCTTTTGTTCAGAGATAGCAATTCAGTTGCTATTGCCTTCTTCCAATCTTCCCAATCTGATCTTTTCTTACATTCAGCGAGCGATGCAGGCTTAGGATCAAGATCGATGATGGTGGCAATTTTCTTTGCGAAGTAGATATCGATATTAGCTGTTGTTCTATTCAGGGACTCTCCCGTGTGCACATAACTTATAACTATTTCTTCATGAGTTGCTTCTGCTGGAGCTTTACCTTGCGCATCGCTTCTTTCAATTGCGGTGGCAAGTCCCTTTAGTTTTTCGGCTCCGATGTGTGCGCACACATCTATGCCGATGGGGATATTCAGATCCGGTATACTCTTTTCTGAAGGTGTCATACTTGTGCCAGGTCTCAACTGGCACCCCTTCTCATTCTGGGGGACTTCAATGATCGGCTGTGATAAATCCTTCTTATCCTTTTTCGTCGGGCGTCCCCGGTTACTTTGGACTCGAGGAACTGGAGTTCTCGTCCTTTTATTCTGAGGCCTCTGGACGGGATTAGGGATACCTTCAATTTTCTTTGGTATTTCAACCCTCTCCGGTGCATTGCGTGCAGACATATGCGACTTAATCACGCTCTTCAAATCACTAAAGTGATCGGGCAGTTGATTTGCTAATGCTTGCAAGTCGATGATCTTCTGGACCTCTTTTTCAGTTTCACTAGTGCGCGGGTCATGTGCATAAATTCCTGTGGCTTCCCACGTAATTTCCCGATATTTTTCATCAACGGGTTGATTTCCTCCCCCTAATGACGGGAAATTATCCTCATCAAAAATGCAATCAATGGCGGCAAGATGCAAATCTCCCGACATAGGTTCCAAATACCTGATTATGGATGCAGTCTCATAACCAACGTATATCCCAGTCTTGCGGAGTGGGCCCATTGCAGTACGCTGTGGAGGTGGTATCGGTACATAAACCTTGCATCCAAACCTCCTAAGATGAGAAATTTTTGGTGGTGACCCTTGCGCTAGTTGCATAGGTGAATGGATGTTGTGGGCCGAAGGTCTAAGGTTGATGAGATTCGCTGCATGAAGGACTGCGTGTCCCCAACATGTAGCTGGCAAATTACTTTTATGCAAGAGAGGTCGGGCAATAAATTTAATTCTTTTAATTAAAGCCTCTGCCAAACCATTCTGGGTATGGACATGCGGTACCGAATGCTCAACTGCAATTCCCATCGCCATGCAATAATCATCAGATGCCTTTGAAGTAAATTCTCCGGCGTTGTCCATTCGGATGGATTTGATATGATGATCTGGAAACACATTTCTGATGCGAATGATCTGCGAGATCAATTTTGCAAAGGCGTGGTTTCTTGTGGACAACAAACCCACATATGACCACTTCGAAGAAGCGTCAATGAGCACCATGAAATACTTAAACGGCCCTGAGACGGGCTGAATAGGACCGCAAATGTCTCTCTGGATGCGTTCCAAGAATGCAGGGACTTCATCCTTCACTTTCAGAGTGGAGGGTCTAGTAATTAGTTTCCCGGTGGCACATGCAGGGCACACAAAATCTTCATGATTCGGGAAATTCTTCACATTAATATTATGCCCATGCGAGTTATTTATTATATTTCTCATCATCCTAAGACTTGGGTGGCCTAATCTGTCATGCCAGAGACAGAAAAATTCAGAGCTTCTAAACACTGTTTTCAGAACAGTGTACGCTGCAAGCGCTTTAATTGTGGTATAATATAGCCCAGTTTCAAGTGAAGGAAGTTTTTCTAATATTTTTTTTGTCATTCTCTTCGCGCTTCGTAATGAGCAAGTATTCCTTACCGTACTCTTCGTCAGTCTCAACGTGGAAACCATTGGCGCGAATATCCTTAAAACTTAGGAGAGTTCTAGTCGATTCTGGGTACAATAAGGCTTCTTCAATGACCAAAGTTGTGCCCATTGGAAGTATAATTGTGGCTCTTCCGGAACCGATTATACATGCATCGCTTCCGGCGATTGTCGTAAGGCTGCCGGTGCTCTTACGGATCGACTGGAAATATTTAGTCTCTCTTAAGATGGTATTCGTTGTGCCGCTGTCGGCAAGGCATATTTCCTCCATAGGGCGCCACACGTGTTCTAATATAACGTATTTAATTAACATGTATTAGAAGGCATTCAACACATAAATAAAATACGCCAATATCAGAACATATAATGCCAATATAAACTGAATAAATGAATATTTTATTCCAAAATCATCCAACCATTATGGAAAAGCAAAATCCTAAAGCACCAACCATGCAAGTTCTAAACTTGTCCATTTAACACAAAATATATGACAATTAACGTCTTATGCATTCTGTGCATCAGACGGAATCAACTAGAAAATCATTGACTTCTTCAGCTATTTTCTCAGCAGTGACATTCTCTTCAAGAGAGATCATGGCTGTGGCTTCCTCTAAGTCGTAGGGGGTTTGCTGCCGGATGGACTCAACCTCCATCATCTCCGTGTTTGCTCGAGCTACTCCCCTCAATGATCGCAAAGTGGGCTTCAGTGCCCTTTGCCATTCTTCTTCTGAGCTTGGTGGGCATCAATGACATGTTGCGGTGCTTTGCATATCCGCAACCAATGTCCCCACTTGCCACATTTGCAACAGCCCTGGTTCTGCTGGCATAGGTCTTGTCACTCTTTTTAGCCTTTTTGTCGTTTGGAGCATCTGACTTGCCTTTCTGGGCAATGGACTTTCCCTTCTTCACCCTTCTCTTTATCAAGGGCTTTCGCACCTTGTAACTTCCCGCATTGGCTTCACGGCCAGCGGAGCTGCCTGGTGGCTGAGTGACGTAATTCTTGCGGAGAAGTTCGTCCTGAACCTCTGCCACCTGCATCATATCAATCAATTCGGCGTACTACTTGTAGCCGTCTTGACGATAGTTGCGGGCGATCATGCTGAGATTGGGGTGAAAGGTGGACAGGGTCTTCTCGATCTTCTGGTCATCTGTGATCTCCTTGCCACAGAGTTTAAGGTTTGTACAAATCCTGTGCAAGGCAGAATTGTACTCCCCGACCGTTTTAAAGTCGGCAAACCTAAATCTAATCCACTCCTGCTCTGGTTGAGGAAGAATGGTGTACTTGAGTCTCTCAAACCGCTTCTTGAGTGCGGTCCAGAGTGCTAGCACATTTCTCTCCACCATATACTCATTCTTGAGAGTCGGGCAGAGATGGTGCCTGAGAAAATGAAGTATCTGATCATTCTCCTCAGGTGTGGATCTAGCGTCTTTCTGTCCGTTTATCCCAATAGCTGCACCGAGCTTCTGGCCCCCAAGAATAATCTCGACATCGGATGCCTATGTCAGATAGTTTTGGCCATTCTGGGCCAGCTCCTCGAACTCCCGGTTCGAAATTCCAGTCATCTACATGTGTATGAACGGAATAAAATAAGTTTACTGCAGGTAAACATGCATGACAAATTTACTACAGGTAAATAAAGTGGGGCAATATATTCCCATAATGTTTCATAATTTTCTGTGCATTTTCTATAATTTTATTGCTAATTTCAGTGATTAAAAGCAATTTAAACAATTACAATTAACCAAAAACAGAAAATAAATACAGAAAATACATAAAACAGAAATGGCATAAATAAATAAGCTTCAAATGCTAAAAATAATGCAAAAATCAGATTCCCGAGGCCCTTTTATGCTAAAATATGAAATTTTAGCAAATTCTGCAATTCCAGGGGGTTTTACACAAATTTCCAGTTCAGAGAAAATTCGCGTAATTTTCTGATTTACAGAGGGGTTTTCTGCAAAATTCTGGACCCGCTCGTAAATTTAAGGGCTTATTCGCAATTTTCGGAACTACGAGGCCTTATCTACAAAATTCTGGACTCAAATTAAAGTTTTAAGGGCTTATTTGCATTATCTCGAAAACTGAAGGACTTTTTCGCAAAATCCCGCACCGGCCCACTTGCCCCCCGTTTTTTTCTTCTTCTTCCGGCCCACCACCCTTTGGCCCATATGGCTTTTCTTTCCCCACCCGCGCCCACCCCCCGGCCCATGCACCGCCCCATACAGCATCGGCTAGGGTTTCCCTAGCCCGGTATTTGCAAGGTGGCGGCGGCTCATGAGGCGCCATGAGCGTATGATGATGGTATGGGGCAGCGTCTTTGAGCAGCGCACGGCGGGAGGCGTCAGCGGCGGGCGCGCGCGCTGCGCGCGCGCGGGCGATGGCCGCGGCAGGGCGCACGGGCGCTTCTGGCGCGGCGGAGGCGCCGGTTCCAACCGGCCGGGGGGAGGAGGCCGGCAGCGATGCGCGTCTGGCGATGGCGCCGCGACTGAACACGTAAGGCGCGGCGCACTGGTCGCGCATGCGGCGCGCGGTAGGCGGCGGCGCGTGCGGCGTGTCTGGCGCGGCGCGCGACGGAGGAGGCGGGCCGAGGCGCGAGGCGGCGTGGGTGGCCCGATCGGCGGAGGTGGGAGGAGCCGGAGCGGCGGCCGAGCGCGCGCGGCGAGTGCAAGTCGGCGGCGGGTGCCGCGCGCCGTCGCGGCGCGGGGCGCGTCGCGGCGCGCCAGACCGAGGCGCTTTAGGCGCGCGCGCCGGAGGTGGCCGGCCGGTGGCGGCGCCAGCGCATGCAGGCGCAGCGGCCATGCGTGGCCATGAGCCAAATTCCTCACCTTTTTATTAGATCTACAATGCTGTACAGAACTAAACATGAAACCATGCATATATTTTTCGTTTCTACTTCTATGATGCAATCAACATCTACCTCGTTTTGTAATCCACCGATCGACATTGTGCCGGCGATTTCAGATCTGCTCGCGGTAGAGTTAGGGCGGATTTGCATCGTTCTACAGTGCAATCAACATCTACCCCGTTTCACAATCTACCGATCGGCATTGTGCCGGCGACTTCAAGTCTGCTCGCGGTAGATTAGGGCGGATTTGCACCGTAGAATTTCAATCTAGAACGCGAAAAGAAAATACAGATTTAAAAGCGATCTTGAAAAATCAATCTGTGCTTCGATGATTACCTCGTTCACCGGAGCGAAGTCGTGCTGATAACGTGTTGAGGAACCGACGCTGGAGACCAGTCCGAGTAATTCCTCTGCTTAGAACAAGAACGAATCAATCACAGAATCACAGAATAATATATTGAACACAGAGAAGTAGAGAGAACTCCTGATCTTTCTTTATTATTTTAGATTGCATCGGGGTACATAATGAAGGGGTTTAAGTCTCTATTTATAGTCTATGGTGGGGTGTCAGGACTCGGTCCTGGACCCCGGGCCCAGTTTCTCAACACCAACCACTCCTGCTCTACATACCGCGCGCGGAAATGGCGGCGGCGGCGGCGGTGCGGCGGGCGGAGGAGCTGGTGGAGAGGGAGATGAGCGGGCGCGACGCCTCCCACGACGCCGCCCACGCCTTCCGCGTCCGCGACCTCGCGCTCTCGCTCGCCGCCGAACAGGGCCTCTCCTCCCCCGACCGCCTCCTCATCGTAACCGCTTGCTTACCTCTTATTCTTTGCTCCATCCGTTCTTCCACTTGCTGCACGGAATTTCTCATATTTTTTTCTCACATCCGTGGGGTTTGATTGCTCCAGGTGGAACTGGCAGCTCTCCTGCACGACATCGGTAAGTCGTTATTGCCCCTACTGGCTACTGCACCGTTCTTGATTTCATTTACAGATTTGCTTTAGCTCTCGATTTGCATAACTGAGGGGGGATTATAGCTTTTGCTGATTCTTTTCTTGCAGGAGATTACAAGTACACCAAGTGAGGAAACTTCTCGTGATGTTGTTAAATTCGTTCTTCTGATCTTGAAGAGTGGGTGGAAGTTGGGTTAGAGTTAGCTAAAAAGACTGATGGTATAAAGGGCTCGCAATGGTCGTGGACTGTTATTGAAGAAAAGATTTATTCTTGGTAAGTGAATTTGATGGGATGAATGGATAGGGATAATACGGAGGATATGAGCATCGTCGAGAGGTTTCTTGAAGAGTTGGGATTGGAGGAGGGCCAGAGGGAGGAAATAGTGGCTATTATTAAAGGGATGGGTGAGTTCTCTGTGTTTATGCGTCTGCAGATGAATTGTTATGTTATTCTTGGGCAAGCAGCAACTGCCTTTAATCGACTTCATGTTTGTTCAACGCTACAGCTCACTTGGAGAACAATCTTAGTTCAAACACCTGCTTGTTTGTGCGGCTTATTTCTCATGGGCTTATTTCTCATGTTATCTTTTTCTTCATACATGTGGGGATTTTAGTATCAGCTCATATTATTTCTCTTCACGCAATCGTTCCTCCATTTTACTGCAATAGAACATTTTTCTTCATGACACCCTTTGCAAAGATTGTCAGTTTTTTCTATTACGGGATCTGAATACACATAAGTAGTGCTTACTGTATACTTGTTTCTGCCTAGTGAAACTTTCTTGAAATACCGTTGCACAATGTCTGTCTAACTCTTAACGCCTGGGATCTTAACTGAAGGATTCAAAAATGAAGTTTCAAAGAAGCTTATTGCTGAGCCCACTCTTGAGTTTGCGATTGTACAAGATGCAGATCGTCTGGATGCAATTGGTGCAATTGGTAGGTACTGCTTAACCAGAATTTCTTTATCAATTCCGCATAACCAGAATTTATTTAACAATTCTGTTGCAATACAACTATGCCATTCTTTTCCAAGTCCAATCCTGCTTTTGTCTCTTTCTTTGTGTTCTACTGGTATAAGTTCATCGAATGATTGCCACATCATTTAGTTTTGCCGAATGGACTATAGTGCAAACTATACCATTGTTTGGATCTCTCCAAGCAATACAAACAAATAGTATGTCTGGCTTCCTGGCACGCTACTGAAGTACTGATAGAAGCATGCCATAACTGTTTCTCAACTTCTCACAGGACTGTAATACAAATTTTGTTGTTCTGAATCTTACTTATCTCAGCAATTGTTTCCAAATGGCATTTGCTTTTAACTTCCCATAACTCTTGACTTGTCTTGTATACGTATTCTAGCTATAATAGTGTACCAACGAATCATATGAAGCTTGAACCAGAAATTACTGATAGCATGCAGTGCAAGACACGTGGTATATTAAGCAATGGTTCCCCTAAATCTTGAAGATGATCAAGAACAGGGAAAAACCAAAACAAGACACGCATCCTGTATTGTTTATTTGCATGATTGTACCTAATCCAACCTTTGTTTTTAATTCATATGAGTCATTGTGCATCCTATTCTTTTGACTTGAACTGAGAAATGCTTACACTTATCTTAATTTTGATATATGAATTTTGGCCAAAGAAAACCGAATGTGCACATTTTTTTTGTCTAGCTCTGTGTTCAAATCTTTTTTTGAACAATCTGTGTTCAAATCTTCCCAAGTAACACTTGTAGGTATTGCAAGATGTTTTACATATGGTGGGAGCAAGAACAACGCGTTGCATGATCCTAAAGTACTGCCACGTGATAATTTGTCGAAGGAGAAGTACATGTACAAGGAGGAGAAACAGATATCAATTAATCATTTCCATGAGAAGCTTTTTAAGTTGAAGGGCATGATGAAGACAGAGGTAAGGGTTGAGCTATGTAATAGAAATCTTCTTACTGCTGTGCATTTGTCTTGTTTAAACCCAGGAAGAAAGCATTGCCACTTTAAACCTATCGAACCTAGTAAGAGTAGTAATGTTAGGGTCTAGTTTGCTTTACTTATACATAGGTTGAGTATATGAAAAGTAGATTCAGCTTAGTAATAATCACTTATTTGTTTGTTCCCTGTTCAATTTTTTTAAGCATGTATCATAGTACAATGTATGGTTTACTCAGTACAAACTCTCCTTGTAGGCTATGTAGCACACCATAATCTATTCCATACATACTAAGTTACTAACACATAGTTCGCTACGGACATAGGCCGGGAAAAAGAGAGCAGAGAAAAGGCATAAGTTCATGGAGGATTTTATAGCTGAATTCTATGAAGAGTGGAGTGGCAGGGCGTGAAGTTGACCAACTATGTTGTGCGGGCTTGTGGCAAAGCTTGAAGTTGGCCAATCAGATTTCAACTTGTATTGTTGTTCGTCTGCTTGGCGTATGTCTTGCTTGTAAAGCCATGCAAATAAACAAGGCATAAAGTCCAGAAGAATGACTGAATCACTGAATAATGATAAAACCCTTTAACAGGTACTTTGCCTGTAGTCCGCGAATGTCTCTGGAGCACTGCATCTGTTGTCGACGTATCACGTATTAGTGATCTCTACCGCGAAGTGATCACACTGTTGCTGGTAATAAACAGTTCAGTTAATTGGGAGCACATTTATTCAAATAGATGCCATCGCATCTTGCAGCTGTTGTATTGAAATAATAATCCCATACTTGGCTACACTATATATGCTAATATGCTATCAGGACAAAACGAAACAAATCAAAGACATGGTAATAAAAGTGTGAAGGAAGAAGCAAAAACGGAGGAAATCTTTTTCACCTTGGTCTGGATGGTAGCGGTGGAGGATGGAGGCGGCTGCGAACTTCATCTGGTAGTAGGCGAAGTCCTTGCCGAGGCAGAGGCGCGGGCCGCCGTTGAATGCGGTGAACTTGTAGGCCGACTCGCTCATGAACCAGCCGTCCTTGAGCCACCGCTCCGGCTTGTACTCCCTGCTGTCCTCGCTCCAGATGCTCTCCATCCCGACCATGGAGTACATGGCGTATATCACCTTGGTGCCCTTCTTCAGCACTGTGCCGTCAGGGAACACCTCATCCTCCACAACCTGATCATGACAAAGGTTAAGTTGCACATTCATTTGTCAGTGTCACCGACATGCAGCTGTGTTTTTCGAGGTAAAAGTTAAACATATTTTGCAGCTGTGAAAAGTATGAACCTATGAATTGCCATTTCAGTAAAGCATGGTACTCCTAAGTAAACAGAGGAGTAGAATTACTGTCACAAAGATGGTTTGTGTTGCACAAGAAAGCAGCTTGGTTTGGTTATCATTGTCCAATTTTTGAGACTGGTTGGAAAATTTGGTAACTTGTTAACCAATAACTTGTCCCTAGTTTACTTTGTTTCTTTCTACTAGTCCAATTAGGTGATCTTACCCGAAGATGTTTGGAGTTATGAACTAAGCTGTTACACCAATTTACAACCTAGAAGTTGTACTTAGGTTTTCTATAACCAAGATAAAAAGCATCCTTGTTGCACATCAACCTTGCAGACCTACAAGTAGTAAACTAGGATAGGTGCAACTACAGCACAATTTGTCCGCCATGTGTCCCTTATCAAGTAGGACCAGAGATTTTTAGTCTTCACCAAAGAGATGCAAAAATGTGTAGTTGATAGGGGTGGAAAACAGTAACGGATAATTCGTTTTATCCGGTATTCGTATCCGAGAAAACATAAATATGGTAAGCAAAAATCCGTATTCGAAAATGTTCGTATTCGTATTCGAGAATATTCGTATCCGTATTTGAGAGTATTCGTATTCGCATTCGTATTCGAGAATATTCGTATCCGTATTCGTATTCGAGACTATTCGATTCGTATTCGATCCGTTTCTAGAACATATGACAAATTCATACAAATTTTGTGATTCAAAATTTGAATTTAGGCGATTAAAGCGGTAACGGTCAAAAACCGGTGAAAAATCGGTAAAACCGCTAGGAATCCATTTTATCCGATATTCGTATCCGAGAAAATCCGTATTCGAAAATATCCGTATTCGTATTCGAGAATATCCGTATCCGTATTTGAGAATATTCGAATTCGTATCCGTATTCGTTTGAAAAATATGGATTCGTATTCGTATTTGAGACTATTCGACCGTATCCGATCCGTTTCCACCCCTAGTAGTTGAGGACCAACTTGCAACATATAACTCCTTACGTTTTTTTTTCTAATTTCTATGGCACATCAAGATACAAGGTCCAATTGAGAGCCTTGCGCACCATAACTTCTGTGCAGGCGCAGCTAGTGTTCATGTTTTGGATTTGGAGTGGATCAAATGCATGATGTGTCCGTCACCTTCAGTAACACTCAACCTCAATATCTACATATCAGTAATTTTTCCATTTTATAATATAGACCCATTTTCTTGTGAAATGCCATTTTACAATGTAAATTCACGAAGGAAATCAAAAGTGCACTTCCTGAAAATGGTGTAAAAAAAAGGTTGAATGGTTGGATGTGCTATTTAACAGGAATATGTATGAATGTCCAATATCATTAACTATTTTTTAGGTTTGGTGACTCCTTGATTTAGCTAGGTTTTTTTGGGCTGACAGCTTATAGTTTAAATATTTGAATTTTGACTGTTCGTGAGAGGCAGTACATAAAGAAAAATAGTCGCATACGATTTTGACCGGTATAGCTGAATTCAGTATACTTTTTACTATAATTTTTATAGTGATCTTACTTTAAAAAAACATACCGTTTTAAAGTTAATTACTGTAGCCTGTAGCCAGTATAAATATAAGTTAATTTTACACTCAAAAAAACCCGGCCTTATATTCACAGGTCGTAAAACAGAGAGGAACTTCTCATTGCTCACCATTAATTCCAAGTGCTACTCGATTGTACAGATTGATAACTTATTAGTTGACTAGTTGTTTCCTAGCACCAGAGCAAAAACAGTTGATTGGCGACTCGTGCAAATTGCCAAGCTAGTTAGGACTTAGGAGTATTACACAATTACTACTATTAGTACTACATATTCCCCTCGTGCAGATAGAGCAAGTCACTGACACACTTGGGAACGTGGCAATAATATATTTGGTTAGTTAGTTCCAACAAACAACATTGCAAAATGCAATCTTCCAGCACGAAACATACATGCTTACTAGACTAGAGACGCACACTTCTCTTATACGTATCTAGCATGTACAAGCATACGTATTTCTCGACGTATACACGCCTATGAGCGGTACGA
Organism: Dendrocalamus sinicus; assembly: GCA_036346575.1. NCBI lineage: Eukaryota > Viridiplantae > Streptophyta > Magnoliopsida > Poales > Poaceae > Dendrocalamus > Dendrocalamus sinicus. The sequence continues at coordinate 17,556,657 of CM070670.1, forward strand.
ACATGCATGCAACGTAGTTAGGGGCGGAACCAAGTTAGCCTCCCGATGTCGTATACGACATCGGATCCAAATTTTTCTAGAAGGCACCTCCAACCAATATTTGAATTCTCTAGCCTAAACTCAGTACATCGAATGACGGATCCACGATTCCACCAAACCTCGGACTAAATTTTAATGGACAAAAACTTAAGCCAAATATACCCATGGAAGACATAACAAAAAGGTATAGCGCAAATAAATAATTAATATGGAATTTAAGCCCTGTGCTTAACGATAGAAAGAACATAAAAAAAATACCAAAGTAGAAAAATACAATTTAACATATATAAGCAAAATAAATAAAATTCAAATCCACAAAAACCCAACTTTCACCTAGCACAAGATAGGTCAAACTTGCAGGATCTCACTCCTTCAAAACACCATATATAAGATGATAACATCTTGGTCATCTTTATTTTGTATTCTCAATTCCTAATCGGTTAATCCTATATAGAAATCGCAAAACACATAGCATTAATTCTTTAGTTACCATTAAATTTTCAGTGGAACTATGAAATTAAAAGGATCCCTAATTCCTAATCAATTTATCCTACATAGAAATTGCAAAATACATAGTAACCCTTTCCAATTCCCCTGTTATTTCCCCTTGCTAAAGCCTCTAAGTTGTTACATGAAGAATTATAGACCATAGATGAATGTGTTCCAAATTTAATTTTACAATGATGCTTGATTCAATGAAATAATTGATCGTTGTGCATGATCTAAATAAAGACGCATCCAACATGCCTGATCTGAAGAAAGAGACCTTCAATGTAGCAACAGCTTGTCCATGTTAATTGCGGCATAAGGACCATAGCGGCGCAACCTGTCCCTACTTTCTTTTGTGATCCAATCAATTACTCACATTTTAGCATGACAAGTTGTATGTTATAGCCTTGTATAGGATAAAGAGTTAAATACCATTACTACTTACTTGCAAATTCAGTATGTGTGTTTGTTCATCTACTCAACTGCTCTAGCTTCATCATATAAGCTCAGCTCTTGGGAATAAAAAAAACCCAGATAGCTTGACGCCCTAACCATAAGGTCATTGACAACAAGACTGAATCAACTCTTGGACAACAGTGCTGGAGGGAGCCAGCGAGGTAGTGCGGGACTGTGGCCTGCAGGAGGCAACGCTGGACTGTGGGAGGGAGGCAATGGCGTGGGAGGCTAGGAAGTGATGACACGGGAGGCCGAGAGGCAGAGGCACTGGCGGTTGGATGCCTGGGGTGTAGGGAGGTCGAGACCCAGGCGGTTGGACGCTTGGGGTGTGGGGAATCTAGAGAACTAGGGTTACACCTTACACACCTAGGGAGTGTGGACACCTGAGGCAGATTTGGGCCTTCCAGGCTTCCAGCCGTGTCGTGCGTTGTGGGCTACTGGATGAGCTGGTGTCATGGGCTAGGCTACCAAACTTCGATTTTTTCACCTATACCAAAAAAATTGCACTACTGTTTTTTTGGGCCTCGGGCTATAGCCTACCTAGCCTGAGGCCCAAATCCGCCTCTGAGTACACTTGGTTTCTTCCTTGAAGCCCAACAAAGAGAACACTAGCAATTCAAATTCTCACTAGCTAGCAACAGTCTACAAGGAGCCTCTGCTTCCCTTAGCCTATGAGGTAACTACAGCAGGTCAAGCCAGCGCAACATGGAGGACAATAACAGCCCACGACATCCATTTGATTTATCCAAAGTGTGCTTCGCAGTAGCTCTCAATGCTTGTTCATCTCGCATAGTCGACCAGGAGATATGCACCACATTCGCCGCACAGTCGTACCCAGCCAGGCAGCCACCAGCCACCTTCGCCTACCATCTCTTCGCGGCGCCACCTGGTCCTATTGCCTCGTGCCTTCGTCGGTCAAAGGAAGCTTAGGTCCACCCGATCAGTATGTACTTTGCTCTAAATTTCTCTCGATACTTCCAATTTGTTTCAAGAACATGGACTAAGTTTGTGAATTAGGATTTCAATGTAATGATTGATAGGAACGGGGTCCCGATCTTCCAACAGGTTCTGGATATGTTCGATTTGGTGGAGGCGCGACACAATTCGATCCGGCTTCCGAACAACACGTTCCGACCCTGCAATCGCAGCACCACGTCTTCTCAGGTTATTAACCGTGCGCAGCTCGGTTGACCTCACCAAGAAGGCTAATCCTCACCTGCGAATCGAAGAACACAAGCAAGAACAAGGAAGAACACAACTGAATTGCAGATGTATTGATTTAGCACTCGAAAGTTGGGGTCTCACAAACCGATGAACGGCGAAACTGTTCAAAGACAGAATAATCTAAGCAAAACCCAAACCCTAATGGTAGGGGTGGTGGCTGGATATAGAGGAGTGAGGGGCGTGCAAAACCCCTGGATGCGCCCTAATGGGCTCCAACACGATACAAAGCCGAACGGCCCAAAAGACGGTGATGCAGCACCCTAACAGATTCTGAACACCCACTTGTTTTGACGATTCCTGTTGACTTAGAAGGAATTTTGACATGGGACCAGAGCCATTAGAAAGGTCGCCTTCTCAGCTTTCCATCCATATGTAGAACGTCTAAAACGGAGCCCGGATGCAATCTGGGTGTCCGTTTTAGTGCGGCCTGGTCCTGGACTCCGAATTGGATTTGAAGTCGGCTTGAGTTGGGCCTCCAACATGATTCGACCGCCCTTGCTGGACTTGTGCGCCTCGTAGCCCTTCTCCAAGTACTTCCAGGTCCTCTCCATGGTTCCTAATCATAATTAAATCATTAGGTAGCAATCGATTCTCAAATGAACAAAAAGAAGTACTTAGGAACGAGCTCACCCGTAAATTCAATTGTCGGGCGCGAGCTCTAGTGATTAGTCCTTGAATGTCAAATGGAGGAGTGTTGTGTGTATCCGAAGAAGTGATGTCCTCATCATCCTCCCCCTCTTGAAGCGGAGTTGTCCTCAACTCAACTGCATCTTCTTCTCCCAAGTATGGCTTCAAATCTGAAATGTTAAAGGTGGGACTAACCCCAAACTCGGGAGGCAACTCAAGTTTATATGCATTATCATTTATCTTCTCAACTATCTTAAAAGGACCAGCAGCTCTAGACATTAATTTTGACTTTCTTAACTCAGGAAATCTATCCTTTCTCAAGTGCAACCAAACAAAATCACCCGGTTCAAGTTTAACTTCCTTTCTACCTTTGCTACCAGTAATCCTATATTTTTCATTCATCTTTTCAATGTTTACCTTAGTAGTCTCATGCATTTTGACAATAAAATCAGCACGCTCCTTAGCATCATTATAAACTCTCTCATTAGTAGGCAAAGGTAAAATATCAATAGGGGCACGGGGATTGAATCCATACACTACCTGAAAAGGACTTACCTTGGTGGTGGAGTGTTCCGCTCGATTATATGCGAACTCAACATGCGGCAAACACTCTTCCCACAGCTTCAAATTATTCTTCAAAACAGCTCTCAACATGGTAGACAATGTGTGGTTCACCACCTCGGTTTGGCCATCAGTTTGTGGGTGACATGTTGTAGAGAACAACAACTTTGTACCCAACTTGTTCCATAGAGTATGCCAAAAGTGACTCAAGAACTTGGCATCACGATCTGAAATAATAGTAGAAGGCATACCATGCAAACGAACTATCTCTTTGAAAAAGAGGTCAGCAATATGAACGGCATCATCGGTTTTATGACATGGTATAAAGTGAGCCATCTTAGAAAAGCGATCCACAACAACAAAAATATTATCCATCCACCTCTTAGTCCTGGGCAATCCTAAAATAAAGTCCATAGAAATATCTACCCACGGAATAGAAGGAACAGGAAGAGACATATATAAACCATGTGGATTCAAACGAGACTTAGCTTTTTGACATGTAGTGCAGCGAGCCACAAACCGCTCAACATCTCGCCTCATCTTTGGCCAAAAGAAGTGTGTGGCCAGAACATCCTCCGTCTTCTTAGCACCAAAATATCCCATCAAACCACCTCCATGCGCCTCCTGCAACAACAAAAGACGAACGGATCCAACTGGAATGCATAGGCGGTTAGTTCTAAACAAAAACCCATCATTGATCACGAATTTATTCCATGCTTGTCCCTCTTTACAATGCAACAACACATCCTTAAAATCAACATCAAAAGCATATTGTGCTTTAATAGGTTCAAGACCAAAAATGCGACAATCAAGTTGAGACAACATGGTATAACATCGAGACAAAGCATCAGCAATCATATTATCCTTCCCTTTCTTGTGTTTAATGACATAAGGAAAGGATTCAATAAATTCAACCCACTTAGCATGTCTACGATTCAAATTGGTTTGACTACGAATATGCTTAAGTGATTCATGATCGGAATGAATGACAAATTCTTTAGGTCATAAATAGTGTTGCCACGTCTCTAAAGAACGAACAAGAGCATACAATTCTTTATCATACGTGGAATAATTAAGAGCAGGACCATTCAATTTTTCACTAAAGTAGGCAACAGGTTTGCCATCTTGCATCAAAACACTACCAATACCAATTCCGCTAGCATCACATTCCAGCTCAAAAGTCTTACCAAAATCCGGAAGTTGGAGCAATGGTGCGTGTGTAAGCTTGTCCTTCAAAAGATTAAAGGACTCCTCTTGTGATGGTCTCCAAAGGAACACGATGCCCTTCTTTGTCAACTCAATCAACGGTGTCGCAATGATGCTGAATTTCTTGACAAAGCGGCGATAAAATCCTGCAAGGCCAAGAAAACTCCGCACTTGGGAGACCGTCGTGGGCGTGGGCCAACTCCATATCGCCTCCACCTTGGCTCTATCAACCTCGATTCCCTGTGGAGTCACAACATAGCCAAGAAAAGAGACTCGATCCGTGCAAAAGGTGCACTTCGCAAGGTTACCAAACAAACGTGCATCTCTCAAAGCATTAAAAACAACATGTAAGTGATTCAAATGTTCATCCATGGACTTGCTATAAATCAAGATATCATCAAAGTAAACGACCACAAATTTGCCAATGAAAGGACGTAAAACCTCGTTCATTAATCTCATGAAAGTGCTAGGTGCATTAGTTAAACCAAAAGGCATGACTAACCACTCATACAAGCCGAACTTAGTTTTAAAAGCAGTTTTTCATTCATCGCCAAGTTTCATTCTTATTTGGTGGTATTCACTACGCAAGTCAATCTTTGTGAAAATTATAGCACCACACAACTCATCAAGGACTCCTGGGAATAGGATGACGATACCTTATAGTAATGTTGCTAATGGCTCTACAATCTACACACATACGCCAAGAACCATCTTTTTTGGGAACCAAAAGAACAGGAACAGCATAAGGACTAAGGCTCTCACGTACGTACCCACGGTCCAAAAGGTCTTGGACTTGTCGCTGGATCTCCTTAGTCTCTTCGGGATTGGTCCTGTACGCCGCACGGTTTGGCAAACTCACTCCAGGGATCAAGGCAATCTGGTGCTCAATCCCTCGAATGGGTGGAAGTCCTGGAGGTATCTCATCAGGGAAAACATCTCTAAACTCTTGCAAAAGGTTAGTGACAGGAGCAGGCAAAGTGCAAGGCATATTATCAAGAGAAAATAAAGCATCTTTACATACAAAAGCATAGCATGTATCATTAACATCATCAATTGCAGTAAGGTCTGATTTTATGGCAAGCATAACAGAATTTTTCAAATGGATTACTTGCTGTTTTTCAGATTTATCATGTTCCTTTGGATCATTAGCAGCAGCAGCTCTCTCCCTATCGGCCTCTATAATCTCAGCTGGGGTCAAAGGCAGTAAAGTAACGTTCTTTCCCTTATGCATAAAAGTGTATTTGTTACTACTACCATGGTGTAAAGTATCATTATCAAATTCCCAAGGTCAACCCAATAAAAGAGAGCATGCTTGCATGGGAACCACATCACAATCAACATGATCAGCATAACCACCAATGGAAAAATGGACTCGGCATGTTTGCGTTACCTTAGCTTTTCCAGAGTCATTTAACCACTAAATATGGTATGGATGTGGATGCGGTCGCGTGGTCAAGCCAAGCTTCTTGACCATATCAGAACTCACCAAGTTGGTGCAGCTTCCTCCATCAATGATGACACGTGCGCGCCGGTTCTTGATTGCGAAGAAAGTTTGAAACAAATTATGGCGTTGAAGCTTATCGGGTTGTTGTACCTGTGTGCTGAGGACTCGCTGCACAATGATGCTCCGTAGCATCGCTGTGGACGCCCCACCAAGGATCAGGTCGTCATCACCACCGCCATTGTCACCCGAGGCAGCAGCAACATCATCATCCTCCTCGACATCCGAAGTGCTGATGTGGCCTTCATCTTCTGTGGCTATGTATGCCCATTGGCTAGGGCAATTCTTCTGCACATGACCAAGCCCATGGCAGCGGTGGCATTGAATGTCGGAGGAGCGGCCCGTTGAAGCCACGGAAGAAGAACTCTTGGCTGGACCCTGCAAAGAATTTTTGTAGAATCTGCAAGGTGTGTCGTGAAAGGTGGCTTCGGTGGCGCTGCTACAAACTTGTTCACAGGTGGTGGAGGAGAACGAAAACTCGAAGAAGACTTGGGCAGTCCCATCGATGTAGTCATTCACGGCGTGTAAAAGGGTCGTCCGATGCTTGCCTTCGCTGATTCCTTGCGTCCCTGTAATTCTTTTTCTGCAAGCATAGCAAACTGGAACAACTGGTTGACAGTAGTAAAATCTTTATAATCAACAATGTCCTGAATTTCACGCCGTAACCCCCCGTAAAAATGACAAATCTTATCATCCGTTTCCTCAACAACCCCACAACGCACCATACCTTTTTGAAGCTCAGCATAATAGTCCTGAACAGAACTATCACCTTGTTCTAAGCGCTGCAATTTTTTTTTTCTCAAATCACGTTTATATGAGGGAGGAACAAAACGATTACGCATAGCTTCTTTTAACCGCTCCCATGTATCAGGCTGTAAGCGCATGGTACCCAGTTCATTCCACCAGATAATAGCAAAGTCCTTAAACTCACTAGTAGCTTGTCTAACTCTATGTTGTTCAGGAACCAAGTGAGAATTAAACTTCTGCTCTACCGTCATCTCCCAATCAAGATATATTTCAGCATCATAAAGACCAGAAAAAGATGAAATGGTAAACTTGACTTTAGTAAAAGGGTCGTCATTACCATGACGGTTCTGGTTATTACCTCCCATACCATGTCAGTTTTGCTGAAGACGCCGACGTAGTCGTGCATCTTGTGTCGTCCGCTGATCAATGTTGTCATCCGCATCATACACTGTGTCATCATCATGATGATGGCCGTCATTGACAGGTGGCAGGCGTGCCTCCAATGTGTCCATCCGACCAGTGAGGTCAGCCATCTGCCGCTCCACCTACTCAATGCCTTCCGTGGTGTTCAACTGGGCAATAGCGGCGACGATGGTGTCCATTCTCGCGCCGAGATCAGTGAGTGAAGTATTTTGTTTGTCGAGCGCAGCTTGTAGCTGGCCGCGACTAACACACTCGTTGAAATCGACCGGTGTCCCATCCCCTTCGTCTCCTGCCATGGTTAGCGGAAACACAGGGAAAACAAAAAGATTATCCCTATCAACTACAAAGTAAGGGCAGTGGGAACCGGCAAAGGAAGTGGCTTACCAAGCTCTTACAAGTGTTCTTACCAAAGCAAGGCAAAGGATACCTAGAGAATGTGATCCGGCGATTGCAAGGGTCAAAAACTATGCTATCCAGAAGTAGGTACATGGAGCTTGGCAGACGAAATATGTCAGTGGAACACAAATCAATAACAGATGGTAATGCTGAATAAATGTCCAAAGCACTGGTCCTAGTTGCTGGTCTAAATGTGTCCTATAGCAGTTAAGATATGATGAACAAGGAGTCAAGACCAGAATAGTAAAGCAAGGACAGCAACAAAGATGGCCAGGCAATGAGAAACTTAATTCAGCATAAGCACAAAACAAATGAAGCTCTGTCACCTAAAACTGTGCTCTGTCACATTTTTTTTGGCACGGATAGCACTCTCAGCACTATAAGCCCAGGTGCCGAAATTTTTCTTTTTTCTTTTCTTTTTTTCACAAAGCAGAGCACAGAAATAGGAACCACACAAAGTTTCACCTCAATCTGATGTAAGGTGTGGCCTACAGAAAATGATGAATTACAGACAAGAGAATTTACAGAGTAATGAGTACATGTTTATTTGATGAGAAGAATGAAACATGATATGCATCTGAAATGGTTGGAGATAAAATTTCCGCTAGAAGATATTTTCACAAAGACTTTGTTTAGTGAAGTTTATTGCAGAGAAAGATTTCTCAACAAAATAAATTAAAGGCGAGAAAGATTTCTCAACAAAATAATTAAAGGAAGAGTTTGTTGGAGTTTAATTTATCTTCTTAGATAAGGAAGATCAAATTGAATTTGATCAAATGAGGAGATATGCATGTATGTGACAATTGACATGTTGTGTAAAAATATCGTAGCTAATATAGCCGAGAGCAAGCTGTGTGAATACAAGACTAGCTACTCTAGACAACATGCTGTGTAAATACAAGCAGCCGATATGCATTTTCATAAGCCAGTCATAAGTTTTGAGTGTTAGCATGATGAAGTATTAATCTACTAGTAGTTTCTTTACTTGTCGGTAGTAGACACATAATTCAACAAAGAAAGCTAAGAGACAGCTCATTACTGGTTGAGCCTGTGCTTTAGTTAGTTGTTATTAGTCGGTTAAGAACCTATAAATAGACATGCCCATGTCAGCAGGGCTTGTAAGTTCATAAATGAGATGTATGAACATAGTATAAAGTGTTTGAGCTAGCATATCCTCAGTCCCTTTCTTTGCTTTCTTCGAGTGTCAATTTCCTAACATGTGCCACGGAAGTACGGGGCCCTGGGGAAGCTCCCGAACTTGGTCTTGAGCAGAGGCTTGAGGTTGCGGGGGTCGGCGGTGACGACACGGTGCAGGTTGGTGAATCATGGCCCGCGGAACGCGAACGTGCCGCCGCGCACCTTGAGGACGCTGGTGATCCACTCGCACAGCCGTTCTCCTCTGAGCAATATAATTAAGCAAAGATGAGCACATAAAATATACTTCGCAAGTTACACAGGAAAATGCATATAGGGTTAGTTGAGCATAAAGTGGAATTTAAAGAAATACAGTAAATAGATTGAAAATTGCTGAATTTAATGTAGTAAGTAAAAATAGTAATTTAAATAAATAATACTGTTAGCACAGACACCGACCTGATACTAACCTAACCACAGGTATCCAACCCAGACCATCTTTCTCAAAAAAGATCCCAACATTTTCATGTAAACCAGTTTTTGAAAAACAAAGTCTAATCCGTAAAAAACTTTACTCGCCATGCACATGACTGTGGGCACAGCTATCCAGGATAGTTTATACACTTTGCAAATGTGGTACAATTTTACCCACAAGACATGATTATCTCATATTGCTATGCGATTAGCATACTCCCTTGGGTTTGCGATGGAAAGATCAAGAAAGGTCTTTACAATGCAAAGCCATCAACTTGGCCATGCCTCCACTAAGATTTCACCCTAATAAAGAATCCACTAAATTGTGGCCCCCTCTTGTGCCGTGTAAGACTTCTCGTGGCCTATGCCACACTCACATTCAACCTATAGCGAGACTCAGGTTGAGATCTATAAATTAGTTAGCCAGAACTGTCCCATACTAGTCTTGTGATAGCACGATAGGGTTTTGTAGCAGTAACTCACAGACTAGTCCTTAATTGACTTAGGCAGACTTATCACATACCTCTTGTGCCTAGCACCTACGTTGAGCCACCGAGCAACAACGTATGCTAGTAAGCACCCACCTCCTAACCATCGCTTAAGTCTAAACCAAGTTTTACATTTTATTTTAAAATGTTTCATAGACTTTCTTGACTCATTAAAGTCAAGAATACATTTTTAAAACTCATCATTTTATGTTAAAAAGTTATCCCAATCTAAATTTATTTCTAGACATGTCTAAGCACTTGCTACAAAATTTCTTTAGTCCATACTAGTGTACTAACCAGAGTTTTATTCTAGGGTGACAAGGATTTTAGGGATCAATGTCAAATGAGGTAATGACAAATAGGTATTAACTAAGTTTAAAACTAGAATTGAGATACAGTGAATAAAATTAAGCATGCAGCATAATTTAAAACAATATAATTTTATTTGAAAATAGGGATCAACATGGTCAAGGTGTGTTAGCTGTCTTGCTTCACAGATTGGTGAGAATCATTAAAGTATAATTCTTCAGAATCATTGTAGTTTACATGTGAAATTAACAAGATAAACTCAAATAATTTAAAATAAACTCTAAAAGTTTTTAAGCATGGCATATTTGGTTAGTTTATGATTTTAGACAAATTTATAAATTTTAATGGGCTCAATCAGAGTTAGGATGAAGAAGAAAGGGTTCTCGGAAGTTTAAATTCTAAGAAAATAAGGAAAATTGGATTTTTCTGGAATTATTTTTCTAAAGGAAAAGGGGATTACGACATCAACGATGGTTTTTATTCTTAGCTAAGGTGGTGAGTGGGGGTGGTGTGGCATCTAGTGCTGGCGTGGCGCCAGTGTGGCTGCCACATGGCTTCCACACACACCTAGGTGTTGATGTGGCACTAGCGACGAGGGATGGCGGACGGGACCCTATGGTCGCCGGTGTTGGGATGGCTAGTGGTGGGATGGCCAACGGCAGACGGTGAGCAGCGCAAAAGCAAGAGGGAGACATGGGGGTTCAGATTTACCAGTTCTGGGGAACCAGCGAGGGTGTAGGTGGTCAGTGACGAGAGGCTGCGGCACGGTCTTGACTCTGACGGCGACGACGCTACGGCGATGTCTGGGCTTGGTGAAGGTGCGGGCGAACCTGCCAACGGTGCAAGGAAGATGATGGCACTAACTTCGAGGCTCAGGAGGGCTCGATGCGACGGGAATAGCTCGCCGAAGCTCTCGTTGAAGCTTGGAGAGAGGATGGGAAGCACGAGAACACTCAGTGGTTCAGGATAGGAAGGGAAGTGTGGCTTTGATGGGTGAGAGAGTGAGAAAGCTTGAGGGCTATTTATAGCCTCGGGGGCTAGCCATTGGCACAGTAATTTCTTGCCATTCGACAGCGGCACCGTAGATCGGGTGAGGGAGTTATGGGGGATAAGGCGCACGAAGGGAAAATTGTTGCGTGATTTGCGCAGTTTGCATCCAAATGGAAATATCCCCTTTTGCTCGCATGGCGAAAAATAGCGGGCGTGAAAGACTTAGCAGTGGACTCAACGACACCAATGCTGGGAAGAGAGAGAAGCAGGGTGGGAGGAAGAAGAAGGGTGGCAGTGGGTCCTGCTTGGCGGTGGGAGAGGAGAGGAGAGAGAGGTGGGTGGGGCGGGGCAGCCGGATGGCCAACGCGTGGCCGAGGGGAGAAAATCCAGTTGTTGCGCAGAGAAGAGGGGAGGGAAGGCGCAGGCGCAGGGAAGATTCGGCCACATGGCACGAGGGGAAGATCTGGCCGTCCACATGTTGGCTGAGAAAAAGAGAGGGATTTTTAAATTAAGTCAGGATTTTTTTTAGAAAAGTTAGAAACTTCAAATAAACTTAGAAAATAGTAGAAACATTCTACAACTCACAAGGAACTCAGCAAACATAAAATCAACTCAATTAGGATGTAATTGAATACACATTTTAATAAATCTCTTTCTAGGCTTAAAATAGAAGAATAGGGGAAAAGGAAAAAGGAAATCTAGGAAAATTTAACTCAACCCAATAAAATAATTTCCAAAAAATTAGGATGTCAAATCGACTTTGTATTTTTTTCATTTTTGTTTTTCCCTCCCACCTTTGGGAGTGCCCCTACCACAGGCGCTAATGCATATTACCGCAATGTGTGTGTCAGTATCTCGGCTATCCTGCCTAGACACTCCACTTGAGGGTTCCTTTGTTGTGTAGTTTAATTAATCACACCTCCTGGTTCTATGGCCTTCTATGCCATAGGTTTGTGCCACGTCCGAGCTCCGCATGTTCATTTGTACGACGTGGTTGGTCCTACCATGTCTTTCTTCTTCCAACCGCACACACTTTCATCTTTATGTTTGCTAGATTTTGCAACTATCTTTCCATTTCTGCACATAATAGCATATTAAATTTGAGTACCTACCATTGACGATACGGTTTCATTATCCTAGCTAGGATTTTTATCAGACCTCACATTGGTTGCCCTTTTCTTTAGGTATATCCATCAATCAGTATCCTTCATTGATCTAGATATTTTTCATGATCACCAGCATTTTTGTAAGTAACTCGCATGACTCCATCTCGAAGTGATACCTCACAATCTTCAAGTTCAAGTGATCTCATAGATATTAGATTCTTCTTTAAGCCGATAATATATTGAACTCCCATCAATATGCGATGTGCTCCATTATACATCTCCAATGTAACTATTCCAACCTTAGTAATTGAATACTTCTTACAAGCCGCTGAGTGAACAGTTCCATGCGTCGAATATAGAGATCCTTCATCAAACATCTCCCTCATCGTACATATATGGAAGCAATAACTTGAATCTACATACATGAAGCAATAACCTGATTCTAACATCTATCCATGAGAAGTATCTCATTGATTGATGATTAGCACGTCCGAATGATCCTTTGCTACTGCCATGAGCATGCACCCTTCATTTGCTTCAAACTCGGACATTCTTTTATCATGTGATATTCCTCGTCACATAGATAGCGTATACGTGTGTCCTTTTTCTTGCTCTTCATATTCCTATGACTTTTGCTTCTGCCTACAACACCTACTTTAACAAATGCTTGATTACTTGATGCTGAAGATTCTAATGGCTTTTTCAAGGACTTTGCCTCCAATAGATATGCAACCAATTGCTCCCATGATGGTGGTAGAGATGATGCCAGTATGATGACCTTATCATTCTCAATTTTTTATCCACACTAATCAGTTGTGTGATAAGTTTGTTGAAGACACTGAGATGATCAATGAATCGTGTACCTTCCTTCATGCGCAACCTATAAAGTTATCACTTTAACACCCACCGGTTTGTTAGTAACTTTACTATATACAATTCTTCTAAGTCCTACTATAATTTCTCGGTGAATTCTTCTCGATCACTGAGTACTTTACCTCATTGAAGAGACAGACGAATTATAGTAACACTCCTCCGCTCCATCACCTTGCAGTCTTTAGAGGATGTCTTTTTCGATTTATCTCTTTTAAGAGCATCGATTAGCTCCTACTGGACAAGAACATCCTTCACTATGCATTGCCACATGCTGAAATGTTCTCCGCCATCAAAATTCTCTCCTTGATTCTATATTATCAAGATCGATCTTGATTTTGTGCCATCTGACACTTTACCGACCTTCTCACAAATTAGATTAATCCGATTTTAGCTCTGATACCACTTGTCATACTCTGATACCCTTTCTTATGCCCAACAACCTCCGAATTAGATCAGATTTTATGAGATACGATTTAAGCATGCACGATATCAAGAACGAAGAAAATGAATCTCGTAGAGAGAACCAAAGTAAAGTGGCTTTATAAAGTCTCCCTAGCCCTCCTCCAAAGTGAAGTGGAAACCCTACTCCAATAGAAAGTAGGAATCCTAATACTATTAGAATTCATGTAGATCTTTTTATAGCACATATTTCTAAATGCTAAAAAGACTAAGATACAAGTCACTATACTCAACACACTGCTATGCAGACAACTCTCGTTAAGATAAACTTCAACTTAAAATTGAGCCGTAAGATACTAGAGTCTATGATTATAGAGTTTTGAAGATAAAAGAGCATAATAAACCGTACCATGTAATTGCTTGGTCCTGCCCATGGAACTATTTGCAAATAATCCGCTAAAGTTAATTCAATACGACTAATCCAAATACCATTAGGCGTTGTATGTTGGTGGTCAGAGTATTAAAAAATGTTTGGTTACGCACACTTGAAAGCTATACCTATTTAAAAACAAAGGGAGCATGTAAATGATCACTAGAGTGTGCATTTTGCTGCTTGGGAAAATGCAAGTATCTAGCTGGAATTCGTGAGAGGACCACGTATCAGCGAATTTCCCGCACGCGTTCCATATGCGTGCACGGTTGTTCGTCTCATGGCACTCCAATAGACGGGTGGTACACCAATTTGGGGATGAAGCAATCTTCCGGACTATTACTGTAGTAGGGGTGGCTCCATCTGAGCCTATCCAGTCTGTTAGGAAATTGTATGGCCCAATATGATATATGTAATGACCTATATACCTTTACAGGAGACGTATGACTGTAAGGGTAAGATTGTAATTATGCTTCATGGAGAAATATATACACACCCTGAACATGGAAAAAGAGCAAGCATTATTCATCCATCACAACCACTCCACTACTCTTCTACTTTACTGTTTGATCAGTAGCCACAACAATTACCACTTTGTATCAATTATCAAGTACGAATGTTCTTTAGCAATGAGCTATTACATGGGAGAATGCTAAATAAGCACTAACTATGGCTGACCTTGCCAGAGAAGGTCAGAGGTGGTGCAGGCTGCATTGTAGTTGTACCGCATTGCACGAGACGCGGAGAGGCAAAGCGCCAGTCGGGATTTGGAGTTGGAAAGCAAGCTGCTCGGACTGGAAGACGGGCGTGGCCGGTGGGTGATCGTCTCTCCTCTGCTCCCCACCTCTTTGGTGTTGGATTTAATCTTGTTGTCTAAACGTTTATTTGTATTTGCATGACTTGTTTAGTTGTGTAAGTCTTGTATCTGCATGGTGCTATGCGTGTGCATGTATAAGCACTAGAATAGCTCATGGAGTTAATGCATGCATGCATGGCGTTGCGTAGCTGTTAGACTTTCTCCTTCTTGCATGTAGAGTGTAGGTGTGTTAGTCTGTTAGCATGTCATTAGATTTTGCTTTGTCAAATGGGTTGTCCGATTCTTTCGGAACGTAGCGTCAGTTGTGGATCATGCATGTAGCACGACGTGCGAGTTTGTATCTGCATCATGTACTCAATCCAGTTAAATAGTAAACAACAGAAGCAGCGAAAAACTGAGACGCTAGGCTGTTGCAGTGTCACCAAGTTCTTTTGTGTGTCTGTCGTGTCCACAAAACGCGTTCTGTGTTCAGAAAACAGAACAGAGTTCTGAAAAACTTCCGAGTGTGTCTTTTGTTTATCTCTCTGTTTTGTCTCTGCGGTGCATCCAGAATTTGTGTGTTTGCAGATTGGGCATTCTAGATCTGACATTTGGTATCAGAGCCATGCCGAGGACAAGATCGGTGTCGCCGTCGGGTCACGCCATCATCATCGGCGGTGGTCCGTCGAGGGTAATGGGAAGAGAAAGTAGTGTCTCTCTTCAATACCCTATGCTGAACAAAAGCAACTACACTACGTGGGCAATCAATATGAAGGTGTTCATGAAGGCCCAAGGTGTTTGGGAAGCTGTGGTGGCCGACGACGTTGATGAGCGCAAAGATCGGATGACCCTTGCGGCCATCTTCCAAGGAGTCCCGGAGGAGACCCTCCTCCTACTCGTCAAAAAGGAGACAGCAAAAGCTGTGTGAGACACGCTCAAGACGATGTACGTCGGCGCCGACCGCATCAAGGAAGCGCACGTGCAGACCCTTAATAGTGAATTCGAGGGTTTGCGCATGAAGGAAATGGAGTCGGTGGACGACTTCGCCGTGAGATTGACGACTCTCGTCAACCAGATCTGCGGTCTTGGCGACAAAATGGAGGAAAGCTACATCATGAATAAGCTTCTCTGCGCTGTCCCGAACAAGTACCTACAGATTGTCTCAACTATTGAGCAATTTGGGGACTTGAAGAAAATGACGATGGAAGAAGCGATCGGCCACCTCAAGGCGTATGAGGAGCGCTACGCGTTCCGGGCGACGACAACAATGACGAACATCTTCTCCTCACGCGGGCCGAGTGGGAGGCCCGATCGTCAAAGCGCGAAGGCGACGGTTCCGATGGCAATGGTGGCCGAACCGCAGGCATCGCAACTTTGACAAGGCTAAAGTAAGATGCTACAATTGCAATGACTATGGGCATTTTGCTTTCAAATGCCACAAGAAGAAGGAGGAGGCGCATCTCGTTATGGCTGATTCCGATGATGAACCGGCATTACTTTGAGGTTAGGCGAGAAGGTACTCGAATAATGACAACAAGATTAAGGGGGTGATTGTTGGGTTTAATCTTGTTGTCTAAACATTTATTTGTGTTTGCATAACTTGTTTAGTTGTGTAAGTCTTGTATCTGCATGGTGCTATGCGTGTGCATGTATAAGCACTAGAATAGCTCATGGAGTTAATGCATGCATGCATGGCGTTGTGTAGTTGTTAGTCTTTCTCCTTCTTGCATGCAGAGTGTAGGTGTGTTAGTCTATTAGCATGTCATTAGAGTTTGCTTTGTCAAATGGGTTGTCCGATTCTTTCGGAACGTGGCGTCAGTTGTGGATCATACATGTAGCACGACGTGCGAGTTTGTATCTGCATCATGTACTCAATCCAGTTAAATAGTAAACAACAGAAGCAGTGAAAACTGAGACGCTAGGCTGCTGCAGCGTCGCCAAGTTCTTTTGTGTGTCCGTCGTGTCCACAAAACGCGTTTTGTGTTCAGAAAACATAACAGAGTTCTGAAAAACTTCCGAGTGTGTCTTTTGTTTATCTCTCTGTTTTGTCTCTGCGATGCATCCAGAATTTGTGTGCTTGCAGATTGGGCATTCTAGATCCGACATTCGATTGTTAGGAATAGTCTCACATGGATTGTGGGAAAGGGGAAAGCACAACTTATAAGTGTGAGGGAGCTTCCACTCATTGGATTAATCTTTTGGGGGGAGAAGGCCCAATATCACTTATAAGTATGTTGCTCTGTTGCTCTGTAGGCTTAGTTGTGTTCAGCACATTTAGACCTGTGGCCCAGGAGATAGACCCGGTTGGACCTAGGCATGCGGCCAGGATCCAAAATCTAACAAGTGGTATTAGAGCTCAGGCACGTAACATCTCCCAGGAGTGCGGTGTGTATAATCCATATGTGAGGGGGAGATTGTTAGGAATAGTCCCACACGGATTGTGGGAAAGGAGAAATCACAACTTATAAGTGTGAGGGAACCTCCACTCATTGGACTAGTCTTTTGGGGGGAGAAGGTCCAATATCACTGATAAGTATGTTGCTCTGTTGCTCCGTGGGTTTAGTTGTGTTCAGCCCATTTAGACCTGTGGCCTAGGAGATAGACCCGGTTGGATCTAGGCATGCGGCCAAGGTCCAAAATCTAACATCCAATGCTGGCGAACGGTGACCAAACGCAGCTACTGCAAGCCTCCGGCCGCGGCCAGTAAGCCTCCGGTTTTTCGGTCACGCGAGTACCCTATTTCTCCCGTTCGTGTGCGGCGAAAACGCCATCGTTTCGGCTCTTATCACCAGCAAAGCTTTCGTTTCGTTTCACAGGGAATGCACGGGTCGGCGGTCGCTGAGCTAGATCGTTAAAAAGAAACGTTTCTTGGCAGCTATCCTTGGTTTCATCAGGCTTTCAGTCTTTCCCCTCCGTGAGAGTTCAGAAGACACTTGCGGTCTATGTCAGTGTCGACAACTTTGCTTGGGTGATGGCTATTGATCTTCGCTTCCTTTGTCCCTCTGGCCTCTGGGACTGAACAATGGGTTCAATTTAGCCTTTCTCTAACTCCATCGTGCTTTATGTTAGACCATGTGGTTAGATCTAGGATATTTTGGTGATGAATAATTGACAATGGTTAATTTGTTATGATGAATAATTGGTGATTTTGTTTAGCGATGTTATGTGAGGTGTGTGGTGCGTGCGTGAACTGATGTTGGTCAAGTTGGGACAAACTTATGCTGGAAAAATATTCTTTGGTCTTTGCATGTGCAGGTTAAGCATGAAGGCGAACATGGTCGGTGACGAGGAGGACCGGGACTAGGATGGGGAGATCCGAGGTTCAGACGGTTGAGGATGTCATGGGATGATTGGGCTCATGCTTGGGGCGCATGGAGATCAAAGGTTGATGGTACGTGAAGAAGCTACAGGAGGTGCGGTCCTGAAGGCTTCGACACGTGATGAGTTGAAAAGTCGGAAGTGTGAAAAACCCGTGTTAGGAAGGGTTCGGGTCCCTTGAAAATTAGTGGGCCAAAAGTCTAGTTGAGGTAAAAAGGCTCAGGTCTAGTTGGATTAGAATTCTAAGTAGAGATTGAATAGGATTCGTAGTTGGATTATGATTCTAAGTAAAGATTGAATATGATTCGTAGTTGACTGCATAAAAAGAACAGAGCGCAAGGAGAAAAAAATTGTGGCTTTTAGAGAGACTAATTTCGTGCTAGGATTTGAAGGTGCTAGGAGAGGGCACTTTGTAGCCACCATGATTCAGAAATAAAATCTAGATTAATCTCTCAAGAAAATAGACCAGAGCTGGGTGCAATTGAGAGCAACATCAGAGACGTTCTGGCCTAAATCCTTCGTTGATCAAAGTTTTGAGCCGGCGGCCGAGACGTTCCTGCGGAAATCTTTTTATTGATCGAAAAAGACGAGGACTGGCGGCGTCGTATCAAGAAAAAGGCGTCGTAACGAAAAAATATAGTTAGGGCATCAAGTTTGTGATCTGAAAGTTTGGTTGATTAATTCTTTACGGATTTTGCTTAGTTGTATAATTAGGGTTTAATTTATTCTCATCACTATCTGCATCAGCAATCTTGTTTATTTTATATCTTATATTCTAGACCTCTGATTGACGTAATTCTAGTTGGGTTAGTTCAATAACTTTCTCTAGTTTATTCTAACAAAGTTTGAGGTTAATCGGAGTTACTATTTTTTATCGAGATAAGTTTTAGTAAGGATACAGTGTTCTGTCCAGAACTTTAAACAAGGTTTAAATCAGTGGCGGATCCAGAAAATTTTTTTGGAGGGGCTGAAGTACCTTCAGCTCGACCTCAGCCCCTTCTACATTATACATCCATGGCTAAAAATTTAGGAAGGGCTCCAGGGAGGCTCCAAGGGTCCGGTAGCGGTAGGGGCTCGAGCCCCCGCTGGATCCGCCGCTGGTTTAAATAGGTTTTGTGTTAAAAGGGGAGTATTAAAATTTATTTTTAGCTTCCGCAATCATTCATCCCCCTCTGATTGCTTATCTTAGTGTGAATCGATCCTACACTTTAGTTAAACCCGGCTCATTCTTTCCCTTCTCAGTTTTTCTTCTTTGTAGGTGATCCGCAGCTGTTGCCGGTTCCTTGTTTGTTTTAGTAGTTGTGCTGGCTTAAGCAAGCTGCAGCCACCTTAATGTGATCATGCATGTGGGAACTGAAGATGTGCACAAGTATTTGGTTAGTTCTGCTGCAGAACTAACCAAAAAATAACAAAACTCACCTATAACTCTTTAGAGTTGCCCTTATCGGGATTCTTATCAGGCAGCTGCACTGCCCTTCACCTGCAACTGCAATGCATCCACATTTTGTTCCATGCTGCCATGCATTCTCTGGTAGCTAAGATTGGTTGTCTTCGGGACAACAAAGAGAAGACAATTGACTAGGCATACTTGTTGTCAAAGAAACATCTTCCCAAGAAACAATCGCTTAATCTGTATTAAATATAGAACACAACAAGTGCAACTAGAAGGAAATGAAGCCGTCTTCCAGACCTTCACTACTCTGCCATGCTGTCCAACAGTCCAGAGATTTAGTCCTATAGAAGCTTGTGAATACAAAAGAAAGATATGCCACAATCGCTTCTAGGATTTCAGAGGCCCGATGAAGGGAACAGAATAAGCTTCATATTGTAGGATGTAAAAGGATAAACAACTCAGAGAAAGAAGGCAAACGGAATAAAACAGGGTCGCACGCACATAATCTATTACTACAGAATCCGATTGATAAATTTAGCAGTCACTAGATTCATGAGCTGCCGTTGCATACATCCTGTCACGCAAACAACACAGTTCAAACTTCAAACAGCACTAGATAGAAGTGTCATATGTAATAGCTTTAGCCGTAGTAGTATTAAGTAATGGTAAGTGCTTCAACCATGAGACATGTTAGTGAAAACTGCACCAACCATGAGGCATGTTAGTGATGAAGAGCGCAAATTATCTCCTCAGTTTAGAGCATGGAAGCACTATTGATAAGTACCATCATCATGCCAGGTTGCTTGGTTGCCCGTGGTACCATTGGCCCCGCGAAGCTGGAGCCGCTGGCGATGCTGCTTGCCGGCGTAGTGCTGCACCACGTTGAGCTCACTGGCGAGTTGCACGTTGCACACCTGGCACTGCACGTTCTTCTCGCCAGCGATGGAGGCCACCTTGTCCCGGTGCTTCCTGCCCCGCTCGTGCTGCTTGAGGTGGAACACTGACATGCACCACACGTCGCAGGCGCCGCACACGACGGAGGGTTTCTGCGCTGCTGCTGCTGCTGCTCGCCGCACGGCGAACGGCTTGGCTGAGTAACTTGGGTGAAGTGGGGGCTTGCTGGTGTTCACCGGCGGCATTCCTGGCGGGGGCGGGGTGCAGTGAGCGTTTGACGCGGGCTGCAGATGGTGCTGCTTCTGAGGTGGCTGGCGAAAGCCGGCGAGCGCCGGAGGCGGTCCGGTTGCCGGCCTTTTTGTCCATGTGCGATTTGCAGGTGGAGGTGGAGGTGATGGCTGTGGCGGTGGCGGTGGCTGTGGCGGCGGGTGCTGTACCTGAAGAGGGAAATAACACAGTACATAATACAAGAATCATTGGCTTACAAAATGGATGAAGTTATCAAACTTGGAATGGATGCAGTTAGCACGTCGACAAAAATCCGATAATAATGTTAGATGGGTTTCTCCACAGTTCTTTTGGTTATCCAAAAGATTGATGTAACAAGAAATGTGATGTATACCACAGGTTATAAATGTTTAGTAGTTTCCTAACTACATAGTTTCTTCTATTTTCCATGTCTTTCCTGATCAACTGCTTATACACAATTACAGATGAGGGGAGTTGGTTTGTACTGAATACTGATAGTTGGGGATAATAGAGAAGAAACTGAAACTGTGAACTGAAGGACACTTTACTGTTCCTGAACTATGCAAAATTTTGCAATTTCAAGAACGCTACACTGTCCTATTATAATTCCTATCATGGTACATCAAGGAATAAAGTGTACCAATGTTTGCAAAGTATTTGTAACTCGAAAGCTTTGTGCTAGTATCATTCATGGTTGATGTAGATTGATTTTGGCCTTCTGGCACCGAAAGATTTGATTAAAAGGAAAATTGACAGGACCTCAACTAATTAAAGCAACCACTGGGACAAATACACTCCAAGATTTAGGCTGTCTTTTTCTCTTAACAAAGTGCAGAACTATCTTTCTATCCTTTGTTCGTTTTTATTGGCATTTTTCAAAAATGCTACAGTGTGCTGTTCTAATTATGTCGTGGTACTTTGAGGTCTAAGTGTACCATTTTGCAAAACATTTAGAACTAAAAAATTATGCAATATGATTAAAATTGTACTTCCAGTAATTAACAGGAGCTCAACTAAAGTCATTAAACAAATAAAGTCCTAGAATTAGATCTTTCTTTTTCTCTGAACTAATTGCTGAACTATCTATCTTTTTGTTTGATTTAATTAAAAAGTGTTGCTGCAGCCATTTTACTCTGAACAATCTTACGGCTGGCGTTTATTGTTGTGGAGAAAAGACACTAGTACTAACTAGCACTGTCTTGTTTAACCTCACAGTCCACACATACCAGAATACCAGATAGGCGATACACACATACATGCAAAACAACATGTTAAAAGTTAAAACGACTCCTAATCCACATGCTCTTACAGAAAGAAGTGATTATTGTGCCTCACCGGTGGAGGAGGAGCTGGCTGGGCTCTGCCAGTAGCGCGCTGACTCTTCATCAGATCCTTGAGGCGCTGGACTTGATTCCTGACGTTCTTGTAGCATTGGTCTCTGTGGACCTGACCTGACTGGGCAATGTCGATGTTCCCTTTGTCTTCCACTTTAACAGCTTGGCTAGCAGGCACAGCACTCGACAATGGCGCCGCCATGCTCGGAAAAACTGATGTGCCACCGAGGATTGCAGACCTCTGAAATGCGAAGAAAAGGAAGGTTTTTCAGGTATTGAAAAATTGGAGGCAGAGTAATCAAACAGCAAGGGCTGTAGCTGGTAGAAATGTGAATACTGCTGTACTCACAGGGTAAAGAACACACCAATTCCAAGAGACAGAACCACCGAATTCTAGAAATTGCCATCTAATCACAGCTAGCCAGCAATCACATTTTAGAATCTCATTATCTGGAGAAACGAATGTGAAATACCGAGAGTGAGTGAGTGAGTGAGAGAGAGAGAGAGAGAGAGGGGGGGGGGAGCTTACCATGAAACCTCTCAACCCAATGAAGCCAAGAGAAACTGCTCTGAACTAGGTCAGTAGGAACAAGAACGTTCAACAAGAAAGGAAGAAACACGGTGAGTACAAATTACAAGTAGATGTATATATTTCGCATGCGTTGGTACTCCTCACGCTGTCTGCATTGCCAGACATCAAAGGTTTTTTTTAACCGGGCAGGAGCACTGCCTTTCATTAAAAAGAAAAAGACATAATTACAGAAATTAGAATAGTAGGCTTGTGCGGGCGGTCGAGACATCAAAAGATATTTACTCTCATGTCCCACGTACTAATACATTTTTTAGTCTACTATCCTAGCAAATTACTAAAAAAACAACTTGTAATAATAATTACAAAAAGGAGTATTTATTTGCCAATTTGTGGCTAAGTGCATGTGGGCCAAAATGCCGAAACCCACCGAGCCCAAAATCCGTTGTCCCAATCGGGCCTACGGTCCATACAGGCCCAATACGACTCCTAGTAACTTTCCGTGGCCTTCGAGGCGGTTCCGTTCTGAATCCCCCCACAACGTTCTACCCCCCAGATTTCCTCGCGACTCAAATTTTCTCGCGCGTCGGCAGCCGAGGGGAGTAGCGGCCGCCGGCGACGAGGCGAGGAGGGCGAAGATGTCGTACCTGCTGCCGCACCTGCACTCGGGGTGGGCGGTGGACCAGGCCATCATCGCCCAGGAGGAGCGCCTCGTCATCATCCGCTTCGGCCACGACTGGGACGAGACCTGCATGCAGGTACTGACCTTCCAAACCCTAGCTTTTAGTATATCTTGATATGTGCAACCCTCTCGTGTGTGGTTGCGATTCTTGCTCGTGGATGATGGCTTGCGCTATCCTTTTGGGTTGAATTGTCGACTTGGGGTCTATGGGCTGTGTCATATGTGGATGTTGGATTTGTGGCAGGGGCTATGAATTCGTGAAATTGGGCAAGGATTTTATGTAGAGATAGTACAGATAGGTTAGGCGAGGTAAAGAGATCTTGGGTCAAGAATTCTCTTACTGATTTGCATGAGTCTGTAGCAATTTTGCTAATTTAGCTTCTGTAATCTGTTCGTTCTTATGTTAATTACTAGCTCGAGTAAGGATTAGTTACGATATAACGTCATAATACAAATAGCTAGGCTGGTGTTTAGGGATTTCGGTGCACCACTTATCTGATTAATTTGAGAATAAACTGCTCTTAGTCGACATTGCTGCTACTTAGCAGTCGTGCTACTCCCTGGGTATTATCCACGCATCCTATAGTGAATTTGCCTTCAGCCTTTCCATTGGCAGAGCCTCAGAGGATCGTTGGTTAGTTTGAATTTGGCACCGAAGTGGCAGGAACTAGGTGGCAACTTATATTCTGTATTTTGCTTGTCATTGTACTTGAAGATAACGCAAGTTGTCTGATGAAATTAAAGTTGTTAGACCATGTGATGGTCGTGCATTTTGTTGATGATGAATAATTGATATTTCATTTTATTGGAATTTGCATTTGTGAAAATTCTGGTCGATACGATTCAGTGCTTGAGTTTTCAGGATGGCAAAATGACCATGTCTGGTTTCGACCACAGACGGTAGTCTGATCGGCCTTGTAATGGCTGGTCCGATCGGTCTTATGATAGATGGTGCGATTGGCATGTCCAAACAGCAGATTTCGATCACGTTTGACATCGACCAAGTCCAGTCTTAATCACGTCGGACTTTGACCATGTCTAACTTCGACCACGTCCGGTTTCAATCACGACAGACTTCGACCACATCTAACTTTGACCATGTCCGACTTCGACCACGTTCGGCTCCGACCACGGCATTTTGACCACAACAGAACGAACACGGCCGCTAATCGTAGATTTCCACCTCGAACAGTGAATCGGTCGTAAGCAACATTTAACCGATCGTAAGTGACAGTAAATTGATCTTAGCTACAGTGAACCGGTCGGAGGTCATAAGAACATTTGCTACAGTAACCGGTCGATGGTCGTATCTACAGTATTTTACCATGGTCGTAGCTACAGTACTTTGCCATGGTTGTAGCTACAGTATCTAGTCGACACTCGATAGTCGTAGACTTGAACGTTGAAGTGTTTGTCTATCATTCTTAGATTTTTCTAGTATGCTTCGCAAACGTTAGGAAAACATAACCAATGATACTGAGTTTCTTGTTATAGCATATGATAGAATCTGATAAGTCCTCAGCAAAACAATAACGGAGCAATTGCTCTATTATGCTTTTGTTTAGTTTTTGCTATGTTTTTGCTTATCATGTTTTATATTGAAAAACTGAGCTAAATTTACATATCAGTGATATATTTATGATATATTTTTATTATATCGTGGTGTGATGTTAGTTTACCAAAATTCAGCCCAGTGCACATTAAAATTCTACATCCGCTACTGCACCCCACCAACCCACCGGGTGGCCTCTTCGCATGGCACTGCTTGTCACTGCGGCACATTCCACTGAAGAGTGCTTGGCGCCGGCTGGCCGGGGAGCTTTGGGACATTCGGTGGAGAGAGCTCTCCTACGCCGTGGCTGGGTGGTTGCCGCCGTGGTGGCCGTGCGGACGACGAAGTAAGGAAATTTGGTAAAATCTTGGTGGTTTTCTGTCGGTTGCGTTTCGCCGACCCAACCCAGCTATTAGGTTCCGCTCGCTTCGGCTTGAGTTTTTGACTTCTAACTTATTTTACATTATTCATAAATTTCGTCTTTTTCTATACTTTTCAGTGGCGTAGTCAGAATTTGTAGCTATGGTGGTCCATTGTCTAAAATTTATTTAACCGCTATAAATTTAACATGTCGGTATACAAGTATATGAATTACGAAATGCAATTAAGGGAAAAAGGACATACGAACTTCATAAAATAGACGAACATAGCTTTCTTAACATAAAATTGAAATATTACATACCCATAGTAGTTGAAGAACAGTACGTCACTACTTCTTTTTCTTGTCAGGATATAAAGAGAACATCACATTAATTTTATATTAGAACATTAAATACATTTTATATTTATGGACAAAGCTATTTAAAAAATACATTTTATAAAGGAGTAGATCAGAAGAGTTTGCTTGCATGGGTAACTTCCTGAAAGCCGCATTTGGAGCAAACGCAAGCTAAGACAACAAATACCTACCTCGGCAAATTTACGAGACCGTTTACACCGACTTACATTCTGAGAAGAAAGAAGGTAATATAAATATTTAACTTTCTAAAATAATTTCTCTATTTCTCTCATCCTGAAAATAAGTTATGGGACACAGACATATCACTACCTCACTCTTCTCGCTCCTGTCTCGCACACGCATCTCTTTTTTATTTTTCCCACCACTCGTATCCTCCCACTAAAAGCTTTTTTTAGTCATTACTATTTATTTTAGCTAAAAACCATCAACTGTCATTCAATATGAACATGCCAAGCTAGTCATCGATTTTATTATACATCTAGATGCCAAGCTAGCCAACGATTTTACTGTACATCTAGATTCCCAAGTTGCGTGTCATTAGCTTGATACATATAGAGCAAATTAAATGATTTAGCGGGAGGTAAAATGTAGCTGTGATTCAACAAGTTTTTGCATTATGATCAAATACATGAAGGCCTCATTATCCGAACGCAGGGTGGTCCGCGGCCCACAGGGACCACCCTGTAGCTCCGCCAGTGATACTTTTGGCTTTTTTTTAGCTTGTTTGCCGGTTCTTTATTTTTCTCATATTTGTTTGTATTATACGTGATAGGCTAATATGTTTTTTTTAAAAACTTTTTAAATTTAATTATGCTAAATAAGCCTCCGTCAGCTACAATATTTTTTTAGACAGCTACAGTACTTTTCAGCCATAAGCCACTCCAAAAAACTTTTTCAGCAGAGTTGGTTTGGGTCAGGTTGCGCCGGGGACCGCGTCAGCCGGTTGCACCTGACCATGTACGCGTGCCCCTGTGAAAAGCTAGTGCCAATGTCTGCAACTGCATGCAATGCATCGTTTGATCATTAGGCGAGCGAGACCTGAAACATTTCTGTGAACCCTGACTTTTCCTATCTTCATCAAGGAGGAAAGTTTCCTAGTTATGCTCTGATTACAGAAGAACAAGATGTTTCGATAAGGACAGTATCACAAAATGATCTTCTGTTCAAAACTTTTGATAGCTGAGCAGTTAAATGTACAAATGAGAAAAGAAATATGCACAGCAAATATGTTCTAAGCATGCACGCTCATGGCATACGAACCAGTTCAAAAGGTAAAACATAAAGGGAAAAGGAAGCTCGGTCATCCATCTCACTTCCAAAACCTCAGCTAAAAAGAAACAGAGCAGGGCGTTGCAGAGGCCTGAAGTTCCAATATTTAATATTCACATTTCGGACAGATTGGAAACCGACCAAGCATATGATCATCAACACTGAACTTACTGAACTAGTATGATCCCAACACTGGTATACAGTTTGCACATGTATGAAAGCATGTACCAGTTGATCATCAAACCAGACCAAACTGGAGACCATGAAGAGCTTACCAATGCAAAATAAGACCTGACCGATTGCACGTTGCATATGCACATATATTCAAACGACCATACATAGATGGATTCTTGATACTGAAATCAGCAGGTATCCCAGACATAGATGGAAACTTAACCAAGCATGAACATTGACAAACAATGAAACATGACCAAATATCTCGTGCATCAACAGTCAGAACAGACCACACTGAACTTTCTCAGTTAATTTGACCCCCCCCCCCCCACAAGCTCACAATCATGTTGCATAATATTGTACAAATACAACATGTGGAATTAGTCCTCTACCTTCACAAATTAAATAGCACAACGAACCCCACCAAGAAAAACCGTCATGGAGTTGGATCAACTGCAATCTGATTTTGCATCTTAACATGACAAAGCAAAATTTGATCATTACTGGGAGTTTGTTCAATATCAGATACGTATGGCCATTCCATTACTAACCCAGTCCCTGATCAAAACATCCCGATGCTACCTAACAAATTCTGACCAACTGAACAGAACGTTCAGACTTGGGAGAAAACATCACTGTTCTAAATAGGCAGAGGCTTCTCAAATGTTCAGAGTAAACCAGAAGCAATCCAAAAGATTCCACAATTAACGATCCATGAACAATAGCGAAAGGGGTAACTGCAAAACATTAATTCATAATCTGGTAAACATGAATTTAGCACAGAACATCAAGGCAATAGAACATACTAGTACTACACATCCACAGGGCAAGCAGAGACGACACTAGCAAGATATGAAAGGTGCAACCAGATCAATAACAAGAACAGACTTGGCAATTTCCAAAACAAAGCAGCATCTCCATTGAAGTTCTAAGAAGATTTCATTCATTCAACTAGTTCTCGATAAGGCATGAACCATGCATTAAGACGACATGTGATCGCAACACATCACTCATCATGACATCCATATCACTGCCCAACATCACATCTCTCATCAACGAACCAAACTGCGAACTAGTAAATTCTAGTTAGAAACAGAGAGGAACAAAAGCACAAGGTCGACTCACGCATCACTGCCCTTCGCCGTAGCCGTGAGCACCTGGAATCGTGGCAGAGGTCATCGCTGTGGAGGCGCAGTCGCCGAATGGTCCGTCGCAGGTGCTGTTCATCTGGATGGTGGAGGCGATGGCCACCGAGGCGGCAAGGTTGGCGAGGTGGAGGCGGGGTAACGGCACGTAGATGCCGTGGACGGCGATGCGCGAGTTGATCACCACGTCGGGTTCCTTGATGGGTATGTAGTTGATGCGGACGTCATCGGTACCGGAGCCGGCGCCGTGGGTGACGACGAGGTTCTGGCCCTCGCCGGCCAGCGTGGGGAGCATCGTGCCGGGGTGGAGGTGCAGGAGGTCGGTGAGGGCGAGGCGGTGCCCCGGGACGACGTGGAAGCGCACCGCCGAGACATAGTCGTGGCCTCCACCGGCGAAGATGGCTTGGTCGTCGAGCGCGAACACCGTCAGGTTCTCGAACCTCTCCAGCTCGGCGAACTTGACGCGCATGGCCAGCGCCACGAAGCCGTAGCCCCCGTCGCGGAGGCGGGCGATGGCCTCGCGGATCATGATGCGCACCAAGGAGGCGGCGGTCGCGGCAGAGGTGGCGGCCGAGCGGGCGGTGAGTTGGTGGTGCGAGCCGTCGAAGCAGGAGGTGTGGGAGAGAGGCCGCAGGAAGCCGTGGAGGCCATGAACGACGTAGCGGCCGTCGTTGTAGAGCTCAGGGTGGGAGATCTCGACGCCGTCGACGTGGAGCCTGGCGTAGTGGATGGCGAACGGGCTCCGCTCGGAGACGACGTTGAGGCAGAAGCCGACGGAGGCCGACGGGATCTTCACGGTGGGGGCGGCGGTGAGTTCGGAGTAGGAGAAGTAGCCCAAGGCGATGTGCTCCAGGAGGAGGTGGCGGCGCGAGCACATGGGGCACGAGGCGTGGAGGAAGATGTCGGGAGCCGCGAAGATGGTGATCGCCCCGGGCCACTTTGCGAGCGCCGGAGAGTCGGCAAGGAGCGGCGCCGCCGATGCCATCTCGTTGTACCCCAGCGACGTGAGCACCCTCGCGAGCTGCTGCAGCCGCTGATCGTCGCCTGAGGCCACCACCCCAGCGGCGCCAGCGTGGATGGGAGGAGGAAGGCTCGCTGCCGCCGCCGTGGTGCTCGGGTTGGGGAGTGGAAGCATCGTCGTGGCCGCGGCCGGTTCGTTGACGGGCGGAGCAGTCGTCTCCTCCGCTTGCGGCTGCGGCTGTGCCTGGGAGGCCAGATGCGGGGCAGAGATGAGCGGGGGAGACGGTGGGGCTGCTTCGGGTGGGACGAGCAGCGTGGGATGGGCCGACGTCGCCGCCGCCCCCATCGCCGCCACGGCCTCTTCGCTGGAAGAAGCCTGGCCCGCGGCGGTGAAGGGGTCGAGGGCGAGCAGCGACTTGCTCTCCTCCATCTCAACGTAGTTTTGGTGCATGGAGGGGGTGGTGCTCGGGACGGGGTAAAAGTGGGCGGTGGCCGTTCTCGTCGGGGAACGGTGGTGGTGACTGTGCGCGGCGATGGTCGCCGGCGAGGGCTGGTGGTGGGAGGCGGAGGCGGTGGAGAGGATAGGGCCGAGGAGGATGAGGACGAGGAGGGATTGGTGGAACTGCGCCATGGATGGATCTGAGCGTGGTGACCTAGAGGTAAATGGTTTGGTAATAATGCGGCAATGCCTTAGAAAATGGGCGTTGGGGATGGGATTATATATAGCCGGACGGGAAGGGGAACACGCCGTTTGCGACGGTGGTGTGCCCGTACGGTTGCAGTGAGCCGAAAATGACCAGCGTGCCCCTTAATCTTGGGCAGGAAGCATAAGAAAATGACAGAGATATCCCTGGTGGGGCTCTGGAATCTTCCGTTTTGGCGGGAAAACTCCCATCCTTCTCTGCGTATCTTGGAAAATTCGATTTGAGTTCGACGTAGACTCGGTCTTTGTGAACCATCTGGCGTAGAGGATAAGTATTCCGTGGGTAGTTTGTGGACCTGGAGCATTTACCAGAGGACATATGTCGTTTATTTATTGTAGCTGAAAGGACCCAAACAACTTACCTTCTTTGACTTCAGTACTAATGATATATTTATTTTGATTTGAGTTTCTGAATTCTATCTTATTTTTTACTCTTAAATTTCCTTTTTTCTGTTTTTTGATTTTTTTTTGCCGGTTTTTCTCCTTATTCGTTTACATTATCCATAATGGGCTAACCTTTTTTATTTTTGATTTTTTTTAAATTTAAGTCACCATCAGTTTATAGTGCAATTTCAGCCATACGCCACCTTTTTTCAGTTTAACTGAGTGGGCTGTAATTATGCTTTATATTCTAAGTGTACTTTGGACTTTGGACCTAGGTCGGTTCACAGGGTACTGCGTGGACGCATGATATCGGTGGGGTTCTTTTGGTTGTGTTTTATGATTTATGGTTTATGATTTTTGAATTCTGACTATTCTGTCGCCGTGCCCTACCGCGCGTCGATCGTGCTACTGTGTGGTTGTCAAAGGAGAGGAGCCGGTGGCAACAAGGAGGGATAGGGCGTCGGCCAAGAGAAGGAGAGTGTGATAACCCTCAAAAACTACTTAATCAAAATCACACAATTAAGAAGTAAATAATACATTAACATGAGAATTAAAATAATACACAATTAAGAAGTACATCATCTTGAGCATGTCCCACACAGCTTTCGTCATCTCCTTTTTGGTGAGTAGGAGGAGGGTCTCCTTTGGGACTCCTTGGAAGATGGCTGCAAGGGCTATCTGATCTTTATGCTCATCAACGTCGTCAGCCACCACAGCTTCCCAAACGCATTGTACATGCATGAAGACTTTCATCTTCATTGTCTATGCTGCGTAGTTGTTTCTCATGAACATAGGGTACTAGAGAGTCACGCTCCCCTCTCTCTCTCCAATGCCTCCGGCGCACTCCCATCACCGGTGACACTGCTTGGTGAACCTGAACGCGGCATGATTTTTGGCATACACTACAACTGGCTCTGATACCAATTGTTAGAACACTCACGTGGGAAGCAAGAGGGCAGTTGTGAAGAAACACAAAGCTCTAACTTCTTGCACTCATACACACAACTCTGATACATATAGACACACATGCTTACATTACCTGATTCAGCACCGAACGTTCTAGTTTACACGGGAGGTACTACTAACTCATACACACATACGTTAACACTACAAAAGGGGTTCCAGGCCATCTTAAAGGCTGCTTGAACCGACTCATAACCCTAGCTAGCAAAAGCACAGTTGGACATGCCACAACTGACCTTTGCAGCTAGAGAGTTCATGCACCAACTAGTACTCATGTACCCCTTGCCGACTTTGGCTTGTCATATCTACCTGCAGCTTGTTTATACGGCTACAAGATCATCACATGCATGTAGAATTTGCCAACATATACAGTTGTGTCTTATATGGCTTCCAAATTGTTTTATGTTCAGACTAGTCAGCTAGATTATTGTCGACATGCAACAAGATTAACTCAACAACGTAATTCATGTCGTACTGCACGCAGCGCAGGAGGATGAGGCCATGGCAAGCCTTGGTGATGAGAAAGACCGATGACTAGGGCTGTAAAAAAAGCTCGAAGCTCGCGAGCTACTCGAGTTCGGCTCGTTCTAGGCTCGATTCGAACTTTAAACGAGCCGAACTCGAGCTTGATCTCGAGCTCGCGAGCTTTACCGAGCCGAGCTCGAATAGTTCGCGAGCTCCGATTCGAGCTTAAATAGTAATACATATTAATTCTTACCGAGCTTATTCGAGCCGAACTCGAGCTCGAGCTTGTCTTATTATTGAAAATTAGTGTGTATTTGAATTATTTTAACTATTATCGAGTTTACTAGAGCCGAGCTCGAACTTAAAATTTTCTTATTATTGAAAAATAGTGCATAATAAATTATTTTAATTGTTATCGAGCTTCAACGAGCCGAACTCGAGCCTACTCAAGCTTAGACCGAGCCGAGCTCGAGCCCAGGTCCAAGCTCGGACCCCAACTCGAGCTCGAGCCTGGAAGGCCAAGCTCGCTCGAGCTCGGCTCGTTTACAGCCCTACCGATGACCCTAGCGAGAAATAGTTGACGGTACTCCTGATCTCATCGGCCGAACCTCCAGGCTGCCAAGCGCAGAAGGGCCTGTCTGACCTGGCTAGCTTGAGGAAAAGCTTGCGGGCGTGTTCTTTTTGGCTGCGGCTTGTGACTTTTGGGTTGTTTGTACGAGAGATTACAGAGTAACAGAAACTCACGTGCGGTTTTTGCCGATATAAATGAAGTCAGTAAAGTATGTAGTACAATTAACTAGTAGACCCTATCTTGAAAAAATACTCCGTTTAAAAGTTAGTTACTGTAGAAAAGCTGAAAAACAACTTTTAGAGGCTGAAAAGAACAGGTCCTGCGTTGGCCGCAATTGGCTTTCTGGGAGCGGAGGCCGTGGAAGGCGGGCGATGTGATCATGACATTCCACGACCACGACAGGCAGCGGAAGCAGAGGAGCGACTTGGCCGGCAGGCGAGAAGCGATGTCCTTGACGACGTCGTCGGGTAGAAGCGCTCTTGATCCTCTTGCGCTCGCCGCGACATCTCTCTCCCTGATTATTTGGACCTTGCTACAATTTATTATTTTTGGCTATATCTTATTAGACCATATTCGTATTAGTTTCTAAAGATTTTTTCTATATTAAATAGATTTTCTACGGTACCTAGTTTTTAAATGGAATATCTTTTCAAGATAGAATCATTAGTCGATTGTAGTACATACTGTAGTAACTTCATTTATATCGATCAAAATGGCATACATACTTTTTTCTCTACAAAGTTATCTATAAACTGATGTTATTTATAAGTTAAAGTTAAAAATCGATAGAAACGAACATTTAGTCTAGTGAGACGCGAGAGGCCGTACGTCGGGCCGGGCTGCCTACGCTCCACCCTACATGGGCCGCCACGAGTTCCAGTGTTCGAACCCGGCCTCTACAGATTTGGCTTGGGCTGGTCCGCCCTCGCGATTCAGGGAAGGTGCGAACTCTCTAGCTCCTCAACACGCATAAACCTCTCTGCAGCTTGACACGACTCGATTATTCGATCGATCGCTCTCCGCGAAGATTCTTTTGAGTTCGAGTCACGCCTCCCATCGAAGGAGGGGGGATGGTGCTGATCGAGCCGGAGCCCGAGGCCGAGGAGGCGACGCGCCCCTCGTCGCCGGCGGCGGCGCTCGCGGCCGGCGGGGAGGCGGCGAGGGCGGAGGAGGACGAGGAGGCCTTCGAGGACGCGCTCACCGACGAACAGCTGCGGGAGGTAGTGCCTCGAGCACCCCATCGACCCCATCCGTTGCCTTTTCCCTTGCTTTTGCGAATTGCTGTGCTCAAATCTGGGGTTCTCGTTGCTAGTGGCTTCAATTAGGCTTGTCGGTTTCGTGATATTCTCGTCACCGAGGGGGGTACGGGTTCGATTTTTTGATTGGGGCGTTGACGTGGAGGAACAGAGCAAGTTTTAGGTTGCGGCCGAGGATTCCACTGGTAGACTGGCTGTTTAGGTTAGGTTTGGTTGTATTTAGGTTAGGTTTGGTTGTATTTAGGTTAGGTTTGGTTGTAGATAGTGATGAACCCCTCGCTTCCCCCTGTTCGTCTTCTTAAAATTGAGAACAACTAGAGGGAGATGCAAGGATTAGCAATTAGTGCATAATAAGCTTGATATCATGAGTTCTACTGATAGGTTTTGCTTTTAGGATAGCACCTAGTGAATTTAGCTTCTCTAATTTGGTATATCCTTTTGATGTCCCATAGGTTGATTTTATGTTTCGGTGATCTCGGGCCTTATTAGGCAAATGTTCGATTGTCTGGTTATACAAAATTGCAACAAGGGGGATTGAGCTGAATGCAATGCAGATTAGCTGTCTACAAGACAATTAAGCATATGCATGTGAGATTTACAAAGCTGAGGGTGGTAGGTGCTTGGTAAAAACTTATTCTTGAAACTTTACTTGCTATGCTACTTCTCATAGTATTGCAAGATAATGATCACCTTGTTCTTATCTGTAACAAATGCAAAACTAGGTAGTAATGGTCAACCAACCGCTGGTAGTGACTGCTAGGACATAGTAAACAGCAATGGGATTCACCAGCTTTTAGCAGCTTTGTGGAAGCTATTGTTCTGATCTTATTATATTGTTTTTTTTGTTTATTGGTTCAGGGTCGGATATTCTCTACCATCCTGTTGGAGAGATTTAGTGCATTTTGGTAAATGATCTCTTTATACTTGCTGTCTTGCTGATGCTGTAGAAAGCTAGAAGCCAAGCAAGTGATGCAAAAGCAGAAGGAAACAGGCTTTTTGGTGCTGGAGAATATGAGAATGCATTATCACAATATGAGCTTGCATTGCAAATTGCTGCTGAGCTGGAATCTGCTGAAGATATACACTCAGCATGCCATTCAAATCGCGCAGTATGCTTCTTGAAATTGGTAAGCCGTTTTCCTTATTGGTCCATAACTTTAGAGGACATAGAAAAGTTTCCATGCTTGTTATCATTGCTCATTTTCATTGATGTGAAAGTGCACTAGTGCTGTAACAAATGCTTATTACATGAAGATGGTACACTACCATCACTATAGTTATCCCTTAGCTCTACCTTTTGTCCCTTCTCGGTGTGCAGTCGGCGTGTCCTTGCTTCCTTGTATAAATATGCTAGAAAACACTGTCAAGAAATATGTCGCATAAACATGCTAGACTAGGCCAGGTTGGTCTGGTACTTGGTAGCTGAAATCTTTGATCGTTTAAAAGTTTTGCTATAATGTCATGTTTGACTAGTCTAAATTTCATATGGTTTTTACTCATGATTTCACTCTTAATTATTTACTTGGATCGGCACATTCTGTTGAATAAGTTATTTAATTTATTCACATCTTATTACAAGCAAACCTTAGTGCTGATTTCGTGTAATTCAGGGGAAATATGACGACACAATTAAAGAGTGCACCAAAGCGCTTGAGCTGAATCCTTCGTACCTGAAAGCCTTGCTTCGGAGGGGAGAAGCACATGAAAAGCTCGAGCACTATGATGAAGCTATTGCTGGTTAGATTTTGGCTTGGTTCGAACCAGTTTTTTTTGGTTTATGCTCGTACTGTATACAGTAACTATCTTTTAAACGGTGTGTTTTTTAAGACAGGGTTAATAGAAAGATTGTAGTAAAAAGTGCATTGAGTTTAGCTGTACCGGTTAAAATCGCATGCCTCTCATAAACAACCAGAATTTAAATATTTAAGCCATAAGCCATCAGCCAAAAGAACTCATCCTTTATTTTCATTCTGTGCTTTAGATATTCAATTCACATGAACACATTAGTTTTGATGTCATTTTTGAAGTTCGCTAGTGCTGAGTATTGTCTATTCCTCCTCGCAGATATGAAAAAAATTATGGAGCTAGATCCTTCAAATGAACAAGCCAAGAGATCACTGTTCCGACTTGAGCCACTGGCAGCTGAGAAAAGGGAAAAAATGAAGGAAGAGATGATCGGTAATATTTTCTTCTCAAATATTAAGAACAGCATTATCTACATTTATGATTTCAGTGTAGCATCCAGCTGGAGCTGTAGGCATATTATATGTAAAGTGGTGTTGCCAATTATGCTCATTAGTTGCAAGAGTGCATACAAAACATTTTATATACTTGTTGGCACAATCTGTGATAAAAAGTGTATACGATATAATATGTGCAAGGAGTTTAACATTGCTCAAACAACTTCTGCTGAACAAAAAAGAATAATTTAGATATCCTGTTTGTGTCAACACGACTTGCCTATAAGTTGATTATCCTGACCTAGTGAAATTTGGTACCTTTTCCTTATCTCAAATTATCAACCCACTTCATCTGTTGCAGCAAAACTAAAGGACTTGGGTAATTCTGTGCTGGGACGCTTTGGAATGAGTGTCGACAATTTCAAAGCTGTTAAAGATCCAAACACAAGCTCATACTCCATTTCGTTCCAGAAGTAAAATGGGGTGATGAAGTATTGAGGTGAATATGGATAGATGTCACATTCAGTCACTGTACTCCCTAAAATGTTCACGGCAATTGTTCAATATGCTTTTGTATCAATAGGTTGTTTACAAACGAATAGAATCCTGAATATCAATCTGAAGATGGCTCATGAACGTGAGCAATTCTGGGTTGTTTCGTGTACTCTCGCTGCCTGAGAGAGTTGCTTCATGAGCAAACTTGTATGGGATTTCCCTCATTACATAGTTGTCCATGTTCGATTGAAATGTTAAACGCCTTCTTGTCACGAAATGGTTGTTTTTTTTTTGCTTTATAACAACACCTTCTGTGTCATAGAATTGCGGTTACAGGCATAGCCTTCTCAGCTCAGCTGCTTATGTTCATTGTACATCTAGCTCATTTCCGTTTCAGCTTTTAGCTTCTAGCTTATTATTGAATCCCATGAAATTCCTATTATTTAATTAATGTACTTTCATAATGGATAATTGTGAAATGTAGTTGCTTAAAATAAAATGTTTAGAATGACATGCTATTTAGATAAATTCTTCCACTGAAAAATACCCTGCGTTGATTGATGGCCACATTCACCTTGACAACTTTAGTAATAATTAAAATATTGTACAAATGTATGTAAGAACATCTCATTTGACATTTTACACTACTAAGTGACTTTGGCAGTGGGCCTGTAGAGTTTGAAAAGATTAGGACCTAGGGTGGAGAGATTGTGGGGATCCGTGCGGCGGACTTCGCCCACCGCTTTACCCTAGGGTTGGACTTCGGGTAGAGAGGTTGTGGGGATTTGTGTGGCGGACTTCGCCAACCGCTTTAATCGGGGATGGATGCTGGTTGGTTTGGTGGTGGTTAGTGCTGTTGAGCACAGTGGAAGTTTGTGGTTGAATGCCTCAGGTGAAAAATATAAGGACAAGAACCTTGTGTCAAGTAACAGACATAGTGACCGCTCAAACCACAG
Source organism: Dendrocalamus sinicus (assembly GCA_036346575.1). Classification (NCBI taxonomy): domain Eukaryota; kingdom Viridiplantae; phylum Streptophyta; class Magnoliopsida; order Poales; family Poaceae; genus Dendrocalamus; species Dendrocalamus sinicus. Next base: position 17,593,536 of record CM070670.1, read on the forward strand.
GAGTTGACTTGTCAACACTGGTTTAGTAGCTGCTCGATTCGATTGAAACTCTACAGGATGAGATGACAGGATGCCGGGGAGTTAGGTATGCTGCGGGTACCTAACAGCGGTAGTGTTCACTTAAAACGGCAGGGAGAAGTTTATTTTTAATGTTTGGCCGTGACTGAGGAGAGCCTATATAGAGAATTGAGCAGTGAAACGACCTGGCTTTCTTAACTCTGTCACGGGAGTTAAGGGATCGTGTGGGTAAAGTTGAGCAACTCTGCAGAGTGAAATAATTGGTATTCGAATACGCCGTGCTTCCGGTTCATTAAGCTGTGTTAATTGGGTGATTCCAATAATGAGGCATAAGTAGGGTTATGATGATGTTAATCTGATTAATGATGAATTTTATTTGTTAACAAAACCTCTTGATCTTAAGGAGCAAATGTTTTAAAGTTTATTTGTTTGCAAATAAAACTGCATCCACTCAATGTAATAAACCCAATATATTCCCATCCTTTGAATATCCTTGCAAATAGTAAATTAGGGTTTACCCCTGTAACTTGCTGGGTACGGTTGTACTCATTACTTGCTAAACAGAATTAACAGAAGGTCAATGCTATCAAGAAGAACATGCAGAAGATGAAGCTCCCGAAGAACCAATCTATTCTGATGAGGATTGGTCTTAGGATTTAGCTTACACTCAGGCCGTTTGGATCCTTTTGTATTGTATTGTATTGTGGTGTGTTAGCTTGCACGCCTGCTGTGTAAAATAACAATAACCTTATACTGTAATAAAGTTGGATCTTTTGCTGTAAGCTTGTGCTGTTGTGATGATCGCTCATAATCAAGAACGTCAATGCTTGTTCATCTTATGCGATTCACGATGTTCATCAAATCCCAGAAATGGGGCATTACTGAGTGGTATCGAGCGAGCTTGCTTGATCGTAGGTTAAACCTAAGAAACTAGGAGAGCTGTTTTATAGCAAAACCTAATTGAAAAAGGTAAAAAGAATTTACATAAAATATAAGTACTACTGCTGTAATTACCTTTCTTAATGCTACCTTTCCCGTCTTAGTTTAATTATGGCTTAAGTTTTGCATTAGTAAATATTTTGTCAGATTTTGTCTAATATCAAAATTTTCATTGTCACCAGATGGTTCATTTTATTCATTCAGATCCAGATCGAATGGTAGGATGGCCTTATCTGCTATGGGAAATGCAGCAGTTCTTGGGAGCCGACAACTGGCATAGACCTGTTTTTCATTCCGTGTCACGTCACGGGAATGATGGCAGTATTTCATGGAAAGCGTGGGTTAATCTCATCCCACTACCTGTCCGTTCGGACAGGGAAAGACGATTTGCTGGTAGGAGGATTGATGAATGGGACGCAATACAAGATGCTGCTAGGAATGCAGTGTTGCACCTAAGGCACTATTATGACCCTGAGTTTAATGAGACAGCGTTTGATCTGGTGCCTCAGAGGATTCCCCGGGACGGGGCATACTTGACTCCAAAGCCCCGGGAGGAGGATGATATACGTTTGAGAGTTGCCTCCAAATACATTGTACATCAGGAGAAAATGTATTCCCGGGCAACCTAGGAGTCGTATGAATTGCATGATCAGCTGAGGCAAGCTCAGGTAGAATTACAGGAGCTCTATAGGAGGAACCTAGTAGAAGAAGGAGAGTTATCGGCTGTGATGAATCTCCAGCGGTTCCGGATGGACCAGGTCCACTCCATCCTCCAACTGCCCTTGAGCAACCAGGCCTCTCTCATCCACCAGTGGATCCAGACGAACCAGGACCTTCTCAGCCCCATCGACGCCTCACTGCTCTAAAGTATCATTCTTTATTCCAGCGGGCTCGTTCTCCGGAGCCGCCGGCTCGGAATGACGGTGAGGAGGAGGAAGATCCCGAGGAGGTCATCCGTTACACCTCAAGCAACCCACCAACCGAGGGTTGGTGAACAATTGAAGATCTCGTCGCGTAGCAAGACTTTTGGGAAGATGGTAGTCTGACTTTTGGGAAGAAGTGGCAAGGATAGTTAGTCATGGTAGAGTAGTGAAGGACTAGTAGTTAGTGCTTGTAGCCAGACTTTTGGAATGTAATACAAGTTGTGTTAAAAACTCTAAGTAGTTTGTTTTCAGCTTGTAAATTATGTAATGTATGTTCAAGATAACAGAGATAACTACATAATATACATTACATAATTTACAAGCTGGAAACAAACTACTTAAGAGTTTTTAACACAACTTATATTACATTCCAAAAGTCTGGCTACAAGCACTAACTACTGGTCCTTCACTACTCTACCATGACTAACTATCCCTGCCACTTCTTCCCAAAAGTCAGACTACCATCTTCCCAAAAGTCTTGCTACGCGACGAGATCTTCAATTGTTCACCAACCCTCGGTTGGTGGGTTGCTTGAGGTGTAACGGATGACCTCCTCGGGATCTTCCTCCTCCTCATCGTCATTCCGAGCCGGCGGCTCCGGAGAAAGAGCTGGCTGGAATAAAGAACGGTACTCTTGAGCAGTGAGGCGTCGACGGGGCTGAGAAGGTCCTGGTTCGTCTGGATCCACTGGTGGATGAGAAAGGCCTGGCTAATCAGGGGCAACTGGAGGATGGAGTGGACCTGGTCCATCCGGAACCGCTGGAGATTCATCACAGGCCAATAACTCTCCTTCTTCTACTAGGTTCCTCCTATAGAGCTCCTGTAATTCTACCTGAGCTTGTCTTAGCTGATCACGCAATTCATACGACTCCTAGGTTGCCCGGGAGTACATTATCTCCTGATGTACAATGTATTTGGAGGCAACTCTCAAACGTATGTCATCCTCCTCCCGGGGCTCTGGAGTCAAGTATGCCCCGTCCCGGGGAATCCTCTGAGGCACCAGATCAAACGCTGTCTCATTAAACTCAGGGTCATAATAGTGTCTTAGGTGCAACACTGCATTCCTAGCAGCATCTTGTATTGCGTCCCATTCATCAATCCTCCTACCAACAAATCGCCTTTCCCTGTCTGGACGGACAGGTAGTGGGATGAGATTAACCCATGCTTTCCATGAAATAATGCCATCATTCCCGTGACGTGACACAGAATGAAAAACATGTCTATGCCAGTTGTCGGCTCCCAAGAACTACTGCATTTCCCATAGCAGATAAGGCCAACCTACCATTCGATCTGGATCTGAATGAATAAAATGAACCATCTGGTGACAATGAAAATTTTGATATTAGACAAAATCTGACAAAATATTTGCAAATGCAAAACTTAAGCCATAATTGAACTAAGACGGGAAAGGTAGCATTAAGGAAGGTAATTACAACAGTAGTATTTATATTTTATGTAAATTCTTTTTACCTTTTTCAATTAGGTTTTGCTATAAAACAGCTCTCCTAGTTTCCCTTAGGGTTTAACCCACAGTCAAGCAAGCCTGCTCTGATACCACTCTGTAACGCCCCATTTCTGGGGACGGTACTGAACATCGTAACCGTACAAGATAAACAGTTACGCGTTCTTGATTATGAGCGATCATCACAACTGTACAAGCTTACAACAAAATATCCAACTTTATTACAATATAAGGTTATTGTTATTTTGCACAGCAGGCGCGTAAGCCCACACACCACAATACAATACAAAAGGATCCAAACGGCCTGAGCGTAAGCTATATCCTAAGACCAATCCTCATCAGAATAGATTGGTTCTTCGGGAGCTTCATCTTCTGCATGTTCTTCTTGATAGCATTGACCTTCTGTTAATTGTGTTTAGCAAGTAATGAGTACAACCGTACCCAGCAAGTTACAGGGGTAAACCCTAATTTACTATTTGCAAGGATATTCAAAGGATGGGAATATATTGGGTTTATTACATTGAGTGGATGCAGTTTTATTTGCAAACAAATAAACTTTAAAACATTTGCTCCTTAAGATTAGGGGTTTTGTTAACAAATAAAGTTCATCATTAATCAGATTAACATCATCATAACCCTACTTATGCCTCATTGTTGGAATCACCCAATTAACACAGCTTAATGAACCAGAAGCACGGTGTATTCGAATGCCATTTATTTCACTCTGCAGAGTTGCTCAACTTTACCCCACACGATCCCTTAACTCCCGTGACAGAGTTAAGAAAGCCAGGTCGTCTCACTGCTCAATTCTCTATATAGGCTCTCCTCAGTCACGGCCAAACATTAAAAATAAACTTCTCCCTGCCGTTTTAAATGAACACTACCATTGTTAGGTACCCGCAGCATACCTAACTCCCCGGCATCCTGTCATCTCATCCTGTAGAGTTTCAATCGAATCGAGCAGCTACTAAACCAATGTTGACAAGTCAACTCCTGTGGTTTGAGCGGTCACTATGTCTGTTACTTGGCACAATGTTCTTGTCCTTATATTTTTCACCTAAGGCATTCAACCACAAACTTTCATTGTGCTCAACAGCACTAACCACCACCAAACCAACCAGCCTCCATCCCCGAGTAAAGCAGTGGGCGAAGTCCGCCACATGGATCCCCACAACCTCTGTACCCGAAGTCCAATCTTAGGGTAAAGCGGTGGGCGAAGTCCGCCGCACGGATCCCCACAACCTCTCCACCCTAGGTCCTAATCTTTTCAAACTCTACAGGCCCACGGCCAAAGTCACTTAGTAGTGTAAAATGTTGAATGAGATGTTCTTACATATATTTGTACAATATTTTAATTATTATTAAGGTTGTCAAGGTGAATGTGGCCATCAATCAAGGCAGAGTATTTTTCAGTGGAAGAATTTATCTAAATAGCATGTCATTCTAAACATTTTATTTTAAGCAACTACATTTCACAATTATCCATAATGGAAGTACATTAATTAAATAATAGGAATTTCATGGGATTCAATAATAAGCTGAAACTGAAATGAGCTAGCTGTACAATGAACATAAGCAGCTGAGCTGAGAAGGCTATGCCTGTAACCGCAATTCTATGACACAGAAGGTGTTGTTATAAAGCAAAAAAAACAACCATTTCGTGACAAGAAGGCGTTTAACATTTCAATCGAACATGGACAACTATGTAATGAGGGAAATCCCGTACAAGTTTGCTCATGAAGCAACTCTCTCAGGCAGCGAGAGTACACGAAACAAACCAGAATTGCTCACGTTCATGAGCCATCTTCAGATTGATCTTCAGGATTCTATTCGTTTGTAAACAACCTATTGATACAAAAGCATATTGAACAATTGCCATGAATATTTCAGGGAGTACAATGACTGAATGACATCTATCCATTTTCACCTCAATACTTCATCACCCCATTTTACTTCTGGAACGAATTGGAGTATGAGCCTGTGTTTGGATCTTTAACAGCTTTGAAATTGTCAACACTCATTCCAAAGCGTCCCAGCACAGAATTACCCAAGTCCTTTAGTTTTGCTGCAACAGATGAAGTGGGTTGATAATTTGAGATAAGGAAAAGGTACCAAATTTCACTAGGTCAGGATAATCAACTTATAGGCAAGTCGTGTTGACACAAACAGGATATCGAAATTATTCTTTTTTGTTCAGCAGAAGTTGTTTGAGCAATGTTAAACTCCTTGCACATATTATATCGTATGCACGTTTTATCACAGATTGTGCCAACAAGTATATAAAATGTTTTGTATGCACTCTTGCAACTAATGAGCATAATTGGCAACACCACTTTACATATAATATGCCTACAGCTCCAGCTGGATGCTACACTGAAATAATAAATGTGGATAATGCTGTTCTTAATATTTGAGAAGAAAATATTACCGATCATCTCTTCCTTCATGTTTTCCCTTTTCTCTGCTGCCAGTGGCTCAAGTCGGAACAGTGATCTCTTGGCTTGTTCATTTGAAGGATCTAGCTCCATAATTTTTTTCATATCTGTGAGGAGGAATAGACAATACTCAGCACTAGCGAACTTCAAAAATTACATCAAAACTAATGTGTTCATGTGAATTGAATATCTAAAGCACAGAATGAAAATAAAGGATGAGTGTTTTGGGCTTATGGCTTATGATTTAAATATTTAAATTCTGGTTGTTTGTAAGAGGTATGCGATTTTAACCGGTACAGCTAAACTCAATACACTTCTAACTACAATCTTTCTATTAACCCCGTCTTAAAAAACACACTGTTTAAAAGCTAGTTACTATAGACAGTACAAGCATAAACCAAAAAAAAGCTGGTTCCAACCAAGCCAAAATCTAACCAGCAATAGCTTCATCATAGTGCTCGAGCTTTTCATGTGCTTCTCCCCTACGAAGCAAGGCTATCAGGTACGAAGGATTCAGCTCAAGCGCTTTGGTGCACTCTTTAATTGTGTCGTCATATTTCCCCTGAATTACACGAAATCAGCACTAAGGTTTGCTTGTAATAAGATGTGAATAAATTAAATAACTTATTCAACAGAATGTGCCGATCCAAGTAAATAATTAAGAGTGAAATCATGAGTAAAAACCATATGAAATTTAGACTAGTCAAGCATGACATTATAGCAAAACTTTTAAACGATCAAAGATTTCAGCATAAAAGGGTTGTTAGATCACAAGGACCAACAGTGTTATCTGCATAAATTAAGACTATGAAAAAAGTCTCCATAAAAAAGAATATACGGCCAAATTCTTATTATAGGTCATTTTCACACTGGCTTTTAAAAGTTGTTTTTTTTACAGTAAATTGCTTTTCTATAGTATCTGGCTTTCAAACTAAATATGTTTTCAATGTGGAGTCTACTAGTTAATTGTAGTACACTGTAATGACTTCATTAAATTATTTATATTGGCTAAAATCGCACTCAAGTGTCTCTCTCTATAAGTTATTACTATTCTTAAGCGCGAACGAGCTTCTATCGTAGTGGTAGAACGCTCTAGTAGCACCCCCCAGGTCCTGGGTTCGACTCAGGCTAGGGGCAAAAAAAATCCCCTCGCTTGCCCCATAAGCCAAAGTACAGGCCGAAAGGCTCGCCCAGTCGCTGGTCGTTAGGGTCAGGGCCCAGGTCGTCTGGGCCGAGCGTTAAGCTCCCCTAGGCGCTCTCACACGGGCCGATGCCGCTGTGTCAGGGTGGGGCAAGGGTTCAGGGATTTTCTCGATCTGTGAGAGGATCTTTCTTCTTAAGCTAATGCCGGGGGGTGTCTTGTACCTCTGCAGGTCGAGTTTTTTTTATTACTATTCTTAAGCTAAATTTAAAAGACAATATGAACGGATCCATTGAATATATGACCAAATTCTTATTATAGATTTAGGACCCCATTGGTTTGGGGTTAGGGATTTAACATATCGAATATCAATAGATTAGAGAGGATTAACTTAACCCTACCAAAGTGTTTTAACCCTTCTAATCCAAAAATAAGTTAATCTACTAAATTAATGGAGTAAGTTAATCAAGCACGACTCACCTAAATTTTGTTTTTTCTAAGGCTAACCAAGCTGATGTACATGATCTAACCAAACAGTAATTTAGATTAATGAGATTTATTGCCAAACATAAAATTTAGATTAAACTAGCCTAACTGAGTTAACTAACTCGATTATTTTTAACCCAAACCAAACGCCGACGCTACATCGCTGCTACTGTCAGTAGCGTAATATACTAACTACAGCACTACTACAAAATGTTCCATCAAGAATTCTAGACTTCGAGAGCTCACTGCTTCACGATGGTGCACGACGCGGTGGAATTCCCTTGGTCGAGCAAGGTCGCCGCGCACAGGACACGATGCCCATGTGCCCGTAGCCCCCACGGCAGAACGTCCACCCGCTTGGCGCTTGTACGCCACCGACACGTCGAGGTGCACCTCGCCGCGCGGGAGTCGCACGGCAGCGCGCTGGGCCGAGCGCGCACCGTCGCCGACACCTCGGCCGGCGTGAACGCGGTCAGCACAACGTCCGGGAGCGCGCCGGCCACCGTGGCCGCGCTCCCAGCGCACCACACAGCGACGGTCCCGTTCTCGGAGATGGTCCGCACGATGTGGAACCACCTCGTCTTGATCTGGACCGCGACGTCGAAGGACGGGGAGACGGTCTCGCCCCCGGCGGCATCGAGGCCGGCCGCGGAGAAAGCGTCGATGGTGACGACGGCGTCCATCCAGAACCCGAAGAAGTGGATCGCCGAGGGCGGCGCCGAAGAGGGCTACGAAGAGCAGGACGTCCACAAGGCCGTCTCGTCGTCGGTGTGGGCAGGCACAGTGTTCGTGGGGAGGACGGCGCCGGCGGCGGCGCGAGCCACGTACGGTAGGGGCGTTGGGGCCGACGCGAGCACTACTACAGAAAAGGTCATCACAGACGGTTCGAAAAGATCATCACAGACGGTTTTGTGAACCGTGCGTATTTGGCGGGTCGATGATAATCGAAGGTCATCACAGACGGTTTTGAACCGTCAGTGATTGTCGACTATCACGAGCGGTTTTGAGTAAAACCGTGCGTGATAGCTGATAATCACGACGATTTTTAGTTACAAATCATCGTGATATCGATCATCACGACGGTTTTGAGTAAAAGCGTGCGTGATATTCCTTCAACCCCTACATATATTTCTGTTTATTGACTAGCCTCAGGAAATGCTAGCCATGCCCTCTGAAACAAGCAGATAAACAAGTATATGTATACATACAATTCATATCTCAATTCATTTGACAAACATTCAATTCACATCACATTTCATTCACAGACATAAGGCATCCATTTCGCAAATGAATTAATTAAAATGAAATAAAATATCCATTTACAAATTCACAATTACAGAGTGTAAGAGCAATAAAAAATCAATCTGCGCAGTGGAACTCTCCATCTGATTTTATGACTTTAGACCACAAAAACCAAATGAACTCTCCTCGAATTTTTGCTAAGTCCGCCTGTTCCAATGCAGATTTAGAGATGGGCGCAACCTATAGATAGAAATATCAACGCGCGCACATATAAAACCTGACATGTATGAAATAAATGTGGGAAGATTGACAAACCTTAGAATTAGTGTTCTTGCTGGAATCGAGGAGTAGTCTCATATGGTGGCACACGTAGTATCCACACGTGTTGCCCGGCTGCTGCTGGTGGCACTGCAAAAAATAGAATGTGTTAAATCAAGTGGCATTACTACTAAGTGTTGTATATGATTAATTAATGTGTAGCTAGCCAATATCCGAAAATTGCGATCATGTTTCAAGGGCTTGGCAACTGTCGTCGAGTCACTTTGTTTGTTGAACGTATGTGACGAACGACCTTCGTTATTCGAAAAAGTTCGATTAGTCATTCGGAAGGAAAGAAAGAGTACAATGTACTTACCTATTGAGTATTTCGGCGATAGCTGTGTACTTGGATTTGTTCTTACTTAGAGAATCAAGGTATATAGTCTTGTTCCATTTTGGTATAATTACAATTAAAATCCAATGAAAGTTCTCATTGTATGGCATAAGAACAAATTCCTTATCGCGGTGAGCCAGCAGTGCTTTTATAATATAGTTCTCGACGAAGGATGCATCTTTGTTGATGGTATCAATGGCGACCAAGCGTGGGTCCAGGAAACCAATTGGTGATTTCGATGATCTAGCTTCGGTCAGCATGAATCTATATATATACACAGAAAAGCAACAAATTGTGACATATATCGGTATTACGTGAACAGAGACTGTGATTGTGCGGACTTACGGCGTCAAAGATCGAGCGAGTGAGGCGTCGAGAGCGTTGAGTGTGAAAAGACCAAATATATCGTCAAAAGTCACCGGGAAGACACATTCCTGAACTTCGTGCAAGAAATGTTCCGGCTTGAATTTGACAATGATACCTGAGCGCCGTTCTGCCTCTGGTCTATTGGACCGTTCCATATACCAAACGTGGAATCTTTGGCAACCAAGTCCTAGCTTTGTGAGGTGCTCTTGCGGGAATATCATCGGCTCGCCTAGCACGAATTTGTGGGCCAATGGCAGGTACGGGATATCGTCATCATCCTTCGTCTTTGATTTGCCATGGCCACTGCCTCGACTGCAGGTCGACTTCATAGTAGTTGACTGTAATGGTACAGACGGTGCAAGTTGCTTTGGCGAGAATAGCACCGTGGAGATAGCACCGTGCGAGTAGCTCGCCGACCGCCGTGTGGAGATGGCACCAATGCATGTTGTTGTGGTTCGCACTGCACTTCTGGTCCTGCCACCGGTGAAGAAGCCTCCAGGGAGATGTCGCTTTTGGGCCACTGGATGAATGTTCCAATGGCTTGTCCTAGAGTCGATCTCGTTGTTGGGGGGCTTCGGTAGCGGGACCACCTCAAAATTAACATACACACCATCCACATTAACTTTTGCGAAGCCTAGCGCTAAAGCTTGACCGTGCACCATGGACCCGATACCAGACGAATATGCCTGGCCCCAAGCAGCGTACAAGGGAATGGAGCCATATCTCACTTGGAGCCTGCACTTTGTAGGCTCCTACATAACGATACAAAATTAGCTACTCGAATAGGCCTACCAATGGAGCAAGCATTTGAGAGGTAATAATTATTACCAGGATGTTGTCCACATGAAATTTGGACTGGGTTTGCGTCGGATTGGACGCGCAGCTACTCGGACGGTTGTGCGGGCTAGCTAGCACAGGAGCGGCGGTAGCAGCCTGCTGACTTTCAGTTTATTTTCGCACTTCATCTCTGATTACACCAGCCAGCTCACCCATTAGCTCCTCTCTAAGAGATTCCTTGATCTCTTCTCGTAGCTGTGCGTCACGCTCGGCTTTGTTTCTCTTCCTACGCCGATACATTCCGGAGTCATCTTGGAAACCATGTTTCCAAGGAACGTAAAGCCCAAGGCCTCTCGTACGACCCGGGTGCTCCTTGTTTCCCAGGGCCACGGAGAGCATATCATTCTCCCTTGTTCCCTAGAATGATCCCAGGGTAGATTCAAAACTCAGCTCTTCCTGCACGAGCACAACATGTCATTTCAATTCGTACGAAGTTGTGGAGTAATTACATGCTACGTAGTTCGATCGATATCTTACCAGACACTGGGACACTTGCTGGTCTGCAGGGTTTCGAAAGGAGACGTCCCCCGATGTCGTTGTATGTCCCAAAATATTGGCCTCTTCTTCCAGGTGTTCTTCTCATGAGCCCTCAATTTACGTCCCTTTCCGAGGACAACATCTAAATCCTTAATCATATCATAAACCTCGTGTCCCCTTAAATGCCTTGGAGCTGAACCGTCTTCCTTCTCTCCGTCAAATTGTTTCTTCATCTTGCGGTATGGGTGAGCCCTCCGAAGGAACCGGCGGTGACGCATGTAGACGGTTTTGCGTGAGTGTCTCAGCCACACACTCTCGGTACCATCTAAACAGTGAGTACAAGCTTTGGCACCTTTTGTACTATGGCCCGATAGATTACCAAGGGCAGGATAATCATTTATGGTGCAGAACAATAAGAAGTGCAGAGTGAAGTTCTCTCGTTTTTATGCATCCCATACCTATACCCCTTCGTTCCACAGTACTTTTAGATCTTCCACCAACGGTGCTAGGAACACATCGATATCATTCCCAGGTTGTTTTGGCCCTTGGATAAGTATCGACAGCAAAATGTACTTTCGTTTCATACACAACCAAGTAGGAAGGTTATAGATGCAGAGAGTCACGGGCCATGTGCTATGTCGGCTGTTCATGCTACTGAAATGATTCATTTCATCTGTACTCAGTCCAAACCTTATTCCTTGGTTCTGCACCGAACTCTGCAAAACTCCTATCGATGTTTCTCCACTACGCGAATCAGCAAGCTGTCTTATCATTCCATCCTTCTTGCGCTCCTCCGAGTGCCAACACAGCAGTTTTGCCTCCTTTGGATTTGCAAAAAACCTTTTCAAACGGGAAATTATAGGAAAAATACCATGCCACCTTAGCAGGAGGTCCTTTCTTCGCCTCTGTTCCCTGGCCATCATCTGATTGATTGTTACGTTTGTATCGGGATACGTTGCACACCGGACATACATGCATGTTAGCATACTCTTTACGGTAGAGGATACAGTCGTTCGGGCATGCATGTATTCTTTCTACTTCCATTCCCAACGGACAAAGAACATTCTTGGCTTTATACGTGGTTTTAGGCAACTCATTTCCCTCCGGAAGCATGTCCGCTAAAAGACCTAGCAGCGCCGTGAAACTCTTGTCGGACCAACCATTGCTTGCCTTCAATTTCAATAGTTCAAGCACGGCCGACAACCTCGTGTACTTGCAGCCCGTGTACAAAGGTTTCTCTGAGTCCTCCATCAAGCCACGGAATTTAACATACTCTCTCTCATCATAGTTCTCTTCTACATCGCGAAGCATCTGATCCAAATTATCATCGTGCAACCTATCCGAATCCGAGGCACAATCGACATCAGCTGGCGGCATGTCATTCACTTCACCGGCGATGTCATCCGGGGGCATATCATTCACTTCACCCGCGATGTCATCCGGCGGCATATGATCATTCACTTCGCCATGACTGGTCCAACACGTATAATCCTTTTTGAAACCCCTCCGAATCAAGTGCGCTTCAATTTGCCCTCGTTCTTAAACATCTTCAAATTTCGCGATCGATTGCATGGACAGCACATATATTCCACCCCCTTATTCAACATATCCTCCTCGGCGGCTCTTATAAAAGCAGAAACGCCATTAATGTATTCTTCACTCACACGGCTCGCGGTATACATCCAGCTTCGGTCCTACGTTACGTACATATATAACAACTTAGTATTAAAATCTAGATTAACTAATTATAACTACATATATACCGGTCACATTTATTATATTGAGACTTAATTTGCAAGCTTAATTCATATTACAAACACAACAGCTATTATATAACCAACAATTTTGCAAATTAACCATCTTCAATAACCACTCATGGATTACTTAGACCTAAATTGTAATGCAATTAAAGAAAAAATAAATTTCATTACTAACCATATCTAGAGCAACCAGGAAAGTCTGAATCTTCAAAGCTCAATCTCTGCCGCTTCCCATCAAATTAACTGGCCTGAAATTGCCTAGCTTCCTCCCGAGTGAAAAAGTGCACAGCAGTGGCTAGATCTGGATCGAAATGAAGACAGATGCGGTCTGAGCAGCGCAATAAATGCCTTAGCCATTATCACGAGCGGTTTTAACTAAAACCGTCGTGAATTATCACAGACGGTTTTAAAACCGTCGCGATAACCAACTATCACGACGGGTTTTATTAAAACGTGCGTGATAAATATTATCCTGACGGTTTTTATAAAAACGCGTCGCCGTAACGTTCGTGTTTCGATCGTCTAATTAACGCTCTCGATCGTTATACGAGCGTCTATATCATTAATGTTTGGGTATACGAACAAATCGTGTAAAGGTTAAATATACGCGCCTAATCCAGTCTCTTCTACGCACGTACAATATGGCTTATACTATTCTTGTGATCATCCGCTTCTCTCATCTGCTCATCAAGAATTGTTCTACGAAATCTTACACAGCGGCGAGCAATTTGCATCTGGAGCGACTTCTCCGCACACGCCCTGCTCTCCTTCCCGACTTTCTTGCATCCGTCTACTCGACTGATCATCCGCGTCGACGGAGGTGTCTCTTGCCGCTCAAGAAAGGGAAACTGCCCTTACCCTGGTTCTTCTCCACAATGTGCGCAAAGCGGAAGAAGCTCTACATGCATTGGAGAGACTGATGGATAGCCTTACCGATCAAGCAGAAACGGCAGATTCTGAGAAATCTTTTCATGCTATCCTCTATGACATTATGGGCTATGCTACTGATTATTTGCCCAGGCTGGAGGAGGAAGTGCTGAGGACAAGGACAATCTTAACGGCGTTCGAGAAGTCAGTGGCTGATCCTCCAAGTCCCAAAGTCGAAGAAAAGCGTACGAAGCCCAAAAGATTACAATTTGGGAAACTCTTTACCTGTGTGACTTTTATAGTAAATTTGCCTCTAATTGAAACTAATAAATTTGCCTTTAATTTGTGATCTCTTGTCTCAGTAGTTTTGTAGTTAAGTTGTTAGAAGCAATGTGTACTTATATATTAACCTCTGATCATGAACAGAATATGACAGACAAAGGGACATCACAGACGGTTCTTGTTAAAAACCGTTTGTGAACATTAACAGACGGTTCTTAACAACAATCGTCTGTGATAGTCTACACAACACAGACGGTTTTTAATAAAAATCGTCTGTGATACTTTAGTATCACAGATGGTTCATCGGTAAGAACCGTCTGTGATACTCGTTTTATCCGACGCCACTAACACAGACGGTGTCCAAATTAAAACCGTCTGTGTTAGTGTCAATCACAGACGGTTTGACAAAACCGTCTGTGATTGGCCGTCTAGTATTAGGTTTTCTGTAGTAGTGGAGGTGGCGTCACGCCGCGCATGCAGCCGTCGCCGCTCATGGTGAACCGGCAGAACGCGCGCTTTGCGTATTGGCACGACGTCTAGGGCTACAAATTGTTTGTGTGACGCTTCGGTGCGATCTCACTTGAGAGATATACTTTTTTGTTTACGTCTATTAAGATCTTTTAGGCGGGTTCGTTTTAGTTTATATATCGCTTATGCTCGTACTATCTACAGTAACTATATTTTAAACGATATATTTTTTAAGACGGAGTCAATAGGAAGATTATAGTAAAAATTATATTGAGTTCAGCTGTACTGATCAAATTCGCATGCGACTATTTTTCTATACGTACTACCTCTTACGAACAACCAGAATTCAAATATTTAAACTATAAATCATACACTATCAGACCAAAAGAATCCATCTAAGTACAGATCGGATTCATAGAGTCCTCAAGTGGAAGGATTTAGCCCTTTAACCGCATGAGATAGGATGAGAAAGGATCGTGATTAGCTTAACCCGTGTGATATCAAGATTCATCAAAACATAAAAGCGCATGGTGATTCGTCACGGGGACAGCCTCTCCATTTCTACATGGTTAAGCTAGACCTCACACGTAGGAGTATACTGTTTCAACGTCCGATCGACCAGACCATAGCACATGACATGAATGCTGCATGGTTGTTGTAGTCGCTACTGATCGATCGATCGATTGCATGTTAGCATTGTCCAAGGTCCTTTTTTTTTTGTTTCCAAGCTATTGCACGTCCGTGGTACTTGGATTGCGCGGTTGAATATGGAGGGTGGTGAGTTCCAAAATGCACTGTATTGCACGGCCTTTTCCCTTGCAAAAAGTGGAGCATTCTTTTTTTTTTCTTAGTGCCACTTCCCGGTCGTAGCGGTCGGAATCACGCAAATGTACAATTTGTGGTTGGATGCGCATTGTGTGAAGTACTATTAGATTGGGCATAAATATAACTAGCCTCATAGGCGCAGCGCCACGCCGCGCCAGCCAGGGTGTGTACCGAAGTGAAAGATGTGATAATTCGTGAGGAGTTTTAAAAAAAATTTAAAAAAATCGAGGGCACATGTGTATTTTCAAAAAAGTCGAAGAACTTTTTCGTAAAAAACCGAGGGCCTGTACATAATAAATGAGGACCCGTACGTAATTTAGAAACCGCGGGGCGCTATCCTGCAAAGTGGAGGGGCTGAAAAAACTGACAGGGACCTTTTCGCGAGGAAAAATGACCTTTACGTAATTTTTGGGAAATACAGAGAAACCGGCTCCCTCGACCGTACGCAGATTCCCCCACCACGCGCCGGCCGAGGGAGCACTGGGGGCGACGTGGAGGGCCTCCTCGCGCGGGGAATCCGCGGGGCGTATGTCTGGTAAGACTAGCCACGTAGGCGTGGCGGCACGCCACGTTAGTCACCGTATGAGCTGAAGTAAAAGAGGCGAAAATTCGTGAGAAGCTTTTTAAAAAAATCGAGGACACATGCGTATTTTCGGAAATACCAAAGGTCTTTTTTGTAAAAAATCGAGAGTCTGTACGTAAATAAACGAGGACCCATACGGAATTTAGAAAATTGCGGGGCGCTATCCTGCAAAGGATACAAAATTTCGGTGAAGTGGGGAAAAAATCGAGGAAACATGCGTATTTTCGAAAAAGTCAAAGGGTTTTTTCGTAAAAAATTGAGGGCCTGTACGTAAATAAACGAGGACCCGTACGTAATTTAGAAAACTGCGGAGCGCTATCCTGCAAAGGATACAAAATTTTGGTGAAGTGAAGGGGTGTTTTTAAAAAAACAAAACTGGTAGGGACCTTTTTGCGAGGCAAAAGGACGTTTTTGCGAGGGAAAAGGACTTTTTTGTGAGGGAAAAGGACCTTTACGTAATTTTTGAAAAATACAGGGAAAGCGGCTCCCCGCCGCATTTAAAATTGCCCGCCACGCGCGCGGAGCGCGCGGGCGGGGTGACGTGGGCGAGCCTCCGCTCGCGCTTCCCCCCGCTAATATAGGCTGGTTATTTGCGGTTGAATTCACACTGTAGTTGCTCCACGATGCACCTACCCAAGCTCAGTAGTGTACACACCATTTGAAATTTAGGGGTTGTTTGGTTAATGGCCAAAATAAGTTAAACTAAACTTTTTGGTATAGCCAAAACTTGAGCAAAGCTAGATATTGGAAAAAGAGCGTTGCTTGGTGGTGATTAGTTGGGCTTAAAAGCTCATGGCTGAAAACACTGTAGTTTGAAAAAACATCAGAAATGATGTGAGGCTTATTTAGCATAATTAAATTTAAAAAAATTTAAAAATATAAAAAAAATATGTTAGCCCATTACGTATAATACAAACAAATACGGGAAAAAAAGAACCGGCAAAAAAGCTCAACAAAAAGCCAAAAGTTCAGAAAAAGACGAAATTTATGAATAGTGAAAAATAAGCTGGAAGCCAAAAGCTTAAGCCCAACCGATCACTGATCGTTCTTTTTAAAGCCATGTTGTTTGGATCGTGGCCAAACTAAATTTTGGTGTTACCAAAATTTTAGTGAAGGATTTTATCACTCTCATATTGCCCACGTATGATATTGGATTTTATTGACATTATCAAATTTTCGTACACTATCAAATTTTAGTAGCAAATAAACAATAATAAATTTTCATTGCCCTTACCAATATTTGGTTTCATTTGCAAAGATCGTTACCAAACAGCCTCCTGAACTAGCCAAGCATATGACATTTTAGGCTTTTAGCACACCAAGCGTCGTAGTCCAGGTCCAACAGAGAGACAGGAGCAGTCTTCCCATGCACCAAACCCAATGAAAACGCGCGCCTTCCAACGCGAAGCCGTGCCATGCGCCTGCACCGAGCGGCGCGGTTGCCGCCCCGCCAATCACCGTCCAAACATAACTCACATTTTGTTGACTCTACGCCACACACAGCGTGCCAAAATACAGGCAAAATTGCCTTCAAGAATCGACGCCATTGGGCTATAGCAATGTCAAACCAAAAAAAAAAAAAAGAGCTGGAACCGGCCGATACCAGCTCAATGAATTTTCTTTTTGCCAAATGACAATATGATCGTTGCAAGTTGCAACACATGCATTCACACACAACAGTCTACACAATCTACTCCAACAGTACATGCATTCGATCACATGACTGTTGTTTCAATGTCTTTTCTACGGGCCTAGTTCTTAATTTATAGCTTATGACTTCCTTTTAATAAATAAATGAGACGGTTTTTTATAGTCTTTTTGAAACAGCTGATCGATATTCTGTTCATTCATATAAATACTCGTGTTAGGATGAAAAGAATATAAGCCGTAGCAAAAAAAGAAACCACCCATAATTAGGGACGGAGCTAGAACGAAAATGACCAGGGTTCACCACTTCACCATATATATAACAATATATATAGTTTTCAAATAATATTATGTTAAATAGTAATGTGTTCGATATTTTTTAGCATTAATACTTAAATGTAACCGATGACAACGTATAATGATAAAGAAGTAGTGATCGAAATACTTACCCAAATAAAAAAGCCTGAAAATAATATAGATTAGTCACAGCAAACAAAAGAAACTAAGGATGAAACAATAGATAAAAGTTGGTCGGCATTGATAAAATACATCATTCGATCTCAATGGCCTATTAAAAGGAATAAAATTACTTAAAATTTTCAAGCAAAAAAATAGTAAAATGATCAAATGTAAGTTAATACATTATCTTTTAGTTTTTACATTCTTTCAAGTTCATAAAGTGACGAACCATAATTTCATTAGTAATTTTCGTCAATTCTTATTTCTCCACATAGCGAATCATAAAATTATCACCAATTAATTGAAGAGTTAGTTAGATATGTATGTGTTCAATAGTTCGATAATAATATAGTAGAAACATGTCCAATGGTTTACTCATTTGATATTGCGGTCAAATACTACAATTTTGCCTCCGATTTGCAACGAGTTAGGCTGGTATTCCAAAAATAAAAATTAAAATCTTTAGCCTTGACCCTATAATTCAACAAAAATCAATCGACAATCATCACATTGAAATCCTACCTCACGATTAGAATAATTGAAAGAAATTTAGAACAAAGTATATACTGATCGGGTGGACCTAAACTTCCTTTAGCCGATGAGAGAGTGAGGCAATAGGGATCAGGGGATGCCATGATGAGATAGTAGGCAAGGATGGCCGGTGGTACCGATTTCTTCCATTCTTCGGTGATCGGTCGCTGCCTAGCTAGGTGCGGTTGTGCGGTGGATGTGGTGCGCATCTCTTGACCAACCATGCGAGACGAGTAAATGTCAAGGGCGGCTGCGAGGTAACATACTTCGGGATCATCAAATGGACAATGTGGCCTATTGTGGTCCTCTCACTACTACAAAAAAGCCTAATACTAAACGCCACATCACAGACAGTTACCCAAAACCATCAGTATTAAATATAATCACAGACGATTTTAGTTTAGAGACCGTCTGTGTTGCTGTCAGTGCTAAAAACCATCTGTGAAAGCGAAATATCACAAACGGCTCGTGGTTAAAACCGTATGTAAAATATTACATATGGTTCTTACTTTGAACCGTCTGTGATAATTCACAGATGATTTGTATTAAAAACTGTATGTGATAATTCAACTATATTAATTGCGCACATACCTGTCGACCTCTATCTTAAATTCCAGATCTACACTGTTGTTTTGAGCTAGAGGCAGGGTTTTTAGGCCATTCGGTGAAAGGTGACTATTTGGCAAGAGTACTTGTAGATCCACTAAGTTATTGGCTACCTAAGGTTAGTAATTTATTCCTAATTGCATTATAATTTAGATCTAGCTTTTGGTGAAAGAAGAATTGAAGATAGTTTGATGTGGAGAAAAGATTATTTACATCTAGCATAGTTTAGGATTTAGTTAATTCATAGTATATTTCTACTTAATTCAACATAATTAATTATTCTTGCTACATATGCCCACTAGGAATTTGGGCTACTAGTACTCGTTTCATTGGATTTCAAGAAAAGAACCGGGTGCATTGAGTTTAGCCTGAGGGCTCATACATAAACTGAAAGTGCTAATTTTGTTAAATTTTTCTAGACCCAATGTTCTGTACTTCTGTAACACCGAAACTCACTACTTGGTTCCACCCCTGCCCATGATCCTATACATGAACGCAAAAATACAGGGCAGACCGCCAGATATACGTCTCTTGATCTCTTCCTCTTGTCGTGCGCTCGAGCCACCGTGCACATTTGCACGTACTCTCGAGATGGCTTCGCGCCGTTTCAGGCGAACGACGGCGCCACCCGAGGTAAGCTACTCCTACCATTCATTCGCTACACAAGCTCGTTCTCCCTGTCAGCTTACCGAGTTATGCGTGTATGGCACCATGAACATACGTGCATGATCTTCAATCTTGCAGGTTCTCCGAGCCGGAGAGGCGGCCACCGCGCGGCTGAGGAGCGCGAGGCCAGGGCTGCGCGGAGAGGGAGAGAATTCAGAGCAGAGACCCGGATCTTGGAGATCTTGCTCGCCTTGCAGCGGACTGTGCGTGAGGCCAGAGCGGCTGAGGGCATCTTGCTTGCCGTGCTGAGGAACGAGCTGGAGTACCGGGAGATGGACCTAGACCAAATGCCTCTTCTTTTTGTAGGAGTCATAGCGTTCCTCCTCATCGGATTTGCTTTCCTCTATCGGGAATTCCGTTCTGATCTGTACTAGCACTTTGATTAGTGTATTGGTGTGGGTATGGGATCGGAGAGCTGAGCCGACTGGCCGTGCTTCTGTTATGAACTAGATTATCAGAATCGTAGTTCTAAATCGGATCGAATATTTTTTTGGTAAAATCGCAAATCATATGATCGATGTAGAATCTAAGATTTTATCTGATTCTACCAAAAAATATTTTAAAAAATCTACAGTGTACTACAACACTACTGTATTTTTAAAATTATTCCGTTTGAACTTTTCTTTACAAATTATAGAGCAAAAGTAAGATTATGTGTTGTTTTATGATAATTATAGTGAATATGAAGAGATAAAAATTAAAATTTTTAATTAAAAGAAGGTATACAGGTAATTATTTATAATAAAGCAATAATATCGACATAATCGAGTAGGATCGTATAAAAATTTTAATTACGATCTTATAAAAATTTGGATAGAATCGTAAGAATATTAAAATCTTATCATATTAAGATTCTACCATAGAATTGGATCGATCTACTTAATCTTGAATTATAAAATCCTAGAATCCTATGATAGAATTGAGATTTTGATAATCTTGGTTATGACTTTGATCTCCGGCCGGCTCGGTGGTGCTGACGAGCGTATGGTTCGTGGGTTGATGAACTTTTTTTCTGTAATGTTTTGCTGTGTATTTTAGCTAAAAGCTCGATCTGCATCTACAAGTGCCCTTTTATCTTTTGGGGCTGTTTGGTTCTAAGCCAATGCATGCCAAATTTGGGTTACTAAATTTTGTTAACTTTAATTAAATTTGGTACCCATTTAGTTTGTTACCAATGTATTACCAAACTTTGGTAAAATTTCTTTTCCTTTGCATCTTTAGTTTATTTTGTTGTCAAAGTCCTGGATCGTTGGACTGATGTATGGTTAGTATGTGGGTTGATGTACTTAATTTATGTTCATGTTTTGCTGCGTGTTTTTGGCTCAAAGCTCGATCTGATGCATCTACCAATCATCCATTATGTTCACAAAACCAGGGGACTTTTTGCGTCCTCGTGGGACTCGGGTACTCGCGAAAGGCATCCTCGTTGCATTCTTGTCTCTTTGCACCGCAACACCCCCGAGCAAACGTAGATTTTGTAGTGGAATTTTGCCCCCTTTCAGGATGAGTGTGCCAGTTTCGTAAAGTGGCTACTTAAAGCAGTGCTTATTTGGATTTATAAGTTTAGGTTCATAGTTTATTTTGCTCTGTAATAATTGAAAATGTATTATAGTTGTGAGTAGCTTTTTTAGCATAATTAAATTAAAAAATAAAAAGTTATAATATCACAAATAATACAAAAATAAAAGAAAATAGAAAAAGACAAAAAAAAACTCTAGAAACTAAAAAAAATGAAATCAAGAAGCTGAAAGCCAGAAGAATAAACTCTAATGAGCGGTGCATTACTTGGCGCTTCCGGCCAGCCACAGCTTTCACGTCGATCATATGGTTTGGTAACTTATCTGTGGATTGGCGATTAAACATGAGAAAACATTGGTAAGGGGATACATTGCCAATTACCGTGGGAAGTTCATAGTATGATAAAATCATACGGTTAATCAAAGAGTAGGAGAGTGGCTTAATTGATTGTAGAAGAGTCATCTATAAACTTTGGCCCCGTTTGATACAGCTATAGCTTCGAGATCTATGCTGGATCTGTAGTTTGTTGACTAAATTAAAGTGATTTAAATATTTTTATTTAATATATAATATAAATGAAATGAGTCATGTAAATGCACTTAACATACCTGCAACTCTAGATCTAGGATTTTCTAGAGCTACATATGACCAGCTCTGCCAAACGGGGCCTTTGTTACACCACGCCACCAGTTTGTTCTCTTCGTTGCGCAGTGCAGCTCTGTCTGAAAAACCAAGTTGGCCACATTGTCACCGCCACGTGTCACCTTTGACCCTTGTGGGGCCATTGATCTCGCAGGAATAGTAACTATTGATCTGTATTTGGGGCTACAATTAATAACTTTTGTCTGTATTTTTTAAAACGGTGGTGAATAGTGAAAATATCGACACGAACGGCGTATATGATTTTATATCCGAAAAGCTACTAAGAGAAGTAGCTTCTCAAATAAACCGTCTGAAGAAGTCAAGCTTCTCAAATAAACCGTCTGAAGAAGTCACTCTGTTTGTTTGATTTCTCCGGAAACGAAGTCAAAAGCTATGAAAAACTCAAAAAAAAAAAAGAGTGGTTCCATTGTAGCAAGCCAAGCTGCGTTGGAGGAGTAAGACGTCGTTCTTTTAAACCGTGGTTATGCTTTTTCAATGTAGATTAATTGAAAAGCCGGGAAGAAAAGGCCTAAAGGTTTCATTTCCCAAGCTGAATGCAACTGTGCAAGTGCAAGTTGTGCAACCACGCAACACCAAGCTAGCCACGAAAGAACTAGGGGTGAAAACGGGTCGGATTCGGACGGATATTGCTGTTACCATATCTTAACCCATATTTTTTTCTCCGGATTCGGTACCAATCGGATTCGGTGTCGGATCGGTCGGGATTAACCCATTTCGTTTGCACCCCTACTTGTTTGTAAGGAATGCATACAAGGCGATAAATGGAGTAGGACGCACTGACTTGATGTTACTATTTAATAGCTGATGTGGAAGATTTTATTTTACCATTGCAAAAGAAAATGAAACGTCAAATAGTAGCACTAACCTGAAATCAAACTTGAAGATGTATCGGATTCGGACGGATATTCGGATTCGGACGGATATTGCTGTTACCATATCCTAACCCATATTTTTTTCTCCGGATTCGGTACTAGCCGGATTCGGTACTAATCGGATTCGGTGCCGGATCGGTCGGGATTAACCCGACCCGTTTTCACCCCTAGAAAGAACCAACATGCACAGACCAGGACTCGAAAAGCCGCGGGAACCAAGGCCCGAAGAGGAGGGGTGCTGCACAGGCACAGCGCTCCCCGCGCGGGTGGCACGGCGCCCAACAAAACCCGCGCGCTTTCCAACTTCCGCCGCCGTCCTGCAGCGCAGCCCGGCCACTCTCAGGTCAGCTTAAATCTCATGCTCCCACTCCTTCAGTTCGCCTCTGCACCGTATCTTTCTGCCCAGTCTTCGCATCTCCAGCTCTGCTCGTCTGTTCTTCGCTGCGTTTTCACTTTGGGCCGGCGGAAACGGGCGATGGGGTCGGCGTCGGGGGAGTGGGCATGGATGGCGGAGGTGGCGGGCGAGGAGTTGGCGAAGCTGGAGGCCGCGCAGCCCGGCCGCTTCGGCCCGCTCAAGGCCGAGCTCAAGCGCCTCATCGCCGAGCCCGGCTGGGACGCGGCCGCCTTCCCGCTCGTGTCATCGGGTGGCGGCGTCGCCACCGCCACTTGCTCCGCCTCCTCCTCCGCTCCTATGCGCTTTGTGTGCACCCAAGGTCTGTCTTTTCACGTGCGTGTACCCTTCGATTCGCTACTAGTGGCTATGGTCACCATGAGATGTGTTGCAGAGTCTTCGAACCGGAAGAGGAAGTGGGGAGGCGGCGGTGTGGTTGAGCAGGAGGAAGGGAATCGTAGGAAGAGAGCGGCGTTCGGAGGGAAGGACAGGGCGGAGATGGCCATCGAGCGCGCGGAGAGGTGCTTGACGATGATTCGCGTCATCAAGCAGAGCCTGCTTGGCTTCACGCCTTCACGGATTGAAAAGGAAAAAAGAAGAGAAAGAAAGAAACGAAGGCACAATGACATAGTGGTTGGAAAATGGAAGTAGCCTTCACCAGCTGCCTTTTTTTTTGTTGTATTTTGTTCATCGTCACAAATTCTCGGACGACGGTGGCTGCCACCGCTTCCTCCTCCGACGGTGCCACTGCCGCCGCCGGGTGGCCATCTCGTCCCGGTGCTGCTCTACACCACGGCAAGCTATGCTCGTGCGTCTTATGTGTTTTCGTAGAGTTCATTCAATGTATAGCTCCACCCCGTATTTTCCTTCTAAAGCTTCCAATAAAGTTGGAAAATAGTCTTTTCGTCTAAAGTTGTATTGCGTATTAAGGAATTGAGAAAATTTACAGGCCTTGGAAGGAGTTAATTGGATTTTTGGTACTCTAAACATTGGGCTTCGCATATTTGGTACTCCAAACATTGGTTTCATAAAATTAGTACTTATATCCTTAACACCTTGATTAGTATGCCATTATACCTCATATTTTCTTTCTTATCTTTTTTCTAATCTTTTAGCTCATGAAAGGACCATGCTGCCCCTGCCCTTAATCACGTAACTCATCCTAGAGAATCGAATCGAATCGTCGCCTGTTCAGTTTCTCGTCGCTGCCGGGTACGGCCGCCGCCGCCGGCCAGTCCACGTACGCCGGCATTAAAGGCAGGGGCAGCATGGTCCTTTCATGATGAAACCGAACGACGATTCGATTCGATTCTTTTGCCGGCCCTTCATCCACATGTGGCGCGGCCAGATGGCCTGAAATTTATCAGCTTCTTTTGCGCGGCGCCTTGGTTACCTCCTCGGCCTTCCTTCATGTCATAAAAGGCTTGAACCTTTGCCGGCCGTCCTCTGCGTGTGGTGCATATGGCCTGAAACTTCACCAGCTTCAATGACGCGGGGATGACCTCTTGGCCTTTCCCTACGTCGTGTTCTTAGTGGTCAGAAATGTTGCTAGTGCTTTGCTCCTACGGCCGCCCTGGGCACCTCTCTATATGATGAACGTTTCAAGTGTGTGCATACTGTATTCAATGAAATGCTTAGCCAATGATTTGAACCAAAAGTGTTTAGTGTTTTTTCTTTTCTCAATGTTTTGACATAATTTACACTAATTAATGCTGCTAGTTGTTGCGACATAATTCCTAGTTTCATGTGGTACAAAGACATTGAGAATTCTGGAAGTTGATACATCAACGGAACGTCTTACTGTTTGATGAACCTTTAGCAAGATGACCTGGTGCATCTTTTACCATTCATAGAATTCTGGAAGTTGATACATCAACAAAATATATTACTATTTAATGAACCTTTTGCAAGATGACCTGATGCATAATTTGCCATTCATATACTTGTGATTGATTTGTAATGATAAGAGTTTTTTTACGTCAGTGACAAAAGATTGAAACTTAAGTTTTAAAAAGAGTCATGCTAGTGCACAGTATACCGTTAGAAATTATTCTAATGGTATAGTCAAATTTCATCCAAGTTTCATGAGTGTCACAAGGTTTCAAAGAGTTTCGAACATGCTTCATAAAATTTAATCAACTTAGGTATGAAATCTCCTGAAACTTTATAAAACCTAATGAAACACTATGAAACTAAGATATAAAATCTTATAAAACTTAGTCAACTTAAATATGAAATCTCCTAAACTTTATGAAATTTAATAAAACATTATAAAACTTAGTAATGAAACCTTCCGAAATTTTATGAAATCTCATAAAACTTGAAATTTAACTTCATAAATCTGCTACAAAAAACTTTCAATTTCATAACCCGCTACAAAAAAACTTTATAAAGCCTCATGAAATAGAAGCAATCATACCTCTTCAAGCTAGCTAGATATATAGCTAGCCCTAGTAGATATAATAAACGCTACTTTTTCAAGTATATCTCATGTAAACATATTTGTAATTGTTGGTTAGCTTGGGGTTTTATGATAACTTACTAGCTCCACTGCCAGCTTGCACCACTCAGGCCGTCACTTCTCCTGCACGCTTTGCTGCTGCTTGCCGGGACACCCAGTGGTCGCTGCTGCGCCTCACGGCGGTGCTCGAGCGTGCTGCCCTCAGGATGCTGCTTCGACCGCGTGCCATGACGCCCGGCTAGCTCATGCCAAATAGCTCGCTCGCTGCAGCGTCTTTGTGCTCCGCTATCGGGCCATCTCGCGCTCGCTCGCTGGCTCGACGTCAAGCACATCGGATAGCCATCATAGCAAGCCATCTAGGAGTGCACAAAGCCACAAGGTGCCAAATCGGGTGAGGAAACTGAGAGGGATTGACTAGTAGCAAGCTCAAGGTGCCGATTAGAGCAAGTTTAATAAGGCTGACTGTGCTAGCTACAAGGGAATTCATGTCAGCATAGTCCTATGTAGAGGGGAGAGAAAAGGAGAGAGAGCCAAGTCGACTCCCATGCAAGAGTCAGGCTATAGCACAGGAAAAGAGGCATTATCCATGTATGTACCCATAGAACTAATTGCTATACCCATGCATGTATTAAATTATCAATACTCATGTATGTATTAAATGATTGAGAGCTCTTGTGGAGATAACTTATAGCCAGCTTATTGTATGAGTTGACTGCATCATTATCTTTTGATGACATAAAAATGTATTGGAGGTAGCAGCTATCTGTACTATTAAACTTGCTCTTAGGGGCTCCGGGTTCTAGCAGCGAGATCCGCTACCACCATCGGCGAATCGAATGGGCCGGTCTCTGTGGAGGGAGGACGGGGAAAATAGAATGGTTAATGGTGTGGCATGTTGCGCGCGAGAGAAGCCGTGGAGATAATCCCCGGTTTGATCTATTGAAAGCTTGCGAGCACTAAACAGTTCTTACAATTTACAGGATAACGAAAACAAAAAAAAAGTACTTGACGAGTTTGAGACCACTAAACAGTTCTTAAATCTTACAGGATAACGAAAACAAAAAAAAAAGGACTTGACCAGCAAGATCTAAGCAGTTCTATATCCAGAGCAGGAAAGAAGACAAAACACACAAACTGAGGAAACAGAGCCCGTCTTATGGGCGCATGTTCACATTAAGCAGAAAAGTAATTCTTGCAACGTGTCCCAAGTTATTCTAGTTGATGGGAAATGGAAGCTTCTATAGATCGAGAAAAGATTGGTAGCACGCAGATCAGAGGTTGAAAGAAGCGAAATTTCACCCGTATAGCTTGACTGCAGAACCACTGCGCGAAAGCATTTATAGGAGTGTTGCGGTTCATCAGGCACAGGTGAATTTGATGCAGAGGAAGCAGCGCCGGCCCTGAGGGGGGGCGAGCGGGGCGGCCGCCCCGGGCCCTCCAAATCCAGGGGCCTCCATATACATATACAGTAGTACATATATGCAGTATGCGTCCGAGTATATTATACCGCATCCGCCGAGGCCCCGAGGCGCCGACGTCTCATCTTCTCAAATCTCAAGTTCTCATCCGCCGAGTCGCCGACTGCCCGACTTCTTGTCTTCTGTCTTCTGAATTTCTGATCTTCTTCGCAGCCCTGCCCAGCCCAGCGCCTGGTCTCCTGGAGCATCTGCCGCCGCGTCTGTGGATGCCCTCCGGCGACGGCCATACCTTGGTCTCGGCCGGAGTCCGCGCCGTCGTCAACGCCGGTACGTGTTAATCTCGCATCAGAGGCCGATGCACCATGCATGCAAACACGCTGTACCCACTACCCAAAGAACCATATGAATTGCAGTACCCAGCAACCACATGAGTACATGACAGTGAATGCATGCATTAGTACTCTACTAGCTAGGTAAGCAGGCCAGTAACTGCAATGAAACATTTTTATTCGACATGAACAATATCGCTAATTAATCATGATGTACACAAATTAATTGCTGATACTGGAAGTACTGAACATGATCAGGATATGCGTCTTCACATATCTGCACTCACCATCACACGTGCACATCAAGTTTCAATTATCAAATTTAACATGCATATCCCTGATTCCCTGAACTACGTAGTGTCCAACCGCATCTACATCACTTTGTCATTGCTTCTTGTAGTTTGCATATTAGAAATTTTTTAATCAATAATTAGTGATTTGTAGTTACTAATTATACTATTGTTCTTTAAATTTTCAATACCATGTCATCTAGAAAATATGCATCCGCAGTGAAAAAAGGAAAAAGAGAAAACAAATAGATGAGTTGATAGAATCACAGAGGGGATCCATTGACAAATTTTTTAAAAATAATACAAGCAGTTCAAGAAATCCTGATGAATTGGCGATAGTTACTGTGGAGGAAGATGCTAATGTGAATCTAGAAAATGAGGTAATATCTATAAACTCTTTGATATGAATTTTTCTTTAATACATAACACATTTTAAGTGTTTGTTGGTAAAACTATATATATATATATATATGTGTGTGTGTGTGTAGATTTATATTTATATATTTATACTAGGGCCCTTATTTCTAGTTTTGTCCCGGGCCTCTAAAATCCCAGGACCGGCCCTGAGAGGAAGCACATGTGAAGTGTTATGGACTCGCAGAGGTGAATAGTACCTTGCATTGAGGCCAATCTCGTCCATTAGATCT
Source organism: Dendrocalamus sinicus (assembly GCA_036346575.1). Classification (NCBI taxonomy): domain Eukaryota; kingdom Viridiplantae; phylum Streptophyta; class Magnoliopsida; order Poales; family Poaceae; genus Dendrocalamus; species Dendrocalamus sinicus. The sequence continues at coordinate 17,621,797 of CM070670.1, forward strand.
GAAACAAATCGCTCAGATTTATTGCTACAGCAGTGATATAGACATATAGTGCTTTCAGGAGCAATAAAAATTTCGCTGCTACAGTGTCACTACAGGAGCCCGCCGTTTCCCTCTACCGTTTTCACTGTGCATTACTGTTCCCCTCTGGCTTTGCTTAAGCAAGGCAGAAGATGTGATTCCGGCAGAACACCGGTGGGAGCCTGTACGGTCGGAGGAGCTGAACGCAAGATCAGATTATTTGGCGGGAGCAGTGTACACCATGAGGAGTTTGAACTGGGTGCAGGAACTAGGAAGTTGTATGTAATGGGGTAATTGTCGTAGGCAGGGAGTAGAGGCCTAGAGGGTGAGGATAGCCCACATGTCTGTGGCCACGAGCGAGTTTATATATAGCAATAACTCAATGTACTTGTATTTGCTATAATTTATTAGTATAACAAATAGTGATCACTAAAAAATTTAAAACTAAAAGACAGCCGAAAAGCAAAAAAAGAAAGGGGATATATCATTTGTCTGTTGAAATTTTCTCCATTGCACAAAGAACTCTGGGATTTGAGATAAAAAGAAAACTCCGTATACAGATCTCAACGTCACAGTTTGATCATGGCATCAGTGCTCCTCCTAGCATGTGAATAGACATGTTTTACTCATTTTTCTACTTATGATGTTTACACAGTACAATAAGGGTCTGTTTGGGACTGTTCCGCTCCAAGTTTTCCAGCTCCGCTCCCAACTTCACTAATCAAACAGGTCTAACTCCAAAAACTCCGCTCCAAGAAAAAGGTGGAGTTAGAGACCAACTCCACGTTTTTTACGGAGCTCCTCAAGGGATACTTCACAAACAAAGGTTTCCAAACTCCTCGTGGAGTTGGTGAAAAATTATCCACCACTGCCATTACACAGTTCCTCTCCTCCATACCGATTGGATTTCTTTTCCACCCGAGTTCCTTCTCCGACTTCTCTTCTCCGCCCCCCCTGAAAGCATCTAGGCCCCTAAAAATGATTTTGGTAATTAATGAAATTATGTGAATATGGGACTAACGTGTTTTATGAGCATGTGAAGAGTTAGTCCACATATGAGCGACAAGATGCAAGCCAAAGAACTCTTATGAAGATCCAAATTTTGGCTCAAGGCAAAGGTACACTTAGCGTAGGATCTATTTTATTTTTACCGGTCTTGGAGAATGGTGGAAGACCGGATTATAGGATAGATGATCGTACCATCAAGGGGGATCTTGGCTAGTAACTTGAAAACATATATCTAGTGTCATTTGGATTATCTTTTGAATCTTGCATTCATGAAAATTCAATTTAAAAATTAAGTTTGTGCTCTGTCTGGACGAGCGGTAGTACCGCATATTTCAACGTCGGTACTACCGGCGAGCGATAGTACCGCGCCCAAATGCGGTAGTACCGCAGAACGGTAGCTCCGCTTCTGGAGCGGAACTTTTTTCTAGAGAGCACCCCTCGAACTTGGTTGAATTTCCGCGGAACGGAAGTACCGGTCATATTAACGTCAGTACTACCGCTGCGAGCGGTAGTACCGCATCCTTAAGCGGTACTTCCGGATCCCGGAAGAACCGGAGGTTCGAGCGGCATGTTTTTTCCAGAGAGCATCTCCGGTCGGTCTCGGATCTTAACCAGACCGGAAGTACCGGCATTCTCAACGTCGGTACTACCGCAGGAAGCGGTAGTACCGCACCCAGAGCGGTACTTCCGGAGTCCGGTTGATCCGGAGCCCAAGCGGAATGTTATTTCCAGAGAGCAGCTATTTTTGGACCCTTCGGAGTTTGGCCAGAGCGGTAGTACCGTGCCGACCTTGCGGAACTACCGGAAAGCAGTAGTACCGCAAATATCAACGGCGGTAGTACCGCGCCGCCAAATCCAACGGTCACTGCTCACGTCTGACAGAGCCGTTCTGACGCAAAGATTTGGGAGCGGTATTACCGGCCCCAGAAGGGCGGTAGTACCGCTCATCCCGATTTTTGCGGGAAATTGTGCCAAACGGCTAGTTTAGTTGGTGGAGGCTATAAATACTCCCACCACTGCACAAGGGCACTTTTTAGAGACTCATTGCACAATTTTTGAGCCCTAGAGCATTCATTTCACCTCAATTCTCCCTTTGCACATCAAAGTGAGGTGGTTGAGCATTTAGTGCTAGATTTCAATTGCAAATCCATTTGGCACTAGGTTTGCATTCAAGCGAACATCGAGATCTATTTCTCTTAGTGCTTGCCGGCACTTGGACGATCCGGTGGAGGTTGGTTCAGTGATCTTCTCAAGAAGATTGTGAGAAGACCCGGCAATTGTGAAGGTTAGAGCTCGCCTACCTGGAGTGGGGAAGAGCTACATTAGTGATCGAGATGCTTGGCTCAATTCGTGCAGCCGGTCCGATTCGTCCGGGCTTACCTCAACGTGGACTAGGGGAAACCGGCAAGTTTTCGATCACCACGGTAAAATATCGGTTGTGTCTCTTGTCTTTTTAGCTCTTGTTTATTTGCTTCATTGTGATCATTTAATTGTTTAGAGCTAAGTTGGCTAAATTGTTAACTAGAATTGCATAGGATTAATTGCTTTACATCATTGTCATTTAAATTGTGAAGAATTAATCAAGTAAACAAGAAAAATTTAAAAATCTCCTATTCACCCCCTCTAGTCGGTATCCTTGATCCTACACCCCCACTCGCGCGCCGCCTCTTCTCCGCCCCCCACCCGCGCCGCCCCTCTTCTCCGCCCCCCACCCGCGCGCCGCCTCTTCTCCGCCCCCCACCCACGCGTCGCCTCTTCTCCGCCCCCACCCGCGCGCCGCCCCTCTTCTCCACCCACCACCCGCGCGCTGCCTCTTCTCCGCCCCCCACCCGCGAGCGCGGTAACCGAGAAAACCTAGCGCCGCCTCCCTATTCCGGCCACCCCAGGCGACGCTCCGGCGAGGTGATGGCTGGGATGGATCGAGCGGCGGCCGATGGGGCGGCGGCGGCGGCCGCCAGCCCCGCAGCTGCCGCGGCCGCCGGCAGCACCGCAGCCGCCAGCCACGGCCGGCCACAGCCTCTCAGAGGTGGCTGTAGGTGGCCAGTGGACGGCTGCAAGTGATGAGGTGCCAGAGTCGCAAGCCACAGCCGTAGGTAGGAAGCGTGCACCACCGACGAAGAAGAAAAAGGAGGATCTGGTATGCTTGCATGCAAATTTGCTACCTAATACCTTAATTCAATGACGAATACTTGCTTGTGAGTTAATGGCCGAACAAATTGTTGTGTAATATCATGGTCAGGGTGATCAAATGGATTGGACCGATGCACATGTCACACTTGCTTGTGAGTTAATGGCCGTACAAGTTAGGAAAGGCAATCGCTCAAACACCCATTTGAACTCTGTAGGTTATACCGAGGTGTCGGATAGGTTTTTCCAGATGACCGGAATCATGTTATCGAAGACACAAATAAAAAACAAGTGGGACAAGTTAAAGGTTGATTGGACTGCTTGGCAAAAATTGAAGATGAGGCAAATTGGTACAGGTTGGAACAATACGAAGGGGGTCATTAGCATGGAGAATGAGTGGTGGAAGAAGATAAGAGCTGTGAGTGTATATGTCTCTAAATTTGATAATTTCTACCATTACTCGATGCACTGATGTTTGTGGTTCTTATTTTTACAGGAAATTCCCGGGAGTGGCAAGTTTAGGAAAAAGGCCATCCAAAATGAAGATTTTCTTAGGGATATGTTTAGAAACATTACAAATGAGGAAGCAGATCAGTGGAATCCTATGAGTGATAATCCCATTATTCCTAATTCTCAAGACCAACCTTTTGACGTAGACAATGAAAATGGAGGTGGAGATGATGATGTCCGTGAAGTACCTTTTGATGCACACAACACTAGAGAGGAGGAGGTCCAGGAGGTGAATCCTTCCAATGTGCATGGAAATAAAAGACCTTGTGTTGCAGTAGACAAGAAAAAGAAGTCAAGCACTGCACTTGTTATTGAAGAAGCAATCACAAAGATGTCTGAATCTGCCACCTCTTTTACATCAAAGAAGCAAGAGGGGGTGACAGTCAAGGAAATGATGGATCTCGTTTTGGATTGTGGTGCGGACTATGGTTCAGATGAGCATGACATTGCCACTCAGTTGTTTGTGAAGAAGGATTTTAGGGAAATGTTCATGACTTTTCCTACTAGAGAGATTAGGTTCAATTGGCTTAGGAAGAGGCACAATGACAAGTATGGAAACTATGAATAATTGTCTTTGGGCTAGTTGTGTGGCTCTATGTGTGCCATTTAAACTTTTTATTATTTGCCTCTATGCCTTTGAAACTATTTGTTTTGCTCTATGTATGCCATTGAAACTCAATTATTTGGCTCTATGTATGTTTAAATGTTGCACTATTTGTTGTCTTTATTTATTTGGCTCTATGTATGTCCTTTATCTCTATTTATTTGGGTCTATGTATGTCCTTTGTCTCTATTTGCATATGTTTGGAACTGATAATGATAGTGATGACTCCGACAATGAGAGCATGGAATATTGGAATCTTATTATGTCTGGTGCTAAAGTTGCTGAAATATATGTTGAGTTATACCTTGACAAAAATCCACCGAGGACATCAAACCTCAGTGGTATGGGGTGGTTGCAAGAGACTTTGACGACACCAGGTGAGTGCCATTCCCAGCTTCGAATGTGCACGGAAATGTTCTACGACCTTCATGATTTGTTGGTGGGAAGGTACGGTCTAAAATCATCGCTGCATATGAACACTTATGAGATGTTGGGAATTTTCTTGTTCATTTGTGCTGGAAATGAATCCATTAGAAAGGGACAAAACCGATTCAAGCACTCGGGTGAATCATTCATAGAAAATTTGATGAGGTCCTAAATTCTTGATGGCTATGGCTAAGATTTTATTAGACCAAAGAACCCCAACTTTCCAACTGTTCATAGGAGGATAAGAGATGACCGTAGAGCATATCCACACTTCAAAGATTGTATTGGTGCTCTTGATGGCACGCATATTAGAGTTTCTTTGTCACCCAACGATCAAGTGAGATATATTGGGATGTCAAGGATACCTACTCAAAATGTTCTAGCAATTTGTGACTTTGACATGAGGTTCACATATGTGTCGACGGGGCAACCGGGAGCTATGCATGATACTAGTGTGTTGTACACTGCGATAAGATTGGATGAAAAATTCTTTCCACATCCCCCACAAGGTAACATGGTTATCTACATATGGTCATGTAGTTTATTGTTTGTTTAATTGTTGACAAATTCTAACTTATGTCATTTTTTACATTTATAGGCAAATACTACGTTGTTGATGCGGGATATCCTAATCGTCCTGGATACCTTTGCCCTTATAAAGGTGAGAGGTATCATATGCCGGAGTGGCATAGAGGTATGGAACTGAAGACTCCTAAGGAAAGGTTCAATCGCATTCACTCTTCTATCCGTAATGTTATTGAGAGATCGTTTGGAGTGCTTAAAATGAAGTGGTAAATTCTCTACAAGATGCCATCCTACCCTATGTTCAAGCAAAAGATAATTGTTGTGGCTACTATGGTTCTTCACAACTTCATTCGTGAGCATGGGGGTGAAGACTTGGACTTTGCTCGCTTCGATCGTGATCCAAACTTTGTCCCGACAATACCCGAAAGGTATAACAAATATGTAGCTCCATCAAATGGGTCTACTATGGAACCCAATGCTCGTACTATGGATGCATTCTGTGATGAATTGGCAACCGCTATTTCTCTAGCTTGGAGCTAGAATTATGTATCGGAACACTTGCATTCGTAGTCATTTTGGTTTAAACTATTCTCTAGTTATCTATGGACAATTATTTGCATTCGAATGATGAACTTTGTTAATTATCTATCATGCACGTTGCAATTTATGGGACAAAAGGATGGAATTATTTGACCAAAATATTTTTTTTGGTTTTCTCGAATAAATTAATTGCGATTATAATATTTTACATCATATTTCAATTGGCAACAAAAAAAATTCAGTTACATATGCTCCGCAGACATCACAACATACACCAAACATCATTCAGGGGCACATTGGACCTTTCTCAGGGAAACCTCACATTCCTGGAGCTGGAGCTAGCTGCGTGCTAAACAGGATCACCTGCTCCAGGAACTCCACAGTGGAGCTGCTCCATGGTGGAGTTGGTGGAGCAGAGCTGGAAAAACTGGAGCAAAGCAGTCCCAAACAGGCCCTAACTAGCACGATGGTCAACACAATTGCGTGGCAAGCATTTCTTTTCAATTGACTAATGGAATTTGTTTGTCTTAAATAGGCGTCATAAGAGTATAGGGAGGGCCAGCACATGGTATACCATTAAAAACATTTCTAACAGTGTACCCAAGTTTCATTAAATTTTATCTAAAATTTATGAGTTTCACAAAGTTTTATAGAGTTTCAAACATGTTTCATGAAAGTTAATCAACTTAATCATGAATCCTTTTAAAACTTTATGAAATCTTATGAAATACTATGAAAATTAAACATAAAACTATATAAAACTTAGTTAGCTTAGGCATAAAATCTCCTGAACTTAGTCATGAAACTTCATAAAACTTAGTCATAAAAGCTCATGAAACTTTCTGAAATATCATAAAACTTAGAATTCAACTTCATTAATACACTAAAAACACTTGCTTGCCACTAAAAACGGCCTTCGACTCCAAATGTGTAGGCCAAATTCATGCTGGATCTGGCACATGTTTGAGTAGAGGAGGCCAGATCAAGTGCAGATTGTAACATCCTATTTTTTAGAGCCTTTCTAAGGTCTTTAAAATAAAAATAACCATATAGGTTTTCTTGGAATTAATTAAAGCTTAATTTGAATTTTTGGAAATTTAAAAGATTTAACGTGACTAAGTTAAACTTCAATTAATCCCAAAATTGTTTTATTTGGATTTCATGTGTTGCAAGGAATTTTTCTATATTTTCTCAATGTTTTTTATTTATTTGCTATTTTCTAGAGCTTAATTAAATTTTTATTAATTTCTAAAATTAGAAAAAAAAATACTAAAAAGCCCATAAAGACCTTTGGGCCGAAATCCAAGTCAACCCACTTCTTCCTTGGGCCGACACAGCCTGCTCCACGTGTCAGTTTGGCCTATCACCCGTGCCACGTGTCAGCTGTTTGACTGTCGTGCATGCCGCCCGTCCGATCTTCCCTAGTGTCATGTGTCATGCATCGGGACCACCAGGCATTGTTCATCATCTCTTTGTGGGAGCTACCGTCGTTCCCACATCCCGAGCCACTGCTTGCCTTCACCCTCTTGCGTCGTCATCTTTCGTGTCAAAGTCATCGTCGTTGTCTTTGCGAACTACTGTTTTCATCATCTTCTCTGACGTCGACCGTCCCCGCCGTCATTCCATCTTCGTCCTCGCTGTCCGTCTTACCACTGACATCGGTGTGCCCCCTCCGCCATCCAACCCTCACCACCATCTGGTCTTTGCCTTGCGTGCGTCGCCCATCGCCTCGTCCGACACGCTGCCTGTTCGTAGCACTTGACTCAACAGTAGTAGAAGCGGAATGGCTCAAGGAGCTCCTTTCCGACCTACCGGTATTGAAAAAAAATCAACTTCAGCTATCTTAACCTATTGTGATAACCAAACCGTTTTAGTTAAGGTCAAGAGTAGGAAAGACAACATGAAGTCCTTGAAACACATAACAAGGCGACTTAAGTCAGTTCGGCATGCCAGAGAAACTGGTGTAATCATTGTGGAATATATCTAGTCTGAAAGGAATTTAGCTAATCCTTTCACTACAGGAATGTCACGTAAGGTCATTCTTGCAGCATAAAAGGAAATGGGGCTTATACCCATTTGATGGTCTTGAGTGGTGGTAACTTAACCTAGAAGAGTAGAGATCATGTGAACTAAGCTCTAGGGAAATAAACCGCGAAAGACTAGAGTGCTGACTCCTGAGGTGGAGCTCGGATCGGCAGGGCAAAGAAAAAAAAGCTATCAACGTTTGAACAGTAATAGCGCATGAAACACATTTGGACGTGATGCCTATTCACATTATAATACCCCAGCCAAGCAAGGCATGCCCTACACAACCTAACAGACACATGTCCCTAAGGTACACCATGATTCCAGTCAGTGAAGAAAACCAGGAATACGCATGCAGAACCGCAGACAGATGCAATGGACTCCTGCAAACACACACAGAGACGGCGGTACAGAATTTCTGCCAACTTTGCTCGCCAAGGCGCATCTGGCACACAGCCTCACACAACAGGCTAGATAGATTGATTCTGTGATGAAACGAAATAAATTTAAAAGAAATCTGCACATAAAAGTCTCAACTCTCAACGCACATTTCCTGCCGCGGTAGTTTCTGTGCCTTGTGTACACGGCCTAATGGACAGCGAGAACTAAAATGAACAACTGTTCCATCGAATAAGCAGATTGTAAATTCCTTTGGCCTTTTGATGTCCGTAGTATAAGTCACAGTGACACATAAACATTGTAGACCCTCTGAACGGATCGCCAACAAGTGAACCTGCAATCAGATGAGCACTTCTGTTAGTGATTGGTAGGAACTATGGAAGCGGAAATGCAACGGCTCTATCACACTGGGCAAAGATGGGGGAACGAGAATTTGAGTCAATGCACAAGCAAGCAGCAAAACTGGTTTGTATAGGTAAAAAAGACTAAGAAATTGAAGCTAATATAGATTGAAACACTGTGCCTAACCCACTTGTATTCCCAGTGTAATCTTATAGACAACCAGGTTTAGAATGTTCACAAGGCAGTCTAGAGACCGCCGGGCCTCAAAACAATATTTATTCTAGATGAAGTGCTCAGGCTATTGACTTTTCCTATGTTTAAACATCAATATCCTCTAGAATAAACCAGCTGCTCTCCGCACTCTTTGCTTTTGAAATATTGCAGGTACCAATGAAGTTATGTAGCTCACTGTCAAAGACCAAGACAATAGTGTTCGAGAATGATGCATGTGAACCTTTGGTTTCATCAACAAATTTTCAAAAGGTAAACATCCTCTCGTTTGTAAATTACAAGATATCAAAACAATTTGCAATAAGTGTAAGGCACTAATGTGGTCAAAAGCTATGTACTCAGATAATGAATTGACTGATGTTGGCTTTTGGTTATAACATGCAGAAAGGATGAGCGAACAAAATAGCTGAACAAAGCAGCTGCTTGACTAGTCTCACCAAGCTCATATGGAAGTTTTCTTTGGGCCTGTGCATGCAATCTGAAGTTAGAAAATTGCCATTTATTCCAGACTAGAAGAAAGATTGCACAGCACATGGAATTTGAACACTGCTAAACAATTGAAGCCATCATTTATGCCTTTAAGCTACCATTGTGTAATTGTTCAACAGTTAAACCAACAAAACAAGCAGGCATGGAGAACATAGACACTTTAATTAAATTACAAAACAAGGGAACTATGTAGGCAAGCAATTGTGAAGAGCTAAATTGAGGATGATGGTTCTCAAACACAGTGAGACAATAGAGTGACCTTGGAGAAACTTATCTGAATATATAATTACCCTTTCTGGCAAAGGAACGCACAAATTAATTTGTTGACTTATCTTGGTCTGTCTTAAGATGAGACTTGCAACCGGAAACAAAACAGAAATGATACTAATAGAGGAGGCACTAAGATGGAAGTACGAGTGTCAGAAGTTCCCCAGGTTGGCTTATACTAGGAAAAGGATGAACTATATTTCATTTATCCGGACATATGTTGATCAGATGACTAAGCATGCCAAATCTATGGAAATTGCAGCTTCCTCTTGTAGAGATATTTTTGGTCCTAATGTTAAAGGTGGGTGCTCAGAAATGGATAACTTGTGGGAAGATGGTGAAAATACAATGATGCTAATGACATGGTTCTCAGGCATGAATCCTAAGTTCCTTACAGAGCAGCTGATGGCTTTGCTACATATTTTGTCAGAAGTTCTGGTCTATAATCGAAAAGAATTTCTAAAGAAAAAGAAACCAGAATAACTTTCCCTCTAGAGTGAACTGTATCATTAATTGGTTCATTATAGAAGTCTGTGATCTGTGATGTGTGTAAGGTGAAAACCTTGGCCAATCAATCTTCTTAAATGCAGCAAAAAGGCAATGATCAACATTTTCTACAGATATGGAGTATTAATTACAGTATTTGATAACATTATATCTAACTTCCCAAATGCATTCAGAATGTTGAATTGGACAGGAATGTTGCATAAAGAATTAAACAGGAATGCTGCATGAAGAGGGGTCATCTTGTGTCATTGTGAAGTTATGAGCAGTAAACATGAAGTTAACAGTTTAGAAGGCTCAGGCAAGGCAACCATATTTCATTACTCCTATTTCATCTTGAAACAGGCTTTCTATATGGTTGCTAGCTGGTAGAAAGGAAAAGGGCATCTTACATGAGTTAGATAGCCACCAACACATGGAGTTTTGGTAAACTTACATTATGGTGGTAATACCAACATATTCTCTCCAGCTATTACAGGCAAAGCAACCAAAATCAAATGGTTCATTTACTGCTCTGAGCAAGTCTATGGACTGGCTATGCACTTCAATGAAACTGACATTTTCTATTTTTAGCAATAAAGTAACAGGTTGACTGTAGTATAGTCAACAAAATTATCAGGTTTAAGAGAACATGAATGGCACTATGATTACTGGACTGAAGTTTTGCAAATGAAATTAACAAAAGAGTGCTTGGAAGCAGTAGTCTCTTAACTCAAAAATACCTGGACTCATACAAAAGATTAACAGGAGACATTTGCAAGCAGATGGCTTTCTTTTGGATTCCTGAACATGTTAATTGCAACCTATATGTAAATTCTTTTATCGGCTTTAAACTAAGGATTAACGCATAATCATGTGATTTGAAAATGGAAACTGAAGATCCAGCCAAAAATTAAGGCCTTGTTCTGTTAGATATGTGCAATGATAGGATCCTAACTAGGAAGAACCTAACCAACTTATATTGGCTTCAAGACAACTAGTGAAATTAAATGTGTGGATGATGCTGTGAAGTGTGGATCATCCAATGTTTCACTGCAGCATTACTATTTTTTCTTGAGAAATTAGTGTTTCAATCAAACTAATGAACCTCTACAAGTAAAAGATTGGCTTGCTTGTCACAAACATAATCCCAGTAATGTGCTCTTCACAGCTGCCTACTGTCGAATACGAATTGCTTATTACAAACTTAGTAAGTCTGAATAAGCTTATGTCACTGTTACTGCACGATGATGGAAGATCACTAGATCAGAGATGTGCCTGAAATAGGATGTGAACAATCTAGTTTTTATTATTGCATCTCCAGCTTTTCCTGCTTTATCAGGGTTTCGATAGACTTTGTAACAATTATGCCCTTTTAGGATACCTAAATGACATTGCATTTTACCGAACTTTCAACAATTTTGGATGTTTATTTACCTTTAGTAGTCCTAAAGTCCAAACATAGATGGAAGAAAATTGAGCTTCAATGAAATGACCGAATAGCTCTGAACAGGTTATAATCTACTAAGAAAACGGTAACCAATACAAATAGCTGTGTTTTATTGTGTGAATACCTCCAAATGATCGCACATTTGTGCTCAATTCCTGTTGTTGGGCGCACCTCCATCCTGTGAGCCACTGTCCTGTGAGCTGCTGCCAGCACCCCCATTGTTCCCACCCTGCTGCGGCGTTTGCCCTCCCAATGCACTAAACGGCCAAGGCAGTGACACGTTGAACCTCCTTTCTACCACCCTTGCATTCTCCCCCCTCCCCTCCCCTCCTTCCTCAGTGGCACTAGAGCTCCCAGATGCAGCTGCAGCAGCGATACCGACAACTGGCTGTGGGTTCGAGGTCTTACGGCCCTCATAATCAGGGTCATCGGTGGGCAGCTCGAAGCGGCAGATGGGGCACGAATTGTGGAGCTCCAGCCAGGGCACGATGCAGTCGGCATGGTAGATGTGCTTGCAGGGTATCTGCTTGGCCCCCTCCCCAGGTGAGAAATCCTCCTTGCATATGGCGCACTCGGTGCTCTCCGCCGCGGCGACCATGGCATCAGTCACAACGACGTCAGGGAGCGTGGACAGGGCCGACTTGGCGGCAGGCGGAGTGCCGTAGCGGTTGGGGTCGTTCTCAGCGAGCTGCTCGATGAGTTGCTCCAGACCCGGACCGACGAAGTAGTCCCCGAAGCTTGCCCCGCCGACACGGCCGAGGCCGGGGGCGAGGCTGACGCTGGCGTCGTCGAGGAGGACCTGGATGTTAGCGCCGCCCTCCATGAGGGTGTGGATGTAGTTCTGGAAAAACACGACCGGGTCGAAGGCATCGGGCTCGTTCTCGGGGGTCACCGTGCCGGCGGCGGAGGCAGCACCGCCGCCGACCCTGATGCGGTCACCGCGGAGGTCGAGGATGCTGGTGAGGAAGGCGGAAAGGTCGTTGGAGGGGGACGTGGCGGTGGAGGACGAGGAGGATTGGGAGGGGGAGGCGGAGGCGGTGGGGGTGGGGATCATGGGGGGGAAGGCGAAAGGGAAGGGGAGGATGGTGGGGGCGGGGACGGTGACCTCCTCCAGGAAGTCGCCGTGGCAGTCGGGGCAGGAGAGCTCGCCGGAGGCGGCGGCGGAGGCGGGAAGGAGGACGGTGTGGTTGCATTGGTAGCAGAAGTACTGCTTGCGCGCGACGGCTGCGTAGTAGGCGGCGGCTGGAGTCGACATGGGGAGCCCGGCAATCTCGCCGCTGCGGCGGCGGCGGCGGCGATGGGGGTTTTCTTTCTGGAATTTAGGCCTTCGCTTTTTAGTCACGCTTTTATCTTTTTTTGGGGGTGTGTTTCTCCGGTTTTATGAAGAGCCGGGATTAGAGCATCTCCAACAATCCCCCTAAAAACCCACCTTAAAAGACACCTTTTAGGGGCAGCCCAAAAAATTTGTTAACCTATTTTAGTCCCCTCCTCCAACAGCTCCCCTAAATATATCCTAATAGTATCCTCGACATGTCCCTCGCCGTCACTCATCTCCTCACTCTGGACAATGCTCTTCGAGAGACATTGCGATATATGGTCGAGGAATTAGAGAAACTTTGATAGCACTCGTGGCGGAATCAATCAAAGAACTTAAGAAATTGCCCATACCGACAAAGCAGCTCCCGACTAGTGATTATGGATTTCTTTTCTTATTGCTCCATGGCAAAATAGCCATTACTAGAGAATCTACCCCAAAAAGACAAGAAACATTTCGCATGGCGGTGAGATTACGATCCTCAGAACTCCAATCTCTCGCAAAAATTGATTTAAAAATCATGAACGAATTGAAGCACATAGCTCAGGAGAAGAAGAGCCCAAAACACAAATTTTGCACTGATTCGAGCTTCCCGACACTTCAATCACAAGGAGAGGAGCAGACGATGCTACATTTGGATCCCGCAAAGTTGAAGTTATCCTCTCGGATTGGCCCCAAATATACCAAATTTCTACTACCGCACTCAAAAGACCGAATCTTTAGGCCAAAGAAGTGGCGGACTGTCCTCGCCCGTGGCGGACGCCGCCGCACTGCAGCTGCGAGGCGGAGGGCCGAGGCCGTGGACGACCGCGCGAGCACCGAGGCGAGGGGTGGGTCGCGGCGCCGGGCGACCGCCTTGCGTAGTCTGCGCTGCGCTGAGGCGAGGGCGAAGCCCTGGAATACTCGGTGTCGCGGAAAGGAAAAAATGTGGTGCGAGATTTTTTCCCGGTAGCGTCAGGCGTGAGCGAGGAAAGGGGACCCCTGAAAGTTCCCGGTTTCTACCTAAGTTTTGGGAGAGTTTTGGGGGGGAATAGAAATAGGGGGGTGTTTAGGGGAGTTGTTGGAGAAGACTTTTTACACAATTTCCCAATAATTTGATTTAGGGGGAGATTTAAGGGGATTGTTGGAGATGCTCTTAGGGACCGTGTTTTTTTTTTGCTGGGTAGGAAAGGACTGTTGAGAACCGACGCTGGAGACCAGTTCGAGCGATTCTTCTGCTTAGAACAAGAACGAATCAATCACAGAATCACAGAATAATAGATTGAACACAGAGAGGTAGAGAGAACTCCTGGTCTTTCTTTATTACTTTAGATTGCATCAGGTTACATAATGAGGGGGTCTAGGTCCCTATTTATAGTCTACATGGGGTGCCCAATTAGATCAGACTCTAGATAGAGTCCGTGTTTCCTAACACTCCCTTGGGCACTCACCCAATATGCTCATGCCTCGTCAAAACTCCATAAAAACCCAGAGGAAAAATTTGGAGAAAGAGTACATGATACATGTGATGTCGCGATGCACGAATTGCCTCATTAAAAACCTTGGTCGAGAAACTTCATGGAAAACTCGTCAAGGGAAAAAGAGTACAATTCACCCAAATTCATTTAGTCTGCAAGACTTTATTTTTGGGTACTTAATCTTCATGATCAAGATTTATTACTGGGCTTGTGAGAATTCTCCCCGATTCTGCACTTTCTAAGTCTCATCATTCCAATTTCACGCACGCACCTTTCAAAGCTAGATGCGGGAGTGACTTAGTGAATAAATCGCTAGATTTTCACATGACTTAGTATGCGAGACTTTAATCTCGCCCATCGCTTGCAATTCATGTGCATAGAAGAACTTGGGGTTGATATGCTTTGTGAGATGACTCTTCACATAGCCCGCTTGCACTTGTGCAACGCAAGCGGCATTATCTTCATAGATAATTGTGGGGTTTGCACAATGTTCATCCCACATGACTCGCTGGATGTGGTGAACCATTCGGCGGAGCCAAGCGCACTCGTGCGGCTTCATACTGATGCTATAATTTCGAGTGGTTCGTCAAGTAGCTACCGTGCTTTGCTTAGACGATTTCCATGAAATTGCAGTTCCACCACACAGAATACATAGCCTGTTTGTGACTTAGCGGTATGCGGTCCGATGATATCCAAAGATCCGCATAACCAATCAAGTTCAGATCTTGATTCTTTCGTAAAATAATCCGAGGTCTTTGCTACCTTGGAGGTATCGAAAATGTCCTTTATGCCCCGCCAATGCCTTTTGGTGGGCTCTGCACTATACCTTGCTAAGAGGTTCACGGCAAATGCAATGTCCGGTCTAGTGCAGTTTGCTAAATACATGAGTGCTCCCATCGCACTCAAGTATGGGAATTCGGTCCCAGACTTCTCCCCTCTTCCCTTGGTCGGAAAGGATCTTTTCTTCTGTAAAGACCTACCGATCATCGGTACTTTAGAGGAAATACCTTCTCAAAGCCAAACCTTTCAAGCACCTTTCAGGTATAGGTCGACTGATGTACCAAGACTCCTTCAGGACATGCTCAAGTGCAGGCCTAAGCAAAACTTGGTTTTGCCCAAATCTTTCATTTCAAATTCGACTCCAAGTAGGAACTTGCTTCTTTTATGTCTTCTACTGTCCCGATGATATTCGGATCATCTACATACACAGAGATTATACAGTAATCCATTCAGGATCGCCGTATAAATACACAAGGACATTTTCATTGTTCGTGTAGCCTTTCTTGCAGAGAAAGTCGCTCAGCGATTATACCACATTCTTCCAGATTGTTTCATCCATACAGTGACTTTCTCGAGTTTCACATCAGATAGATTTCTATTTGCTCTGTCTTGGTTCGGGAGAGGAATTCCTTTAGGGACTCTCATGTAAATCTCGAATCCAAGTTACCAGAAGGTATGCAATACAACATCCATCAATTTCATTTCTAAATTCAAGTTCATCGCCATTGAGATCAAGTATCTAAAGATAATTCCACTCATGACTGGGAGTAGGTTTCTTCATAATCAACTCCAGACGTTGAGTGAAACATTGGGCTACAAACCTTGCTTTGTATCTCACTACTTCATTTCTTTCATTTCTCTTTCGAACAAATACCCACTTGTGCCCAACGGGGTGTATGTGGGGAGGCGTGCGGCATACGTGCCCAAACACCTCTCTTTTATTCAGATATAGCAATTCAGTTGCTATTGCCTTCTTCCAATCTTCCCAATCTGATCTTTTCTTACATTCAGCTAGCGATGCAGGCTCGGGATCAAGATCGATGATGGTGGCAATTTTCTTTGCGAAGTAGATATCGATATTAGCTGTTGTACTATTCAGGGACTCTCCTGTGTGCACATAATTTATAGCTATTTCTTCATGAGTTGCTTCTTCTGGAGCTTCACCTTGCGCATCGTTTCTTTCAATTGCGGTGGCAAGTCCCTTTAGTTTTTCGGCTCCGATGTGTGCGCACACATCCATGCCGATGGGGATATTCAGATCTGGTATGCCCTTTTCGGAAGGTGTCATACTTGTGTCAGGTCTCAACTGGCTCCCCTTCTCATTCTAGGGAACTTCAATGATCGGCTGTGATAAATTTTTCTTATCCTTTTTCGCCGGGCGTCCCCAGTTACTTTGGACTCGAGGAACCGGAGTTCTCGTCCTTTTATTCTGAGGCCTCTAGACAGGATTAGGGATACCTTCAATTTTCTTTGGTATTTCAACCCTCTCCGGTGCATTGCGTGCAGGCACATGCGACTTAATCACGCTCTTCAAATCACTAAATTGATCGGGCAGTTGGTTTGCTAATGCTTGCAAGTCGATGATCTTCTGGACCTCTTTTTCAGTTTCACTAGTGCGCGGGTCATGTGCATGAATTCCTGTGGCTTCCCACGTAATTTCCCGACATTTTTCATCAACGGGTTGATTTCCTCCCTCTAATGACGGGAAATTATCCTCATCAAAAATGCAATCGTGGCTGGCAAGATGTAAATCTCCCGACATGGGTTCCAAATACCGATTATGGATGCGGTCTCATAACCAACGATATCCCGTCTTGCGGAGTGGGCCCATTGCGTCATGCGGAGGTGGTATCGGTACATAAACCTTATATCCAAACCTCCTAAGATGGGAAACTTTCGGTGGTGACCCTTGCGCTAGTTGCATAGGTGAATGGATGTTGTAGGCCGAAGGTCTAAGGTTGATGAGATTCGCTGCATGAAGGACTGCGTGTCCCCAACATGTAGCTGGCAAATTACTTTTATGCAAGAGGGGTCGGGCAATAAATTTAATTCTTTTAATTAAAGCCTCTGCCAAACCTTTCTGAGTATGGACATGCGGTACCGAGTGCTCAACTGCAATTATCATTGCCATGCAATAATCATCAAATGCCTTCGAAGTAAATTCTCCGGCGTTGTCCATTCGAATGGACTTGATATGATGATCTGGAAACACATTTCTGA
Source organism: Dendrocalamus sinicus (assembly GCA_036346575.1). NCBI lineage: Eukaryota > Viridiplantae > Streptophyta > Magnoliopsida > Poales > Poaceae > Dendrocalamus > Dendrocalamus sinicus. The sequence continues at coordinate 17,639,013 of CM070670.1, forward strand.
TGCGAATGATCTGCGAGATCAACTTTGCAAAGGCGTGGTTTCTTGTGGACAACAAACACACATATGACCACTTCGAAGAAGCGTCAATGAGCACCATGAAATACTTAAACGGCCCTGAGACGGGCTGAATAGGGCCGCAAATGTCTCCCTGGATGCGTTCCAGGAATGCAGGGACTTCATCCTTCACTTTCAGAGTGGAGGGTCTAGTAATCAGTTTCCCGGTGGCACATGCAGGGCACACAAAATCTTCATGATTCGGAAAATTCTTCACATTAATATTATGCCCATGTGTGTTATTTATTATGTTTCTCATCATCCTAAGACTTGGGTGGCCTAATCTATCATGCCAGAGACAGAAGAGTTCAGAGCTTCTAAACACTGTTTTCAGAACAGTGTACGCTGCAGGCGCTTTAATTGTGGTATAATATAGCCCAGTTTCAAGTGAAGGAAGCTTTTCTAATATTCCTTTGCCATTCTCTTCGCGCGTCAGAATGAGCAGTATTCCTTACCGCACTCTTCGCCGCCTCAACGTGGAAACCATTGGCGCGAATATCCTTAAAACTTAGGACGATTCTAGTCGATTCGGGTACAATAAGGCTTCTTCAATGACCAAAGTTGTGCCCATGGAAGTATAATTGTGGCTCTTCCGAACCGATTATACATGCATCGCTCCGCGATTGTCGTAAGGTCGCAAGTGTTTTACGGATCGATCGGAAATACTTAGTCTCTCTTAAGATGGTATTCGTTGTGCCGCTGTCGCAAGGCATACTTCCTCCATAGGGCACCACACGTGTTCTAATATAACGTATTTAATTAACATGTATTAGAAGGCATTCAACACATAAATAAAATACGCAAATATCGAACATAACATGTCATCATAAATCTGAATAAATGAATGCTTTATTCCAAAATCATCCAACCATTACGAAAGCAAAATCCTAAAGCACCAACCATGCAAGTTCTAAACTTGTCCATTTAACACAAAATAAATGATAATTAACGCCTCATGCATTCGTGCATCGCATTTAAATCAACTAGAAAATCATCGACTTCTTGGCTATTTCCTCAAGCAGTGACATTCTCTTCAAGAGAGATCATGGCGATGGCAGCCTCTAAGTCATAAGGAGGTGTCGCACACGGATGGACTCAACCTCCATCATCTCCTGCGTTTGCCAGCCGCTCCCCTCAACGGCCGCAAAGTGGGCTTCAGTTGCCCTTTGCCATTCTTCTTTGTGCTTGGTGGGCATCAATGACATGTTGCGGTTCTTTGCATATCCGCGACCAATGTCCCCATTTGCCACACTTGTAGCAACCTTGTTTCGCTGGCCATAGGTCTTGCCACTCTTCTTAGCCTTCTTGTCGCTTGGAGCATCCGACTTGCCTTTCGGGCAACGATCTTACCCTTCTTCCCCTTTTCTTCATCAAGGGCTTTCGCACTTGAGGTCGCTAGCGTTATTTCATGGCCGCAGAGTCGCCGTGGTCGCAAACGTAATTTTGCGGAGAAGTTCGTCTTGAGCCTTGGCTACCCGCATCATATCAATCAATTCGCGCACTCCTTATAGCCGCTTTGACGATAGTTGCGCAACCCGCATAAAGATCGGGTGGAAAGTGGACGTGGTCTTCTCGATCTTCTCGTCCTCTGTGATTTCCTTGCCACAGAGTTTAAGGTTTGTACAAATCCTGTGCAAGACAAAATTGTACTCCCCGACCGTTTTAAAGTCGGCAAACCTCAGTCTGATCCACTCCTGCTCTGCTTGAGGAAGAATGGTGTACTTGAGCCTCCCAAACCGCTTCTTGAGTGCGGTCCAGAGTGCTAACGTATTTCTCTCTGCCATATACTCATTCTTGAGAGTCGAGCAGAGATGGTGCCTGAGAAAATGAAGTGCCTGATCATTCTCCTAAGGTGTGGGTCTAGCGTCTTTCTGTCCTCTTATCCCAATAGCTACGCCGAGCTTCCGGCCCCCAAGCACAATCTCGACATCGGATGCCCATGTCAGATAGTTTCGGCCATGCTGGGCCAGCTCCTCGAACTCCCAGTTCGAAATTCCAGTCATCTACATGTGTATGAACGAAATAAAATAAGTTTACTGCAGGTAAACATGCATGAAAAATTTACTACAGGTAAATAAAGTGGTGCAATAGTTTCCCATAATGTTCCATAATTTTCTGTGCATTTTTTATAACTTTACTGCTAATTTCAGCGATTAAAAGCAATTAAAACAATTACAATTAACCAAAAATAGTAAATAAATACAGAAAATACAGAGAATAATAATGGCATAAATAAATAAACTTCAAATGCAAAAAATTGATGCAAAATTCAGATTTTCGAGGCCCTTTTATGCTAAAATATGAAATTTCAGCAATTTTTGCACTTTTCGGGGGTTTATGCGCAAAATTTCAGTTCAGAGAAAAAATCGCGTAATTTTCTGATTTACCGAGGGGTTTTCTGTAAAATTCTGGACGCGCTCGTTAATTTAGGGCTTATACGTAATTTTCGGAATCACAAGGCCCTTTCTGCAAAATTAGGACTTAAATCAAATAATTATGGGCCTTTCGGTAATATACAAGAATTCAGGGCTTTTTCATAAAATAGCCATCGCATATCCACCGGCCGGGCCCTTTCCCCAGTTTTTCTTTTAACCGACCCATTTTAGCCCGCACTTCTACCATAATTGCCCACACACCGCAAACAAGGGAGGAGGATCTAGGTTTCCTTCCTCACATGCAAAAAGCGCAGCAGAGGGGGCGCGCCGCGGCGCGCGATTCGAGGCGGCTGGACGGGCGCGGTGGCGGGCCGGAGCGGCGGCGCGGCTATCGCCGGCGGCGCATGCAGCGGCGGCGGGGCGCAAGCGCGTGCGTGCACGCGCGACGCATGGGAGGAGACGGCGGCCCGGGCTGCCTCGGCCGTCGCGGGCGAACCGGCGCCATGCGCCGGGTGGCGAGCCTTCACGGCGCCGCCGCTGGCGAGCGCCGCCGGTGCGGTTCGAGCGGGACGGTGGCGCGGCGTGAGCAACTAAGCGGTGGTGCGGCGGCGCGGCGGCCGGCCGGGCGGACTACGGCCGGAACCGGACATCGGCGGCGGCGTTTAGCGGGAAGCCAGCGGGGACGGGGCGATGTAACGCGACGATGCGGCGTGGTCAACGGTGGCTCGGCGGATGCCAAGAGAGTGAGGCGCCGCAGATCGAGTCGGCTCGGCGCGCGCGCGGACGACCGAGCCGGCGGCGAGGTGGCGCGCCTTGTGGGGCGAGTGGCGCGCAGCGTTCAGCGCCGTGCGGAAGACGGAGCGGCGCCACGCTGCGGCGGCGAGGGACGATCGGCGCTGCCGGGAGGCGCGACGCGGGTCAACCTCGGCGGCGGCGCTGCGGGCGCGGCGGCGACGGCGGCGACGCTGCCGCGGCCGGCTGGCGGCGCCATCGCCAAGACATGCAGCACGACAATGGGGCCTTTTTTCTTGTGTGATGCCATGCATAACAGGAAGAACAGATGCAAAATCTCCATATAACTATCATGCAGGATCAAACAAATTAATGCAAAATTTCCAATCTATGATGCAATCGACATCTACCCCGTTTCGTAATCTACCGATCGACATTGTGCCGGCGATTTCAGATCCGCCGCGGTAGATTTAGGGCGGATTTGCATCGTTCTCTGATGCAATCAACATCTACCCCGTTTCTCAATCTACCGATCGGCATTGTGCTGGCGACTTCAAGTCTGCTCGTGGTAGATTAGGGCGGATTTGCACCGTAGAATTTCAATCTCGTTCACCGGAGCGAAGTCGTGCTGATAACGTGTTGAGGAACCGACGCTGGAGACTAGTCCGAGCGATTCCTCTCCTTAGAACAAGAACGAATCAATCACAGAATCACAGAATAATAGATTGAACACAGAGAGGTAGAGAGAACTCCTGGTCTTTCTTTATTGCTTTAGATTGCATCGGGTACATAATGAGGGGGGTCTAGGTCCCTATTTATAGTCTACGGTGGGGGTGCCCAATTAGATCAGGACTCTAGATAGAGTCCAGGTTTCCTAACAAGGACAACTGCTGCTACTAGGACTGTGCGTTCGGTAAATTCGGTAAAATCGGTTCGGTATATACGGTATATACGGTAAATACGGTATTGTTAGTTCAGTAGTATACGGTATTTTTGAAAATACGGTTCGGTATCGGTAAATCCCAATTTATTTCATGCGATATCGGTAAATACCATATTTACCAAAGTTAACGCAAATTGCAAACGATATAGTGACTAGCGAGACGAGTAGGCAATAATATATATACTACAAGTCGTCACAACGCCGGCTACTACGAGTGCACAAATTGTGACTCTAAGAAGAAATGCTAGTGATTATCAACCAGTTTGTCCACAATATTTATCGTATCCTTTAAACAAAGAAGTTTACTAATGTGTGCTCATATAAGCTTGCATGATCAAATAATAATGTATCCTTTCAGTTCTATTGATCGCACATGTTCTAGCAATGCTTCAAAGACCACCTCACTGGTGTCCTAAAAAGCAACGGCTCAGTGCACTTTTTATTCTTTAATCTACCATTAGTCCATGAAGGACAATTCTACACTCAGTTAAAGTAGCACTACTACTACACAAGTCCAAAAGCAAGCAAAAATAAACCTAGATTTGTGGAAAATAAAGCCAAGATTTAATGCGCAGATTGGAGAGTGGAGAATTCCTCTGCTCCAAACCCGCACTACCGCGACCTCACCGACTTTTACGGACCGTTGAACCAAAGACCACCCGCCCAATGATCATACACTATTTCAATTCACGAGAACTTGCCAACTTGGGCCGTTCGGTTTTTTTCGGTTTTTTCGGTTTTTCGTCGGTTTTTCCCGAAAAATCGAACACCAAAAAAACGTAAAATATAAAAACCGAACCGAATACCGAAAACCGGTCAAACCGAGTTGACCGGTTTGGTTCGGTTTTTTCGGTCCGGTTTTTTTGGTTCGGTTGAGATGTGCACAGCCCTAGCTGCTACGCGGAAAAGGTTAGTGTGTTTCATTCGGACTAGGACACTTGTGTTGTGGAGTTAGAATTTGGGGTCTGTTCTTTTTGGCTGTGGCTTTTGGTTGCGACTTATGGCTTTTGAGCTATTTGTACGAGAGATTACAGAGTAACAGAAACTCACGTGCGGTTTTTGCCAATATAAATGAAGTCAGTAAAATATGTACTACAATTAACTAGTAGACTTTATCTTGAAAAAATACTCCGTTTAAAAGCTAGTTACTGCAGAAAAGCCGAAAAGCTTTTACAAGCTGAAAAGAACAAGCCATTGATTTGATTTTGAAAAAAAAACATAAACACTTCTACATCCTAGACTTGGTAACATTCTAGTAGGTCCATTAAATTTAGTTACGCCTATAACATAAAAAGAGTTATATTTATTTATTTAATATAACCGAACATTAATCAATTACATCTATTGACGAACATTAATCGATTACATCTATTGACGACTAGTAAAGGATATAAAAAAACTGGACCTACGGGGGGAAGAGCCACCCCGGGCATTATCTCTGAAAGAAGATCTTCTCACGTAGATCCGAAAACTCGAACCCCGCCCACACCCCGACATGTGGGCACCGTAGCCCTTGTGAGAACGACCACGACTGTGGCGAACCTTAACTCCGTGCTTTGGCTTGTGGGGCGGCGAGGGGAGCACCTCACCTGAATTCGCTCCCACTGGGAGTCGAACCCAGGACCTGAGGGGTGCTACTAGAGCGCTCTAACCATTAGGCTAATAACCAACTTTTGTATAACTGGTCAGAGTCATGACAGTTTATCATGTAGAGGTTAAATCAAACACGTGAGAGCAGTTAACGGCTGTTACGAGGAGGTGTGACAGGTAAAAAAGAACATGACAGTTAAGACACAAAAAAGACACATGTATGAAGTTAGGAGACGTCTGTTACATCATTAACTGCCATGCCTAAGATATAAATTAGGGGACCTGCATCCCTCAAAAAGCCATATTCTTTTTTCCACACTTCTTGTATCCCTATTATTCATAACAATAAAGTCTCTGAGTGTGTGATTGTCCTTTGTCCCACTTAATTATTTCTGTAAGTTCGATAGTAGACCCTAATTCTTATGCATTGATAGTTGGCATCGTTTTTGGGGAGAAATCATCATTCGAAGATACTCATCATGATGTTTTCAAGCCCTTGCATATGGATGAGGAGAATTCCTTCCATCTTGCCAACTATGCCGACCTCATGGATGTGACAATCCGAATTTCTAGATTTTATTTAATTAGTTTTATTTGATTTTTCTTGAATTTCTTTTCCTTTTTTCGCCTAGAGCTAGATTTATGGAAAATTGTGTTCAATTGCAGCCAATTTTAGTTGAATTTACTTTTTACTGACTTCCTCTTGAGTTGTAGAATTTTTGAGAATTTTCATGGGATTTTTGGGGATTTTCTATTGTTTTCTAAGCCCTTTTCCATTTAACTAGCCGTTTATGAAAAGAAATTTGAATTTAAATTTTCTTCTCCCCCAGGCCAACACTTGGACGGCTCTCAGATGCATCCCCGACGCCACGTGGCCATGTGTCCGTGCCCCTTCCCTCTCTCTTTCGTACGATGGCACAGATCCTTCGCACCACTAAGCGTCGACCATCCCACCACCCTAGCCTGCTCGCACCTCCCTCACTCTATGCCTTTCCAGCCCCACCCCCTTCTTCCTCCTCCCGCCCCTCTCTTCTCTCTCCCCTGCTTTGCCATCGTCCGAGTCCACCTTTGATTCTTTCGCTTGTTTCGTTTTACGCCGCGTGTCCAAAGGGATAAACCTCCGTCGGTTGCGGCTTGCGTGAATCCCGCAACCAATTTTTACCTCTATGCACCTTATCTCCCCTAAATCCCCTCACCCGAAGTGGCGTTGTCGTTATTTCGATGGGGGATAGCTGCACCGATACACCCTCCCCGAGGCTATAAATAGCCCTCAGGGCTTCCTTGCTTCACCCACACCAAAGCCTCAACTTTCCCTCAATTTCCAAGCTCCCAGGAGCCATCGCGCCGTGCACCACCCATCTTAGCGTCGTCATGCTCGCCGGTGAGCAATCCCCACCGCTCTGATCCTCCCGTTGCACCACCGTCAGCACCAAGAGGTTCCCCACACCAGCGCCGACCTCGCCTCTGCCACTGGAACACCAGCGCCGCCACCACCTGACCTGCCACCGCCGCCTTCCATGTTGTTGGCCGCCTACACCCTTGCTCGTGCCCAAATCTTGGTAAAACCAACTCCCCTCACTTCCCTCTTGAGTTTGCACACCACGCCACCCTTCGCCGCTCACCGAAACACCGACGTGCCCTACGGCTCCATGCACCACCACACTGGCTGCGCCACATCAGTGCATAGGCTGATGTGGCAGCTGACATGGTTGCCACATGGTAGCCCTGTGTGCATCACATCAACACACAGTTGCCACGTGCGTGCCAGCCAGCTCCCCACGCCACCTCAGCCACCATGGACCGGGCTTAGTCTATGGACTTGGTCTATATGACCCAGGCCCACATGTCAGCCTCTCTACTTGAATATCTTTAAGAAAATTAATACTTTGCGTTGACATATCATGATTCAATAATTCTGAATTTCCTTTAGAAATTTAATTCAGCCAAAAAGCAAAATCCATGCTGATGTCATAATTATTTTTTCCTTTAGAAAAAACTAGTAGAATGCCCGTGCGTTGCTACGGATTTTTAAAATTTATCATACTACATGTTTTTAAACTCATGGGTGGTAAATTTTTTTAGAATATGCATACAAAAATGTTCTAAAAGTCTTTAAATCCGTCAAGTAAGTCGGAAGCCGTCGATCACACCTCGTGGTCGTAGGTCGGGAGCCCTCGAGCACACCTCATCATCGTAAGTCGGAAGCCATCGACCATCGCGCATGATCGTAGGTCAGGAGCAGTCGACCATCGCTGGTTGTCATAAGTTGGCAGTGGTCGACGATTGATCGTGGTCCTAAATCAGAAGCCTTCGACAATGGCTCATGGTCGTACATTGGAAGTCGACAACCATCGTTCGTGGTCATAAGTCAGAAGCCATCGAGGATACCTCGTGGTCGTAAGCTCCTTCAACCACTGTCCTCTTTGACCATGACCCTTCGACGTCGACCACTTTCCCTTTCAACCACGACCCCTTTCGACCACGGCTTCGACCATAAATCTTCGACTTCAACCACAGATCTTTGACTTCGACCACTACCCCCTTCGACCACTGTCCCCTTTGACCACGACCCTTCGACGACCATGGCCCTTCGACATCGACCACTTCCCCCTTTGACCACTGTCCCTTTCGACCACTGTCCCCTTCGACCATGACCCTTCGACATCGAACACTGTCCCCTTCGACCACGACCCTTTGACATCGGCCATGGCTTTGACTTCGACCACTATCCCTTTTGACGACCGTGGCCCTTCGACGTTGACCACTTTCCCCTTCGACCAAGGCATGATTTCGACCACGGATCTTCGACTTCGGCCACAACCTCTCAACGACGGCCCCCTTCGACCACAGCCCCGACGTCGACCACGGCCTCGACATTGACCACGACCCTTCGACTTTGACTGCGGACCGACTTCATCCATGGCCCTTCAACTTCGACCACTGCCCCTTCAACCACTGTCCCCTTCGACCACGGTTTGGACTTCGACCATGACCCTTCGACTTTGACCACGGCCCTTTGATTTCGACCAATAACTAATTTCATCCACAACCCCTTTGACTTCGACCACGGTTTGGACTTCGACCATGACTCTTCAACTTCGATCACGGCCTAACTTCGACCACATCCCTTCGACTTCGACCGCGGACCAACTTTGTCCACGGCACTTCGACTTCGACCACTATCCCCTTCGACCACACATTGAAGTTTGACCATGGCTCTTCAACTTCAACCACAGCCTGACTTCAATCATGGGCCTTCGACTTCGACCACCGCCCCTTCAACCATGGCTTCGACTTCGATCATGGATCTGTGACTTCAGTTACGGCCCCCTTCAACCACGGCTTCGACTTCAACCACGGCCTCGCAACTTCGGCCATGGCCCCTCGACCACAGCCCCATTCGACCACGGCACCAACTTCGACGACCAGCTTAGGAGACCAAAATCGCTAGACAATGCGATGGGCTCCGAGTGAAGAGCAGGAGGAGGTAGAGAGGCTCACCGGACGAGCAACCGCTGGGTGGCGGCGGCGGGGAGAGAGCCACATGGGCGGGCATAGTAAGAGGAAGTCGACGCCATCGTCGTGTGCTCTTCTCTCTGATCCACCGGCCGCTGTCGCCAAGCGCCATTCTCTTCGATCCACCGGCCACTATCACCGAGCGTTGTACTGTTGGTTGGAGGGGCGATGGGAGATGGAATTGGTGGCGGCGCCCTGGGGAAAGTTAGGGGGACTGCGACCAGACGCTGCCGCACTGGGAAGAAATTGGTGGCGGTACCGAGGAGAAGGAGACGCGACACGAGGGTTCAGGGGAGAAGGAGGCGGCGGTTGCAGGAGGTGGAGGTGGGGAGGCCGTGGTGGACAGATGGGGAGAGGAGGTGGTGGGCAAATGCATTGGGGAGGCTGCGACGAGGGGATGTGACGCTGATGAGTTAATTTAGGGAGACTATGACCAGACGCTGCCGTACAGAGAAGGAATTGGTGGCGGCGTTGAGGAGGAGGAGGCGCGGCACGAGAGTTCGGGGGAGAGAAAGAGGCAGCCGTTGTGGGAGGTGAGTAGTTGCAAGAGGCAGAGGATGCAGAGGAAGAGAAGAGGAGTGCGGCTCACGCGTTCGCCCGATCTTTTCTACGAAGAGCGAAATATATATCTATATGCGGATCTGAATGACTGATTTTTGATCGAACGGCTGAGAAGAGAGAAGGAGGAATGAGCCGATGATCACCAACTCGTATTTCTATAATAGTAAAGATAATATTTGCCTCATATTTTTAGTTGTGATCCTGACAACGCCTATTGCACGCCCTCGCCTCTTTGCTTCCCCGCCCTTTACCCACCTCCGCCGCCTCTCCGCCTCTGCCCTCCCACCTCACTCGGCGGCGCGACAAGCTCGGAGAGCAGTCCGCCATGGCGAGCCCCGCGCGGATCGAACTGGATAAGCTGAGCGTGGAGCAGCTGAAGGCACTCAAGGAGCAGACGGATCTGGAGGTCAATCTCCTCCAGGACAGCCTCACCAAGATCCGCTCCGCCGCTACCCGCCTCGAGAACGCCTCTACCGCCCTCCACGACCTCTCGCTCCGCCCCCAAGGCACGGCTCCCCACATCGCACGCTCCATCCTTCTCTTCCTTTCCTCGGTCGTTTGGTTTTGGTTAACCTTTCTTTTGCGGCTCGGGGTGTGCAGGGAAGAAGATGCTCGTGCCGCTCACGGCGTCCCTCTACGTACCCGGCACGCTCGACGACGCCGAGAAGGTCCTCGTCGACGTCGGCACCGGCTACTTCATCGAGGTATCTGGCTGTTTGCAATTGTTTAGATACATGATTGGTTTATAATAACTTCGAGTATGTTAGTTTGTTCAGTACTTCACTGAAGCTCTCAACTTGGTAATATGGATTGGAATGATGAGCTTCTTCGGTTATACGAAAAACATATTGGTTGGATTGTGGTGACATTCTGATATCCAGGAAGACCAAACAATCGGCAACACAGCTTCAAGTTGCCATGAAACTTAGATAATGGGACAAAAATTATCCAAACGTTAGTTGCTCTGTCTCCTTTTTGTATCGAATCAGCCTTTTTGTGTGGAGAAGCTGACCGTGAAGGTTTCCAACTCCATTGCTTGCCTCATCCAGTGATTTTGCCCATTGTGCGCCTAGTGGAGGAGACATTATTTAAAATTTTGCTCACGAAAACGCATGTTTTTTCTGGTTTGTAATTTAGGTGTTCGTTAACTCTTACAACCTAGTGAGTGACACAGTACCCTAAATGGGCAAATGATGCACCTTTTTTTTGCATTTGTGTTTGCATGCTCAAATGATGCAGGGTTTTTTTTTTTTTTGCATTTGTGCTGCCTTTTGTATGATTCTTATTTTGGGTGTGCAGAAAACTATGGCTCAAGGAAAAGAATACTGTGAAAGGAAAATTAATTTGCTGAAGTCCAATTTTGATGAACTTGTTGAGGTAATATCAACTTATTGCCAGACTGCACTGCTCTTGTATATGTTACATTTTTGCCCACTTGGAGGACAAATGCTTTAGTTTTCATGTTTATTGAAATGTTAACTGAATAGAAACACTCAGGATACCGACATTTGTATGTCCATTTTCAACTTGAGTAATTTTTAGTCCGTGTAAGGTAGAAATAGACTTCAACAACAACAAAGTTTTTTGTCCTAAATAAGTTGAGGTAAGCTAAAAATGAAACCTCCTCAAGGTTAAAGAGATGAGAGTCTTGAAATAAAACCTACAATGCAAAAACATATGCCGTACATTATGCTATCTGAGTCAAGAGCCTAAAACACCGCCCCTAAACCTTATGGTTCCGATACGTGGATCGCTAACTTCAGTTTCGAAAGTTGTATTCGTTTAGGGAAGTCAGAGTTGGAATCCATTAGAACTAGATATGATATACAAGTCATAGTTGTTTTCGAGTCGAGTTAGGCAATGAGTCTTAAGTTGTGTGGTTGTCCTATATAAGAGGACTGGTTGTAAACTGAAGGACGACAAGAAATAAATCTTCATCATCCCCTGTTCTCCAGTTCCTCTCTGCTCTTCGGCACCCTATCCCTGCACCTTGCCTTTATCATTTCCAACACGGAACCTTCAAGCTTCAACGACTCGGGCGTGACTCGTCCGGTGCCGAAACACAGCTACAATCTTCGACCTCATACTCGTGCACCAATCAATGTCACTGGCCAAGTTGATGGCTAGATGGAATTCAGTGCCTAACACAGATGATTAGTGTAGTGCAACTGCTGATTATATAATTGTTAGCAAAAATATTTTATGATGACCGTAGATCAAAATCAAGGTTTGGGCTTCTCTAATTCATGCTGTAGAAATACATAGGGACCTATGAGACGCCATTACTAGCATGGAAGGCATCTGCATGGCATTCTCTAGTTACAATTGAAAGATTTACTAGTGCTTTTTAATCCTTTAGACGTGTTAAGACTTAAGAATACGACATTGTTTATTAGTTTACATTACTTGTACATGTTTTGGTCTGTGAAATGTGCTATAATCTGGTGGAAAGTGGCACAATTTTTTTGGGCTAATAACATAATTCACTAATTTCAATTGCTGGAGACTTTTGCAATTTGTACTACACGTTACTTATTGTGATGCTTTGGTGGCAACTTAACTAGGTTGCCCTGTATACTCTCAAAAAACTAGGTTGCCCTGTATGATTTTATTGTCAACTGTGAACAGTCTTCGAGGAAGTTAATAGATAATGTTGTTGTAACAGGATTGCCTTGCATAGGTAGCTGCATAAATTAATTATCTGTGTTTACTACTATCCATTACTAACTACAATTATGTTATTGAACACACAAACTAACATTTTATTCAGCTACTGTATGACGGCATCCTCCTCTGCTGAGCGTATACACAGTGCCAAATATGATGCGTAATATAATTTAAGTCAATGGGCCAATGCATGAGGCTGATACTCAAAAGTTGGATATTTCTTAACTACAAGGCACAATCATATCCTTTACACAGTACCACATGCTGTCTAAGCAGACAACATTCTATGCTTTCTGTGCAGATGGCTACGAAGAAGAAAACTATAGCAGATGACATGGGTCTGCTTCTACAGGCCAAGCTGAGGCAGCCATCACCGAGCCCAAGTTCATGAGACACTTCGTTGGAAGGCCCGGTGGTTAGTTTCCAGCATCCAGCAAACATAGGAAAATGTTAGCTGCTTTGGTCTTGTGTGCAACACAACGGGTTCACTGAGTTGATTTACTGAACTTACCAACCTGTCTCTCATCAAACATCATGGAGTAATTTTGAAGTTGGTATTGAACATTGAGCTTAGCTGTGTAGCTTTGTATTTTCGATGACTTTGGTCGCACAATGTAGCCCATGTATGGTCATCACTTTCTGAGTGTGTTGCATTTTATATCTGAATGGTTGATTTCGTTTGGACATATTCTTGTGCTGTTCCGGTTACTTTTTGAAATCTAGGATTATGTGCAGTCCTTATGTACTTTCCGAATGCAGCAGACTTTTCAAAGCCTAAAGATAGATCATGTATAGCAATTAATGAATAAAGAGATTCTCTAGGTACTTTGGAACTATAGTTCCAGTTACGTACTGTACCGTCGATGTTATATTGTAGTTGTGTCTACCTCACGATACTCCTTGTTTTGTCATACATCTTTGAGTATGTCTTATCAAGTGTCTTGTTTCACTTGAAGACTTCTAGTCAAATTATTACAATAAATTTTACAAACAACATATCGTACCTTCCCTCCTTTTTCGTCTTCCTTGTATGTATTATCAAAATATTTCTAGACTTCGGATGTGCTAGATTAGGATCTCTTTGTTCCGGTGCTTGTAGACGCAGAGGCACTTGAAGAACCTGATGATGGTACTACATAGCCTTGGGCTCATTCCCCGGTTGAGCTGCGCCCTCAAGTACTAGAGTCATATCTGTCTTAGCAGTTACAACGTCCTTTGACGTGACGGATGAGTGATCCATTGAGAAAACTATGTGTTTTAGGGGTGGCCCCCCACCTGAGCCCAGCAAGTCTGTTAGAGGACCGTGAGGCCTAAAATGGGACATGTGTAATGACATAAGTGCCCCTGAGGGGAATACTCAGATGTAAGGGTATAATTGTAAAAGCACTCCCCATATGGATATATATATATATACAACACAGGCCATGGGGAAAAATCCTAAGCCATTACTCACCTAACTCTCCAGTACCATACTCTCTTTCTCTGTTTGGTTTGTAACCACAACAGTTGGCGCCGTCCGTGGGGAGGACAAGAGCAAGCCTCCAGATCCGAAGGAGGATGGCACCAAAGAAAGCTTCATCATCGGCGGCGAAGAAGAAGAAGATGGGGGCGGCAGAATCTCGCATCAATACCAGTGCTTCGGCGTTGGTAGCCGCAGTTGTGGGTGGCGATGCGGGTGTGATGGTCGTGAACACCGACGTTCACGACGCGACGCCCAACCCCGCCACCACCGCCGTGATGCTCGACCCCGCCACCACTGCCGCGAAGACCGACCCCGCCACCATCGCCACGATGCTCGACCCCGCCACGACGACCAACCCCACCACCACCGCCGCGACGTCCACTCCCGTCATTGACCTCGGAGTCCACCACGCCACCACAGCAGGCAGCCCAGGAGCGCAGGTTGCGGCTGCCGCCAACGCCCTGCTGACGGCCCTCGACACGCTCCGACGAGAGTTGGCGGATCTCCGTGGAGCCGTCAAGGATATGCAAGAGGCTCGGAGCCAGCAGACCCCCCCGGTGGTCGTATCGGAGCCCGCGCTGGAGAGGGCGGATAGATGCGTGGACCCGGAGTCTCCGCTTTCTGCAGGTTTGCAGCAGACGGCATGACCGGAGGACTTCAAGTTCCCTAGTGCCATCGACCCGTAGAAAGGCGACACGGACCCTCGGAAGTTCGTGCACGTCTACGAGACCGCTATCGAAGTCGCTGGCGGAGACGACACTATGAAGATGAAGGGACTCCCCCTCGCGTTGCAGGGAGTAGCGCTTTCTTGGTTTTTCACCATCAAGCCAAACTCCATCTACGCCTGGGAGCAGATCCGCGACCGCCTCTACAACAGCTTTCAAGGAAGCTACGTCGAGTGCGTCGACGCGGACCAGCTCTTTGCCGTCAAGTAGAAACCATCGGAGAAGCTCCGTGACTACTACAAACGATTCGCTAAGGTACACTGCCAGGTCAAGGATGTCAACGAAACGACCATCATCAATGCAGCAGTACAGGGTCTTCGCCCGGGGCCGCTTGCCGAATATAACGTGCGGAAGCCAGTCAAGTCAATGGCGAAGCTCTTCGACAAAATGGAAGAGTACGCCCGGGCAGAGGAAGATGCGCGAAGACGCAAGGGTGACGACTCCGACACCGCTCAAGCAGAGGAGTTGTCGCAAAAAGGAAACGCGAAGGACGATTCGAGAGCAAAACGCAAGCAAGCATCCGGGGGAGATGCTTCCAAACGCGTTGACGCCAAGGCGCACGAGAACTCGTTAAACGGCAGGCGCGAGCCCTGGCGTAACCAGCGGAGGTCCCAAAAGGCTTGCCACGTCTTCGCCACACAAGGCGTTCCCCAACAACCTATCCTCGCCCCGCGCCTGGGTAGGGGACCCGGAGGAAGCCGCGACGCGCGACCATGCGCGGAGCAGGAAATCCTGGACTACGGCAGATGGTGCGAAGTGCATGGCTACGGTGACCACTTCACGCAGGCATGCACCGAACTTATGGCGCTGCGACAACCGACAGCCCGGGTTTGGGCCCTCGAAGCAACGGCCGCAGCAGCCACCACGGCTGGCCGCCGCAAGAAGTCCCGCGCCGGGACCCGGAAGGGACCCAGCACCGCATCATTAGCGTCATCTCCGGAGGCTCCTCGTCGAGAACCTCCTCGGCGCAACCGCCCCAGGGGATGCCGCACTGCAACATCACCTTTACGCCAGCCGACGCCCAGAGTGTGGAGTTCCCCCATCAAGACTCTTTGGTCTTCCAGGCCGACATTGCAGGCCGCGACGTCAGGCGCACTCTCATCGACGGAGGAAGCTCTGCAAACATCCTGTTTGTGGAGGCCCTCGATCGCATGGGAATACCTCGGAGTCGCTTGAGCGCATCGGAGACCCCTCTCCAAGGTTTCGGTGGCCAGCCCCTGAAGGCCTTGGGTCAAGTGTGCCTCCGAGTCTCCTTGTGCCAGGCCGACAATGCCAAAAGCGAGGACATTGTCTTTGATGTCGTGGACATCCCGCACCCATACAACGCCATACTGGGCCGACCCGCTATTAACTTCTTCGAGGCGGTGCCGCACCACGCCTTTTTGTGTATGAAGCTCCCGGGCTCGCGGGGTGTCATCACCATCTTCGGCGATCAGGACCTCGTTAGGTGTGTCGAAGCCGGCGCCAGAAGTCCGCACCACAATGTGCACGTCCTCGCTGACAAATCCGAGGCGGACACGTCATCCGCCTCCAGATGTACATTAAGCTCGCCCGAGGGCGGGTCGTGCGGTGCCTCTCAAGCGGAAGGGCGGTTTATGTCCATCGGCGAAGGTCTCCCTCCGGAGGTGGAGCAAGACTTACTCCAGGTTCTTCGGAGTAACGCAGATGTCTTCGCGTAGTGCCCGGAGGATACCAAAGGTGTGGACCGCGCCCTCATCGAGCACAACTTGGCGGTCCACCCCGACGTCAAGCCGATCAAGCAGAAGCTTCGCCGTATATCCATGGACCGGCAGCAAGCGGCCAAGGTGGAGGTGGCGAAGCTTCTCCAGGCTGGAGTTATTTGCGAAGTCCAGCACCCGGACTGGCTCGCCAATCCGGTGCTGGTCAAGAAAGCCAGCGGCGCCTGGCGAATGTGCATCGACTTCACCGCTCTCAACAAGGCATGCCCAAAGGACGACTACCCTTTGCCGCGCATAGATCAACTGGTCGACGCCACCGCGGGGTGTGAGCTCATGCGCTTCCTGGACGCCTACTTTGGCTACCACCAGATCTACATGGCAAAGGACGACGAGGATGAAACCAGCTTTATTACGCCGGTTGGGACCTTCTGCTTCGTCAGGATGCCCTTCGGCTTGAAGAACGCGGGTGCAACTTTCACCCGCCTCGTCGCGCTGGCATTAGCCGCTCAGCTCGGGAAGAATGTGGAGGCCTACGTCGATGACGTGGTAGTTAAAACCAAGCAGCTCGCCTTCCATGGTCGGGATCTCCAGGAGACCTTCGACAACCTCAGGAAGGCAGGCATCAAGCTCAATCCGGACAAGTGTGTTTTCGGCGTACAAGCGGGCAAGCTCTTGGGTTTCCTCGTGTCCGGACGAGGTATCCAGGCGAACCCCGACAAAGTCGACGCCATCCTAGGCATGGAGCCACCCAAGACGACGAGGGAGGTCCAGAGGCTGGCCGGCCGCATGGCGGCCTTGAGCCGCTTCTTGTCTAGGGCAGTGAAGTGGGGCTTGCCATTCTTCAAAACTCTTCGCGGTTGCGACGGGTTTCATTGGGATGACGATTGCGCAAAGGCCTTCGACGACCTCAAGAAACATCTCGCAAGCCTTCCTACTCTAGTTGCTCCAGCGCCAGAGGCTCCCCTCCTGCTCTACCTCGCCGCCTCAGCGACGGCGGTCAGTGCAGTCCTTGTCCTCAAAGAGGGTGCCCTCCAACGACCCGTGTATTTCGTCTCCGAAGCCCTTCAGGGCGCCAAGACGCGATATACGGAACTCGAAAAGCTCGCCTACGCGCTGGTCATGGCCTCAAGAAAGCATCGACATTACTTCCTGGCCCATCCGATAACGGTGCTATCTTCGTTCCCCCTGGCGGAGATGCTGCACAATAAGGAGTCCACAGGGCGAATCGGCAAATGGGCAGTTGAGCTTACCCCATTCTCCTTAACGTACGCCTCCCGAACAGCAATTAAGTCTCAAGTTCTAGCAGACTTCCTCGCGGAGTGGACCCTCCACCACCGCCCACCACCGAGGACATGACCGCAGCAGAGGCGAGCTTTTCGTCGATTCGGGTCGGTCGACGGAGCCTACGGCGTTGCGGGCGCGGGCGTTGGCTCAGTCGTCACTACACCTGAGGGGCATCGCCTGTTGTACTCGGCGCGCCTCGCATTTCCTGCCACCAATAACACGACCGAGTACGAGGCGTTACTCTTCGGTCTCGGGAAGCTCAAAGCGCTGGGGGCGAGGCGCGTCCTCGTCCGCACCTACTCACGACTGGTTGCGGGCCATGTGGACAAGTCATACCAAGCCAAGGACCCGGAGTTAGCCAAGTACCTGGCAGCCGTAAGAGCGAAGGAGCGGCATTTTTTGGGTGTCACGGTGAAAGCCATCCCTCGGGCGGATAACGAACAAGCCGATGTCCTTGCAAAGGCCGCCAACCAGCAGCTCCCAACTCCCGGGGCATTTACGAAGTCCTACGGCGGCACCATCGCGCAGACAACCGCGATGCAGCCCTCGCCCATCGATCACCCACAGAGTGATCGCGAACCCATTTCGGTTTTCATGTGGCATCGTGGAGCCCGACGACTCGCTAAGCTCGGCGCATAACACCGCGCTAGGTCCTTCCAGTGCTTGACGGGTGCTCTACAAAAGAGGAGTTCGCGACCGCTCGCGATGCCTCTCGCAAGAAGAAAGCGCTCCGCAAAAATTCATGCGGACTCTGCGTTCGCATCTTGCACCGAGATCGCTAGTCGGCAAGGCATTTAGGCAAGGTTTTTATTGGCCACCGCCGCCAAGCCCAAGATCTCGTGGCGCCGTGTCAATGTTGCCAATGGATGGGCGGCCATCCACGAGCCCCGACGAGCCTCAACCCTATACCCCGGTATGGCGGCGCGCAGTGGGGCATCGACGTTGTGGGACCGCTTCCTAGGGCTCCAGCGACTGCGGTTCGTAGCGGCCGCTTGGAATACTTCTTCGTGTGGCCGAGGCGTAGCTCGCCAAGATTACCTCGCGACCATGCGCGCTTTCTAGCGAGAACATCATATGCCGCCGGCGTGCCCGTGGAGATCACCGCCGACAACGGCTCGCATTCGACGCAGCCCGCTCAAAGAATTTCGCGGATGAAGATGGGCATCACGCCGGTTCGCCTCGGTTGGACACCCGCATCCAACGGTGCGGTAGAGCGCGCGAATGGCGCCATCTCCGCCGCGATCAAAAGCGCTTTGTCGGGTTGCCAAAGGGCAAGTGACCAGCGAGCTCCACGGCGCCCTCCGTCCTCCGCACAACGGTGACACGCCCGACGGATTCACGCCATTCAAGCTCCTCTTCGGTGACGAGGCGGTAACACCCGAGGAAATAAAGGCGTGCTCGAGAAGGGTCCTCGCCGTGCACCGTAAGAGGAGCGCCAATTGTCCATGGATCTCCTTGATGGGGACCGGGCAAGCGCAACCCAGCACGTCATAAAGTATGCGCGACAGATGGTACGTGCTCGGGATCGCTCCATCTACCCGCGCGAATTCCAGCTGGGGGACCTCGTCCTCAAGATGGCTCTCCACGCGGAGACGGTAGGCAAGCTGGAATCCAAATGGGAAGGCGCATACATCGTCGCGGAGGCCCTCCAGAAGGGAGCATACCGCCTCGCCATATTGGAAGGGCAGACGTTTCGCCACACATGGAACGCAGACAGGCTACGGCGGTACTACACCTAAGCCGGGGGTGCAAGCGCGAGGATCCTTGGCGGCTTCGAGAAACACCTTGCCAGGCTCCTGCGTGGACCGCTCCAGCACCAGAGGCTCACACCGAGCACGGCCTCGTTACCGGGTAACGACAGCTACGGCTGTTTTCGTCCAAGCGGTCAGTGGTTAGTACCTCACCCTTTGTAATCGCTCACCCGCGCAAATGGGAATTTAATGAAGTTCACCATTTGCTTAAATTTGAATCGCTCACACGCGCAGCCTACGGACTCTAAATAAGACGCAGTGGGGGGACGCCTCCGCGCGCACTCTACGGAGTATAAATAAGACGCGGATGTTGTCTCGCAAGACTCATCGAGTATAAACAAGACGCGATATCCCGCGACGCCGCAGCGTTGTCCTCGCGTACTTCTGAGTATAAATGAGATGTGGTCGAAGTTCCCACGCGCCCATGCTCTAATAAACGTCTACTTCGACTAGGCGCCAGCTCCGCTGTCACCCCTTCGAGAGGTAGGGGACGGAGCGCTCGCGCGTCTACTCCGACTAGGCACTAGCTCCGCTGTCACCCCTTCGAGAGGTAGGGGACGCAACGCTCACGTGTCTACCTCGATAAGGCGCCAACTCCGCTGCCACCCCTTCGAGAGGTAGGGGACGGAGCGCTCACGCGTCTACCTCGACAAGGCGCCAGCTCCGCTGCCACCCCTTCGAAAGGTAGGGGACGGAGCGCTCGCGCGTCTACCCCGACTAGGCACCAGCTCCGCTGCCACCCCTTCGAGAGGTAGGGGACGGAGCGCTCGCGCGTCTACTTTGACTAGGCGCCAGCTCCGCTGCCACCCCTTCGAGAGGTACGGGACGAAGCGCTCGCGTGTCTATTTCGACTAGGCGCCAGCTCCGCTGCTACCCTTTCGAAAGGACGGAGCATTCACGAGTCTACCTCGGCCACTACTATCTACAAGTCTGGCGGAGCCGAGCGCGAAAATTTACCCTACGTACCAATCACCTAAAATGGGGGCATGCAAAGACGCGAACATATTGGGCAGGCACTGCTTCATTCATATAAAAGAGCAGGTCGCGAAGCAACCATACAAAAACGTGTACATGACGCAACACACCCAACCCCGGTATCACTCTTGATCTGCGTCGTTTCCTTCGCGCCGAGGAACTCCCTCGAGCCACCGGAGGTCCCCCTCTTTACGCAGAGTGCGCCGTAGCGCGATCTTAGCCGCGTCTTCCACAACATAGCCCCAGATTTGATTATGGAAATTCTGTACGGCCGGCTGGGTGAAGCGGATGGCGTCAGACATCACCCCGGGCTCAGCCGGCAGATCCAGCTGAGAATCCGCCAGCTCGCCGACCTGCCCACACCCCCGGGCGCGAAGTAAGGCGAGGGCGAACGAGGCACCCATGAAGCCGTAGTGATCGCTGAAGGACTTGGCACCGCGGAGAGCGAGGCCCGAGCCCTCTTCGATCCGCCCAAGCATCTCCGTCAGATCTTCAGGGCCATGCGCAACCTCTGGTACGTCGACGACGAGGTCCCGGAGGGCCCCTTCCAACGACCCCATCGCCCTCCATGCCGCCATGGATGCATTGTCCAGGGCCTCGGTCCTCTCCGCAAGGGATGCGGCGAGCTGGGCCTTCTCCCTCTCCAGCGCGGAGATTTGCTGAAGAAAGGCGGTGTGCTCCTCCGTCGCAGCGCGCTGAACCTCCTCCATGGCGCGTCGCGCCGCCGCTACGGCCTCCTCCGCGTCGGAAGCTATCATCGCCTTTTCTGCCTCTAGCCTGCGAATTTGCTCGTCCTTGGCAGCGTGAGCATCGTCCGCGGTACGAAGGTCACTCTGCAGCGCTCTTCGCTCGCGAACGCGAGTCTCCAAGGCTTGGCTGAAGGCAAGAGTCTGGGAAAGACCGCGCGAGTTAGAACAACCTCAAACAGTGGCACAGGCCGTAAATGTAACATCCTGATTTTCAGAGTTTTTTGAGGCTTTTAAAATAAAATTCACCATTTGAATTTTTCTGGATTTAATTAAAAGCTTAAATGAATTTTTATGAGTTAAAAGGATTTAATATGAATAATCTGAACATGAACATTTGCCAAAGTTATTTTATTTGAGTTCCTTGTGTCTCAAGGAATTTATTGGATTTTTTCTGGATTTTTCTGGATTTATTTGCTATTTTCTAGAGCTCAAAAGGATTTAAATGAATTTATGAAAAAGAAAAATACCAAAAATTTCAACCGCCAAAGGGTAAAACCACCAGCCAAGCCCAACCCGCCTCGGCTCGCGCAAATTTCAGCGCGCCACGCGCGTGTGCACGCTGCCGAGCATCGCGCCGTCGCGCCCGCCTTGGCCTCCCGATGATCGCCACGTGGCCGCCATCCGCCGCGCCAGCGCCGCGCCGCATCCGGCCGCCGCCACTGCGCCACCGGCGGTGGGGCCCACTGTCAGTCGTCCCCGACCGGACTCGTTTCCCCGTCTCCGAAGCCGGACTTCGCCGCCGCTGCCGTCCGTCGCGGACACCTCGGCGCCGTGTATTTAAGGGCGACCCGACTTCTCCTCATCCGCGCCGCCGCCTCGCCGCCGCTCTCCGCCGCGAAACGGCGGCGCGCGCCGTAGTCGCCGCCGCCGTGCGTTCGCCGCCGGTGAGCCCCGCCGCCGTCGTCGTCCCGCCACCTCGCCGCCGCGCCACCTCGCCGCCGCCGGCCGGCCGCGCGCGCACTCGCCGCCGACGCGCGCGCGCGCGCGCGCCGCCTCGCGGCACGCCAAGACGCCAAGATCGACGCCGCGCCGCGCCCTTCGTCCTTCGCCTTCCGTGCGCCGGCCCATGTGAGCCGTGCCGCCGCCTTGTGGGTCCCGCGTCGCCCGAGCCAGACCCGTGAGCGATCGGGCCGACGGCCCGGATCGCGCCCACGCGCCGCACCACGCCGTCCGATTGCCCCGCCCACAGGCTCCCGAAGCCGCCACGCAAGCCGGGCCACGCCACCCTAACGCTATGCGTGTCCGCCACGCCACCGCCACTCACCCTAGTCGCCGCGCGCCGCCGCCGCCCGATCGCATTTCGTGCGCGCGGGTTCACCGAGACTCAGCCTCCGTGCGCCGGTCCACAAAGACAATGCACTTTTCCAATTTTCCTGATTTTCAGAAAATCCAATTTTCCAAGAGCCCGTTCTCCTCATCCTAGCTCCGATTGACCCGTTTTTTTCTAAATTCATCTAAAATTGAGCTCTACCTTTTGGTTCAGGTTTGAAAGTTTTTGGAGTTCATTTGAATTTTATTTGAATTTATTTTCTCTTTTCGTCTCGTTTTCTCTCTCGTTAGATCGCGTGTTCGAGGGAGCGGAAGTTGGATTTGAAGACCAAGAGCCCTCATCCGAGCAAGGCCAAGGCAAGTCGTATTCTTTGATCATGTTGAACCCAGATTTCAATCTATTATGTATTATTTTGTTTCAAATTATCATGCATTGCTATTTATTAATAAAACCTTGTATTGGTAGTTATACTCCTAATTGATTAAATCCTCCATGATAATTTGACTACCATGAATCCATTGACACCTTAGGATTGGGAATTATTTAGTGATAAAATAATAATTGTCACATGGGGTTACGCTCGATCGCTTAGCCTCGCTTCCTATTAGTTAGTTGGGATCTGTCATCACATGTGGTTAATTAATCGACTTAATGATTTACTTGAACGTGGTGGTTAGCCACGATTATAAAATTGGTATGTCATGACATGGGTAGTGTCATGGGCATTGGTTATACAAACTTGGCTTTCACTTGGGCGAATGATCGTGCGATAAAGGGGTCTTTGGATGCACATTGGGATGTGGATGCTTCACTGGGTAATTGTTAAGGACTTAACTTTGTGCGCCATTGATCCGAGCTTAATCGTGCAAACCACATGTCTAGTATGGGATAGACTGGCATAATAATTTGTGAAGTCTCCACTTTGGTTTTACTACCGATGTTGTGTGGCGCAAGAGGGGCAATTATCGACTAGGGGTTACCCTACTGACTGGCGAATCCTTAGCGAGTGGGATCGGGTGGAGATGGATCATTGTAAAAGCCTTGTTGTGATTTCCTTAAGCCGAGGCTAATCACATCGTGTGGGTACAGATTGTGCAACCTCTGCAGAGTGTAAAACTATTCGAATAGCCGTGTCCCCGGTCATGGACAATGCTCGGTGATTTCACACGAGGGTAGAGTCTTTATGAAAATTTGATTGGTTTGAGATGGGAAGTGAATGGTTAGTTCACTTGTGGTCTACTCAATTCCTTTGATTTATTTACTTAGTGTCCGTTGTTAAATTTGCTTTTCAATCTATTTATCATATTTACTCTAAATTGTTGTTTTATGCAAAACTAACCTTTCACCATCCATTGTTAAGCTTTGCATATTATATTGCATTCATTTGTTACAAACGACTTGTCGAGTACCAATGTACTCACGGCTTTATGCCCATGTTGCTCGATTGAGGAGGAGGGACCAGATCGGCAGGAGTTGCTAGAAGGAGGCTACTACGAGGACTTCACGGATTAGGACTTCGCTCCCGATCGATTGCTGTGGGCATGTCGAGTGGCTACTACGCTAATTTTGGATTTCACGCTAGTTTCTTTAAAAGCCCTTCGTGCTCATAATTGTAAGCTTGGCCATAAGGTCGTACTCGATGGTTATTAATATAATTTGGATTTCCTTTAGAATATCGTGATGTGGATGATATTTATCTTTGTTTACGCTGTTGTGTGCACTAGCGTGATCTCGACTAGTGCGAGTACAGTGAGAGTCCGAATTTGTATATTCGGGTCTCGACAGTAAACCACTCACCCTTATCTCCGAAGCACCCAACGTAAGAGCCAGAAGGTCTCCCCCGCATGTCGCCAATGCCGGCACATCCATGCTACTGCCGACGCGCTCCGCGCCGTGGTTAAGGACGCGGAGCATCTCCGATCGTGGGATGAAGTCGGAGATGACGGGCCTCGGCCCAGCAGCTTCCGCAACACCGGACATCCACGCCAAGTCCTGCATAGCAAGGTCGGCGACTTCGCGTGTACCTCCGTTGCTCGATCCTTGACCGCGTCCGGGAGACCTCGTCTCGCCTGATGTTGACGGCAGAATGAGCGAGCAAATCAGAGAGAGTTTCGCGAAGTCATGAGAGGAAAAGGAATCGCGCCTACCTTCGACACCCTCTGCCAAGGTACGGGAGGGTGCCCGCCCAGCTTCCATACAGGGAAGGGGGGCTTCGTCGACCCGAGGAACGACGCCTTCTCCCCCAGCCTCGCCGACCTCCTCACAGGGCGCCAGGATCCCAGTGACCGCGCCAGCAACCCCGAATCGGCCCCTTGCAGGAGGAGACTACTGTACCCGGGAGCGCTTCACCCTTGGGGATGCGGGCGACCCTTCCTCAACCGCTCCGGTCGCAGGCGGCAAATCCCCGATGGCCGTCGCAGGCAGCAAACCCTCGGTGGTCGTTGCCGGCGGCGCCGCCTCATCTCCAAGGCTAACAGCACCGAGGCCCGTCACCTCGTCGCCATCCAAACCCTCAGTAGGGGCAACGCGTTCCCTCCGAACAGGCGGAGTTCGACCGGCCGCCGCGCCCCGCCGGTGGTACCTCCTAGCGGCACGACCGGCGGGCCGGGTTTGGCGGCCTTAGATCGGGCCTTGAGCCGAGGCGGCCGCGCCTCCACTTCGCCATCGTCATCGTGACGGCTCGGGGTCTCCTCCGGCACCGCGCGCTCGGGCACGCTAATCCCCAAGACCTCGCAGACCCGGTTTATCCGCCCCTGGTTTGCCGAGGTGGTCGCGGCCTCGCGCAGCCTATGCTCCTTTACCGTGTATGGCCCGAGGAGCGCAACGACTGCGCGTTCTGCATCTTCTAGCCGGGGCACTACGCACAAAAATAGAGCATCATCCAGGAGAAATCACGTGATCATGCAAACGTGCGCACATCCAACGATCGAAGGACTTACAAGGAGCGGAGAGCCTTAGAAGGCAGGAAACAGTCGGACGGACGCCATCCTTCCGGACATTGCCCTGTACATCGTACTGCCACCGACCGGAGAGCGGCGTTGCCCCATACATGGTAAACTCCTCGGCAAGGTCACGCATGTTGAACGGTAGGCGATACCAAGAAGCCTCGCGCTTCTCGCGCGTCATCGGACATCGGCTCACGTCCGCGGTGTTGAACGATATCGGCTGTCCCCGGCACGACAGACCGCTCTTGCTCGTCACGAGGTAGTAAAACCACCGACGCGTCCAACCGGACTCCCATTTCCCTCGCGTCGCCCATGCAGGACAGAGCCCCGCACACGCCTTCCTCAACACGAAGTTGACGCTGCCGAAGTTTGATTCCGCTCCCCTCGAGCTTCTTCGGTTGGCGCGCGCATCGTGCGAATAGCGAACGACTTCGCCGATGGGACGGCGACCTGCGTTCGCGGCGCGCCAACGAACACGGACCAGGCGGACTATCGCGATCGGGGTCACCGCGCGCCGATTCCACCGACGCGCGCAAGACCTCACCGACGAAGAGTGTCGAGGGCATCCGCAGCCCGACATCGAAGAATGCCACAAAGACAATAGCTTCTGTCTCCGCCGGTTGTGGTTCCGTCTCGGTGGGGCCGGGTAGACGAGCCCCATCACGTTCCGCGATCTTCCCCTCCCGGATGAGTCTCTGGAGCATCTCTTCAGTAACGCGGCTTCGCCCCAACACGCGGGAGCAGCAGCCTTTCGAGTGCTCCATAGCGTCCCACCGCTTGTTGACGTGCGATCTTCCTCGCACCACTAGCGAGTATTCCCCCGAGTGAGGCGCCAGATCGTACCGGTCGGATGAGGCGCTGTCGCTGAGCCGGCGAGCGGGATCATCGCGGGAAGCCATTCTTCTCCGAGATAGGGCGCTAAAACAGCAGGAGCACGGGTGGGTTGCGTGGGCAGCAGAAGAAAGAAGATAGACCGGAATAACCAATGCGAAGGAGCGCACCCATGCTGATGGCGACGCCTTATAAAGCTGGCTCAACCCCCGCCACCAGCGCGACGCAACCGGCGGGAGCCCAGCAGTTCGGCTCCCCACGATCGGGAAGCGCAACCGCTGGTAACTAGGGGCGCGCGCCGGTAGGTGGGCAGGCGGCGCACGATGTCCCGCCCTTCTAGGGAAGGGGCGAACGGCCGCGGTCAAGCAACCGCTGACAGCCCACGACGCGCCAATCACGGCCCGCCGTGTGTAAACCTTGAGTGGAAAAGCAAGTACGCTTGCGGCAGCCTGCTCCTGCCATCACAGGGGTTGGCGCGGTTCCAGGAGCCATTAAGGCGCACTACCAGACTGCGGAGCCGTACCCACCTTGCGCCCAGGAAAAGCCATTGGCGCGAGGTCTGCCCCCGCTCCAACTTCAACTTCGCCTGCAGCTGAGGGCGGCCCGGGCAACTATCGACCCCGCCAAGGCAGACGCGATTTCGACTCCGGCCTCGATCCCGACTTTGACTCTGACTCCTACGCCGACGTCGGCCCCGATCTCGATGTCGAACTCGACTTCGATCTTCGGCCCGGAGGGCAACCTCGACCCCACTACTGCAGGGCCCGGTAGACGATGAAGACTTCGCCAACCCGCCCAACGCCATGCCCTCGCAATAGGGCGAACACTATACCAAGCAATAAGACTCCGCCGAACGT
This sequence comes from Dendrocalamus sinicus, assembly GCA_036346575.1. Classification (NCBI taxonomy): domain Eukaryota; kingdom Viridiplantae; phylum Streptophyta; class Magnoliopsida; order Poales; family Poaceae; genus Dendrocalamus; species Dendrocalamus sinicus. The sequence continues at coordinate 17,665,979 of CM070670.1, forward strand.
TGGGAAAGCTCACAGGCCGCAGGGACGGAGGGGGCCAAAGGGCTCAGCAACATGGCTTCGGCCCGTGAAGCCCTTTACCATGAGAGGCTCCTGTTGTAGGGATGGCCCCCACCTGAGCCTAGCAGGCCTGTTAGAGGAACGTGAGGCCCAAAATGGGACATGTGTAATGACATAAGTGCCCCTGAGGGGAATACTCGGATGTAAGGGTATAATTGTAAAAGCACTCCCCATATGGATATATATATATATACAACACAGGCCATGGGGAAAAACCTTAAGCCATTATTCATCTAACTCTCCACTACCATACTCTCTCTCTGTTTGGTCTGTAACCACAACACTATGATTCAAAAATTACACTTATTTATTTCGCCTTACTACAAATAATAAAAAATTACGAACAATAAAAATATCAAAAATCACTATGGTTACCTCTTTTGTTGAATGTAGCTGGATTTCGAAATTTCAAATATTTGGCAAAAAAATTTCAAAATTTTCCAAATGTTCGCAAATTGGATCTCAATTTTCATAATACAAACGAGAGAAGAGATTGAGGGAAGAGTTGTAGTTGGATGGGGGTGGATGCCTATTTATGGGGAAAATTTTGACCTATTTTAGATTATTTGATAATTTTTCAAATTTTGTAAGCCTCCAACATCTAAAAAAGGTCAAAAATTTCGAATTACCCAATGTTATCGTGCCTTAACGGTCCTTAACGGGCCAAACGGTCGTAACCAGGCCATGCCTTGCTGTGTCGACGGGCCCATTAGGCACGGCCCCACCTGGTAATCAGTTGACCACCTCCTTTGGTCCTCCCCTGCTCAGCCGCTTTGCTCACTCCCTGGCCCCCCACCTCCGGTAGTCCGGTCGCTCCCCTCCCCTCCTCACCTCCACCTCCTTCTCCACTTCGCCCACCCCCTCTGCCACTCCCTTCGTTGTTCCCTTCATCCCTCCTCCGCCAACGCGTCGTTGGATGCCCACTTCCGTTGCTCAGCCTATCCCCACCTCTTTGGTGCTCCGTCTGCCCCACCTTCGGTCACCGCTAGTGTGGCCATGCCTACTTCGCCCCTTCCCTCCCTCAGTCCCTTACTCCCTCCTCCGCCAGTGCGTGGCCTCCCACCTACCCCCACTCCCTTTGCCACCCATCTCCTCGGCTCCTCTACTGTCACCACCTGCCAGATCTGTCATCGGCTCGCTCCCACACCATCGGGCCTAGCAGGCTGTGCTGTGCTCACCCGTGCCTGGGTCGTTTCTAGCACGACATGGTACTATGCGTGTCATGCCAGGCCAGTCCGCTGGGCCAAGGTTGCAAACCAAACACGGTATGGCGTGTCGGGCCTGGCTGGCATGACCCATTTAGTCCTAGGCCGTTGAATGATCTAGACCCTCCATCATATGTTAATAGCGAGTTTTGGTGATTAGTAACTAAAGGATTTGTCTTTGGGTAACATGATATCATATGTGTAAGTGGGTGTACAAGATTAAGACTAATCTAATGGTACTATCAAGCGCTACAAGGCTCATTTTGTGGCTCGCGGCTTACAGTACGAGTACAATCATGACTACGATGAGACTTTTACCCCAGTTACCCATATGATCACTATTCATACTCTTGTTGCGGTTGTTTCTATTCTCCGGTGGTGTATCTCTCAGCTAAATATTAAGAATATCTTTCTTAATGGTGTTTTGCATGAGGAGGTCCACATGCTGTCACCACCTGGGTGTTCTGTTCTAGATGGGTATGTCTATCATCTTTGTCATGCTCTTTATAGCCTCAAATAGGCTTTTCGTGCCTGGTTTGTGTGTTTTACCTCATGATTACAGCTGTCAATTTCACTGTCAGTTCCTATGATCCTGCTCATTTGTTCATGTCTCACTGTAGTAGGACACTGCTTCTTCTGTATGTGGATGACATGCTCATCATTGGTGATGATTTCTCTTTCATAACATATGTGAAGAAGCAGCTCAGTGAGCAGTTTTTGATGACTGATCTTGTCTCTCTTACATACTTTCTTGGATTAATTTCACTTTCATACCTGATGGTTATTATCTCTCCCAGCAGAAGTATGCCAATGATCTTCTTGATCGTTCTAGTCTGACCGACACTCGCACTACTAAGACTCCTATGGAGCTATCCCTTCAACTTTGTACCACTGATGTTGCCATCTTGTTGGGAGTCTGGTGTATATTGGGAATACTCGTCCTGATATTGTTCATGTTGTTCATATCTTGAGTCATTCATGGTTGATCCTACCCACCTTCACTACAGTCACCTTCTTCATGTTCTTCGCTACTTGTGTATAACTATCTCTCAATGTTTATTTTTTCCTAGCTCAAACTCACTACAACTTCAGTTGTACTCCGATGCGACCTAGGCTAGTCATCCTTCTAATCATTATTCTCTTTTTGCTTACTGTGTTTTCTTGCCCTCCCTGATTACCTAGAAGACAAAGAGTAGACTGTAGTTTCACTTTCGAGCGTTGAGGCTGAGTTGAGAGCTATGCCAGCAGTAATAGCAGAAGTTACTTGGTTGAGGTGGCTACTTCAAGATTTTGAAGTGCTTGTAATGGGACCCACAGCTCTTTTGTCTGACAACACAGTTGCTATAAGTATAGCTTGCGACCCATTGAAAAATGAGCTCACCAAGCATATTGGTGTGGATGCTCCACACACTCATTCACATGTGCAAAAGGGAGTGATTGCTCTACAGTTTGTGCCATCAGAGTTACAGATTGTTGACTTCTTTACGAAGCCACAGATTAGGGTGCAATATTTGTATTTTCTCTCCAACTCGATGTGTGTGATCCAGGGATAGAAATATCGGAAATAGAGAAAATATCGATAATGGTAACCGGCCGGTTAATGGAAAAACTAGAAAAACTTGGATGAAATTTAGGTAACAAATTTTGAATTTGTGCTATTTGAAAACCAATAACCGATCCGATTACCCCAAAAACCAGAAAAATCACTAAAAACAAAAAAAAACCGTTTAAAAAAGTGGGAACCTTCTGTTGATTCCCTAACCTACCCAGAGGTTATCCTCGTGATGCAATATTAAATCTTTTGGGTCTCTTACATATGGCTTGCTTGCTCTGATAGGCCCAACGAGCTTTGCATGTGAGTTAGGAGTTAGTAAGCGTGTGTTTTAGACAGCAATTGATGCATATTTAGGTCATACAATAGGTAATCTAGCATAAAAATACATAAACCAATCTACCAAGTGTATTATACAGTCATAAATTTAAATTTATATTTGAAAATTTTCAGCTGGTTTTTCCCCTTCCTAGTTCCCACCGGTTTTTCTGATAACCAGCGGTTACCGGCCAGTAATCGTTGGTTTTTTAATCCCTGGTGTGATCCACTATGGGTTTGAGAGGGTGTTAGAATAGGCTTATCTCTTTTGTATTTACTTATTTATGTAGGTTAACTTTGCATATAGTCTATTGTATTCTCTATATATTGCTCATTGGCCCTTTTGAATATACATACAATATTCATAACATAAATAAGGTTCCGATGGGAAAAAGAGGCTGTCATGGAACTACTGTATATGGAGCTGGTCCAATTGAAAATTCTAGATGCTCATCTTGTAAGTCTTCTAAATTCTTCTGGTTGTTTTATGTTAACTGGATGCACAAAGTTCAAATTTTTCGTTAACAATGGTTGCAAATTGGCATGAGGTTGATATCCTGATTTTGCTTCTGCACCGTAAATATTTATTTCACAATTATGAGTGGTAAATCACATATTGCATGGAGGACTAAATAAATCATAACATAACTAACGAAAAGGCTGTGCTGGGATTTCGCCAATGCGTGCAGCGACCAACTGAAGGATTGCAGTTTATTGTGATTATGAGGTATCAAAACTAAAATTTAGTGCTGCAGTACTGACTTCTGCACGGTTCTAGGGATTGATGTTTTTCATCTTTGCTTTAGGATAAATAAATGCTAGGATTTCTTCTTGTCGTTTACTCTGCTACTTGTTCCTTTAATGCTGCGTAATGAAGTTGTTTGCTATTGTTTGTTGTTTTATTCTTGTACAAGTATATGTTATATGCTTATCACCAACGATTTATTTATCAGATTGCAATCCTGTTTGGGGAGAAACCAACGGGAGCTTGTTAAGTCTTGTGGGACAAAATGTGATTTCGAGAATAGGAATGGGTTCATGATACCAAACAAAACCTTTCATGTCCGTTTCCCATCATTGAAGTTGATGCACCTGTCTAATCCATTATCAGCAATTTTGTGTTAACCAATTTATGCAGACATTTAATAAACCAGAACAACCAACCCTTTGGCTTTATCCTTGTCCCCCCCTATATTGGCTTTTGCTGTAACGCACCAATCTGATTCTTAAGATTGGAGCTGTGCCAAATTCAATTAGACTTGCAAAATAGGGTTACACACCATATAGTCTGTCAAATGTTCACCTATATCCACATTTCACAAATGCTAGATGAGTAGAATATTTGCATATAGCACCAATTTTTCATTCTCAAGGACCACCCAAAAGCCTATGGTGTGATCATTTAGGCTTTTTTTGTGGCTTATGGCTGAAAAGCACTGTAGCTGACTGAAAAAACACTGTAGTTGATAGAGGCTTATTTAGCATAATTAAATTTAAAAAATATAAAAAATATGTTAGCCCATTACGTATAATACAAACAAATACGGGAGAAAAGAACCGGCAAAAAAGCTCAACAAAAAGCTAAAAGTTCAGAAAAAGATGAAATTTATGAATAGTAAAAATAAGGCGGAAGCTAAAAGCTGAAGTCAAAACGATCACAGCCCATCAATCAATGCCAACGAAAGATGATATCAGATGCAAAATAATAGCATGACAAATCTTCACCAAAATGGTAATGTAACAAAGTCGTGAATCGTGGGCGACCACTAATGTAGCCCATGTACCTTCGCCTCCTTTTCTTGCTCCTCTGCCATATAATCAGGGCACAACTCTTATCAGCCACCGCCCACCATTCTGACCAATGTCCTCTTCAGGGGAAAATAAATCCACCATGCGAAGTGAGATCGCAAACCATCCCTCATGTCCCATCTTGTCCCCATCTTGATCGCTCAATCTTATCCATTTATCTTTGCAATCCTCCAAGATTTCTTTGGATCATAAGTTGGATCGGATTGCTCTGAAAGTATGGTGATATCAGATTACCATGGTAATATCACATGGCAGTACGTCCATGGCCTCCGCATCAAGCAAGAGTTCCATGCTTGGTCGTCCTCTGCGGCACCCGGACTTCAGGAGCTTCTTGCCCGGCAGTGATCAGAAGCTCTTATTTTCCCAGTTGCAGCAGCTGATGCTAGTCGCTTTTCTTGTAATACTCTAGTTTGATCTTTCTGTCAGTGGCTGCTAGCCTCTTTGTATTTGTATTTCTTTCCCCTACTTAATGAATGAAGTGTAATTCTCCTGCGTTTTCGAGAAAAAACTGTTGTCTTGACTCTTGAGCGCGTTGCACACCCAGGTTGAATCTTTCGGGCGAAATTTCACCGAAACAACGAAATTCCGTTGCTTTCGTTGCCCTCCGAAAGCACAATAATTCGGTCAAATTTTGGCTGAAATTTCCATATTTAAATTTTGTGTAAATTTTATCTAGATTTTGATTAAATTTCATCAAAAAATTTGAAATTTTCGTCCGAATTTTTGAACGAAATGGACGAAATTTTGTTTTTCGTTGCTTTCGTTCACTGGCGAATTTTTTTTAGGACGAAAAATTAAACTCTGTGCACACCTACCTGCAAGGCTGCGACACTAGGTGCTTGGTTCAAGAGCTGAAGAATTCACATGAAATAAGATACAAATTTGAAACTTACCATGCATCCTGAGATGCCGAGTACCTACCTGTTTTTGCACATAGCTAATTTATCTGTGTTCCTGTTGGATATCGCCACATCTTTCAGAAAGTGAAATGCTTTTCTGGTGCATTGCAACTTTGCAAGTAAGGCCAGTTAGCAATGCGTCTTGCAGGAATAAAGGTCCCCTCCACGTCCAGGAGCCACCGGAGGCGACGTTCATATTCGCCCGCGACGACCCCACCACTTGCTCCCACTGGGCCGAAAAGGGCGGCCGGAGCGCCCTTTCACCGCCGTCCATTGCATCAGGTACCCATCGACCCTCTCCGTGACCATTTTCTCAGACTGGTCTTGTCTTGAAAGAAAAGAAACAAACGCTCCAAATTTTGGGTAAAAGTAGAAGCCAACCAATTGAAACCCACGGCTGCTCTAGCATAAGAAAAAAAAAATCAAAACAAGCACAAGAGTATTATAGACATACAAGGATTTATTTACGAGGATCAGTAATACCTACATTCCCGGAAGCCGTATCGCGGCGACTCCGTCTGTATAAGGAGTTTCTTATCACGATTAGAATTACAAGAGATCGATGGTATATATTTATACCCCGATTATATATTTGTCTCGGACACCTATTCCATACCGCGGGAGGCTTCGCTCCCGCATCCTCCAACCCATATTATTTCATAACCTGATACAAACTGTATTTCCTTCGTGTGTAGGGCTGTGTTCGGAAAAGCGACGCTCTGTTTTTGCGGACACAATCCATTTCTTTGCAGCCAGTAGGCAACAGTACGGTGCCAGGGTGGTGGTGGTTCGTGATAAGCCATCGCCATGCCCTCGTGGGGCCTGTCCCTTTTGGTGCCTAGCTTAGCTTTCATCCTAGCCATGTCCCGGAACAGCTTATTTCTTCTTCTTTTTTCCCCTGCTGCACTGCGCATGCTTTGGTTTGGTGTGCTGGTATATCAAACCAGGAAGGCCCCAGCAGCCACAGTGAGCAGAAAGGGAGACGGACGGACCATGGTCCTTCAAAATATCCTCCTGTGACGCCGTGTGTGGTGAGCTTCCGGCAACTGCTGTTGAGGGCTATCAGAGTCTGGTCTAGTAGCTCTCCTCGCTAGTGGCTAGGGTTTGCTAAGTTGATTATAGAGATGGAGGTGAAAGAAGTTTCTCGAAGAAGAATGTCAGGTCCAATGATTAGGATGTTTACTTAACCTGGCAATTTTTAACAGGAAAGAGCAACATACATATCCATGGTTCCCTGTTAACACTATATGTTGTGACTTGTGAATACAAGTAGAAATACACAGTATGATCGATCCTCTCTAGCTGAAACCACGAACCACCGACGGAAGTTGGAAAAATCTGTAGTCTGTACTATTCTGTAGTATGTAACCATGACACAAGCACTTTTCTACTTTTCCTCTCTTGTCAAACCCTTGAGCATACGTGAGCCAGTAAGTAAGTGTAATTTCATAACATATATATTTGGAACATACACCATATAAAAGCCCACGATTCCCTCGCAAGATAGTATATACGTGCTTGTGTAAGCAAACTCATATAACCTAAGTATGTGTAATTTCATAACATATATATTTGGAACATATACCATATAAAAGCCCAAGATTCCCTTGCAAGATAGTATATATGTGCTTGTGTATGCAAACCCGCGTCTGCCCATATAACCTACACATTAAATTGATCATTTGGGCTTTTTTTTTTTTGCTTATGGCTGAAAAGCACTGTAGCTGGCTGAAAAAAGCACTGTAGCTGATAGAAACTTATTTAGCATAATTAAATCTAAAAAAATTAAAAAATATAAAAAATATATTAGTCCATTACGTATAATACAAATAAATACGGGAAAAAAGAACCGGCAAAAAACTCAACAAAAAGTCAAAAGCTCAGAAAAAGATGAAATTTATGAATAGTGAAAAATAAGCTGAAAGCCAGAAGCTCTTTTGATCACTAATCAGGAGTGTAATTTAGCATGCACTGCATTACATGCCCAGGTTCCTAGCGGCCAGTTGGACACACTATCGCTTTGCTTACACACGCAAAACGTATAAACAACTCAAAAGCGATGGACTACAAAATGCGAAACGCTCGTCTCTTAGTGGAGGCTCGGAGGGTAGGGTGGGTCGAGCCATGTGCCGCGAGCTGCTCTGACCAATAGATCGCGAGACCCGTGGCAAGACGCAATGTAAAATCGGTTGGCTCATCAGAGGAACATTTCTGCTGATGCATTCGCTTTCTCTTTCTTTTAAGCAAAGCTGCGTGCATCTATGGATAAACAGATAGATTAGGGTAGTGGGTACTCGGGCGCGTGTGGGCGCCCACGCATTATATACAATGGATAAGCAAGCAGAGACTTGCAGAGAGAGAAGAAATAAACAAAAGGAGTGAGGTGAAGACGACGACGACGACGCATTGTGATTGTGCTGCTCCAGCTTTGGGGCTCCATTTGACTAGGAGAGGAGACAAGGCATGAGCTTCAGTTCCCTGCTCGGAGAAGACGGGGACAAAAGGTGACGTAGAATCGACCCCGCACCGTTACTTTGCTGCCCGCTCCATGTTGGAATTTTATCATTTGCAGCTTCCACTTAAGGTCCCATTTGAAACCCTGAAATTTCACAAGGAAAATTTGCAGGAAATTCATGTGGAACAGTTTGATTCCTACGAGAATCTAGAAGGGGGCTTTAAATAAAAGCATACTCCCTGTTTCGCAAAGTAGAGATCCTTGGTCTGTGTTCTGAAATTGTACATGTAGCAGCAGACTCTCTCAAACCATTATCCGGTACATGGAACAAGATATGTGCTCTAACTGCACAGTGCAATTAAATGACTGCTGATGCATTTTTTTTCCTTTCTTATTTTGACCCAACAGGAAAGATCTGATCTGGCTACGGTGATTTGGACTAGGTTCTTTTTTTCTTTTGGCTTTATCACTTTTTTGCTATAGTAATTAACTTTTATCACTTTCTGTTATAGTAACTAACTTTTAAACGGTGCGTCTTTTTAAACAGGATCTACAGGTATATTGTAGTAAACATTATACCGAGTTTAGATATATTGACTAAAATTTCTTGCGAACAGTCAAAATTTAAAAACTATAAACCAAAAATCAAAACACAGCAAAAAAAAAAACGAACACATGAAGTGATACACCGGGATGCTGCGCTAAAGTGAGCTTCTCCTATAGAAAAAAAAAACACATTAGTCAGTAAGACACGGTAGCTTCGTCTAATGATCATGTTTCATTGACAAGCTTGCCACCTCTAGACAATCACTAATAATGCGATTTCTGTCAACCAAATGTGTATGGACAACTTGGGCAGCTGACGTATGGCTGTCTTTTTTTTTTCCAGTTTGATCCCCCGTTGAATAAGTTTCCATTTCCTTGGTAAACAATGCTGATATACAGTCGAAGACTGGTTCAATACTAGACTAGACTACTTGGGCGGCTGACGTATGGCTTATTTTTTTACTGTTTAATTTTTACATAATAGCTATTGGTACTTTTTTTAGTATAATTAAATCTAAAAAATTTAAAAATTAGTAGACAATGCAAACAAATACGAAAAAAAGTCTAAAAAACAAAAAAAATAGAAAAAAAAGATGAAATTAAAATATTAAAAGGTCAAAGCTAAGAACCTAATGAAAAAGCTGAAATAAGCAGGGCCTTAAAGCAATCAGTTGTGTTGTGCCACGAGTGTCTGAGCAATTCGTTGGTAAATATTACGCAACATGCATGGACAGATGCTGTAATGGATTGGTGTTGGACTGACCGTCACAAGACGACCGTAGACTCGTAGTCCCTGGACCCCGCGCCGTATCAACTATGGTTAAAGGCTTTCAAGCGCTAGTACTCATGTTTTTTTTATAGCTTTTAGCTATGGGATATAATTTTTTAGTTGTTTACAAGAAAATATGAAATAATAAAAACTCACACACAATTTAGGCTAATATAAATAAAGTCGTTATAATATGTACTACAATTAACTTATAGACCCATCTTAAAAAGACACGTCGTTTAAAAGTTAATTATTGTAGAAAAATCGAAAAGCAACTTTTAAGAACTGAAAAGAAGAGACCTGTTTCAATACCTCACTGTACTTACAGCTCTTCAATTTCCTGGAACACAAGTCAACAAATCATCTTGTACGCTATAAGTGTAGTACGTGAGTTACTTTCAGGTTTTACAAAAGACACTGCTATGGTCTATGATCCCGACAAGTACTTTAGTAGGCGTACGTTATAAGTGTAGTACGTGAGTTACTTGCAAGTTTTACAAAAGACACTGCTATGGTCCATGATCCCGACAAGCACTTTAGCAGGCACGTGAACAATATCATGGTACTGTAGCACATATGAATAGTGCCACGTGGTATTGTAACGTTGTTATATGTTTAGGGTAGAATTTTATGCATATCTTATGCTATAAATAGTTAAATGCATATCTCTATAGTAGTATGGATATGATATTATCTTTAGTTAATTGGTTATATTAGATCATGCTAGTTTTTATATTATTAAGAGCTAACTCATCTATATAAAAAGGAGAGCCGCAGCATTCATAAACAAGCAATGAGCAATCAAACAAATCTTTAACCTCTCTACCACGTGATGGAAAAGCCTTACCGTAGCAATCAAACAAATCTTTAACCTCTCTACCACGTGAGCGCCCTACCCTTGGTCCTCAGACCTATACCCAACCACCGACCACAACATCTGGTATCAGAGCCACTCACTATTGCTTTTGCTACCGATTGTGCGGCTGCTATGAAGGTCTTAGTCATGGACCTTAAGATCAATCTCAGCAATATGATGACATGTGCCATGAAATAATGGCATCAACAGTTGAGGAGTAGAAGGAGACAACACGTGCCAATGCAATGGCCACGCCTCCATCACCACCGCCGCCACTTCCATCACCTCCAAAACCAGCGTTGTCACTAATGCCACTCCTGTTGTCACCATCAACGCTTCCACGGGCAGCGTTGTCTAGCGGTGGTCCTCTCCACATGGCCAGTCGATGTTGTACCTTTGTAGATGTGAGGTATGGTGAGTGTCAGGACCGCAATGATGTCTTGCTCTTCCCTGCACCAGCAAGAAGAGCATTGCTGCTGCCCTGCGCAGCTTGTCCATGCCACTGGCGCCTCCTGCAACAGCAATTCATGACAAGGGATCACAGTTCTAGCTGTTGTCCATCGAAGTGTTATGGACTCTCTTCCATACGATATTCCAACGGCACCACAGCCTCTTGTTGACATAGGGACACTTCATGTTGTAGCCATGGCTGCCAATTGATAGCTCGAGGATGAGCTGCCTCACCATGAGGAGTGTGATGCTATGGTCTATGATCCCGGCAAGCATGGTAGCAGGCGCACAAACAATATCGTGGTGCTATAGCACGCATGAACAGTGTCACGTTGTAGCGTTGTTACCTATTTAGGGGTAGAATCTTATGCATATCTTTATATTAAGAATAGTTATATGCATATCTTTATATTGGGAATAGTTAGATGTATATCCTTATATTGGTATGAATACGATCTTATCTTTAGTTGATTGGCTGCATTAGATCATGTTTGTTTTCATATTGTTAGGGGCTAACTCGTCTATATAAAGAGAGGAGCCATAACATTCATAAGCAAGCAATGAACAATCAAATGTGTCCCTTGTATTCTAAATTCAAGTCTCAGAGCCTCTCTACCATGTCAGGGAAGAGCCCTGCCGGTGACTATATGAGGGCGAGTGCCCTACCCTCGGTTCTCAGATCCGTACCCAACCACCAACCACAATATTTGGTATCAGAGCTACTCACCATAGCTTCTGTTGCTGATTATGCAGCTGCTATGAAGGTCTTAGTCATGGACCTTAAGACCGATCGCAGCAACATAATGACCATGTGCCAAGAAATAATAGCATCGATGGCCAAGAAGCAGAAGGAGACAATGTGTTCAATGCAATGGCCACGCCTCCATCGCCACTTCCATCATCTCCAGAACCAACGCTACCACCGATGCCACTCTTGCCGTCGCCACCAACGCTTCAGTAGGCAGCGTTATCCTTGGCAACTTTGGTGCCTTCGCCGACGAGAAAGGTTGCCATTGTCTAGCGACGGCCCTCTCCACGTGGCCAGTTGATGCCATAACTTCGTAGATGTGGGGTGTAGTGGGTGTCAGGACCATAACAACATCTTGTTCTTCCCTCGCACTTGTAGGAAGAGTGTTATTGCTGCCCCCACGCAGCTTGTCCATGCTGCTGGCGTCTCCTGCAACGGCAAGTCACGCCAAGGAACCGAAGTCCTGACTGTTGTCCATTGGAGTGTTGCAAACTCTCTTTCATACGACGTTCCGCCGGTACCACGACCTCTCGTCAACATGGGGGACACCTTGGGTTGCAGCCATAGCAGTCACTTGACAGCTTAAGGACAAGTTATCTCACCGCAAGGGATGTAATGCTATAGTCTATGATCCCAGCGAGCATCGTAGCAAGAGCACCGTTATTATCTATTTAGAGATAGAATCTTATGCATATCTTTATATTAGGAATAGTTAGATGGATATTTTCATATTAGAAATAAATATGTATCTTTATATTAGTATGGATATGATCTTATCTTTAGTTGATTAGCTGCATTAGATCATGTTACTGTCCATATTATTAGGGGCTAACTCATCTACATAAAAAGAGGAGTGTAGCATTCATAAGTAATGAACAATCAAATAAGTCTCTAGTCTTCCTCTTCTTCTAAAGTCAAGCCTTGGAGCCTTTTTACCTCACTAGGTAAGAGCCCTGCCGATGAGGGTGAGCGCCATATGCTCGGTCCTTAGACCCATACTCAACCACCGACCACAGCAAACACTCCTAGAATCACCTTTTTAGCAAGCCTAACAGGTTAGGGTTATATTTGAAACACAAGATTCTTTTTTGATTACTATGGAAAATTAACTATAGATTTCCTATTATTCCTGTGAATAGGAAGTTCATTTCTTCCATTCCCCTAATCCGAACGACCTAAAAGCTACATATGGAATGTGTATAATCTTCTATCAACAGTTGTAGCACCTAGGAAAGACCCTGGCGGTGACCTGTTGTGTTTTGCAGTACATGTACACCAAACTTTGTACCGTGTAAGCTTGCGAGTTTCTTACATGCAACTGGTAATTTATTCCCTGCTGTTTGCACGGAAATGAATCGGAAATTAACTGAAGTCGAGAAAAAGATCACCGGGGTGGTTGTTCTTTTAGTCTTTTGATTTATAGTTTACTAATCACCTGTTCATGCGTTACAATCGAGAGAGTATGAAGAGATGTTCTTGTGAAATTTTGACTGATATAATTGAGTTCGATATGATGGCTCTGTTCTTTTTCAGCTTTTAGTTTTTCTACAGTAACTAGCTTTTAAATAAAATGTCTTTTTAAGATGAAGTCTACTAGTTAATTGTAGTACATATCAACTTCATTATATCGGCAAAAACCGCACATGAGTTTTTGTTACTCTGTAATCTCTCGTATGAACAGCTCAAAAGTCACAAGCTATAATAAAAAAAACCATAAATCTCAGCAAAAAAAAAAAACAAACCCAATATCTACTATAATAAATTAATTTTATATAAAAATACTTTATTTAGAATCTAGTTACGGTATCATACACCAGAAACCGAAAGAAATCGGCACAGGTGTTCAGATTCTAGATTTTGCTTTACGACTACATACTTTTGAGAGAGGTCCCTGCGCCCCAATCGATCGAAGCGATGCAACCAAAAGCCGCCTCCCCCGCCCCCCGCCCCGCGGCGCGGCCCGTCTTATATAAACGGCTCACCCATCGCTTCCTCCTCACACACACCCCCTCCCTCTCGGGCATGAACTGCTCCCTCCTCAAGGCGGCTGAGGTTGCCGTGGTCGTGGCCGTCCTCGTGGCCACGGCGGCTGCCGCGTCGTACGGCTCCGCAGCGCCTCTCCCCGCCGGCTTCCTCTCGTCCCCTCCCTTCCTGTGGATCGCCGCGAACGTCATCGTTATCTGGCTCGTCTCCTCCTACCGCCATCACAAAACAGCCGCGTCCTTCTCCTCCAGCCACGCCGACGATGTATCTGCTGCCATGAACAGCCTCTACCCGTCGTCGGAACATGACGTCTTTGCTGCCGCGGTTGCCCCCGATGCCATCGTCGTCGCGCCGGTCTCGAGGAGGCAGCCCCGAGAGGCGAGAACGGTCAAGAGGACCGACCGTACACGGGTCCGCAAGAAATCGGCCGGCGAGGAGAAGCCGACAGCCGTCGCGGTGGAGGCCAAGCCCGACGGGAAGAAACCCGGCGAGGAGGAGAAGGCAAGAGCCGTCGCCGCCGAGGCCAAGCCTGATGACATCGACGTGTCGATTGACTCGACGTGGCAGGCCATCGTGCGGCGCGGCGCGGCGCGGCCGGTGGCCGTGAGGAAGAGCGAGACGTGGAGCAGCGACGAGCTGCCTCGTCTGGAGCGCGCGGCCGAGAAGGCCGTCGCTCGGAGGGCGATGCGGAAGTCCGCCACGATGGTCCCGCCCTCGCCGCCACATCCGGCGGCGGTAGCCCCTGCGGCGGCCAAGCAGGGGTGGCGCACCAGGGACGTGCTGGTGATGGCGCACGACGAGCTCCTGCGCCGCGCCGAGAGCCTCATCCGGAGGCACCACGAGCACCTGCGCCTGCAGCGGCAGGAGTCCGAGCAGCGCCAGGCCGTGGAGCACCAGCGCCGCCGCCTCCCCGCTCTCATCCGCGTCTAGTCAGCGGCTCAGCGCGCCGGCGCCGGCCGCCGTCTCACGAACACTCCGCGCATCGATCGCCTCTCGAGAGACGCATGCGCGCTCGCCCATTCAAGAAACACTCTGTACAGAGGCCATCTAGGCAGCCAGAGAGAGAGAGAGGCTGCCTTTGCATGGCTTGATGGAAGGAAGATTAGTTAGTGTAGGGAGGAGGTGGCATGTATGTAACTTAACCTCTAAATAAACGGGGAGGTACAGGAGTAGCCGTTTCTTTGCTCTTTGCTCTTTGCTTATGTATATTGTTTTTGTGGTTTTGATCATGTTGTATGTGCATGCATGTTTGCTAACTAAATTGATTTAAGTAAAAGCATAAGATCTACATAATATCTTCAGAACTGTAATCACATGTCTTCTGATGAATATACTGTCTAGTTATGAATACATGTCGTTTTAGGTATTAACATGATTTTCAAAATGTAACTTTGATCACTAATTTTTATTATAATATAGTTATAACACTCAATAAAATTATTATTTAATATTTTATTAATAGTCAAAGTTTTAAAATTTTAACTAGATATATATACTAAAACAACGTGTATTTGTGACAAAAAAAGATCCTTACTAATAATTACTACTAGTACTCCAAGTGTGCCTAGAAGAAAGAAGAAGAGCATGGCTCACTACTACACCAACAAGTGCTAGGCATGCAGCTAGTAGCATCACGATAGCAACGACTTTGGTTGGGTTCGAGCAATCAATCAATTGAGGTTCGGTCGCTTCGTTTGCACTTGTGTCGGGTGGAGGCCGCGCAAAGAAAGAGTTGGATTGGATTGCAGGGTAGGTGCAGATCATAATCATAGGCTCTCATGTAGGGGTAGGGGCACCAGCAAGGCATACAAGTGACACCATAGCCTGTTCGAAGTTCTCCTTTGCAGCCACTTTTGTCTCAACAGTGCAGTGCCGCACTAGTGATTCTGCGCTGTGCTATGGACCACAGTGGCGACAGCCACCTCTCTCGGCAGGCGACGGAGGCTTGTTCTTCTTGCCCCCTCTTGCAGGTACAGACTACAGAGCATGTTAAACAGTTCAATTTTCGTGGGAGTTGACATGAATTCAAGCTTGGAATCGTACATCAAGTCTTAGTTATTTGATTTCGTGGTATTCAGGCATGGAATCGTACATCAAGGCTTGAAATGTCAAGATAAAGAAAGACTCTGAATATCACATAGCTGGTTCAAGTGGAGCTCGTAATCAGCTGTGATGCATGTGAAGGAATCCTGCCTTTGTTTACACAGCGATGTGTACATAGTTGTCTAAATGAAGGGAACAGGTAAAAATGCAGAGGTGATTAGGATGCCTCCTTGCATGTACCAATTGGAAATTCTCCTGAGATATTATACTATCACCCTGGGGAGATATTTTCAGATATTTTGGTCAATATTCTCCAACATGCACCATCATATTCTTACTACACATAGTTATCTCCCCGTTATGCTACTCATCTTTACTTAACTGCCAAAGCATTTAATTGGCATCAGCTTATGTTTTAAAAAAACGTATTTGCTATTTATCAATCGCCTGAAAACTCACCATTGAATCGACATGGAGGTTCATGCTCGAGCGAGCTTGTCTTCCTCCTCTCTGGTGCCAGTTGCCGCTGAGTTAGGGCTCAGGTTTACCTGTTTAGGGTTCGAGTTCATCGGTGCTCCCCAAACTTAAAGGGAGGCTGGGGTGGTGATAGGCGATAGCGGTGGCGCCGCTTGATGCGGGCGAGGAGGAGGGCGGTGGGCAGTGGAGGTCAGCGGGGGCAACAAGGATGGGAGAGGTTAGGAGGTGGCGGCGGATACAGTGGTGGTAGCCACCGGAGATAAGAAAGAGGGCGGCACGTGGGCGATAAGACCAAAGTGGTTAGGATGCGATGAGAGGCAGCGATAAATCTGGCGGCGGCCACTATCGGAGACGAGGAAGAGGGTAGTACGGAGGGATCTCGCTGGGAGGGGAGGCAGGGCGAAGGAGGCGGCGGCTATTATTGGAAATTACTTAATTTGCAGCTAACTATCCAAGTAAGCAAGCTATTGTTAGAAATTGCACTAGTGGAGTAAGCACTCCAGTTACTCTGGATTGATCTGAACCATAAGATCAGCCATTAATTTAAACCAAGTGGTTTTGCATGGAGCCAGTGCCAAAAGCTTATGTGGATGCATCCTCCAATCTAGCAAAAAAATAAATTTTGTTTCCCAGTCAAAAAAATTTTACTCCTCTCCTTTTCCCCTTATCAAAAGGGACCATTTCTGGATTGGATTGTTAAAGCTTGTCAGTAGTAAATTAAAGGAAAGTGTGATGTGGAACCATTAGTTGCTGCCTCACCTAGCCTTCTCTCCTCTAAAAAACCATTGTCTTTCTTGACTTGGCCATGTGTGATTTTTAAAGTTGACTATTGACTCATACTTCCATAAAGGCCTTATATAGCCCCTTGATGCTAACACCTGTTTTGATGACACAAGAATTTACCTCTTACTTTTTCCTCTTCATGGGATTACTAGTGTCTAGCTTTGTGTGTTTGTCACTTTACTAGTGGTACTTGTTTCGTGCTAATCCGATCCAGTTAATTTAATTACTGATTTAGTCCATGTTAGTGTGTCTTACTCTTTGTGGAATTGTGGTCTCATTGCTCCCATTTTCGAAGTGTCTCTTGGTGGTTGGAAAAACTTAGTCCTGTGGTCCTCTAGCAATCATGCATGCGATCAAATCCATTCGCTATCATTTGAGAGTTGTTTGCTCATTCCTTGGGTGCCAATTAGTGAAATTTTACTGATTCTTAAATTAACCGTGTGGAATTTTGCTGTTATGTTTCATTTCCTGAGGTGAGCTAGTGTTGGGACTGATCATCTGATTACCCAGTGACCAGTATTAAATCATCATCAAAACTCTTTCTCCGCACAAAAAAAAGTATAGTAAATATATTTACTCTACTTTTCTCCCTTTTTGATAAGTCAAAGATGCTCTCCATTACTTTTCCAATTTCTTATATTGATTGGTCAAACTAAATATAAAACGAAGGTTGCTATACGTCAGAACATAAAATTTTCTTTAATGAGCTCTCAATTTCATGGTTGAGCCGGATATCGTAACTGCTTACGCTGTTTGTAATTTTGCATTGAAACTCTGAATCAATTAGCCTCTGTAATCCACGTGTAGTTGACTTCAATAAATATCCAAGGATAGATGTTTAGATAAATACGGCATGCAGTGAAATCTTAATTTGCATGCGTATAGAGTCATTCTGTAGTTTTGAATGCTGCATGGACTTTGTTTGGTTATTGCTCCATGTTTTCTAGATATTTTGGCCTGCAATTCCGACAGGAAAACAATGAAACCGTACCGCAATTTGTCAAGCGCCCTGATTAGTTTCCATCAAATGACTAGTAAGATCGAGTTGGCGATAATTGGACATATTGGGACCCCACGAAGATCCATCAACAAACAAGGAGTAACTGACAAGAGATCAATGGAAGGAGGTTTGCGCATATCTCTCAAGAAACCGGTTCTATTCAGACACCGATTCTGAGTACTGCTCTTGTGACGAAGGGGACATGCGACACATGACAGGCTAGCCCCTAAGTAAGCTCCAACTTGGCAGACAGCTCCACAGAGTTATTATGTATGCTAAGAATAATTGGGTAGCAAACCAGGTCCAACAACTTATATATTAGTCATATCTAGGTCACATGGTCTTGAAACATCAGTTCATCACTAGATAGATGTAGAGAATTTACTGTTATCAATCGGCTATTCAGGAGGGGGGAAATGCCACATGCAAATGTGAGTGTATGATGCATGCACCAATATATTAGCTCACACTTCATGACACACTCCAATCAATTGTAATATTTTCATACAACATGCATGTTTCCTCACATGTCCAAACTAAACAGTCTTAAGTTGTTACTACAAATCTATTGAAATCTCAACCCCAAGATTGCAACCAACAGCAACACTTGTCCAGAATGGTTAATCCAGTGAATAGGAATTAATTGGCACTGAAGAGTAATAATCAAGATGACCTATTCTCAGACTGAAGACATCATGCCGGCATCCTAAGTATCATCCTAAGTATACTTTACACTAACTTTGCATGCAACTAGCTAGCGGTACCTGGAACAATATATGCAAATAACGGTGGTGCATGGTCAACTTATTTTACTCCAGGAAATCAATCAATCTAGCTAGCGAGATCCGTGGTACTAGTGGGACAATTGGGGAGGCAATCAGGCATGCATGTTGATGTACAGAGTTTGGTATCGATGATAAAATAGTGCCGGGGTCGGAAAACTGTTCAATTCGCCGGCACTACAAAGTCAAAAAGGCCACGAGATGCAGTGTCAAGTCACCTGAAATCGTCACTAGAATGGCGTCATGCATATATTGCTGATCGACATATGTCGATCAAATAGTCTGCTTCATTTGCATGTGAACATTAGAAGAGTTTGACATTGGTATGTAGGTGCCCTTATTCGTGGCAAGTACGGTACGGAGAATAAGTTCATCTATCTTAGGTTGTACTTGGTTGCAAAAACGTCAACGTTAGCGTAATTGGAACGGGATCACGGGGGATTTGGTGATGTAACGAGTGATTACCTAATGTTTTTCGTTTTCTCGAGGTAATGGTATTTGAAACCACTCGCCGCCACAATAGCCGTCGCCGCGGACACCAATTCCGGTGGCCAATTCGTCGGGGCGGCACTTGAGACAACGCCTGCTCCATCCAGTGCACCGCGGCGCACCGTTCCACGCCGCCCTCTACTTCTTCAGCGCGCTAGCGATCCTGGCTTTCAGCAGCCCGAGCACCGGCGAGGACTAGTCGAGGACTCGAGGTAGATACTTCTCCTCGGGCTTCTAGTCTCCTGCGGCATGTAACATCCTATTTTTGGGAATGTAAAATTTTGCTTGAATGAAAATTTAAAATGTTTTAGAATTCAAAAACCATTTTCAAAATTCAACCAAAATTTGTGTTTTCAAAAAACTTCAAACCCTTGGGCTTGGCCTAGCTCAACCTCTTCTCTCTCCCCCTAGCCCACTAGGCCCTTGGCCCAGCCCGTGCCAACTCAGCACACCAGAACGCGCTCTGGCCGCGCCAAGCATGCTCTCATGTTGCGTCGTGCTGCCCAGCGCATGCGCCACCTCAGACACCACGCGCCCCTGTGTCACCTCCCCGCCAGCTATGCACCGTCACGTCCCAGTTTCCCCGCCGCACCCTCCTCACCCGGCCATCCCCTC
The DNA here is from genome assembly GCA_036346575.1 of Dendrocalamus sinicus. Lineage (NCBI taxonomy): Eukaryota > Viridiplantae > Streptophyta > Magnoliopsida > Poales > Poaceae > Dendrocalamus > Dendrocalamus sinicus. The sequence continues at coordinate 17,685,815 of CM070670.1, forward strand.
CCTCTCTCGATTTCCCGGTACATTGTCCCATCATGTCGGCTTGCTCTGTCGCATTAGCCGTCCCCGTCAGCTTCCCTGGAGCCGCATGTCTAGAAATCCCTCAAGCAAGCAGCACCACCATGCCCCTACCTTCCTATGCTCTACTTTTCCGATGGCTTCACCACCTCGGCCTCCGCACTCGCCTTCAAGCCGTCCAACGGCTTCTTCCCTCCCCTTCGCCTTCACAGCTTGCTCTTTCCCTCAATCGACTGCTCATCACCTCCCTCGCCTCAGAGAGCCCCCACACCACCTTCCTCCTCGACTCCGGACATTTCTGCCACCACCAGTGTCAAACTCACCTCGTCGCACCTCCGTCCAATTCACTGCGGCTGGAGCACCACAAGGGAGTCTCGAAGGCAACCCAGGCCACATCGACCAACCCCCTTCCTCCCCGGCCAGCTGTCGTCGTCGTCCTTCCCTCCGTTGTCACCCTCTCTGATTCCAACCTACTCCACGCCTCCCCGAGCACCACCATCACCCAAAATGAGCTCCGCTGTGCCCATAGATGTTACCCTAGCAACATATTAGCTTCCGGTGCCATGGAACGCTGTGGTGCCGTGCTTCGACCTTTCGTCGATGCTTAGCTCGCCGTCAGCCACCGCGTGGACCAAATTTGTCCGTGTCATCCTCGCCCTTAGGTGCGGTTTGCCCCCAATGTTCCATTTTTAGGCTCGCCGCCGGCTGCCATGGCTCCCCTCGCCGACGATGTGCCGTGCTTTGCTCGATGAAGGAGATGACACTATAGTGACATAATTAGATTAGGAAGGTAATTATTAGTGTAATGACTACCATTAGTTTAGTACAAATCCCTCAATGGCATATGGGCCCTTCTCGTTAAGTTAAAGACTTTGTTTCGCTGATGTGTGGGCCCCAGCCGTTAAAAACCCTTTTTAACCTGATTAAGTCAGTAAGAGCAACTGACAAGTGGGCCTAGTTTACTATGCCCATAGTAAAAGGTCCCACCTGTTAGCCGCACAACTTTTTTCTTCTAAGAAATAAATCATAATTTATTTTTTAAATCCTGGGGGCCCATTTATCAATCTTAGTGGCCTTTTTCAATAGTAAAATAATTCAAAATTAATTAAAAAAAACCCTGGTCCAACCTATTAGTGAGCGAGTTTTCTCTCTCCTCTATTTATGTTGGGATTTAATTCCAAATTAAACTTTGAAAAGCCCATTCTCACTCATTTTAACTCTAGAATTAATGAAATTTATTTCTAAATTTTTCTAAATTCAAGATCTATCTAATGACAGTAAAATATTTTAGTTTTGAGTTTGTTTGAGTTTTTATTTGAATTTATTTGCTCGTTCATGTGTTTATTGCAATTTCATCGCGTTTGCCCGAATAGAGTACGAGGACGTTGAAGAGCCGCAGTTCGAGCCACAACAAGACTTCCAAGACCACCATACTTTGAGTCAGGTAAGTGAATACTTTAATCATATTGAATCTATATTTTATACAAATTTATATTTGTTTAAATTTATCAAATTATATGGCATTATTTGTTGTGCAAATGTATATTAAACTTAAGGTTAGATACATGCCTACTTAACATTGTATTATTACTACACCATCTTTTAGACACTGGAATTACATAATCCTTGACACCCTAGAGACTCTAATGGTAACTTTGCTAGCTATGAGTCATACTTAAGCACCATGCTAGTCTTGCTTAAGTACTAAGGCATTAATTTGTCATGATCATTATCTTTTAATCATAAAACTTATTTTGGGTAGTCATTAAAGGGAAATGGCTGGTATATTTGAGATAACTTAGTTTTGTGCTTCTCAAAACCCTAAAACTTGTTGCTACTATATTTAGGCAGATGGTATGATGGTTGGTACGGATGTAGCACGAGAAATTTAATATGTGGTATGTATTGCCCAGATAACTTTAAGGACTGAATCTTGTGATGACCTCCTAATATAAAATAGTACAATCACAAGTCTATAATAGGTATAAAATGGCTAGCAAATTTGCATCCACAAGTGTGGGTTGCACCATTGGAGTGACCCATGAGTCGCGTCGCTGGTTTTAAGTCATCATGGACATAGGTCGTGTCGCTGGTGTAAGCAATCGAGTGGCGCAAGAGGGGGTCTAGGTGTGGTGGATGTAAACTCACTCAGATGAAACCTTAACAGTGTAATCTACACTAGGGGATGCATTGTAAAGCCCTTGTGATGATATTCTTGAGTCACATGTCCAAAAAATATGTGAAACATAATAAGTTGATTATCTCTTGTGGGTAGAGTGTACAGTCTCTACGGAGTATAAACTGTTCGAAAACCATACCCACAGTCAAGGGCTGACATGGGAACTTACTCGAGTTAGTTTCTATTTTCAAAAATCTTTATGGGTGGGATGAAAAATCGTCGGGTGGATGTAAACCTGAATTTGGTTTTCCCTGAGTGGATATAACCTAGTATTGATAATTAAGTGGATATAACTCTAGTAATCAAAAACTAGCATATGGTGGATGAAACCATGTAACAGGTGAATGGAACCTGCAGCATTATAAATATTACACACTTTCATTCTCTTCAATAAAATGTGTTTTGGTTCATGCTAAGTCATAGAAATTTATAATTATTGCAGTTTCCAAAGGTTGCCTTAAGTAAATAAAAGAACTTGAGCCTATCTTGTTGAACCTTGCATGTATAAATATTACATTCTGTGTGTTATCTCACAGAGCACTGTTTCTTGTGCTCACTCTCGCTCACAAATCCCTCAGAATATGGGGACCAAGACGACTACACTTACTACGAAGCCCCAGGAGCTGACGATGGAAAAGATAAAGGAGCTTAGGCTGTTGTTCCTTGTAGTTGGTTCTTACCATAGTCGGGTTGACTTAGTGGTAATTGTGTGCACATATATTACCCAAGTCAGGTAGTATCTGCCTCACACAATCTTAACCCCAGTTGCTTGCCTATGTCAAGATATGCCCTACCCCTTTTGCTTATCAATTTTGCTATTGTAATGAAACTATTTTGCCCAACGGACATTTATGTAAACCCAACCTGATGTGGTCTATTTAAACAATTGTTATGTAATGTTAATGAAAGGTATGGTTTCCGCTATGTATGAGATGATTCAGTGATATATCTATAAGCAGTGGCGAAGCCAGGATTAAAATTGAGGGGGGGCTGAAGTATTTGTCAGATTAAACTAAGTTGACACAAATATAGTCTTATACTTTTATAGAATTTCAAATTCATATAGAAATTATACAGTTGGAGTTTTGGAGACAAACAACGAAAAACAGATAAATACAAAGTATATACCTCGACAAAAGAAAGCGCATACCCAATAATATATATAATTATTCTGCTATGAGTACGGAGTAGAGATAAATCACCTGTGTATGAAACATATGAAAATTAGTTATATAATAGAAAATTGTGAATAATAATGAAATTTTAGTTCATATGAATTATGAAACATACCACAAATAAGCTAATTTGAATCATGAGACAAATTTGAATCACGGGGCAAATGCATTCTACGCGACTTCATGCCTTGGAAACGGTTTATGATTTTATCATCATCAATGGTTTTAAAGATCTCTCGCTCAGTGTAGCACACCATCAAGTCATTGAACCACTCATCTGTTACCTTATTACGCAAATCTGTTTTGATAATATTCATTGCTGAAAATATTCTCTCAACAGATGCCGTTGCCACTGGAAGTATCAATGTCAACTCGATGAGGCGATATACCAACGGGAAGGTTTTATCTTTTCTTGTTTGAACCATCAATTGAGCAAGTTTTGATATATCACGACATTCATTAAATTCTTCATTTCTTCTAATGTTGAGAATGAAAGTTTGAAGCTGACTTCTTAACAAAAGCCGATCAACATCCGTGAAATCATCAGCATAAATTTCAGCAAGGCGAACAAGTTTATCAACATCAAACTTAGAGAAGGAGTCGCTTGGATCAAGACAAGACATGCATACCAATAACTCTGAGGAAACTTCATTGAATCGATGATTCATCTCATTCATAACTGCATCAATAGCAACATTAAAAATGTCAACTTTGTAATAATGATGTTGAGTCACTTTATGCTTCCGACGTACTGATTTACCCATAACTCCAATAGGATCTTCCATATTTGGCACATCAATCTCATATTTTCATAAAACTTTTGACTTGGTTGAACAATGGCTCCCACCCATTGTCCCTCATATCTTGAAATCGTTGTTTGACATCCTGTAACAAGCCCATAGCTTCAACAATATCTTGATGCTTCCTTTGCAAAGCAAGTGATAACTCATTTGTAATGCTCAACATGGTTATTAAGAAATGCATGATGAATACAAATTCAAAACATTCCATCTTTTTTAGCAAATCTCTTTGCTCCACCATGACTTGAGTTTTGACAAGCATCTTCACTTACAAGCTCAAGCACATCCCTCTCGCTTCCCACATTTGGTATATGCGAAGCAAAGTTTTGAGATGTGAGCCCCACCGAGTATCTCCAGGTCTAGCAAGTCCAGCTTCCTGATGCAATCCTGCCCCAGCTGAAATCAAACCACTCTCTAGCTTCTCCGACAAGACGTCATGATGTTTTTTAATCAAGGCATCTTTTTTCTTACAAGATGAACTCACAGCAGTTACTATCAGGGGAACATAGTTAAAGAAATCTGCAATAGCTCTACTACAACTTGCCATAGTGACAACTACCAACTGTAACTGGTGGGCGAAGCAATGAACATAGAAAGCATTTGGATTATCATCCCGAATAAGTTTTTGCAATCCATTAAATTCACCTCTCATATTTGAAGCTCCATCGTAGCCCTGCCCACGCAGTCTTGAAATAGGCAAGCCATATCAAGTAAGCAATCCAACCAAAGATTCTTTCAATGCTGCAGATGTACAATTTGTGATATGCTCAATGGCAAGAAACCTTTCCATCACTTTTCCTTGATTATTCACAAATCTGCATAAATGATATGATTATAAAATGTAAATTTTAAACATAGAACAAAACAACAAAGCATCAATGATGTGGAACTATAACTAACCTCACAATCACTGCCATTTGCTCCTTTATTGATACATCTCTGGACTCATCAATAAGGATTGCAAAATTTCTATCTCCAATCTCACCTTTAATCACTTATGTGACCTCTTGTGCACAACATTTACAAAGCTCTTTTTGAATATCTGGAGAAATCATAACTGCATGCCCTGGAGCTGTATCAAATGACACCTTCACTTCCTCTTTTTTATCTTTATACCAGTCCAATAACTCTTTGAAATTCCCCTTGTTGATGGAAGTAGAGGATTCATCATGTCCTCGAAAAGGTTCACCTTGAGCTATAAGATATCCTGTACAACTTAAAGATGCAGTTAAACGAATTTTGTATGCAATTTCGGCCTCCTTGCTATAAGTATTGATTTTGCTAGACACACTTGACCTTTGATTTTTGAAGTCATCGCAAAGACCCCTTGCAATATTGTGGGAACTATTTGTGCTACCAACATGTTTATTGAAAGCTTGTAAAGCAATCTTCCAACGAGAGAACCCAACCTTTGTAAATACATCACTTCCAAATGTATTGGGTTGTGCCGATTTCTTGAAAAGAAAACAATAAAAACAAAAGGCGACATCCTTTTCCACACTATATTCCAACCAATCAAATTTATTATACCATGATTCTTGAAAAGACCGTGACTGTTTGCCATCCAATGTTTGTGGAAATGAATATCCAATTAGTCGGGTAGGGCCATTCAATAAATATGCCCTTCTCACTTGATCTCTAATTTCGTTAGCATAATCTTCAATTGGTATGTGCAGTGCCGGATCGGCAATTATTTCATTTGGATTAAATTCTAGTCGAAGCTTCTTTGGTTGAGTTGTACTCTCATCGGTTGGACGAGAACCACTTGAATTACTTGCGAAATAGTTGCACAAAGTTCGTTTCTCCATTATAGCAAGATCTATAAGACTATAAATAAATTAGTAGTCTAAAATCTAAACTCTAAAATGCTAAATTATATAAAAAAAGTATAGAAAAATTACTTGAAGCAGTGAAGCTCACACTGGATGACTAGAAGTACTGGCCGGTAGGAAAATCAAATCAACCGAACACTTCACAACCGGACACTGCCGGCAGCTGGCAGCACCGGACACCGGTCCCCCCCCCCTTTACTTCGGTCCGCCCGCACGACCGCACCCCGCCCGCACTGCCCGGCTGCTCGCAGGCCCCGCACCGCACCCCCTTTTATTCGGCCGCAGTCGGCAGTCCCACACCGCAGGCCGCACAGCACAGCCGCAGCTCCTCACCTCCTCAACGCCTCCTCCGCTCCTCTCTCTCTCTCTCTCTCTCTCGCAGTCTCGCTTCTCCGCTCCTCCTCGCCCGCCGCGGCCCTCGCCTCGCTCCCGGCTCCTCGCCTCGCTCCTGGGTCCCGGCTCCTCGACAGACGGCATCTCGGGTCCTCCGCTCCTCCTCACTCGCCGCCTCGCACCCGGGCTCCCGGCTCCTCCGCTCCTCCTCGCCTCGCTGACGCTCGACGCTCGGAGTCGCCGCGGCGCCGCCAGATCTGGGAAGTGGGAAGTGAAAACCGGGTGTGCCTGGGGAAAATTGAATATATAGGACTAAGTTGAGAGTGCTTTGGTAAAATAGGACCAACTTATTTGTCCTTGTAAATATAGGACTGAGTTGAACTCCTTCTTGCAAATATAGGATTTTTCCCATTTTAATTTCATTTTCATTTTCAACCCTTTTTTCTCACGCGAAATGACTCTTTTGCCCTTCCTCCTCGCTCGCGCGCGCGCTGCGCGCGCTGCGCCTGCTGCCGCCGCCGCGCGCCGCCGCTCCTCGCTCGCGGTCCCCGTGGGTGCGGACTTCCTAGAGGGTCGCGACGGGAGGGAGCGGCGTGGCGCGGGCAAAGCGAGAGCGAGCGCGGCGCGGCGCGGGCGAGCGAGGAGGCGGCGCGGCCAGGCGAGGAGGAAGGGCAAAAGAGTCATTTCGCGTAGAGAAAAAGGGCTAGAAAATGAAAATGAAATTAAAATGGGAAAAATCCTATATTTGCAAGAAGGAGCTCAACTCAGTCCTATATTTATAAAGACAAATAACTTGGTCCTATTTTACCAAAGCACTCTCAACTTAGTCCTATATATTCAATTTTCCCGGTGTGCCTGGGAATAGTGCCAGATCTGTGCTAGTCTCCGCCACCGCCCGCCTGGGAATAGTGATCTGTGTTTTCGTGGGCTGCTGGGCCTCTTTGTGGGAAATGGGCTGCGTTTTATTGCTTGTTGCTTGTTGCCTTGTTGGGCTTCCGTGAGAGTGAAAATCCTGAGACTGTGAGGGCTGTTGCCGTCTTGCCGACACGCCGCTCGCCGGGAGGGCCGCCGGGAGGGGGCTCGCGCGGGGGTCCGCCGCCGGGAGGTGAGGCTCGAGCCTTACTAAGCCTCCCCGCTGGCTTCGCCCCTGTCTATAAGCACTATCTACCGATCTAAGGAATAGTGCAATGGTATCACAAAGGATTTTAGATTGGCTAAATCCGAGTCTGACACAACATCAATGATGTCCTCTGCCTATGAGATCTTCCTCAATGGCTCTGACATCAAATCGGCTTCCTCGTCCTCAAGAAGCTCCCATCGGTAGGGGTTTGAGCTTGCTTGGGCTCTTGGTGGGAGGAAGATGACACCCTACAGAGGTGAGGGAAGGCAATTGCGTGGGAGGAGCCGAGCCGCATCATGCATGGAGAAGGGGATCGCGTCGGAGGCGAGAAGGATCATGTGGTGAAGAGGATTGCTTCAAAGGCGAGGAAATCATGAGATGGGGAATACGGGATCCCAATACGCATGGTTTGGGGTGTGATCGGAATCATCAGATTTCTACTGGACTGGGATTTGATAACTTGGTATTGGATTACAGTCCACCCGAACCAAATGCAAAAGAATGTAATCGACTTACACTATAAACGGAATTTTCTCTGAAACCGCCGAACCAAACACCATCTTACATCATCTAGAAAGCATGCCACGCCTGGAGTACAGGTGTTGTTTGGTTGATTATCTAGAATTGAAGCTACAATACAAGGTGTGGAATTAGTTAGCACAAATATTTATGCCCATGCTCCTGAACCAAATATGATACTCCCGCCATTTCCAAATACATGTCATTTTAGCTTTCAAATTTTGTTTCCAAATAATGTCATTATACAATTTCAATATAAATTTTTACCATTTTTTCCTTTGCATTCCCCTCACATTCAATATTTTCAAGGTTATTTACTACTATATACTAGAGTAACAGACATTATCCGAAAGCACTAAGTAAGCAAATGAAATAGGGTAATATGGTTTTTTTTTGTATACATGTCCTGGTTATAGTACGAAATCTTAGAATGACATCTATTGAGGAATGGAGGAAGTATGACACTATAATTTCGTATAGCGGAGATATATAAATTTAAAACTTTTGAGCCAAATAGCTAGGGCAAGATCAGCTGAAATTACATACTTGCAATATTGCTTTGCAATTGCTAGGGTGTTGAGATTTGCGAGAGAACACGTGCGCGTGCACACACACATACATACATACATACACGGTTGCACGAATCAACGTGTGCGCGCACGCTATGCACGGGTCGCTAGCTACGTGCACGAGCATCCTGGTGTAGTTCATATTTCATGATTACTTTATGTGCATGAGATAGTAACTTTGACATCTGTAAGTCAATCGATGACAACTTTATGTTTAGGAGATAGTAACTTGATGAATTGTCGATGATAACTTTATGTTCAGGATATAGTAACTTGACTTACATACATGCAGTAGGAGAGATAAGATAATAATGCACTTAACTTGTGATTTTTTATCTTTTAACAAGCTAAAAAATACAATAACTCTTTAACCAAAAGTCCAATCTGCGATCTGTTTGCACCATTATATTCGAAATTACGAGCTTAACAAAATACGATCCATGTTGAATATATTTTGATACTACAAAATTTATGTCATATAAAGTTATTAATGTATATGAGTGAAGTTACTGTCAAATACAAACAGACTTACTACCAGTTTTATAGTATTACAATGGACAGTAACTTTATATGTGTTTGACAGTAACTTTACTCACACACGACGGTAACTTGCCTTACAAGTTATTTGCTATTGACGTGCATATTTCTCTCTCCTCTTGATGCAAGCATGTTGGCAGTAACTTCACTCACACACGGTAGTAACTTCATGAATTACAGATGATAACTTTATGTGCATATGATAGTAACTTCTCGTCATACCACGAAGTGGGCGGATGAGGTTACGAACCTGAGGCGATTGGATGAGATCAAGACCACGCAACAGTCGGACGAAGTCATGACTGTGACGTGAGCGGGCAATGTCTAGACCACGAGGTCAGACGAACGTGTACGATCATGAGTCGCTCACACAGAGGTGTGGAGGCATGGAGTCGAGGCCGACGGAGGCCAAAAAGTACGATGGCCGGTGAAGACAACGCGAGGTCCAGCGGAGGCCACACGAGGTCTGGCAGAGGTGACGTCCACGTGGGGTTCAACGGAGATCGTGCGAAGTCTGTCAAAGACCGGGCAAAGTCTGACGGAGGCCAGTGGAGGCCAAACGAAGTCCAGCGGAGGCGACATCCATGTGGAGTCTGGTGGAAATCGCACGAAGTCCAAGGAAGACCGTGCGGAGTCTGACGAAGGCCGAGCGAAGTCTTGCAAAGGTCGTGTGAAGTCCGTTGGAGACGACACCCGCGTGAAGCTCAGCAGAGACCATGCGGAGTCCTCGGCAGAGACCGTGTGAAGTCCTGCGGAGGTCGTGCGAAGTCCGTTAGAGACAACATCTGTGCGAATCTCGATGAAGATGGTGCGAAGTCCCATGAAGATCGCGTCAAGTCCATCGGAGAAGACATCTGCATGAAGCTCAGCGGACATCGTGCGAAGTCCTGCGAAGACCAGGCAAAGTTCATCGGAGACGACATCAGCGCGAAGCTCGGTGAAGACCTTGTGAAGCCCTATGGAGGTCATACGAAGTCTCCATGCGGATATCGTGTGAAGACCGTAGTGGAGACCGTGCAATGTCCCGCGAAGGTCGTGCGAAGTCTTTGTGCGGGATTGGTATGAAGGCCTTGATGGAGATCATCCGAAGTCTAGTGAATACCGTGTGGAGTCCAGTGGAGACTGAGTGAAGTCCTATGGAGGTTGTGCGAAGTCCATCGAAGATGACACCCGTGGAGCTCGGTGGAGACCGCACGAAGCTTTCGATGGGGACCGTGCGAAGTCCTACAGAGAAATCGGAGGTGGGTGCTCCATTCCCAACTGTCGACCATGGAGTTGTCATGTCTGTCGACGAAGACTTGACCACAGTGCAGTCGGAGATGTCGCTGAAGTCACGACCACAGCGTGGTCATAGGTATCGACACAACCGGCGATGGGGCAAAGGCTTTGGAGCGCACGCTCTGTGTAGAATCCCCGCCGAAGAGGCTCAACATTCGTTGGTGTTATTCAGAGGCTGACTCCCTGGTGTCGAGATGACGGCGTGGGCATCACGGTCGACAGTCGTACCGACGCGTGCGTCGCAAGCGTCACGATTAATGGTCATACCAGCGCAGGCATTGTGATCGTTGCAATATATAGGGTACCACAAGCCACTGTGTGCTAGACTCGACGGTCGCTACCACCATACCTCTTTCACTTGGTTGCCGTCACTTTCTAGCACCTTTTCTCGCATAGCTTCTTACGCGTTTCCCACGGATGACGTCAACTATCGTGGCTACTGACCAAACAACATATGAGGAGACTAGCTAGAGAGAGCCAACGATAGGAGAGAGTGTGTGTGTGATACCCCTCTTGGGGGTTTATATACATGAGTGAGATTGGATGAAAATTTCTATCCTACCACCTTAATAATTACAAAAGGTAGGGGTATATTGGTACATTTCTTTATACACATGTCACTCTACTATTGGACCTATTACATATTAAGCCAGTTGCAAGGCCCCGCCACAGGGGGTTGGGCCACCCTATAATAAGTACCAATTTGAATGATATTTATAGTTTTGTTCATCCAATTAATGGAAAGGTCATGTTCATAATATATTCAGTAAAAACAATGTACAGATTTTCTTTCCTATGTGTAAATGCTCATATTTTCAGTGAAATTTACTCTGCTCAATGTAGCTTATAAGTTGTAGCTTCTGGCTTTTTTTTTGCACTGCAACGGTTGAAAATGCACTATAGTGGCTGTTAGATTTTTCTGAATAAATAATTTTAAAAAAGGGGAAAAAGCTATATCATCACAGACAATGTAAAGGAATAAGGGAAAAAAAGAAAAAAAAAAGCCAAAAAGACGAAATTATTCAGTTGGGCTGAAATAAGCTGGCTTATGACTGAAATTGCACTGTAGATGGCTGAAATGACACTATAGCTGATGATGGTTTATTTGGCGTAACTAAATTTTAAAAAATTTAAAAATAGAAGAAAAAAATAAGTTAGTCCATCAGGGACAATGCAAACGAATATGGAAAAAAAAGAACCGGCAAAGAAAGCTCAAAAATAGCTAAAAAAGCTAGAAAAAAACGAAATTTAGGAATAGTGAAAAATAAGCTAGAAACTAGAAGCTCAAGTCGAAATGAGCGGGGCAACTAGAAGCTGAAGCCTAGGAGTGGGGTGCCACACATATCCTATGTAAGGCGAAAATAACAATGGCTGCATTTGGACTTTGGAGGGCTTAGCTTCTCCTGGAAGCTGGCTTCTCTGATAAGTTGATGGAGAGTGGCTCAAGCTTCTCGTTACTGACTATACTACCTAATCATCCGCAATCTTGTCCAGAATTGCAGTACAAAACTTTGCAATACAGGGCAGCAGTGACGACAACAACAATAAGTGTTTTACGTTGTCAGTAGCCCTACCGAAATAAAAGAAGGTACAGTATGCCTGTCTAACGTATGCTGTCCACCTGCAACAAACATGAATAAATTGAATCAGGCCGGCATTTCGCTTGTATTTCGCTTGTATTGCCTCAAATCATTCAGAAGATATTCAATCATTCACTGAGTAATCAATTGATCAATTAATTGGTTATTTAGTTCTGCACATCGCCCATACTGTCTGGAAGATGTGATTGAATCGTCAATTAATCAACAACATGGCCTGAAATACTTGTTTAGCAACAACGGGTCAGGGCTGCTTCCTACCTAGAAATCTTAAATTTGCTGCCTGAAAACGATATGTATAATGTATGCGTGATCTGTTTGGCCAAGTTGAGAAGCTAGATTGATTATTTTGTCCAAGACAAAATCATTTCAGACGATAGGCGAGCGTGAACACCGGAGCTTGATACTGATGTCCTTTTAAGTTAAGATGACTAGCTAGTTTACTTCATGTGTAGGAAATTTCTCGTTAGTTGGAACTAACCATTTGCCGAAATTTATTCATGCCTGCGTCATGCCATGCACCGACAGTGCATCTGCTGATGTGATACGATTATGAGCCTAAATCACCAACCAATTGAAGTGTTTGTATCAGTGGAGATGATTTAGTAGCAGCTTGAACTTTTGGAGTAACTTAGAAATGCAAATAATTTAGTCTGGAGCCCAAGATTTAGCTCCAATTGCCACACACTCTACTCCTACTTGAAAGAAAATCATAGTACTTGCTAACTAGCAGACATACATGGGCCTACCGAATATTCCGGTTGCCAACATGGGCCTCCATGAAGAAACCATCAGATCTCTACTGCTTGGGCCATGTGCCCATCTAGCCCTACTTTGGACGAGTAGAAAGCTTAAAGCAAGCCACATTTACTTAAAATCGTTTTGCAGCCTGAGCAATCCATGAAGGCACATAGTGTTAGATTGGATTGAGAGGGAGAGATACTGCGAATATTGTGGTTGTTGTATTGAGCCTCAGGGGCGGTATATATAGTGTACAAGGTAGAGGAAATAAGGAAGGACTCGATACAAATCAATTCTATCCTATTTTATCTCTAACTACCATATACTCTAATATCCCCCCGCAGTCTAAGCGTGAGCGACGCGGACACTTGGACTGGAGAAGAAACCGACAAGAGGACTCAACACGATGATAGCCCTTTGTGCCCAAGTCGATGTAGCCAAAGCAACGGAAGCGAAGAAGTCGTGGTCGAGGTAGCCGTGGTCGATACAGCCGATGACGAGTAGCCAAGCCGCGGGCGCGCAGGAAGGCGTCAGGAAGTGGTCACGGCATGCAGGATGACGCTGTTAAACCGGGGTTGCGCGAAGAGAGTGCGCTGTAGACGAAGACGGTGACGCGATCGAGGCAGTCGTGGAGGAAGATGACACCGAAGAGCCGATGCTGTCGAAGCCGTCGAGGACGAGACGTCACAATGGGTTTGCCAGGCCCAAGGATGAATCGGGACGAAGCGCACAACGGTGTTGCCAATACCGCACGGGCGAGGGAGGGACCACCATGAACCATGCGCCACTGTCAGAGGAGACTAGCAAAGAAGGCCTCCAAGACGGTCGCGGCGCGAGAACGGCATAGAAGGAGAAGTGCCGATGCAGCTCGCAGTTGCTGGAGAAGAACGAGATGTAGTTGAGGAAGATGTGGCGACACTGGCGATGAGGCATGGTGGACGAGGACGAAGGCGACGTAGAGGGACCAACGGCTTGGAGCGCCTACGTCGGTCGCTGAAGGACGGGCAGCTGGACCACCGGCCGAGAGCGGCAACGGTGATAGCTGGAGGAAGACACGGTGGCAATGCTCGATGTAGGCGAAGAAGATCCCGAGTGGCTGATGTTGACGGCGGTGAAGACGACAAGAGCAACGACGCTGCAGCCAGACGGGGCGACACAGGTGCAACTCAAGTCGAAGCAGCGGCAGGGGGTCCATTGGCGATGCGGTTGCGCCGAGGAGGGCGCCTCTCAACGCCGCGGCAGCCAGTGGACGTGGACCACGAGCGACAACACTACGGCCCGAGGAGGCGACGTAGTGGCAGCCCAAAGCTTGATGGCGACACGAAGATGATTCATCCGAAGTCGTCGCAGCCGTACGCTCAATCGGGTGATCAAGCCGAGGTGAGCGCGGAGCAGGACGACAAAGACGTGGCCGCTGTGACGGAGTCAGAGACGGCGTTGTCGTGGACGACCAAATCGAGACGATGTCGACGAGCGGCGGTGGGCAACGCAAACCCAATCTCTGATCGGGAGAAAAAAAAGAGATACAGCAGCAGTGATATAGCGGCCACATCAGCGGCGGAGGAGGCGAGGATCTTGTCCCGGGGGGGCGCGGATCTCCTCGATGAAGACCACGGCGCGGCGCGGCCACAGGCGGCGCGCGCGCCGGCGTGGCGTTCCCAGCGGAGGGGGCGCGGGGCTCGGCCGAGACGGCGAGATCGAGCAGCGCGCCGCGGAAAGGGGCGGTCGAGCGAGGCCGGGGCCTTGGGGCGGGCCGGGCCTTTGGGGCGAGGCCGGGGCCTTTGGGCGGCGCGGGCGTTGGCCGGGAGGTGTCGCGGAGGCTGCGCAGAGGGGCACCGCGCCGCGGGCGGAGGTGGGTCGCCGGAGGCTGCGCCACGGGCGGGCGTCCGGGAGGGCCGAGGCTCGCTGCGGCGCGCGAGTCGAAGAGCACGGCCATGGCCACAGCCGCGAGGTGGAGACGCGCCATGGGACGAGGCGGCGAGGTGGCGAGAGCTACTAGGGTTTGGGTTTTGAGGTGGTGGGTTTGCAAGTGGGGGAGGCGACGGAGACGGTCAGGGAGCTCCCGGTGGTTGCGGCACGAACGCGCACGTCCCAGATCCGACGAAGTCAACTGTGGATGTGACGCGGAGAAGGCCTGCCGATGCCGATGGATATTGTCGATGCGGCTGCTGCTACGGACGACTCGGAACGACGGACGAACAACAATGTAAAAAAAACGACGATTGGCTGCCCCCGGGAGGATCGGCGTCCACTCCCGGGGGCAGCGACGGCGGAAGCGTGAGCGGCACGCTAGAACGCCCGCTCTGATACCATGTTAGATTGGATTGAGAGGGAGAGATACTGCGAATATTGTGGTTGTTGTATTGAGCTTCGGGGGCGGTATATATAGTGTACAAGGTAGAGGAGATAAGGAAGGACTCGATACAAATCAATTCTATCCTATTTTATCTCTAACTACCATATACTCTAATACATAGTTCCTCTATTTCCCTTTCTGTTATGTTTCAATTTTACTGACATTAATTATGTAGAACTTGATCACAGTTCAGACTTCAGATTTGCACTAACTGTGCTATAGTGCAGCTGCAAGCATATGTTATGTTACTGAATCCCTGAAGAATGGTTGAGTTAATTTAGTTCAGACTCCAAAACAAATGAACAAGATACTGCAGTACACTATAAGCACAGCAGATAGTCAAGATCAGTTAAATCCGGACAGGTTGTAAACGCGTCTACTCGAATCACATTCTTCTGCAGCAGAAGGCATTGAAATGTCCGGCTCTCTCCTTGCAGCTTTACGGAAAACAAACCTATCTGCAGGCTACGGAATGTTAACAGTTAGAATAATCTTGTTTCAGTCGTAGAGGTTGTCGAAGTCTGCTTCCAAGTTCGTGTACTCATTCGAGTTTAAGTCCGCACGTATCCGAGTTTGAGTTCGAGTCAGTTGTCGTGGTCGTAGTCGAGTACGACTTTATATCCGAGGCGGTGTCATTGTCGAGTCCCAGTGCGAGTCAGACTGCGAGTCCTTCTCGGAGTCGTAGCTGAAGAGTCGGGTATAAAAGCAGAGCAATGTAGTCGAGAGGATGTAACGAGTTGAGGCGATGTAGTAGAGAGGAGGTGTCAACCACGAGGGCGATTGGTGTGATCGCAAAGCAGAGGGTGATCGGTGTGATCGAAAGAGAAAGAAATAAAGAAGAGAAGAGTGGTTTGGCTCTAGGAAGCCTATTGAGTTCATTGTGTTCACAGACATAGTCGTAACCAGAGTTACAACCACAGCAATGAGCGATAGTGTCCGTAGGTGCTGAAGACATAGTCGTAAAGGAGTTACGACCACGGTCACAGAGCAGAAAACATGGTCGTAAGTGTTACGACCATAGCGTGAAGACGTGGTCGTAAGTGATCACAGTGGGGAGACATGGTCATAAAGCATTACAACCACAGCAGTCGACAGAGCCTCAGATGTGGTCGATAGTATTACAGCGTGGTCGTAATCGGGTTATGACTACAGTGATTGACCGTGATTGAAGGAAGTGCAACAGCGGCGGTGAACATGGTTGTAACTTCAGGTGAAGTTACGACTACGTGGTCGGAGCAACGAGGCATGATCGGAGAGGTCACAACGTGGTCATAACGACTGTCAGCGTGGTCGGGGAACCAGCAAGGCGGTCATAACGATTTAGGAGGTGGTCGTAGCCTCTTCAACGTGGTCATACGGCTGCAGTGGTGGTCGTAGCGGTTACAAGGTGGTCGTATGGTTCCTGGGAGAGGTCGTAAGACTGCAACAAGTGGTATCAGAGCTATTTGACTTCGGTTTTGAAGATCATGGGCGACAAGGCGTAGGCTCATGGTGGGCTAATCTCCCTTCATTACTCTCTCCTGATGACCGACAATTACCCGGTGTAAGCAATGAAGATGAAGGCAAACATACGCGCCCAAGGAGTTTGGGGTGCAGTTGATCCGAAGGGAAAGGACAAGGAGGTGGACAACAAGGTGGATCAGGTAGTTTTAGCCCTCATCTACTAGGTGGTGCCAGATGCGATGATGCATCAGCTCATCGATAAGGAGACGGCACAGGAGGCGTGGGAGACGTTGTAGACGATGCACGAGGGCGTTAATTGTGTGGAGGAGTGCACAAGGTTTAAGAGGAAAACTTGGAGCACAGGTTGGTTTTTTGTGGATTTGCAGAGGGAATGCGAGAAGCGTTGGAGGCCAGCTCAGCTGAGATGTACACGGAAAAGTAGACAGACTTGGTCTAAGAGAGAGGAGCGGGAGGCTCAGATAACGGCGAAGACAAGGTGGCTGTGGGAGTAGGTGTTCCAGCCCAGGCAGGCGTACAAGGAAGGACGATTCAGTCCAGGTGCGAGGCACGGTAAGCATCAGATTGTGCAAGGCTTAGGATGGAGCAAGCGCAGGCGGTAGGCCGGTGACGGCTCAGGCGCACGAGAGTGCAGGTAAAAGGAAGAAGCGGAAGCAAGAGAGAAGATCTGCGTGATCAAGAAGGAGAAACAATATTAAGGAGGTGATTGTTAGAATAATCTTATTTCAGTCGTAAAGGTTGTCGAAGTCTGCTTCTGAGTTCATGTACTCATTCGAGTGCAAGTCCGCACGTATCCGAGTTTGAGTTCAAGTCAGTTGTCGTGGTCGTAGTCGAGTACGACTTTGTATCCGAGTCAGTGTCGTTGTCAAGTCCCAGTGCGAGTCAGACTGCGAGTCCTTCTCGGAGTCGTAGCCGAAGAGTCGGGTATAAAAGCAGAGCAATGTAGTCGAGAGGATGTAACGAGTTGAGGCGATGTAGTTGAGAGGAGGTGTCGAGCATGAGGGTGATCGGTGTGATCACTGGCGGTCGGTGTGATCATAAAATAGAGGGCGGTCAGTGTGATCGCAGAGCGGAGGGCGATCGGTGTGATCACAGGCAATTGGTGTAATCACAGAAGAATCGTAGCGATCGGTATGATTGAAAGAGAAAGAAATAAAGAAGAGAAGAGCGGTTTGGCTCTAGAAAGTCTATTGAGTTCATTGTGTTCACAGACGTGGTCGTAACCAGAGTTACGACCACAGCAACGAGCGGAAGTGTCCGCAGGTGCTGAAGACGTATTAATCATCCTGAGTGGAAACATGCTATGGACGAAGAATATGGTGCTCTTATGAAAAACAAGACTTGGAAGCTTATTCAACATCATTGATTGTAAATGGGTCTACAAGATCAAAAAAAAAAGGTTGATGGCACTATGGAAAGATACAAGGCATGTCTAGTAGCAAAAGGGTTCAAGCAAAGGTATGGTTATGATTATGAGGACACGTTTAGTCTGGTTATCAAACCTACCACTATGTGTCTCATTCTTTCCATAGCAGTGTCCAAAGGTTGGGATTTGAAACAACTGGATGTTCAGAATTCATTCTTGCATGGATATTTGGATGAAGAAGTGTTTACGAAGCAGCCCCCAGGTATGAAAGTCAGCATCAGCCATCCTATGTGTGTAAGTTGGAATGGCACTTTATGGACTTAAACGAACCCCATGAGCATGGTGCTCAAGATTGAATCAGAAGCTTCATGAGCAGGGTTTTTCAATCTCAAAAGCATATACTTCTCTTTTCATTTACAAAGAGAAGGATATTGTGATCTATGTTTAGGTATATGTTGATGATATTATTGTTGCTAGCTCTTCCATTCAAGCAATAGCAGCATTGATCGAGCAATTGCAGAAAGACTTTGTTGTGAAGGATCTTGGAGAATTACATTACTTCCTCGTCGTCATTGAGGTCAAGAAGAATCATGGAGGTTCGGTTCTGTCACAGCATAAATATACTCATGATCTACTGAAGCGTGCAAATATGTTGAACTATAAATCAGCAGATACACTGTGCTAGCTTCTGAAAAATTGTTAACTCTGTAGAGTGGTGATCAGTTGAGTCTAGAGGATGCATCAACATACTGAAGCATAGTTGGAGGTTTGCAATACCTCACTATTACAAGACTTGATATTTCATTCTCAGTGAACAAGGTCTGCCAGTTCTTACAATCTCCAACCAATTTACTTTGGACTGCAGTCAAGAGAGTACTACGTTATCTCAAAGGAACAAATTCAGTCGGCTTGCAAATACATAGATCAAATTCAACACTTATCAGTGTCTTTTCAGATGCCAATTGGGCTGGATTTGTTGATGATAGAAGGTCAACAGGAGGACATGCTATATTCTTTGGTTCCAATCTTATTGCCTAGAGTTCACGAATGTAAGCCACAGTGTTTTGGTCAAGTACCGTCTGAATACATGTTGCTTGCTAATGCCACGGCGGAGATAGTGTGATACAATCTCTGCTGCGAGAACTTGGAATATTTCAAGATAATCCTCCTTGTCTTTGGTGCAATAATTTGGGAGCTACTTATTTGTCTACTAATCCAGTATTTCATGCCAGGTCAAAACACATTGAGGTCGACTTTCACTTCGTACGTGAAAGAGTAGCACATAAGCTGCTGCAAATTAAGTTCATATCATCCCAAGACCAGATGGCAGATATTTTTACAAAGCCTCTAGCAGTTCGGGCATTCATGATGATTCGAGACAATCTCAATCTTGTTTGATGAAGCTGAGATTGATGGACTGTTAACAGTATGCAGAATAGATAGAATTGTATGGCAACTAATTTGATTCGATCCGGTATGTACAGAAGATAGGATTTGTTAGGACCTACTTACCGGGCGATCCTGATTTCTCTCCTTGTAACGTTACCTTCCTATTGTCGGTTGTACTTACCGGGAGAATGAGCATGTAACACCCGCCAGGCTCCTCTGTTCTTGGCGAAGGCTTCCAATCCTTCTACTGCTTGTGTTTCTTCACACGGAAAACGGCAGAGAAAACTAATGTTGCTGGTATAACACGGACGTACACATGAAGACAACCTCCTAATTGTTGCATCGCCGGACTTTGCCCAATGATATGTGCTCAATGATATGCATTGGCTGGTTCTGAAAGCCTCCTTTATCCTGAAGCAGCAGGTTTTTGCGGGTACTAGAACTAGATACCACAACCGCAACAGTTTGTGCATTCTTTTTTGCATGCAATTTCTACTTTGTAGATTAGTGCATGCAGTTTGGATTTTTTTTCCCATGAAGATTTCACTTTAATATTCTCTGAATGGCTGAATGTACCATGAAATTTACATTAATGTATGCAATTTCCAAACTGAATATTGTAAAAAAAAAACTTCTTTTGCATCGATTGGCCGAACAAAAGGAAATGAAGGGGACACACTAAGCTACTACTAGTACCACGCACACATTCTACCCCTCTATTGCCTACAAGTGTGCGGTTTCTAACTTGTACGCATTCTACTGTTGCACATTCAATAGCCAGCTTGGTTTCCACCTGTAAACCGGGAGAGACAGAGATCCAGCACCACATGCATTTCGGATGCGTAAGCACTTCACATGATAATAAATTTTCTTCGGTTACTCTAAAACTTGATCCCTATTTGGAATACGGGAAATTATCCCCATTTTTGTGAGAATTGAACAATTTTATATGACATTTCTGTAAAAATTCTATATTTGAAACAGAGCCTAAGAGTATCGTTTTATCGGCAAAATAGTTAATTAAGCTGCAAAATCTCGACAGTGAAACACCATCTTATCTAATTATCTAGGCAGCTAGCACGAGGTATTCCTCGTCTGTACTAGGTGCTCACCGGCACGAGTACTGCAAACATCACTCTCATGAGCCTGTGCCTGTACGTACATTCAAGATAAGGCTGGCAATGAAAAGTTGGTTTATGACTTCATGGCCTCTGGTTTGTCGAAGCAGTCGATGCTGACGGAGTAATTGCCGGCGCTATTCGCCGTACGTGCATGCATGGAGGTTCGTAGGCTGCCTTAATTTGGCAGTAGAGTCAGTGCAGTGACTAGTGAGGCATATGTTTCCCTGTACGTATACTTGCGCGAGCCACTGTGCTGTGAGGGCATTCCTAGGGAAAGATATTGGTGTGCTATGTCTATAGCCTTATCCAATATATAATATATACCGGTGGACTCATTTAATAAATTAATATATCCTGTAATATTTCTCTCTCCACTCTCCTCCCTCCATCGATCACCCACTATAATCTCCCACCGATTACCTCTCCACTCGCTAGTGAGGTAGTGACCCTCTCCACCTTCAATGGCCACCGACAGCTTCTACCATCGTCTTCCTTCTCTCTCCTCCCATGGTTTCTGTGTCGCCACCTCGCCTACCCTCATCGGCGCCTGCCAACTCATTCGCTCTCCACCTCGATCTCCCCTCCATCGCCTCTTTCCCCCTCCTTCGCCCGCCTCCTCCCAAATCTAGCCAGATCTGCACTGGCAACGCATAGATCCAGCCAGATCTGAGACATCCTGCCGAGGTAGCCATGGCGCAGTGGTGGCCTCAGCAAGAGGCTGTAGTAGGGCATCGACTGGTGTGGATTGGTAAGCAGTGAGCACGTAGGCAGTGCAGCGTCAGGCGCGGTGGCAGCGAGAGTGCGGGTGGCCAGCACGGCGACGAGTTTGAACATGGCGGCTAGCGGCTCGATTGCATCGCAGCACACGCCCTGACAGCAAGTGTGCGGTGGCCCACGGCGATGAGTGCAGTGAGGAGGTTGGCGCATGGGGCACCCACCTCAGCACTAGGATATCCTAGTTGGCTTGCTAATTATACATTAATAATGTAGGGCCATTGAGGGTGGCGTGAGAACTCCGTAGTTTGTACTGACTGCAGAGACGCATGCATGACAGCTTAAATAGTTGCAAAATTATACATCATTGGTGATTTATCATGGAAGGCAAGTGCTGTGAGTGGAAGCCTGTAACTGAACATAATAATTAGTAGTAGTTCACAAAAATTCAGATGGGATGATGGGAACGAGCATGTACCAGCAGCCTAGCATGGATTGTACTTATTTAAAAGGGTCATTTACATAGTGTGTGTCTTAAGAATCTGAGAGAGAGAGAGAGAGAGAGAGTGCAATTCATTGTTCCTTGATGTAGTGATGTGGGCGATGTATTGTCTGGCAATGTGGGGATAGTAGCTCATCAGACCAGACTTCAAAGGGGAGATAAGGTCCCATCCGGAAGAAAATTGTATGGGAATAGACCTCAGTGAGGAGTAACTAGAGCCCTACACTGATTGCTGACATGTGTAAACACTAATCTTAGCGTCTCAGCGATGCCGCGCGATACCTCCTCTGATGTTCCCGCCCCGTGGTCTTCCCCCTTCCTTGGTCTTCCCGCTGAGAAATGCCGCGCGCTCCCTGTGCTCCCCAATCCGACCAATCATCCAGCGCTGCGCCCCTGCGTCTTCCCGGCGAGCTCCGTCATCCCATCTTCCCACCGTACCTCCAACCCGATGCATCGTGTTCTCTTGTGGCCGCACCCACAATCCGATCAAGAGGGTGCCCCATCATCTTCCCAGCGAATTTTTTGCTATTATGGTATCCTCTAAGTTGGGCTTCGACGAAATGGTATCTATGTCGTGGGCTTCTCTAAAATAGTATTTTTGTACTTAAGGCTTCTCTCAAATAGTATTCTCAGAGATTTTAACTCAAATAATTTGATTTTCGAATTTGTACTCCCCCAATTGACTGAACTGCCCCTGCTCATTTTGTTTAACCCTAATCACTTTTATTTTCTTCTTTTCACATCGTTTGGGTTTCATTGGCGACGGCGGCACGCCGACTGGCCGATCGGAATACTCGGCGCGGCGCCGTCAACGCCAGGCGAGAGCGCGGCAAGGATCGCACAGGAGTGCGCGCACCCCAGGCCACGGACGATCGTTTCAGCGAAGCCCAACTTAGAGGGTAATAAAAGTGATTAGGGTTAAACAAAATGAGCAGGGGCAGTTCAGTCAAAATCCCTGAGAATACTATTTGAGAGAAGTCTTAAGTACAATAGTACTATTTTAGAGAAGCTCACGACGTAGATACCGTTTCATCGAAATCCAACTTAGAGGGTACCATAGTAGCAAAAAAAACTCCTTCCCAGCACGCTCCATTGTGTGCTCTTCCCGTCGTGCCCCCAACTTGATAGAGCCCTTACGCCAAGAGGTAGAGATGTCGGAGTCAGGTGTGGCTCCCGCGTCGGCCCCTCCGTAGAACCCCGTCACCACCCTGGTCGATGCCTCTGATTGGAGCAAGGGGAGCAGAGCAAAGCACATGGTCAAGTACATCAGTACTCCCTATCGAGGTAATGCAGGATACCAATTGATGCTCATACAATTTATGTGTAGTCTTATAAAATTTCTTAAGGGGAGTTAGACAAATCCATTTTACATCCGTTGTACTGTAGGTGGAGGATAGAAATGATGAATCTGTATGTGTTCCTAAAGTTGGAATGACTTTCAAATCAAAGAAAGATGTGTATGATTTTTTATAACTTCTATGCTGGAAAGACCGGGTTTAGTATTCGAAAGAGCCACTTAAAGCTGAGACGAGATGTGACTGTGTACCAAAATATATTTGCAGTAGTCAAGGAGAACGAGGTACACATTCATCACATGACACCGTAAAGGAACAACCTATAACTAGGTCATCTTGCGGTGCCCGTGTTCAGTTTAGTATTTGTCGATAGTGCATTTGGAAGGTGCAAAATGTTGTAATTGAACACAATCATTATATTGCAAGTCTGGATAAAAAACACATGCTCAGGTCACAACGCCATCTGGTAAAAGCTGATAAACTTATGATTATGCAGATGCGTGAAGTCGGAATCAGGCCTACTGAAATGTACAACTTTTCAAGGAGTGGTATGGAGGAGCTGAGAATGTACCATTCTTGCAAGTGGATTGCAATAATCATGTCGGTCGTGAGCGCAAGAAGTATTTGGAAGTTAGTGATGCACAAACGCTACTGGAATACTTGAAGAATAAGTAGAAAGAGGATCCTTCTTTTTTTATGCCATACAATTAGATGAGGAGGATGATCAAATAGCTTTTTTTTTTTGTCAGTAAGGCAAGCTAGCATGGATTATGTTTGCTTTGGTGATGTTGTGTCATTTGACACCATGTTTCAGACAAATAAGTTTGAAATGCTTTTTGCTCCACTCCTTGGAACCAACTATCATAAACAGACAATTCTTTTTGGAGCTGCATTGCTATATGACAAAACCGTTGAATCATTTGTTTGGCTATTTTAACACGTTTCTAACAGCAATGTGTGGCAAGCAACCTGATACATTCTTTACATATCAATGTGCCGCCATATTGAAAGCAATTAGCATTGCATTCCCAAGTACAAGGCGTCGTCTTTGCTTGTGGCACATTTATCAAAATGCTGTTAAACATCTTAGTCAATGATTTGTATCCATCCTCAATTTCTTTCTGACTTTAAGAGACGTGTGTACGAAGAACGGTCAGTAGCATACTTTGATAGGAAATAGGATGAATTGTTAAGTGCTTATCACCTTGAGGGGGAACTCATGGTTAAGTAGCCTATATGATTTGTGTGAGAAGTGGGTTGTTGTGTTCCACCATGATTCATTTTCTGTGGACAATGCGTTCAAATAAAGGTTTCACAAGAAACTCTCTCTTTCTGAACTCCTAGAAGAATATAACAAGTGTACCAGTAGTCTACGTGAAAATAAATTGGATGCAAACTACAAGTCACGACACTTAGATCCATTTACTTATATCCTAGATTTAGCTATGTTGAAGACTGCATCTCAATCATATACAAAGAGGCTTTATTCTGATTTTGAGGAGTAGTTTAAAGGGCAATTTTCTTTCTCGTGCAAGTCATTGCACAGTGAAGGGTCAATCACAACTTACAAGGTGATGCCAAAGGAATTTGAAGATGAGGCAGTAGTTGTCTTTAATCATGAGAATGTTAGCATATCATGTTTTTGCAAAAAGGACAAATTTATAGGTACAAATTGCATTTTACAGTTACACTTGTTCATGCTTTATAATACAAACTAGTTGTAAAAGTGCTTTTCCTATCATACAAGCCTTCTTTGCAAGTATGCTATTCGAGTCTTCAATATGAATGAAGTTTTTATCTTGCCATCTTGGTATATACTATATAGATGGACAAAATATGCAAAAAGATGTTTTTTTAATGAGAAACAAGGAAGTGAAAAGGAAACTTTACAGACACACGCTGCACGTATCACTCAAAAGGCAACATCTATTGCACTGAAATGTTCATTCTCGAAATAATTTCTTCAAAATTTGGAGAAAGCTATAGATATATTGGATTTGGAAGTTGATAATTCACTAACCCAAGCACTTGGCAAACATCGTTGGGTTTCTAAAAGTTCTAATCAGTGTGGTGAAGACATAACAAAAGGAAAAATATCATTTAGAGCTCCTCAAGTGATAAAAGGTCCTCCAATGCAAATATAATTGCTAATGTGCCAATGTTGGTTCTGTTCATCCGAGGAGAGTTTGCAAATCTTCTATTTGGAGCTGCTCAAGATGGCGCACAGCTGGCAGTGCCCCGTAGATTAGATTTTGATGGACTGAATCTTGAAACATTTAGGAAGTAGGCATTCTTATGTATCTTTGGTTTGATTAAACTTATGCATGGATTAAATCTATATGCATGGATTAAATCTGTATAGATGGATTAAACTTATGCATGGACTGAATCTGTATGCATTGATTAAAATTATGCATCTCAGGTTTGATTTAGTAAGTACTGCTCAGTCTGTTTTTGGTTTGATTTACTAAGTTCTGCTCAATCCATTTTTTAATTGATGACCAAGATACCATGATCTGAGAATTGGTCGCTTTCATTTTGTATTGTGTTGAACTGGAGATTGTATGCTATCAATAATGCTCTTCTATTCATCTGTCAATATAACAGAATACATAGGTTCAATGATTTGGCCTCCCATACCTGATTTTTCGAATCTGGTTGTTTGTTTGATGTGTGATTTGGGTCACAGCCAAAGACTTCAATACATTGTTTCTTTGTATTATATCAGGTCAGCAGTGTTACACAATTTTTTTTAATTTCTGTTCTTTCATTTGTCAACTGCAAATGTGCCTATTCTTCCATATTGTTCCTAATTTGCAATATATCGCAATGTGCTGGCTGTGCAATTTTGAATCCACATTGCACAATCATGCTTTTGCCGGACATGCTACAGACAGTTCCCTACAAACATGCCATGATCTGAGAGGTTCCCTAATACCATTGCACAAAATAACCATCAAGTCCCCAATACGATTGCATAAAATAACCATCAGGTCTACAATTCATTCAAGCCATTGCACAAAACACTACAATTCATTCAAATCGCAAAATTCATTCAAGACATTGTACAAAACACTACAATTCAGTTGACAATATTTCTGCCTGGCAATCACAAAATCTCTGAATAGAACAAGCAAATGAAACAATATTGCTTATCACACTTGTCATTCTCACTCAATACATAGTATATTGCACAATCTTGCTCGGCAAAATTTTGCTTCGGTGCCATCTAGCATCGATGAATCGACCAATCTCTATGGGACATAGCTGAACTGAATCTACTCTGTTTGTGGCAGATGGCAGACGATGAGGCGGGCGAAGATCTTCACGACGCAGCGACAGCAGTAGGGGCCACCGGGAGGGACCTTAGAGGAGTGCCTGCCCACCGATGACGACAATGGCACCACGAGGCAGCCGATGGTCGGCCTCAGCGATGGCACCTCTGTGGCCGTCCGCGCGGACTGCTCAAGGACCTGAGAGTGCTAGGGTGCCCCTTTGTCGAGGACCGGCTACACCCCCACCCCGCAAAGGGCCTGGCGGTGCCTGCCCACCGGCAATGGCGACGGCACCACAGGACAGCCGAAGGTGGGCCTCGTCGACGGCGCCTCTATGGCTATCTGTCGGAACCCGAAGCGGCAACTTCAGATCCTCTGTGTAAATCGCACTAGTCTAGGATCAGCTAGTGCACACAGTGGATAACAAAGATAAATACCAAGCATAATGACATTTATTATTCTACTTAAAAGAGTACGGCTTTATGGCCAGCGTTTACATCATCGCACATTGGCAAAAATAACTGCAAAAGAAAGCTGAGAAGAAGGCGCAAAGCGAAGCCCAAGCACGCCACAGGCAAACAACTGTAAGACGTGGTCTACTCATTCTGGTCTTCACCGTAGTCGAAGTTGTCTTCCTCTGTGTGGAGATAGCAAGGTGAGTACAAACTTGTACTCCGCAACTCACACGGAGAAATGCAATATAATGATAAAGGCAACAAAGGAAGGCTTATAGGGTTAGTTTGCATAAAACAGCATTTAAAGAAATACAGTAAATAGATTGAAATTGCTGAATTCAATACAGTAAATAAAGACATAACTTGTAATTGAAAATAATACCGTCAGTGCAGGTTCCGACCAAACACCAACCTATCCACGGGCATCCCACCCGGACCATCTTTTCCAAAAGATCACGTATGGATTCCATCCATCCACACGCTTCCACTGCGCAACTCTCTCACGGATTCCATCCATCCGCAAGGTTCTCATCTCTCGTAGATTACATCCATCCACAAGGTTTTCGAAAATCATTTTTGAAAAACCAAGTCTAATCTATGAAAAACTTTTACTCAGCATGCCCATGACCGTGGGCACGGCTATCCAGGATAGATTATACACTCTGCAGAGGTTGTACAGCTTTACCCACAAGACATGATCATCCCGTTTTGCCACGCGAGTTACACACTTCCTCAGGTGTGCGGCGGGGAGATCACGACAAGGCATTTACAATGCAAAGCCTTCAACCTGGCCAAGCCAACACTAAGGTTTACTCCAGTAAGGAATCCACCAGACCGGGACCCCCTCTTGAGCCGAGTGAGACTTCTTATGGCCTACGCCACGCTCACTTTCAACCTACGAAATGGCTCAGGTTGGGACCCGCAAATTATTCAGCCAGAGCTGTCTCATACTAGCCTTGTGGTAGTACGATAGGGCTTTGCAACAGTAGCTCACAGACCGATACTTAATTGACTTAGGCTCAACCACATACCCTCGTGCCCGATAGTCAACCACTGCGGCTCCGACCAATAGGGCATGCCTGCACCCACCAATCTAACCAATTGCCTAAGGGCCTGTTTGTTTCAACTCACGGCGGTGCAGCTACTCCCGAATCTGCAGCCCCCAAAGCAGTCCAGTTTTCATCCAGATTCTCGTAGTCGAAGCTATAGAATCCAGAAAATGAACTAGTAGCCAGAAGCTGGGGTTATCCTGCTTCTCCAGATTCTGACTAGCTGGATACTCACCAGCTACTTCTCAGAATCTATAGCTGAAACAAACAGGCCCTAAGTCTAAACCAGGTTTTATATTTTATTTGTAAAATATTTCATAAACCTCCTTTACTCACCAAAGTAAGAGTACATTTAGAGGAATCATCATTTCATGTGAAAAGCTCATCATTTTATGTGAAAAGATATCCCAACCCATAATTATGTCTAAGCAGGGCTAAGCATTTTCTAATCATAAGGTCTCTAGCCATACTAATGTATCAACTAGAGTTTTAACCTAGGGTTACAAGGTATCAAGATAATTCAAGGTCAATGGATGTAATAACAAGTAGGCAATAGCTAAATTCAAAACTGAATTGAAATAATTGGATAAAATATGCATGCAGAATAATTTAAATTAACATAATTTTATTTTGAAATTCCGGGATCAACATGATCAAGAAGTGTGACTTGCCTTGCTCTTCAATTTGGTGTGAATCTTCGTCGAAGAAATCTCCCGGATCGTCGAAGTCTACATGTGAAAATAACCCACCAAATTTAAATAAATTCAAATTGACTTCAAATATTTGAATTGAGGCCATAAATGGATAGAGAGGAATTTTTGATGAATTTAGAAATTTGAATGGGCTAAATCGGAGTTGGGACAAAGAAGAACGGGCTCTGGGAAATTTAAATTCAGAGAAAAAGAAAAAAGAGGGATTTCTGGAATTATTTTTCTAAAGAAAATCTGGAATTATGACGTCAGCATGGAATTTAGTTTCGGCCGAATTGATTTTCTATTGAAAAATGGGCTTTATGGCGTCAGCATGACCTCAGCCCTAAGGTGGGCCGGCTGACAGTGGGCCCGGGGTCTATGGACCGGGTCCACGGGCTTAGAAGAAGGCTGAGGTGGCGGGGTGATGGGGTGGCATCCGTGTGGCGCCGACGGGGCAGGAGTGGCCGACGTGGCGCCATATGGCTGCCACACCAGCACCCGAGTCTGCGCCGGCCGGAGGTGCACGGCGGTGGCGCTCCGGCGCGTGGCGGCCGGCGGCGATGGTCGGAGAATGGAGGGGAGCGCAAGGGGAACAAGGCGGTGGGTGTGGCCTTACGAGATGGCGGCGCGCGCGGCGGCGCTCTCGGGTAACGATGGCGACAGGGCACCAATGGCGAGAGCGCGGCCAAGGCGGCGGGATGCGCACGACGCGCGGCGGCGGCGGCGGCGAGGCGGCGGCGTGCGGCGTGGCGGAGGTGATTCCTCGCCGAAGCCCAAGACGGCGGCGGAGGCGAGTGCGCACGGTGCGGGGGCAGTGGAGCGCACGGGAGAGAGGGAGGAGTGGCGGGGCAGGATGGGCGAGGAGAGGCGGAGCCGGTGGGGGTTTAAATAGGAGTCGGGGAGGGGGAGGCATCGGGGATTTCTCGCCGGTGATTGCGGTCGGCAGGGATTGAGGAGAGGGAGAAAAGGAAGGTGCGGCCGTAGAAGGAAGGGAACGGGGAGGGAGAAGAAGGAAAGGGCGCGGGTCGCACGGGCGGCGGAAAAGGAAAGGAGACCCGGCGGGGATGGTGCGGCCGAGCGAGAGGAAGGAGGAGACTGTGGGGGAGACGAAGCTGACGGGTGGGCCCGGGCGGTCAGCGAGAGGGAGGCGGGGAGCGGCTGACGGGCGGGGCCCGAGGGGCAGTGAGGGGCGGTGGGAGTGGCGCGCCGACAGGTGGGGCCGGAGAGAAGGAGAGAGAGAGGAGCGGGGAGGGAGGCGCGGGTGGTGCGGATGGGGATCGTGTGGTTGAGGTAAAAAGGCGGGGCGGACGGGTGGATGGGCGGGCGCGAGGCAAGGCGGCCGATCTGGGCCGTCGGCTTGCGGCCGGTGGAGATGGGCTCGGGCGGGGACGTGCACGGCTATCGGCTGTCCACGTGGCGAGCGGGGGAAGGGGAGAGGCGGGATCGGCCGGGCGACGTGGGTCGATCCGGGCCGTCCAAGTGGCGGCCGGAGGGGAGGGTTGGAATTTTTATTTTTATTTTTTGATTTCAGATGTTCAGAAATTGCCAGAAAATTCATTTTGCCTCAGAAAAATATGAAAATACTTCCAAAAATTCCAAGAAAATTCACAGAAGCTCCTGGTGACATTTTGGACTTAATAAAAATACTTCCAACTAATGTTGGTATTTAATTGTCATACTTAAAATACTTTTTAATTTCAAAAATAGACTTTTAAACTCCAGAAAATCCAAGAAACCAGATAAGAGCCAAATAAATCCAAATAATTAATTTGAAATAAGATTTTTATAGAAAATTAAAATATCATTTTATTTAAAATAATTTTAGGTTTTACTTAAAATACTTTTCAAATCCAGCTTTCTCAAAAACAGAAATTCAGGGCAAATTCCAAATTTAAAATTTAGGCAACAAAAATACTTATTTTAATTTATATTTTATTCTAGTTAATTTTTAATTATTTCTTTATTTATTTTTATTTTAATAAAAACCTGGGCTGTGACACTATCCGCACGCCCTACTTATTCCTTCCTCTCCCATCCACGATTTGGATCTCAACCAAAATCTCCGGCTCACTTAGAGGAGTAGAGGGCTTAGGCATCACTAAATACGGACTAAATAACGGAAATGTTAAGTTCATAATTAAAATTATATCGCGTTCCAACTACGGCTACCATTTTGTAGATTAACATTGTTACCGATGAAAAGAAATTAGTAACATAATGTAGATAATCCTAACTATTATGATCACCATTCCCATCCTTGCTACCCATTCTAGCGCTAAAATATGCGATGGTTTAAAAGTAACGATGCCTAAGCCTAGAGTTAACCACATAAGAAAGGATGTACAGATAAGAAGTATTAAACGATACATATTGCCATATAACAAAGATTACCTCCTTAAGTCAAGGAACAGTCTCTAACCATTTGTGTGGCCCTCAAACCATTGCTCTGATACCACTTGTGAAGACCCACATTATTACCATGGTGTAATAACGCTAGTCAACGGATTATTATTCGTTTTAGCCGATAGAACATCGCTTTAACGAATAATAAGCCATCAGAGTGTTGCAGCAGAATAATAATTAGAGACAAAACACAATATTACAAGAATATCGCCACGCAGGGCTACAGTTTATTACAATGCCTCAAGGGCTTAAATATTACAATCTTTAGACAAAATATTCTAACTACTTCCTATTCAATAACGACCACACGGAGTGTCCATCTTGTACCCACTGTAATCCGAGTCCACGGTCTTCCATCCAAGCAATTTCCGCCTGACTAGCTATTCTCTGAACTGACATGCTCCTAAGCAAAAGGGGGAGATAATAGCAAGGGTGAGTACAGAAGTACTCAGCAAGCGTTATTAGCAAAATGCACAGAATGGTTATCATTTACACTTTTAGGAATATCAATTCCTATCATCAATTTCTTGCTCATTTTTATACTATTTTCCTTTCTCACTTTCCTTCCCATGACATAGAAAATAAGATTTGTTGGTTTTGAAATAATTACAAATTATTACTTTATAAAACTACTGAGCATACGCATGAACAGCAAAAACCCCCATAAGTTTCCGTAATTCTCCTTTCCCGGAGACAGGCATGAATTCATGATTTGGATAGCATTGCGCAAGCTTGTATCACTTTACCCATCATCACTCTGCTCGTGTTGGCTCTTGGGTTATCCGCAATTCCTTTGAAGTGGCGCCCAGAACAGAGTACAGTACAATTATCTCTAGCTCAGTAATTACATCTCCACCCGGTTATACACAATCAGCAGCCTGGAGCGGTGTAAAACCCTCACACAGACCCACTGAAAACGACATAACCGTTGGCTGGTAGGGTGCTTCGACCTTTCCCCAGCCCCCTGCCAGCGTCATATAACGCCAATGCGTAACCCGCCTGTGGGTTCTTACGCTCCGGTCTTATACCGGTTCCTTTGGGCCTATCCCATAAATAAAAATCACTCCTGTGGAGAATATAACACCTCACTAGAGTACCGACTGCCCGTGAAAACGGAACGTTGGTTGATACGAGTTGGTACGGTCTGTTCATATGAATGAAGTTTGTAATTCCTTATATTCTATTCTTATGCAGAGGTCCTACACCTTCCCACTCATTACCTGCCCTGGCAACCTCTGCCCACCTTCTTACATAATAGAAATGGCCAACTGCTCCATCAGTTGCCTTTTTATTTCTTTTTCCATTTCTCTTATTTCAACTGTTCGATTTAAATATATTTTAATTCTTCCATGCAGGGTGGTACTAGATTGATACCAAAATACTTGTTTTACGAAATATACTCTGAAGACTTGATCAAAGGAATGCTTGCCTGGATTTCAACCATAAATTCGGATTCAAGTAGGATCAGGTGAAGTCACTCTCGTAGCTTGGATCGGCGTCTGCAATTAAAATACGTTGGCTACGATTTAATTTACGGAAGTATATTAAGATACAAGGTGTCGATGTGCTTGTGCTTCTACGGTAAAGATTCGCTCACTTTCATCCAATTGTGGTAGTCCTAGTTAACTCGTATTTTAAACTTGGCAATCGACGTTATTTTCTTAGCATGGGACTGGGTTGTTTTCTTAAAAGTTACACAAGTCTTTGTTGACTTCCGATCATCTATCGTTGCAATACGATTAAACATATACACGCACAAATATTGGCGAACATGAATCCTAGTCGATCTCGTGTATGCAATTGTACCGATTTACTTTCTCCTATGGGCGTATGTATCTATTCACTTCTCTAATTCATTTAGGTTTTAGGGTTATTTAAATGAATTCTTTCTTCTTGGTACAGGTCCTTTCTCGTAATTAGCACGCTTGTGATTACTTATCTACACTACTGATATTAACTCTTAAGTAAATATTAATTAACTAAACTAAAGTGCCTTTGCATGATTTCTAAGCTTTACTTTAACTACCGGCAAATTGTATGACTTATACTACTTCCATTACTATATGCAAATTATTCGGTGCGCACAACTTATAATCTCATGTAGTCTTGTGATTTGGGGTATATTATTCTAACTGTCTCTAATAATTTGGCATCTCCTAACGGATATTAATTTAGAATGTGATTATTAATTTATTCTGATAATTACCAAGATTTATTAGTGATGTTTCTAAAATTTATAATCGACTAGCAATAACTAGTTGCAATTAACTTCACGACAGCGCAATCTAAGTGATATTATAGTAACCTCATTCATACACATACTAACATTTAATTATTCATGGATGTCACTTAATTTATGAATCATAGCTATAAACATGTATTAGACAAGTTTGGCAATTTAATATGACTAGCCAGGGGTTTAAACGGTATCATACTAATTTAATCGGTGCGCGTTATATCTTTGTTCTACAGATGGTAACTTATTTATTCTAATCATCGTAATTATTAATTAATGGTTTTCTACTGTTTAAATGGATTTAACTAATTTATCTGCGTATTTACACCTGCATGTTTTTCTAGGTTTTCATTTAATTCCTAAAAGAATTTCTATCGGGTTTATACGGCTAATGATCATATACCGGATTCCTAGGTATCTGTAGCCAATTTTCTTAACCTTAACAAATTTGCTATTGCACAGTTGTCATACTGCATGTTCATGAATATTTCTAAATCTAGCACGTTTTAATCTTTCACATTCTCAATTTTTCATATTCTGCCTTTTTATTTTTCTCTCCTTTTCTTTTTTTTTCTTCTTCCCTCTCTCTTTCTTTTCTTCTTTTCTTTTCTTTCCTCCGCCCGTTCCCCTTCTCCTGGGTTCGGCCGCCGCCCCCTATCTTCTCCCGTTTCCTCCTCTCTGCTCCCTCTCGCCCCCTTGTTCTCTCCACCGTCTCGGCTCCCGTGGCTATAGGTGGCCAAATGGGCCGGGCTTAAACGGGCCGCACCACGGCCCGTTACTGTAGACCCGACCCATTTAGGCACGGCACGGGATTTAAATGGGCCGGCCGGACGCAGACGACGGACCGGGCGTGCTGGCCGCCGGTGCGGCAGCGGCGGCGCAGACGCGACGGTTTAGCAATTGGCGCTTGCCGGGACGGCACGGCGGCGGCCGCACACGGCAGGCACGCACGACACGCACGCCGGCCCGCACGCACGCCCGCCTGGCACGGCCCGCCCGGCCGGCTAATTCAAAACTAGCCGTTTTGTGACCGTTGGGGTAAAAATTCGAAAAAATAGCAAAAAATCGGAAAAATCTGAAATTTTTCTATAAATAGGGGCATCCGGCCTCCATTCTCCACACCTCAAACCTCACTCTTCTCTCTCGGTTTAGCTCTGAAAAATTCGAAAGTGTTTGCGCAAATTTGGTGAAAATTCGGGCAAAATTCAAAATTCAAAAATCTTCAAAGATTTTTGTGAGAGCTGCAAAGGAGGTAATAATGCTGTCTTATACTCTTATTTGGTATTATTTATTGGTTTAATTTTTGCTAATCGTTCTTTATTATTTCAATTTGCGTTGATTTAATGGAGAACTACGATTTTCAACTCTCGAATACGCCTCTCGGCGGAGGATATGCAATCGTTTCAACAAGCATATCCATCCGCGGAAGGTCCACATGTACAAACCGGAGATGCCGAAGAACCGACGCCCGGTGGCGCAGGTCCAATCGATCCATCTTCTCTTGGCTCAACAAGTGCATCCACGACTCAAAGCACGGGTGCAAAAAGATCAAGAGCTAGTACATCTACAATTTGGAATGATTTCGACAAGAAGTTCAGGACCAACGATGATGGGACTTGGTGAGGTATCTTGTTTGTAAAATTTGTGGTAATGAATTGAGTGCAAAATCTTCAGTGGGACGGGTCATCTACAACGACATCTTCGCAAGTGCAAGAAAAGGCAAGGAATACAAATGCGCGCGGACACACTGCAATATAACCCCGACGGCTCGATGCGTGCGTGGGAGTACAACCCCAGGTAGCTCGGGAATCTCTTTGTAGATTAATTGCTTCTCAAGATTTACCTTTAAATTTTGGTGAATCGATGCTTTCAAAAATATATTACGCTTTGCTCATAACCCTCGATTTACTCGTATCTAGGCAAACAACAACTAGAGATTTAATTAAATATTATAACAATTGTCGTGATAAATTGAAAGAAATGTTTCATACATGTACATTCTCTATTGCTTTGACATCCGACATATGGAGTGGTAGGGCAAGAGAGGATTATATTAGCGTTGTTGCTCATTATGTTAATGATGACTGGATAATGGAAAAAAGAATTATAGGATTTAAATTAATTAATGTTTCACATAATGCTGAAAATATTGCAGATAGCATTATTAAACTTATAGAAGATTTTGGTCTCACGGATAAGATTTTTTCTATAACTTTAGATAATGCAGCTGCAAATACTAAAGCTATGGAAATTCTTACTCCTTTGTTTAATAATTATGCACAGTCTTTCTTATTGCATCAACGTTGCGCTTGTCATATTATTAATCTTATTGTTAAATCCGGTTTAAAAAGATTAGATGCTTGTATTAATTCTTTTAGAGATGCAATTTCATTTATTAATTGTTCTAACCAACGAATAGCCGCATATAAGAGTTTTTGCGTAGCAATGAATGTTCGTCCTAGAAAATTTGGTTTAGACATGCCTGTTAGATGGAACTCTACTTATCTTATGCTTAAACATATATTGCCACATAAGAGCACTTTATCTGTTTTCCTTCACACCCAAAGTCATCAATCTCGTAGCTCCTCAAGTAGAACCCAAGTTAGAGACCCTGAACTTACTGAGGACGATTGGGATGTTGGTGAAAAAATATTTTCCTTTCTAGAAATTTTTCATAAAGCTACAGTTTGTCTTTCTGGAGTATACTACCCTACATCTCCCATGATTGTTCATAATATTGTTGAAATTGCCACTCACCTAAAGGCTTTTGAAAATGATCATATACTACGGGATGCTGTAGGTGCCATGAAATCTAAGTTTTTAAAATATTGGAGCGAAATTCCTATTTTATATGCATTTGCTTTTATTTTGGATCCTAGGGCCAAACTCCAAGGATTTATAAATGTTTTACAAGTTTTAAGTGAGGCTACCGGTTTAGACTATTGTTCATACTATACACAAGTTAAGGATAAATTATATGAGATATATAATAAATATGAAAATAAATTTGGATCTGTGCGTTTACAAAGACCCCCGGTAGTCCCTAGCACCTCTAGGGGGGCTATGCAATGGGGCAAGATTTTTGGTTCTTCGTCTAGTTCTCGTGCAGTGCGGTACACAAAGAGTGCGACAAAGCACTGGAGACCTATCAAGCTATCTCAACGGTGATAGCGTCGACTTCGAGCAGAGTTGAACATCCTCTCATGGTGGCAAACCTGAAGGTATCATATCCGATGCTATCCATATTAGCGCGGGATGTGTTGATCGTTTCTGTCTCTACGATCTCCTCGAGTCGGCATTGATCTTTCCGGAAGAATAATCGAGGAGCGACGAACAAGTCTCTCCAACGAGATGGTCGAAGTACTTATGACCGTCAAAGGCGGGAACAGTGAAGCAAGACTCCAACATCTGCAGATAATAAAGATTTAGAAGAATCTTTCGAGAATTTGTATTTAGATAGCAATGAATAGTTTTCAATATTTTTCTTCACATGTGGTCACTAATGAGCTTTATAGGTTGTACTCTTTTTCTTTACCAAGGTTTTCTCAAATTGAGTTTTTACTTGGTAAAGTTTTTAATGAATGACCATCCCATGTAATTTAATAAGTTAATAAAGCTCATTATGTCATTGGAAATATTTATTTTGTGATTAACAATGTCTACAATTTTCTACATTTTTTTGAATTTTCTACAATTTTTACAATTTTTCTTAATTTTTCTTTTTTGGACTAAGCGGGCTAGCGGGCAAGACGCGCCGTTTAGCGAAATCGTGCGGGCGCAGACGCAGACGGCCTCGGCCGTGCTCAGGCTCCCCCGCGGCCGCTGGGCGGACGCGCACGGCCGTTTAATTCACGGGCCTTAACGGGCGTGCCTAAGCGGCGTCGCGGCCGCTCCGCGTCGTGCCGCCGGCCAAGACGGCCATTGGCCAGCTATACCCGTGGCTGCGCCACCATGCGCCCGCCTCGGTGCCGCGCCGCCTGGCTCCTCCTTCCCTCGCGCCGCCTACCCCGACTGTACCGCACCGCCTGCCCTCTCGGTGCCGCGCCGCCACGCCCGTCGGCGTGACTTCCCGGCCCGAGTCTCGGGTCCCCCACCGCCGGCTTTCCCTCTCTCCCCTCCGGTTCCGACCCGGCGCTGCCCTTGGTCTCCTGTGCCGCCTCCACCGTCCCAGCCTCCACACCTTCCCCCATCGCCGCCCCACCGCATCGCTTGGATTGCGCGCGCCGTGCAGCTGCCAGATCCGTGGCCTATGGCCCGGATCTGACGGCTCCTCCCGTGGATCCCACGCGGTTTGGTTGATTTCGCTTCTATTTCATTTTGATTTCTAATGGGTTTGCTTGAGATGTGTTAGGCTTGGAGGTGGGCTGCCCCGGCTAGCCACGGCTGGCTAGCCGCCGCCGGTACGCCGGGGGAGTATCCGGTGGTCGCTAAAAGGGTGGCTCGGCCGGTGGTAGCACGCAGCCGCCGCTCTCTTTGGTAAACCCCCTTTTTCTCCTCCTTTACTCCTCTTCTACCTCCAGTGACTACCTTGGGTGCTGATTCATGTATACTAGTGGTTCTATTCTATGGTTACTTGTGATTTGCTATTTGTGGTAAGCTAATGGTAGTGTTGAGATGACTACTGAGTTCATGTATGATTGGGGGTTACCTTCACCGGTGGGTTTGGGTTGCCGTGGGAATGATTCGGTTGCTGGTGGTGGTCGTGCTCTCGGGGTTGTGGTGGTCGCCTGGTGCTAACCTCCTCCTCTTAGAGCTGGCCGCTGGGTGTGGTTCCCTCCCCTGCTATCGCCGTCGCCGTGCTTCTGTTGGTTCTCCTGGCCGTCGTCTGGTCTTGGCGATTGCTCTGTCTGGTGGCTTACTCTCTGCTCTCTGTGCTCTTTTCTCTCGGTTTGGCTACTGGTATGCAGTGGTGGGATATTTTGGCTGGGTGGCTCTGGCCTTGCCCGTGAGATTTTGTTGGTTGGCGATGCTGTCTGGGCGTGGCTGATCTGGCCCAGTGCTATCTGGTTCACTGTGGTTGGCCTTTGCATGGTGAGGGCTTTGACATGTGTTTCTCTGCTGTGGGTTGGGCTGGAATGATTTGTGATATTTTGGACTTTGCCTTGGTTGGATTCCTATATTCAGAACAGGTTTGTATATATATAATACCGTGTGATGAGCCTATGGTTGTGAGAGATGCCGACTGGCCTCCGGACGGTCAGGTATCTCCGTGAACGGATTACCCCGCCCGAAGTTAATCCTTAGGGCTCTGACGGCAACACTTTCTTTATTTTACTTTAATTTTTGCTTAATTCTTTTGTTCGGTCTTATTATTAATGATTTATTCACAAATGGAATAGTCGTGTGGTGGCCGTTCGACGACAGTTTCTAATGTATGAAATGGTCATGTATGTAATTTTGGGTTTTCTCTTAATATCGAGGTATAGATAATATTGTATGCTGTGTAAATGTAATTTATATCCTCTGTTGATTCGGATGCACAAGACTATGTATGAAATGAACTTGATGTAAATTAAATCATGCACTACTTGACTCAATGCAATTATATTGCCATTGTTTAGCTTTGAATTGTTTATCTGGTAGAGACATGAATTTGCATACTTATTGTAATTTGTATTGTCATGGTCATGTAATACAAGTCACAATATTTTTATTTATCTTGTTATAGGTTTTAATTTGTCGCACAATGGATGCAATTGATTTTATCATAAACATGTTGTAATTAATCACAGTTGTACTACAGACTGTTAGCTATATTTTAATTAAGTTAAATGCTTTCGCTCACATAATTCTTTTACAAATTGCTTTCGTCCTTGCCGTTAAATTCTAAGCGTATTAAAATTATTTGTCGTTTGCCGAGTTCAATTTAAACAACTACAAGGAAAATTTTAAATTCCCTCGTATTTTTTTCATTAGTTGCTTAATTAATTTTACTTAACGTTATAATTCGTCATTTAGGGTTAATTAACGACGTGGGTCGTTACACGTAGGGCCCTAGTTGCTCTCCACCGAGGCTCATGCCCGTACAATTTTCTTCCCCTCCGTCGTGCTGCATCGGCTCTGCACTCTGCAGCCTGCAGGACCGCATGGCGTAGTGCCTGCTCGAGACCTCGCTTCTCTCCTCTCTAACTTTTTTCGACGGAAGCACGCATGCATGAACCTAACTGAACCAACAGAACTGCGTAAGAGTATCACATTAACGTCAAAAGAAAAGGAAGAAGCGTTATCTTTAGAAATAATTAAAGAGAGAGAGAGATAAAGTTTTGAAAGAAAAATGGTAAATAAAAAGTTTCGAGGAAAAATGGTAAATGGGCATCATCCACGGACCTTTCGCATGCTAAGAGCATCTCCAATAGTAACTTATGAGTTAGCTCTAAACATATTATTTCATATTTTAATAGAAGAGAGAGAAAAAC
The DNA here is from genome assembly GCA_036346575.1 of Dendrocalamus sinicus. Taxonomy (NCBI): domain Eukaryota; kingdom Viridiplantae; phylum Streptophyta; class Magnoliopsida; order Poales; family Poaceae; genus Dendrocalamus; species Dendrocalamus sinicus. The sequence goes on from CM070670.1 coordinate 17,725,241, forward strand.
TATCTCTTGATCAAGAGCTAGTCTTATACACACATTGCAAGATTATGTGAGAGTGTCATATAAGGCTATTTATGTTATGAGCTATATGCTAAAAATTAGTACTATTGGAGAAGTTATCTTAGAGTTAGTAACTAGCTCATACTTGCTGGGCGAGCATTTTCATAACTCTAAGGGCCTGTTTGGCAGAGCTACATCAGCTCCAGATCCACCAAAAACAGCTCCACTCCACGAATTTTTACCCAAACGCTCCAGCTCCACGAAATCTAGATTCACCAAAATAATGGATCTAGCTCCAGATTCAAGAAATCCATAGAGCACCTCAAAGGGTGCTCCACAAAACCTTGTTTCGTACCTACTCATAGAGTTGGGTGGTAATTACACACCTTTTACCACTGGTTACACACCCCATCGCGAACCGTTTTTTTCTATTCGGCGCTTCTCCACTCGACCGCGGGACCGAGGGCTTCTCCTTCGCCGTGCCCTCCCGCGCCGCCTCCAACCAGGTGTACCTCCCGGACCTCGACCGCATCGTGCTCCTCCGCCGCGAGTCCGCGAGGCCCTTCGCCAGCGTCGCCACCGCGCGCAAGGCCACCGTCACCGCGCGCGTCCTCTCGCTCGTCCACGCCGTCCTACGCAGGGGCATCCACGTCACCAAGCGGGACCTCTTCTACACCGACGTCAAGCTCTTCGGCGACCAGGCGCAGTCCGACGACGTCTCCTGCATGCTCGGATGCACCCGCTCCTCCCTCCACGTCGTCGTCTCCGAGAAGGGCGTCGTCGTTGGCCGCCTCACCTTCGCCGACGACGGCGACCGGATCGACTGCACGCGCATGGGCGTCGGCGGGAAGGCCATCCCGCCCAACATCGACAGGGTCTCGGGCATCGAGAGCGACGCCCTGTTCATCTTGCTGGTGGAGAAGGACGCCGCATTCATGCGCCTCGCCGAGGACCGGTTCTACAACCGCTTCCCGTGCATCATACTGACGGCGAAGGGGCAGCCGGATGTTGCAACTCGGTTGTTCTTGCGGCGGCTTAAGGTGGAACTGAAGTTGCCGGTGCTCGCATTGGTGGATTCTGACCCATATGGGCTGAAGATTTTATCAGTGTACATGTGCGGTTCCAAGAACATGTCGTATGATAGTGCCAACCTGACAACGCCGGATATCAAGTGGCTCGGCGTGCGACCCAGCGACCTGGACAAGTACAGGGTGCCGGAGCAGTGCCGGCTTGCCATGACCGATCACGATATCAAGGTGGGGAAGGAACTGCTAGAGGAGGACTTTGTGAAGCAGAATGAGGGTTGGGTGAAGGAGCTGGAGACAATGCTGCGAACGAGGCAGAAGGCTGAGATACAGGCTCTGAGCTCGTTCGGGTTCCAGTACCTCACCGAGGTCTATCTACCTCTCAAGCTGCAGCAGCAGGACTGGATTTGAGAACTCTTCTGATGGTAGGTGATTGTTTTGCTCTGTCTACCTGTTGCTTTGTTCGGTATGTTAGGTTGCTTTGATTTTTGAACACTGAACGCTTATTAGTGAGGGAAATCTGATGAGTGCTCAGCTTCATAGTGCATTTTACCAAGGACACAACCCTTATGTGACATGAGTGGAAAGGTTTAAGGTATATGTGAGAATTAGTATTCAGATTACATTAGCACTTACACACACAAAATCACCCTTCTCCATGATAATCGGGTAAAACAAAGCTCCAGAATTTTGGTCAATGCAGAGTTAACCAGCATTGACATCATTGTTGATTTGTTATTAGACCTGATATCGTGTCTCTGGTTTCAGGCTTGCAGCTGACGATTTTTCAGCGAGGAAGACTGCCCTTGTCTCGAAAGTCGAAAGTTTCAAGGAACAAATTGACATTAGCTAACTACCTCAGCTGTACCATCTGTGTGCGCAATCTCCTTGTACCATTTTATGTATTTGAACATCAACTGCTGTGTTTATTTATTTCTGCTGAAGATCTAAAACTTGGAAAATTGTTGTGAGACATGTATTGATAGCAAGTATCATAACAGGGAAACTGAATGCTTGAACTATCATACTTATCTTATTGTACCCTAAAACAAGTGCAGTAACTCAGTTCATTTCAACGTTTATCTGGATCAGTTGGATGCCTTATGCTTGAACAAGTTATTCATATGTGCAGAGAATGGGAAATCGGTCGCTTGTCAGTGCAGCAATGGGCATCTCAACAATTGAGCATACTTCAGCTCGCTTCAGTCTAACTGACAGATGTTGCAATCAATTTTCATAGCGTTAGCAGATCGCACATTTCAACTGTTAAGAAGACATAAATATTGAGTTTCATGCACTATGGATGTATTTCGTGATGATTTGACCACGGCTATTGCTCTTGCTTGGAACTAGCATGTAATGGAAGACTAGTCTACTCTTTAGTTATTTTTATGTATGGACAATCGTAATAGTGTTAAGACGTTGTCATGGACATGGGTTAATTAATTATCTATCTTGTGCGTCAATGTTGAATGCTCATGAATTGCATTTGTGTTCACAAAAAAAAATACGCCATTTTTTGTGAATAAATATGAACAAAACATGTGTGCTATATGAAAAATATATATATATCATACAACCTCAAGGGCAAAACAGGTCATTCCCACCAAAAACTCAATTTCGTGGATCTGGAGCTGCTGTGGAAGCCAAACAGTTTGTCCAGCTCCATGGTGGGATCCCAGATTCACGGTGGAACTGCTCCACGGTGGAGCTCCACGGTGGATCTGGTGGATCTGGAGCTGGTGGAGCTCTGCCAAAGGCCCTAACCACCGTTTTGTTCGTGTAGGGCTCTCCGCATGCATGGCTACGCAGTACACGCACAGAAATAAATACTTGATGCTATGACACGTGGGGCGGTTCGCCTCGGCGAGGTCACGTCCCCTCCTCCCGCTCCCTCTCCGCCAATGGCCACCTTTGCATGCGAGCTCCACTCGACAGGATCACACTGCCCATCTTGCATGCATTGCTACCAACTGTGATGCGCATACGTGGGGATGTGGGAATGGAATCGCTACCTAATTAAGTCCCTGTCTACGAGTACTTGCCGCCTACCATGTTGACGACCTAACTGACATATGGGCATACTGGTCAACTAATTCGAACATATATATGTGCGCGCGCGTGTATGTATATGTGTATATGTACATGTGTATATATGTATGTATGTATGTATGTATTAATGTATATATACACTTACATGGGTTAATTTGTACATGTTAATTGGCACATGCATGGACGTACTCCCTACATATGTTGATCATTAGTCCAGTGATTAAATTAATGCGAAGGCTGCGCCCAACCTAACTATCATTACGTACGTACGTGCATCGTAGCCAATAGGATCTTAATTAAGGACAGCTTCTAATTAACTCTATGCATATGTGGGTTTTTTGGCTATGGTTTATAACATTTGAATTCTGATTGTTCGTGAGAGATTACGAAGAGGAAGACAGTCATATATGATTTTAGCTAATACAATTAAAGTTGGTATAGTATCTATTACAATCGATTTATAGACCTTGTTTTAAAAAGATATACCACTTAAAAACTAGCTACTATAATAAAATACAAAATCTAAAAACCAAAGCCCTGCCGAACCAGCCATTAATATCCCATGTCCTGTTCTTGCACTGAAAGCCTACGTACGTAAGTACGTACAACGCCTAGCTAGGTTGATGTAGCATCATGTGCATGCAATTGCCACATGCTGCAGCGCCGTGCAGTAGTGGTCCATCAACTCCCACACGTCCGCATCAGCGCGGTTTGCTTTCCAACTAAAGCATGGTCACACACGCCGAAATTATACGGACCTAGCTAGCCCCAGGCCCAGTGAAGATCGACGCAGACGGTTCAACTAATGTATCGAAACGTACCTATCATAATCTAATGCATTATGCATTGATCGATCGATCGATCGATCTAGATTTGATATTTCTAGTTCCATGCATCGATCGACGATCGATCCAACTATCCAAGAGAGGAAGGACCACAGGCGCAGAGAGAGGAACATGACAGATAAAAGGCTCTTGTCATCCATCCATCTAGGGGTTTCATTTGTCGGGGAAACAGCAAATTAAATGGTCCATCAAATCCAGATCATCACAACGTTGTGCAGTGCATGCATATATGCTTCGAGTAGCTAGGTACGTAATACATATGATCAGCCCGTAATGAACTGTCATCTTGAGCAAAGGCCGCTATATACATCTAGATCTAGGTTTCTTCAAACTAAGATATGTACTCCATGTCAGAATTTGCAATCTAGCAACGCGGACATTCTTGCTTACAGTATATGTCTCCAATCTATCTAATCAAAAATCAATGCTTTAAACTTAGGCTGGAAGTTTCTCGCGAGATTACTATATACATCTAGATCTAGGTTTCTTACTTCTCAGTTGCCCTCATCGATCTGGTCCGTCTGATTTCCGGTGGAATACATGGACCACGATATGCCAAACGTATGCTCGTCTCGTTTATAGGAAATCGCAGTGTACAAATTTCTGAATGAAACATTTGCATCTCTCTTTATCTGCGGGTGGGGGCGTTTGAAATGGCTGTAGCTTCTGATTTTTGCCCCTAAGTGTGTAAATTACAACACTCTGCACATACTATGATCCATTATTACACTAGTAATCGGTCTATATATATGAAAAAGGGAAAATAAAAAAATAGATAAAAGAAGAAGAAGAAGCGCGTAAGGTTGAGGATGCCGACTAGAGGGGGTGAATAGGCGCTTTTGAAATTCTCCTTGGCTAAAATTGAATTTATATGCATAACTATAAATCAAATCGGTTTTGCATAATTAAGACCTAAATCGTCTAGTTTCACCTATGTGCACCAACACCTTAAGTCTATATTAAAGTTTGTAACCCTAGGTGACAAGCAATCAATTCAATTTTATGAATATAAATTGCAAGAATATAAATAACACAAAGAAGCAAACTACAATTGGCATGACCTCTTTTAACTGTGGTCTTTTGAGACTTATTAGTTTCCCCTAATCCACGTTAAAATAAGATCAAACGAACTAAACCAGCTCCATAAATTAAGCTAAACACCTTAATTTTTACTAGTGGTAGTTATTTCCCGTTCTGGGTAGGTGAATTCCAATCTTCACAACACGCTAAGCCTTCTCGTAAGTTTCTTGAGAAGATCACCAGACCACAACATATCCACACCGTCTAGGAGTCGACAATCTCTAAGAGTAACAAGTCAGCAATCCTTACTTGAATCCCCAATCGACCACAATGGGGTATTTATACCTCACACCAAGAAACTAACCGTTGAGCAAGAAATAAGCAAAATCAGCATGAGACTGATACTACAGCTAACTAATGACCGATACTACAGCCCCCTTGCAACAGCTAGAAAACTTATTGTTACACCTGCTATTAGTACTACCGCCCATATAGGGTCTGGTACTACCACCGGGTCCGGTTGGACTGCCACACAGGCTGGTCAAATCGCTCAACTGATTTTCAAAAACAACGCTATCTAAAAAAATACTACCAGCAAAAATGTCCACTTGTACAGCAAGGATTCGGTCATATCGCTTTCATGGAGCCAATTAGACTGTGGCTGGTCAGACTGTCGACACACAATTGATCAAACCACTCGGTCATACCGCCACACACAGGGCAGTCACGTGAGATTTTTGCCGATATAAATGAAGTCAGTACAGTATGTACTACAATTAACTAGTAGACCCTATCTTGAAAAGATACTCTGTTTAAAAGCTAGTTACTGTAGAAAAGCTTAAAAGTAGCTTTTAAAATCTGTAAAGAACAGGGCCATGATTCATAAGAAGTTGCAAAATACATTTATACACTTTAGAATCATGTCACAAGGATTAGGGATATGGACTTGAACTGTTTGTAAAACACATTCATAAACTTAAGTCACATATTATAAGATTATACATAAGTCTCAACTATTTACAAAACATATTCGCAAATGATAGCATATGTAATAGAGAGCTAGAGCAAATCAAATGAGCTATAAATACATGACACACTCAAGCTACTAGTTAAGACCCCTCTTAATAGTATGGCAACCTATACTAGCAACATGATTATTCTTCAAACACCAAGACCGGCAAATGACTAAGAAACACATTATTATCCTATGTTGGTTATAACTTTGCCTTGTGCATCCTCTTGAAACTTGATGATAAATATCCCTACTTCAAGTCTGGGTTCTTAACTTTGGCCACAACACATGATATCGCTTGCTTGATTTGATGACGATCAACACATGAGGCTATCCAAACTCTTCATCATCATGGGACATTACATATTCATCCAACTCAATAAAAAAATTAGTTCCATAATATGATTGTTATTAATTATCAAAATATACCATTAACTCATAATGATAAGTCTAGATTCTTCAAAGCGACGGGAGGCGGCTAGAGGCGGAGGCAGCGTAGAGTCGGAAGGGGGTGGAGGCGATGGTCGGCGTGTAGGCAGAGGTGGTAGCGGGGGCAGCGCTGAGGTAGAGGCAGCACGTCGGGAGGTGAGCGCAAGCAGGGCCGAGGGAGAAAGGGTGGCGTCGACGCAGAGTCAACGATCGGCGTAGAGGCGGAGGTGGCGGGTGATGACGCAGAGGTGGAGGCGGCGCCGGCTGGGCCAAGGGAGAAGGGACGACGGCGGACGGAAGTGGAGGCGAAGGTGGCGGAATGAGGTGGAGGAGGAGGCAACAAGATAAAGCAGAGGTGGGAGTTGGTGCGAAGGTGAAGGAGGCAGCCAGGTGGGTCCAATGGAGAAGGGACAGTGGCGAGCGGAGGTGTGGGATGAGGTGGAGGCGGAGGCAGTGAGAAGAGGCGAAGACAATGGAGGTGGCGGAAGGAGGCGGTGGGAAAGGCCATAATTGAGCGCGAGGGAGGAGCAGGCGGAGGCGACAATGGGACGTGAGGGAGACTTTTGGAAGCGGCTTTTCGAAACCAATCATTTGATTAAAGTCGAATCAAATGCTCCTGTGCGTGGCATGTAGTCATGTTCTTTTTTGGTTGTGTCGGTGGGCCTAGAGTGGCCTGCTGCTAGGGGTGGACTCAAGCCAGGTGATTGTCTTATCGAGTTTTTTTTCCCCAAAATTAACATAGTTTGATTTAATACCATTTTGTTGATAGTTTAGAATTATTTTTAGAATCAATCTAACGAGCAAACCGGAGTAAAATTTAATTTCATCCAAAATCGACTCATTCAATATTTAACCAATTAATAAATATAACTAAAACAAATTTGAACAAGCCAATAAGCATCACTTACCAGCTTTTTTTTTTCACCGCTACCTGCCGCCCACCCCACCGATCTACAGAAACCCGGCCCGGGGCCCAGATGTCCGGAGATCGATGCATCCACTGCGTTTTGGCGGCAATCTCCTATGGAACTTTCCATCGGGTCTCTTTACTTTTGGGCTAGGAGAAGAAAATACTCATGTCATGTGCACGGCATTCATGCCGAGTCAGTGATGGATGGGGTGTTGTTGCGGCATGCATGCATGATGCATAGCAAGTCCAGACCAGATGGGGTCTGCACTTTTATGGACACACATGGTCATAATAAAGTGCCACACATGATCATGTTACTTAAACAATTATGCGTTTTGATGTGTGCATGATCGATCTTTTGGCATTATTACTTTTAAAAGAAAATATTTAAAAATGAATAAGTAGATAATGCATAAGCAATTAGCTAGAAGGCGTTTGGACCTCTTTCCTACACCTTGAGTGATGCAGAAACTGTCAGAATTAATCTATTTTCCGTAGAACAAGCAGTATAGCACTACTACCATTGATACAACTCATGGAGATCAAATTGTTAATTTTATTTTATCTTTTATTCCGAATTTCAGTTATGTTTGGTATCTATTTTTTGTTTAATTTTTATACCAAATTATATTTATTTAGGAATTTTACTCAGCAATTCAAATGAAAATCAAATTGCTAGTTTTATTTTATCTTTAATTTCAAATTTTAGTTATTTTGATTTTGATATGAATTCTGAAGTAAAATTCTTAAATAACTATAATTCAGAGCAAAAATTGAAGGAAAAAAATTAGCAATTTAAGTTATTTTGGGTTGGAATTCATATACATATCCAAGTGCTAATTTTTACTTACTTCTTTTTCAAATTATATTTATTTAGAGACTTTTGTCTGGAAATAAAATTGCTAATTTTATTTTATCTTTCATTCCGAATTTTAGTTTTCTATGGAATACGTATACACATCAAATTTATAATTTTCTTAAATTTTACTCTAAATTATAGTTATTTAAGAATTTTGCTTTTGAATTCATATCAAAATCAAAATGCTGATTTTATTTTATATTTCGAATTTATGTTATTTTTTGTTAGAATTTGTGTACAAATCCAATTGCTATTTTTTATTTTTTTCCAAATTATATTTATTTAGAGATTTTGCTTTGGAATTCGTATGGAAATAAAATTGCTAATTTTATTTTTATCTTTAATTCCGAATTTCAGTTTTTCTAGAATTCATATACTATCCAATTGGTAATTTTTATTTTGTTTTGTTTTTAATTATATTTATTTAGAGATTTTACATAGTAATTTGTATGCAAATCAAAATACTAATTTTATTTTATTTTTCATTCTAAATTTAAGTTATTTTGTTTGAATTCGCATACAGATCCATTTGCTCTTTTTTGTTTCTTTTTTGAATTATATTATTTAGATATTTTACTTAGAAATTCATATGGAAATCAAATTGGTAAATTTATTTTATCTTTTATTATGAATTTTAGTTATTTTTGTGTTGGAATTTGTGTACAAATTCAACTTCTAGTTTTTATTTTTTATTTGAAATTATATTTATCTAGGGATTTACTTAGAAATTCGTATGGAAATCTTATTTTATTTATTTATTCCATTTTAGATATTTTTTGTACCTAGCATGGACTCTTTCTTTTAATTTAGATTATTATAATATGGACCTACCATAATCAATGGTGTAAATCTTTGTCTTTTTCTCCTAGTAACGTTGTAATTTCTAGCCCTCGAAAGCGAACGTCGTGATTTCTTTTTTCTTTGCTTTAATAAGATAATAGATAGATAGTGAAATCCCTGCCTAGCTCCAAGGAGACCCTAAGGTTTTTTCACCATGCATTGCAGTGGTTGTGCTGTGTGGCCGGTAAAATTAGTAAATTACCTTGAAAAACTATCATAAAAGATTGCCAAAATGCAAAACCACATGTATCCATATCATAAAAGATTTCACAAACTTGAGCAAGTGATGGGAATCTCAACATCTGCGAGAGACAGCAAGCCAACGGACAGAACAGTGGATCATCAGTTGCAAGTTTGGAACCTATCATTGATCAGTGCAATATCACTGTTTGATTGCAGGTTAGGTGATATGTTTCCTGGATGTGACCTTTCCATTACAAGAAGGTAGTTTGTTCCTTTCTTTTCTTGAGAAAGAAGGCAATTTTTCATTCATGCGTGCGTGGGACAAGGAATATTGGCTGGCACAGTTGCTTTCCATGACATGGATTGGAGAGGGTGCAAGAACCTAGCTAGCTAGCTAGCCTTCTCGTGAGAAATTGGACTAGAATGTTCTTCTGACTTCTGACATGCATAATGCTTACTGCTGTTAAGGTAGCTAGTAGCATATGTATGTTCCTAATTTCAGACTCAAGTATAGAATACACAATATTTAATCGACAATAAGCATTTTCCTTTTCCTCCTAACGTAAGTCCAATATAAGTAATTTGCTGAACCGGACAGATTGGAACGCGGAATTTCATACAAAATTTACATAAAAGTTTATAAGAATTTTGAAGAAGACAATGCAATTTGTGCAGAAATCTCACAGAATTAATCCTCACGTCGTGGCTTTAGTCAGTTCGCTGACAGTGTGGTATGTGTAGGTGGATCGGAGTTGGCTTACCAGGTCCCCATAAACAACTTTGATCAAGTATACGCACCTCACAGGCATAGTTTTTCAAAAAAAAAAAGACTGGCATAGGGTAGTTTATGTGTCCCTTCTTTTCAACTTTTAAAAACTATTTTTCGGTTTTTCTACGGTAACTAGATTTCAGGTGAAGTGTCTTGTCAAGATGAGGTCTATAAATTAATTATAGTACACGCTGTAGCGACTTCATTTATATCAGTTAAAACTATATGTGAGTTATTTATATCTCCGTACTATTATCACGGACAATCAAAAATTATAAGTCGTAGTTATAAATCATAAGCCGAAATAAAAAAAAGAAGCCCAATATCTTTCTTCTACGTTCAATAGCCACGGGAAGACGGGCGTTAAGTTGCATGTTTAATTTTACGCTTATCACGTGTCGCATTAGCGGTGTAATACATGACAAGTCCATTTACTTGACAAAATCAAGCTTCCACAGTCCACACGATCGAGTAACCCGTGGAAGAGAACCACGAGCAGCCTGTGGAGAGATCGAACAGCTGGGGAAGAATTGAAAGGCGTTATGATTTTGCCCTGTTCTCCTTTTTCAATTTAACTGGATGCGCCAGTTCCAATCACCTGATCAGAAAACAATGCTTCATAACTTATGCTATGAAGCTCGAAACATTTTGTGAGATCATCTGCGGCGCACGTTGTCGTACATTAATCTTTACGTGGACAATCCATCTTCCAAGCAGAGTATTTATTAGAGTTTGGGAAATGGCATGCATGCCCGTGCTGTATATTACATGAAGCACAGGATCTGAATGAATCCGTAAATTTAGGGCTCATGGTTTAAGTTTTTGGCTATAATTTTTAGTTTATAACTAAAATTGCACTATAATAACTGTTAATTTTTTCTGAGAAAAAATAAAGAAAAAACACTACATCATCACAAACAATGTAACGGCTGTTAATTTTTTCTGGCTTTTGGCTTTTTTCACTATTCCTAAATTTCGTCTTTTTTTGGTTTTTTTACTTTTCTTGAGCTTTCTTACCGGTTCTTTTTTCCCATATTCATTTGTATTGTCCATGATGTGTTAATATGTTTTTTCCATTTTTAAATTTTTTAAAATTTAGTTATGCCAAATAAGCCACCATCAGTTACAGTGTAATTTCAACCAGCTATAGTATAATTTTAATTATAAATCAACTTATTTTAATCATAAACTAATTTATTTCAGCCCAATTGCACGACACCTAAAACAAAAGCCTTCATCAATGGCCCTCCATAAGGAGCTTGTGAGAAAAGCAAGCTCACGCCTCACTAGTAGGGCTGTAAACGAGCCGAGCTCGAGCGAGCTTGGCCTTCCAGGCTCGAGCTCGGTAGAAGCTCGAGCCGAGCTCGAGTTGAGGTTCGAGCTTGAACCTGGGCTCGAGCTCGGCTCGGCCTAAGCTCGAGTAGGCTCGAGCTCGGCTCGTTGAAGCTCGATAGCAATTAAAATAATTTATTATGCACTATTTTTCAATAATAAGTAAATTTTAAGTTCGAGCTCGGCTCGAATAAGCTCGGTAACAGTCAAAATAATTCAAATATACACTAATTTTCAATAATAAGAAAAGCTCGAGTTCGAGTTCGGCTCGAGTAAGCTCGGTAAGAGTTAATGTATATTACTATTTAAGCTCGAATCGGGGCTCGCGAACTATTCGAGCTCGGCTCGGTGAAGCTCGCGAGCTCGAGATCAAGCTCGAGTTCGGCTCGTTTAAAGTTCGAACCGAGCTCGAATCGAGCCTAGAACGAGCCGAACTCGAGTAGCTCGCGAGCTCCGAGCTTTTTTTACAGCCCTACTCACTAGCCTAACCACGTACTGTACCCTCTACGCCGATCGATCGAGAGCACGAGGTTGATTAATTACTTAGACTTAATTACGCTGTGACTAGAAAAAAGGGCACGCCATATATATTATTAAACTTAGCACGGTACTGAGAAAAGGCTGGGGTCAACATGACAAGTATTCGTCCTTGCATGTGCCGATCGATCCTCGCACCAAATGATCCGTCTCTCATGATCCCATCTGGAAGGGAGATTAAACTATAAGGGTGCTTTTGGGAATTGTGCTTCTTTTTCAGATTTTAAGACTGATCTGAATTATACTAAAGTACACCATGCATCTAGGGTGTATTTTGCACACATCATCCTAATATGTCAGTACTTGTAGCTAGTAAAACGTTTCCTATCTTAAACAATAGTAAAAGTTCAGGACCAGCATAATAAAAATATCTAGGCAAGTGTGCTGCACAAAATGTTAGGTACTTACATAGGCAGTTGGGATCATGTGGGCTCAATGCAGTACTTGCTAGTTCCTAGCAGAGTAACATGCCACTTCAATTAGTTTGTATGGCAATTTTTTCCATTCCTTTTTCAATGGATAAAAATTGAAATGCACCTGTGCCCTGCAGTGAGTTCTAGTATAACTGGCTACACTGCAAATTCAGGTTGCCAAGCTGACCAATGATCTTTGTCAAGTTACCAAGGAATATTCCAACTAATTAGCAATATGTGGTTATGTATGATCCACGATAGGTTATTACTACTTAGTCATCTAGGAGAACAAGTGGTTCTGAAATTGAGTTTGCTTTTGACTTTTTCTCTCTATTTCCTGATAACGGAGAAGCAATCATTGTAGTGGAGTCCTGATCAATTCGGCTTCGGCTTCGGCTTCTGACTTATTTTTCACTATTCATAAATTTCGTCTTTTTCTGAACTTTTGGCTTTTTGTTGAGCTTTTTTGCCGGTTCTTTTTTCCGTATTTGTTTGTATTATACGTAATGGGCTAACATATTTTTTATATTTTTAAATTTTTTTAAATTTAATTATGCTAAATAAGCCTCTATCAGCTACAGTGCTTTTTTAGCCAGTTATAATATTTTCAACCATAAGCCATGAGCTTTTAAGCCGAACCGATCACCACCTAAAATCCCAGTTCCGACTACACAAGCAAACCGAGTACGATTTGATCAGTGCTGCACTACAATCATGCAGGATATTTTTCAATCATTAATCCTCTTCCTGACAAACTGGATATTTAGAGAGCACTTAATTAGTTCGTCGTGTAAACATCTGGCAAAAAGGCATAACGATGTATATATTGCAGTATTTACCCATATCTATTGTGGGGTGCTGGCAATTATCCTCACCAATAATAGGCCATATTGAACTGACCTGATTTAGATATTTGAAGACGACCATATCAAGATGTAAAAATTGAAGGTAGATTGTGTGGCGCCCCCTGTCATTGGGTGGGTTTGGCCAGACTTAGCTTTTGGCTTTATCACTTTCTATTTTAATAACTAGTTTTTACACGGTGCGTCTTTTCAAGACAGAGTTTACAGGTAGATTGTAGTGATACAATACCTAGTTAAGATATACCGGTCCAAATCATATGTGATTGTTTTCCTCTGCGTATTGCATCTCGCAAATAGCCAAAATTCAAAAACATAAACCAAAAGTCAAAACCACAGTCCAAAAGAACCCACTTATTATCCAGGGGTAATAACACTTAGGCAATGAATTATTATTCATTTACTTGGTAAAACACCGTTCCAACTAATAATAAGCTTTATCAGAATTACGTAACAGAACTATAATTAGATATTGTGCTTTATTACAGTAGTTAGCCACGTAGGGCTCAAGTCTTAATTACAATTATTTAGATACAAAAGAAGATATAGATAATGATACCCTATCTCTCGATGACTCAGCTCCGCTAGCCGTCTATTCATCCCAGCTGCTGTGTAGGGCGTCCATCTCACCCTAGTCCTCGGTGTGATTGCTCTCGTCCCACACGGCCTCATCGGCGCCTATTTATTTTTGTGTCCCACTCGGAGTATTCCTTGATTGGACTGGGGTCTAACAAACAAAAATAATAGCAAGGATGAATACTAGTGTACTCAACAAACATTAATAGCAAGAATGCAATGTATGACTCTTCTCTTTCCTTTTTATCACAAGTTCTAATTCATCTTTTTTTCCTCTAAAAACTAGTATATCAAAATAAGTTGCAAAATTTAATTTACGAAAAGACTACTAATCACTCAATGAGAAGAAGGATCGCTAGTAGTCTTCGTAGCCTCTAATCCAAGAGACAGACATGAATTTACGATTTTTATTTTGCATTGTGCAAGCTTATGGCATTGTACCTATAGCTACTCCGAGCTCTCTTGAAACTAGATATCCCGCATTTGCTTTGATGCGCTTCCAAGTTCATAGTATAGAGCGTTTTCTCATGTTACGTTATTAAATCTACACCCAACTATTCCCCGTCGATGACCCGTGGCAGCTTCTCACCCTCACCCCGCACCCATCGACTTTATTTAGCTGTTGGTTGGATCGATTATCTCTTCACCCAACACTCCACCTGTAATAATATATATGCCTTGGATCCTCCACTTCTGGACTCTCTACCGGTTTTGGGTTCCTCCGCTAAATTATCTACTTAACCATTGTGTCAAAGGAAAAGAAAATGCCAAGAAGACCCTTTGTGTAAGAGAGAGCCTTCTTTATGAAAAAATTATGTAGTACTTTTGAGCTTAATCTTCAAAGGGATAAAGTATTATTATTGGAAAAACTATTTTATCTAATTTACCCAAAATATTTTATAGATCTTTATGAATGCATGTGCTCCATTCTCATTTGCTTCTTGTGGTTTACATGGAGCGAAAATCTAATGATATGCAAGATTACCTTTTCAAAAGAGCTTTTTAAAAATCTTGTTTAAAAGGCTAAAGGTTGTGAAAACCTAGATAAAAGTACTTAAATATAATTTTAAATGTTTTCAAAGCCTTTTAAGTAAAAAAATTCTGTTTTAAAATCAAAAGAAAATTTTGGCCCTAAAATGATCTTATATGATTTTGATTTTGGATTAAATAATATATTTCCTTAAATCAAAATCCATTGAGTTTTTGAAAAATTGGTCAATACAAAACTCAAAGGGTTGGTCATTTCAAATATTTTTTTAATTCAAAATTTTCTCAAAAGACCAATCATTAAAAAGCTATACTCATTTAAAACTAACTCAAAAACTAGTATTGACCTCAAATGACCCATTTTTGCTATGATGAGTTTGGCTATTTGAGCCGGATTTCTTTGTGTATCTTAGCTTGAAATAGTACTGATAACTCATATGAAGCTAAGAAAGTAAAAGATTCCATGGAAATACAACTCGTTTGAATTTTAAGATTTTGGTAAAAAATCAATCTTCTCTCTTATTTTTAAAGTGCATTTACCATAACTTTTGAAAGGAGACTCCTTTTTCGAAAATTCTTATTGAAAAAAGTTTTTTAGGAGTTCAAAGTTTATTTCTGTAAATTTTCAAAGCATTTTCAAGTTGTTTGGAGAAAGTTGTGTACTTTTCTCACTTTGTCGAAATACTGAAAATTCAGAGTTTTCCATGGTTTTGAGCCAATTTGTGATTTTTGAATCTTTAAGTGGGCTCATAATTTGATGAAGGTACAATAATGACTCTTTATTCTCTATTGCTAATCTATATTGATAAATTCTCTCAGATTTATTGGATATATCTAAGTCAATTTTTTAGCTAGCTCTTGAATCTCCATTAAAATGTCAAAGTCTGAAATTCTGAAAACTTCAATTGAAGTGTAGTTCATATGCTAAATGAGGGAGAACTTCAAACTACAACTTCAACATGAAACTTCAAAAGCATTCAAGGAGCTCTCAAGAGTAAGATTATTTGAATGTATTTCAAATATCTTCTATTAATTCATTTGGTATCATATTGGTCATTTATACGTATCTTCATACTCTTCATGACCATATTAAATTAAATTAATTGGTATCAAGCTCCAAATAATGAAAAATCTCTATTTTTGCTTAACTTTTCTTCTTCTCTTGCTTTTATGTTAATCAATGCTATTTGGTGATCGATGCTTTTTGGTGTTTAATGCCAAATGGGGGAAGAAATTAGCGATAATAGCTTTGATAATGGGGGAGAAATTAGTGATAATTGCTTAGCTCATAATGAAAACTTTAAAGTTAAATTTTGAATAATGCCAAAAAGGCAAGTCGGCCCGCCATAGATGGTCTAGGTATCTCGATAAGCACTACTAGTTTTGGCATTCTAAAGCCGAAGGGTTCTGACAGCAAAACATTTTATTTCTTTTATTCTATCTTGTATTGTCGTTATTCGTTGCTTTTTTTATCATACAAGAAAAATGTTGGGTTTGGGTTGGTCTTCAGAGGACTACTACTCGTTGAGCATGCATCAACAAAATGCAAGGTTCTAAAATGATACAGATGTAATCTTATTTCTTTATTGTTTTAATGCAATACTTGTAATGTAATTTATTTATTTCTTGATGCTTATTGTATTCTTGTAAATAACCAAGTGTTGTAATGATTTTAGTTTGTTTGTAAGAGCTAAGTTCAATTTCTTGTAATTCACTATAATGTTATTAACTTAATTGCCATTTGATTACTATTAATTGAGCTTGATTTTACTGTTAGCATTAATTGAGAGTTAGGGTTCTTTTATATTGATATCCCATGTGCGAGATAAAAAAGAAAATAGAGATTTCACGTAGCCACAACCAAGAAGCAGCTTGACATGGTCAACTTGTTAAGTTGCTCATGTAAAAAATATAAAAAATGTTGAAAGCTGGCATGTGACCAGATTGGCTAGGCATATAGGCGTGCATGTAGTTCATAGTGTTTAAGCCTTAGATTTCGAGTTGGTGTTCATCGATTTTAGGAGTATGAAGACACATGCGCATTCAGTAAAAAAACACATACCCAAGCTAAATGAGCCATTTAATGTCTTTGATAAATGTCTAGTGTGTAGGAATACATGTGGATAATACAAGTGTGATGTGTTAAGTGTGTGAGTCTGCTTATACTCTTTTTAGAAATAATAATAAAACATTACACACAACTAACACGAGCCTGGCTCGATTTGAAATAAACAAATATTGAATTTGAAAGCCACTCGAAAACAAAACCGACCATTTGGATGGCGCGGATGGGTATCACGAGCACCCAATTTTAAACGGCTCCAAACTACCCAGGCCAGTGGGTTGCCATCCTGTGGCTGACGTAGACCCGTTCTCCCGAGCCGCGCTTTGGGACCCGCCGGCTGTCTCCTGCTCCCGACCACGATAAAAGAGAAGAAAACCCAGACTGTCCCGCCCATCCGATCGCCATCCGGCGGCTGCCATTCAAAGCGTGACGAGACGTTGGACAAGCTCGTCTCGGCTACGTACCGTCAGACTATCAGAGGTCGGCATTTGTTTACCAATTACCAGCCACCGTTGCGTGATTCGCCCGCGTCACATGTGTGCTCGACCTCCTGAGCCTTGGAAAGATACAGTAATATATTCGCGCGCGAATTTCCGGTTCTACCCCTACTGGTAACACTAAAATGTAGGGGCTGGAGAGTCATTTCACTGTGGCGTTAACTCTGTGCACGTGGTAGAGGGATACCTCCTTGGAGAAAGGTGGGTACCCCGTGTGTCGCTGACAGGTGGTCCCGCTTGCCCGGTTGAGAGTGGGGTCCGCGTGTCTGTGATAGGCATGGTCCAGTTTTATGGGGTTAGTTGCGTTACGCATCGACTTGTAAATTCGCTTTACACTGACGCATGGTGCCACCTGTAAAGTGCGTGCATAATGCAG
Organism: Dendrocalamus sinicus; assembly: GCA_036346575.1. Taxonomy (NCBI): domain Eukaryota; kingdom Viridiplantae; phylum Streptophyta; class Magnoliopsida; order Poales; family Poaceae; genus Dendrocalamus; species Dendrocalamus sinicus. The sequence continues at coordinate 17,742,825 of CM070670.1, forward strand.
AATCAGCCCTTACTTATCCTTTATTACAGGCCTTATCCGTCACTGATGGTTTTGCAGTAGACATGGGTACTGTGCGTCAGATACGTGGTCCATCTATCCTTGGCAATGTCTTCTTTGCCGAAATCTATGTTGATTACTAATTAAGTATTTCGAGGAGGAGACACTATGTTGATTACTAATTAAGTATTACTCATAAAAAATAATGATAGCTTTCCGTAGTTTCTAAACGTCTAATGCAACACTTGTCATAAACTGAACGTAGCTTTTCTATTCCTCTTTTTCTGTCCCTATTGTGTTTTCGTAAAAAGAGGAATAGAGAACCACAGATACTGCAATTCCAAATTTATGTGGAAATGGCTGCCTTAGGAAGGGCTCCATCTATCCTTGGCAATTAGGGCTTTAAACGAGCCGAGCTCGAGCGAATTTGACCTAGCAAGCTCGAGCTCGGTAAAAACTCGAGCCGAGCTCGAGCGAGCCTAAGATCAACATCGAACTTTAAGTTGGGCTCGAGCTCGGCTCGGACAAAACTTGAGCTCGCCCGAGCTCGGCTCGTGTAAGGCTCGGTGCGTACCTGCGTGGTCGGATCCCGGTCGAGGAGGCGCGCGCGTGAGGACTTGAGGAGGCGCGGGGAGAGGAGGGCGCGGCGAGCCGGACGAGAGCGGCGGCGGCGGGGCGAGGAGGGGGGGGGGGCGGCGACGGAGAGGAAGGGGACGGGGCGGCGGGGCGGGAGCAGAGGAGGGAACAGGGGAGAGGAGGGGCGGGCGGTGGCGGGCGGCGAGGCGAGGTGGCGGTGGGAGAGAGGAGGAGGCGACAGGGGGACGGGGCGGGGGCCGCGAGAGGAGGCGGGCGGGAGGGTGGCGGGGCGGGGCGGCCCATGGGTGGGGGAGAGGAGGCCGGGAGGAGGGTGTGGCGTGTGGGGCTTGGGCGCTGGCGCTGGGGCGTGGGCGCCGCGCGCGCGCGTGGGGCTGGGGCTGGTGCGAGTGGTGTCGGTGGGTGAATTTGAGAGGAGAGGCGGGAGGGGTGGGGGAATTGGGGGGTAAAAAATCCTAAGCTTGCGAGCTATTCGAGCTCGGCTCGTTAAAGCTCGCGAGCTTAGGATGAAGCTCGAATTTCGGCTCGTTTGGAGCTCGAGCCAAACTCGAATCGAGTCTAGAGCGAGCCAAGCTCGAGTAGCTCACGAGCTTCGAGCTTTTTTTACAGCCCTATTGGCAATGTCTTCTTTGCCAAAATCTGAACTATTACGATTTAAGAAAACAAAATTGGATATGTCAAAAACATATCTTATGCTTACCTATCTATTGCTTCGAACACACAAATTTCATAGAAAATAATTAAAAATCTTGTAAAAATAAAAAATAATTTTAGCATTCCAGAACCTTAGTTTAGACAACATGTCGTGGAAGCAAGTAACCGGGGGTCTACAGACTATGGACAACTGTCGTCCATCTCCAACACCCGTTTGCACTTTTGAAAACTACAGGGGCTGCTCTGCCATTTTTAGTATAGCTACACCTACATCGGGCTCGTAGTCAGTCACTTGGCCCTAGCCGTCAACACCGTTAAGAAAACACTGAGGCAACCGTTAGCCACCCGTTTCTGACTCCAGCTGCTCTGTCCCACGTAGGACTGAAAAATAGCTCGAGGCTTATCAATTGACTCAAGTTCATAAATTTTCGAGCTAAACCGAGCTCCTTTCTCAGCTTGCAAAAAAATTGAGCCGAGTTCGAGCCACTCACGAGCCTAACTTGGCTCATGTCTATAGTCCTCTAGTTGTACTCTCCACAGTCGCCCGTGCCCCAGGATAGGCCCAGTCGGCCAACCTACTGACATGCGTATCCGACTTGCACTCTCCACAATCATCATTCCTCCATGTCCCGTCCCGATATGGCGATATGCATTCGGCATTCCCTATCCTCATTCCTCTTCAGCTCTCCCAGTCTCCCACACCGATCCCCTTCCTCTCCCGTGGTCCTGCCCTATCCACCACGCCAGTCGCCTTGCCCTCGCACCGCTCACCTTGCCCACCGTGCTGCCCACGGAGATGGCGGGGATGGCACCGACGATGCGGAAGTCGCGAGCCGGTGGTAGAAAATGTCGCAGAGCTCTAGAGCGAGGGCCAGGAGCGGCGGCGTTGCGACGTTGGGGGTTTCCACCCCTAGTCCTATACACCCACGTAGGCGCGTGGAAAAAATGTCATTAATGAGGTTTATTGGCTCAGTTCAAAATTATTTTTATTATATTTATTAATTGGTTAAATATTAAATACGCCAATTTTAAGTGAAATTAAATTTTGCGTTAGCTCAATTCATTAGTTTAATTTCAAAAATACTTCTAAATTATTAATAAAATAATATTAAATTAAATTATTTAAATTAAAAAACTCGATAAGACGAAGATCTGACGTGATATTCACTTTAGCGACACCCGGTTTTTTTTTTCTAGATCTGATGCCTATGCGTGTGTAGCGCCATCTACCCAAATACCCGCTGGAGGCCTCGGGTCACTACTCCGGTACACTGATCGCCATGTGGCCGATTCAAAACCTCCCTAACAAGCCTCCAGCCCTCCACCCACCCGGCCACCCCTCCGTGCGAGTCTGTCCCATTTAAATTTAAACATTTTTAAACCACCCACCCCCACGAAATTAGCTATACTAAAAGCGAGCCACCTTAATTACATTAAAATATTCCCTCCTCCCGAGCCGCAGCCTCCCTCGCCGTCTCCCTCTGTCGCTGGCCTCGGGGAGAGAGAGGGAGGCTCACGCGAGCTGTGCAGGAGGAGGAGGAGCCGCGGAGTACGCATCGCATCCGGAGGGGCTGGAGCTTGTGCCGCCATTTCTGCGCAGGCCTGGGCGGTTCGCGAGATCGGCTGGGTCTGTGAGTTTTTGCGGTTTTTTTGGGGAGTTTTGGGAGGTGTTTGCTGGGTGGGAGCGTGGATTGGCGCTGGGTGGGAGCGGGAGGAGCTTTGGAGGAGGGGTCCGGTGGATTTGAGGTGGGTTGAGCGGAGATCCCGTGGAGAACCGGGGTTTGGTTCTCTGTGAGGTGACTCCGGGCTCGCCGGCCGGCGATGGCGTCGGTGGAGGTGCGGGCCGTGCGGAAGTCGGCGGCGCTGCGGGCGAGGGGGCCGACCAAGCTGCAGGCCGCGCGGTCGATGCCGCTCGACTACAGGTACTCGGCAGCGGCCGCGGCTGGTGGCGTCGACGGCAGGCCGGCGGCGAACGGCGTTGGGCTCCGGGCCGCGGCGGCGGCGGCGGAGGAGGAGGATGGGGAGGTGGTGGTGTTTGAGGGGGACGCGGACTCGCCCTACAGCTCCAAAGCGGAGACAACGGAGGAGGTGGAGGGGGAGAGGGGTGGAGGTGGCGGGGAGGTGGATTCGGCGGCTGCTGTCGCCGCCTCGGCAGCGGCGACACCGCGGCGGTCGCCGCCGACGGCAGCTGCAGGCCCCTCGCCACGCGACGTGAAGTGGGGTGACACGAGCTCCTACGGTGCTAAAAAGGTGGGCTTTTTTCTTTGATTTCCCCCCTTTTATTTCTGATACTTTTGAAATGTGAGAATTGTTATGGATATGATGTTATAAATTTGTTCAGTTGGTATTGTATAATGTCTCGTGATTTGTGAATTACCGAACACTTGGTACTTGGAGGTTTTTGTATAGTTTTGATGGAATTCATGCGGATGGCATGTCAATAACCTGTAGGAAGATTTTTTCCCAGTAAACGGTAAAAACAAGTGCTAGGCTGAGATATACCAATTACCAAGATGTGATTTTGCTGTGTTGGTATTGCTAGTTGTAAATGTTGCTACTTGCTGTTGTAAATGTTGCTACTTGCTGTTGCAATGTCGAGAAGGTGCAGCTAAACTTGTGGCAAGTGTGTTGGAATGTGATTTTTGTTTTGTGAGAATCGGAATGTGACTTTGGTAGTTCTAGCCTTCTAGGCTGTAATCGCAATGTGTCTGTCATGAAGATTGCTCCTAGCACCACAATAGCATAAATATGACCTGAGGGAGTTTACGACACCTTTGGTTTAATTTTTACTGCAAGACAAGAACTTATTCATTTCATCTCTCAAGGAGTAAGAAACTTTTTAGTAAACTATTTACTGTTAAAGCTTTGGTAAACTAGTTAAGGTCACCTACAATTTTTATCAGCTAATGGTGTTTCAACTATTCCTACTTTTTTCGTTTGTGATTTTGGTAATTGATGGTGGTTGGGCTGACATGTGTCCATTGTGGCATCTCATCACTATTCATTCTTCGTACATCACCTGACAGTCAAATTGGATTTTGTGTATACTAAGACGGTGAAATTTATTTCTCAGTGGATGACTGAAACATAATTAAAATTTGGCTGCTATTTACAGAGACCCTTCTTATCTTCTGTTCCTTTCTTTGCCATATTTAAGCTCAGCCATTGTATAAACCCATTAGTACATTAAGGGAAGCATCCAGCTGGTTACTAAGACAGCCAATATCTACTTTTTATATGTATGATTTCTCAACTCAGCAGGGCAGGCCTTTTTGAAGATTCACCTGTTCATAGTCTACAGGAAACCTAGCACCTAGCCTTAGTATCATATTTTACATCGATTGACTTTTGGAATTATGAATTTTTTTCTTGCATCTTTTTAACAACCTGGAGTACAATGCCAACTCACCTTCTACCCTAAACTTGCTGCAGAAGCATAGGGTTTTTTGTCAGCTTCCAAATGGTGATTGGGCCTTGTGCACCGTACTTACAACCTCTGGTGATGAGTCCGTACTAAAGCTTTCTGAAGGGAAAGTAAGCAACCTGATCTCTTTGTGGAAGACCCTATTATTACTTCAAAGTATGGTCATTTGACTATCAATCTTCCAATTTAAGGTACTGAGATTGAAAACGGAGAGCCTTCAACCTGCAAATCCTGATATTCTTGATGGAGTGGACGATCTTATGCAGCTTAGTTATCTAAGTGAGCCATCAGTGCTGTACAATTTGCAGTACAGATACTCTCAAGACATGATTTATGTGAGGATAGATCTTAACTTTGTCTTCTCTTCTGGAGTTCTATGGCTTTCTTAGTGGTATTTTATTGTATTGTAGACTAAAGCAGGTCCAGTTTTGGTGGCTGTCAATCCTTTTAAGAAAGTTCCACTATATGGTAATGAATACATCGAGGCATATAGAAATAAAACAATGGACAATCCACACGTATATGCAATAGCAGATTCGGCACTTCGTGAAATGAAAAGAGGTCAGTACGCTATTGTTGATACATCTACCTTGCTGGTACCATCTACATACATCTACCTTGCTGGTACCATCTACATTTATGCCTAACTAAGTGTTATGTTCTTTTACAGATGAAGTTAACCAGTCTATTATTATAAGGTTGGTAAGTTTTCTTTCAGTCAGAAGCATTCAATGGGATTGTTAGTGTAATAAAGCCTTGTACCTTAGTTGATGTATGATAGCAAATGGAGTTAAGCCACATAAAATATGCATTTTTCAGGATGTTACCTTTGTATTTTCTGCTTTTTTCCCCATCAGCTGAACAGAATAAATAGTGACCCACCAGCGAACATCTATGATGCACAGACATGGATACGTCGATACGACACGACACCGACACGGGAATTCGCCGTTTTCCCAAAAATACCGATACGGCGACACGGCTATATATATTTAAATAATAAATAAATAAATATATATATATATATATATATATATATATATATATATATATATATATATATATATATATATAGGAAAATTACATAAGGCACCATGGTGCCTAGGCACCAACATCCCATACACGTGTATGATTGATAATTTTTTGAGTTTGGGTATGAAAATGTTTTATACCCTTGATATATTTATGGTAAGTAAGTTTTGAACTCAGTTCAAATTAGTTTGAACTACTTTTGAGTTCAATGCAACTACAGTGAGTATATAGCATAAAAATAGTTCAAACTAATTAAACTGAAGTTGAATTTAAATTTTTTCGGAGTTTGACATCTCAAATATACTTTTTTATGGGTATATGAAGATACCCACATCAAACGTTGCGAATCTTGAAGTAAATCAACGGGTATTGATATTGGTGCCTAGGCACCATGGTGCATGAAACACTCGTCCTATATATATATATATGTGTGTGTGTGTGTGTGTGTGTGTTATTTTCTATATTTTCACATGCTTATTAAATTGAAATAATGTAAATTGTAAACTTGTAATTTGTAAAGTGTAATTTCCTCTCTAGCACTAGAATTAGCATCTTCCATTTTTCTAGAATGATGAAATAAGCAATCAAGCACAAGTTTGCTAAATGCCTAAATATATATTGCTGGCTTACTGCAGTTTGCATCTCAACCCTAAATGCTAAAACAGAGAAGCGGGAAGATGATACCTCGGTGGAGCGGGGACACCGGCGGCGCGCGGGAGAAAGTCGGCGGCGCACGGGAGAAAGCTGACGGGTGGCGGCGAGGTGCAGGAGCCGGCGGGCAGTGGCAAGGTGTGGGAGCCGTCGGGAGCAGGCAGCGGCAAGGTGCGGGAGCGGGCGAGAGCGGGCGGCGGGAAGGTGCAGGAGCCGGCGGGCGGTGGCGAGGTGTAGGAGCAGGCGGCGGCGAGGTGTGGGAGCCGGCGAGAGCGGGGCGGCGGCGAGATGCGGGAGCGGGTGGTGGCGAGATGCGGGGCGGCAGCGCGAGCGGCTGATGCGGAGAAGCGAAGAAGCGCGATGGGAATGAGGCGCTTGGTATCCGGGGCAGGAGGTTAGGGTTAGGGCAACACCCGTGCGTGCGTTATGGGCTGGTAGTGTCCGGGGCCGGACGGTTTTGAGACGTGTCCGTGCTACATAGTTCGCTACTTCCTTATACTAGTTGCCTCATGCCCTCATCTATAGAGAAATTCCTGTATTGTTCATCAATTAAGTTCACACCATAAGGATTCTGCCGAGATGATTTAAAGATGCGCTGCTGTTTGGCTTACTAGAATTAGGACTTTAGTGGGCTACTGGGCTTCTAAGAGATACAATAACATGGCAACATTGAAATCTCATGTACCTTTTCCATTATGTGGTTCACTTGTAATCAGTGTGGTACATAACTTTTCTTGTAACACCAAAATTTATAATTTTTCTGTACCTCCTTTGATACAAATAACCACAGTGGTTTTAAAAGTCCTGTGAAAATATTATGACAAAATAATGTTCATCTGATAGAAACATTTTACTTCAATGAATAAGTTACACTTAAGTTTGCTCGTTCAATTTGTTTGTTTTATTTAGGTCATTTGAGCAATTAATCTCATTTTAGATTTTAAGTATGCCATGAAGTATAGTGAGTAAGTGAATACATGCTGTCTTTTTTTTTCATGTAGTGGTGAGAGTGGAGCAGGAAAAACAGAAACAGCAAAGATCTCTATGCAGTATTTGGCTTCTCTTGGAGGTGGAAGTGGCATAGAATATGAGATCCTACAGACCAACCCAATACTTGAGGCCTTTGGCAATGCAAAGACATTAAGAAATGATAACTCAAGTCGTTTCGTAAGTTATTTCTTGTGGGTATCACCATACTGCAGTGCAGAACAAAGAGTTTTGACTGATATTCTTATTCTCGATTACAGGGGAAGCTCATTGAAATTCATTTCAGTACAACTGGAAGAATATGTGGTGCCATGATTCAAACATGTACGCAAATTTTACTGAGTACCTTTGCTCTATATCATTACTATTTTCTGGTTCCATACTAATTTTGTGATTATGATTGATGAAATTTACTGATGATCTCACTGTATGGTCAGTTCTACTTGAGAAGGTAACTTCTGCTCTTGTGGTTATCCTTTTCTTAATAAAAGACGAGTGTGCTGTAACTGCTGTTTCATGATACATAATCTAATATGACATCCTTTTTTCACTATGGCAGTCAAGGGTTGTACAATGTGCAGTTGGTGAACGCTCTTACCATATTTTTTATCAGCTATGTGCTGGTGCTCCTACGTCTCTCAGAGGTACATAATCTATTCATTCACTGTTGAATTGGCCATTTCCAGGCTTATTTGCTTGATAAAGATGATGAAAATTGACATATGATTATATCCTCTCAAACTTGTTTTGAAACTAGTCCTTTTCCTTCTATGTACTGGAAGAACCATTGTTCTGCTCAGTTTCGAACAGAGACTTATGCTATCATATGTTCACATCTTATTGACTATTCGATGTTGCTCTGCACAGTACTGGAGTACTTGACTAAACTGTCTCAACTGTATAAACTTTCTTTATAATTTTTTGGTACAGAGAAGTTTAATTTGAAGAAGGTGGATGAATACAAATATCTGAAGCAGAGCTGTTGCTATTCGATTGCTGGTGTGGATGATGCCCAAATGTTTCTCACTGTAACGGTATAATATGTTTGATGCCTGATTCTACAGAAAATGTCCCTTTTTTACATTAACTAGGGTGCAATAAAACTTTGCCATATTACGCTAGTTCCATGGGAGCAACTCCATATTTGTATTTATTCTTTGCCACCATCATGTTTGTTGACTTTTTTTAGGAAGCTATGAACATCGTTCATATCAGCAAAGAAGACCAAGATAATGTTTTTGCAGTGGTTTCTGTGGTGCTATGGCTGGGAGATGTCTCTTTCACAGCTATTGATAATGAAAATCATGTTGAGATCATTGTAGATGAAGGTAAAGCAAAGCATTTTATGTTTCCATTCAATAATGTGGTGACCATATTTTGCAAAATTTAATGACTCCACTGTTGCAAAGCATCAATCTTACCACCAGGCACCAGTAGTTGATTTAGACTAACTAATTAACGAGGCATAGTCTCTAACTCTCTTCTGTCCCTCATTATACTCAATTTGTTGTCGGCTACCTTGTTTTCATCTCCATTGCAGAAAAATTAGCTTTAGTTTTCCATTTTTGAGCACACATTCTGATGATAACAAGATTTTGTATACCTTACAGTGAATTTTGTTGGCTGATTTCTGGTCTGTCTTGTTTTGTTTGTGTTTTTGGAATTATAAAGTTTGAAGTTGCTTGTTTCCAGTTTCTACAAACCTTAATCAGATAATGAACCATGTGAAATATAGTTGGTTTGTTTGTGTGAATGATTTCAGATTTTGCTGACATGTCCCATAATGTTTCCAAGTTGACTGTTGACTGGTACTTGTTGAAGTTTGAGTAGAAATGCTTGCATTCCTTGCACTCCCCTAAAAGGTCAAGCTTTTTCTTAACATGGCTGGTGCATGAAACTTAAGTTGGTAGCACAGTCTAGGGCTATGTGGTCTTGAGTTGAAAACTTATCCTGCCTATTTGTTGAAATCTATCATGTTTGTTTATGAAGAAGAACTACCTATATTATTTGCGAAGGGAGAAATTGTGATAACTGCAAGTTCAGCAATGAGAGTTGGAGGGTCCAGAGTGAATTATAGATCCCTGGCTGTGTCAAGTTCTTGTTTTAGGCCTGGTTGAGCCTCAACATGAGAACTCTTTGACATCTGAGTAGAATTGCCCATCTTCCTCTTTTCTGAGATAGTGCGTGAAACTCAACTCTTGGTGTGAAGGAGCCTGCCTGTTGCAAATTTTAAAGAGTAAACACTAAATAACAATTTGTATCACTGGTGGCACTACTTTATTTATTAACAGAATAGGTCCTGCTATTTCAGCTGCGGAAACGGTTGCAAGACTTCTCGGCTGCAGTATTGAAGATCTCAATTTAGCTTTGTCAAAGAGGCATATGAAAGTTAATAATGAAAATATTGTCCAGAAACTTACCCTTTCACAGGTTAGTATTGATATCTCAACTAAGGCAAGGTAACAATAGTAACCATTAAAGTCCTATTAAATTTACATATCTTATGCATCCACCTCTCTTTGAATATTGCAGGCAATTGGCACAAGAGATGCACTAGCAAAATCACTTTATGCTAGTTTGTTTGAGTGGCTTGTGGAACAAATTAACAAGTCTCTTTCAGTTGGCAAGCGTCGAACTGGGAGATCGATCAGTATTCTTGATATCTATGGCTTTGAATCATTTGATGTAATGCACTTCCTTTTTGCCTGCAGTCATCACATTTTAATTGGCAAATGGTTTCTCATGACATACTACAAATTTGCAGAAGAACAGTTTGGAACAGTTCTGCATTAACTATGCCAATGAGAGGCTACAACAACATTTCAATCGCCATTTGTTTAAGCTCGAGCAAGAGGTAAGTTATTGCTATGGTTTGACTTCCAGAATCCATGTTGAAGACTTGCAATTTTTACTCAGTTGAGACCAACAGGCGTACTTTTTAGAGTAATGGTTCTCTACTTCCCTTATTTTGTTATGGAGCTTACTATGGAGCTTACAATAATTAAGCATTTTTGTTGCTACTGTCATCCCGTTAAGGTTGCATACTGAATCATAGTTACACAAATCTTGCATTATTATAATGTTTTACACTGTTAGTGCCACAAGGTCTGTTGGTCTTCCTTTTTCCTTCTAGAGAAAAGAATTGCATGTGCTTCTTGAACCTGCTATTTTCTAGTCCTTTGTGTTAACTAAATGGAAGACTTGAGAGTTGTTATTTATTCACACCACAATTTCTGGATTTTCCTGTCAAAATTTTCTCTAAAAAAGAACTGGTTTCTGTTAACAGGAATATGTTGAAGATGGCATTGACTGGGCAAAAGTTGAGTTTGAGGACAATCAGGACTGTTTGAATCTCTTTGAGAAAGTATGGGCCATACATCCTTTTAACTGCTTGCCACTAGAATTATGAGTCTACGGAGAATGCTGTAAATTCACAATGTTGTAGTACTGCCTTAAAAGAAAACACGTGCCTACTTTATTGAACATAAGTAAAGCCAAGTGATACTGCCTAAAGCCCACAACAGAGCTTAATTCATTATTTGTGATAGAAAAACAAGTCCATTTCCTCAGTGTTACCTGGACACGTGTGTCCAAAATTTTTTCCCGCGTCGACACGTGTCCCGGTGTCGACGTGTGTCAGACACAGGGCAACACACATCAGATTCTTCTCCGGCGAGTCCTCGGTGAGGCGTGCGCAGAGGGAGGCGACCTTGTTGCTGGCAGCCACGGCACGCCCGAGGAGACGGCTCTTAGCCTCTATCCAGACGGCGCGGTGGCCGGCGAAGATCTCAGCGGCGTGGGTATCCTCGTGGCGGCGCGGGCGTCCTCGTGGCGGTGCACACGCAACTGGTCCTCGGCGAGGCGCGTGCGGAGGGAGGCGGCCTTGTCGTTGGCGGCGCGCGCGCGAGAGAGCGGTGCTCAGCCTCCATCCAGGCGGCGTGGTGGCTGGCGAAGATCTCAGTGGAGCGCGCGTCCTCGTGGCGGCGCGGGCGTCCTCGTGGCGGTGCACACGCAACTGGTCCTCGGCGAGGCGCGTGCGGAGGGAGGCGGCCTTGTCGTTGGCAGCGGCGGCGCGCCCGAGGAGACGGTGCTCAGCCTCCATCCAGGCGGCGTGGTGGCTGGCGAAGATCTCAGTGGAGCGCGCGTCCTCGTGGCAGCACGCGCAGTTGGCAGAGCTAGTTCTCGGCGAGGCGCGCATGGAGGGAGGGTTGTGGGAGAGCGGAAATGCCGGTTCGGGTGTCCGATTGCTGGCAGTAGGTTTAAAAGGAGTGGGGATTTGTTTGGTTTTTTTGTGATTTAGTCCTCGGAGTTTCTAAAAGTTACAAATAGATCCCTCCTTTCATGGATTTTTTCCTATTTGGCCCTCCCTAAATATATATATTAGGCGAATCCCAGAATCTTATTTTCTAGAGTTTGCCGACTCGGACACCTGAATCTGAGTCGGACTCCGACACCCGTGTCCGAGTCCTGATAACACTGCATTTCCTTTGCCTTGTTTACTTTTATTTTTGCTGGAAGTTTGGCAATGACCAAAGTCTTGAACTTCATTGTAATTACCATCTTCTTATATTTATTCTGTGTCAAGCAAATATGTGCTAGTTAAATTTGTACCAGTGGCAACGAAAATATTTTGCTAGAAGGTGTCCAAATATAAGCTAAATCTACGAATTTCTGAATGTACCAATATGCAAATATTTTCATTGTGAGAGATAAATGGGCTTCTACAAAACTTGGTCAGTACTGCTGGATTGACTCATTCTATCCTTGACCAGTATAATAGTATTACAAGTAAATGGAGTTATTGGTTTCTAAACCATGGTGATAACTGTTAAGGATTGAATAGGAAATAGATTAGGGCTGTTATTTGTTTCCTAATATGCCTTGTATACCTTCTGTTATTAGGAAACAAATAACAGCCCTAATCTATTTCCTATTCAATCCTTAACAATAACTAGCATTAGGAAAACAAAGTTATAACTGGCTTATCACCACTGGGCTTGGTTTCCCATCAAGGGACAAGATTGGATTACTTTGCTTGAATTTTGATTTGATGAAGTCCATAACACTATAGATGATTCACACTTATTGTGGTATAACACTATAGATGATTCACACTTATTGTGGTAATTTCTTTTTTTTCTTTTATGCGCGCACATAATTTTTATTATTATTTGAAACTTGGTAATTTTTTAAAGTTCTCTTGGTTTGTGTATATCTTGTAAATTGGCTTAGAAACGCTGTTACTAACACATTAGTTCTTACTGTCTGACATTCTTTATCTTGCGTACTTCTTTTACTGGATACAGAGACCACTGGGATTGTTGTCTCTGCTGGATGAGGAATCTACTTTCCCCAATGCCACAGATCTTACTTTCGCAAACAAGCTTAAGCAACATCTTAACACTAATTCTTGCTTTAGAGGAGAAAGAGGCAAGGCTTTTGTTGTCCGTCACTATGCTGGAGAGGTTGGAAGTTGCCACATACCCACGTTTATATTTACACACATCCTTTTACCATGTGGCGACATAATTTCTATTACTTGATAATCAGGTGGCGTATGACACATCGGGTTTTCTTGAGAAGAATAGAGATTTGTTGCACATGGACTCAATTCAGCTCCTTGCCAAATGCAAATCTTCCCTACCACAAATATTTGCATCTAAGATGCTTGCTCAATCTGAGAATTCAGTACCTATTCCATACAGATCTAGTGCTGCTGATTCACAGAAGTTAAGTGTAGCGATGAAGTTTAAGGTAGGAATTTTTTTGCTGCCAAATAATCATTTTACTAGATCTTGAATCAACCAGATCAAATTCATTGACGGTGTGTTTACAATTTTGTAGGGACAACTGTTCCAACTTATGCAAAGACTTGAAAGTACAACACCACACTTTATTCGTTGCATTAAACCAAACAATTTACAACTCCCTGCAATTTACGAACAAGGACTTGTGCTTCAACAACTCAAATGCTGTGGGGTTCTTGAGGTTGTTCGGATTTCAAGATCCGGGTATCCAACAAGAATGACACATCAGAAGTTTGCTCGACGGTAAATCAAATCTCTGAATAGCTACATTAAATTTCTGCCAAATTTTTTGTTCTTTTTGCAAAAGTTAATGATTCAATTTATCAGGTATGGCTTTCTTCTTCTTGAGGATGTTGCATCTCAAGACCCCCTTAGTGTTTCAGTTGCAATTCTTCACCAGTTCAACATTTTGCCTGAGATGTATCAAGTTGGCTACACAAAATTGTTCTTCCGAACTGGCCAGGTCTGCTAAACATCTTGCTTTCATCTATTCATTTCTGAAAGCAGCAGATGTGCAATGAATCGTAGATTGATTATGGGTAGCAGTACAGGGTAACTATATATAGGCAAGGATGTCTAGGGTTATGGCTAATAGAAGTAAGGGCCAAAACAGAGAGATCCTTGCCTAATAGATAAGTAACCAACCATACGAAGCACTACTAGGCCTTAGGCTATAAGCCCATAATGCATGTCTAACATCCCCCCGCAGTCGAAGCGCCTGCACTGCGGACGTTGAGACTGGACCTGAATTCACTGAAGACCGATGACGGGAGGCCTTTGGTGAAAATATCGGCATACTGTGAAGTGGTGGGAACGTGCAGTACGCGGACATCGCCAAGGGCCACTTTCTCGCGAACGAAGTGAAGGTCAATCTCGATGTGCTTGGTACGCTGATGCTGGACTGGATTGGAGGACATATAGACTGAACTGATGTTGTCACAGTATACCAAGGTAGCCTGCTGAAGAGGGGTATGCAGTTCCAACAGTAGGTGACGTAGCCAGGAGGCCTCGGCAACAGCATTGGCCACACCACGATATTCAGCCTCTGCACTGGAGCGGGACACCGTGTTCTGACGCTTGGAGGACCAGGAAACTAGGTTATCTCCGAGAAACACGGCATAGCCCGAGGTGGACTTGCGCGTGTCCGGGCAACCGGCCCAGTCAGCATCAGAATAAACGACGAGGTCCATCTGCGAGGAAGGCTGAAGTAGTAGTCCCAGATGAAGGGTGCCACGAATATACCGAAGAATCCGCTTGAGAGCAGTAAGATGTGGCTCGCGAGGGTCATGCATATGAAGACACACCTGCTGAACTGCATAAGAGATATCCGGTCTGGTGAAGGTGAGATACTGAAGGGCTCCTGCTAAACTCCGGAAGTCGCTGGGATCACTGACAGGGTCACCAGTCGAGGCAGACACCTTCGGATTTGTGTCAACAGGGGTGGAGCATGGCTTGCAATCTGCCATGCCTGCTCGCTCCAGGATGTCTATCATGTACTGACGCTGTGAGAGGAGGAGACCACCATGAGACTTCTGCACATGCATTCCCAAAAAATGATGAAGTTCACCAAGATCCTTCGTAGAAAACTCCCACTGTAAGGCAGTAATGATGCGGCGGAGAAGCTCGGCAGAGGAGGCGGTGAGAACGATGTCATCAACATAAAGAAGCAGGTAGACAATCTCAGTGCCGCGGTGGTACACAAACAGCGATGTGTCAGACTTGGTCTCAGTGAATCCAAGAGAGAGCAGATAGGTAGCAAACCTGCTGTACCATGCACGGGGAGCCTGTTTGAGACCATAGAGTGATTTGTTCAGGCGACAGACAAACTCTGGATGAGTAGAGTCCTCGAACCCAGATGGCTGTGAACAATAAACTGTCTCAGATAAGGTCCCATGGAGAAAAGCGTTCTTCACATCAAGCTGATGAATCGGCCAATGTCTGGAGAGAGCAAGAGACAACACCGTCCGCACGGTCGATGGCTTCACAACAGGACTGAATGTTTCGGAAAAATCCACTCCCGGGCGTTGTGTAAAACCACGCAGTACCCAACGCGCTTTGTAGCGCTCGAGAGAACCATCAGCCTGAAGTTTGTGCTTGAAGATCCATTTACCAGTTACGACATTAGCCTTGTGCGGTCGAGGAACCAAATCCCAAGTATTGTTTTGCAGAAGAGCGCGGTACTCCTCCTCCATAGCAGCTCGCCAATTAGGATCGGCAAGGGCGCTACGGTAGGTCTTCGGGAGTGGCGAAAGCGGAGCGGCGACGAAGAGAGCAGGTACACGGAAACCACTCTTGGCCCGAGTGGTCATAGTGTGGCTGTTTGTCACCGGCGGAATAGGAACCGCGCCCTGCGGGAGGGAAGGAACTCCAGCAGGCACATGGGCATCGGCGGGCGCTGCAGGTGAGGACGCGGTTGCTGACGCAGAAGATGACCGCCTGGAGTAGACGAACCGGAAGTCCCTGCCTTCATCAGGGAGAACAGCGGGCAGAGGTGGCAGTGGTGCAGCCGGTGCCGAAACCGCCGTAGGGACGCAGGGATGATCCGGCCGAGGAAGTGTCGAGACTGCACATGGCTGGATGGGCGCCAGAGCAGCTGCAGGGGAAACTGCGCAGGGCGGAGCCAGCTGAGGGGGCGTCGAGGCCGCACGTGGCTGTGCGGGTGTCGTCTCCAGCATGGTCGTAGCACCAGGGGACACGCGGAGCGCCGAGGATGCAGTGGGCACTGGTGTGGCGGATGGACCTGCAGGGAGAAACGAACCTTGGCCGATGGGGGATGGCAGAATGTTAGTGAAATCCTCCAAAAAAGCAAGATCCGCATGGGATTCTTTGGTCTTTGCTGGCGAGGAAGCGAGGTCTCATCAAAGACGACATGGCGAGAAATGATGAGTCGATTGGAAGCAACGTCAAGACAGCGATATCCTTTGTGGTGAGGAGAATATCCAAGGAAGACGCACAACACGGAGCGCGGAGCAAGTTTGTGAATTGCTGTGGTGGATAAATTGGGGTAGCATGCGCAGCCGAAGACACGGAGATGATGATATGAGGGTGGTTTGCCATGGAGGGCAAAGTAAGGTGTGGAGGAACCAAGGGTCTTGGTCGGCAAAAGATTGATGAGATAGGTGGCTGTATTGAGAGCCTCTACCCAAAAAGATGGAGGGCGGCTACTTTGAAAGCAGAAGGAGCGCACAATGTTATTAATGGAACGAATAATGCGCTCATCTCTACCGTTCTGAGGAGAGGTGTATGGACAGGACATGCGAAGATGGACGCCACGAGTGAGGAAGAAAGCGCGCGCTGGAATTATCAAATTCGCGCCCATTATCGCACTGAACAGCCTTAATGGTGGCTCCAAACTGAGTAGCTACGTAAGAGAAAAAATTAGCAAGAGTTGTGAAAGTGTCGGATTTGAGTTGCAGAGGGAATGTCCAAAGGAAATGCGAGCAATCATCCAGAATGACCAAATAGTATTTATATCCCGAAACACTAACAATAGGAGATGTCCAAAGATCACAATGTATGAGGTCAAAATTATGAGTAGCACGCGAGGTGGACATAGGAAACGGAAGTCGAGTGTGGCGACCCAATTGACAAGCATGACACAAAGAGGTGCTAACTTCTTTATTACATGGTGGGATTGAAGAAGTATGCATGAGGGTGTTGAACGCCTCGACCGGGGTGGCCGAGTCGGCGATGCCAAAGGAGGAGGATTCGCGAGGAAGCGCGCCAGGCGGGGCGCGCGCAGCAGCGGCGAAGAGGGTAGAGTGGACCGGTGCTATTGCATCTGACGATCACCCTCTGGGACGGAAGATCCTTCACAGAACAACCAGCAGGATCAAATTCAACAGAACAATTGTTGTCAGTGGTGAACTGGCGAACGGAAATCAGGTTCTTAATAAGACTTGGGGAAACAAGAACATTGTTAAATCGAAGGAACCGAAAGGTGAAATTTGCGCGTGGTGGTGACAGGAAGTAAAGACCCGTTACCGACAACAATGGAAGAAGGAACTGAATGCTGCGGGGAGAAAATGTGAGAAAGAGTACCAGCATCGGACGACATGTGGGAGGTGGCACCGGAGTCAAAGTACCAGTCGTGTTGCTGAGGCGGCTGGAGAGTCATGGTGTTGAATGTGGACGCCAGAGACTGCTGGTCCCAAGAAGGCAAAACACCAGTGGCATTGTAGGGCAAAGGCGGAGGGACGGTCCACTGGCCTTGGCCACCTGCGAACAGAGCATGCGGCTGTGGGGCAATCAACGCCGGCTGGTGGTGAGTCAGAAGAGCCTGCTGCGGCGGACCACCCATGGCACGCTGCTGTGGAAGAGGCGCCAGTGGTGGTCGCTGACCCGACCACATATAGATGGAGCCGGACCAGGGATGGTGAAGAGAGGGCCAAGGTCCTGCGGCGGCGCCCTGCCCGGTTGGCCGCGGCTGCTGAGGAGTCCCACCGTCAGAGCCTTCGTCGGTGGTGGAAGTGCTGCCAGAGCGCCCGCGGCGTTTGCCGCGTTTGCCACGGGAAGCAGATTTAGAAGCCCCATTGGAACCGGCGGACGGTTGGTGGTTGAGCCGGGTGAGGACACAGAGCCGCCGGTGGTGGTGACAAGGGCGATGGAGGGCGCCGGCTTGCGATGCGCCAGGTTGAGTTCCTCCAGGAGTAGGTCGGCGCGGGCCTCCAGGAAGGTGGGGAAGGGGCAACTGCGTTGAAGATGGAGACCAATGGCAGAGAAGTTCTCGTTGAGACCGCGGATGACATGGAGCACAAGAGTGCGTTCGGAGATGTGTTCGCCGAGGTCGCCCAGGTCATCAGCCATGCGCTTCAGCTTCTCGCAGTAGTTGGTGATTGACAGATCTCCTTGAAGAAAGTTGCGGAACCGGGCTTCCAGGAGAAGAGCTCGTGCCTCCCGGTTGCCGAGAAATTGAGTCTCGATGGCAAGCCAGGTAGCGCGAGCGGTGGAGCCGCGCTCCATCACAATCCTAGTGAGGTCGGCGGATGTGGTGCCGAAGATCCAAGACCGAACCACGCAGTCCATGCGCAGCCAATCAGGGGAGGTTGGTGCAGTGGCGTCGCGAAGAATGTGATCTTCCAGAGAAAATTTGCCCACGGCGAGGAGAAAGAGTTCGCGCCACTGGATATAATTACCAGAGGCCATGTCGAGGACGATGGGAACCAGAGAACGAATGTTCTGGACCGCGACTGCCTGGGCGTGGAGATTGAGGATAGCGGCAGCCTCATGAAGTAGCAGGGCGTCCTGGACGGCATGGTCGCTGGAGACAGGGGAGGTGGTGTCGGCGGCGACCTCCTGCAGGGGATCGGCGGCAGCATCAAGACGAGCGCGGCGCGCGCTCGGCGCGTGCGAAGACGAGCGCGGCCGCATCTCATTCTTTGGTCGCCGCAGCGGCCTCGCGTTCAGCCTCCACGGCGATCGCGAGGGCTTTCTCCCGCGCGGCGGCGCGAATCCGGGCGATCTGCGTGGCGGCGGCGGCGGGCGACTCGAAGTCCTCCTTCGGGTAGTCGTCGCGCGTGGCAGCAGCGCCAGTAGCGGCAGCGCTGGGGAAGGAGGGGCGGCGGGAGGTAGGCCAGCCATGAGAAGAGGCGCGAGGCGAGGGATTCGCCCGCGAGACGCAGCGACGGCCAGAGACGGCCGGTGCGGAGGAAGAGAGGAGAGACGCGGCGTGAAGGGACACGCGCGTTAGGGCGGAAGCGAGAACAGGGGAAGGAATTCCCAATCTGATACCATGAAAGCAACAGATGTGCAATGAATCGTAGATTGATTATGGGTAGCAGTACAGGGTAACTATATATAGGCAAGGATGTCTAGGGTTATGGCTAATAGAAGTAAGGGCCAAAACAGAGAGATCCTTGCCTAATAGATAAGTAACCAACCATACGAAGCACTACTAGGCCTTAGGCTATAAGCCTATAATGCCTGTCTAACAATTTCCATGGTAATGAGTGTATTCCAATTTCCATGTAAAGCTGTTGGTCTGATGTTTCTCTGGATGAACATTACATGTTTAAAAACTACATATATTTACAGCTTCTCTACAAATTTGTTACGCATATTGTCATGTTGTCCTGGAATGTTTATCTATACATTTATATGTTACTCATTTTTTAAGCATTTAATGACAATTACCTTCTGTTACTACCTCCTTTGATTTTCGGGAACTGAAGATTGGCAAACTTGAAGATACTCGGAGTCGTACTCTGCATGGTATTTTAAGGGTTCAAAGCTGTTTCAGAGGGCATCAAGCCCGTCTTCATGCAAGGGAACGGATAAGAGGAATTTTGGATTTTCAATCATGTACTTCTTCCAAATATTGTCTTTTTCTATTTTTACTGTATTTTCTTGTTGCTACATCTTTTCCTAGTCAACTTACTGTACGGATTGGACTCACTATTCTTAATTTGCAGTCATTCGTGGTGAGAATGCAAGACAAATGTATTCGTCTCTGTTGAGGAAACACAGGGCATCCACTATTTTGCAGAGAAATCTAAGATGCTGGCTTGCAAGAAGATATTTCATTAAGATCCGGAAGGCTTCGGTGGTAATACAATCTGGTACGAAGATTCTTGATCTTCATATATTGTTAAGTACTTCATGAAATGGAAGTGGTAATCTGACACACTGTGGCTGGTTCCTTGTTATCTTCATAAATGTGAAGGTATTCGTGGTTGTCTTGTTCGAAAATGTGCCGGCAATGTTGATCTACTGAACGTTTTAAGAGAATTTGAATCAAAGAAGGTATAGCACATTTCTGTCTCCGGTCTGTTGTTTTTCCCATTTATATGCACGAGCTTTATCTTCCGAGTAAACCTCAAGTACCTGATGTGTTGCTCTTGCCCTGCTCGACGCACTCAGAACTGTAGAAATTTTCATTACACTATTTGCCTGTATTAGTGTATTTGAAGCATTCTTAAAAATTTTTCAGGAGGCAGAGGGTGACAAAATTTTGATCAAGGCATCAGTCTTGGCTGAGCTACAAAGGCGAATCCTAAAGGCTGAGGCAACAGTTCGAGAAAAGGATGAAGAGAATGAGATGCTTCATCAGCGGCTCCAGCAATATGAAAGCCGATGGTTAGAGTACGAGCAGAAAATGAAATCAATGGAAGAAATGTGGCAGAAGCAAATGCGATCATTGCAATCAAGCTTATCTGTAGCGAAGAAGAGTCTTGCTCTGGATGAGACGCCTAGGATGTCTGACTCATCAGTGGACCAGAGCTGGGAGAGCAATGCGAATCACTTTGGTGGGGCGTCCCAGCTGGTTCCACGTACCCTTGGGCGGGAAATGAATGCCAGCCTCAGCGTCATTGGCCACCTGGCGGAAGAATTCGAGCAGCGGAGTCAGGTCTTCGCTGATGACACCAAGTTCTTGGTTGAGGTCAAGTCTGGGCAGGCCGATGCCAGCCTGAACCCAGACATGGAACTCCGCAGGCTAAAGCAAAACTTCGACTCATGGAAGAAGGATTTCGGCTCGCGCATAAGGGAGACGAAGGTGATCCTGAACAAGCTCGGGAGCGGCAACGGATCATCGCCCAACTCCGTGAAGCGAAAATGGTGGGGCAGGCTGAACACCTCCAAGTTTTCGTGAATTATGTGTGATGTAGATGCACCGGTATTTTACACGTCGGCACGGTTTCTAGTCCTAGAGCTTTTATTCAATGAGTATTGCGGAGTCCAGTGTTTTGGACTGGATTTGTGATTTGTGGAGGGCGAGTTGTATAGTTCTTCCACGAGGGCTCCTTTGTAGAGCTCAAGAACCACTGAACTGTGATGTAATTACTTGTTAAGATGGCTCTGAAAGGGGGAGATTGGGGGATTGTTAAGTGCTTTTTTCCTCTCATGTCGTGGATTTTGCCTGTCGTCCGTGGTATGTATTGCCCGGACTCGGTGCTCACAAACCTGGCTAGTTGGTACCCTGTGTTAGATATGTGTATAGTCTAGGGATCTTTTTGCATATTGTACATGCTATATATTGGCCTGTTGGAATGTTAAACCTCACTGTGACATGGTATCAGAGCCCAGGTAGAGTTAAGGTTTCTGCCGCCGCCGTCGCCACCTCGAACCCCTTCTCCCACGCGCGCGAGCTCCTCTCCCCCTGCGCGTCCAACTCTGCTCTTCTCGAGGCGGCCTTGGATCTAGCCGCAGCCATCAACGTCTGTCGATCGTTGCGCGCCTGCGATTCGCTGACGCGCCGCGCCGTCGCGGCCGTCTCGGCCGTTGCCATTGGCGACCACCCTCGCCCAGCGAGCACGTTGCCCGCGCACGCATGTTCGCCCGGCACGCCGCTTGTGCCTGGCCTGTCTCCGGCCGTCGCCACCGGTTGGTGGCGTTGCCCAGCCACACAGGCCATTTTTGGGCGTTCTGGCTCCGTTTTCTTGGCCTGATCTACTCCAGATGGCTACTAGCGGTGGCTCCTTCGCCATCCTGCTCCCCGCTGTTCGTTTCAACGAGACAAACTTCTAGAAATGAAAGGTTCACTTGAGGATTCACCTCAACAGTCAGCGGCTTTGGGGTCATCTCACTGGAGAGAACCCCTGCCTGCCTCGTCCTACATCATCTATCCAGCTTGCTCTCCCTGCTAATACGGATCAGGCAGCTCAGGACGAGGCCAATGCTGCACTGGAGGCGGCTTTAGAGCTTTACCAGTCTGAGCTGCATGCCTATGAGCGATGGTAGGATGCTGAGGCTCGTACTACCGCCATCCTAGTAGGTAGCATGACAGTGGCTATCTCTATGGATGTGGCGGAGCTACCGACGACACAACTTATGTGGGAGCGCCTCCAAGCTCACTATCAGTCGATGAGTGATGCCATGTATCTCTCAGTCGTGCACCGGGCGCATTCCCTTCAGCAGCTTGATGCCACCATTAATGACTTTTACCAGCAGATGTTTGAGATGTGGCAGCAGCTTGACTCTCTGGGGCCGGATGTTTACCGGGCCTATCCTTGCTATGTGCGGCTCCGTGCTCACTAGGAGACTCACTGTCTCTACGACTTCTTGACGCATCTCCGGCTTGAGTTCGATACTATGCGGGCTCAGCTCCTAACTCATCACCCGTGCCTGAGCTTAGTGGAGGCTCTCACAGTTGTGCATGCTGAGGAGACTCGTCTCTATGGCGCAGCCCAGATGCAGGCTGTCTTGTCTGCCTCAGTGCCTGTTTCTTCGGCACCGGCTCAGATCCCTTCCTCAGCTCCTAGCGCCTCTATCGTTGTTGCTTTTACTACGGGTCTCCACTGCACCTATTGTCAGCGTGATGGTCATAGGTATATGGACTACTACAAACAGAGGAGGGACTAGGGTCATCGGGGTGGACGTTCTTCGAAAGGCTCTGGCGATTCCTCCTCCCCAGGAGCTGGTGCCTCTCGCTAGGGCTCCTCCGGTGATGCCGCACAACAGCTACTCTTGCTTTTCCAGCACCTCGGTGTCAGCTCGCCCTCAAACTCCTTGGGTTTAGCTCGTGTGGCCCTTGCTTCTCAGCAGTCCTCCATGCCTCAGCCTCCTCCCTCATCAAGTATCTTGTCTTCGTGGGTTTTAGACTCTGTGCTTCTTTTCACATGACACTGGATTCCACTCTCGCTAGGGCTCCTCCGGTGATGCCGCACAACAGCTACTCTTGCTTTTCCAGCACCTCGGTGTCAGCTCGCCCTCAAACTCCTTGGGTTTAGCTCGTGTGGCCCTTGCTTCTCAGCAGTCCTCCATGCCTCAGCCTCCTCCCTCATCAAGTATCTTGTCTTCGTGGGTTTTAGACTCTGTGCTTCTTTTCACATGACACTGGATTCCACACACCTTACTTCCATGCAGCCCACATTTTTTCCTCCACTGTTTAGACTGCAAATGGTACCTATTTGTCTGTTGTAGGTCGAGGCACGCGTTCTATCTTGTGAGACCCAGATTTTATAATCCGGGATCTACTGTGTTTAACTGCACTATTCCCTGGATCGGTAGATAGTGCACACAGTTACAGTTCTGAATATCAAAGTACATATCATGCGAAAATGTAAATATAATAGTAGACTTACTCATGGGCCGATTAGGCCGAAATCAATAACTTGCAGGCGGAAGAACAGCGCACAGGTGGGACCTTCAGGACATGCCCACAGCGACCAAGCGGAGGTTCGCGACCTAGCCCTTGACATCTTCACCCTCTTATTCCATCTTGTCCAATCTTGTTCTTTGAGGCGCGCGATCGGCTCTTGATTCTGGATTTTGTCGCAAAAGCGAGCGTGAGCACTCCGACCCCGTGCTCCGCGAGCCAATACACAGAATGCAAGTAAATAGTATGCATGGCTTAACAAGGAGAGGCTCGGGTTATTTTATTTGCCAAAAATCTCTTTTAGCAGCATTATTACTCTTATATAATCAAAGTGTTATTACTGTTACCTAACTCTATTCTACAATTGCCAAAATTGACTTAATCCCCCAAAAATGCGCTTTCTTTATTGTCTGCTGCCTAAAACTCCAATCAGCAGGTATCATCATTTATTTAATCCACCGATTATTCTTTGTATTTTGAATTATTAATAATTCAATCCTGTCATTACTATTCGTCAGCTCCTTCTGAACTCTAATAATTATCTTTCATAACTATTTTCACCTCTACCGATATTACTCGTATTCAATCCTTTTCATCATTGATTCACAATCATAATCCAACATTCTATCACGTTTTCCATTATCTATCACTAGCTAATCCACAAGTGTATCTTCACTGAAAATTCAATTTACCAAGATTAGAATCCACTAAATGTTATGAATTCTTCTCAGAAATTCAATTTATCCCTTTAGTACTTGATCAACTCCTACAAATTCTCATTTTCGTCAATATCTTCCGAGAATTCACTTTAATCACTAATGTAGTAATCCAGCAAGTTACCTTTGTATGTCCTAATTCTCCAAAAATCAATGCGCTATCATATATATCCACCAAGAATATTACTACTCAAGAATTATAATCCAATACTTGTATTATTTCTCCAATTCCTCAACAAATTCAACTAGATCATTTATCTAGTCTATCTATTTAACAGGACTCCACTAATTTATTTCTCTCGGGACACACCCTAGCATTCCCTTTTATGATCGACATGAATCCACCAATACCTTTATGTATATACTAAATACATCTATCTCCTTTTCTTACAACCCTGTTTATTCTACCCATATTTTAGGTTATAAGATTAGTAATGCCACTATTTGAAATACAATACGTAAAATTCCCGAGACCTAGCGGTTTGGAACAAATCTTAATGCTCAAGGGATATTAACTTGATCTACCATACATATGGCATTGCACCATAGGCCTGATATTTCCATACATATGGCATCACATCATACGATATCTTTCAGCATTATAACCGCTTAACTTACCACTGGGACGACACCCAGGACAATTCAAATCAGGACAGTCCTTCGCCCTTCACTTTTCCATTCCCATTCATAAAACGTTTTGAAATAGAACTATATCGGTTAAGTTCCCATATGCACTTGGACAGTGGGCACGGCTATTCGAATAGTTTTGACTCTGCAGAGTTTGTACACTTTCACCACAAGAGACAATCAACTCATTGCCCCACACGATTCCTTAGTCATGTGGTTGAGCAGACCATCACAGTGACTTTTCAAAGTATCTAGACCCTTTTGTCATCTCACCCCTATGGGAGACTGCCCACTTGCGGTGGGTCCCATATGTTGCACGGATATTTTCCACGACCACTAACGCAGTGGGCTCCACTTCCCATAACGTTAGGACAGTGGAAAACTTCACCCTCCACTCGGTGTCCCTTTAGGCCTTCCCTTGCCCCTGCATAATTACTTCTTTCCCCTATTAGTGAGATGAGTCCGAGTTTTCGATAAATCTACTTAGCCAAGTTGTACTTTCTGAGACTTGTGGTTGTCTTATTTTACGGTGACATGACAAGATTCGGTCCTTAGGGTTATCTGGGCGGTCTACCAATAACACACTTTGTGCTTCCACTGCACCACATATTCACACACTCGAACTAGTCCGCCCAGATATTTAAGCATGTTGGGGTTTTTGGGAACATAAAGTAATCATACCAACATATATCAGTCATTCCCACCATGACTGCCCGAATCAATTTCTCATGAGTAAAAGTGATGCTTGGGCGCTTTCACGCCCATGAATACCTAGACAATACTAAGCATGGCATATATTTAGAGACTTATTCGCGAAATGTTACTATTATATATTTACTAGGGCGACAAAGTTCACATATTCAAATATTCCAAGGAGGAGTAATATTATTCAAGGTAAATAATTGGCACATAACTAGAATATTAAAATAAGCATGTATTTGCATATAAATTAACAGCATGCAATTTGATAATTTAAAACAAAGTAATTTGCAAAAACATAGGATCAACATGATCAAAGTATTGACTCGCCTGGCACGGTTTACCGCGGTCTTGAGCTCGCACCAAGTTGTCTCATGTGATGATCCTTAATTCCTGGTCTGCATCGATCTTGTCCTTGCTTGCTCCATAGAATCTCCAGGACTCCAGTTTCTAACTACGCGACAACGACCGAACCCAAATAAAAAAAAACAAATAACACAAAAGATCCAAATAAATCCGAATAAACTCAATTTTAGCTTTATTATGAGTTAATGGGTGATTTGAGGCAAGGTTGGTAATAGCAGACGATAACTTGATTTTTTTATTAATAATCTCTTTTTATTATTTTGTTATTTATCAAGAAAGTTCCATGAGTTAGGTTAAACCTATGAATTGGTGTATTTTTGTCGAGTGCTGATATTCAGGGCATATGATATATATATATATATATATATATATATATATATATATATATATATAGGTATGTTTGCAAATTTTTGCTTACAGAGTTAATCTTATGGGCTATGTTTATATCATTTTGTGGTTTGATATTTTATGTACCTTTAGTTGTTATCTAGCGCAACTTAAGTCTTAAAGAAAATGATTATATATATATATAGGTGATAGCCTAGCTTGCGTTTTGGGTTTATATTTTTAATATCATTATTTAACAAAATCTACCACTAGGATTTTATGGCGGCATGGTAATTGTTAGGTCATGGATTTTATTTACAATCAAAGATAACCTTTAATTTAAGGCCTCACTTCTACGCATGATATCCACTATCTTTATGCAATCTTGAATCATTGTTCAAGTCCTCTTTTGGTAATACCCTTAATTTAAAACTTAGATTTAAATCCATAACATTAGTCACTTATATATAACTTTTAACCTAATATTACATTCCATACAACCTTATCTGCTATCCTAACTAAATTCTTATAGTCAGCATGGTGTCAAATTTATTTTCCTTAACTTTAACTTGAATGTCTCTATAAATTTTAGAACCATCTTTTACTAATGTCTTTACTTAATATTTAGACGACGATAAATCATAAAGGCATATTAATTATGCACATAAGGTAACTAATCAAGTACTACATCTTTCCAAAGGATGTGTAGTATTAAGCAAGTTAAATAGTGGGAATAGATGTAAGGGTTATGGTTTAAACTATGCAATGATTAATTCTATAACGTTTGTTAGTAAACAATGGCTTATAATATATTCCCTAGACCATCCTCCTTTGTTAAATCCTCATTTTATGAGAGCATAACCCAAATGAGACTATTTCTCAATTTCTCAATGTGCATTTAATTATTAGTTAGGCTTAAAAACAAATATTCAGGTATATTAGTTAATAACATATGATAATTGATCCATGATTGAGCATTGAATATGCTTATTTATCTTCTAATAAGGTTTAGTAGCATTTATGGATTAGAGGAGGTTATTACCGAAGAAGTGAGTAGGCTGTCTGGACCAAAACAGGGGAGCTGCGCCGGCAGGGGAAGCAATCTTGCCGGCGGCAAGCGGCGGCCGGGGAGGAAGAGTTGACCCGCCAAATGGGTTGTCCGGGAGCGGGAGCTAGGGGTGGCGGTTGTCGGCGGACCGGCGGCGCGAGGTGGGCGGAGACGATGTGGGGCGGCCGTCGGTGAAGGTGGGCGTGGCGCCGTCGATTGGGAAGAAGGGGTGGAGTTGGACAAGCGTGGAAGCACGAGAGAGGTAAGAGGTGCTCACCGGGGTTTGACCAAGTGGGAAAGGGCTACGGCGAGCCGCGGCGGAGGCTTCTCGCAGCATGGCGGCGCGCGCGGTGTCGGCGAGTCGGGCGGCGGAGAGGCTTGGCCGCGGCCGGAGGGGCTTCGGGACACCAAAAGATATCTCCCACCGCGAGGAATTGAAGGGAGATGGGCCATGGAGGGAGCGGCGGCGGGATTGGCGGAGGTGGCCGATTTGGGGGAAGAAAAGGGGAAATGATTTGGGGAGGAGGAGAGAACAGCGCGGGGTAAAGGGAAATGGGGACCGAAGCTTTTGTAGGCGCAGAGAGCCGGAGAGGTACGGTGGCGGAGGACCGGTCGGGGCGGCGGGGAGGAGCCGCTGGGCAAGGACCGGGCGCGCGGCTCGGGAGGAGAGGGCGCGGGGCTAGGCCGAAGGTGCCAGGGCGCGGAGCTCGGGGACGGGACAGGGGCGAGATGACCCAACGCTGGCGCGGGTGCAAGGACGGAGGAGCGCGCGCGCATCGCGGAGGCGGCGTGGGCTCACGGCAGCCACGCAAGGAAGAAGGAACAGTGCGGGGAAGAAGGAAAGGGAGGCGCTGCGCAGTGGGACCCAGGCGAGAGAGAGAGGGCCTCAGGTGGAGACGGGCCCGCCGCCGAGGAAACGGTCGGGAGGCGCGGCGCCGGGCCACGCGGCGACGGGAAAGGAGGCGCGCGCGCGCGTGGGGCCCATGGCGCAGATGAAATGGGAGGCACGGGTGGAGGTGGGGTGGCCGTGCGGCGGCGGGATGGATTGGGAGGGGTTGGGTGGGCCATTTGGCGGCTGACCTCCAATTCTTTTTTTTTATGTTTGTATTTTCATTTTGTATATTTATTGCATATATTTTATGTGTTTACTTTTGTTGCCCTTTTATAATACTATTTACAATATGAGTTTTTTTATATACTCTAATTTAAATCTCTCCCTCATGTTGGATTGTCTTTTCAGTTGTGAATTCAAAATTATAAATTTCTTTTACTCCCATATTTTCTTTTACGGTATTTTTAATTCTAGTTTTATTTTTCTGAAACCTTCTTAAATTTTTGAAACCTCAACCAATTCCAGATAAATGCCATAAAAAAAATTCAAATTCAAGTACAATATATTGCAAAACCATTCAAGAAATTCATATTTTAAATTTCAGATTTTTCAGGATGTTACAAATCTACCCCCCTTAAATGAATCTCGACCAGAGATTAGGTGAAATAGAAAGAAGTAGGGAAGGTTAAATTTGGCTAGCAATAGGCTTTAGAGTTTAGCTTGTCGTGACGATCTTGCAAATCCTCTTGCTCTAACCCAACTAGGTCTAATACAAATTGTTGTACCTCCAAGGTAGTCATACATCATAACGGTACTTCCAAAAGTAATTATACAATATAGTCTACTCTTGCTACCCCCTTAAATAAATGACAAGCGATTTTAGTTATCCTTCTAACTTCAGTTCGACAAGTCCTGCGGCAACTCGAAGACTTGTCCATTGTATCTCAGCTGCTTTGGTCAGCAATAGGCTCATGGAGCAGTCTTTGGGACAGTGGTCTTGCCTTCCGCAGAGAATAGGTGACCTTGCTCAATGGACACTCTTACGCGGTGGTTTTCTTCACGATGATGTTGTTTTCCTTAAATCTTGGAAGGTTATAGAATCTTCACTTCTTCGTAATTGCCCTAGTTTTGGGTCACTTGTTATTTTGTTCCTTTGGATCCGATGGGGTTTTCAGCAAGAGGTGAGAGGGAATAGCATAAGGTAAGGATAGAATCGTGGGGATAAGGTAATCCAAACCCATTCTAACTTTTTAAAAGAGCACATCCAGGGAGCTGGAGTGATACTGAGCCACACAAATTTTTAAAAGCAAGCTTTTCCTGTGACTGCGAAATAGGGCGCTCGAGGGCAAGAAGACAGTGCACAAGGACCAACGAAAACCTTGCGACAATACAACGTCTACTCGGAAAAGCACACACAAGAGGACGCAGGGTTTATCTGTATAGTCCGTTTAGAATGGGACCACCTTAGTTTCATGACCATCTTCGACGATCCTAGTCTTACATTTTTGGAGCAAGGGTAAGAGAAAGTGAATTAAATTTTCTCTTGAAATCCATAGAAGGAAGAGGAAAGTATTGGGAGGTAAGTAGTATCATTCTTGTAATTGTTTTGGAATACACAACCTTGTATTTATTTTTTTATAAAGGTATACTAATCTCTCCAATATCCATCAAGGATTTAATTCCTTTCCATATGATCGTCATACATAAGGCCTAGAATCCAATGACCTGGATAATCTAACTTCCATTTTTGAAATTTGCTCTTAGGCTATCTTCCTCCAGTATAGTATTATTGCCGTCTGAAACTCCAAACAGCGGGTATCTTTATTTATTCAATCCACCGATCATACACTTCCTATTGTGTGTTTTCAATTTCATTAATCCTGCTATGGGTATCTAATCTTCACATAAATCCTAGCTTCCACCATAGATTTATAATTCAATTCTCATATTTCACTATGTCCATATAATCCCAATCTCAGATCTATTATCTGCCAACTTGATCAGTTCCTCAAGCCAATGGATGCCTATTATTCTTTATCTTTAGATCCACCGATGATGTTTGCATCGAGTCTTCCTAGTAACCCAATACGACGTTATTAATTCAACTCCATAAGTTGCCCCTCTAGAGATCAACCTAAATATTCACTATCTCCATTTTGTTTCATTATTACATACATCCTCCGAGAGTTATGTTATTAATCAGGACTATACTCCGATAGTTGTGATCATATCTCCAATTTCTAAGAATTTTAGTTAATCCTTCAACTATCGATTATCTCCTATTATTCCATTATTATAAACATCTTCCTGGAATTTTACAATTTATCAGCGTTGCTATTTCTCCAAGAGCCATTTAATTCAGCTACCTAGGCTTTCTATTCATTTACGCTCCACGAATACATTCATCCATATTCACATTATTGTTTCCTCCAAAAATAGAATAATTGTTGAGATTAAGCCTCAAGGTTCAACATCATGATTATTAGCCTAGAGTGGGTTTTCATAGAAAATTACAAGAGGAGTACTAGATTTTTATCGCTTTGAACTTCGGGGTAAGAGAACTTCAGAAGTAAAATGGCTAGGATAGCATATAGATGAGGGGAATCATCTAAGAGAGTTGAGATTGAGCAATACCACTTAGTTTTGTGAAAATAGATACTAAGAAAATAATTCTAGTCATGGACTAACGACCAGGCTAACTAGGTCACGACCTGCAGTCGATATGCTCTGATACCAAACCTGTGAGACCCAGATTTTATAATCCGGAATCTACTGTGTTTAACTGCACTATTCCCTGGATCGGTAGATAGTGCACACAGTTACAGTTCTGAATATCAAAGTACATATCATGCGAAAATGTAAATATAATAGTAGACTTACTCATGGGCCGATTAGGCCGAAATCAATAACTTGCAGGCGGAAGAACGCGCACAGGTGGGACCTTCAGGACATGCCCACAGCGACCAAGCGGAGGTTCGCGACCTAGCCCTTGACATCTTCACCCTCTTATTCCATCTTGTCCAATCTTGTTGCTGAGGCGCGGCGATGCGGCTCTTGATTCTGGATTTTGTCGCAAAAGCGAGCGTGAGCACTCCGACCCCGTGCTCCGCGAGCCAATACATGAATGCAAGTAAATAGTATGCATGGCTTAACAAGGAGAGGCTCGGGTTATTTTATTTGCCAAAAATCTCTTTTAGCAGCATTATTACTCTTATATAATCAAAGTGTTATTACTGTTACCTAACTCTATTCTACAATTGCCAAAATTGACTTAATCCCCCAAAAATGCGCTTTCTTTATTGTCTGCTGCCTAAAACTCCAATCAGCAGGTATCATCATTTATTTAATCCACCGATTATTCTTTGTATTTTGAATTATTAATAATTCAATCTGTCATTACTATTAATCGACTCCTTCGAACTCTAATAATTATCTTTCATAACTATTTTCACCTCTACCGATATTACTCGTATTCAATCCTTTTCATCATTGATTCACAATCATAATCCAACATTCTATCACGTTTTCCATTATCTATCACTAGCTAATCCACAAGTGTATCTTCACTGAAAATTCAATTTACCAAGATTAGAATCCACTAAATGTTATGAATTCTTCTCAGAAATTCAATTTATCCCTTTAGTACTTGATCAACTCCTACAAATTCTCATTTTCGTCAATATCTTCCGAGAATTCACTTTAATCACTAATGTAGTAATCCAGCAAGTTACCTTTGTATGTCCTAATTCTCCAAAAATCAATGCGCTATCATATATATCCACCAAGAATATTACTACTCAAGAATTATAATCCAATACTTGTATTATTTCTCCAATTCCTCAACAAATTCAACTAGATCATTTATCTAGTCTATCTATTTAACAGGACTCCACTAATTTATTTCTCTCAGGACACACCCTAGCATTCCCTTTTTATGATCGACATGAATCCACCAATACCTTTATGTATATACTAAATACATCTATCTCCTTTTCTTACAACCCTGTTTATTCTACCCATATTTTAGGTTATAAGATTAGTAATGCCACTATTTGAAATACAATACGTAAAATTCCCTGAGACCTAGCAGTTTTGGAACAAATCTTAATGCTCAAGGGATATTAACTTGATCTACCATACATATGGCATTGCACCATAGGCCTGATATTTCCATACATATGGCATCACATCATACGATATCTTTCAGCGTTATAACCGCTTAACTTACCACTGGGACGACACCCAGGACAATTCAAATCAGGACAGTCCTTCGCCCTTCACTTTTCCATTCCCATTCATAAAACGTTTTGAAATAGAACTATATCTGGTTAAGTTCCCATGTGCGCTTCGACAGTAGGCACGGCTATTCGAATAGTTTTGACTCTGCAGAGTTTGTACACTTTCACCACAAGAGACAATCAACTCATTGCCCCACACGATTCCTTAGTCATGTGGTTGAGCAGACCATCACAGTGACTTTTCAAAGTATCTAGACCCTTTTGTCATCTCACCCCTATGGGAGACTGCCCACTTGCGGTGGGTCCCATATGTTGCACGGGATATTTTCCACACCACTAACGCAGTGGGCTCCACTTCCCATAGCGTTAGGACACTGGAAAACTTCACCCTCCACTCGGTGTCCCTTTAGGCCTTCCCTTGCCCTGCATAATTACTTCTTTCCCCTATTAGTGAGATGAGTCGAGTTTCGATAAATCTACTTAGCCAAGTTGTACTTTACAGACTTGTGGTTGTCTTGTTTTTACGGGTGACATGACAAGATTCGGTCCTTAGGGTTATCAGGCGGTCTACCAATAACACACTTTGTGCTTCCACTGCACCACATATTCACACACTCGAACTAGTCCGCCCAGATATTTAAGCATGTTGGGGTTTTTGGGAACATAAAGTAATCATACCAACATATATCAGTCATTCCCACCATGACTGCCCGAATCAATTTCTCATGAGTAAAAGTGATGCTTGGGCGCTTTCACGCCCATGAATACCTAGACAATACTAAGCATGGCATATATTTAGAGACTTATTCGCGAAATGTTACTATTATATATTTACTAGGGCGACAAAGTTCACATATTCAAATATTCCAAGGAGGAGTAATATTATTCAAGGTAAATAATTGGCACATAACTAGAATATTAAAATAAGCATGTATTTGCATATAAATTAACAGCATGCAATTTGATAATTTAAAACAAAGTAATTTGCAAAAACATAGGATCAACATGATCAAAGTATTGACTACTTTGCACGGTTTTCATGCGGTCTTGAGCTCGCACAAGTTGTCTCATGTGATGATCCTTAATTCTGAGTGCGCATCGATCTTGTCCTTGCTTGCTCCATAGAATCTCCAGACTCAGTTTCTAACTACGCGACAACGGCCGAACCCAAATAAAAAAAAACAAATAACACAAAAGATCCAAATAAATCCGAATAAACTCAATTTTAGCTTTATTATGAGTTAATGGGTGATTTGAGGCAAGGTTGGTAATAGCAGACGATAACTTGATTTTTTTATTAATAATCTCTTTTTATTATTTTGTTATTTATCAAGAAAGTTCCATGAGTTAGGTTAAACCTATGAATTGGTGTATTTTTGTCGAGTGCTGATATTCAGGGCATATGATATATATATATATATATATATATACGTGTATAGGTATGTTTGCAAATTTTTGCTTACAGAGTTAATCTTATGGGCTATGTTTATATCATTTTGTGGTTTGATATTTTATGTACCTTTAGTTGTTATCTAGCGCAACTTAAGTCTTAAAGAAAATGATTATATATATATAGGTGATAGCCTAGCTTGCGTTTTGGGTTTATATTTTTAATATCATTATTTAACAAAATCTACCACTAGGATTTTATGGCGGCATGGTAATTGTTAGGTCATGGATTTTATTTACAATCAAAGATAACCTTTAATTTAAGGCCTCACTTCTACGCATGATATCCACTATCTTTATGCAATCTTGAATCATTGTTCAAGTCCTCTTTTGGTAATACCCTTAATTTAAAACTTAGATTTAAATCCATAACATTAGTCACTTATATATAACTTTTAACCTAATATTACATTCCATACAACCTTATCGCTATCCTAACTAAATTCTTATAGTCGACATGGTGTCAAATTTATTTTCCTTAACTTTAACTTGAATGTCTCTATAAATTTTAGAACCATCTTTTACTAATGTCTTTACTTAATATTTAGACGACGATAAATCATAAAGGCATATTAATTATGCACATAAGGTAACTAATCAAGTACTACATCTTTCCAAAGGATGTGTAGTATTAAGCAAGTTAAATAGTGGGAATAGATGTAAGGGTTATGGTTTAAACTATGCAATGATTAATTCTATAACGTTTGTTAGTAAACAATGGCTTATAATATATTCCCTAGACCATCCTCCTTTGTTAAATCCTCATTTTATGAGAGCATAACCCAAATGAGACTATTTCTCAATTTCTCAATGTGCATTTAATTATTAGTTAGGCTTAAAAACAAATATTCAGGTATATTAGTTAATAACATATGATAATTGATCCATGATTGAGCATTGAATATGCTTATTTATCTTCTAATAAGGTTTAGTAGCATTTATGGATTAGAGGAGGTTATTACCAGAAGAAGTGAGTAGGTCATGCGGACCAAAGCAGGAGGCTGCGCGGCAGGGAAGCAATCTTGCCGCGGCAGCGCGGCGGGAGGAAGAGTTGACCCGCCAAATGGGTTGTCCGGGGAACGGGGAGCTAGGGGGTGGCGGTTAATCGGCCGGACCGGCGGCGAGGTGGGCGGGAGACGATGTGGGGCGGCCGTCGGTGAAGGTGGAACGTGGCGCCGTCGATTGGGAAGAAGGGGGGTGGAGTTGGACAAGCGTGGAAGCACGAGAGAGGTAAGAGGGTGCTCACCGGGGGTTTGACCAAGTGGGAAAGGGGCTACGGCGAGCCGGCGGCGGAGGCTTACTGCAGCGCGGGCGGTCGCGCGGTGTCGGCGAGCTGGGGCGGCGGAGAGGCTTGGCCGGCGGCCGGAGGGGCTCCGGGACACCAAAAGATATCTCCCACCGCGAGGAATTGAAGGGAGATGGGCCATGGAGGGAGCGGCGGGATTGGCGAGTGGCGATTTGGGGAAGAAAAGGGAAATGATTTGGGAGGAGGAGAGAACAGCAGCAGGGTAAAGGGAAATGGGGACCGAAGCTTTTGTAGCGCGAGAGCGGGAGAGGTGCGGTGGCGGAGGACCGGTCGGGCGGCGGGAGGAGCTGGCAAGGACGGCGCGCGGCTCGGGAGGAGAGGGCGCGGGCTAGGCCGAAGGTGCCGAGCGCGAGCTCGGGGCGGGACAGGCGAGATGACCACGGCGGCGCGGGTGCAAGGACGGAGGAGCCGCGCGCATCGCGAGGGCGGCGTGGGCTCACGGCAGCCACGCAAGGAAGAAGGGCAGTGCGGGGAAGAAGGAAAGAGGCGCGCGCGGTGGGACCCAGGCGGGAGAGAGAGGGCACTGGTGGAGACAGGCCCGCCGCGAGGAAACGGTCGGGAGGCGCGGCGCCGGGCCACGCGGCGACGGGAAAGAGAGGCGCGGCGCGGCGTGGGGCCGCGCGCGATGAAATGGGAGGCACGGGTGGAGGTGGGGTGGCCGTGCGGCGGCGGGATGGATTGGGGAGGGGTTGGGCTGGGCCATTTGGCGGCGACCTCCAATTCTTTTTTTTTTATGTTTGTATTTTCATTTTGTATATTTATTGCATATATTTTATGTGTTTACTTTTGTTGCCCTTTTATAATACTATTTACAATATGAGTTTTTTTTATATACTCTAATTTAAATCTCTCCCTCATGTTGGATTGTCTTTTCAGTTGTGAATTCAAAATTATAAATTTCTTTTACTCCCATATTTTCTTTTACGGTATTTTTAATTCTAGTTTTATTTTTCTGAAACCTTCTTAAATTTTTGAAACCTCAACCAATTCCAGATAAATGCCATAAAAAAAAATTCAAATTCAAGTACAATATATTGCAAAACCATTCAAGAAATTCATATTTTAAATTTCAGATTTTTCAGGACGTTACATATCTCCTCCTTCATGTTCCTGCAATCTCTCATGTTCCTTACTTTACCATGCAACTTATGTCGTCTGGTCAGATCACTAATCACGACTGTCGTGTTTTTCTTAAGTCTGACTCTTATTCTATTCAGGATCGTCGCACGGGAACTCTGCTTGGTATTGTCCCTCACTGTTGTGATTCGAAGCATCTTTGGGAGCTAGACTGTCTTCATCTGCCTTCCGCTGTTTTCACCAGCAAGTCAGTCGCGACCACTCCCTCTGGTCTTGCTGCGTCATCCACTACCTCCTTCACTCAGTGGCACCATCGTCTTAGTCATTTTTGTGGATCGCGTCTTTCGTCACTTGCCAGTTGTGGTGTTCTTGGGTTTGTTCTAGAGACACATCTCTATATTGTATGAGTTGCAAACTTGGCAAGCAGCTACAGCTCCCTATCCTTCTAGTGATTCTATTTCTAGTCATCCTTTTGATTTTGTACACTCTGATATTTGGAGTCCGGCTCCCTTCGTTTCGAAAGGGGTCATCGTTATTATGTGATTTTTATTGATGATTATTTTCGTCATACTTGGCTCTATTTTATGTCCTCTCGCAGCCATGTTCTTTCTATTTATCAGGGTTCGCTACTATGGTTCGTGCTCAGTTCGATTTGGCTATTCGTGTGTTTCATGCTGACTCTACTAGCGAGTATCTCTGCGCCGCCTTTCGCTATTTTCTCACTAAACAGGGCACTCTTCCCCAGTACTCTTGTTCTGGTGCTCATGCTCAGAATGGTGTCTCTGAGCGTAAGCATCAACACTTACTTGAGACCGCTCTGTTCTCCCTCACTTTTGGGTTGAGGCTGTCTCCACTGCTACTTTCCTTATTAACATGTAGCCTTCCATCACCCTTCGGGGTTCTACTCCTATTGAGTGTCTTTTTGGTCGATCCCTAGAGTACGGTCACCTTCACAGTTTCGGTTGTGTTTGCTTCGTCCTTCTTCCACCTCGTGAGTGCACCAAACTGACCGTTCAGTCAGTTGAGTATGTTTTCCTTGGCTATAGTCTTGAGCATAAGGTTATCGCCGCTATGGCCTTGTTGCTCGCCAGATGAGGATTTTCCGGGATGTCACTTTCGATGTGTCCCGACCTTACTACCCTCGTTCTCCCACAGTCAGGTCTGATTCTCTTGTTGAGTCGATCTCCTTTTTGACTTTTCCTCACTCTCCACCTACTTCCACTACTACTTCGCCTCATCCACCTCCTTTGTCTCATCCTCGGCCTCCTATCTCTCCAGTTGGCTCTCCCTCCTTGCTGGGACCTGTTCCCAGTTCTTTTTCTCCATCCTTGCTGGATCCTGCTCCACCCTCTCCTCCCAGATATGATCTTCGTGATTGCCACACTGGCAGGCAGCGTGAGCGCTATGGCTTTGAAGCCGCTGCCTCTTCTGAGCCTTTGACTTATTGTGAGGCTACAGCTCATCCTGAGTGGCAGCTCACCATGTCTGAGATTGACGCTTTGGAGCGTACTAGCACTTGGGATCTTGTACCCTTACCCGCACATGTCACTCCCATCACGTGCAAGTGGGTATACAAGATCAAGATCTGCTCGAGTGGTTCCCTTGAGTACTACAAGGCTCATCTTGTAGCGCATGAGTTTTAGCAGGAGCATGCCCATGACTATGATGAGAACTTTGCTCTTGTCGCTCACATGACCATCGTTCGCATTCTCCTTGATGTGGCCTCTGTTCAACAGTGGCCTATCTCTCAATTGGATGTCAAGAATGCCTTTCTCTATGGCGAGCTGTGTGAGGAGGTCTACATGCAGCTGCCCCTGGGTATTCTGTCCCTGATGGTATTGTCTGTCGCCTTCGTCGCTCTCTATGGGTTAAAACAAGCCCCTCGTGCTTGGTTTGCCCGGTTCTTCTTTGTTGTCACTGTAGTCAGGTTCTCTGCTAATGATCATGACCCTACTCTTTTTGTTCACACCTCCTCTCGGGGCCGTACACTCCTCCTTCTATATGTCGATGATATGATCATCACTGGTGATGACTCTCAGTACATTGCCTTTATGAAGAAGCATCTCCATAAATAGTTATACGCCTAAGGGCTATTATCTCTCCCAGGAGCGTTACATTCAGGATATCCTTACTCGCGCTTGTCTCACTAATCAGCACGTGGTGGATACTCCTATGAAGCTTGGAGCTCAACTTCGAACTACCGATGGCAAGCCTCTTGAGGATCCCTCCCGCTATCGCCATATTGTTGGGAATCTTCTCTACCTTAGCATCACTCGTCCTAACATCTCTCTCCCAGTTCACATCCTGAGTCAGTTTGTCTCTGCTCCCACTCAGCTCCACTACAGTCACCTTCTTTGTGTTCTGTGATATCTTCGCAGGACCATCACTCGTTGTCTCTTCTTTCCTCGCTCCAGTTCTTTGCAGTTTTGGGTGTACTCTGATGCGACTTGGGCTAGTGATCCTTTTGATCGTCGATCTCTTTCTATCTATTGTGTTTTCCTTGGTTCCTCCTTGATTGCATGGAAGACCAACAAGTAGATTGTTGTTTCCCGTTCAAGCGCTGAGGCTGAGTTGAGAGCCATTGCGTCGTTGACAACTGAGATCACCTGGTTTTGGTGGCTACTTGAGGATTTCGGTGTTTCTACCACTGCACTGACTCCTCTCTTATCAGATAGTACTGGCGCGATCAGCATTGCTCGATATCCCATAAAGTATGAGCTTACCAAGCACGTTGGAGTGGATGCTTCATACATACGATCGCATGTGCAACACAAAGTTATTACTCTTTCAATATGTGCCTTCAGAGTCTTAGTTAGCAGATTTCTTCACTAAGGTATAGACTAGAGCTCAGCATCGGTTCTCTCTCCAACTCAGTGATGTTGATCCACCATGAGTTTGAGAGGATGTTAGATGTATGTATAGTTTAGGGGTCTCTTTGCATATTGTACAAGGGTATATATTGACCTGTTAAACCTTTTTGAAATGTCAAGTCTTATTGTGACAAGATGTATCTTGAGTTTCTTGTACATGTGAGTCGGACCACTAAGTACTAACAGCGACCTTACGATCAGACCATCTAAATCAACATTTAAGCACCGCTGTTAACCTGCTGTGATTTTGGAAAAGAAAATTAACGTCCAAAAATTTTGGATCATGGGAATTTTACAATGATTTCGCAAAATTTTTTCAAGAAATAGTGCCATTCCTGTAATAATCCTACGGGATAGCATATGGCCTAGTTTGGCTCTAAAGGAACTACCGCATTCCAACCAAACGAGTTGAAAGCGAGATTTTTTTGAGACGTGAAAGGGAGATACTAGCTGCATGTTCTTTTTGATTTTTAGCTTCAGTTAATCTAAAAAGCGAAATAAATGGAACTGTTTCAAGTCGTTTCTTGAAGCCGCTTGTAGAAACGACTTTCTAAATCCAAAATTGTGCACACCGTCCGTAGCAGCGGCTCCGTTTTTCACGTCTTATCTCGAGAAGTACAGATAGAAGTCATCAACCATAGTTCAAAAGAACAACACCGACCAAAATGGGGATCCCAAATCACAGAGTGAGCCTTATATCTCTTAGGTAAAGGATCCTTTCATGATTCAAAACTTGCCCAGCAAGTTAACAGATGTAGGGGTTGTTCGTATTGGCTGTATTTGATGGTTTTTGATTGCAGCTGATGATTTTTGTCTAAAAATGAATAGTAGTGGTTGAAAGAGATGACTTTTAGAAGGAGGGTGTGGGCGGTGAGGAAAGTGAGGGAGAGATGCGTATGTGAGACAGGGGCGCGAGGAGTAAATCGTATAATATGCTTATGACCCTTTCTCTTTAACTTCAGAGTGAGACGGAAGTTGAAGAAGTAATGAAGATACTATGAAAAGCCAGAAATTCATAACAACATGGACTCGGCCAGCTAATCCTAGGCTGGGCCCTCCAATACCTTAGATTTGTTTAATCTTTACGCCTTGTTTGTATGGATCGCAATCCGGCCAATACACGTGGAAAAGAGGTGGAAAATTTTAACTTCCACGTAAGGCCTTGTGGTTGCTCATGGACTTTTAGCGCGAGGCCCCAGACCGAAGCCCGGCAGCCCAAAACAGGGCCACCTGTCAGTGCGACGGCAAAATTCCGTACAAAAATTCTTGCAAGCCGCAGCTCAGCCTGTTCTTTTCAGCTTCTAAAAGCTGCTTTTCAGCTTTTCTACAGTAACTGACTTTTAAACGGAGTATTTTTTAAGATAAGATCTACTAGTTAAGGTCCTGTTTAGCACGGCTCCACTTCACAAGTGAAGCTGTTTTTTTAGCTTCAGCTCCACTGGTGGAGCTGGAGCTGTTTTGCCAAACAGTCTACCAAAACAGCTCCACCTGTTTTATCATGCATGGTTGAGAGATGTCAATTGTCCAATATACCACTGTCTATTTGGCTTATAGTAACATCATGAGCTGTATGTTTCTACATGATTTTTCATCCGAGTAAATTTGAATTAAATTTTTTTAAAATAACACAAAGTATTAGCAACCAATATTTAATAGCGGCGGCGCTCCCTTCACGGTCGAAGACGAGAAGACCGAACAGAGGAACGTGAACGGGAGAATAGAAGAGCCGGTGGCAGATCGCGTAAATTCACGAAAGTATAAGGGCAGTGGCATGCGGGCCTGCGGATGGAGCCGGGTGGAGCTACTTTTTTCAGCTCTATCTCGTACATATCTTTTGTCTCAGCATGTTTTAAGGGACTCTTTGAGTGAAGCTATTTTGTTTTACCCCGTTTGGCACAAAACGGCTCCAAACAGCTCCAGGAGCCGGTGGTAAAGCTGTGCCAAACGGGGCCTAATAGTAGTACATACTTTACTGATTTCATTTATATCGGCAAAAATCGCACGTGAGTTTTTGTTACTCTGTAATCTCTTATACAAACAGCTTAAAAGTCACAAGCCGCAGTAAAAAACTATAAGCCGCAGCCAAAAAGAACCGGCCCTAAATATCCCACGGCCACTGGGGCCCCGCCCGCATGGGGAAGTTCCGCGGCCAGCACTGGCGTCCACCGGACGCCGCCACCTCCCTCCGCCTCGCCGCCCTCCTCCAGTCGTGCGGCCGTGCCCGCGAACTCCGCCACGGCCGCGGTATCCACGCGCGCCTCGTGCTCTCCGGCGCGGCCGCCGCGTCCACCTTCCTCACCAACCACCTCATCACCATGTACTCCCACTGCGCCGACGTCCCCTCCGCGCTCCGCCTGTTCGACGCCATGCCCCGCCCCAACCTCGTCTCCTGGACCACTCTCGTCTCTGGCCTCGCCCAGAATTCCATGCACGGCGACGCGCTCGCCGCATTCGCCGCCATGCTCCGCGCGGGCCTCGCGCCCACGCAGTTCGCGCTCTCCAGCGCGGCGCGTTCCGCGGCCGCCCTCGCCGCCCCGAGCCCGGGCGCTCAGCTTCACTGCGTCGGCCTCAGGCTCGGCTTCGACACCGAGCTCTTCGTCGCGAGCAACCTTGCAGACATGTACTCCAAATGCGGGTTACTGGCTGAAGCGTGCAGGGTGTTTGACCAAATGCCGCACAAGGATGCTGTTGCGTGGACTGCCATGATCGACGGGTACGCTAAGAATGGGATCCTTGAGGCGGCTGTTCTAACTTTCCGGGATATGAAACGCGAGGGGCTGGTTGGAGCTGACCAGCATGTGTTCTGCAGTGTGTTGAGTGCATCGGGAGGTCTCAAGGATGGGTGGCTTGGCCGAAGCATCCATTGTTGTGTAATGAAGGCGGGGTTTGAACTGGAGGTTGCTGTGAGGAATGCGCTAACTGACATGTATGCTAAGGCTGAGGATGTGGAGAATGCCTCTCGTGTAGTGAAGATTGACCCTGGAGGTTGGAATGTTGTGTCAGGCACCTCATTGATTGATGGTTACATCGAGACTGAATGTGTTGAGGAGGCCCTTGGAATGTATATTGAACTGCGGAGGCAAGGAGTTGAGCCCAATGAATTCACTTTCTCGAGCATGATCAAGGGTTGTGCCATGCAGGCTCTGCTTGAACAAGGTGCTCAGCTGCATGCTCAAGTGATCAAGTCAAGTTTGATTACAGATTCATTTGTTGGTTCCACCCTTGTGGATATGTATGGAAAGAGTGGCCTCATAAGTTTGTCTATTCAATTGTTTAATGAGATTGAATACCATACTGACATTGCTTGGAATGCAGTAATCAACGTATTTGCA
Source organism: Dendrocalamus sinicus (assembly GCA_036346575.1). Classification (NCBI taxonomy): domain Eukaryota; kingdom Viridiplantae; phylum Streptophyta; class Magnoliopsida; order Poales; family Poaceae; genus Dendrocalamus; species Dendrocalamus sinicus. The sequence continues at coordinate 17,784,891 of CM070670.1, forward strand.
CAGCATGGTCATGGGAGGGAAGCAACCCAAGCTTTCGATAGGATGATTTCAAGTGGTATCAGGCCAAATCACATTACATTTGTCTGCCTGCTGACAGCATGCAGTCATGCTGGGTTAGTGGATGAAGGACTAAGATATTTTTACTCCATGAAGGATGCCTATGGTATTGAGCCTAAAGAGGAGCACTATTCCTGCATAATTGATATGTATGGTCGAGCTGGGAGACTAGATGAAGCAGAGAAATTCATAGGCAAGATGCCTGTCAAGCCCAATGCCTATGGTTGGTGCTCCTTGCTTGGAGCTTGCCGGATGCGAGGAAACAAGGAGCTGGGGGAGATTGCAGCACAAAATCTAATGAGGCTTGAGCCAAATAACACAGGTGTTCATGTGTCCCTTTCTGGGATCTATGCATACTTGGGCCAATGGGAGGATGTGAAGGCAGTCAGGAAGTTGATGAGGGATAGCAAGATTAAGAAGCTGCCTGGTTTTAGCTGGGTCGATGCTAACAAGAAAACTCATGTGTTTGGATCGGAGGATTGGTCACACCCACAGCAGGAGAAGATATATAAAAAACTTGAGGAACTCTCTCAGAGGATAAAGGAGGAAGGCTATGTCCCGGACACACGCTCCTTGTCATGTAATTTAGAAGATAGTGCAAAGGAGAGGCTTCTGCATTATCACAGTGAGAGGATTGCAGTAGCTTTTGCTTTGATAAGCATGCCAGCTGCAAAACCAATCATTGTGAAGAAGAATTTGCGGATCTGTGTAGACTGCCACTCTGCATTGAAGTTCATTTCTAAAGTAGAAAGCAGAGATATTATTGTTAGGGATAATTCCAGGTTCCACCATTTTGTGAAAGGGAGGTGTTCCTGTGGAGATTACTGGTGATTAACTCTTATCCCTTGGTTGGGCATTAGAAAGGATATAGTAAGCATTCTTAAATTGCTGCCAGGTGACCATTTCACTGTGCTTTAATTTTACTTGATGCCACTATATTTTGAATGTGTACAGCCGTAACAACATTGATGCTGCAGACAACAATTGAACTAAAACACTATTTAGAAAAAGGAAAAAAATAAAAAATGCAAGACCCATAGGCGCATGTCAATAGCTGCCCACCTGTAAACAGGCACATGCTTCCTAATGCTTGTGTGCATGCACACCACGAATGCACATAAAGATCTCTTTTATGCTGTTGAGCTGTTTTTACTGAATCAAGACATTGTAGTGATCAGTTCTATTTATTCCATTTTCAAAGCATAATACATCAGTACCTATAACGCTTTATTCTAATCCACTGCTTTCGCAAGGAGCTTAAGGTATCTGTAACTCTCCCATTGATTGGTCTAGATATTTGAAGGGTTTCTGGTAGGCAATGAAATCCATAGATCAAAGAAAGAAGTCATCCACAGTAATCACATTCGTATTTCTTTTGAGCTGGATTCTGCATATTCTCTCTTAATATAGCACACTTTATTTTCTTATTCGGAATCATAATCTGTAGAATGCATCACTTTGTGATTGCTAAAAATTAATTGTTGTTTTGCGCATTATCGAGTGATAATGAAATGTTGGAGCTGCATACTTTTCCCTGATAGGTGTAATTGGGTAAGGACTTTGTCAGAATCAAACTATCTTATAACCTCCTTCTGTCATTACATGGGTCTTATATAGAAGGAAACATTCCTGGTTGACTCAAGAGCGCCCTGGCTATAAAACTAGCTTGGGTTGATAGGTAGCATTGGGATGTCTTTGACAACCTTTCACCTTTCTCAATAGATTCTTTTTTAAGACTCACTGATACTTACAGCCTGAAGAGTACTCGCACCCTTCTTTTCCCCTTAACATTTTCTGAAATTTTCTGCTTTAAAGCTACTGAAACTTTAGTGATCTTTCAAAGTGGTTAAAACTCATAAGATAGGTAAATAAGTTGAAGTATGGAAAAGTTCAGAAATTTGCCATGTTCACCCATACCTTCCGTGTTATTTTTACGTTTCATGCATAGTTTTGTCATCAAATAAACCTTTGCATCTACAACGTGTCAATATTCTCCAGTCAGCAGCTAATGTTCAAGAAGGCGCTAGATGATAGGCAGGCGGCGAGGTAGGGCCAAAATAAGGACAGCAGGCAAAAATAAACAATTATGTTTTTAGGTGAAGAAAATTATTACCTTGAACAACAATGATAGCTCTCTGTCCATTTATGTTGCTTTAAATTTAGGGTGTCACATGTTCTAGATTTTAATAGCTAATCAAACAAATCAAACATAAAAAAATTTGGCCCATCCCGCCGGTCCAAACGGCCCAACACTCCTAACCCTACTCCTCATCCTCAACCGTCACCGCTTCTCCCTCTTCTCTCTCTCCATTTCTTCCTCAACCCGTCACCTCCACCGCTACTCCCTCTCCTCTCGCCATTTCTTCATTTCTTCCTCAACCCGTCAACCGCCGCCGGCCAATCTCCCCTCTCCTCAGTTGCCCCTACCCATCCCAGTCACAACGACCAATCGATCTCTTCTCTTGGTTGCGCCGATCTCCCCTCCCCTCGGTCACGTCGGCCAATCTCTCCTCTCCTTAATCACGCTGGCCAAGCAAGCAAACAGATCAACCGTCGGCGGAGGAAGAAGCTCACCTAGGAACGAATCTGGTGAGGCGGAGGAAGAAGCTCAACTACATCCGGCGAGGTGGACGGTGGACGACGGTTTGGCGTCAAGTGGGAATCACTGGAGGTGAAGGCTACCTAGATATGTAAGTAACTCTGCCTCTTTATCTTGCATTCCCTTTCTTTATCTCGCCGAATACACACGCCTAGGTGCAATGCCACCGTCATGAGTGCATGCCTGGCAGTGGCCGCCGCGCCGAGCTTGCCTCTGACCGCCTTTGCTCGCCTTAGACCGCCTAGCCGCCCAACCTCCTATCGAGTGGCCAAGGCGCGGCGGCCGGTTGCCACCCAACGCCTAAGCGCCGCCTAGGCGGCTGCCCAGGCCGTCTTTTAGAACAGTAAGGGACCCGTAAACAAAAATCAAAGTCATCAATAGTAACTGATGAAACCCATAAACCAAAACTCAAAGCCATCAATAGTAACTACATCAATGTACTTCTCATCAGGATTGTACAATTTTTCTCTCACTGTAACGCTCTTTATCATCTTTGCAGGGATCAAGACCTGTGCAAGGTACAAAATTTCATCAGCTTTCAGTTCAAGTGCACATCCAAATATTTATGAACCAGATTTTTCTATCGAGTAAACTTTAGTTCTTTAGTATTGATCAGGAGATTTTAATTTAATTACCTTGTATGGCATCCTTGTGATGCCTTCTTTGGGTGATGTTATATCCAAAGGCCTATCACTATGGAAGGCAATATTTTCAGTTGAGATGAAATCATGAAAAGCATTCCAGCTATTGGGCCAGCTGTGGTTGAAACATAACACTGGAAAGCCTTCAATAGCTTCTCATCTTTCTCGACTGGAAAGTATTGCCTGAAGACTTTTGTCAATGCTGCCAGCTTGGAGAACCTTTGCACCCAATCTCAATTTCCCTTTGACAGTTTCTGAAAATTTCAGTCCCAGAGTTACTGCAACTTAAAATATTTATTGGTGATTAGAATTGTTGTCTCCTTATTGTAACCATTGTTGTCAAGGTGTTGCCTAGACATCCCCCTCGTGCCGCGGCACTGGGACAGCAGCAGCATTGCCCGCCTCTCCAAGGCTGACCTCCTCGTCGCCTTGCAGCTCGTCGAGGAGGACCGTGACACGGGCACCTTCGCTGTCGACTACCCTACCACCAAGACAGCTCTCACCGGCACCGCCATCTCTACGATGCATCCCAGGGTCACCACACTCATTTCCGGATCGTTCTCGCTGGCTTCCCGTCTGGACGAGGTCTCCAGCCCTTCCATGAAAGACATGGAGGATACCATAGACCCACCGAAACCTATGCAGCTTGCCACTTCAAGGTTGCATCGCAGCAAGAAGACGACGGTTCCGGTTGGGCTTGAAATATCTCTGAAGATGGTGCTCCTGGACAGAATCCTCAAAGGCGATTTCGCGCGTGCCGAAGCGTGACCTGTGCTTGCGCCACCACCGTGGCCTCCTCATGGCTGGTCACTACTATGGTCCATTTGATCCTGTCATCAATGGGCAATTTTGCGTGGGTTTTTATACATGTCCTTCTGTTATGTATGAAGCCTGAAGCCTGAAGATGAAACAACAACCTGTAAAATGCAGAACTCCTCGTGATCCCAAATGGCAATAGCTAGTACCAAAATGACAATATTGGTTACAATTCGTGATACATCCCTAAACGGATGCCATTACAAGTTTAAAACAATTATGTGATGAGTTTGTGTATACATGACCTATACAAATAAGATTTTGGTGTGTAGGGAGAGCACTCGTGTGCGATTTTAGCTGATATAAATGAAGTCGCTATAGTGTGCACTACAATCGACTAGTAGACTCCACTTTAAAAAGATACTTCATTTAAAAATTAAATACTATAAAAAATTATTTATTATAGAAAAATAGCTGCCTGTTCTTTTTGGCTGTGGCTCTGGGCTTTTGGCTGCGGCTTGTGACTTTTGTGCTGTTTGTATGAGAGATTATAAAGTAACAGAAACTCACGTGTGATTTTTGCCGATATAAATTAAGTCAGTAAAGTATGTACTACAATTAACTAGTAGATCCTATCTTAAAAAAATACTTTGTTTAAAAGCTAGTTACTATAAAAAAACTGAAAAATATCTTTTAAAAGTTGAAAAGACCAGGCTTAGATGTGAGTGCAGCTGCACCCCATCAAGCGCTCAAAAATCAAAATACATCTTACACCGTAAACAAACAGGGCCAGAAACTGTCCCAAAACTCTGAAGCCCAGCCTAATCTTGAAGGCCGCCGCGAGCCCATTAGATCCTCGGAGCACGAGAGCCCACGCGAGGAACCTAAATTCCAAAGTAGTTGGTCGTCTCCACTCCACACTCGCCCACCCCACTCGCTGCTACTCGCGACGCGACGAGACGCCTTCCCCCCATGCTCGCCGGCGGTGCGGGCAGCAACGGCCACCTGCCGCGGCCGCGCAGGGCGCGGCGTGGCGGCGGCGGCAGCATGGGTTCCTCTCCGGGCCTGGCGGCCTCGGCGCCGCCGCACCCCTCGCCGCCACCCTGCACGGACTACGATTTGGCCTACTTCAAGGCATACTCCCACGTCGGCGTCCACGAGGAGATGCTCAAGGTTAGGTTCTCTCTCCTCGTGGATTTCGCTTCGTGTTGGAAGGGTGGGCTCGTGCCTGTACTGGCTGCTGCGTCGGTGGGGTTAGGGTTTTGTTCAGCGCGCGTGCGGCGATCCGTGGATCGAATTCATGGGAGCGTCGTCGTTGAACAAATGACGGTGTCTGGAGTCCCTTATTGCTCTACCGTCATGTGAGGATGCAACCTGGTGTTTGCATTGGTTAAATTAGCATATAGACTTGCATAGTTGGGCCTGTTCAGTCTCAAATATACCGAGGGAATCATGCTCTTGCACGAGCAATTGAGTACGATGTATGTTTGTGACCATAAGCCTTTTGGAGTGGGTCTATGGTTTTGTTTAGCTGGTAAAGGAACAACGATGGTCACTATTTGCATCACTTAACGTGACATAAACTGCAAAAAGGAACAATGGAGATGCTCTGATTTAATTTCTTTTGTGAAAAAATAACAAGATAAATTATAAATCTGTCTGTATTCTACCTGGAAAATTCTGTGATATGGTATCTGGCCATCTGTTCAAATGCAAGCTTGCAACCTGTGGGATATATTGGTAGATTATGAAGTATGAACAGTATCTGGTATGCCTCACACAGAGTCCCTAGATTTTATCTTATGCTCACCTTTCCTATTAAGCCTAATGTGAAAAGATGCCTCGACTTGTATTCACTAATAGTCGTAGTGCTCACCAAGGTGCTAGGCACTAGTCGGACGGCAGACCGGCGCCTAGCGCCTAATCGCTGCCTAGGCGGGAAAAATCGGCTAGGTGGGCAAGGCGGGAGGGTGGCACCTAGCGCCTAGACGCCGCCTGGACCCAATTTTTAGAACACTGATTATAGTCATACTGATTTTCCTTTTTGTGGTCTAAGTTGTTTAGGTGATTTCAATAATGTCTAAATGGATTGCACTTTTTTTTTTTTAAAAAAAGGAAGCAGATCTCGAGCTGATGCGATATCATCATTTTTGAATTCGGTACTTATCTTTTGGTTGCTAATTGCAGGATCATGTGAGAACTAATACTTACAGAAATGCTATCATGCATCATCAAGATCTAATTTCAGGCAAGGTAAGAGTTATCAAGCAATTTTTATGTTTTCTGGACTACATGGTATCCTTGGCTAGATACCATATAGGATATGGCTTTCTGTTCTATTAACTCTTATGATTTCTTGAAATAACAATTTTCAGGTTGTGTTGGATGTGGGCTGCGGCACTGGTGTTCTTTCTATATTTTGTGCTTTTGCTGGTGCTACTCGGGTAACTTCAGTAGTTATTATCAGTGCACTTATTTATTGCAGATGATATTAAAATTTCAGAAATCCTTCTGATTTTTCTTAGAATCCCTCACTTACTCTATAGATTTTCAGTACATTTCTAATGTTTGTTGCTCTTCAAATTTTCTTCTCACTCATATTTTTCTCATTTTCTGTACAAGTTGGTCGCTTATTGAATTGATACTTAGCAGACTGTCATGAACCGGGGTAAACACCACCAAGAGGATGGCCGGATGGCGTCGGCGTAGAGGGAGAGGGAGAGAGACTAGAGATTTAGACGAAGAGAGACTTTGATATTACTCTGCTTGATTACAATAGCATGCGGTAGCCCTCTTATATAGATGGCTCCCCCTAACAGATAGAATCTAATCCCAATCATATCTCTAACAGATATAGTAACTAATATTATATCTCTAACTATATCTCTAACATAAGGAAACCAATCTCTAATTCAGATAGAATCTAATCTCTAACTTCTAATAATAGACTGACTAGGCCTTGGCCCCAAGGCCCACACCCCTCTCGGACATGCAGCTCGTCCTCGAGTTGCTAGACAGCGGCCAATGGGAGACATTCGACGCCGATGTAGAAGACGAACGGTGGCGGGGTGCTGCAGCGGATGGAGACGACTGGCTCGATCCGGAACAAGGCTAGACGAAGTGAGGTGCCCTTGGAATATAATGCCTGCAAAATAAACTTCTTTTTTTTTTGGAAATTTTTTTTCCTGAATTTTTTTTTATTTTTTGTTTGATTCTTTTTTTTAAACTTTCCTTCACCGACTTCTTGTCCTATTAGAGACCAGGTGCGGACGGCTCGGTCTCACGATAGAAACAGAGGGAGGCGGGGATTCCGGCGATGACGGCCTGGCAGCGGAAGAAGCGCGGCGGTGGTGACGATGGCGGCGGCGGCGGCAATGAGCAAATGGCGGCGATGAGCGAAGCGGCGGCCATGGAGCGGCGGCAGCGGCTGGCAGAGAGAGACGCGGCGCGGCAGGCGAGCAAGCGAGGAAGGCCTCGCGGCGTTCGTAGCCTCGGCGGCGGCGCCAGTGAGTGGGCCGGCAGAGGCGAGGCGGTCCCGGCGGCGGGCTGCGATGCGGCGAGGTGGCTCGGCGGAGGCGCCAGCGGCAGTGGCGCCTCGGCGGATGCGAGCGAGATGGCTCGGCGGCCTCGGGAGCACGGCGACGCCGCTGCTCGCGAGTTTCACCGGAAGGCGATCGGCGACGGCGGGAGCGGCGGCTTTGGCGGTCGGCGGTGACAAGCGCGACGGCTGCTGGCGGCGGCCGGCGGGCGCCCGGCGGGCAAAGTGAGCGGATTCGAGCGGCGGTCGCGGCCAGGCGGCGGACGGAAATAGCGGCCGCCGCAACTTTGGCGCGGCTTGATCCGAGCCGCGATCGTCGGCGGAGGAAGATGGTGATGGCGCGGCGGCGTTGGCAGAGCGCGCTGGCGCTGGCCGACCGCGGCGGCGCGCGCGCGGCGAGGCGAGGACGGCGGTTTGGACGACCGCGCTCCCGGCAGCAGAGAGCTCGCCGAGTGGCTGGATCCCGCGCTCGGCGGCGCCCTCGATGGAGGAAGACGGGGATGGCCCTGCGGTGAGCGCCTCTTCCCTCCCTTCCTCGGTTCGTCTCTCTCTCGCAAGCCCTCTGATCCGCTGGTTGCAGGAGACAGACGAGCGACGGGGCTGGGTCTGGGTTGATAGATGCTGCGGCGATGGGAGCTGGCAGAAGATGAATAGATGGTTCTTGTTGTTGTAGATATGATGTTGTATGATGACGTGCCTTCTTTATCTCTTGTAGCTTCTTCATTATATCTTCAAGGGATTCCTTGATTTCATTCGCCTGCTTGCGGATCTGATGGCCGAGCGCGATCGCGTCGCTCCAGCCGTCAGCTATCTCATTAGCGGTAGCTCTTATTGCGGCCAATGACTCGGCAACATGAACCATGGTAGCAGACATGGTTATCACGGCGATAAGGCGAGAGGCGCCAGACTACCTTCACACCTTTTAGGCGAGTATGGCGTGCGGCGATGCGACGCCATACTCATCCTAAGGCGCTAAAGGGCAGCAAATAAAATGAGCATTTTAACAGCATATGTTTACCTTATTGTTGTCAATTCTTGAGCCCATGTTGCACCTATCCCCCATTCCAATTGTTCTATTCCTATGTAGCATCCATTCTCACACAGCAACAGCATCAACATCAGATCGCACAGTCGTGGGCTCACGGCAGCAAAATAGCAAATACTCCGACCGTCTTGCTTGCTCGCTCATCTCTCAGACTCTCACTCGCTCTCTCCCGCTCAACTGCCTCGGCGCCTCCGCTCGCTCTCATCTCTCTCGCTCGCTCGGCGCCTCCCTTCTCCCCGCGCGCCTCGGCCTCGCGCCTCGCCTCGTCCCTCCTCTCTCTCATCCTCACGCCTCGGCAGGCCTCACGGATGAGAGTGGTGGGGACGAGGCGAGGTGCGGAGGCGGAGGCCGAGGCGCGCGGGGAGAAGGAAGGACCGAGGGAGGCGGATTCGCCGAGGAGAGGGACCGAGCGAGCGGAGGCGCCGAGGGGGGCTGGGGAGGTATGGGGAGGAGGAGGAGGCTGAGGAGGTAGGGCATACCGAGATGGGCGCCGCGCGCGCGCCTCGGGATGGTGGCGCCACGGGTTGACGGGGATGGACTGATGGAGGCGGCGTGGAGGCCCGGTGGGAGGCGAGCCTCGGAGGGAGGCGGCAGCGTGGAGGCCCGGAGGGAGGCGAGCCTCGGAGGAGGGCGGCGTGGAGGCCGGAGGGAGGCGAGCCTCGGAGGGAGGCGGCGGCGTGGAGGCCCGGAGGGAGGCGGCGGCGGGAAGGCCTGGAGATCGCCGTCGCCCGAGGTCGCCGCCGCGCCGACCTCTCTTCGCTTGGCTTCGCCGAATGCTTCGCCCGTATGCGTATCCGGGTATCCCGTTCCCTATGCCCCCCCACTTTTTATCCCGCGCTCCCTCCCTCCCTCCATTTTCCCGCCTGGCACAGGGGTATGGCGCCCGCCTTGCTCTTGCGACACGGCGTCGCGGCCATGGCGACGACTAGGCGACGCCCTCCCGTCCGAGGCGGACGCCATACGCACCCGTGGCGAGGCGACGGCCGTGGCGGCAGCTCCCGACCGCTCCGACGCCAAAGCGACGATTAGGCGACGCCTTAACAACAATGGTAGCAGAAGTCGTGGGAAGGGATCGACTGCTCTGATACCAAGTTGTCATGAACCGGGGTAACCACCACCAAGAGGATGGCTGGATGGCGTCGGTGTAGAGGGAGAGGGAGAGAGACTAGAGATTTAGACGAAGAGAGACTTTGATATTACTCTGCTTGATTACAATAGCATGCGGTAGCCCTCTTATATAGATGGCTCCCCCTAACATATAGAATCTAATCCCAATCATATCTCTAACAGATATAGTAACTAATATTATATCTCTAACTATATCTCTAACATAAGGAAACCAATCTCTAATTCAGATAGAATCTAATCTCTAACTTCTAATAATAGACTGACTAGGCCTTGGCCCCAAGGCCCACACCCCTGACTTGATAAATTGTTTAATGATGAACTCAGATTCAGTTTTTCTCATCTTTACATGTCTATTTGTAAACCATATGTCTAACCAAGAATTTGAGATTATATAGATACTCAACGTTGAATTAGGTGGCAGTGTCTCTTGTTGACAGGTTGGGGCGAGCCACATGTCAATGAGAGAACCAGTGGCATAAAAGAATTATCCCTAAATTGTATTAGGACTCAGTGTTGATGATGTTCTCCCAGGCCAAAGCTGTGTCCCTTTGTCTGTCAACATCTGTCACTTTGATGCCATATACCAATTAAATATGCTGTTATATGATGAACTTAACAAAATTATTGCACTCTGAAATGGACTTGAGAATGAGATAGTAATATTTGGCTACTTGGCTTCAGAAATTGAGCATTTTCTCATTTCAGTCAGATATATGTTTGATCTGTACCAGAGTTTTACCAAATACTAGCAGCATCTATGTTTATTCTTCTGGTGCTTTGAATCTTATTTCTATTGATTGCAGACATTGATTTTTTTAGAAAATATTATTCTTTAGCTATTTCTGTGGTATTTTTTACGAGAAATTTCTATCGGTATTTTTTTTGTTCTATAGATGAAAGATTTACTGTCTTACATTCATTTATAATTCATCTCCTTGCATGAGTTTATCACTTTATTGTGTTCTCAGGTCTATGCGGTCGATGCAAGTGATATTGCCTTACAGGTAGATTCTCCTCTGTTTCTCTTTTCCACTTTCAGTACCAAATTACAATGGTGTTTAAATAGGCTAATGTTGAGTTGTAGTAATGTTGTGTTGCACAGATATGCTAAATTTGTTGTCAAATTGGATATTTAACTAGAAATCTATTGAAAAGGTCTATACCCCCAGCCCTTATCCTTTGTGCCCAGTTAACAACTAAATACAACATGGAGGGCAGTCCTTTTGATCAAATAAATACTGAATGGCTTGAAAAATAGTACCACATATAGCAAATTCCCTTGCTTCCTGTTATGTTACTACTCCATCTGCTAAATAGTATGTCTGTTCTTAAAATGCTTTTGTAGTTTTGCTATTGTATTATGTTATGGCTTGGCAATGCAACCGTGCGTACTGCAGCACAAACAGTACCGTTTGGCACTGTAGTGTGAACAGTACCTTTTGGTACTGTAGCACAGTACGGTAATGGTTGTTTAGGATATGATCTTAGTCATATCTTATTAGGAAAAGATAGATGCATATTTTTATATTATGAATAGTTTGATACATATCTTTATATTAGGAATAGTTAAATGCATATCTTTATGTTTAGATAGTATAGATATGATATTATTTTTATTTGATTGATTGCACTAGATTGTGTTAGTTTTCATATTGTTAGGGCTAACATCATCTATATAAAGAGAGGAGCCGCACCATTCATAGGGAAACAATAAACCAGTCAAGTTTTAAATCGGTTGGTCTAGATCAGTGCCTCTTTAAGGAGGGCGATCTTAAGCCTTTCTGGCCTGTCTCATACCATAACATATTATCTTGTTACTTTACTTTCTGTATTTTATTATTAGCTTCTATAAATTGTAATGTTGACTCAGATTTTATAATCTAAACATCTTTAGGCTATGGAAATTGTGATAGAAAATGGGCTGTCTGACAAAGTCATTGTTTTGCATGGCCGAATCGAGGTACACCTTTTCTATCTAGTATTTGACATTTTGCCACCATTTGCATGTACTCAAAAGCTTCTGAGATTTATGACCATTAACCACCATCCTTATTTCATCTGGATTGTTGTTGTGTCCCGGTGTCATCATCCTTGCAATTCTACTTTGAGTACTTTATTGTGTTATGCAACATGACTATTGGAATATTCAAATGCAGGATGTCAATATTGAAGAAAAAGTTGATGTCATCATATCTGAATGGATGGGCTACATGCTTCTATATGAGGTATCTATAAATATCTCTTTGGGCTTATTCCACACGCCGCTTCACGTCTGTGTTATTTGTGGAATTTGATGTCACATCCTTTTGATGCTTAGAGTATGCTGGGGAGCGTAATTTTTGCTAGGGATAAATGGCTTAAGCCAGGGGGTCTTATTCTTCCATCGCATGCATCGGTAAGTGTGAGAAGAATATTATCTAGCAATTTAATTACTTGTTGAGGCAGCTATTAAAAAATTGTCAGGCTGATATACAAGAAATTTTGTGTTGCAGCTTTACCTGGCACCTATTACAAATTCTCAGAGATATCAGGATAGTATTTACTTCTGGCGAGATGTATATGGTATAAAAAGTGAGTTATATATATTACTCTTTTTAACTAGTATAGATTCCAAATATGTGAGTAGACTTAGTTAGTTATTTGTTCATAATATGCACAATAGCTCTCACTGCAGTTTGCTTGATAAGGAAGATAACTGTTGTTTCTCAATTCTCACTCTAAGAGTAATCTGTAGTGTTTTCTTTGCTTGACTTCAGTGTCCTCTATGATGCCTCTTGCAAAACAATGTGCATTCATGGAGCCTTCTGTTGAGACAATTAGCGGAGAGAATGTTTTGACGTGGCCAACAGTGGTGAGATCCTAATTATTAGTTCTGGTAGAATCATGTATTTCTATCTGCTTGTCATGCATTTTATGTGCATATCACTCTCAGGCCTCAACATATAATTCCTGTTTGTCTTACTTTTTATAGCTCAACATTTGTAAAGTGAGCTGAATTATTTTGTTTTGAGTACAACTTACTCGGGTTCCTGGAGCAGGTGGCACAAGTGGATTGTTATACCATACAAGCTCCGGAGCTTGAAACTATTACCGCTGCATTTAAGTTTACATCAATGTTGCAAGGTAAGTTGTAGTTCATTCTTTTAACATGTGTGATAGGTATATATGATGAAGAAAATAGTGATTCTATCTAATAGATTTGAACAGCTGATTTATTGCTGATATTTTGACCAATAAAATCAATCTATGGAGATGTCCAGTTATCATCATACTGTGGGCCCATTTGGGAGGGTTTGAGCTTGATCGCTCTCAGACAGTGTGTATTGGAGAAGCTTCTTAGATAAACCTATGTGATGTTTCTATTGAGAAAATAAGTCCCTCTACCCAAGCTTTCCTGGGAAGCCCAATTTATAAGGCTTATTGGCGAAGTCTTACTTGGATTCTTACCACAATCAGGGATTCATTTCCTGCTTGCAAACCTGTTGCAGCAAGGTGGCAATTTTTAGCAGCCTCAGGTAGCTAACTGGTGGTACGGACGCACAGTAATAGGACTGTTCAAATTCGGTCCATTGTAGTCAATTTTGCTTAATCCAGTGTTCCTTTTACTTCTGAGGGAATAGAGTAAATATTGTACTCTTTGGGGTCCCTTTTATAGGTTGTATTTTCGCCGTGCTGAAAGAGCTAGAGGGGGTATCGAATCTCTGAAAGTTGGCCTAGTATTGTGCAGACATAGCTTGTATATTTGACAGAATTTGGCCATTGAAGACTATCATGGAGTGACATAAATCAACCTGGCTTATCTCGTCTTCACATTCTCATAAGTTAGCTTGCTACAGTTCATGTTTGCCTCTGATATAGGACACGGTACTTGTGCTACCATTGGCATCATCTAAAGCACTGCTACACAGTTTTGGTGTTTGGTTGGTCTTCTTCTGCTGTCATGTCTTGCTTAGCCTTTTTCCTATATCGATCTCTTTGGGTTACTCACATTGCCTTTAACTTTTGTGGATGATTGCTGGAATTTATGTTGATTTAGCATGATTGATCATTTGATCTTTTTCGAGCTTACGTTTTATATCATGTGTGTTATTCATGTGCCGCTTCTGACAGCAGCAAGGAAACCTTTAAGTATATCTTAGATCTTACAGATGCTTTGTTAAAATGGAGTTTCACCTGTAAATTATCAATGCAAATTGTAATAAAAGATTTTTCTTCTAGAGAGTAACTGAATACATGTGAAAAACAGCATAGTACTTCTTGAATATTTCTTATTTGTTTTTACTTGGATGGGAAAGTAATGCTAAGCCTGCTCTCTTCTATCTTGTGTTCTTTTTTTAGCTCCATTGCATGGATTTGCATTTTGGTTCGATGTCGAGTTCGACGGGCCAGTTCACCACAAATCCAAGAAGCAAGCAAGCCAATCCTTGGATGGGAGCACACAAAATGCCAGCCCAAGCAATAAAAAGAAAAAACCAGATGTCTCAATTGTTCTGTCAACTGCACCAGAGGATGCGCCTACTCACTGGCAGCAGGTGATTGCTTTCCACAGTACCATATTGGTTTTCCTAGTTTAGGTATATATAGTTAGTTTGAAATTCCTACAGAATTACATTGTTAACATCCACAATAATGATTGGGAAATCTTTTTCTTGCAGACCCTATTGTACTTATTTGAACCTATCCAGCTAAAGAAAGACCAGATTATTGAAGGTTCTGTTACCATATCTCAGAGCCAGCAACATGCTCGTTTCCTCAATATCTGCATGAAATATTTGTGAGTCTGATTGCTCTGGTGCTATCCAGTTTTATCATTTCCTGCTGCCAGCTGCAAGTTTGGTATAACTCTGAATTCCACATCTTTGCAGTACTGGAGATCAATGGTATGTTAAAGAATCCGTGATGCGATAACGTGGGGAAACTTCAACAGAGTAATGTTTCTCTAAATAGGTGCAAATCTATCGTTCCTATGCATGATGAACCTTATTGGTCATTGCAATTTTGGAGCATTCTGACTGGAGCGGGACATCGTGATGTCAAATAGATCAACATGTAGTGCCGTTTAGTTCCTATTTGGAACACTGGAATTTTGTAGGAAACGGAGCAATTCCTCCAGAATTCCTAAAAAAAATCCTTTATCCCAAACCAGGCCTTAGATTTTCATTGTTTGTAATCGGACTTGAGTAGGTCAGTAGCCTAATGATCATTTGTATCCAATTGATGAAAGAAGCATTGGGCAACTCTATGATTACATGTTGACCAAGTTAGTATAGGTTTTTTCCCCTTTTGTTAACAGTGTAGTTTGTCTTAGCTTATCTGATTTGGTGACGCTTTGTTATTTTTCACACTAGATAGACAGCATGTAGATTGTTTGCATGCAGATTGTTTCCATTCTTTGTAAGAACTATTTGTCAACATTTGTGCGGCCCTTGAGAGGTTGTAATAATAGACGTTTGATTTTCCGTATGGGCGTGTAAAACTTCAATGGATCGTGTTATTGTTACTCGGCGAGGTCTATTGTGTTACACAATTTTTTTGCTGCATGAAATTACAACCTAAGTGTAATTGAACTTTTTTTCGTTCGAGTGACAGTCTAGGTGTGTGTTACTAATATTTTTAGGGTAAGTTTGGTTCTGGTTTGAAATATAGGACTTGCGACAATCCTACAATTCAAATCCTACAGAAATATGGAAAAATTACTATGTTCCAAACGTGGTTTAGGACTTAATGAGAGGGCTATGGAATTTAACTCTCGAAATGCATGCGGCTTAAGTAGAGTAAATTTAATTCAATTAAACAACATTAATCATTTTATTAGATTGGTGAAATAAGCTGACGCTCCACAATACCTAAATTTAGCCTTGTAACTCTGACTATTCTAGCCAAATAATATTTTAGAATAATTAGATATATTACCAAACATAAATAATTGGGCTAAACTAACCTAGTTGAGTTAGAGTATGTATCTAATTATTTTAATCCTAAACCAAACGCGCCTTAGGCTCCCATTTACGTCGCGGTGGATAATGAAAAGTGCTGGTGTTTAGCTATCTACCTTTTTCTTCCGAACTAGAATGCATACAAGATAATTTTGTGTTCTACATAACAAAAGAATCCTGGCTATGCCTCTTGCCGATATCTCACAAATTATATATACCATAGCTATAATAGCACTTGTTATAACCGCATACTGATATTCTAACAAATTATATAGACCATGGTTTTAACACTTGTGCATAGTATTAGGAACGAAATGGGTGAATCCTGTAGCGATCTAAATAACAGACACAAACAACCAAAACAATATAAGCTCTATTTGAAATGTGGGATTTCATAAAAATCTAATGAAAATATATTATTTCCCGTGAAACTCTTCCGCTGCATAAAATGCCAGAAGGCCTACCGGCCCACGCTTCTGGTGCCGCGTGCCTTACCAAGGCTTTGGGCCGTTCGCTCGGCTATCCAGAACGCATCAGGCTCATTGGTAGAGTTGGCTATCAAGCTTCTTTCAAAATTAATATAGTTTAACGTAAAATTATTTTATTTATTATTTAAATGGTAATTTCAAATTCGATCTATCGAGCTACTATTGAGTGGAGCTTCATTAATTTTTTATTTGAAATAAACTTATTTTAATTTTAAATCTAATAACTATTTTAATTAAAGTAATTTTGATCCGCGTCCTAACAGTCTTTTTTGTTCGTCACCTTCCCCCCAAATCCGCCCAATTTTGCTTCTTGAAATCCCTTGCAGCGCAAGACCGGCGGACCAGTACCAGTCTCGTCTTCCTCGACGCATCGTCCCTTCTCTCTCATTGAATCCTTCCACACCCTCCTCCCTTCCTTGACCTCCTCGTCTGGGGTGTTCAGGCTCGTCGTCTTGATCGTTTGTTGTGCGGTTGCTTGCTGAGGCGAGATGGCGGGGAAGCGGAAGGCCGACGACGACATCCCCTGGACGCCGCAGCCACCTGCAATGCCGACGACGACGACCGACGCCGAGGACTCCCCCGACGCCTCCCTGCTCGCTGCAGGTGGGTGCCCAAGAAAAGAACGCAGGCGCGTTGTTCTTGGTCTCCAGTTCTCGGTTGGTAGTGTGAAAGGTTGGTTTCTTGGTGACGAGGCCATCCCTACCTAATCTTCAAAATCGGCTAATGATTCAGAAATACAGGTCAAAGCGCTATCAGGACCAATTACACGAGCATATGCCAAGAAACTACAAAATCAAGTGAATTTGCTTCTTAATGAACATATTGTTAATTTTAATGAGAATTTTATACTGTTTAAATCTTATAATTTACTTGTGCTTAGGTATTTGGAGTTCTACAACGCACCATCGAACACCAGCGAATAACAACGCATCAACGAAAACTGATTTACACGCGGAATTCATTTTGGGAATATTCTGGACCGTCTAATCAATAGTGGAGCATCCGATCGGCATTGGGACGTTTGGACCTGGCTGAACACACCGGCGTCGTCCTCACTGTCCGATCAGACCAGACAGCCCAATCGGCTTTGAAACGTTCGGATCAGTCCAAACGCTCCGATGTTATCCGCACCGTTCGATCAGATCTGAACCGCTCGACCCGCTTTCAAACAGCTTCATTGGTGGTTAATCGTCCGATCGTCCACAGACCACCCGATCGCTTTGATGACGTTTGGACCAGACCAAACGTTTACACCATTCGATCGCTCATTGACCGCTCGATCGTCTCGGTGTCCGAACGTTCACCCAGTGTGTGCCGTTCGATCGACTTTGGACGGCCGATAGCGATGGCAACGTTCGGACCAATCCGAACGATCGTGTCGTTGGATTGGCTGGAGACGTTTGCAGTCGTTCAATTGACTTGGAGGTGTTCGGATCAGTCCAACTGTATCTTTGATAGTATTTCGCATATTCCGATCGTATACCTTACGTATAAAGGCAATAACTTTCACAATAAAGTTCGATTGAGGTGTTCTCGTGCTTGTTGGAAAACTGATTTCAAGGACTATGCAATGGAAGGAGTTTCATAATTACAAATGTCATGGATTTTTATTTGTATTCTATTTTTGTTTTCTTTTGTGAGAGTTTGAGTCTAAAATAACTTAGGAATTATGTTGAACCCATGTAGGAAATCTTGCGGACTCCTAAGGGTTATATAAACTTGTATATGTCGCTTGTCGAGGGGGGACCACAATTATTTTCAAGATAGCTAATATTACTTATTCTCGTGTTGATGCTACACGCTGTCTTTAGGAATTGGGCGATTTTCTTAAGAATACCTCCATTGTCTTGTGTTTCCTTATGATTCGCAAGAGCAGCAACACGTTTACTTATATGGTTGGGTAGACGGGATCACGAGCGTGTGGTTGGACAAATTCTTTTGTCATGGGTTGTTGTTCTAATAGTGATTGGTGCCATTGGTTTGTCAAGTTGTATGGATCTAAAGTTATCCTTGATCTTACGTCGTGAAGATCGAGCCCCTGTATCATCTTGATATCAGAGCCCGATTGACACGGTAGGATCAATTTACCCGTAGTTAGAATTATTTTTCTATCCTATACACAAAAAGCCAACAAAATCCAAACCCTAGTTTTTTTGCTTTTGTTATTTTCATGAGTTTTGTTAAGTTTTCGTCTGTTAGAATTTTTGTTTAACTGTTGATTGTCATGTTTCTTTTGCGTAGCTTAATCGTTATGTCATTTTCTTTGTTTCATCTGAAAGCATTGATCCAAGTGAGCTTCACTTATATTTTCTTGTTTCATCTTGAGACTAGCTTTTGATATTGTGTTAACGGCTATTGTTGGTAATAGTTATACTGGCTGAAACTTTTGAATTTTGCACAAAGAAAGGCTCAAACCCTTAGCATTGGCCACAAGTTAAAAAAAGGGAGAAAAAGGCAGCCGACATAAAGAATGAGCCTCGGCATAAAAGAATAAAAAAAGTAAGAAAAGAAAAAGTGAGCTTTGGCCGAATTGAGGTTAGCTAATTCTAAGTCATACTCTTCAGATTGTGTATTTAATTTCTTTGAGCAATTTTGTTCCCTTATATTCATAATCTTGCAATTGGCTATCATCTCCCTTAGTATTTGGTGCAAAATGAGCTATTTAATCATTAGTTTTAGATTGTATCTATTTAGCTCATTTATTTGTTTGCATTAAGTCACATTGATCTTTGCGTATACGCTCATACATTTCAATTAAATCTAATTGGATCAGCACTTAGGCAAAGTATTATAGATTGGATTATTACTTAACTTTACAATATTCAGAATTTCAGATTGCATAGGTAAACACGTTTCCACCCAAGCTCCATAAATAAGCCATTGTTAACAGTGCCTGTGCAATTTAATTCGCTTAATCTATCACCTTGTATCGTCTACCATCACCAAAGTGCGTGCAACTCTTCAATTCCATCAAAGAGGTAAGAGAATGTGAGACTGAATGAATTTCACAAATAAAACTTCCAACGTCAACACACATAGCTTTTCTTGTTGTTTGCACTAACCATAGCAGGAAAAGAAGAAGAACAAGCATATGTTACACTAGTTGACCTTGATAAGCTCACGAATGATTTCAACACTCAGTTGAATGACAACATGAGAGCTTGAGAAATGGTATGTACGAGAAAGTCTTAGTCTTTGCGATGTCCCTATAATTCTTGGTCCTAAGAAAGATGATACATGGAGAATGTGTATTGATTGTCGTTGTTGTAGGGATGGCCCCCACCTAAGCCCAGTCGGCCTGCTAGAGGATTGTAAAGCCCAAAATGGGATATGTATAATGACATTAATACCCCTTCGAAGGGTGTATACGTGTAACGACCCAATTGTAAAATACTCCTCATGTGAATATATATATATATATATATATATATATATATATATATATATATATATATATATATATATATATATATGGCTGCCACGAGGAGGGCCAAGCATTGTTCATTTGTCATCTCCACCACCATACTCTCACTTTACTATTTGGTCAGTAGCCACAACAGTTGGCGCCGTCCGTGGGGATGACGGAGAGCAAAGCCTCAAGATTTGAAAAAGGATGGCACCCAAGAAAACGGCATCAGCAACCAGGAAGAAGAGGAGCACAACGGAGGTGCTCGTCAACGCCAGGGTTTCTTCATCAGCAACTGGCACAGATGGCAATGCTGGCGCTGCGACTGTCGACGTCGACACTCGTTGCACGACGGTTGACCCCACCACTGGCGCGACAGTCAGAACTGGTAGTACTGACCAGGCCGGCGGGGATGGCGACGTCACACTCATGTTGGAGTGCCCGCCAACCCTACGCTTGCTGAAGAAGCAGCGGGTGGCTCTGGCGGCAACATCGGCTTCGTCACCGACTCCGGAGTCCACCGCACCGGCGCACCGAGCAGCTCCGGAGTGCAAGCCATGGTCGTCGCCAACCCGATGGTGCGTGCCGGTGCTCAGGCCGGTGCAACCATATCGACGGTGGAGAATGCCTTGCTGACGGCCCTTGGCACGTTGCAGCGGGAGCTGGTGGATCTCCGCGGCGCCGTGCGGGAGATACAAGAGGCTCGGAGCCAACCAATCTCGCCGGTGGCGGCGGCGGAGCCTACGCCAAAGCGGGCGGACAACCGCAATACCCCTACATCCAGCCGCGTCCCGCTTCGGCGCATGGATCCAGAGCCCCCCTCCGCAGGCCTGCAGCAGTCGGCGTGGCTGGAGGACTTCAAGTTCCCCATCACCATTGAGTCGTACAAAGACGACACGGACCCCGGGAGTTCGTGCACATGTACGAGACTGCCATCGAAACCGCTGGCGGCGATAACTCCACCAAGGCAAAGGGGCTACCCCTCGCGTTGCAGGGAGTGGCGCTCTCTTGATTCTTTACCTTAGAGCCGAACTCCATCTACACGTGGGAACAAATCCACGACCGCCTCTACAACAACTTCTAGGGAAATTACGTCGAGCGCGTCGATGCGGACCAGCTCTTCGCTATCAAGCAAAAACCCTCAGAAAAGCTTCGGGAGTACTTCAAGCATTTCACCAAGGTTCGCTGCTAAGTCAAGGACGTCAACGAGACCACTATCATCAACGCGGCGATCCAAGGCCTTCGCCCGGGGCCGCTAGCAGAATACAACGCGCGCAAGCCAATAAAGACGGTGGCAAAACTCTTCAACAAAATGAGGAGTACGCGAGGGTGGAAGAGGATGCACGGCGGCGCAAGGGTGACGACTCCGACACCAACCAGGCGAAAGACTCGCCGAAGGAGAGATCTTCCCAGGACGCCCCCAAGCGCAAACAAGGATCCTCCAGGGGCGCCCCCGAGCACAAGCAGGACTCCTCCAAAGACACCAAGCGTAAGCAGGACCCATCGAGTGACAAGCGCAAGCGCAGCCAGCGTAGATCCCAGAGGGCCCGCTATGTCTTCGACATCGAAGGCAGCTCCGAGGATAGCCCCCTACCGGTCGAGGACGAGGTTGTAGAGGCCGGGGACGCAGACACGGCCGGGGCCAGGACGACAGACCTCGCGCGGAGGAAGACCAGCACTACGGCATGTGGTGCGAGGTGCATGGACGCGGCGATCACTTGACGCAGATATGCACCACCATCGCGGCGCTTCGTCAGAGCATCACCAGGGATAGAGTCCTGGAAGCGGGGCCACCAGTGGTGGCCCACGTGCAGCAGCCCCAAGAGAGCCCCTTGCGAATACAGGCCCCGGAGGGAGCCCAACGTTGGATCATAAATGTCATCCCTGGGGGCTCTACGCTGGAGTTCTCCTCGGCGCGGCAATAGAAAGCCTATGCGCGGAGGTTACATCATGTGGCAGCGCACCCGGTGCAAGCACCGCCGGCGTGGGCGTAGCACGACATCACCTTCACGGCTGCTGACGCCGAGGGCGTGGAATTCCCTCACCAAGACCCCCTGGTCATCCAGGCCGCCATCGCAAGTTGCGATGTCAAGCATGTCCTGGTCGATGGAGGTAGCTCCGCTGACATTCTGTTCGCGGCGGCCTTCGACCGAATGGGGATCCCCCGAAGTCGCTTGAGCCCCTCGAGAATCCCACTGTAGGGCTTCGGGGGTCAGCCATTGAAGGCGTTGGGCCAGATACACCTGCAAGTCTCCTTCGGCCAGGGCGACAACACAAGGAGTGAAGACGTCACCTTCGACGTCGTTGACATCCCATACCCATACAACGCCATATTGGGACGCCCAATCCTCAACTCATTCGGAGCAGTCCTGCACCATGGCTTCCTATTCATAAAGCTCCCGGGCCCACAAAGTATCATCACCACTTTCGGTGACCAGGACCTCGCCTGGCGCATAGAGCTTGGTGCTCGGGGCCGCACCGCAAGGTGCATGCCCTCACCAACAATCCAAAGGCAAACACGCCCTTCGCCTCGGGATGGACGCCTAAACCTTGGCCGGACAGCGGAGTCAAGAGGGTGCCCCTGCAAGCCGAAGGTCAATGTGTGTCCATCGGCGAGGGCCTTCCCCCGGAAGTTGAGCAGGGTCTACTCCGGGTCCTCTGGGACAACGCGGACGTATTCGCGTGGTCCCCAAATGACATAAAGGGCGTCGACCACGCCCTCATCGAGCACATCTTAGCAGTCCGCCCCGACGCCAAGCCGGTCGGACAAAGACTCCGGCGCATGTCGATCGAGTGGCAGCAAGCGGCCAAGGTAGAGGTAGCGAAGCTTCTTCAGGCCAGAGTTATCCGCGAGGTCCAGCACCCGAACTGGCTTGCCAACACGGTGCTAGTGAAAAAGGCTAGCGGTGCCTGGCGCATGTGCATTGATTTCACCGCCCTTAACAAGGCGTGTCCAAAGGACAACTACCCCTTGCCGCGTATAGATCAGCTGGTGGATGCCACGGCAAGGTGTGAGCTCATGAGCTTCCTCGACGCATACTCCGGCTACCATCAAATCCACATGGCCAAGGGTGATGAAGACAAGACCAGCTTCATAACATCGATAGGGACATACTGTTTTATCAGGATGTCCTTCGGCCTGAAGAACGCAGGCGCCACCTTCACTCGCCTCATCGCTCTTGCCCTGGCCTCCCAACTCAGGAGGAACATCGAGGCTTATGTCGACGATGTGGTCGTCAAGACTAGGCAACTCGCCTCCCATGGCCAAGATCTTCAAGAGACCTTCGACAATCTTAGGTGAGCAGGCATCAAGCTCAACCTAGATAAGTGCGTCTTCGGCGTGCAAGCTGGCAAGCTCTTGGGTTTTCTGGTATTCGGCCGCGGCATCCAGGCGAGCCCCAACAAGGTCGATGCGATCCTCGCCATGGAGCCACTCAAGACGATGAGGGAGGTCCAGAGGCTTACTGGACGCATGGCCGTGTTGAGCCACTTCCTGTCCAGGGTGGCTGAACGGGGCCTACCATTTTTCAAGACCCTTCGCGACTGCGATGGGTTCCACTTGGATGATGACTGTGCGAAGACTTTCGATGACCTCAAGAAGCACCTCGCAAGCCTTCCTACCTTAATCGCCCCAACACAAGAGGCTCCCCTCTTGCTCTACCTCGCCGCCACAGCGACGGCGGTCAGCGCAGTCCTCGTCCGCGAGGAAGGCACCCTTCAGCGGCCCATGTACTTCGTCTCTGAGGCCCTTTAGGGTGCCAAGATGCGGTACACCGAACTCTGAGGACCCGCGTGCACTCTACGGAGTATAAATAAGATGCGCGGAGGTGAGCCCCTGCGTGCACTCTACGAAGTATAAATAAGACACGCGGAGGCGAGCCCCCGCGTGCACTCTACAGAATATAAATAAGACGCGCGGAGGCCAGCCCCGCGTGCACTCTACATAATATAAATAAGACGCACGGAGGCCAGCCCCGCGTGCACTCTACGAAGTATAAATAAGACGCGCAGAGGCGAGCCCCCACGTGCACTCTACGGAGTATAAATAAGACGCGCGGAGGTGAGCCCCCGCGTGCACTCTACGGAGTATAAATAAGAGCACAGAGGGTAGGGGACGGAGCACTCGAGCGTCTACTTTGGCTAGGTGCCAGCTCCGCTGCCGCCACTTCAGAGGGTAGGGGATGGAGCGCTCGAGTGTCTACTTTGGCTAGGCGCCAGCTCCGCTGCCATCACTTCGAAGGGTAGGGGACGGAGCGCTCGAGCGTCTACTTCAGCTAGTCGCCAGCTCCGCTGCTGCCATGGGCGTGGGAGCCCTCGCGAGGTTTATGCCTACACGGGCAAGGTCATCGGCCCT
This sequence comes from Dendrocalamus sinicus, assembly GCA_036346575.1. Lineage (NCBI taxonomy): Eukaryota > Viridiplantae > Streptophyta > Magnoliopsida > Poales > Poaceae > Dendrocalamus > Dendrocalamus sinicus. The sequence goes on from CM070670.1 coordinate 17,808,839, forward strand.
TTGTTCTGACCCTAGCTTGTGCGCACCGCATACTGTACAATGAGGGCAAGGCCACCGAAGACTGCTTCACACCCAAAGTTCTACGTGTCGGTCGAAGACAAGTGCAATCACAAATTGATAGGCACGCTTATTTACTTCGACCATAGTTTTTATTGCATTAATGAAATAATGTTCACGGGGACACTCGGTAGTTACAATCGCGAAGAAATAATGTCTACAAGTGCGTTCGGGGAGCCAAGGTTGCTACTCGTTCGGTTCATCCGCCTTGATACGCTCTCGTGCCAAAGTCTCCCCCGCCGAACTCCGGGTCGCCCAGAAGCATAAGGAATCCTCCGCCCACTTCCAATGCCGAAAGCGTCGCCGGACCATCAGGTCCGAGACTAGCAAGCGGCCCTTATTAAGCACCTGTTCGTAGCAAGCTGGGTATATGAGCAAAGCACTTGCAAAAGTTCATTTCATTTATATAAGATCGGGCCAGGGGGTGTCGTTTACATAGATAAGGACACTACAACGCACGTCTATGATCCTAAGACTTCGGCGTCATACCTACAGGTCGACGACTTGCTCCGATCCGGCGGCTCCACCTTCGTCCCATCGCGGGACGTCGTCGAGCCAGGCGCCGAGGTCCATATTGCTCCACAAGCTCCATCGCATCGCTACCTTCGTCGCGGCTTCGCCAATGTAATCCCAGATCCTTTGGTGGAAGGCCTGGGAATATCGGCGGACGGCGTGTATGGCGTCGGACATGACCCCGCTCCAGGTGGGCAGCTCCAGGTGGGGGGTGGCCAGCTCGCCGACATGTAGGCATCCCCGGAGATGAAGGAGACCAAGGATGATCCGCGCCATCACCACCGAGCAGTGGTTGCCGAAGGATCGCGCGGCGCTTAGCGCGAGACCGGAAGCTTCGCCAATCCGCTGCAGGGTGCTCGCCAAGTCTTTAGGCCCAAAGGTGCGGGGCGGCATGACGACGGAGAGGTCCAGAAGCACGCTCTCCAGAGCTTCCATAGAAGCCTAGGCAGTCACTAAGGCGTCGCCCAGCATTCGGTCCCTCTCCCCAAGTGATGTCGTCAACTGGGCCTTCTCCACCTCCAATGCGGAGATTTGTTGGAGAAGCCCTCTTGGATTATGTGGGCCAAGCCCATATAATAAGAATAATTCCTATTAAATCTCAAAGGCCCACTCATGCAAAGGAGGCATGCATGTGACCTTTAGTACCATATTGCTAGTTCTAGGAGAGGAAGACCACCTTAAAAGGGATGGTGCACTCCTAGTCACTTGAGGCATGTGTGGGAGAGAACTAGAGGATAACACGCGCGCGCCGCTCGCCTCGCCTCGCCGCCGGCCGGGCCGGCTGGCTGGGCTTGCGCGCGCACGGCACTGCATGAATGGTCCGCCAAAATCCGCTCCAGTGCTTGCGTGACGCGGCTTCCTTTGCGATTTTATCTTTTGTTTGTTTTGTGTGGCGGTGAATCCGGATCGGTTACGCGACTAATCCGGTTGATTCACGAGTTATGGAGAACGTGCGGCGTCTTGATCACGCGTCCGGTTTTCTATAAATACGAGTCGCCGCCTCCATACAACATTACGCGAAAATCAATCTAGGATTTTGCCTCCTCCATCCATTGTGCTGCGCCGCCCCACGTAGTCTACTCCGCCTCGCTCGGAGAGCAGTCTCCGAACCGCCGCCAAGTCCTCGCACCGGAGAGGCGAATAAGGTTTTGGGAAGCGCTCTGCGCGATCGCGCGTAGCTCGCTCGTCTTCCTCGCTCGCTCGCCGCGAATCGCCATCGACTTCGTGTCATCCTCACCGTGCTCGCGGCGTCTACATCGGCAAACCGATCGTAAGCAGTAACCATCGATGCGTAATAGTCATGTTCTTCAGATAGATCTGTTCATGTACGTTTCTGGTTTACATGTCTAGATCTTTTATGCCCGTGATGGTTCTCGTTATTTTGCGTGCATGATGTCATGATTTATTTATGGAATAAATTAAACCTACATGTGCTTATATATTCAACAATCCAAAACCTTATTGTAGGCATTGTGGTTTTACTATGGCTGGATTTGCCGATGCACCGAGGCCGGATAAATTCTCGGTGTGCACTTTAAGAGATGGCGATCGTGGTCACTCGTGGCTTATCGCTATGAATGTATTCTGGTTAGTAATGGCAAGCTGAAGGTGTTCTTGATGCTGAAAAGCGTAAAGAATTCGAGATCGCCACTACTCTCTTTGTTGGATGCATTCTTAGTGTTCTTCTTGACCGTCTGTGCGAGGTGTATATGCACATGACAGACGCGAAGGAGTTATGGGATGCATCGAATTCCAAATACGGTGCTATCGATGCCGCAATGACATGTATGTCATGGAGCAATTTCATGACTACAAGATGGTTGATAACCGCTCAGAGTAGATCGGGCTCATGAGATACGAGCCATTGCCAAGGAACTCGAACTCAAGTGTGCCTTACCCGACAAGTTTGTGGTGGATGTATTATTGCGAAATTACCTTCTTCATGGAGGAATTTCGAACAAAGACTCAAACACAAGAGACAAGAATACTCTGTTGAGAATCTGATTGGGTCTCTTGAAATTGAGGAGAAAGCTCGGAAAAGGACGCTGTGTCTAAGGGTGATGGAGGGCGCCTAGTGCCAATGTGGTACGAAACCCTCAAGCAAGAACAAAGGGAAATTTGTTAAAGCCCAACAGACAACCAACTTCAAGAAGAAGAAGAACAACAACAATTAGGATGATAGAACTTGCTTTGTGTGCGGTGAGCCTGGTCACATGGCCAAGAAGTGCCCACAACGCAAAGGAAAGAAGGCACCGCAGATGACTTCTAAGTCCGCCAACGTGACCATTGGCAAGACCGAGATGGGTGGGTATGGTAATTTACCTCATCGTTCTTTTAGTTAGTCAATCTACCAATTGGTGGATTGATACAGGAGCTAATGTACATGTGTGTGCTGATATTTCATTGTTTTCTTCTTATCAGGTCGCCCGAGATTCCTCCGTCCTAATGGGGAATGGGTCACATGCTACTGTTCATGGTGTTGGTACGGTAGATCTGAAGTTTACTGAAAGATCGTGCACCAAGAACGTGCAGCATGTCCTTCTATAGACAAGAATCTCGTTAGTGGCTCCCGTTTATGTAGAGACGGGCTTAAGTTGGTATTTGAGCCTAATCTTCAACTTCTGAAAGCTTTTCTCGCACTCGGGCGTCCAAACAAATTTCTTTTCCTTTTTGAGCAATTGAGTAAGTGGCTTGGCTACACCGAAAATCCTCGATGAAACGACGGTAGTAACCGCCATACCTAGAAAACTCGACTGGTCACCAAGAAGGTATTGCCGCCACCAAAACATCCTTGACCTTTCCGGATCAACAAAGAACTCCTCTCTGCGGACATCACATGGCCTAGGAAGGCGACTTCCTTCATCCAAAACTCACATTTGCTAAACTTGGCATACAACCGGTGGTCCCTTAATTTCGCAATACCATCCTCGTGTGTTCCTCATGCTCTTTCTCATCCCTAGAGTAGATTAGAATGTCGTCAATAAACACAACGACAAACTTATCCAAATACTCCATGAACACCTTATTCATCGTGTACATAAAATAGGTGGAGCATTGGTCAAACCAAAAGACATCACCGTGAACTCGCATAAACCGTAACGAGTCGAAAACGCTGCCTTAGGTATGTCCTCCGTCGAATCCTCATCGATGGTAACGACCTCAAGTCAATCTTGAGAAAACTCCGCTCCCTTGAGCTGATCAAACAAATCATCGATCCTGGATAACGGTACTTGTTCTTGATAGTGACCTCATTAAGTGCTCGATAGTCCACGCACATGCGCCGCCGCCATCCTTCTTTTTCACAAACAAATCGGCGCTCCCACGGGATGAACTGGCTCGACATAACCTTTGTCCAAAAGCTCTTGAATCGCTTCTTGAGTTCTCGCTAACTCATTTCTTGGCATCCGTAGGGTCTTTTGAAATCGGAGCGCACCGTACCAACTCGATCGTAAACTCAACTTCGCTCCGTGGCATCCCCGAAGATCATGCGAAACACATCGGGTACTCCACGCAATTGGCACATCCTCCAACTGAATTCCCTTGATCCGCAAACCATGACCTGTTCGGTGATTCATGCTAGCTGAAAATCGACTTTCTTCCCATCGAGCTGGTCAAAGTCACCGCTCGCTCCCACAATATAAAATCGCTTGGTGCTTCTTGAGCCAATCCATACCCAAGATCACGTCTAGAGACCGGATATCCAAGACAATCAAGTCCGCTCAACTCAACTCCTGGATGACCATCCAACTCCGGGATGACCTAGGTTGGTGCTCAACTCCGCACCGGGATTGGATCAAATGAATAGATCCCGAGTAACAATTTTCAACCGATGCTTTAAAGCAAAACTCCAGAAACAAACGAATGGGAAGCTCCGAATCAAACAAAGCGTGGCGGTCTTTGATGGACTAAGAACTTACCGATCACGACATCGGTGCTGCTCGGGCCTCCTCTGCAGTGACGTGGTTCACCCGACCTCTCACCACCGCGAGTCCTGCTGCTCGACTGGCGCTCGGGTGCTCCACGCCGCTCCGGAGTAGGTGTCCGCCCTGGTGTGGCTCCCAAGTCGGCGAATCGGAGTGGGGCCTCGCCTGCAGGGGCATTTGCTAGCATAGTGTCCCGGCCATGACACTTGTAGCAAGTAATGACGCCGCTGGATTGGCGTTCCTTTGTTGCGACCACCGGATCCACGTGTCTCTGCGCACGATCGCTGGGACGTGGGCGCTGGGCTGGTGTCTCAAGATCGACCGCCGCCGCTTTGAGGCACTCGAGCGGCCGGTAGGTGCTGAAACGCCTCTCGAGCTCGTGAGATCAGTAATCCCTACCGAGCCATCCTCCTCTTGCGAGACTCCTCGAGCTCGCGCGATCGTCCTCAATTAGGATGACCTTATCCACCATCTGCTGAAAGCCGGCATAATCGTTGCCCACGACTGCACCTTCAACTCGGGTTCAAGCCTTTCCGAACCTCTTCGACGAGCCTCATCCGTGGCTACATCCTCAGCGCGCAGAGCGAGCTAGCCGAGTGAATTTATTGAGGTATTCACTCACCGACATGTTCTTCTCACGCAACTCACGGAACTCCTCCTTCTTCATGTCCATTACCCCATCTAGGACATGGGCGTGACGGAAAGTCGTGTAGAACTCATCCCAAGAAATGCCGCTCGTCCTCGTGGGCGTCACAAGAGTTCTCCCACCACTCTCGCAGTCCTCTAGCCGGTGTGCTGCATACAAGACTCTCTCCCCGTCGTGGCTTTGGGCCAAGTTCAGCTTTTTCCCATCGAACGGATCCAGCTCGTCGCTTCCAAGGGTTCTGAAGAACTGGAGTAGGTAGGCGGCCTCGTCCTCATAAACTCTACAAAGCGGGACTGCTGGTGGGCGGCCTGAGGTGCTGCTACCCCTGGTTGCTGACGTTGAGCCATATTGTTCATATTCTGCATCATTGCTTGCATCATCTCGTGTCCGCCATCGAGAACCGATCGAGAGCGGGTCCGTGGTCGCGGAATCGCTCAGGGTGGCCGAGTGGAATCGCTCCCGGTTCTCGCTTGTCTGCTCACGACCTGCGGAGTTCCTGGTTTCAACCATCTTGCTGCTGCTCTGAAAAGAAAGACCAATTGCTGAGAACTGACTTCTGAAGGCTCAATAGGTAAGAGGGAAAAGCAGAGGTAAGCGGTAAACTCGTCTAAGGGGAATAAGCTAATGGCAACCTAAACTAAGCAAACACTTAGCCCAAAAGGCTAACAACGAAACTGGCAAAGAATAACTCCATTAAAAGATGGACATGATTGCAATATAATGCTTTTAAAAGCAAGATTTACAGCTCACATCCCAAACAACTGCAAGAAAAAAAATCCAACGCTCTACTCGTATTATTAATCTAGTGGCTCCCACTCGAGCACGACAGATAGGGTCCGCTATCCTCATCCTCTGCGTCACTATAGAAGACCCACGAGTTGCGGATCGGCGGATGCGCGGGCGTCGCTCTCTGGCGGGACGGGTGAAGCGTCGAAGGTACGCCGACGATCTCCGGTGATGCGTCGCCCCACCTCTGGGCTCGGCGGTGTAGGCGTCGGTAGAGGTACTGGCGACTGCGGTTGAGGCTCCTCCCTGACTGGCTCTGGCAAACTGAGGGTGACTTCACATTGCTTCTTGAAACTCCGAACGAGTCTAGCCATGTTGATCTTGTATAATTTGCAAAGTCGTCGGATGGCTCGTGTGCGGTGCCAGCGGAACATCCTTCGTGAGATCCGGTGCCCTTGAAACTATGATGTAGAACCCGCTGCCGACTCGTGGTGAAGTACAACTGGTGATGCTTCCAATACGCTGCCCTTTATCTTGCTCATCCTTGGTGAGGTAGACGGCAATCTCCTCAACCCGAGGCTTCGCAGCATAACATGGAGAAGGGCTCTCCAACCTCCCGCCGGTTGAATGAAGCTTGAGACATCTAATGCATTTTACAAGGAAGATTATCATAAAATTTACGAAAATAAATCGTGAGAGAACGGGCAAGGAAATGTAATTTCTATAGAGAAGATAAGAAAGTATAGATATTACTATTCTTCAAATTTAGTTGATTTGATTTAGAAAATAGGTTTTGAAATTTGTTCTAATTCGACCACTCTAACTAGGGCTTCGTCCTGCAGTCGATTTGGCTCTGATACCATCTTTGTCGAGACCCGAATATGCAAATCCGGTCTCTCTGTGTATACTGCACTAGTCCAGGATCACGCTAGTGCACACAGTCAAACATAGAGGTAATCATCACCACAATCACGATATTAAACAAAGGAAACTCAAATTATTAAACAATATCCAAAAGTGAGACCTTATGGTCAAGCTTACAATCTCAATAGCCATAGGGGCTTAACAAAACTTAGCAGCGGAAACTCCAAAATAAACGTAGTGGCTAATCGACATGCCCACGGCAATCGAGTGGGAGCGGCCTAGAACGCATAGTCGCCAAGTACTCTCCTCCGGAACCTCCTGCCGATAGCTCTCCTCTTCCTCAATCGAGCAACATAGGCGTAAAGCCGTGAGTACATTGGTACTCAGCAAGCCGTTTGTAACAAATGATGCAATATAGTATGCAAAGCTTACCAATGGAAGGCTGTAAGGGTTAATTTGCATAAACCGCATTTGAAATTATCACAAATAGATTGAAGGCGAATTGTAAATAAAGCAATAATGAATAATCAAAGGAATCTAAGGTAAACCACTTATGGACCTCCCATCCACAAACCAAACCAACAGTGAATTAACCATCCACTGACTAGCTACAAGCTTTCCAAGAGTAACTATACCTCGTGTGAAATCACCGAGCATTGTCCAAGACCGAGGACGCGCTATTCGAATAGTTTTACACTCGCAGAGGTTGCACAACTGTACTCCACACGATGTGATTAGCCTCGCGCTAAGGAAATCACAACAAGGCCTTTACAATGTTCAATTCCAACCCAATCCCGCCCGCTAGGTTTCGCATCACACCCCCTTGCGCCTCATGGAAATCAGCAACCATGTTCATCCCAATGAGATTGAAATTTGAAACCTCCCAAATTAATCACCAGTCTGTCCCATACTGCACATGTGGTTTTTGCAGTAAGACTCGGATCAATGGCGCACAAAGTTAAGTCCTTATGTGTTCTCGGCGAGACTACTACATCCCACTAAGTGCTCCAACACTTCCCCTTTATCGCACGATCACCGCCCGAGTGAAAACCAATTTTGTGAAACCACCACCAATGACGCACCAACGCCACGGCACAAATTTTAAAACAGTGGCACCAACCACAATTCAATATCTCATTAAGTCAAATTAATTGATCACATGCGATGATGAACCCAAACGTTAATAAAGGCATGGCTAAGCACACTAATCGTATCACCCCAATGTGATAGTAACATAGCATCACTACTAAGTTTCCCAACCTATGGTGACAATGGCATCATGGCATTCAAATTATCAAGGAGGAAATAATCAATTTGGTCATTAACTACCAATACAAGGGTTTGAATAAAATTAGTGATGCATTATAATTTAAAGCAAAATAATTAAATAATAGATTGCAAACTGGGTTCAACATGATCAAAGGACACGACTTGCCTTGGCCTTGCTCGATTGACGGCTCTTGATCTTCAAATCGACGGCGGCTCCTCGAACGCGTGATCTAACGAGAGAAAACGAAACAAAGAGACCAAATAAATTCAAATAAAATTCAAATGAACTCTAAAACTTTCAAACCTGAACCAAAAGGTAGAGCTCAAATTTAAATGAATTTAGAAAAAGAACGGGTCAATCGGAGCTAGGACGAGGGAGAACGGGCTCTTGAAAATCAATTTCAGGAAAATCCCGATAAATCGGAAAATTTGACACGTGGCAGTCGACGTGGCACCGGGCCGAGTTTGGTGACGTGGCACTGCCATGTGGCGCCACGTGGACTAGGGCTGACGTGGCTTTGCCACGTGGGTAGGCCGACGCGCGCGCTCGCGCAGCGGCGGCGACGATCGGACGGCCCGAGGTCATCTGACGCGGCGCGATCCGGGCCTTCGCCAGACCGATGGGCGGCGGGATGAGGCGCGCGGAGGCGGAGTCGGCCGATGGCCGACGCGTGGCGGCGCGCGTCGCGGCGTCGCGGCGCGTGGACCGAGGCGACGGGCGCGGCGTCACTGGCGCGCGGTGCGCGGCGGCGGCCGGGTGGCGGCGCGCGACGGCGACGGCCGGTGATCGAGGCGAGGCGGCGCGGCGACGGCGGCGGGGTTCGGACGGCGGCGGATTCGCCGACGGCAGACGGCGGCGGCGTCGCGGCGAGGTAGCCGGCGGGCGGCGGGCTCACCGGCGGCGGCGAGGCGCGACGGCGATCGCGCTGCGGCGGCGGCGATTCGCCGACGGCAGACGGCGCGGCGTCGCGGCGAGGGACGGCGGTGGCGCGCGCGAGGACGCGAACCGAGGCGCGGCGCGCATAAATACCTGACGGCGCGAGGGCCGACGTGGCGCGACGCCGAGTCCCGGCGGATACGCCACGACAGTGGGCCCCACCGCCGCCGCACGGAGAGGAGCGCCGAGATGGCGCGCGGCGAGGGCGCCGGATGGCCGACACGTGTCGGTCATCGGCGCTCAAGCGCGCGCGGAGCGCGGGCGGATCGACGCGTGGCAAGGCGGGTGCGGGTGGGCGTGGTCGGACCGGGCGGTTCGGTGGGTTTCGCCCATTGGCGGTTTAGGGTTTTCTTTTTCTTTTCTTTTCCGAAATTCAAATAATTCTTTTTGAGCTCTAGAAAATAGCAAATAAATCCAGAAAATCCTTAAAATTCTAAAAACCTTGGGACACAAGGAACTCAAATAAAAAAACTTTTGGCAAATGTTAATGTTTGACTTAAGCATATTAAATCCTTTTAATTCATAAAAATTCCATTTAAGCTTTAATTAATTCAGAAAATTCCAGGAATTTAATTTTTGAAAATTGGGCTTTAAAACCCAGAAAATCAGGATGTTACAAACCTTACCCCTTAACGGATCTCGACCCGAGATCCGGCTCACTACTAGAATAGGTTCTAAACTCGCCTTGAGATCCTCTTCGCGCTCCCTGTGGCTTCCTCCTCGAGTGGTTGCTCCACCGAACTTTGCAAAAGCGAACAACTTTATTCCGGTGACTCGCTCGACACGCCCAAGATCTTGACAGACGCTCTTTGTAGGACAGATCCTCCCAAGATCAATGGCCTCAATCGCACGACCTCCTCTCGCACTTCAAGCACTTCTTCACCGTGACACATGGAAGACATCATGTACCCCATCAAGGACGCAGTAGCTCCAATTGATAAGCAACCTCTCCCTGCGCTTCAAAATCTTGTATGGCCCCACATACCTTGGTGCTAGCTTTCCTTCATTTGAAATCGCTTAACTCCTTTGAAAGGTGTGATTCGAGGTACACAAAATCATCGGCTCAAAACTCGGCTCTCGGCGCCTCGTATCCGTGATAGCTCTTTTGCTCGGCCAGGCGATCCTCAACCTCTCTTGAATCAAACGGACCTTGTCCTCGGCCTCTTTTAAACAACTGACCAAACACCGACCTTCCCTGTCTCTTTCCAATTGAGAGGGTCCCGCATTTCCCGCCATAGAGTGCTTCAAATGGTGACATCTCGCAAACTTGCTCGATAACTATTGTTGTAGGAAAACTCGCAAAAGGCAAGCAACTATCCCACTTAGACCATGGTCTAGCACACATGCTCTCAACATATCCTCAAGAATCTGATTGACTCGCTCGTCTCGACCATCATGTCTGGGATGATATGCGTATCGAAATTCAGGTGCGCTCCCATAGCCTCATGGAAACTACCCCAAAACCGAGAAGTGAATCGATCCGCGATCGACACTATTTTCTTGGGCACTCCATGCAACCGACGATCCTTGACATATACAACTCGCCAACTCACACCGGTGTAGGTTGTCTTTACCGAATGAAGTGAGCAACCTTGGTCAATCGGTCCACGATGACCCAAATCGAATCATAGCCTTCTTTGGTCTTAGGCGCACTAACCATGAAGTCCATACCAATCTCTTCCCATTTCCACTCGTGGATTTTCAACTACCGAGCAAACTCGCCGCCTCGATGCTCGCCTTAATCCTCCGACAGACATCACAAAGTGCCACATACTCGGCGATCTCATGCTTCATGCTAGGCCACCAATATTTTTCTTTAATGTCTGGTACATCTTGGTACCGCTGTGGTGTATCGAATAACGACTCATGAGCTTCTTTTAGCAATGATCCTTTAGCTCCTTCTTATTGGGCACACACAAACGCCGCTTGAACCACGTGGTTCTTTGGGCATCCTCTCAAAATCCCGACTCTTTTCCTTCACTCATATTCTTTCGATCTGAAACGCCTCATCATCCGTCCGAGCCCGATTTAATCTGACTGTCAAAGTGGGTCGCAACTCCATTGTCGCCAAAAATCCTTCCTCAACCAATTCCAAACCGAGCTTTTGGAATTCCTCATGCAAAGTCGGTCGACTCTCCGAACCATTACCGAATTACAATAAACCTTTTCGCTCAGAGCATCCGCGACCACATTGGCCTTCCTGGTGATAATGGATTCCGACATCGTAATCCTTTATCAACTCCAACCACCTCCCTCTCGAGGTTAAGCTCGGATTGGGTGAAAATGTATTTCAAACTCTTGTGATCTGTGTAAATCTCACATCTATTACCCAAGAGATAGTGCCTCCAAATCTTCAAAGCATGCACTACGGCTGCTAGCTCCAAGTCATGAGTAGGGTAATTCTCCTCATGCGGTCTCAACTAGCGCGAGGCATACGCTACCACTCTCTTTTCCTGCATCAGAACACAACCCAAACCCTTGCGTGAGGCATCGCAATAAATCTCAAAATCCTTGTTTAAATCTGGCAACACTAGCACTGGGGCTGTGGTCAAACTCTCCTTCAACTTCTGAAAGCTTTTCTCGCACTCAAGGCCCAAACAAATTTCTTTTCCTTTTGAGCAATTGAGTAAGTGGCTTGGCTACACTGGAAAATCCTCGATGAAACGACGGTAGTAACCGCCATACCTAGAAAACTCCCGACTGGTCACCAAGAAGGTGACCGCCACCAAAACATCCTTGACCTTTCCGGATCAACAAAGAACTCCTCTGCGGACATCACATGGCCTAGGAAGGTGACTTCCTTCATCCAAAACTCACATTTGCTAAACTTGGCATACACTGGTGGTCCCTTAATTTCGCAATACCATCCTCGTGTGTTCCTCATGCTCTTTCTCATCCCTAGAGTAGATTAGAATGTCACAATAAACACAACGACAAACTTATCCAAATACTCCATGAACACCTTATTCATCGGTACATAAAATAGGCTGGAGCATTGGTCAAACCAAAAGACATCACCGTGAACTCGCATAAACCGTAACGAGTCGAAAACGCCGCCTTAGGTATGTCCTCCGTCGAATCCTCATCCGATGGTAACGACCTCAAGTCAATCTTGAGAAAACTCCTGCTCCCTTGAGCTGATCAAACAAATCATCGATCCCGGATAACGGTACTTGTTCTTGATAGTGACCTCATTAAGTGCTCGATAGTCCACGCACATGCGCCGCCGCCATCCTTCTTTTCACAAACAAATCGGCGCTCCCACGGGATGAATCGGGCTCGACATAACCTTTGTCCAAAAGCTCTTGAATCGCTTGAGTTACGCTAACTCATTTGCCGGCATCCGTAGGGTCTTTTGAAATCGGAGCGTACCGTACCAACTCGATCGTAAACTCAACTTCGCCCGTGGCATCCCCGAAGATCATCCGAAACACATCGGTACTCCTCGCAATTGGCACATCCTCCAACCGAATTCCCTTGATCCGCAAACCATGACTGTTTCGCCGATTCATGCTAGCTGAAAATCGCATTTCTTCCCATCGAGCTGGTCAAAGTCACCGCTCGCTCCCACAATATAAAATCGCTTGGTGCTTCTTGAGCCAATCCATACCCAAGATCACGCCTAGAGACTGGATATCCAAGACAATCAAGTCCGCTCAACTCAACTCCTCGATGACCATCCAACTCCGGACACCTAGGTTGGTGCTCAACTCAGACCGGGGATTGGATCAAATGAATAGATCCCGAGTAACAATTTTCAACCGATGCTTTAAAGCAAAACTCCAGAAACAAACGAATGGGAAGCTCCGTAATCAAACAAAGCGTGGCGAGTCTTTGATGGACTAAGAACTTACCGATCACGACATCCGTGCCGCTCGGGCCTCCTCTCGCAGTGACGTGGTTCACCCGACCTCTCACCACCGCGAGTCCCGCCGCTCGACCGGGCGCTCGGGTGCTCCACGCCCGCTCCCGGAGTAGGTGTCCGCCCCGTGTGGCTCCCAAGTCGGCGAACCGGAGTGGGGCCACGCCTCAGGGGCATTTGCTAGCATAGTGTCCCGCCATGACACTTGTAGCAAGTAATGACGCCGCTGGATTGGCGTTCCTTTGTCGCCGACCACCGATCCACTGTGTCTCGCACGATCGCTGGGACGTGGCGCTGGGCCGTGTCTCAAGATCGATGCTGCTGCCGCCGCCGAGGCACTCGAGCGGCCGGTAGGTGCTGAAACGCCTCTCGAGCTCGTGAGATCAGAATCCCTACCGAGCCATCCTCCTCTTGCGAGACTCCTCGAGCTCGCGCGATCGTCCTCACTAGGATGACCTTATCCACCATCTCGCCGAAAGCCGGCATAATCGCTGCCCACGACCTGCACCTTCAATCTCGGTTCAAGCCTTTCCGAACCTCTTTCGACGAGCCTCATCGTGGCTACATCCTCAGCGCCAGAGCGAGCTAGTGAGTGAATTTATTGAGGTATTCACTCACCGACATGTTCTTCTCGCTGCAACTCACGGAACTCCTCCTTCTTCATGTCCATTACCCCATCTAGGACATGGGCGTGACGGAAAGCGTGTAGAACTCATCCCAAGAAATGCTGCTCGTCCTCGTGGGCGCCACAAGAGTTCTCCCACCACTGCCGCAGTCCTCTAGCCGGTGTGCCGCATACAAGACTCTCTCCCTCGTCTGCTTGGGCCAAGTTCAGCTTTTTCCCATCGAACGGATCCAGTCGTCGCTTCCAAGGGTTCTCAAGAATCGAGTAGGTAGGCGGCCTCGCCTCATAAACTCTACAAAGCGGACCGCCGGTGGGCGGCTCGAGGTGCCGCTACCCCGTTGCCGACGTTGAGCCATATTGTTCATATTCGCATCATTGCTTGCATCATCTCGAGTCCGCCATCAGAACCGATCGAGAGCGGGTCCGTGGTCGGCGGAACTGCGCAGGGTGGCCTGAGTGGAATCGCTCTCGGTTCTCGCTTGTCTGCTCACGACCGCGGAGTTCCCGGTTTCAACCATCTTGCCGCCGCTCAAAAGAAAGACCAATTCGAGAACCGACTTCAAGGCTCAATAGGTAAGAGGAAAAGCAGAGGTAAGCTGTAAACTCGCCTAAGGGAATAAGCTAATGGCAACCTAAACTAAGCAAACACTTAGCCCAAAAGGCTAACAACGAAACCGCAAAGAATAACTCCATTAAAAGATGGACATGATTGCAATATAATGCTTTTAAAAGCAAGATTTACAGCTCACATCCCAAACAATCGCAAGAAAAAATCCAACGCCTACTCGTATTATTAATCTAGTGGCTCCTACTCGAGCTCGACAGATAGGGTCCGCTATCCTCATCCTCTGCGTCACTATAGAAGACCCACGAAGTTGCGGATCGCGGCGATGCCGGGCGGCGTCGCTCTCTGGCGGGACGGGGTGAAGCGCCGAAGGTACGCCGACGATCTCCGGTGATGCGCCGCCCCACCTCTGGGCTCGGCGTGTAGGCGCGGTAGAGGTACCGCGATCGCGGTTGAGGCTCCTCCTCGATCGCTCGCAACCGAGGTGACTTCACATTGCTTCTTGAAACTCCGAACGAGTCTAGCCATGTTGATCTTGTATAATTTGCAAAGCCGCTTGATGGCTCGTGTGCGTGCCGCTTGTGCGGAACATCCTTCGTGAGATCCGGTGCCCTTGAAACTATGATGTAGAACCCGCTGCCGACTCGTGGTGAAGTACAACCTCGATGATGCTTCCAATACGCTGCCCTTTATCTTGCTCATCCTTGGTGAGGTAGACGGCAATCTCTCAACCCGAGGCTTCGCAGCAGTAACATGGAGAAGGGCTCTCCAACCTCCCGCCGGTTGAATGAAGCTTGAGACATCTAATGCATTTTACAAGGGAAGATTATCATAAAATTTACTAAAATAAATCGTGAGAGAACGGGCAAGGAAATGAATTTCTATAGAGAAGATAAGAAAGTATAGATATTACTATTCTTCAAATTTAGTTGATTTGATTTAGAAAATAGGTTTTGAAATTTGTTCTAATTCGACCACTCTAACTAGGGCTTCGTCTCCGCAATGATTTGGCTCGATACCATCTTTGTCGAGACCCGAATATGCAAATCCGGTCTCTCTGTATACTTGCACTAGTCCAGATCACGCTAGTGCACACAACAAACATAGAGGTAATCATCACCACAATCACGATATTAAACAAAGGAAACTCAAATTATTAAACAATATCCAAAAGTGAGACCTTATGGTCAAGCTTACAATCTCAATAGCCATAGGGGCTTAACAAAACTTAGCAATGAAACTCCAAAATAAACGTAGTGGCTAATCGACATGCCCACGGCAATCGAGTGGGGAGCGGCCTAGAACGCATAGTCGCCAAGTACTCTCCTCCCGAACCTCCCGCCGATAGCTCTCCTCTTCCTCAATCGAGCAACATAGGCGTAAAGCCGTGAGTACATTGGTACTCAAGAAGCCGCTTGTAACAAATGATGCAATATAGTATGCAAAGCTTACCAATGGAAGGTCAGAAGGGTTAATTTGCATAAACCGCATTTGAAATTATCACAAATAGATTGAAGGCTAATTGTAAATAAAGCAATAATGAATAATCAAAGGAATTTAAGGTAAACCACTTATGGACCTCCCATCCACAAACCAAACCAACAAGTGAATTAACCATCCACCGACTAGCTACAAGCTTTCCAAGAGTAACTATACCTCGTGTGAAATCACCGAGCATTGTCCAAGACCGAGGACGCGCTATTCGAATAGTTTTACACTCGCAGAGGTTGCACAACTGTACCCACACGATGTGATTAGCCTCGCTAAGGAAATCACAACAAGGCCTTTACAATGTTCAATTCCAACCCAATCCCGCCCGCTAGGGTTTCGCATCACACCCTCTTGCGCCTCATGGAAATCAAGCAACCATGTTCATCCCAATGAGATTGAAATTTGAAACCTCCCAAATTAATCAGCCAGTCCGTCCCATACCGCACATGTGGTTTGCACGGTAAGACTCGGATCAATGGCGCACAAAGTTAAGTCCTTATGTGTTCTCAAGCAGACTACCACATCCCACGAAGTGCTCCAACACTTCCCCTTTATCGCACGATCACTCGCCCGAGTGAAAACCAATTTTGTGAAACCACCACCAATGACGCACCAACGCCACGGCACAAATTTTAAAACAGTGGCACCAACCACAATTCAATATCTCATTAAGTCAAATTAATTGATCACATGCGATGATGAACCCAAACGTTAATAAAGGCATGGCTAAGCACACTAATCGCATTCACCCCAATGTGATAGTAACATAGCATCACTACTAAGTTTCCCAACCTATGGTGACAATGGCATCATGGCATTCAAATTATCAAGGAGGAAATAATCAATTTGGTCATTAACTACCAATACAAGGGTTTGAATAAAATTAGCGATGCATTATAATTTAAAGCAAAATAATTAAATAATAGATTGCAAACTGGGTTCAACATGATCAAAGGACACGACTTGCCTTGGCCTTGCTCATTGACGGCTCTTGATCTTCAAATCGACGGCGCTCCTCGAACGCGTGATCTAACGAGAAAAAACGAAACAAAGAGACCAAATAAATTCAAATAAAATTCAAATGAACTCTAAAAACTTTCAAACCTGAACCAAAAGGTAGAGCTCAAATTTAAATGAATTTAGAAAAAGAACGGGTCAATCGGAGCTAGGACGAGGGAGAACGGGCTCTTGAAAATCAATTTCAGGAAAATCCCAGAAATCGGAAAATTTGACACGTGGCAGTCGACGTGGCACCGGGCCGAGCGGCCGACGTGGCACTGCCATGTGGCGCCACGTGGACTAGGGCTGACGTGGCTTTGCCACGTAGGCCGACGCGCGCGGCGCGCAGCGGCGGCGACGATCGGACGGCGAGGTCATCTGACGCGCGCGATCCGGGCCTTCGCCGATCCGATGGGCGGCGGGATGAGGCGCGCGGAGGCGGAGTCGGCCGATGGCCGACGCGTGGCGGGCGTTGCCGCGCGGCGCCGCGGCGCGTGGACCGAGGCGACGGCGCGGCGTTCACTGGCGCGCGGTGCGCGGCGGCGGCCGGTGGCGGCGGCGCGACGGCGGCCGGTGATCGAGGCGAGGCGCGCGGCGCGGCGGCGGCGGGTTCGGACGGCGGCGGATTCGCCGACGGCAGACGCGCGGCGGCGTCGCGGCGAGGTAGCCGGCGGCGGCGGCTCACCGGCGGCGATGGAGGCGACGGCGATCGCGGCGGCGGCGCGATTCGGCCGACGGCAGACGGCGGCGTCTGTCGCGGGCGAGGACGGCGGCGCGCGCGGCGAGGACGCGAACCGAGGCGCGGCGCGCAAAAATACCCGGACGGCGCGAGGGCCGACGTGGCGCGACGCCGAGTCCCGGCGGATACGCCTCGACAGTGGGCCCCACCGCCGCCGCACGGAGAGGAGCGCCGAGATGGCGCGCGGCGAGAGGGCGCCGGATGGCCGACACGTGTCGGCCATCGGCTCCAGCGCGCGGAGCGCGGCGGATCGACGCGCGTGGCAAGGCGGGTGTGCGGGCGGGCGTGGCCGGACCGGCCGGTTCGGTGGGTTTCGCCCATCGCCGGTTTAGGTTTTCTTTTTCTTTTCTTTTTCCAGAAATTCAAATAATTCTTTTTGAGCTCTAGAAAATAGCAAATAAATCCAGAAAATTCCCAGAAAATTCCCGAAAAAAACCTTGAGACACAAGGAACTCAAATAAAAAAAAACTTTTGGCAAATGTTAATGTTTGACTTAAGCATATTAAATCCTTTTAATTCATAAAAATTCCATTTAAGCTTTAATTAATTCCAGAAAATTCCAGGAATTTAATTTTTGAAAATTGGGCTTTAAAAACTCCAGAAAATCAGGATGTTACACTTTGGCTGCCTCACATGGTCTTCTCGTTCATCAAATGGACGTTAAGACAGCTTTTCTTAACGGAGAGCTGGATGAGGAAATTTACATGGAACAGCCTGATGGATTTGTAGTAGAAGGTCAAAAAGGCAAGGTGTTAAAACTGTTGAAATCTTTGTATGGTTCAAACAAGCCCCTAAGCGGTGGCATGAGAAGTTCGATAGAACACCGACATCCGCAGCTTTTTGCCAATGAGGCAGATAAATGTGTATACTATCGTTATGGTGGGGTGAGAGAGTTATTCTATGTTTGTATGTGGATGACATCTTGATTTTTGGGACAAACATTAGTGTGATAAATGAGGTCAAATCATACTTGTCTCAAAACTTTGATATGAAAGATCCGGGAGTGGTGATGTTATTCTAAACATTAAATTGGTTAGAGGTGAGGATGGGATTACACTTTTGCAATCTCATTATGTGGAAAAGGTCTTGAGCCGCTTTGGCTTTTCCGACAGCAAGCCTTCTCCAACACCTTATGATCCTAGCGTGTTACTCGTAAGAATAAGAAAATTGCTAGGAATCACTGGAATACTCCCGGATAATTGGCTCACTAATGTACCTAGCTAGTGCAACAAGGCCGACATCTCCTTTGCTGTGAGCAAATTGAGTCGGTTTACATCTAACCCGTGAGATGATCACCGGAAGGCGCTTGAGCGAGTGTTGCGCTATCCGAAAGGTACCTCGAACTTTGGACTTCATTATACTGGGTACCGCGGCGGCCGGAGGGTTATAGTGATTCCAATCGATCTCGATGTCGATGAGATCAAAGCCACTAGTGGATATGTTTTCACTATTGGTGGTGGTCTTTGTTTCATGGAGGTCTTGCAAATGCACCATTTTGACGAGGTCAACCATGGAAGCGAGCTTGCGGCACTAGACACCGCTATTGTTGAGGCGTAATGGCTACGAGATCTATTGATGGATCTACCTACGGTGGAAAAGCCGCGCGCTATCCTTATGAATCGTGATAATCAAACCGTTATCGCTAAAGTGAACAGTTCTAAGGATAATATGAAATCGCCTGCATGTTAAGAGACGATTGAAGTCAGTCAGAAATTGAGAAACTCCGAGTTATAACCTTGGATTACATCCAAGCAGATAAAAACTCGCGATCCTTTACAAAGGGACTATCACGGAATGTGATAGATAGTGCATCGAAGGAGATGGGTATGAGACCCATGTGAGTTATCTATGGTAGTAACCCAACCTATGTGATCGGAGATCCCGTGAATTAGGATCCGGGAAAACAAGTCATTAGTTAACCGTAGGAGAGTAATTTCAACCCTCTCTATGTGAAGATGCAATACTTTAAACGCAAGGCAAAGTTGACTAAGGTCTTAATGTGTTCCATTGGCTTTTAGAAGCGAAGACGCTATCTCGCAGAGCGTTCTTGAAAGAACACACCTATATGAGTCCGATCATAGTCGCAGATCTATGGAGATCTTGGGTAATCTCCTACTAAGCTCATGAAGAGACCAAGGAGTATGACTTATACGCTCCAACCGAGGGGTAGCCTCATCGCGGCCTAGTATCGCTTAAGTCTTTAAGTGAAGCTTGCTTGCACCAAACTTGCAATTCAAGGCATAGTCCATTGTTCAAGTTGTGAGTAAGTGTAGCTTGAGTTCTAGGTGGATGTTCAACCTTAATCGGTCTCCATCGAAATATCGATATATAAACAAGACATTGGAATTGTGCAAATCTCTGTGGGACTTTGAGATCCGTGGGGATTGTTGGATTATGTGGGCCAAGCCCATATAATAAGAATAATTCCTATTAAATCTCAAAGGCCCACTCATGCAAAGGAGGCATGCATGTGACCTTTAGTACCATATTGCTAGTTCTAGGAGAGGAAGACCACCTTAAAAGGGATGGTGCACTCCTAGTCACTTGAGGCATGTGTGGAGAGAACTAGAGGATAACACGCGCGCGCCGCCGCCTCGCCGGGCCGGCCGGCCGGGCTGGGCGGGCGGCGCGCGCACGGCACTGCGTGAATGGTCCGCCAAAATCCGCTCAGTGCTTGAGCAGACGCGCTTCCTTTGCGCTTTATCTTTTGCCGTTTTGTGTGGCGGTGAATCCGGATCGGTTACGCGACTAATCCGGTTCGATTACGAGTTATGGAGAACGGCAGCGTCTTGATCACGCGCCCGGTTTTTATAAATACGAGTCGCCGCCTCCATACAGAGATTACGTGAAAATCAATCTAGGATTTTGCCTCCTCCATCCATTGTCTGCGCCGCCCCACGTAGTCTACTCCGCCCCGCCCGCCGGCGTGCATCGTTGTTCGGGAGAGCAGTCTCCGGAACCGCCGCCAAGTCTGCACCGGAGAGGCGAATAAGGTTTTGGGAAGCGCTCGCGCGATCGCCGCCGTAGCTCGCTCGTCTTCCTCGTCGCTCGGCCGCGATCGCCATCGACTTCGTGTCATCCTCACCGTGCTCGCGCGCGTCTACATCGGCAAACCGATCGTAATGTAACCATCGACGCATGCGGTCATGTTCTTCAGATAGATCTGTTCATGTACGGTTTCTGGTTTACATGTTCAGATCTTTTATGCCTGTGATGGTTCTGTTATTTTGCGTGCATGATGTCATGATTTATTTATGGAATAAATTAAACCTACATGTGCTTATATATTCAACAAGCCCATCGTGCTCTTCGGCGGCTGCCCGAGCGTCCGCCACTGCCCTGGCAGGTCCTTCAGCGGGTACGATCACTGGGCTGGATACGGCAGCGGGTGAACGGGCCCTCCGGCGAGGGGGTGAGGCGTCCCCCCTATCGTCTCGTCCCGGGGGCGAGCGTGGACAGCAACCAGCGCGGCGCGCTCTGGCACGGGGATGCCTAGAGCCTCGCATACTCGGTTTATCTGACCGAGCCTCGCCACTGCCACGGACTCGCGAAGGCTGTGCTCCTTGGCCATGTATAGGCCAAGGAGCACAACTGCTGCACGCTCCGCGTCCTCAAGGAGGAGCTCTATCACAAAAAGAAGCAGACAGGTCAAGGCCACACCAAAATATGACGATTATATAATGTACACTACACGTCTTCAGGAACTAACGAGGGTTCGGCGACTTGGGGAGCGAAGACACTGACGGGCAAACCCTGTTAGGACGGATGGGCCCGGACTGGATATGCCATTGTTGGCCCAGCGGAGCCACACCGTACATGAGGAACTCCTCCGCCGGGTCCCGCATGTTGAAGCCGAGCGCGATCCCCACAAGCCTTCGCGCCCGGTGCTCGTCGTCACGGTCGAGTCCTCCCGGAGGCGACGTGTTGAACTCCATGGGCCAACCTGTGCATCGAAGCGGGGAGCCACTCGCCACGCGATGATAGAACCATCGGCGCATCCAGTTGGGCTCCTACTTGGCCCGCGTTGGGATCGCGGGGAAGATCTTCTAGCACGGTGGCCGCAACACGAAGTTGACACTCCCGAAGTTGGAGAACTCTCCTCCCTCGAGCTTCTTCGGCTGGCACCGAGCGTCATGGAGGAAGCAGAATAGGGAGGTGCTCGGCCACGCCCCCTCCGTCCGGGACACCCAGCTGTACACAGCCAGGCGCGTTATGGCGATTGGAGTCAACTGCGCCAACTCCAACCCATATGTCCGGAGAACTTCGCCGACGGTACCCGAAGCCCGGCTTCCAGGTAGGCGACGAAGATGACCACCTTCGACTCCGTGGGGTGGGGCTCCACCTCGTCACTGGGGGCAGTCGCACCGCACTGTGGTCGGACAGCTTCCCCTCGCAGAGAAGAGACCGGATGGTCTCCTCCGTCACAAGGCTCCGCCCCAGTACGTTGGAGTAGATGCCGCTCAACTTCTCTTCCGCTCTCCACCGCTTGTTGGTGAGTGACGCGTCGCGCCCACCGCCGAGTACGCCGCCTTCCGTGCCGAGGAGCCGCGCGCTGGGACAAGGCGCCGGATCGAGGATGCGGCACGGCACGGCGCGAGCACGGTGAGATGTGCGGTGGCGGTGGTGAGTGGCGAGAGCAATAGCAATGCAGCAGCACGGCGCGATGGAAGATCATAGTAGTATGGGGGCGCAAGTTGAGAGCGTGGGGGGCAATGGCACGCCGACGGAAGGGTTTATAAAGCCTCCTCGCCTCCCCACGATTGGGAAGCGCGACCAGTGGAAGCCGAAGCTACGCAGTCACCCGGGCAGTCGCACGACGTGCCAGCCGCATCCCGCCACGCATCACACTCCCTCGGGAAGGAACGCACGACAACGGTCGTGCGGTCACCTGACAGCGCACGACGCGCCAATTGCGTCCCGCTTCCTCGAGAACGAACGCACGACCGCGGTTGTGCGGCCGCCTGATAGACCTCGACGCGCCAATTCGGCACTGCCTCGTGTCCCACCCGGCGCCAACGCATGGTGCAACTTCCATCACATGCCAGTAGCCGACGTAATCCTCGGTGCCATAAAGCACCGCCATTGGGCCGCGAGCCACCGGGCTATACTTTGACTTTGAGTCCGCAGCACGACTTGCGATCCACTTCGACTTCGAGTCCACAAAGATGACTCAAATCCACAAACTATATATATATGGTTGTGTGTGTATATATATATATATATATATATATATATATATATATATATATATATATATATATATATATATATATATATATATATATATATATATATATATATATATATATATATATATATATATATATATATATATATATATATATATATATATATATATATATATATATATATATATATATATATATATATATATATATATATATATATATATGGTCACTGAGCATGGGGAGAGGGGCAAGCATTGTTCATTTGTCATCTCCACAACCATACTCTCACTTTACTGTTTGGTAACTGATGCTTTATCTAGAAAGAATGTTGCACCTGGGGGTCTTCTTCAACCTCCGACTAGTTTTCGGCGGTGGAAAAACCAAGGTATGGCCCCGATCACGATTTGACTCCGACATGGCTCACCGGCGGATGCGAACGGTGCGAATAGGTTCAGCTCGAAGTGGTGGTTTCATTTTTAGGCTTTGGGAGGTGTAAACACGGACGGTGGTGGCCGGCGACAGGAAAGGAGCTTTTGGGTTTTAGTGTGGTTCAAGGCTCTTTCGGCGGGCTTCCAGCAAGGTGGGGAGTAATTTAGCCATCTAGGGGATGTGCTTAATGATGGTGGTGGTGATTTGGGTTGGGGAGTTCTCAGATGAGCTATCCACAAGAGAGGCACCATGGCCGGCGGGGGCTCATGGCATGGGAGCTCTAGGGAAATGCTAACGTGGATTTGAGGGCTATATGATTGTAGTGCTCTGAGGGTCTTTGGCAATGAGCAATCGAAACATGGCGGTCGGGAGTAGAAGATTGAGTGAGCAGTTCATTGGGCTCAGGGGAGAACAGCGGCGGAGCTGTGGTGCGGTTGGCTCAATTGGATGACTTTGTGGGGAGCGTGGGCGTGATGTAAGGCCCTCTGCATAGCCTATTTGGTTTTAAGGGCAAGGATTGGCGGTGGGAGCAGTAGAGCGACTCGGGCGGTGCCGGCGCGTGGAGGGAAGAGAGAGAGAGAGAGTGGAGCTCTGCCGAGGGGGAGGGCGCACAGGTGAGGTGTCGTACGACGCCTACAAGGGTTGACAAAACATGATGCAACTGGTACAGCGAGGGCGTGCGCGTTGGCTATGGAGGCTGAGCTACGATGGGAGATAGTGCTCGGATCAAATCCGACGTGCCAAGCTAGGGGGAGGGGTAGGTTGGCAGAGAGGGCGATTCACTGGAGGGCGGGACCGTGGCGTCAGCTCGTAGCATGGCGGGTGTGAACACTCGCAGGTGGCGTGGCCGCAATTCAAAGCCAGGGCGAGCAGCCGTGTGGGCAGAAGGAATAGAGAGGCGGCGGGGAAGGTGGGTTCTCCAGGGGCGCCAGCAAATGGAGGGGATAGGGAAGCAAAGAAGGAAAGCAAGAAATCAAGATGGTTATCAAATTGGGAAGGAAATCAAGAATTCAAGCAAAATCCAAAAAGGATTTACAATAGTTTTGAATTTTTTAGGTGTTCCAGTGTTATACGCCGGCGAGGTCGCGGCGATGATGCATGCATGGTGCTCGATCCGACCGAGCATCACTGCATCTGCGCGGATTGCTTCAACGCCAGCGACGAGCCGGCGACGACCCGAACACTGCGTGCCCGGTTTGCCGCGCCGACCGGACGGTGGGCGTCCAGCTCATCCACCGCTGAGGTCCTTTCATCCTATCTGTTCGTAGACAGCTTTACTCTCTCGTTTCGTTTGCCTCGTATGTTTTGACGGATGCCTGCCTTGAGAAGTCCTCGTTGTATTCTAGATGTGTATGTACATTTCAAGAGCTGCACCGGTGCATTTTGCAGTCCGCCGTGCACAATTCAATCTCCTAATGTGCCCACAGTTGGATGGAGCGATACGAAACACCTTCACTATGTAATTAAGTTAACCCATAAAATTGGTGTAAGAACCTTAACTCTCCACATCTAACCCTTTTAAATACTCTTTGAGTAGATTCTTTTGGTCTGATAGTTTATAGCTTATGGCTTAAATATTTAAATTATAGTTGTTCGCGAGAGGTAGTATGCATAGGAAAATAATCGTATGTGATTTTGGCTGATACAGCTGAATTCAGTGCACTTTTTAATATAATCTTTCTGTTGATCCCATTTTAAGAATACACTATTTAAAAGCTAATTACTATAGACTAGCTACGACCACATTCTTCGACCACCGACTACAACAACCGTCTTCGACCACAGGCTACGACCACGAGCTACAACCACAGGCTACGACCACTGGCTTCGACTACAGGCTACAACCATGGGTTACAACCACTGGCTACGACTACAGTGTTCGACCACTGGCTACAACCACGGGTTATAATCACTGGCTATGACCACTGGCTACGACCACAGGCTACGACCATCATATTCGACCACATGCTACAACCACAAGCTACGACCATGAGTTATGACCACTGGCTATGCTTGCGACCATCCTAATTAATCTAATTATCTTACAGGGTTTCCAATTGGTATCTAAACAAAGAAACAATCAAGCCCCACCAGGTGGTTGCCGCACTAGTCGTAGGTGGCACAGGACACATAGGTGAGGGTGCTCCTATAGTCCACGATCAGCGCGAACTCCTGCGGCGGTGTCCCTATGTACAACCTCATCATGCAATACCTAACCAATATGACAACAAGTACAAACCTCCCCGCCTCAGATCCAATAGAGCAATAAAACAACGAGAGAGGGGTTAAGCTGTACTGACCCGTTGGTGAGGAGACCATTATGGAGGCGCATGCGGCGTTAGGGCGGGCGCCGTCGCCGATTCCACGCTGGGCCGAGGCGAGCCGGCTGGTGTTGGGGTAGGAGAACGTGAGTGGGAGCACTAGCGGTGGCCGCTGCGGTGGCGCAAGTAAGACGAAGACGACAGTAGCGAGGGCCGGGAGTGAGCCGAGCCCATGACTCCAGCGGCGACTTGCCATGGTCGCACCACGCGGGGAATGGGAGGGTGGAGCCATGGAGGCCGTTGTGCTGAGAGGAGGACTCCAGCGGCGACTCGCCAGGGTTGTGCTTCTTGCGGTGACGCGGCGCCATCGTAGAAGCATCACTTGGTGGAGAGTGGCCGCATCAGAGAGAGATAGCGGGGTTGGGATTTTGGAGAAAAGAGGAGCGTGTCTGAGAGGGAGGAGAGTTGAGACAGGGGAGGTCTCTAGTCGTGGGGAGCAGTTGGGGAGCTACGTACGTGGGGAAAGGGAGATCGTGAGATCCAACGGCTATGGAGAGTCGAGGAAGAATGAACGGCTATTGAGAGTCAAGGGAGAATGGATCTACTACCACCAACTCAAACTTTTAAGGAATAGAGATAGAGATAGTATAACCTTAAGCAGAACTCAGCCTTTGTCTATTGTTAGCCTGCTAACCCAACTATTTCGGTCAGCAGCATGGCATCATCGTTGGCTGGACTAGGCTACGGCAAACGGTGAGGCGCATCTCTGGGTCGGGCCAGAGCTTCTGGGTCTCTGCAAACGCCGCCAGCACAATTGAGGGTTCCGCCTGGAGGCGCTGTCCCACCTTAGGCCTGCCGCCTGTTAAGAAATTAACGTAGAATCGATGAACGGCAGCACAATCAGGCAATCAATCGCAGGGACGAAGTCGATCAATCACAGAGGAGACACCAATTGAGAGAACTTCAGGAAACTCTTTATTAATTTTCAGATCTGTTTACAAGATGCAATAGTCTCTCTATTTATAGTCTAAACCCATCAAGGGTAGTCCTGGTATTTGCCCACACCGAAACCTCCTAGGTTTCATAACACTACCCCTTGGGCGAATACTACGGCATGCACATGTCTCATTAAAAACTCCTATCAAAAACCCTTGGGAAAAAAGAGATAGAGAAAAGAGTACATCACATTCATTCCTTGTAACGCACTTGTTGCCTCATTAAAAACCTTAAGCGAGAAAACTTCAGGAAAAACTCACATAGGGAAAAAGAATGCAACAATTAGATCTTCATGATCATGTAAGTCTTCTGATCTTACATATGGGCTACGGTTCAGGGATTTACTCCCCCTGAACCTAAACTCTCTAAGCCGTCTCATCCCGATGCCTCGAACATGCTAGAGGCTGGAAGAGATTTAGTGAATGAATCTGTTAGATTATCACAAGACTTAGTTTTTAATATTTTTATCTCTCCGTTTTCCTGGAGATCATGAGGATAAAAGAATTTAGGAGCAATATGCTTCGTGATATTACTCTTGATATATCCCATTTGCATCTGTGCAATACAAACAACATTATCTTCATAGATAATGGTGGGGTCATCGACGGTGTTCACGCCACATGACTTCTGGATATGGCTGATCATCCGCCTAAGCCAACACATTCTCGTGAGGCTTCATATAATGCGATTATTTCTGAGTGATTAGTAGATGTGGATACCAAGGTCTGCTTAAATGACCACAAAGAAACACAAATCTTGTCTGGGATTTTGCATTATGTGGATCAGACAGATATTCAGCATCTGTATATCCAACCATACCCAAGTCTTGGTTATTTGGGTAAAACAATCCAAGATCTTGTGTACCCTGAAGATACCTAAATAGGGTTTTAATGCTAGCCCAATGTCTTCGGGTCGGAGCTGTGCGGTGTCTGGCTAATAAGTTTACTACGAAAGCAATATCCGGCCTTGTGCAATTAGCCAGGAACATTAGTGCCCCAATAGCACTTAAGTATGGAACTTCTGGTCCAAGGATTTCCTCATTTTCCATTCTTGGTCTAAAGGGGTCTTTATCCACTTCTAGGGATCGAACCACCATCGGGGTTTTAATTGGATATGACTTATCCATGTTGAATTTTTCTAAGACCTTCTTGATATAAGAGGATTGGTGCACTAAGACTCCTTCAGGAAGATGCTCTAGCTATAAGTCTAAGCAAAATTTGGTTCTGCCCAAATACTTCATTTCAAATTCTTCAACAAGATAGGAACTTGCTTCCTTTATGTCCTCTGTCGTTTTGATGATATTCAGATCATCGACATACACTGAAATAATACAGAAACCATTCAGAGATTTCTTTATGAATACACAGGGACAGTCTTCACTATTAGTGTATCCCTCTTCAGGAAGAATTCACTAAGCCGATTATACCACATTCTTTCAGACTGTTTTAATCCGTACAATGACTTCTCTAGCTTGAGGCTGTACATATTTCGATTCAATTTATTTTAATCTGGAATCTTTACTCCTTCTGGGACTTTCATATAAATATTCGAATCAAGTGACCCATATAGATATGCGGTCACTACATCCATTAACTGCATATTTAAATTCATACCTGCTGCGATTGATATTAAATATTGGAACATTATCACACTCATGACAGGAGAATAAGTTTCATCGTAATCAATGCCGGGTCTCTACGTGAACCTTTGTGCTACGAGTCTCGTTTTGTATCTCACCACCTCATTATTTTCATTTCTCTTTCAGACGAAAACCCATTTGCATCCTACAGGGAATACCTTGGGTGGTGTTCAGGCTAACGGGCCAAACACTTTTCTTTTATTCAGCGAGAGTATTTCTGCCTCAATTGCTTCCTTCCACTTACCCCAGTCTGAACGCTTCTGGCATTCAGCTAAGGACTTTGGTTTTGGATCCAGTTCAAGGTTTCTAGCAATTTTCGAGGTGAAATAGATGTCGAAAACTGTAGTTTTTCTCTTATATATTTCTCCTGACTCAACAAAATTAGTGGATATTTCTTCATTTATTTCATCCAGTTCCTCGTGGTTTCCCATAACGACGGAATCTGGCTGTTCCGAAATCCCAGTGTTAGATTGTGCGCGCGCAATTTTACTGGGGTTATTATCTTCAGGATCATTTCCTTCAGGGGTATTGTCAACTTCAGGTTGAGTCTCTTCAACTGATACAGGAGATGTCTTATTTTCTTTGAGTTTTGTTTTCTGCGGACGTCTCCGCGGAATTGAGGCCTCATTCTTTGGTACTCTCCCCCTCTTCTTCACATGAGGGGTTGTAGTGGTTCGAGTATCCTTCTGGGGTACTTCTACTCTTTCTGGAGCATTTTCTGCTCGTATGTAAGACTTTGTTACTCTCTTTTGATCAGTGAAGGCATCTGTCAAATTATTTGCAATTTGTTGCAGGTTTATTATTCTCTGAACTTCTAGTTCAGCTTCTGTAGTGCGTGGATCTAGGGCCTGAATGCTCGAGGCATTCCAATCTATTTCTCGGCATTTATCATCAGTAAGGTACTTTCCTCTCCCTAATGCTAGGAAATTATCTTCATCGAAGATGCAATCGGCATGTCGAGACGTAAACATGTCTCCCATGGTAGGTTCAAGATATTTAATAATCGACGGGGACTCAAATCCAACATATACTCCCAACTTCCGGTGGAGACCCATGGCTGTGCGCTGCGGTGGTGATATTGGCACGTATACAGCACAACCAAATTTTTGCAGATGGGAAATACTTGGTTCTTTTCCACGCACTAATTGTAAGGGGAAACTTGATGATATGCAGTTGGTCTTAAATTTATTAGTGTTGCAGCATGCAAAACTGCATGACCCCAACAGCTGGTGGGGAGCCTACTATTTTGCAGTAGGGGTCTGGCAATCAGTTTAATTCTTTTGATGAATGACTCTGCAAGGCCATTTTGAGTGTGGACATGTGATACAGAATACTCTACCTTAAAGCCTAAAACTAAACAATAGTCATTAAATGCCTTAGAGGTAAACTCGCCGGCATTGTCCATCCTAATGGACTTTATTCTTTCATCTGGAAAGTTGGCCCTTAATTTTATAATTTGAGCTATTAGTTTAGCAAAGGTGTGGTTTATTGCAGACAGTAGGCATACATAGGACTACCTAGTAGAAGCATCTAATACCACCATAAAATATTTAAAAGGGCCCAATAGAGGTTGAATCGGTCCACAGATATCACCTTGGATTCTCTCTAGGAAAATGGGTGATTCTGCCTCTACTTTTAGGTAAGAGGGTCTAGTGATGAGCTTTCCTTTGGCACAGGCTAGGCACAAGAAATCTTCAGGTTTAGGAAAGGATAGAGTTTTCAAGTTATGGCCAATAGAGTTGCTTATTATTTTTTCTCATCATTCCTACTCCTGGGTGTCCTAATTGATCGTGTCAGATCTTAAAAGGCTCTAAGGCTTTATACTCTATCTTCATTGCCACATATTCTTAAGGTTTTATGTAGGTATAATACAACCCAGATGAGAAGGAGGGAAGTTTTTCAACCACTCGTTTCTGATCGCCTTCAGATTTGGTCAAGAGGAGGTATTCTGTATCGTCCTCATTTTCTGTCTCGATATGGATATTATTTAAGCGAATATCCTTGAAACTTAATAGGGTACGCTTTGATTCGGGATACAAGAGAGCATCTTCAATTACTATTCAAGTACCCATGGGAGAATAACTGTGGCTCTTCCGGTGCCAACAATTAGAGCATCACTTCCGGTGATGGTCATGACATTTCCTGTTTTCTTTGTTAAAGTATGGAAATACTTGGTTTCCCTTAGTATCAAGTTGGTGGTCCCACTGTATACCAGACAAATCTCCTCCTCCGCCATCGGATTTAAGAAGTTGTTCTATATAGAGCATAATATAATCAAAGCAATACTTCAAGAGGAATGAAGCTCAAAAAGAACAAGCAACTCATTTTATTCATTAAGGAACAATGTTTAAATCCTAAACAATTAATGCTTCATAAGAGCATGAACAATCCACTATTCTTCTGGAATGACCTAAACTGATATAGCAAATCTTTTAAGGAAACTATGACATCTGGAGTTGCCTGGGAACACAACCTATGGTCTACTGCAGATCGCCATAAGTGTCAACCTCTATGTGATCAACCCTTGCTGTGGTATCGAGCTCCATCACTATGCTCGGGGCATCACTCTCACTAGCATCAGGCTGATCAACAAAGTGAGTTTCTATAGCCTTCTTCACTGGTGTCTTCTTGCCCTTAGCAACTGACTCTTGGTAGAGTTCCACTAGGTGCTTCGAGGTGCGGCAAGTTCGGGACCAATGGTCCATGCAACCACACCTGTAGCAAGGCAAAGAAGGGTATGTCTTCTTGCCATTTAAATCTGGCTTTTGCTGCTTTCCTCTCCCTTGCCCCATTCGGTGGGGTTTGCCAATTCCTTTCTGCGCATTCATTTTCTTCCATTGTCCACCCCTCTTCATGAAGCCCTTTCCGCGGCCTTGGCTACCACTGGTCTTTTGGAAATTATTATGTGCTTCTGGCAGTGGCTGTGACCCAGTGGGACGAGTCTGATAGTTCTTCATCAGTAACTCATCATTCTTCTCTACCTCGAGAAGAGTGGTAATCAGCTCCGAGTATTTCTTGTACTTGGCTTGACGATACTGTTGCTGGAGTCTCCTGTGAGTAGGGTGGAAAGTGTTCAAAGTCTTGTCAATCATCTCAGCATCTGTGATCTTCTGGTTACATAATCTGAGCTTAGTGACAAGTTTATGGATGGCAGAGTTGTATTCAGACACCTTCTTGAAATCCTGGAACCTGATGTTGGTCCATTCACGTTGAGCTTCAGGCAACATGATGGATCTCTGCTGGTCATACCTCTCCTTCAGGGATTTCCATAATGCAAGCGGATCTTCTTCTAGAAGATACTCAAACTTCAAGTCTGGGTGGATGTGGTGTCTCAAGAAGTGTAGTGCCGCATATTTGGCGGCATCAGGAATGGAAGGAGCCCCAGCTGCAGGTGGGGATATGGCAGCACCAAGTGATCTGGCCGTCAGGTTGATCTTAGCATCCATTGCCCATGTAAGGTAGTTGCTACCGTCCAAAGCGAGCTCGGCAAATTCCTTCTTAGCGATGTTAGACATTTCCTACATTATCCATGCATAATTCTAAATTTACTACAGGTAAACAGCATGAATATTGCTAAATCAGTAAGGTGTGAATTTTTATCTATTTAACAAATATTATTTATTATTTTTTGGAATTTTCTAGCAATTTTAACAATTTTCTGCTAAGTAATAAGTAATTTTCAGAATTATAAA
The DNA here is from genome assembly GCA_036346575.1 of Dendrocalamus sinicus. Taxonomy (NCBI): domain Eukaryota; kingdom Viridiplantae; phylum Streptophyta; class Magnoliopsida; order Poales; family Poaceae; genus Dendrocalamus; species Dendrocalamus sinicus. The sequence continues at coordinate 17,840,261 of CM070670.1, forward strand.
TTAAGCAGAAATAATATGCTAAAAATAAATCCATAAACATAAAACAATAATGCCACAAGGTAACTAGATCATAATGAAGTTTTAAATAATCTAGAAAATAAATAATGTGGAAGAAATTCGGTCTACTGGACTTATTTATAATTATAGCAAACGTCAGGGTCAAAAATGCAATTTTCCCAGCATAATCAGTAATTTATATTAATTAACCAAAACTTCAGGGTCTATTTCGCAAAAACACAGCCGGATTTATTTTTCTTTTTCTTTATTGTTATGGGCCGATTTTGGCCCATGAAACCGGCCGGACCTCCCTCGGCCTCTTGGCCCATAAAACCGGCCCGGCCTCCCGAAGATTGTCGGCTCATAAAACCCTAGCCACCGGTCTCCACCCGGGCGCCGGCGGTGAACGCAGAGAAAACGGCGCGGCTTCTGGCGCAGGGGGGCCCAGCGGCGGAGGTCCGGCGGCTTCGGTGCGCGTCGGAGGTCGGCACGGCGGCGCCGGTTTGGGTACTCGCCGCCGGAGGCGAAAGCGCGGCGGCGGTCGGCGGCCAGCGCGGACCGGCGACGGCGGAGCGCCGCGAGCCGTGTCGGCGCGGCGGTGGCCGCCGGGCGGCGAGCGCTAGCGCTTCGAGCCGAGGCGGACGACGGCGGCTAGCGCCGCGACGGCCGTCGAGGCCGCGGACGCTGCGGCCGAGCCGAGGCGGCCGACGGAAGGCCGAGCGGCTGCCGGCAGCTTCAAGCGCAGCGGCGGACGCCGGTCGGGCCGGCGGCGACCATCTCCGGGCACGAGCGGCGGGGGCCGGCGGCGCGACCGGCGAGCAGCCGGCGACTTCGGCCGTGATGCGTGGTGGTCGGCGGCTTCGGGCGCCGACAGCACAGTGCCGACAATTTTTTTTCATGATCGATGATTTGCATATTGATTTTAATCTATCTTGTCCAACCGATCTAGAACATAGAAATCTAATTTTACTAGATCAGAGAGTTTATGGATCATGCATATAGATCAATCTGAGACTAGCATCAACTAGAACGCATATGATCTGCTCATGGCATTGCAAAACGAATCTAGTATCAACCAAGATTAAAACATGGATTGCAATGTGTAATAGATCAATTTGTGATTTGCATACCTTTCACCTTGGAGAGTTTCGTGCTGATAACGTGTTAAGAAATTAACGTAGAATCGATGAACGGCAGCACAATCACGCAATCAATCGCAGGGACTTGTCGAATCACAGAGGAGACACCAATTGAGAGAACTTCAGGAAACTCTTTATTAATTTTTAGATCTGTTTATAAGGTGCAATAGTCTTTATTTATAGTCTAAAGCCCACACCGCGCGCGCGTTCCGGAGTTCGCCTGCCGCCCGCGCTGGCGCTGCTGTGTCCGTTTGCTGCCGTGGGCCGAAGCAGCACCAGCGATCCCGCCCGCGCACGCGCGCACATACAAAATTGGCTTGAACTAACGTATCCAGCCTCCTAGGATTAGCCAACCTAGCTATTTCATCTCAAAGAAAAAAAAATAACCTACTTATTTCAACGTCAGAGGTAAGATTTTTGGCATGTTGATGCCCTCTCCAGAGCTGCAATATCTATTATATGGTCAAAACGGTAGAAAGAGAAGCCACCACGTTCATCCTCACTAACTAAAAATTATCAGCTTAGTTGGAGAGAAAATAGAAAAATCTACACTAGTCTGAATTATAATTTATAATGGTGCACGTTACATAGATATAGATACAAGAATTATTACAGCTGTATAACAATTCTCTAACCCAGGCTATATCGTAGGATCTAAACGTGTAATTGCACAATAAATTTGGCTAGCTACGCTAGTTTCGAGCTGACGAGTTGAACGGTTGTTTGTGCGCTTATTTTTAAGATGGCTGCAATGTAACGCCCCTGTTTTCAGAGGCGCTTAGACTCGGCATTCAGTAACTACCCAATCTTGATCAGTTACAGAGCATCGAACAAGAGAATATCATTACAGAGCATGCTTATAGCAAACGAGTCAACTTTTATTACAACATATAGTTTATCAACCAGATTTCACTGCAGCGGGCATGCAAGCTTAAAATATATTACAATACATAAACACCAGGAAGCTCGAGCGCGACTGAGACCTAGAACCACGAATCCTCGTCGAAGAACGGCTCTTCTGGAGCTTCATCGACTGGCAGACCTTCATCACCTCCTTGGTACTCTGAAGCGGTTTGGCAAGCCGTGAGCAAGACAGCTCAGCAAGTCACAAGGGAAAACCTTAATTTAGCTATTTGCACGTAGGGCTGTAAACGAGCCGAGCTCGAGCGAGTTTGGCCTTCCAGGCTCGAGCTCGGTAGAAGCTCGAGCCGAGCTCGAGCCAAGCTCGAGTTGGGGTCCGAGCCTGGACCTGGGCTCGAGCTCGGCTCGGCCTAAGCTCGAGTAGGCTCGAGCTCGGCTCGTTGAAGCTCGATAACTATTAAAACAATTTATTATGCACTATTTTTCAATAATAAGAAATTTTTAAGCTCGAGCTCGGCTCTAGTAAGCTCGATAACATTCAAAATAATTCAAATACCTACTAATTTTCAATAATAAGACAAGCTCGAGCTCGGTTCGCTCGAGTAAGCTCGTAAGAATTAATATGTATTACTATTTAAGTTCGAATCGGGGCTCGCGAACTATTCGAGCTCGGCTCGGTGAAGCTCGCGAGCTCGAGATCAAGCTCGAGTTCGGCTCGTTTAAAGTTCGAACCGAGCTCGAATCGAGCCTAGAACGAGCCGAACTCGAGTAGCTCGCGAGCTTCGAGCTTTTTTTACAGCCCTATTTGCACGGATCACCAAAGGTTGGAAGTATACTTGCTTTATTAGTTGAAGTGGATGCACTTCAACTAATGGGTGGCGGCGCAACGCGCGGAGGAGGGAGAAACAGGGACTGATGAGTGGGCCATGGGTGGCAGAGGGAGTCGCCGAGTCTTTGACGCAACCGGGAACGGCGGCGATGGCGAGCTGGCGTGGCGCACGGTGAGCCGGGGCTACACGCGCAGCGCGGGCGCAATCGGGAGGCGAAGGTGGAAAACAAAGGGCGCCAACAAGTTGAGAAAGCACAGAGCCGAAAAGGGAAAGCGGATTTCACCAGAGATTTTCGAATTGGGAAAGATCTTAAAATTCTCCCAAAAATCTAGAAAAATTCATAAAATTTTGAAATTTTTGGGGCATTTCACGCAACAACCTGAGTCGTGGTCCGTGAAGTATAGAGCTCGGGAGGTTCTTGCTAGAGTACTCTTGCGGAGTTAGTGACGTTGCTAGCCGTGGCCGGTGGATCCCAAGGTCGGAATGATCTAGCTCAACACAATTAGGCTTTTACGACCCAAGACGGTGGAGCTGGAGACAACAGTATGTTTTTTTGTTATGTCTTGATAGTTTTTATTATTATTTTAGTGTGAGAGCTTGTTCAAATAAACTTGTCGTTGATACGAGATTGGACACTAAACCTTTAAACACCTCTGGTCGAATTCACAAACCGACGAGGATACAAAGAACTCAACAAGAATCAAACACAAGCAACTCTACTAGTGTATTGCATATGGGTATGAGTATTACAAGTAGCCTCTCTCTCTAATTATAAGGGTCCTATTTATAGAGCGAGGGGGAGGCAAGTGAAGTTATAAAGTTCACCCCTAGAATCTAGTTCACTCCTAGAGGTAGTTTCGTCCATTACATCAGGTGGGCCCTGGGTCCGAATTGAACTCCCCCTGAGCTCCTACTCGACGTGATCGATGCTTGAAGTATCACACCTTGCTGAGGTTGGTCTCTGGACTTCATCTTGAGGTTGCTCCCGGACCTTATCCAGGGTGGCGCGGATCACATCCGGTGTGGACTCTGGACCTCGTCCAGGTTGCACGGATCTTGTCCAGGGTGGATTTTGGACCTCATGCGAGATTGATCCACAGACCTCATCCTAGATGAACCTTGTCTGGGGTGGATTCTCCGATGTGTGATGCCACGTGTGAAGTTATCATGGCACACTTTGGCGCGCCTTGCTTTGCCTTGTCTAAATTATCGTGGGCTTGAGATAGCGCGGGGACCCTCCTACAATAGAACCGAATGACGATAAGCCACTTTAAAAATGTTATCTCGATAAGCTGCTTCGAAAAGACGATGAAGAAGTCGATATGTTTGTTTGTTCGGATGAAGATACAAAGCATAAGCCGAAAAAAATGGAGCATTTATCGTTGGAGAAGCACATCAATGGGGACAAACTTCTTGCCTTAGATTGTTTTTTTAATTTTCCGAGTAGCAAAATAGAGTGGATGGTTGCCTGGTTGGAACACTCATGGCTTATAAGTTTCATCGACGAATAAATAGGATGATTTTTTTATCACTTTTTCAAAGCAGTTTATCGAGACAAATCTTTTGATGGGGTTTATCGATATTCGGTTCGTTCGCATAAACACTCATTCTAGAAATAAAAACTGTCGATCGCAATAATAAATTATCAGTCGTAGCTGAAAAGAACAATCCTGGTATATTGTCTAAGGGCCTATTCTTTTCGGCTTCTAAAAGCTGCTTTTCAGTTTTTCTACAATAACTAGCTTTTAAACATAGTATCTTTTCAAGATAGTGTCTACTAGTTAATTGTAGTACATACTATACCGACTTTATTTATATCGATAAAAATTGCACATAAGTTTCTGTTACTCTATAATCTCTTACACGAACAGTCTAAAAACTACAAGCCACAATTAAAAATCATAAGTTTCGGGAAAAAAGACCTAAATTAATTCTGGATAGCCCTCGTCATTCTTTACGATCCCCTATTTCAAAGGCAGGGCAGATCAAGGCTTATCAAAGTTTTGGGCCGTTCATATTAGGCCCATTGCCGCGGCTGTACCGTTTGGTCGTCCCCGCCCCCAAATCCACCCAATTTTGCTTCTATTGAAATCACCTGCAGGGCAAGACGGACCAATGCCTATAAAGTCTCGTCTTCCTCGACGCATCGTCCCTTCTCTCCCATTGTTTCTAGTAGTTCCTTCCACACCCTCCTCCCTTTCTTGAGCTCCTCCTCATCTGGAAAGGTGCGATTCGGTTCTTGCGAAGGTGTTCATTCGATTGTTCGGGCTCGTCGGCTCGATCGTTCGGTGTGCGGTTGTTTGCTGAGGCGAGATGGCGGGGAAGCGGAAGGCCGAAGACGACATCCCCGGGACGTCTCAGCCACCTGCAGGGCCGACGAAGAAGACGATGCCCGACGCCGAGGACTCCCCCGACGCCTCCCTGCTCGCCGCAGGTGGGTGCCCATTGCCCAAGAAAAGCATGCAAGCGCGTTCTTCTTGCTGTCCAGTTCTTGGATTGTAGCGTGAAACCTTGGTTTCTTGGTTTCTTGCAGCCCGCGGGAGCGACGACTCGGAGCGTAGGACGGTGGTGGAGCCACCGGCGCTGCAACAATGGCCGACGACGGGAGGGAGAGGCAAGCACGATCTGATGGCCGCCGCCGCCGCCGGCGGCTCCGCCTTCCGCCTCCTGAAAAATCCAGGTCGGTGGGGGGCCAAGAAAAGCGCCTGACTCCATCGGGTCCGTGCGGTTCTTGGTTACTGACGTTCGCGTTTGGTTTATTGGTTTCTTGCAGCCCGCGGGAGCGACGATTCGGAGCGCAGGACGGAGGTGGAGCCACCGGCGCGGCAACAACGGCCGACGACAGGAGGGAGCGGCAAGCACGATCTGATGGCCGCCGCCGCCGCCGGCGGCGACTCCGCCTTCCGCCCCGTGAAAAATCCAGGTGGGTGGGGGCCCAAGAAAAGCTCCTGACTCCGTCGGGTCCGCGCGGTTCTTGCTTACTGACGTTCGCGTTTGGTTTCTTGGTTTCCCTCTTGCAGCCAGTTGGACGCTGGGGGGCTCGGCCATGGGGGCAGACCTGCCACGGCCGTCACAGTGGAACTACGACATGCCGCCGCAGCAGCATTTCCAGTCCCCGCAGCAGTACCAGATGTTCCTGGAGGGGCACACCGGCCTGCCAGTTCGGGTGCTCCCCGGCTTCGTGTTCCCCCCATCCAAGACGGTCCCGGCCTCGGCCTCATACCGACTCGCCAGGCCCGGCCAGATGAGACAGCAGAGCGGCGGCGCGAACCGCTCCATCATCCCTGTAATTTGCTTCCGTTACCCATTAGTCCAGCACATTCGTTCGTTTCTTGGTCTCCGATGAGCTAATTTCTTGGCCTGACCTCTCCGTTCGTGTGTTTCTTGGCCAGCGCGAGGATGCCGAGCAGAGAAGCGCGAGCATGCGCGAGGATGCTTCTAGGAGAGAGCTGCTACAGCAGGGGAAGCGCCAGAAGCTGGATGAGGAGCAGGCGACCATGTCCGCTCTTCAGGGGAAGCTCCGCCTCGGTCAGCCTGCTGCGGCTGCGCAGGCGACCGTGTCCGGTCGTCAGGAGAATCTCCGCCTCGGCCATCCAGGTGCTGCGGCGCAGGCGCAGGAGCAGGCGACCATGTCCTCTCGTCAAGAGACGCTCCGCCTCGGCCAGCATCCTGCGGCGGCGCATTCACCGGTCCTCATCGGTCAGTCCGTAGCGACGTCGAGAGGCTTGGCATCGCCCCGACTCATAGTTCCTTGCCTGTGTTGCCGGGCCAGGCCGGCGCTGACGGTGTTCAATCCGATCGAGCATCTCTGCATCTGCGTGCACTGCTTCAGTGACCCGAGCATGGTGTGCCCGGTTTGCCGTCCCGGTTGAGGTTCTCTGATCTTGGCCGTCCATCTTGCGAAGAGAAGTTAAAGCGTGCACACTGACCGTCCAAGGCCCAAGCAAAGGACTTAAGCAGGAGTGGAGAGTTTAGTTCCCTTCTTGACCTTCATTTCATTTTTTGGCGCTGATACTGTTTCTGATGGGTTTTTTTTTCACAATTTAGGTAGTTCGAAAGTATATGCTCTAGTAGGTGGCCAGTGCAGTGGCTTTTCTGCACACTGTGATTGCTTAGTCTATTAAATTCTGTCAGAGTGAATGTTTTTAGCACAATTTAGGTAATTCCTGCGTTAATGCCCTAGTATGTGGCCAGTGCAGTGGTTTTGCTGCCTACTGTGAGAATTGAATCTTTTAAACTTTGCTTTATATAGCTTATAACTGCTGGCTCGCTTGGGTATTGGCATATATGTCCTGGGTATCCTATTTGTGTGTATTGAGACGTCTGCGTTCTTGTATTGTATGCTATCTGTGTGCATTGTTCGGCCGATACATCAATACATCGTACTTGAGCTGCGGATGGACGATGTTGTGACTTGTGGTTGTACCATGATGGAGTTCAATTCAATTTCTATTAATTCACCGTGGAATCCATATGGGGCCTGCTTTAGGAGAGCCGGGGCGGCAACAACTCCCATCCTCAGAAGCCCAGCTGGCCCCTGCACTCCCGTGCGGCAAACAAAAGCGCACGAGAAGGATTGTAAATGGGCCTAGCTCAAACGAGCAAACTTAAGTTGAGGTCTGAGGCTGGAGCTCGGTTCGAGTTCGATTCGGTCTAAGCTCAAGTTCAGTTTGAATAAGCTCGATAATAGTTAAAATAATTTGATATGCACTAATTTCAACAATAAGAAAATTCGAATTCGACTTGAATAAACTCGATAACGGTAAAAAAATAATTCAACATATATTAATTTTCATCAAAAGAAAAGCTTAAGCTCGACTCGAGTAAGCTCATAAGAGTTAGTATGTATCTAAGGCTGTAAAAAAAACTCGAGGCTTCGAGCTCGGCTCGTTGAAACTCACGAGTTTGGGATCAAACTCGAGCTCAACTCGTTTGGAGTTTAAGCCGAGTTCGAATCGAGTTTAGAGCGAGTCGAACTCGAGTAGCTCGTGAGTCTCAAGCTTTTTTATAGCCCTACACACGAGTGACGTCCACCGGCCTGCCTTCCACTCGGAGATGGCCACGCCCGCCCACGCGGCAAGCCACGACATACGTGGGTATAGAGTAGCGTGTGTATTGATCGCCGCCTATGAGTCATCGTTACTCGTTAGCTGCCTTGTAGAACGGCCGCACCCACGTGCGCTTAGCCGCTTCAACTATACAACTTATATCAAAACAAAAAGCTCAGAATTGTCCAACCGAGCAAGGTCCGGTGGAACGCTTTTCTTTTAATATTGTCCTTACGTGGCGACGCATTCCAAAGTTGTCTAATCAGCACTGACACATCCCACGAGTAGTTCTGGGAGTTAGGCCGTGCTTTTTTGGGCTGACACGAACTACTGGGCTAGGATGAGCCTAAGAATCGGGCACGTCGGGCGGCACGACACAGCATGCTTCAATGGGTCGTACTCGGACCGTCATGGTCTAAAATTGCTTATGCAGCCCAACGCACCTCGCACATCGTCGTGGCCATCAAGAAAAGGGGAGGAAGACCACTATCGTGGTCTGTTGCCTACTCACCGCCCCAACTCCCCCTGCGTGGCTCTAGGAGAGGGAAGCGTACAATCGTTGTCATTGTGGTGGGCTCGCGGCCGCTGCCATCCCCTCGCGGCCTTCACCACTCATATTTGGGAGAGAGGAAGAGGAGAAGGGCGCTCGCGGCCGCTATTATCGTGGTGGGCTTCACTGCCGCCTTGCCGCTCATACCTAGGAGAGAGAGGGGGGAAGGGTGCTCGAGTAACAACATTGGAAATTAGCTCCTTCATAATTCTAGGGCGGCTCAGGGTTAAATACTCAAATCCATCAGTTTCTGTGACCGCAAGTAGAACTGCCAAGAAGGCGAGGAACTTGAAGCATGCCTCTTAAGCCCACGGCAGTGGTGCTGTTCAGCTAGCAACAAGAAGGTTACTGCGGAGCCAGTATGATGTGGTCGCACAACTTATCTTCTCATATCAACTTTGGTCTTTGCAGGCTATAGGTCTGTTCTTTTGGGTTGTGACTTATTACTTTTAACTATGACTTATTAGTATAATAAATATTGATTACTGAGAGAAACCAAAAACCATTGAAAAGCCAAAAAAGAATAGAGCTTGTATTTGTCCGCAGCGAGAAGCAAATGTTGGATCATTGAAGCCTCATCTTTGATGATCAGGGCCGGTCCTGGGATTTTAGGGGCCCGGGGCGAAACTAGAAATAGGGAGCCTAGTATAAATATCTAAATATAAATCTACATACACACATATATATGTATCTAATTTACCAACAAACACTTAAAATGCGTTATGTATTAAAGAAAAATAGATATAAAAGAGTTCATATAGGAAGTTCATATAAATGTGTTATGTATTAAAGAAAACACTGCCGGATGCATATTTTCTAGATGACATGGTACTGAAAATTTAAAGAACAATAGTATAATTAGTAACTACAAAGCACTAATTATTGATTAAAAATTTCTAATATGCAAACATCTCTGCATGCAAGGCCTTAAATCGGAAATAAAGTACCTGTACTCAGGACACCGGTTTCCAAATCTTTGCAACTTCTAACGTGGAATGCGATAGCGATGATTCCAACATTTCCTACTGCAAGGCCAGTAATAGATAGCACAAAACCATGACTTCGACAAAATATATCCGCAGCACGCAATACCAATGGACCTGGAAGCTCCAAGCGCGCTAAAATTGTTGAGAATAGCTATCATGGTACGTACACATTTAAGTAATTTTCATCTGCAAATCGAAATGGATTCATTTGAGAGCAGAGAAAAGCCCTTAGGAGGGCGGCGGCTCACCGAGTCACCGTAGGGAGCCCGGAGCCCCGACTCACCGACTGTCTTCGCGAGTCGCGACTTCGCCCTGGAGAGTGGAGAGCCTCACGCACGCGGTCGCGGTCACGCCCTCACCCACCGGAGCCGAGAGACGAGATCATGAATTCACGAGATGACGAGAAGACCGAATCACCGAAGACGAGATCTGTGCGGCTGTGCCGATTGCCGAAGACCGAAGACGTCGAGAATACGAGAAGTCGGCCGATCGGAAGACGGAGTATATATACTATGTATTGTGTAGGTGGGGGCCCCTGAATTTTGGGGGCCCAGTGCGGCCGCCCCGCTCGCCCCCCTCAGGGCCGGGCCTGTTGATGATCAGTTTGTCTTTTTCAAGATAGGTATTCCATGAGTGATGAACTAGTTCTCCTCGTTCTACTTATCTACCATAGATGCATAAGGGCTGACGAGAAATGGAATTTGGTCATACCTCCCACGGTTGGTGCCAACTATCAACGAATTACTATCAGTCTTATGAAATAAATGCAGAAAACTCAACACATTAGATCACACAGAGGAGATTGGAGTTTAGACGACTCTACTCCTATGTTCTTGTATTCGATGAGAATGAGATGTCTAAGATTACAAGCAAGTAATGTCTTGTGTTTCCTACATACCCATACGTACCCCTATTAAATGATATATCACAATCACTTAACATTTTTCAAAGCATTTAAATAGAGATAGAGGAAATAAAATTTGCAATAACTATATTATATATTCCTTTAATGGATGAATATATTGAAACATACTCTTGAGACTATAGACAAATATAGCGGGAAAAGAGCGAGTATTATACACTCGGTTGGCTGGTTATGAAATACAGAAATCTGCTTGCACTAACATATCCAGGTCAGGGTTAGCTAGCGTATTTATTTTAACCCGAACGGCCATTAAGCATTGTAGTAGATCACAGTAACTTCATTTGGTGAACCGCTTTTTTTTATATAGAAGAATCTTGATTGCGTGCCTACAACGCTTTTCAGTATCCTCACTCACTCGCTAACTATGTTTACTGTGGCTCTTCTCTTGAATAAAAGTTCCTACACTAAATCGAATTTCATATTGTGAGATACGAGTGTACCCACTATCAGGAGTAGAGTAGATTAACGTGTGGTAGAAAGAACCGAGACAATTTGCAACCGATCCAAAGGTCGGCCTAAATTGGTTTCCTGGTAGGCCAGTCGTTGGCCCATGTACTAGGCCCAAACAACTTAGCCCATGGCTGAGCTCTCCCGTGCCCCAAGAATATAGAACCAGTCAACGAGGTCCCATTTCTGTCGACCAAATGAGGTTGTGGCACGTGGGATAATGTATTGCAGTAGAACTGTAGCCTGTACGAAAATAATATTTTTTTAATTTTTTGCTACAGTACCAGATCGTATGGAAAAATATTTTTAAAATAGCTGCTACAGTAATTTTACCATGTGTCATTATCTCATTTGATTATTGTATAAACTGAATTGTGCAACCGGTATACCATAGAATTTTTCCTAGAATAGAACCAGTCAACGAGGTCCCATTTCTGTCGACCAAATCTTTGCTTCTTGGAATCGCTCGCAGCGCAAGCCCTGCGTTTTCTTCGTCCACGCACCGCCTCTCCCGAAGCTTTTCTTCCACCCCCTCGGCCTCCCTTCCTTTCTTCCTCATCTGGCTGCGGCTCGGTTCGGTTCTTGCGAAGGTGTTCGATAGATTGCTCGGTCTCGTCGGCTGGATTGTTTGCGGAGGCGCAATGGAGGGGAAAAGGGAGGCGGGGGACACTTCTGGGCCGCCGCCGCAACCAGAGAGGAGGAGGACGACGACGGTGACACCCGACGCCGACGCCTCCCTGCTCGGTGGAGGTGGGTGCCCAAGAAAAGCAAGCGAGCAGGACTGCAGGAGAAGAAGCTCCAGCAGCGCGGCGTTGCGGCGGCACAGGCGCAGGCGCCGAGAGTCGACTTGGCGTCGCCCCTGCCCGACGCCGAGGTGGCACTCAAGTGTCGGGATTGCCGGGTCAGGGACGCGACGATGCTGCTCAAACCGTGCGAGCATCGCAGCCTCTGCGAGCTCTGCCTCAACCGCCGCCGCGTTTGCCCGTATTGAGGACAATGTTATGAATTTTTCGTACGTTTTATGATCTAGTGTGTGTCCAATGCAGTGGCTTTGCTGCAAACTGTGTGTGTGTGTGTGTTTTGAACTAGTATTTGTGTGCATGGTTCGGCCAATACATCATACTACATAGGTAATACCTGGGATGGATGTCACTGTGGTTGTTTCTTGTTACCTTGTTTTGATATTAAAATGCTTTGGTAAAAAAATAGTACTTGCCATGGATGTCATTGTATAGCAGAATGTAATTCAGTTATCTTTGGCTGTTTTTTTGCAGTAGAATGTAATTCAGTTATCTTTGGCTGTTTTTTGCAGCTTCTGTTTTCTGGTCATGTAATCCTGTTTCGCCTCATTTTTTTTCCACTGCTCCCGTTTAAGTACCACCAAATGATAACTTTTTGTAGAGTACTATCAAATGATAACTAATGTTTAGTTTCTAAAGAGAGAGGAATATGAATGTCCCATGTGGTGGGTTCTCACACACCGATTAACCGTTGGGCTCTTTGCACATAAGAAATGTCCAAGAAACTGAAAAAATTGTAAGAAAACTACACTGTAACTACTTAACTCATAAGACTGTACCATTTTACTTCTAGAACTTATATTTTACTTCCTCGGTTCTCGAAACGTGTCTTGTTTGCACTATAGATAGTTTTGTCCGTTTGGTAACAGAGATGGCTGAACTGGCACATGTGGCTGCCACCTAAGCCACCAGGTCTGCGTGTCGACGTCCATCTATGAGGCCCCACCTGGAACCTCCTCGTTTTCTGGCCCCATCCATGCCCCTTGGCCGTGCTCAGCTCGTCCAACTTCAACGACACGGCGGGAACGCCATACTGGATGACGCCGGAGGTCATCCACTCGCACGTTGGCTACAATATTAAGGACGACGTCTGGTCATTTGGCATCATGGCACTTGAGCTCGTGCACGGTCGGCCGCCGCTCTCTCACCTGCCACCATCCAAGGCAATTTGATGAGGATCACGAGCCGCGTTCGACTGGAGGATACCGAGAGCTCAAAGAGGAAAAGGTTCTCCAAGGCGTTCAAGGACATGGTGTCCTCCTGCCTCTGCCAAGAACCGGCGAAGAGGCCATCGGGAGAGAAGCTTCTCAGCCACCCCTTCTTCAAGGGTTGTCGTTCCAAGGGCTACCTAGTCCGCAACATCCTCGTCACCGCCCCGAGCATCGATGCAAGGTGTAAGGACACGAACCTCTACGACTGTGCCCGAGGGGCGCGCTGCATGTCACTCTGCGGCCGCGTAAACATCGTCAAGAACAGGCGAATCAGTGGCCGGAACTTCAACATTAGTGGCTTTGCCTTAGGAGAAAATTCATATATTATAAATAAACAGAGAGAATATAGAAAAAATTGTCCAGTGTGTAACTGAGTTTTCTAAATTTCTCTATTCTTTTTCTTGCTTTTTTTTTTTATAAAATTGGTCTAATACTCTCCTACTAATATACGTATTCGATTTAAGTTGGTCACAACTTCATCCTAAGTAACAGATTGAGATGGACTCTACTACATCTCGAACTCGGTTTAAACTCTAAGTAAATATTATTTCCAACAAAAATAGGAGAGCTTCGAGCTCGATCTGACCTAGTGGACAGCACAGCGGTGCCTTCCGTTCGACAATGATGACATGCTCGAGTACGGCAAGGGGGTCAAGAAAACGAGGACGGGGTAGGCTTGAAAGAAGTGGTGGTCCCCCATCTGATGGCCATCTTGAGCCAGGAGATGCAGAGAGGGATGGTGATGCACGTACTGGAAGGTGGCGGCTACCACTCCCAAGGCGAGATGGGCGGCAAGAGAGGAGAGGGAGGAGATACTGCTTGGGTACGTGCGCCAGCTCGAGCACAGGGTGCAAGAGCTGAGCACGGAGGTGGAGACATCTAGGAATGCCCAGCTGGAGGAGCTGCTTCACGAGAGGGTTAATGAGAATCAGATAAATTCATCTTAAACATCGAGGAACAGTTGAGATTGCCATCCATGCATGGTGATGGCTAGGCATACCACTAGATTGTTCAATGTATACATGCTTGTAAATAGATGTCTAGATTGTTCATCTATGAACCGATTTATGTAGTCAACTGCATAGGCTATGTCCGGCCACGTGTTCACCAAATAATATAGGCTGCCGATGATACTCCGATACTGGGTGGCATTTACCAGTGGACAGGAGCTTGATTGCTTAGCTTCAAGCAGATTTCCATCGGCGCTTGATAGATGTCGCAGTCCTCCATACCGCTCTTCTCAAGCACCTTGAGTGCATAGGCTGATTGGCACAAGGAGATACTGCTTGGCCCTTAGCTCACTTCAATGCCAAGATAATAGAAAAGCAATATTAGGTCGCTCATCTGAAACATTTTCTTTATCTCGGCTTTGAATGCGCAAATGTCAGTGACTTCGGTGTCGGTGATGATTAGGTCATCAATATACACTCCGACGATCAGCCGACGTGCGCTGTCGCCGCGTGTGTAAACGGCATGCTCAGAGACGCTCTTGTGAAACCAACATCAATAGGCTGACGTCGAGCTTGGCGTTTCATGCTTTGGGTGCTTGACGAAGGCCGTAGAGTGCCTTTCGGAGTTGAAGTACCTTGCGCTCGCTGTTGTCGTCCTCCGTCAGGTCGCCATTGAGGAACACGGACATGATGTCTATGTGATGGACTTGTCACCCCTCATGTGCCGCCAACAACAAGTAGCAACCGGACTGACTCCATGTGCGCCACGGGGGTGAACACTTCCTCGAAATCGATACCGACCCGCTGTACATAGCCTTCAAGACCAGCCACACCTTGTACTTGGTGATGGCACCGTGTTCATCACGCTTCACCTTGTAAACCCACTTGATTCCAATGGGTCAGTGACCAGCGGGGAGATCTACGAGCTCCCAAGTGTCGTTGTCCTCAATTGACTTCATCTCCTTGAGCATCGTCTTATGCCAGCACTCATGCTGCTATGCTTCACCAAAGGATGCTGGTTCATCAGTTGTGGTGAAGAACATCCCAGCAGAGTTGAGATCGCGTGGTGCAAAACCGTGAGGTGAAGCTGGCCTGATGACGTTGTTGATGGTGTGGTACCGAAGCGGTGCGTCGTCATGGTTAGCATCGAGTGCCACTCATGGGTTCGTTAGTGGCAAGGCAAACTCCACTGCACCCGGCATCACTGGCGTCGCCGTGTTAGCCCCTGGCATCGCTGTGTTGCCAGAGCATGCACCAGCGTGTGTGCGTGGTGAACCCTGGCTTCATCCGCGCCACTAGTCCCCGGCGTCCCGGGTTCATACACAGCAGTGTACTCCACGGTGGAAGGTTCTTGTCAGCTCACCATACCTTCCTCGCCTTGAGCTCTCCAATCCCACTGCGCTATTTCGTCAAAGATGACGTCGCACATCACGTGCACACGCTGGGTGACTAGGTCATACACTCGGTACGCCTTGGACTCAAATTCGTACCCGACGAAGATCATCGGTATGCTCTGGCTGTCCAGCTTCTTCAGGTGCCGCTTCGTATTCTTGAAATATGCCACACAGCTGAAGGTGCGAAGGAAGTACACCGTCGGCCGCTCACCATGCCAAGCGTCATACGGTGTCTTCCCGTCGACGCCACATGTCAACACATAGTTGAGTATGAAGACGGCGGTGGAGACAGCTTCACCCCAGAACTTCCCAGGGAGCCCCTTCACCTTCGTAATGCTGCACACCATGGCAACCACCGTCTGGTTGCAGCCCTCAATAACTCCGTTCTGCTACGAGGAATAAGGGGCCATGAGCTATCGCTTCACACCACGCTCGACGTAGTACTCGCCTAATTCCACCGACGTGAATTCCCTGCCGCGGTCAGTTCGAAGCACCTTGAGCTTGCGTCCTAACTCCACCTCCACAATTGCTTGAAAACGCTTGATCGACGTTGGAACTTGATCCTTGCTTGCAAGGAGACGGCTCTGGTGGACCAGTTAGAGAAGGAATGCGCTGCGCACGCCTCCGTTAGACGCCGAAGAGAGCAAGGGTCACGACGGCGTTGACGAGATGCCCCGGCAACGCGACGTTGCGGCTGCACAGGCGGCGCCTGTAACACCCCGCGGTTATTAATTAATTTTCGCGTTGTCATTAGCGTTAATAATCGTGATTATCGGTACCACATTAAAATTTAGTATGAATTATTTTATTGGCTCAATTTCCCAGCTAATCACAATTGAAATGGAACGAAGGTAAACAGAAACTTTATTACAATTATACCGTATTGCATACATTCGGATTGCATTTCAAACTAAAACATAATGGTTACAATGGGAGAAACATGTTTATACTACAAGAAAGTTTCAAAATTACATCCATAAACATTTCTTACAGGAATTCAATTGCTATCAACTACTGATACAACATTATTTTATTTATGAACCAATAACCAGATTATAAGACCGAAAAAGACCAAACAAAAGAGTTAATTGAAAATAAGGCAATATAAAGTAAGTGTTGCCGTGAGCCCTAAGGATTAACTTGGCGGGTAATCCGTTCACGGAGATACTGACCGTCCAGGGCGATCGGCACCTCTCACAACCATAGGCTCATCACACGGTATATATATATATATATATATATATATATATATATATATATATATATATATATATATATATATATATATATATAAACCTGTTCGAACATAGGAATCCAACCAAGGCAAAGACCAGGATATCACAAACCATTCCAGCCCCAAACCACAACAGAGAAACACCTGTCAAAGCCCTCACCATGCAAATATCAACCACAGTGAACCAAATAGCACCGGGCCAGAGCAACCACGCCCAGCGAGCATCGACAGCCAACAAAGCCTCACGGGCAAGCCATCCAACCAAAATATCCCACATTGCATACCAGTAACCAAACCGAGAGGAAAGGGCACAGAGAGACAAAGCAAGGTAAGGTAAACATTTCCCAACTCTTCCAGCCAATCCCCAGACCGCAGAGGAGTCCATAGCCGAGTGGAGCCGAAGGTCCAGGGAGTGAAGAACCCACAAGCCAAAGGAAGATGGGGACGTGACGGCCACAGGAGAACCGCAAGCTAGCCACCATCATCAACCACCGCCAACCGACCACCACCCCAACCCCACACCCTAGCATCCCTCACAAGCACCAGTGCAGGTAAACCCCACAATCCCACCATCCATGTATTACCATTATCCCATTTCATCCAACATAGGCTAGAAACCATAAGCATTCACCATGGTAGAGCACATGAACCATTCAAGCTTGTCATCGGAGGTAAAAGAAGGGGAGAAGAGGGTTACCGTGAGGGCGGCGGCTGCGGGTTTCCCGGCCGAGCCACCGGTTCACCGCCACCGGTACTCCCCCGGCGTACGGCGACGGTTCACCGGCGGAGACAGCCACGGTCCCCCTCCTCCCAAAAACCGAACCCTAGGCAAACCTCACAAAAAGTTAGCAATTTACAAAATTTAAATCAAACAAGAAAGGGGGAAAAGAGGGGAAGCATCTGATTTGGCCAGATCTGGCCGGAGATCCCCAGACGGCGCCGGTCCTCCCGGCGGAAATGGCCGGCCAGAGGAGGCGTCGGAGGGGAGGCATGAGGGGGCGGCGGAGCCGCTGGAGAAGCGGAGCGGCGGCGCGAAGAGGCAGGGGCGCGGGAGGAAGGAGCCGCGCGGGGGTAGCAGCGGCGGCGTAGAGGAGGAGCCGAGGGGAGGCGGCGTGAGGAGAGAGCAGGGAGGCCGAGAGAAAGAGAACCGGCGGAGGGGGCGAGAAAAGAGGAAAAGGAGGAGGAGATGGAGAGGCGTCGGCAGAGGAGTAAAGAGGAGGCGTCGGTGGGGGTAAAAGAAAAAGGAGAGGAGGCGTCGGCAGCCGAGAGAAGCCGAGACCCAGTGGGAACCCAAAAATGATAAGGCAGCGGCTATAAAACCAAAAAGGGACAAACATAAAAGATGTTATTAAGGGTATTAGTAAGAAATTAGGTAGGAGATAAATAAACTTCATGTTCAATTGCTATGAGATAGAATAATTGTAAGCATGCGCCTGTATATTATTAAAGCTAATATTGCAAATTCGCCATTAATTAAAATGATTATTTAGAATGCAATAGCCTGTAATTGCTTATTTCTTGCATCTAATTTGTGGACACTATTAAAATGAACTGGGAACTATTGCACTCTGTTTAAAGGAACGAAAGGAAAATTAGCGAATCATGAATATAATTAATAGAAATCTTATAATGACCAGAATCTTATAAATAATCAAACCGTAGATTAATTTGCATCTAAATAGCAGGAAAGAGGCTGAATCTGCCAAAGGAGTCATATCAGGGTAGTGAGGATATTCAGCAAGATAATATAACATCAGGCAAGTATCCTTGAACAAGTTTTCAGAATAGATTCATTACAAATCAGTATTTGATATTATACTAGTACCATCCTGCATTGAAAAATAAAAGAAGATTTAAATTAAGACGATGATTACGAAAGAATTGAATAAATGACAACTGATGGAGCAGTTGGCCCTATTAGTAGTAAAAAGGTGGGCGGAGGTCGCCTTGGTAGGGATCCAATGGGAAGATTAGGGACCTCTGCATAAGAATAAAATATAAGGTTTTACCAACTTCATTCGTATGAACAGACCGTACCAACTCGTATCAACCAATGTTCCGTTTTCACGGGCAGTCGGTACTCTAGTGAGGTGTTATATTCTCCACAGGAGTCATTATATTTATGGAATAAGCCCAAAGGAACCGGTATAAGACCGGAGCGTAAGAACCCACAGGCGGGTTACGCATTGGCGTTATATTACGCTGGCAGGGGGCTGGGTGAGGGTCGGAAAACCCTACCAGCCAACGGTTATGTCGTTTTCAGTGGGTCTGTGTGAGGGTTTTACACCGCTCCAGGCTGCTGATTGCGTATAACTGGGTGGAGATATAATTACTGAACTAGAGATAATTGCCCTGTACTCTGTTCTGGGCGCCGCTTCAAAGGAATTGCGGATAACCCCAAAAGCCAACACGAGCAGAGTGATGATGGGTAAAGTGATACAAGCTTGTGCAATGCTATTAAAAATCATGAATTCATGCCTGTCTCCGGGAAAGGAGAATTACGGAAACTTATGGGGGTTTTTTCTGTTCATGCGTGTGTTTAGTAGATTTATAAGTAATAAATTGATATTTTGCCACAACTTAAAAACCTATTTCCATAAGCGTAATTTGGGAACAAGGTGTTTGAACATGAGAGATGTTAATGGGGAAATGTATCAAAATCATTCCTTGCATTTTGTTATATAAACTTGCTGAGTACTCTGTACTCACCCTTGTTATTACTTCCTTTGTTTAGAGGATAGCCAGCTAGAGACAGGCTTTGAGGATGGCTCCACAGAGGAGTATTACTCTCCCGGAGAGGGAGATTATTTCGAGGATGAGCCGCTTGAGGATTACGCCGCATACGACGATTGGGAGTCGTAGGGACTTGCGTGCGGCTTGGACTCGACCTTTAGGGTATCTGTGCTATTAGTGTATTGTATTTGTACTCTTTCCTGTATAATTAGAACACCTCTGTATAATTAGAAGTTGAGCTACTTTCTATCTGTAATAATTAGAACTGCAGTTGGTATGTGATATTTAGCCCTGCATGGCATTGTGAATGTACGTAAATTTCTATCTCGAATGATTGTTCTGTGCAATACTCTGAATGGCTTATTATTCGTTAAAGCAATGTCTTATTGGCTAGAACAAATAATAATCCGTTGACCAGCGTTATTACCCCATGGTAATAAGACGGGTCACAGCGCCGTTCCCGGACGGTAAGTCCGTAGGGGCTCGGGGAGTATTGATATTGCGCCAGCCTCAGGTGCCGGGCCAGGACGGCGACGGTGGTGTTCCTACCGGACCTGCATTGGGTTGCCACTGGCCCGAGTGCCCAACGGTCTGGCCCAACCGTCAATCTAGCGAACAAGGGTCAAGCACCACTAGCGAAGAAGGGGTCGTAGTCGAAGAAGGGTAAAAGGAACTAGCCCTCTTCTTGTTTTTTTCATTTCATTTTGGCACCGACGCTGTTGAGGGCTGGATCACCCACCCGACTGACGGTGGGTTCATCTCATTTCTGAATTCTGATGGGGGTTCAGTAATTCAGGTGGTTCAAACGCTTATGCTGTAGTACGTGGCCAGTGCAGTGGTTTTGCTGCGTACCATGAGTGTCTTCTGAACTTGGCATTTAAACTTTGGTCTTAGACAGCTTGAATGGATTGGTATCATTTGCTTGTTTTGAACTTTTGACATGTATACCGTCCGTAATGAATGTTGCTTGCTTTGAGATGTGTCCGTTGTTGTATGCTATCTGGCTTTATGCATTATTCGGCCGACTGGTCATACACAAGGTTCAAAATCCCGAAACCGGAGGAAATCTGGGCCGATGGACGGTATCAGTAACCGGTTGGTTATCAGAAAACTTAGAAAAAAACGGTTCAAAATTTATGAATCAAAATTTGAATTTGGATGGTTTGAAACCAGTAACCATTCCGGTAACCAAAAAACCGCTTAAAAACTGCTAAAAACAAAAAAAAAACAAGTTAAGAGTATAATAATTAAAACATATTTAGCTCATATAATAGATAATCTAACATCAAAAAGACCTAAAATGTCCTAAACCAATCTAGAAAATAAATTAAACCTAAAAGTAACTTGACTGATTTGTTTATCGGTTCCCATCGTAAATCCAACTACCTATGGTTACCGCCGGTTTTTTGAACCCTAATCATACATGAATGGAACTGGGTGCACGCCGATGTTATTGTTTCTTATTACCTTGTATGTCATTGAAATGCTTTGGTGAAAAAAAATCAGTGAGCTCTCGTTTGAAGATAAAGGAGAACAAATATCCCATTCGTTGGGTAGAATGTCATTTACTTAAGTGATTAACCGCTGAGCTCTTTGCACAAGAAAAATGTCGACACAGTTACTTGCAAAAAATTGTCGCGGCAATTGAGATTTGAGAGGGATCAGATGATGAATACTAACATCAACAGTGCTCTTTCCAATTGAACGGTCATGAACGGACATCTTAGGGTTTGTTAGTGCACTTTGCAGGAAACCATGCTAGCACACTTCAATTTCCTACTGTGCACATTTGGATATGAACCACCTTACAGGTCCCGCACTAAAAACATAAACAAGGAAGCATCGTACAACAATACATGACGTGAACAAATCTGAGGATATGGAAGCTTTTTGAAACATGATGAAGCAAATCACAGGACATGCCATTCTTGTCTATGTCCTGTTAAAAGTTCACAAAAATAGGAAGAGAACACTATATAAGAAACGATAAACATACAGCTAAATTGCCAGAGTTAAGCTAGAATAACACAAGTTTGGTGTTTACCTCAATTGAGTCATGCATCCAATGCAAAAAGTTTGGTCAGTCTCAGTCATCATCCTCGTCATCGTGATTATTCGTGTGGTTTATTTTTTGAGCACGGTACATATCAGCGACCTGGGAATTTGGACAGAATCCCGCATTAGAAATCTAAACATACCATCAAAAAGAACAAGCGGCAGAAGCTTACTTGCTCAGATGTGGTTGCTTGTTCTGGGTTTTTATCATCACGTACCCGCAACAAACGAGGAAATCTTAGAGAGATACCCTAATTGAATTTGACCGTTAGTCTCCCCATCATACACTCATGCATATTTCTAGAAAGGGAGGAATAAGGAGATGAAATAACACCACCAACCTTATTTGGATCAACTATACCATTAGCTGCACGATGAACAGGACTTATGCTCAAATCAGCAGCTTTGACCTCCCACACCTGAGGATCAATAAAAAGATGATTAGATTTGCAAACCCCCCACAAGTTAGAAAACTAAACCAAAACTGCCTTGACCCCTTCCACTGTGAGTGTATATAACCAGCAATCTTCAGAGCCAACATGGAACGCATACAATATTTAGTAGATGCAAGCTTTCACCTTAATCTAACTGTTTCCATTGACATACATGAACTGGCACACCAAGAAACATGATTACATGTCTTCAAAATGAGTGGCAGAAAAGATGAAGCGTGAACAATTGTTATTTGTTTCTGGAAAACTAACCAACAGATGAATAAATTCATTCTGATGTTGCTCCTGTTGGAAAGCTGCCACTATGTCATTAAGGATCACGGGTTTATATATTCATCGTAACTTAAAAATCCAGTACACCACAATTAATTATCACGGCAGTTCCAGAAAATGGTGGACAAATAGATTGCTCAGTCACAGTTTCAGGTATAGCATGGTCATGACCATGGTAAAAAAAACATGACCATGATCTATTTGTAATTTTGTATAGAAATGAATGATACTGCAAGCGGTCAGGTACAAATACCATGATTCAAGAAAGATGCAAGTCCTTGCCTATTATGTTATTGCTCATGAGATACATTTTAGCTCAATGTACTACAGGGTACAAACTAAGAATGAAGCAATGGTAATTTACCCCCAAAAAACCAAGCATTGCTTTTGATTTTTGAATAAGTAGAAACTAGAAACCCATAAGCTCAGTTCAGATTTGAAAGCTCAAGTCAATCAAATCAAGATCAGCAAAATCAAATGACAAAAGCAACCAAATAAAAAATAAATTGAAGTAATAATAATTAGTCAAGGTTTACTGTGCACATTACCTCTGACGGCTCAAACCACACATCTGGGTCCATTGTGTCAGCAAACCTATAGTATGCCTGCAAAAATGAAACAATAACTATAGAAACAGAACAACATGACAAGACAAAGAAAAAAAATAGAATTCATGCGACAACAGGCTAAAGGAATGTTATCACCTTTGGTTTTGGTATCACTTTAGTTCGAAGGCTCACAGAACGTTCTTCAAGCTGTTGTTCAGAAAATCCAGTACCTAAAGTGTATCAAGATATAAAACATGAAGAGTCAATTCATCAATTAGCAGTTTAAGGTTAAAAAAAGAATATACCTATGTTGCAGATTGTTTGGTATTCCTCATTTTGCTCATCATAGCATGCCAGGAGGAATGATCCATATACACCTAGTAAGTACAAAATGCCAAAAGGAAGAGACAAATGCCAAATGAACTGATAAATGCAGGAAGAAATGCAAACGTTAACTATTATATTTAACTCATTTTGATGTTCAGTATGCATGATGGAACTTGGAAGAGAACCAATTACCAGTTCGTTTTCCTCTCCCAACAAAGGCAGCAATTGGCACCAAATCCAAGGAGTCTCCAACGCTGCCCAAAAAAAGAAGGATACACCATTGTCAAGACATAGTATTTATTTTAGTGAAATTAAATAAATATCTACCGACATCTGAGAAATATTGTTCCCAAAAACCCAAGAATTAACAGAATATCATGAAACCATGTTGTGGACTCCTATTGGGGTCAACACTCGACACTACCAAAGGAGGATAGAGTCCAGAGAGGAGGTGGCATAAGATAAACAGGCAACATATGATGTTGGCACATGAGGAGTCCAAGAGAAAAGAGATTAGAAGAGTTCAAGCTAGCACAGTTCGGTCAGAAGAGGAAGGAATTAGGAATAGAGTTAGGTTAGGAAAGGAGTCTGTGTTGAGATAGGATTACTAGTCAGATTCTCCCTATATAAGGGGTCCCAATGTATCTTACAGAAAGGGAATTAAGAAATGAAGTTATCTAATCAGTAGTCACAACTCTTGTAATATTCTAAAAATAATCCTTTCGAGAACCTGTACGTAATTAGAGAAAAGGGGATACGTGAAAACGGGATGCTTTGGAATTTTAGAGAGGAGTTTTATTTCCTAGAACAAGTTGTACGAGGGGAGTTGGAGGAGTTGAACTTGTACCGCGATAAAAAGGGAAATGGGGGAGATGAAAGCCCAAACCTAGAAAACCCTAGCGGCGTTGGTTCCTTTTTCCTTTTCCCAGGTGCCGTCGTCGTGCTGTCGTCACTCATCGCTCCATCGCTGCAGCGTGTTGCGCCGCCACACTAGTAGCCACCATGCGCCAGCGCTGGCCCGCTGCGATTGTCGCCCATCGCCAGTGCACGCCATCGCCGCACGCAGCATGCCAAAGCCCGCCTTCGCACGGGTGAGGTCGCCACACTGCAGCACCAGCACGCAAGCCAACGCCAGCACTCGTGCACGTCGCGTGTGAGTGCTAGCACCAGCCAGGGAAATTTGGGGGAAAAGAAGAGCAAAGGCTGAAGAAAATGTGAGGAAGGGATCATGTTTTTGACGTTCTTCACCTGGGTAACAATCAGACTTTCCCTCTCTGGTTTGCCAATTTTAGTAGAGATTAGGGTTAGGATTAGAGATAGATTTAGCGTGTTTTGCATCAAAGGTTCGATTAGTAGATTGGTTAGTTTGCCACAATTTTCAATTATGATTTCGGGTACTGCATGGGCTAAATATGAGAATGCCATCTGCTAGATAATTGTAGAGAATTTTGTTAGCTTTCTATAGAGTATTTAATCACATCAATTGTTGAGCTAGATTAAGAGTTATGATTTTTGTAAGCCTATTGTCGGGATAGCTAGTCTTTTGGCAGCAGCGTGGTAAACAATAGATTAAAATTATTAAATGGATTAATTAGGGTTTTTCCTCTACATGAAAAGTGTAGTAATTGTCTATGAATTCCAGAGAATCCAAGAACATGAATTTTGGTTGGGTAGAATAGAAATTATGATTTTGGAAAGACTATTGTCTAAAAACCGGTTGCTGCTGGACGCGGTTGTGGGAAACTATGAAATTGACTTGGTAGATGGCAGAATTGAATTTTAGGCATAACTAGAAAGAAATGGCTAACTTTCTGTAGATTCTGAAAATACTATTGTTTACTGTATTTGCATATGTAGATTAATAGATATGAAATTATTAAGCTTACTGTTCAGAAGATGACAGAAGTGTCTTTTGGGTTAAAAACGGGGTTTAAATGATTTAATCAGGAATTATGGCCAACTAAGAAATTGTAAGGAATTTTGTGTAGATTCCAGAACTGATATGGTCTGCCATGTTAGGGCTTTGGAGTCGAAAGTTATGCTATTTTTAGTACCAGGACAGCAGGGGGTGACTGTCCGGCAAATGGGGAGAATTGCGAATTTGGAAAGCATGTAGGAGCAATATCGTTTAGTTATTGTTCTTGTACTGTTGTAGCTTGTTATTGAGATTGATATTTACTATAGGAGTAGCGTCTGGGTTAGTGTCATCTTCTAATCAACTAGTTCCTCGCAACTAGGAAGGCAAATGTATGGTAGAATGATATTCGGGTGTTTGAACTTGTTATGTTTGAATAAATACTTGCCATGATGATTCACATGAATTTACTTTTTCTTATAATGCCCATGTGTTTATGGTAGAATGATGATGATACTTATGGTAGAATTGTAGAAGAGTAGAGGTAGAGGAAGATTGGAGCAAACACCACACAGCTAAAGGGCTGGGGTGGCTTGTATATATATTGGCCTGGTGTAGGTATACAAGGAAAGCATATACATGGAAGGCGCATACATGGAAGGCGCAAATAAGGTAAGATATCTAAATATTCTAATACCCGCCCGCAATCGTAGCGGCAGTTCGGACGCAAAGACTGGATCGAAACCCCTGAAATAGCTGCGTCGGGAGACCTTTTGTCATGATGTCCGCGAACTGATGAGAGGATGGTACGTGCAAAACACGAACCTCACCAAGGGAAACCTTCTCGCGGACGAAGTGAATGTCAATTTCGATGTGCTTCGTGCGCCAGTGCTGGATAGGATTCATTGACATGTAGATGGCGCTGACATTGTCGCAGTAGACAACGGACGCTGAAGCAACTGGGGCGTGAAGCTCTTGGAGAAGTTGCCGCAGCCAACAGCACTCTGCTACAGCATGGGCAACAGCACGATACTCGGCTTCTGCACTTGATCGGGACCCAGTTGTCTGACGCTTGGAGGACCAAGAGACAAGGTTGTCACTGAGATAAATGCAGTAGCCAGAGGTGGAGTGCCGAGAGTCGGGGCAGCCGGCCCAGTCGGCGTCGGAGTAGGCGGTGATAGATGTCGCCGGGGAGAGGCCGATGTGAAGGCCGGCGTCGAGAGTACCCTTGACGTACCGCAGTATGCGTTGGATCAACGCGAGGTGGGGCTCTCGTGGATCATGCATGAAGAGGCATACTTGCTGGACGGGGTACGCCAAGTCAGGGCGTGTAACGGTGTAAGTGTCAGGTACTGCAGAGCCCCTGCAAGACTGCGATACTCGGACGGATCGGCCACGGGAGCTCCGTCGTGGCCGGATAGCTTGGCATGAGTGTCCACTGGTGTGGCTGTAGGGTGACACTCAGCCATGCCAGCACGTCGCAGGAGATCAACGGCATCACCGTCATTTGGGACGGGAAGAGGCCGTCGGAGGAGCGTGCGACGGAGATGCCGAGGAAGAAGTGCAGTCGCCGAGGTCCGTCATGGCAAACTCGAGTGGAGCAAGCTTGTGAGTCTTGAAGAAGACCGTGGGTGGAAGCCGTGAGGACGATGTCGTCGACGTAGAGCAGTAAATAGGCCATGTCAGTCCCTCGACGAAGAACAAACAGGGACATATCGGAGGAGGAGGCAACGAAGCCGATGCCACGGATGTAGGAGGCGAACCGTTGGTACCAAGCTCGGGGAGCCTGCTTCAAGCCATAGAGGGACTTCTGGAGAAGGCACACGTCGGTGGAATGAGCAGGGTCCACGAAACCGGAAGGCTGCTGGC
Source organism: Dendrocalamus sinicus (assembly GCA_036346575.1). Taxonomy (NCBI): domain Eukaryota; kingdom Viridiplantae; phylum Streptophyta; class Magnoliopsida; order Poales; family Poaceae; genus Dendrocalamus; species Dendrocalamus sinicus. The sequence continues at coordinate 17,866,745 of CM070670.1, forward strand.
AGTAGACGGTCTCATTGAGTGTCATGGAGGAAGGCGTTCTTGACATCAAGCTGATGAATCGGCCAGGAGCTGGATGCAGCGATGGAGAGGACAGTCCGGATGGTGGCCGGTTTGACCACTAGACTGAACGTCTCGTCGTAGTCGACACCGTGCTGCTGAGAGAAGCCACGAACAACCCAGCGTGCTTTATAGCGGGCCAGACTACCATCAGAGTGGAACTTGTGCTTGAAGATCCACTTGCCTGTGACAACGTTGGCACCTGGCGGGCGCGGTACAAGACGCCAGGTGTCATTGTCCATGAGAGCCTTGTACTCCTCAGCCATCGCGGCACGCCAATTGGGATCGGCGAGGGCGCTGCGATAATTCGCCGAGCAGGCGGCCGGGAGTGGTCGGCGCTAGGAGAAAAACTCCACAGAGGATCGCGCGGGCATCGAACGTGTCACCATCGGATGGCCGTGGAGCATCCGTCGAAGAAATGCGCGCGATGAAGTCGGGGTAGCGGGGCCGACACGAGCAACGATCTTTGATGCGGCAATGGTCGGAAGGAGCCGCGACGTGGCAACGGTCTTTGGTGCGGCTAGGTCGGAAGGAGCCGCATGTGGCAACGGTCTTTGATGCGGTGGTCGGAAGGAGCGCGCGTGGCCGTCTGGAGTAAACCGGATGCACGCGCGGCGTGGTGGCGAGCGGCAGAGGACGCCGTGGGCGAAGAGATGATCGCCGACACCATGCGGTGGTGGAGCGATCATCTGGGGACTGCGAGGGTGCCATTGCAGCGATCGCGAGGCACCGCATGGCGATGTCGTCGTCGAGAAATCAAGTCGGAGCGAGAGGAGGGTGAAGATCGGTCACTCGGCAAGCAGAATATGCTCTCATCAAAGACAACATGGCGAGAGATGATGACACGCAGTGGCGAGATCGAGGCAGCGGTACCCTTATGGTGAGAAGGGTAAGCGAGGAAAACACAAACCGTGGGCGTGGAGCAAGTTTGTGCGAAGTGGCGAGAGGTTCGGAAAGCAGAGACAACGAAAACCGGAGATGACTATACTGTGATGGGGAGCGATGGAGGGCATAGGGAATGTCACCACCAACAGAAGAGGATGGGCAACGGTTAATGAGATAGGTGGCAGTTGCGAGCGCCTCAGCCCAATACTTGGGAGGCATAGTGGCGTGGAGCAGGAGCGTGCGAACATCATTGTTGAGGGTGCGAATGATGCGCTCGGCTTTGCCATTCTGTGGGGAAGTGTATGGGCAAGAGAGGCGTAGGGTAATGCCGCGGGAAGCAAGGAAGGATGTGTTGGTGTGGTTCACAAATTCGGTGCCATTGTCGGCTTGTATGGATTTTAGAGGGAGACCGAATTGTGCGCTAGCATAGGCGGCAAAATTTGCTAAGTGCTGGGAAACTTCTGATTTCTTTCTAAGAGGAAAAGTCCAACAAATAATGAGAGAAATCATCAAGTAGCACTAAATAGTAGAGAAAGCCAGATATGCTAGGAACTGGAGATGTCCACACATCACAATGAACTCGCTCAAATGGCGCAGAAGAGCGCGAAGAATAAGTAGCAAAGGGAAGGCACGTATGTTTGCCAAGTTGACAGGACTGGCAAAGGGAGCGGTCTACTTTATTGCATGAGATGAGCGAGTTTTTATGGAGGGTGTCGAGACAAGTGACGCCGGGATGACCAAGACGCTGATGCCATAGCTGGGAGGAGATGGCGAGGTGGGTGCTAGGTGGAGCTGTGGTGGTGACTGGAGGAATAGTGTAAAGGTCGCCCGCACTATTGCAGCGAAGCAGCACACGCTGCGTCTTGGGATCCTTAATAGAAAACCCAAGAGCGTCAAACTCGATGGAACAATGATTGTCACGAGTGAATTGTCTAACGGAAAGGAGGTTGTGAAGTAGGTTAGGTACAACGAGGGTGTTGGGAAGAAGAAAACGAGTGGATGGTGTGTGAAGAAACGTGTGACCACGAGAAACAACAGGGAGATGGGAACCATTGCCAACAGTGACGACCGAATGAGGTGGGTGGGAAGAGAGGAGTGTACCGACGTCTGTCGTCATGTGAGAGGTGGCGCCACTGTCCATGACCCAGCCACCATGTCCTTGGACAGCCAGTTGGTTGAAGGTGGTGAGAGCCTGAGGTGGAGCGCCGAGGAGGCCAGTAGGGGCAGTCCATGGGTTGAAGCGAAAACAGGGACCGGTCGATGGAGATGGTGGTACGCGGCCACCCTAGAAACTGGCATTGGCGCCACGGCCGGACCTGCCCTGCTTGCCGTGACGGTTGCAGCTGCCGCGACGCCCGTCATGAGCATTGGTGGTTGGAGTAGTGGTGGATGACGTGTAGCCGGAGGAGCCGCCGGAGGTGAGCAGGGTCGTGGCAGCAACTGAAGGGGCCGCCATGGTCGGAGCAGTGGAGAGACCGTTTTTTTTGGCTACCTATAAAAAAGAGGAACTCACAGATGGATCGGCCGATCCAAATGTCGGCGGCTCTGGAGGAGGAGGAGGCGGCGGCCGGAGTGGCGGCCGGGACAGTGGAGCACGTCGGCGCGGCGAGGTCGGCGGTGCCGGCGAGGATCTTGCGGCGGTCGGCAGCGGCTCACCGAGGAAGCCGCGAGGCAGCGGCCGGAGGTGTCGGAGGAGCTCGGCCGGAGGAGGCGCGCGCAGGGGCGGTGCGGATCATGCGCAGCGGCCGGAGGAAGCAGCGCGCGAGAGGAGGAGGCGCGCGGCTGGATCAGCGAGGAGAGGCCGCGGCGGCGGACGGCCGAGGAGGTCGGCGCTTCGGCGGCTGAGGAGACGATGGCGCCGGAGGTGGCGCGGGTCAGCGGCCTGGGTGCCGGATCCGAGCAGAAACTCCGAGGTGGCAACGGCACGAGGAGGCGCGCGCGGCGGTCGGCGACACGGAGGTGGCGACGGCAACTGCTGACCGCGCCGAGAGAGGAGCAGCGGAGGAAGGCTCAGAGATCGCAAAAGAAATCTGATACCATGTAGAAGAGTAGAGGTAGAGGAAGATTGGAGCAAACACCACACAGCTAAAGGGCTGGGGTGGCTTGTATATATATTGGCCTGGTGTAGGCATACAAGGAAAGCATATACATGGAAGACGCATACATGGAAGACGCAAATAAGGTAAGATATCTAAATATTCTAATAAGAATAATGATGATGATGTTTATTGCTAAAATGATGATGTTATCAATTGGTTAATACTGATAATTAACTAATGAAAGATAAACACTGCATTGCATGTTGAGCATTCATGTCGCAAAGAGATGACATGTGTGGCCCTCTAGAGCCTACTTTGTATGAGCGACTCACGGGAGTGAGTAGAGAAAGACCTACTTCAGTAGGCACCTCACGGGAATGGAGAAAGACCAATTTCGGTAGACACTCTACAGGAGTGGAGTTCGAGGTCTCCGCATGCAAAAGAGCAGGCTTAAATGGACACCGACGAGTGTAACACTCCGCTATACTGGTATAAGTAAGAGAAGTGAAGATATGTGTATCATATTCATGAAAAGATGAATGAGATAATAAAACATATATATAGAACTTGATTAGAATGAATATATGAAATTGAGACAATGGTGAATAGATATGAATTGTTAATATGATGTTGGCCTCGTTTATTATTCTATTATGTACTTGTTGAATTGTAGACTCATTCTTGCTTTGTTGTTTTTCGATGCCTGTTGATGACGATATACATGGGTGGGATATAGCACAAGTTAATATTGTACGTTATAGCTCTTTCTTTCACTTTGTAATCAATCATTTAATGTCAAAAATAAATTAGATTATCCATGCCATTACTTAGTTAAATATCGACTATCTTTAGCGCTTAATGGTTTTATATTGTTGCTACTTGTTATTTTCTCTTTGGTTAAATTTATTATTGATTCAGATTATCGTTAATTGGTTCATCTTAATGTTAATCAATGATTTTTCGTATTGCTGAAATTTATATGTTCATTGTTATGTTGAGAGATTACGTGTGGGTAGATGTTAGTAATATGTAATTGATGGTTTAAATTAGTAGCATTTGTAGTTGTGGATGACATCCTGAACTTTTATTAAGCCGGGGTGTTACAACAATACCCTTCTTCTACCTGCCAATCATGGCGCCCACACGCTGGACGCACACATGACTATTGGTGAATCACCCATACAATCTCCGCAGCAAGTCATTTTGCATCACATCATAATATAAATGAGTGGACCATAACATAGGGATGAACATACTATCTATATCCTTCCCACAACTATTTTCTACATGTTCATGTTATGCAACGAAGATGAGTTAAACCAGTATGGCATGATATATGCAAGTATGGCATGAAATATGCTAACCTGTCCATGTAATCTTTCTTCAATTTCAACCAATTGTTTGATCGCTTTGCTGGCTCATATGTAGCATCCTTGTCCAATGTCTTGATAATCAACCCTTCACAACTTTACAATCATTGCAAACTTATGGCAGGAAAAGATCTTGGTAAAAGAAACGGTGGGGGAAAATCTCCACCGAAATTCTTCAATCAGAATTCAGAAATCAATAGATCTAAAAGAAGACAAAAGACTGATAGTTCATAACAATAGATATGCAATTAACATTGCAATATCCACAATTCCATGTAAATTCCCCACCTAAAAAAATTTGCTACCTTCACTGGAGTCGTGATATTTAGATGATACAGCTAACATAGTTCAATTTTACATCTTATTTTCACAGATATATACATCCTAGGGGGCTAAGGGTTTGTAAGATTTCCCCTCACAACAATCAGATCTATTTGATAAGGAAAGACCAAGGTGGCGTGAAGCAAACAACAACTATAGCATCTTCTGCACGTAATTTTACGGAGTAAGAACCAATCTGTTGTTGGATTTGTCTAGAATGAGCAAGGGGGCACACTGATTTAATAGCTGACATACAATAAGCTGACCAATGTTAACTGGCTGCTCTAGAAATACCAGTTACCTGGAGTTGACAGCTGTCTCAAGAAATTTTTGTATCTCCTCGAGGTCATTTGATGTAATTGCAGTTGCCAATTGAAAAACTCCTGGCACTTCCTCGAAAGAGTTGTAAAGATGCTGCCAAGTATTCGATGCCAAGGAATAACTATCTCTCAAAACAGCTGAATGAATTAGTTTGTTTTGTAGGATTCAACAAAAATAACATTTCATGTCTATTAGCTTTCAATTAGACTACTGCACCAGTTTTTTGTAGATACATGTATGGCACACATGATAAGGTAAATAATAACAGGCTCTGCTAAACTGGCTCAAAGAATTCATTTTTACTCATAGATATATAGTTTGCACAAAACCTGCAATCATGACTTTCTGAAAACATAACCTACGGGATAACACAAATAATGCACTTAGACAGCAAAATGAAATTATATAGTTCATTAAAAAAAGTCCATAGGACAGAAGTACAATACCTCTCGCCTAACTTTGAGTTGTTCCTGGAGAAGAGGTTTCCCATTGATGTAAAGAATATCAAAGCCAAAAGTACAGACCGACACTTTGATGTCATTTATGGTAACAGCCTTCCGGGCCCTTGTGCTAAGTATCTGCAAGGAAGGAGAAACAATCACTGCCACCTTAAAACTAGTAGTAACAAGTACATAAACTTGGACAGGATTCAAGGTTGCTAAAATAAATGAAGGCATTAGTCTGCAACATATGACAGTTCTAATTGTACAGCAGCTATAGGTGTTGTATACTCAGATTCAGATATTTATATGATGGTCATTATGAAAGCAACCTTACTCTGAATCTTAACAGAGATAAAATGCAAACCTGAAAAGGTAAAATTTTCTGCTTTTCACGGTCATAAGCAACAATCTCACAGTCCAAGACAAATGATTTGACTGTAGGCTTCCGGAATCTGCATTGAGATGCTATCATGCTAAAGAATAATAATTGTTCATAATTAAAAGTGCAAGAGCAAATGAGCAACAGTTGGGCAAATTATTTGTGAGTGTGCAAACAGGTTTAACTTAACAATGATAGTACATATGGACATCCAGCAAAGCACCCAAATAAAAAGTTGATTGACCGTCATTACAGATATGTATAGAATTGGGAATTATTGATGATTGACGACGAAAAATGCATCATGGGGTACAAAACTCTGCCTTAAAAGCAGAAAAAGGGTGAACCAAGCAAATCTGAGGTGCCCTACAGTGTGAAAGCTGCTGAAAAGAATGCCAAATGAGACCTAAAAATGTTAACATTATACCAAGTGAGAACTTGCACAAAATATGATTAAGCTATACACAAGCTGTTGAAAAAGTTAACAGTATGACCATTGCATCTGCATAGCAATGGCACAAACCTCAAATGCAAGAATCCTATAAGGCTATAACCAGTATTGCACAGTTTTTTTCCCCATTTCATCAGCTGGATACTACAGAACTGCATTGATAGGTGAAAAGTAGAAGGAAAGTATACCTGGAAACCGCATCAACAACATCAGGATACTTCCCAGTGTTCCTTTCAGCGTTGCGACTATAAATCTCAACTGATCCATCCTCCATGCAATGTATCTTCATTCCAATCATTGTGTTAATTGAAATGAGCATAGGTCAAAAATATAAGAATTCAATGAGGCTCAGTCATACCTGAGCCCGTTCACCATCATACTTGTACTCACAAGTGTACTCAACACCTTGAAACTTGTCAATGATCTCTGAGACAGATTTTGTTGCTTTTGCCAACATAGGACCAACAGGGACACCTATGGAAAAATTGCATGTCTCCGGTAGTTTCCAAACACCAACTTCAAGAAGAGCCGGGACAATTTTATCATATATTGGAAGAACAGAATATGCTTGTTTAATTATTTTTGCAGCCTTCAAAGAACAAAGGATACACAAATATCAGAACTGATCACAACAGTTGGTATTCATGCACGGCTTTCAATATGATGTGAGAAACAAAATATGTTGGTGTTGGCCATGCACATCACATTAATAATCCTCCAAATAAATGCTAGTATGAGTACTCTGAAGAACAGGATGCAAAACAGCAACTCAGATGACTAGACAAGTTCAGATATAGATTCAATACATCAACAAGATTAACTAGATGGAGCCACTACAGATGGATTGCCTGCCCTACAGGCTGAGGCTGGAGATGAATATAAAATTTTGTCCATGAGCATTTCCAAGCTAGCAGCAGTACATTGATTATTCTAAGGCCGACATTCTAACAGGGACAGCAGGGATCAATAAATTAGTATTAAGTATGTTGAACAAAACCTCTTAAGTCATGTGGTGCATGCTACCAGCATTACAGAGTTGACTAAAAATAGTAAACGCTGCATTATTGTGCAGACAATGCAAGGATTTCAACACCTATCCACTTGAATCAAACATTACAGAAAAATTGTAAATAGAAGAAATGTGCACCAACCTCTTCAAAAGGTGATTGAACTTTCGGTGGCGAAGAATTTTTTTGAGAATATACAGCAGCTTGCCCAAGAGCCATTTGGACAGTTTTCTCTGCCAACCCAATCCTCATCTTCGACTGTAACAAGTAACAGTTCGGGGGGGGCTTTAGGCAAAGAATAGATACAGTCATACACACCAACCAAGTGATTAAGTGAGCATTGCATGATTTACCTGAAGAAGGCGTATAATGTATTGAGGTTCACAGTCAGTTGCAGCAACAAGAAGTCCTTTGATATGACTTCTTTTCTTATCTTGACTGTCTTTGCCAGATTCCTGAAAGGAAGTATGATTGCTCAGTGATTTCTGAAGTGACACTGCATAATAATGTGTTCTGGAACCAGAGTATCCTCTCTCTAATCCCATAGCTCAATACTCAGTATTCCTTCTGCTAATTAAGCATTTCAATATCGTCCCAATAAAAAAAATTGAATTTCGTGTTGAGAATATCAAGTCAGAATAAAGGTTAAAATTCGACTGTTTAGCTTGAGAAATATGACAAAGGATACAACCTTTGCAATTGTCCGAAAAATAGTAAGCACCCGAGCTATTGTCAGTGATTTTGGCTTGTACATCATCTTCTGCGATGACCTACTTGCTTTAGCCACAAGCCCCAAATCACCCAATTCCTACAATGGCCAAGAGAAACAATCAATCAATTTATGCCTCCAAGTCAATAGCTGTTGCTCACTGAGGAACCTACATTTCCCCATTCTAACAACCTTGAGGTTCTTCTTGACATGCTCCTCTTTGCGGCCATATGCCTCTGCAAGTGCACGGATGATTGATGCATCCCCAATTCCAAGCTCAATGCCCTCATGAGGCGGCGCAATCCTGTTGGCTGAGAGGTATACTGTCGCAAGGAGATCCTCTGGTGCTGTGGCAATCACTGTGCGGAATACATTTGATAGGATCTCCGTAATGATAATCCGGCCACTCTCATTGGAGATGAGATCGAGTGCCCGAGCCAGGAACAGGAACGGCACAGGCTCACCAGGCTTCCAATAGGCAGCAGCCATGGGATCGAATTCACTGCCTTTCTTCTTGAGCTCGAGGGCGGTATTCTTCTCCTCGGACTTGGGGGCATCCGAGGCTTTGGTCTTCTTCAGTGACGAGGGCCTCTTCTTATCATCTGATTGGGAAGCCTGGCCTTTAGCCTTGGTTGGCGACGGTGACCTCCTTTTTTTCTTCTCGTCAGATTGCGAGACAACGCCTTCGTCAGAGGGCTTGGCGTCGGATTTGGCTGCTAGGGTTTTGACCTTCTTCGGCGAGGGGGGATTCGTCTTCTCCTCCAATTGCGCCGGAGCGGCTAGCCTTTTGGACCTCGTCAGCGACGGGGACCTCTTCTCCTCGCCAGGCGCCGCGTCAGCCGGCGACTTGGACTTCACTGGCGAGGACGACCGCTTGGACTTCACCGGCGAAGGAGGCTTCTCCGCCACCTCCGGCTCGACCCCAGCGTCGTCCGCCTGCGCGGCCGGCTGCGTCCTGGGCTTCTTCGGGGACGGCGCCCCGGACGCGCCCGCGGTCTCCTTCTTCGCCTTCCTGGCGGCGTCCCGAGCGTTCCCCATGAGCACATCCGCCACCGTGCGCTTCCCCCCGGCGCCGCCCGCGGACGACATGGCTGCCAATGCTGCTGCTGTTGCGGGTGGTACCGCCTCGGCTCTCTTCGGCCTCGCGAGCGGCTTTTTCTCGCCGGATTTGGAGGCGGCGGGGGCGGTCCCGCGGCGGCGAGGGGATGCGGAGGAGGAGAGGCGGGGGCGGAGGCGGAGGCGGCAAGGGAGGAGGGCGGGAGGTGGGGCGAGGGCTAGGGTTTTAGGCGCGGGGAGCGGATGGCATCGGAGGAGGAGCGAGGTGGCGGTGGTGGCTCGGAGGAGGAACATCAAATGGGAAGAGGGTTTTAGTGGTGGAGTCGGGTGGGCTGGCTTTGCTTGGGTTGCGAGTTTGGGGGGCGCAGAGCGGCAGTGCCCGTTACTTGAACATTTTGTTTTCCCATTTCCCATTTCTTTTTCGGTGCTGCTGCATACATCCTTTTCTTTTCAGCCTACGACTTATAATTTTAATTTTTTAAATAAATAAATAGAACGAATTTTCTATTACCGTTTGAAAACGGTTTATCGAGACATCATTTCAAAACGGATTATCGATATTCGGTTGATTTGCATAAACTCTTGTACTAAAGTTAAAAGTCATCAGTTGCAGCTAAATAGAACGGTTGGTTAAAGATGGGAGAAAGCCTCCTGATGCTGCATTGATCTTCTCGGTCTGTTCGAGAATATTTTGGTTGGGTTCTTTTCAGCTTAAAACTGGTTTATGTTTATATTGTTAATAATAACTAGTTTTTAAAACGGTGTGTTTGTTCAAGATGGAGTCAATAGAAATATTATAGTAAAAAGTGTATTAGGTTCAGCTGTATCAGTCAAAATCACATGCGACTATTTTTCTGTATGTATTACCTCTCATAAATAACTAAAATTTAAATATTTAAACTATCAGATCAAAAGAACACATCCTTTGTCTTGATTTATGAGGACTCTAGGAGTGGCATGGACTGAAGTTTTCGTAAGAGTGTGGTTGGTTTGTAGTCCATATGAGCCAACAAGCGGGCCAGGCTACAGAAAAACAAATTATCTTCGTTCTTTTGGGCTTGATCAGGAGGGAATCTTTGCATCCCGTGGTCTAGATCAAACTCCAAATCATCCTATAGGCCTGGCTAGAGCCTAGAGGTCCAGCCACGCATCTAAGATCGTGTTTGTATTAATTTCAACTTCTAGTTTCTATTTAGAAAAGTTAATATGAATACTTAATTTATTTAAACGACTTCTTCACTCATCTCGCTACCGTCTTATTTCGATAATAAGACAGGGGATTATAGATACATCATGTATCTCACTCCTCTCGCTCCCTCACTTTCCCTACCACTCGCGTCTTTCTTATTAAAGTTACTTCTTTCAGCCACTACTATTCATTTTCAGTCAAAAGTTACAAACCACAACAAAAAAAAACTATCAGCAAAAACTAATACGAACACCCTAAATACATCGTAAAAAAGCATTTCATAGTTACATTTTATATTGCATCGGTCCTCTGCAAAGTTTTCGTAAGGGTCTAGTTTGTATTTCATATGATACACAACTACTGGAATAATCTTATGTTGCATACTATTCATGCTCATTCTAGTACATGATTAATTAATTAATTAATTAGCTTGATTTTTCATTTCCCCCCTTCGCTTGGAGTATAGAATTAACATCAACATGTCACGGGCGACCTGTTCAGTTCTTCCTCGCTCAGTTAGTACAATTGTAACATTAGCAACACCATCAGATCCAAAAAAAACATCATTTTTACAATGCAAATTTTTTTTTGAAGAAATTACAATGCAATTGTCTCAAAATAAGCCATTAGTCCTGTTTCAAACGTACCGCAAGAGTATCGTACTTGTCTAAAGAAAACAACTAGTATCGCAGTTCTTAAACAAGAACCATGTGCACAAGGCAGCCATGCACCTATATAAACCCCTCGAAACTAGGGGTGGAGGCACTGCTCGGCAAGCCTAGGCGGTTGTTCGGGCTCTCCGCTGATGAACCATGGGGGATTCATGGCATCCTACCAGCGATGAGGTAGCCCCAGGGTGAGTTCCCGGTAAGGCTAGCAAAAAAGCTCATTAAGGCTTGAATTAAAATTACTTCGATTACAGTAGTTATTGGGATTAAAATTAAAATGAGTTCATTTCGAGTGAAAAAAGGTTAACGAGGCTCGACTCGATAGTGGCTCATTAGCTCAAATTTCAAATAACCGCATAAACAATAAATAAAATGATTTTATATCAAACTATGTCAATTTCGAAAGAAACTCGATAATAGCTCGTTAAGCTCGATAGCCAACCCTAGTTCCCGAGCACTGGTAGGCGGCGGTGGGCAGTGCACCATGGCATGGTGATTAGCTAATGGCAACTTGGGCTTGGCTGGTAGGCTGAGCCATCATGGTTCATGGGCACACACATGAGGCAAGGCATTGAGCTTAAGGCAGCCTATACATCATCACTGAAGTAGTCCATCATGCTCATTTCCTCTAACCCTAATTCATTCTCCATTTCTCCATTCCCCAATCAGCCAATCAGATGACCCCCTACTTGCTGCTTCCCTCAGTGGCTTGGCTCCCCCTCTTATCTCGCTAACAAGCCAGCAAGGCAGTCCAACAAGCAAGGCCGCAGCGCAGCAAGGGTTGGTTGCTTGCAACTTGCACGCACGGCAGCAGGCAATAGCTAGCAGAGTAGGGTGAGCGGGCGGGTCACCGGGCGGACGCGGAGGGGAGGCGGCCAGCTAAGGAGTAGGGCGGCTGGCAGCAAGGCAGGCCGACAGGCCACAGGGCACAAGCAGTAGGTCCAGGGGGCAGAGGCACCAGCAGAGAAGAGATAAAACCCTGGAGAATTTGTTTGGTACATCTTCACCAACTCATGCCACTTCTATGTGTATATATCAGTGAGATCCATGTTTCATAATTTAGTTTAATAAACATATTGTTGTCATTGTTATATTCCTTGGAAGATATTTAGTCAAACATTTCAATACAACCTTTATTCGATTTATTTCTGGAACATATGTTACATGCCTTTTTACAGGTAGGAGCAGATGATACTGCTACATTAGATAAGATTATTGATTCCTTTACTTCTCTAGCTAATGCACATCGTGGAGATCCTAATGCCAAGAGAGAAACTGAATTATCTCTAAAGATAGGAAAAGTCAACGAATGTGGAATTGATGACAATATAGATAAAGTAGGGCCAAAGGTTTTAATTCTTGGAGCTGGAAGAGTTTATTAGCCAGTTTCTGAATTTATGTATGTTTACTCCCTCTGTCCCACAATATAAGTCCAAAGCCCGCCATGCATCCAGACCAAGGAGACATTAAATTTAAGAAAAAATTAATACCATTGGACCATATATACCCCCATTAAATGGCATACTACAACTATTCACTTTTTTCAACATTAAAGTAGGGATACATGGTAGAAATACTGTAATAACTATACATTTTATCTCCGTAACGGATTTATGTTGTGGAATGACACTTCCCAAGAATAAGGACTTATATTACAAGACGGAGAAAGTACATCATAAAAGGGTTGCAAGGGTACAATATGTATCATAATGCATTATATATTTTTCAACTACTTATGGTAGGCATTTAATTATACATTGGAGTGGTAAAGGAAGCCATCTGTGCCAGTAGGGAGTGAGTCAGTGCCAAGAATCTATACAGGGAAAATCAAACTAAAATTTGGAAAGCAACTAACCAAAGAAAGTAAGAGAAAAAATATATTGTCATTAGTACCCTCTCCTGTCCAAATACTTAGGGTAGCACTCATCGAGATGTCGATTGTCCGGGGCCAATCAACACCCCTCGCTATAGTGGGCCTCATCATCTAGTGGAAAACCATATCAAAACCCATTTTAGCCTCACCATACTTACCGTCATAAGCGAAAACTGAGCCACAATGCTAGAAAAAAACCCCAGGGACCTTTGTTCAATATGGAGTAACCTCCTTTTGACCGTGCACAGTAGAATGTGAGAGGAAGGGGATAAGAAGTAGCCAACTGAGAGAGAGAAAGTGAGCGCATATTTCCATCCATCTTCCATGAGCCACTAGAGGGAGCTCACACAACACCCCCAAACTCCACGCACATCTCCTCCCAAATCCAATTCGAGTAGAGCTGAGAGAGGGGAAGAACGAGGGCTTGAAGCCGCCATGGCAAAGTGGGGGAAGGAGGAAGCAGAAGGTTAGCTAGGGAAGAACTGAGGAGGAAAAGGCGAGTCACGCCTTTGGTGGCCTTGGATTGAGAAGGACCCAGAACCAAGGGAGGCCAAGGAAGAGAAGTCAAGCCACTCGAGAGAGCACATAGGGAAGGACCATAGCCACCGACCCAACCTTAACCCAACTAATCAGGTAGGGTACTCCACATTCTTTGTTCCTTCCACCCCCCTCCCCAAATCTTCATGTAAATCGCATCACCTCATGGGCGGTGCTAGCAAGTCGAGTAAGAGATAGCAAGGGAAAAGGGGTTGAGATTGTTACCTTGGCTGGAAAGAGTTGTGACGCATAGCATCGTCGGCTCATCGCAGCAACGGTTGAACCATGGATGGTCACCTGTGCACACTCGACGGATTTTGTCATGTTCCCTTACGTATGCAGAACCCCCGAGCACCATCACGGATTGATCAACCGTGGAGTAGCAACATCACCTCCAAACCCTAGGCCCAATCAACTCAGTGCAAACTTAAAATGAAAATAAATTGTAATGATGCAAGAATACAAAAAATATAGAATCAAGGTTAGCTTGGCAATAGAGGGGAGGTATAGATCCAGTAGGGCCATGCCTAGATCCACCACCACTGGCATCGGATGCAACTGGAGGTGGAGGAGAAGAGGGGTGGGAACCACAAGGAACCTAGGGAAAAACAACAACGTTTGCAAGGAGAGCGCCCGATCCGGTGGAGCCGCACCCAGATCCACCACCATCGGCACCAGCGCGGGGACCATGATGGAGGCGTGAGCACTAGTGGCAATGCGTTGGTAAAGAGAGAATGGGAGAGAGAGAAATAGGAGTGTGCGTGTGCATGTGTGTAGTGTGTGTGAATAGAGTGTGTGTGGGTGTGGGGTGTGCATGTGTGTGTAGGCTGGGCATGAGTGAGCCCAAGCCTATCAGGTGTGTGAGGAGTGTTGGGCTGGTTAGAGAGTTTGGGTTGAGCATGAGAATGGGCCAAGGCGGTTTGGGACTATTTGAGGTCAAACTAAAACTAAGCTAAATAAATCCTAGGAAATGCATCTTAATATATACAAATATTAAACCCTAATTGAGGACACAACACTATAACACGACACAACTACTCAATTGAATCAAATTTCTTAAGCCATAAAATACACTCTGTAATGCAGAGAGCAAGTGAGGGCAGGAAGGGCAGACTTTAAAAGCTACAATTGAGATAGAGGCATACTACACGAACCAAGGCAAGCTCGCCTTTGATCATTCTGAGTAGTTTACTTACTTAAAAAATTACTTTTACATATGTTGTATTACATGTTGCATTAAAATAACTTTTTGAAAAAGAAATGGTGGTTAGAGGAGAAAAGAAAAATGGCTCAGATGAGAACAGATCCAATTGAAGAAGCGGTTGGATTGTAAGTTACGTATGATAGGAGGGTAGAGGGTACCCTAATCAGGTAGAGAATGGGCAGGTTTATAACCCTTTACATGTGGTTAAAATACAAAGACTAAACAACTCTCACTCAGATATGGAGCCATATTTGTTGTATCAACCATTGCCTCATTTCGATAAGCGGAAAATGTTACCCTACAAAGTTGTTATATTCTCCATAAGGGTATGTAGTATAAATAGGTGGTTTAGAAGATACCAGAACTAGCGTAGACTCAGAAGTGGTGGATCCAAATAGGTGGACCCAGAACCGGTATAGAGCCTAGAAGTGGCGAGTCTGGCACCTATATTTAGTGTCTGGAATATCGGGCGAGGGGTAGACCGTCCCCGACCAATGACTATATAGTCATGTGGAGATATAATAACAAAAATAAGGGGAAACACGTTCTGTGCTTTGACTCAGCACTGCATCTAAGAAAATACGGATGACCCAGTTACAAGGAGCTTAGAGTAGCTATGTGTAAAGTGATACAAATCTACGCAGTGCTAATTAAACTATAAAATTCATGCATGTCTCCTAGACTAGAGACTACGTGGACCGAATGGGGTCTTTCTCTTCACCAATGTGATTAGTAGTATTCAGAATACTAAAATACGCAATTTCTCATTTAACTTAACAACCTATTTTATTATTAAGGTTGGAGTGGAATAGGAAACTTGATTATGAAGAGATTAGTCATACAAATTGCATATATTACTAAAGATTGCTTGCTAAGTATGTTATAGTCACACTTACTATTAAATTTCTTTGTTAGATCTCAGTCTATCTAGGATTACCTTGTATTAGACATGGGGTTTATAGACTGAGAGGATGCCGTGTGAGATGAGGGTGACCATATCAAGGACCAAGGGGAGATGGACGCCCTATTCGGCAGTTGGGATGAGTATGTGCCCTTTAATGTCCTGTCTCAAAGAGTCAGAGTATGTAAATTATGCACGTCTCCATCTGTTATCCAGTATTTGTATAATTAAGACCTAGAATTGAACGTTTGTATTAGTGTTTTAGGGATGTTGTTAGTCAATAATTAATCTATTAAAGACTTTAACTTTACATGGCCGGTTACTGTAATACTACTATGTATCTAATTATTGTTATGATATGAAAACTCTGATATAACTTATTATTCATTCGATAAAACAGTATTTTTATGGAATAATTTTCCGTGGGCCGATATCATGTTCTACTACTACTAATAATAACACGGTTAGTCACAATCACCGCCCTTGTGTACTTTAAGAACTGCGATTCTGATTCCTTTCTTTAGGTATGTGCTATACGCTTTCGTCATGCTCGATACAGGACTAATGGCTTCTTTTGGAGACAGCCGCTTTGTAGAAAAACGATGATTTTGGATTTGATGGTGTCGGTAATGTGTTATAGCGGTAATAACTGAAGGAAGAACTACTGAACAGGTCTCTTATGACAGAGAGTTGGTATTAATTTCTACTCCAAGGAAAAAAGGGATTATCTATTTGTAAGGGGACTGAAATTTCTTTAAGCACAAATCATATTTTTAAGGTATTTCTACGCATCAGACGTCCGATCCGGGCGTTCGTTTTCAGACGCTCGGCTGCAACATTTTTTTTGCTACGTTTGCAATATTTTTCGTCCATATTTATAACATTTTTTGTTCATGTTTTTCTTGCAATATTTTTATTTCGTGTATGCAACATCAACTTTTATATCAAATATTTTTGTTACATACGTGATTAAAATTGTTGCACACGTTATTTGATAATGTTGCATTAGGGCGTATGATGTGAATACTCATATCATTTTTTTGTTGCATACATGACCGACAAATATTATATACATGGACGATAAATGTTGCGTACAGGAATACTTACATCGTTCTTCATTTTTTTTGTAAACATAACAAATAAATTGTTGTAAACATGATGGAAAAATATTGTAGCTGCAGGGTATCTAAAAATGGACGTCCGGAACGGACGTTCGATTCGTAGCATTACCCTATTTTTTACCCATTGAATCAACATACAATCGTATGACACATCAGTCTCTGCACATATCCTCCAATGGTGATAAAAATTGACTTAAACTTAAGAAAATATCAGGCGAATTAAATTAGCAAATCTGAAAAAAAGTTCAAACAAATTGATCGTGTACTAGAATGAGCACAAGTCAAGTGCATTTGTAGGGGCATCCACTGCAAATATTTAAACTATGTGTAGTCATACAAGCCATCTCAAAGCTAGATCATAATGAAATCTTGGGCGAAAAACTTGAGGTATATACTATATAGTCTACGGAGCGTCCTAACAACATGTGAAATTTCATATTGAAATTTAATCGGTGTTTCAAAAAAACATAGAGACAGAGAGATGATATGGCAACTTTGCTGTGGTGAGTAATTTTTGTCTTGCCTTTTCTATTCATTTTTGCTTTATAGTTTAATTACCTGGTATTCTCTGTTTAGCTCTTAGCACAAATATATAGAATTTATAGTTGAAATATTACCACCTCCTTGAATCTTTTTCGTTATTTTATGGCGTTGTTTTAGTACTCGAGCAATAATATTGTATATGATTGCACCTAACTGTTGATTTGCGCTAAAATTTGCAGCAAATTCTTACGTATGCGTGACATTTAGGCTATCATCTTTTTTAGAGAACACCTAAAAGATTTGCACGCATTTCATTAAGATGGAGAAGAAACCAAAAGATTTATGCGCATCTAGACCGGAGATAAAAGGAGAAATGTTTTTGGAGAAACTTTTGAGATTAGAAAAGATGTATATTTTATTTGACACCCAAATTTTCTTATGTTAGCTAGTTGCCAAGAACCAAAAATGTAATACTCCATCTTAATTTGTAGGTACAACATTATTACTAATGCTGTGAAAAATTGCTCTACGCAACGTTTGGTCCGTTGATGGTTAATATGTACACAGCTTTCGAGCCAATTTGGATTTAAGGCCCTGTTTGGCACAGCTTCACCAACAGCTTCATGAGCTGTTGTGAGCTGTTTTTTGCCAAACACCTATTTTGCAAATAGCTTCACCCATGAAGCTCCTTTTTTTGTGCTCTCACAAAGGAATAGGGAGAGGTGAAGCTGAAAAAAGTAGCTTTTCACAGCTCTCTCCCTCAGGCCCATATTCCTAGGAAGCGAATGCCCCTCTAGTTCACAAATATTTACATGCATTTTCCACTCAGCGTACGCACCGCAGAGTTCACAAAAATCCCGTGCATGAAGCCATGCATGAAGCTATTATTTTATTATTTTAATTTTTTAATTCAAATATTCATTATTATTTTATTATTTTAAAAATATATTATTTTATTTTATTTTAATTTTTATTCACAAATCCCGTTCACAAATATTATTTTATTATTTTAATTTTTTAATTCATATTCATTCAAATATATTATTTTTTAATTCATATGATCATATACAAATATACAACTCCAAATGTTAGAACAAGTCAGGTAGACAGGGGCATCTTGGACAATTGACCTCTCTCAGCCATGCATGAAGCTGTTGGTGAAGCTGTTTTGCCAAACAGTTTTCTAAAACAGCTTTAGCTTCACCGGTGAAGCTGCTCGTGAAGCTGAAACTAAAAAAACAGCTTCACTAGTGAAGCTGAGCTGTGCCAAACGTGGCCTAAGTCTACTAACTAGAGTTTAGACAGATCATAGTCAATCGATTGAGCTCACATCGAGCTAACACATTGCAAAATTTTCCAATGCAGTGGGTTTAGCCGTATAGTACGTACTCCTAGTCTCAACCAAACGACGCCCGAACCGTCAGAAAGTATGGACACTACACAATTCATGGCAGCTAAATATGAAATCAGTATATATTTGACTCACAAAACATCGCCACAAAACTATAGGGCCAACGTCAGGTGATTCTTACAAGATAAACTCACACCAACAAGTTTATTCTGCTCCTCTAAATAAAAGAGAGTGATTTATTCTCTAAATAAAAGTGATTTATTCTGCTAGTCTACCATCAAGCTGAGAGAGCGAGTAGCAAGCAGCTGGATGCACACACACTAATAACTGTTCCTGACACGGACCAGGTCCAGGATCAGTCAGTAACTACAGACCAACGACAACTACCGGCCAGGCACGAACAATACGAGCAGTGTGTTACGTGAAAAAACGACGACGCATGCATGCTCCGCCGCTGTTTCACTTCGTCCTTGCCGGCCGGCCGACGTACTCGCTGACGGGTTTCAGGCGTCGGCCCACGTGACGCGGACCTCGCCGACGTTGGTGTCGAGCCCGAGCGCCTTCCACACGGCGCGCGACGAGTCCACGATGTTGTCGCGGCAACCGCGCCGGGAGTCGCACTCGTCGACCACCTTGGCCTCCACGGTGCGCCCGTTGTGCGCGCTTGTGATGCGGATCGGCCTGTGGCACCGGTGCCCGCCCGCGTACCACCGCGTGGACAGCGCCACGATCATCTCATCGTCGCTGTGGAAGTGGCCGTCACACGCCGACGGCCCGCCCCCCTCCTCGCCGCGCCTGAAGCCGTTCACCGTCATCACCGCCGGAGTGCCGCCACGGCGCGGCGACGCGGCCGGCGTGCAGTGGTGTGGCTGCTTGTGGCGCATCCCGCCCGGCAGCTCGAACTCTCCCGCGTCGCCGCACGGGTCAGGCTTGCCGTTGCCGTGGCGCCTTGCCACGGCGCACGAGACCTCCAAGAGTGCAAGGATAGCCAAGACTGTGGCAAGCTTAGCGTTCGCCATTGTTAAGCTCTCGAAACCTTGGCTCTTCCCTTGGATTTGCAGGTCGTGTACGTGTATTGTATCGTGGTGCATTGGCCATTGGCTCGTGGGGTTTATATAGGCAGCAGCATGGGCACACTGCGCACTCGTGTGCTCGCTGTCTCGTGTGGTTCTTTGTTTAATTAACATGTGAGATACGGTGATCATTACAAGAGTATTTCTTGTGGATTACTCGATCGGTGAACTCGATACAGGACTAATGGCTCTTTCGGGGACAACGGCATTGTAAAAACGACGTTTTTTTAGAGAGAGAACGATGCTCGTTTGTATCTGATGGTGTCAGCAACAATGTTACAACGCGCCCACGGTAATATCCGAGCAAGAACCAGTCGCCTTGGAGGCTGGCCCTGGCGGGCCTGTTTGGCGCGGCTGCGGCTAATGATTTTTAGTTGAAATTTTTGAATTTTGGCTATTTACTGTATATATTACGGAGAGATACTCACTTGCGATTTTGCCTGGTACAGATGTTGAGCTTTTAATATGTACATCGTTTAACTTGTAGACTCTATCTTCAGAAAATACTCTGTTTGAAAATTAGATACTATAGCAAAAATCAAAATCCGTTAACTTCAGAGAAAAAGCACAGGCCCGTTAACCATAGGCTGATTGATCGATGCTGCTATCACGTCTGGAAGTATGGCACTTCTATGAAACGGATAGGAGAACTGAAATTAGTACAAGTCTCTTTTATGAAACGATGACGGGAAAAACTTATTTCTGACTGAAATTCAGTAGAAAAGAGAACTTGTCAAAAGACAGCAGCTTCATCTACGAGGAAAGCATTCCTAAGTCCGATGACCGATTGTGGATTTGTGAGAAAAATATGATCAGTTTACTCAAAAAACTTAATTTGTCATAGAAAGATGAGCAATATACAAATACTACAACCTCACTTTTACGTATGTGGTCCTCCAAGCTATGATGTGGGCTTAAAGTGGGATGCAATTTTTTTTCTTAAATTTTCGCCAACCAAGTCTTGAACTTAGGACCTCCTATCTCAAATATGATATTGGGTTTCATGTATCAACTAGATTGCTTAAGCTGTTAGGGAGAGGTGGATAGTATGCTAATACTTCAACAAGAAGAAACATTAGAATCTTGTTACATATTCTTTCTGAAATTAGGTTGGATATATCCAAGATTTACCTATGAACCCTGTAGAGCAAACATGGAGGTAATTTTTGTGTTCTTAGGTTGAGAATTGTAGACTCTGCTTCCATTGGAAGCCGTGTAATCTGATAGTTTATACATCATTTATCCAGTAAATTATGACGGTGGAATCCGCATTTTTAATCAATTGCAACTTGCAAATCTTCCAAGAAGAACAGCTGCTGGAAACATAGAATACTACAGTATCAGTTGGTAGCTCCCAAAACTCCGACTAGAGTACAAACAAAAATACCCTGTCCTGAATGATTGTGAATTTGTGATGATCTGACCGTCTGGAAAGTGCCGGATGAGACTAACGCCGTGCCCGGCCAAGAAAGAAAGATTGTTCTGCTTATTTTTTGCCAATAAACTATCTCGTTCTCCTTATTTTTTGCCAGTAAACTCTCTCTTATTGAAAGTGAATCAAAATTTTATACAAGCTCTACAACCAGTAGCAAGGGTTTGTCTCGACATACAGACATGATTACAAACTTTGTCGTGGGTTTGGTTTTTGGGTGTGGCTTAATTAACATGGCTTTTACTAGCTAGGTTAAGGCATTGTTTAAAAGGATTATGACTTTTGGCGAAAATAATATTGTAGCGGTTGTTAGTTTTTTTAGAGATATTCAATTAAATAAAAATAGAAAAGATAAAAAACTGTTACATTTACATAGATAATGCAAATAAAAAGAAAAAAGAAGCAGATAAGAAAAGGCCATATTAAAAAACTAACATGTTTTAAATGGCTTTTGACTTCTGAAGTCCCAATCCAGAAGTTTGCCTAGCTCGTATATTGCTTATCATGTGTGATTAGTAACTTGGAGTTAGAGGCTCATGGATGATTAGGATTGACTTGACCTTTACTTGCTCGGGTTGAGTGAAAACGGCCCTGATCAATTCGGCTTCGGCTTCGGCTTCTGGTTTATTTTTCACTATTCATAAGTTTCGTCTTTTTTTGAACTTTTGGCTTTTTATTGAGCTTTTTTGCCGGTTCTTTTTTTCCCGTATTTGTTTGTATTATACGTAATGGGCTAACATATTTTTTATATTTTTAAATTTTTTTAAATTTAATTATGCTAAATAAGCCTCTGTCAGCTACAGTGCTTTTTTCAGCCAACTACAGTGTTTTCAGCCATAAGCCATGAGCTTTTCAGCCGAACCGATCACCACATATATCGCAACCTGTGTTTCCAGCTCGTGGTTAGTCATTTCAAGCCGAGTTTTTTTGCATCTAAAAGAATGGTAGTACTTCGATTGCGTTTCTTTTTTGAACGGGCAACTTCAATTGCATATCGATCCACATATCAGAACACATTCAGCAAGTGACTCTTACAACATAGTAACTTTTTTTTTGAGAACCTACGATAACGTAGTAACACACACACCTAGTAATCAAAAGGAAAGGATGAGTTTAATTCATCCAGTTTATTTATTGCATTGCCATTCTGCATGCTTCTCTCTCTTACCTGTTACCATCGACTAGAGGCCATGTGTTGCCAATCCGCCGACTCGTTCGTTCAAGCGTCGGACCACGTGACGCGGACCCTGCCGACGTCGGTGTCGAGCCCGAGCGCGCGCCACACTGCCGGCGACGAGTCCACGACGTTGTCGCCGCAGCCGCGCGACGAGTCGCACTCGTCCACGACCTTGGCCAGCACGGACCGCCCGCCCGCGCTCGTGACGCGTATCATCCTGTTGCACCGCCGCGTGCCGTCGAGCCGGAGCCACCCGCTGGACAGCGCCACCACCCTCTCGCCGTCGTCGTGGAACTGGCCGTCGCAGGCCGCCTTCCCGCCGCCGCTCTCCCCGCGCTGGAAGCCGTTCACCGTCATCACGGCCGGGGTGTGGGCCGACACGGGCGGCGAGCGCCGGGAAGCGAAGCCGCCGCCGCCGCCGTCGATGGCGCACGAGGCCAGCTGCAGGAGAGCAAGGGCGGCCAATGCGGCTGCAAGCTTAGCTTTCGCCATTGCTTAGCTGCTTTCGTGCTCGCCTTACAAGTGCTCGCAGGTTGTGTTCGAGCTGTTCGGTTCGGGCGGTTTATATAGGCCACTGCTGCAGGCAGGGGACGACGGATGAGTGCGCATTGAGTTGTTCTGATTTGCGAATCGAATACTAATTCGGGAGATTCGGCTTTGACTGATGTCATCGAGAGGGACGGTTGGATTGTAGAGAATACATTTTTGGATTGGGTGTCGCCGGCAATGGTACTACGGTAACATTCAGAGTGAAGAACAAGTCGCGGGTGAAGCTGTAAGTCACATTGTTTCTGTGGGTGCATGTACTATAGATCGGCAGCTCGATACTATACTCCAACACGGCGATACTCGTAACACCCAGCTGTTAACTTACGCACCAACTGCAACAAAGAGTTGCCGATAACACTCTCTAGCTATAAAATACTCGTAACACCCAGCTGTTAACTTACGCACCAACTGCAACAAAGAGTTGCCGATAACACTCTCTAGCTATAAAAAAAACTACTCATTGAAATAAAACCGAAAATTTCAAAAGAAATTTGAATTCTCGTTTGATTTTGATTTCTTGTGAACCTTGGCTCAATCTAGCTCAAATCCCAGCTCTGCATGCCCTAAATTCTCAGCCGCATCTCACCCTCCAACCCAATTCAAGTGCGCACTGTTTACCATCCGAAAAATCTTGCCGTCGCCTGGTATTGCCACCGCCCGGTCTCTCTCGCTCGCTCTTGCGCCTTCCCATGCCTTCCTGATGATGCCACGTTGCTGCAACCAGTCAGAGCCTGTACCACCTCGTTCTTCTCACCCTTAGCAACTCCCTTGACTGCCCTGCCCACATGTCAGAGCCGCTGGCCACGCCCGCCACCGCCTCTTCTCTCCCTGCCTCGCAGACGACAGCCTCGCTCTGCAATTTCACATGCTGTGAAGCTTTAAGCTACCAGCCCAAGCCACCATACATGCCCTCATTCAGTACCGTGACCCTCACCTGGATAGACGCTGCCGCCGCCACTCTCCACCACCTCACCGACCTCCTCGCCATCTCTCTGCCCTAACTCTCTCACAGTTGACCTGACAAAGCCATGTCCCTGTGCCGAACCGACATAGGATAGCTATAAAAGCCCGAGACCTCCTCTAGACATTGCATAGCCGTCCAGTAAGCCACCCCCACACCCCAATTAGACACTCGACTGGAGCCTCATCAGCGACCACCCGAAGACCTCAAAGTAAGCCACATTCCAATTGCTTTCACCCGTAGCACCCTCACACTCCCAGAAACACCACTGAAACCTTGCCATAGCTTCCCGAAACCTCTCCAGCCTTGGTGACTAGTGCTGCCGCTCGGCCATGGAGCCTCACCGTGAACAGTCCAACACAGCCATCCCCGACCCGAGCCACCACTTCCCCGAGCTTTCTCTAACCCCAATGATGCTCAAACCCTAATGCTACCGTACGATTAACCCGCCGTTAAGCCCTGTGCCATTCAAAAGCTCCATGAAGAGGAGACCTCGCCGCTAGCGAATGCCAACTCCCCTGCCACCGCGAACCCCAAAATAAAAACCCCCAGACACCAGAAACCCACCCATGGTTGTCGATTGATGTTTCGACCACGGATTCTCTGATCGCCCCATCGCCTGAAATCTCCAGTCGTTCCTTTATTTCAACTCCGACCACTCCGCCGCTTGAAGTCTTCGACCACCGTGTAGTCGAGAGAGACTTCGACCACGTCGTTTCGAGTCCTGAGCAACACCACTCGTAGGGCATTCGATGCTATTAAACTGCTCGGACACCGTCCGATCTCAGTAGCAACTCGTGCACCGTCCGACCTCCGTCGACTTCGCACTTAGCTACTCGGTAGTCATCACGACCATGTTGTCGTTACGACCACGGTGTGGTTTTCGACCACGCTATGGTTTACAACCATGATGCGGTTTATGACTGCGTTATGGTTTACGACCACACTAAGTGTTCGGTTTTTGTGGTTGTAACCTAGTTACAACCAAGTCTTTCAGCCTCACCGATAACGTCGACCACCTGAGTACTCATAGAATTCTCCGAGTATGAATAGTAAGATCCGCAGTGAATAGTGCCCAGACCCGTTACTGTTCATCCAAATCCAAAAATGCATATATACATCCATTTTGATCATTTCGAACCCCTCTATCCATCCCTCAGCTCTGTTTCCCCGTATTAGACACCTATAAACCCAAAACCTATTTTATTTGATTTTTCTTGGATATTATTTCTTTATTTGATTTCTTTGTTCTTAACTCAACCCTTCGAGCATGGAATTGAATTATTTTCTTTTTCCTTGAGTTAGCGTACGACATTGAAGGTTAGCCAGTCCAGGAAGAAGAAGCTCAAGATCAAACATAAGAATCAGAAGAATACAAAATTGTAGAATACATTAATCCGCAAGGCAAGTCACATGTCTTTAATCATGTTGAACCTACATTCCTTTAATTATACCATGCTAGTATAGGAAATTCAACTACTTTACGCTAGTAGTGATGGTGCTATAGTGCACTGGGATATTTATTTGTGAATAGTTACCTGGTTGATAAAAAGTAAGGACTGGAACCTTATGCTAAGTAAAGAACATAGTAACCACTCAACCACAAGTGTTAACTTGTCAAACCTAGTTTAGCAGCTGCTTAAATCGATTGAATATCCACTATAAGGATATCACATACTGTTTTAGAAGAGGGAACATCAGGCGTAAGAATGTGGTATGGGAATGGTAAAACCATACTTTCACAACAGTAGGCTCTACCCTGTCAGGCTACTGTATTCCGTGACAGGGGTATCTAGTCTATCGGGTAGAGGCTATACAAAGACATGAGTAGTGAAAAGCCTTGTTTTCTTGAACCCGGACGTGGGAGTTAAGAAATATTATGGGTAAAGTTGGGCAACTCTGTAGAGTCATAATATGTGGTATTCGAATACGCCGTGTTTCTGGTAAATGAAGCTATATTTAATGGTGATTTCAATAGCGAAGCATAAATAGACTTGGAAATAATTTGAAAATGTGGAAGTTTGGTAACCAAGATGTTGAAGCCCCAATTCCTTAAGAAGTTATTATTCTTCTGCGTTTAAAAATGTTTGCAAATAAAATTGCATCTACAAATACTTTAACAAAACCACTATATTACCATCTCTTGAAAATCTTGGCAAGTAGTTATGTAGTGTTTCCCATGTGTCTTGTTGAGTACGGTTGTTGTACTCATGCTTGCTAAACTATTAATAGAAAATGCGTAGGATAACAATGAAGGAACCATTGTGGAAGGCTTTGAAGATCCCTACGATGTAGACGATGCTTGGTGTTGGTTTATTCTACACTCAAGTACGCATATGGAGTTCTTTTATATTGTATTATAACTTTGGGCCGCACACCCCGTTGTGTAAAACTTGGCTGCTAAACCTTAATTTTGTAATAAAGTCTGATTTTTATGCTTAAACTTATGTTGGAAATGATGTACACTCATCTATGGTACTCGCAGCGGAACAATCCTGAACAGTTGCAAGGAAATCATAACGACCCTAGAAATAGGAGCGTTACACTCATCAAGCAATATTTTTACTAATGTACCATGCCAATTATTTAATTTTTATCTTATCTTTTTTCCAGATGAATTTGTTTGAATTTGTTCCTTCGTGCGTCGATCGAATTTTGCGTTTGATTTCTCTAAGATGGTAGGTTTACTTTTGTATGAATGTCCTCACATTTGTTCAAATTTTTTTCACGAGCATTTGAATGTTTTCTCCCTCACAAAAAAAGATGTTTTCTGAAAGGATGCAAGGGAGCACTGAAGGGATAGTACCACTACTACAATAAGCCTAATACTAGATGGCACATCACAGATGATTATCCAAAATCGTCAGTATTAAAAATAACCACAGACAGTTTTAATTTAGAGACCATCTGTGTTAATGCCAGTGTTAAAACCGTCTGTGAACACATAATATCATAGACGGTTCATAGTAAAAACCGTCTGTAAAATATCACAGACAGTTATTAACAAAAACCATCTATGATATTACCAAAATATCACAGGCAGTTTTCTATTTGAACCGTCTGTGATACTTCACAGACAGTTTGTATTAAAAATCGTCTGTGATAATTAACTCATCACAGATGGTTTTTAATAAAAACCGTCTGTGATAATTCCACTATATTAATTGCGTGTAGACCTGTCGACCCTCTATCTTAAATTCCAGATCTAGGCTACTGCTTTGAACTGGAGGCAGGGCTTTGAGATGGCCATTTGGTGAAAAGAGACTATTTGGCAATAGTGATTGTAGATCCATTTATTTCTTGAGTATCTATGGTTAGTAATTTATTCCTAATTGCATTATAATTTAGATATAGCTTTTAGTGAAAGGAGAATTGAAGATGGTTTAGATCTAGCTAGCTTAATATAGAGAGAAGACTATTTACATATAGCTACTTTAGATCGTATATATATAGGAAATTTGATGTCTCATAGAAATTGTTTGTTACATCAAAATCAGAAGAAACTAATTTGTTATATGTGTAACGTAGGACCGAAGCTAGATGTACACTAAGAACCATGTGAGTGAAGAGTACATTAATGGCATGTTTACTTTTACAAAAACTGCTGAGAAAGATATGTTGAATAAGGGGTGGAATATATGTACTGTCCATGCATTGACTACAAGAATCTAAAGATGTTTAAGAACCGAACGCAGATTGAAGCATAGTTGATTCGAAGGGGTTTCAAAAAGGTATGCACGTTGGACTAGTCATGGTGAAGAGTAGATTACATAGAAAGGTAGTAATAATGACATCGCCGAAGAAGTCAATGATATGTTGTCGGATGATGTCGATTGTGGTTCCAATTCGGATAGGCTGCATGATGATAATCTAGATCAGATACTTCGCGATGCAGAAGAGAACTGTGATGAGAGAGAGAGTATGTTAAATTCCGGGGCTTGATGGAGGATTTGAAGGAACCTTTGTTCACATGTTGTAAGTTAAAGTACACAAGATTATCAGTCGTGCTTGAACTACTGAAATTGAAGGCAAGCAACGGTTGGTTTGACAAGAGTTTCATTGCGCTATTAGGCGTTTTAGTGGATATGCTTCCAGAGGAAAACGAGTTGCTCAAAATGACCTACAAAACCAAGAAGGTTCTTTGTCCATTGGGAATAGAAGTAGAAAGAATAGCATGCATGTCTGAATGACTATATCATCTACCGTAAAGTGTATGCAAATATGCATGCATATTTGGTGTGCAACACATCTTGATACAAGCGTAAGAATTAATCAGATGACAGCGAGGGAATAGAGGTGAAGAAAGGATCTCCTGCTAAGGTGGCATGGTATCTTCCTGTAATTCCCTGTTTGAAGTGGTTTTTTATGAACCCAAAGGAGGCAAAACTGGTGCGTTAGCACTCGGAGGAGCGTAAGAAGGATGGAATGCTAGGACACTTTACTGATTTTGCCCAGTGGAGAAACATCGATAGGAGATTTGTAGACTTCAGTGCAGAACTGAGAAATATAATATTTGGATTGAGTACAGATGGAATGAATTCTTTTGATAACATGAGCAGCTAACACATCACTTGGCCTGTGACTCTCTGCATCTACAATCTTCCTCCTTGGTTGTGTATAAAGCAGAAGTATATTTTGCTATCGATACTATCTAAGAGCCGAAACAACCTGAGAATGATATTAATGTCTACCTAGCACCATTGGTGAAAAATCTAAAAATATTGTGGATCGAAGGGGTACAGGTATGGGATTCGTACAAATAAGAGAACTTCACTTTACGATCCTTATTGTTCTACACCATAAATAATTATCCTGCCCTTACTAACCCTATCAGGCCAGAGTACAAAAAGTACCAAAGCCTGTACTCATTGCTTAGATGATACCAAGAATGTGTGGCTGAAGCACTCACGCAAAATCATGTACATGCGTCACCATAGGTTTCTTCAGAGGGCTCACGCATATGGTAGGATGAAGAAATAATTTGATGGAGATAAGGAGGACAGTTCAGCTCTAAGGCATTTGAGCGAAAAGATGTCTATGATATGGTTAATGATTTAGATATTGTGCTCATAAAGGGATATAAATCAATGACTCGTGAGAAGAACATCTAGAAGAAGAGATCAATATTTTGAGACTTATCTTATTAGGAACACCTAAAAGTTCGCCATTGCATGGACGTCATGCACGTAGAAAAGAATATATGTGGTAGCTTGATTGGTCTCTTACTGAATATTTATGACAAAACAAAGGACGGTGTCAATGCATGGCCTGATTTGGTTGATATGGACATCAGGCCTAAGTTAGCACCGACAAAGACTAACAAAGGACGAACTTACCTTCCCCCTACTTGTTACACTCCCTTCCCCCTACTTATTACACTCTATCTAAGGTCGAGCGAATTGAACTATGTCAGTGCTTGCATAGTGTGAAAGTTCCATCTTGTTACTCTACCAACATGAAGAAACTTGTTTTGATGGAAGATTTGAAGTTAATTGGTATGAAGTCTCATGATTGTCATGTGCTAATGACACAGATGCTCCCTATTACAATTAGAAGTATTTTGGCGATCAAGGTCCGAGACACAATCATGAGATTGCGTTATTTCTTTAACACAGTTGCTCAGAAGGTCATCAATTCCGAAGGACTAGATGCTCTATAGGACGAAATAGCGACGAGATAGTGGCCGACATGTGGCCTACTCGTGACCTCTATGCGTTGATGTGGACATCAGCATGGACTACCAGCTTAGATCTGATCTATAGCCAGGGTTCTCATCATTGGTGACAGTGAGCAACGGGTCAACATGAGCACTTGGAGCTTCCTCACGTCGAGGCAAACCCGTCTATCTACTCCGATCAAGCAGAGGTGGTCAGTGCGGTCATTGACGATGAGGTGGGCAGTGGTGAATCCGGTGAGGAAGACCTCAACTAGGCTAGGCAATGCGCACAATGGGTTTCTGGCGTGTTTGTGATGCGGTTTGGCTTAGCTTAGAAACCAGTGGTCAATGGAGTGGCCCAGCGTCCAGATGTCAGCAATGAAGCAAGTCAAGTCTATGACGATCTCGGGGTTCCCCTGTCCTTTGGCCTCGGTGTGGTGCAGAGGAGATAGGTTGGGATAAAGCAAAGCTCTGGCTATGGTTGGCGAAGGAATAAACTTGTCATAGGCTATGCAATTGCTCGTTGGAGCAAGGTGGCGACGATGGCTTCAGATCAAATCCCGGTGAATTCCATGGTGAAACGAGGCAACGACTCCAAGGATTGAGGTGCGGGAGGCTCGGGGTGTTTGGAAACGAGGTCGCAGCGAGCTTTATATCATAGGGAAGAGGAATCCAAGATAGAGACGGAGATGACGACGACAGCGTAGCAGCTTCGGAGTCAACGCAGGGGAGAAGAATAGGACATGGCTCGAGCTGACAGGTGGACTCGGGCAGCAGCGAGAGGGAGAGGAGGCGAGTTGGCACGGCGTGGGGTTGGGCTAGGCTAGAGAAAGAAATGGGACGGTGAAGAGAGAAAGAAGGGAAAGGTCGGACCTGCGTGAAGAATTCAGCCCAACATCGAAATCCAGACACTAATTACTTTTTCTTTTAAGAAATACCTGGAAATTCAAATAAGCCAAGAAAAATAGCAAATAACTCCTAAAAATCCAAGAAAAATTAGATAACTACTTTGAAACCTTAGAAACTCAAATAAAACTTTAGTTGACATTTGGATTAATCACATTAAATCATTTTAATTTATGATAATTCAAGTTAAGCTTTAATTTACTTCAAAAAATCATGAAAATTTTATAAAATCTTATTTTAAATAAAAGATTTTGAAAAGCTAAAAAATTAAGATGTTACACCCTCTCCCCGCCAGCCTCCACCATAGCCGCCGCCCCCACTGGCACCTTTGAAACCTTAATCGTCTCCGGCGTCCTCTCGCACGAACGACAGTCTCTAGCATTTTTCCTTACTCGGCAGCGGCCAACCGACTTGGTGAGCTGTGGTGCTCACCAACGACGCGATTGGCTTCGCCGGTTGCACCAGCGGTGACGAGAGCCCCACCCAAGCTAGAGGAGAAATAATGTGGCATGAGTCGCGGAGCAAATCGTCAGGTTAGAAAATTGACCGATTTCCAAGAAAAAAACGTCTGACCGAAATCAAATGAGAAGTTACGGATATCGTGAACATGCATGCATTCTGGAACTCGAATGGCCAGATTGATCAATTGAGAGAACGGAGCCAGAACAAAGATGTATACATGTCCAAGCTTACACATGAACCGGAAGAAAACAATGTAGCACGGATCTATTTGCAATTACCTTGGCAAATCGTTAGCATTGAAGCAGTTCTAGATTCAGAAACCACCACTGCCAAGGAAGAAAAACCGTTAATCCATCACTTCCTACAATCTAAAGCTACCACGGAACAAGCCCGTTCCTTGCGTTTCACTGCAACATTCATATTCTGATCCAATCTGTGTAATGTAATTAACACCGCGAATTCCTGAGGACAAATAAAAAAACTGAGGTAGATAGTGAAAGTATGAAAGCATGACATGGTGGTTTGTTCATTTACATACATATTTGATTTCACCCTAAACTTTCCGGCATTTACAAATCAGCCCAAAATTTTGCACTAAGCACCCCATAATCCAAAATAAATTTCCTTTTCAGTGCCTACCGCCCTCTCCATCCAATGACTGATCACTCTGCAAAAAAAAAAGAGGAAAAAAAAACAAAGGAAGGAGAGAGCCAGTTGGAGGGCCGTAGGACAAAATTGCTCTCATAGCATTCTTTTACCCACTCATTCACTTGTACACCCCAAACTTTTCACATCTCCATCTGCAAGTTATCCAATTTACAAATGCTTATATCATACACACGCAGCGACGTCGACATTACGAATGGTGTTTCCAAGTTTTCCTACCCTAGCTAAATATTTGGGCACGGGATCTATCTTAGTTCAAGTTCTGTGATCGTCACCGTATTGAAAGACGAATTGGGTTTGTTTGAGCCTTCTGGCAGTTCATTTGCACCTTCATGATGGGCATGGTGTGCATTGTCCAACCTAAAAAGAAATGCAGGCCTAGAAGGAGCAGGCAAGGTAGTAGACCTTCCAACAAGCATAAGGATCACATTGGTCATGCTGGGTCTATCACTTGGATTTTCTTGGACACATAATAACCCAATGTGTATGCACTTGAGAACCTCATTTTCAGCACAATTATGAAGCAATGATGGATCAACTATCTCTGTTACTGTTCCCCTAGTCCAATTCTCCCATGCCTGCGCACAAAAATTAACACATCATGCGCAAATCTAAGATGTAGCCAACTTATAAGATAAAGTATTACAAATAAAACTGACATAGCTTAAAAGATGCTCAGCCATCATTGATTCTGACGAAGTAGTGTTTCTCCTTCCTGTCACAATTTCCAGAACAATTACTCCAAAGCTGAAGACATCTGACTTGGTCGATACATGCCCAAGAACTGCATACTCAGGTGCCATATAACCACTGTATACATGTAAACAATTATTTTGTGAGAGAAATGTGAAACATTATGTGCAGACTGCAGAATAGCTCAACTGGATATATACGAGCCAAAGCTATAAATATGTCCACATGAACCTACTATGTTCCAGCTACTCTTCTTGTGATATCCTTTGTGTGGTCTCCCTCAAAAACTCTTGCCAAGCCGAAGTCACAGATCTTCGGGGTCATATCTTTTTCCAGTAAAATGTTGCTTGGCTTCAAATCTCTGTGTATTACTTTTACTCGGGATTCATCATGTAGATACATCATTGTAGGACCGAAAAGGCAACAGAGGGGGGGGGGGGGAATGGTGCCTTAAAATCTCTCCAAGTATTCACACAATCTTCTTCTCCAATAGCTACAAAGCTATGAAGAGGAAGATCGAATGTTCACTGGAGAACAGAAGATCAGACTGACACCCGAACTAGAACTGCCGCTAGCCGAGGACAAAACAAGGCAGTCGAAAGGATCTATCGTGATCACTCTGACAAAGAGATAGACCATCTGTTTCAGAGAGATCGAACGCCAACTCGTGGTCGATCGAGTCGCTCGGTAAGACAGACGATCCACTAAAAACCCGAGATCTGACCGACAAAAGAGACTGCACAGTAATGACCGAAAACAGAGAAGGCGCGCACGACCAACTAGACAAGCCAGAGCTCATGACCACTTGCTTTGATTTCCAAATATCTTGCAATTCACAAAGCAATCGGGTATGAGACTTTAGACAACGTTTGCTCACGTCCTTTGTGAGAGAAAAACCAAGGCGTTGAAAACTTCTTTGCTGAGATCGGACAAGCGGCGTGGTCGAAACCAAACAGAGAATTCGGTCGACTCATGCACAAAAGTCTCAACGTGGTCGTAGCGAATGTAGAGCATGTACTCGGCGCACGACCGCGAGACGCAAACACTTCTCCGATTCGACTCTTGCTCTCGGGAATGAACTGGCCAAATAGCCTTGAGACAGATTCCCTGTTCTGAGCAAATCAAAACTAGGCCTACTCAAACCAAGAACACAACTCAAAGCAAGAAGTACTAGAGTTGATGAATAGAACCGCTCGTGGGACTAGAATAGCCAAGATGGCTTGGAGTAAAACCCACATGTCACTGCGATTTCAGAAAGCCAAGAACACAGATATACGAAGGAACAAAGAGAGCGCAAACAAATCATTCAAACACAAGACAGAGAACACAACTCAGAGTTTCCATTCCAACCATCAAGGAGTACAAGGAATCCCGATACGCCCGGAGAGCATAGAGAGGAGCTCACACCTCTTCTCTTTCTCTCTTTCTCGATTATTCATACATGGATTCTCCACTCATCCTCTCTCTCTCACACAATCCCAAGAACACACTCACAGACTCCCATGGGAGGGAGAGGCGGCTGCCTCCAAGGCCCAGCCGGCCAACCCACTCAAACTCGTGCCTCCCCTCTCCCTTTTATAGCCTCACACCCGAGACTAACCCTAATGGATCCATCCATTAGTCCACACTGGGCTAACCCGTAAACACCCTCCTAACACCGGGTTTTACACCTCGCTTTACCCACTAGCGAAAACAAGCTTCCAGTGCTTTACCCGTTAAACCCAACGGTTCCACTGCTTTGCCCGTTAGCGCCAACAACTCCTGTGCATTGGCAGAGACACAGCTTCCCTTTGCAGCTTTCCGCATTCCCCAAAATGCCACTCCGCTGCCTTCCCGGAAGCTTCCTCCCGCCTTGCCGTCCAAGCTTGCAACCACCTCGCAAGACTAGGTCTTCTTGGCTTCCCCGGTCGTTCGGACCCGACACCGCCGCGTCTCGTCCCGACCATCCCGGCCTCGCCGGACTGTCACCAAGATCCTCTGGCAGCTCCAGCTCGGTTCCTCATCTCCTTGGCTTGCAACCACCTTGAGCCCCAAGTCTTCTTGGCTTCACCCGGTCGTTCGGACCTCAACATCTCCCATGTCTAGTCCCGACCACTCCAAGCCTCACCAAGACTTGTCTCCAAGGTCCTCTGGCAGCTCGGCCGGTTCCTCATCTCCTCGGCTTGCAACCACATCACCGGCCTCGATCATCTTCGGCACCTCCAACCGTCGGACCTCAACACCTCCCGTGCCTAGTCCCGGTCCTCCCACGCCTCACCATGAAATAGCTCAAGTCCTGCAGCCCACGCGGACAAGCAAACCGTCACATAGCACCGCACTGGACAACAGACAAACCATCGGTACAACCAACAAGTGTCACAAAGACACAACCCGATCGTAAACCCCTACGACCACTCGAATGCACAACTCAAGAAATGGTGAAGCCCCGAACACTTCCTCGCTTCCTTCGACCACACAACATGTCGTTACGACCGTCTCACGACTCACTACGACCATGCGGACACATGCCACAACCATTGCTAGCCGCTACGATATTATCGCATAAGGACCATACCCCATATGACCACTCTGTTGTACGAGCGGAGAAACCCTCCACTCACAAGAGCCTTCCCGCAGACCTACGACCACTCACTAGGTCGCTACGACCGCCAAGACACAAGCTACGACCATTGTAAGCTTGCAACGATTACCACACAGCGGCTACGACTACTTACTACCAATACCGGTCGCTAAGATCACAAAGTCGAATCAACTCCTCGACTACCAAGTCGTAGAGCCGACATCAAGTCATGAGCCTTACGACCACCAAGTCGTAAAGCTCGATCGACCACCAAGTCGATCCCACGACTACATAACCGATCACCAAGTTGAATCGGCCTCACGACCACCAATCGATCGCCTAGGATCACCGATCACACGAGCCGACCGCACCGATCGCTACAACTACCAAGATGTAAAGCAGATCACCTAGTCGTACCGAGCCTACGACCGCACACAACAATGCTACGACTTTATCGCTCAAAGTCTACGACCTCATCCCAAGTCGTTCTGTCATCTGACCGATCGAAATGATGAACCAATAAAATGCACGAGGTCTACGACTTCACCACAAAGCCACACGACCGATTCCCAGCTCACATGGTCGATCCTAGAGGTCATACGACCAATTCCCATGTGTCTACGACCACGTTCAAACATCTCGGGCACAACCGACCGCCTACGACCCCAGAAGACTGCATCTGACACGCTACGAGTGATTCCGACCGTCACCGAGCACTTCCGACCGAGTCCCGCTGCATTTGGACTGCGTCCGATCGCTCCTCACGCCCGTCCAACTGCATCACAACGTGGTCGTAGGGCGCCGACTACTCAACGTGGTCGTACGCCCGAGCGCCGACTTCCGACCACAGCAATCGTAGATTCGACTTACGACCACAGACCACGGCCAATGTGGTCGTAGCTGCTTCCGATGGCCTTCGACCATAGCCAGAGTGGTCGTAAACGCCACAACGTGGTCGTACAGCCTTCCGACCACGACCAAACCAGTCGTAACCTCTTCTGATGTTCTCCGTTCACACCCAAGGTGGTCGTAAAGCTATCTGGCGACCTCCGACCATGGCCAATGTGGTCATAGAGGCTTTCGATCAGGGCCAAAGTGGTCGAACGAGGTTTTCGGCCCGATCATTGTCGGTGTGGTCGTAAACAGCATGGTGACTTCCGACCACGGCCAAAGCGGTCGTACTCTCTTCCGGTGCCCTTCGACCATGGCCAAAAAGCGCTGCGGTGGTCGAACACTTCCCACCGCTCAAGACAACAAACAATGTGGTCGTAAGGCTATTGCCAAGCAAGTCGTAAGGGCTTAGGAACCAACAGAGAGACCCATTCTCCTCTCAAACTTCAAAAACCAAACTCAATCTCACTAGATTAAGAGTCAATTACTCATCACAACCATGAGGCGACCTCCACATGGTCTCTCAATCTCCCCCTTGATGAGTATATTGACAAACACAGAAAAATGCAAGAAGATGAGTTTGTTTTTGAAAAGAAAAGGAAGGAGAGATGCATGAGCTAGACATGGTCTAAAAGAAGTGAAGACAGAACCCATGACCATGTTGGCAAAAAGTGTCCAATCTTGCTCATGGTCCAGAGACAAGAGCTGTTGCTCTCATGACCATTGTCAGAGCAAGACGACCAAGTATTCTCCCCCTTGAAGCCCTTTTCCAATCCTTCTCCCATCTCTTAATGCAAATTCCCATTCTAATGCCTTTTGCACCCTTAATGCCTTTTATCTATCCTTCTCCCCTTTTGGCAATAGAGTCATCAAGATGCAAGGAAGAAAAAATAGAGCATGAATTAAATGGAGTGCCGACAGTTGATTTGATGAAGGCAATGAGAGTGAGGAGCCATGAAGATTATCTAAAGCGGCTTCAACGAAAATTATACCAAGCCATAAAAGGTGACAATGCTATCTAGATCATAACAAACTATGTATTGCCAAGCTCAAGCCAAATAAATCATGATCTTTGAATTAAATGTTTAATTAGCATGTCATGTCACTCAAGATTATAGTCTAGAAGAAGGTATCCAAACGTGAGTCAAGCCATGTCAATATTCTAAGCGAAATCAAGAAGCTATAGTTGAGTTGATTTAGAGAGCTACAAGCCCAAAAATGAGACATATTGTTCAAGCACTAGGTATCACTTGTAGCACTTTGGATACCACTTGAAGAAGATTTGTAGTTGAGTAAAATTAGCACATTAGGCTTTTATCAGAAATTCATGGTTGGTTTCAACCATTTTTCACAAGAATTTTTTGTTTTCATAGCCATGTGCTAGATCTCAAGCCTTATGCGATCACTCCAAGCAATAAGCTTAAGGAGGTGATTTTGGTCATCCAAAACTCCCCCTGAGTTCATGCCTAGTGCAATGGCAAGCCATCTCATGAGAAAGAATTGGTGAGATCAGTTTTTCGCACAAAAGAGATCTTTTGCATTTACTTGAGTTAGTTCATGAACAAAGAGTTAAAACTTAACTCATGCATCACTAATGAACTAACTTAGCTCAATCTAAACCTCAAAACAGATTCAAGACTCAATTTAGCCTATTCGACATGGCCTGAATCAAGAGAGGATCACTAAAGCCGACTAGTCACAAGATTGAACAAGACATGTTTTACTTTAAGTTGTTCACATTTAATTAAGCTAGTATGGCAAGAGCTAAGCGACACATAGAAGGGCATGATAAATCAAGCTATCACAAGACATGGCAAGATATAAAGCATGATATCATGTCACATAAAGATAATAGACAAGGCTCCAAAGACTGCAGTGCATTCATGTGAATTTTATGCATTATGAGACAAAAGAATGCACACGAGATGAACTCCCCAAAGCTAGCCGAACAGATAGAAAGGTTCCAACTCCCTAGAGAAGGCAACTCGAGAAGAACCAAGAAATTTGGCGCAAAAACCAGAAAAAGAGGGTTCTAACTCAAGGAGGTGATTCCCAAACACACCCTATCCACATGATCTCTAGTGCAGAACCTCATACCACGGGCAAAAGCACACTATGTCAATGCACAAGACTCTAGTGGCCAAGAAAAGGTTCAATCTAGGTAGAAGAGAATCCTAGAGAACCAAAGCCCAAACTAGGTAGTAAATAATCCTAGAGAACCATTTGGACGAGAAGTGTGATCGAGACAATATCACCTAGAGTCGGTTCTGTCTAACCAATCGGACCCTTCCTCCCACTAGAACAGATAAACAAAGCAAAGCCAAGTGGAGGAAGCAAAACAACGAAAGATCACAAGGAGAACAAACCTCTGTCATGGTCGCTTGGTTGGTAGTCGTGGTCGTAGAAGAGTCCCGGTAGTAGTCGTATAGGAGTCCCGACCTCGGTTGAGTGATCGAAGTCACCTCGGCCATGGTCGTAGATGTGTTCACTCATGATCGTAGTCCAATCGGGGTGGTCGAACACGAAACCAGTCGTGGTGGTAATTGCGTCTTGGTCGTAGTCGCAGATGAGTCCGGATCGTGGTCGTTGCGTCTGGCCGAGGTCATAAAACGAGTTCGCCGAGTGTCCGGACCATGGTCGTGGTAGCTACGACGTGGTCGTAATGATCAAAGGAGTGGTCGAAGCTGTGCAGTCTCCCCTCACACACGACTGCGGTTTAACCACGAGGAACAAGCGGTGTCCTAGTCTTGGGTAAATGATATACAGGCATGATCCGAGATCGAGACAAAAGACCACAAACAGTAGCATTACAAATATTAATGCATGAGAACACACCCCCCACAAGCTCAATCTAGCCCTCATCAAAAGCATCTAGAACAGCGAGCCTAGAGCCACCCAATACTAGAAGAAGCTTGTGACCTATTCACAGTTCTCATGATGTCTAAGCATAAGCACAGACTAATGCTACCAAGGTGTTGTACATTTTATGTCATGCCAAAAACCGGAATGAGAAAGATCAAGGTAAACATGTATCTCAATGAATCACAACCATGCACATAGCAGGTGACAAGGAAAGATCACAGAAGCATATGCTAGCATGGATATAAGCATGTATACCGAAAAGATAAGAAGGCATGAATAAACAAAACATCATGACATAGAAAATCTATCCAAGATATACTCAAGCTCATCTTGTCCATACATGTGCATACATCATGTAGACATACAACACGACAAATCGAATCATGAAAAGTATGCTAACATGTATAAATAATGATGAATGAACATAAGGAGCAAGATGTGAACCATGATAGATACTACAGAGCACAAGGTCATGATGATACTTGACTTCTAATATACACATTCTACTTCGCTCATGAAGTCAGTCAAAGCTTAAGCATCTAACAAATATGACAAGATATATGGATACTTAAGCAACATACACATAAAGGCATGACATGAAAGTATTGAAGAAAGAACATGCCAAGTATGGTATAAGTGAGCACTGAACAAACACAACATGCCAATTAAGACTAACACATGTATATAGAGACATGAAGGTAAAGAATAGCTCACAAAGTAGGTGAAGACACCAACGTGAGAGCATATGTCTCTTGGAGGCCATGAAGTGGAGAGCCAATAAATGTTCTAGTCATATGATGAGGCGTAAGACTAAAACTCCAATCAATTCCATGTTTTCCAACAAGCGTCTAGAGACCTACAAATGACAAGAACAGAGTGCCCAAGTCTTGGGTCTCGAAGAGTTAGCAAGCAATTACTTGAGAACCCAAGACTTTGACACACGACCACTCAACGAAATGAGTGATCGTTACGTGCTACGACTACGCCGAGAAGACATGAGCATGGCGTAGCACAAGAGGCATAGTCTTGAATGACTACGGTAGAGAGAGCGGTCGTAAAGCCTTTCACCACAATTGGGGATTGCGGCGTGATCAAAATGCGATTTCGACCATGGCGACCGTGCGACAACGTGCTAAGAAGCGCAGACGAAGTCGTATGGACTTACGACCATGATGACAGTAAGAGTGTCCGCCGAAGACGTGGTCGTATGAAGCTACGACTACATCCGAGAAGCCAAGCTGTGATCGTAAGACATTACGACTACAATGACGACACAGTAGAGGAACTTGGCTTTTACTAAACCAGATTCTAGCAGAAACAAGCTCCTCTACACAAGTGTGGTGAGTCAAAATTTTAATTTCTCATTTTTAGATTTTAACATGCAAGAAGGGAAATTAAATTATCGCCATCTGTAGTGGAAGACTCACAACCTATACATGCTAAATGAGATTTCAACCTAGCAAGAACGATCTAGCAGTTTACCATCTAGGCACTCATATTATCCCTAAGAGCAAGTATATTCATCTTGGACAAGGCCAAGGTCATATTGACATTTTACCTTGCTCATGATGAGTTGTTGTTCGTCCCTCTTAGCATTATCATCCGTGTGTTCTTTTGATCCTGGCACATGAACAACCAAGAAAAGAACCAACCAAAGCATCAAAGGAGACTCACACCTTCTCACTGTAGGTGCGCACCTCGTTTGGGCGAACAAGGTCTACCAATTAAGAAGCGGTGGAAGTCCTTCCTCAGGTCAGCACGCAGACAAAGAGCAACAACAAAAGAAACAAGTCTACGATGCTGAAGATGTCCATCCTTCTCTCAAAATGAGCATTGATGTAAGTGTCCTCCATGAAATATGGTCAAAAGGACAAAGCACCATCCTTGCTTAAAAAAGAGAAATCCCTTGGACTAACCGAGAAGAGCCAACAAGAAAAGCACTAGCCAACTAAGCAAAAGGCACAAGTGCTGACAACAAAAGAACTATGCTCAAGGAAGGGTCCACCTCTTAAATGAAAGAGGTGACAAAGTCTCAAGATGCGATGCTCGTATCATTGCACTCCTCTCCTCAAAGAATTTTCATCATCCGGTCGGAGAACAGGGTAAATCAAGACAAACCAAAGTCTCGAGAGTGTGCACCGAGGGAAAGCACCGGTCGACGAAGTGTAGTCGCAGATGGGGCCACCGAGGCTGTGGTCATAACTCTTAATGACCATGTCCCAAAGACTGCGAATCATCGCTCGTCGCCGTTCTCGATCTGATGACTGTGCTTGCAAATAACATCACCTCCAACCGAAATCAGCCTCTTGTCGCAAAGGACATCATTGGCAAAACACCCCAAGCAAGATGCAAAGAAAAGCTCACAAGATCCCTACTAGTTGCCATGCTCCGGATCGGTTAAGATCAAATATAGAGCAAACCTTGCACTGATACCAATTGTAGGACCGAAAAGGCAACAGAGGGGGTGAATGGTGCCTTAAAATCTCTCCAGTATTCACACAATCTTCTTCTCCAATAGCTACAAAGCTATGAAGAGGAAGATTGAATGTTCAACGGAGAATGTAAGATCGATCGACACCGAACTAGAAGCGCGTGGCCGAGGACAAAACAAGGCGATCGAAAGGATCTATCGTGATCACTCGACAAAGAGATAGACCATCTGTTTCAGAGAGATCGAACGCCAACTCGTGGTCGATCGAGTCGCTCGGTAAGACAGACGATCCACTGAAAACCCGAGATCTGACCGACAAAAGAGACTGCACAGTAATGACCGAAAACAGAGAAGGCGCGCACGACCAACTAGACAAGCCAGAGCTCATGACCACTTGCTTTGATTTCCAAATATCTTGCAATTCACAAAGCAATCGGGTATGAGACTTTAGACAACGCTTGCTCACGTCCTTTTGACAGAAAAACCAAGGCGGTGAAAACTTCTTTCTTTGAGATCGGACAAACGGCGTGGTCGAAACCGAAACAGAGAATTCGGTCGACTCATGCACAAAAGTCTCAACGTGGTCGTAGCGAATGCAGAGCATGTACTCGGCGCACGACCGCGAGACGCAAACACTTCTCCGATTCGACTCTTGCTCTCGGAATGAATCGCCAAATAGCCTTGAGACAGATTCCTGTTCGAGCAAATCAAAACTAGGCCTACTCAAACCAAGAACACAACTCAAAGCAAGAAGTACCGAGTTGATGAATAGAACCGCTCGTGGGACTAGAATAGCCAAGATGGCTTGGAGTAAAACCCACATGTCACTGCGATTTCAGAAAGCCAAGAACACAGATATATGAAGGAACAAAGAGAGCGCAAACAAATCATTCAAACACAAGACAGAGAACACAACTCAGAGTTTCCATTCCAACCATCAAGGAGTACAAGGAATCCCGATACGCCCGGAGAGCATAGAGAGGAGCTCACACCTCTTCTCTTTCTCTCTTTCTCGATTATTCATACATGGATTCTCCACTCATCTCTCTCTCACACAATCCCAAGAACACACTCACAGACTCCCATGGGGGAGAGGCGGTCGCCTCCAAGGCCCACCGGCCAACCCACTCAAACTCGTGCCTCCCCTCTCCCTTTACAGCCTCACACCGAGACTAACCCTAATGGATCCATCCATTAGTCCACACTGGGCTAACAGTAAACACCCTCCTAACACCGGGTTTTACACTCGCTTACCCACTAGCGAAAACAAGCTTCCAAAGTGCTTTACCCGTTAAACCCAACGGTTCCACCGCTTTGCCCGTTAGCGCCAACAACTCCTGTGCATTGGCAGAGACACGCCTTCCTTTGCAGCTTTCCGCATTCCCCAAAATGCCACTCCGCTGCCTCCCGGAAGCTTCCTCCCGCCTTGCCGCCCAAGCTTGCAACCACCTCGCAAGACTAGGTCTTCTTGGCTTCCCCGGTCGTTCGGACCCGACACCGCCGCGCCTCGCCCCGACCATCCCGGCCTCGCGGACACTGTCACCAAGATCCTCCGCGGCCCAGCCCGGTTCCTCATCTCCTTGGCTTGCAACCACCTTGAGCCCCAAGTCTTCTTCGGCTTCACCCAGTCGTTCTGGACCTCAACATCTCCCATGTCTAGTCCCGACCACTCCAAGCCTCACCAAGACTTGTCTCCAAGGTCCTCTGGCAGCTCCAGCTTCGGTTCCTCATCTCCTCGGCTTGCAACCACATCACCAGCCTCGATCATCTTCGGCACCTCCAACCGTCTGGACCTCAACACCTCCTGTGCCTAGTCCCGGTCCTCCCACGCCTCACCATGAAATAGCTCCGAAGTCCTGCAGCCACACAGACAAGCAAACCGTCACATAGCACCGCACCAGACAACAGACAAACCATCGGTACAACCAACAAGTGTCACAGCACACAACATGATCGTAAACCCCCTACGACCACTCGAATGCACAACTCAAGAAATGGTCGAAGCCCTGGAACACTTCCCTGCTTCCTTCGACCACACAACATGTCGTTACGACCGTCTCACAGCTCACTACGACCATGCGGACACATGCCACAACCATTGCTAGCCGCTACGATATTATCGCATAAGGACCATACCCCATACGCCCACTCGTTGTACGAGCAGAGAAACCCTCCACTCACAAGAGCCTTCTGCAGCCTACGACCACTCACTGGGTCGCACGACCGCCAAGACACAAGCTACGACCATTGTAAGCTTGCAACGATTACCACACAGCGGCTACGACTACTTACTACCAAGACTGGTCGCTAAGATCACAAAGTCGAATCAACTCCTCGACTACCAAGTCGAGAGCGACATCAAGTCATGAGCCTTACGACCACCAAGTCGTAAAGCTCGATCGACCACCAAGTCGATCCCACGACTACATAACCAGTCACCAAGTTGAATCG
The DNA here is from genome assembly GCA_036346575.1 of Dendrocalamus sinicus. NCBI lineage: Eukaryota > Viridiplantae > Streptophyta > Magnoliopsida > Poales > Poaceae > Dendrocalamus > Dendrocalamus sinicus. The sequence continues at coordinate 17,909,880 of CM070670.1, forward strand.
GCCTCAGCCGACCACCAATCAGTCGCCTAGGATCACCGATCACACAGGCTTCGACTTTTGCACCTGATCGCTACAACTACCAAGATGTAAAGCAGATCACCTAGTCGTACCGAGCCTACGACCGCACACAACAATGCTACGACTTTATCGCTCAAAGTCTACGACCTCATCCCAAGTCGTTCTGTCATCTGACCGATCGAAATGATGAACCAATAAAATGCACGAGGTCTACGACTTCACCACAAAGCCATACGACCGATTCCCAGCTCACATGGTCGATCCTAGAGGTCATACGACCAATTCCCATGTGTCTACGACCACGTTCAAACATCTCGGGCACAACCGACCGCCTACGACCCCAGAAGACTGCATCTGACGCGCTACGAGTGATTCCGACCGTCACCGAGCACTTCCGACCGAGTCCCGCTGCATTTGGACCGCGTCCGATCGCTCCTCACGCCCGTCCAACTGCATCACAACGTGGTCGTAGGGCGCCGACTACTCAACGTGGTCGTACGCCCGAGCGCCGACTTCCGACCACAGCAATCGTAGATTCGACTTACGACCACAGACCACGGCCAATGTGGTCGTAGCTGCTTCCGATGGCCTTCGACCATAGCCAGAGTGGTCTTAAACGCCACAACGTGGTCGTACAGCCTTCCGACCACGACCAAACCAGTCGTAACCTCTTCTGATGTTCTCCGTTCACACCCAAGGTGGGCGTAAAGCTATCTGGCGACCTCCGACCATGGCCAATGTGGTCATAGAGGCTTTCGATCAGGGCCAAAGTGGTCGTAAACGAGGTTTTCGGCTTCCGACCGCTGTCAGTGTGGTCGTAAACAGCATGGCTGACTTCCGACCACGGCCAAAACGGTCGTACTCTCTTCTGGTGCCCTTCGACCATGGCCAAGCAATGTTGCCAGGAGTTGAAGGCCATAAATTTCAGTATTGACGCAATTATGGCGTCCAGCCAACCTTTGACCTGTTGTGAGCAGGGAATAGCTATCTCTTCATTCCGCTTTTATCCATTGCTTGACTGCAAGATTATTTCCCTTCAGGATAATCAAGGGATCGTGAATCAAGGCAAAAAAATGATGCCTCAATCTCTTATTCTTGGCCTCCTATGTTGATCATCGCTGGATGACCAAGTCGGAGTGCCTTCTCGCCATATTAGAGAAGCCTATCATTGGACCCTTATCAAAAGATTTGCCTATTGTTTGAGAATTTCTTGATATCCTCTTTATAAAGCTTCTAGGCCAGTCTCCATTTAGAGTAGTTGAGTGTGCCAATGATATTATCTCTGGCACTACTCCTATCACCAAGACTCCCTACCATCTATCCCATGCTAAGTAAAAAAAAAAGGTCGAAGCGACAATCGGATGCCCTTCAGAGCAAAGACTTTATCTGACGCTTTACCTCAAAGTGGGCTTCTTGATCACTCTTATGGATAAGAAAGGTATGATATGTGTATGTACCTTTATTATCGAGCTCTCAAGATGGTGACATCAAGAACCGCGACCCTTCACCTTTGTGTGAGTTAAGCTGTAATGATGGGTTAGAATAGTTCCTGGATATCTACCACCGTTGTATCATCCTTCTTCATCTGGTACCTGATTTTATCTCCTGTTCTCAACCCTAGTAATCCTTTTCACTCCTTGTAACCATGCTTGAACTCATCTCCAATTGCTTTAATTCCACATTTCACCTCTTTCATGTTTACTCATTACCATTGCCATTGAGTACAATTATCATATCACTGAATTACCTGGTTATTATCATGTCAATGGATTACCTTGTTGTTATCATATTACTAGATTACCTAGCCCTGATCGTATCACTAAATTATCTGGCTATTATCTTATAAACAAAGTTATTACTTCGCTAATTATCATATCACTAAAGTTATCTGGCTGATATCATGTCACCAAATGACCTCACTAATATCATATCACCAAGGTTCCCTGGTTATTATCATATCTCTAATGCTTGCCTGGTTATTAACACGCTTGCCTAGTTTTCACCATATTGTTAATGCTTGCTGGGCTTGTACTGTCAATATTGTATTCCTACCATAATGTTCTAGGTCATCTTATTTCACATGCCTTTAGGTTTGTTAGAATACTCTGTTAATAATGTTCTACGATTCATGCTTTTAAGTAATGTTTAGGGTTCATGCTTAAACCGTTAGTAAGGGTAGTGGGTGATCATGTTGTAGACTTACGTTAAAATCATTAGCAGTCCCTTAAATACCAAAGCTTCTATGTTTAATCTTTCGATAATGTGATGCATTATTGGTACAGTTCCTTGTGTGAGTCATGACCGATATATCTTAATAAATGTTAATTTGACTAATAATCACTTATCACATAATAAAACTTGATTGGTTGATAACCTTGTGTGAGCTACATTATAATACCTCTTTAGGTTGATTACTATATCACTATCATCTTATCATTATTCCACATCGCGCTCATATCAGAAACTATGTGTTTCCATTTTCAACCCTAGCACATCTTTTCACTTCTCATAACTTTCTTATAGCCTTATCCTCGCTATCTTTTAGTTACCTTAATTTTGTTATGCAAAATATGTCTATGGTGCATCGGTTACTTTATCATCTAGTTTCACCAATCCTGTCTCTAGCCACATCGTATCAAACCTTTACTCTCATAACTTTACCTTAACTCAATTACAAGTCTCTAATTATATCATGGATAATTCACTAAATAACAAACTAAGGGTTATTACGCCGGGGCTACCCACATATAGGGGTCATTTCCACCCAACCTGGTAACGTACGGGGGGCCGTACATTCTCGTTACACAGGATATTACACCCGTCTCATGTTATCTGATCGAGGACAAGGTTGTGCCCGCTATTCTCGTATAACCGGTATGTGGGAGGAGGTCGCCGGCACCCTTGCTATAACTTACCATAACTTGCTATAACTTGTCACATAACGAATATCTTTAACACACAGTTCTCATAATATCTGTCTTCCATTCATGACAGTATTTCCGATATCAGTTGTTCATTGGTTGCCTTATGTCCATTGCTTACTTGTCATGCTTGCCTTTATTTCACGTGGTTGCATTACTTGTCTTTACTCTTGTGTTGCGACCGTTGTTGGGTACTTGCCGAGATTTCCAAATCTCACGCTTGCTCTTTCATCCCTGTAAAAGGCGGTGGAGTGATAGCATCATGCATGGGTGGGAGCACTCGAGTTTTCAGCACCGTGGTTTGCCATTATTTGTTGTTTCATTCGTTCTTTATTTGGTTAGAAGTGGACCGGTCCCATATTTTAAATATTTATTCCAGCTTCCGTTGGTTTTCTATTAAAGTGTTAACAAAGAGTTTTAAACTCTTTGTGAGTTCTTTTGTTGCCCTTATTTATTCTTCACTTTTGCGATGATGTTCCATAGTAGTATCCCATATGGTTATGTGGGGTGTTACAGTTGGTATCAGAGCTCAGGCTGTAGTTTCTGGAAAAAATGCTTTGCATGTACACGGGGCTTTGGGTTAATTCATTCATGCATGCATACCCACTCACTGGCATATTACCATAATCCCACATCGAGTTCCCGTTTCTCTTATTTCATTGTTCACTTGTGACATTGCTCCAATTCTATACTTCCCTGAATCTTAATTCCATTGTTTCGCCTGGGTTGCTCCTGAAGTGCAAGGCCTTGGCTGGCATTGCAAATCAACTTGCTTTCCACGTTCACCTGCTGGCAAACAGCACGCGGCTCTAGTTTCTACTCCAATTGCTATCGTATCGAAGGGTACTGTTGGGCATCTCTACGCATTACCGACATTACCAACTCTGGAGTGGTGTAGTGGTCATCACACCTTACCTCCACATTGTTATCCATTCCACCATTTACTTTCATTGTTTCCTGACCTTTTAGGTTTTGTTACCTTGAATTCACGCTCTGCTCTTGCATTGTTAATTCGGGAGCTAGTTCCTTCTTTACGGCATCTCGCTTCTTTCAGTAACACTCTGTACCCATCAGTATCTTAGCGTATCCCGTGGTTGTGACCGCTACTATTGGATCTTTACTAGAAATCTTACCTGTTCCAATGTTGCCAGGAGTTGAAGGCCATAAATTTCAGTATTGACGCAATTATGGCGTCCAGCCAACCTTTGACCTGTTGTGAGCAGGGAATAGCTATCTCTTCATTCCGCTTTTATCCATTGCTTGACTGCAAGATTATTTCCCTTCAGGATAATCAAGGGATCGTGAATCAAGGCAAAAAAATGATGCCTCAATCTCTTATTCTTGGCCTCCTATGTTGATCATCGCTGGATGACCAAGTCGGAGTGCCTTCTCGCCATATTAGAGAAGCCTATCATTGGACCCTTATCAAAAAATTTGCCTATTGTTTGAGAATTTCTTGATATCCTCTTTATAAAGCTTCTAGGCCAGTCTCCATTTAGAGTAGTTGAGTGTGCCATTGATATTATCTCTGGCACTACTCCTATCACCAAGACTCCCTACCATCTATCCCATGCTAAGTAAAAAAAAGGTCGAAGCGACAATCGGATGCCCTTCAGAGCAAAGACTTTATCTGATGCTTTACCTCAAAGTGGGCTTCTTGATCACTCTTATGGATAAGAAAGGTATGATATGTGTATGTACCTTTATTATCGAGCTCTCAAGATGGTGACATCAAGAACCGCGACCCTTCACCTCGTATTGATGATCTCTTCGACCAGCTTAAGGGTGTCCAGTTCTTCTTCAAGGTAGATTCGCAGTCCGGCTACCACCAAGTCTGGACTAAGACTTTCAATATCTTGAAGGTAGTTTGTCGCTCTTGTTATGGCCTTTTCGAGTTCCTGGTTGTGCCATTTGGGTTGACCAATGCTTCGACAGTGTTAATGGATTTGTTGCATCGGGTGTTCCACGAGTACTTGGATCAGTTCGTCATCATCTTTATCGATGACATTCTGATGTATTCCAGTGCCACAGAGGAGCATGAGCAACACCTTCGCCTTGTTCTTGGTCTCTTTCAGAAGCATTAATTCTTTGCTAAATTGAGAAATGTGCTTTTGGGCTTTCTTCTGTCAGCTTCCTGGGGCATGTCATTAGTGACTGGGGATTTTCCGTGGATCCTTCCAAGATAGTTGCAGTAGTAGACTGGCAGAGACCTGGTGATGTTGCAGAGATCCGCAGTTTCTTGAGTTCGGCCATCTTCTACCGCCGTTTTGTCTAGGATTTCTTTCCCAATTCAAAGCCTTTGACCAAGTTGACTCAGAAGGGTGAGCAATTCATTTGGACAGAGGATTGTGAGTTCAGCTTTCAGACCCTGTAGGAGCGTCTTGTTTTCACTCCCATTCTTGCTTTGCCCAAGGGCGTGGTTCGTTTTGGGGCAAAAGGAAAGTTGAACCCTCGTTTCGCTGGCCTTTTCCCTATAATTGAGTGGATTGGGAAACTTGCCAAGCATTTGGAGTTACCTTCTTCCTTGTCCGGTGTCCATAACTTTATCCATGTCCCAGTTGAGGAAGTTCTAAATGATCCTGACCAAATTCTAGAGTTACCCAACTTGGATGTCCTAGAGGATATGACAGTAGTTGCACAGCCAGTTCATATCCTGGATCGTTCGGAGCGTCAACTGCGACACCAAAACATTTCTTATGTCAAGGCCTTGTGGTCTCATCAGACTAAGCATGAAGCCACTTGGGAGCTGGAGTCCCAAATGTGTAAGACTCATCCCAATCACTTTACCTCAGACTAACTCCTTAGGATTCTCCCCATCTAATCAATCTATTCTTTCCGTGTTGTCCTACCTTCTAGAGCTAGTCGATTCGAGGCCGAATCTTCTTTTAAGGGGGGGAGAGCTGTAGCACCCTCAAAAAAAAATACCTCTCTTCTATCCTTCATAATTTCTCTCTCCCTAATCAACTCTTTCCATATAACCAACTAACTAACTCTCTCTCTCTCTCTTTTAATCTCTCTCCCAATATCTCTCTCACGTACGTATCTGCATGGATCTCTTTCACATATGAGATTGCATGGATATTCTTCTCTCTCTCCCGGATATCTCTCTCTCCGATATAATCTCTCTTTCTCTCTCTCTCTCTCTCTCTCACGTTTCTAATCTCCTTCTCATGTTCTTAGTCTCTCCTCCCTGAACGACGAAGCAGCCAGCGACGGCAACAGCACAGCATGTGCGTGGGCACATAGTCGGCGACGGCGGCTATGCAGCATGCACGCGAGCGCATGGCGGCGCGGCGCGGCTGCTGCGGCTGCGTGCATGGACACGGGCGGCGGCGCGCGGCGGCGCGCGTGCGCGCCATGTGGCGGCTGGCGCGAGCGGCGCTGGTGGCGACGGCGCGGGCGTGAGGCGACGCTGGCGGCGGCTGCCATGCTGCTGCTTGTCGTCGCGTTCCACTGCTTCCTGTCGCCGTCGCTCGGCAACGGTGGAGGCCGTGGCGTTCAGTGCTGAACCCGCCGTTCTTGTTGAACAAGCCTGGCGAGTTGCGTAGAGATGTAGTTGGCATCGTGGATTTTTTTCTGTTCCTAGTGGTGGGAGCAAGCTGGGGGAAGAGCTCTGGGTGTCGACGGCAGTGAACAACTTCTTTGGCTGCAGCAAAGCGACCAAGCAGTTCGCCGATGCCAAGGCCGTCACCGAGTCGAATCGCTATCTGATGATCGTAGCGAGCGGTGGTCTGAACCAGCAGCGAACAGGGGTTCGCTGCAGCCATTGAGGAATGTTTGGGTAGTTGTGCATCTCAGATCCTTCATGCAGCGGTTCTGCTCAGTGTGCTTAAGGCAAGTACCTCGCGGCCGGAACCCTTTTCATTCCATATTTAATCTGGTTGTTTGGCTATGCGTTGTCCTAGGCCATAATTACTACATTGCGATAATTGCCTGGTCACATGCTATTAGATATCTTCATATTGCAATGCTTGATGTAAATTAATGCCCTAGACTCCTAGATATATTAAAATGCTAAGGTTAATGTCTAAGTTGCATGCTTTAATTGGTATTAGAATTGGTGTTTAATTTGTGGATGGGGTAATATAGCAGTGACTTCAATATAAGGTTAATCACTAGTAATATTTAACATTGGGATGATAGGTTTACTACCGGTTCCCAGATTCTTTACTTGTATGTTATTGCCTGTTGGTTCCGATAGAATTATGCATGATATTGTTAACCTGACTAATAACATCGTATCACGTAATAAAATCTAGTTGATTAACAACTCCTTTGTGTGAGTTAAGCTGTAATGATGGGTTAGAATAGTTCCTGGATATCTACCACCGTTGTATCATCCTTCTTCATCTGGTACCTGATTTTATCTCCTGTTCTCAACCCTAGTAATCCTTTTCACTCCTTGTAACCATGCTTGAACTCATCTCCAATTGCTTTAATTCCACATTTCACCTCTTTCATGTTTACTCATTACCATTGCCATTGAGTACAATTATCATATCACTGAATTACCTGGTTATTATCATGTCAATGGATTACCTTGTTGTTATCATATTACTAGATTACCTAGCCCTGATCGTATCACTAAATTATCTCGCTATTATCTTATAAACAAAGTTATTACTTCGCTAATTATCATATCACTAAAGTTATCCGCTGATATCATGTCACCAAATGACCTCACTAATATCATATCACCAAGGTTCCCGGTTATTATCATATCTCTAATGCTTGCACAGTTATTAACACGCTTGCCTAGTTTTCACCATATTGTTAATGCTTCTTTGGGCTTGTCTTGTCAATATTGTATTCCTACCATAATGTTCTAGGTCATCTTATTTCACATGCCTTTAGGTTTGTTAGAATACTCTGTTAATAATGTTCTACGATTCATGCTTTTAAGTAATGTTTAGGTTCATGCTTAAACCGTTAGTAAGGGTAGTGGGTGATCATGTTGTAGACTTACGTTAAAATCATTAGCGATCCTTAAATACCAAAGCTTCTATGTTTAATCTTTCGATAATGTGATGCATTATTGGTACAGTTCCTTGTGTGAGTCATGACCGATATATCTTAATAAATGTTAATTTGACTAATAATCACTTATCACATAATAAAACTTGATTGGTTGATAACCTTGTGTGAGCTACATTATAATACCTCTTTAGGTTGATTACTATATCACTATCATCTTATCATTATTCCACATCGCGCTCATATCAGAAACTATGTGTTTCCATTTTCAACCCTAGCACATCTTTTCACTTCTCATAACTTTCTTATAGCCTTATCCTCGCTATCTTTTAGTTACCTTAATTTTGTTATGCAAAATATGTCTATGGTGCATCGGTTACTTTATCATCTAGTTTCACCAATCCTGTCTCTAGCCACATCGTATCAAACCTTTACTCTCATAACTTTACCTTAACTCAATTACAAGTCTCTAATTATATCATGGATAATTCACTAAATAACAAACTAAGGGTTATTATTACGGGCTACCCACATATAGGGTCATTTCCACCCAACTTTGTAACGCACGGGGCCGTACATTCTCGTTACACAGGATATTACACCCCGTCTGCGGTTATACAGTCGAGGACAAGGTTGTGCCTAGCTATTCTCGTATAACCGGGTATGTGGGAGGAGGTCGCCGGCACCCTTGCTATAACTTACCATAACTTGCTATAACTTGTCACATAACGAATATCTTTAACACACAGTTCTCATAATATCTGTCTTCCATTCATGACAGTATTTCCGATATCAGTTGTTCATTGGTTGCCTTATGTCCATTGCTTACTTGTCATGCTTGCCTTTATTTCACGTGGTTGCATTACTTGTCTTTACTCTTGTGTTGCGACCGTTGTTGGGTACTTGCTGAGATTTCCAAATCTCACGCTTGCTCTTTTCAGTCCCAGGTAAAAGGCCAGTGGAGTGATAGCATCATGCATGGGTGGGAGCACTCGAGTTTTCAGCACCGTGGTTTGCCATTATTTGTTGTTTCATTCGTTCTTTATTTGGTTAGAAGTGGACCGGTCCCATGTTTTAAATATTTATTTCAGCTTCCGTTGGTTTTCTATTAAAGTGTTAACAAAGAGTTTTAAACTCTTTGTGAGTTCTTTTGTTGCCCTTATTTATTCTTCACTTTTGCGATGACGTTCCATAGTAGTATCCCATATGGTTATGTGGGGTGTTACACCATTGGTATTATTATACGCTTGCTGCTGCTGCTGTGTCTGCTTAGGCCGTCGCTGGTTCCATTTTCTCTTGGGATGCTGTTGTTTCGGCTTGGGGTAGTGCCATCTGGGACACTGCCATTTCCTCTAGTTAGAGAACAAGGAAAGAAAATTAATAAAAGGAGTTTCAATAACAATATATTGTGATTTAATTTAGTGTGGGTTCTATCTTTCAATGATACATCTTGCATTTGTTATTTTCTTTCTACAATAATTACATTTTCCTTCTAGCTGCTTTTGGAGCATTCTGATTTAGTTGGACTGTTTTAATTAATGTATAAGCCTAGATAGGACGTAATAATATAAGGAACCTACCATACTAAGGGTTCGGTTTATGGACCAAAAGTATAGACTACACAAGCCTCAGGATCATTTTTTGTCGGAATTGCTAAATAACACTCAACTAAAAAGTGAGGAAATCAGTCGGATTTTGACTTGAAAGTTTCTTCAAAACCTAGTTAAAAGTGCAAAGCTTGAGTTGAAAATTTCTTTAAAAATTAATTAAAAAACAAAGTTTTGAGTTGAAAGCTTCTTCAAAATCTTGTTGGAAATTAAGTTTTGAGTTGAAAGTTTGCTCGAAATCTGGTTGAAAGTCAAAAGTTTGAGATGAAAGCTTATTCGAAATATGGTTGAAAGTTAAGTTTGAGTTGAATCCGTGTGTTCCTCTCAGCCACAATATTTACAACCGATGGTCTAGAAATTTGACTGAAATGTAAAAGAAATTTACTTGACTGGAAATTAGCAACAATCGGTGCCTATCGGTGATGAGACTGCAATTTTGTTTTCTTTAAGTCACTTTTTTTGGCCTTTGGATCTTGATCCAATATCTACCTTTGTTCTGTGTTTTTTCTATATGAAGGACACGGACTAAAACAAAAAATATTCTAATCTAGACAAAAATAAACATACGTAAGTTTGGTGAATAAAGATACAAAATTTCTAACCTAGACAAAAATAAAGTAAACCTAGGTGAACCCCTATAAATACAAAAACAAATACAACAAAAAGTACAATAAAATTTTGCTAAAATTGCATATTACTTAGTAGTTCAATTTTAGGCCAAATAATATGTGTAATTTTCAGTGACCGAAAGATAAACAAAATTTAAGACAACTGAAAATTAGCAAAATCAAACAAAGAATTATTCTAACCTAAACAAAAATAAATTTAGGTTCAATGAACCCTACTCTTACAACATAAATTCTAATCTAGACAAAAAAACAGTAAACCTAGGTGAACCCTTTCAAATCTATATAAGCAAGTAGAACTAAAAATTTTCATAAAGCTTTTCTAAATTTGCATATTACTTAGTACTCTAATTTTAATCTAAATACTTTGCAATTTTAGGTCACGGGAAGATAAGAAAATTCGAGACAGCTAAAAGATTAGCAAAACCGTATAGGTAAAATTAACAGGAGAACGCCTGCATGCGTGCGTGAGGCGCCCCTGTGACTCACGCGTCGGACCACGTGATCGAGACCTCGCCGTCGTCCTTGTTGAGCCCCAGGGCGTCCCACATCGCCGGCGACCCGTTGACGATGTTGTTCCCGCACGGCGGCTCGTAGTTGTTCGCCTCGTCGCAGCCCTTCATGGAGTTGCATTCGTCGACGACCATGGCCCTGACGGACCTCCCGTTACTCGCGCGGATCACGACGTCCTTCTCGCACCGGCTCCTCCCGTTGAACCAGCCGGTGGACAGCGCGGCCACCTTCTGGCTGTCGTTGTAGAACATGCCCGTGCAGGCGGCCGCCCCGCCGCCGTCCCCGCCTTCGGCGAAGCTGTTCAACATGAGCGTGGCTGGGGTGCTCCCCGTGACGCGCGGCGAGCACGCGAACGTGGTGTACCGCTGGCCGTCCTTGCAGCAGTCGGAGTCATTCTGCGTGTTGCACTTGCCGGACTTGCCGGTGATGGAGCCGTTAGGCTGGCAGGTCTGGAGGAGGGAACGGTACGGGAAGGCTTGGGATAGGCCTGCTGGTTTGTGAAGGATCATGAGCGCCAGGAGCAAGACGAAGGGAACACGAGCACTACCGCTGCGGGCAGTAGTAGCCATGCTTGTGTTCTTGTGTCGCTTGAGAATAATTACTGCAGGCAACGGTTTATATAGCGGCAAGATCGAATTGGCCGCGCACCGCCTCCAACAGGCTGTCCGGCCGCGCGTCTGCAATGCACAAACTGTAGCAGTGGAGATGCCGATGAATATGGGAAGAGAGGGGTTTGGTGTCTTATACAGTTAGGTCTAGAATATTTATGATAATAAATAATTAATAATATTATTTGTTAATATTATTTGAGATATGTAACATGTGTAAACTCATATTTGTAGAAGGGGTGTACAATAAGGCACTAGAAAAATCTCTATATTTTATCGTTGCATGTCCACCATACAAATTACAGAGAAGCAATAAAATAGTGGTAAGCCCATGTCCTCGATGGCAAGGGTGACAGCGCTAACGGGCTTACGGCTGCTGGGGGCCGGCTGATTGAGGACCTTCCAGTTGAAGGAGGAGGCGTCAAAGTGCACCTTCTTGGCGTACACGACGCTGACAGCCTAGGCCCTGTTTGGATACGCTTAAAATCTGATTCTGGGTAGAATTAAGCGAGAATCCCACCCAAACGCTTTGATTATTTTTCGATTCTTTCAACCGCCGCGGTGGGAAAAATCAGCATTTGCACTGAGAATCCAAAATCCTGTACCGCAAGCCCCATCAGGATTATTCAGATTATTCAGATCGCAGATTCTTCATATCGCGACTTATCAGAAAATTTTGATCAAATTAAAATCGATTCTCAGATAAACGTATCCAAACAGGGCCCTAGTCGAAGCACTTGCCGCTCGCAGTGCCTGGTGCAGAGTTCGTCACTCCGAACTTGACCGGGCCTGTTGTGGCGGCCACGGCCAAGACCAGGAGGGGAGTGAGCACCACAACAGTAATCTTCATATCGTTGTTTTTGCCACGACGAACGAATGTTGCTGGTGCAGTGTTGCGCGGTGTTGAGGTAGGGTTTGATAGGCAAATGAGACGTTGTGGTCAGGTTTTCGGTGTAGCCATATTGGTTGACTGGGCTTGGCTGCTTGGGGTCAAGTTCGGTTGTGGTCCATGAAAACATGATGAAACGAATAGCTTGTGTTGCCTCCCATCTGCCTCCACGAATATGGTTCTTCTGTGAAGTGGCCACTGGCCACTCTCAGGGGCGGATCCAGCCCATTTTTGGAGCCCGAGCAAATGGTTGGGGCCTCAATGTATGGTTGTATCTGCCTATGTTGGAGGCTAAAGGCCAGGGACAGAGCTGACTGGGTTCGAAGACTGCTTACCGGCGAGCTTGAGCATCCATCCAGGGTCACCGAGCCTTGGCTCTACCCCTGGCCACTCTTGCATGGTGAGCGTGAGCGCAACCAAGCTTGGTTGTCCGCACCGCTATCTTTTTGCCAGTCAGAATAGTCAGCAGTGCTTTGTTATATGAAGAAAGCTAACAGGAAAAATAAGCTCGAACTCTAGCATTTAGAGTAAGAAAGAAGTAATCACCCGGATTCAAGCCCGGTTGACCGGGTGCTCAAGGGAACCTCCTGCCAACCTGGCAGCATTTGGTTCCTGAGCTAGATCCATTGGTTGATACGGGACTCTGAGATTTTAACTAGGGCAAAGAAGCGTTCTTTTGTTTTCAAGAGGAGAAAAGGTACAGGGGCCACATTGAATCGAGGCTAAACAAAAGGCAAGAGACGAAAAGAGAAGACACTGCACGCGCTAAGATGGATAGGCACTACACGAGCAAAAACAAAGAGAGACACAATTTCAGGTTTGAGAAAGCTCTTTATTGTTGCTCGATGTCTTCCTTTACATCGAGTGCTACTTCTAGTACTAGTATAGTACCCGTGCTAACGCCACGGCGGCATTTTAGGGATTCAGTGTAAATATTACAAAACAAGATAAAATTTGTAAAAAAATAAAACGAACAATCAGATTAATTAAGATTCACGTCTCATATATTGTATAACCAAATATTTTTATCACATAATAAATGTCACATAAATACGTGACCGGTCGGAACCACCCAACACACAATGCTCAAAAGCCTACGACCGATTCCCAGGTCTTGCGACCGCTTCGCGAGACCATACGACCGGTTAACAGAAGCTATGACCGTTTATCGCGTGATTTAAACACCTTCCCGACCAATCTAGAATACATGATGTCACAAGTACTAACTGAAAGTGACAACAAAAAATGAATAAGTGCAAGCTGGAGAATGGCAAATGGTAAGAGTTATACCAATTTCTGCCTTGAATCTAAAGAATCCTGGTCCAATCACCTCACTTTTGCAATCATAAAGAGCATCTACAACCTGCAAGATGCAAGGAAATCAGCTTCACTACAAAGCTTCTGAGCTTTTTTTTTATGTAATTAGATCATCAGCAAGCTACCGGATCAGACTTCAGAAATTCAAGAACTCGCTGCATGTCATGATCATCAATGGCCCTGCCAATTAAAGCATGCCTATTCCTCTGAATGAGAAAAATAGCAACCTACAGAGAGCACAATTATAGAACAGTTTGCTTTGGAACAAGCCATGGACGGGAATGAGCAAAATAGAGAAGCAAAACGTCAACACGCAATCAAAGGTGCGAACATTACCAAGAATGAAAACATTTAGCGGCCGTTTGGATCACAAGTTTTGTTGATGGATTTTGCAGAAAACATTTTTGTGTAAGTTTTGGCAATATAGATTTTAAGTTGTTATTCAGTTCAGATATCATATAGTCAAAGCATTGATTGGTTAAAGCTGGCTTTCAGTCATTCTACTGTTTCTATTTTGAGTTTTCTAAAAACAGGAAAGAGTGGATTTTCACACAAATGTAATTTTAAGTTCTCGCAAAACCGAATTTTGTTATCCTAGTTTTATCCCATACTAACCAAACAAGGTTTTAGACTGTTAGGCTATCTAAGCAAACAAGTTTAATCAAATATGGTTTATCAGAAGTTCAGAACTCAAGATCCCAAAACCCCCTCCAAGACTGAAGTGTTATACAGTAAAATTGTAAAAGGTGCCCGCTAACAACTGTCGCATGCATATCTACCACTTTGCTACTTTTAAGATAAACTACCTTAGGACATGCCATCTTGGCATAAGTTTGGCATGGGTTACTATTCACAGGTAATAAATAGCAAGCGGTGCCTGACAGTATCGACTATCAAAAGTGATACATAACAGACCATCTACAGTTCAAATACGCACTAACCTACAAATGTGTTAGTTTATATTTCCTTGCAGCATTAGAAACAAATTAAAGGATGAATAGCATCCACAATTTTAGTATGAACAGAATGCATGATATGTGAAGCCAAATGATACCAAAAAAATGAATAAAACCAACAACTAAAGAAAGAAGTATGCACCTTTTACAAGACGCTAGTTAAATAAAACATACTTCAGACTTCATGCAATCAACAAGAAATATACATCAAGAAACAAACCACCACTGTAGCAGCTATGAAACTTTGGGTCATGGAGCTTCACAACTGCTAACATCTAGTTATCCAAATACTGCATGCAACATGCCACTTCAAGAGGTAGCACATGTTGCTCGTCTGTTATAACAGCCAAGATAATGTTTTCTGGCATAAAGAGGAACAAAGGCAACATTTGCCAATTTCTGGCATAATGGGACGGGCTATAGTACATAGATCAGGATGTGATCGATGCAGAAATAAATATAATTAGAAATAAAGAAGAGCCTTAAAAAGTGAGAAAAACTGGAAAAGAAAAGAGTCTAATAGATTATTTATTGAAGAAGAGATGAGAAAATTCTACAGGTCCAAGATGCATTCATATATGCGAATATGTGATAACAAAAGAAAATTCAATAAGGCAAATAATTGAGTAGAGATGGTCCAAATGGTTGAATATGTAGCTTTGTTTCACTACGAAAACATGAGAACTGTTCGTTCAATTTGTTTAAGTTTCTCATGAGATTTTGTAAGGAGAATTTAGCAAGTTTGGTAAAGGTGATGTGATTGCCAATATCAAAGTAGCTTAAAATTTAAGCGCAAACCACAAAACAGTGACATTTTTCATTTAAATCGATTAGTCGTCTGTAGCGACAGAATAAATATGAGCTAACAGCACTACAAGAAATATGGACCAACAAGAGTTAGCATACCATTCCCAGTAAGTTACCAACAATGATGGAGCCAATTGGATCATACATAGCATTTCCTGTCATTTGAACAGCCACCAAAGATGCTGCGGCAATAGCAAGGCCTGTAACAGCTGTTGACTTGGTCTATTGGTCAGTTTACAGAAGAACTCGGTTAATCCACAAGTTATGCAAATCATATTACGAAATATCATGTTTAGACAATAATTTAAATCTCACAATATGAGGTCTAACTCATTCCTGCTTTCGTGATTAGAAGAAAACAGAAATGAAAGTTGATAAGCACAACATCTTGGAAGTATCACATAGCTAAGTATCTAGTATATGTAGATAACAGGAGATCATTACAAGGCGGATAGTTACATCATATTTACATAAATCAGACCTGCGGCTACCCCTTTATCTTTTAATCTTGATACAACATGTTTAAAATGTGCAAAGAGCAAATGATAGAATAAAATGTGCAAAGAGCAAATGTTTAACATGTTTAAACACCACCCACTCAGGCTTGCTGCCATAAATGAGCAAAGAGCATGAGGGATGAAGTTTCACAGCCTGATCTGTCGAAATCACCTGGTAACCAAATATTTCATGTCCTGAAAACATAGCAAGATTACCTGTAAGAGATGATAGAATAATTCTCTTAAGCAACTTATCATGCACAGTGGGCTCCTCAGGATTCCAACACCAATAACTTGGGACAATAATGTTTAGCTCATGCTTTAGACAATTTTCGAGTTCTGAAATAGTTTCATGGCACCTCCTCATGGTCTTGGCATTGATGCTATTCTGCCAGCACCACATATTCCTGCTTTCATGCTCATCCTCCCACTTCTTATACACAGCAAGTAAAGTAAACAGATCTCCATCCGGGTGACAGAATGGGACCTTCAGACAGTCTGCTTTATATTTCTCCTCATCAGTGCCCAGTCTACAAAATATGCTGCTAGAATTTGCCATAACAGCAGCTAGAACCACACCTTCCTTCCTTAAACCAAAACCAAAGCAGTCAAGCATAATTTTCCCAAGCCTCGGCTCAATTCCCAATCTTACCAGGTGGAGCCCAGTATCAGTCAGCTCAAAGCCATCGTATTTATATTTGACAGCACCCAGTTGCTCAAGATTCTTCACAGCCATATTGATGGCCTCTGGATTTGGGGCATCAACAAACTCAAAATGTTGTGCATTCCTAACACCCAAAGCAAGTATTCTCAGAACAGCAGTGCCAAGATGGACTTTCCTGATTTCAGGTTCTTGATGCACTTCCATCATACTGAAGTCAGATTGCCTCATATGTGCTCTTAAACATGTCATGGGTAGAGAGTGCTTGATGATACTGACAGCTCATTCCACATAGGATTTCCTTTGGTGATTGCCTCATATGTGCTCTTAAACATGTCAGGGAGCACGCTTGACTTGACAACCTAACAGATATAATAGCACCAGCATGAAGCACATCCTGAATCTAATATTTTTCCAAAGTGCAAGTGAAGATCAATATGAGAGAAGGAAATGCAATAAAAGTTGCAGTGCTGACCTCAGTGATCTCTTCAGTGGAAGGCCAATATCCCTGAAGTAAACCTCTTTCCCATCTTTCGAGATGCCTATTGGTTCTTTCTCAAAATCAATGTTAACCTGCAGCATATTCAACAATTCAACAAAGAAAATCGCAAGAATAATTGCGCAAGAGTTTGAAATAGTTGACTTGTAATTCAGGGCCCTCCTCACGATAATGAATCACATCGATATTCGATGCATCAAAGTAGTAGCAATTTATAACCAAGCAAATTCTTGATTCGCTTCTGGAGTGTATGGCTAATATAGATCCAGTAGTTCCACTGTTTAGTTTGAAGTTGCATGCACAGGTTGCTAGCTTAAAAAAAGTGTGTTCTCTTACCGTGCCAGCGAGGGCATAAGCCACAACCAATGGAGGAGAAGCAAGATAATTTGCTCTGGTTAATGGATGTACACGTCCTTCGAAATTCCTGTTTCCGGACAACACAGCAGCAGCGACAATATCTGAAAGAAACAGGAAAAATAAGTAAATGTGTGCTATTTCACAACTTTATACACCTTTCTTATCCAATGATGTAATATTCACCATTTTCAGAAATTGCTGAAGATACAGATTCATCAAGTTCTCCGGAATTTCCTATGCAGGTTGTACAACCATAGCCAACAATATGGAAGCCAAGCTGGTCTAGATATTTCTGCAAACCACTGCAAAGAAAAATGAAGAAAGAATCACTAAGGCTGCCTAAAACAAGGAAAGATTTTTTTTCAGTTTAAGGAACCAAGAGCTACCTCTTGTCCAAGTACTTCTTCACAACTCCAGAACCTGGCGCAAGGCTTGTCTTAATCCATGGCTTTACCTGATTAACACCAACAAATTAACAGTTGATTATCTAAAGTTTTCAGAACATAGGCAGAGAAAAGACCACATTAAATTTTAGGTTTCACAGAGAATAACAGAAAAACTAAAATTAATTTTGACTCTGAAAATAGTCAGTCCATCTTGATAAACGAAATGCGCGTGTTCATGTAGTTTGCAACATCGACTAAAATCCATCCTTCATTTTCACCAATTGTTTTTTTTAGTAATGGCAATGTTGCAAGAAACCACCTGCTATTGTACAATTACTATTCAAAAGTTAACAATTCGTATAGGTGATCGCTACAATCTATATTAATTTATAAAGGAAACAGAAATGGAGATTTCTTCCCTTCATTGCCTCTAGTAATATGGATTAATTATAAAGCAATATTAGTATATTACAATTCTTTGAAGAAGCAACAAAAGGATTTTTTTAATTCATCAAAATCAGCATTTTGCATCACATTTATACTTAGACAATTAAATATATCCAGGCATACAATAGGATATTCGAAATGGCAACTCATGCTCTATTTAAATCACCATTTGACGCAAAAATAAGAAAAGTGGAAATGAAAAGCAACTATTGCAAAAATTCAGTTAAGTCCAGTGAACTCTCACTCTGTTGGAAACTGGAAACAACCAAGAGGTGTTAAAGCAAGTCCATTAATCTAAGTTACAACATTAAGCAAAGTCTGTATTTATTCCATGGTAATCTCCTATAGCATTAAAAAAAAGAGAGAATCAATTAGCTTACCCCAGGCCTCTTTCCAGTCAGTTCATCTAGTAGCCAAAGACACTGATTCAGGTCTAAACTACGAACGACTATTCTTTCTTCCCCATCTTCCACAAACTGCATGTATCAGATTTCAGAGGTTAATCTCTAGCATCCATAGATTAATACTGTTACAAATGAATATAACTGACTCTAGTGTAAAGAGATCAGAAAACAATATGTGAGCCAAGAGAGGTGAAGTGCAAAAAGAAATGCACAATGAAGAGTGCAACCCTACGAAAAGTGGAACAAATGAATATAACATCATTGTTTAAGTTTTCTATCAAGTGGAACATATGAAAATTCTCAGGGCAATAAAATGCTTTTGTCATCGATTTCCATGATCTACAAAATCATAAAATACAAAATTCATGAGTTTACCTCATGCTATATTTTACAGTGCCATACACAAAACATGAGTTTACACTACTCAGAAAACAAATCGAAACTATTTGGCCTTATGATCAGGATATACCATTGCCATTGCCACTATGCAGTAGTCTTGAGGAGCTTGATTTCTTCTATTTACATATGTTTATGTTTGCACACCAAACGTGGTTCCCTGTTTATGTTTGCGTACCGAAGTAACCGAACATGACGAAAGCCTTACATGATAAGATCTGGTACTCCCTGATATAAACTTCAGCACTGCTAACAGCTGGATAAAAAGAGTATAGTGATTGTAAGAGAATGGAATTTCCCCCCTACTGCATTGAGCAACACCATAGCGGACATGCTAACTTGCCTAGTCGATGATGATCAAATTGGCCATCTCCAAGTACAAAGAATCTTAGTATAAACTCATCAGTACGTCTCTACCATCGTGATAGCATTGGCATACAAAAACCATACAACTCCGCCCATAACAAATGAAGCTAGGCAACGCACTCTACTACGCTACCATCTTTCCCTTCCAAATAGCACAATCTAAACAGCGTGAACAAGAACGAAATGAGAGAGAAGGGGGGGCAGCACGGACTTGAGCGCGAGCTTGCGGTAGGCGGACTTGATCTCTGGTCGGAGGAGTCCACGGCACGCAGAGCACCTCGTGCGGTCGCGCCGCAGCGCCGGCGCCGACGGCCCCTCCATCTTCCCCGACGACGACATCCCGGTACAAAACCCTAACAAACGGAACACCAAATCATTCTTACATCCTGCCCAAATCCGGCCAAAATCGGCGTGAGATCGGGGGAGTGGGCTCACCTCACCTCGGCGCGGGCGCGGCCAGATCTCGCCGCCTCCCGAGACCTCGGCGCGGGCGGGGGAGGAGGAGGCGGCGGCGGCGCGGGGTGGGGATGAGGAGGCGAGGGGCGGAGCGGAGGGTGGGAGGAGGCGGTGGCGGAGCGGAGGAGCGGGGGGAGGAGGCGGCGGCGGGGTGAAGGAGGCGAGGGCGGAGCGACGGAGGAGGGAGGAGGAGGAGGCGGCGCAGCGGAGTGGTAGGGGGAGGAGCAGGCGGCGGCGGTGCGGGGTGGGGGGAGGAGGCGAGCGCGCGGCGGTGCGGGGTGGGGGGAGGACGCGAGGGAGGAGGAGTGGTGGAGAACGTGGCGACTGTGCGATTGGATTGTTAGGGTTTGGAGACACCGCGGGAGAGAGAGATCGGAGGAGGAGGCAGGTGGCGGCGGAGAATGAGGGAGGTGAGCCGCACGGGTTCACCAGGGGGGAGGCGGTGCGGGATGGGGAGGGGTACTGCACATCCATTGAAGGATGACCGTCGGATATGGTTGAGTAAGGAGAGAGAATGGAGGAGAGTTAATCTGGTGTGTACGTTTTTATGATGGTGTATTTCTAGGTGCATATTGTGGTGTGGACGTAGTTAAGGTCATGACTGTGGAGCAGGTAATTGTTGGGTGGAGGTAGCATAATTTTAACTGGTAGATTAATAGTGTAGATGTAGAGGAAATGGAAGATTATTTATTTCCTTCCATATATTCCACATGATGTATATTGCATTGCCATTAAAATCCCTCTAGTCTTTTGGAATTTTTTTGGCAAGCCGCCACCAACAATGATGGCACGAGACTAGAGAGTGGGACGGCGATCGAACTCATATGGTAGGATTTGGATGGGTTCTTTTGAGCTATAACTTATGGCTAAGAAATTTGAATTCTGGACTGTTCGCAAGAGACAATACATAGAAGAAAATAGTCGCATAAGATTTTGGCCAATACAATTGAACTCGGTATAGTTTATACTATAATCTACCTGTAGATCCTATCTTAAAAATACACCGTTTAAAAACTATCTACTGTAGCATAAGCCTAAAAGCATAAGGAAGAAGCCAGACCGAACCCACCCTTCGTTGGGACGGAGGATGCTGAACTCACCGGATCCCATTGGTCGGTGCTCTGTTCGGCGGCATTCTGCTCGTACGTAGTAGTGGCCCGGGCAGAGGATTTGTTGATCCCGAAATTCGAAGCCTACTAGACGGTCGTCTCGCTGCAAATCGGCGCCGCACAGTTCATGTGAGATGCCGCCCTAAGTACGGGGTACGCAGGGAGATGCTGCGCTGCGGCCGCAAGAATTGTAACAAGAACGAAGTGGGCCGCACAGGCCGAGGACGCGTGTTCGCCTGGCCCCGCGCGGCACGCAGGAAAAGCGATCACCGCTGGGGCCGGCTTACGTGGGAGACAGTGGGCCGCGAGACCGATGGGATAAAATGAGTGGAGAAGAACGGGCTGGGCCACTCTCTGTTAATCCTGCTTCTCGCTCGACCAAATTGCGCCTGGTATTCGCGTCGTCGAGTTGCCACTTGCCAGGGCTACTTGGGGCAAACAACGCGCGCGTACCAGGACGGCAGGACTAGCGAAGCAATGTGCTGTTCAAACACCTAACTATGTCAACAAAGTTCAAATCCCTAACACAGCAGTAATTTTATCCTTTTATTTCCTTGCCTTTTGATAATACAAACGCCAACATGATCATTCAATAGTACTTTGCACCTAGTTTATTCTATCACACGATGCAGAGCAATGACAAACCCATCACCCCTTCAACCACCGTACTTAGCCTTGTAGTCCTGCCACAGCTGCTGCACGTCCTTCCCGAGGATCTGCGTGAAGAAATCGTCACTGTAGCCATCCTTCATCTTGGCGTTCATCTCGGCGACGAACCCCGCCTTGAGCGAGTCGCAGTAATCCAGGAACCTCGCCGTCACGTCGTAGCCCTGGTCCCACCGGTCGCCCTGCCCCGGCTGCACCCAGTGCCCTGGCACGTACCCCGCCTTCAGCCGCACATAGTCGGCGATCCCCTCGGTGAGCCCGGTGTTCGCGTTGCCCTGCCCGTTCCACTGCCACACGTGCGTCACCTCGTGGTACAGCACGCCGGTCACCTAGTACGTTAGGCAAGATGAGAGCAAAGATGTAATTCATTGGAAATTATTACTGACTAGCTAGCTTATGGAAACAGTAACACTGTGTGCATGGCTATACTAGCTAGGAGAGCTGGCTACATGTTAATTACCTCAGTCTTGACATCGCCGGAGTATCCGCCGACGTACTGGGCGCTGAGGTGGATGTCGTTGTTGCTGGTTTTGGCGGCGATTCTGTTATCCTCGATATCCTCGACGACGAGGGTGACAGTGTCGAAGGGCTTGCGGTCGGCGTCAGTCGGCTGGTTGAAGGTGTTCCAGATGAAGGTGGAGGCGTCGGAGAGGACCTGCTTCGCGTAGTCAAGGCCGACATCTTGGTCGAACCGCTGGCCGCCGGGGGTGTTCGAGACAGTGTTTGACGCGTCGAACGTCACGGCGCCGGCCGTCGCGGCCAGGGCCAGGAGCGAAGCGACTGCGGCTAGAACCTTCATTTTGCGCTAGTTCAATGCTAAGTACTAGGACTAGCTCTGGTGAGCGATGGAGATTTGCTTTCTATGGCAAGGGGTTATATAGGGGGAGAAGATGCCATGAAGTACATATCTCAAAGCACGATGACGCATGTTTAGTTTAGTCAAATGGCTTGGACTTCGTCTAGTTTGGTTGCGTTTCCTGGAAAAATTTTGGTGGAAAAACGCGTGCAGGATGACCGTTTGTCTCCATAAGGTGATTATTCTAGATGCATGATTGTACATATATTGAAGAAATACAACATGTACGGTTGCGCCAACAATTTTACTTAATTCCTTTCTTATACATCTGGATAAACCTATCTGACCATAAGCATAACATGCAACATCTGAAAATCTTTTTGCGTTAGAAGCATACCTGAAAATCTTTTTGCATTTGCGTGTCAACAATTTCAATTTTTGCATTTTTATATGCATGATGATGCCTGTTCAAGGCCTGAGTGCATTTCGTGTTGGAGACGGTACAGCGGGCATGAGCTGCACACTTTTCCATGTTTCCACATAAATTTCCATGTTTCCAACTTACCTGCACTACTGGACATTACACGGCTTAGAGAATTGTGGGGCCGCTCTAACCGAGTGAAAGCTTTAATTTCCACGTTTCCGTCAACTTTCCTGCACTACTAGACATTACACATCTTTAGAGAATTTCCACTTTGCCGCTTGAAATTGTATTACAAAAGTTATTAGCTTTTTTGAGTCATTAAATTGAAGAAAAGAGAGAGAAAATAAAAACATTATTATATTTCTACGGATAATAAAAATATAAAAAGTAAAACAAAAAAATAAAGAGTCAGAATTAAAAATTAATATGTTTTAAATAGCTTCTGGTTTTTATTTGGAGGCGCCTGCTGCTGGCCTCTGGTGATGGACCAGTTCCAGACTTCCAGTACAGATTTTCCGGTTGGAAAAATCTCGATTCGCGTTTGGTTCTGCGAGGTACTAACGAAGGTACAGATTCTCCACGACGTGGAGAGAAACCGAGGCATCATGTCCAGCCGCTCCAACGAAAGTGACGTGCCGAATTCTTTATTTTTGCTACAGTAACCAAGCACTATTTGCTACACTGAACGGTTGCTACAGTATCAGGAGAGAATTATTTTTTTTTGCTGTCTTTTGTTTTTATGTTTTTTCCTATGTGACAGATTACACAATCAAAAACTAGTAGATTATAAGAAAAATTTTCATTATATATCATAATTATTTATCTATTTGATTGTCACCAACGACCCTATAAGACTCTGAATGGATTTGAACGGGAAAGATTTATATGGATGTCGTGTGATACGGGTATGAACTGTTTGATGGACGGGACATAAGTGAGAGCGTATAGAACGGGGCGGATTTAATTTGGTCGTTGACAGCTAATTGCTATTAGATAGTTAGTACTATCAAGTAATATCCACTGCAGTCATCACCAATTGCACTCTAGAACGTGGCATCCAAAGGTGCCTACAAAGTCGTTGTGCTTCAGTTTCGAACCACACATATACCCATTAGAATAGATATATAGGGTAACATCACATATACCCATTAGAATAGATACCATCATATATACCCATTAGAATAGATATATAGCCCCATTCATTTCGGCTTGAATTTTTGACTTCTGACTTATTTTGCACTATTTATAAATTTCGTCTTTTTTATACTTTTGGTTTTTTTGATCTTTTTTGTCGGTTCTTTTTTCTCGTATTTGTTTGTATTATACGTGATAGGCTAACATGTTTTTTTTCTATTTTTAAATTTAATTAAGCTAAATAAGCCTCCATCAATTACAATATTTTTTCAGCCAGCTACAGTGCTTTTCAGCCATAAACCACTCAAAAAAAGCTCTTTTGAGCAGGGCCTTAGCCAAAACGGACCGGACCAACCATGTTAACTCAAGACATGGTATTATTAGCTCAGTCTAGACATAACATGCTACGAATAGTAAATGGATCATGCTGACTCAGCTAGATTGGAGCACAACAGGCCAGCCTGGCCGAGCATGCCATTCCCCAACCCTCCCAACCATCTCAGGAGATTAGATCTGCTTAGAAGAGTGCAGTAACTATCCTATATTAGTGCAATAAAATTGTTGTTCGTTGGCAATAAAATTACTTGTGTTAAGTTTATTGCACTCTTCTGAGCGTGAACGAGTGTCTTGGCGGTAAAAATACTTGCGATTGGCAGTAAAATTATTTGCAACTAGCAATAAATTTACTTGCAATCAACAGTAGAATTACTTGTGACTGGTACTAAACTTACTTACAGTCGAAAGTAGAATTACTTGTGACTCGCAGTTCAACTTGGAGGGCCTGGGTAGCAGGACCTCCTCTGCGTTCTCATAGACAGGGTTGACCCCGCCAACATGGTGCTGCGCGTCAGCGAGGGAAGGGGCCTCCCTATCACACTGCACACCATTAGCTGGGTGCTTGGTCTCCCTTGTGGCGATAGGGATGCCCCCTTTGATTTTGTATGCCGCAACCAACGTCGAGCTCGCTGAGCTAAAGCGCGTGCTTGGCGTGCCACAAAATGGCGATATCAAGGTTGACATTCTACTAGAGAGGATTCAGGCCAAGGGCGTTAACATCCTCATGATCAGATGCTTCTCCCTAGTAGCCTTCACTGGGAAGGCTACTAGGCGGCACATCTCGGTGACCAGCAACAACATCACTGGGAAGGGTACATTGCTGACGAGGACATCGCCAGTTTCGGCGGTGACGACTGTTGCAAGGTCGTTGTTGACAACCTGAGGGAGGCCGCACACTCCTAGAAGAAGAAGGAGAAGGACACGAAGTTCATCTGCGGATGTGCCGCCTTCCTCCTCGTAAGCGATCACGTGTTTTTCCCGGGAAATTTTTGTGCAAATAATCTACTTTTTATTCGAAATTACAGAAATATACCCGCGGGAATTTTTTTTACAAAAATAGGCTCCATTCGCCCAATGAGGGGGCAACTGGAGCTAATCGCCCAACCGGGAGGCGACACGTGCGGAATATGGCAACAGTTGGGCGAATTATTGCTGTCTCCCGAGCGTTGGGCGACTGGATTTCAGTCGCTGTACGGTTGGGCGACTGAAGTTGCAGTCGCCCAACGCCAGGGCGACAGGGGGGTTTTAAGACAACACACTCGGCCGCCGCCCACTGCTTAGCACTTTTTTTCACTCATTCTGCGCACAGAGAAGAAATGAGAGAAGAAGAGAAAAGAAAAGGAGAGGAAGGAGGGGGAGAAGAGGAGAGGGAGAGAAGGAGGAGGGGAGGAAGAAGAGGGAGAGGAGGACAGGGTAGGAGGAGGAGAGGAGGAGGTGAGGGAGGAAGGAGGAGTGGAAGCTATTCCATCCATTTAGATCCTGAGATCCAGGTATTTTTTTGATTATGTTGTATTTGCAGTATTATTTTTATGAAATGTTAGTGTTAGTAAAAATTGTAGATGTAGAAAATTTAGTACATTTTTAGTATAGAAATATTAGTATAGAAAAGTTTTAGTATACATTTTGTAGTATAGAAATTTTAGCACAATTTTTAGTATAGAAAGTTTAGTATTGTGCGATGTTATTTGACATGTCGCAAAATTGAAACATATATGCAGGCCGACATCAATGGCAGTAGCCACTACATTCAGAGTGTATTACGGTGCTGGAACCATTCGTGAAGGTTCGAATCGTGTGGCTTTGAGCGGTTTTCCGCAAGTCACTCTCGTACATCCGGATGGCGAGAATGCTCGGATCGCAGATGTGCTGCATTGACTAACCCAAAGTTTTTTGTTGGACCCCGAGGTGTGCAGCGTCGTCGTGCACGGGCTTTGGAGCCGGTCTCCCACGGATATCAGATGGGAGTTGAAGACATTAGTGCGCACTGCTTCGTGGAAGGGCTTTGTGCAAGGGTGCCAGCGCCGTGGATACGAGTGTGTCTTGCTTGTGCAACCGTACTCACTAGAAGCAGCTGCGCAAGTTCATGCGTCCTCCCTTACTTCGGGAGGTGCTAGCAGCTCGGGCGGGCCACATGTTGGCGAAGATGATCAAGTTGCTCGTGATGAAGCCGGTGCGGTACATAGAGGAGAGGTACAATGGTCAAGCCATACAGAGGGAACTGGACAAGCCGACGAAGAGGAGCATATTGAGTACATCGTGCAGCAGATGGACTGTGATGACGAGAGGGCATGGGCTGAAGAGGAAGCTGTATAGGACGAGGAGGAGGATAGTTCGGATGAGGATGAAGTTCCTATCCACAGGAATGGAACCAGTTTAACGCTGAGGGTGTTTCCGTACATGATAAGTATGGATCAGCGTGGAAGTATCATGAGACAGATGTTAGGATGTAATCTATGTTTGCTGACAAGGAAGCATTGCAGGATGCTATCAAGCTCTGGGCCCTTTCAATGCAGCGGACATTTCGTGTCGTAAAATCAAGCCAGGAGCAGTACACTATGAAGTGCGAGCAGGCTGGTTGTCCTTGGAGGGTGCACGCACGTAGACCCAAGTATGAGACTCACTGGATTGTGTTAAAGGTAGAGCCGCACTCTTGCATTCTCAACAGTGTTTTGGCGAGGCATCGTAACCTAACGTCCACCTTTATAGCCAATTTGATGTATGGAGAAATAGTTGAGAAGAAAGACACGGAGGTCACGCATATCGTGGTAGTTATCGAGAATAAATTCAAGTACAAGATTAGCTACGCAAAGACGTGGCGTGCCAAGCAAAAGGCGTTGGAAAAATGTTTCGGGTCTTTCGAGGCGGCATACGACAATTTTCCTCGTATGCTTAAGGTGTTGCAGGAAACGAACCTGAGAACATATATCGCCGTGCAAGACAACCCGTCTACAAGTCCACCAGGATATGCGGTGTTGCAGAGAGCTTTGTTAGCATTGGGTGCTTGCATTGAGGCATTCAGGCACATGCTGCCAGTGATCTCAATTAACGGGACCTTCTTGACAAGCAAATACAAGTGGCAGATCCTGACGGCCGTAGGCGTTGACGGCAACAACTAAATATTGCCGCTGGTCATCGCATTTGTGAAAAGTGAGAATTATGAGAGCTGGATGTGGTTTCTCAAACATGTCAGGGTTGGAGTTGTCGGCACTCGTCTTGGTGTGTGCATAATCCATGATCGCCATGCCGGTATTATGAAGGCTATAAGAAAACTTCAGGAAGACCCCCGAGGAGCCTTTTTCTTGGCCGGACATGAGGAACCGGTGGTGCATTCGTCACTTAGGGGCAAACTTTTTCAAGCAATTCCCGAAACAATCTTTGATGAAGCTATTCAAGAGGCTGGCTAGGTAGAACTAGCGGAGTAAATTTGTTGCTTTATGGGCGTTGTTGGATGAGCACACCAGGAAGAACGTCGAAGAGAGGAGTAAGGGGCGGATCATTCCTGGGGCGGCACAACCGCAATGCTTGCCCGCACTCGATGAGCCTAACCCAAGTGATCCATGAAGGAGGAGCTCATAAAACATCAAGTGCTTCTCGCAGTGGATCGAGGGGGAACCATTGAAGAAATGGTCGCTATTGCATGACACGGATGGCGTAAGGTACGATATAATGACAACTATCCTTGCCGAGGTGTACAATTGGGTTCTTAGGGGCCTCCGTTCTCAGCCCCTTGTCGCCATCGTGGAAGGTGTTCTTCACAACACAACCCGCTACTTCAGGGAGAGGCACGCGAGTGCCGCACTTCATGCGGCCAATCCCCGAGCCCTGTATTCATCGAAAATTATGGCGTACATAGAGACGAAGGCACAAAAGGGTCAATTGCACACAGTGTAGGTCATGGGCAGCAGGGAGCATCGTTTCGACGTGATACTTTGTGATAGAGCTGGATTTGGAACGGCTCGTTCCCTTGTTACCCACGAGGTATGCCTTGGAGATCATGCAAATGAACCTAACTGCACGTGCAACAAGCTTAAGCTGTTACACAAGCCATGCTCTTATGTCCTCGCTGCATGCGGGACTATAAGCATGGATCCTTCGAACTTAATGTCGGAGTACTTCTTTAAGGAAAGGGTACTGCAAGCCTGGTGTGGGGAGCTCCGGGGGTTCAAGGTGGAACTTCACCATCTTGGATATTGCAGCGAGGATCTGGGTTCCAGATGTTAACATGCTGAAGGGTGGGAAGGGTCGGTGACAGAGCCGGCGTATTAGAAATGATATGGACGAACCTCAAGCTGGAACATCTGGTGCACGTTGCGGGCGATGCGGTCAGGAGAGGCACACAGCTAGACAATGCAATGCATGTCCTGATCAGTAGTTGTTGGAGATACAGCTAAATTTCATGTACCATTTGTAAAACTGCTATGTTACATCCCCTTTTATGTAATGTAGTTGGTGTTGTGCTGGTAGCTTAGTATTATTCTGTTTACTTACTTACTAGTTGTATTTACTATTCGTTAAAATGTAATATTTTTATGGCTCGTGATAACAACCGCATGAAGATAACAACCAATCCATGACATGCTTAACAACATTGCACATTATTTCGATCAACACTCCTACATACTACGGTACAACTATACACCTTGTTGCCTATATGCCAAACGAGCCTCGTGGCACCCACATGGAGTATTGCTGTGGGGGCCGCCTCGGACGGGGCTGGCCGTCGTTGTAGTGGCATGCACATATGCAGCTAGAGTTTGCACAGCAACATGTCAGATCGTACGAGCTTCCTATGTTGACAACCTCCTCGTTGCCCCTCTCGTGTTGCACCTGTTGGCGGAGGTCATTATTCTACTCATTGAGAGTGTCGAGTCGCTTCTCCAACTTAAAGATTCGATCCCATAATGTATCCATGTAGTTGACAATATACAGTTCATGAGGAGGGTCGATCCAGTGGGTGAAGTCGCATTTTGCCATCTGCGGAAAAAGACGGTAAACAAAGAGGCTCTATAAGCAGTAACAAAAAATATACTATTAGCAATTTGTACCCCGGATTGTGGGCATCGGAAGAAATGTCGCTCGCCATCGAAATGACCTTTGATGACCTGGACGACCACGTACTCATTATGTCTGGATTTTGGCCACACTGGTTGAGCACGCCTCCTGGGTATCAAGCGGTAGTTAGGGCCGAAGTCCTCCCTCCTTTGCAAGGGAAGATCTTCTTTGGGTGACCTTGCTCCGACTGGCCCCTCGATGTCCGCCATGGTATGTATCTGCACGACGGAGAAGGTACTTCTTCATTCGATTTACAGGGTTCTCTACTACTACCTTCATGGGACTGCACCCGTGCTCTTTATATAGAACGAGAGAACTTACTGCAATGGAGTATTGCTGACAAAAGAGTGCAACTTTGCCAAGTGACATGACAAAAGAGACCAGCTTTGCGCAGAGACATGACATAAGAGGTCAACTTTGCACAGTGACATGACAAAAGAGGCCAGCTTTGCTCAGTGAGATGACAAAAGAGGTCAGCTTTGCGCAGTGACATGACAAAAGAGGCCAAGTTTACTCAGTGAGATGACAAAAGAGTGCAGCTTTGCCTAGTGACATGACAAAAGAGGCCAACTTTGCACAGTAACATGACATAAGAGGTCAGCTTTACGCAGTGACATGACAAAAGAGGCCAGCTTTGCTCAGTGAGATGACAAAAGAGTGCAACTTTGTGCAGTGACATGATAAAAGAGGGCAGTTTTGCTCAGTGAGATGACAAGAAAGTGCAGCTTTGCGCAGTGACATGACAAAACGGGACAGCTTTGCTAAGTGAGATGACAAAAGAGGTCTATTTTGCGCAGTGACATGACAAAAGAGGCCAGCTTTGCTAAGTGAGATGACAAAAGAGTGCAGCTTTGCCCAGTGACATAGCAGCACGCCCAGCTTTACTTAGTGTTACGACCACGCGAACCAGCTTTACACATAGGAGTAGAGAGAAAATGAATTCTACAAATTGGTGTACATTCCATTTCGTAGGGAACACTGCACTTCCAAACCCCACACTACATTGCGCTTCCTTCACCCCACCGGGATGGACAAAAAGCCAGAAGAAGCAATGGGACAAGATGGTGAAGGAATAGGAGGAGACCTGTGACCTAGCACGGTCAGCTGCCACCCGCGATGATACAATAAGGGCTATTGCGGTCTGGGCAGAACAAGCCCAGTGTGCTACAAGGTCAATTCCCCGCAATAAGCGGCCGCGTAGCAACAACCCCATGCCGAACGTTCCCACCGAGCGTTCGCCGCAACTCCCACCTGAGGGGGAGACACCCCCCTTTGTTGGTGCGGGGACACGTGCAAATTCTTCAAGTCTAAGCACCGCATCAGCCTAGTATGCATTACTGGGGTTGCGCAAACTACTCCAGTGACTAACCCGACCGCCATTTAGACACCGCAACCTATCGGCAGCCGATAAGGACCACATGCACCGTTGTCCCCTACCTTTTCTCATTCACAGCTCGCACTAACAATCTCTCCCCTGTATTTACAGTCCCCAGAACCCCTATGTGCCTACCGCAAATAGATCGATCTTGAGATCCACCCTACGGACCAATGGGCCCTTGACTTCGAGGAGAGGAATGTCACATGGGACACGGAGTTGCGGGAGGAGGAGCGCCGCAACAACGAGCAAATCCTACGTATACAACGCAAGACGAAAGTTCATCTCGAAGCGTGCACGCGTAGGGAGCGGGAGGCTCGCGAGAGGGAGCGCGAGAGAAAGAGGGAAATGGCGGCTAATGCAAAAGAGGCCGCGGAGGAGTTCAACGCTGAGCGAGCAAGGAAGGGAAAGTGTCCCCGGTCCACACAGTAGGTCGTATGAGCAGTTGGGTGGGTTAGTCGCATATGATGCTATATGTTATGCATGTAATAAAAAAGTACGCGGTATGTTACTCCCAACTGTATTATGAAGTTTATTTCTATTCAGATAAGCTTATTATCTTGTCTTTTCGCACTCAATGATTCACATAGCAATTCATTTAACAACATTAACATATTGTTTCTCTCCGTACACGAATTCTCAGTAACATCAAAATATCACTTACCACTGTATGTATCGATCGTTCTACGGTCAATCGTTCCTAAAAAATTTCCCAAAATTTTTTATGCACCTACAACATACAATGAACATAAACTTTTATTACAACTCTGCCAGATTTTTTCCCAGTTTAAAACTACAAATTTGACAAAACTTAAAAATCATGGGGATCGAGTGCGATCGCCCCATTGGCGATCAGACCGCAAGTCGCCTAATGGGGAGGCGACTGGTTTCAGTTACCCGAGAGTAGGTCGACAGAGATTTTGTTGGCCCCTGGTTGGGCGATTAGCTCCAGTCGCTCCCCCATTGGGCGACTGGAGCTTATTTTTGTAAAAAAACATTTCTACGGGTATATTTCTGTAATTTCGAATAAAAAATAGATTATTTGTACAAAAAATTCTTTTTCCCGTCATATGGATTTTGTGATAGTAATTTTGAAGTTTATCGATGGTAATTTTTTGATTTGACACTCAGTAAAATATATGTCACATATTTACTATCTCGACAACCTGAGGTGCATCCACAACATTGACACCTTCAAGAAGCCCCACGTTGCACACTTCTCAATGTCGCTCGTTGATAAGATCGTGGTAGCCGATAGGATGACGTATCATGATAGGAAGGAGACCTTCGGCAAGCTCAGCGTGAGTGCACAAATACATACCAGTTTCTATATTAATTTGAAGATAGTAAATATGTAACAGTAGGAAATGTCCTATCTACTTACATAGTTAGTAAATGTTTCGTAAACATATAGCAATTGTTTATGTCATATGCTTTAAGATATTAGTCCCATGTCCTAAATGGGCTTTGCACATACAATAATTGTGACACTTCTTTTCCTATGCAGCAGAGGTCCAGGGAGGGCACTTGCTACTAGCCTAGCGCTACAACATAGGCCGATATGCCTTTGGAAGGGCCGTGCGCGATGCGCCGCTGCTAATAGTTCCCCAGCTTACATGGGCAGCTTGGTGAGTTTGTACAATTGCTGAGCAAGGGCAAACAAAGTGTTGCCATGGAGGCCCTTTAAAAATTTGATGATGAGGCAGAGAAGGCCATGAGGCTGATTCAAAAGGCTCATAGGAGACTTGAGACCGGCATAGACCCCTCTTTGTGTTGTTCCTGGATTGGATGGTAGGCACATGGATCGGTGAAAGCATCTAGGCCCCTAAAAATATTGGTTTTGGTAATTAATGATATTATGTGATCATGGGACTAATTTGTGTGTTAAGTGTTCGAAAGGATTAGTCTCAAAGGTAAAGAAAGAGACACATAAAAGGATTTCAAAATATTCAAAGATCTCCAAGTCGACAAGGTAAATAGTTTAGGGATCCTTTAATTTTACCGGTCTTGGAGAAAGGTTGGAAGACCGGATTATAGGTTAGATGCCGTACTATTAAGAGGGATCATGGTTAAATGCTTGATCATGTGCTTATGGGCCTTATGGATCAATTTATAATCATGCATGCATTTAGAAATTAAATTTGAATCAAAACTATGCATTCTCAGAAATTTCGAAAGTACCGGCGTTCAAATCGCGGAACTTCTGATCGGGCGGAAGTACCGGGCTCCCGAGCAGAACGTTTTTTCCATAGAGCGCCCAGAGTTAAACTTAGCCTCTCAAAAAACGGAAGTGCCGCAGGATGAACAGCGAAACTACCGCAAGTCCGGAAGTACCGGGCACTGAGGGCGGAACTTTTCTTCCAGAGAGCAACCTGGTTCAAACCCACTCATTGTCCAACTTTCTGAGATTGGAAGTTCCGGGGAAATATCGGAACTTCCGGGATTCCGGAAGTACCGCGTTTTTAACTGCGGAAGTACCGCACTCATTCTGACATAGCCATTCTGTGCATTCTGCAGAAAATCGGAAGTACCGCCCCTAACAAAGCGGTAGTTCCGATTTCCCTGAATTTTCAGGTTTGTTTAATGCAACGGCTATTTAAGTTTGGTGGGGGTATAAATTCGACCCCATCAGCACAAGTACATGTTGTTGAACCACTATTGAGCATCCTTGAGCATAGAGCAACCTCACACACCTCATTTCCACTCTTGTGCATTCAATTGAGGTAGTTGAGTGATTTCAAGTGCATTGCATCCGTAGAATGATCCATTTGGCACTTGAGAGTGATCAAGCCCGATGTGATTCATTACTCTTGGTGCTTGTCGGCACCTAGACAGCTTGGCGGGAGATTTCGGTGATCTTCTCAAGAAGGTTGTGAGAAGGCCCGAAAAATTGTGAAGGCTTGGGCTCGCCTACCCGGAGAGGGAAAGGGATACCGTTAGTGATCGAGATGATTAGGCTCAATTCGTGGAGCCTGTCCGATTCATTCGGGCTTACCTCAACGTAGACTAGGGGAGACCGGCAAGTCTCTGATCACCACGGTAAAAAGTGATCGTGTCATTTGTGGTTTGCTCTCTCTTGTCTCTCATTTACATTCAAGCAATTTATTTCATTAGAACCTCTTGATTGCTTGTGATTTAGAGTAGCAAACTTGTTCTAGGCTAGAATTGTTCTTGCTCTTAGGATACTCCATATCGTGCTAGTGATCACTTGAGCCATTTTAACTTGTGTTAGTTGCTACATTGCTTACTTGATCTAGGCATTACATTAGAGTTAAAAGTGTTAGCTTAAAATTAGAAGAAATTTTTAAAACCGCCTATTCACCCCCCTCTAGTCGGCCTCCTCGATCTTATAACCGGCATGATGTGTTAACTTATTTGGGGTCAGTCATACCAGGTCTAATTGAGCTGTGCCCTATCCAAGCCTATGCCATGCCGTGCTGGACGACCTATTTGACCAAGTCTGCATTGAAAGTTCTTCGTGCATTGACACACAGGCCAGGTGAACTATACATAATTACATATGCATGTACATATATGTGAGTGGAGCCCCCTTCCAGTGACTGTTCATGAGGTGTTCATGAAGCTAACTGTTCTTACCTGTGCTCTTCTTGGATGCTATATGTAGAGATGATGTTGAGATATCGAGGGGCGTTTTGTTGAGCTGTGGATCCACGACTTATGGCTTTTGATTATGACTGATGGTTTTTTCTGTGCTTGTTGACATGGCAGTGAACGATAAAGATGTCGACGTAGATGACGCATACGTTTTTAGGCTTAGAAAGTCATTTGAAGAATTTATTTCAAAAGACCATTGCGTTTCGATGTTTAACTTTTTGACTTTTGAAAAAAACAAAAATAAAAAAGAAGAGAGGCATGGACGTAGCGCTGGAAAACAGTGGTCGAAGACCCTAGTAGACCCGTCATTCTGGATGATGGAAGCTTGCTCTTAATTAAGGCCCTGTTCTTTTCAGCTTCTAAAAGCTGCTTTTCGGCTTTTCTACAGTAACTAGCTTTTAAATGGAGTATTTTTTTAAGATAGAGTCTACTAGTTAATTGTAGTACATACTTTACTAACTTCATTTATATCGGCAAAAATCGCAGTGAGTTTTTGTTACTCTTTAATCTCTAATACAAATAATTTAAAAGTCATAAGCCGCAGCCAAAAACCACAAACCGCAGCTAAAAAGAACAGGCCCTAATCGAGGTACCCGGGCCAAGGAGGTGTTCGTAGCCACTATCACTAGCCGCACATGTGCAAACGCTGCACTTCGTTTCCAAGTCGCATGCATGTGCCAATGCACTGATGAAACATGTGAAACGAAGCAGAATTTCAAAACCTGAATTTGAATTGAATTTTGCGTTTTGCTTTGATCCTTTGCTTCCCTAGCCTATTCTGCCCAAAACACCACCCAATCCAGCCCTAAATCCTTGTCGGCAAAGCTTGGACGAAGAGATCGGGCGCATGCACTGTGCGCCATCCGAAAATAGCCGACGCCCCTGATCTTTCTTGCTGCCGCTCGAGTTTCTGCCTTCGTCGCCAAACCAACTGCCCCCTCTCGCGCCTTCTCGCGTTCTCGCGCCACCGCCAGCTCTGAGCTGCTTGTCGAGCCGTCGCTCGCCGATGAAGCTCGAGCTTGTGGCGCACCGCCACCGCCACAATGTCACCGTCCGCCCGCTATTTTGCCGCCACCTCTACTCTCCCGTAAATTCTTCTCACGGCCAACCTGGCGCCGCCTTGCCACCATTGATCGCCGCTTTGCACCGCCCAAGCCAGCTGCGTCCACCCGGAAAACCTCGAGCTATCCCGGCTTTTCCCGAAACCACCGCCGCCGTAGATTTTTCCGCTCTCCAGTGCACCGCCTCTCTCTGCCTATTTAAACGAGGCCAAGCCCCTCCTGGTGAAGCCCACATCCCCCACCACCCGCCCGACACCCCCAAAGCCTCCATTACCGTCCCCATCGTCAGTAATCACAAAAATACCTAAATCCAAGCCCTAGGTCAATGTCGTCTCTCCGGCCGATTGTTTCTCAATTCATTTCGCATGTAGCATCCCTAAGCTCCCAGGATCACACTCCAATCACCGCCTTAGCTCCCTGGTCACCCATCCTCCCCAGCGCCGTGAACACCTCAACTACCGAAACCTCTCACCGTGGCTAGCCCAAACCCGACTCCTCCATCTCAACCCGACCCTCCCACGAGCCTTCCCTAGCCCCCCAGGTGCCCAATCACCAGCTCAACCACCCCGAGAAGCTCTCGTTCACCCGCCATGTTCAAAAGAACCGTGGAGAAGGCGAGCTCGCCGCCGGCGACTACCGCCTCTGCCGGACCCACAATCACCTAAAATGGAACCCCCCACACCGCACTGAGTCCGCCCATGCCCTCAACCGCCGTCGTCGTTCACTCTAGCGCCGCCGGTAGCCACCGCAAGCCTCCCCTGTTCCCTGCGCGCGCACGAGCTGAGCTAGGAAGAAGAACAGTGCGCAACACTGTTCCTCCGACCGAGTCGGCCAGACTTGGCTGAACCGAGTCCATTCGGCCGCACCGGATCCAGCCGACCGAGCCAAACCAACGCGGTCAAGCCGAGTCCGCTCGCCGCAACGGGTCCGAGCCCGATGAATAGTGCCGACCGAGCCCGATGAACAGTAACCGGCCCAAAACCCAAAAATGCATGTTTATACTCCTTAGAACCGTTTCGAGCCCACCAACCCAAATCTCAGGCCCATTTCTCCATATAGCCCTCCTATAAGCCCAAAACCTCATTTATTCAAGTTTTCCGGATTTTCTTTCTTCTTTTATTTTCTTTATTCCTAGCTCAATCCTTCTAGTACGGAATTAAATTTATTTTTAATTGTTTTGCGTTAGCTTCTGAAGTCGAAGGTTCGCAGAAGTAGGAGGGAGAAGCTCAAGTCCAGGCCCAGCCCACTGAAGAATACGAATTAGTTAAAATCGTAAACCCGCAAGGCAAGTCACACATATTTTTGAACATGTTGATCCTACATTTCTTAAGCCATTTATTTACTTGTATTTTTATTATGTTATTTGCGTACTGTTATTTTGTGTACAATAAATGCTTAGAATGACATGATACTAGTTATGTCCTACCACTCGAAAAGCCCAGTTTAATTTGATGGCCATATTCACCTTGACAAAACATAGTAGTATTAAATACAATAATATGTAATCATGGTAGTTTAGAGAATCAACATCATCTTCTGTTACTAAGAGATTTAGTATTTATTTAAGTGGTTCTAGGGTAAGCGAGGATCGTTGGATCCCGTGACCTTAATCTAGGGTGAAGGCAAAAGTTACAAATCAATGGGAGTGTTGTGGCACTGGACAGATTTGTAGAGGGAAATTACCACCGGTGAAAATACAAGGATTAGACCCTTATGCTGAGTAAAGAACATAGTAATCGCCCAACCACAAGCGTTGATACCTCAAACCTGGTCTAGTAGCTGCTCAAATTCGATTGAACCTCTACAAACGCAAAGTGGAGGCAAAGTGTGAAGTCCATACGGAAGGGAGTTAAGAAGGGTCGTATGGAAGTTGGCGCCGTTATTATTTTTACTGTTGATTTGATTATCAGATGTCCACACAATAGTAGGCTGAGATAAGTCAGGTTGTGGCCTGAGCTTGTTGAGGAAATCTACTAGGTAGAGGCTATATAAAGAATTGAGCAGCGAACAACCCTGTTTCCTCAACTCAGTCATGAGGGTTGAGTGTCAGACCCAGATTTTACAATCCGGAATCTACTGTGTTTAATTGCACTATTCCCTGGATCAGTAGATAGTGCATACAGTTACAGATCTGAATATCAAAGTACATATCATGCGGAAACGTAATTAAAATAATAAACTTACTCATGGGCCGATTAGGCCGAAATCAATAAATTGCAAAGAATGGAAGAACGAAGCACAGGTGGGACCTTCAGGACATGCCCACAGCGACCAAGCGGAGGTTCGCGACCTAGCCCTTGACATCTTCATCTTCATCTTGTCTGCCAGCTTGTCCACTCTTGTTGCTGAGGCGAGGTGACTTTTCTCTTGATTCTGAATTTTGCCGCAAAAGCGAGCGTGAGCACTCCGACCCCGTGCTCAGCGAGTCAACACACAGAATGCAGTATATATAACATGTATGGCTAATCAAGGATGGCTTAAGTTTATTTTCTTTTGCGAAGAGTGCTTTTGAATACAATTATATAAAAATTCCTTAAGACCTAGCATTTTGAACACACGTATATGTTGAATGCAGTAATAATAGTGATTCAGATTCCATCCACCATTACATGGCATCTGCACCATATAGCAATTCTTCAGCGTTATAGCCGCTTAACTTACCACTGGGACGACACCCAGGACAATTTCAAACTAGGGCCTTACACTGCCCTCCACTTTTCCAACCCATCATAAAGCATTTTGAAATAGAACTATATCGGTTAAGTTCCCATGTCCGCCCTTGACCGTAGGCACGGCTATTCGAATAGTTTTGACTCTGCGAGTTTGTACACTTTCACCACAAGAGACAATCAACTCGTTGACCCACATGATACCTTAGACATGTGGTTGAGCGGACCATCACGGTGACTTTTCAAAGTATCTAGGTTCTTTTCTCATCTCACGTTTATGGAGATCGCCCACTTGCGGTGGGTCCCATCTGTCTGTGGGATGTTTCCCCACCACTCACGCGCGGCTTCTTCCTCTCCGCAACGTGGACACCGGGAAACTTCACCTCCACCGGTGTCCCTTCGAGCCCCTTGCCATAGCTAAATTCCTTCAACCTCCCGCCGGTGAGATGAGTCCGAACTCGATAAATTTACTTAGCCAAGTCGTAATTTACGGACTTGTGGTTGCCTTGTTTACAAGGAGTTCATGACAAGATTCGGTCCTTAGTGGTATCTCAGGCGGGCTATCACTAACCCACTCGTTATACATCACTAACTCACTGTTGTGCTTCCACTGCACTTTTTATACATCATTAACTCACTTTTGTGCTTCCACTGCACCACACATTCACACACTCGAACTAGTCCGCCCAGATATTTAAGCATGTTGAGATTTTTGGAGGGTATAAAATAGTCATGTCAAATATACCAGTCATTCCCACCATGACTGCCCAAACCATTTTCTCATTATTAAAAGCGATCATGAAGTATGGGGCATTTCAGCGCCCCATGTATATCTATGCAGTACTAAGCATATCATTAGGGACTTATTTTCGAAATGTTACTGTTATAATTTTTACTAGGGCGACAAGGTTCATTCATTCAAACATTTCAACCGAGGGTGTAATATTTATTCAAGGTACGATGGCATATAACTAGAATATTAAATTTAGCATGTCTTTGCATATAAATAACAACATGCACTTTGTTAATTTAAAACAAAGTAATTTGCAGAAATATAGGTTCAACATGATCAAAGTATTGACTCGCCTGGCGCGGTTTACCGCGATCTTGAGATCACACAATACTTTCACTTGGGCTTCTGGTCTCTATCTTCACTTCGAGCTTGATCCATTGAATCTTCACGACTCCCGATTTCTAAATACGTGACAACCGACTGAATCCAAATAAAGCAAATAACTCAAAAAGATCCAAATAAATCCGAATAAACTCAATTTAGTTTTGTTACGAGTTAATGGGTGATTCGGTGATTTGAGGTAAGGTTGATAATAGCATACGATAACTTGATATTTTTATTAATAATCTCTTTTTATTATTTTGCTATTTATCAAGGAAGTTCCATGAGTCGGGTTAGACCTATAGACTGGTGTAGAAGTTTAGTGCACAAATTTTATCTTTAGAGTATGTATTCCTTGCAAGTTAGGTAAAGGCAAACTGGACTGATGGATGAGATCTGTACTTATTCTATAAATCTTTTAGTCAAAAGTATTATAATACTTAGATATCTTTATTAAGAATAATATCTTATATATGTCTTTACTTATTAATTGGATTAAGGTAAATAGCAGAGGCTCCTTATTTATTCATATACGGTAACTAATTAAAATTTAAATCTTTAATAATCCTATTATCATATTTTATGTATCTTCATTCATCGCTAGCTTAAGTTTAATTCGAATTAGGATCCTTTGGTATGGGTCCCAGCTTGATTTATATACAATTGTACTAAATTTTATTATGTACCAAAGCTAGTGTTAGGATTTACTTAATGGCACTATTATTAGCTTGCTCATACTTTAGCTACTATTAGGCTTAGCTCCACTTCTAATTCTAGTTTAAACTTAGCTACTGAGCAAGGCTTAGTATAAATCATTTTATGTGAAATGTTAATCTAAATACCAATTGTCCTTATTAACTAAATCTAGCTTCTGATATTTATTTATCGGCGATGTACTAAGGGTGGGGTCTGCATTATGAAGCCTAACTTTCCAATTTAAATATTTCTTTCATTTAATTTGGTGTTAGCATGAATCAATAATTATTTAAAGCTTAACCATAAGTCAGTTGTATACAAGGTAGCCTCTATTTTAATTTGAATATCATGGCCTAAAGGTTTGTTTATTAATGTTCACATTATTTAACAGTAAAAATGGATTATCCTAGTTACTAGGGATAAAGACAATTTTTTTAGGGTTTAATTTTGCAATGGTTAATTTCTACATCATTTACTAATATGCAATGGTTCATAGCTTATGGTTTACTAACTCTTTATTTATTAGAACATCATGAGAGCTTGAACCTCACAAAGTTATCCCTAATTAATTTCTCACTATTCCTTAAGTTAGGGATTAAGTTCTATACAAAAGATTAGAAGAATATTAGCA
Organism: Dendrocalamus sinicus; assembly: GCA_036346575.1. Classification (NCBI taxonomy): domain Eukaryota; kingdom Viridiplantae; phylum Streptophyta; class Magnoliopsida; order Poales; family Poaceae; genus Dendrocalamus; species Dendrocalamus sinicus. The sequence goes on from CM070670.1 coordinate 17,950,263, forward strand.
ACTAATATGTAACGTTCAATCTAAGGTTAAATATTTATTAGGCCCATTTACACTCTCAATAAATTTTATTAGTTTTCCTAGATTATTTCTTATTTTTCCTGAATTTTTCTTAATTAAAATGGAGTAGGAAAAATCAATAGATACAAGAAATAAAAGGATGCGCCTTACGGATCGAACTCAAGACCTCAAGATTGGACACATTAGCACTTAGCTGAGCTAACCAACCGACCGAACGGTGTGTCTTGTTTTTCGTAGGGGAGTACATTGTTAAAGCTACAGGTGAGGGGACACAGAGGATATCATCGGCCGAGAGAGGAGGCGGGCACACGGAGGGAATGGCGGTGCCGCCGGTGGGAAGAGGCCGGGAGGTTAGGCCGACCGGTGAAATGGAGTCCTGTGGAAGTGAGGAAGCTAATGGGAAGGTGCCTCGGCTTGGAATGGCGGTGAGGCGGCTCAGGCGGTGATGGGAGTGGCCGGCGGTGGAGGTGGATCTGGGCGGCGGCGCCGGCGTGGAAGAGGGAGCAAATTGGCGCGAGCACGAGTTGCAAGAGGTCAAGGGGAGACTTACCATGTGTTTGGACGAGCGAGGGAGAGGCCGTGGCGGCCTAGCATCGTGCCGCGGCGGCGGGCAAAGAGAGCGCACGACGCTGGTGAAGATGAGCTTGGGAGAAGCTCGGCCGAGGCTTGGGGTGACTTCGCGATGCCTTGAGGGTGCTCCGGCTCAAGGAATTTGTCCGAGGTGGGCGCAATTGGTGGTTCGCGGTTCACGGAGTTGGAGGGGGAAGACACGGCCGGCGAGCTACGAGGCTTTAGAGATCAATTCCCCACGGTGGAAGGAAGGTGGAGGTGAGGCGACGCGATTTGAGTCTCGATTGAGCTTTATAGCCGCTGGGGTGTGCTGGCGCCGAGGAAGGCCTGCAGCGGCCGTGCGAGCGACGTGCGGAAGGCGTGGCGCAGCCGGGATTCGCGGAGGAGGCGGCGTCAGCGGGCGGCGGGGTATGGCCGCGCGATTCGAGGAGCTCCCGCACGTCGGCCGTGTCTCTCGCGCCCCGGGTCAGCCGGCTTTTGACCGGAATTGAGCGGCGGAGAAGAGGCCAGGCGCACGGGAGAAATGAGAGGAGGAGAAGAAAGGAGTGCGGGCGCAGGGAGAAGAGAGGAAAAAGGAGGGGAGGCGCTGGTGAGTGGACCCAGCGGCCAGAGGAAGAAAATGCGGCAGGGGCGCAGGTGCGGGTGGAGCTGGGCCGATTTGGCCAGCCTGGCTTTATTGCTTTCCCCCTTTTTTTATTTATTTGTTCATTTATATACATGTATATATTTCCTTCACGCCTATTTATTTTTGTGTCATTATATTTTATGTCTTACTCATCTTGCTAAGCCTTTTTGCATAATACTTATTTTTATTTGCTAATTTTTAACAGGCTCCTTCTTGCACAATTTATATATACACATACATGCATACATATATATATGCGTTGGTATTTTTATTCATGTACTTTTATTGCTATTTGTATCATGATTTCCAAAATGCGCTTTATATTTTTAACTCTGATTTCTCCTCCTTATCTTTGGATCATCTTTTCAGATTCGTATTTAAAATTCTTGTTTTCTATTATTTGCATATTCCCTTTTTGGCATTACTATTGTTTGTTTCTTTTTCTGTTATGACTTTATTCAACTTTTGAAATCACAACCCAAAATCGGGAAAACACAATGAAATCCAAATTCCAAATAGAATATATGGCCAAAAATAATTCAAGAAATTCATATTTTTAAATTTAAATTTTTCAGGATGTTACAAATCTACCCCCCTTAAATGAATCTCGACCCCGAGATTCCGATAGAGCAGAAAGAAGTAAGTGGGGTCAAATTGGTTAGCAATAGGTTTGCTTGTTGCAAATTTCTCAGTCTGATCTGCTTAGATCTAATACAACATCATTGCACTTCCAAAATAGTCATACATCAGTTCAATACTTCCAAAAGTACTTATACACCATAGTAGTCCCCTGACTTTCTTGTCTATTCTTGCTACCCCCCTTAAATAAGCGACGTCTGATATTAATCTTTCTTTCCAACTTCAGGCCTGACAAGTCTTGCTCTACTACATTCTACACATATAATATTTAAGGAGGTTTCCTGGTCGGGTGACGGCACTTTTGTAGTTGCATCTTTTTCCTCTTCGAAGTCGTTAGGGTTTCCTTCGTCAGAGTTGGAGCTAATGGTGATGGCTTCCATCATTTGCTTGTCTTTCCCCTTGATGGGGCAAGTCTTTGCGTAATGTCCGGATTCGCGGCAATAGAAACATTTGCGCTTCTTTCCCTGAGACTTACTTGATACAGAGTTGCTGTTACCTTCATTGTGATGGCTTCTCCTTGACATTTCTTGCAAGGTGAGGTTAGGTGATGGTTGGTACATATGGCTAGAGCTCTTGATATTGGCAGATCTTCCCTTGCTAAAATTAAGGTAAGTGACGACGGCATTCATCATTCGCTTGTTCAAGTCCCGCTCAGAGCGTCTCTCACATAATGTCCTGGTCATCTTGATATGAAACAGCTTGAATCCATGACCCGGCTTCCTCTGAGGGCTTTGATTGGTGGTGGTAGCATCCCCGGCTGATCTTTCTAGATTCCTTTTCTCAGGGCACCTACGCATATCATGTCCTTTTTCTCCGCAATAGTAGCAGATGGTATTCTTTCGGGGTCCGCCTAATGTAGTGGTGCGGTTGCCTATCATGCGGAGACTTGTTCTTAGTTGTCTTTGTGAAGTGGATCTGAGCGAATACTTGGACGAGCGGTAGGGACCAAAGTGAGTAATAACCATTGGTTCCTCTTCTTGCTTTTAACCTTATTCTTGGCCATTGAGGATGCCTTGACGATGGCTAGAATAGTGCGTCTACCGCGAATAGAGACTTGAGTCTTGATCCTCTTGCAGGCTAAGGCTTCTTAGTTGTTATCTTTTCGAGATGTTGCCTCTTCCCACTTGAGCTTCAAATGTGTTGACTTGGTTATCTGTTATCTCTTGCTGCAGACCAAGCAGGTTTTTAGCAAAAGGTGAGGGGAATAGCATGAGGTAAGTATTAAATCGTAGAGATAAGATGTTCTAAGCCCATTCTAAGGAATGCACACCCAGATGCTGGGGCAGTACACACGCCACACAAAATTAACCAAGCTTTGGAAAACAATCTTTTCCTGTGACTACGAAATACAACGCCTGAGGGCAAGAAGGCAGTGCACAGGGCCAAACGAAATCTTGCGACAATACAATGTCTACTCGGGGAGAACACATAAGATGCATAAGGTTTATCTGCATAGTTCGTTTAGATCGGGACCATCCTATCTTCATGACCATCGTCGACGACCCTATTCTTAATTTTTGGAGTAAGGGTATGAGAAGGTGAATAAAAATTCTCTTAAAATCCACGGAAGGAAGAGGAAAGTATTTTGGTAAAATTTGTACTCATTCTTGTAATTGTTTTGTAAATACAACACCTTACGACACCCTTCAGTATACTAATGATTCCCCATATGATCTTTTTTTTTACCTAAGGCCTAGAATCCGATAGCCTTGGTAATTCAACTTCCACTTTGTAAATTGCATGTAGGTTATCCCTTTTCACTGATTAATCACGACATTTTGCCGTCTAAACTCGAAACCGCGAGTATCTTTTATTTATTCAATCCACCGATCATACACTTCCTATTGTGTGTTTTCAATTGCATTAATCCTTCTATGGTTATCCAATCTTCACATAAATCCTAGCTTCCACCATAGATTTATAATTCAATTCTCATATTTCACTATGTCCATATAATCCCAATCTCAGATCTATTATCTGCCAACTTGATCAGTTCCTCAAGCCAGTGGATGCCTATTATTCTTTATCTTAGATCCACCGATGATGTTTGCATCGAGATTCCCTAGTAATCCAATATGACGTTATTAATTCAATCCCATAAGTTGCTCCTCTAGAGATCAACCTAAATATTCACTATCTCTATTTTGTTTCATTATTACATACATCCTCCGAGAGTTATGTTTTTAATCAAGTCTATACTCCGATAGTTGTGATCATATCTCCAATTTCTAAGACTTTCAGTTAATCCTTCAACTATCGATTATCTCCTATTATTCTATTATTATAAACATCTTCCAGGAATTTTACAATTTATCAGTGTTGCTATTTCTCCAAGAGCCATTTAATTCGGCTACCTAGGCCTTCTATTCATGTACGTTTCACGAATACATTCATCCATATTCACATTATTGTCTCCTCCAAGAATAGAATAATTGTTGAGACTAAGCTTCAAGGTTCAACATCATGATTCTTGAATTAAAGTGGGTTTTCTTAGAAAACTACAAGAGGAGTACTGGATTTTCATCGCATTTGAATTCGGGATAAGAGAGCTTCAGAAGTAAAATAGCTATTGCCGCATATAGATAAGAGGGAAATCATCTAAGAGAGATGAGAATGAGCAATATAGCTTATATTTGTGAAAATAGATATTGCGGAAATAAGGCTAGTCATGGACTAACGGCTAAGCTAACTAGGTCACGACCTGCAGTCGATATGCTCTGATACCATCCCTGTCAGACCCAGATTTTACAATCCGGAATCTACTGTGTTTAATTGCACTATTCCCTGGATCAGTAGATAGTGCACACAGTTACAGATCTGAATATCAAAGTACATATCATGCGGAAACGTAATTAAAATAATAAACTTACTCATGGGCCGATTAGGCCGAAATCAATAAATTGCAGCAATGAAGAACGAAGCACACAGGTGGGACCTTCAGGACATGCCCACAGGCAGCCAACTGGAGGTTCGCGACCTAGCCCTTGACATCTTCATCTTCATCTTGTCTGCCAGCTTGTCCACTCTTGTTGCTGAGGCGAGGTGACTTGTCTCTTGATTCTGAATTTTGCCGCAAAGCGGCGTGAGCACTCCGACCCGTGCTCGTGAGTCAACACACGAATGCATATATATAACATGTATGGCTAATCAAGGATGGCTTAAGTTTATTTTCTTTTGCGAAGAGTGCTTTTGAATACAATTATATAAAATTCCTTAAGACCTAGCATTTTGAACACACGTATATGTTGAATGCAGTAATAATAGTGATTCAGATTCCATCCACCATTACATGGCATCTGCACCATATAGCAATTCTTCAGCGTTATAGCCGCTTAACTTACCACTGGGACGACACCCAGGACAATTTCAAACTAGGGCCTTACACTGCCCTCCACTTTTCCAACCCATCATAAAGCATTTTGAAATAGAACTATATCTGGTTAAGTTCCCATGTCCGCCCTTGACCGTGGGCACGGCTATTCGAATAGTTTTGACTCTGCAGAGTTTGTACACTTTCACCACAAGAGACAATCAACTCGTTGACCCACATGATACCTTAGACATGTGGTTGAGCAGACCATCACAGTGACTTTTCAAAGTATCTAGGTTCTTTTCTCATCTCACGTTTATGGGAGGCGCCCACTTGCGGTGGGTCCCATCTCAGCGCTGGATGTTTCCCAGCCACTACGCAGCGGCTTCTTCCTCTCCGCAACGTAGGACACCGGGAAACTTCACCCTCCACCGGTGTCCCTTCAGCCCCCTTGCCATAGCTAAATTCCTTCAACCTCCGCCAAAGTGAGATGAGTCCGAACTCGATAAATTTACTTAGCCAAGTCGTAATTTACGGACTTGTGGTTGCCTTGTTTACAAGGGAGTTCATGACAAGATTCGGTCCTTAGTGGTATCTCAGGCGGGCTATCACTAACCCACTCGTTATACATCACTAACTCACCGTTGTGCTTCCACCGCACTTTTATACATCATTAACTCACTTTTGTGCTTCCACCGCACCACACATTCACACACTCGAACTAGTCCGCCGGATATTTAAGCATGTTGAGATTTTTGGAGGGTATAAAATAGTCATGTCAAATATACCATCATTCCCACCATGATCGCCCAAACCATTTTCTCATTATTAAAAGCGATCATGAAGTATGGGGCATTTCAAAGCGCCCCATGTATATCTATGCAGTACTAAGCATATCATTAGGGACTTATTTTCGAAATGTTACTGTTATAATTTTTACTAGGGCGACAAGGTTCATTCATTCAAACATTTCAACCGAGGGTGTAATATTTATTCAAGGTACCAGTGGCATATAACTAGAATATTAAATTTAGCATGTCTTTGCATATAAATAACAACATGCACTTTGTTAATTTAAAACAAAGTAATTTGCAGAAATATAGGTTCAACATGATCAAAGTATTGACTCGCCTGGCGCGGTTTACCGCGATCTTGAGATCACACAATACTTTCACTTGGGCTTCTGGTCTCTATCTTCACTTCGAGCTTGATCCATTGAATCTTCACGACTCCCGATTTCTAAATACGTGACAACCGACTGAATCCAAATAAAGCAAATAACTCAAAAAGATCCAAATAAATCCGAATAAACTCAATTTAGTTTTGTTACGAGTTAATGGGTGATTCGGTGATTTGAGGTAAGGTTGGTAATAGCATACGATAACTTGATATTTTTATTAATAATCTCTTTTTATTATTTTGCTATTTATCAAGGAAGTTCCATGAGTCGGGTTAGACCTATAGACTGGTGTAGAAGTTTAGTGCACAAATTTTATCTTTAGAGTATGTATTCCTTGCAAGTTAGGTAAAGGCAAACTGGACTGATGGATGAGATCTGTACTTATTCTATAAATCTTTTAGTCAAAAGTATTATAATACTTAGATATCTTTATTAAGAATAATATCTTATATATGTCTTTACTTATTAATTGGATTAAGGTAAATAGCAGAGGCTCCTTATTTATTCATATACTGTAACTAATTAAAATTTAAATCTTTAATAATCCTATTATCATATTTTATGTATCTTCATTCATCGCTAGCTTAAGTTTAATTCGAATTAGGATCCTTTGGTATGGGTCCCAGCTTGATTTATATACAATTGTACTAAATTTTATTATGTACCAAAGCTAGTGTTAGGATTTAGTTAATGGCACTATTATTAGCTTGCTCATACTTTAGCTACTATTAGGCTTAGCTCCACTTCTAATTCTAGTTTAAACTTAGCTACTGAGCAAGGCTTAGTATAAATCATTTTATGTGAAATGTTAATCTAAATACCAATTGTCCTTATTAACTAAATCTAGCTTCGATATTTATTTATCGCGATGTACTAAGGGTGGGGTCTGCATTATGAAGCCTAACTTTCCAATTTAAATATTTCTTTCATTTAATTTGGTGTTAGCATGAATCAATAATTATTTAAAGCTTAACCATAAGTCAGTTGTATACAAGGTAGCCTCTATTTTAATTTGAATATCATGGCCTAAAGGTTTGTTTATTAATGTTCACATTATTTAACAGTAAAAATGGATTATCCTAGTTACTAGGGATAAAGACAATTTTTTTAGGGTTTAATTTTGCAATGGTTAATTTCTACATCATTTACTAATATGCAATGGTTCATAGCTTATGGTTTACTAACTCTTTATTTATTAGAACATCATGAGAGCTTGAACCTACAGGTTATCCCTAATTAATTTCTCACTATTCCTTAAGTTAGGGATTAAGTTCTATACAAAAGATTAGAAGAATATTAGCAACTAATATGTAACGTTCAATCTAAGGTTAAATATTTATTAGGCCCATTTACACTCTCAATAAATTTTATTAGTTTTCCTAGATTATTTCTTATTTTTCCTGAATTTTTCTTAATTAAAATGGAGTAGGAAAAATCAATAGATACAAGAAATAAAAGGATGCGACCTTACGGGATCGAACTCAAGACCTCAAAGATTGGACACATTAGCACTTAGCTGAGCTAACCAACCGACCGAACGGTGTGTCTTGTTTTTCGTAGGGGAGTACATTGTTAAAGCTACAGGTGAGGGGACACAGAGGATATCATCGGCCGAGACAGAGGAGGCGGGCACACGGAGGGAATGGCGGTGCCGCCGGTGGGAAGAGGCCGGGGAGGTTAGGCCGACCAGTGAAATGGAGTCCCAGGGAAGTGAGGAAGCTAATGGGAAGGTGCCTCGGCTTGGAATGGCGGTGAGGCGGCTCAGGCGGTGATGGGAGTGGCCGGCGGTGGAGGTGGATCTGGGCGGCGGCGCCGGCGTGGAAGAGGGAGCAAATTGGCGCGAGCACGAGTTGCAAGAGGTCAAGGGGAGACTTACCATGTGTTTGGACGAGCGAGGGAGAGGCCGTGGCGGCCTAGCATCGTGCGGCGGCGGCGGGCAAAGAGAGCGCACGACGCTGGTGAAGATGAGCTGGGGAGAAGCTCGGCCGAGGCTGGGGGTGACTTCGCGATGCCTTGAGGGTGCTCCGGCTCGAAGGAATTTGTCCGAGGTGGGCGCAATTGGTGGTTCGCCGGTTCGCCGGAGTTGGAGGGGGAAGACACGGCCGGCGAGCTACGAGGCTTTAGAGATCAATTCCCCACGGTGGAAGGAAGGTGGAGGTGAGGCGACGCGATTTGAGTCTCGATTGAGCTTTATAGCCGCTGGGGTGTGCTGGCGCCGAGGAAGGCCTGCAGCGGCCGTGCGAGCGACGTGCGGAAGGCGTGGCGCAGCCGGGATTCGCGGAGGAGGCGGCGGCGGCGGCGGCGGGTATGGCGCGCGATTCGAGGAGCTCCCCGACGCCGGCCGTGTCTCGCGCCCGGTCACCGGCTTTGACCGGAATTGAGCGGCGAGAAGAGGCCAGCGCACGGGAGAAATGAGAGGAGGAGAAGAAAGGAGGCGGGCGCAGGAGAAGAGAGAAAAAGGAGGAGGCGCCGGTGAGTGGACCCCGGCAGAGGAAGAAAATGCGGCAGGCGCAGTGCGGAGTGGAGCTGGGCCGATTTGGCCAGCCTGGCTTTATTGCTTTCCCCCTTTTTTTTATTTATTTGTTCATTTATATACATGTATATATTTCCTTCACGCCTATTTATTTTTGTGTCATTATATTTTATGTCTTACTCATCTTGCTAAGCCTTTTTGCATAATACTTATTTTTATTTGCTAATTTTTAACAGGCTCCTTCTTGCACAATTTATATATACACATACATGCATACATATATATATGCGTTGGTATTTTTATTCATGTACTTTTATTGCTATTTGTATCATGATTTCCAAAATGCAGTTTTATATTTTTAACTCGGATTTCTCCCTCCTTATACTGGATCATCTTTTCAGATTCGTATTTAAAATTCTTGTTTTCTATTATTTGCATATTCCCTTTTTGGCATTACTATTGTTTGTTTCTTTTTCTGTTATGACTTTATTCAACTTTTGAAATCACAACCCAAAATCGGGAAAACACAATGAAATCCAAATTCCAAATAGAATATATGGCCAAAAATAATTCAAGAAATTCATATTTTTAAATTTAAATTTTTCAGGATGTTACATTGAGGGATCTTGTGGGTAAAGTAGGGCAGCTCTGCAGAGTTACAACTAATTGTATTCGAATACGCCGTGCTTCCGGTAAATGAAGCTATGTTTAATGGGTGAATCCAACAACAAAGCATAAGTAGATTTGGAAAGGATTTGGTAATGTTGGTGGTCTGGTAATTGAACCTCGAAAACTCCCTAAAGTTTATAGAAGTTATGATTTTAAGTTTAAAACCTGTTTATAACTAAAACTGCATCCACATAAAATAAAACTTTTCCCCATCACTTGATGTACCCTGCATGTAGTTAATAGTAATCTCCGTGTAATTTGTTGAGTACGGTAGTTGTACTCATACTTGCTAAAAACATTAACAGAAATAGTCAGCAATGAGGAGGCAGATGAAGGCAAAGAAGTGGAGTTCTACGAGGTCGATGACGTGGAATTAGGGTCGTCTTCCGCTCAGGCGTGCTTGTGGCGTTCCTTTTTGGTATTGTATCTAAGGGTCGTTTGCCCTATTGTAAAACTTGGCTTTTATGCCTTTATATTGTAATAAAGTCGACTTTTGCTCTTAAGCTTGTGTTGGCAATGTTATACACTCGATGGATGTACTCGCAACTGAACAATCCTGGGTAGTTGCGAGGGTTTCATAATACTCCCAGAAATTGGGGTGTTACAACATGACTTTATACTTTCCCGGAGAAAAGTTTTTTTAATAAAAAAGAAGATATCCGTTTATACATATTTTTTGATTTTGTCTTATAAATAGTAACAATTATAGAGAGATACTCGCGTACAATTTTAACCAATATAAATAAAATCACTGTATTATGTATTACAATCAACAATCAACTAGTAGATCTAATATTAAAAAATAATCTATTTAAAATATAGTTACTAAAAAAACTATTTACAACAAATGCCACTTTCCGGAAAGAAATAGCAGGGTGTGCCCCGGCTCACGTGAGTATTTTTTGTACGGATAATCCATTTTTATTCAAAATTACAAAAATATACCCGCGAATTTTTTTTTTACAAAAATAGGCTTCAGTCGCCCAACCATTGAGCGACTGGAGCCTTTCGCCCAACCCAACAGCGACAACTGAAAAATCTCCCAACCGTTGGGCGATTAATTGCAGTCGCCCCACCGTTGGGCGACTTTCATCCAGTCGCCCTCCCATTGGGCGACAGATAAAAGTCGCCCAATGGTTGGCGATCGCACTCAGTCCCCGAGAGAAAAAGAGAGGAAAGAGTCTATTTTGCCGAAATTTGGAAAGTGCATCAAACCTTCGCCAAAAATAGTGAAAATTGGTGGAGCTGTTCTTCATACATCCAAAAGCCTCCGGAAAAAAATTTGAGCAATTTCGGCTATGGGATCAAAAGTTATAGCAGTTTCAATTGAGGCCGAAACGAATTCGAGTCTGTTTCCGACACACCTTCAGTAAAATGGGCATAACTTTTGCATACGGTGTCCGTTTTCGATGTTCTTGTACTCGTTGGAAAGCTAACGATGAGCCCGATCCAAAAATAATGACCTGCTTGCACTAGTCGCCCTCCAAGACCTCGAAAATCGGCTATCTTTGGACCTAAACCTGCGTCGCAAGTTTTTTCTTTCTGTTTTTGCCCTTTTTCTTGTTCTTCCCTTCGGAATTTGGATTTTGCTTCAACTGAAAAGTTGTAGATCTCGTCGAAACCTTTCAAATGAGTATATATAAGCCATATAGAACTTTACCATTTTATCTTTTCAGACTAGTTGTTTATATTGCATCGGTATATAAAACGATCGGTACATACGGTTTTGTCGGCCTCTGAGTGTAGTCGCCCAACCATTGCGCGACTGCATGAAAGTCGCCGAATGGGAGGGCGACTAGATGCAGTCGTCCGAGGGTAGAGCGACAGCTATTGTGTCGTCCGCTGGTTGGGCGAAAGGCTTCAGTCGCTCAACCATTGGACGACTGGAGCCTATTTTTGTAAAAAAATTTCCCACGGGTATATTTCTGTAATTTCGAATAAAAATGGATTATTTGTTCAAAAATTCATGACCTGACCGCATGCCCCGTCGTGTGACACACGCGCATTGTCACGTCTTCTGTTCATCGATAAGAGTACTTTTGATGCTTCATATACTACGTTCGTAAGTATATAGGTATACAATCAGTGAGAAAGTACGTGTTCATATTATATATGGATCTGAAGCCTCAAATAATTTTATGCGTATGTAGTGAACGCATACGTGTGTCCATGGCATGGATGATGTGCACCCTCGTTATTAAACTTGGAAAAATTATGTTCGTCGTATTACGTTGAACTAGGTGTACGTTGGTTCATGTTCGTGGCTGTGCACACAGATCTGGGTCCAAATTGGTGCCCCTAACGCCCGGAATCGCGGTTTCGCAGTCCGCGCGGCGACGGCGATTGAGCCGCGCCCCTGACCGTTGGGTAAGCAAGTTTGGACAAGGGACCCGCGGGCCCGGTCGGTCGGAAGGCAACGGTCACGCCCAGCCGCGGCCCAGTTGACCTTGCCCGCGTCCCCCAACGCGCGGTGGTGAGTACCGGGCCGCTAGATCGGCGGGCCGCGGTAGCAGGTGGCTCGCGCGTCGGCCGTGCGGAGACGAAGCGGCCGCGGAATCGTTCGTGCAGCGGCGCATGGCGACTGGGGCCTCACCGCGCCGCCGCGCCCGGGGCTGGGCAGAGCCGGCCGTGTAGCTGAGCGACCGCCGAGAGCCAGTTGGCCGCTGGATCTCTTATTCTTCGGCCGGCCACGTTCTCCTTGGATTTACTTGGGCCGTGGGGCCGGCATGAGCGGCTGCGCGGCCGTGCTCGAAAGCTCAACACCAAGAGCGATTCAGCAGAAAAACGACAACGCAAGGTCAAATCTAAAGCTCGGAAATGCCAGGAGCTAGGGTGGAGCTGCGAAGAAGACAGATAAAGCAGATTCTGCACCATGATCAGATGAGAGTTACACCTGGATTTTGAACTAGTTTTGGGCTTTATGTTTGATTTTTGAGTTTAGTACAGTAATTAGCTTTTAAACTGAATATCTTTTCACGACAGGGTTTATAAGTTGATTGTAACAAACATTGTATCGACTTCAGTTATACTGTCAAAAATCATATACAATTATCTCTCTTTTCGTATTCTCTCTCGCAATCCATCAGAATTCAAAAACCACAAATCACAGCCAAAAAGCTGGTCCCATAGGTCTATATAGTGCATCATATGCTACGGGCCTACGCCTTGGGACATCACACGGACAGTCGTGCGGGTTATTACGATTCTTGTCACCACTTTAAGTTGATGGCGTATTGTCTTGCGAAAATCGAACCTACGCTGGCAGTTGGCAAACAAGTGACAACTAAGAGGACCTCAGAGTTCAGACATGATACACCGACATTTATCTCCAATTGATTTTGCCGAGATGTGCGTGTTCGATTAATTAGTCTGCGAAGAATTTTGATTCTAACAAATAGAGTACACGTCTTAGTAAATTCCTTGCTTCCAGACAACGACGAATTGATCACAAGAAGAAGGGATCAACATTAGAAGATAGTAATAGCAATATTGCATATAATTACATCAAGGCAAAGAAAATTCCCATGGCCTGGTGCCCTGGACGCGACAAGTTACAGGTTGAAGAAACAACAAATCGATCGATATGAACAAAAATACTTCCAGCCAAACCGGCCATCGACAATGCAGCTGCCATTCCTGGTGCCCTATAAAACCCTTCACGAATTTACAAGCTCGAAGAGCGGAAAACGAGAAATACGAGTCAAGTGCTTAGCTTAAAAAACATGGCTAACACGAAGCCAGTAGCGGCTTTTGCACTCTTGCAGGTCCTCTCCCTCCACGTTCATGGCGCCTCTGCAGGGAGCAGGAACAGCACCTGCCACATCAGCGGCTTCCTCCACGGCTAGGCCGGCAAGTGCAACAAGAAGAATGGCTCCGACTGCTGCGTCGCCGGCCGCCGCTACCCGCAGTTCAAGTGCTCGCCCCCGGTGGCGGCCAAGACTCCGGCGGTCCTGACGCTGCCCGTGGGGGCGACGGCGGCGGCAAGTCGTTCTGCGACGATCGCTTCCACCCGGACAGGGAGCTGGTGGTGGCGTCAGCGGGAACGGGGGGTCCGTGCTGGCCAGGGTCGTCGACGAGTGCGACGAGGAGCACAACTTCGAGCCGTCGTGCGCCAAAAACATCGTAGACGGGTTGCCGGCTGTGTGGAAGGCGATGGGGTTTGATGGGAAAATCGGAACGTTCAAGGTTACTTGGTCTGATGTCTGAGTGTGCTCATGGTCGACTCTTCTTCGAGCGTACAGGTACGTGGGTGTCTGCTGTCTAGGAAACTGTGTCCTCCTCTGGCTCACGCTTACCGATCACATCAGGGAGGTCATTTGTTTTCCTCTTGAAAAGGATCACGTCCCAGCGCATCTATTTCGGATTTTAATATAATTATATAAATGTTGATAAATATATATATGTTTAATTATATGTATACATAATTTCATTTAGAATATCTCTTCAAATACATAAACATATGATCAAATATGACACGTAGTTCAACGAGTTCGTGAGCATAAGGCTCAAACATAGTTAAGTTGTACTACAACACGCATTTATAACTTCACATATTTTACTATACCAGACCCCACATCACTCATATACAAAAGGGACAAAATGGCTCATCCAATCCATGCATGTTTAGTCTCTAGAAAAGTTCCATTTCATGCATAGCAAATCCAATCTGAATACTATTGTAGGGGACACAATGCGACTGATATGGAGATGCACTATAACCTGAGCTGTTTAGGAAGGGACAAACCTTGTGCTCGCACATCAAAAGAGCAAATAAAACTCCTGAATCAGCAATATCCTGCAAAACAGCGCTTGCTACTTGTCTTGTTGATTGGGAAAGGGGAAGGCATGTGTATGCATGAAGAAATGTAGCAGGATTCCTGTAGAACGGTTCAATTGAATTTCAATTTAGTATTAAAAGTAAACAGTTGAATATGGCATAAGATGGATCACAAGCAAAGGAAAAAAAACTGATCAGCTGAATGCATGTATAATAGATATGAAAACTATGCCACCGAGTAGCGGTGCCATATCAAATTTGGGATTCTTCTCAAAGCACCTATTGACTGACTTTGTCAAAGTAAGCAACGTCTGCAAATTTATATTTTTAGATAGAGAAATTAGGATAAGAATGGAGGAATAAGTTTGTACGAAGCCCATCAAATTTAATTATATATTGTGTATTGTTGGCTTGGTAGTTTCCATATTTGTAGATAAGAGCGAACACAAGTAGGCATCAGTAGCAAAGCTAGGTGTTACTTGATAGTAAAAATGGCAGCGCCATGTCAAACTTAGCATATGGTCGCTTAGGAAACTGTAGATATCACACACTAATTGGCCAATTGGGGATGAAGAATTTCATAGATACCTAGTACAAAATAAAACAACGAATAAAAGAGAAGATTCACAAGGCTTACATCATGAAACATTAAACATAGTAACAAAACCTACATGCTTTCACTGCAATAGCTTACGTGTCAAACTGCACCTTCAGTCTTAAAGGGATTTTTACTTCTGAAATACCTACATTTGCTTTGACCCTAAACTACATATCCAGTCTTGCATCAAACCAACAGATACCCAAACAACAAAGGGTTTGAGATCACTGCCATTGGATGATCAAAACTAAAAACAATTAACAAAAAAAAGAGAGGACAAGTGCAGGTGCTAATTAAACTACCATGTTGTTCTCTTCCTGTTCCATCAATCGCTACCTCTCCTTCCGCGCCTCTCCTCAAATGCTCCCTCTCCTTCCAGGCTTTCCTCTCTGTTTGTGCGCACCACTGCACTGCATGAACACCAAACCAAACAAAAACAAGCAATGTTAGAAGAAACCCTCTGAGAATCAGCACCTGTATGATGATGAGGCGGAGATCAGCGAAGGAAGACCTCTCGATCGATCAAACTACTTGCGAGCCTCTCCGACTTCCTCTGTGGCCACCGCTGCACCGTCTGCCTTTGGTCAGACCCAACCGTGATGCGGCTTATATGGAACCACAGCAGGGGATGGTTGATCCAGCACCGACGACCTCGATGATGACGGCTTTGCGGGCAGCAACGTCAGGGAAGGAGGATCCGATGTCGGCGACATCGCGGACGGTGGATCCGATGTGGGAGACCTCGTGGATGACGAATCCACGGCCATAGCTTACTTCCACGGTGGCGGCGTTGCGACGGAGAGAAGGCGGCGTCGCAGGGCAGGCCATGGTGCGTTTCCTACGGTGACGCGGCGCCATTGTGGTGTTGCTCGGTGGGGAGGTTGTCGCGTCCCCGACCATGTGCCCCTCCATGGGCTTGGGATTTAAGGGAAAACCGCATTGTTGCAGTGCGCATCTGAGAGAGGGGGGGATCGAGATGAAGAGAGCCAGAGAGCAGAGGTTTTCTGGTTTGGCGTTACGCACTTGCGGGTGATAAGAGGGCGTCATGGGGAGCAGTTGGGGACGAGCCTGCACGTGTGGAAGGGGATGAGAGCTGGGGGCTGCGCGCTGCGCGTGTGAAAGTGGGAGCGGTGAACGGATAAACTCACATGTTATATTAGTATAGAATAATTACATATACAGTAGGACCATTTACTACTGTGTTTACTTAAAAAAAAATAGCCCCAGAGAGAACTGCCCAAAAGCATAACTACTCTGTTCTAGAGTTCGGTTGCACCAAATCACACACTCACGAATGCGGTCGAAGACCTGCTGAACCGTGTGGTAATTTTGCTCAAAGATCTGACTATTACGCTCCTTCCAAATGCACCGCACGGTGTACACGACGATCCCTTCGAATTTCCTCCTCATGTCTTTCTGTATCCTAATCTCAGAGTGCCCTACCAGCTCGCAAGTGTAGTATTTCAATTTGGAAAGCAGAAGTTTTGCAACGCTAGCCAGTTCGCCACCTTTGAGGTGATAATGGTGTTACACTTAGACCAACTTAGCGTATGCCACTGCGTGTATTTTTTTAGACTGTTGTACGGTCGACCTCACCGACAAGTCACGGACGGGGGTTCTTCCACCACGTCTCCCCACCTTCCTCGCTCCCCTCTTTCATCCCGGCTTCTCAAGTGGATTGCAAAAAACTTCAAAACCGAAGAACTTTCAAATCAGTCTGCAAAAAAAGTCAAAGAATCAAGTCGATTCGAAAAAATACAACTCGGGCAATTTCAAAATGGGAAATTTTAACTTAGGAAAAACTCAAATTGAAAAATTGCAACTCGAATCCAAAAAATTTCTAACTTGATTTGGAGGAAAATCCACTCAAAGGCGATATGCTCCATCACACCCCCACGTGGCATCGACACAACACGCACACATGCTACGTGTCGGCATCCAAGGGGCGTTGGGGGGCAAACTCACGGTGAGGATGACCTCAAATTGGTGAATGCGCTTATCTCTTTGTTGCGGCTTTTTAGGCCTCATATGAAACATGAGATTTAAAAAAAAAATTATTTTTGCGGATATTAAATTGTTTCGTATGAAATCCTTCATTCCAGACACTATCTTTAGACACGAAGTGAATCTAAACGACCAGCATCTAGACAAATCAAGATCCCATATTTATCCCAAAAAAATCACATATTTCTGCGTGGGTACCAGCTAAGATTTTTTTTCTAATGTACACAACAATCGAACGATCTGATACGGCACAGCAAAGTAGTGTAATGTCTAAGGATTGCCGTGTCGAATGCCTCTCATCCACGTTCACAAAAGCACATGCACGGCTAACTCTAAAATCAAGCCAGCCAAAAGCGCAGCAAATCAACTGTAGTTACTGGTGGTATTTTTTATGTAATTAAATTTAAAAAACTTAAAAATAGAAAAAAGATTAACAAAAAATAGGAAAAAATATAATGCAAAAAACCAAAAAAAGTCAAAAACTCAGAAAAGATGAAATTAAGAAACTAGAAGCCAGAAGCGAAAATCAGCTTATATAAGCCCAAATGAGCGCAGGCATGCAAAAATTGTCACTACCTATGCTGCAACCACCATGGCGATCTTCATCTTGGTCGCCCTCTTCACCTCTCACATTCAGTGGCGGACCCAGGATTTGAATTCAGGGTATGCCTAACTAAAAAATTATTATCCAGCAAACACCAACCACTTCACTACGCAATTTTGCAAACAAGCACGAATTTGCACACCTGCAACAACAGCAGCAACAACAATCCTAGGCTTAAACCAACTCCAACCACTACCCTGTATCCCCAATCGCCATCGGACTTGTTCAACCAACCCCACACACGAACAGCATCGAAACGCCCAATCTCATCACATCAATATGCCTGAGAGGTGTTACGGAAAAGGAAGGAAACAGGAAGAAGGGAGAGAAGGAATCGCACCGGAGACGAAGAGGTTGGGGGAGGGGTCGGCCTTCGGGGGCGGGGTCGATGCCTTCGGCGGCGCGAAGGCCAGGTTGCGGTCGCCGGTGCCCGCTTGCTCTGCTCCTCGGCTCTTCCTGCAGTCGCGACCTGCGGAGGCGGAGGCGCCGAGGCGAAGGCCGAGGCGGAGGCAGAGGGAGCCTGGTGGAGGCGGAGGCACTGAGGCGGAGACGGAGGGAGCCTGGCGGAGGTGAGGCGGATGGGCGCTGGCGGAGCGGGTAGTCCTGGGCCTATATGGACTGCCCGCTAGGCCCGCCCCTGCTCACATTGCATCCTCCCTTCGCCCCGGCCTTGGCGTCCGCAGCGCCAGCGGCTACCTGCCGAGCAGGTCCGGCAACTATGAGAAGAGCAACGACCCGGACTGCTACGTGGACGGCAAGATGTACCTGTAGTACCACTGCTCGCCGTCGGTCACCGCTAGCACGAGCGCCGCGCTGACGCTCAACAGCTTCGAGAAGGGCAAGGACGCAGCGGCCTGTCTGAGTGCGACAACGCCTACCACAGTGACGAGGAGATGGTCGTGGAGCTCTCCACCGGCTGGTTCAGCAACATGGCCCGTTGCGGCCTGTGGGCACCGCATCAAGATCACCGCGAACGGTGACTCCATGTACGTCAAGGTGGTGGACGAGTGCGACTCCGTGCACGGCTGCGAGCGGGACGACGGGCACAACTTCGAGGTGCCCTGCGACAACAACATCGTCGACGCCTCGCCGGCGATGTGGGCCGCCCTGGGGCTTGACCAGAATGTTGGTATGGAGCACATCACCTGGTCTCATGAGTAAATATATCTGCAGATTGGTACGTATATGCATGGACCTTGTCTATGTGCTCGATTATACAACGATTGACACATGTATTACGGCATACCGCGCGATCGAGCGCTATGTACAGCTTCGTGTAGCCGTTGAAATGTGGTCATTGTCTTGTAATACATATCTTTGGTTCAATATAACTCCGTAGCAAAATTATCACTGCTCGCGCATGATTAGAACCCGTTGAAATGTTCCATGATGTGTTATCAAAAACCGACCCGAAGGTTTGAGTAATGTTGGCAATGCGTACTTGCACAATACAAAAAAAATTCAGAATGCGTACCAGTAATGTTGGCAATTGGCATCTTCATCGTTATCTGAGGCTACAAAAATCTGAAAATCACAAACCTGGATTATGAACCTGCATATTTCATTAAGCAGTGGGATACCGGGATGGTTCGGGTTCCCTCCAATCCCGGTACCGTATCCTATGCACAATGGTGAACGGCCCATCGGCCATTGGACTTTGGTTTCGTTCGGAGGGCTGCGACGCGGAGCCGCGTCAATTCACGTAATGGATTTGGGTTTCCTAGGCTTGGAAGCCAGGTTTAGAGACCTTGGGGCTAGACCAGGTTTAGGCCCGCCCGTTTCAGTTTTAATTTCTAATTTCTGATTTATTTTTTATTATTTATAGATTTCGTCTTTTTTTTTTGATTTTTTCGCTTTTTTGCCGGTTCTTTTTTTCCTAATTCGTTTGTGTTGTCCGAGATAAGCTAACATATTTTTTTTCTATTTTTAAATTTTTTAAATTTAATTATACCAAATAAGCCACCTTTAGTTATAATAAAATTTCAGCTAACTACAATGTATTTTCAGTCACAAGCCACAATTTTTTAGCCCAACCGAGCAGGGCTTAAGATCAGGCCCGTGAACCGCGTAACTTGATCACTTGATATCTGCGACTCCTCTTAAGAAAAATTGATATCTGCGACTAACCGTACCTGTTTGGCCTCTAAAAGAAACGTGCCTGTGTTGAGGTTTGTCTAATTTCATCGGGAAAGTTCAGTACCTGCACCTTTCTCTCTTGTGAAATAGGGTTCGGACCGTCAGATATGCCTGGCTGGACTCTGTAGTATGTAGATTAAGGCCTTGTTTCGAGTGCAAGATTTTGGTGGGAAATGAGACATTCACTCCTAAAATTTTGATGCAATTTTATGTTTGAAACAAGCCGTGGTAGTTGGATTCACTCTTGCATCTGATCCCAACCGTCCTTTTTGTCATTATAGCAAGCTAATGGAGTGGTTGGCTTTCGATTTATCACTAGCGGAAATGAACTGCTATGCGACGAGCCTTGTGTTGCAAATTTTAGTTGAAACCGTGCTAAAACTTGATCGGTTCTTTATGTCCTGTTGGCTTACCGTAGTCCATTAATTAATCGATTGGGGCTTCACAGAATCTCTCCGTGATCACAGCAGAGCAAAAAATCCATTGCATTGAGATCGTTGACATCCTTGTCGCACTTTCGCTTTATATTCCCTGCTTGCCTTCTTTATTCAACACTTGTCTGTTGGTAAGCCGTGGCTTATAGCTTTTGCTTGTAGCTTATTAGTCTAATGAATAGTGAATACTGAAATAAATCGAAGCAAAAGGTCAGCTGAAAAACTAAAAAGAATACAGCCATAATTGTTCACAATTGTCACTGGTATCAACCAGTTCAGGCTCATTATCTTAACATTAGTTCGATACCCATACATTGTTAAGGATTAAAAATTTATATTACCCTAGTACATCATGCCATTGTTACCAAGATCGAGCCACGACATGGTCTTAGCCGAGGTAGCGCTTGGGACTAGCTCGTTGTGCCTGTATTATGCCTCCAGTACACCCATGTATCTATGGTTGTGCCCAGCTGAGCTCCACCGTAACCATCGTCATGCCTCAATCATATGCACGACCTATGTCACAACTCGCAACCTCGATCTTGCACCCCCACGCCTGACCTACATCTAACCTCACGACCTCACCTGGACTTGGAGGAAGTGGCCTCACCTTAACGATGACAAAGAGAATGACCCAACGGCGTAGTAGGATCTACTACAACCTTGTTTGGTGGTGGCAACTGAAAAAAAACCGTTATCATGAGGAGATAACGGGAAATCATAGAAACAATTTTGTGAGAGAGGGGTTTTGTTAAGAGGCTTTTTATGGACGTGGAAGGAAGAGATAGCAGAGGAGAACACATCACTCAATATTCACCAACCAAGTAAGCATTTGAAAACAAATAGATAAGATTAAAAATATATATTACATGTTGTAAGTGTGGATGTAAAATCTACATGGCTAACAAAATGTATTTTTTAATATTGGATGTATAGTCATATTTTAAATCAAATACTCCATGAACCAGCTTCAATTACCAGAGCGTGCAATGTATACCATGAAACTAAAAAAACACATGCATCTCAATGCCCATGCCACCACACATCTCAATAGAAAAAGTCTTACTAATTTTGTAGCATACATGATAATAAGATATCTCTTTTGACATTTGCGACAAATTCGGTACATTTTTAGACAATCTAACTGCCATTCATTTCGAGCTGAGAGGGAAATGAATGCACATGGTTAAAAAAAATCACCAAGCTGGATCGTGTCTTTTGCCATTGCATTATAGTTATACCTTGCCATGCACTCTTGGCCAACGGATCCAAAAAAAAAAAGCAATTGAAATCGGGCATTCCAACCGAAGCTACATTCAAATAATTACTGCATCAATGTCTACAGTCCTGAACCAACCTATTGCTTCATCTGCATACAGGGGTGGAATCAGACCTCAGGTTAGGTGAGCTATAGCCTGAGACTTGGAAACCAAAGTCCATGAAAAATATTGACTTAGGTATGAAAAGTTAGGAATGAAAGTCTATATCGGTCCAAAACTAGCTGGACCAGCTCGGAGCTTTGATTGAGCCTGGTTCCGCCCTTGTCTGCATATCAAGCATCAGGCCACCAGTTACTAAGTGGAACGGCATGACTGATTAAATGAACAACCAAACAATTGATCTGAACACTCATTCATTTAGGCAAAAGATGGTACACACTAATCTCACAAAAAAATAGGCTGCCGAGGATTAGTATACTTTGGTTTGTCTATGAAAAGATACATATCTTCATTCTTCAACATCCGACATCATATATTCATAATACAGATTTGTGACAGGTATTAGTAAACTAACAGTGGGTGAGCAAACAATAAATGTTGCATCTAATCTAATGCGAATTGAAGGTGTAAATTTCGAACAAGCATGGCACGGTTATGAAAAGATAGCTAGATAGTACTTCATCATGTATTACAGGTACCAGCAATCAGAATACGGCACTGTTCTTTTTAGCTTCTAAAAACTATTTTTTGACTTTTCTACAGTAACTGATTTTTAAACGGAATATCTTTTCAGGATAGAATCTACTAGTTAATTGTAGTACATACTTTACTGACTTCATTTATATCACTAAAAACCGTACATGAGTTTTTGTTACTCTGTAATCTCTCATACAAATAGTCTAAAAGTCACAAACTGTAGCTAAAAGCCTAAATTACAGCAAAAAAGAAGACCCTACGTTGGCGGCGGCGCTATGTTCAGACTAATGGCCAAGAGTACGGACAATACTAATGACTGCTGATGGTTGTTACATTGACGATCTTGATGTTGCAGCGGAAGATGTTTGTGGCGACAGGCGTCTGGCGTGTAGCAGGGGTGCTCTGCTATACAGCGTAGGCCCACCTATCAGCATATAACTTCTCTAGAGAGGACGAATGGGATGGTTGATAAACCACCATCAAAAACTTTCTTTTTTTTAAATAGTAAACATCAGTCATAGATGGCAACATACGCCATATACTCAAACGTCAAATGCTACCCCTTCCATGGAGCAAAATGATACAAGTTCAGTCGTCACATATAGAATTGATATAGGGGACATTATGTTCCAATTGGCAAGGCTGAATTATGTATACGATGTTGCTCAATAGATCGATTTTGTGTGTTTTGAAAAATTAAGAATATCCTTGTGATGTGCCTTAATTAAAAAAAGTACTTGTAGTGTACTAGTACGACCGAATGATCAAATTAAACGTGCCGTACGCCATTAGAACTAATCATCTCGTCGCAAAAAGGAAAAAAAAGAAGATGAATAAATCATCTAGATGGAATCTTGGTTCGATTTGGATGCGAGTGAGAAGCTTCGGCTACACACATTTGACTAATCGCGCACATCCCTCTTTTTTGTTCCTATTTATTGCTTACTCATCATCGATGTCTACACTGCCTAATGTGTCACTCAACCACCATTATTAGATATGCGATGTGTCTTTCTTAAGGAAGTGCACCAACACAACTGATTGCTTATTTGCATTGCATCATTCTGATAGTTTATGACTTAAATATTTAAATTATGATTGTTCATGAGAAGCAGTACGTAGAGAGAAATAGTCGCATATGATTCTGACTGATATAGCTAAACTCAGTATACTTTTTATTATAATTTTTCTATTAACACTGTCTTAAAATATATATTATTTAAAAACTTTTTATTATAAATAGTATAAATATAAATCAATTTTAAAATCAAAAGAACCCGGCATATATCATACGCCAAGTTGCCTACACATCTTCCTTGACAAAAGCGTAATCTTCTCGCGAGTGATTGCGCAGTTTGTCAATAGAAAATTGTCATTGGCAAGCACCGGATGAATGTGCAATTGCTAAGTCCTCACAGGCCGTACGTGTCTAGTTGTAATTAATACATCCTGCTGCTCCGAGGGACGGAGGCAGCTCGGCGCGCCGTAAAAGGCTTTGAATTTTATTTCCGTAGTAACTTTTCAATAAACGGTGTGTTTTTAAGATATGATTTATAGGTAAATTAAAGTATAAATTATACCGAGTTTAACTGTATTAGTCAAAATCGCATATAACTATTCTTCTTTACGTACTATCTCAAAATTCAGAACTCACAGTTATAAATTTTAGTCCAAACAAACCCATCCAGTGGATGCATGATCCCAGCAAGGATCATCTGCCTCTGCACGAAAGCGTTTGCCCCCCGACTCAAGCTCCATCCATCCATCACGTTCTGACGGCCCGTGTCCGGGTCTGTTTGGCAACGGCTGCGGCTTATGGCTTATACAGATGTTGGACTTTTAACGTGTACATCGTTTAATTTGTAGGCTCCGTCTTAAGAAAATACTATGTTTAAAAGTTAGATACTGTAGCAAAAATTAAAAATCACCGGCTTCAGAGGAAAAAGAACATGCCCTCCGTATGTGGTTCGTGCGCCCCATGTACGTCGGACTCGAGCCGTCCACCTCGTTTTGAAAAAAAACGCCGCGCTAACGCAAGCCGCGTGCGCGCCTGCTCACCCGCCTCTTCGCTTCCTTCCAGGCGCCATCCCACCAACCCGAGCGACCGCACCAAAAATGCACGAAAGCAAGCGAAAAGCGCAGCCCCGGCACGCACACGCGACGCGCTTTGGCAGGCAGGCCGTGCCGTTGGGGCAGGTGGAGACTTCACGCCCCCGCCTCCCCCTCTCTCGGCTCCTCTCCCCGACACGCGCACACGCTGTGCAGCATTGGGTTTAAACTTTTAGCTCCTAGCCCTTATCTTCTTAATTTTATTCGTTTCTATTTTTTAATTTTATTATATATTTTTATTATGCCTTTATATTATTCGTGGTGACATAACTTTTTTATTTTTTAATTTAACTATACTAAAAAAGCTAACAATAGTTATATTGTAAAATAAGTCTTAAACAGTACAAAAGCTTAAGCTAGAAGCCCAATAGAGCACAATCATGGGTCTATTCTTTTCGATTTATGATTATAATTTCCCGTGAATAAGCAAACAAGACGATTTCTCTATTGTATTTTCGAAACAGCTCATCGAACAGCTTTTTTTGAAATAGTTTATCGCTATTTGACTCGTTCATACAAACAATCATGTTATAATCAAATACTATAAATCGTAGCCATAAACTATTAGTCGTAGCAAAAAAAAAAGACACACAAGTCAAACACCTTTCCACCTCCTCGCCTTCGTCCTATTTTTTTTTTTTGATAAGTCCTCGCCTTCGTCCTATAGTATCACTACAGTCTGCAACTCTATATAGAGAGCCGCACAAGTCTTTGCAACAAGAGAGAAACAAGCTTGCTCTTGCTTTGCTTGTGTTGCAAAGAAGCGGTACGTGCACGTAGCTGCAGTTGGCCATGGCCGATCACCAGAGGATTCATCCAGTGGATTTAGAAGCCGGGCAGAGGCCGTCGGCGCCGCTGGTGCCGGGGAACTCGTTCCGGTCCGACAAGGGCGACCCGGCGCTCGCGGACGGGCGGCGGCAGCACCTGCCGCCCCCGCCGCGCCGCGTCGCGCCGCCGGCGCCACTGCCTCCGCCGAAGCGGCGCCACGGGTGCTGCTGCCGGTGCATCTGCTGCACCGTGGTGACCGTCGTCGTGCTCGCGGTCCTCGCCGCGGCCGCGCTCGGCGCGCTCTACCTGGTGTTCGATCCCAAGGCGCCACGGTACTCGGTGGACCGGCTGTCCGTGTCGGCGTTCCAGGTGGACCCCACCCTGACGGCGAGCGCGCGGTTCGACGTGACGGTGACGGCGACGAACCCGAATGGGCGCATCGGCATCTACTACGAGGGTGGGTCCAGCCTGAGCGTGTGGTACGACTCGTACCGGCTGGCCCAGGGCGCGCTCCCGGCGTTCTACCAGGGCCACCGCAACACGACGGTGCTGGGCGTGGTCATGGCCGGGCAGGCGCAGCTAGGCAGCGCGGTGATGTCGGCGCTGCAGGACGCGCAGCGGACGGGCGCCGTGCCGCTGGTGTTCCGCGCCGACGTGCCGGTGCGGGTGGAGCTCGGCAGCTTCAAGCTGTGGAAGGTCACGTCCCGGGTGAGGTGCGACCTCGTCGTGGACAGCCTCAACGTCAACAACCAGATCAAGATCAAGGCCAGCAACTGCAAGTTCAGCTTGAAGCTGTGAATGTGATCGCTTTTGTTTCTTGATCCCTTTGATCGAGTTGTTCTGGGATTCTTTTGGCAGAGTGCCTTGTGGTATTTGCACTGGTGCACTCCCGCCCCCTACACAATCTTGTGTAGTTGATATGTTACTGCTAGAGAGGAATAATATGTGTGCCTAGATTTCTCGTAGAATCATTTTAACCATTTGTTTCATATGATCACGAGAGAGATTTTGACAACAAATGATCCCAAGACTGTAGCAAGGTCGTTCATTACTAACTAGTGTCAGACACAAGAAAACCATATAAGATCAACAACATTAACCCTATTCTGAAAGTTGATTGGAGTGTTATCAGCTCACTCGCAAGGAATTTGCTTGCAGAGAGGTACAAGGACAGATTTGCTGATCAGCTGTTGGGAGATGAGGATGAAACACACGACGAAGATGATAATGACAGTATTTCACCTCGTGGTGGTCCATCTTTGGTTTCAGGAAGCATTGATATGTTTGGCGCGTTTCCAAAGGATGAACCAAACGAACTTCCTGAGAAGTAAGTCATCTTTCATTTTCATCTCATGCATATCTGTGCTGCCTAGCCATGATTATTCACCGTGCTTTCTTTCTACAATGGCAGACACAAGA
Organism: Dendrocalamus sinicus; assembly: GCA_036346575.1. NCBI lineage: Eukaryota > Viridiplantae > Streptophyta > Magnoliopsida > Poales > Poaceae > Dendrocalamus > Dendrocalamus sinicus. The sequence goes on from CM070670.1 coordinate 17,976,512, forward strand.
ATTTGCTTAATCTTTTCAATCGAATGGAGAGTTCGATAAGGTTGCTGCGCCTGCGGAAGAAGATGATTACATTTAAGAACATTGACACCCAGGTGGAAGTACTCACAAAGAGGTACAAATGACAACAAGAAGTGTCAGCCTGGAAAAGCATCTATTCATTTATTGGAGTCTAATGATGGTTTTTCTGCATTACAGGAAGTTATTGTACACTCATTTGGCCCAGATGAAACATTTATTTCCAGAAGCAATCCAGATAAAGAAGATACTCTTACTTGATGAGAAAAGCCTATGCATGTATGCTGACATGAAAATACACTTATAATGGACGCTGTGGAATGCAGAAGTCCTAACCAGCCTCCATCCATGGCACTTTGCGAGGCTTTTCACTCAAAGCTTTTGATTTTTTTTTGGAATCTCGTCATAACGTACTAAACTTTAGTTCAGCTAGGTCTTGGCCAGTTGGTAATTAATAGAGCATTGTTTTCACTGTATGAAATGTCCTGTAATTTGCTTGGAGCACCTCAGGACCTCAACTGAAGTTCCTTTTTTTCATCTCTAGTAAACCCATCTTACTTTTGATTATGTCAGTTAGTTTTCAGATCATGATAATTCTCTCGGCATTCTAATTGAAATTGTTACGTATGCAGGACATCGACATTCTCGAGGCCACGCTACCAGAACCCTTTAATTCAAGGGAGAAGCTATATCTCGAGGCACCACATAATGGAAATTCTGCTGAGCCACTTCCGCAAAGTTCCTCTGAAAATGGATTTTCAAATGCTTCACGCTTCCCACAAACTTTTCAAAAACTCATGTCCCAGAAAATTATCGCTGAAGGAACTGAAAGGACTCAGTTGCTTTCTGATTCAGCAGAAGTGAGCCTCTGAATACTGATGGTACAGAAGGGCCAAACAGAAACTCCGACAAGTATGTTCCCATTCCAGTCAAGACCGATTTTTCTGCTACTCCAAACCGCCATTTGATCTCTTTCTGTCCAGAGAGTACACCAAAGCATTGTAACTGTTAGAGATATATGTATAGTTTGTTATTCCCCATTGTTATGAGGGGTTCTTTGCATATTTGCCACCTGTACTTTGTGTATATATACCGGCCCATTGGCCTCATATGAATACATGCGCTATTCATAACATGGTATCAGAGCCTAGGGTTTGTCATACCTAGGGCCGTGCTCCACCAGATTGGATCTACCGCCGGATTTTTCGCCGGCTCGCCGCCGTCGCCGTCGCGCCTCCAGCCGACACCGCCGGCTGCTCCCTCCGTTCCCGACGCGCTGCCGTCTCCGTTGCGCCGCCGCCCTCCGCGCCGCCGGCTGCTCCTCCGCGGCTGCTCCTCCGCGCCGCGCGCGCGCCGCCGGCCTCCGCGCCGTCGGCGCTCTCTCCACCCGAGGCCGCCTCTCCCGTCCGAGCCGCGCTCCTCCAGCCGACGTCGCCGGCCGCTTCGCGCGCACCGCGTCGCCGCTGTCTCGTTGCGCGCGCGCTCCGATCCGCTCGAGGCCGCCGCCCCGCCGCCGCGGTTGCCGGCTCCTCCGCCGCCGTCGCCGGCTCCTCCGCCGCCGCCGCTGGCTCCCCCCGCCGCCATCGCCGGCTCCTCTGATTCGGTCTTGACCGACTCACAGTCGGTTTTATAAACCGACCGGAAAAAAAAAAAAAAAAAAAAAAAAACGTTGTCCTAACCGCCGCGCCGTCCAGCGCCGCCTGTTAGACTTCGTTGCCTTGGTCGCCGCGCCGTCCAGCGCCGCCTACCAATGGGCACCGTTTCCCTCCCTCGTTGCTTACCACCACACTTACAATTTCAAAACTGTTGTTAATCCAACTTTTAGCAACATCTCCACTGTTTTTTATGATTATCCACAGGGAGCAAACAACAGATAATTATAGGATTATCGCAAAGCTAACTAACTTCATATTACACGAACCATAACATAAACAAACTTTGGGTTCCACAACCATGGAGACCTACCACCACGACTCGCAAGCAAACTAAACCAAACGGCGAGTCACAAAAGACTTAACACTAGATTAAACATAAAAGCTCAGTGCAAAACTAAACTGTTATTTCATATGCGCAGTGCTAAAAGGATTATTCCCATTTCGTGCATGTCGCCATCATTCACCTAAAAATAACGACAAAGGGTGAGTCCGGAGACTCAATAAGCACACAATAAAACAGTAACATCACTTTAGCAATTCAATCGACTTCATGAACTGTAAACTGTAAATCAACTCTATGAATGTAAACAATAAATTAAGTCCATAACGGTAACTGTAAATCAATTCTATATTTGTAAACTATAAATCAATTCTATGATTGTGAACTGTAAATCAAATATGTAACTATAAACTGTAAACCAAATATATAATCATAAATCATAAATCAAATCAGAACTATAAATCTGTAAATTAAATCAGAATCGCATAATCGTAAACTCATAACTCTCTGTAACTATATCACTTTCTCTGTCACTTTCATGCAATACAATATCATGTAATGCATCTGTAACTGTAGCTTATACTGGTATAGCGGAGGATACACACTTTGATGTCACCTTCTTCCTCCATCTCGTGGAGGTGCCTACCTCTATAGATCTTATTCAAGAGTATTCCGGACTAGTCATATGATTTTCTCATTGATCTGACTCTTATGTACTTTGCATGATGCAATATGCTTCGAATATGGATGTCTAATCATAAGCGGTACTCATAAAGGTATGATTAGCACATAATCATATGCATCATCTTATAAATAATGTAAATCATGGCATGGAAACACAAATAACATTCACCACAGTTTACTGTTCTATCATGCACTTGCTTGTTAACCTGGCGGATGGTGTGTGGACGGTACCAGACTCGAACCGCCACATGAACAAGCATTAACTATTTCAATTTATTGCTAATGCAATATATTCATATACGAGCAAATAACATCGCTTTAACGTCCAATCCAACATAACTAATTTCTATCCCACCGGGCAACTTCCTATTGTCCCGGTGCTTAACCAGTCTATAAAATTAGCGATTTCATCATGTATACTCGCGGATCGAATTCTATACGCTTAATCTCTCTTTAATCGATCACACTATTTAACCTCAATTTATTTTCTCCCTTTCCCTCTCCTGCTACAGATCAACCCGATTGACAGTGGCAACACCGATTTCACTGGCCAGGCATTCATATTAATAAACACTGTCTAAATGGTCACATGCATCAATTGTAATTATCGACATATTAACTTTTGCCCAACTCGGTAAAATAAGTATGGAGAAGGGTTTTTGAGGTGTTACCCTTGCCCCGAACAACTGGAGCGGGGCACTTCTTATCACTTCTTGGCCGAATCTGACAGATATGACAGCGAGTCAGAATTTTCTTTTCCCTTTCTTATCTTTTCCTTCCTCTCTTCTCTTCTTCTTCTTCTTCTTCTTCTTCTCTCTCTCCCTTTTTCCTTCCAACGCCGGCGCTCCCTTCTTCCTTTCTTTTCTTCACTCCGCCGGCTCCCTCTTCTTTTTTCTTTCTCCAGTCGGCCGACTCCTCCTGTCGCTTCCTTACGGCAGCGCCTCCCACGACTCCCTCCTCTTCTTCTTCTCCTCCCTCACCGGCCGGCTCCTCCCTGCCCTCTCCTCGGTTGGCCGGGCCCTCTCCCCTCACAACCAGCCCCTGTCTCTCCCCTTGCCTCCTTGCGCGGTGAGCGGCCAGGCGGAGGGAGGCAAGACGCGTCCGCGAGGTGGAGCGGCAGCGGCAGAGGACGAGGAAGGCAAGTCATGGCCGGGGAGCGATGACGCTAAGCGACGGAGACGCGTGGCTACCGATGGCAGCGTGCAGGTGACATCGGTGCACGGCGCGTGTCGAGCATCGTCGGCAGCACGGGGACAACAAGGTGCAGCCGGAGGAGCGGCAGCGCCGGCGGCTGGTCGATGACGGTGCGTGCGTGGGGGAAGGCGGCGGCACCTAGGTGAGCACGGGGAAAAGGGCAGCAACAATCGAGAGATCATGGGGGAGGAGAAGAGCAAATTCGATTTTTTGCTTCTCCCCCAGCTCACTCCCTCTCTTATAGGGCAACACATGGGCTGGGCTGGGCCTCACCCGGCCCAGGTGTTATAAGCTTGGTACCTTAAAGTCACCATTGATGGCCGAAACACCGGCAATGCAGACACCAAAATGGCCATCGCTCACTCCACGTGAGAAACTCGAAACCACAAGTGGATATAGATCTGAAGCACGATTTACCAGTTCAGCTCGGATATCACTAATAATGTTCTCACCATCAAAATTTGAAGAAAGCCCCTCTGATCATGATGTGGACACATCGAAACTTGAAAAGGATGGGACCATCCTTATCGCAGAACATGAGGTTACAGCTGAAAAATGCCTTTTCCCAGAAGAAACATGTACTTTTACCAACTCACTGGTGGTATGTGACTTCTTATTCGTATTCTCATTCCATCATATATGTGTTTATGGGGTTAATACATACTGGGAGTTGAATTTCTTAAATGACATGGGCAATTACATAACTAAATAACAAATGTGTTTGTTCGTGTTATCATTCCTTTAACAACTTTACTGTACAATGCAATAGCTGATAATTATTATGCCATTTTGGTCTCATTAACAATATTTTGATGTCAATTGTGTCACATAGACCTTTTACTTCTTCTAACGCAATGATCAATTGGCCAACATCGACTGTTCAGTCATACTAAGAAGGTTGGCAGTGTACTAATCAATTCTACACTTCTTTTCTTTGTCAAATAATACCTAAAGCCAGAATCTTTTTAGTCTTAAAACATATGCTTAGAAATGAGTCAGCACAGGATTACCGGTAACTAGCAGTAACCTGCCAGTTACCTTGGGATCTCATAACCTGAGCTGAGGCATGCTGATGGTTTAGTAGGATAGAATGCTTGGTTTTGTCGAAGGGTAGAAATGCAGTATAAGCAAGAACGAAGTTATTATTGATGCTTCTCTTCATTTTCTATATTTAACCATGGTGGATGGCCAACAGAAGGCTTGCTTTCAGCACCTTTTCTTTCGTAACAGAACAGAAGACTGGAAGAAATTCTAAGATAGTTCATTTGTCTGCTGCTTATTTTCTGACCAGATGAACTTGTTCCTTGCAGGAAAATGATAAAACCAATCTAGTACACACAGTGAATTCCCAGGAAAAGCTAGATTCTTTACGAGTCACATTTGACATAGTCTGCGATATCTCTCGAGCTACCAAGAATTCGCTTATCACAAAACAGGAACTTTTTCACAATATTCTTGCTAGGAACTTGGAGATAGAAGATACAGATACAACGTTGATCTTGTTATGAATAGCGCTTGTATTCATATGAGGCCAATGAGCCGGTATATATACACAAATACAGGTGGTAAATATGCAAAGAACCCCTCATAACAATGGGGAATAACAAACTATACATATATCTCTAACACCCCCCCTCAAACTCATGGTGGATCAACAACACTGAGTTTGGAGAGGTAGAAGCATCTTTGTGCTCGAGTCTGGGCCTTCGTGAAGAAATCCGCTATCTGAAGCTCTGAAGGCACATACTGAAGAGTAATCACCTGATCATGCACACAAGACCTTATGAAAGAAGCATCAACACCAATATGCTTGGTGAGCTCATGCTTCACAGGATCACGAGCAATACTGATAGCACCTGTACTGTCTGACAAGAGAGAAGTCGGTGTAGTGACAGAAACACCAAAATCCTCAAGTAACCACCGTAGCCAAGTAATTTCTGCTGTCAAGAGAGCCATAGCTCGCAACTCAGCCTCTGCACTCGAACGGGACAACTGCGATCTGTTTCTTCGTCTTCCGTGCAATAAGAGAACCACCAAGAAAAACACAGATGCGAGAGATAGATCGCGATCGGAGGATCGCTGGCCCAAGTAGCATCCGAATAGGCTGAAGTGCAGAACGAGCTGGGCGTGGAAAGAAGAGACGGCGAGAGATAGTCCCGCGAAGGTATCGCGAGAACTCGAAGAAGGTGGTGTAGTGGACCGAGTAGGAGCTGAAACAAACCGACTCGAATATGAACTGGATAAGTGATATCCGGACGAGTAACGACAAGGTAGACAAGACTCCCAACAAGATGACGATAGCGAGTCGGATCGTAAAGAGGCTCGCCATCGAGAGTCGGAGGTGAACATTGAGCTCCATGGGAGTCTCAACGATCTGTTGATCGATGAGAGAGGCGCGATCAAGAAGATCCTAAATATATTTCTCTTGGGACATAAAGAAACCATCGGAGTGGAAGTAACCTCAATCCCAAGGAAGTAACGAAGAGGACCAAGATCCGACATAAGGAGGCGCTCACTAAGACGAGCCTTGACAAAGGCAATGTACTTAGAATCATCTCCGTAATGATCATATCATCAACATACGAAGAAGAAGAGTCCGACCACGAGGCGAAGTGTGGACAAAGAGCGCAGGATCATGATCACTAGCTGAAAAGCCAGCAGCGGTGACCACAGAGGAGAAGCGCTCAAACCAAGCACGCGGGGCTTGCTTAAGGCCATAGAGAGAGCGGCGGCGGCGGACCATGCCCTCGAGGCAGAATACCCGGTGGCGGATGCATGTAGACCTCCTCACGCAACTCGCCATTAAGAAAGGCATTCTTGACATCAAGCCGAGAAAGCACCGATGTGACGAGCAGACGCCACCGAAAGAAGAGTGCGAGCGGTGGTCATGTGGGCCACAGGAGCAAAAGTCTCGTCGTAGTCAACACCATGCTTCGCTGGAAGCCACGAGCAACAAGACGCGCCTTATAGCGCTCAAGAGAGCCATCGAGCGAGTCTTAATCTTATAGACCCACTTACACGTGATGGGATGAGAATGAGATGGAAAAGGAACAAGATCCCAAGTACCGATGCGCTCGAGGCAGCAATCTCTCGGCCATGGCAAGCTGCCACTCGGGGTGAGTAATGACATCTGGTAGGAGACAGCTCACAAGTAGCTGCGCCAAAGAAGAGCAAAGCAGGCGGGAAGCCGAATCGATCGGCGATCGCGAGAGCGTAGCGAGGAGAAGATGACCCATCGGGAAGATGAAGCATCGAAGAAGATGGAACATCGGAGAAGATGGCTCATCTAAAATATTCTCATCACGAGGTCGGCGAGTGTAGGCGATAGTGGGAGGAGCACGGGAGTCGAGGAGGCGACACAGCGGCGATAACGGCGGAGAGGCCACAAGGGAATATGTGGAGACTCGGTAGGACAGGTGGGCGAGGCAAAACAGATATAGGTGTATCCGGAAAGGTCAAGAAAGCCGAGACTCCACAAAGGAAGTCGAAGGAGAGGCAGGACGTGGGTAGAATGGACGAGACTCGTCGAAAGTCACATCCCGAGAAACCCGCATCCGTCGACCAACAGGGTCTCAGCACCGATAGCCCTTGTGCTCGGCACTTTATCCCAGAAAGACACACTCAACAGACTGAGCGGTCAGTTTGGTGCGTTCTCGAGGGGCGAGGAGAACGTAGCAAACGCAGCCAAACAGATGAAGGCGAGTAGTCGGAAGAAGACCATAGAGACGCCACCGGATCGCACTCAAGAGCGTAAGAGGGCTGGATGTTGACGAGATAGGTGGCAGTGGAAACAGCCTCGGCCCAAAAGTGAGGTGGAATAGAGGCGGCGATCATCAGAGCACAAGCAGTCTCAAGTAGGTGACGATGCTTGCGCTCAGCGACACCATCTCGAGCATGAGCACCGGGACAAGAGAAGCGGCGAGTGCCCGCTCAAAGCAAAGGAAACTGCGCAGGTGACGAGAGAGGTACTCGCCAGCAGAATCAGCACGAAAGACACGAATAGGAGTGGAGAACTGTGTGTGAATCATATTGGCAAATTGTTTATAGATAGGCAAGGCCTCACTACGAGAAGACATGAAATATATCCAAGTGTGGCGAGAGAAATCATCTATAAATATGATATAATATCGATGACCCCCTTTCGAAACGAAGGGAGCCGGACCCCAAACATCTGAATGAACAAGATCAAAAGGACGCTGAGACACAGACTCACTATGAGGATAAGGAAGCTGAATCTGTTTACCTAACTTACAGCCCTGACAATCTAAAGACACGTCTCCGAGATGCGGACCCGAAGACCACGACGAACTAAGGGCGGCGAGACGGATCCACACAGATGGCCAAGACGGTGATGCCACTGCTGGAAAGAGCCGGTAGACGAAGTGGCAGAAACAAAGAGACTGGCGGCGATGGTGGCAGCGGAAGGAAGGTGAAGCCAGTCAAGCTCTCAGAGACGCTGTGAGTCACGGTGCCAAGGGCCAGAACCAACCAGAGCTCCCGTGTGGCGATCCTGAACACAACAAGAGTCAGAGTCGAGAATGACCCGATATCCAAGGTCAGTAATCTGCCCAGCAGAAAGAAGCTGCATGGTAAGGCGAGGAACATGAGCAACAGAAGGAACATAAAAGGATGAGTTGCTAAGAGATCATCGACCAGAGACAGAAAGAGATGTACCATCAACAGTAAGAACACTGACAGGAGAATCAAGAGGTGTAATAGAAGACAGAGTGGAAGGATCAGGAGTCATGTGAAAGGATGCTCCAGAATCAAGAATCCACGGGGAGGTACCTGACTGTGTAGGAGGTGGTCTCTCGGTGCGAAATGTCGATGCGAACTGCAGAACCTGTCGAAGGAGAACCTGAAGCGGCAAGCAGGCGTCGAAGTCTGGCTATCTCCTGCTCGGTGAGAGAAACTGTTGAAGAAGTCGATGCAGACGTCGTCGTAGAAGCACTAGTGCCAGTAGAAGAACGGCGTGAAAGATGCCGCTTCTTCTTATAGCATTGGGACTCAATGTGGCCGGCCTTGTCGCAGTAGGAACAGTGAGGACGGCCACCTCTAGACGGAGGACGGCCAACACCACCTGTGGTAGCCGCTGGAGGAGGCAGTGTAGCAGGCGGACGAGCGGCGAGCACAGAGGGGAGTGGCATCGACCAGCACCACTCGACGAGTCTCCTCCGCGTATCTCGGTAAGAGCCTCCGGAGAGTGACACGAGGGTGGCGTGCAGGAGCGGGCACGCCTTTGCTCGAACTCGGGACGAAGGCGAGTAAGGAACTCGTAAACCCGCTGAAACTCCTGTCAAGACGTACATCCAGCAAGCACGGACAGTACGGCGACCGGCGGTCGCGAAGTGAGTCCAACTGACGCCAGACAGTAGAACTCTGAGCGTAAAAAGTGTCAACAGGAGCATCACCCTGCTGAAGAGAGTGCTCCTGGCGGACCACGGACAGTGCACAGGCATCACCGGAGGGCTCGCGCGGCGACGAAGATGAGTCCACATCCGGAAAGCCGAAGGAGTCCCACAACCTCGTAAGAAAATCGAAATTTGGACATCGGCGATGAAGACAACGGCGGCCGAGCGTCGTCATCGTACCACCGAGTGTAGATGGTCGACGATCCTTGTAGGAATCGAGCCTCCGGTAGGCGAGGCGGCTTTATCATCGGCTTCATCATCGCAGCGACCTTATCGGCCGTCGGGGCAATGCAACAGGCGTAGGCTCCGTCGGAGGAATAGGGCAAGGCGGGCATGTGACATCGCCAGAGAGGATGCCCCAGAGACGAAGACCACGCATGTGGATGCGCATGTGAGACACGAAGTCGGTGTAATTAACACCATCAAAGATCACCGGGCAGCGAGGGAGGGAAACGGTGCCCATTGGTAGGTGGCGCTGGACAGCGCGGCGACCAAGGCAACGAAGTCTAACAGGCGGCGCTGGACGGCGTAGCGGTTAGAACGACGTTTTTTTCTTTAACCGGTCAAACCAAAACCCGGCCTACAAAACCGACCGAGGCAGCAGAGACCGGCCTCAGTCAGGGACGGACGGGCGGACCGGAGTCCGACGGGGGCAGAATGGCGGCCGGCGGCGGCCTACCTTGGCGGCCTCGGATGAGTAGGCGGCGGCTTCGGGCGTAGAGGCGTCACCGACGACGGCGGGGAGAGGCGACCTCGGGCGGAGACGACGATGAAGGGGACGCGGCGGCCGGAGATGGGAGGAGGACGACGCGTCGGCGGCCGGGGCGAGGCGACGATGCGACGCTCGGAGGCCGCGTCGGCGACCAGGGAGGCGAGGCGGAGGCGCGGAGGCCGCGTCGACGACCAGGGAGGTGAGGCGGAGGCCGCGTCGCAAAACGGGGAGGCGAGGCGCCGCTCCTTACGACGCCGCCGGGGATGAGACGCGGAAGCCGTGCCGGCGGCCGGAGAGATGGGATCTGTTGCAGAGCCGGCGACGGCGCGCGGAACCCTAGGTAAGCCAAAACCCTAGTTTTGGCTCTGATACCATGTTATGAATAGCGCTTGTATTCATATGAGGCCAATGGGCCGGTATATATACACAAAGTACAGGTGGTAAATATGCAAAGAACCCATCATAACAATGGGGAATAACAAACTATACATATATCTCTAACAGATCTTACGATTCCAACCTTGTTGTGCTTAATATTTCTCAAGTTATGTTGAATGCCATTTCTTTCCCCCATATTTGGCCTATCACTTGATAGGGGAGATAGAAGAACAGCTGCATATTTTAGAGGATATGTCTGCTGATTGGATATCTAAGAAGGTCATACATGGTGGAGAAATTCTTTACAGGCAAGTTCCATCTGATTTCTATTAAGCATCTTTTTTATTTGCACAATTTTTTCTTGTTCTGTATTCCTTCTGTATTACTAGGCAAACATTTATAGATATTTTATGGGAGGTATTAATTATTGACGCAATTTTTACCCATGGGCAGCATTAAACAAATACCAGATCAGAAGTCAGTTCGGGAAAGATTCGTAGAAGCCATATGAGATAATAAGGCCCTGTTTGGCACAGCTTCATCAACAGCTTCATGAGCTGTTGTGAGCTGTTTTTTGCCAAACATCCTTTTTGCAAACAGCTTCATGGGTGAAGCTCCTTTTTTTTGCTCTCACAAAGGAATGGGGAGAGGTGAAGCTGAAAAAAGTAGCTTTTCACAGCTCTCTTCCTCAGGCCCGCAGTCCTAGGAACCCACTGCCCCTCTGGTTCACCAAAATTACACGCATTTGCCACTAGTCCGTCCCGTTCACGAAACATAAACAAGGCACTAATATTGCTTCCTAATGATTTCAATTTTTATTTTGATGTTTTAATTCATACTCATTCAAATATATTATTTTTTAATTCATATGACCATATACAAATATACAACTCCAAATGTTATAACAAGTCATGTAGACAGGGGCATCTTGGACAATTGCCCTCTCTCAGCCATGCATGAAGCTGTTGGTGAAGTTGTTTTGCCAAACAGTTTTCCAAAACAGATTTAGCTTCATCGGTGAAGCTGCTCGTGAAGCTGAAAAAAAAAACAGCTTCACTAATGAAGCTGAGCTGTGCCAAGCGGGGCCTAAGATCTATGCAAAGCTGAAGAATCTACAAAATTTGTATGTACTATACGTTGCGCGGATACTTCCCAAAAGTCACGTACCGGTATCGGATACTGTACCGGATACGGATACTGCCCCGATACGCGCCGATACGTATCCTGTAAGTATCGGAATTTATTGATTATTCAAAAAAAATTAATTCCCGATACTTCTCCGATACCTCTCCGATACTTTTCTGATACTTCTACCCTAATATCCCCACCAAGCCATCCAGATCCAGATCTGAATCCCCACCCACACCGCGCCTGCACGCATTCTCCCGCTCGGCTGGCCTCCTTGCCTGGCGCCTCCACTCGCCCGCCGCGTCCGCCGGTCCGCCTCCGTCCGTCCCCTCCGGTCGCCACCTCGCCGCCCGCCGCCGTCGTCTCCGACCGTCGTGTCGCCCGCCGCCTCTGCCGGTCTGCCTCGCCGTCGCCTAGCCCGCCGTCTCCGCCCGCGCGTCGCCGCCGCCTCGTCCGTCCCCTCCGGTCGCCACGCCGCCGCCACGTCGCCGTCGCCTCCGGTTGTCACCTCGCCTGCCGCGTCGCCCGTCGCCCGCCGGTCTGCCTCACCCGCCGCCTCCGTCCGTTCCCTCCGGTTGTCACCTCAGCTGCAACCTCCGCCCGTCCCCTCCGGCTTCCGGTCGTCACCTCGGCTGCCGCCTCTGCCACTCCGCCAGTGCCCTCCCGCCGCCGACGCCTCCAGTCGCCACCTCAGTATGTGCTCTGTGCTCACTGCTCCTGTTGTTTGTTGTGCTCTGAACTTAGTGTATGCACAATGCAGGAGGATGCAGCAACTGCACTAAAGAGAAGGCCTAAACTTATGCTAACTAGGCCAAAGGAACCTGAGCTTCAGACTGCCCACAGGATCCGAGCAGTCAGAGCGAAGAGCTCTGCAGAGCTAGAGGAGGAGATGCTGGCCAAGATCCCAAAGTTCAGAACACGGCCATTTAACAAAAAGGTGAGAATTTGTCTAACTGTACATTTGTTTGACTTAACTAATTACAGACTTCAGGAGTTGAAGCCTAACTTAATTACTTGCTTCTGCATTTAGATTGCTGAAGCTCCTGCATTTCCTCCTCTCCCAAGGAAAGCTCCACAGATTCCTGAATTCAATGTACGTATTCTATTATCATGACAAAATTCACGAGTGCAAGTCTAAACTTCATTTCATGCAGATTCTTGAGAGCAAGGGCGATATTGGTGTGCTTGTCCATCCAAAGCCTCAGTCAACAGCGCCCAAGGAGTTCCACTTTTCTACTGATGATCGCTTGGGTCCTCCTACAGTTGCGGATCTATTTGATAAGGTGGGTGTAAGTCATATAAGGGATCCCGTTATGTAAATGATGAATTAACGCATACTTTACTACTACTATCAATCATGATTCATGACTTGTGATTCTGCTTTTTACTTCATTATTTGTGTACATGTACTTATCTATTCTATTATTCTTCGCAGATAGTTCATTATATTAGTCTAACAGCCAGGAGGGAGAACTGAAGTATCAAGCAAGTTGCTACATCAATATTAAGGTATTCTCAATTCCTTATAAGAATTCATTAATTTCTTATTTTTATCTTTACTATATATATATATATATATATATATATATATATATATATATATATATATATATATATATATATATAGGACGTTGAAATGGGACACCTAGGTGCCTGGACACCTAGGCTCTCTGCCGTTAGATTGCTTTTAGATACGTGCTAGAGCAATGGTATGTATGGTATGTAATATATTAGACATGATAAATCAATCATAGAAGGAAAGTCTTAATCATGGATGGAAAGTCTCAATCACACTAGCACGCATCTAAAAGCAATCCAAAGGTAGGAGACTAGGTGTCAGACACCTAGGTGCCCTGTTATTTATACTATATATATATATATATATATATATATATATATATATATATATATATATATATATATATATTATGCACACGTATCGCGTATCCATATCCGTATCCGTATCGGGGTATCCAGGTAACATAGTGTACTACTGATGTTTCAGACTTGGCCGGTCAGCTATGTTTGCCAACTTACCATCATGAAATCCTCTGGACTGCTCCCTCTGCCTGTACTTGAAATATTGAGCAGCAACAAGAGCGGATGACGATTCTCCATGCATTTTCACTGACCCTGATTTAACTGCCCTCTCTGTAAGTTGACTTCCCATTGAATTCTGGAACGGACCGAATGGTTGTGAAATTATCTCTGTAAGCTACTTATCACTGGCTGCATACATGCTGTAATCTAGATGCAATCATGTAAGTGAAGCTTCTGTAGAAGTCATCAAGTCAACATAAGAATTACTTTGTAATTCAACTTTCTTTTGTATCTGCTCTGTGAACACCACTTGAATCTCCTGAAAGTGCGAATGGCAAGTTTGTTTACTGCTTTGTTAAATTCGCATGCTTATTCATAACGCCGTGCTGTGTTCTGCTCAGTAATATTGTGTCAAGACCCAATGCTCTCTGCACGACATTGCACAATTTATTTGTAAACAACAGTAAGAACATCGAATACAGAACCATGAACTCTCCTAAGTCTATATGTATGTAGCTGTACAGACATATCTGTATCTTGTGATTTGTATATCTGTATACAGAACCATGAACTCTCCTAAGACTATACGGGCACAACCATGAATCAACTACTACTCACTCATCGGACCAGGTGATGTGCTCCATACCAACGCCCTGGTCGAGCCCCAGTGCGTCCCACACGGCCACACAGCCGGCAAGGCGTCGACGATGTTGTTGTCGCAGGGCGCCTCGAAGTTGTGCTCGTCGTCGCAGCCGTGCATGGAGTCGCACTCATCCACCACCTTGGCATGCACGGAGTTGCCGTTCGCTGTGATCTTGATGCGGTGCCCGAAGCGGGCCATGCTGCTGAACCAGCCGGTGGAGAGGGCCACGACCATCTCCTCGTCACTGTGGTAGGCGTTGTCGCACTCGGACGGGCCACCGCCGTCCTTGCCCTTCTCGAAGCTGTTGCCCTTCTCAAAACATGTTTGTACAATTGTACTGTGCAAGGATTTTGCAATTCTGATAGGTATTTTTCTGTTGAAAATCCACATAAATTCTATGTTTTTTCCTTGTAGAAACGTATGATCTCATTTTTTACTCAGCCTGTGTCTTCATAATTTAAATCGAGCATTGCTTGTTTAGGCTTCTGTTTTCAACCAAGTTAGGTTATGCTTGTGGTTGCATGCCCTTCAATATTTGGTCATTTACTGTAGGATCGTCGATGGCAATCAGAGGGGGGGTGAATGATTGCAATGCCTAGCGGAAGCTTTTCTCAAATTTTTTGTCTTTTTATTTTCCAACCTGCCACACAAAAAAAATAGGAAAACAAAAACAGCAATATATATATACCTTTTTGGTAGCCGCAAAACACTTCTACAAATCAGTACTCTCGGTAGGGAATCAATAAAAATAGATCAGTTCCTCAGTATATTAGCGGACAAAATCTAACTCTCGGCTAATAAGAAAACCATGCATCCGATCTTTCCATACGGCCACGCAATAAAGAAAAACTAATTAGCAATAGCTTAATTACCTCTCCTAATCTCCTTTTCTTCTCTCCTCAAAAAATGAATGCGGCTGGTGTGTTCACGTGTAGAAGCAAAGCAATGCTAAATATATATATACTTGAGTAAACTATGCATGGGAAAAGGAAATCACGAAGTAACTCAATTGTTTTGCTTACTCATGGGAACCACGGACGAAAAGCAGAACCAAAACCAAACAGAGACGCTACGACAAAGAAATCCGTGAGATGCGATGCACGTACCAGGAGATAAAAAGAAATGCTCTGACAATGGATTCACGTCGACTGAGGATGCGACGATGCCGATAATACACAGATGCCGCCAGCTCGCTTCTGTCAATCAACGAATTTTCGTTGCTGCTCACAACACCCGAACACAAAAGCAAACACAATTGCATGCATGCAGCCAATACGAGTGCTAATCAACTTTGCATGCAAAAACATCCATCAGATCTCGAGAGTCGTGCACAACACATTGCTTGTTTTGTTTGTCTCTCACTAATTGTTTTCTGTTAGCTCAAAACGGCCGACCCCAAAAACCGTACCGCTATTCGGCCAGCCCTCCACCTTTTATTACGAGAGTGAGTCCGTTTTTGTTTACAAATCGGTCAGACCTCCGATACGAAAAACAATGTCGCCTCCGAAACCAACTAAAACTCAGCTCTTAATTCTAATAGCACTCATCTAACTGAACCTATTTTTTATCTTAACCAGACTTTTAGCCTATTACTATTCAAGGGACCCGTAACCCTTCCTAACACGGGTTTTCACACTCTGATTTTTCAACTCATCGCGCGTCGAAGCCTCCAGGACCGCACCTCCTGTATCTTCTCCACGCATCATCCACCTTTGATCTCCATGTGCTCCAGCGTGAGCCCAACCACCTCGTGACATTTTCGACCGCCGGACCTCGATTTCCCCCTCCTAGTCCCGGTCTTCCTCGTCACCGACCATGGCCGTCTCCACACCCAACCTGCACATGCAAAGACCAAAGAACATTTTTCCCGGCACAAGTTCTCTCCAACTTGACCGATATTAGTCCATGCACACACGCACACGCCTCAAATAACAATATTAAGCAATGTTGTCAATTATTCATCATCATAAAATTCTAAACCTAGCCACATGGTCTTACAATCTCCCTTGATGAATACATTGACAACACCTCAAGATTGTATGAAGAAAATAGCTTCAAACAGATATAAGTGAAGAAGCTAAGCCAAATCTCTCCCCTCAACACAAGAGATGAATTTTAGCAAATTTCTCCAAAATCTCACAAAGCACACCAAATCTCTCCCCCTTTGGCAATGTAATCATCAAGAAATTTCAAAGAAGAACTATTCTAAAAAGAAGCAATGAGAATAAAAATCTAGAAGCGTTGTAGATTATTCAAGTCACTTTGAATTGATTTAATAATTTTAACCAAGCCATATTTTTTAGTAGAGCTATCTAGATCATATTAAGCCATATATCACATAGCAATGTCAAAACAAGTTTTCAATATGATTAAGCAATTTATATCGATGACAGGCATATCAACAATGACCAAACCAATTATAGAGAGCACAATGAGATATCACAACGAAAAGTCAAAACCTAACAGTGAAGCAAATTTTAACTCTAGACGGGCTAGCAGTCTCATGTAACAACTTATTGCTCCACACTCAATTTTTAGGCATGTGGCATGCTTGTAACATACTTCTTTTCATAATGACATATTTTTCTTCTTTTTTTTGATGGTGGCATGCTTGAAGCATACTTCTTTTCATTTTGCGCACTTTTGTGCCTTTTTTTTGTTTCACCATGGCATGCTTGAAGCATACATCTTTTTAAATTTTCCTTTATATACTCTTTTTTTTTAATAACATGCCAAATTGAGTGATCATAAAAATTGGAACATGAAACATGCGAGCCTCATAGCCAAGAGTTAAAATAAGACTCACAATCAAGCTAATCCTTTTCGATGGACATCGCAAAGTAATAAATATAATTAATCTAGTTAAAGTATTCCGCTATGCCATATTTTAGTTCAAGTGCAATAAATTAATTATAACTAGTCATGATCAAAGCTACACAATATATGAATAAATATGATAAAGAGAGCTCCACAACTCATTTAAATTTGATGGCTTGGACTTGTTGATTTAATTGACAAGTATAATAAACAAAGCTTCCTAAATTTTTAAACATCAAGCTCCCCCTCAGAATAATTCTATGGGATGCAACACGCCCAACTCACTTCGAAAAAGAACAAAACATGCAGAATCAAGCGGTTGTAAAAGAATATCAAGAGAATCCAACTCAATAGTGTGTAAGAGTACATCACCTTTTCCACATGGTCTCTCAAAAAGTGAAATCTTTTGCAAGTCATCAAGCAGTGAAGAACTATCAAGTATTCCAATCAAGCGATGATGAAAAAGACTGGAACCAAATCTAGCTCATGTTCTTCACCCTTGTTAGCTGTTCTTACATCACAGGAAACATTGGTCTCACAGTACTGGGGTTAGTGAAATAAGATCTAGGAATCCAGTACTGAGACACACGAACAGAGCAACAAAGCTAGAACCAAAATCACATGCATGTGGATGATCGAATGCCGAAAAGAACGTGAATTATTTGAATTAAATCTCAATCTAGCATGTGAAGTAGATTTAAAGCCATCATAAAAGTTCTCTAAAAACATAGCTTTCGCATTTGATCTAGGAACAAAAGAGATTGCACATTTTTGTCTTAAAGCATTCCATCTTTCCTTCTTCTCTTTCTTAGCACGCCAAAAGCAAAATTCATGTAAGTGCCCATCTCTTCCACAATAGGTGCAATGGAATTTAACATAACCAGAATTCTTTTGAGATGATGAGCTAGCACCTATATTATTATTCGATGAACTTTGCACAAAGCCAGCAGATTTAAGCACAGTTTGTTTTGGTTCAGATTTTATTTCAATTTTTCCAGGTTCAAGAGCCTTAACAACATTAGGAGGATTATTCTTGGCGTGCTCAACAAAATTAAATCCTAGACCACGATTTTTCACACTTGTTTTTGACTTGTCTAGAATCATATTCAGATTTTTCTTGCCAAAAGAGAATCTCTCCAAAGTGTCCTTAAGGTACTCATTTTCCTTAGCCAAAGTGGGACAAGCAGTGCATTTAACAGGTTCATTCACAAAATTCTTGGAAGCACTAGATTGAGCTAATCTTTCCTTTTCAGTAAAATCATTCAATTGCCTAGTTAAAGCATCAATTTCAATATTTAACTTAGGACAATTTGAACAAGACATGTTCTCGTGATAAAGCATTTGTTGAATAGATTCCTGAGATGAACTAAGTCTAGCTTCTAACAATTCACAATTAGAGCAAACTTTAAATTGAGCATTTGAAATACCTGACTCTAAAAATGTAGAAGAACTAGATTTGAGCTTTTCAATTTTATCATTTGCAAGTTTTAATTTTTCATCACAAGAATCATGTGTCAATTTTAATTCATCAAATTTATCAGTTACATCTTTAAGTTGAACTAGATTTGATGCACTAATAGATCTAGCAGACTCCAACTCAGAATGTAAAACTTGATAAGACTCACATGATTCATCACCAGGAATTAAAGCCCTAAGTCTATCAATCTCAGAAGTTAAGCTTTCAACAAGACAATTACTTTCTTTCAATTTCTTTTTTGTCTTTTTCAATTCAATAGCAAGTTTAATCAAACCATCTTCAAGCTCATCATATGATGGTCTTACCTCATCGAGATCGCTGTCGTCGTTATCATTGTTGTTGCTTGTCATGAAGCACATGCCCATGAAGTCATCATTGTTCTTCTTCTTTTTGCCTTTAGCATCATCGTCGTCGTGGTCGTCATCGTCGCAACTCTCATATTCCATATCGCTCAAATCAAGACGCTCAATAGCCGATATGATCTTTTCAGCAAACTTGCGACGGAAATTGCCACTCTTGGTGTTGTTGTTCTTGGATGGCCGGCGACGATAATTCTTGTCTTCCTTGATCACCTTCCCCTTGAGTTTGGGACAATCCATCTTAATGTGGCCTGGCTCACCACACTCAAAGCATCTGATTGGACCTGACACGCCACCTCGCTTCCTCATCCTCACATTGTTGAGTGCCTTGTATGCTCGTGAGGAGATCAATACCAAGTCTTCTTCAGGAAGTTGTTCGAACTGTTCCTCTGAAAAAGAAGACAAGGCAGACAAGGAAACACAAGACAAAGCACTCGACGAAGTCGCCTGCACGGGGTTAGTCACAAGCGCTAAAGATGAAGATTTATCAATCTTAGATGGCAAAGCTTCCATCTCATAGGTTTTCAATCTAGAATAAAGATCATCCATGGTTAAAGTATCTAGATCGACAGTTTGATTAATAGTTGTGACAACCATCAACCACTCAGAACCTAAAGATCTCAAAATTTTAGTTGCATTATCTTCATCAGCAGGAATAACACCAACACCGCGCAGATCACTCAATATTTTCTCAAAACGAGCAAAGAGATCATCAATGGATTCACCAGGTTTCATAGCAAAATCAGAATATTCTTTTTGATAAAGATTTTTACGCACCTTCTTAATTTTAGTGGTTCCTTCATGATAATCGCAAAGAGTTTTCCAAATTAAATAGGCAGAATTAATATGAGCTACACGATCAAATTCTTTGCGAGAAATTCCTTGAAATAGCAAGTTACGAGCCTGAGCATTTAAATCAACATCTGCTTTATTTAAATTAGTGTGATGAGCAGGAACCTCATATGGTGTAGAAACTTTTTTCCAAACATCACTACCTTGAGCCTCAATATAAGCTTGCATCTGACACTTCCAAAAAGCAAAATCAGTACCATCTAGCATGGGAGGACGATTCACATACCTCTCTGACGCCATAGCAACCGGCTCTGATACCACTTGTAGGATCGTCGATGGCAATCAGAGGGGGGGTGAATGATTGCAATGCCTAGCGGAAGCTTTTCTCAAATTTTCTGTCTTTTTATTTTCCAACCTGCCACACAAAAAAATAGGAAAACAAAAACAGCAATATATATATACCTTTTTGGTAGCCGCAAAACACTTCTACAAATCAGTACTCTCGGTAGGGAATCAATAAAAATAGATCAGTTCCTCAGTATATTAGCGGACAAAATCTAACTCTCGGCTAATAAGAAAACCATGCATCCGATCTTTCCATACGGCCACGCAATAAAGAAAAACTAATTAGCAATAGCTTAATTACCTCTCCTAATCTCCTTTTCTTCTCTCCTCAAAAAATGAATGCGGCTGGTGTGTTCACGTGTAGAAGCAAAGCAATGCTAAATATATATATACTTGAGTAAACTATGCATGGGAAAAGGAAATCACGAAGTAACTCAATTGTTTTGCTTACTCATGGGAACCACGGACGAAAAGCAGAACCAAAACCAAACAGAGACGCTACGACAAAGAAATCCGTGAGATGCGATGCACGTATCAGGAGATAAAAGAAATGCTCGACAATGGATTCACGTCGATCGAGGATGCGACGATGCCGATAATACACAGATGCCGCCAGCTCGCTTCTGTCAATCAACGAATTTTCGTTGCTGCTCACAACACCCGAACACAAAAGCAAACACAATTGCATGCATGCAGCCAATACGAGTGCTAATCAACTTTGCATGCAAAAACATCCATCAGATCTCGAGAGTCGTGCACAACACATTGCTTGTTTTGTTTGTCTCTCACTAATTGTTTTCTGTTAGCTCAAAACGGCCGACCCCAAAAACCGTACCGCTATTCGGCCAGCCCTCCACCTTTTATTACGAGAGTGAGTCCGTTTTTGTTTACAAATCGGTCAGACCTCCGATACGAAAAACAATGTCGCCTCCGAAACCAACTAAAACTCAGCTCTTAATTCTAATAGCACTCATCTAACTGAACCTATTTTTTATCTTAACCAGACTTTTAGCCTATTACTATTCAAGGGACCCGTAACCCTTCCTAACACGGGTTTTCACACTCTGATTTTTCAACTCATCGCGCGTCGAAGCCTCCAGGACCGCACCTCCTGTATCTTCTCCACGCATCATCCACCTTTGATCTCCATGTGCTCCAGCGTGAGCCCAACCACCTCGTGACATTTTCGACCGCCCGGACCTCAGATTTCCCCCTCCTAGTCCCGGTCTTCCTCGTCACCGACCATGGCCGTCTCCACACCCAACCTGCACATGCAAAGACCAAAGAACATTTTTTCCCGGCACAAGTTCTCTCCAACTTGACCGATATTAGTCCATGCACACACGCACACGTCTCAAATAACAATATTAAGCAATGTTGTCAATTATTCATCATCATAAAAATTCTAAACCTAGCCACATGGTCTTACATTTACCAATTACCCAACCAATCTTAGAGAACAACACAGTTACACTTTTACACCCCTGTCTACTCAAACAACGAAGGAAGCTTATCCAGATGTTTAGCACCTGATTTTTCTCCACAGATTACGTTCTTCTTTGATTTCCTTCACAATGAGCGACTTAGGCAAGCCTAATTTGACTTCCGGCAGTGTAGCAAAGAACGAGAAGGACACGTTAGTAATAGTACCTCGCAGAACCAAACGCCGAGCGAGGATTTTCCAACCGGAAAATCTGTACTGGAACTGGCCTATCACCGAAGACCAGCAACAGCCGGCTTCAAACAAAAATCACAAGCCACTTAAAACATATCAATTTCTAATTTTAACTTTTATTTTTGCTTTATTTCTTTTTTCTTTCCATTGTAACAATGTTTTTATTTTTTTTCTCTCTTTTTATTTTCTTTTAATTAAATAACTCAAAAGAGCTAATAACTGCTATAATATAATTTCGGTCTTAAGTCAAAACTCACAGCCATAAATCAAAGCTTTCAGTCGGTTAGAGCGGCCCACAATTCTCAAAGCTGTGTAATGTCCAGTAGGGCAGGTAAGTTGACGGAACATGGAAATTAAGATAATTTATGTGGAAACAAGGACCTCTTGCCCGCTGCACCGTCTCCAACACGAAATGCACTCAGGCCTTGAACAGGCATCATGATGCATATAAAAAAAATGCAAAAATTGAAATTGTTGACTCGCAAATGCAAAAAGATTTTCAGACGTTGCGTGTTATGCTTATGGTCAGATAGGTTTATCCAGATGTATAAGGAAGGAATTAAGTAAAACTGTTGGCGCAGCCGTTCATGTTGCATTTCTTCAATATATGTACAATCATGCATCTAGAATAATCACCTTATGGAGACAAACGGTCATCCTGCACGCGTTTTTCCACCAAAATTTCCAGGAAACGCAACCAAACTAGACGAAGTACAAGCCAATCCATTTGACTAAACCAAACATGCGTCGTCGTACTTTGAGATATGTACTTCATGGCATCTTCTCTCCCTATATAACCCCTTGCCATGGAAAGCAAATCTCCATCGGTCCCCAGAGCTAGTACCAGTACTTAGCATTAAACTAGCGCAAAATGAAGCTTCACGTAGCCGCAGTCGCTTCCCTCCTGGCCCTGGCCGCGACGGCCGGCGCCGTGACGTTCGACGCGTCGAACACCGCCTCCAACACCCCCGGCGGCCAGCGGTTCGATCGGGACGTTGGCCTTGACTACGCGAAGCAGGTGCTCTCCGACGCCTCCACCTTCATCTGGAACACCTTCAACCAGCCGACCGACGCCGACCGCAAGCCCGTCGACGCCGTCACCCTCGTCGTCGAGGATATCGGCGGCGTCGCCTACACCAGCAACAACGGCATCCACCTCAGCGCCCAGTACGTTGGCGGATACTCCGGCGACGTCAAGACCGAGGTAATTAACGTGTAGCCAGCTCTCCTAGCTAGTATAGCCATTACATAGTGTTACTGTTACCATAAGCTAGCTAGTCAATAATAATTTCCAATGAATTACATCTTTGCTCTCGTCATGCCTAACGTACTAGGTGACCGGCGTGTTGTACCACGAGGTGACGCACGTGTGGCAGTGGAACGGGCAGGGCAACGCGAACGGTGGGCTCATCGAGGGGATCGCCGACTACGTGCGGCTGAAGGCGGGGTACGCGCCGGGGCACTGGGTGCAGCCGGGGCAGGGTGACCGGTGGGACCAGGGCTACGACGTGACGGCGAGATTCCTGGACTACTGTGACTCGCTCAAGGCAGGGTTCGTCGCCGAGCTGAACACTAAGATGAAGGACGGCTACAGTGATGATTTCTTCACGCAGATCCTTGGGAAGGATGTGCAGCAGCTGTGGCAGGACTACAAGGCCAAATACGGTGGTTGAATGGATGATGGGTTTTAGTCATTGCTCCTGCATCGTGTGATGGAATAAGCTACGCATCGTGTGATGGAATAAGCTAGGTGCAACAGTACTGTTGAATGATCAGTCAGTCAGTCATGTGTTAGCGTTTGTATTATCAAAAGGCAAGTAAATAAAGGAAATAAAAGGATAAAATTAAGCTGCTGTGTTAGGGGTTTGAACTTTTTTGACGTAGTTAGGGGTTTGAACTTTGAACAGCACGTTGCTTCGCTAGTCCTGCCGTCCTGGTACGCGTGCGTTGTTTGCCCGAAGTAGCCCTGGCAAGTGGCAACTCGACGACGCGAATACCAGGCGCACGGTCTATTTTTTTTATTGACACTTATGACTTTTAGTTACGACTTGTGGCTTTTAGATTATTTGTGCGAAAGATTACAGAGTAACAGAAACTCATATGTGATTTTTTCCGATGTAAATAAAGTCGGTATAGTTTATACTATAATTAACTAATATATCATATTTTAAAAAGATATTTTGTTTAAAAGATAGTTACTGTGAAAAACTAAAGTAAATCAAAAGCCGAAAAGAGAGATCCGCAATCTGGTCGTGCGAGAAGCAGGAGTAGCAGTGTGTGGGCCAGCCCGTTCTTCTCCGCTCATTTTATCCCATCGGTCTCGGCCCACTGTCTCCCACCTAAGCCGGCCCCAACGGTGATCGTTCTTCCTGCGTGCCGCGCGGGGCCAGGCGAATGCGCGTCCTCGGCCTGTGCCGCCCACTTACGTTCTTGTTACAATTCGTGCGGCCGCAGCGCAGCATATCCCTGCATACCCCGTACTTAGGCGCCGGCGTCTCACATAAACTGTGCGGCGCCGATTTGCAGCGAGACGACCGTCTAGTGGGCTTCGGATTTCGGGATCAACAAATCCTCTGCCCGGGCCACTACTGCGTACGAGCAGAATACCGCCGAACAGAGCACCGACCAATGGGATTCGGTGAGTTCAACATCCTCCCAACAACAAAAGGTGGGTTCGGGTTGGCCTCTTACTTATACTTTTGGGTTTACTAGTTGAATGCCCATACGTTGCTACGGAATCCTAAAAAAGAGTGATACATAAATATATGCGATCCTAAACAGCATAATAAATATCAATTTTCTGTCACGCCGGTATGGTTTGCGATCTGATGACAAGGCAACACCTAAATGTAATGTAAATCAGAAAAGCTAAACTTTAACCCTTTTTGCGTCCAACCTGAACATGGATTAAATTAAGAAATTATCAATTGTTGATAGACAATTAGACTAAAGTGTGACAATAGGAAGGGTGCCATTCTCAGAACTTGAAGGATGGTCAAGAATGTTTGCAGAAAGCTTGAAGCTCTGAAACACGGGGATGGAGGCCAGAAAGGACACATCACTTGCAAAGGCAAGGCGGCGCACAAATCCACAATGCATCTTAGTATGCTTGTCCTTCATAATCACAGATTCAGTTATTTCCCCATACTTCTCAAAATGCTTGGAGAATGTTTCTACATACAAACAAATACACCATACAGATTTGTCAATTGAGAAAAATATGGATTAATTGATTGCAAAAGAGAAATAGAACGGGCAAGCTACGGAGTATTAAAGAAATAGCACAATGGGTTGGTAATAAGTTAGGATGGAAATATTTCAAACAAGAGCTACCGACATAGCAACCTCCATTCAGAAACCAAGAACATCACTATATACAAAAATACAAGTAATCTACTCCCAAAACTCATGCTCTCATGCCTACTTTTATTAAAGAAGAAATCATTCAAATCTTGCCGCATGAACCAAATGCTGTGTATATTGCAGTAGCACAATGGGTTGGTAATAAGTTAGGATGAAAATATTTCAAACAAGAGCTGCCGACATAGCAACCTCCATTCAGAAACCAAGAACATCAATATATACAAAAATGCAAAACTACAAGTAATCCACTCCCCAAAACTAATGCTCTCATGCCTACTTTCATTAAAAAAGAAATCATTTAAATCTTGCCGCATGAACCAAATGCTGTGTATATTGCAGCATTCAAAGGAGCAAATGATCGCGTGCAACTCATGCAATACTAATTTGCTAATCAACACTTTTACAACCAAAATATCTGCAATTCCAAATTTTGGTCAGATTATAATAGTTTACACATTGAGTTAAAAAATTCATATCTTAGCAAGAACACCAAAGTACCCAGATAAAACCATACAATGGAACATTTTGAGCTGGACCTAGTGCGTTGCCAATAAAAAATAACTCAAAACAAGTAATAAATATTGAGTACAATTTAACATCCACACAAGCCACCAACAAAGTAGTTCTATCACAATTGCAGTCTCTATAAGTACATCTCACCCTCTCAATCCACAATACATGCTATTTTTATAAGCATATTTTAGAATACAATTGAAATTTACCAAGCATGAATGTTCTAAGGCATTAACAAAACAACCAAAACCTTTTTTACCTGGGGTTATCAGCTATTGTTTTATCAAGAATAACCTTGTCGTTGTTGACCTTCAAATTTCAGATGAGAAAAGTTTTTGCAACATAAGACAATTTCTTTGGTATGTGGGGCAACTACAAGAAAGATAAATGAAAGAGATAAAATAAAGGCCTAAATTAGTGATTACCTACGCACATGAGGCGGCCTTCACCTCGACAGGAGATGCACTTCTTTGTTGATGCAGTAGTAGCACTGCTGCTTGATTTATTCCTCTGTGTCAGCTTGGACTGGTCTTCCCACCTGTTTTCACCAATTAGAAACACACTGTGTTCGGACACAGAGACACCATTTTCTTTTTCCACAATTTGTTGAACCTATGCGATTCCTGTTACAGCAGGAACAGCTGCTCCGTATATGCCATCATACAAGCAAATATAGACACGATTCTGATAATGAAGCTGCTGTGCAATATAAACAGGTACAAAACCGAAAACGGGGATTATGATCCAAAAATTATTCCAGCAATAATACTGCTTTAAACGGGAAAAGGTAAGAGCTGAAATTTACTTGAGATTGCCTGGGCCACAACTACATTGCACACAGTTGCAAGCAGTAAGTGCATAGGTTCCATTTGCCACAAGCAATCCATGGTCTGAAGTAGAGTTTGGAAATGCACATGCTACACACATAAATAAACAACTATTATCAGAAAAATGTAGGCAAATGCTGATATTTAAAGAAGAACCAAAAAAATGATAGTCAGTTGTGGCATCACAGAATTAATAATCGACAAAAGATAGAGCACGTAAAAACAGATATCCATCACTAACGAATTCATCGCTCTGCACAACATGCTTATATTCTACTTATACTATGTTACTGGATACATAATTTTGAAACTTGGACTGAACAGAAAGGAATATTCAACATACAGAATAATGGTGTTCCACTGGCAGGTTGCAGATATCTGAAATGAAAAGTCAATGAGCATGAAAATAGTGTATTAAGCAAAAGTCTGTTTCATCATATGTTTGAGACTTAAACATGAACACTACCTCCTCACAATTAAGATATATCTATAGAATCTATGTAGCACCGATACGCGACACGGGATTTCCCCCCAAAGTCACTGATACATTGATACAGCGACATGTATTAAAAATACAAAAAAAAAGATAGAAATTAAGTATTAAATCCTCGTTTGCTTTATGACAAACCGGTGCATCTAAGTGACTGATTTTGTGGTTCTAGGGAAAGTGTGTTATGTTAAGCTGTGGTGACCATATTTGAAGCTGAAAATGGATCAATTCATTATGCAAGAACGCTATCTAGATGTTCTTTGGAAAGAGCAATTCACACACAACATCAAACACATATAGCATCAGTTGATTAAATACGTATGCACAAAGGTTTTTCAGATGCTCCCGTTGCTGCAAAGTTGCACCCAACAATTTTTCAGCTGAACTTGATTACAAAGGTTTTTTAGATGCTCCCGTTGCTGCAAAGTTGCACCCAACAAAGTTCTTCTAAACCTAATATTTCCCCAACCTTTTCTCACACACCCAAGCCACTCAGATATTTTTTAGTAAAAATGAGGTGATACGACCTTGGGAATTGCTGAGATAATGGAGACAACCTTGGGAATTGCTGAGATAATGGAGACAACCTTGGGAATTGCTGAGATAATGGAGACAACCTTGGGAATTGCTGAGATATTGGATACCCATTTATCTAGTTATCATTCCAAAAGTTAGTAATAATCCCATCCCCAATTTCTTTCTTACAATAGGCATAAAAATTTTTTTAGCCTCCATCACACCCTACCAAAACTGTGAATCTTCAAATTTGGTATCCAGTTGTGACAAAATGTGATTATGAAAGTATTTCTTCCTCAGGACTTCCTGCCAAAGTCCAGTTTCAGTTTTAATTTTCCGCAGCCACTTCCCCAAGAGGCTAATGTTCATAATATTCAAATCTAACACCCCAAACGCCGTTGATCCCTTGGCATACGCACAGAAGGCCAGTTTACCAAATGATATTAGGGGCAGCTCCAGATTCTTAGAGAAGCATATTCTCTGAGAAACAGAAGCAGAAGCTAAAAAATAAAAATATGAAGCTCTAGCAAATAGGCCCTCAGTTTAAGTGTAGCATATAATTTCAAATAGGTATGTGATATTAAGTGTCACAATGCAATTGCAGATGAGTGGGAGTGAAAATATATTTAGGTCAATTCTGGATAAATGTGACATTTTGCACAAATGCAATGCAATAGGAGATGACGGGCATACCAAGCTTTGTCCCAACAAGAATTATGGGCACACCAGGAGCGTAGTGCCTTAATTCAGGAATCCACTGAAAAAATGCATACATGGATCGTAGGCAAGATAACAAGCGGATAAACTACAATAATTTATCAAGAGAGGAAGCAAGGAAAAGTGAGCAAAACAAGATTTCTTGCCTTTTTAGAAACATTCTCGTAGCTTGCTTTGCTGATAAGCGAAAAGGCCAGCAGAAAAACATCAGCACCACGATAGCTCAATGGACGCAGTCTATTGTAGTCCTACTGTCCTGTTAAATTCATCAAACTTTGATGACCATGAACAATAGTGGATGCAAATAAGGCCATTCATGTCTGCTCCACAAATAACAAATATAAATATATGGCCTTGTAGATCATACCACATGCGATTTATCCCAAGAAAGAAAAGATGAAAAATACTGCCAATTGACTACGATTAACACATCAAAGATCAACTACCTTGACTACCAACTGACCGTCCAAGGCGCAGCACCACCAACATTAGCAAGTGATTGAACAGGCTGCAAGAGAGGTGATCGTGGGCTCTAATTTGATACCCACGACTACCTTGATTGCTCAAAAGCCTGCTTATTTCAGCAATAGTTTATCATCATCGACCCTCGTAAGGATTACATTTCTTCATTCTAGAGAGAAGGGTCCATTACCATCATATGGTTGCCTCGAGTATATAGGTGGCAATAGCTTCAAAGATGAACACAGAAGAAAAAATATGCAAAATATACTGGCACAGAAGCACCATTAATAGTAAAATAGCATTGAGAGGGCTCAGCTTCACCTTTGCTTGATCATACAAAGCCAACCCTCACATTTCTTGCTGCACAATCTATTCATCCTAATGTAGTTGGAGCTGTGCTGGTTATCACTCATCAGTGGTGGGTGCTGGATCAGAATGACCGTCCTAGGCACAGAACCACCAACATTAGCAAATGATCGAATAGGCTCCAAGAGAGGAGAGGGTCGGCTCTAATTTGATGCACATAGCTGCCTCAATTGCTCAAAGGCATGCTTCTCAGAAAAGGTTTATCATCATCTCCCCTCATCAGCATTTCGTTCCTTCATTCTAGGGAAATGGATCCGGGTCCATTTACACATCAGATGGCTGCCTCGAATGCTCAAAGGCAAGCATCCTTAGGCCAGTCTCAATGGGTTTCAAAAGAGTTTCATTCTCATTTAATGCAGTGACACATCAGCAAATTTGCTGAGTTGGCAAGAAATTTATGAGGAGAGAGAGCAACAGAGTTTCATCAGGATGAAACCCATCCATCCCAGTTACCAACACGATGAAACCCAGTGAAACCCCCACTGAGACCGGGTCGTTTCGTTCTCAGGCGCTCCCGAGGATCTGCTGTGCATTCATATATATGCGAATGTACTCATGAATATTGGATTAATTAATATATTTTATTTGACCATGATTATTTGTCGGCATGAGATATATTGTAGTTACCAAAGTGACTATGTTTAGTTTAGATATATTTTCAAACGGCTACATAGTTTACATGGCACATAGGATCACAACATCATGCATACATTAATTGCTGCAGCTTGTCTATGAAACAGTGAAATGAAACCCCCCACTGAGAGATCCAATTTCATTTCTCAATCCAAGTCTGCAAAGCTGACATGGCAGTCTTGGAAACTGGGAAATGAAACCCACCACTGAGACTGGCCTTACGTGATCATTGTTGCCCATTGACAGCAGGAGTAGCGAATCAAAGCATCATAAATGAAGAAAGTCCTTAAAAAATCCTAAATCAAGATATTGAGGGTTGCATGGTAGATTGCTACGAGTCTATGACCAATATATGACCAAAAAAATCCTAAATCAAGATATTGAGGATTGCATGGTAGATTGCTATGAGTCTATGACCAATATATGACAACCTTCCTGCTATCGAAAACTTTGCTTGGATATCCTTCTTGTAACAACAAAACAAAAGGCCAAGTGAAAACTCAAATAGGTAATTTTCTACCATATGCACCCATCAAATACTAACTTTGGTCAAAACCACATTTAGGATGAACATAAATTTCTTCTATACAAGCTAACCAAAAGCAACTAAATTTCATAGAAGCTATCAGAAACACAATATTTAAATTCATTTAATAATCAGGATGTTGTAGTAAGTCTTATGACATATATTACAATAGAAATTTCATGGAACTCACTTTTAGTATTTCACTGTTGACAATTAAAGCTTTGTCTACAAATAGTAGCGTTTGAGAGAAAAAGGTCATACCATCTAATAAGTACTCGGGAGCTACATGACCCGGGGTCTGGAAAGCTTGATTCCCTTTGCAAATATACCAACCGATCCTTTGCAAGGTCAAAATTCTACAATCTGCACTGGCGAGAAATGAACATTCACAATTTTTACTTCCTTCCAATACAGGGGAAAAAATTTAATTAACATCTTATCTACTCTATGAAGCATCCATCAGGAGGAGCTGAAATCTCACCTCGGCCGACCAAACCCCCGACTCGGAAGCCGCATCGGATGCCACCGCACGGTTCCAGCCATTGCCGCCACCGAATGCAAGGCAATGGAATGGCGAGCAGCACCCTAGAGGTGGGGAACCGACACGAGGCCGCTCGGAAGGTGGGTCGCGCAGAAGGCTCGATTTGGTCTAGGGTTAGAGTTCGGGGTGTGAACGTGTGTGATCACCAATCACACACACACACACATGCATACACACAGACGAGATCGATCGAGCTAGCGCGCGTGAGAGAGGGGGGGAGGGGTACGAGGACTTGGTGAGCGTACCGAATCGAAAAAATGGCAACCGAACAGTGCAGTGGAGTGGAGGAGCGGAGGAGGAGGCGGCGGAGCGGAGGACTGGGGGGGAGGAGGAGGCGGCACCGCAGGGTGGGGAGGAGGAGGTGAGGGTGGAGCGGGGGAGCGGGGGAGGAGGCGGCGGCGGAGCGGAGGGGTGGGGGGGAGGAGGCGGCGGCGCAGCGGTGGATTAGCGGGAGGAGGCGAGGGGCGGAGTGGAGGAGCGGGGGAGGAGGAGGAGGCAGCGCTGCGGGGTGGGGAGGAGGAGGCGAGGGTGGAGCGGGGGAGCGGAGGAGGAGGCGGCGGTGCAGCTGTGGATTAGGGGGAGGAGGTGAGGGGCGGAGCGGAGGAGCGGGGGGAGGAGTAGGCGGCGGAGGCGGAGGCGAGGGCGGAGCGGAGGAGTGGGGGGAGGAGGAGGCGGCGGCGCGGGGTGGGGAGGAGGAGGAGGCAGAGGCGCGGAGGAGGAGGCGGCGGCGGTGGCGCGGGGGGAGGAGGCGGGGAGACGCGGAGAACGGGGGAGACGTGGGGAGAAAACGCAGGCGGTTGTTTCTTTCTTTTTTTTTTGAGTCGGGCTGTTTTTTTAGAAGGGGTTGGGGAGGCCGCACCAACCACCAACTCCTTCTTTTATATAGTAAAGAAGATATTATAGTAGGTAGTTTTTAATGGTGTGATATTTTAAAATAGAGTCTATAGGTAGATTATAGTACAAACTATATCAAATTTAACTGTGCTGGCCAAAATCACATGCGACTATTTTCCTCTGCGTACCGCCTCTCACAAACAGTCTAGAATTCAAAATTCTTAGCTATAAATCATAGTCCAAAAGAACACATCCAAAGTCTACCGTATGAGTTCGATCGACGTCCCACTCTCTAGTTTCGTGCCATCTTTGTTTTGGCGGCGGCTTGCCAAGAAAAATTCTGAAAGACTGGAGGGATTTTAATGGCAAGGCAATATACATCATGTGAAATACATGGAAGGAAATGAATCCTCTACAGTACTAGAAGTAATACTCAATGTAAAGGAAGACATCGAGCAAAAGCTCAAACCTGTAATCATGCCTCTCTTTGTTTTTGCTCGTGTAGTGCCTATCCATCGTAGCACATGCAATGTCTTCTCTTTTCATCTCTTGCTTTTTGTTTAGCCTCGATTCCATGTGGCCCCTGTACTTTTTCTCCTCTTAATTGAAGAACGCTTCTTTGCCCTAGTTAGGATCTCACAGTTCCGTATCAACCAATGGATCTAGCTAAGGAACCGAGTGCTTAGGGCTGGAAATTTGGCTTGAGGCTTGCGAGCCGGCTCGGCTCGTAACGAGCTCGAGCCGGCTCGGCTCGGGCTCGTACTGATTCAAGCCGAGCCGAGCCTGCCGTCCAGCTCGTGAGAAAAACGAGCCGAGCCCGAGCTGCTCGCGAGCCGCTCGTTGGCTCGTGCGAGCTCGGTGCCTCGGTCCGATCCGTCCTGGCGTCCGGCCCAGTGACGCCCCGCAGGCGCAGCGTCGGCCCAGCCCAGTCGATCGACACGATGCGGTCATGCGGATGCGGTGCGAGTCCCGTCCTAACCCTTCGGCCATTCTCGTCGGGCGGCACCGCGGCCGCGGCAATCCCAGGCTCCCAGCCCCATTCGCGCAGCCGGTGTCCGTCCCGGATCGGCGATCGCCGTCCTTGACCACGCCACGAGCTCGGCCGCCGCCCGCCGTCCTTGCCGGATCCCCTCCCCTTCCTTCCCCACGCGGTCGGCCGCCGTCCATCGACTCCATCCCCGAATCCCCTTCCTCAGCTTCCTTCCCCACGCGCGCGGGCGGAGTCCTTCCCCAATCCCCATCCTCCCCGAGTCCGACCCCCTTCCTTCCCGATCCACAACGCGGCCTACTCCAACCGACGCGCATGGGCCGCGAACGGAGCCTGGAATCTCGAGCTCGAGGGAAGAAGGCGGCCGTCGTCGAGGCCTCCCCGTCGACAAGAGGGGGCGAGCCTGCACCTGCACAGTCTGCACCGCCTCCTGACCTCGCCGAACCAGCAGCATCGGTGAGTACCAGTTAAACTGAGGATTAGGGTTAGGGTTAGGGTGCCTGATGCTAGATGTGCCTGATACTTGATGTGGCCGATGCTAGATGTGCCTGATATGTAATCCTGTTAATTGATGATGCTATGAGCTTTTGAAATGAATATTGTCAAATGAGCTTTTGATTTGTTAGCAATGTGCAACATATATTGTCAAACCATACATTTGTTCACTGTTTGCTCACTGAAATTAAAATTAAAACCATGAAATGGGACATGTGAAATGGGCCAGGCATGCTATAATGTTGTGTCATCCAGCCAAGGCATCACTATTCCCATTTGTACATATGCTCAAACCATGAATTTATTCATCAATTAGCAATAAAACAGTTAGAATTCAAATGTATATTGTGAACTGTTGAATAAAACTGTTAGCAATGAATATTGTCAAATGAGCAGAGAACATATATTGTGAACTGTTTGGCCATCAGCATCTCTTGCTGCTGCACCTTCAGTTTCATCATACCAATTTGCCACAGTGTTATGCACAAATGTATTTGCTATTCCTGATTCTATATTATGTTTGTTATGCACAAATGTATGTGACACAAATCTGAATTGGCATTGTATATTATGTTTTATTGCAGTCATCGAGTGAGGATATGGATTGGGAGGCTTTGGGTGGTGATGTTCATGGTCGTGAAGACATGGATGAGGACATGGATGATATTGATGTGGACTCCTCAAGTTCAAATGGTGCTGAAGAAGCAACAGAAGAGGGTACAGTGTCTCAGAAGAGGAAGGCAAAAAGGAAGAAAAGATCTCCAAAGGCAACTGGTAAACAGAAACAGAGATCAGAAGTTTGGAAGATCTTCAAGGTGGTGAATGTTCCATCGAAGACAAAGAAAGGAGAGGTTGATATAAAGGCAAAATGTAGGTTCTGCTACAAGCTCATGTCTTACAAACAAGGGGGGTGCAACTTCACATCTCATGAGGCATATACCGAAGTGCACGCCATATATGAACAAGGTGGCAAAGATGAAAGCTCAAGCGAACTTGAACTTCGGTCCTGCCACGAGAGGTGAGACTGGTTTACCTTTTGTTTCTACTAGGGAATATGATCAAGATGAAACTCGTTGAATTATTGCTAAGATGATCATTGTCCATGAGTATCCCTTTAGGATGGTCGAGCATACTTGGTTTAATGTTTTGATGAGATATTTAAATCCATTATATCAGTTCATTGGTCGAAAGACAATAAGAAATGAATGCATCAAGATTTATGAATCAGAGAGAGAAGTTCTCAGAAAAAGTCTCAGAAGTGTGTCACATATTAGTTTGACTTGTGATTTGTGGACCTCAAACCAAAACATTTGCTATATGAGCTTGGTGGCACATTATATAGATAAAAATTGGGTTATGCAATGTCGTGTGCTGAACTTTATTGAGTTGGATCCTCCACACCTTTGGGGTTGTCATAGCTCGAGCTATTTTTGATTGCATTGTTGAATGGAAGATAGAGGATAAGATCATCACACTTACTCTTGATAATGCTTCCTCGAATCTGCTGCATGCACGTAGTTTAATGGCCAAGTTTCTTTGCTAGAGGATCAGCTCGGTTCATTGCCAAATATTTTTATGTTCGATGTTGTGCTCATATAGTCAATTTGGTTGTTAATGATGGACTACAACCATTAGAACCTTTGATTAACAAGCTCAGGGAAACAGTTAAGTATATAAAGAAGTCTCCATCTCGTATGCACAAATTTTTACAAATCTGCTCATCGCTTGCTTTGCAAATTGACCCTGGATTGAGCCTGGATGTGTCTACACGATGGAGTTCTACATACAAAATGTTGTCAGTATGTATTGCTTATAAGGATGCTTTAGTGTGTTATGCTGATACGGATGCAAATTATCAATGGCAACCATCGGGCGAAGAATGGTTATTTTATGAAAAAATTGCACCAATATTGCAGTCCTTAGCTGAAGTGACTACTGCATTTTCTGGATCAACATATCCAACGGCAAATATTTTTTATCCTCATATAGTTAATGTCAAGATTGCATTAAGAGCTGCAATTACTTCTGGAGATGAGTATTTGAAGCAAATGGCTACTGCAATGTTGGATAAATTTGACAAGTATTGGGAAGAAAAGAACAATGTCATGGTCCTTGCTACTATTCTTGATCCCAGGTTTAAGATGAGATTCATTAGTTGGTGCTTTAATCAAATGTATGAACCCTCAAAAGCTGCAAAAGAGCTTGATGATGTAAAGATTGAATTGGAAGATTTGTATTCCCAGTTTGAGATGGATCATCGGCACAACAGAATGGGCAATAGAGGTGAAGCAACCTCCTCTTCAGCTATTGGTACAAGCAGCTCATTATCATCAGTCTCATCTCAGTTTCAGTCATTCTTGCGTTCCACTTCTACCGAGCCTTCAAAGTCTGAGTTACTCATCTACTTAGATGAAATAAATGAGAGTTTAGATAACAAGGACTTTAAATTGCTCGTGTGGTGGAATTTGAATGCACATAGATTTCAGTTGTGTCGAATATGGCCAAGAATTTTTGACTGTATCAGACTACGGTGTATCTTCGAATCAACATTTAGTCTTTGGTGGTAGAGTACTAGATGACTATAGGAGTTCTTTACGTCCGGCTATGGTTCAACATTTGGTATGTGCCTCTAGCTGGATCAGAGGTGCACATGATGACATGAGATCTCCTATAGTTGTGGTACGTTCATTTGTAATACAATATTTGTCTATTTTATTTTTGCTTATGTTAACTCCAATATTATATATCTTTTCAGGAAGAAGACGAAGAGGATGTTCAAACCATTCCATTTCCTAAAAGCGTCGTAGAGAGCAGCTAGTTTCTGGTAATGCTTCTACAAATTTTATTTTCATTCTTTTCTTTCTGCTATTGTACTGAAGTGCTACTGCTAGCATCCAATTTTTGGTTGCCCAAATTAAGGATTAGGTAACTAATGCAGAATATTATAATGTACTGATTTGTAGCTTGTCAGAAGTTAACATCTACCTCTATTTTAGAATTAGATAGAGTCAACAAAATAATAGTTTCATGTTTTTGTACCTATTAAAATGATAAAATCAGGCACTGAACCAGTAACTACAGAAGCAAATGGTCCTGTAGATATGTCATTTACTAGTCTTGAACAGGCATCAGCCTTTTCTTTTTCAGCACTACAAGAGTCATTTAACACTGTTGAATTGTAGTCTCGGTTGAAGCATTGTCCTGTTAAGCAATGTTGTTATCCCCTTGTTCTGTTTCAATTTATCTGTGTACTGATCATGAACAACTGTACACTTTGAGGGAAGATCAAGTGAATCATCAAATGGCTCTTCTGTGCTTTCTTTGTTGTGATGGTCTGCTGCTGATCGCACTCGCTGGAGAACTGCTGTTGTGTTAGGCTTATGTGTATGCTGCTCTGATGTGAACTGCTGTTATGTGAACTGCAGATGGCTTATGTGTTATGCTGGACATTTGGCTTATGTGAACTGCTGTTGTGTTTGCTGGACATTTGGCTTTTGTGTATCTGCTCTGATGTGTTATGTGTATTGGCTTTATGGCTTATGTGTTATGCTGCAAAAGTATTGGCTTATGTGTTATGCTGTTAAATCTGATATGCTATTAGTATTACATCTGAAATGCACTATTAAATCTGATATGCTATACTGATAATTGACATACAGACTGTATGCTATGCTATTTATTTCTGCTGTGCTGCTCTCTGTGAATTTGCTATGATATTCCTTTCTACTGTGCTGCTCCTGCTCTGTGTGAATCTGTGATTGGTATCTGCGAGCGGCGAGCCAAAATGGCTCGTTCGGGCAGCGGTGAGCCAAAATGGCTCGTTCGGGCCTCTTCGAGCCATTTTGGCTCGGTCGGGCCTCTTCGAGCCATTTTGGCTCGGTCGGCAGCGCAACCCTTTTTTGGCTCGATCGGGCTCGCGAGCTGGCTCGAGCCGGTAGTCGAGCCGAGCCAAACCTCCCGCGTAGCTCATTTCCAAAACGAGCCGAGCCGAGCCGCACCTTCGACCGAGCTCGGCCGAGCCTGACTCGAGCCGGCTCGGCTCGTTTCCAGCCCTACGAGTGCTACTAGGTTGGCAGGAGGTTCCCTTGAGCACCCGGTCACCCGGGTTTGAATTCGGGTGCTTACTTCTTTCTTACTCTAAATGCTAGAGTTCGTGCTTATTTTCCTGTTAGCTTTCTTCATGTAACATCACTGTTGACTATTCTGACCGACAAAAACTAGCGGTGTTGACAACCAACTTTGGTTGCACGCACGCTCACCATGCAAGAGTGGCCAGGGTGGAGCCAAGGCTCCGTGACCCTGGACGGCTGCTCAGGCTCGTCGGCGAGCAGTCTTTGAATCTAGTTAGCTCTGTCCCTGGCCTTTAGCATCCAACACAGGCAGATACAACCATACACATCGAGGCCCCAACCATTTGCCCGAGCTCCAAAAATGGGCTGGATCCACCCCTGAGAGTGGCCAATTGCCACTTCATAGAAGAACCATATTCGTGGTGGCAGATGGGAGGCAACACGAGCTGTTCGTTTCGTCATGCTTCCATGGACCACAACTGAACTTGACCCCAAGCAGCCAAGCCCGAGTCAACCAATATGGCTACACCAAAAACCTGGCCACCATGTCTCATTTGCCTATCAAACCCTACCTCACCACCGTGCAACACTACACCAGCAACATTTGTTCGTCGTGGCAAAAACAACAATATGAAGATTGCCGTCGTGGTGATCGCTCCCCTCCTGGTCTTGGCCATGGCCGCCACGGTGGGCGCGGTCAAGTTCAGAGTGACGAACTCTACGCTGGGCACCGCGGGCGGCAAGCGCTTCGACTAGGACATCGGCGTCGGGTATGCCAAGAAGGTGCTCTCTGACGCCTCCTCCTTCAACTGGAAGGTCCTCAACCAGCCAGTCCCCAGCAGCCGTAAGCCCGTTAGAGTTGTCACCCTTTCCGCCGAGGACATGGGCGGCGTGGCCTACACCAACGGCAACGGCGTCCAACTTAGCGCTCGATACGTCGGCGGCTACTTTGGCGATGTCAAGACCGAGGTATACAATGACTACACATGCAGTGCTAATGTACGTCTCATCTCTCAGAAACAGAGTTTGTAACATACGTGCATGGCTGGGTGTTTTAGGTGACCGGTGTGCTGTACCACAAGGTGACGCACGTGTGGCAATGGAACGGGCAAGGGAAGGCGAACGGTGGGCTCATCGAGGGGATCGCCAACTACGTGCGTCTGAAGGCGGGGCACGCGCCGGGGCAGGGCGACCGGTGGGATCAGGGTACGACGTGATGGTGAGGTTTCTGGACTACTACAACTCGCTCAAGCCGGGGTTCGTCGCGCAGCTCAACGCCAAGATGAAGGATGGCTACAGTGACGATTTCTTCATGTAGATCCTAGGGAACAATGTGCAACAGTTGTGGCAGGACTACATGGCCAAGTATCACGGCTGATGTTGGCTGATGTTGCTGGGTGAAACGTAAACTTCGCACGATTATGGACTATGGGCTTATGGCCCAAGTGATGGAATAAGGCTTCCAAATAATGTTACACCCCATGGATGGATGTATAGTCATGTCATTTGCGATTGAATAAATGAGGAACTAAGGAAACGAATAGAATGCGATGTTCCTTTCATGAAAAAATAAGTTTGGTAGGGATCAGGTACATGGTTTTTTCCGAAGTCTTGAGCACGTTTTGGACCATTGATTATGCTTAGATATTCGTTCTCCTGTTAGGTCTACATTTGGGCCGAATCTGCTCCTATCCGAGTCCTTTTTTTCTAAACCTTGGCCATTCCCATAGCCCAGATCACTCCAGATTGAACGGGCAAACGGATAAAATTGGGTCAGGCCGTGTCCAACCTACACTGCAAATCAGACGACTTCTTTCTCAAAAAAGAGAGAAATTTGTCGAAACAGATCGTGTATGGATTTTCAGCTACCAAATTTGCGAAATTTGCAGCATCAGGCAATCAACCACACGTTCATGCTACCACCTGACGGCTGCAGTCCTACAGTGGTTGCACATGCCGCACGCCATGCACCCCTATGGCTGGACCTCGAAGGATTATGTGAGAAGATCTAGAATAATATTGTGATGAATCATTATCTAATTTATAGAGTTGGAATTTGAATTTTGTAAATTTTGTATTTTGTCATATTTGTTGTCAGACAAACCGGTTAGACCACCGGCCGGTATGACCAGTGTTTTGTTGCCGGTTGCAATTTTCAGAACATGTTGTTTGTATAGTGTTCAATTGGTCTAACTAGCCTCTGGTTGGTGGTCAAACCAACCCTGAAGTTTGGTTCTGATATTTTAGAAATTAGCTTTTCGATGATTTGAATTTTGTTTGGTTGTGTATTTATGTTGCATAAAGCATATTTTGGCTAACGTGGTCAAGTTGTGAAGAATTTATGTCCAAAATGATTTCTTTGCCTTTAAATATGTAGAAAACTTTGAAGTCAACTATGGTCAACAGTAAAGATCAAGGCTATGCTCATGGAGGAGCCGAAGTCAAGAACAATCGAGAATGTCGGGTAAAATGGTTGAGCTCAATCATGGTATAAGGAAGACGGGAAATCTTGAATGAAAGGTTCGAGCAACAGGTTGCACCAAGTGACTTAGTCGGTCCAAGTGCGGCGTGGTCCGGTGGAATTAGGTCGGGAGAGACTTATCAATGCGTGGTAAGTTATTGGTGCAATTACACGCAATGAGCATGGCGATTGCTTGCAATGGAAGATGAAGATCAAGTCAAGATGGAGGTATTTTGATGGAGGTATTACAAAAAAAACTATGTTGGATCAGAACCGCAACACTTGAGCGACGTTTAGGAAAGCGGTTTAGGTCAAGAAGATGCTAAGAAAATCAAGTGAATTAAAGGCTAAATACTTAGCGGAATCGGGCTGCTCATGTGCTTTGAAAAACATGCATGAGTTAAATATGTGAGTAATACCCTTGTTGTATGGGTTTAATAGGTTTTTCCTAAATATACTAGTGGATAGTATCCACTAGAGTTAGATATAGGCTGGTTACATCATATATTCAACAGGTTGGGATAAAGACTTACAAACAAACCATCCATGATTCCAACCTTGCGTTCTAGGGTTGGGGTTAGATAGGAGTGAGTGTTGTGGTGTGCTCTCTTGTACTCTAGGTGGAGTAGCTGTAAAATATTTATCCTCAAGTAGCAATATATCACCTTTGTTCATCACTCATGATGTCTTCTTGTTTTGATCGATTTGGTTTTGTTCTTATTGATTTTGATCTCTGCTCTCCCCTTCTTAATATTATGTGTGTTAAGGACATGTAAGTGATGAAGATGACAAGACGTGTAAGTGATGAAGTTGTTGCCTTGTTTTTAGCTTCTATTTATGATTTTCTTAACTCTACAACTACTGAAGCGAAGAGTTTAACAGAGCATATTTGTGAGGTATTATTTATCCCTATGATAGTATTGTGGTCCTACAAACTCCCGTGGCTGCACCGGCCGTAGGGGACGGTCTGACCGGCGGTACGCACTACCGGAAGCAATCGCCAGCACGCGCGTGAGTCGAGTCGTGCACGTCGAGCCACTCCGCAAAAATTTCGCTTGTATCAAAGCACATTCCGATGGTGATCATTCATCTGTCTCGGCGGCGAAAGCCGGCTTTAGTTTTGCAGCAGGTCGATCCTCGCGACCACACATGTGAGGTACATGTTGGCAAGAGCAACGCAACAAATGCAGCATATCGTTACGCGTGTAAGCACGGTGGCTTTCCTTATCTTATAAATCAAAAGGACACATGATTACATGACCCACATGACGATCTGCTACTAGCTAGTTGATTAATTAAGGAGGTAATGACAATAGGCTGCGTACGGTAGTGCAAAGACTCTTGTGTAGGATAGTGTTGCTGTGTTCGAGTGGAGACTAATAGCAAAAGGTGATAATGGGCATGTTCTTTTGTGACTTTTAGCTTTAGCTTTGGGTTTTCTACATTAACTACCTTTTAAGCGAAGTGTCTTTTTAAGATAGGATCTACTAGTTAATTGTAGTACATACTGTACCTGTTTCATTTATATCGGCAAAAACATCACATGAATTTCAGTTACTCTGTAATCTCTCACACGAACAACCAAAAGCATATGCCGCAGCCAAAATCCATAAGCAGCAGCCACAAAAGAATATGCCCAATAAGAAATTAACGGTATATTGAGCAACCGTCTTCCAAATTCCAATAGGAAAATCTGCCGGCTTGGCTTTCTTAGGAGTTAGGGGGACTGTCCTAGCTTGTGTCGAGCTTGACAAGCACTGTGAAGTGCGCATGTTTTGATCTGCCTATAAATTTTACCATTTCACCCTGACCACCACTCGTCCGCTCACGAAAGCATGTACGAGTAGTAGCCCGGCGCCATCAAAAGATGAAGCTTTATGTAGGCTCTCGCTTCCCCCTCCTGCCCCTCGCCGCAACGGCCGGCGCTGTCACGTTCGAGGTCACGAACAACACATCGACGACCCCCCGGAGGCCAGCGCTTTGACCGGGATTGAAATGTCCCAAAATTTCAAAAATTTTCAAGTTTCTTTGAATTTTACTTGGATTAAAACTTTTGCCGAATTAGGAAGCTTGTCCTCGTTTGCCGCATTCCTTTTTGGAAATATCGCTTTCTCCCCATACGCCTTCTTCCCTG
Source organism: Dendrocalamus sinicus (assembly GCA_036346575.1). Classification (NCBI taxonomy): domain Eukaryota; kingdom Viridiplantae; phylum Streptophyta; class Magnoliopsida; order Poales; family Poaceae; genus Dendrocalamus; species Dendrocalamus sinicus. The sequence continues at coordinate 18,018,053 of CM070670.1, forward strand.
TTCCCTTTGGCCACGCACCAGCCCAAGCGCTCGCCATCTCGTCGCACCGTTCGCCATTGCCACGCCGTCAAACCTCACATAGCGCCCTATCACCTCGCCGACCAAGCCATAAATGGCCGTCACAGCACTCCTCGGCCACACGCCCACCAGCTCACCACTGCCATCTTGGTCGTCGCCTGCTCAGCGCGCGCCAACACCTTGAATCGCCTTGCCAACACATGCGCCAGAGAGACACACCGCGCCTTGCGATGCCACCATTGTTGCCAACACTGCCGCCGACCTCGTCGAAGAGCCTCAATCGCCAGCACCACCATCCACACACCATCTTCGTAATGGCCAAGCCACTATCGCCATCGCCTTCCACAGCCTTTAAAGCCAAGGCAAGCCACTTCATAACTTGCATTGGTACTCAATTGCACACCCCAGAGCTCTCTCCCAACTCCGGCCAAGAAACACCGCCCTTGTCGTATCCATGCTGGTGAGCCCCAAAACACAGTTTTTCCTCTAGCCTTGATAATGACCCATATCATCTTGGCCGTAGCACCTGTAGGACACCCCAAATCCAACCCCGACCAAGCCGACCAAACCTATTACTCCTAGGGTGCCGACGCTGTGCACCATCGCCAGCCAAGCACGACTACCATGGATAGCCACGCCCATGTACAGCCGAACTAACCTATGCCGCCGCCACCATTAGTTTTCCTATTCATCGTAGAAGCTCAAACCACTATCAAACTCACCGAAACCCCACTGAAGCGTTGTCATGTCATGGCCCTGCTCCGGCAAGGCCCTTCCACCGCTAGCCTCCTTTGGTGCCCCTCCAACTACACTCATACCAACAAATGGATCACACGAGCCCCACTAACCCTCTCTGCACCACCGCTCATTGCTAATAGCCACCGTCATCACCCAATCGCCCTCGCCGCCGCTCACCTCTACTCGGTGCGACCATGGCTCGAGCTCAAGCCAAACAGGCTTCGTGCCTGGAAGGCCAAGCATTTGGGCCAGTTAAGTTGGAACAAAACAATAAAAAGCCTAGCAGGTGAAATGGGCTAAGCCCAATAGCTGAAGCCCATTACTGTTTAAACTAGCCCGCTGCTATTCATAGTCAAGCCCAATCAAAGCCAACCTAAACCCATTACTGCTCATGCAACATGACCCATTAGGAATAGTGTCTATCTGTTACAAATTGTGGTCAGCGGTCAAGATCTTTTGCTATACTTGAAGAGACGGGCCAATTGGCTTCTTATTTTTAATGGAATGAAAATAAATATTCATGTTTTCTAACACTGAATCCTCTAGAGGGATTGGTACTAGGATATGGATAGTCTTTTTCAATACGATAAAATAAAGCTCTATTTTCCTTTGCTAAAGGGGTATTTCCTTTTTTTTTGAACACGCAAGAGCACTGCCTCTTTCATTAATTAGAAGGAGACAAAATTACAGAAGGAAAAACAAGGGTCACGGGCAGGTGGTCGAAACCAGTTCGCACCCAGGTTTCGAACGATTACGTTGCAGAGGAAGGAGAGAAGGGGGTTTTCCATGGGTTTGTTTTGGTATCGTGTTCATAATTTTGTATTGAATGATCCGAATCGATTGCTTTCGGTGCATGTAATGTACACAACTCTAGTTTTTTGTTGGACCGGCTCGATGGCCCTTCATCTGCCAGTTATACGTGATTTTTTAGGAGAGTCAGTTGTACATGATTGCTAAAACTTCTTTTGAAACAAGATGGTTGCTGACATCATTACTATTATAAAAAAAATGAGTTGGTGGTTATAAATCCCTTCTCTAACCGCTTCATTCTCAACTCTTTATCACTCTCCACTTTTCAACTGATCAGAGTAGCTCTCTTCTATAGCATGATTCTCTATATATACAATAAATTTCATTACAACACACAAACGTGTGACTAGTTACCTTAAAAATATGATTGTTGAGAATTGCAAGCTGGGTCGCATATCCATCTCTCAATTATCCTACTTGTTGGCAGTCCAACCAATTTGCTTGTATCAACTGTCTTGGTAAACTAGCCGAATATCCCAGCATTGCAACAAACCTTAAATAATTGATACCGTAAATTCTAAACTCTCAAAACCAAATAATACGAGTTTCCCTATATCCATGAGTTGGCTACCGTGAGACTCAAAATTTTCACTAATCCAATATACTAAAGCAACCATATGAAATACATCCTGCACAAATAATTAATCTTAAATTTAGAAATTGCATAAAAATTTCATCATACAAGCAAGTCAAATCACGCCATAAGCCACATGCATACACATACATAAATGATCGCATCCTTCATAGAAGATCCTCTAATGCCTATACATATGTACACACTTGGTGGTTTTGGTGGTAGATGATGAAACCACCATCACCACTAAGTAGATCTTTTAAAAGAGCAAAGATATATGTGTTATACTAGGGGATATGTCATGTGAAAATGAGCACTTCCGTGAAAATGGTGCAAATTTCAAAAATTCTCAAAAACAAAATGTTAGCTACAAGTAAGGGTACGGTCTACATTCCGTTTGTGAGATGCGATACAGACAAATACATGTAATAATGCTAAACAGTAATTAACACTATTACATGTCATATTTGTCTTTTTTTTCATCTCTCTCAAACGGTATTGGGTTTGTTTTTGAAATTTTGCATGGATATAGACTACACCCTCACCTATAGATGACATTTTTTTTTAGATTTTTGAAAATTTGTGCTAACACTTTTAGTGGAATTTGCACTATTTTTACAAAAAATACTCATTTTCACCGAATATCTCCCTACATTGTACTAGGATATCACCATATGCCCCGTAGGTTGTGTGGTGAAATTATCAAAGTTCCGCGTTTAACTATGCGACCCTTTATCTATACATGCTCTCACTGTATACTTGAGATTTGGCATCTGATATGATTGCTTCTGCTTCACGCTTCCCCAGTCCAAATATATTCCTCAGTTCATTCAAAGGAACAAGCTGCATTTTTGTAACGACAGAAAGGTTTCTGTTAAGACGGTACCGTATAAAACACATTGCTAGATTCAGTTGTCATAAGGCATGCGCCAAAATATAAGATGATCTATTATTTTGAAGGAACAAAACCATTAAACAACTAGGATACACTTGCTAAGTTGTGTATGCTCAAGCAATTTCGGTCTTAACCGACTGCAGCATTTACAGAACAATGATAATTATTGCACAATCAACTGGGTAAAATTAATCAGTCTACCATGAGTGTTCCCATTTATAATCGAGAAATTTGCTCAGTATCATCACAAAGATACACAATTGGAAAATATCATTGCAAGTGAGGCTGACAATTAGGCCTGGGGCAAAATGTCAGTCACGCACCTATGTTATTTTCAACAGTGTTTTCAACACAAAACCCTAGATACTTTAGACAAAAATAACAAATGAAATTATATCTGATCTGAGTCAAATAGTGTCCATGTAGACTCAAGCCACTGAATTAATGCTTGGAAAATTCACAATTATCATTTCGCAATAAGCATAATTTATTAAAGTTTCCCAAATGATAATCGCTTTGGTCCTTTTTAGACCAGATAATCGCATCAGTAAACAAGACAAAATGGGAAGATATGTGAAATCACCTTCTCATCATCAAGACGCCCATCTGAAAGTACTTCTGCTGCATAGGCCCTATAGAGCAGCTTCAGATCATCAGCCCTGCTATCATGGTCATACTCTCCACCTATGCAAGCCAAGCACAAGAACCAATAATAAAGAAGGTCCACCTCATTAACATATGATTTCAAAGAGCTTTACCAATTTACCTAATGAAATAGGTCCAAGCCCACAAGGAAATCGATCGCCTTGAGGGTGCCTGCCTAGTATTGTAAGCAAACTATTAAATGCAAGGATGTTCTTCACTTCTTCAACAACCTGTGTTGGGCTACTCCTGTAATCAGTAATCACATGTTTAGTAGTGAGGTAAAATTGTTCATGTTCTGAATTGATAAACTCCAAATTTTGAAGCACAACAACATTTGACCACTTCTTCACAGGGATTCATACATCTGCTAATTATTGGTCAAGAAAAGCTCATGTAATTTCTTAAGTATCCTGTTGGTTTTCTCACATTTCATCGGAAGGAAGATGGCTCAGTTTTTCTTATTAGTAGTTAAACACTCTCTACTAGTGAAAGCAGATCTATCCATCAAATATGACCAAATCACTTCTATGAAGTGCATGATAGAGTACAGGAATGTAGCTAAGGTTTTAACTGGAGGTTTGAATACATATGTAATTGCTCATGATATACAAGACAATACTGAAAGGCTGCAAATCCAAGATGTAACATAGCCCATGTGTGGGAAAGGTGACACATGATCGATAACCTCTTGTTTTAAACAAGGAAAGAAAACTGTATTATTCCTCAATCCTCATTGCTAGTTACAAAGCATTTCCTTCATTATATATCATTATAAATCCTAAACAATTAAAAAACTATATATCAGCTTTAACAAAATTGGTTATGCCCTTTTCTGAAAACCATTAGCTTAGCAGTAAGCACATCAGCTCAGGTTTTCATGTAAATTGTCAAATGACGAAATCTATCAGCGGGCTTTGCAGTAGAGAATCAGGTTTCATACGCTGCTGTGGTATGTGACTTCAAGATGTCTAAAGCTGACGAAATGTTTTCTTGAACCAACTTCTTCGCATGCTCCCTGAACATCTCAGCAGCAATCTGCAAGAAATTTAAGTATTAGGATATGTTACTTAAGTTAAACAACACAATATGCTTAGATTGATGCCATTTGTCTTTTCCTATCATATTTAGATTGATGTCAAATTGTCAACAATCATATACGGAAAATTAGAAACTTTTATGTTGTCTAGACTCTAGATTCTCAACGGGAGTACATACTTAGACGTAATGTTATTTGGATATAAGTGACATTGCACCCCAAATACTGATGAAGGTTGGGTTTTTTTTTACTATGGCTTGTGGCTTTTGATTTAAAATTTTGAATTATGGTTGTTCGCGAAAGAGAGTACGGAGAAAAAGATACTCGCATGCGATTTTAGTCGATATAGATGAAGTTAGTACAATGTCTGCTACAATCGATTTGTAGACCCTGTTTCAAAAAGATATTTTATTTGAAAGCTAGTTACTATAGAAAGCCAATATATAAACCCAAAGAATCCACCTCAAATGAAACTAAAGAAATGAGCAGTAAAACTTTTAGATAGAGGTTACCTCATCAGAAAGTTTATATGCAAGTTGTGCTCTCCTTACTTCAATGAGCGTGCCTATGTCAAGACCTAGAGAAACAGAACATGTCGAGTTGAGAACGAGTTCAAAAAATGCAACAAGTAATCTATCAAGTAATTAGTATAACAACAGAAGATACCATTGCTATCTGCACTGCTTTAAGTCTAATCTAGTTGATAACGCCAGACTGTGTAAGCACATGACTTAAGACTGGAAATAATGTCTACAAAAGACAAAGATACGTGTTTCAGCACTACCTCTCCCAATAGACTTGAGCTGTAATGTGTATAAACTCTTGGCATTTTCCCGCATGGCAATGTCAATCTGCCATAAAATCATGACAATGTAACAAACAACCATAATGTCAAACAACGCATACAGAAATACGGAAGCCATGCACCAAAGTAATAAGGAATGAACAGGCAGTTCAAAAGACATGCTCTGAAATATGAGCAAAAAGCATCTGAGACGTGCAAATGCGCAATCTGTATCCTCATCCTTATCAATAGCAAAGCTCTTCCCTTTCAACTACTACCTCCAATCTGAAACTCATTTTTATACCCATGCTAGTCAAACTTTTAAACTTTGACCATGCTAGACATTAAACAATGTAATTTTTATATCACATGTACTATCTGTCCTTTTTGGTTGTCTACAGCACACACGAATTGGAGCTTGAAATGTTGCATGTGTTATAGTGCATAACGTTACCTACACTATATCCATGAATTTTTTGGGAGAATTTTTGCAACAGTGGATCTGGATTGTGTACTTCTCATAAATGGGGATGCAGCGCCCTAAGGGGCACCAAATTGTGCTCTTACTATATATGTAGATATTAAAATTGGCCACGGGAAAATGATATAGGCATATTTGCCGTAAAAAATACTTCCATAGTACTACAATTTTATAATGATAAAAATTAGCGCTCTAAGTTGCATTTTGCATCGAATGGGAGTATTTGATTGGCCAATACATGTAACCTAAACTAGTGGCATTGAGAATATAGGATTCCGGCCAAACCCTCTAACCCACCCATAATGGAGGTAGCACTATGCTTTCTCCATGAGATGAAATCATAAAACTGAGACAAGCTACGCATAGTGATAAATATTGTAGCATTAAAGCTAAACAGTGGGTAATCTTATACCCTTTGTCATGAGAGGACCAAGCAGACCAAGCAATGGAGGAGCCGAAAATGAGAGAGGGGAGGGAATAATCTATTGTGGATAAATGAGATCCCCCTTACAAGTGCCCTTGAGGCCATATAAATAGAGGAGATAGAGAGGTAATTCCCTACCTTGCCCCTTAGATAACGAATTTGGAGTAGGGGTAGCACGGTACATTTTCCTTGGTACAATTTGCTAACTGATATATACATATGCATATATTCCTCGAGGCTCACTACACATTCCCAATGACAGTAAATAAATGACAATTGTTTTATAATAAAGTACCTGAGAATCGGTGACCCCAAAAAGACGTTTCCATGGAAGTAGGAATTCTGATGCATCTCCAAAGACAAGATTTGACACATATATCAGCTTTGGAAATGCCTATGAAATATTTTCCTTGGTTATAATCAGGGTAAATAGAAAGTTTTAAGTATCCAATTATGTACTTCCAAGCACAAACACTTGCCCGCTGTTGTTCCATGTCAGCATGGCGATCCCTTGTTTGCAGCCTCTCTCTGTATATGCGTCTTCCAATCTATTACAATCAGCAAAGTGAAAGCCTAAAAGGCATAAGGAGGCAGGGGAGAACAGAGGAAATGTGAAAACGGCAACTAAAGTAATAAGAACATCTCCGACAGATAGTGAGACATAAAAGGGCTTGCATCATGAGGCAATACCTCCATGTGCATATTTGCAGCATCTTCATCATTGAGTCCAAGAGCTCTTTTAAATTTTATAATAGCCTCAACCTCATTCCCTTTGAGATCTTCATCTCCTGGAGGAAGTACTGAGTAAACAAACCTGTAAAAAGAATGGACAGGAGAAAGGATGAGCGAATGAATGATGTCCAGGTGTGCGAAGCCACTTGAAGCCTAAATATCACATGATCAAAATGTTAAGATGTGAATATAAATAAGTGACTTTTGAATATTTACTTCAATAAAGAAAAAATATATACTATCTAGTAAACAGTAAAGGGAGCCCTAAATATCATTATCATAAGACCAAAATTATGTAATATGAATTATAAATAGGTGCCATACTTTTTGTAATATACACTTCTAGAAGGAAAAGTATATACTATATAGTAAACAGAAAAGGAGAAGAAATAATTGTGTTAAAGAATTGGGCAATATTAGGAGCTTTCTACTAGATTAGTAAGGGGCTAAGGGCCACCAGTGAATATTGAATGCCAATAATGCCATCCAATACTGTCATTGAGCCCATTAAAAGTTACAAACCAAGTCCTCTCACAGATATTAGTGAAACAGAACGAACGAGAGAGAGAGAGAGAGAGGAGGCAAGCACCGCACGGCATAAACGCCTGGGCGTGCACACATATATAGCATTGGCGACAGCCGTGCGTATACAGGGAAGTTGGCGTACAATCCGGGATTGATACAACTGGTGGTTAGCTTTGGAAACAGGAAAAGATTATTTCTATTTTTAGCTAACTGTACAAGGAAAGTTATTTCTAATACTCGTCCGCAGTCCTTACGTGGATGCAGGAAGTGACCGGACACAAAGATTGGATCGGAAATCAGTGAACAACTGTGTAGGCAACCCCTTCATCATGATATCGGCAAACTGATGAGAAGACAGCACATGTAGAACACACACTTCACCAAGAGACACTTTTCCCAGACGAAATGGATGTCGACCTCGAAGTGTTTGGTTCGGCGGTGCTGAACGGTGTTTGACGACATGTAAACGGCACTGACGTTGTCGCAGTATACAACTGTGACCGTGTTGAGGGGATGATGCAGCTCCTGTAGAAGCTGGCGTAACCAGCAGCACTCGATGACAGTGTGAGCGACAGCTCAGTATTCAGCCTCAACGCTAGACCGTGACACGGTTGTTTGGCGCTTGGAGGACCACGAAACCAAGTTGTCCTCGAGGTAGATGCAGTAGCCCGATGTGGAGCGACAAGAGTCGGGGCAGCTGGCCCATTCGGCGTCAAAGTAGACCATCAATGTCAATGCAGGAGAGGAGGCGATGGAGAGGCCGTGATCCAGGGAGCCCTTGACATAGCGGAGAATCCGCTTAATCAAGGCGAGGTGAGGCTCACGGAGATCATGCATGAAGAGACACACCTGTTGAACGGAACACACCAAGTCCGGACATGTGAGAGTCAGATACTGGAGGGCACCGGTGAGGCTCCGGTATTCCATCGGATCGGCTACAGGAGAGCTGTCAGAGGCGGACAACTTGGCACGGGCGTCAATAGGAGTTGCCGTAGAGTGACACTCAGCCATGCCGGCACGCTGAAGCAAGTCAACGGCGTACTGGCGCTGAGCTAGGAACAACCTATGTGTTGTCCGAGTGACGGAGATGCCGAGGAAGTAGTGAGGCTCGCCGAGGTTCGTCATGGCGAACTCGGAGTGAAGGTGACATGTGATATGCTCCAGAAGTTGTGGAGTGTACGCCGTGAGGATGATGTCGTTGAAGTAGAGGAGGAGAAAAGCGAGGTGCACTCTATCCTTTAACACGAATAGAGACGTGTCACGAGCTGAAGCGACGAACCCCATAGTACGGATGTGCGAGGCAAAATGCTGGTACCAAGCGCAAGGTGCTTGCTTCAATCCGTACAAAGATTTGTGAAGACGACAGACATGCTCCGGGCGGGACGGACCCACGAATCCAGAAGGTTGCTAGCAGTACACAATTCCATCAAGATTGCCACGGAGAAAGGTGTTCTTGACATCCAACTGATGAATTAGGCAGGCATGGGAGGTGGCGAGGTTGAGGACGACGTGGATTGTAGAGGGCTTAACAACAGGGCTGAAGGCCTCGTCAAAATCCACGTTGGGCTACTGAGATAACCTACGAACCACCCACCACACTTTGTGGCAAGCAAGGGAGCCATCGGAATGGAGCTTGTGCTTGAAAATCCATTTGCCAGAGACGACATTGGCATCAAGCAGCCGTGGAACGAGTGACCAGGTGCCATTGTCCATGAGTGCGCCATACTCATTGGACATGGCTTTACGCCAATTGGAGTCTGCAAGGGCGCTCCGATAATTGGTGGGTATACAGGGCAGAAAAGAACAATTTGGTGAAATTATCAAACTAACGTGATTAAACATAAAGAAGCAATTTTAAGAAATATCATCTACATACATTAACTAGCATGGGAAGAAAGTATCAAGAGAGAATGTACAATTCATTGCAAGTTCAATAAGAAAGCAAATCCCAAATTTCATGGAAAACATAAAATGTACCGTAGGTAGTGAGTATTTGACAACAAAACTGACACAAATCAATTAAGAATAGTGTCAGTTTTCTACAGATGGCAACGTTGAACATTAATGGGAATTTACAAAAGCTTGCCAAAAGATGGTAGTATATTCAAGAACAGATTTAACTGAATGCAATAAAAGCCGCTAACTCAGGCCACACAAAAGTGTCACTATGAGAAATGTGTTGTTCAATCTTGCTCACTTGGATCAACCATATCTCTTGAAATGTCTAGATTAGTATATTGGGCATATGAAAATGATATAAGTAAATATGTCATGAAAAATACTTTCATAATATTATAAATTAATGGTCAAAATTGCATATGACGACTGTGAGACCAACATCAAAAACAACATCATTTTGTTGTGACCGGAGAGGGTGATTGCTAAGAGAGGGTTAGGGGAAAGATGCTAGTGTAAATACTTCCCTCTGAGCAAGATGGTAGTGATAATATAAAAACATATGGTAGAAATAGATGATCGAAAGAACGAAAGACAAAGATTTTACGTGAAAAACCCTTGTGGGAAAGCCATTGACACATGAAAGAGAAAAATCACTATATGAGGAGAAATTACGCAGGGCAAAAGTAGGCGATCAAAAAAAAACGGGAGACACAGATTTAACATAGAAAACCCTTGCGGGAAAAACCACGGACGCACGAAGGCGAAATATCACTATACGAAAAGAGATTGCAAGCACGGGAAACTTCAACATGCCTCAACCATGTCACTACAGGAATACATATATAGGTTAAGAAATAAGAGTTCTATGGGATTACAAAACCGAGATAAAGTCAACGTATATATCCACTTAAACAAGTATACGAATTCGTATCGTACTTTAAAAAGCTAAGGGGAACTCAAACCACAATTCAGCACCTAGAACACAATAGAAATAGGCCATATAAAATTACCATCGGACTTAGAAGCCAATATTTATCTGGTTTTTTTGTGCAAGCATGGAAAACAACTAAAGAATGTCAGGGGCATCAAGAGGCTCACCTGGCATACAAATCACATAGCTCTGCTCTGAAGGCTGCATCTTGTGTGCTAACGCCATATCTAAAACAAAATAAAAGGATAAGATAATGCAGAAAGAGATATGCATTCAATATTTCGATGCAAATTTCAACAGGTACGATTTTATAAATCACATTACCAAAATAAAAGTTTAGCTTTCTTACATGATTAACAGTAGTCTCCAAATTATATAATGCTTCTTTTACGGAAACAAGCTACATCAAATTTTTGCTAGCATTCCAACAACAGATGGGAGTTTCAAAATTACATGACTAGCAAAAAACAACAGCGTGAGCCTAAATTGGGGGAAAAAATGCACATCACAGCAAAAGGTTGGATAATCGAACAGCTGTTATATACGACGCGAGCATAAACCCAATGCAGCAGCTACACACGGGCAATGCAAGCTCACTTGCTCGCGATGGCCTCCACCTCGCCGCTCTCCAGCTTGGTGGGGTCGTCGCAGCCGGCTACGTAGTTGTGCAGCCCCACGGCGGCGACCTCCGGCACGACGGAGTTCACCGCGGCTGCCCCCGCGACGCTGGCCGCACCGAGCACGGCCGCGCCCGCGACTGCCGCGGCCCGCGAGCCGCCGCCGACGCGGAGCCCGAGGCCGTACCCCGCCGCCACGGCAGCCGCGGCGACCGCGAGCTCCGCCGCCGTCCGCGCCGCGGGCGGCAGCGACTCCACCAGCGGCTGTACGCCCGCGAGCTCCCTCCGGCCGCCGAACACCTCCTCCCCTCGGACCGGGGCCGCGCCCTCGCCCGACGCCGCGGCGCGGTGCAACCGCTGGCGGAGGCGGCGGGCGGAGGCGCCAGGGCTCCGCGAGGGGAGGCGGAGGGGCGGGAAAGGTTTAAGCGGCGAAAAGAGGAGCGGGGAGGTGGAGGGGAGGGAGAGCTCCATGCTCGCGCGCTCAGGGATCCTTCGGTGAGCGCGGATGGGCGAGGCGAGGCGCGGCGCGGGAGGGGGGTACGGGTGTACGTGCCGGGTATTGCTCGGCGGCTATTCTCCGGCGTTTCGATGATCGATATGTGGTGTACCGGTTGAATTCGCCTGGCTGGGTTGGGCCGCTGGGTGGTGCTGATGGATGAGTGTGTGGCCTTGTATTTCGGGGTTTTCTTTGTGTGGTTTTGAATTATGATTCGCGGATATAAAACCCAAGGCCCGAAAATCGTCTTGCAATTGAGGAAGGATCGAATTTGCTTGTCTTTTAGTGTTTCTCCATCTCCCTTTAAAATTCGAGAGTATGGCCTCGCTTTACCAGACTCATGACTTAAGACTTAAGATTTTAGCTGTAGTTTTTAGTTTGTAACTAAAATTACATTGTGACAGCTGCTAGTTTTTTTCTAAAAAAGAAAAAATAGAAAAAAGTTACATCGTTACAAAAAAAAATGTAAAGAAATAAAGACAAAAAAGACAAAAAAAACTAAAATAAGCTAAAATTAAAAGCTAATATGTTTTAAATGACTTCTAAATTAAATAAATTAAAAACTAAAATGAACTAAAAATTGTAGCTGTTTAGAAAAGAGCCTAAGTAGTCATTTTTAATTCCCTACCTAGGCGCTCTCTCTCCCTCTGTGTACGACTATTTTGTCTCGTTACGGTTGTGGTCGTCGGTCGAGCTGTTATCTTACTCTTGAAGAGACAAGGGATAAGCTCCTTTCTCGACCTTTTTCTTCAGACATGCATGGAGTGTAAGCTCAGACATCACCAAGCAGTGTTTCTCCTCGGCATTTGTTTTCCAGCCGGCTTGTGACACACATAACGTAGTCCTGTGAAAACGTCCTGGGCCGGGCCGGAAAAGCCATCCTGGGCCGGGGCGGGAAAGCCTGAGCCCGGCTCAGCCTGAAGCCCAAAAGGACGAATCCATTTTCAGAATAAAACATGGTTAATTCTTTTTTTAATAGAATATTATTTCTTAATTTATTTTCAGAATAAAAATATTTGTAATTATTTTGTTGATTGTCTCATGCTTCGAGGCGGGCCTATGGGCTGGAAATCAAGAACCGAGCCTGGCCCGGTCCGAGCCCAAGAAAATCAGGCGGTCTGCCAATGCAGAGGTCTAACGCTGTTGGAAATTAAGCGGTTTTAGCGATTATCTTAGATTAACTCCAAGTTTAAGCATATACTATAATGGACATATCCAAATACATAAAAATTAAGCAATTATCTCTCAACACGGATAATGAATTCAAGTCATTTAACTAGGACTGTAGGCTAAACTGAGAAAGAAAGTAAACAATTAAAATCTGCATAATGCACATATTAAGTTGTGTTATTTTGCTCTCAGGTGAGGAGTTGCACAAGTTCTCAAACTTGGCCTTCTCAACTCTAGTCAATAGATCAACAATCAAAGTGACAAATCCCTCTATATTCTGCTAGTCTATCAATCTAAACATTACCTTAGTGTAGTGACAGGAGCAATTACAAGTTCTAATCAAAGTGGATAACAGAGATATGCTACTGTAGTATCTACAACATGTCGGCAATATTCAGGTCTAGAGACAAATATGTGCTACTGCAGAACTAATAAAATCTGACTATGACCAGAATAGATCAACCAAAAACTAAACTAAAGTATAGAAATTGACAAATCAAACTAGCAGAATATTCCTAGACAATCACTATGATCTTATATATGACTAGTTTCCTCATCGAGCAATCTCAAAAGCCCATAATCTATTATACAAAAGTCCTCCTAGTGCTAGTCACAAATCACAAATCTAGAGACGATAAACAGATATCACACCAGCATGGTTAACTTATGCACAATAGAGATAAAAGATGTAGAGAACAACTCACTAGGCAGTGGCAGTCTAAGCCACCGAGAAGGCCGACAGAGGCAAAGCTCATTGCAAAAGGCGATGTCCCAGAAAACCAATCATCAGCATGTGCTAGGATATTGTCAGAGAGGTTAACAGAGATACAATGCCCAACTTCATAAATCCGTACTCACAAAGTTGTGAAGCCGTGGTGCCAGTTGATACCGCACCAAACCAACAGAATTCCCAATTGGATGAAGCAACTGAGGGGCTGTGACCACGACAGCTTTCGACTATGTCAAATCGACCACGTCAGATCAACCATAGCAGATCGACCACGGTAGATTGATCACGGTAAAATGACCATAGCAGAGCCTCACCGCGCGTGGATTACCGAGGTCCCGGGAAGCTTGAAGGTGCAAGCCGCTCAGGAGACCAAGGAAAAAACCCATCGATTGCTCTCGGATCTGTGTGTGTGTCTTCTCAATTGCGATCTATCAAAAGCTCTCCCATGGCTCGAATTTAAAAGGAATAGAAGGAGCTCAGAGATCAGGGAAGAGGATAGCAGCGCAGTCAAAACCACCAGAGCAAGAGCCGCGCGAGGAGAGGAGGGATCGGATCCGATCCCCTTTCCTCGGGCATTCGATGAAGCCGACCATCTCCTTCCCTCTCATCTCTCTTACAAATGGCCCCACTCTGGTTTTTCTTTTCCTTTTCTTTTATTTCGGAATTGAGGGAAATTCCCAAATTGCCCAACAAACGCAATGTACATTCACATATAGCACTTTACAATGAATTTGGAAACTATTTGTCCCACTGTTTATCTATCCTTTATCTGCCTGTTATACATGCTTGCGGAGACTTCTTTTGAAACAAGATGATTGCTGACATACTTTGAGAAAAAAAAAACAAGATGATTGTTGAGACTTGCAAGGTCCCATATTCATATCTCAATTATACTACTTGTCGGCAGTCCAACCAATTTGATCTGCAGTTGTCTTGGTAATGTGCCATGTAGGTTGTCTTGGGAAATTACCACAGTTCTTCCGCCTTAAGTGTGTAACCCTTTATTTCCGCATATACTTCGATGTACATCAACTAGCCAATGCAACTATGTCCAACAAAACATACGTCCCCTCACAATCCATCTTAAAATCCTTCTGTTCAATCCGTCGAAGGGGCATATGGACATCTGTGCGCACTCTCTGATCACCAACAATTCAAACATGAGAGAGTCACTCGCAATTGTGATGTTTAGCTAAGTACAGTACATGCTCTCACAAAGGCACGGAACAATTTCAGAATCCAACACGTTAGCCTCCTCGTCAGAAGATTCCTGACCAAAAGAACGCAAGGGCACCGACATATCCTACACAGGGGCGGATCGGGGGTCAAGGTGGGCTGGCGTCCCTCCTGCCCCTCAACTTAGTCACAGCAGTTAGCTACTCTGTGTGTTATTCTCCTTCCGCCATTTATCACGGTGAAAACTATGCAAAACTTCTTGTGACGTTCCACGCCCACTTTATCCATTGCTAGCTAGCTTATCCAAGGAATATGTCTATATTTTATTTTTCATATTTTGTCATTATGTTTTCATATTGCTTTTATTTTATATTATTGTAGGACCAAATAAACGACAGATGGGGTGAATGGTACCTTTAAATTTTTCTCCCAAGTATTCACTTATCTCTTTTCTCTGATAGCTACAAAGCTATAAAAATCAGGATAAGAAATCTGCTTGAAAAACAAAGGAAGATAGAACCAAGAATGACTTGTTTGGTATACTGTGTGGTCAAGTTACGACTACTGGTCGGAAAACAACGGAGAGCCGAACTGAACACATCCAGTCAACAGAGAAAACAATGTGGTCGAAAAGTTGACAACCTGGTCGAAATTTGACTATCAGTCGGAAGTTCAACATGATCGGGAATCAACTATCGGATGGAAATCACCATAGTCGAAGATTGACTTCACGTCAGATAGCAGTGTAGTCAGAAATCAGTATGGTCGAACTCACTGTGGTCGAAATCAACGTGGTCGTAACCAACGTGGTCGTAGAATAGGGACTCTGGTACTACCATTACAAGGCTTGCGATACTACTAGGACTGTGCATTCGGTTAGTTCGGTAAAATCGGTTCGGTAAATACGGTATATACGGCAAATACGGTATTGTTATTTCGGTAGTATACGGTATTTTTGAAAATACGGTTCGGTATCGGTAAATCCTAATTTATTTCGGTACGGTATCGGTAAATACCATATTTACCAAAGTTAACGCAAATTGTAAACAATATAGTGAGTAGAGCTTGCTAGAACCGTCAACTAAAACTTGGTAAAATTATGAGTTATGACTATGCACTGCAGTCTCTGTGCTCGGCTGTGGTGTATCGTCTCCAAACGTGATTTACTTGCACAAGTTTTAGAGTAGAGATGTGCCACTTGAAAAGTATTCTTATACAAGTGAGAAATGGTAAACTTGTGTTGTGTCAGACATTGGTTTGTAATGTTTTCTTTTTTTCTGAAAAATAAAAACATTAACCTTCCTAATCTTGTCTGGTTTGTTTTACCAAAAATCATTCCCCCAATATCTTGCATGTATTTCTCACGTACAAATATTAAAAGGAACTTTGTGAAATTAAAGAGATGCAAAGGCTTGGACTTCATTCATGCACGTGGCATAGCACACCTTGATGTGAAGCTAGATAACATATACGCCAAAAATGGTGTTTATACTAGCTACGGGCCAGTGGCAGTAGGTGCGAGCCTGTGCATTTGTGCAAGTCAACCAGTGGGCCATGGCAGAAGATCCGAGTCTCCGAGCGGGCCTGAGCGCCAAAAAGGACCATAAGCCCATGATGCCATCCGTTGCACGCGGACTGACGGAGAACCGGCCATGAGCCCATGATGCCATCCGTTGCCGGCTCGTGACGGGAGGCCGTTCGGTTTTTCGGTTTTTTCGGTTTTTATTCGGTTTTTCTCGAAAAAACCGAACCCCAAAAAACCTAAAATATAAAAACCGAACCGAAAATCGAAAACCGGTCAAACTGAGTTGACCGGTTCGGTATTTTCGGTCCGGTTTTTTCGGTTCGGTTGATATGTGCACAGCCCTAGATACTACCGTTTCTCCCAGAAGAATAGGGTTGTCACGAGAACCAAAATCGACAGAACTTTCGATCGACTAAGAGAATTAGAAGAGGCACACAACCACACAATCTAAGACTATTGAGCGATCGAAAGCAGGTGCGGTCGTAAATGACTAGAAATAACAAAAGAGGCGCACGACCACCAAATCTAAAATCATTGAGCGGTCGAAATCAGATGAGATGTGATCTGAAACTTGACCGTAGTCGAAACCATACGCGGTCGAAAACAATTCGGAAAAACAGAGCAATCGCACGACCGCAAGATCTAAAATCCACATATCTTTTGATTAAAAGATCAAATGGTTGTGAAACTTTGTACGCAAATTGCTTAAGTTCTCAAGAGGTTGTTCCAATCTTGAATCAAAAAAACACATGACTAAGATGAGAAAGCACACACGAACTGAGATCTAAAACCGAAATCATTGATCAAAACTTGCTCGTGGGTCAAAGATAGCCAAGATGGCTTTGATTACATTCACACAGGCCACATATCACAACGAGTCAGATCATCAACGAAATCAAGCCAAAAAAACTCCAGATCAAGAAATCACTTGACGGGACCAAAATCAAGTAAACACAGAATTTCTTAATAAACTTGCTATTGAAGTGTCTAAATGATTGAAGATCAATCTCAAGAGATTATCTCCATCTCGTCCATGTCTTTGGCATAACAAGATCAAGAGAAGAGCAGAAGAAAGATCAACCCAACCGAAACAAGAACAACAGAACGAGATTAGGAAGGGGTTGAGAGAAGAAAAACCAACTTAAAACCAGAGCAAAATCAATCAAACAAAAGATGCACAAAAGGTAGATCAAAGATTGATGTATTACTCACTTGAGATGATTGGTTTTATAATCACTCCACACATGAGGACAGAGCTCTAAAGCTAAAGCACACAGCCACTCTCTAACCTAACTTCTATGGGAGGGAGGAGGAGCTAGCCACCAAAAAGCCTAGCCAATCTTCTCAAACCATAGATCTTGTCTCCCCTCTCCTTATATAGGCTCACAACCTGAACCAAAACCTAATGGATCCAACCATTAGGCCAAACCGGGGATAATCTGTTAACCCCACCTAACACCGGGCTTTACTCTTATGCACGCTTCTCAAAGTGGCTTACAACCATTAACCTATTAGCGAATCAACACTTGATCCACTAAACATTTTTAGCACATACAAGACCTAAACCACTTAGGCCAACGCCGTGGTTTCACACACCACTACTTTTCTCGGTATTGGGTAATTTACCAAAATACCCCTCTACCGCCTTCCTCGAAACTTCCCGCTTCCTTTGCCACGAAGTATCACCCATGATTCACCATCTTCCATATGATCCCAATGAATTGTCGTCAAGCCTCTCACGCATTCGGATCCCATCGAACCGTTCTCGCTTACAAACGACCTGAGTTACTTGACACACCACATGCTTCTCCTCGCGCATAAAGGCACCTGGCTTCCTCAACCGTCTGGACCTCAACTCCTCCCTGAGCTTAGTCCATTCCACCTTGTCGTTGCCTGTCATATCCACCACCGGTAGCTCCCGCTCCGATTTCTTATCGTCCTGGCTTGCAACTACCCTGCAAGCCTCAGTCATGTTTGACGTCTCCCTGATCGTTCTGGATCTCAACACCGCCCTATGCCTAGTCCCGGTCCTTCTACCCTTCACCATGACCTAACTCTAAAGTCCTGCAATCAATACCAACAAGCAAACCATCATGTAGCACCGCATAATACTCAAAGACATCAATTGTTACAATTTATCTATACAATGCACAGTGCAAAAATATTCCTCCAAATACTGATTCTAAACCTCGAACCAAACAATAAACGCAAGTGCACACTAGCAACAACACCCCGGTCAACCCTGATCAGAACCCCAATATTTCTGCCGATCAAACCGTCCGACCACAAAGTCGTAAATAGTGAATACTCCAGTCAGATGAACTCATAAACCACAAAATTGTCGGCCAGAAAGCGATCTTTTGCAAAATCCTCAAAAACCAAACTTAACCTCTACACATACTCTAATACAGAAATCAATTACTTATCACAATCATAAATTAACCTCCACATGGTCTCACAATTACCATAATTTCGTGGGATTTAACTCTCCTCTCAAAGTAAACTATGTCCAAAATTTGGATGTGGACGTTTTGACAAAACATTTCCTACTAATTATATGTTTTCATATTTTATTATTCCACACATTTAATAACTTTTATTATTTGTAATTACTGAAAATACCTTATTCTGCTTGCCCATTTTATTTTTTCTACTAAGTATTAACGTATAAAATTCATGGTAGCATACTCATATATCTCATACAAAAAATTAAGAAGAAACCATGGAAAGTAAAATAATTACTATAGTGGTTAAAGAATATCATTACTATTATAAAAAGAATGAGTTGGTGGTTGTACGTATGTTCTCCTCTAACCACCTCATTCCTTCTATTTCTTACTATTCTCCACTTTTCAACCGATCAGACCAACCATTTTTCATACATAATTCTCTATACATCATTACTATTATAAAAGAATGAGTTGGTGGTTGTACGTTTATTCTCATCTAACCACCCCATTCCTTCTATTTCTTATCATTCTCCACTTTTCAACCGATCAGACCAACCCTCTTCTATACATAATTCTCTATACATATAATAAATTCCGCTGCAATGCAGGGCACATAACTAGTCAACGCACTGGCTCATATTAGAGAGCTAAGCTAATATGAGCTTAGCTCTCTAATTTTTTTATCCTGGGCTGGGCCCGCTACTAATCCTACAGGCTCCGACATTTTCGAACATGATCTCACGATCTCAAAAGACTGGCCGCTATGTATCAGCATCATTAGCTCCTTTTGCAGTCATCCAGTGCGCATTTTACACTAATCAGACGGTGATTTACGCTCTAATAATCCTCAAGAGGATGGCTTTAGGCTCAAGACCCACGCAATCACAAAGCGTGATGCTTCTTTGAACCCCGAAAGGAATGAAAAGATTGGAAAAAAGAAAAGAGGAGGAGAAAAAGATAAAGATAAAGACGGTGTCCGATTCTTTGCACTCTCCTTATCCAGCCAACCAGCAAAGGCTGGCTCTTACGATGATGGCTTTGTGGGAAGAGTAAAGCCCCGCGTCTCAATGCGTCTCGTCACTCGTCAGTCGCCGCGGCCCGCGGGTCAGATCACAGCCGTCCGATTTCCCTTGCCCCACCATCCATTGGTTGGTGCAACCCCCCGACCAGCGAGTGGATTGCACCCAAAGTCTGCAGTTTTTCTTGCAATGGGTAAGTAATTCAATGCAAGACCTTGGCCGCATGCCTGATGGGTTCAGTATTGCATAGCACGCTGAGAATAAGCTGATTTAGTCCCTGTTCATTTTTGGCTTCTTTAGCTGCTTCTAGCTATTGATTTTTTTTTTATTGAAATTGTACTATAATGACTATTAGCCTTTTCTAAATCATTCAATTAAAAAATAAAAAATATTGTTATATCTTCCTGCAAAGTAAAAGTGGAAAAAAGCAAAAATAAGAAGAAAAAGCAAAAAGACAAAATTAAGAAGATAACATGTTTATTCTGGCTTTTAGAAACGAGAAGATAGAAGGTCAAGCCAGAACCAATAGGACCATTAGCCTTTTAGACCAGTATATAAGGTGTCTTGAAGTGTTACATGTGGTATCAATGCAGAGCCCTCTTTACACGCACTTAAGACCGTGACATATAACACTGAAGTACCAGACTTCTTTGGTGTGCCACGCTGTTGCTGCCTGAAAATGCAAGGGGGTTGTATGATCATATATCTTCTCGTAGGCAGACAGATGGAAGAGTAGTGTTGTATGAGCATAATAGGGGTACAAGGTACTTCTTTCTCTCTTGGAGGATATGAACTAAGAACTTGAGAGCCGATTGAGAGAGAGAGTGTGTGTTAGTGAGAAATGAGTGGCTCCTCCTAGCGTAGCTTCTTACATGCTCCCTACGGATGGTGTCATTGTTGTTGTATGAGCACAATAGAGGGTACAAGATACCCTTTTCCCCCTTAGAGATATGGACTAAGAGCTCAGGGGCCGACCAACAAAGAGAGAGTGAGTTAGTGAGAAATGAGTGGTTCTGGTTCTCTCGTCCCCTCTTGGGGGTTTATATATACATGAATAGGGTAGGATAGGAAATTCTTATCCTACTCCTTAATAATTATAAAAGGTGATTAGTATATTTCTTTATATTATTGGGTCTGTTATTATGCCCAATCGTTTGACTGGACCACCCCACAACAAGTTGGAAGCCTCTCAACCAATTCAGCACTTCTGTGTTCTTAGCTCTTCTCCCAGACTCCAGCTGCACCCATCTGAATTGGTTGGCATGTCCCTGCAACCGCGACCAATCTGCCGAGATGTTCACGTCGAATCTACCAAATCTATAGCTCATACTACCAGCACACACTACTACCACTCGGCCACTCCTACTACGTGTACCACCCGGCGTCTGTGTCTATGTATTCTTATCATGGTTTCTTGCTCTGCCCGCTTCGCTCGCCGTTCCAATCTTTCCCGGCTTCCCTTGCCTTGCACATCTCGGCAAGCAACCTGCTGTTTGGATCGGTTACTATACATTAATCGGACAAAAACAAGAAGTGAGGCGTCAATTCATGGTCTCTTTTCATTTATGTTACCTGACGCGAGTTTACCAAAAACACCATGAATAAGCACAGGTGCAAGCTATGGCTGTTTCTGCAAGTGGTTTCGTGGGTTTTTGTGGCGGTGGTGGTGGGAGGCATGGAGGTCTCGGAGTCGGAGCTGGAGGAGTTCCGCGACGAGCGGGCCGGGCTGGTGGCGCTGCGGGACGGGCTGCGGTCGGCGCGGGATCTGCACTCCAACTGGACGGGCCCGCCGTGCCACGGGGGGCGCAGCCGGTGGTACGGCGTGGCGTGCGACGGCGACGGGCACGTGGTGGGCGTCGCGCTCGACGGGGTCCAGCTCACGGGCGCGCTGCCTCCCGGCGCGCTCCGCAACGTGACGCGGCTCGCGACGCTGAGCCTGCGTGACAACGCCGTCCACGGCGCGCTGCCGCGGCTCGACGGGCTGGAGCGGCTCCGCGTCGTCGACCTCTCGAGCAACCGGTTCTCGGGGCCCATCCCGCGCGGGTACGCGACGTCGCTGCGCGCGCTCACGCGGCTCGAGCTCCAGGACAACCTGCTCAACGGCACCGTCCCGGCATTCCAGCAGAGCGAGCTCGTCGTCTTCAACGTGTCCTACAACTTCCTCCAGGGCGAGGTCCCGGACACACGCGCGCTGCGCCGGTTCCCCGCGAACGCTTTCGACCACAACCTCAAGCTCTGCGGCGAGGCCGTGAACGCCGTGTGCCGGGCCGGCTCGCCGTCAACCGATGATGCCCCAACCGCCGGCAGCAACAGCGACGATCCGGTTGTCAGGCCGGACGACGCCGGCGGGCGGCTTGCGCGCAGGTCCAGGCGGTTCAGGCTGGCGAGGTGGAGCGTCGTGGTGATCGCCCTTATCGCCGCGATGGTGCCGTTCGCCGCCGTGCTCATCTTCCTGAATCACAGCAAGAAGAGCCGGGAGGTTCGTCTCGGCGGCCGTGGCCTCGCCGCCGCAGGTAAAGCTTCACTTCGCTGCCTCTTTGACTAGTGTTTAGTGTTAGTTCGTTCTGTTCGTGACGTTCTTGACCAAGACTGTTGCTTTGTACAATGTGACACTGACAGGAGCAGGGGACATCAAGGACAAGGCGGAGCAAGGCAAAGGGAGCGGCAGCCGGAGCACGGAAGCCGGCAAGAGCGCGGTGCAGCTGCAGTTCTTCCGCGCGGACAAGGCCGGGTTCGACCTCGACGAGCTGTTCCGGTCCACGGCGGAGATGCTCGGCAAGGGCCGCCTGGGCATCACCTACCGCGTCACGCTCGAGGCCGGCCCCGTCGTCGTCGTGAAGCGGCTGCGCAACATGGGGCACGTGCCGCGCAAGGACTTCATGCACAACATGCAGTTCCTGGGCAAGCTCCGGCACGAGAACGTCGTCGAGGTCGTCGCGTGCTACTACTCCAAGGAGGAGAAGCTGGTCGTCTACGAGCACGTCCCCGGCTGCAGCCTCTTCCAGCTCCTGCACGGTACGTACGCCGCAATGTCACATGATCACCACGGTCCATGGCAATGCTTCTTTCATGGAGTACTCCTCGTCAGTTGTCATGGCGATTTTGTGAAAGTTTTGCTTTGTTTGCGCGTGCGCAGAGAACAGAGGCGAGGGGAGGACGCCGCTGCCGTGGCCGGCGAGGCTGTCGATAGCGAAGGGCATGGCGCGCGGGCTGGCCTACCTGCACCAGTCGCTGCCGTTCTTCCACCGGTCGCCGCACGGCAACCTCAAGTCGTCCAACGTGCTCATCTACTCGGCCCCCAAGAGCAAGCAGCTGCAGCAGCAGCGGCACCAACACGTGGTGCCGAAGCTCACGGACCACGGCTTCCACCCCCTGCTCCCGCACCACGCGCACCGGCTGGCGGCGGCCAAGTGCCCGGAGTTCGCGCGGGGGAAGCGGCCGTCGTCCCGGGCAGACGTGTTCTGCCTCGGGCTCGTGCTGCTGGAGGTGGTGACGGGGAAGGTGCCGGTGGACGAGGACGGCGACCTGGCGGAGTGGACGCGGCTGGCGCTGAGCCACGAGTGGTCCACAGACATACTCGACGTGGAGATCGTCGGCGAGCGGGACCGGCACGGGGACATGCTGAGGCTCACGGAGGTCGCGCTGCTGTGCGCCGCCGTCGAGCCCGACAGGCGGCCCAAGATGCCGGACGTGGTCAGGATGATCGACGAGATCGGTGGCGGCGCCGGGGACGGGGAAGGGAGGTGAGAGCTTGCCGTGCGTTGAGCTCTACTAGGGGGTGGAACGCGTGCATGTACATGAATTGTGTGGCGAATTGGGCGGCATCGGCGATGAATTGGTAGCTGTACGGGCGGGCGAAGTGCACTTAGGAGAAAGTTCGTGCTTTTCCGGGACATGATCATCTTAGTTACATTCATACTTGTATCTTAAAATCAGTTTCTTTTTTTTCATTTTTTGAAGTTAACATTGTAATCGATTGGGAAGTACTTTGACGCTCTCTAATCGATTTCTTTGATACACACAAGAAAAAACTATGTAACGTTCATTTTTTAACTCTCTTGAGAAAGGAAAAAAGAAAAGAATAAATAGTGATGGGCCACGCCTCTTGTGCCTAACCTGTTGAAAATCTAGTCAATTTTCGGTATATTTTAATCTAGAAATTCAGCATATAAAATATGACATACAAAAGCATGAGTGATTCAACGATGATGTATTCATATTCGCTAACGAACAAGCTAACAGCAACACCTATTAACATATTCATAGCGCACAGAAACAAATACACCAAAGAAGTTTTCAGGTTATACCCTCGGGCGGGGCCAGTGTCGGTGACACCGGAGGCGCCGTTACCATCAGTCGACATGATGGCCTATTCGATGTAGTCGATCGAGGCGTGATGCAGGAAGATGTTCGCCGTGCAGTCTAGCGAACAGTTCACCACCAGAAAGTAGATGACGTACGTTACAGATTGAGCAGTCGCGCCAATGCGCTCCCCAAAAACTTGATCGCCCGTCTACCCGTGCAGGTACGCAAACGGACAGAGTTTCGGAGGCCTACTCGCCCAGAACCCTTTGCGCGCAAGGTACTGGACCGGAGATTGCAGAGAACAGCAACAAAACAGAACTAGAATTCCTGAGTTTCATATGGAGTAGAGTTCTCTTTTGTAACAGCAAAAACGAAGAGGCCAGAGTTAGTCACTAGTAACTGCAGCCATTACTCGAAAGTAACCGCAGCCTTAATTCACTAGTAACTGCACCGTTATTGCCAGCGAGTCAGTGTGTTTCGATTTGCCTTACTCTTGAGTTGCCTGCATTTGTCTTTAATCTGATTCTTCTTCGTGACACTTTGGGCTTCCATTACTGTAGATTGTCCTTCAGAACTTCTTTTCTTCATGTGACATGCCGCTAAATTTCAATCCGCTTAGTAGTATTCTGCACCCATTATTTAGGAATCAGTTCTGTAACATTTTTGGGCTAACAAGGGAAAGTAAGACGAAATCAAGATAAGAGCAACAAGTAGGGAAGGGATTGATTGAGGAGAAAATTAAACAATTTTCCTGACCCCTTCCTAACATACTATTTCTCACTTCCTATATATTTGCAAGGGTAATCCAACTTCTTCTAACATTCGACGCCACTCATGTAATTAATTCAACCCTATTTTATTCTTACTTACACAGTTACACTTTAATAATTGTATTGATTCTGCTTCCATCACCTACTATTTACCTCTATACTACTTCTTTCTGTTGATTGCTCTTAACACCTTTGTTGGCCAAACTTTAAACATTCATTTTTATTTAGTTAATCTTTCTATTATATATACCTTTTAAAGTTATTACTTACATCCTGCCTATCTAGTTTCAACCTAACTCCCTTTTTTCATCATAAACCTACAGATCTGACCTTAAATTTGTCGTAGTCCAGCATTTTTCTTTTAAGTCTGTCAACACTGTTTACTTCAACACTATTCTAGAGTTTTGATCCCTCCCACCATTGTGCCACAATCTCGTTAGGCTCATTCAATCATCAACTAAACTCTTATTACCTGCTTCTAAATTAATTCACTATCCTTTGTATCCACCGAAAATTGAACATAGCATCATGGCTAGGGTTTTAATCCACTTAAAATTTATACTATTGACTCATTCTGTTAATCAAATATAACTTCTTTAATATCTTTGGTTATCTTTCACGTCATAATTCAATCCCTTACGGATTTATCTATTTTCTCCCACTTATGACTCTCTTAGTTGGGATTTAACCTATGCATTGCAATCAGGAATTTGCATTTAAGTTCCTCCAAGATTTAGAGCTTAAAAGGTACGAGAAGAATCAGACCAGAAGAACATAGATACAAGCTGAGACGAAGGAAGGTAGGAGTAGAAAAGTTTTCCACATAAATTTTTCTTAAAACCAAATATTCAACTCTTTGCACAAATTGCTGATATATAGCACCTACCGGGCTCGTAGTGCAATTTGGCTCATTATTATAATCAGAAAACCGTCTACTCAATTGGTTTTACCCGTTACATCAAGGGAATTAAACGGGCATGATGTACTATCTACTCGGACGGTGACTTCAACTTTTCAAAAGGAAAGTTTTGGTCAGGGACATTCGTGCTATTCTTCTTAACACCTTCCTTAGCACTTCTACTAAAGTTAGTCTTCGTTCCATTTGGTTAAAGACCTCAAAGAAGAAGTTAGTCTAAACGACTACTCGTATTTTTGAGCTTTTGACCAATCCAAACAAATTTTTTTATGCATGTCTAGGAAAGATAAGGCAGACATAGGAAGAGTGAGGCAGCAATATTACTTATGATTTTGTAACTCTTTTGTATCAGAAATTTAGATTTTGTAGAATCGTGTTCCTATCGAAATCAAACCTATACTTAGGGTTACATCCTACAGTCAAGCATAGCTCTGATACCACTTGTAACGCCCCCAATTTTTGGGACCAGGGACGCTTTACCACCCGCAACCGCCCAGGAGTTCTGTTGCGGCTTAACAGTGTATCATGCCTGCTTATAAGTCATTTAAAAAGAGTTAAATGGATTAAAGTAAGACCTAATGGCCAGCTTTAATGACAATACGGGCGTTCAAACCCAAAACTTAACTTACATACAGAAGAGCCGAAGAAAACTCCACAGGAACACTTGAGTGCGGTCGTAACCCTAATGCGAAATCTTGAATTTCTTCCTTTTTCTTCTGGTATCTGTTGGGGGAAAATTAGGCAAGCCTGAGTACTCCCACCCCGTACTCAGCAAATCACATGTGGAAATACTATATAACTAATTGCCAGGGTTCTCGGGTGGAGGGTGTATAGTGGTTTTATTATGAGGTGGATGCAGTTTTATTTGCAAACAATTAAAAGTAAAACATTTTCTTCTTAAGATCAGGGGTTTTCTGTTATCAGATAAAATCTCCTCATTACTCAATTTAACAACATCAGAAACACTACTTATGCCTTGTTTTTGGAATCACCCAATTAACACAGCTTCATTAACCGGAAGCACGGCGTATTCGAAAACCATTTATTTCACTCTGCAGAGCTGCCCTGCTTTACCCACAAGATTTTTTAACCCACGTCTGGCATTAAGAAAACATGGCTTTTCGCTGCTCAATTCTTTATATAGTCTCTACCTAGTAGACTTCCTCAATAAGCCCAGGCCACTCCTGACTTACACCAATAAGCTCAAGATACCTCTGACTTATCTCAGCCTATTATTGTGCGGCTCACGTAACACATGATCGAGGTTCAGATCAATCGGTCAGATTGTTCAAATAAAATAACCAACTTCCATACGACCCTACTCAGCCCCTTCCGTATGGACTCGCACGGTGCCTCCAGACTGCATCTGTAGAGGTTCAATCGAACTTGAGCAGCTACTAGACCAGGGTTGACGTATCAACACTTGTGGTTGGGCGATCACTGTGTCTCTTACTTAGCACAAGGTTCTTGTCCTTATCTTTTTCCTGAGGTCCGCAGCCTCAGGCTTAGGGTAAAGCGGTGGACGAAGTCCTCCACGGACCTCCACACCATTTTTACCCTAACTTGCACACCAGCACGGGTAAAGCGGTGGACGAAGTCCTCCACGGACCTCCACACCCTTTTTACCCTAACTTGCACACCAGCATTACCGGCCTAGGGTACGGTGTCCCATACCACCCTACCCTCTTCGGGTTTTTCAATTCTACTAGCCCACGGCTCACACCTTAGTAGTGTGACACGTTGAAGGGTACAGCAGTGGGCGAAACCGCCGCACGATTTCGCGCAACACCTTTACCCCACACTGCCCACCAGCATTTCCGGTCTAGGGCACGGCGTCCCATACCACCCTACCCTAGATCCGGGTTTTTCAAACCTACCGGCCAACGGCCAGAGTCACTTAGTAGTGTATCATATTGAATGAAATGATCTTGTATATATTTATATTACATGTTAATTCTTACTAAGATTGTCAAGGTGAATATGGCCATCAAGGTAAACAGTGCTCTTTATCGGTGGTAGGATTATCTAGATAGCATGCCATTCTAAATCTTTGTTTTAAGCAATTATCAGTTCGCAACTATCAATAATGAAAATACATTAAATAAATAATGTAATTTAATGGGATTCAATATGATCAAAAACATGTGACTTGCCTCTTGGTCCTTAGTCTCTAATTATCTTCACGTGATCTTCGGGGTGAGCATCGCTTTCTTTAACTGCTCTTGTAGTCCTTCTGTTGACCAACTCGCGTGGTCCGAGTACTAGCGTAGAAAAACGAACATACATTAGTTCCTGCTTTGCTGAATGCAAGCTGGGAACAAAATACAAACACACAAATCCAAAAGTACATAAAGAAAATAGGCGGGGTGGCCAGGGTTTAGGCGGTGAAGAGTTTGGCTTAACAGGATCGAACTTAAGCTATGGTTTTAGGATAATCGACAATGCAAAAAGGCATTGTATGGATTTCGACGAATGATAGAGTGTATGGATGGTGTCGGATTCTTGAGTTAGAATATTTCTCAAGGTTGTTTAGGACCTTAGTGGTAGAGCGAGGGTGAACCGGGTGTAGACAGGTTTGAGCTAATACAAGGGCTTAGGTGTTACTAGGGTTTCGATGAACGAAAGAAGTTCGGACCGAATTAAGGTTTTGAGCTTGGGTCGGATAAATCTTGGGAGCAGGGGGTAGACTCTTAGAAATAATTAGTCTATCTTTGAACTAGATGATGTGGGCTTCGTCGAGATTTAATTTGGTAAAATGGAATAATTTGACTTTGCGGGGGATTGAGATTTAATAAGCTTAATTATATGGGCCAAGGGAAGCTTAAATGTATAAGCTTTAATTTTGGAGAATTGGAGTTTATTTTTGAAGTCAAAGTATTGAGCTGGTCAAAATGGGGTGATTTGGTGTTTTGGGGAGTTTTGGATTCTTCTAGGATTTTTGGAGAAATGGATGCCAAATTTGAATTTGGGATATTAAATTGGTTAAAATGATGTATTTTGGTATTTTTGGGGCTTGGCATGAATATTTGGAGCTAAGAAATGAATTGGCGGGCTCGAAACGGACCCGGGGAGTATAAACATGTATTTTTGGGTTTGGGTCAAGTACTATTCCTTGGGCTCGATCGCACTATTCATCGAACTCGGCGTCACTGTTGCTTGGGCTCGGGCGAGGCGGTTCGGCGCAGCCAACTCAACCCGGCCCGGTCGGGCGCGGGGCGAGCTGACTCGGCTTAGCCGAGTTGGCCTGGCTCGGGTCAGATGAACAGTGCACAAGGCACTGTTCTTCTTCCCCATTCGGCCCGCGCGTGTGGAGAGAACAGGGGACAACGGCGGGAGCTAGCGACGGCGGTCCAGTGGCTTGCGGCGGGAACCGAGACCACGGAGGGGTAGTTTACGGCCTGGGAAACCCGTTTTTGGAGTCGATGGCGGCCGGGGAGGCGGCGTTCGCCAGTGGCGAGCTCTTCCTCTTTTGTAGCTCTTTGGAAACTGCGATCACCAGGGGACTGCCTAGGGCAATTGGACCAGTGTTTGAGCATCACTAGGGTTTGGGTGAGGTCACTGGAGAGTTGGCTCAAGCTGGGAAAGCTCGAGTTGGGCTGGCCATGGCGGACGGGTTCGGCGGTGGGTGGCTCACGGCGCCGGAGAAGAGAGGACAAGGGGAGGCTTGGCCGATGGTTCGGAAGTTCTTTGGGGGCCTTGAGGGAGCTACGGAAGCAAGGAATCGGATTGCAATCGGGTGAATCAATGGGATGGCAATTAGGGCTCACCTTCGGTTTCTTGGCAATGGCCGGCGGTGAGGACGACGAGAAGCTAATCGGGCGGACAGGGATCGTCACTGGGTTGTGTAAGAGAGGTTGGGGTGGTCTCTGGCTTTCACGTGCGTCCGGAGGCGGTTCGACGCCAGGAGAGGTCAAGGCGGCGCCAGGTCACATGGTGTGAGAAGGGCCGGGAGAGGGGGAAGCTGGCAGGGGCGTAGCTGGTGACTTGGGGAGGAAGTAGCGAGCTGGCAAGAAGAGGAAGGCGCGAGAAGGAGGCTCGGTGGCGAAGACCAGGTGGCAGCGGTGGATTTTTGCCGGACGGCACAGGGAGGTGGCGCCAAGGGTAGAGGAGCAGCTGTGCTTTGAGATTCGTGCTCCAATTGGTTTCAAGATTAATGCAAATTATGCTCAAGAACTTCAATTTGCAAATGAAATCTGAAATTCAATTAAACTTCAAATTTTTGAAAAAATTCAGGTCATTTCAAATACACAGAAAATCGCCCCAAACTCTGTCTCTGAACCTCTGCTTGTTCTTGTTCCTGAATTTACTGTTCATCGTCAGGCAATTGAAGTTTTTCTGAATTACTTGGGCATGTTGATCCGTGGCTTGATTCCAACAGGGCCGTGGACCATCACGAGAGGCGCTGCCTTGAAAAGGGAGTATGTGTGCATCTTGTCGGTGGACTCCATGAAGCGGTGGCCTCCCTCCCTACGGTGGAGGTCTGGCCGATGGAGCGCCTGGAACGACTCCTCCTGCACGAAGAACCGGGTAGCGGCAGCAGCATCCTTATCATGATCGGTCGTCGTCTGTAGTGGGAGCGCTTCGATGAAGCCGAGGGTGGTGATGGACGATAGCTGTATCTGCACGCGGGTGACGGGGTTGAGGAGGTGCATCACGAAGCTCTCGTCGACCGTGACGAGCCAGTCGTTGGTAGAACCGATCCACCGGCATGGCGGCTGATGTCAGGGCCTGGGAGAGGGATGCAACGGCGAGCACCATCCGAACCATAAAAACAATTTATAAAAACCACATTGAGATTTATAGAAACCATCTGAAAAGCGACTTCTACAATGATTTCTATAAACGATTTATAGAAACTGCCTTGAGAAGTCATTCCATTCAAAAAATAATTTATTAAAAAAATTAGAATCTATTTAGAACAAGACTAGAGATTAGTGCGAAAACCAGTTATGCAAGAACCATAGTAACTTGTCTTCACACATCACAGCGCTTCAGTTCTGTACTAGAAAGTTTGTACAGAAAGCGACCAGAGAAATTTACTTGAAGTCCATGGCTTGTCCTCACACATCACAGTGCTCCAGTTCTGTACTAGAAAGTTTGTACAGAATGCGACCAGAGAAATTTACTTGAAGTCCAGCACATGGTTAGCCAGGCATGACAGTTTTCAGTGCAATTAGAGCAAAAACATGAGGGGACACACCACTTGTGCAGAAATGACGTAGAAGTTAACGCATACACCGTAAGGAGGCCATAAGGAGCTACGTGGACCGATCAAATAAAAACGCATGAAGAAATAAAGACCAAATTTTCTTACTATTCATAAGATCCACAATTTAATTGTCCATAGTATTTTTTTGTATATTCAGAGATTTTGTGAGGTCAAATATGGCAATTAAGTTCACACCAGACAACTACAAACCGACCACAGATCGAGGTCCCGTGGCATGCATGCATCCGAACTCGTGGAACCTACGATACTTCCAAATATGGCTTAAACCGCTGAAAATAAAAACAACGTTTATTGCCAATAACTCCAATAAAAAGTGGAACCACAAACTCGCCACCAAAGAAGGAATTAGCTTGTTCAATACGTGCGCTACCCTAGTCCAGCTTAATTGCACTGTGAGGATAATAAAGACCCTAAACAAAGTGAAAAACAACTAGGAAAAAGGTCTAGGATCAAACAGAAAAGCTAGGGTGCATTGCAGGTGTCTCGGAGATCATATATTTTCACAACCCTGCACGCAAAAACAACACATAATTAAAGGTACTTTCTGTCGTCCTATTCTTTTCAGCTTCTAAAAGTTACTTTTTACCTTTTCAATAGTAACTAGCTTTTAAACAGAGTATTTTTTTAAGATAGGGTCTACTAGATAATTGTAGTACATACTTTACTGACTTCATTTATATCGGCAAAAACCACACGTGGATTTTTGTTACTCTGTAATCTGAAATCTCTCGTACAAACAGTCCAAACACCACAAGCCACAGCCAAAAAGAACAGCCCCTTAAAAAAAGCCGCCCGTGCCTTGCTTGTTCAACGGTCTACGTATGACATGGCGTGTGGGCCCCGCCGGATAAGGTGAACACGAACTCGATCACGAAGCAAGCAAGCGCGCATGCAGCACGGGCGCCCCTGAGACGACGTACGTGCCACCCCTTTGGCGCCTCCGCCCCACACGTGTCGCGGCGCGTCTCCGCCTCGGCCACGTTATAAGCCACGCGCGCCGCCGGCCATCGTCACACCGACTACTGCACGCTCCCTCTGAACGCCTGTGCGAGTGCAGCACGCTTGGGTGTCGGAGAGGAGGAGAGTGTTTGCCTTGGTGGTGCTGGGTTGCACCTGCACGTACGTATCGAGATGAGCACAGCAGCGCGGCCAGGGCGGCGGTTCACCGTGGGGCGCAGCGAGGACGCGACGCACCCGGACACCATCCGCGCCGCCATCTCCGAGTTCCTCGCAACCGCCATCTTCGTCTTCGCCGCCGAGGGCTCCGTCCTCTCGCTCGGTACGTGCGTGCGTGCGTACGTGTGCTTTATTAACATGCATGCATGGCGCCACCTAACCATGGTGGATCTTGGAAATTGGTTAACGATGCGTGTGTGTGTGTGTGACTATCGAGACGTACGTGCAGGGAAGCTGTACCATGACATGAGCACGGCGGGCGGGCTGGTGGCCGTGGTGCTGGCGCACGCGCTGGCGCTGGCCGGGGCGGTGGCCGTGGCCGTCAACATCTCTGGCGGGCACGTCAACCCGGCCATCACCTTCGGCGCGCTGCTCGGCGGCCGCATCTCCCTCGTCCGCGCCATATTCTACTGGGTCGCGCAGCTCCTCGGCGCCATCGTCGCCACCCTCCTCCTCCGCCTCACCACCGGAGGCATGGTAACCTAGCTCGGAACCCCACCTCGTTAATTCCCTCACTCCACCGTGCAAGCTAATTAATCTTGTCGCTAATCCTGTCATGTTGGTGTCATCGTCGTGCATGTGCGCGCGGCGGTTGCAGCGGCCCCCCGGGTTCGCGCTGGCGTCGGGGGTGGGCGACTGGCACGCGGTGCTGCTGGAGGCGGCGATGACGTTCGGGCTCATGTACGCCTACTACGCGACGGTAATCGACCCCAAGAGGGGTCACGTGGGGACGATCGCGCCGCTGGCAGTGGGGTTCCTGCTCGGGGCTAACATGCTCGCCGGCGGGCCGTTCGACGGCGCCGGGATGAACCCGGCTCGGGTGTTCGGGCCGGCGTTGGTTGGGTGGCGCTGGAGACACCATTGGGTCTACTGGCTCGGGCCCTTCCTCGGTGCCGGCCTCGCCGGGCTGCTCTACGAGTACCTCGTCATCCCGTCCGCCGACAGCGCCGGGCACGCCCATCAGCCGCTCGCTCCGGAGGACTACTAGCCACGGCCCCGGTGGCCGGCGGCGTGCCTACCTACCTGTTGTATATCGCTATGTATGTCTGTAACAAACAGTATTGTGCGTGTGTGAGTGAAGTGGTTAATAAGGGGTCGTGTTGTTTGCCCGAGTGCTGGATGGTCCAGATGACGTACATCTCCTGGTTACTCGATAATCAATAGTGAACTACCAGTCGTGTAATAAGTTTCTAAAGTTTCAATTACAAATTTTCATGCTTAATCTGTTTGGGTTGTGATACTGATAGAGAGGTGCTTCAATTCTGTGAGATGCTGACAGAGGGGCGTAATGTTTCTTCTCAGAACTGTGATAAGCCATACCTGTACCAAGGTCCAACTTCTGTGAGAATCTGACGAAGCGGGTAACTCAAATCAGAATATATAGGCGAAGCAAACTTATCAGTGGTTTTGTTTGGGGATAAGAAAACAAGCCCCGTTTTGGACTTTTAGTTCCTAGTTTCTTAGTTTCGTCTGTTGTTTTAGCTTTTTTGGCTTTTTCTTGTTTTTCATTTTTTCATATTCCTTTGCATCGTGCGAGATGTGATAACCTTTTTAAATTTAATTTTGCTGAAAAAGGCTACTAACAGTTACAATGCAAAAAAAGCCTCAAACAATAAAAAAAACAAAAGCCACAAATTTAAGCCCAAATAAGCAGACTGCACAGTTGCAGCTATAGATGAACAGAGATAGCTAATAGTTCCAGTCCAGCATGTCACTCTTTACAGGAGGGCTTGAAGGAATCTTTACGCATTATTTTCCAACATACATGCAACACAAGCGGGCGCTTCAATGCCCAAAAGTTTATGGTAAGAGTGGAAGCAAGAAAAAAGCAAAAACATGTACAGGTAAAACGTTAATCTCTCCTTTTTTCCCCCTCCAGATACATGCAGATTTCACACAGTCCTGAACAGTTCAACGTCCTGTTTCCAATTTGGGAAACCCAACGGGGCATGAGCCATGAGGTGTAGGGGTCAGTAGTACTTTGCAAAATATTTGGCAACCCACGGCGCGAGCTGAGTATTCTCAGGTTCCCTTTTATTCTTGTTGTAGTAGTCAGACCATAGAGCTGGGTATATTTCAGGATTGAAACCGTCACGGTATATGCAGAAGGGCAGCCAACCTTCGCCGCCATTCATCCTCCGTTTCCTTTCTCGGGGGTATGCCAGAGGCGCTTGTACATACCTACGTTGGAGGACGTATCTGATTAGAATAAGCATTGTGTATCTTGATCTTAGAAAAATGGTCATATCAGTACCTGATCTCATCAACTACAGAATCCCAGCAGAAATGTGTGTGCCCAAAAACATGGCAAGCTGCTCCATCTTTAGCGTTGTTGTGTATAGCTCTCAGCCTCTTCTCCAAGAAATCAGAACCAATGACCTTTGGAAGGTTTGGATAATAAAGCATCCGCTTCTCTGGACATAACTCTTGCCTGCAGAGTTGTGTACAAGACATCAGTTTGGGACTGAGGTTTGTTGCTTGCACGCAAAGATATCCTAAATGTATAATGGTGAAATGAATTGTATAATGGTGAAATGAAGACCCACAATACAGGGGCCAAGACAGGGCAGTTAGATGATGGGGGATAGGATTCATTATTATAACGCATCTCCTACTTCATGTAATTACACAGCCAGTGTGAAAACAACTGCCTTCCTGTATGTACTCTGTAATTCTCATGTATCACTATGCAGCGAATAGCTACCTCAGGAAAAATTGGTCACACAGCAAGTCATCACTGCAGTTTCAAAAGTTGTTCCTTTGTTGGCAAGCCTTACTTTGACAAGAGGGTTTGTCCTTGAAGTCGTTCGCATCATAAAAATGCAGCATGAAATAAGACTCTTACCAAGAATGCATACAAGTGCCCAGAGGATGACTAATGAGTACTGAAGAAAGAGATGCATGTGAACTGCTAACTGAAGGTATGGTAGCCCTAAAGAAAACAAGTTTTTCTTGCAATTATCATCAATCTACAGATACTACAGAGCTTGAATAGAGCAAATAAATCGCAATACACCAAGTAATTCAATCAAGCATAGTGAGAATCAAAAAGATTACCAGGAGAAAAACTTTGAGACAATGGAAAAGCCTAGGTAGGAGGCACAAGCACTCACCTTGGTACAAAGTGTGAAAATGTTAGTATATGTTTGCTGCTCTTTTTTACTTCTTCAATAGCATCATGATTCTTGTCATTCATCTTGTCGAAGTAAAGAGCAAGAGCCTCATCATCATTTGCCAGGTCTGGAGGCCATTGACAAGCATGAAAGTCTTTACAAGCCTGATCATACAAAATCATGAACATATCAGTACAAAGACAACAGGAGGAATCGTCCACTGTTCTTTCAGGGAAAATTAAGAAATAAAGAGGGCTATGGGTGCAATCTTTCTCATCGTGCATTATAGTCCAGATATTTGGGTTTATAAGTTTAGTGCCCATGGCTAGAAGACCTGGTATTAAGGTATCAATATCGGAAAATAAATCAGGCGAGGCTCTTGCTAGAATGTAATTCAGCTACAGCCTAACAAGGTAAGTGAAGTATCAATCTAATAATGCTTTTGCCACCCAGGTTGCAGAATAGGTTTGGGATCTGATCAGAGATGCATAACTCTTGAAGCAATTTCGTATTGGACAGCTCATTGTTCATACTCACAGAGAACAAAATTCAAGAAAATCTTAAACTGCACCAATTGATACTCCTACTTGATAACAATATAACAGTGATTGCAAATCAGAAGTAGGCATTGAGGGAAAGGACAGCTTACCATCTCTAATGAAGGAACACGAACACTATTAACATCCTTCTCCTTGTCAAAGCTCTGGAAGGCAATTAAAAGGAAGCATGATAATCCTAGTGAATATTATAATCTGGCTAGAAAATTTATGTTAGTGAATTAAGGAAAACTAAGCAACCTTGTGATACCATGAGTACAACGGTATGATCCCCAAGTCACCTATCGTTCTTGGGCCTGTATCCACACCCAGCTCACTACATGCATCAAGCAATGCAGTCAGTTTCTCCAGCGAATCCATCTGGAAGAAATAACTTGAGTAACTGAGAGAGGCCCACCAATATACATAAAAGATTAATGCTGTACTCAAAGGAAAACACAAATGTACTGTTATTTTAGCTAGGATCCAACAATACAACTCTCATAAAATCATTTCAGTTGTGCCATATGCTTTTCAGCATGGGTAAGTGCTAAGAATTTGCACCAAGCTATTAAATAACTGTCCCAGCAAGAAGTATCCATTATCTATGTGTAATGGTAACACTTTCAGTCAGACATCAAGAATCAATATCATCAATATGTGACTAGCTTCAAAACTGAAATGCAGCTCAATTAGACAAGACTGCTAAAAACCAGTGATCAAAATCAAAACCCCATTGGTAACCTTTGCGCTACATATAGAATTAGGACTTTTGAGCAACTTACTTACAAGGGCAAGCACTAAGCAGGGTAGACGTTTCAATATGCCATTCGACCGCATTCAGCAGCATAACAACATATAGTTGCATCGGCTCAGAGAGGGCAGAATAAAGACTACAATTTATCGGGATCACTAAGCCAAGGCATTTCGTCAAACACCTTACTTGCAGCGCAACGCAAGGAACGCTGGAGACACAGAAACGGAGAAAAGGGGAGAAAAAACGGAGGAGAAATCCACTCACGAATCGACCGCCCTCGCGGCGCAGCCAGAGGTCGTGGTTCCCGGGCACGTAGAAGACGGCCCCGAACCGCTCCCTGAGCGCCTCCATGGTGCGCGCGAAGTTGTCCCGCGTCTCCGCCACGTCCCCCGCGACGACGAGCGCGTTGACCCCTCCTCCCCCCGCCCCCGCCCCCGCCCCGACCAGGAGCCGGTGCACCCACTCCATGTTCTCCGGGTAGTCGGTGTGGAGGTCGGACACGACGAACACCCTCGTCCTCGCCACGGGAGCCGCCGCCGCCGCCGCCCGCGGCGGCAGCGGCGCGGCAGCCGCGCAGCACCGGACGGGGGCGCGGGGGCGGCGCGGGGGGCAGAGCCGCCGCCTCCGGCGCCTGCGGTGGTGCGGCAAAGGCAGCGCGTCGAGCAGGTGGTGGGCGGATTGGGAGGACACAGGCAGATGCGGTGTCATGTCGCGGAGGTAGCTCTCCTCTCCTCTCCTCTCGCCTCGCCTCGCCTCGCCGCCGCAAAAAATCTTCTCGCTCCCCTTATATTCCCCCCTCCTCCTCTCTCCTCTCGCCGGAAATTCTGCGCGGAGCGGTGGTTGGGTGGTGGAGGGGCAGTTTGGTGATTGCCGATCTGAGAGCTGCGGCCGCAGGAGCCAGTGGGTTCTTAGAGCAGTACAATAAGACTTAGTCAGCAAGCTATAGTAAATATAATATTAATCAAATTTTACGTGGCAGAGAGATAAAGAAAGAGAGAAGGAAGCTGACTACTAAATTACAGCTAGCTATAGCACGTAAAAATATACATTTTACTCTTTTACACGTGGGGCCAAATAGTTATTGTAATAACTACCTTATTATATGAACTATTTTTTTAAAGGCTATAGATGAAATCGACAAGTGTTAGGGCGTCTCCAACAGCTGGCTATTTAGTTAGCTAGATCTGATGTGGCAAGGAAAAAGTAGGAGAGAGAGTAGTCACTAGCGACGAGCAAATAGCTGATCTATTTCACGTAGTCCAAGAACATAAGAGAGGAGCATGTGGGTCCAACAGTATAAAATAGTCTTTACTTTTGTCTCTCACCTCCACATCAGCTGACTATATAGCTAGTACTAGCTATTATCATTGCGGATGCCCTTATAACCACTAATTGGCTATACGCAGCGGCGGGCGGCCGGATGCTTTTCTCTGACTTGGTGGGTGGAGCGTGGACCGACGTGTCAGCGGCGTGGCGGGTGGGGGGATTAGCTTAATGCTGGTCATTAGGGGCGTCTAATGATTTATCGGTCGCCCTGTGCGACCCCTAACACGGGATTATTGGTGGGCTTTGCACGTCAATAAATGATGGAAAAATGCACGGTGTGGATTGGGATCGGAAGGTGGGGCCCGATGCCGGCGTCGGCGCCATCACGGGGTATTGCAGCTTTGCCAGGCGTGCTAATTGAGTTTTTTCTCCCTCTTCATTGCATTTTTTCGACGGCTCCTAAGTTATTATTGTAAACAGGGGACGTTAATAAACTCGTATTATTTTTTTATATGGTATCGTTGTTAACATATGATTTGGTCCCGATATGACAGGTTGTTAGATATGTTCTTTTGGATTATAGTTTATTAATTTAATAAATAACGATTATTGAAAAAAGTTAAAAACCGATGAAAAGCAAAAAAAAAATCCCGTTAACAGCTGCAAGTTTGCAACAATGATAGGGCGATTAGGCAGCAGTGGAACCTGGAGCGCACATACACACTGGAACAGTGGCGGACCCAGGATTTGAATTCAGGGTATGCCTAACTAAAAAATTATTATGCAATGTGGTATGATCTAATACAAAAATCCGGTAAACGGTTCGGTAAAAAACATAATATATCTAAAAGATCTCATAATACCTTAAATTCAACAAATAAGTTCAAAATTTGCATAATTGATGGAAGATGCTATGGAAGCTATATACAAGGTCATATACATCACTCCTGCTATATTTGAGCTAGAATTCTGATTTTGTACATACAAAACTTGAACTAGTTGGCAGCAATATAGCATGAGAGATTATGCAATTATGCACAGATTATGCAGTAGTATTCATGCCAAGATTGTTGTAGGTTTGATGTTCCTGTTTTGTCTGAACGACCCATCAAT
Organism: Dendrocalamus sinicus; assembly: GCA_036346575.1. Taxonomy (NCBI): domain Eukaryota; kingdom Viridiplantae; phylum Streptophyta; class Magnoliopsida; order Poales; family Poaceae; genus Dendrocalamus; species Dendrocalamus sinicus. The sequence continues at coordinate 18,056,910 of CM070670.1, forward strand.
GTATTCATCAAGCCGGACCACCACCTGCTTGGCTATGCAAGTAACACAGGTCAAATTGATGAGCAACCATGGCGAGCAGCATCAGCGGTGGAGCTCACCGGCGAGGCGAGGGAGTCGGCCGGCCCGGCGAGGCGGAGGCGAGGAGGCGTGAGCCCGCGAGCGCGAGTGGAGGGATCCGGCGAGGCGAGGCGAGACGGAGAAGGGGCGAGGCGGGCGCCGAGGCGAGGCGAGACGCCGAGGCGAGGCGAGGCGAGGCGAGGCGCCGAGGCGAGGCCGTGGCGAGGCTCCAGCGAGAGTGAGGCGAGGCGCGAGGCGAGGCGAGACGCCGAGGCGAGGCCGAGGCGAGGGGCGAGGCGAAGCGCCGAGGCGAGGCGAGGCGAGGCGAGGTGGAAGCGCCGAGGCGAGGCCGGGCGAGGCGCCGAGGCGAGAGCGAGGCGAGGCGAAGCGCCGAGGCGAGGCGAGACGCCGAGGCGAGGCGAGGCGGCCGAGGCGAGGCCGAGGCGAGAGCGGAGGCGAGGCGATCGGCGGAGGAGCCGCGAGCGGAGGCGGATGGGCGGATGGGGGGCGCTGGCGGAGCGGCCGGCCGGCGATCTGAGCCTATATGGACTACCCGCTGGGCCCGCCCCTGCACTGGAATGGGATGCACGGTTCTACCGGGCTAGCACCAAGCAGCGGAGAGCTTAGGCGAGCGTTTTTCGGCAACATGTGCATGAAATGGAAACTGCGACGATAGCCATGCAAGTACGGTAGCAGCCAGCTGCAAGTATGCACAAGCATCTTCAAAAATGAAGTGGTATGCCAAACGGCATCAAACAACAATATCAAATGATCAACATACGTAGCTACTAGTGAACATTGATCCCATAGTGCTAATTGATCCTGAACATACAAGTATACCACCTACATTCCCCAACCAAAGTGTGTAACTTGTTTCAAACAAAGAAGCTCACACGGATAGCTTTTTTCCTGAAGTTTTGCTAGGTCCAATTTGAGAATTTTGGAAAGAATCCTCAACAAATCAATTCGTCTAGGATATTTATAGCACAATAAATCCAAGAAGCTTACGAAAAAATGATGGGTGTCTTGTGTTTTTCTTCCAGTTAATTCATCCAAGTTTTTGTCTTGTCTCTTTTTTCAAAGTCCCATTGGTCCAACCCCACATGGTGTTTAAGACACCGCACGTTCAGTTTCAGCTTCTGATTTCCGACTTATAATTTATTATTCCTTAATTTCATCTTTTCTGGCTTTTGGTTTTTTGGACTTTTTATCTTTTCTTTTTTCTCCTAATCCTTCGCATTTTCTATCATTGGCTAACATATTTTTTCTACCATCAGTAAAAAAACTAAGCACCCCCTTATAATCCCATCCAACTTTATCAGAACATGGATTCAATTCCTAGGCTTCATGTTCCACAGGGCCAACCTAGCTGAAAAACATAGAAACACTACACAAGAACTAAATTGAGCCGTGGTTTTGAGCTAGCAATACTTTGACCACATGGCAGATCAACGAGTTAACAACTGAAATTTTGGTGAGTGGGTGGGTTGGTGGGAGCCGGCTAGCCTTCACCCGCATCGGCTATGTTCATCAGATATGCTACAATTGATTATTTGATCATCAAGAAATTTTCATTACTATGCAGCTCAAATAATGTTCAGTAGCAACTAGCAAATGCCAGTCTTTAGCTGTCTGCAGAGAGCACGAAGCTACTAGTTATTCTCACCAACAAAGTAAGATTTGCAACTTGTTTCTGCATGTTCCCAAATCTAGATTCAATATGAACCAGGTGGCCAGTCCCAGCTCGCTTGGCGGTGAAGCCGTAAAGATGAGGTCGCCGAAGTGCCGGATTGTGAAGCTGAGCGGCCGTAATGTGCGCGGTGGCGACCGCTCGGCACCCGTGCCAGTGCGATCTCTGGATCTGAGATGTGTACAAGCCACAAGAGGCAGGCAGACGGGAGGCTGAGCGACGCGGGCCGGTTGTCAATGTCAATCGTCGGAGGGACAAAGGTCGGGAGGGAGGACGAACTTGCGCCCACCGCCCGTGCACCGCCATGGAGAGAGCTAGGGCCCGAAGAGGTCTGAGAGAGACAGAGGAGAGACTTGAGACAGAGAGGAGACGCTGAGGGCCTGAGAATGTTGTGTAGCGACTAGTGAGCCTTAGTGTCTAACTATCTACCATGGGCCGGCCACTAGGCCAGTCAGGAGCCAGCCACTCAGCCTGGGTGGCTGGGCCATAGCCAGTCCGACGTTGAGACGGCTAAGCTAGGTTTGAGAGAGGAAAATGAGACGAATTAAGCCTAATTACTAGTATATATATGTATTACAGTTTGTATATAGTAAATTTTTGACCAAAAATTTTGGATTTCTAGTTAAATACCTATAAATTACTATAGATCCATCCCTGCTTTGGAATTGGATGATTGCAGAGCCACAGACACACGATGATCACCGACCGACACAACAAAGAACAAGTTGCTTTTTTTAGACCAAAGAACAGGTTGCTGTTGCTTAATTTGATTTTGCCCTGTGGAACGTACAAAACACACCCTGTGTTCCGAGCTGCTGGGTGTGATCATTGCCTTGATTGAACTTTACGTAATCCAAAAAAAAAAAAAAAGATCAGCAGCTGACGGCTCACGAAACCGTAGCCGATTAGTTTATCTTATCCGAGCAATCAAATCAATCGTCGATCGTCAACGGATCACGAGATGGTATCACGCAGAATCTGCCTTCTGCAGCGAGTTTCTACTAATACGTGTACAGACCACAGAGCCCCATGCCTCCATATGATTCCAAATTTCCAATGCCTGATACGCTATCCACTTATCACGATCAGACAATTACTGTACATCAAATTTCTATCCATGCGTGAACCTAACACCTATACATGTTGCCAGTCACGAACTCACGATAGCGACGCGATCCAACGATTCATCCACCGCGAATGGTCAATGGTGGCTTCAATCTTTGTACCGTATGCTTCTCTGACTTGTGGGCCCGTAGCTGGAGGGCCGGTTCGGCAAGTCAAAAGTCGGTTGGTTTTTGGTTTTTGCTACAGTATCTAACTGTCAAACGGAATATTTTTTCAAGACGGGGTCTACAAATTAAACAATCTACATGTTAAAAGCCCAATATCTGTACCAACCAAAATCACAAGTGAGTATCTGTCTCTCCGTAATCTGTACCGTAAACAGCTAAAATTCAAAAATTTCAGTCAAAATCCCACAAGACGCAGCCAAAAAGAACATGCCCTTATACTACTTGCAGAGGCAAAACTTACAGCTAAACATGTTAGGATTTTTTAAATAAATAAATAGGATGATTCTCCGTAACGTTTTGTATCTGAATAATTTTTTTAAATCGTCTTATCAATTGACACGTGATAGCAGCAGACCACACTGACCGCTCGCCATGTAGACAATCGAAATTCGAAAGTATGTACTCATTTTTTTCCAACCGGATAAGCAAGCTTGTTTATTTATAAAAACACAGGCTGCGCCAAATCGCAGGAGCATAAATCAATCAGTTCTTTCATCTCGCTGTTCCTGATGAGAGGGGGAGAGATTAATGGAGGGTGGCCGTGGTTCGCCATGGGCAAGGCTAGCGCTGGAATTTTTTTTGTACGGAAAATCCCTTTTTTATTCGAAAATACATAAATATACCCGCGAGAAATTTTTTTTACAAAAATAGTATCCAGTCGCCGCCCCATTGGGCGACTTCTGTCTTTCGCCCAACTGGGAAGCGACATTTAGGAAATGTGTGAACCGTTGGGCGACTTATACAGTCGCTCTACGGTTGAGCGACTGTAATTTCAGTCGCTGTATGGTTGAGCGACTGAAAGTCGCTCAACCGTAGGGCGACAGGAGTGGATGCCACTTATTCCACCGCCTGCCGCCCACTAGCAACCACTTTTCCCTCATTTCCCCCATTCTGCGCAGAGAGCCAGAGAGAAGAAGAGAGGAGGAAGAGGAAGGGGAGAAAAGAGGGAGGAGGGGAAGAAAAGGAGGAGAGGGGAGAAGAGGAGAGGAGGACAGGGTTGAAGGAGGAGGTGAGGGCGGAAGAAGGAGTCCAAACTATTCCATCGATTTGGATCCAGATATTTTTGTTAATTAGGTTGTATTTACACTATTGTTTAGATGAAATATTGGTGTTAGTAAAAATTGTAGATGTAGTATACATTTTGTAGTATAGAAATTTGACTACCCTTTTTAGTATGGAAAGTTTAGTTTAGTGTTGAACGATGTTATTTGACATGTCGTAAATTTCAATCGTACATGTAGGTCTACATCATTAATGGCCAGTACTACATTGAGAGTGTATTATGGTGCTAGAATGATTCGTGAAGGTCCGAATGGTGTGGATTTAAGCGATTTTTCGCAAGTCACTCTCGTACTTCCCGATGACGAGAATCTTTGGAATGACGGATGTGCGGCATTGGTGACCGAGAGTTTTTCATTGGACCCGAGGTGTGTGCGTCGTTGTGCAAGGGCTTTGAGCGGTCTCCCACCGACATCGATGGGAGTTGAAGACATTGGTGCGCTCGGCCGTGGAAGGGATTTGTGCAAGGGTGCGGCGCGCCGTGGATACGAGTGTGTCATGCTTGTGCAACCATGCTCACTACAAGCAGCTGCGCAAGCTCGTCGCCCGCCTATGCCGGGAGGTGCTAGCGGCTCGGGCGGGCGCACGTTGGTGGAGTGATGAAGTTGCTCGTGATGAAGGCAATGCGGTACATGGAGGAGAGTTACTGGTTGTCAAGCTATAGAGACGGAGGCGGGCAAGCGGATGAAGGAGAGCATAATGAGTATATCGTGCGGCAGATGGAATCGATGACCGGAGGGCATGTGATGAAGAGCAAGTCGTAGAGGACGACGAGGAGGATAGTTCGGATGATGAAGAAGTTCCTATCCCCAGAATGGAACCGGTTTAATGCGGAGGGTGTTTCGCCATGATGAACATGAATCACCATGGGAGTATTATGAGACAGAGGTTCGGTGCATGCTACGCTTGTCGACAAGGAAGCGCTGCGAGAATGCCATCAAGCTTTGGGCCCTCTCAATGCAACGGACATTTCGCGTCGTCAAATCAAGCCGGAGCGATACATCGTGAAGTGCGAGCGGTGGTTGTCCTTGGAGGGTGCACGACGTGACCAAGTATGACACTCACCGGATTGTGTCCAAGGTGGAGCCGCACTCGCATTCTCGAACACCGTCTTGGCGAGGCATCGTAACTCGACGTCCGGATTTATAGCCAATGTGATGTATGGGAGATAGTGGAGAAGAGAGATATTGCGCAACGCATATTGTGGTAGCTATCGAGAATAAATTCAAGTATAAGATTAGCTACGCGCGGCGTGGCGTGCCAAGCAAAAAGCGTTGGAAAAATGTTTGGCACTTTCGAGGCGCGCGACGACAACCTTCCTCGTATGCTTAAGGTGTTGCAACAAAGGAACCCGCACGTACATTGCCGCGCACGAAGTCGCCCATAAGTCCACCGGATTTGCGGTGTTGCGAGAGCATTATTTGCATTTGGTGCTAGCATTGAAGCATTCAAGCACATGCCGCCGATGATCTCTGTAGATGGGACCTTCTTGATGAGCAAATACAAAGGGCGCCCGACGGCCATAGGCGTTGGCGGTAACAATCAAATATTGCCGGCTATTGCATTTGTGGAGAGCGAGAATTATGAGAGCCGGTGTGGTTTCTCGGACATGTGAAGGCCGGAGTTGTACGCGGCCGCCCCGGTGTGTGCGTAATCCATGATCGCCACGGGATTATAAAGGCGATCTGAAAACTTCAAGAAGACCACGAGGAGAGCGTTCCTTGGCGGACATGAGGAACCGGTGGTGCGGCCGTCACTTAGGGGCAAACTTTTTCAAGCAATTCCCAAACAATCTTTGATGAAGCAATTCAAGAGGTGGCTAGGCGAGAACCAAAGAAAGAAAATTTGATGCTTTATGGGAGTTGTTGGATGAGCACACCAGAAGAACGTCGACGAGAGGAGCAAGGGGCGGTCATTCTGGGCGACACAACCGCAATGCTTGGCAGCAATCGATGAGTCTAACCCAAGTGGTCCAAGAAGGAGGAGCGCGAAACATCAAGTGCTTCGCAGTGGATCGAGGGGAACCATTGGAGAAGTGGTCGTTGTTGCACGACACGGATGGCGCAAGGTACGGAATAATGACAAGTAACCTTGCCGAGGTGTACAATTGGGTTCTCGGGGTCTCCGTTCTCGCCCCTCGTCGCCATCGTGGAAGGTGTTCTTCACAAGACAATCGCTACTTCGTGGGAGAGACGCGAGTGCCGCACTTCATGCGCCAATCCCGAGCCCCAGATTCGTCAAAAATTACCACGTACATGGAGACGAAGGCACAAAAGGGTCAATTGCACACAGTGCATGTCATGGGCAACAGGGAGCATCGTTTCGAGGTGATACTCCGTGACAGAGCCGGATTTGGGACATCTCGTTCACTTATTACTCACGAGGTATGCCTTGGAGATCATGCAAACGAACCTAACTGCACATGCAACAAGCTTAAGTTGTTACATAGGCCATGCTCTCATGTCCTCGCTGCATGCGGAACAGTGGGCATGGATCCTTCCAACTTCGTGTCCGAGTACTTTTTTAAGGAGACAATACTGCAAGCTTGGTGTGGGGAGCTCCGGGGGTTCAGGGCGGTGGGAAACTTCACCACTTTGGACATTTCAGCGAGGACATGGGTTCCGGATATTAACATGCTAAAGGGTGGGAAGGGTCGACAGAGCCGACGTATTAGAAATGACATGGACGAATCACAAGTGGAACATCCGTGCACGTTGTGGCGATGATGTCGAGAGGGCACACGACTAGACGATGCAATGCATGTCCGGATCGTAGTTGGTGTTGTAATGCATGCTAAATTTCATGTACCATTTGTAAACCTTGTATGTTACATCCCTTTTCGTAATGCACTTATTTACAATGTCATTTAAGTATGTACCATTTAAGTATTGCAATTTTTTGCCTTGTGATAACAACTCCACGTACATAACAACCAATTCATCACATGCTTAACAACGTTGCACATTACATCGTTATGGAAAGAGGGCACGAATATGAAGGTCACAGAAAATGAAGGCGTCATGCACTTACAACACGAAACAACACATATATTGCACATACAGCATGAATTTATGGAAAGTTCTACACCCAAAACATCAACACAATGATCCCCATCGCACAAGCATCAACACATTCGGTACCCTCGTGGCCTACATGCCAAACGAGCCTCGTGGCACCCACATGGAGAATCGCTGAGGGGCCGCCTGACGGGCTGGCCATCGTGGTAGTGGCACGCACATATGCAGCTCGGGTTCGCGCAGCAACATGTGGGATCATAAGAGCTTCCTATGTTGACAACCTCCTCGTTTCCCTCTCGCGTTGCATCTGTTGGCGGAGCTCATTGTTCTCCTCATTGATAGTCTCCATTCGGTACTCCAAGTCCATTATTCGGTCCCATAAAGTACCCACATAACGGTCAATATACCGCTTATGAGGAGGTCGATCCAGCGGGAGAAGTCGCATTTCGCCATCTGCGAAAAATGACAAGAAACATGGAGGGTCCATAAGCAATAAAAAAATGTACTATTAGTAATTTGTACCGGAGCGTGGGCATCGGAAGAAACGGCGCCGCCATCGCTCGCCCTTCCAGACTCGCGCGACCACGCACTCATTGTGTCGCATTTCGCCACACGGTTGCGCAAGCGGCGCTTGGTACCAAGCGATGCGTGGTCCGAACATCTCCTCCTTTCCAAGGGAAGGTCTTCCTTCGTGACCCATATCCGATCGCCCTCATCTTCCGCCATGGTATGTTCTTTGTTCGATTTATGTGGTTTTTCGCTACAACTTCATGGGACCTCTACCGTGCTATTTATATCGAATGGCGGGACAAAAGATGGCTGCTTTGCCCAGAGACATGACAAAGCGCCGGCTTTACTCGGTGAGATGACAACACATGCCGCCTTTACGCAGTGATATGACAAATCGGGCAGCTTTGCTCGGTCGATGACAACACATGCGGGCCTATCGCTCATCGAAACCAACAAAATAGGGCGAGGTCGTAGCCTTTACAGTGAGTGTTCACGTCATAGGCATGTATCCTTTCCAGTGAGTTTTCATGTCACCTTTGCTTGTTGTTTCAGAAATATAGGCTACACGCTCTGAAAAGCCTACATACGGACATTTATTGCTACACTGCAATCCTCAAAAGCGAAAAGATTCGTACTACCTCCTCTCCATGGACTATGCCCACTGCACCAGATAACCTGCCTACATAAAGGCCTCCTATGTCTTCCATACCACATCTCCTCCTCAAGCCTTCACAATACTACTACACAACAATGTCTTCCTGGAGGTCCGACCCATTTGGAGTGCCGGAGTGGCATGAGCGCCCGAAGTGCCGCTGCGGCTTTAGGACGATGTTGGGAGTCTGGACGGATCAAGAAGAGCGAGCCAAACACGCCGTAGGTTCTTCAAGTGTCCAAACACGGATGACGATTTCATGGTAACGACGACAACTAAATCATTTGTTTCGTTGTCGTTTTCAACTTGATCCATGACATCTACCATGCCACACATAGGCTTGCGAGTTCATCGAATGGGTGGATCGGTGTCGCCGACATGGCCACATAACCAGCAGTGGAGGTGGAAAACAAAGGACAATACTTTGTCAAGATGACTCGAGCTCGCGAGGTGGAACGGCGGATGCGGCGTGAGCAAGAGCGCCGCGTGAGGGTGGACCAAATCCGTCTCAAGGGTAAGGAGGATGAGCCGCAAAGGAGGCGGGAGCAGCTAAGTCTGCGTGAAGCACCATCAAGCGTCGGGAGGAAGAGCTTCAAGCTCGGAGGCAGCTCTCAAGTCCAAGAATGACAGAAAAAGGATGCAGCGGAGCCATCTTCAAGGCGCGATAAAAGGGGAAACAACCACGCTACACCCAGAGACAAAATGTTACGAGCGATTGGGTGGGTTAGTCGCATATCATGCTATATGTTATGCATGTAATAAAATTATACGCGGCATGTTATGAAGTTTATTTCTATTCACATAAGGTTATTATCTCGTGTGTTCGCATTCAATGATTCAGATAGCAAGTCATTTAACAATATTAACATACTCTTGGTACACTAATTTTTAGTAACATAAAAATAGCACTTACCAATGTATATATCAAACGTTCTGATCAATTGTTCTTAAAAAAATTTCGCAAAATTTTTAATGCACCTACAATATACAATAAACATAACCTTTTATTACAACTATACCATATTTTTTCCAGTTTAAAACTACAAAATTGACAAAACTCTAAAATTTCACAGGGATTGACTAAAGTCGCCCATCCATTGGGCGACTTCGCTTATAAGTCGCCCATCCATTGGGCGACTACTATGAAGTCGCTTAACAGAAAGCGACTACTTGCGATCGCTCAATCATCGAGCGACAGAGATATTTTGTCGCTTCGGTTGGGCGAAGGCGTGTCGCCCAATGGGCGGCGATCGAGACTATTTTGTAAAAAAATTTCTCGCGGGTATATTTATGTATTTTCGAATAAAAAAGGGATTATCCGTACAAAAAATTCGCTGGCGCTGCTGGTGGCCTGCGCCGTGGCCGTGGGCGAGTGCAAGGTGGTGCACGTCGTGGAGGAGCATGCTGGCCAGTGGCCTCGCCCTCGGCTCAACTCCTCCCATGGGGGTAAGCACTTGCATCATCAGTACCACTGCTAGTACTAGTACGTGTGCTCTTCTTGCCCATGCAACTTAATTAGAGACTTAAAGAGTTCATTAATCCCTGTTCCAGATTCTAATCGATCTTGTCCATACAGTAACAGTTTCTTGTCCATACAGTAACAGGGCGCGACGGCAACGCGCGGCGAGATGTCATCAGGGAGACCGGTACTGATTCTTAGTAACAGTTTTTTTTTAACTGCAGAATGCAACAGTCAATTACCCTTCTTCGATCCCCTGTCTGAGCAGCTGATGCGCTTGTGTCCACCGGGCTTGCAGCCGCCGGCTACCGATACATCAATATTGGTGCGCTGACGTCACACTCTCATACGCCCAATGATTCTTTGATTGTTTTTTTCTTTTTGTCTCTGGTTTTTGTCTTGGAGAATTCTTTTTCAGTAATGAAATTAACGAATTACGATTGGATTGAAGTGAATTCTTTTTTTAACTCTTTCAGATGATTGCTGGGCAGAACCACAGCGTGATGCAAAGGTCTGTACAGAAGTAACAGAATGGATTCTTTGGATGTCTGAACTCAACTGAACTATATAGAATAGATGTGATGCGAAGGACCTTGTGATACTATTTGTAAGTTTTAAGGTGTTGTCAAGTGGTTTTGTAAAGATTATATTTTGTCTGGATTGACTTCGGGTAGGAATTGAGAATTTTGGGATTTGAGTTATGAATTGAGTTAGGATGATATGGGTCATTGGATTAAGATTGTATGATGTATGTCTTGGCTAATGTAGGTCAAGTTATTAAGAACTTGTGTCTGAAAACGATTTCTTTGTTTTTAAATGTGTAGAATCGCTTGGAGTCAATTGTGGTCAACAGCGATGATCGGGGCTAGACTCATGAAGGAGTTGAGGCCCAGAATGATCGAGAATGCTGAGTGAGACGGTGAGCTCAAGCATGATACGAGAATGGCAGGAAATATTGACAGCAAGTTTGAACAGCGGGATGACGTCATGTGGCTTGCACGGGGCCAAGTGAGCCGTGGTTCGGTGGAACCGGGACGGGAGAGACTTTGTGACGCATGGCAAGCATGATGATTGCTTGCAGTAGTTGGTGATGATTGAGTTAAGAAAGGGTATTTTGACAGTTTAACCAAAATAACGGAAACCGCCTTTGATCAAAACCGCGGCGTATGGATGATGAGTTGGAGAGCAGTTTAGGTTAAGGTAGAGCCAGTTTGATCAAGAAGGATCAAGACTGAGGATTTAGCGAATGCATACTAATGTGATTTGAAAAGCGTGCATAAGTGAACTTATGAGAGTAAAACCCGTGCGCATGGGTTTAACAAGTTTCTCCATTGTAATAGTAGATAAGATCTATTAAAGGATGTAGGTGGTTAGTTATCCACTTATAAAAGGAGGTTGGGATGGAGACATGTTAGGTTAGCCATCTACCCCATCTCTTGTGCTCTCTCCTCTAGGTTTAGAGTTAGGGTTTGAGAATGAGTACATTGAGTGCTCTTTGTCCTTCAAGGTGAAGTGGCTGTAAAATTTACCTTCTCAAGTAAGCAATACGTTAATTTTTGTGTGTCTCTATGAATCTATCTTGTTTTGATTGATTTGCTCTTAATTTGGTTGGTTTTGATCCCTCTTCTTCTCTTTTCTTGATATTGCTGTGCCAAAGACGTGTAAGAGATAGAGATAACATCTGTGAATCTATTTCCACCCATTTAGCCACTTTGATAGCAAATTTATCAAGAAAACCCGGTTTTGCTTGTTTTGGTTTCAAACTGTGATTTCTTAATCCGAGGGTTTTTTGCTTTGATTTCTTCGGTGTCCTAACTTGTTGTGACATGTGAGAATATATCTAGACCCATCTTGGTCATCATCCACCCACGAGCAAGTTGTATTCACCGATTTTGATTTTGATTCGGTTTTGATGCAACCTTCTAACAAACTAAAAAAGTCTCAACTTTGGCCATAATTTTCATGACCGTTTGTTGAAATAGTCTTACAATACTCTAGAGAAGATCTCTACAAAGTTTCATATCATTTAGATCTACGAATCAAAAGTTCAATCAAATTTGGTTTTTAAAACTGTGCTTAAAAGCCTCTGTTCATTCTCTGATTTCTCTGTTTTTTGACCACTTAGAATGTTTCAATCACTCACAAGTTTCGACCACTTCGGTTTCGACTACTCACTAGTCATCGACCTTACTGGTTGTGTTTAGACAAGTTTCGACCACTTTAGTTTTTCGACCACTCCCTGATCATCGTCCTTCCTGGTCGTATTTCGACTTGTTTCGATCGCGTTGGGTTTTCGACCACTCACTGGTCATTGACCTTTCTGTGCGTATTTTGACGTGTTCGATCACTTAGGTTTTTGACAACTTTGGTTTTCGACCAATCACTAGTCGCTGACCACACCAGTCGGATTTTGACTTTCTTCGAATACTTGGGTTTGTGATCTCTCTCAGGTCATTGACCACGTTAGTTTTAGACCATTTGTTGGCTTTCGACCATGTTGATTATGACAACGTTGATTTTTTATCACGTTGGTTTTCGACCGCTCTCTGGTTGTCGACCATTATAGTTGAATTCTAACCATGTAGTCGAATTCCGACCGCATTGTTTTTTGACTGGTTACGCTTAGCTCTGTGAGTCTGATTTTCAAGTAGGATTACTATCCTAATCTTCATAATTTTGTACCTATTAGAGTAAAGGATAAGTGAATACTTAGAGAGATTTTTTTAAGGCATCATTCACCCTACTCTGTTGCTTATCCGATCCTAAGTTCACACAAGGTAATAAGCTTTTTTTTTGTACTTGTGCTGTTTCAGGGCAATCTTGTGCCCAACAAGAAGACATTCCCACACGGGATGAAGGCGCTTGCGAACTATGTTCACAGCAAGGGACTCAAACTAGGGATCTACCCTGATGCAGGGTAAGTAGGATCAGCTAATTACCCAGCTATCACAATTCAATTCACACTGTGGTTTGTTGTCAGTCCAAGCTCCTTTCTCTCTTTTTTTCCTGCCGGTTTATTTACTGTTTTCTGCGCCGTATTTTTCTCTGCAGATACAAGACATATGCAAAGGTCCAGACTGGATCCCTTGGCTTTGAGGAGCAGGACGCTAAAACTTTCGCGTCATGGGTAAGTGTCATATGATTTTTGTAAGAGATTAAATTGAAGTATGATCAATCCTATGGTTTCATATACATGTGTGCAAGTGGATCGTCCTCCAAATGTTTAATCCTTTTGATTCGTTGGTTCCGTTGCAGGGAGTCGACTACCTGAAGTATGACAACTGCAATAACGGCGATCTGAAATCATTGGAGAGGTGACATGTCCACCTCACCTGCTTGACAGTGTCATCGGATGAGATCGCCAAGTGGCTCTGTTTGACTTGATCACTCTGATACATAGGTACCCTGAGATGAGCAACGCTCTGACGAAGGCTGGTCGGCGCTGGTCGACCAATCTACTCCTCGTTGTGCGAATGGTACAGCGTCGTCGTACACAACTCGTATTCAGAGTAATCCAACTCTGAAATGTGTTATCAGTTTCATCCAAATTCATGTCCTCTCTGGTGATCATTGTTCAGGGGCGACATGCACCCGGCGCGGTGGAGCTCCGCCTACGGGAACAGCTGGAGAACCACCGACGACATCGAGGACACTTGGCAGAGGCTAACTCCATCGTTTCCTCGGCCGTTACTGCTGTATCTCTCCAGCAACGGCGTAGTAATGTAGCGGTTCTCAGGTTGTTCAGAGACTGTTCTTTCTGTTTCAGCATGGTCTCGGGGGCGGACCAGGACGAGGTGTGGGACCTCTGGAACGGTAGTCTATACACCTCAGAAGTTCAGGTCCCAGAATTCACTGACGATTTCATCTTTTCTTGGCTTTTGTGTTCTGGTGTTGTTTTGTTCTGCAGATCCGGATATGCTCGAAGTAGGCAACGGGGGGATGACAAACAACGTGCCCACCTATCTTCTCCGTGGACAAATCCGTAACGCCCCTATTTTTAGAACACAAACGCGTTACGAACAGAAAAAATATCATGCATTCTCATACATATTTCAAAAGTTAGTTTGATTAAAATAAAATATAACGGGCGATTTTAGAAATTTTAATGGGCATCTAAGTCCTACACTTACAATCAGAAGAACCGAAGAGAGCTCCCACAAGAACGCTTGAGTGCCGTCGTAACCTTAACACGAATATTTGCAACGTCATTTCTTCTTTTGATCTCTGTGTTCGGAAAAGTAAAGCAAGACTGAGTACAATCAACCGTACTCAATAAATCACATGGAGCAATGTTATATAGTTACTTGCCAAGATTTCTAAAAGATAGGGATATATGGGTTTTACCAAGTACTTATGGATGCAGTTTTATTTATAAACATTTTTAAACAACGAAAGAACAATACTTCTTAAAGAGTCGAGGTTTCAAACTTGATTACTAGATTTCAACATTTCCAAATCATTTTCAAATCTACTTATACTTCGTTGTTGGATTCACCCATTAAACACAGCTTCATTTACCAGAAGCATATTATATTCGAATACCATTAATCATGATTCTGTAAAGCTGCCCAGCTTTACCCACAAGATCTCTCAATTCTTGCGTCCGGGTTCAAGAAAACAAGGTTTTTCACTGCTCTATTCTTTATATAGCGTCTACCCAGTAAGTTTTTGTTCTCAACAAACTCGAGTGGCCCACACGGCCTCGCCCGATTTGTCGCAACTCTACTGTTGTATGGTTAACCACCTCCCATACGAACTCTCCCTCGGTCTCCCCCACCCTTTGTAGATATTAAATCAAACTTGAGTAGTTACTAGACCAGATTTGATAAATCAACGCTTGTGATTGAGCGATTGCTATATTCTTTACTTGGCATAATAGTCTAGTCCTTAGTTTTCACTGAGGCAACTTCCACCCACAAATCCATATTTCAGTACCCACTGCACCGCCACCTTTTTGGTCCAAACCTCCACCCTAGGATAAGATCATGGGATCCGGTTAACTCATGGCTTCCCACGATCCTTTCTTATCCTAGAACCACTTTTTAAATTCTATCAATAAAATATCAAGTCCCTTAGTAGTGGAAAGTTTTTGAGTTCCTAAACCACCATGATTACATTAATAATATATATATATATATATAATATTATTAAGTCTTATCAAGATGAATATGGCTATTAGATAAACATGGCTTTTTCGGGTGGTCGGACATTAGCTAATATCATGTCATTCTTAATATTTATTGTACAAGAAATAACAACTTATAAATAACATAATGAAAGTACTAATAAATAAATAATTAAAGAAATGTAGGTTATGATCAAAGACATGTGACTTGCCTCCAACATCTTTTGTCTTTTCTATAGGCTTCAGTGTTTGCTCACTGACTTCTTGAATTGCTCTCGTAGTTCGTCTGTTGACCAATTCGTGTGGTCTGAATACTAGTGTGAAAAACGGATACAAATAAGTCAGAATGCAAGCTGAAAATAAAATACAAATAAATAACCAAAAGACAAAGAAAATATGTTTGGGTGGTACTTGATTTGGTTGAACGGAGTGGGAAAAGGGCTAGGTGAGTCCGAGACGGTCGAAACGGCTATATATATGTTTTTAGGTTTTTGGTGAATAGCAACCGGTCTGGACTGTGTTGGGTCTGGTTTTGAAATAATATCTGGGTTGGCTAGGATTTTATCGGAGTATATTCGGGCTAAACAAGGTTGAATATGGACTTTGGGGCTCAATATAAACATGGTGAGCTTATTGGTTTCGGCGAACAATGGATGCTTTGGATTGAATTGGATTTAGGATTCGATGTGATGTTTAGGTGGGTTAGAGTTTATCAGTATCCAATATAGGGAAACTGAGCTGAAAATAGGATAGATGGGGTCGAAACGAACGAAATGGATGTAAATATGCATTTTAGGGTTTGGATGAATAGTAACAGGCATGTGTTGTTCATTGCGGGTCTGGTACTATTCATGGTGGGTTTGCACTGTTCACTAACGGGTTGGTTGCTACAGTATTGAATCATTACAATACCGGGTTTGGTTCAGGTGAACAGTATCGATGACGCTGTTCATCGTCTTCCTCCTCGCGCTGCTACAGTGGCAGAAAAACAAAGCTTTCTCTTCTTGGCAATCCCCAACGCTACGGTGACTCCCAACGAAAACCGATGGCATGGATGGGTTGCTGGGGTTGAGGGGGTTCTATTTTTGGGGTTGGTGGCGGCCCGTGAGCAAGGGTTGGCTGATGGCGAGGTGTGGAGTTTTTGGAGGATTTTCATGGCGCGGTGGTTCTCTATGACCCTAATCAAAGAAAGCATGAGTGCTGGAGCATCCTGAGGTAAGGGGTGTCTATGGTATGGTTGGTTGGGCTGGGGTAGCTTGTGGTGGCGCACCCACAGTAGGGTGATTTCGACCGACGAAAGAGAAGGTGGCCGAGGAGCCACGGTGCCTGGCGAGCTATGGAGGTGTTTTGGTTGTACTACTAGGGGCTTGAGGATGCTATAAGAGTGAGGAATTGAAATGAAATAGACCGAATGAGAAGAATTAATCTTTGGGCTTACTTAGGTGTCTCCGGCGATGGCGACGACACGATGGTCCGTGAGGAGAATTGGGGTGTGCTAAAGGCTATTGGTCACCAATGGTCGAGGGAGGGCATGAGTCAAAGGAGGGCCATAGTCAAAGCGCCGACTGTGGTCGAAGCGTGGTTGAAGGAGCACCGTGGTCGAAGGAGGGCTGTAGGGACCCAGATTTTATAATCCGGATTTCTCTGTGATTCCACCGCACTATTCCCTAGATCAGTAGATAGTGCTCACAGATTACAGTTCTGAATATCAAGGTACATATTGTGCGAAAGCGTAAATATAATAGTAAACTTACTCATGGGCTGATTAGGCCGAAATCAATAAATTGTAGCAGCGGAAGAGCGAAGCACACAGGTGGGACCTTCAGGACATGCCCACAGGCAGCCAACTGGAGGTTCGCGACCTAGCCCTTGACATCTTCATCTTCTCGGCCAGCTTGTCCAATCTTGTTGCTGAGGCGAGGTGATTTGATTCGATTCTCAATTCGCGCAAAGCGAGTGTGAGCACTCCAACCCCGTACTCCGCGAGCCAATACACAGAATGCAAATAAATAGTATGCATGGCTTGTCAAAGGAGAGGCTCGGGTTATTTTATTTGCCAAAAATCGCTTTTAGCAGTATTATCGTTATTTAACCATAGTGTTGTTATTACTGCCTAAACTTCACACAGCGATTACCATAATTGACTTAATCCACCAAGGACACACCTACCTTACTGATTGCTGTCTAAGACCCCAAACAACGGGTGCCATCATTTAACTAATCCACCGATCTCTTTCTTCCTATATTATTTACTATTTAACCCCCAAAACAGTGAGCTACATCATTTAATTAATCCACCAGTATCTTTTGTATTCTAATCCCTACCAATCCAACCTTTTTGTTACTGATCCACAACCATAATTTGCTCTTCCAATTATCACTTTATAATCCATCTCTAACTACTTCACTATTGTACCTCCACCAAGAATACCATTGATCAAGTCTACGAATCGCTAGTATACATTCACCAAAATGTCGTTGATCAGATCTAGAATTCTCTAATAAATATCCACCAAGAATATCTTGATTAGGTCTATGATTCACTAATATATATCCACCAAGAGTATCTTGATCAGGTCTATGATTCACTAATATATACCCACCAAGAATATCATTGATCAAGATAAATCTCCCATAGTTATTTTCATACCTCCAATTCCCAAGATTCAAATTATCCACTAGTATTTGATCAAATCATATTAATCCCATCATTGTCAACATCTTCCAAGAATTTATACTAAGTGTTAGTGTTGTGATCCAACAATTACTTTTATATTCCCTAAATCTCCAAAGATCATTTAAATTATCTATCTAGCCTATATATTCATTTAGGCTCTACCAATTTATTTCTCCCAGAATTCATACTATCATTATCCCTATTATGATCAACATAAATCCACCAACTTCTTTACGCAATTACCATAAACAGCCATCTTCTTTTCTTACGACTCTATTTATTCTTCCCATATTTTATTTTGTAAGAATAGAAATGCCACTATTTGAAATACAATATAAAATTTCCTGAGACCTAGCAACTTTGGAATAAAACATAATGTTCAAGGAATATTAACATGATTTTTCATACATATAGCATCACACCATATAACATCCTTCAGCGTTATAGCCGCTTAACTTACCACTGGGGGACACCCAGGACAACTCAAATCAGGGCTTTCCACTGCCCTCCGCTTTTCCATTCCCATTTTTCAAACATTTTTAAATAGAACTATATCTAGTTAAGTTCTCATGTCCGCCCTTGATCGTGGGCACGACTATTTGAATAGTTTTGACTCTGCAGAGTTTGTACACTTTCACCACAAGAGACAATCAACTCGTTGCCCCACATGATGCCTTAGACATGTGGTTGAACAGACCATCACAGTGACTTTTCAAAATATCTAGTCTCTTCTCTCATCTCACCTTATGGGTAGCCACCCACTTGCGGTGGGTCCCATCTGTGCGCGGGATGTTTCCCACAGCCACTAACACAGCTCGGGCTTCTACTTCCCGCAACGTTAGGACAGCTAGGAAACTTCACCCTCCACTGGTGTCCCTTCAGCCCCCCTTGCCATAGCGTAGCCCCATCAATCCACTACAAGTGAGATGAGTCCGGGGTTTCGATAAGTTTACTTAGCCAAATTGTATTTTACAGACTTGTGGTTGTACTGTTTTACACAGGAGGTCATGACAAGATTCAGTCCTTAGTGGTATCTGGGCGGCCTACCACAACCCACTATGTGCATCCACTGCACCACACTCATACCCTCGAACCAATCCGCCCAGATATTTAAGCAAGTTGGGATTTTTGGGAGTATAAAATATATATGCCAAAATATACCAGTCATTCCCACCATGACTGCCCAACCAATTTTTCTCAGGATTAAAAGTGATGCTTGGGCACTCTCGCGCCCATGAGTATCTAAACAATACTAAGCATGGCATATATTTAGAGACCTATTTTCGAAAGGTTACTATTATAATTTTGCTAGGACGACAAGGTTCACACATTCAAATATTCCAAAGGAGGTGTAATATTATTCAAGGTAAACAATAGGCATGTAACTAGAATCTTAAATTAACATGTATTTGCATATAACATAACAGCATGCAATTTGATAATTTAAACCAAAATAATTTGCAGAAAATGTAGGTTCAACATGATCAAAGTATTGACTCGCCTGGCGCGGTTTACCGCGGTCATGAGCCCACACAGTGCTTTCTCTTGGGCTTCTGGTCTTTATCTTCGATTCGCTCTTGATCACGCCTGATCATTTGATTCTTCAAGACTCCAATATCTAATTATGTGCTAAACGACTGAATACAAATAAAGACAAATAACTCAAAAGATCCAAATAAATTTGATTAATTTAAATGGCCAATTTAATTTAATTTATACATTTTATTACGATTTGAGAATAGAAGGATGATTCGGTTTAGGGTGTTGCAAACACAGTGGTAGCCGGACTTGAGTGAGAGAACGAGTTATCTGAATAGCTTTACCGTGAGGGAAAATTTTAGGATAATAAGAGATCAAAAGTGAGGAAGTATCTACAGGAATTATTTACTTCGGAAAAGAAGTGGCCAAACATAGCCGATTGGGGAATGGTGAGGTTCGATCTTTTTATTACTAACCTCTATTATTAGTTTCACGTTTATCAAGGAAGCTCCGTGAGTCGGGTTAGACCTATAGACTGATGCAGGAGTTTAGTGTACAAATTTTATCTTTAGGGTATGCATTCCTTGCAATTCAGGTTATGGTAAAGGCAAACTGGACTGATGGATGAGATCTGTACTTATTCTATAAATCTTTTAGTCAAAGGTTTTTATAACATTTGGATATCTTTATTAAGTTTTAGATTAATCTCTGATATAGGCCTTTACTTACTAATTAGATTAAGATAAATAGCAAAGGCTCAATATTACTATGCACTAAAGCTAGTGTTAAGATTTAATTAATGACACTATTATTAGCTTGCTCATACTTTAACTATTCTTAGGCTTGGCTCTATATTTGATTCATTTATCTAGGCAGAGGTCTTTGTACAAGGTAGTATTCCAACTTCCTAACAACCCATTCATTTTTGCTATTGTTACGCTAAGCATTGTTATATATATATATATATATATATATATATATATATATATATATATATATATATATATATATATAGTCAAGTTTATTTATCACATGACATGCCATACGAGTTCATATATTAATATGGCTACTTAATTAAACTTACTATGGAGATTTTGTTTAACTGCAGTACGTTAGATGCTAGAGTACAGGGTTATTATTTTATGTTTGGCTATGCGGTGACTAGTTCTATCTATTTTACCACAATACATGAGTGTATGATTTGCTCCTTAGAAAGCTTCCATTTGCTAAATCATTATTCCATGAGAGCATAACCTAACAAGATTGTACTCAATTTACTAGTACACTTTTGATTAATAGTTAATCTTTAAAACAAACATTCGGAGCACATTAGTTACTGGCATACGTTGTTTGATCTAGGATTAAACATTTACTAAACCCGTCTCTATCTTGAGAAACTTTAGTGTTATCTGCGGATTAGTCCCATACTCTTAATATTTGTTGCTTAACAGAATTCTATCTCCAAGATTTATTGAATGACAATGTGCTAGATATTGAATCCTGTATTTTATTTATGACTAAGGGTATGTTTACTAAATTTGGAACATTTAACCAATGCAGATTTTCTTTATGACATTCCAGATAATTAACCAAAGTCATCTTTTATTAGTACCTTTAATTAAAACTTAGTCTTTTGTTAAATGTTCCAATTACATTAGCTACCTATGTGCACATGGCTTGGCAATGCAACAGCAAAAAGAAAAAGACTAAAAATCCTAACTAAGCCTGCGGCCGGGGGAATCGAACGTGGGTAGCTCGGCTAGAAACGCGCGCTGCTGGCCAAGTGGGCGCTGGCTCTATCGGTGAATGAAGGGGAGTTCAAACTAGAAAAGGTGAGTATAACGGCAGAGCTCCATTTAGAGTCGGCCAAAAGAGGAGCAACGGAGCAGGGTAGACAATGGCGCCGCCGGCAGGCGGTGGCGGAGGGTGTGACTCTGCCGGCAAAATGGGGTGAGGGGGGTGGTAAAGCCACTGGAGGCGACGCGCTGGCCGGAGCAAAGGCGAGGCGGGCGGGTGGCAGAGCTAAGCGGCCGGCGACGGGGGTGGAAAGGGGGCGGTGGCACCGGCGTGGAGGGAGGAGGATTTGGCGGGCGCAGGAACTAGAGGAGGGTAGGGGAGAACTTACCAAAGGGTTAGCCGGGCGGGAGGTGCGCGGAGGGGAGCTGGCGGCGGAGGCCGGGGTCGGGCGGCGGTGGCGCATGGCGTTGGCGGCGCACCGACGGCAATAGCTCCGGCGGGCCGTCGGAAGATGTTCGGGATGTCGAGAGGTTGCTCCCTCCGCGGCTAATCGATGGATGGCCAACCGAGGAGGCGGCGGTGGGGGAAATGGCGGCGGCGGCCGGCGCATGAGTAGAGGTGGGAGAAGAGGCAGGGAAAGAAAAGGGTGGCGCGGGAGCTCCTTATGGTCACAGGGGGCTGCGGAGAAACCGTGGGCGACGGGGAACAAACCGTGGGCAGCGGGATTGCATGGAGGCCACGGGGCGAAGCGGAGCTGCGCACGGCAGAGAGGAAGGAGAGAAGTGGCGCAGGCGCACCAGGGGAGAAGGAAGAGAGGAAAGAGAGGGAGGGGCGGTCCCGCGCGGCAGAGGGAGAGAGGCGCGTGCGGGGGCGCGGGCCCGCGGGGCCAGAGAGAGGAAGCGCGGGGGCCGGCTGTCAGCGGGGAGGGCGCGGGGTGGAGCAGGCGCGCGGGAAAGGAATGGGGAGAGAGAGGGGGGTTGGGCCGGGCTGTGGCCGGCCTGACCTCCTTGCTTTCTTTTTTTATTTAGTGTGTGTATACATATGTTTATACAAATATGTATACATGTATATATAGTATATATTATTTTATTTATTTCTATTTTTGTATGTGCACATATATATTTATTTTGCTCACATATATATATATACATATATATGTATTCTTTCTTATTTATCTATTTATTTATTTGCACCTTCATTTTTATACACAAGTATATATTTCCTTTTTGCCTATATATTATTATTATTATTATGACATTTTATATTTTAGTTTTAAGTTTCTCCCTCCCTTTTTTGGATCATCTTTTCAGATTCGTGTTTAAAATTTTAGTTTTCAATTATTTGCACATTCCCTTTTAGGGCATTATTAATGCTTGTTTCTTTTTTAGCTTCTTAAATTTTTGGAACCTCAACCAAATTCCAGAAAAACACCATAAAATCCAAATTTAAATAAAACATATGACAAATATAATTCAAAAAGCTTCACATTTTCAA
Source organism: Dendrocalamus sinicus (assembly GCA_036346575.1). Classification (NCBI taxonomy): domain Eukaryota; kingdom Viridiplantae; phylum Streptophyta; class Magnoliopsida; order Poales; family Poaceae; genus Dendrocalamus; species Dendrocalamus sinicus. Next base: position 18,079,158 of record CM070670.1, read on the forward strand.
ACTCACATTTTTGGGATGTTACAAGGGTCGTGGTCATAGGGCCAACTATAGTCAAAGCGTGGTCAAAGGGTCAGCCTTGGTCGAAGAAGGGTATTGGTCGAAGGAGGTCTATGGTCGAAGGGCCACCCGTAGTCCAAGGAGATCCGTGGTCGAAGGAGGGCTGTGGTCGAGGGTCGGCCTTGGTCAAAGGGTCAATCGTGGTCAAAGGAGGTCGGTGGTCGAGGGCTGGCCATGGTCGAAGGGTGGCTGTCATTGAAGGAGGGCTGTGGTCGAAGCTCCGTCAATGATCAAACGGGTAGCAAAGTCTTGCCAAGAATCTCCAACGAAAATTAGAAGGCACATGAAGGAGGAAGGGGGAGGAGGTCAACTGACGGAGGCGGATCAAGCGATTTCGTCACTAAGTTTGCTAATTTTGGTGTACAGATAACTGCTTACGTATATTTATAGGCTTTAGGAGCCGTATTATTCATTACCGAGTATAATCTTTGTTGTATTTTGTATTTTTTTACTATCTCCCTTTTCTAATTATGTGTAATTTTAGATTGCAAAATATAGTTAACTTTATGTTTATTTTGTTTATTTTTTATACATCATGTCTCACTAGGTCCCCTATACGCACGTACTGCGCCTCTTGTCCGTTTCCGGCAGCTGGGGCCGGAACACGCCGGCTCTCTGCGTGCGGATCTATCGAGCGCGCGCTCTCCGATTGAGCTAGGTGCGCCGTGCCTTGCCAGCCAGCTCTGTGCCCGGGACAGGGTTGGATGGATTGGCATGCAGATGATGCAGCTGCTGTGCTCCGGAGTCCCTACTCCAAAAACGCGTTTGGGATGTGCACGTTCCTTTCTTTCTTTACTGGCATTGCCGTGCGAGCGCGTTTGCTGAACAGAGACGCCCGATCAGACAGACAGATACTCCAATCCAGGCGATAATCACAGTCCGTCGGCCGTCAGCCCAGGAGTGGTCGGTCCCAGGGGCGGATCCAAAGAGGACCCAGTGAGGGCACAGGCCGCCACTCAATTCGCAGAAGTCCAGATATATAGCCCAAGATTTAATGCTAGTGCCCCCAGTCAGCCCAACTAAAAGGCCCTCACTCATTTGTGATTTATCAAATTGATGAAGGAAGTCTTCATTTTGCCCTCTACTAAAAGGCCCAGGTATACTTGGCTTTGTGGGTGTGCCCCCTCTCAGATTTTGTCCTGGATCCGCCCCTGGTCGGTCCGCTCCAAACTGTTTTGCTTCTTGGCTTCTAAAAATATAATAGTGTTTTTAATTTTCTTATTATTTTTACTTAGAAAATGGTAACAGTCGCTGTCACAAAAAAAATGCTAAAAGACAGGTCTTTTTCCCTTTCGGATAAACGAGATCCGTTTCCCCTTTCGGAGCAGGCGTCATCTCAAACAAAAAAAAGTACCAGGTGAAACCGTGAAACACACGACAGCACAATTGAAAATACTCACGCTGGCCCTGACTCTGCTTCTCCGGCGTCGAGCCCGGCCGGCGGGGGGTGGCCGTGCCGTCACCCGGGCCGCCAGAAAGAGAGATATTCCGCTAATTCGTTCCGACGCGCGCGCACGTGTGTTGGTTGCCTGGCAAGGCACCCGCGTGGAGATCGACGCCGCACCGGGGTTTTCCGTTTCATTTCTCTGCGACGACGCTACAACAGCTGAGCGCCTGAGAGCACCTTTGATCATGTTATTTTACCTGTTTTTTTAACTATATTAAATAAGTAAAATTCTATAAATAAAAGAGAAGATGAAAGAAGATAATATGATGTTTTTTATACAAGAGACGACTTAAACTGCAAACCAACACAAATAGTGAGAATGTGTGGAACAGAAAGTTATAGTAAAAATAGTATAAAATAGTTAAAAGAATGATGTACTATTAAAGATGTTGTCTCAGATGCTGTCTTTAGATAAGACGTAACCTTAGAGACAATATTAAAAGATAAACTATTGTATATGCCCTAAGCCTAAGTCCCTGAGCTCCTCCGTATAGACATCTTGCAAGCAAACGAGGCACGCTCCAAATTCCAATGCCAGTGTCGTCACTCTGCAGCCATACGTATGGCTACCAATAGATCTCCAGGTTGCTAAAGACTATGGTTTATAACTTTTTGGTTATGATTTATTATTTTAATAAATAGTGATTATTAAAAGAAATCAAAATAAAAGTTGATTGAAAAGCCGAGAAAAACACGGCCGCACTATACTCCTCCGTGGATAAAAAGCCTTGCTCTATGAATGTTATGTTGACATGGTACGACTAGGGCTATAAACGAGCCGAGCTCGAGCGAGCTTGGCCTTCCAGGCTCAAACTCGGTAGAAACTCGAGCCGAGCTCGAGTTGGGGTCTGAGCCTGGACTTGGGCTCGAGCTCGGCTCGGCCTAAGCTCGAGTAGGCTCGAACTCGGCTCGTTGAAACTTGATAATAATTAAAATAATTTATTTTGCACTATTTTTCAATAATAAGAAAATTTTAAGTTCAAGCTCGGCTCTAGTAAACTTGATAACAATCAAAATAATTCAAATACACACTAGTTTTTAATAATAAGACAAACTCGAGCTCGAGTTCGAATTCGACTCGAGTAAGCTCGGTAAGAATTAATATGTATTACTATTTAAGCTCGAATCGGGGCTCGCGAACTATTCGAACTCGGCTCGGTGAATCTCGCGAACTCGAGTTCAACTCATTTAAAGTTCGAACCGAGCTCGAATCAAGCTTAGAACGAGCCGAACTCGAGTAGCTCGTGAGTTTTGAGCTTTTTTACAGCCCTAGGTCCGACTAGCATGACAGTGGCACTGCGAGAGATCTAAGTCATCCCTATTTGGAGTGCTAACATTTTACTACATTTTGTACTAGATTTTAGCGGAGATTTAGTAGGATAGCGACCGGTGATCACGATGGCATACATAAGGTCAAACAACGGTGCTTATCATCATGACTAAGATCGGAGCAAACCTATGGGCCTGTTTTTTATAACTTGTGATTTTTAATTTTTATTATAGTATCTAACTTTTAAATGAAATATTTTCTAAGATGATACCTACAAATTAATTGTAATACACATTAAAAATCTAATATCTATACCAACTAAAATCATAAGTAAATATCTTTCTTTGTAATCTCTATCACGAAAAACCTAAAATTTGTACCTATGAGCGGACAACCCAATCGTTGTCCATAAATGTTATGTTGACCTGGTCCGACTAGCCTGGCAGTGGCACGGCGAGAGATCAAGTCATCCCTATTTGGAGTGCTAACATTTTACTAGATTTTATACTAGATTTTAGCGGAGATTTAGGGTCTGTTTGGTTGGTGCCTAAGATTGCCATGCCTAAGTTTAGGCAATGTGTGGCTGCCACAGAAAGTGTGGCTAACAAAATCGAAGCCACACTTGTGGCAAAGTTTGGCAAGAAATTGAGTCTATGACGTGTGGGGCCGGGTGCTAAGAAAGTGTGGCATGCCACAGTTACGTCAGTGAACCAAACAGCTACCTAAAAACTGTGGCACGCCTAACCTGTGGCTAGGCAAATTCTGGTCATGAACCAAACAAACCCTTAGTAGGATAGTGACCGGTGATCATGATGGCATACGTAAGGTCAAACAACGGAGATCGGAGCAAACCTATTAGCTTGTTCTTTGTAGCTTCAAAAAACGGTTTTTGATTTTTACTATAGTATCTAATTTTTAAATAGAGTAATTTCTCAAGATAATGTTTATAAATTAATTATAATATACGTTAAAAGTCTAATATTTGTACCAGCCAAAATCGCAAGTGAGTATTTCTCTCCGTAATCTCTGTCACGAACGATGTCATCCAATCCACGATGCCGCACGGATCAATAATCTCTCCCAACAGATTCCAATGGTACATCGGGTGCTCATTTGGACTTATGTAGCTCAAGCTTCTAGTTTTTTTTGTTACTGTAGCAGCTTTTTTTAAATTGTAGTTGGTAGTAGTTTTTCAGCATAATTAAAATTAAAAAACTTTAAAAAGAAAAATGGTTATATCATCATGGATAATACAAAAGCAATAAAAGAAAAAAGACAAAAAGATTAAAAATAAACTAAAAAACTTGAAAATAATGAAATTAAGAAGCTAAAAGCTTTCAAATTCGGCCCTGATCAATTCGGCTTTGGCTTCTGGCTTCTGGCTTATTTTTCACTATTCATAAGTTTCGTCTTTTTCTGAACTTTTGGCTTTTCGTTGAGCTTTTTTGCCGGTTCTTTTTTTCCCGTATTTGTTTGTATTATACGTAATGGGCTAACATATTTTTTTCATTTTTAATTTTTTTAAATTTAATTATGCTAAATAAGCCTCTGTCAGCTACAGTGCTTTTTTCAGCCAGCTAGAGTGTTTTCAGCCATAAGCCACGAGCTTTTCAGCCGAACCGATCACCACCGAAGACTTGTGTTGGGAGAGATTATGGACTCGTGCGGCATCGCGGATGTTATTGGCCAACTCTGTATTCTGTTGATTATCATCCTTGTTAGAACAACTATTATCATCCTTGTTAGAAACTCTGTAAAAGATTTCAAAACAACAAATGTGTTGTATGGTTGTCACCGTAGATCCTTGTCTAAATTGTATCTCTGAAACGAAGAAATTTTCATGTCTTTTCAAACAATGACTCAATTAATATTTGCAGATACAGAAGAATGGCAGTAATACAAGTTTAACAAACAGGTGTGTGCATAACAAGTCAATTCAATTATCAATGCTTAATATTGCAAAAGCTCCGTCGAAAAGGAGGAAAAGAGAGAGAAAAGAGCTGCATTTTGCTTTCCCTTGCGGAGGAAATGAGCTTTGGATAGTGAAGACACTACCAGCTAGAGTGCAACACCTATTTCAAAATTTTTTTTTTTGAGAAAGCGGAGACCTATTTGTTCATATCAAATGATGTGCAATTTTTAAAGCAAAGGCATCTATTACAGGACAAAGAGTGATCAGACTTCTCCCTCGTACTGTCTAATAAAATTATTCTTGGTCATTTAGCAAACAGACTTCTTCGTATTCATTGCACACTTGGCACATTAGCTAATAAACTTGGCCGAAGAGAAAAGTACAAACTACACCAAAAACTCACATCCGTTCATGCCACGCTAACATGACCAGTGGTGGGGAATTATACAAATTTTCTGTATTATTCAGTTATCATATTTAATAGGATATAAATATCATATATATTTTTTATTCGATTAACAATTTCTCTCTATTCATATTCGTATTTAAATTCATATAAAAAATATGGGTACAAATATGGTACTGACTTTTACCATCCTATTAAACCATATGGTGGTCGAGTATTTAGTGATAATAAATAATTAACATTTAGGTTTCATTAGAATTTGCGCTTGTAAAAGTTCTAGTTGATGCGCTTGTGTTGCTGGAGTTTTTAGGGCAGCATTACGGCCTCGGCAGTCGGTCAAGGTAGATTGACCACAGTAGTCGCTCAAGGCAGATCGACCACGGTATCCACTCAATGCATATCAACCACGGCTTTTTGACCACGACTGGCTTTGATCACGTTTGGTAGTTGGTGGTCCAAACGGCTTTGTTCGATCAGCAAATTTTGACCATGTCAGGCTTTGACCATGATAAGTCGAGCACGGCAGACTTCGACCACATCCGGTTTTTGACCATAGCAGACTTCGATCATGTTCGACTTCGACTACGTTGACTTCGACCACGTCCGCCTTCGACCATGTCGGACTACGACTACGTTCAGCTTCAACCATGGTAGCCTTCGACTATGATTTTTTCAACCACTGCAGAACGACCACGCTAGGCAATTGGTAAGCTTTGATCTCGGCCAGCGAACTAGTTGTAACTATAGTACTTTTTGATGGTCATATCTATAGTGCCTTATCTATAATTGTTGCTACAGTAACTAATCGACAGTTGAAGACTTTACTAGTCGATAGTTGTGGACTTTACTGGTCGGTACTTGATAGTCGTAGGCTTTACTGGTTAATACTTGATAGTCGTGGATTTTACTGGTCGTACTCGATAGTCGTAGACTTTACTGACCGGCACTCGATAATCGAAGACTTTGTGACCAGTAGTCACAGACTTTGTAGTCTGCAGTTGTTGTCTTAGGCTTTGTGATCGTTTGTCATAGACCTTACGATCGGTTGCCATAGGCTTCACGATTGGTACTTGTAGCCTTCATGGTCGGTACGAGTGCTTCAACTCTTGTGATTTTTGAGTACCTTGAGTACTTGTGATTGGCCAGCGGTATGACTGGCTGGTGCATAGTGGTTAGTGATCGGTGAACAGTACTCGAAGGATTTGGGACTTAGAAGATGGAAGTGCTTAGTGGTGAAATGGTCGTGGTATTTGGTAGTCGGAAGGACTCAGTAGTTGAAAGGACTCGGTAGTCGGAAGGACTCGGTACTCAGTAGTCGTAGACTTTGCTAGTTGGTTGTTGGAGTTTTGTGGTAGTGATCGGTACTCGGTGGTCAGTACTCAATGGATTTGTGGTCGGTAGTGATACTTGTTATTCTCGAGTGTTTGAAGCGATGGTGTTTTTCCTAGTACTTGTGTTCAAGTACTCGATGTGCTAACGACCTATCCTGCATAGCAGTTGTAACCGGTTGTAATGAGTGGTTTGAAGTTGTTGTTTTGGAAAATGATAGAATTTGTGGTCGTGGACGACTTGATTGGTGTTTGTGATGGTTTGGTTCTTGTCTATGGATAGACAAGGGTGTGTTTCGAGTGTGTGTGCTGATGACAGTCAAGTTGTGAAGAACTTGTGTTGGGTAAAACTTTCTTTGATCTTTGCATGTGCAGGTGGATGTGGAGATGGTCATGGTCAGTGAGGAGGACCGGGGCTAGAATGGGGAAGTTTGAGGTTCAGGCGATTGAGTATGGCATGCGAAGTGATCGGACTCATACTGGAGCACATGGAGATTAAATGTGGTGATTTATGGAAAAGCTATGGGCGGTGCAGTCCAGGTGGCTTTGACATGAGCGAGGATGATGTGAGGAGAAGATACAGGAGGTGCGTTCCTGGAGGCTTCGACATGTGATGATGGTGCGTGATGAATATATAGGAGGTGTTGTCCTGAAGGCTTCGTCACATGTTGGGCCAGGAGTTGTGGATTGAGTCCATAATTGAGAAGATTGAGAGAGTTACAAATAGAGTCCATAACTTAGAAAAGATAAAGATTTGAATGAAACCCGTGTTAGGAAAGGTTTCGGGTCCCTTGATTTTCAGAAGAGATAGAATTGCGTGTCCAGATTGTTATGGACACGGTTTGAGATATCCGTGTTTGAGATGAACATGGTTAAGGGCTCTAGCATATAAAAGCAGAAGAGATGTTAAGGGTTTAGTTGAGGCTTTGAGGAGGTTTTTGTGCTAGGGTTTTTAGGGGTGCTGTGAGGGCGCTTTGTAGCCATATACATAATATAGAAATAATAGATCAGATCTATTCCAAGAAAAGTTAGTCGGTGTTGGTGACATGTTTTCTGAGCATTACTTTCTTGTGTCCTTGGAGGTGGCATGCTAACACATCTTGATCTTGCGTAAAATGAGCACGATGTTGTCTTTGGCATGTTCTCGTTTGAATAGCTGAAGCTTTCAAGCAGAGAAAGTTTTTGAATACATGTAAAGGTGGTCGAAGCGAGCAGTCAAAGCGAGCGATCGAAGTGTTCTAGCGGTCAGTGCTCTAGAGCTGTTGGAGTAGTCGATAGTCGAGGAGCGGTCGAACGTCGAGCGATTGGAACCTCTATCGAGCCCGTGCACACAGTCGAGCGTCTTACAGGTGAATTCCATGTCTGTAAGTTATATTGTTTTTCTTGTGGTTTGAGATTTGATTTCAGGTATCAAAAAGCGGAGGCAATCATTCACCCCCTTTGATTGCGCCATATGATCCTACACATCCAAATTGTTATTTTATCCGGACTATTTATATTCATATTCAACGAAGCAACATATATATATATATATATATATATATATATATATATATATATATATATATATATATATATATATATATATATATATATTACAATATGACTAACTAGTTGGACAAAAATTTTCAATTAAATGCTAATTTGTGTTTCTTTAGGTGAAGTAAATGAATTAGAATGACTGTACAAGGATAAAATTTTATTAATATCTCCATACTACAAAGTTATGAGGATATCTGGATGCAACCGAATTAAGTAGATATTCGATTTGAAATTATATTCATTATAATATTCTATTCGATTTGTATTCAAAAATAAAATATAAATATAAAAATAGTAAATGTACTATTTAATTCGTATTTAATCTGTTTTTACGTCTAGACATGATATCCATGCATGCAATATATGAACTCCCAAGCTATAAACTTCGAAATACATCGTATGTAAGTTTTGTTTGCTAGTTAATTCACGTAAAGACCTAAAGCTTTGTTAGCTAATTAATTCACCAAAAGAGCTAAAGCTATTAAATAAAAATGGACAATATACTTCTGCCTTCGGCCGTAGCCCGTAGGAACTCAACTACTCATGCGGGATGGCCAGCGTTACACAACATGCCTGATCAGGCGTCCCATGTTCCACCCCCCGCACGGCATCCTCCTCACTAACAGCGGTCCACCACCACCACGGCTGGCCCCCACCAAAAAAGCTCGTACACGAGTAGAGTATTCAATACGACGCCCGGGCAAAAATGTTCTTACGCACTGTTTAAGGCTAACGTATTATTTTTTGCTGATAATTTTTAATTATAATTTTTAATTAAAAATAAATAGTAATAATTAAAAAAATTATAATTTAAAAGAAGAGAACAAGCAGTAAAAATAGTAAGGTAGAAATTCGTGCGTATGATAGCAATGAGAGGAGTAAGATATGTGATAAATCCATGATACCTATTCCATACCTCTTAAACAAAACTGTAGCAAGAGAAATAAAAAATCACTTTTAAAAATTAAATATTCATGTGAGCGTTTAATTTATTTTTGTGAGCAGAGGCTCGAACCGGAACGACTTGAGACTAGCCCGCGACACAGGTCAAGCGAAATAGTGAACGCACAATACGTTGCTTTTCCCAAATTCTTTTAAAAAAATAGCAGCAGTGGCCAGTGGGCCCCACTGGCCCGTTCGTACAGCCCTATATAAAGGTCGCCCAGTAAGCGCGTCTCCTCCGCGGCCCGACACCATCCCACCCCCTCCAGATTTAACGCTGCCGCTCTGTTTAAGCCGCAGACAGAGCCAGCCATGGCGCGCGCCTCGATCTCGTCGTCGCCGCTCCTCCTCCTCCTGCTCGTGGCGGCGGCGGGGGCCAGGGTGGCTTCGGCCGGGAACGTCACGGAGGAGCTGCGGGCGGCGTGGCGGATGCGGCGCGCGCGGCGGCGCGCGTTCGAGAACGGCCTCGGCAGGACGCCGCAGATGGGGTACGCACGCTAGCCTGACACCATTGCTGCCATTGAGCCTTTTTTTTCCTTCGTGATATCTACTCCATTTCCCCAAGGCTTTCCTCCTCCTCCTTTAGTCTTCTTTGCACGTTCCGCGCATCCGTATTTCAAACGACACGAGCCAAACAGTTGCCTAATAAAATCAATCAATGCTCAGAATCGATCAATACTGTGGTGGCTACTGAAACTAGAAGACTAGCAGAGTAGTTGTAATGAATAAACTATTTTTGCCCTTCTCCATATATATAAAGTATGATTACAGTACTATTCTCACAACTATTTTAGAAGGGCATACACGATATTACATATATCTCATTGGGTTTTATAACCCCCACTACAAATACGAACGAGGAATAGTGGTAATCGCGAGAACTTTTGGGCAAGGAAAGGAAAAGGACATGTCTTTAGCTCGCGGCGGATGCGTAAGGGCAGAGCATAATCTCGCAGGCTCGTTTTAACTTTCAAGCTTGCTTTCATCGTGGGGCTTAGACCCACTTGTCATTTGTCAAAGCTCCTTTTTTTTCCCTTTCCTTCCCTTCCTGCACGGCTATACCCTGTACAATTTGCCTTTTTGTCCGGCTTCAAACGTGAAACAGTCTATCTTTTTATAGCTTTTAAAAAAATCGACTTTTGAACGGAAAAAATTCTTAGCACATGTACTTTTTACTCCTTCAATCATCCTCACAATAGGCCAAAATGCATATCACTTTTAACAGCGACTTTATAGTCTCTCGCGATAGTTTTTTTTGCTTGATGAGACAGTGATCAGATGAGGGGTGAGAATAGTATTTGTGCACGCACGTGGTGGGCGTATTCCTCCCTTGTCCACGCCGAGAAAAGCTTTTTTCCGCCCTTTTATGCATGGAAATTGGTACTTACCGTACTGTAGAGTGGACAATAACATGTCGTCGACGAGCTCTGCTACGCGCACGAGCAAAGCTCTCACAAGGATTCAGTATTTGTTATCTGTCACTTGCAGTAAAGTTTCAGATTATTCTGATTAAATCATCATGGTTTAAGCCCGATGGCTTTAGTATAAAAATCAGCAGGGACAACTGAGAGGCTTATCTCTATGCTCACAAAAATGGGGAAAAGATTTTCCCTTTCGGCGGCTTATCTATGCTCTTTCCTTTTTTTTTTCCTCTTGCCCTTTGTGCTTGTCCCTTTAGCCTCTGTCCTTGTGCTGACATATTTTTACTGTACAACCTCAACTGTGCAAGAAAGAAAACTAGAGAGGATGGCTTATGTTTTAATGACTGAAAATTTTAAATTCTGTAATATTTATAAGAGGTAGTACGTAAATAGAAAATAATCGTATATGATTTTGACTAGTACAGTTAAACTCAGTATAGTTCATACTACAATTTACCTATAGATCCTATCTAAAAAACATATTGTTTAAAAGCTAGATACTATAATATAAATTAAAAGTTATAAACTGTAACTCACCCTTAATTGCGTCACTGTATTTACATTTCATTGTTCATGACGTATCAGATGACTTGCCACCTTTTTTTTACCATCCGGTACTAACCTGTGTCGGTGCCGTCTTGTTTCGGTTGATGTAGCGTGGCGACTGGCAAGTAACTTGTAATTGACACTAGCCATGATACTAGAAAAAAGTCTCCTATGTGTAAGCATCAGCAGTGCTCCATCATGGGGTCCTGATTTCTCAGTAATTTAATTCCGGTGACGAAATGTGTTAGGTGGAATAGCTGGAACCACTTCTCCTGCGGGATCAATGAGCAGATCATCAAGGAAACAGGTACACTTACTCCTACTCCCCTTCTCAAGTCTTATCAGCATCCATGGCGTCTCCCTTTCAGCTCTTCAATGCACGTACGGTCCAAGCACTTGTTATGCTTTTGACATGCTATTACCAAGTTGCAATGGCCTGCACATTGACATATGCAAATACATCGGTTTTATATTTCTCCAGTGAAAGCGAAAGGAAGAACTCCATTTCTTAGTGCTTTTCAGAGTACAGCCCCTTTTTATTTTGCTGGGGGACCATTTTTTCTTGGAACAATTTAGAAACATAGTGGGGGCATCCCATAGTTTGGTGGGTAAGGTATCAACGTCAACAACAGTGGGTTAGCAAACATTCAGGAAGGCGTCGGTGATCCGACTTGGGATAATTTTTCATATACTTCATATCGTGGAGAAGTTTCATGTAATGTAACACCCAAATAACCTCACCACGATTCAAAAGAGAGAGAAAAATATTCATGTAATGTAATACCCAAATAACTGTTATGAATAGCGCTTGTATTCATATGAGGTCAATGGGCCGGTATATATACACAAAGTACAGGTGGTAAATATGCAAAGAACCCCTCATAACAATGGGGAATAACAAACTATACATATATCTCTAACACCTCCCTCAAACTCATGGTGGATCAACAACACTGAGTTTGGAGAGGAAGAAGTCATCTTTGTGCTCGAGTCCGGGCCTTCGTGAAGAAATCCGCTATCTCAAGCTCAAGGCACATCTTGAAGAGTAATCACCGATCATGCACACAAGTCCTCATGAAAGAAGCATCAACTCCAATGTGCTTGGTGAGCTCATGCTTCACGGGATCACGAGCAATCCGATAGCTTTGTCTTGTCGACAAGAGAGAGTCGGTGTAATGTGAAACACCAAAATCCTCAAGTAACCACCGTAGCCAAGTAATCTCTGCTGTCAAGAGAGCCATAGCTCGCAACTCACCTCTGCACTCGAGCGGGACACTGCGATCTGTTTCTTCGTCTTCCGAGCAATAAGAGAACCACCAAGAAAAACACGAAGCGAGAGATAGACCGCGATCGGAGGATTGCCGCCCAAGTAGCATCCGAATAGGCACGAAGTCAGAACGAGCTAGAACGTGGAAAGAAGAGACGGCGAGAGATAGTCCCACGAAGGTATCGCAGAACTCGAAGAAGGTGGTCAGTAGTGAACTGAGTGGGAGCTGAAACAAACCGACTCGAATATGAACTGGATAAGTGATATACGGACGAGTAATGACAAGGTAGACAAGACTCCCAACAAGATGACGATAGCGAGTCGGATCGAGAAAGAGGCTCGCCATCGAGAGTCGGAGGTGAACATTGAGCTCCATGGGAGTCTCAACGATGTTGTCGATGAGAGAGGCGCGATCAAGAAGATCTGAATATATTTCTCTTGGGACATAAAGAAACCATATGGAGTGGAAGTAACCTCAATCCCAAGGAAATAACGAAGAGGATCAAGATCCGACATAAGGAACTGCTCACTAAGACGAGCCTTAACAAAGGCAATGTACTCAGAATCATCTCCCGTAATGATCATATCATCAACATACAGGAGAAGAAGAGTCCGACCACGAGGCGAAGTGTGGACAAAGAGCGCAGGATCATGATCACTAGCTGAAAATCCAGCACCAGTAACCACAGAGGAGAAGCGCTCAAACCAAGCACGGGGGGCTTGCTTAAGGCCATAGAGAGAGCGGCGAAGGCGGCGGACCATGCCCTCGAGGCAGAATACCCGGTGGCGGATGCATGTAGACCTCCTCACGCAACTCGCCATTAAGAAAGGCATTCTTGACATCAAGGCGAGAAAGCAGACAGCGATGGCAACAGACGCCACCGAAAGAAGAGTGCGAACGGTGGTCATGTGGGCCACAGAGCAAAAGTCTCGTCGTAGTCAACACCATCTTCTGCTGAAAACCACGAGCAACAAGACGCGCCTTATAGCGCTCAAGAGAGCCATCGAGCGAGTCTTAATCTTATAGACCCACTTACATGTGATGGGATGAGAATGGGATGGAAAAGGAACAAGATCCCAAGTACCAGTACGCTCGAGGGCAGCAATCTCCTCGGCCATGGCAAGCTGCCACTCAGGGTGAGTAACAGCATCCTGGTAGGAGACAGGCTCACGAGTAGCTGCGCCAGCAAAGGCAAAACGGGCAGGAGGCCGAATCGACTGGCAATCGCGGAGAGCGTAGCGAGGAGAAGATGACCCATCAGGGGAAGATGGAGCATCAGAGGAAGATGGAACATCAGAAGAAGATGACTCATCTGGAAGATCCTCAATACGAGGTCGACGAGTGTAGACGATAGTGGGAGGAGCCTGAGGAGTCGTAGGAGACGACACAGGCGGCGACAACGGCGGAGAGGCCACGGGGAATATGTGGAGACTCGGTAGGACCAGGTGGGCGAGGCAAAATAGATATAGGAGTATCCGGAAAGGTCAAGAAAGACGAGACTCCACAGAGGAAGCCGAAGGAGAGGCGGGGCGTGGGTAGAATGGGCGAGACTCGTCGAAAGTCACATCAGAAACCCGTATCCGACGACCAATAGGATCCCGACCGATAGCCCTTGTGCTCGGCAGATTGTATCCCGAAAGACACACTCAACAGGTGGCGGTCGGTTTGGTACGTTCTCAAGGGCGAGAGAACATAGCAAACGCAGCCAAGCAGATGAAGGCGAGTAGTCGGGAAGAAGACCACAGAGACGCTCAACGAGGATCGCACCCTTAAGAGCGAAGAGGTGAATGTTGGCGAGATAGGTGGCGATGGAAACGACCTCGGCCCAAAAGTGAGGTGGAATAGGCGGCGATCATCGAGCACGAGCCGTCTCAAGGAGGTGACGATGCTTGCGCTCGGCGACACCATTCGAGCATGAGCACCGGGACAAGAAAAGCGGCGAGTGCCCGCTCGGCAAGGAAGCTGCGCAGTGGCGAGAGAGGTACTCGCCCAGCCAGAATCGGCCACGAAAGACACGAATAGGAGTGGAGAGCGTGTGTGTATCATAGTGGCAAATTGTTTATAGATAGGCAAGGCCTCACTACGAGAAGACATGAAATATATCCAAGTGTGGCGAGAGAAATCATCTATAAAAATAATATAATAACGATGACCCCTTTCAAACGAAGAGCGGACCCCAAACATCCGAATGAACAAGATCAAAGGACGCCGAGACACGGTCTCACTATGAGGATAAGGAAGTGAATCATTTACCTAACTTACACCACGACAATCTAAAGACACGTCTCTCGAGGCGGACCCGAAGACCACGGCGAACTAAGGAAGACGGCGAGATCCACACAGATGGCCAAGACGGTGATGCCACTTGCTAGAAAGAGCCGGTGAAGACGAAGTGGCGAAGCGGAGAGGCGGCGGCGGTGGTGGCGTGGAAGGAAGATGAAGCGTCAAGCTCCCGAGAGACGCTGTGAGTCACGCGCGCAGGGCCGAACCAACGAGCTCCGTGTGGCGATCCCGAACACAACAAGAGTCGAGTCGAGAATAACTCGATAACCAAGGTCGATGTCGCCCAGAGAAAGAAGGCGCAAGGTAAGGCGAGGAACATGAGCAATGAAGGAACATGAAAAGATGAGTTGCTAAGAGATCCTCGACCGAGAGACAGAAAGAGATGTACCATCGCAGTAAGAACAGCGGGAGAATCAAGAGGTGTAATAGAAGACAGTGGAAGAATCGGGAGTCATGTGAAAAGATGCTCCGAATCAAGAATCCACGGGAGGTACCGATCGTGTAGGAGGTGGTCTCTCGGTGCTCGAAGAGTCGATGCGAGAAACGCAGAACTCGCCGAGGAGAACCGGCGGCAAGTAGGCGTCGAAGTCGGCTATCTCTCGCTCGGTGAGAGAAGCTCTTGAAGAAGTCGAGGCAAACGTCGTCGTAGAAGCACTAGTGCCGATGAAGAACGGCGTGAAAGATGCCGCTTCTTCTTGTAGCACCGGGACTCGGTGTGGCCATCCTTGTCGCGATAGGAATAGTGAGGACGGCCACCTCAGATCGAGGCGGCCACCACCACCGTGGTAGCCATTTGGAGGAGGCGATAGCGAGCGGACGAGCGGCGAGCACGAGGGGAGTGGCATCGGACAAAGACCACTCAAGCGAGTCTCCTCTGCGCGTATCTCGGTAAGAGCCTCCAGAGAGTGACACGAGGGTGGCATGCAAGGAGCTGGGCACGCCTTTGCTCGAACTCGGGACGGCGAGTAAGAAACTCGTAAACCCGCCTAAATCGTAGATCAAAGACGTACCTCGAGCGGCGACGTACGAGTCGGCGGCGGCGATCGTGAGTCCAGTCAGCGGCGCCGACGGCAGAACTCGAGCGTAAAGGCGTCAACGGTAGCATCACCTGCTGAAGAGAGTGCTCTGGCGGACCACGGGCGAGTGCGAGGCATCACGGAGGGCTCGTAGCGCCGACGAAGATGAGTCCACATCCGAAAGCCGAAGGAGTCCCACAACCTCGTAAGAAAAGCGAGGTGGACATCGGCGATGAAGACAAAGCGCCGAGCGTCGTCATCGTACCCGCGAGTGTAGACGGTCGACGATCCGTGTAGGAATCGAGCCTCCTAGTAGGCGAGGGCTTTATCATCAGCGTCATCATCGCGGCGACCTTATCGGTATCGGAGGCAATGCAACAGCGCGAGGCTCCGTCGGAGGAATAGGGCAAGCGGGCGGTGACATCGCCGGAGAGGGCGCCCGAGACGAAGACCACGCATGTGAATGCGCATGTGAGACACGAAGTCGGTGTAATTAACACCATCAAAGATCACCGGCGGCGAGGAGAAGCGGTGCCCATTGGTAGGCGGCGCTCGGGCGCGCGGCGACCAAAACAACGAAGTCTAACGGCGGCGCCGGGCGGCGCGCCAGTTAGAACAACGTTTTTGCTTTTTTTTTTTTCTTTTGGCCGGTCAAACCGACCTTAAGCAAAAGCAGGCAGGGCCTCGGTCGGCGAAGAGGCGGCCGAGTCCGGCGGCGGAACGGCGGCCGGCGGCGGCGGCTCCGGCAATGGCGGCGACCAGCGGCCGACGGCAGCGATGGAGGCGCGGGCGGCAGCGAGTGAGGCCGCGCGGATCGCGATGGCCCGGCGCGCGCGGAGGCGCGCGCGCGCTCTGGAGCGGAAGATCGGCCGCGCGGAGAGACCACCACCTCTGCGCGGAGGCGGGCTGGAGCGGAAGATCGGCCGGCGCGAGGGAGCGTCGTCGAAGCGCGGAGGAGCGGCCGCGCGGGCGGGCGCGCGAGGAGCGGCGGCGGCGTCGAGCGGCGGAGGAGCGGCGGCGACGCGAAGCGGCAGCGACGTCGGCAACGAGGAAGCCGGCAGCGGCGTGAGAAGGCCGTGAAGACCGAGCGAGCGGTGATGGCGTGAGGCCGGAGTCGCCGACGGCGGCGGAGGCGGAGTCGGCGACGGCGGAGCGGCACACGGCGCACGGAACCTAGGTAAGCCAAAACCCTAGTTTTGGCTCTGATACCATGTTATGAATAGCGCTTGTATTCATATGAGGCCAATGGGCCGGTATATATACACAAAGTACAGGTGGTAAATATGCAAAGAACCCCTCATAACAATGGGGAATAACAAACTATACATATATCTCTAACAATAACCTCACCACGATTCAAAAGAGAGAGAGAGAAATATTCATGTAATGTAATACCCAAATAACCTCACCACGATTCAAAAGAGAGAGAAAAATATTCATGTAATGTAATGCCCAGATAATCTCACCGTGAACCGTAATAAAAGCCAACACTACACTCATCTGGACGCTGCGCAAGAGCCAGAGACCCTCCCTGTCCTTGCAATTTGCAAAGCTGCAAGCTGCCCTGAGCCCCTGAGACCCATGTCGGCCGGCACAAATTACAATTACTGCAGGGCTGTGATGAGTTGTTACAGGCTTACAGCTTGCAAGCAGCAAGTTGCATGGACCTAAGCAAGAAGAGGACAACCAGATTAGCTGCACTGCACATTGCCATATTCCCCTGGTCTCCAGATCTCCAAGACTCTTAACCAATCTTTATTTATTCTCTCTCTCTCCCCTTGGTCTCCAGATCTCCAAGACTCTTAACCAATCTTTATTCCTTCAGCACCAGGCGAATCAGACCTGGGAATCATTCATTCAGAGATGCTTTCCCTTTTGTCCCAAAACCTCTGCATAAGCTGTCTGGGCGATTTAGCCAATGAATTTGTCCAGCTGCGTGAGTTGCTTAACTGTTTATCAACATAGGACTGCATGATTGCTTTGGAGTTCAGACCTCCGACTCAAGGCCCCATTTAGGAAACAGTTCAACTCCTGTAGAAATCAAAGAAAATTTCAGCGTAACAAACAGGCCAAGCACGCTAAGAAGGGAATTGTCCAGGGTAAAATGGAAGTTGTGGGACCATGTGTCAGTGCAGTGTGGCAGTGATCGGTTGGGCTTAAGCTTTTGGCTTCCAGCTTATTTTTCACTATTCATAAATTTCGTCTTTTTATGAACTTTTGGCTTTTTGTTGAGCTTTTTTGCTGGTTCTTTTTTTCCCGTATTTGTTTGTATTATACGTAATGGACTAACATATTTTTTATATTTTTATATTTTTAAAATTTAATTATGCTAAATAAGTCTCTGTCAGCTACAGTATTTTTTTCAGCCAGCTACAGTGTTTTCAGCCATAAGCCATGAGCTTTTAAGCCCAACTGATCACCACCTAATAGCTTTGCAGTAGTTACATCCTCTCTTAGGCCCTGTTTGTTTCCACTTAAGATTATTATAATTCAGCTTATAATCATAAGTGGAAACAAACAGCCTAGATTATAAGGTAACTTATTATAATCTAGTAGCCCAGATTATTGTAATCTAATAAGCTGAAAAAAGGAGCTTATTTCAGCTTATAGATCCACTTTTTATCTTAATGACTATAAAACTTTAGAAATATTACCCACTTTTGCCATTCATATATATCTCCAACGCTGATAATCCAGGCTGCCAAACACCTGACAACTTATTTTCCACCAGTTTATTATAATCTAGCTTATATAATCCCCCACCTATAAGCTGGATTATAATAATCTTAAGTGAAAACAAACAGGGCCTTATTTGGTCCAGTCTAGCACTATCAGAATGGAAAGATTCCAAGCATTGACGCTTTGTTCTAGCCACACTCATTGAGAGAAACAAGAGCACATGTGATGTAAAATTTGCAGCAAAAATTATGATCAGAGTACAAGAGGAGAGGATCCATGCTGAATAGACCCTTGGCCAGAATGTTCATGGGAACTTTAATTACTATGTTTATGAGGGGTGATAAGGACCCATAACCATAAGGCTGATCGATAAATTGAGAAAAAGACTTGATATATTGATTCATTCTCTTGCCCCTTGAGGATTGGATTGGATTGAATTGAATTTAATCATACATTTCGACAGCATGTGAAGGGCAGATCTCTGAACAAATCTAGATCAGCCTTTTTATGACTGAATATATTCAACATCTCGTCAGTCAGTCTGTCAATCTTTGAGGTCCAAATGGACAACAAAATCAACTGACCGTAGTGTCACCATGGTCTAGAATGAATCTATGTGGTTGTTGATAGATGGAAGTATCAAAAAGGGGACCTTTCAGCGAACGAGTTGGGTCAGACATGGATTGGTGCAACCTAACAAACCAGTTCTAGTAAGAGGAGGGCAGGTGCAGCCATGCAACTGCTCCTCTTTGACCGACTCCATTGGCATGTAACCATGGTTAGTACTAGAGCCACTTAGTCACTAGCTGCATGCTGTTGGTTGTTGGTGCTAAGACAAACACCCCGCGATGATCTCACTGTCTTACTGGAATAATGATGTAAAGAAGTTATGGTGTCAAAATTTCTAGTACCTACAATTTTCCTAATCTTGTCATTGTTCCATGCAAAGCTGTTTTAGATTATATTGTAACAGAAGCATGTGAGATCCTTAAGGCTGCTCTAATTTTCCTCCTTTTTTGTTCAGCTGATGCTTTGGTCAACACTGGTCTGGCAAAACTGGGCTACAAATATGTTAACATAGGTACGGATGGCTATCTGAACCCTATTTCACATGATACGTTGATAACAAAAAATGCTGTTCTTTTTAACAATAAGTCTTTTTTTTCGATTGAACAATAAGTAATTCATAGCTAAAATGTTTTCCATCTCTTCTATCAGATGATTGCTGGGCAGAATCTGACAGGGACTACCAGGTAAAGAGAAAAAGATTGCCCAAAGAAGCAAATCAAAACACCCCCATCATTTTCAGCATTATCTTCAGTACAACTGCAAAAGTATATTTGTAGGATACGAATTCAAGAAAATTTGGTTATGAACTTCAAGAAATTTTGTACAGGAACTAATTGTTAACCACCATATTGTGCAGAAGTAAAAAAATTTACTTGTGGGGTCTAGTGATTTTAATGTGATTTTGCTTGTGGAGTCTAGTGATTTTAATGTGGCATTATTAGAAGTTTCAGAGGTGGAAAATTCTGCATGTGGACACCAACGAGCAATGTAAAATAGCGCTGTTAGAAATTATTATAATACCTATACAACTGCTAGACATCCCAACGGCCAAATCACCCCTTTCTTTTTTTGAATGAAAGATCACCCTTTTCTTCATTTTTCTCTTTTGTGATGACCTAACAATTTTTTTACGACTGTCTGTATTTACAAAGTTGCATTACTACTTCTCAGGGTAACTTTGTTCCAAATAGACGAACATTCCCCTCTGGCATCAAGGCACTTGCAGATTATGTGCACGCAAAAGGGTTGAAGCTTGGCATCTACAGTGATGCTGGGTATGCTAGCTATCCAATTTATCATAGCAAGAGCACTAATTTTCTCTCATCCTGTAGTAACTAAAGTCCTCATTAGCCCAAGCAAACTAGAGTTTGTATTTAGTAGTGACAAACTGACAATGAACCTGAAACCAACAGTCACTGTGTATTGCAGGACACGAACGTGCAGTAACAAAATGCCAGGATCACTCGGCCATGAAGAGCAAGATGTGAAAACCTTTGCAGCTTGGGTAAACCCCTTACACTTGCTTGCCTGATGGCTGATGCCAAATCAACACCGGTCACGGTCAGTGACACCATGATTCTGATGTTCTTCTAATTATTGCCCTCTCAACACCAGGGAGTTGATTATCTCAAGTACGACAACTGCAACGATGCTGGCAGGAGTGTCATGGAAAGGTAAAGGAGAACAATATCTCAAACTGCCACATGACCAACACATTGGGCCTAATGTGCAAGCGTTCTGAGTAAATTCTCATGGCCAATGCAGATATACTAAAATGAGCAATGCCATGAAGACCTATGGGAAGAACATCTTCTTCTCCCTCTGTGAATGGTGAGTTTGCTCGCCATAACATGTTTGATTAGATGGTAGAAAAACAAAGTGTTTTTTATTCACTCTACTGTGTTTTTGCTGTTTAGGGGGAGAGAAAATCCTGCTACATGGGCTGGCGGCATGGGCAACAGCTGGAGAACAACTGACGACATTGCTGACAATTGGGGCAGGTGCTGCTCATTTCGTCTCCTCTGGAATTCTGCTTTTACATAACTACTGAAGTTGATAGTACTGACCATAATTACCCTGTTATTTCAGTATGACTTCCCGTGCAGACCAGAACGACAGATGGGCCTCCTATGCCGGACCTGGTGGATGGAATGGTAAGAGTTTTAGATGTGTCTGTTCCTAGAGCGCCTAAACCATTCGTCAACTTCCAACTAATCAATAGATGATGTTGAGCTTCAATCTCAGATCCTGACATGCTTGAAGTGGGCAATGGTGGGATGTCTGAAGCGGAGTACCGCTCACACTTCAGCATATGGGCACTCGCCAAGGTACTCATTTTTCTGTGTGTTGACAATGTTGTTGCAATGTTTATTTATTTATTTTTGCATTTCCTCACTGCAAACCTGGTTTGAATTGTGCAGGCTCCTCTTCTGATCGGGTGCGACGTGCGCTCGATGAACCAGCAGACGAAGAACATACTCAGCAACTGGGAGGTCATCGCTGTCAACCAAGGCAGGCCTTCTCTTTCACATACTTAACCATTCTTGGAATTTTCAGTGAACTCGTATTGTGACTTTCTAAACAGATAGACTAGGCGTCCAAGGAAAGAAAGTACAATCCGACAATGGCTTGGAGGTATTCCTCATCCTCTGCTTTAGTGGCTTTCAACAAGCGATGTGTCCCAAAGCACAGCGCATCCTTAACATGGTTCTGAAACTGACAATGTCGTGTTAATTCGTCTGTAGGTTTGGGCGGGGCCGCTCAGTGACAACAGGAAGGCTGTGGTTCTCTGGAACAGGCAGTGGTACCAAGTAACCATCACTGCACACTGGTCGAACATTGGGCTTGCAGCACGTACAGCGGTCACTGCTCGTGATCTATGGGCGGTAGGCTTGCTTTCTTCAGAGGTCATACTAATATTTCACTGCAGATTTCAGAATCCATTGCAACTTCCATCTCTTCTTGTGCAGCGCTCGTCCTTCTCTGCTCGGGGGCAAATATCGGCTTCGGTGGCGCCACATGACTGCAAGATGTATGTCCTGACACCAAAGTAATCACGCAAGAAAGCAGAGCTGAGTCCATATTGTGGAGTGCAGACAATCGATCAGGATTCAGGAAAATGGTTTGCAAGGATTTATAGGGAGCTGAAGTGAATGAGACGCCATTTGGTTACATATGGTGCAGAAGTAAGCTGCAACCTGTCAGTGTATGTAAGCTGCCGTCAAATGTCGGCGCATGTGTTTCTGAAGTTTGTAGCGGAAATTGCAGCAATAAACATGGCTTTCCTACCACTATTCTGCATTGGGGTTTCTAACCCCCCTGCAAAATGTTGCGCTCAACCTAGATAAACTGACCAAATCTAGTGCAGTCTATCTGCCATTGAATGGCAAGGCATCGTTCGTCGCCATTTGAATTTGAGCATAGAGGATATGAGGGGCGACGTACCGGTGGCTAGCGGGGGAGCTGCGCCGAACGCAGCTTTCCTGTTCCTTTCTCCCTGTCCCTCTCATATTCCTGTTGACGTGGCAAAGATCCAAAGCATCAGGGGAACATGAGAGGGATAAGGAGAATGCTCTGGATCTTTGCCACATCGATGGGAACACGAGGACAGGGAGGAGAACAGGGAAGCCGTGTTCAGCTGCGCCTGCATGCCGGCGGGCGACGCCAACTAGTCTATCACCTTGGCGCGGGCGCACGGCGTGATGACAGGGCCATGGACGACACTCCACCGGCGAGGCGATTCACCGGTGGACGACACGGGGAACGTGCCGGTGGAACGGCTCCTGCCTACCTCTTATAAGACCGCCGTACCCGCCGCTCGTCGGAGCTCCACCTTCCCTGAAGCGATCCAGACCTGGGCCTCCTCTCACCGGCCCATCAACCTATGTGGCCCAGGTTGAGGAAGGCACGGAGAAGCGGGGGTATATTTGCACACGAGACTCTCTGCTATTTATTATTACTACTTATGCCCTCCCTAGTTGGATTGCACATAAAATTCACGATCCAATCTGGGGCATCCTGTCGCCGGTCCATCACATCGTACGGTCCAGATCGAAGGTCGACAGGAAAAGTCGGGTGGTTTTGCATGTGAGACCCTCTACTATTTGCTATTCAGATCTGACCAAACGGGCCGGACCAATCGTGCTGGCCTTTAGCACGATACTGTTGGCCCAGCCTAGGCATGACACGTTATGAACATTAAATGGGTTGTACCGGCTTGTCACACTTAGGCTGGAACCTCGACACGACGGGTCAGCCCGGTATGGCATACATAGGATCGTGCTAAGGCACGGTCCGGTCCAGCTCGGTACGGCACGTCATTTACCCCCAACCTCCTATTGGACCCACTCCCAGGAGGCTAGATCTGCTTAAAAGAGTGCAGTAACTCTTCTATCATAGTATAGTAAAATTGAATGAGGATGACAATAAAATTACTTATTGTTAATGCACTCTTTTGAGAGCGCACGGGTAACTTGGTAGTAAATTTACTTACGATTAGCAATAAAGTTATTGTGAATAGCAAGAAAAAAATACTTTTGGTTGACAGTAAAGTTACTTGCAACCTGTAGTAAAATAACTTACGATTGGTAGTAAAAAATACTTGTGAGCGGCATCTTCCCATGAGGTCTCTACTACGGCACTACACAGCTAACCGAGAGTTAGGAAGTGCGTGGCAGCATGGCGGTGCAGATATGGACTTTGACCCGCTTCTTGACGGATAGGATGGAACCGACCCAGACAGACGCTGGAGCAGGAGTAGAGAGGGTCGCTACTCGTTGGCGTGCTCACGGACCTTGCTAGAGGCGGAGGAGGGGGTGATGCAGCAAGGGAAACAGTAAAGCTAGGTGTGAGCAAAGGAGCGAGTGGGTGCGAGTGACGAGGTCATGAGGGATGAGGGCGGATGGGCTGGGACAGACATGAAGTTTTGGAACCAGAATTCTCATACTTAAGTGTAGTAGGGGCACTTATGTATTTAGCGAACTGCACTAGACCGGGCATTACATTTGCTGTAAACCTATTAGCAAGGCATAGTACAGAACCTACCAAAAGGCATTAACAGGGAATAAATGACATCTTTCGATATCTCCAATAAAGTAAGGACCTTGAGTTATTCTACAGAAAGAATCAAGACTTGAATATAAATGCTATGCAGATGCTAGATACCTGTCGGACTCGTATACCGCAAGGTCATAAACAAGCTATGTGTTCCTGTGTGGTGGAACTGCAATTTCATGAAAATCGTCTAAGCAAAGTCTTGTGATGATTTCGACGATTCACTTAGAAATTATAGCACTGTACGAAATCGCACAAGAATGTGCTTAGCTCCGATGAATAATTCACCACATCCAGCAATCATGTGGGATGAATATCATGCAAATTCCCACAATTATCTATGAAGATAATGCAGCTTGTGTTGCGCAAGTGCAGATGGGCTACGTGAAGAGTCATCTCACAAAGTATATCAACCCTAAATTCTTCTATACTCATGAATTGCAAAAGATAGGTGAAATTAAGGTACTGCACACTAAGTCATGTGAAAAATCTTACAGATTATTCACTAAGTCACTTCCAACATCTAGTTTTGAAAGATGCGTACGAGGAATTGGAATGATAAGACTTAGAAAAGTGCAGAATTTAGGGAGAGATTTTTTTCAAATTCGTTATTAAAACTTGATCACGAAAATCAAGTACCCAAAGAATAAATCCTGAAGATTAAATGAAATTGGGTGGATTGTACTTTTTTCCCTTGATGAGTTTTCCTGAAGTTTCTCGGCCAAGGTTTTTAATGAGGCAATTCGTGCAACGCAGCATAACATGTATCATGTGCTCTTTCTTCAAAATTTTCCCACTGGGTTTTTATACAGTTTTGATGAGGTATGAATGTGTCGGATGTGTACCCAAGGGGAGTGTTAGGAAACCTAGGCCTAGGTTTGAAGCCTTAGCTTATGGTGGACACCTCATCACTAGGCTATAAAGAGAGAGTGATATTGGCTATTTCAGTATTTTGTATACGTATGAGGAAAAGAAAGCAATAAAGAAAGATCAGGAGTTCTTTCTATCCTTATATTTCAATCTACTATTTGTATCTTTTATGATTAATCTGACTGGTCGTTAGCAAAGATTTCTCAACATTTCCTACTTACAAGCTGCGAGGTCACGAGAATGGAAGCCAGTCACGGCGCCGTGACTAGGGCTGTAAAAAAAGCTCGAAACTCGCGAGCTACTCGAGTTCGGCTCGTTCTAGGCTCGGTTCGAACTTTAAACGAGCCGAACTCGAGCTTGATCTCGAGCTCGCGAGCTTCACCGAGCCGAGCTCGAATAGTTCGCGAGTCTCAATTCGAGCTCAAATAGTAATACATATTAATTCTTACCGAGCTTACTCGAGCCGAACTCGAGCTCGAGCTTTTCTTATTGTTGAAAATTAGTGTATATTTTAATTATTTTGACTGTTATCGAGTTTACTAGAGCCGAGCTTGAGCTTAAAATTTTCTTATTATTGAAAAATAGTGCATAATAAATTATTTTAATTATTACCGAGCTTCAACGAGCCGAGTTCGAGTCTACTCGAGCTTAGGCCGAGCCGAGCTCGAGCCCCGGTCCAAGTTTGGACTCCAACTCGAGCTTTGCTCGAGCTTCTACCGAGCTCGAGCCTGAAAGGCCAAACTCGCTCGAGCTCGGCTCGTTTGCAGCCCTAGCCGTGACATGAGCCCGTGAGACGGGGAGAAAAACGCGCCCAGACGCCGGCTGCGCAAGCGTACCGCGGCACGGCGCCAGGGCGCCACCCGCGGGCCGCAACGAGCGAAGCGCGCGCTCCTCTTCGGCCCCGCGTCCGGGCCGAGCCGAGCAAGCGAGCAGGCCGCGCCGTACTGCGCCGTCCCCGGGCAATCTAAGCCCAACACGACACACGCGCACACCACACGCCGTACGAACAAAAGAACAGCACTCGCCTCTCCACTCCGCCACTCCTCGCCACTCCTCTCGCCTCCGCCTCGACCGACGACCGACCCAACCACCCCACTTCCCCCACCGGAGCACCGACGTCGATTGCTTCGTCGACCCGGACGCGGGCACCAATCGCCTCCTCGCGCGGCCCCCCGAGGCGGAGGCTGGGGAGGACGGGGAGGAGAACGAGGCGGCCTCCGCGGCGCTCGTGGGGAGGGAATGGTGGGAGTGGGGGTCGCTGGTGTCGCCCTTCTTCTGGGGCACGGGCGCACGGCCATGGTGGCCATGAAGGGGGTCATACCCAAGACCGGGCCCTTCTTCGTCGCCGCCTTCGGCCTCGTCGACGCCGCCTACTTCCAGGTAAAAGATGCGATATCCAATTTAGTGCGTGGTTGTGCGATTCCTCATGCATTGCTCTCCATCTGCAGGGCTTTCTCGCGGAGGGCTTGCAGAAGACATCGGCTAGGCTCGGAAGCGTAAGACGAACTCTCCCTGCTGTTGTTCGCTAGCTCCTCGAGCATGCAATTGGCTTGCCATTTCGGTCCATTGAGCTTATTCCCCTAACGAAACCGAAATCTTCATTGCAGGACATAATTGACTCCCAGCCATTGAGACATAATTGACTCCCAGCCATTGACCGTTGCTATCCTTGCAGCACTACTCTTTGGAGAGTCTATCGGCGCGATTGGAGTTGGAGGGCTTGTGCCGGGTGTGATTGGGCTTTTGCCTCTCGAGGTTTGCCTTTTTGCAACGCATATTCTAACTTTATGTGTGCAGCGTAGAGGTTAGCAATTTCGATGCCCGAATATTGATTATGATAAGCTGATGACAAGTTACATTGGTGATGTAGTATTTTCTCCATGTCAATTGCGTAATCACATCGTATGTGCTACGTTTTGAGGAAGACACAACTCAAGAGTTGTGTTCTATTCCATAGGCCCAAAGGGTATATACGTAACACTAGAGTACTAGGCTACCACTACAATACCATAAATGCCCTTAATGCACACACGCTAGTACACTACTACCCTTAACAGTTTGGAGGACACTAGTTCCTTGCGGTAATATATGATCTTGATCAGCGCACCTATTTGAGCTGAACCTCATAGTAGTACTAATAACTGTTGCCTTATGTGGACGTTCTGAATTCTTCCACTATTGCTAGGTGAAATCTAAAGATATAGGGAAAATTTCGTTCGTGCCACTCAAAATATGTGCAATATTGTTTTTACCATCGAAAATTTGCTCATTTTGTTTTTGCCATCCTTCCGTCTGTGCGCATTTCGTTTTTGCCACTCCGTCTAATTTTCCATCAAGTCAACAGATTTTGACCGTGTGCGGCAGGTGACACGTACCGGTTAATTTGATGGAAAATTGGACGGAGTGGCAAAAATGAAATGCGCATAGACGGAAGGACGGCAAAAACGAAATGAGCAGATTTTCGATGACAGAAATGATATTGCACATATTTTGAGTGGCACGAACAAAATTTTCCTAGATATTATAGTACATGACATCATCTGTAAAATGGTGAAAAGTGGTTCTTAATTTTTTACAAGTCATTTTGTACTTTATTCATATTCAGACATCCTGGACAACTGGACTCTGCAAAAGCAGTTCATCCTGGACAAACAACATTCTCTAGGGCAGTTAAGTACACAAGGCAGGTAACTACAGTATGAATCCAACCACAATATTCGATATCAAATTAGTTCCAAAACTTTGTACACAACCAGTTACATCTTCAGCCAAGAAACACAAAAAACTTTTTAAGTCTTGATATATTTGATATTTGCTGCAATAAACTCAAGTCATATAAATCTATACCGCGAATGTTAGACTCATTGTGCTCAAGGTGTGCAAGAAACTCTGCACCATCTCTTTTGGAGTTGTCCTTTTGTTCAGCCTTGTTGGAACTATGTATGTCCAACACGCAATTTGAATGTCTGTTCATGAAGCAATTCAGGACCTTAAAGAGAATTTGGCAAAACCATTCTACATGGAGATCATCATACTGACATCTCAGTGCATTTGGCTTGTCAGAAATAAGAAAGTATTCCAAGGAATTGATCCAACTTTTGATCTTGGAGACAATTATTCAAGAATGAGTTTGCCATGGTTATCCATCGGGCAAAAGCCAAATACATTCCTTATATTTCAGAATGGCTTAGCAATCTAGCATAATCTCAGCTTCTCTGTAAATATCTTGTGTATCATATATTTTTATTAAATATAAATATATACAGTACAATCCTTTCCTACTGTTCAACCCTAAAAAAATGTTACTCACTTATACGAGGGAAATATACCGTAAACGGTTTGCTTCTGTTGTCGGTGGATGTAAGGGCATCTGTAGTGTATATAACCCAAGGGGTCTTAAGGTGGGTCCCATTTAAACCTTAAGGCTGACTCCATAGTGTATATAACCCAAGGGGCTTTAAGACGGTCTCACTTGACAGATAAAGAAAAATTGTATTTTAATGCTTGTGGCCAGATCTTTAACTTGAGGACCAGCCTTAAGCCTTTTTTGCTTATAGCCTGTTTAAGGTCACCCCTGTAATGTATAAGGTTGACCTTAAGGTGGCTTAAGACCCTCTATTTTCATACACTACAGATGCCCTAAGTAATCTTGGTCTGCAGCCATGGGGTTCTTTGCAAAGCTACTCCCAGCTAATCAGTAGTTCACATGGGGTGAGTGATGAAGTAATTGAAGTCATGGTGCTGGACTCCAAGCTGTTTAAGCCAGGATTCTGCCGCACTGAAGAGGGAGACAATCCTCTTATGATCTCCTGTCCTGGGGTTGGTCCAGAGAGAACCTTGTATTTTGTGTGCTGCAAGCCCAAACGGGGGAAGAGATACAGTGTTGGTCTTGTCCAGATGGTCATTTTGTTTCCCATTGGCAGCTGGACAACAACCATTGGTCATGGTCTCGAGCGCGTGATCTGTGGATAAATCACAGAATACAGATTACCACGGTTCAAAAACAGTACTAAGGTCATCATTAGTGCAGCTCATTGCGGTTCAAAAACAGTAGTAAGGTCATCATTAGTACAGCTGTAATTAAGGTATACAGTACCTAATATGTTTCTTCTTAATATGCATATCACTGTCAAGCTCAAAGAGCTGGCTTGATTTAGACTGTCTAGTACCATTACTTTTTATGTTGTGAAGTGGACAGCTGGTGTTCGTAAGTGCTGTTGCACACATTGCAATCCAAGCAAGCTTGCACCAGAGATGGATAAAAAGTATATAAAAGAACTCTTCTATATGAATTCTAGTCTTTAAGAAACAGCTGCATGTCTAAGAATAAGTATTGAAGTCATGGAATGTGCAAGGCAGTTTCTTTCCTCCCCTTTTATCAGGCAAAGAAACTGCTGTCACCAACTTTTTTTGTTAGTAATTTCCTTATCTATAAACTTAAAAGCTAAGACATGAAGCCTTTTGAAACCAGCTTTGAAGATTTAGATGCAAAATAGCAAGCTGAACAAACAATTGAAGAAAACTCTCATACTCTTGCAAGCTGAGCCATCAATTGTGTTTAAGATAACACGGCATACCAATATGCAGTAAAAAAACATATCTAATATGCATCTTTTTTGAAATATAGCAACATAACTGAAGACGATAAGCACATCGATGTGACTTTCCCATATTCACAGTACATAATCTGAACACTAAAAACCACTCAATCGATCAGTCTAAAGCTACAGTCACGAGTTTCACCAGTCCAGGGCTACCAAGCTGCCACTTCTCTGTTTAAGCATACTTTAAACAAATATCGATGACTCGGGGAGTTTTTCCCCTTAAGGTACACGCATATATTCTGTGCTTGTACGGTTGTACCAATATAATTCTTTATGCATATCATCATCTCATGTGGCCAATGCAAAACTTTGAGTAAGCTATCAATTTTCAAATTGACAACATAGTTAAGGCTTAATGTTTTAAGTGTGAATCACCCCAAACAAAGGATGAGTATTGATAGCAACGTGAAGGGAAATCACCGTAAATAAAGGATGAGTATTGATAACAATAGCATCATAATCAATGTTCATGCATCACTGGCACATAAACCTCGGGAAATTGTGCCATTAGAGTTGATCAAACTGGTACTAATTGGCCATATTCTTTTTGACTTCAGCTTATGGCTTTTAATTGTTTGTGCGTGTTAAGTGCGGAGTAAGAGAAACTCACGTGCGATTTTGACCGTTATAAATAAAGTTGTTACAGTGTATACTACAATTAATTTGTAGACCCCACCTTGAAAAGTGTTAGCGACGTGGGCCGGGGGGCCATGACCCATTAGAGGCTGCACAAAAAGAGGGGCATATCTTTATATTAGGAATGATTAGATGCATATATTTATATTTGGATATTATATATATTATTTTATCCTTAGTGATTGGTTGTATTAGATCAGATAGTTTCTATATTATTAGAGGCTAACCTCATCTATATAAAGAGAGGAGCTGCACCATTCTAATCAAGCAACAAGAACAAAGAGTTATTGTAGTCTCTCCCCAAGTTCTTCCCAGTCCATGATCTGCCATTTCCCCTAGCTGAGCCATGCTGCCCTCCTCTGAATGGTATTTACCGCGCTGTGAATTAAGATTCGTAATAACTTGGTATCAGAGCCATTCACCATAGCTTCCGATAACGAGTGTCCATTTTCCAAGGTCATTGCCCTTGGCCGCAAGATCGAACGCATGCTGAAAAAGATGATAGCAGCAGAGGAAAAGAAGGCATGGGCAACTGTTGCTGTGTGGTCCGCGTCGGCATCACTGACACCACCTCTGTTACCATCGACAACGCTTCTCTCAACCTCGTTGCCCGTGGTCACGCTAATGGCGCCCTCGTCAAGAAAGAAAAAGGTTGTTGTCCAGCGGTCAACCTCTCTACATGGGCGGTTGACACCATGCCTTTGGACGTGCGGAACGCGGTGGGTCACGTGCAGGGGGTCGCGACGATGTTGTGTCTCTCACCCATTTGTTGCACCTCGTGATGACAAGGGCAGCAACACTGCCTTGAACTCACTCTCTTCATCGGTAGCACCTTCGTCAATGTCAGGCAGCGCTAATATTCATGCGCCTTCACTGTCCACTACCATCGGTTGCCTACTATGCACTGACGCAAGGCATCGCGGCCGCCCGTCTCAGTGTGGGCTTCCAAAGGTTGCTTGTCGGGACCCCGGATTTCCGAACCCGGACCCTCTGTGTATTACCGCACTAGTCCCAGATCAAAGCTAGTGCACACAGTTAAACAGAATGGAAAACATCACCAACAACGATTTATTACAATAATTAGAGTCTCGACCAAAAGGTCTCATTATTACATTGGAGGTTTCAAGACCTCGCACAATCCAAACACAATGAAGCAAAGAAAACTCAAAGGACCCATCAATATGCCACAGGCGATTGGTCGGGAAGCGCGACCTAGTCCTCGGGAAGAATCCGTCACGACACGCAGGAAAGCAATGGTTGTAATCACCTTCTTGAGCTTCATGATCTTACGAGATTTATTTTAAGTGTAGCATGTGAGTACATAAAGTACTCCGCAAGTCTTGGGAAAATGCATAGATGCAAGGCTTGACAAAGGAAGGCTATATGGTTCTTTTGCACAAAGCAACATTTTAAAATTCAATTACTACTAAATATTTTAGAAGGCAATATTTTAACCAAATAATTGTTCTAACAAAACTATCATTAATTCTATAGTGAAGGTTCCAACTACCAGCACTAGCTTAAACAACTTGAACAAGTTTAATACTGCGGGTTACATCCACCCTCTCTGGCTCCATCCGCCAGGATACCCTTCCGAGAGTTCCCTCCACTCTCGGAGTACAAAACTTTGATTTTAAAACCAAACCATAAATCTACCATGTGCATGCATTCCTTGCCCGCCCTTGACCGTGGGCACGGCTATTCGAATAGTTTTACACTCTGCAGAGGTTGTACAACTTTACCCACAAGAGATAAATTATCCTAAAAGTCAACACGCTTCCTTTGGCATGAGACCCAGATAAAATATCACAAAGCCTTTACCTTACTCTAATCTAGCTAGATACCACCATTGAGGTTTCACCGCAGTAGGCTAACCGCCCAACCAAGCCCCTCTTGCGCCATATGAGTACTGAGAAATCACTGTCCCTCACTTGTGAATAACGGTCCATCCACGGCACCCACTTTCCACTGGTGGCACCTAAACTAGACTATCATAAGTTAGTCGCCTAGGTCGTACCCATATAGACTTGTGGTTGTACGGTCAATGCTCGATCTGGACAAACACAAGCGTCGGTCCTTAATTGACTAGGGTGGACATACACTTAACAAGATCTCGTCTGAACGCACCAAACCAAACCAACCATCCACCTAATCTAAACCAATTTTCACATTTTATTTTATTTTAAAATCACGGTGACAACTCCAATTGCCACCTCATTTACAAACACAAGGGCTCAACAATAAATCATAATTTCCCATTTTCAAGATTCTCCAAAGATATTAGATAGCATGACTAAGCATTAAACTACCCACCTACTATTCACAAGTCATAATAATAATCTCATTATTGAGACAAAGGAAGTTCTAGGGTGACAAAGGTACATGGCAATCAATGTCAAATGAGGGCATAACAAAGTTGGAATAACTAATTCCTAAAGATTTGAACTAGTGGTTTTATGTAAATAGCAATGCACATAATTTAAAATATTTAAAACATTTAAAGCATAGGTTCAAGATGATCAAAGGAGACTTGCCTTCTTGCAGGGCTCTGGGTCTTCTTGTTGAGGAGTGGGAGGTCTTCTTCAACGTTGGATTCTACGCACGAGGAAAAGCAACAAAACAAATAAATTCAAATAAAAATTCAAACAAACTCAAAAATTCAAATAGAGGCCATGGTTGGATAGATCAGAATTTTAGATGAATTTAGAAATTTGAATGGCTGAATTTGGAGTTAAAATGAGAAAGTTATGCTTGTTTGAAGTTTTCGGTTTGAATAAATCCAGAAATTAAGAAATTTCGGCGGTGGGACCCAGGAATATTCAAATTTAATCTTTTATTTTAATTCGAGAATCTCGGCGGTGGGACCCATCGAGCAGTAGACCCTCTGCGGTCGGCGACATGTGGGACCCCTCTGTCGATGACCTCATCTGCTTTGGTCAGCGACAGTGGGACCCATCGGGATCTGGACCCACTTGTCGACGACGCTGACGGGTGGGGCCCGATGTGATGGCTCGCACAGGCGGCAGTGCCGCCACGAGTGGGACCCACTTGTCGGCGCGGAAAATAAACGAAACTCAACCCAGTAGCGAGCGAGGGCTCGAGCGCGCCGGGAGTTGAGAGCGCTGTTAACCGTGGGGAAGGGGAGGCTTTGCCTACCCATATGGGTAGCAAATCCCTTTGAGGTACCGGGTGGCCCGGCGGCGATGGTCGGAGGCGACGGCGCGGCGCGGAAGGCGGGCGTGCTCGGTGCTGCGTGAGATTGTAATCTACGTCGCGAAGGGGTTCGGTTGGAGTAGTTGGCGGTCAGGGGATGAACGAGCGGCCGGCGGCGAGGAGCGCGGAGGTAGCTCGGGTGCTCGGTGCGGCGGCGCCCGGCGGCGGAAGAGGTGGCCGAGGTGCCAGAGATTCCGATGCTCGGAGAAGGCTGAGGTGGCGGCTACGGCTCGGGAGGTCCGAGGCGGCGGGAGAGCTCGTCGGAGTTGGCGGGGCTCGCGAGAGAAGCTCGGTTGCGGGCGTCTTAGGGCTCGGAGAGAGATGGAGAGTCTTTGGGCGGTGGTGCGGGAGAGGCGGAGGTCGAGGGCTACTTATAGGGCTCGGGAGGGTGAGCGGCGGGAATTCCTCGCGAAGTCGCGGCGGGGTTCGGTTTGAATTGGGATGGAGTCGGAGTCGACGCGAGCTCGGTTTTAGGGGATAAGGGCGTATCTCCCGGAATTCAAATCCTGAGCGAATCGAAGATTGAGGCGAGTTCGGGTAGGATTGGTCGCGGTTTCTTCGGAGAGAGAGAAAGGAGGAGGAGTCCGGCGTCGCGCGAGCAGACAGGCCCGACCAGCGGGCCGCATGATCGGCGAGGCGGGGTGCGTGGTGCGGATGGCGGCCACGTAACCCGAAGGAAATCGAGCGTCGAGCGCCTAAGTGGAAGGGCGGTGGATTGAGGCTGCACGGGCGCGACTCATCCGGCCATCCACGCGTCGAGCGCGAGGAGGAGGAAGGCGGGCGCCGGTGTGGCCGGGCCGCTAGGCAGCGAGGAGAGAGTGCGGCTGGATGGGCCGAGCGGCGACGTGGCGGTATTCCACCGTCCACGTGGCGGCGGAGAGAGAGTTGGAATTTTATTTTTAGAAATTGATTTAGATTTTCGAAAAGGCTAGAAAATTGTTTAGGCCTCGAAAAATATGAAAATACCTCCAAAAATTCCAGAAAAATTCACGAAGCTTCGGGGACATTTTGGACTGAATAAAATTATTCCCAACTATTGTTGATATTTAATTTTCATAGTTTGAATTACCTTTTACTTTTAAAATAGGTTTTAAATTCAGAAAATTCAGAAATCCAATAAAAGCCAAATAAGCTCCAATTACTTTAAAATAATTAACTTGAATTTAAATTTTCCAAAAGCAAATTTTTGGGATGTGACAAACCTACCCCTTAGACGAATCTCGACCAGAGATTCGGATGAAGCTGGGAAAAGATCGGGAACTCTTTTCTTAAATCATCTTCACGCTCCCAAGTCGCCAGGCCAGAGTGATTGCTCCATTGCACTTTACAAAATTTTATGACCTTGCTTGGGTTCGACGCTCTGTTTCTTCCAATATCCTCACGGGATACTCTGGATAGGTTAGGTCCTCATTCACATTTACTTCTTCTAGTGACATCTGTTCCTCTGGTACCGGAGACATTTCCTCGTTGGGACACATGGAACACATCATGCACTTTGGACAATTGAGGTGGAAGTTCAAGGTGGTAGGCAACTTCTCCCTTTTTGCCGTAATAGGAAGGGTCCAATGAATCTAGGGAAAGTTTTCCACTAACTCCAAAACGCCGCATACCCTTGAGAGGTGAAACTTTCGG
The DNA here is from genome assembly GCA_036346575.1 of Dendrocalamus sinicus. NCBI lineage: Eukaryota > Viridiplantae > Streptophyta > Magnoliopsida > Poales > Poaceae > Dendrocalamus > Dendrocalamus sinicus. Next base: position 18,113,852 of record CM070670.1, read on the forward strand.
ATAAACGTGATCCCGGTACAAACTCTAATGTTCTTGACGATTATCCGCATAACTCTTTTATCTGGTTTGAGTGTTTTTAATCATCTGGATTAGACGAACTTGTTCCTCCGCTTGCTTCAACACATCTGGTCCAAATACTTGTCCTTCTCCGTCTCCTTCCAATACAATGGGGTCCTACATTTTACGCCATACGGGGCTTGACGGAGACATTTGTAAGCTAGATTGGTAACTATTATTATAGGAGAATTCTGCATAGGGCAAACTCGATCCCAATTAGCCTTGTTTGCGAGTACACAAGCCCTCAACATATCTTCCAAAATTTGATTTACTCTTTCATCGACCATCATGCTGGGATGATATCTTTGTGCTAAAGTTTAGATTGGTGCCCAAAGTCCATGTAACTTATGCCAAAATCTCGAGGTGAATTGAGTCCCTCGATCGACACAATCTTCTTTGGAACCCGTGCAAACACACGATTACGGACATATACAACTCGTGAGTCTGTCTCGAGTAGGTAGTCTTTACGGGAATGAAATGGGCGACTTTCGTCAAACGATCTACAACAACCCAAATCGAATCATACCCTGATCTTGTTCTTGGTAATCCTGTTATGAAGTCCATTCCAATTTCTTCCCATTTCCACTCGGGTATCTGCAAAGGTTGTAGAAGCTGGCGGTCTCGATGCTCCGCTTTAATTCATTGGCAAACATCACATAAAGCTACATACTCTGCAATTTCTCTCTTCATACTTGACCACCAATACCTTTCCTTGAGATCTTGGTACATCTTTGTACTCCACGGTGAATTGAATATCCGGACTCATGGGCTTCTTTGAATTAAGTCCTTTATTTCTTTCTTCTCGGAGCACGATAATTCTTTTACCAAACCGATGATACCCTCCTCATCTTAGTAAATCTGGTGCCTTCCCTTTCTTCATATTTTCTTGAATCTCCTTGACATACTTATCTTCTCCTTGAGCTGCCTTGATCATCTCCTCTAGAGTTGGTTGAACCTCCGAGTAGCAGAATCCTTCCTCTACTACCTCTAAGTTGAGTTGCTGAAATTCGCTTGAAGTGCGGGCATCTTGTCCTTGATCCACGACTACTGCGGTAACTCTTTCGCTCAATGCATCTGCTACTACGTTGGCCTTTCCGGATGGTAATGTATTCCCACATCATAATCTTTTATTAACTCAAGCCATCTCCTTTGCCTCATGTTAAGATCGGTGGGTAAATATATACTCAGACTTTTGTGATCGGTATAGATTTCACAACGGTTACCAATCAAATAATGCCTCTATATTTTTAGAGCATGTACAACGTGACTAGTTCTAAATCGTGGGTTGGGTAATTTCCTTCATGGGGTCGTGAGTGCTGGAAGCATATGCTACTACCTTCCCTTCTTGCATCGGCACACATCCTAGTCCCTGCCTAGACGCATCACGAGAAAACTTGAAGTCCCTTCTAATATCCGGAAGTGTTAACACTGTGCGCAGAAGTCAACCTTTTCTTTAGTTCTTGAAAACTATCCTCACAGCTTTACTCCATTCAAACTTCTTCTCCTTCTTTAGCAACCGAGTGAGAGGTCTTGCGAGCTTGGAGAATCCTTCAATAAAGCGACGGTAGTAACCACCAAACCAAGAAACTTCGATCTCGATCTCGACTTAGGTTGTGTCCATTCGAGCACATCATTTACTTTATCGGGGTCTACTGACACTCCCCCGGCAGAAATCACGTGACCTAAGAAAGCCACTTTCTTCAACCAAAACTCACACTTACTAAACTTGGCATACAGCTGGTTTTCTCGAGCTTTTCCAAAACTATCCTCAAATGTTCTGCGTGTTCTTCCTCATTCTTGGAGTATATCGAATATCATCGATAAATACAACCACAAACTTATCCAAATATTCCATGAACACCTTATTCATCGATTCATGAAGTATGCAGTGCATTGGTTAGACCAAAAGACATCATTGTATACTCATACAATCCATATCGGGTAGCAAATCTTGTCTTGGTATGTCTTCAGGCCTTATCTTCAATTGGTGATAGCCCGATCGAAGATCAATCTTAGAGAAGACACATGACCCTTTCAACTGATCAAACAGATCATCTATTCGGGGTAAAGGGTACTTGTTCTTAATAGTCACATCATTTAGGGATCGATAATCCACACACATACGAAGACTACCGTCCTTCTTCTTTACTAACAGTACTGGTGCTCCCCAGGGTGACGAGCTTGGTCTTACAAAACCTTTGCTTAGTAACTCCTCAATCTGTTTCTTAACCTCTGCTAAGTCATTTGCAGACATGCGATAAGGTCTCTTGAAATTGGGGTGCATTCGGTGCATTTATAACAAATTCAATCTCTCTATCTGGTGGCATTCCTGGCAAATCTTCAGGGAATACATCTGGGTATTCACATGCTATAGGCACCTTCTCCAAGGTTATTCCTTTCAAACTATTTAACTTACCCTCCTTTCGAGAATGTGAATTTGATGAAACCTTACTTGAATCCCTTAGTGTTGGTAAGAGTAACAACAGTCGGACAATCTATCTTTCCTTTATACTTGGCTAACCAATCCATACCAAGTATTACATCTAAACCCTTGGAGTCTATTATAATAAGATTCGCTAGGAACTTAACTCCATTAATATCCACAGTTGCGTTAGGGCAAACTGTGTTAGTCCTCATTTCCTTTCCAGGAGATTGGACTAGCATGGGATTCTGTAATCTACGCACATCCCAATTATATTTTCCCACAACATCTCTTGACACAAAAGAATGCGAAGCTCCGAATCAAATAACGCCGATGCAGTGCGAGTTGACAAGAAACTTACCCAAAACTACGTCGGTTGCATCTTGGGCCGCTTCGCGGTCACATGGTTGAGATGTCCCTGCTCATTGCTGCGAGTCTTTGGAGTTTGAGGAGTCCCACGGCCTTGTCACGTGGTTGGAGCTCGTGTTGGAGTGGTCCCCAAATTGAAACGAAGCGGGGTCACGGTGAACGCTTCAGAGGCGATTCATGGCATAGTGCCCCATATTCTTGCAGTTGAAACTCTTGCACTCCTGCTCTTGAAGTTCGGTTCTGCTGTGGTTGGCCACCACCGCTGTCAGGGAACTTGGTTATTTGGGCGAGGTCCAGTGAATGGAGTCCGTGGCGCGCTTGGTTCGGGGTTACGTGGAACCGAGGTGGGTGAGGCGAAATCGAAGCTGCTCGCGCCTGCTTGTGCTTGAAACTTCCTCTTAGGCTCTCATATAGCGACGACGAGCATCTTCTTGGACAAAGGCCTTGTTCACCATTTGTTGGAAAGTTGAATAATCATTGGACACTAGCTGCACCTTGAGATTAGGGTCAAGTCCCTGCATGAACCTCCAGATCTTGGTTGCCTCTGATGTGATCCCATTTTCAAGATTCTCCAAAGATATTAGATAGCATGACTAAGCATTAAACTACCCACCTACTATTCACAAGTCATAATAATAATCTCATTATTGAGACAAAGGAAGTTCTAGGGTGACAAAGGTACATGGCAATCAATGTCAAATGAGGGCATAACAAAGTTGGAATAACTAATTCCTAAAGATTTGAACTAGTGGTTTTATGTAAATAGCAATGCACATAATTTAAAATATTTAAAACATTTCGAAAGCATAGGTTCAAGATGATCAAAGGAGACTTGCCTTCTTGCAGGGCTCTGGGTCTTCTTGTTGAGGAGTGGGAGGTCTTCTTCAACGTTGGATTCTACGCACGAGGAAAAGCAACAAAACAAATAAATTCAAATAAAAATTCAAACAAACTCAAAAATTCAAATAGAGGCCATGGTTGGATAGATCAGATTTTAGATGAATTTAGAAATTTGAATGGCTGAATTTGGAGTTAAAATGAGAAAGTTATGCTTGTTTGAAGTTTTCAGTTTGAATAAATCCAGAAATTAAGAAATTTCGCGGGTGGGACCCATCTGGGAATATTCAAATTTAATCTTTTATTTTAATTGAGAATCCCGAGTGGGACCCATCAAGCAGAGACCCTGCGGTCGGCGACATGTGGGACCCTCTGTCGATGACCTCATCTGCTTTGGTCAGCGGCGGTGGGACCCATCTGGGATCCGGACCCACTTGTCGACGCCGCGCAGACGGGTGGGGCCCCGATGACGATGGCCGCCGCAGGACGCTGCCGCCGGCGGTGGGACCCACTTGTCGGCGCGGAAAATAAACGAAACTCAACCCGGCCCAGCGGAGCCGAGGGCTCGAACGCGCACCGGGAGTTGAGAGCGCTTGTTAACGGGGAAGGGAGGCTTTGCCTACCCATATGGGGTAGCAAATCCCTTTGAGGTACCTTGGTGTGGCGGCGCGATGGTCGAGGCGACGGCGCGGCGGCGAGAAGGCGGGCGTGCTCGGGTGCTGCGTGGATTGTAATCTACGTGCGAAGGGGTTCGGTTGGAGTAGTTGGCGAAGTCAGGGATGAACGAGACGGCCGTGGCGAGGGAGCGCGCGGAGGTAGCTCGGGTGCTCGGTGCGGCAGGCGCTCGGCGGCGGAAGAGGTGGCCGAGGTGCCAGAGATTCCGATGCTCGGAGAAGGCGAGGTGGCGGCTACGGGCTCGGGAGGTCCGAGGCGCGGGAGAGCTCGTCGGAGTTAGGCGGGCTCGCGAGAGAAGCTCGGTTGCGGGCGTCTCGAGGCTCGGAGAGAGATGGAGGGTCTTTGGACGGTGGTGCGGGAGAGGCGAGGTCGAGGGGCTACTTATAGGGCTCGGGAGGGTGAGGCGTGGAATTCCTCGCCGAAGTCGCGCCGGGTTCGGTTTGAATTGGGGATGGCCGTCGAGTCGACGCGAGCTCGGGTTTTAGGGGATAAGGGCGTATCTCCCGGAATTCAAATCCCTGAACGAATCGAAGATTGAGGCGAGTTCGGGTAGGATTCGGTCGCGGTTTCTTGGAGAGAGAAAGGAGGAGGAGTCCGCGTCGCGCGAGCAGCAGGCCGACCAATGGGCCGCGATCGGCGAGCGGGTGCGTGGTGCGGATGGCGCCACGTAACCGAAGGGAAATCGGGCGTCGAGCGCCTAAGTGGAAGGGCGGTGGATTGAGGCGGCGCGGGGACGCGGCTCATCCGGCCGCCCACGCGTCGAGCGAGGAGGAGGAAGGCGGGCGCCGGTGACGGTCGGGCCCGCTAGACGAGGAGAGAGGGGTGCGGCTGGATGGGCCGAGCGGCGGCGTGGCGGTATTCCACCCGCCCACGTGGCGGCGGAGGAGAGAGTTGGAATTTTTATTTTTAGAAATTGATTTAGATTTTCAGAAAAGGCTAGAAAATTGTTTAGGCCTCAGAAAAATATGAAAATACCTCCAAAAATTCCAGAAAAATTCACAGAAGCTTCTGGGGACATTTTGGACTGAATAAAATTATTCCCAACTATTGTTGATATTTAATTTTCATAGTTTGAATTACCTTTTTACTTTTTAAAATAGGTTTTAAATTCCAGAAAATTCAGGAAATCCAATAAAAGCCAAATAAGCTCCAATTACTTTAAAATAATTAACTTGAATTTAAATTTTCCAAAAAGCAAATTTTTGGGATGTGACATTGCTGCCATGGCCATCACCACAGTTCGAGGATGAGCTGCGTGAAAGGAGGGTGAAGTGTTAGGGACGTGGGCTAGGAGGCCACGACCCATTAGGGGCTACACAAAAACAGGTGCAACAACATGTCTTTATATTAGGAATGATTAGATGCATATTTTTATATTTGGATAGTATAGATATTATTTTATCTTTAGTGATTGGTTGCATTAGATCAGATAGTTTTCATGTTGTTAAGGGTTAATCTCATCTATATAAAAAGAGGAGTCATACGATTCTAATCAAACAATAAGAATAAAGAGTTATTGTAGTCTCTCCTTAAGTTCTTCCCCGTCCATGATCTCCCATTTTCCCTAAAACCCTTTCCCTTTAGCTGAGCCGTGCCAGCCTGTTGTTACCTATAGAAATTATTGCGCATAAACTGTACTTGTGGGTACTGTAGCAGAAGGCCTACAAGGAGAAATGTTTCTTTCTTATCAAGTTATCTATTTTCTAAATGGTTTGATTAGTTTCCTAATAAAAGGATTAGTTATTTAGCATCATATCTATTAATTAGGAAAGATATTATTTAGATTGATCTAATCTATAATTATTGGGAGAACCCTCTATATAAGGAGGCTTATTGTAATCATTATTCTCAAACAAGAAAGAATAAAAAAACATCTCCCTTCCGAGTGCATCTAATCTTCTCTAGCTGAGTTCCTCCCTCCCTATATCCAGCGCCCTTGTTCTCTTAGCACTTTCTCCTCAAGCCATGTTGTTTGGCCTCATCTAGCAGTAGTTATCCTGTTGTGTACCAACGAACACAATATTTGGTATCAAAGCCGTCAATACTCTATGGCTTCTATTGCCGATGATATCAAGTCTGTAAGGGCTGCATGTGACCAGATCCTCGTAAGGTTGCAGGAGATAAGTGCAACGATCGAGGAGGCAAGACATGCTGTTGCGATGAATGCATCGTGGCCATTGTCTCCGGCGTCGGCATCCTCGCTGGATATGATGCCTTCACCGAGGAAGAATGCCGCCGCTATACCGCAGTCGTGTTCTCCACACCGCCGACCATTGCCATGCTTTTGGAGGTGTGGAACGTGGTGAGTGACATGTGGGAGGTTGCGATGTCGTCATATCCCTCACCCATTCATTGCATCTGGTGGTGGAAAGGGTAGCATCACTACCCTGCGCTCATTGTCTTCATCAGAGTCTTCGTCAATGTTGGGTAGCGTTAAGGTTCATGTGCCTTCGCTATCAACTGTCATTGGCTACCTCTATGAACTAGCACAAGGTGTCATGACCGCTTGTCGCGGTGGGGCTGCCAAGGATGGCAACAATGGCCACCACCACAGCCCTGAGGGTGAGTTGTGTGCGAAGGAGGGGAGAAGTTGTTACCTACAAAAATTACCGTGCATAAATAGTACTCACAGGTACTGTAGCAGTAGACATACGAGGAGAAATGTTTCTTCCTTACTAAGTTATATATTTCCTAAATAGTTTGATTAATTTTCTAAGATAAGGATTAGTTGTTTGGCATCGTATCTATTAGTTATGACTTATGAAAGATATTATTTATATTGATCTTATCCATAATTATTAGAAGAACTCTCTATATAAGGAAGCCTATTGTAATTATTATTCTCAAGTAAGAAAGAATAAATCAAAGAAACATTTCCCTTCAGAATAAATCAAAGAAACATCTCCCTTCCGAATGCATCTAATCTTCTCTAGCTGAGTTCCTCCCTCTCTCTATGGAGCGTCCTCGTTCTCTTAGCGCTTTCTCCTCAAGCCACGTCGTTTGGCCTCATCTAGCGGTAGTTATCCCGTTGTGTACCAATATATACAGTAAAAATATATTTCGTTTAAAAGCTAGTTACTGTAGAAAAGCCGAAAAGCAGTTTTTAGAAATTGAAAAGAAGAAGCCCATCTGATATGCAACAACAGCGTACCTTGAAATGAGGAGGAAATGGTATGGTACGTTAGGAAGCATGCAGATAAGTCGTTCGCATTGCGCTGGCAGGGAATGTGGTAGATAGGATACCTAATTAAAATAGCATACATGAATGACAGTGGTGAGTACTATCATCACCGAGAACAAAATTAACAACTGAGAATGGATTTCTGAGCCTAGAAACAATATCTACTAAGACAAAAAGGATTATTGATGTGTCAAAACTCAAAAACAACATGAACACTTCAATCGACTACCAAACTGATTAGGTACAGGATGACCGCCACTGCTTGCAATCTAGAATTATAAGCAACAAGTAAAATAGAACAATCATGAAAGCATGATATTTCTGAAAAACTCCTAAGTTATATAACTGTTCATCTGCCAACTTATTTTTCAAAAGAACAGAAGTAATGGATGTAAGTTTGATCATACCAGGCAACTGACATCCAACTAGCAGGCGAAAGATCAGCACTCTTCAGAGATGTCAACCCAGGAAAGCCCTGGGATAGCTCATATACCTAGCAGCAGCAAATGATCTAAGAATAGCGATACACAGGCACAGCACAACTGGGATATACTGCTGGCAGAAAGGACATAGAAATTCACCTTATCCATGAGTGGGATCCTTCCATAAGGAGAGCAAACTTCAAAGAACTCAAAATACAAATGCCCAGGACGCCTCCTATTCCCCCCTACCACATCGCAGGTGAACAATGAGTCGCCAGATGTTGAACTCCAGGATCTTGACATCTTCTCGTTGTCCTCATCATCACTCCAGTAGTCCATGCCATTATCTTCACCAAAACTCCTGCAGGAAACAGAAAATTGGTTCAGTCTACATCTAGAGAACTGCATGAACTCAAAATTTCTGCACAAGTATGTTGTATCTTTTGTCCAGACCTAGATGCAGTCAGGACTTTGTTGGTGTATAGCTGTATCCCTGATAAGTAGGGAACATAGTACTGGACCACTTTGTCCCCTCCATGGAGCTGCACCGTAGCTCCCGCACCGTACGCGCTCCACTCGTAGTACTGCTCCCAGAGGTCCGCAAGATTGAAGTACTCAACGCTGTCCATCTCGGCATGGTGCCAAGCGTCGGTCGAGAATCGGCCATTCGTCTGGATCAACATGAGCAGCGTCACACTCTCAGACTAAGATGGCAAACATGCATAGCCTACCTGGCTACCCTAAAATCCAAGGCATTCATTGATAGAACAGTTGAACAGCAGGCAGAATTGACAAAGCAAAGCAGACTTCTAAGTTGACAACCGTCGCCACCGCTACATCCCAATTAGGCAGGAGAAAAAGGGTACAACTTGGTAGTACAATTCTCATAATGAAGAAACAAATACAACACAAGCACACTATCGTTATTCCCTTTCAGAAAGGCATTTACCGTAAGAAAAAAAAGGGCAGCATGATCCATCTATGACTGAACAAATGAGCAGTAATTCAGTAATTAAAAGGTGATTTCCCCCCTACCCACACCAACTGATGCACGCAATCCAGCAAATGAGTAATGACGAATCCTAAACTCCCAGGACGCCACAGATCATGCCAGGCACAGCCGGCACCTGCCTGCCAAGAACATCAAAGGCACGAACTTCGCAGGGAGCAATCGCGTCACCTTGGGGAGAATGTGCGTCTCCACGGCGGGGGTGGTGCAGTCCAAGAAGCACTCCAGGTTGGACGACCTCCTCTCCTCCATCCTCTGCCCACCCATGGCCCCTCCTCCTCCCCTCTCCACACAACTCTGCTCCCTCCAATCACCAAACCACCCACTCCACATACCACAGCAATCCAATCACTCCAGACAAAGAACCGGCCCCAAGAAACCGAACATGCAGGAGGAATCAATCCGGCCAAAATCTTTTACACTTCACACTGCCGTGCAAGAACCAAAATTGTGCGTGTGCTACCGCCAAGATTGAAGCAGAGGGAGAGGGGATTGGGAGGAGGAGAAGGAAGGGGTGGAGACTTATTTATTCGGACCGACGAGGAGAAGCCGCGGGGTATGAAACCGGCTTCGGTTTGCTTTGCTCAGTGTCCCCTCTCATCGCCTTGTTGGACTCCAAAGCAAACGCTTCCCGCAATCTCATTCCCTCGTCACTCACGGGGCCGGGTCTGTGGTCCAGGCCCGGTAACCCGGTAGACGTAGCGCCGCCCGAACCCATCACGTTTCTTCACCGGTTCACGGTTCGTAAGCATCCAAATGTTGTCCGTATCACCATTCGTATCGTATATCTGATGATTATATACTACTGTCATATCATTTCAATTTTGATCCTAGGTAGAATCATAATTACGCGTCATGCCATTTGGATAGGTCTGCGTTTTTCCATGTTGCGGATAAATCAAGATAGAAAAATCATTTTCATAGAAAGAATTTTGTAATATATATCAAAATTTGAAAAGGTAGTGACATTCTTCCTTTCCACACCCTCCTCTCTCCAATGTAAATAATTTGGATCCAATAGCCCGTTAACCCACAACACTAACCGAATCAGTTAAATATCCAAAGCCTTTGACAGGTTTCCCGTTTCCAGCTTTGACCATCGTGTCATGCCTCCGGGCCCACTCACCACATATCCAAAGCCACGAACCGTTCAGCTGTAGAAAAGAAAAGCATAAAGCTCATCTATCTTGGTCTCTGCTCATTTTGCTTTGTGTTTTGATTTTTAATTTATTTTTTATTATTTTTAAATTTTATCTTTTTCTAGCTTTTGGGGTTTTTCAGATTTTTTGCCGGTTTTTTTCTCTTGTATTCGTTTGTATTGTCCGTAATAGGCTAATATATTTTTTATTTTTTTAAAAAATTAGTTACGCTAAATAAGCCACTATCAGTTACAGTGTAATTTCAGCCATAAGTCAGCTTATTTCAGCTCAACCAAACGGTACCTTAATATTACGTTTACGCAAAAATGTGGCTCATTTTATGAGTCCTGACTTCACTTTGCCTCCGCCCCTGCTTGTGTCACCCTCATCTTGGCCCTACTACATCTGCTCCTAAGCATGCAATATGTTTTTTCGGCTACGACTTATAACTTATGGCTACAGTTAATAACTTTTAGTCCTAGTGAGAGTGTTTGTGTGAATAAACTGAATACCGATAAACCACATTGAAAAGACTATTTCGGTAAGCCGTTTCAAAATAGCGGCAGAGAAGTCATCCTGTTTGTTTGTTCGAAGAAGCTGTAAGTCATAAGCTGTAAGTCATAAGCTGAAAAGAATTAAGATCTTTAATCCATCTGAGTATTGAAAAGTTGCTTGGCTTTTTTCAACTAACTTGTAAGGATTTTGCTTGTTTTCTTAGGCTTTTCTCTTGTAGATGTAACGCTCATTTGGTAGTGCTATTTTATCTGTAATTTACCTTTTTTGTTGCTTTTATGACCACATTTTTGTTTTTCCATTATATGGAAAATTTAGATAAGCTTTTCTATACTTTTCTTTTGTTAGTCTTCTCGCGGAAGAATGAGAATGGAAATCTCATTTGGGCTTTTTTTGAGTGGCTAATGGCTGAAAAGCATTGTAGCTGGCTGAAAAAACACTGTAGCTGAGAGAGGCTTATTTAGCATAATTAAAATTTAAAAAATTAAAAAAATATGTTAGCCCATTACGTATAATACAAACAAATACGAAAAAAAGAACCAGCAAAAAAGCTCAACAAAAGACAAAAGTTCAGAAAAAGATGAAATTTATGAATAGTAAAAAATAAGCTGGAAGCTAGAAGCTGAAGCCGAAACGAGCACATCCTTAATTAATTGGAATTGGAGTGGGTATGGATATATAACCGTAGCTATAAATCACATACTTTTAATGGATGATAGGTATATTGATAAGGATGGATATTGACAAGTTATGGATCTTAATTAAATTGATGGAACATATAGATTGTAGATCTTTTAAAAGACCGAATATGGTAACAGAGAAGGGTGAATAGTGCTTTTCAATTTTCCTCAAGTATACAATACTCCTGCACCCCAATAGCTTCAAAGTTATAAAGATTGGAATGAGAAATTAACACCAAACGAGCAAAATAAATATCTAAAAATTTGGAGAAAAATCAGGAAAATCGGAAATACTTTTGTTATAACTGCGGTACTTTTGAAAATCGGAAGTACCTCTGTTATACCTGCGGTACTTCATTTCGTCGATGAATAGTGAAATCAGCCCTAGTTCAGAAACGAAAATTGATGGAACTTTTGATTCGTAGATCCAATGACATAAAATTTTGCAGGGATCTTCTCTAGGTTATCAAGAACCTATTCCAACAAATGATCATGAAAATCATGACCAAAGTTGAGATCTTTTTCAGTTTGAGGAAATGTGCATTGAAACCGAGTCAAAACCAAAATTGGTTAATACAACTTGCTTGTGGGTGAAAGATGGCCAAGATGGCTTTAGATATGTTCCCACATGTCCCAGGAAGCAAGAGCATGAAGAAAATCACGTAAAAACCATCGGATCAAGAAATCACACTTTGAGGCCAAATCAAATAAAAACGGGTTTTCTCATGAATCTTACTATCAAAGTGTCTAGATGGGTGGATTTGTATTCCTAAAGATTATCTCTATCTCTTATACGTTTTTAGCACAACAAGATCACAAGAAAGAAAGAAGAGAGATTAAAACTAACTAAAAGTCAAGCGCATCAATCAAAAAACAAGAGAAACTCAAGAGTTGTACAAAGATTGATGTATTGCTTACTTGAGAAGGTAACTTTTATAGCTACTCCACCTTAGAGGACAAAGAGTACTCAAGGTACTCACTCTCAAACCCTAACCCTAAACTTAGAGAAGAAAGCACAAGAGATAAGTTGGATGGTTAACTTTACATGTCTTCTTCCCAACCCCCTTTTATAGGTTGACAACCAGCCACCTATTCACCTTAGTGGATACTATCCGCTATTACAATGGGGGAAACCCGTTAACTCTATACATTGGTTTTACTCACATAAGTTCACTCATGAACATTTTTCAAAGCACATAAGTGTGTATCCGTTAAATCCTTAGTCTTAATCTGCCTTGATCAAATCAGCTCCACCTTGACCTAAACCGCTCTTTAATGCATCATCCATGCGCTGCGGTTTTGATCCAAGATGGTTTTCGGTATTTTGGTTAAACTACCAAAATACTCTTTTTTGATCCAGTCATCACCAACCACTGCAAGCAATTGTCATACTTGTCACGTGTAGGTGCACTACTAGCTTGACACACATCGCCAAGTCTCTCCCATCCCAGTTCCACTGAACCACGGCTCACTTGGCCCATGTAAGCCACATGTTCCCTTCCTCACCCCAATAGACACTAATCTAGCATTCCAGTTGCATCCGGAACCAACGCACTCAACCACAAGAGCAACAAGATATTTACAAGGCAAAATATGCTGGAACACATAGAGGGGTCACCTCATGGTCATCGTGGCAAGCGAGCCTGCAGGTGGTGTTACTGGTGTAGACCCCAGTGCCGCCGGTGGCCACGCAGGTGAGGCAGGAGAAGACGACCTGGCACTTGAGGTATCTGCCAGCATAGGTGCACTCCTTGCCATCGTCCCTGCCCAACACCAAATCCACCTCCAGCTTGAGGTATCCAAGCATGGTTTTTTTAAAAAAACATTCATATCCAAGCATCAAGGAAGATAGGGGAGGGGTTATAATCAGAGGCAGAGGAGCTCAGGGAGGTAGTCGGTGTCACTGAGGAGGCTGCGCTTTGAGCAGTTTGGGGGAGGTAGCTAGACAATGCTTCAGTTTGGAGTGTTTGGGGGAGGCGTGTGGGCAACATATATAATGGTACATTTCCATTCTTTGACTTTTTAAGCATATAGCAAGAATCATATAATCCAATGGAATGCATATTATTTTTAGAACAATCATTTATCATATGTCCTACATTCCGGCATTTAGTACAATACTTACCATTCTCATTCACAAACCTTGGAGGTTTGTATGCCGGCTTCTTACCTTTCTTGGGAATGTACCCAAGTCATTCCTTGTTGAAAGAATATCTTTGCCCGCTAAGCAACTTATCAAGAGTGTCTCTTCCCTTGTAAGCTCTCTCTAAGCTTTTGTTCAATTTTACCACTTGTTCTTTTAAATTTTTGTTTTCACTTACTAGCATATCATCATGAACATGAGATAAAGCATTATATGAATCAACATTAGATGAGCATGGCATGGAAAGTAAATCATCACAAGAGGTTGACATGCTAGATGTTGATTTTTCTATACTAGGCATCTCATTCAAAATATTGCAAGATATACCAATGCTAGTACTAGACTTCCTTTGATTTTCTTGGAGAAGCAAGTCATGAGCATCCTTTAGCCCCTCATAGGATTTTTGAAGAGATAAATGCTCTCTCTTCAAAACCTTAAATTTTGACTTTTCTTTTCCAAGAAATTCATTTAATTCTACTAACATGTCCATCAAATCATCATAAGAGGGCTCATCGTCATCTAGAGTTTTTACCTTATCCCCTTTTGCCATAAGACACGTGGGAGTGGAGAATAGCGATGGAGCTTCCTTGATAGCGATGCCCACGAGTCCCTTTTTCTTGGGAGACTCGTCCTTGCTTGAGTCGGAGTCGGAGTACTCCGCGTCGGAATCCTACTCACCAATGTGGGCTTCGTTCTTGCCATCTTTGTGAAACTTCTTGAAAAGCTTCTTCTTGCCTTGATAGCTCTTCTTCTTGGACGACTTCTCCTTGTCATCCTTCTTCGTGAGGCATTGTGATGCGATGTGCCCCTTTTCATCACATTCATAGCAACGGATGTTGCTATACTTCTTGTTGGAGGAGGATTGCCACTTCTTGCCCTTGTCATAGCTTGTGCCTCGGTTTGAGCGCCTTCTCATGAACTTGTTCATCCTTCTCACAAGAAGGGCAAGCTCCTCTTCAGAATCCTCTTCATCTTCAGACTCCTCACTTGCCACCGCCTTTGCCTTGAAGGCGGTGATCTTCTTTCCTTTGGAGGTAGATTGCTCCAAGAGTTCCTCCTTGTCCTTCTTGTACAACTCATTGGTAATTAGATTACCCAAGAGTTGTGTTGGCGTCATCCTTGCCAACTCCGGTGAGTTGAGGAAGAGTGTCACCAACATCTCATACTTCTCCGGTAGAGCCCTAAGCATCTTTCTCACAATATCAAGATCCGAGAGGTTAGTTCCAAGGCCTTTGAGCTCATTCACAATGTTGTTTAGCCGTGTGTACATCTCATTGATGTCCTCATGGGGCAACATTATGAATGTCTCATACTTAACCGTGGATGTCCCTTCGTGTATTTCCGAAAGGGTAGTCCAAATAGCGTGAGCCGTTTCAAGATTGCTCACTCTATTGAATTCATCCGCGTTTAAGGCTCCAAAAAGAGCATTCATGGCTTGGGCATCTAAATGAGTGTTACGCCCATCTTGCTCCGTTGGGTTATCGGGATCAAGAATGACGTAACCATCATTTACGATTTTCCAAATGTTAGGACTCATGGCCTTTAAATAAATTGACATTCTAATCTTCCAATAAGCATAATTTGAGCCATCAAATAGAGTTGCATTTGCTACCGCAATCCCCTCACTAGCCATCCTTTTCTCTCTAGACGGTTAAGTCTATAAATGAGAGACCAAGCTCTGATGAGTTTTTTTGTACGGATAATCCTTTTTTTATTCGAAATTACATAAATATACCAGCGGTAATTTTTTTTACAAAAATAGGCTCCAGTCGCCTAATGGTTGGGCGACTGGAGCCTTTCGCCCAACTATTAATCGACACAATTTGTGTCGCTACACAGTAGAGCGACTGCATCCAGTCGCTCTTCCGTACGGCGACTTACATGTAGTCGCCTTTCCGTTAGGCGATTAGCATGCAGTCGCCATCCCGTTAGGCGACTGCATGTAGCCCCCGTGATTGTTTTAGATTTTGTGAATTTTGTAATGTTGAACCGGTAAAAAATACGGTGAAGTTGTAATAAAAGTTTATGTTCATTGTATATTGTAGGTGCGTAAAAAGTTTTTAAAATTTTTTTATGAAAGATTGAGTAGAGAATGATCGATACATACACTGTTAAGTGAGATAGTTTAAATAAACTTCATAATATAACTGTGAGTAACATGCGGCATGTTTTTTCATTACATGTATAACATATATAGCATCTGCAGCACGCCTCAGTCGCCACCCTGGTGTGCCCCGTCACCGCGCCCGCGTCCTCCCATACGGCCTCGCTTGGCCCTCCTCTGGTGCAACGGGTTAGGACGATCCAAAAAAGTAAAACGAGCAGGAGAGTGTCTATCCCACCCCTGCGCTGGTGGAGTCAGCTGCACCTCTGGCTGTGTGCCCTCCGGTGCATCGGGAGGGCGCGCCGAGAGAACCTCCGGTCTTTGCGTCGAGGGCTGCCGGCCACTCCGTGAAAAACGGTCCACGCCGTCCCGGCACGGGAGACGCCGTGCTCTTTGGTAAGTACGCAATATTAATATTGTTAGTTCGTTGCATGTCGTCTTCGGATAAACACGATATAAGACCCTCTGCGTACCGTGGTGGCGCCATCGAGTGGGAAAGACGAGGGTGTGCGTAGGAGGCGTGAAGTGAACCGGTGTAGGAGGCCCCGCCAGTGAACCCCGGCTGCTCGGGTGAGGTGGTGGAGGATGTGTCCACGTAGGTGCACCGGAGTAGTGCCACGCTGGTCGGGTGGTGGCGGTGGACGAGCGATCGGAGCGGTGGCGTGGAGACCTCCGGTAGCCTCGTGCGGGACGAGAGGCTAACAATACGTCTACACCCTCGTGCATCAAGCGCGCAAAGGCGGCGCCCTCCTCATGGGTCATTGCGCACCGATGGCGACCCTCTCGATGTTGTGCGGAGTCGGCCCATAGGCGTAACCGGCGTCCACCGACACAAAGACATGAAATGGTCGATCATCGAAACGACATTACCATTTGGGAATCTTTGAAATGACATGTAACGTCATGGGATGTGGCGTCGCGCGCGGTGCGCGAAGTGCGTGTCCGTCGGAGCGGCGACGTGTGTGGCAGGCGGGTCTACCACATATACGAGCCTGGTACGGGTCCGCGGCTGGTACCAGCGTAGGTACTCCGCGTACTTCCTGCTGTCGTACGGGCGGTCCTCCTCCACGCGGTCGTCGAGCGCACCCACCCACTGCTCGACCCAGGGCTGCATCCTCGACGACCAGTCCGTGCCTCTTTTCACTCCCTTCACGCTGTGCCTGCGTATAGAACCATTACGTAATGTGAGATACTTGCGAATGCAGTAGTAAGTATGTACATATTTAGCAGAAACGATCACTCACCCGTACACGTGCCGCGGAAGCGATGGTCCGACTGGTACAGGAACCGGCTGCCGTAGCCCGAACTGCTGCATCACCCGCTGGGGTGCGTAGTCCTCCACGTAGATGAGGTACACGAGCTTCCGCCGGGTGAGCCAGAAAGCCCGGTCACGCCAGCAAAGTGAGGACAGACCGCCAGGAGCACGGGCCTGCACTGCCATAGCGTCGTACGGCTCCCAGCGCACGTCGTCGGCTGTGATGCGGTCGAGCTGCTCCACAAAGACCGATGCGCCGCGTGACACGCGCGTCGCGTGACGTACCGCAAGAAAGACAAGTTGTTTAGAATGACGATCGTCAATAAGAAAGAAATAGTTGACTGTGATAATACTTACTCGACGACGGCACCAGATAGAACCCATCGTCGGCCGGTCGATGTCTCCCCTTGGATACATCTCGGGCCCGTACGGACCCATGTCGTCTAGCACAGGTCGTCCGAGGCTTAAGCACTCGAACGACCACAACTGCAGTAGCAGGGGACAACCCGTGAGGATCGAGTTCGCCTTGATCCTCATGCACGCATCGCACAGCGCGCGGTACGTCGCGGCAAGTACGGCCGATCCCCAGCTGACCTGGTGGGGCTCGCCGTCAGCGATCGCCCTCGCATAAGCGATAATGCGCGCATCCACCGAGTTGCCGTGGCTGGTGGTGAAAAGCACCCAACCAAACAGCCACATCACATACGCCTCCAAGTGGCGCGACACGCCGACACCTGGTGATCGTCTGCCTGTGGATCCATGCGCTCCACCTGAATGCAAACAAGTTGTTATTAGTACGTAATACCACAAATAAGAGCTTCGAAGACACGATCGATTGTAACCACGTACCCGGTACTGTGCGAGCCACCTCAGCGTCGGCCCATGGGTCTGATCCTCTCCGAAGATGTGGTGCTCATCGGCCGGTGGAACGACCCCCTGGAATCTGGCGAGCAAGTCAGCGCGCCACTCGGCCGGGGCCTCCGGTAGGAAGGCAGCGCCTCCCGCGATCGGAAGGCCAAGGAGCAGGGACACATCCTGCAGGGTCGGTGTCATCTCCCCGAATGGGAGGTGGAAAGTGTGCATCTCGGGCCGCCAATGGTCCACCAAAGCCGTCAGCAGGGAACGGTCGAACGGAAAGCGTCGTGATTGCTCCCCGCCCACCTCGCCCCGCCGGCGCTCCATCTCGCCCGTGGCTGCACCATCCGGGCAAGAGGAGTAGCCGGCATCCGCGACTGCAAACAAAGTGAAGGTCAGCACGGAACGAACTTACGGTCGCACTAAACGCTGGAGTAGTGCAAACCTGGCAGTCCAACGAGGGTCGAGTCCCCAGGCCACGCGAGGTGTGCGTGTCCGGACCACTCCCAACTGACCTGGCGGCTCGTCCGTGCTCCCCGGTGGCGGCACTAGACGGGAAGCGCGATGAGAGCGGTCCACGTGCTCGTCCAACAGCGCGTACGGCCACTCGGAATCACGTCCAGCACGAGTCATACTTGCAAAATTTGTACAATAATTTCAACATTAAATTTTCTACATCTAAATTTGTACAATAATTTCAACATTAAATTTTCTACATCTAAATTTGTACAATAATTTCAACATTAAATTTTCTACATCTAAATTTGTACACTAAACTTTCTACATCTAAACTTTCTACACTAAATTTTCTACATTTAAATTTGTACATTAAATTTTCTACATATAAATTTGTACAATAATTTCAACATTAAATTTTGTACATGTACATTTAAATACTATATTTTGTACAATAATGCATTATAAATGGTATACAAAATTTATAAACTTAATTTCTAAACTATATTTACTAAACAAAATTTGAAAATTAAATTTCTAAATTAGATTTCTAAAGTTAATTTCAAAAGTTAATTTCTAAACTAATTTTCTAAACTAATTTTCTACACTACATTTTCTAAACTAATTTTCTAAACTATATTTCTAAACTAATTTTCTACACTATATTTTCTAAACTAATTTTCTACACTACATTTTCTAAACTAATTTTTTACACTAACAAAAAATATAACACCAAAAAATTACCTGAAAATCGCACACTCACTCTCCTCTTCTCCTCCTCTCCCTCTCTTTCTCTCCCCCTCCTCTTCTCCTCCTCTCCTCCTCTCCCTCTCCTTCTTTCCCCCTTCTCTTCTCCCTTCTGCGAGCGGCCGAATGAACCGAATGAAAACAGTGCGACGGTGGCCGAGCACGGTTTTATATCCCACCTCCAGTCGCCCCACCGTTCGGCGACTGAATTTCAGTCGCCCAACGGTTCGGCGACTTCATGGAAGTCGCCCAGCGGTGGGGCGACTGCAGTTAATCGCTGAACGGTTGGTAGACTCTTTATGTGTCGCGGTCTAGTTGGGCGAAAGGCTCCAGTCGCCCAACCATTAGGCGACTGGAGCCTATTTTTGTAAAAATTTTCCCGCGGGTATATTTATGTAATTTCGAATAAAAAAAGGATTATCCGTATAAAAAATTCAAGCTCTGATACCACTTGTAGGATCAAGGATACCGACGAGAGGGGGGTGAATAGGAGGTTTTAAAAATTTTCTTGTTACTTGATTAATTTATCACAATTTCAATGACAAGAAAGTAAAGCAAATAACCCAATACACTTCTAGACAATAATATAGCAAATCTAGCTCTAATCAATCAAATGATTACAATGAAGCAAATAAACAAGAGCTAAAGAGACAAGAGACACAACCGATGTTTTTACCGTGGTGATCGGAAACTTGCCGGTTTCCCCTAGGCCACGTTGAGGTAAGCCCGGACGAGTCGGACCGGCTCCACAAATTGAGCCAAACACCTCAATCACTAGTGTAGCTCTTCCCTACTCCGGGTAGGCGAGCTCCAACCTTCACAATTTGTCGGGTCTTCTCACAATCTTCTTTAGAAGATCACCAAGCCAATCTCCACCGGATTGTCCAAGTGCCGGCAAGCACTAAGAGTAATAAACCCCGGTGTTCACTTGAATGCAATTTTAGTGCCAATGTTGATCAACAAATGAAATCTTGCACTAATTGCAAAACCACCTCAATTTAATGCTCAATGTGAGGAAATGGGTGGAATGAATGCTCTTGGGCTCAAAGAATATGCAATGAGTCTCTAAACCATGCCCTTGTGCAGTGGTGGGGGTATTTATAGCCTCCACCAACCAAAACTAGCCGTTTGACACAAGTTCCAGAAAAATTTCTGGTCGAGCGGTACTACCACCCTCTGGGGCCGGTACTACTGCAACCAAATCTTCGTGCCAGAACAGTTATGTCAGAGCTCTGCAGTGACCGTTGGATTTGGCGGCGCGGTACTTCCGCCGTTGACATTTGCGGTACTACCGCTTGCCGGTAGTTCTGCAAAGTCGGCGTGATATTACCGCTCCAGCCAAACTCCGAAAGGTCCCAAATTTTGGTGCTATCTGGAAATCTTGATCCGCTCTGGGTCCGGATCTTCCGGACTCCGGAAGTACCGCTCTGAGAAGCGGAACTACCGCAACCTGCGGTAGTTCTGGCGTTAAAATCACCGGTACTTCCGCTCCAGGAAAATTCGGACTCCATCCGGAGGGTGCTTTCTGGAAATGTTGATCGCTCTTCCTCCGGATCTTCCGGGATCTGGAAGTACCGCTCAAGGATGCGGTACTACCGCTCTCTGCGGTAGTTCCGGCGTTCAACCAGCCGGTACTTCCGTTCCCGCAAGATTTTAGGATGGACCGAGGGTGCTCTCGGAAAAATTGATCAGCTCCAAACCGGATCTTTCGCTTGCGGTACTACCGCATTTGGGCGCGGAACTACGCTCTCGGTAGTTCGGCGTTCAAGCTCATGTACTACCGCTCTTCCAGACAGAGCACATATTTTGATTTAAAACAGATTTTTGATAAATGCAAGTTTCTAATGTTGATCCATATGACTCAAGAGACATGTTTTCAAGCTACTTGCCAAGATCCCTCTTGATGGCACGACCATCTATCCTATAATCCGGTTTTCCACCATTCACCAAAGACCGGTAAAAGTAAAAAGGATCCTACACTAAGTATACCTTTATCTTGAGCCAATTTTGGTCTTCACACATGTCCTTTGGCTTGCATCTTGTAGCACATATATAGACTAACCTTTGCATGCTCATAAAACACGTTAGTCCCATATTCACATGATTTCATTAATTACCAAAACTATTTTTAGGGGCCTAGATGCTTTCATCAAACCAAATCATCCCATGACTCAATTTTCCCAAAACCAATTTTGACCAAAACAAAACACCTCTACTGATCAGATCGCTACCTCTAGTCAGTCTGACTGCTGGTGGTGGCTGGTCAGACCACTAGAGGGGCCAATCCGACCACCTGGTTTACAAGAAATCTAGAAAAACTCCAAATTTGCTAAATCCAAATTTTCACGCCTCCAAAATGATAATGA
Organism: Dendrocalamus sinicus; assembly: GCA_036346575.1. Lineage (NCBI taxonomy): Eukaryota > Viridiplantae > Streptophyta > Magnoliopsida > Poales > Poaceae > Dendrocalamus > Dendrocalamus sinicus. Next base: position 18,135,082 of record CM070670.1, read on the forward strand.
TTTATCACAACATAACCCTATACTTTCTCACATGGTCCTTCAGACTACAATAGGTTTATTCATATTTTCTTAGATGCAATGCTCAAGTAGAAGTTCAGAATGTTTTATCTACTTTACCCAGTTATCACGATGCTAACCCCTATATCAAGGAGGCTTTTCTATCACTCGACACGTGCTAGGGAGGCATATCCATCATCCAGCACAAACCATAGGGGTCATCACCTTGCTAACTGTGTGTCAGGGAGGTTTTTCCACCACCCAACATGTGCTATGGAGGCATATTCATCACCCAGCACACACCATGGGTCTTGTCCCCCTTGGCCTTACCCAGTCTCTTGTATCCAAATAAAGTGTATAATAAACTTTGATAGAGTAACATAGTTTGCTCGTCCTAAATGGGACCATGGCCAATACTACAATACGGCTCATACACAAGTGAGAGTTGGTTAGTCCTTTTATTATAACGATACGTAGAGGGCCCCAAACCTACCACTTTTTACCAAGGCACCCTCCACCCTCCTATTATTTGCCTGTAGGACAGTGGCTTCTCTAATTAACCTCAAGCACACATTCATCATTATTATCCTTAGTCATCCTAGCCTGAGGCTTGCTTCCCTTGCCCGTTCACCTTTCTAGCCACGACGAGGTGCCACGGCTTCCTTCTCTCAGCCTTTGGCTTCTGTGGGTTGGATTTTGGGCAATGCTGTGAGGATGGGAATGAGGATGGAGCTGGAGGTGAGGATGGAGATGAGGATGATTTGCTCGATCTCCTCTATGCTGGCCATGGCTAGAATGTGAATGATGGGCTTTCTTTCTCCATCTGTGGTCTCTGCTCGGTCTTATCCCTCTCTCTTGTGCTGAGGGTTGTGTTGGTGGGGTTTTTACTGCACATTTGGATAGGCTCTGGTAATTCAGTAAATCCTATTTTTACTGGGCTTGCTAGTAGTGAAAAAGGAATTTGGAATGGATTCAGGTTTGTTTCTAATGCTGAGTGATGAAACCCTACGGCTGCGAGAGGTGCAACTGGCACTGGATAGTCTGGTATCTTGGTGAGCGAATCACCCATTTTGATTATCCTAACGAGGGTTTTGATGGCAACTTGGATTTTGTTTAGTTATTTGTTTGTTCTTTTTTGGTCTCTTGTTACTAGTTCTTCTTGCAATTATTAAATGTCGGTTACTCTAGCTTAGCAAATATTGTTGTAATTTTAATTGTGATGTAAGTATTTATATTCTGAAGATGATTGTCTTGGTTGAGATCGAAACCTTTAAATTGATGTAATTGAACTATAATTGATGTAATATGGACTGTTATATTTTTATCTGATTTGAAGAACACTTTAGATCTTTATCTTGACAAATGTGATTATTTGTTGTAAACTGGACTATAAAAGTTTCAACTTGACCTGTGCTACTTGTAATTATGTTGAGATGTATTTGTATCTGTAACTTGTAATTTGTCAGATGGCTTGTATTTATTAATTGGAGTTGTTCTTTGGAAATGATTTTATTAATTTGGTCTATTATATATTTAAAGGAAATGATTTTCTTGCAATTAATTTAGTTAGTTGCTTAATTAATTATATTTAGTCATAATTTGTTGATTACAATGAATTAGAAATTGCGGTCCTCACATCCTCTCCCCCTTAGAAAAGGTTTTGTCCTAGAAATTGAGACTTTAGAAAATATTTCATCCCTGAAATCATGGTTGACTTAAGGAGGTTGCGATAGGTCTTGTGCCGATCCTTCACCTTGCTGAGTGCACTTATTACTTACACTGTCCCATTTCACCTATTAGTAGATAGCCCATCTATACTCAGTATGGCTCCCTAGCCTTTCACATGTGAAATTAGGAAATTTGTTTGAAAACTAGTGTTGCAGATACTATTAGTTGATTTCATGGTATCAGAGTTAATGTTATCATTCATGTTGGGGTATTATCTTCATGTGATCTTTCCCATGGTATGTAAGTTAGTCAATTTTTGAACAACATCTTCAAGAGCTAACTGATTATGTAGCACTAGATTCAAAAGAGTCATACCAATTGAGGGTGGAGTACTTAGTTTACCCATGAAAATGTACGTAGTTTCCCTCAATTGTTTCGCTGCTACATTATTCGATCCGGTTGGTCCCCACATCGGTTCTACATGTCCTATTCGCTGTCATGTTCGTAGGTCCTCCTTATTCTTGTTCCTTGGGTGGGTCTTGCACTCGAGCTTGCATTTGTGTCACCCAAGTTGGTCGTACGGGTGGTCCAGTTGGTTTGGCAAGGTAGGGGCAATTCATCTTGAGGTGTCCTCTTCCACTGTTGAAGCATATCCCAATACCCATTAGGCAATCTTTGGTAAGGTGTTGTCTCCTGCATTTGGTACACCTAGGCACTATGAATTGCTGGTTTGGATAGGCAGGTTGTGGAGGTGGTACAGTAAGAGGTCGTTGTTTTGGAATGTCGAGTTGCAGTAGATTCATTTGAGGGCATGCTTGTCCTAGTTTTATGTGGCGTTGGTCCAGTTTTTCTTTCTTCCTCCTTTCTTCATTTGGGTTGGTGTGCTCGTGTTCAAGAATGATGACTTGGTTCACAAGGTCCTGAAATTCGGTGGTTTTGTGTATGGATAAGTGCATTTTAGGTACGGGTTCATTGCTTCTTTGAATTTATCGATTTTCCTTTCTTCAGTGTCTATGTCACTCGGGGCTTAATGGGCTAACTCATTGAACTAGTTTAGGTATTCAGTCATCATCCTACCATCTTGTGTCAAGGCACAAAACTCCTGCTTCTTGATGTTCATCCTCCCTTGTGGCACATGAGTCTCACAAAAATTTCTGGTGAATTCCTCCCAAGTGACTGAATGGCTACTAGCTCTATTTCTATTAAATTGAGCCACCAAGTTGCGGCTAGTCCCATCAACTGGTGTGAAGCATAGAGTACTTTCTCTTCTTCTAAACACCTTACTATATTTAGATTCTTTTCAACCTCTTGCAGCCAGTCGTTCGCATCCAGTGGATCTTTCGCCCTGGAGAATGCCAATGGACAAGTGAGAGACCATGTGGAGGTCATCCCGTGTGAATGATGAGTAATTTACATTGGTTTAGGAGAGTCGAGTTTGGTTTGGGTGGTTCGGACCTTGTCGTTGCATAGCGCAATCGGGCTCGGTCGGACTTGGTCAAACTTGGTCGTATGGGATTAGGATACATATTCTGATAATTCGACAGGTTTGGACTTCAGTGTGTGTAAGTATGGTGTGTTTATACTATTTACGCTTTCATGTATCGAGTAGTGCTATTTGATGTGTTTCTTGTCTGTGTGGCTGCAGGACATCGGGCGGAGTCGTGGCGAGACACGGTGGACCGGACTAGGCGCAGTGACGCCGAGGTCGAGCGGTCGGGATGTGTCGAAGGCAGCGTGGACTCGAGGTGGTTGCGGCGTGTGAGACAAGGAGCGCGAAGCTTCGGAAGGTGCGGGGGCGCGGCGGGAATTTCGCAAGGCTGCACAAGCGGGAGCGGGCTCCGTTGGATTTAGCGGGCGTAACAGGGTGGAGACCCGTTAGCCATGGGCTATAAATAGGTTGGAGGGGCTGCATGCCCACTTGAACACTTCAAAGGAATTTTAGGGTTTCCTTTAGTCAAAATAGGCTTTAGAGGTTGTTTTGGCTTTAGGCTTTAGTGGTTGAGAGTTGTTGCTGGAGGCAGAGTTGTGTTCCCTCTGTGTCCCCTTCGATGGTTTCTTGAGTGCCTGTGTGTTGTTCCTCCCTACCAAGCATGTATGGGTTGTGTTCTTGAGGTCTAGGGAGAGGGAGAGGATGGATTGAGTGACTTGTAATCATTCCTCTTGTATCAATCATGTATCTCCTTTCCTCGTTATCAATATGAGATGGTGGAGTTTGAGATTGATTCAGTTCTTGTCACTCCGTTCATTTTTCCCTTCGATGCTCTTTTGGCTTGATTTCTTGATTTCTTGTTTTTGAGTTCTTTCTTGCTGGGAAGGTCCAAAATGGGTTGCTCTATGTTGGGATGATGCCTCAAGATCATTTGATCAAGTTCCCCAAGAGCAAACTTTGTTTAATTTCAGATTTTCGTTTTTGAGCCTCCCCTGTTCTTGTTCTACAGTTCTAGGGTTTTGGTCAAAATCTTGTTTCCTTCTTTGAGATGGCATGAAACTTGGTACCTAGAGTTCAGGGGCTATCTTTTAGCTATCCTCAAAGTTTCATGGCCAAAGGATCAAAGGTTGAGGAGTAACTTGGTTTTTGGCTCGGTTCTTGCAAGATTTCAGATTTTTATCCCAAATCTGAAATTCTTGTTTCTTAGAGTGGTTTCTTGATTTTGGCTCTAGGCTTATTCTTCTGGGAGTATTCCCTAGCTATCCTCAAAGTTTCCCAAGCCAAGAATCCAAGAATCTTTGCGTTTTTCTCAGTTTTCTGAAATTTCTGTTTGCTGTTTTTCTCGAGAGGTACTACCGCTCCTCAAGAGGTACTACCGCTCAGAGGTACTACCGCTTGTCCTAGCGGTACTACCGGTTATGTTCGGACCAGTCTGATCGGCAGCGACAAAACGTTCGGACAAGTCCGATCTTCGTGCGGTACTACCGCTCCTCGAGAGGTACTACCGCCCAGAGGTACTACCGCTCGTCACAGTGGTACTACCGCTTGCAGCCAGACTTGCGCTGAATTTGTTTTTCTTGATTGCTTCTTTCTGGATCTGGTTTTTCCTTGGCTCTGTGATTTCCAGTGAGGGCTTATTTTCTATCTTCATAGCTCTCATAGCTATTGGAGAAGAAGCTTAAGTGAGGATACTTGTTGGGGGCGATTTTTAAAGATCGACATTCACCCCCCTCTGTCGCCATTTCGGTCCTACAACAAGCTTGTAGGAACTCTCCCAGACTTACTTTGGCATTAGGTTGACACTAACTCAAAGGAGCTATTCTTGTCACCAGGGACTCCAGAAAACAGTTCTGATTTTCTTTAGACTCCTTGCGAGAATTTTCTATGAACTTAAGAATGTCTCCCATATTGTTGGCATTACCGGTGTTTCCTGAGTTCCCAGCATCGCTGACTTCTAGTAGACTTGGAAGCTGATGTTGTCCCGGTAAGACACTTTGGCTGTCTGATGGTAGGGCATCTCCAGATTGATTGTTACTGGTGGATCCTAGCCTAATGGTGAGGTTAGGTTTAGTCAAATTGTGGTTGTCCATCCTGTAGAGTAGTTCAGACGGTTCTATTAGTTGCATCGATGATTATGAGGTGTTAGAATGAACTGAAATCATACGAAGGTTAGGTGCTAAGTTTATCTTTTGGGAATTTGATGGGGTAGATCTCATTTTGAAATAAATGAGTTCCACTAGTCCACGCATGGTTGCTTGTCCTTAACCTGTGTATGAGGGCTTGTAAGGTACTCATTAATAGGTATTCTTAGGTAATTCATTGGTAAAGAACTTGCCTAGGATTTCAAGTTTGAGTAGACCAATTTACCTTTAGGGGTAGGCAAGGTATGTTTGATGGAATAATTACCAAAGCAGGTACACTATTTTTGGGTGTCTACTATGTATGTAATCAAGAGCCTGGCATTCTAGTGCTTGAAATTTTGGCATCATAATTTCTATCTGGGATTGATATTAATCCGTTCAAGCATGGCATAGGTCCTCAAGATTTAACAGGTACTAGTACGATGATATATAAGGGTGGGGAGTAACTTGCTACACTCAGGAGTATGTTATTGCTATGTAGTTTTAGGTTCGATGGAGGTTAGGTCATTGATAGTTGAGAAATTGACACTTCCCTCTACTTATAATATATGTCATCATGGAATGCATGAATAAACTTTCCAAAATTTTAAACACTAATATGCATGAAAATATTTATATAGAATGATGCTAATAAATTTTTGTAAAAAATACTATTTTCCTAATATCATGTCAAACCCCCACTTTTTGCAGCAATTTATTTTGTAAATTAATGATCAAAGTTGGGGAAGTGCACCTGTTGTAGGGGTGTCCCCCACCTAAGCCCATCCGGCCTGCTAAAGGGTTGTAAAGCCCAAAATAGGATGTGTGACATAGATACCCCTACGGGGGCCACACGGATGTAAGGGCATAATTGTAAAATGCTTCCCATGAAAATATATCTGCTCGCCCCTGACATAGGGAAGGGGGCAAGCATTGTTCATCCATCATCTCCACCACTATTCTCTCACTTTACTGTTTAGTTAGTAGCCACAACAGTTGGCGCCGTCCATGGGGACGACAGAGAGCAAGCCTTGAGATTTGAGAGGTGATGGCACCCTGGAAAGCTACATCGGCAGCAAAGAAGAAGAGGAGCACAACGGCGGTGCTCCTCAATGCCGGAGCCTCTGCATCAGCAGCTGGAGCAGATGGCAACACTGGTGTTGCGACCGCCAACGTCGACACTCGCAGCATGACGGCCGACCCCACCGTTGGCACGTCGATCGGCGCTGGTAGTACCGACCGGGTCAGTGGGAGCGGTGACACCGATGCCCGTGCTGGCATGGCCACTGCCCCCGTACCTGATGTGGGAGCGATGGGTGGCTCTGGCGGCAGCATCGGCCTCGTCACCGACCCCAGAGTCCACCACACTGGCGCGCCGAGCAGATTTGGAACACAATCCATAGTCGCTGCCAACTCGGCGGTTCGTGTCGGCGCTCAGTCCAGTGCAACCACCTTGACGGTGGTGAATGCCCTGCTGACGGCCTTGGCACGTTGCAGCGTGAGTTGGCGGACCTCTGCGGAGCCGTGCGGGAGATATAAGAGGCTTGGAGCCAACAAGTTCCGCCGGCGGCAGCGGCGGAGCCTATGCTAGAGCGGGCGGACAGGTGCGACGCCCCTACATCCAGTCGCGTCTCGCTTTGATGCGTGGATCCAGAGTCCCTCCTCTCCGCAGGCCTGCAGCAATCAGCGTGGCCGGAGCACTTCAAGTTCCCCACCACCATCGAGTCGTACAAAGGCGACACAGACCTTTGGGAGTTCGTACGCATGTACGAAACCGCCATCAAAGCCGCTGGCAGGGATGACTCCACCAAGGCGAAGGGGCTACCCCTCACGTCAGGGGCGGACCCGCCCTTCGGGCATGGTCAGGCGACCGCCCGAGCTCCATCACCAGCGGACCCCCCTCCTCCAGAGCCGTCGCCAGCCTTCTTTCATTGGGCCTGCTGCTGGGATGATGTGCTCGTTAATCTAAGTCTCAGGAATAAAGTTCTGATTACACTTCTTTCCACTCCCTATTCGTTTCATTCTTTTTTTGGTGACATTATGTATCTGTTGCATGTAGCATAATACAGGACAGGAAAGGGGAGTCAGCTAAGTTGTGTGTTGGGTGTAGACGTGTAGTGATGGGTTTCTTTGTGCCGATAAATTTTCCTTGTTGTTTCAGTGTTGCATAATTCCTTTCATTTCTTTGTCACTGTTGGTTCGGTAGAGCTGGATAGAGTAGCCGAATTTGTTCTACATATAGGAGTGCAAACATGTTCTCCCAAACATTGTTAGAGCTATTCATGTGCATTGATATATATCTCTGTGAGGTAACATGCTGGACATCTAAATTCGAGTTCTGTTTTATTCCCCATCGTTTCCCCTGCTTCAAGAGAAAGAATGCTAGGTTCTAGCTGCACAATGAACAGTAATAGAAAGATCCTTTAGAACTCATATTTTGCAGAATTTTTCAAAACGCTGTTGTTGTTTCAAACAAAAGAAAGTATTATGGGGGAAGAATGACTGTTTAAAACCTGCACAAGGACTCTAAAGGTAATGAGCTTAGCAGCATGAGTGTTCTTCTATAACCTGAAATTTTGGAAATGGAGAAGCAATAACCACTAGAGCGTCGATTAGTGACAGTGTGTTACATATATGCATCTTGGTTTAGGAATGAAAAGAATCCTTGGTTGAAATATTTGCTTGCATGTTCGTCTCTAGGTTTCAGAGAATATGACGCCGTCGGTTTTTGTGTATTACCAGCTGGATAACTTTTTCCAGAACCATAGGAGGTATGCAATATGCTTTCTGGGGTCACCAGTATTTCAAAGACATTGAAATGAATACAATGAATCCTTGGCTGAAATATTTGTATCCAGTTTTTGTAACAATTGCATTGAAATGAATAAAATGAAAAATGCATTGTTGTGAATGTTAGTTCACAATGGGATAACTACCGTGCAGGGGAAGGCCAGAACGGCATGGCTTGAAGGGGATTAGAAGTGGAAGATTGAACGACATTGTTGTGAATGTTAGTTCATACTTGATAGGTTGTTTCTTCTACGGTTTATTTACATCTATGGATTAAACTTCATTAGTGAGATATTTTTCAATATCCTACAATCTACACATACTTGCATACGAATTTTAGTTGTTGTTTCTATTTTTTTTCATGCGAATTATAGTTGTTTGCATACAAATTACAATTGTGGCTTCACTCATGTTTGACTCCGCCCTAACTATATTTTTTTCCTGGGTCCGCCACTGCCTCACGTTGCAGGGAGTGGCGCTCTCTTGGTTCTTTATAATAGAGCCGAGCTCTATATACATGTGGGAGCAGATCGGCGACCGCCTCTACAACAACTTTCAGGGAAATTACATCGAGCGCGTACTTCAAGCAAAAACCCTCGGAAAAGCTCCGAGAGTACTTCAAGCGCTTCGCCAAGGTTCGTGTCGGAACCCGGATCAACAACTCCGGGATCCTCTGTGTAAATCACACTAGTCCAGGATTAGGTAGTGCACACAGTGATAACAAAGATAAATATCATGCACAATGATAAACTTTATTTAACTGATTATGGGCTTGATGGCCAAAGTTTACATCAGTGGTACCTAAGCCAAAATTAAATATAAGCAGCGGAAAGAAAAACCGAAGCAGAAGAAGCCCACTGAGCCTATCCGCAGGCAAACGACAGTAAGACGCGGCCTACTCGTCCATATCTTCACCGTAGTCGACGTCGTCCTTCTCTGTGTGGAGATAGCAAGGTGAGTACAAACTTGTACTATGCAAATCACACGAAGAAAATGCATCATAATGATAAAAGCTTCAATGGAAGGCTTATAGAGTTAGTTTGCATAAAACAACATTTAAGAAATACAGTAAATAGATTGAAATTGCTGAATTTAATACAGTAAGTAAAAACAATATTGTAATTGAAAATAATACCGTCATTGTAGGCTCCGACCATACACCAACCTATCCACGGGCATCCCACCCGGACCATCTTTTCCAAAAGACCACGTATGGATTCCATCCATCCACACGCTTTCACTGCTCAACTCTGATGGATTCCATCCATCCACCAGGTTTCAATCTCTTACGGATTCCATCCATCCGCAAGGTTTTCATCTCTCGTGGATTCCATCCATCCACAAGGTTTTCAAAAATATTTTTGAAAAACAAAGTCTAATCTATGAAAAACTTTTACTCAGCATGCCCATGACCGTGGGCACGGCTATCCAGGATAGATTATACACTCTACAAAGGTTGTACAGATTTACCCACAAGGCACGATCATCCCTTTGTAGCACTAGATTACACACTTTCTTAGGTGTGCGGTGGGGAGTCGTGACAAGGCCTTTACAATGCGAAGCCTTCAACCTGACCAAGCTAACTCTAAGGTTTCACCCCAGTAAGGAATCCACCAGACCGGGACCCCCTCTTGAGCCTGAGTGAGACTTCTCATGGCTACAACCACGCTCACCCAAGTGGGACTTCACATGGCACCAACCACGCCCACCTTCAACCTACGACTTGACTCAGGTTGGGACTTTGTAAATTATTCAGCCAGGGTTGTCCCATACCAGCCAGGGGTAGTACGATAGGGCTTTGCAACAGTAGCTCACAGATCGGTCCTTAATCTGACTTAGGCCAACCAAATACCCCTGTGCACGACAATCGACCACTGCGGCTCCGACCAACAGGGCATGCCTGCACCCACCAATCTAACCAATTGCCTAAGTCTAAACAAGTTTTTATAAATTGTTTTCAAAATATTTCATTGTCCTCATTGACTCACCAAAGTTAAGAGTAGCTTTGAGAAGCTTATCATTTTATGTGAAAAGGGTCGTCATTTCATGTGAAAAGGTATCCCAAAACAAATATTATAACTAAGTAGGTCTAAGCATTTGATGTAAAATTCCTCTAACCAATACTAATGTACTAAGTAGGGTTTGATCTAGGGAGACAAGGTATAAGGAATTCAATATAAATGGAGGAATTAACAAGAAGGCATTAACTATATTTAAAACTGAATTGAAATACGTTGAATAAAAATATGCATGCAGAATAATTTAAATCAACATATTTTTGTTTTGAAAACTGGGATCAACATGATCAAGGAGTGTGACTTGCCTTGCTCTTCAAATTTGTGCAAACCTTCGTCTTTGAATTCTCCCAAACCGTCGAAGTCTACATGTGAAAATAACCTACTAAATTCAAATAAATTCAAATTGACTTCAAAAATTTGAATTGAGGCCAGAAATGAATAGAGGAGAGTTTTTGATGAATTTAGAAATTTGAATGGGCTCAATCGGAGTTAGGACGAAGAAGAACGGGCTCCGGGAAGTTTAAATTCAGAGAAAAAGAAAAATATGAATTTTTGGAATTATTTTCCTACAGGAAAATATGAATTATGACGTCGGCAGGGATTTTAATTTCGGCCAAATTATTTTCCAACTGAAAAATCCGGTTTACTGCGCCAGCATGACATCAGCCATGAGGGGGTTTGACTGACAGTGGGCCCTGGTCCATAGACCGAGCCCACGGACCTAGGGGTGCTAACGTGGTAGGGTGTGGCCTGCGTGGCGCCGACGTGGCGGGATGGCGCCAAGGTGGTGGCCACTGGGCTGCCACCTGGGCTGCCATGTAGGCATGGCGCGCGGGCATGGTTGGCCGGGGAGGCTCGGGCCCGGGAGCTCGCCGGTGCTCCGTTGAGCGGCGACCGGCGGCGAGGGGTGGAGGAGAGAGAGGGCACAGAGGGGAATGCGGGCGTGTCGCGGGATTTACCGGAGGCGGCCGAGAAAAGGACTGGCGGCGGCGCTCGGGTGCTCCGGTGCGGTGGCGATAGGGCGCTTGGGGAGGGGAGTGGAGGGCGGAGAGCAGTGGAGTGAGGAGAGGCAAAGCCGGGGCGGCATTTAAAGGGGGTGGACGGCAACGGGCCGGTAGAAATTCCTCGCCGGAGTAGGCGCGGGCATGACGGCGGTTGCGGGGAATTGGGGGTTGGGGAGGTGGGGAAGTGGGGAATGGGCGCGGGTCTTGCGGCGCACGACGAGACGGGGAGCGGCGCGCTCGGGGAGTGGGGGGAGGCCGAAAAGGGCGGAGAGGTTGCAACGGTCGGCGGCGGGTGCGCGAGGAAGAAGACGGCCGCGCGGGTAAGATGCCCTGACAGGTCGGGCCAGGGCGCAGAGAGAGATGCGGGGAGGCGTGGGTGGCGGGGATGAGGCCGCGTGGCTTCAGGGCGGATCGGGCGGCCGAGGGAAAGGAAGGAGGTGGACGGCCAAGATTAGTCGGGCCACACACGTGGCGACCACCGAGAGGGGGTAGGCGAGATGAAGCGGGTGGCAGGGATGGGCCGGGGAGAGAGGACATGGGCGGATCTGGTCCGTCCACGTGGCGGCCGGATGGGACGGAGAGGTTTTGATTTTAATTTTGATTTCAGATTTTCAGAAAAACCTAGAAAATTCACTAAGCCTAAGAAAAATATGAAATAACTTCTAAATTTCCAGAATAATTCAGAGAATCTCCTGGAGACATTTTGTGCTTATTAAAAATATTTTCAACTAATGTTGGTATTATATTTTCATACCTAAAATACTTTTTAATTTCAAAATAGATTTAAAACTCCAGAAAACTAAGAAAACCCAATAAAAGCCAAATAAACCAAATGATTAATTTAAAGTAGGATTTTTATAAAAAATTAAAATATCATTTTATTTAATAATATTTTTTAGGTTTTCATTTAAAATATTTTTCAAATCCAGCTTTTTCAAAAATAGAAAATTCAGGGCAAATCCAAATTTAAAATTTAGGCACAAAAATACTTATTTTAATTTAAATTTTATCTTAATTAATTTTTGTTTTTTTATTTCTTTTTTTATTTTTAATAAAAACCCGCTTCCGCCTCCAAGTCCGATTGGCGTACTCCGCCAAGTCAGAGACGGTGACCGTCGTATTTGCGGCTCCGGCAGGATTCACAGGAAGGGTAGCCGCCGAGCTAGATAAGGCGGCAGGTGACCAGGCCCTCTGGCGAGGGGGGAGGCCTCCCCCTTGTCGTCGCCATCGCGGAGGCGAGCCCGGCTTGCGGTCAGAGTGGTGTGCTCCGGCACAGCAATGCCCAGAGCTTCGCACACTCGGTTTATCCGCCCGAGCTTTGCTGTTGCGGACTCGTGCAGGCTGTGCTCCTTGGCCACGTACGGCCCAAGGAACACAACCACCACGCGTTCCGCGTCTTCCAAAAGGAGTCCTACATATAAAGTGAGGCAGGGTTACAAAAAATACGAAGGAAATCTTGAAGGCAGTCTACGATGGAAGAGCTTACGAGGGTTAGAGGGCCTCGGTAGCGAAGACACGGATGGTCGAACACCGTCGGGGTGGACGGGGCTGGGCTGGATGTGCCACTGATGGGCAAGCGGCGCCACACCGTACATGACGAACTCCTCTGCGAGGTTGCGCATGTTGAAGCAGAGAGTGATCCCTACAAGCCTTCGTGCCCTCTGCTCGTCAACCCGGTCAATAGCCACCGTGGGCAAAGTGTTGAATGACATCGACTGACCCGTCCATCGAAGACTGTTGCCGCACGCTAGACAATGGTAGAACCACTGCCGCATCTAGTTCGATTCTCACTTCGCTCGGGTCAAGTTGGTGGGGAAGATCTTTGTGCACGGTGACTGCAGAACGAAGTTGACGCTGCCGAAGTTTGAGAACTCTCCACCGTCGAGCTTCTTCAACTGACACCGTGCGTCGTGGAGGAAGGCGAACAGAGAGGCACTGCGCCAGGCCCCCTCTATCCACGTCGCCCAGCTGTAAACAACCAGGCGAGTTATCGCGTTCGGAGCCAGCTGCGCCAACTCCAGCCCATAAGCCCGAAGGACGTCGCCGACGACCATGGCCGACTGGATTCGGAGCCTAGCTTCAAATATGCGATGAAGACGACCGCCTCCGACTCCTCCGGGTGTGGCTCTGTCTCGTCACTGGCAAGCAGGCGAACCGTGCTATTGTCCACCAGCTTCCCCTCGTGTAGAAGAGAACGGATCGTCTCCTTCGTCGTGAGGCTCTGCCCCAACACGTTGGAGCAGGGGCCTTCCAGCTTCTTCTCGGTAGTCCATCGCTTGTCGGCCAACGACGGGTCGCGCCCCACCAGGGCGTACTCCACCTCCGTCGATGACGAGTTGCGCTGGTGGGAGGAAGCGCCGTGGCTAGAGGAAACACCACCGCTGGGCCGGCGAGAGTGCTCTTCATAGCGGGCCATCATCTCAAAGGGCACGGTGACGCGTCTGATGGCGGTGGTGAGCAGCGGCGGCGAGACAAGGCGAAGCGATGTGCGCAAGCGAGAGCAAGAAAGTGATCGGCGAGTGGTAGGAAAGGGCGGTGCTACGGCGGCAAGAACATATATAAAGACTGTTGACCTCCCCCACAACTGGAAAGTCCAACCGGCGGAAGCGCAACCAGCGGAAGTCGAAGCCGCACGGTCGCCCGGTCGCGCGTGCACATGTGTCCCGTAGCCTTGGGAAGGCGGTCGTGCGGCCGCCTGACATCCCACGACTGCCAATCTGGCGCTGCCACGTGTCCCACTCCACGCCAACGCATGGTCCAACTCCCGTTGTGTGCCAACGGTCGGCGCGATCCTCGGCACCATTAAAACATTATCATTGGGCTGCGGGCCACTGGCTCCGACCTACGCGTCGGCTCCATGCCCGCGGGGCGAGTCCGACTTTGACTTCGTGTCCGCGGGACGAGGCCGACCTACACCTCGACTTCGTGCTCGTGGGACGAGTCTGACTCTGACTTCGTGTCCGTGGGACGACTCCGACCTGCACCTTGACTTTGGGTCCGCAGGACAGCTCCGACCTGCACCTCGACTTTGGGTCCGCGGGGCGAGTACGACCTCGACTTCACGTCCATGGGACGAGGCTAATCTGCACATGGACTCAGTGCTCGCGGCACGAGGCGGGCCTGCACAGACAAAATCGTTTTCGCACAACATCACAAAAGATCACAGGCCGAAGGGACGGAGGGGGCCAAATGGCTCGGCGACATGGCTTCGGCTCGTGAAGCCCTTCACCATGAGAGGCTCTTGTTGTAGTGGTGGCCCCCCACCTAAGCCTATCTGGTCTGCTAAAGGGTTGTAAAGCCCAAAATAGGATATGTGTAATAACATAGATACCCCTACAGGGAGCATACGGATGTAAGGGCAAAATTGTAAAATGCTTCCCATGGAAATATATATATGCCCGCCCCTAACATAAGGAAGGGGGGGTAAGCATATTCATCCATCATCTCCACTACTACTCTCTCACTTTATTATGTGGTCAGTAGGTACAGCAGCACCAAAACTAGATAACATCATTCTTGTGAATCAATCTATGCAAATCATGAGTGTTGAGGTTATCAAGATCATAGGAATATTGAGTTAGATTACAAAGTCCTTGGTTTTAGAATATCAGTGCTAAAGGGATCATATCTAGATTGAAAGTGGAGTGGTGTAGGTGAATAGAGAGGCATCTCATTGACCTGGCACAAACACTAGTTGCTAAGTTCAAACATACGCTGCTAAGGGATGAGATTATGTATTGGTAGTGTTTCTCGGAGGAGTTAAAGATATGTTGTGAAGAGGAAGAAATTTTCTAATCCAATAAGATTTAGAGACCGTGTCATTGACATGCCTAACGATGAAGGACAAGTAGCTCAAATCCAATTCGGTTAATTCTAAGGATATATCAACCCCGATTACGCGAGCTGAATAGGATGATAAGGAATAAGACGTCGAAATTTGGACACTGTTGGACCCATAGCCCTCCGGAATTCCTTTTTTGGCCCCCCAAAGCAAAAAATTCCAAAAATGGACCCCATTTGAGCGCGCGTCACGGGAGGCTGCCATGTGGCCATTGTTCATCCGGATCGTGCGATGCAGGACCGCACGGCCGCTCGGCGCGCCGCCCGCGCGCGATCTCCGCCAGCCAGCGCGCTCGCCTCGCCCGGCGCGCGCCCGCCAGTGCGCGTCTCGCCGCCCCGCGATCGCGCGAGCGCGTCTGCGCCCCAAGCGCGATTGATCCCCGACCGCATGATCCCCATTGCGATCCGTTTTTAGGGTTTGGTCTGCATTTAGGGTTTGTAATACTCGTGAATATTTGTATGGTTTCTCAATTTTGTAGTTGTAAACTGAGAAAAAAATAGATAAAGTTGCAATAATAATTTATGTTCATTGTTAGTTGCAGATGTATAAAAAATTAGGATAAATTTTTTTAAAAAACGATTAATCATAGAACGATCGTTTCGTAAAGTGGTAAGTGATATTTAGGGTTTCGTATGGTTTTGAGGTTTGCAATCACCATGTTTTTTTGTATGTTTTGTCAATTTTGTAAATGTAAACTCGGAAAGAATCTGACCAAGTAGTCATAAAAGTTTATATTCATTATAACTTGTAGATGCCAATAAAATTTTGGTAAATTTTTTTAGGAACAATTGACCGTAGAATGATCGATACAATTAGTGGTAAGTGACTTTTAAGGTTTGCTGTGTTTTTAGGGTTTGCAAACCACGTGATTTTTTAGATTTTGTCAATTTTGTAGTTATAAACTGGAAAAAATATGACGATATTGTAATAGGAATTAGTATGCAGTGAATACAAATAAGCGCATACTACAATTGGGAGCAACATCTGCGTACTTTTTATTACATGCATAACATGCATAACTTGCTGAGTCTATTACATTTTGTCTCTTGGGTGTAGCGTGGTTGTTTCCCCTTTTGTCGCGCATACGAAGATGGCTCATTGCATCCTTCTTCTTCTGTCACTCTTGGTCTTGAGAGCTGCCTCCCAAGCTTGAAGCTCCTCCTCCTGACGCTTGATGGCAGCTTCACGCAGACTTAACTGCTCCCGCCTCCTTTGCAGCTCATCCTCCTTGCCCTTCAGACGCATGTGGTCCACCCTCACGCGGTGCTCTTGCTCAAGCCGCATCTGTCGTTCCACCTCACGAGCCTGAGTCATCTTGACAAAGTATTGTCCTTTGTTTTCTACCTCCACTGCCCGGTTATTTGGCCATGCCGGCGGCACGCGATCCACCCATTCCATGAACCCGCAAGCCTATGTGTGGCGTGGTAGATGTCATGGATCAAGTTGAAAAACGATAACGGAAAAGAAATGATTTAGTTATGGTCGTTACCACGAAGTCGTCATCCTGGTCAGGACACTTGAAGAACCTACGGCCATATTTGGCTCGTTGTACTCGATCAGTCCAGACTCCCAACATCGTCCTAAAGCCGCAATGGCACCGGGCGCTCATGCCACTCGGCACTCCAAATGGGTCGAGACCTCCGAGAAGACATTGTTGTGTAGTAGTATTGTGATGCCTTGAGGAGGAGATGTGGTATGGAAGACATAGGAGGAGGCCTTTATGTACGCGAGTTATCAGTGCGATGGGCATAGTCCATGGAGAGGCGACATGGGAATCTTTTGAGGATAGTCGGGATTGCGGTGTAGTAATAAATGTCCGTATGAAGGCTTTTGAGCACGCAAATTGTACTCTTTTGTCATGTCGCTGCGAAAAGGCGCCCGTATTGTCAAGTCCCGGGCAAAGCTGCGTCGTTTTGTCATGTCGCTGCCTGTGGCATGTTTTTGTCACCTCACGAGCAAAGCTGCCCGTATTATCATGTCCCCGCGCAAATTGTCCTCTTTTGTCATGACACTTAGGAAAGGTGGCATCTTTTGTCATGTCACTGCGGAAAGTGGCTCGTATTGTCTAGTCACTAGGCAAAGCTGCCCGTTTTGGCGTGGAATGAAGGGTCTGCAAGCCCCAAGGTTGGTGAGAATTTTATGTACTTACAAGGTTTTGACATGCTTGATTTTCAGTCCACGAGCTAGTGTCAATGGTGAAGATATCCTCCCACGTAATGGACGGTGGAACTTCACCAATAAGGTCAGAGGGATAAACATGGCATCCGAATGATTTTGTAAATTTATAAGTGTATGTGTGTGTTAATCACTAATCGGCTATACTCATGCCTTTTGGCATTGTTTAGGTGGTTAGCTCTAGCCAATGGCCTCTTATCTGTAAATACAGAGCATTAGTGCACACTCAGTCACCCAAGCTAGAAATGATGTCCTCCTTACTCAAGCCACGGGGAACCGAAGATGATGGCCTCAATCGGTAAGAGGTGTCATTTGATCCAATCTTAAAATTTATTTCATTGTCAATATTATGTACATCTGTCCCTGTATGCATTTTATGCTTTCGTATGTAATGCCTTTTGAATGTGATGTGTATCATTGCACTTGGGACATTCAGGGAATGACTTATTGACTTTTACACTAGCTCAGGGACTGAAAATGGATAATTGATGAGATAGGCTTCTCCCCTGATGACCTGCAGGAATTTGTGCATTCACTCTCTTACGTGTACGTAGAAAATTGTACCACACGTCATTCTGCCAACTTAAAGTATTAGCGTAATATTTATATATCGTAATGGCGTAGCCAGAGTCATCAAGCAGCTCGGTAGGCGGTAGGTCAAGAGCAGCCCGTTTTGTCTAGTCACTGAGCAAAAGCTGACCTCTTTTGTCATGTCACTGAGCAAAGCTGACCTCTTTTGTCATGTCACTGAGCAAAGCTGCCCTCTTTTGTCATGTCACTGAGCAAAAGCTGACCTCTTTTTGTCATGTCACTGAGCAAAGTTGGGCCGTGTTGTCATATCCCTGAGCAAAGCTGCACTCTATTGACATCTCACTGAGCAAAGCTGGCCTTTTTTCACATCTGTGTGGAAAGCTGTCCTCTATTGTCTCATCTCAGTGCAAAGCTGACCTCTTTTTTTATGGTCACTGCATTAAGCTACCCCGTTTGGCATGTAGGTAACGAGGGTTATGGTTGTGTCGTATTTTATGTGACCTTCATATTCTGTGGCCTCTTTCCGTAACGATGTAATGTGCAACGTTGTTAAGCATGTGATGGATTGGTTGTTATCTTCGTGGAGTTGTTATCACAAGCTAGAAAAAATGCAATACTGAGCTAAGATGCCTCGTTTTCTCATCCCACTTGGCAAAGGTGGCCTCTTTTGTCATGTCACTGCGGAAAGTTGGCCTCTTTTGTCATGTCACTGCAGAAAGCTGGCCCATTTTGTCAAGTCACTGGGCAAAGCTGGCCCGTTTTGTAAAGTCACTGGGCAAAGCTGCCCCGTTTTGTCATGTCACTGAGCAAAGCTGCCCCTTTTTCTGAGGTCACCTCAAAGCTGGCATGTTATGTCTCCTCACTGAGCATGGTGTGGGGTCCAGATTTGTGTTGTCTGTGGTCTTTGTGCGTGAGGCTGCCCCCCCACACAGCCTATAAAACGGAGCCATCCCTCACATACTCCTTGGCCATGTTATCAGTCACCTCCTGAGTAAGTTGTTCACAATCTGTGTAGTTTTCTTTCGTGCTCACTCCCCCAGACTAGGCAATGAGTCAGCTCAGCACGTCTTCATGGGCACCCACGGTGATGTGCCCAAATTGCAACACGGTGGTTAGACGTAGGACATCACACACGGCCACGAATCCTGGGCGACACTACTACAAGTGCCCTAATCACTCGGTGAGTCAGATTGTTTCGGGTTCATTCAAATCGTGGTGGTATGTTTTAAAATCTTCTTGTCATGGAATCGCAGGAAGCTCATGGTGGTTGCCGATTCTGGGTGTGGGATGATGAAATGGGAAATAGGGTGGCGGTGTTCGCCGTGAGAGAGTTGTCGTGAGGGTTGCGACCCGTCGGGATGCGCATCGTTTGGCAGACTAGAGTGGAAGATAAATTTAATGTTGTGTGCTATTTTGTTTCTTGTGTTTATTGTTATCCTCAAGTTGTAGTGCTGGAGGTTCTCCTCGTGTATGTTCGCAATGTTTTATGCTATGTTGTCGTCAAGCTCTTTTGGTAATGTTTTATGTACGGGTGTGTTGTATTTTAGTTGTTGTGTTCGTTGGTGTGTTCGTGGTTGTACTACTTGCTACACGTCATGTACGTGCAATGCATGTGTTGTTTCGTGTTGTCATTGCCTGATGTCTGCTTATTATGTGGGTTGTCCCATGTTGTCATCTCTCTGTACATGTGTCCCTGTATGCATTTTATGCTTTGTTATGTAATGCCTTTTGAATGTGATGTGTATCATTGAACTTGGGACTTTCAGGGAATGACTTATTGACTTGGGACTAGCTTAAGGACTGAAAATGGATAATTCATGAGATAGGCTTCTCCGCTAATGACCTGCAGGAATTTGTGCATTCACTCTCTTACGTGTACGTAGAAAATTGTACCACACGTCATTCTACCAACTTAAAGTATTAGCCTAATATTCATATGTCGTAATGGCCTAGCCAGAGTCATCAAGCAGCTCGATAGGCGGTAGCTCAACAGCAGCCTGTTTTGTCTAGTCACTGAGTAAAAGCTGACCTCTATTGTCATGTCACTGAGCAAAGCTGACCTCTTTTGTCATGTCATCGAGCAAAGTGACATTTGTTGTCATGTCATCGAGCAAAGCTGCCCTCATTTGTCATCTCACCGAGCAAAGTGACCTCTTTTATCATGTCCTTTGAGCAAAGCTAGGCCGTGTTGTCATATCCTAAGCAAAGCTGCAATCTATTGACATCTCACTGAGCAAAGCTGCCCTTCTGTTTTTTTTGTGGTCACTGCATAAAGCTACCCCATTTTGCTATAAGTAGCACGGTTGGGGTCCCATGACATTGTAACTCGAACAAAGAAGTACCCTTCTCTTTCGTGGTGAATCATACCATGTCGGAAGCCGAGGGGCCAGTGGGATTTGGGTCACCGAAGGAAGACATTCCCTTAGAAGGGAGGGATATGTTCGGTCCACAGTACCGATTGATACCAAGCCGGCGTGCTCAACCAACGTGGCCGAAATGCAGACACAATGAGTACGCGGTCGTCCAGATCTTGGATTCCCCGAACGATGGCCGGCGACGTTTCTTCTGATGCTCACGCTCCGGGGTACAAATTTGTAATATTACAACTGCGGGATGAGGTCATAAGGGTGCACACGACGACCAAAGTCAGGCCTGCCAACGGGGAAGTGTTCCCATGACCACTGGCGAAGGAGAAGGTAGCGGCGGCTAGGACCGGCTCGGCGGCGCGATGCGCGCTGCGGCGTCACACAAGCCTCGGTATGTGGAGCTAAGGACTGCTGATCCCGGCTATCGTGGCTGCGACCGGGCCGACCATCCGCCAAGGACTCGCTAGCGGTATGTAGCTAGGCCGCACGGAGTCTCGGTCGTGCTAGGGAACAAGGCGTGCCGAGCAGATATAGCGGTATGCAACGAAGTGCGCCCGCACCGCGACCTCATCTGCGTCTGCGGGACAGGTCATGAAGCGGCGAAGCCATCCATGTGGCACCCGGATGTGTTGTCTCGGATCGCATGGCCGAACCGGTGACAAGCGGACCTTCCAATCTGCGCCTTTGGGGTGGCACCACACAGAAGCACCACAGGCGGCTAGACCTGTAATCATCGTGGCGTCTGCGAGTAACCGTCATCTCCCCACCGGAAGTGGAAGGTGTGAGTCTCGGCCTCCATCGATCAACGAGCGACAACGATGGCGCATCGCATGGAACCCATGCGGTAGATCCAACATGCGGGCAATGGGCGTGACCGGTGTCCGCGGTAGTGGGATGTACCGATGGTCGAGACGCCCGATTCTCGGGGCCCCTAAGGGCGAAGCAAGGAGGCCCGTGTGCGGTGCCGACAACCACACATGGCATCGGTGGTGCTCGTCCCAACGGGGGTCTAGCAGCTCGAACGCCATGTCCTGCCAAAGAAGGATAACAAGTTAGTGTACATTATAACAAAATGTGCAACAAATAACAACATACATATAATGTGCACACCAATATGACCCACACGACAAGGAAACATATGGAATGTGCGAAAACATACATAACATGGTAAAGTTCAAGACATAGCTACATCGAGCCACTAATTCAGCGAACACCTCCTGAATAATACATTACATATGGATTGTGGTTGGTACTACGGAGCGTTGCTTGATGCCGGCCTGTTTGGGCCGGCGAGGAGTGGCCAAAGGTCTTGCATAGCCTACACTTCGGCGCGAACACGATCCCCTCGGCGGCTCTCATCCATGTCGTTGCGGATCGGCGGCTTTGTCGTCTTCCACGACCGACATGCTTGATGCATCGTTGGGCACCCACTTTATCTCCCCGCCATAATTCCTGTAGTGCATGTCTACCCGTAGAATGGAACTCTGCACTCCGGGTTGCATACAAGTCTTGCATGTCGTAGTACTTGGAGATGTCTTGTGTCGGCCTTTGGTTCCATACAGCGAGGCCGCGTACACATGGGAGCATGGCTTGTGCAGAAGGCGGGGCTTGTTGCGGTGCAAGATGCTTCATCACCAATCGTGCATACACCTTGCGCTCCCCTCTAATGTGACCCATGACATACTTACGCTTAGGCGGACCTCAAACTTCCTCCTTAAGCCATCAATGGGTGAGCAATGTGGGTTCGAGCCTTCTCCATCTTCCTGTCCATGAAGGCTGCATGACCTCGAGTATTGCTTGTTTTCCTCAACGTGCTTCTGCGCCATCACGGCTCTATTCACAAAGTACCCGACAGTGCGGTTCAGTCTCGCCACAATTGCCATGATCGGCGAGGATCGCGCCCTTCAATACACCATTGTAAACCTCGGACATGTTGGTTGTCATGATCCCATACCTCGCCCCACCGGTGTCGTGCAACAAAGACCACATTTCCAAGTCGGTGCATTGGGTGAACCCATTGTGAGAATACCCGACTCTTGTGGAGCCCCTCCACGGCCCCTACTACTGCATGCACATGCTTCGTAGCCTCTGATCGTTTGCCTCCACAAGGCGTCGAACTTCCGCTCGGTTCTACATGCATAGCTTCTTGAACATCTTCATGAGGTCCTTGCTACGGAACCTTCGTGGAAGTTCGCTGCAATATGCCTCATGCACGGCGGTTCTTCACATCGATCCCATTGGACGGGGCTGCGTCCCGATTCGCAATGTTCGCAACGCGAGCGGCAAGCTTTGCATTGCGGTCGGAGATAAGGCACACTTCAGGCTGTCTTGCACTCGGCATTCTTCAAATTGCAAAGAAACCAAAGCCACTATCTGTATTCTCGTTCTCCACAATTGCAAATGCCATCGAGTGCGGTCATTTGCATCGGCTGCAAGCTGCGGTAAGGATAGTGCCCTTGTACTTGCGGATAGGAACGTCCCATCTACGGTTAGCACTGGGCGGCACCACACGAACCCTTGTATCGCGATGGAAGGCCCATAACACTCTGTCAAGAATGAAACGATTCGGGCCTCCGTAGGATGGACCCTCTCCGCTTGTTTATGTAAGTGCACAGGTTTGATTGTGCAATTTGATTCAGCATTCTTGGGACCAGGTCGTGCGCCTCCTCGTCGTCCCATACATACCGTGCAGCACCTTTCGCCGCGCCACACCTTCTTGTAGCTCACTTCGTAGCCCGCCGTGTTCGCTACTTCTGCCATCAGAACCTTCGGGGTAATTGACACATCCGCCTGGACGAGGTGCGTGACCACCTCCGCAACATAATGTGATGTCATGCTGCGGTGTCTATGTACTGGCCCCGCAAGCTCGCAACTGTGATCTTGCAGCATCGTTATCCGGAACTCCGTGCCAACGCCCTTGTACCGTTGTGCATGGACTTTGCCACCACATGACCCGTCCACACACTTCACAACGTACGTGTCCGGCTTTGACTTGTGGACCCGATACGTCCGGCTTATGTTGACGGCATGTCTAGCAATAGCCTGTTGGACAGCACTCTTATTACGGAAGCACTGCCCCAGAAAGAGTGCGCCCTCGCTGAACCCCCATTCTCCCTCCTCCGCCTGTGGCAGAACTAGGGCTGCCGCTGCGATGTCGTCCAGTCTGGACGACACATATGCACCGTCCGTCGTAACAACACGACCTACCACCCCTCCAGTTGCACCTTCGCCATCCTCGTCCTCTCCAGAACTGCCTGTTTCCACCTCCTCCTCCTCCTCGCTGTCCTCTTCTTCCACCTGGTCCCCCAGATACTCATGACAGTCAATACGGGCGGCCCACCACCTCTCGTGCACACCTTCGTTGGGCTGGAAATTCTCCGCACGCCTCGTATTGTCTTCATCACCCACTTCCTCGCCTACATGTTCTCCCGCAGAAGCGTCTTCATGACCGCCGGCCACTACATCTCCACCGCATCCGAACCAACCATGGTGATGATTACGCCTCTCCACGAACTCGACATACACCATTGGCACGCCATATATCGCAGCATCAGGGTTGCACACGACCTCCATGTAGTTCGCCCATGAGGCGTCATTGGTCACCTTCAGAAGTTGCCATATGCTCCCCCTTCCGTCATCCACCATTGAGGCATAGACTGCCTCGATCCGTAACTTCTTCCTTGCGGTGCGCCGATCGAGCGCTGAGCGGACACACCTCCGTAGCTCGGACAAGCTCATGGCGCTCGGGCCGGTGCGGATCACGGTCGCTCGCAATTTGACAGGTCCGCCCCATACGGCCAATCACGTACGAGACCACTCCCATAAAACACCATCAATTGTTCAATGCCAGCCATTGCGTACCTAACATAAGTGCATAATCAACCATTTTAGTACACAACATGTAACAATCGTATCATGTAATTAACAGTTTCGATTATTATATGTTTTGTATTTCTAAATCTACGATTTATTTGTAACTATTTCACTTTCTAATTGTACCATACATCAAATTAAATATGCATATCATTTTTTTCCATCAAATAACCTTCATACTACGGTCATTCACTAAGCATACTAATTATACAAATTGTCTCTAATCTAACTACTACAAATTTACCACCTACAAATGCTCCAACATAAATATTTACTTTTTCAACACATACACATTATTTAAACTACAATCTTTTCTAACTATGGACATAAACAGTCTATGTAGCAAAGCGACATTTGGACGCAGACAAATATTTACGAAAAAGTAAATGTCTATGTAAATTTCTAGTGGTATATAGATAGAAAACGACATAAACACTACAAATAACTACGGTCAACATTTTTGAGACGCGACAAACGACATAAACAGCGTATATAGATTTGAAGTCGTAAACCATTCGAAAAATTCACTTCAAAAGGTATCCGTTTATTTTGATTTTGGGATAAGTTCAAGCGAAAAGATCTTTGGGCTAGAGTAGAGTAGAGGTGGTGGCGGGTGCCATGCCATTTCTGATTTCTTTCTCCTTCCACCACCTCGATTCTATACGATACAAGACAGCCAACAAGTGCACTAGCACGCAGACCAAGATCTTCCCACTTGCAAACTTCTTGCACAGTCCTCACTGCTCCTCCCCACACCATACACATTACTTTGCTCGATTACCATACGTACCTTTCACCCTCCATTATTTCTAATCTACCAAATTTATTTCTAATTTATTTTAATCCTAGTACTATTGTTATCACCTACAATTGCTCTAACATAAATATGTGTTTTCTCAACGTCTACACACTACAACTTCATATTTTCCACCTAACTGAAACTACTTTACTGATGCGTATGTTCACAAAAAATGAAACCCTATATACACTACAATACATCATGCTAAACATATGCAAGATTTGCTATACATACATAGCGTATAAAATATTGACATAAAATAACAGATAACACAAGATGGTTTCGTTAATTCAGGCCTAATGACATACATAAAATTATAGTTGCATGGGCACAAAACTTACCTCTTGTTGATGCTCACGAGACGATCTACAACTTTTCTACTTGCCAAGTCCACGATTCCAAAGCGAAAACAATTCAACTCTTCCGGCTTTCGCTCCTCTCTTTTCTTCAGCAAAAACTAACTACATTACAATACGTAACTTCAACATAAAGTACAACATTATCTACACTACAATAAAAGCATGCATCATATGTGGATTTTTACCTACACATACACACTGTATGACACATTGACTTATAATACATATGTTCACATAAAGATTACCTACAAATACATAACGTACCAAATATTGACATCGCGTATCACACATTCACATAAAATAACATTACCAAACGATGGTTTGTGCTAATCGACTAATTATGGACTAATCACATACATAAAATTTTAGTTTCGGGGGCACAAGACTTACCTATTCTTGAAGCACACGAGACGATCTACAACTTTTGTATTTGCAAAAACCGCAGATTCCGAACAAACACAACTCAAATCTACGGGTTTTCACTCGTCACTTTCCTTCGTTTCCTCACTCTCTCACTCTGGCTTCGTTTCAGCTGTGCTTGAGCTTCCTGGCTGGCCAAGCATTTCTTCCCTCTCCTTGCTCTTTTAAGTCTGCATGCGCGTGTGCTCCTGAGGGGGGCCGTTTTTGGGCTCCTGACGCGTGTGCGGCCGGGTACAAGAAAAAGCCTTCCCAGTGTGCTGCTGCTTTTTTTCATTTTGGCCGAAAGGACGGGACGCGAATGGCAAAGATTCGCGCGGTCGGGCGTCAAGACACGCTTGGCGGGCGCGGACGCGCGGTCGAGCGGGACGCGCGGTCACGGCCGGGGGCGCGTGGCGGCTATGAGACGCGCGCTCGCGCGCGGGGCGCGCGCTGGCGAGTGGGGCGGCGGGTCGTGCGGTGCAGTACCGCACGCGGCCGGCCACGTGGCGGCCTCGCGTGATCCCGCGGTCAAAAGGGGTCTAGTTTTGGAAATTTTTTCTGGGGGGGTCAAAACTGGAATTTCGTGTATGCATGAGTCCACATGTGTCCAAAAGTCTAAGACGTCTACCTCTGGTCTCTTGACAACTGTAATCACGATTCGGTAGTCCCTGGGTTCCGTATGGCCGACTTCAGGAATGTAAGGGGTTGTGCTTCCCTAGGCAATACACACTAAACCTTAGATCTTATTCGTTGTGGCCGTGGCCGTCCATTCTGCAGGGTGATTAGGTCAATTTTACTAACAATTTGCATCGTGAAGTTAGATTAAGATTTATGCAAGAAATTGCGGTCCTCACATCTTACAAGTTAGAAAACACATGGATGAAGATTAAGATTTATCCAAGAAGCGGCATCATTTTCTAAAGGTAAATTTGACTATTATTGGAGAAAAAACGTCTCCAATAGACTCTGTAAATGACTCTCCAAATTTAGTAGCTCTCTATCCATCCTCCTTCGCTCTCTATTTTTGGATAGCCTACCTCGCTCACCATCCAGCCTCTTGGCGCGGTCGGTGTTTCCTTCCCGCACGCTGCGCCCCATCCCGCGCGTACGCGACCCACCGCACACCCTCTAGTTTAGATAGCCTGTTGGAGTAGTCTTGTTTTTTGGGGTGAGATTTATTTTAGAGAATAGCTAAATCACTAAATTTAAATACTTCTTTTGATTAATCTCTTGGAGTTGCTCTAAACCCTCTAAATTGCATCATTTTTCATCTTGTGCCTTGTAAATAACTTGCTTCCAGAACTGCTACCAACCATATATATCCACTGTGAATCCACGAAACTTGACTTCTTGCTTGGATCATCTTAGAATTCCGTGCCCCTTGACAGCAAGCATCCCTGGTGCCTCTCTACTTAACGGGTATAAAATTCTGCGCCTCGACAAAATTGACCTACACCGCCACGCGATTAGGCAGCTCAGCACGTCGGTGCCACTATAGGAAAGCAACATGTTGGTGTGACGTGGCGCCATTAATGATCGAGATCCTAATCGGAGATTATGTGGAAAATGGACTTTGCCCACCGCTGCGATCCTGTCCATGTCATCACAGCTGTGTACTGACAATAGACCACTGCTTAATCACATGTTTCGTGGGGGCTCTTTTTTTCCATTATGCTTCAGAGGTTTGTGGAATGCTACCGCTATACAAACCTGGGGGATTCCGGCCCCCCAGCGATCCACGTCGCCCCAGCGCCTCCCTCGGCCGGCGCGTGTCCGGCCGAATTCGCGTACGGCCGGGGGAGGCACTTCCCTCATATTTTTTGGAAATTACGTACAGGTCCTTTTTCCTCGCGAAAAGGTCCCTGCATTTTTTTGAATAAACCCCTGCATATTTTTTCTTTGGATAGCGACCGAGGTTTCCGTATTCTGAACAGGCCCTTGCTTCTTCCAAAAAAACCCTCGGTTTTTTCCGAAAAAACCCCTCTGATCTCCTTTTATTGCGAAAAAGTCCCACGATTTTTTTCGAAAAAACCCCTTCGCTTCCTTTTTCTGCGAATTTTTCCCTCTTTTACTTTGGTCCACACGGTGGTTGGCGTGGCGTTGCGCCACGCCTATGTGACTAGTAATCTCAACGATCTCCCGTTGCGAGCAATCTGACATGCCGACTTTAAATTCAAAGAATATTAGGCGCTTTTTGTCTCAAAGTTGTGTGGCTTGCAATTAGTGGACAATGATGGTGTCCACATAGTACGGTCCTGGGTTTATTGCCTCCATTTTTTAGTTTATGGCTTATTGTTTCTTCCAAACAAATAAATGGGACGGTTTCTTACTGACTTTTCGAAGTGGCTCATCGGGACAGTTTTTTTGGAGCGATTTATTGGTATTCGGTTCGTTCGCACAAGCGCTCGTTCTAGGGGCAAAAATCATCGGTCACAGTAAAAAAGAACATATCTAATAATTATGTTTTAAAGATATTTCGGGGAGAAATTTTATGGCATTTATAAATGATGGATCAATAGGAAGAGTGGCTAGGGAGAGCAACCGCACCACAAAATGGGCTCTATATACGGGATAGATGACTCTGAAAATTGTGTTTTACTCCTTCAATTTGGTAATGTAGTGAGAATTGGCACTTTTCAGTATCATGATGATTCATAATATCTTTCATCTCTCAATTTCAATATTTCTGCTTCGTCCACAAAAACATATGAAATTTCACTCGGGTCCACACCTGCATGATCAATTGATATTATGAAATGTTGTAACAAATAAGTTGCACACGAGCCACCGCTTGTGCAATACTTCGCACGTCAATCGTGTAACGATGGATGTAGATATTGAAAGTAACATTGCTCCATTATTTTCGGCTGGCTTTGAATTCTTTTAACAATCATTATTTATTGGACTAATAAGTCGTAACATGAAAGAACACTCTCTATATAGCTTATTCATCGTAAGTACTTTTATAGTACTATTCTACTGAGTTTTATCAATGTATTGTGATAGAAACCAGTAATCAAGACTGTACCATGTAGCCAAATCGACACAAGGGATGGTAAAATTTGCAATCCATCTGTGTCAATTATTTACCATCTCCATCCAAAGATCATCTAGAATTTCGCTCGGATTGAGACCCGTATAAATGTGGATTGATGTCGTGAAATCACGTAACGAACAGGTCGACATACACGAGTAGCACGAGCCATGGCCCGGGCGATACTGTCCATGCCAATTGCTCGGTGGAGCATGACGAGAGAGAGACAGATTTTTTGTTGCATTGGAAGCAAAGGGGGAAAGGGACAGTTGGGTATAGCAAGCAGCGGTTTTCATTATCCAAAGTCGAAAAGATGAGTCTCAAAGATGAGGCAGGCCAACAAGGTTGGTGGGTTCAGGAGTGCCCACTCCACATCACGTCCATTCGGTTCCTAGCACTGTGGGTTCTACGAAGCGTGAAAGCGCTCATGTCATGTGATTGCAAGTTTGCAACGCCTGTTCATACTGAATATTATTTCTGAAACCGATATAAATATTCAACTTTTTAAAGTAGCTTCTCTACTCTTCTCGTTTCAGAATAACGAACGCATCACGCACCTCCCTTCTCTCGCTCCCATCTCGTACACGCATCTCTCGCTCACTTTCTCCACCGCTCGTCCTTTCTTCTAAAATCCGCCTCTTTGAATCACTACTATTCATCTTCAGCCAAAAACTATCAGCTATAACTAAAAGCCATCGGTCTCAATCAACATAAACATACCCTAAATATAGATGGAATTTCGCGAGGTGATTTTTTGTTTTAGTGTTTAGGTGTAGGATTAATTTTGTAACCATCCCGATGTTAAAATGTCACATGCAACTGATATTGTCACCATCGCCTCCTTCGCCACTAGCTGGGCTCTCCTCGCATGCCACCATCCCTCCCTAAAGCTGCCACCACATCCCGTAGCCAGTGGTGTTAGCGCTGTCTTGCCGTTTATTACCATCACAGTAATCAATCATGGAAACCTAGGAAATCGACACGCGAGTCCCACAACAAAACAAATTGAGGATGTTTTTTAAAAAAAAACAAGAAGAAAGTCAAGTTTACAAAATCACCCCAAAGGGCCTGTTTGGTTCACGTACGAGTAGAGCCTGGCTTGTATCTGAGAGTCAGGCTCTCGTGGGACAGGTTGAGCGCATGCAACGCTGTCATGTTTGGTTCACGTATGAGTAGAGTCTGGCTGAGAAGAGATATTGTTTGGTTGCCTGTACGAAGATATGTTGCATGAGATAAAAATAATATAAAATTATGATTATGATTATGAAGATATGTTATATGAGATGTTCGTATCTTATTATATCTTAAACTTCTTCAAAACACGTTAATAATACTTGATATTTACTAATATACACTAATAACATCATCAACTGACTAATCACCGCATCCCATGAGCGACTCCCGAAACGCCCGATTCCCACGTTTCTCCAGAGCCTGGCTGCGGGGGGAATCTTGCATGAGCAGAGCCAGGCTGAACCCAGCGATCAGGCAACCAAACAAGGAGATCCTGCATCCGGCCAGCCTGGTTCAATCGGATGCAGGCAACCAAACAGACCCTTTATTTCGCATTTCCATCTGTTACTATCCACTCCACTGACGTGTCCATATATACGGTGAAGCCGGCATGGCCTAGTGGTCCAAAACTATTGAAGAATTGGGACTACACGGTGCTAGAGTAGACCCAGTACAAATCTACTAAGGGCCGCTGGTATTAGCTACAGTTGATGTTTTTAGTTGAAAATAAATAATAATGATTAAAAGAAGTGATTTTTAGAAAGAAGACGTAAACAGTGGAAAAAGTGAGGAAGAGATGCATGCGTGAGATGGGAGTGAGAGGAGTGTGGTGTATAATGCTCCTGTAATTCTTGCCTTATCTCCGGAGTAGGAGAAGTGAAGAAACCAATTTTAAAAAAATTAGATGTTTATATTAACATTTAGTTTTTCTAAATAAAAATTAGAAGTAGATATCACTATGATTGGGGTCTTAAGACGAGTTCCTTTCGTGCAGTGCACTGTGCACGCAGGATCGATCGAACAGTATTGAGTAGCACTGTCAAACCGGCAACACGAGCCCACGTGATTGATCTTAACTCGTTGATGACCTTTGTGACCTCGTCTATGGCATATGATTCTCTCTCTAGAATCAATGGGTATCATCCATGATCCAATTGCTTGTAGTTGTGGCAAGATGGTTGATTAATTTGAGCTCGCGAAGAAGGGCTATTACTAAGCTGAACATTTCAAGATCAGAGCTGCTCAAATATTGCTTTCTGCGAAAAAAAAGGAACTGTTCAAAGATTTAGCTGACAGAGCGTGTGAAATGTGGAATACCTCCGTGTTTTCAATTTTTAAACAAAAACGTGTGGCCAAAGTTTGGATTGGCTGCTACGTTAAGTGCAAGTTTCCAGTAAATTAATCAAGCAAGAAACCGAGGAAGGGATTAACTGAAGGAATGGAATTGTATGAGATGGGTAATTTAGAAAGGAGAATAGTTCAAGAGGCTCGAAATGTGCCTATCCTGGGCTTGTGCCAAACTCATGAAGCTCCCTTCTACGTTAAGCACAATGGTTCAATTCTGGCCCAGTGCTAAACTCCCAATTGCACAGAAACTTAACCCGCAACAAGCTTGTAATTGCAGTTGTTTTGTAGGACCGAAATGGCAACAGAGGGGGGTGAATGGTGCCTTCAAAACTCCCCAAGTACTCACACAGCAAATCGAGTGAAAGAACTAGTTTCTCCGATCGAACACACGTGGTCGTAAGCCAATTGATGGTCGAGCACCACGTGGTCGAACACTTGCCCAAGCCGACAAAAGAAATCAAACAGAGAATACTGCGCGGATAAAACAAGAACGGAGAAGGACTCGTTTGCGATTTCCGAGTAACTAAGACTCTCGGTCATTTGATCCTCAAATTTGAGACACTGAAAGAATCCAACCTCTGGAAAAGAAATTACCAAGAAAAACCAAAGTCTTAGCTATGCTCGGGTAGAGACATGGTCGAACTCAAGCAGAGGACTTGAGGCGCACGACCATTCAGTTAAGAGAACTTCTCGATTCGACTCTGCTCTCGGGAATGAGCGGCCAAGTGGCCTTGAGATAGATTCGCCTGAGCCAATCGAAGCACACAAAAGAATGCAGAAACACGAAGAAGAGAAGAGAGAAAATGATCGCATGAAGAACAAACTCTCAAAACAGATCGCAAACAAAACAATCATAACATGTCATAACGACAGAAATTAACTTGAGGAGGAGAGATGAATGATTGATCATGGAGGTTTCTCTGACCACTCCATCGGAGGTACAAGAGCAACCGTGCTCTACCGGAGAAAACTCACACAAATAGAGGCGAAAAATTCAGAGTGACTGGGAACAACCTCACCGAGCACTCGAGCTCTACCCACCCTATTTATAGCCTTACGCTGCGGGGAACCGTGAACTCCCACCTAACACCGGGTTTACCACTCTCTTTATCCACTAGCGAAAACAAGCTTCCAGTGCTTTACCCGTTAAGCCCGCGGCTCCTTTGCTTTGCCGTTAGCGCCAACAACTCTGTGCATTGGCGAGACACGACTTCCCTTTGCGACTTTCGCATTTCTCCAAAATGCCACTCGCTGCCTTCCCGGAAGCTTCCTCCGCCTTGCCGATCACGCTTGCAACCACCTCACGAGACTTCGTCGTCTTTGGCATCTCGGCCGATCACGACCTCGGCACCCCGTGCCTAGTCTCGACCATCCACGCCTCACCACGACTAGTCTCAAAGTCCTGCAAACCATCACAGACAAGCAAACCATTACATAGCACCGCTCACAATAGTATCCAATCACTTGAGCCAGAAAACAGAACTCAAATCATATTCCACAAAGTCGTACACCCATTACGACCGGTCAAAGACACTTAAACATTCATGCACATGACCTACGACCGCTCTCCAGGTCAAGACGACTAGCCCAAGAGTCGGTACGACCGATTCGCAAGTGAAACGACCGATCCTGGAGGTCATACGACCGGTTACTAGATGTCTACGACCACGCTCAACCCTCCCAGGGACTTCTGACCGTTTAGCGCGTGATCAAAACACCTTTCGATCACGTACAACGAGTTTTACAGAGGTCGAGACCCTTTCCGACCACACCCGGGCGCTTGTGAGCACATCCGACCGCGCGACCGTGTTCTACGCCCTCGGTAGGCCGCATACGACCACGTCCAACCGAGCCGACCCCGTCTGAGCTCGAACCGACCACGATGATCGAAGTATCGACCTCCGACTACCTCGCGCGTAGCGTGGTCGTAACGCGCCGACTCCTCAACGTGATCGTTCATTCGAGCGCCGACTTCCGACCACAGCAGTCGTCACACGACTTGCGACCACAGACCATAGTCAACGTGGTCGTAGCTGAGTCGGGAGACTTCCGACCACGCACAAAGTGGTCGTAAACTTGCTTCGACCACGGCCAACGTGGTCGTACTGTCCTTCGACCACGGCCAAATGTGGTCGTGACCGCCGACCACGCCAGCGTGGTCGTCGCGGCTTCGACCACGCCAGCGTGGTCGCGTCGCGGCCTTCGACCACGGCCAACGTGGTCGTGCTGACCTTCGACCACGGCCAACATGGTCGTACTGCCTTCTGGTGCCCTTCGACCATGGCCAAAGTTGTCGTAGACCCCTCGGGTGACCTTCGACCATGCCCAAAATGGTCGTAAAAGCTGCAGACCACTTCGCCAGGGCTACGACAATGCAAAACTAGCACAAACCTCAAAAACTAAACTCAATCTTCCTAGATCAAGAGTCAATTACTCATCACAACCATGGGGTGACCTCCACATGGTCTCTCATGTTTCTGAAGGGAAAACAAAAGGACAAAACAATTGCTATCTGCTTTGTTTTGTATTTGTTCAAGAGGACGAATGGGCTACGCAACGAACGAATTCCATGTTTCGAACGAAGTTTGAGCAGAGGATGATACAGTTGATTAAGACGGAACGAGAGATAGGTCATCTTGCGTGTATTTATTCGAGATAATTTTGTATCCAGATGCTCGCAATAAGAATGTCAGCAAATCCATCGCAAAAGAAAAAAAAGAAATCCAATGCAAGAAAAACAAACTGCATATGAACAGTGGTACACCATTCGTGTACCACCGGCCCTTTTAGAGGGCCCATGTCGTCTTTTGCGTGACAGGCCAGAATTTGAGACTTTTCAGTTAAAGGCATCCAACTTTTTTTGGGGACTGTTATTATCCTTTGAGAGACCATGTGGTGGTGATCCCATGTGTATGATGAGTAATTGACGTTGGTTTTTGTAAGTCGAGTTTGGTTTGAGTGGTTCGGAGTCGAGTCGTTGCATGGTGCAATCGGGCTCGATCGGATTTTGGTCAAACTTAGTCGTATGGGATTAGGTTGCATATTCCGATATTTCGACAGGTTTGGACTTCATCTGTGGTAAGTGATGGTATTTACGCTTTCATGTATCGAGCGGTGCTATTTGATGTGTTTCTTGTCTGTGTGACTGCAGGACGTCGAGGCGGAGTCGTGGCGAGACACGGTGGACCGGACTAGGCGCATGTGGCGCGGAGGTCAGAACGGTCGGGATGTGTCAAAAACGACGCGGACTCGAGGTGGTTGCGAGGCAAGGAGCGCGGAAGCTTCCCGGAAGGTGCAGGAGGGGCAAATCGGGAAATTCGCAAGGCTGCACAAGCGGGAGCGGGCTCCGTTGGACGTAGCGGGCGTAATGGGGTGGAGACCCGTTAGCCAAGCGCTATAAAAGGAGAGGAGGGGCTGCATGCCCACTTGAGCACTCCAAGGGTTGTTAGGGTTTCATTGGAGTCAAAAGAGTCTTTGGCAAGTGGTTATGCTTTAGGCTTTAGTGGGTGAGAGTGGGTGGAGAGGCAGAGTGTGCTCCCTTTGTTGTCCCCTTCGATGGTTTCTAGAGACTCTGCGTGTTGAGTTCATCCTTCTCAAGCATGTATGGTTGAGGGTTCTTGAGTTGGAGAGGATGAGTTGAGAGCTTGTAATCATTCATCTTGTATCAATCATGTATCTCTCTTCCTCTTGATCAATATGAGATGGCTATGGTTGAATTTATTTGAGTCTCTAGTTCTCTGTTGTTCATTTCTCTACGATGCTCTCTATGTGGATTTCTTGACTTTTTGATTTTCGAGTTCTTGCTTGTTGGGAAGGCCCAAAATGGGTTGCTCTATGATGGGTTAGTGCCACAAGATCATTTGATCGATTTCTCGAAGAGCAAACTTGGTTTAAATCTCAGATTTCAGTTTTGGCCTTTCTCTGTTCATGCATTTCTTCTCTAGGGTTTTGAGGTAAATTTTTATTCCCTTGGAGATTTGGCATGAAATTTGATCTGGATTATCCCATAGCTATTGCTAACATATCCTCAAAATTTCATGGCCAAAGGATCAACGACGGAGGAGTAATTTGATTTTTGGTGGAGTTCCTGTAAGCTTTCAAGTTGGGGCTTAAATCTGAAATTTCAGGTTTTTCAGTTGGATTCCTTTCTGTCTTAGCTCCTTAAAGTTGCTTAGAATAGTCCTTTGAAGCCTTGTATTAATTTGGTTTGAAGTTTTCCTTTCTTTCTTTTGTTTTTGGCAAATTTCTGAAAGTCAAGGTTCTTCAGTTCGGCTGTTCTCCAGCGCTGATTCAAGTTTCTCCTTCTGAGCAAAATGGCTGTACTCCAGCGTGAGCTTCTCCACTGAGAGCTTTTCTTTTTTTTTCTTTTCTGATCTTTGGCAATTTTGCATGCAGATCAAACAACGGTTTTTTCAGTTGAAATTTTTACTGGCTGGTCTCTGATTTATGGTGAATTTTTTAGTGTCGCATGCGTTCCAAATTTCAGCAAAATTATTTTTAATTTTCTGTGAGGTGCTTTGTTTTGCTTCTTGTTGAAAAATCTGTGTACGAATTCTCAGGGGATTTTTGAAGAGATCGACATTCACCCCCCTCTGTCACCAATTCGGTCCAACAATTGGTATCAGAGCCGGTTAGCTCTAATCAATAGATCTTAACCGGTCTCAAGAGCCATGGCGACGAACAAGTACTCGACCAAGCCGCCCGTTTTCGATGGCATCGATTACCCCTTCTGGAAGAGCCGAATGGAGACATACATCCAGACCCAGGGGTATGCCATCTGGTGGAAGGTCAAGGTACGGTTTGCTGTTCCTGCCGATGAGAACATCAATGCCGGGAACATGACTGATGTTGAGGCGAATGCAAAGGTAAGGAACATCATCATCTAGGGTTTGAGTCGTAGCGAGTTTGACCGCATCTCTCATCTTTCGTCCGCCTTCGATATCTGGGAGACTCTCGATGCATACCATGAGGGCACCACCCAGATTAAGACGGTGAGACAGGACCAGTTCAAGTGAGATTACAACAAGTTTGAAATGCTCGTTGGCGAGTCCCTTGATGAGTGCTTTGCGCGTTTCCACAAGATCTTGAGCAATCTCCGAGCCGTCGGTCTCACATACTCCGACTCGGACAACGCTCGTCAAATGCTTGCTGCACTCGACCTTCATGTTTGGGAGATGAAGGTGACTACCATCAAGGACACCACCGACCTCTCGACTTTGACGCTTGACGCACTGTACTCGCGCCTCAAGATGCACGAGATCGACATTGTCTCTCGTAAGTCGAAGTCACAGTCAATGGCTCTAGTCACCGATCCCAGTTCGGCTTCTGGTTTGTCTGCCGATTCACTTTGTGGGTTCTCCCTAGCTGCTCTCTATGATGTAACTGATGATCAGTTAGAGCAGCTAGAGGATGAACAGCTGGCCCTCCTAGCTCGGAAGTTTTCCCATGCTTACAAGAGAAGGAGGGACAGAAAAAGAGGCGGACCAGTTATTTACTTTGAGTGTGGTGGCCCCAATCACATTCGGGCAAACTGCCCCAAGCTGGAGAAGGGCAAGAACGACTACGGCGGTTCGGGCAAGAACGACTACACCGACAAGAACCGCAACAAGAAGACTTCAGCTCAGATGCCGGGCAAGAAGAAGTTCCGCGACTTCGGGAAGGCCAAGAAGCTGTTTCACCGCGTCCTCACCGCCTTTGACGACCTCGACCTCAGCGAGGTGGAGGGATGGAGCGACGACGACGGGACGGGTGACCAGGACCCCAAGAGCGGTGATGACTTCTCCGGTATGTGATTCATGGCCCTCGAGGGTGAACTCAGCGACAGCGAGCTGTACTCCGACTCGGACGAGGTATGCCCCACCTACGACCAGCTCAATCATGCTTTTCTCAAGTTAGGTGGTTTTCATGCTAGAGCTAGGGCTAGGTGTACTGAGTTAGAGAAGGAAGTAGACAGATTGTCACTAGAGATTATTGCTCTTACATCTGGTCCCTCTAGTGATGATTGTGATACATGCTCTGCTTTGTTGGGTGATATGGAGAAGTTAAGGACCTCGCATGATAGTTTTACTTTTATAGTCATTGAGATACCATTTTAACCGCTATTTTTTATAACTTTATATTAATATATGTTGATAAAACTATAATATTCTGAAATTATTTTGAACAATAAAACTAATAATATAATATTTATGTAGCTAATCTAGATAGTGTGAAACCACTACAAAAAATCTGGGCTTTTATAACAAAATGAAAGTGTCATGGAAAGTACAGAATTTGTCACAAAATGAATGGTATGACAAAAAACCACCGTCATGAAGGTCGTCATATAACGACCGTCACAAAATGTACCTTGTGACGAAAATATGGAAAACCGTCACAAAATGTGATGACCTTTTGTGACGGTTTTGTTGTGTCGTCATATATTGTTGTCATTTAATGACGACTGTGACTGTCACATATTGGTTGGTGAACTCGTCACCTAATACGCCAACTGTCATAAATTGTGTCCTGGGAATAGGGCTGTGCATTTTTCAACCGAACCGAAAAAACCGAGCCGAAAAAACCGAACCGGTCAACTCGGTTTGACCGGTTTTTGGTATTCGGTTCGGTTTTTAAATTTTGGGTTTTTTTGGCATTCGGTTTTTTCGGGAAAAACCGGCTAAAAACCGAAAATACCAAAAATCCCGAAATGCACAGTGCCGCTTCAGATCCGACATCCGAACCCCCCGATCCGGCGATCTACCCTGCGCTTGCTGTCACGCGCTAATCGCTGCCGGCCATCGCCCTCGCCTGCGCGCGCCCCCACCTTACATAACAAGACAAAACATGGGATATAAGATTAGCCATAAATTATTTTTACATGTCAACAGCAAGATGCCAAAATGTGTATGCACTACAGATCATACAAGTATCTGCCTCCAGATTTTTTATGCCAACAACAAATGCAATCACTGGCATAATCAACTAATTACTACTATGATTTTCCAATCAACATTCACATGTATTTGATTCCCAGTTGGCCATCGACATAAAAAAAAATTGTGCATCAATGCAACCTGGACAGATCAAGAAAAACAACACAGAAACAACACCTACTACTGATGATGATCATCTCTGATGACATAGCAATTCCTCTTGCAAATTTCAGTTTCAGATGGTCTCCATAAAATAATTGGAGCCTAAACACCTATTGATTATAGCTCACTCGGCACAGCGCAAATATTCGAACATGGGAGCTCATCTCGTAAATCGAGGGCCAAACTCACAATCGGCTACAAACAAGAAGTCGCCTTTCTAACACTTCAAATATTATGAGAAATCATACAAAGACGTGCTAACTTGACACTTCAAAAGCACATGCTAATTACTATGCTACAAATGTCCCATCTTTCCGCTAATTATACAAAAGACATACTAACAAAGTTGTATCTTGAACTATGAAGCACACATCTACTAACAGTTTATATGGTGAACACCATCAATGTCCACATCTCGTTGTTCTTGAAGACTTTGTCGCTTCACAAGCCTAAGTAATTAATGGCACACATATTGGATCCAAACAAACA
Source organism: Dendrocalamus sinicus (assembly GCA_036346575.1). Taxonomy (NCBI): domain Eukaryota; kingdom Viridiplantae; phylum Streptophyta; class Magnoliopsida; order Poales; family Poaceae; genus Dendrocalamus; species Dendrocalamus sinicus. Next base: position 18,173,411 of record CM070670.1, read on the forward strand.
TCGAGCAATCAGGTTTGTCTCCATAACATTTCACATTTCATTGCAAGAACTAATTAATGGCACACAGTTCCTTATAATTGGAATACAGTAAAGTAATAGTATCCGTATTCGTGTGTATCGATGGGCAATATAGGACCTAGATCCAGTCCTTTGGTGAAGCTGCACTTGGCCTCGGTTTACCTTATTCTTAGCACATTTCTCTGCACCACAAATGCAATACAGAGGTTTCATTCACATGCACAGTTTGCCATTGCAATTAACAAATGCGAGATAATGCATGCATGGACTCGATTCTTTGGGTCACACCAAGTACTCAACCACTGGATCCATTCCTCTTTCTTCATTTTAGGTGGAGGTTCTTTGGCCAACAGCTGTTCTCTTGTCAGTGAGTCGTCGAAGTACTTCCTTTTAAGGTGATACATCTGCTGCCTTACTCCCCTCTTAATGATATCAGTGCATGCAGCCTTGCTTGGTCCCTCATTCCTAACATCCACATCCAACCTTGACTGAAGCCACACAAATGAATTATTAGACACAATTTTCACATGGGAGTATTGTAATGCATGAAAATATTTGGAAGAATGAAATAGCTATCTCACCGCCACTTTCCTAAGCACTTTTGATACTTCTACCTGCCCCTGCTCATTATCATATTCTTTCCAAGATGTGTAGATAGGCGGAGTTGTCTCTAAGGGCAACACCACATTCGATGCGGCCAGCGGCTTGAAGTGGGACCTCGTGTCTTTTCTTCCCTTGACCTCCTCGATAGCGACTTCTTTCCTCTATTAATCATCTTCTCTAAGCCATGACCCATAGTTTTCTTGCGGACATTCTTTGGGGAAGTATTGCATTGGCAAATAATAATAGAAATGTTTCATTATAGCAGTACCAATTGTAGATATTGAATGGAGAAACTAATGCTTGGAAACACATATTGTTTACCTAGAACTGAGTCATGGACTGGTTCTCCTTCAGTTGTATGACCCTCTGAATTAGCAGCATCAAATTGCTCAGCCGACTCATTGATGTCATTGCTTTGCCTAGAGCTTTGTCCACCTGGCGAGTTGTCCGCAGAAACTGTTGGGTTCACAATGTTTATGGGAGTAGGTTGCTGAGACAGGTTAGCAGTGGGTCTGGTAGGAATAGGCATTGTGTTTGCACTAGGCGAAGACATGGCTGCACTGGCCCTGGTGAATCTAGGAGGACTAGGCACCGTGTTTGGACCAGGTGAAGACATAGCTACACTGGTCCTGGTGAATCTAGGAGAACTAGGCACTGTGTTTGTAGTTTCTGTGGTCTGCCTGGCGCTTGTAGTTAGGTGGCCTTGCAAATGGCTGCTACTGCAAATGGCATTTGTATTAGGGTTGGCTTTCAAATTGTTCCTAGTAGGCAAGTTCTCTCTTGGCCTAGGTGGCGGACGGCCTGCAGTGGTCCTAGTGTTTGCACCAGGCGAAGACATGGCTGCACTGGCCCTGGTGAATCTGGTTGGCGTGCGCGGTGGCTGCTGCTTGGCAGCCGCCATTGTAGCCGCCTTTTGCTTCTTCTGTTGAGGGCGAGTTCCTGGAACCATCGGTCTTACCTGGCAAGAGAAACATGCATCTTATAAATTAAGAAGACAGCAATAGATTAAATAACTACAATGAAGTATATGTTTCAAATAGACGGATATGTAAACTTGTAAATTGGCCTAGTAATCCATCTTACCTCAGTATTGACCTCAGTATTGAGGTCATCATCATAATCATCATCACTGTCAGATTGGTTATCAATGTCAGAGGATGGATCATATTCAATGTCAGATTCTGGTTTGTCAAACACTAGTCTCTTCCCTTTGCCCTCTTTCCCTTTTGAAAAAACATCCCTAACGATGCTGTGCTAACACCGAATACCCAAAGACTTAAAACATCCCGAACCTTCTTAACTTTCTCGTCCCTCTCCTGCGCATACTTGTTTTTTGGCATTTCTTCTAATACTTATTACGATGAAATGCAGAAAGAGCAGAAACTGGATTCAGTTTCTATAAAAAAGTTGAAGAAAGAACTAACATATCAGTAGAGAAATTGTAAACGAAATAAAGGAGCAGTCTAATAGTCAGTCAAAAAGCACTTTCAAATGATGAACTTGATAATGCAACTTATTCTACTAAATGCTAGAAGCAAACCAACATGCTAGAGACAAAGCTAACATCAGTACTCTTCTACAACAAGAAGAAGAGGCAATACATAAGTATTATTCATAAAGGCAATATCTCTACACACCACACCTGAAAAGAAAATACTGAACAATACAATACTTATGCTCACTACACTCTTGATCAAGAACTACCAACTCCTCATAAGTGAGACAACAGAACATTGCAATGCATTCATTTTGTTTCAGCAGATTCATATGGAACATACTATTTACAAATTGCTAATTGTCATAGCTACAAGGCAAAATCAGAAACTAGAAAGAAAAGAACTGTAATCTCAGCAAAATTCATCATGTTCTAATCTATGCATTCAAAGTCATTAACCTGTGGATAGGAGATCATGCGTGACGCGGTTGGCCGGGGACGTAGCAGCCACAGGCGGCGGGATGGGCTGCTCCGGCCTCCGGCGTTGGTGTGGCTGCGGGATGGGCGGATCCGGGCACCGGCGGAGGTGTGGCGGCGGGATGGGCGAGTGGCGGCACTAGGTTGAGGGGAGGGAGGAGGAGGCCATGGTCTGCGGGGAGTGGAGATTTTTCCCTTTGTCCGACTCGCCAAGAGGATAAGGCAAGCTGCGGCCGCGAGGGGAATTTTGGCCTTCTTGAGCGGGAGGCGTGGTGGGTCCCATGTGTCGGTGAGCGACTCAGCGCAGGAGAGCTGCAAGGTGTAGCTGCTAAATTTTGGTCTGGCGCGGTGGGTCCGCTATGTCGGTGGCAGAGCCTGCGCTGGCCAATTTTTGGTCCTGGCGCGGTGGGTCCGCTATGTCAGTTACCGTATTAGTAGTATTAGGAATTCAAATAGATTTTTGTGGTAATAAATGATTTCAACAGCAAAAAATGTCAGAAACAAAGTTGTATAATGCATCAAGATCTACCACTTTGATTTTGGTCATTTTTTCATATGACTTTATTTGGACTGTTTGAATTTTGAATTTCAAAATATTAGAACTTCGAACAAAATTTTGGGGTACTAAGTAATTTCAAATGAAAAAGTCATGAACATAGAAGTTGCACAACTCATCAATATCTACAACTTTTATTTTGGTCATTTGTTCATCCGACAAAGTGATAGTAATATAGTTCACAAATTTTACATATCTCTCTTATAGTTTCATAAACTATAAGAGAGATACGTAAAATTTGTGAATAAGGTTACTATAACTTTGTCGGATAAACAAATGACCAAAATAAAAGTTGTAGATCTTGATGAGTTCTACAACTTTTATTTTCATGACTTTTTTAGTTGAAATCATTTGGAGTTTCAAAATCTGGTTTAAAGTTGTCATTTTTTTGAAATTCAAATTTTGAATTGTTCAAACTTTGTCACATGAAAAGATGACCAAAATCAACACAATAAATTGATAGATCATGATTTTAGAAAATTTTAGAAAAAAAAAGCATCACATTTGGAGTTAGTATGTGGGAGAAATACTAGTTACAAGGTGAGCTGAGTCAACCATAGCTCTTCCCCTTTAGATTTGTTATTGCAGTGCCTATAATTGAATTGAAGGATAGAAGCTCGATTTGTAACATTTTGGCACCTAAATTTATCCAGGTCGAGATGGATAGAAGCTGGATTTATAACAGTGCACCATTTAGTGATCCCTATATGTCTGGTGTTGAACAATTCATGGAACATGTCAGAAGTAGATTTAGTGCAGATGAGGAAATCAAGTGCCCATGTCGTCGATGCCTGAACCAAATACAAAAAAGTCAAGATGAGGTAGAGGAGGATATCCACATTAATGGTATTTCTAGGTGCTATACAAGGTGGATTCACCATGGAGAGGAGATAATGATGTTCAACAAGATGATGGCACACTCATTGTTGGTGCGAAGATATATCATGGGATGGAAATGACCAGCTCCACTTGATGATGAAGGACAAGCTGAAGATGTCATAGAAGATAGTGCACGGGGAGTTCAGGGGTTGATTCAAGATTTGTACACCGCAGCAAGCCATGGCTTCGGTGGTAACTTATATCAACAAATTGTGGAAGAGGCAAAGCGTAAACTTTATCCAGGTTGCACCGAGGAGTCTAGGCTAACTTTCATTATTAAACTGCTACATATAAAAGTGTACAATCGGATAACAAATTATGGGTTCAATGCATTCCTTGAGTTGCTTTCAACATCGTTGAAGATTGTTACCGGTCTCCCTAAGTCCTATAACGAAAATAAAGCTCTACTTCGGAAGCTTGGTTTTGGTTATGTTTCTATTCATGTGTGCAAGTATGATTGTGCCTTATTTTGGAAGGACCATGCCAATGATGATCATTGCCCAGTTTGTGGCGAATCAAGATGGAAAGTGAATAAGGAGGGCAGAAAGAAAGTTCCTCACAAGGTCCTGCGTTACTTTCCAATAATTCCACGCCTTCAAAGGCTTTTCATCTCAAAGCAGCGGGCACAGTATGCAAGATGGCACAAGGATAAGAGGGTACCAGTTGAAAATGAAATGAGACATCCTGCTGATGGAGAAGCTTGGAAAGAATTTGATGATACTTTCAAGTCTTTGCAGATGATCCTGATTTGAGGTTAGCCATTGCTCGATGGATTTAACCCATTTGGTCAGATGACCAATTCATATAGCATCTGGCCAGTGATAATGGTTCCATACAATTTTCCACCATGGATGTGTATGGACCAATCCAATTATATGCTTGCTTTAATTATTCCAGGCAAAAAAATCACCAGGCAAAAATTTCCATGTGTTCATGCAGCCTTTGATAGCAGACATGCTTACCGTTTGGGAGGGTGTCTCTACTTATGATGCATATGAAGGCAAAGATTTCAGTCTGCGTGCAGCGATTCTGTGGGGAATCAATGACTACCCGCATTAGGCACCATGTCGGCAGAACCACTAGGGGTTACTTCGCATGTGTGCCTTTGTGATGAGAATCCATGCTCGAATGTCCGAGAAACAAAATTGGGTTCATAGGCCATAGACGTTTCCTCCCAAATGACCATCCACGGAGGAAAAGCAGATCTTTCGATTGCCACCATGAAAATAGAGAGCAGCCAAGGAAATTTAGTGCGAGATGAGGTTATGGCAAGGTTGGATGAAGTTTCCTATGTTCCTGCAAGAATCGATAAGCGAGAAAACAAGAAAACGATGTCAGTAATGGAGAACCAGATGGCATCTCAAGGTTAGCTTGTATGATTTGCCATACAGTCAAAATTGAAGCTACAATACAACCTAGATGTTATGCACATAGAGAAAAACATATGTGAAAACATTTTGTCAACTCTACTTAATATTCAAGAAGACAAAGGACACGATCATTTGCTAGACTAGATTTGGAAGACAGAGGTATAAGAAAAGAGCTTCATTTCTTTGGAAGAAGCTGGTAATTCGTCCACAAAGCCCAAAGCTTGTTACGTTCTAACGCCAGAAGCAAAGAAGAAGTTCTTGCAGTTTGTTAGCAATGTTAAATTTCCAGATGGCTATGCCTCTAATATATCAAGATGTGTCAATATGGAGGGAGGAACAATGCATGGGCTGAAAACACATGATTGTCATATACTGCTGCTGCGTATTTTACCAGCTGGCCTTCGTGGTTTGGTGCGCAAAGATGTATATGAAGTAATTGTTGAATTGGGTAGGTTTTTTAGACAACTTTGCTCGAAAACTCTAAAGGTTCATGCACTACACCAGCTGAAGAAAGATATTGTAATTATCCTTTGCAAACTGGAGAAAATTTATCCTCCTGCATTCTTCGATGTTATGATTCACCTAGCAGTACACTTACCTGACGAGGCACTCCTTAGGGGACCGGTTCAGTATGGATGGATGTATCCCATTGAGAGAAGATTGGGCACCTTTAAGCCTTTCATCCGCAATAAAGCAAGACCTGAAGGATCTGTTGCAGAGGCATACACTGCCTATGAGTGTACGACCCAATGCTCAACATATTTCAGTGAAATTATTACTAAGTTCACTAGGCCTAAAAGAAACTTAGATGGAGCACAGAACATCTCACCCAATGATTACTCTATTTTTGGTCATGGTATTAACCTGTTGGGTGCTTCAAGACTTCATTACCAAGATAATGACTATGACTCCATGGTTTGGCTTGTTCTAAATAATTGCGAAGAGGTTGATGAATACAAAGAGTGAGTAATTGCTGTCATTTCATTTCTGCCAACTTTATGCAATATTAGTGTCACAATAAACTAATTAACTTCTTCCTTTGCAGCATGTATAGGGCAGAATTGGACAACAACAGGTCAACAATATTGAAAAAATGATGTCAACATAATTCGCTGCATGGTTCGAGAAACATGTGCGTGCAACTTTTACAACCTGACTGAATCATTTATGATACAATAAATTTTCAAACTCACCAATTCCCTGTGTTTTCCTGCAGATTACCAGATTGAAATACGAATGCACAACAAATGTTGATGAAGACCTGTACTCACTCGCATGTCGGCCGGATAGGCGTGTGCGATCATACACACTGTATAATCAATGGGTGCGGTACCACACTATGGCTCGTGAGGCACACAGGAAAACACAAAACTCCACCATCAAGACTGCAGGTACTCACAATGATGACACTATTGACTTCTATGGGACAATCACAAACATTATTGAGTTGAATTACACTAAGAACAGCAAAGGAGATAGATATGTTATCTTATTACGGTGTGAATGGTACAATCTTGAGGAAGGACATACGGATGAAAGATGATGGTTACTTCAAGAGCATTAACATCGAAGGTCGATGGTATAAGAATGATCCTTTCATTCTAGCCACGAAGCTTCACAAGTATTTTTCTTGGAAGATACAAAGTTAGGTCCATGTTGGCGAGTGGTACAAGAATTTGGCCACCGACATATATTTGATGTTGAAGAGTCCGACGGAAAACAACCAATCCATGAACAAATGCAGATGAGATGTCGGAGGCATACCAAGAGGACAATACTTCGTCGGGAGATTGTACGATGGGAGACATTTATCCTAATATGGATTTGTTGCACATGGATAATCAACCAGCAGCCCTATTAGTGCGGACCTTGTCGAGAGCATCCGTCGACATCAACAAACACCTCAAGGTGATGAAACAGACGACGAAGATGAAGATGAAACCTTCCTTGAGTACCATAGTCAAGACGAAGCGAGTATATCAGAAGAAGACAGTAATGATGACTAACCTTTGCATTTCTGGAGCTATTTGTGAACCATGAACTTCTATTAGCGATTCTGTTGTATTTGAATTATGCTATTGAAATTTGTATCTGAATTATGAAATTATAAGACCTTGTATGCAATGATTTTGTTTCAATGTTAAACTTGATTTATGAATTCTATTCTATGCACATGTAACCTATTGGAAGTTACATACAAAGCTATATCTTTGCCAAAATATCATAGATATGTTATATGCTGCCTGAATTCATTGAGATGATATATACTACAAAAATTCAGGTTTTTATGACAACTTTGTGATGTCATGGAAATTACAGGATCTGTCATGATATATATATATATATATATATATATATATATATATATATATATATATATATATATATATATATATATATATATATATATATATATATATATATGCTGGAAGTTACATACATCTGCCAAAATTTCATGACACACAAGTTACACATCAAAGCAAAAGGGATGTTTAATTCCAACATACATCGAAAGCGCATATTTCATCACACAGACAGGTTACATATCCATGCACACAAGAGATGTCCAACAGCACAAAGGCACATATTTCATACCAACTGCAAATACATCCTGGATAACAGGTTCAATACAACATGTCCTAGCCTACTTCATCATCATAGCCAAAAGCATATCAAATGTGGCCAACATATCCAACCTACTTCACAACATATCCTACTTCATCATCATTGCCTACTTCAACACTACAGTTACAACCAAAAGGATGGCCAACACCAGGAATGTTATATTGAGATGACCACACACAAGACAAATGCAGCTTCCCATGCCTTCCTGTTCTTGCCAACCATTTCCTTCACCTTGTTCAGATTCTGCTCTAAGTTATCAATTTTTCCACCACTCAAGAACTTCATTGTCGAAGCTCTTGCAATGGTCGAGGAAGTCGATGAGATAACCATTATCATGAAGGAACACCACATATTCTTCCTCCAACCAATACCTAGTACATGTCCCTGCATCCAAATTAAAACAATAGGCAAATTAACATCAATAGTGCGATCCATCGAATGCTAAAAACACTACCATTCTCGTGCATGCCCATTCAAACAAGAATGAAATTTGGGCAATGCAAAATGATTATAACACCGACATTTTGATAGTTCTTCCGGGCACTTGAAAATCTCCTTCCAACGTTATACTCAAGCTGCGTGGTAGTGGCGACAAACACCCTCACGTCCTTGCAATCCGGGCACATTATCAACGGCAAACCGGCCACATCATCAATCGGCGCTGCGGCTCGACAAAGATGGGTGGAGGCGCGCGGCAACAACGACAAGGGTGTGGGTTGCCAGAAACCCTAGCTGCGCTTGACCGCCGAGTGCGGCGGTAGATGACGACGCTGCGACATGAGAACTTGAGAGAGGGGATTGATTAGGCTCACACATCAACGGAAAGGGGAAGGTGAGCGACGGGAAAGGCAACGGAGCGGAACGGGGGGGGATGAGGCGGCATCGCCACAATGGCGCACTGGGACTAGGAGCACGCCGCCGACCAACGAGATGGAGTCACCGCCGGTCACCGGATATCCGCGCTCCGGCGGCGGGCTTGCAGCGGATCGCGCGGCGCTCCGCCTGCAGGCCGCCGTGCCGTCGATTGGGGAGATGGGGAGCTGGCTCGCCTGCAGCCGCCGCGCCGTCGCTGGGGAGATGGGGAGCGGCTCCGCCTGAGGCCGCCGCCGCCGCCGCCGTCTTGATTGGGGAAATGGGGAATGAAACGGTCAACAGAGAGGGGTCAAGGGTCCACCTCCTATTGGGGTATATTGGCGTTGGGGCCGTCATGTTTGAAATAACAAGCAGTGACGTTCCACAGCCGTCACATAAAACAACACATATCGTCATAAAAACGCCACCGTCAACCGGCTCCTGGCGACTTGCATTTTGTGACGACACTTGGTACCTTTATGTGACAAACAAAATAGCTTCATCATAAATAGTTCTGGCTGTCCTGATTTTATGACGCTACAGACTTTTGCGTCATATTATGATATATTATATGACAAAAATTTGCCCCGTCATGAGGATTTTTGTCATAGAAAGAAGGATTTCTTGTAGTGAACATATTAGCAATCAAACTCTAGACACAGGGTATTTAGATATAGAGATAGATGATGATAAAGATCTAGATCTTTCCGTAGATAGATCCTTTGAGAAATTTCTCTTGATCTGCTTTCAAGATCTATGAACAAGAGAGATCGAAAAAAATAGAGATGAATGGATAGAGCTGAGCCGATAGCAGGACTGGGTACGATGATGAGGCAAGAGAGGGAAAAACCTTCGGGATGGATCGGGAAAAGTGACCTCCCTCTCTGGGAAGATACAATAAATTAAGATTAAGTGGTAAGAATCAATGAGCATGTTGCAATAAATAAAAAACTATTTCTTCTTCCCCATTTTTCTTTCTTATAACAAACATCAGAATCAAAACTAGATTACTTTCCTTATATACAGGCCTAGCCCTTTTGAATAAAACATCTGATTGTTGTTTCTGAAATTCTGGTTGTAGTTTCTTAAGTGGAATCGTCTTAGGCCTAATACCTATTACTTTAGCGGGATTATTCGTGACTACATATTTGCAGTACAGGCGTGGGGATGAGTTGGATCTTTGATTGAGTAACATTTCTTTTTGTTGATTGACCTCCTCCAAACTAGAGAGGACGTCAAATTGGAGTTGCAATTCGACTTTATTTTGTTAAGTTATTTTACTCTGCTTCGACATAAGATAGATGGAATCACGCTCTATAGGATTTGAACCTATGACATCGAGTTCCGCGTGGCCCAACGATCTTTTATATATTTTTCCAGTAGTAATTCTAGGTACTATTACATGTAATGTAGGTTTAGCGGTTCTCGAACTGTTAATGGTTGGTGAGCTAGCGGATCCATTTGCAATTCCTCTAGAAATTTTACTCGAGTGGTACTTCTTTCCCGTGTTTCAAATACTCCCTGCAGTACTGTAGGATCGACTACTGCAATCAGAGGGTGGTGAATGATTGTCACCACTTTTTCGAAGTCTCCAGACGATCAGTGATGCTTTCGACCACTCGATGATCAATCGCCTGATCAAACATCCAGCATATGACCACTTGATCAACTGCTCCACTTGACCGCTCACTTCACCACCTTGAACGTGGTCGTATGCTTCAACCCAACCACAATCACCAACAAATAACTAATCAGATTGATTGAAGACAATCTCTATTGCTAGAATTTCGTGGATTTACAAAGTACCCTCACAAGCACCCCTAAAAACCTTCTCGATAAAAATCCTCTCAAAACCGCACTAAAAACTTTCTCCCAAAAGCCACACATTAGCCCTTAACCTCTCCCTGTTTTTATAGGCTAACGTCCCAAACCGTGTCTGACTCAAGCACAAGCACAACACTTTATCTCTTTTGAAAACCAAGGGACCCGAAACCCTTCTGAACACGGGTTTTATTCAAACTCTCAATCTTCCCAGTTATGGACTCCATCCACAACTCTTAGCTCACCACGTGATGAAGTTTCCAAGACAGCACCTCCATGTCGAAGCCTCTTGGATTGCACCGCCCATAGCTTCTCCACGAATTACCTTTAATCTCCATGTGCTCCAGCGTGATCCCAACCACCTCACATGACATCCTCTAACCACCTGGACCTCAAATTTCTCCATCCTAGTCCCAGTCATCCTCGTCACCGACCATATCATTTTCACACTTATATGCACATGCAAAGACCAAAGAAACGTTTTCCCCCAGTACAAGTTTTTCACAACTTGACCGACATTAATCCACACACACAAACCACAACTTTGATCATCCATCAAGATCAACCAAATTAGCCACGACCACAAATTCCATCGCTTTCCAAAAATCAGCCTTAGACTACTCATTACAATCGGTTATGCCCTGCAAGGAAAGTTTGGCCGCTAACTCATTGAGTACTAGAAAACACAAGTACTCAGGAAATATTATCACTCTGCTCAAAACACCTAGGAATAACAAGCATAACTTCCAACCACAACTCCATGGAGTACTGCCCACTGGGTACCGACCGGGTACCATATCATCAACCATCGAGTACCCACCTGGTACTGTAGCACCAACCTCTCAGCAAGACCAGCCTGACTGCCATGCATAGGCAAGATAGACTACTAGCTCAATAGACACGAGTACTCGAGGTACTCGATGATCACAGAGTTGAAAAACTTGTACCAACCTTGAAATATATTAGTAGCGACCGTGAAGCCTATGGCAACCGATCGCAAAAGCCTAAGACTATCGACCAGCAAAGTCTATGACTATCGATCAGTAAAGCCTATGGCTATCAATTAGCAAAGTCTATAATTATCGATCAGTAAAGTCTATGACTATCGATCAGTACTATAGCTACGACCATCAAAAAGGTATTGTAGATAAAACCTGTTCACTATAGCTCACGATCGATTCACTATTGCATACGATCGTTTCATTGATCATGGTCAAAGTTAACCGATTACCTGCCATGGTCAAAATGCCATGGTCGATCTTCCGTAGTCATTCTGCAATGATCGACGCAAATGCTATGGTCAACATGTTGTGGTCGATATGCCGTGGTTGTTCGTCATCCTAAAAACTCAAGCACAAATACACATCAACCAAAACTTTACTAAATGCAAATTTCAAAGGAACCCAAATGTCGATTATCCATCATCACTAAATGTACGACCACCACATGGTCTAACAAGTACCCAATAAATTATTGGGCGTTCTCTTAATGGTTTTTGGGCCAATGGACTTATTGACAGTACCCTTTCTAGATAATGTCAATAAATTCCAAAATCCATTTCGGTGTCCAGTAGCTACGACAGTTTTTTAATCGTTATTATGGTAAGCAACATTACCTATTGAAAATTGTCGGACCGCATTTTATAATCCGAATCATCAGTGTTTAAGCGCACTATTCCTGGATCGTAGATAGCGCATACGATTCGATTCGAATATCAAAGTACATATCATGCGGAAGCGTAAATATAATAGTAGACTTACTTCATGGGCCGATTAGGCCGAAATCAATAAATTGCAGCAGCGGAAGAACGAAGCACACAGGTGGGACCTTCAGGACATGCCCATAGGCAGCCAACTGGAGGTTCGCGACCTAGTTCTCGATATCTTCATCTTCTTCGCCAGCTTGTCCACTCTTGTTGCTGAGGCGAGGTGATTTGACTCCTGATTCTGAATTTTGCCGCAAAAGCGAGCGTGAGCACTCCGACCCCGTGCTCCGCGAGCCAATACACAGAATGCAAATAAATAGTATGCATGGCATAACAAAGGAAAGGCTCGGGTTATTTTATTTGCCAAAATTTTGCTTTTAGCGGCATTATTATTCTTAATTAATCAAAGTTTTATTATTACTACCTAACTCCACACTACAATTACCAAAATCGACTTAATCCACCGAAAATGTACTCTATTTATTGATGGCTGTCTAAAACTCCAAACAGCAAGTATCATCATTTATTTAATCCACCGATCATACTTTGTACTTTGAATTATTAATAATCCAATCCTGTCATTACTATTCATCAGCCCCTTACCTCTGAACTCTAATGATTCTCTAACATAATTACTTTCAAATCCACCGATATCATTTGTATTCAATCCTTTTTGTCATTGATTTTGACCCATAATCCAATAATCCATCTCATTTTTCCATTATCTATCACTAGCTAATCCTCAGATATACCTCCACCAAAATTCAATTTACCAAGATTATAATCCACTAATTATCATGACTCCTCTAATCTTCTCAGAAATTTAATTCATCCCTCTAGTAATTGATCAACTCCTATTAATTCCCTATATTGACAACATCTTCCAAGGATTAACAATCACTATTATATATCCACCAAGAATATCATTACTCAAGAATTATAATCCAATACTTGTATTACTCTACCAAATCCTCAAGAATTCATTTGATTCATCTAGTAACTGAATCTATTAATTCTAATATTGACATCTCCCAAGAATTTATCAGTGTCATAATCCAATATTTATCTGTGTAATTCCTAAATCTCCAAAAATCATTTAAATCCTCTATCTAGCCTATCATTTAGCTAGACTTCACCAATTTATTTCCTCCAGAACCCACACTATCATTTCCTATTCAAGATCGACATGAATCCACCAATGCCTTTATATGTACTCTAAAAACATTCCTCTCTTTTACTCGCGACCATGTTTATTCCACCCATATTTTATTTTGTAAGGATAGAAATACCACTATTTGAAATATAATACATAAAATTTCCTGAGACTTAGCAGTTTTGGACAAAAACATAATGTTCAAGGAATATTAACATGATTTTCCATACACAAGGCATTATGTCATATGCACACTATCACCATGGCATCACACCATGCAGCGTATTTCAGCGTTATAGCCGCTTAACTTACCACTGGGACGACACCCAGGACAATTCCAAACCAGGGCAGTCCTTCGCCCTTCCACTTTTCCATTCCCATTTCATAAAGCATTTCGAAATAGAACTATATCCAGTTAAGATCCCATGTCCGCCCTTGACCGTGGGCACGGCTATTCGAATAGTTTTGACTCTGCAGAGTTTGTACATTTTCACCACAAGAGACAATCAACTCGTTGCCCCACACAATTCCTTAGTCATGTGGTTGAGCAGACCATCACGAAGAACTGCTCAAAGTACCTCGCCTTCCATCATTTCACCCTATGGGTCGTTCCCACTTGCGGTGGGTCCCATACGTTGTGCGGGATGTTCTCCTTCGAACGTCTAGCGGTGGCTCCCCCCCGCTAGCCCGCCACGCAGAACTTCACCCCACCGGTGTCCCATTCAAGCCGTCACACGCATCGCCGCTTGCACATCCTCACACCGTCTCTGGAAGGATGACTTTCGTGGTCCGTAATTCTACTAAGCCAAGTTGTAATTTCTGGACTTGTGGTTGTACTGTTTTACACGGGTTGACATGACAAGATTCGGTCCTTAGTGGTATCTGGGCGGTCTACCACTAACCCACACTCTCGTGCACACCTGCACCACACCCCCGAACCATCCGCCCAGATATTTAAGCATGTTGGGGGTTTTTGGAGACATAAAATAATCATATTCAACATTTATCAGTCATTACCACCATGGTGACCCAACCAAATTTTCTCATGATTAAAGTGATGTTTGGGACAATTTCTTGCCCCGAGTTCCTATTCAATGCTAAGCATGGCATACGGTTACGGACTTATTTTCGAAATATTACTAATATATTTTTGCTAGGGCGACAAGGTTCACACATTCAAATACTCAAAGGAGGGGGTAATATTATTCAAAGTAAACAATGGCATATAACTAGAATATCAAATTTAGCATGTATTTGTATAAAAATAACAGCAATGCAATTTGTTAATTTAAAAAAGTAATTTGCGAAATGTAGGTTCAACATGATCAAAGTATTGACTCGCCTTGGTCACGGTCGGGTGCTTGATTGTCCGGGGCTTCTAGTGCTGCGGCCTCGATCTCTTCCTCTTGAGCCTCGTAAGCTATTTTAGCGTGCGCCAAAATTCGTACAAAAGAAAAGTGGCGAATCAAACCAAATAACACCAAAAATCCAAATGAACTCTAAAAATTATGATTTTAGTTCCATCGACAGATCTTGAATTTAGATGAATTTAGAAATGTGTCTCATTCAATTTGGAGTTAAAATGAAAAGGTTATGATCATTCAAAGTTCTCGGTCTGTTAATTCCACATATTCTCAAATTTACGCGATGGGTCCCACCGGCATTTTCAGATTTATTTTTAATTTTCCTTTTATTTACGTTACGTGCTATTGACATGTGGGTCCGGTTCATCGTTCATGGGGTCCACACAAGACGGCGAGTCTGATGCGCCATCGACCGGTGGGGCCCAGTGATCCACGGTCGCTCAGTAGCCGCACAGCCGACAAAGCGGGGCCCACTGTCACCCGAGGAAAAACCAAAAGAATTGCTCAACCGCACGCGCGGAGTCGAACTCGAACGCGCGACGCGGGAGCAGAGAGGGAGAATGAGTTAGCGCTGGAAGCCACTCGGCCGAGCCGAGCGATGCTTACCCATATAGGGTAAGTATACCTTTTGAGGTAGCTCCGGGAGGCGGGCAGAGGAGTCGAGGCGACGCGCGCGGCGAGTGGTGGCCGGAAAGGGCTGGGGGCTGCGTGATATGTAATCCCCGCGTGCTGGCGATGCTACTGGGGTAGACGTCCGGGGCGGAGGAGTACGGTGGCGGGCCGGCGGCGTGCGACGGCGGCGGCTCGGGGAAGCTGCCGACGCCGGCGGTGCTTAGGCGACGAGAGGCCCGGGGAAGGCCGGGGATGGCTTCACCTTGTCCCCGCGAAGCTTCAGGAGCTCGGTTTGGCTTTGGGGCGGCCAGAATCGACGGGGAAGGCGGCGCCGGAGTTGGGGAAGAAGGGGGAGCCGACGGCGATTCGGGGTGCTACGGCTAGATTGCGGCCAGGGGAGGAAAGTAGAGGGTAATGCGGCGCGTTTGAAGCTCGCAGACGCCGCTTTTATAGCCGGGGAGAGGGGGCGCGTGGCGAGACGTCGGCGGCCTCCGCTCTGCTCACGCCGACGAGGGGAGGCGAACCAAATCCCGCCGAGATTTTGCGGGAGAGAGAGCACAGGGGGTGCGCTGAACCTTGCCCACGGGGTGAGAGAGGGGGGAAACGATCAGCTGCGGCAGGCGCGAGGGAGAGCAGGAGCGAGGCGAAGCTAGTGCTGCGGGCGCGTGGAGGAAGAAAGGGGGAGGAGGAAGGAGACGCGGGCGGGGGTCCACCGGCCAGAGACATCGCGCGCGCGAGGACGGCCCAGCGGCGGCGGAGTTGTCTGACGCGAGGGTGCGCCCACCGCGCAGCGAGCGAGCGAGGCCGGGCCCACGTGGCGAGACGGCGAGCGCGCGCGCGCTGCGGGGCGGGGCGCGATGGAGAAGCGCGCGCGCGCGTCGCGCATCGGGACGGCAGTGGCGGCGGGAGGAGGAGGAAGGCGGGATGGGGCGGCGACGTGGGTTGATCCCGGCCGTCCAGGTGGCGGCCGGAGGGTGAGTTGAGTTTTTAATTTTTCTTGATTTTTATTTTAGCTTTTAGAATTTGCCAGAAAATCCCAATAAGGTCAGAAAAATATGAAAATACCTCCAAAAATTCAGAAAAAATTCACAGAAATTCCTGATGATATTTTGGACTTAAGAAAAATATTTTTAACTATTTTTAGCATTTAATTTATTTGCTTCCTTTGTTATTCATGCCATCATTTAAAAATGAGGGCTTTATGTTTAAACCAAAAATTTTCCCCATTCCTTTCTGGATCATCTTTTCAGATTCGTGTTTAAAATTTTAGTTTTCTATTATTTGAACATGTTTGTTCCTTTCTTGAAATTTTTATTTTTACCAAACTCCAGAAAAACACCATAAAATCCAACTTCAAACAAAATATAATACCAATATAATTGAAAAAGCTTCATATTTTCAAAAACAAATTTTTGGGATGTTACAAAAATCATTAACTTTAGGTCTTTTTAGGGATTTTTTAGGTTGATTCATTCAACCGAGAAGTACCGTGCATATAAACAAAAAGAAACAGGGGAGGTACGGGTGTAATGATAATCATGTACAAGTGTAATAATAATCATGATACATTATCTCCTATAATTGATCATGTTCTGATACATCTTGAAAAGACACCATGCATATGTGATATATATATATATATATATATATATATATATATATATATATATATATATATATATATATATATATATATATATATATATATATATATATATATATATAGTATAAAATAATTGAGGCACCATGGTGTCCAGGCTCCATGATTGAGACTTTCCATCCATGATTGATTCAGCATGTTAAATCAATAACTTCCTTTCCAAATTGATGCCTTTTTGAATTAATGAATGTTAACAGGTTTATCTGATATATTATATATCATTACACTTGCATGCATCTAAAAACAATCCAAAGATAGGGAGACTTGGTGCCCAAACACCATAGTGCCTCATTTCAACGTTATACACACACGCACGCGCGCACACACACACACACACACACACACACACACACACACACACACACACATATATATATATATATATATATATATATATATATATATAGAGAGAGAGAGAGAGAGATGACTCCATACTCCTAGGAGTACGCAGTCTCACTTCTTATATACCGTTTAAATGATATTGTTATATTTTTCTATCTTTTTTAGTATACTGTAATAATGATTATAAGATATTCCAAAGTAAGTTCCATGAAAAATTTCATCGAAGTCTACTTTTTATGGTATAATTTGTGTATATACTTATTTATAGATGAAAAATGATATATAGTAAAAATAAAGGGCTCTAATAAATATTTTTCAACCAAATTGTATTGGAGTATTTTAGAATCAATATTTAAGTATACTGAAAGTGATAAAGAAGTATAATATATTCATTTCAGTGGTATATTGGAAGTGAAAGTATGTACTTTTGGGAGTACGAAAAATGCATAAAATGGGATACTATGATGCCTAGGCACCATGATTTCAAATGTACAAAATCAACCCAAATCCAGGTGTATTTTTTGAAAATATCAATTTTAGGGTATATACCCATCTATAACAATTTAAATGAAATGTATACATTTGAAAAAATATACTCGATTTCAAAGTTTCGAACGAATTTAGATCACATACTTTGCTGATTTATATATATAATTAGCACATATCTACAATCAAACTATTATTAAAAAAGGCAACTACAATTCAAATTTCAGTTCAAACTTATTTGAACTAGTTAGTAAACTAGTTAAACTTGACATCCAAAATTTTGCACACACGACACATAAGAGAACACCTATTTTAGATTATGGTGCCCAGGCACCATGGTGTTCCAGTTAATTACACTTATGTGTGTGTGTGATGAACCCCACATGGTTGCATATTATGCGTCCAACTTGGAGTTGATCGTGGGGGACAAAGTTAGATCCTTCTAATGGATCTCTTTCTTATCAAGAATTCAAGATTCTTGGGAATTGCTAGCCCACTGCTATACGATGCCTCAGTTCGTATCTGATGCTTCATTGTTAGGCAAACACTTTCACTCTCACCTAATCCCTTTTTCTTTCTCCATCAGAGTAACTGGCTCCTCTCCTCCCACATCTAGCGGCTTGTGGGAGGTCGCATCACGCCATGGAAGCCTAAAGTATTGTTTCTCCTCTCCCCTCTTCACCGCCCATGTGATGGCCAGCGATTCGCAACGGAGGGAGTAGCCACTTGCTTGATCGTGCAAAAATAGCACACCCGCAAGTGCACGGGTTGCCACTGAAATAGCGGCGAGTGTCGTGTTCTCCACAGGGACTAGACTAAGGCTACCGGTGCTCAGCTAAAGCTAGGTCAATCAAAACGGGGGAGAAAACTAAACTAAAACAGCTAAAACGACCAAACTATCAAACAACGACAAAACGAACGACCGTACGAATGGACGTCGTACGACCGAACGAACTAAACGACGACTAACTACACAAATGACGCACGAACGACGACACAAACGACTACGCGAAAGAACACAACTACCGACCGACGACCTAAATAACTATCGACCGCAAGAAAGAAAGAGGTAGAGAGTCGAGAAGCAAAGAAGGAGTTGAGAAAGAACGAGGGAGAATACGGTCGAAGGCTAACTAGACAACGACGGCACACGACAAACACAGCTACGAACGCTCACACGACTTAACGATCGAACGACCGCTGAGAGAAGCAAAGGGGGAGGTCGAGAAGCACAAGGGAAGATCTAGAAGCACTAGACGGGTTGAGACAGCAAGGGGGAGAAAACGATCGCCGACTCGCTAAATCGCGCAACACAAGCACACACATAAACTGGACATTGATAGCTGCACAAACACACTACTGACACTAGAACACATAACAAATTAAAACATAATTACAATAACATCTCAAAGCATATGCATACATAACAGTGCATAATTCACAATAACAGAACAGGGCACTATAAAATATCCACTGATCTCATGCATTACAGATCTCTGAACAAAATCCTCAATGCACCATCACAGTGAGACATCAACAAAATTCACATTCCCATATTAGCATTCACAGCGCATTCCAGATCAAACATCTCAAAATCAAAGTGAACAATTAACAATTACTTGATAACAGTAATAATGAGCAGCAAAAAAGATAAAGGGAGAAGAATTCGGGATGAACCGAAGAGTAGAGCAGAGGAAGCAGAGCAGAGGAGGAGGCCGTCGGTGAAGTGAGCCGAGGAAGGAGGGTCGGTGATGCCGTGAAGAAGTTGCAGTCGGTGAAGGAGCTGCCAGCGTCGATGGTGGAGAAGAAAGGGTGGTTGCCGACGAGGGTGTAGGCGGAGACAGGCGTCGGAAGTCGTCAGAGCTAATGTCGGTGGAGTCGCCGGTGGAAGACGGTGGTCGGAGAAGATTCGGTCTCGGTGCCGCGCCGATCTGGAGGGGAGGAGATGAGGACGGCGGTGCCGAGGCGGATCTGGAGGAGGAGCGGCGGTAGAGCAAGGCGGCCAAGGTGCGCGGTTGGTGTGGCTAGTGGAGAAGGGAGGCGAGGTCGGTGAGGAAGGGGGAGATGGTGGCGGCGCGGTGGAGCAGGGAGGCGGAAAGAGGAGCGGCGGTAGAGCAAGGCGGCCGTGGTGGCGCGGAGGTGGAGGAGCGGCGGAGATGGCGGCGGTGAGGGGATAAGAAAAGAGGAGCGGCGGTGAGGTAGAGGAAGGTGGAGTAGAGTGGGCGGCGCGGTGGAGGAGAAGGAGCGACGACCAGAGAAGGAGAAAAGAGGAGGCGCGGATGGGGAGAAGCGCGGGCGCACCGGAGAAGTGGCGGCGGGTGGAGAAGGGAAGGCGCGGTGGAGGTTGATGGGTGAGAAGGCGGGCGGCCGCCGGCAAGATGGCCCGGCCTCGCCGGCGCCGTGGCTGGAGAAGAAGGGGGAGAAGCAAAGTGGGGGCGGCGGCAGAATAGAAACCGGGCTCCAGGGTTCCACAGGAGGCGGCGGCGGCTTAAGGAAATGGGGGGTTTTTGCATTTTTGCGATTTAGTCCTCCAAGAAGCTTGGGTTTGCAGTTAGATCCTTTCCCATTGTTTTCTTCTATTCTAGCCCTCCGGAGATCCGTTTTCAGCGCGGAAAAATCCTACACGCTCGTGATGACGCATGCTTCTACACGGAGCAGCCCGATGGTCCAGATTTGTCGTTTATGCGCCTAGATCGCGCCGGCCTGCAGAAAAATATGAAAAAAATGTAAAATGGTCCATTTTGAGCAATTAAATATAGAAAATAGTGTAAATGGTGATAAATGGTCCTAAAATATGAAAAATAATGGGGCAAAATGATGAGAAAATATATGCAAATTTGACGCATGTCACCACTCGCACTTGTCCCTTCCTCCTCTCTCCATGGCCAACGACGAGGAGCTGGTACGGTGGTCTGCTTCACCTGCACTCCTCCTTACTCCCTTTCTGCCTGGCCAACGACGAGGTACTGGTGTGGTGGCACATGACAAGGCAAAGGCACAGCTTGCCTCTACTAGATTCATGCCTACGAACAACAAGGCACCGAGATGGCCACCTCTCCTCCTGCAGCGAGCTCAACTCTTTGTTGCCATCAGTTCTTTTTTCTCTCTGATGAGTTTGTTGCAAACTTATTTGAGTTGGTCTCAATTATTGCAACAATTAAGTCAAGTTGTTGTATGAGTTTTTCTGAAAGTTGTAGTACCTTTTCTAAAATATTGTAGCAGTTTTCAGTTCTCTTGATTTGTTGCAACACCCTTTCTTGATTGTTGTGAGAATTATTTTTATTTGTTGCTACATCCTCCGAATAAGCTTTGTTGCATATGTTCTTTCAAATTGTTGCAACACCCTTTCTCCATTGTAGCAAGAACTACTTTTGTTTATTGCATTATATTCTTCTCAAATAATGTGGCAAATTGTTTTTATTATAATGGACTTGTTGATTTGTTGCATTCATGTTTTTTTTGTTCCAACAAGGTGGTTATTTTGTTGCGTCATTTGTTGCAAGAGGAATTATTGCAACGAGAGTGCAGTTTGGTTCACGCTTAGGATTTCATTGTTGCACTTCATGAGTTCTATTGTGCTAAATTGAAAGGCCGAGAACCATCTACTTAAGTGAAATCGACGATGGATCGAGAGTCCAATGGAAAATGTCTAGACGGTAGTCCCTCTCCCTCCTTACTTCTCTCATCAATCATTAGAGCAAGTCCAATAATGATCTTATAGCCAAGCTAGTCAGCATTTTTGCTGATGTGGAGGAGAGAAGAGAGGAGAGAGATGAGAGCTTGGCTCTCATGCAAGCAACAAGCTGAGCACAGGAGCCTATGCAGTGGTGGGCTCAGATAATAAATGTATGTGAGGAGGAATAGGAAAGAGAATGTGAGACATAGTACCACATAATAATAAAAAACCTTTTGTAGATAAATAGAAGACAAATTATTGTATAACTTGGCTCTTATAACTTAATTTATAGCTAAACACTTGACTCTATTATTGGACTTGCTCTTAGTTTGTGTTATATCCAACGAAAGAGATGATCAAGACGTGATCAAGGGGACAGGGACACATGGCCCATTACTGCCTCCACAAAGTGGTCGTACATGCATTATAGAACACAGGATTGATAGAACACAAATCAAATCAGTGCTTACATATTCCTCAGATACATCTGATGATGATCCACCAAGAAACCAAACGAGTTGTCCAAAATCACCTTATAGCCAAGACGGTTTCAACTATAAATCACCTATGATAGTTTAATATCACAGACAGTTTGTAGTTGAAATTGTTTGTGATACATCAGATATCATATACAATTTCTACTAAAAATCATATGTGATAGTCAACTATCACAGACAGTTTATTGTTGAAACTATCTGTGATAGTTTGTATCATATACGGTTCGAAAACTGTTTGTGGTGACCTTATGTAATTACTAATCCATAAACTCAGACGGCTTATAAAACCGCCTATAATAATATTTTTAGATCATATGTAATAACTATCTATAATAATATTTTTAGATCGTATGTGACAACTTTTTGTACAATAAGAATGGTTCGGTACATACCATCCATCCCTCGCCTGCTGGCTGTTGGAACGGCATCCTCGTGCGCTTGTCGTTGGTCCTAGGTAGACTAGACTAGCTAGTACTCACTCATACTACACTCCCCTACTACCCTTACTCCCTTGGCCCCTCCCCCCTACCTCTGTATATCAGTCCGTGATTTTTTTTTTTTGGTTAAGCAACACTCTTGGATATTTCTGTTTAAAAAACAAAACCTCTGTGAGCTTATTTTTAAAGATAAACCTTCTTTTGCGAATGAACCTTACAACACGATGAATGGTAATAAACATATTTGGAAAAATGAACTCTTGTTGCAACTCCTCAGCCCTTGCCTTGGAAATTTAAATGAACCTTGCCACTTCATTGTCCACGAGGCATGCAGCTCCTGCAATGCCACATGCAAGGTCTGTTTGGTTAGAGGCTGGAAAAAGCTGTCTGGGCCAGGCATGCATCCCAGGTGTTCGATTTTGGATGTCTGGACCAGGATGTGTTGCCTGGCAGGGATTTGCCTGCGAGGCCTCCAACCAAACAGGCCCGCAGTGCCATTGCAAGCAACACCCTTTTTGAAAGTAAGTTAGGAAAACACTTGATTTTAGGCATGCTCCATTCGATGTTGGCTTTTAGCTATAAATACCCTATAGTTATAGTGAGTTTTTTAGTAAAATATGAAGAAAAAATTATGTTGTTACGAACAATCTACAGAAATAAAGGAAAAACAAAATAAGCTAAAAATCCAAAAACCAAAATTTAAAAACTAATGTGCTCTAAGTTACTTTTAGCTTCTAGAACGGGGTTTAAGCCGATTAGAGCGGACCCTTAAAAACTTCAAAACGGTTATATTGTGGGCATGCTTATATTGACCGTAACTGATGATGACTTTTGGCTGTAGTTAATGGTTTTTGTCTGAAAATAAATAGTAATAGTAGGATTAAATTGTTTTAAGAACAAGGACGTAAGCAGTGAGGAAAGTTTGGAATTAAATTTGTATTGAATTCTGACTTTTTAAACAAAGGCAGAAATAATGTGAATAGGCCATATGAACCCAAAAAAAACAAACTTAGCCAACATGTATTGCTAGACATGTAGGCCCTGCTTGTCAGTTAAAAAAATCTTCCTGTATGTACTCACTGCTTGCGAATGAAATGCACTGAAGGTTTGTGTAACATGGGCATTGATAAGGTAGTACGTACTGCTGCATTATACATCTACTGGCATTGCCTCTCCTCTTAAAAGCGGTAGACATTGCCTCTCCTCTTAAAAGCGGTAGACACGGCGTACTATGGGTAAAAAAGGGATCGATTTAACATCACTGTTACACACGCGTGCAGATGAAAGTATACGCTGAAATTGTACCGCCCTTATTTTAGGAGCGCTAGTAATCTCCCTAATTATCTTAAGCTGTTCAATTACAAAGTACTATATATGAATGAATATCAGTTTAACATATGCTTACAAATAAGAACCAAACTTTATTACAGAAATAAGTGGGCATGCAAACCTAAAGTTAACTTACAGTACAAAACCACTGGTCACCAAAGAAGTGGAGTACTTTCGAATCTTTATAAACAGCTTGCTCATCGATGTCCATTGCTCTTCTGTTATTGTTTAGCAAGTAATGAGTACAACCGTACCTAGCAAGTCATAAGGAAAAAATTCTACTTTAACTAATTGCCAAGAAATGTCAAAGGATGGAAATATATTGGTTTTATTAACGAGGATGGATGCAATTTTATTTGTAAACATTTTTTAATAAGAAAACACAAATGAAAGTTTCTTAAGATTAGGGAAAATCAATACTTGATTACTTAGCTTACTCAGATTAAAACATAGTAAAATCTACTGATGTCTCGTTGCTGGAATCACCCAATAAACACACATTCATTGAACGGAAGCACAGCTATTCGAATACCATTTATTTCACTCTGTAGAGTTGCTTAGGTTTACCCACAAGATTCCTCAGGCTCTCAATGTCACGCGATAGGCACGCTTCAGCTAGCGTAAGACTAAGTTGAGAAAACAAGATTTTTCACTGCTCAATCCTTTATATAGCCTCTACCTGGTAAATCCCCACTCAGACCTGGTTTTATTGGCTAGACCTAAACATTACGGCCAAACGGCCCAGCATGCGTGCTCACACGCCCGATGGACGACGTGCGGACGACCACGATGCGACCACGTTTGCTTCATCTTCCTCCGGCTAGTTCTCCCTGGCGCAAAACAGAGGGACGGCAGCTCAAACGGACATGGTGGGTTCGGTTTGATACGGTGGTTCTATTTTAGGGCTTCAGAAAGCAAGAACATAAGTGGTGATGGCTAGCGACAAGAGAGAATGCTGCAAATTTCACGGCCTTCCGGCGAATTCCCTGCAGGTTTCAGAAACACCACGCATATATGTACTACTTACAACTCACATCTCCCAGAAACACCACGCATATATGTACTACTTACATCTCACATCTCCCTAATTAAGTAGCTAGATCCACGAGATGATGTCTAGGCTTGTATTGCGTCAATGCTAGCTTACTCCTAAACACCAACGGGTCAGATCAAATCAATACACGGGCAGCTAATTGGCAGCGGCATATATGCATGCAGCATGCATGTGCCTGCGTACTTGTCGAAATAACTCCCACTTCTGTGCCCTGTAATCGCAGTACTTGCAGTTGCGGTGCGTGGCCGCCATCGCCCTCCAGCACCGTTGTTACCCCCCTCTTATCTATCAGCTCTCTCTCTCTCTCTCTCTCTCTCTCTCTCTCTCTCTCTCTCTCTCTCTCTCTCTTCGTCTCTCTAGCTGCACTGCACTGCACTGACCGCACCACAACTTCACTACACCACACCGCGTGCAGCTGTCAGAACTCATAACGCTGCACATGGCATATCAATGATACTAAGTTCCAATATGCCTGCATTAATACTGGGTTTATGAAGCACTAATTGATGTGAAGGTCAAATGGCTTTTGATTCATCGGTTCAAGAATTGTTTTAGACTTCACACGATTTTAAATATACTAGTTACGTACCCGTACGTTACAACGGAACTCATTAAATGTATAGAGAATTGTGCTATAGAAGAGAGCAGCTCTGATCGGTTGAAAAGTAAAGAATAGTAAGAAGTTCATGAAATAGAACGGTTAGAGGAGAATGGACCTACAACCACCAACTCATTCTTTTATAATAGTAAAGATAATTTAATCATTACTTTTATATTAATATATTCATAAAATAATACGGCTACGCTAATGAGCGCGTGCGCGCACGCTACGTGTGGGTCGCTGACTAGATTCCTGGTGTGGTTGGTGTGTAACTTCATAAATTATAGATGCTAACTTTTTGCATGAGATAATAGCTTTGTAAATGTAAGGGCAGTCCCAGTGCAGAAACCACTTAAGTAGTTTCTATCTATGCCATGCCATATAGACACTACTTTAGACACTATTGTCTCCAATGCACCATGTCTATTTATAACCCAAGCAATTTATTAAGCATCAAAATCTCTCTCTCGTCTCCACCAATCATAATTTTTCTTCATCTATCATGAAGATACCACCATCTCTCCAATGCAAAATTTGGTAGTGTCTATTGCATTGGTTTTTTTCATAGAAACTAGGTCTTGCATGAGACCCAGTTTCTTCCTCTTTTTCTTCTCTCTCTTATTTAGTATAGCGCCACATCATCTAAAACTCCTACATGGCAATCTAATTAATGCCATAGACACTATCCTACGTGGAGCACTGGGACTGCCCTAACTAACTTGATCAATTATCGATGATAATTTTATGTTCAGGATATAATAACTTGACTTGCATGCATGCAGCAGAAGAGAGAAGAGAATAAATACACTTAACTTGTGATTTTTTTAATCTTGTTTACAAGCTAAAAAATAAAATAACTTTTTCACCAAAAGTCCAATCTGCGATCAGTTTACATCATTATGTTCAAAATTACGAGTTTAAAAAAACAAGATATATGTTGAATATGGTTCAATGCTGCAAAATTACTGTCCATAGCAAATAACTCATACAGATATATAAAGTTACTGTCACCTGTGAGTAAACTTATTGTCAAATACATGTAGAGTTATTGCAATTTTATAGATATGATAGTAACTTTTAACACGTGTGAAAATTGTAAGTAACTTCATGAATTATAGATGATAACTTTTTGTGTATGATATAGTAATTTTGCCAAATGTAAATGACTTTACAAATTATAGATGTAATTTTATGTGCAGGTGACAGTAACTTTTCTATAATTAACAAACACTAATAATCGTTCGTGGGATGGGATGGTGGGGCCATTGGCTGATTAGGTCGGTAAAGGGCATGCGCATATTCCATATGTAGCCACTGAATAGTACTTCTATAAAATAATATAAACATATTTTTCATGACTAATCTAATGATACAATTTTCACATGACCAATACAAATAAATTTTTTATATATTAGTGATCAAAGTTAAGAAAAATTGACTTCGCACTTTGTAAAACGTCATATATTTATGAACGGATGGAGTAGTTACTAGAGGAATACAAGGCTTGATGTGCAATTCTGATAAATGTAGTAGGGATGAAAGTGAAAGATTTACATGAGGGGTAGAATATATGTGTGCAGCTTTGCTGCAATATTATGCTAAATTATTATCGCAATGTACTGCAAACTCAGAACTGTTCACGTATATAACATTGTAGCTACTTTTTTTTCCAAATTTGGCCCTCGGATATCTATTTTTGAAAACATATCCCCATCCCCAAGCTCGGAAGGCACATCAGGGGCACTGTCGAGCTGCCCTTGCTCGGTAACGCGCTACCGAGTAGCCCGGGCTCAGCAGGTGGCCAGGGCAAGTGGGAAGGGGGCTGGGGCCCTCAGTTGTAGCATCAACTCGGCAGCGCCATGCGGTCAGTTTAATTTTTTGCAATTAGGTGAATAGCCATGCAAACTAGTTAAAAATGTCAATGCGTGCTTACAAGAACTTCGTCGTACGTGTAATGCGCACCGGGCCACGATTGCCGGGTGTGTGGACTGAATAATATGTGCTAGATTGTCGTAGTCATACTGCGGCTGCAGAAACTCCGATGGCACGGGTGCATCCTTGCAAGAATTATCAAGGTAGGGTCCCTTCTTGGCCACCCACTTCTACTTGCGAAGCATCTCTCCATAGTTTGACATCCCTAACAGTAGCGCGGTAACATCCTATACACATGCTCTCTTCTCTCTCCTCTTCCCTTATTTTTTAGATCAGCTCGAGTGGAGTCTTGGATCTGGTTGTGGGGGTTGGATGAATTTTATAGGCAATCAATGTACACTGTTTGGGAGTAAAGCTTGTACGTGTTGGTATTTCATTGTGTAAAGCTAGAGCTTGATGTCTGATCAATGAGAAAAGGTGTCGTGTGCTATCTATCTGGTCAGAAAAGCTAGTACATGCCGTCAACTCACTACGAAAAGTTGGTATGTGCTATCAACTCGCTGCTAAAATTCGGTACATATTGTCAAATCACTGCGAAAACTGGTGCTTGTTATGAACTCACTGAAAAACTGGTACGTGTTGTCAAATCACTAGGGAAAGCTAGTGCGTGTTGTGAACTCGCTGAGAAAAGCTAATACGTATTGTCAGATCACAAAAAAAATGATTATACGTGTTGTCAAATCACTGAGAGAACCATGGCGTTGCAAATTTGCACTACACACATCGACAAATTCCATTTCAGACTACTACAATGGGGACAAAGCATTAACGAGTACATATTTAAGTTCGACACTTGGGGCGTAAATGCAGGGTTAGTGGAATAGATTTTTGACTTGCTTGGATTGAGGAGCTGGCACCAAACATAGTACCCAGCCAAGGGTTACCTGCTGCCTGCTTCCTCTGGCAGTGAAACTGGTCTTGAGGGAAGGTCAGCCTGTTCGAGGAGCGTCGTACATCGCACAAGTTGTATTGTGGTGGTGGCCAAGTGGGACTTGGTGCACCGGACAATTGACTGGGCCCAATCTATTGAGGACTGAACATCTATTGCACCTAGTCCTCTGTGTAATTACTGGCGTCCTATGGAGGGAAATATATTTTGTTAGGTCAATGGAAGGTAGAACTGCAATGAAACTCATAATTGCAGCTATGACCAACTAACAAAGAAGTGCTCCCACGACCACAGCTGCAACAAGATGTAGCAGACGATGAGATTTGGCTCACTAGTAGCACACTGTGAGCCATCGCACAAACCCATATAAGCCACGCACAAAACAGTCGAGCCCTAGCTATACAGTGGGACCACATTAGGCTCGATGTCGACCAAAGACTTAGCGATATGGATGTAGCTAGGGTACACCCAGTCTCCCTGAATTGTAAGAAACATGACTGTAGGATCGAATATGACGACTAGAGGGGGTGAATAGGAGCCAACAAGATTATAAGATTTTTTTCAAATCTTTTCTCAAGGCGGAAGCACGACTCAACAAGATTGTAGAACTGTAAGTCTAGAGCGCACATACAAAAGGCTCTAATACAAGGAAACCCTAACTTTAATCTCTCACGTCACTCACAAGACTCAACATAAGGCTTACATAGTGGAGGCTCCTCATCTCACACCAACCAGCCATTCCTTAGTGGATCACACCACTTATAATTGAGAAAACTCGGAAACCTACACACAAATGGGCTTCACATTACACACTTGCACACTTTTCAAAGCGCTACTTCTCGAAGGCTCCACAAGCCTGATAAGACATTTCAACTACAAAGACGTGACCTAAACTACTTAGGGCAGTACCGTAGTTTTGCAAACTACCACTCCACCCAGTTTTAGATAATTTTCCAAATTGCCACCCATCGGTCTTTATGACGACGATGTCCATGACTTGTCATCAAGATCGTACGTCTGTGCCGAGGCCATCACCACTTGAAACGCTTAAGTTCCATGGCACACCAACATCACACTATAGTCAGTGATGCCCAATGCTTAACATCATGATCGTACGCTCGCTCTGAGGAATGTCACCACATGAAACGCACAAGACCAAACCCTTTTCATAGCCTCGGTCTTGCCACTAGACGCAACAATCATCAAGGCACCTGCACACCAAAGAATAAAGCAATCATTCTAAGCACAAATGATATACACTTGACTCTCAATTAGTAAACCAAATGCATAGACACACGCAATGACTAACACATGTATGGACTCCCTATGACTAACATTTGCACGGACTCATGTCATGATTAACACCACCAAAACCAACACTCACAATCAACTCGGCACAGGGACCGGTATGACCATTGCACCCAAGCCGGTCATACCGCCAACTCCACACGGGTAATACAGCCTTGCCAAGGCTGGTCACACCACTACACCTTAGTCATATCATGGTTACAACACTGGTACTACCGCACTAGGTCTCAACCCAAAAACTCCAAAAAGACCTCATCTGAAAAATAGCTACTGGCAACCGTAGCGTGATACTACCACTTTGGCCTATCATACCGCAACTTCAATGCTGGTACTATCACCAACAGTAACTCAAAATTCAATCACTCAAAATCAAACTCAAACAACAAAAGCAAAGCATAAGCAATGTCAAATATTCATCACTCTCATAGGGCTACCACCACATGGTCTTATAATGACCCACTTGAATATGAAGAGCAAATAAGCAACCAGGTGGGACCTCATAAACTGTGCAGGCACGTCTATAGGTGGGACCTCATAAACTGTGTAGGCACGTCTACTGGGTATTGCCTGTACCGCCGCAACCATGAATGTGGCACTCCATGGATCTTATCCGAAATATGATGACCAAACCAG
The DNA here is from genome assembly GCA_036346575.1 of Dendrocalamus sinicus. Lineage (NCBI taxonomy): Eukaryota > Viridiplantae > Streptophyta > Magnoliopsida > Poales > Poaceae > Dendrocalamus > Dendrocalamus sinicus. Next base: position 18,203,725 of record CM070670.1, read on the forward strand.
TGCAGTAGATGTGTCTTCCAGTTAGGTGATTTGGGGGGGTGGAACCACGGGACGACCCCGTAGTGGCAGACTAGTAAGGTATACAATATCCTGTAGGGTGATGGCCATCTCCCCTACCAAAAGTGAAACGTGTGGGTCTCCGGTCTCCACCGGTCAATGAGTGCCGACAAAAGCGATGAGTCCAACGTGAACGACTATCTAATGTGCATCATCCTCGCTATGAGCTGCAACCCGGCCTACCGTGAAACTAGAACGTAGCGATCATCAAGAGGCCAATCCTCCTGAGCTCCCCGGAGAACAAATAGGGGTGGTCCATCACCACTCGATCACGTCCGACAATGATGTTGCCTATCCCAAGATGGGTCTAGCAACGTGCCTGTGCCACACTCGTGATTGCCACCAGTAATCATTCCCTGTAATACAGAAAATAATATGTCGGTGTTCAACGATGCTAAAAATAACCAACCATAACAAAGAATAATCATGGCGCAGACTTACGTATATATTTCCTAAATTGTGCACACACTGGGAACACTACAAATAATGACGTGTATTTCTTGAGCTATTTACAAAAGGGGTCAATATGCCTAAATGCATGTATACAGGTACACACGTATATGCATGCATATGTACACATAGATACTACAACTAACAATATGTACCAAACCATCATTTTCTATAACTTTTTGTAATCGCATGAGAGCAATAAATATATACGTGCGGACATACACAAAAATATTTTAGCTATTTTTGGCCCATATTTTTGCAATTATTTACAATAAATAAGTATTCTTGCCACTAACATGCCCTAAATATGGCTAATTACATAAACAGATCCGTCAACTAAACATGCCTATCTAGCGTATTCCATATTACAAAATAACCGTTATGCTAATAAAATGCTAATAATATATTAAGCGTGTTGCTCGCATATGAATGATGCATAACTTTTCCTAAAGGTCTTCACCTGCTCCACAATGCTTCTAACTATGAAGGATCGTAAATCACAACTAAACCACATCAAAAATACATTGCAAACTTGCATTTCAATCTCTCTTTCCGTCCCTCCCTCACTGCTTTCTCACTCGCCAGGAAAAAAATTGAGCGCGGTTCTGTTGAGAGGGTAGACCAAGGCCTCCCATTTTTTGCGCGGGAGCAGGCGTTCATGACGACATTCCCATGCGAGCACACACGGGTGTGAATAGTAGTAGAATCCCCAGGCGAATAAAACAAGAATCAAACATCGTGTCGTGTCATCGTGGTCGGCCACGCGAGAAGGAATCTCTCTGTGCCACAGCCAAGCCGACTAGCGTACTTACCCACGTCAGCGCCCCACCTGTCGGAATATTGCACTGGCCACCTGCCGAGCCTAAGCCTCTCGGCAGTGCCTACCAAGCAAGGGGGCTCGACAGGCAGCTGCTGAGTAGTGGGAGCTTGCTAGCGCTCTTGCTGCCACGCTGCACCATATCCTGCCGCGCCCACATGCTCCCATGCCATCTAGTCCCTACCGAGTTCCCTAGGTGCGTTAGGTGACAGATGTCGTCTGTTGCACTTTTTAAGCTCAGGGCGAGGCTATTTTGCAAAAATTGGTGTCAGGGGTTAAATGAAATGAAGTATGAAAATGTAAAAAAAGTTTTTCCTTGAGAAATAATATCAAAACATTAATTATCCGAAATTCGGGTTCCACAAGACCGTCAATCTCTTAGTAATTGTCGTCCCATAGTATAACTCCATTAAGTGAATCAAAATATAATTATTGCAATATTGTCACTCAATACCCCTGGTTTAATGTACATAAAAATAGATTAGTAGTTGTAATAGGTCATTTAATATAAGTATGTATAGTATAATGACATTATTTTTTATTTAGTGATTTTTTTGGTTGTTCGTATAGTAGACTTAGACCTATGCCGTGGGACATAGGGAGCATGTACTTTTTAAAATCACTGGTTTTTCTGGTTGAATAGACTATCGACATATATTTTTCTTTCTTAAGAGCAACTCCAGCAATAGCCCTCAAATCAGGGCCCCTACTTTTGTTTTGAGAGACCCCCCTATTTTTGAGAGCCCTGTTTTTGAAATTGCACTCAGTGAGGGCTCTCAAAACAGGGCTCCTATTTCTCAATTTCCACTATTTCTTCACCATCTATGCATATGTATGGGACAAAAGCACAATAAACAATAAAATATTTATGATTTCGCAATGAGGGACAATATTTAAATTTATGAATTCAAATACGAATATTCAAATTTAAATTTAAATTTGTTCCGAATTTAAATTGAAAGCACAAAGTTCATCACATAACATCAAATAAACTGATATAATCCATCATAACATATAAAATGAAGTCTACGAAAATAATTAAACAACTAGCTAGCGCTATGTATCGCCCACAAATGTTCCACAAGATCGTCGCGGAGTTTCTCATGTCCCTGTCTATCTTCAATCTCCCTGTGTATGCCGACGCTCAACTTCTTCAAAATAGCCCTGAAACTTCTGCAACTCCTTGTTAATTATGCCCCACCGATGCTCAAGAGAGCTGGTAGTCCTACTAGATTCAAATTTCTTGTTTTCGTGGTAGTTATCATGAATTCGCTTCCAATATGCTGAACCAGGTTGCTCATTTGCAGTAATAGGATCCATGGTAATATTCTCCCATGACTCACATAGCTGGAGATCCTCTTGCTGAGAGTAGTTGGCAGCACGGATTGGCTTCTTTTTGGATGCATTAGGTTCACTAGCAATTGGTTGAGACACAATTGATTGCGTACCAATTGGTGAAATATCAATATCATCAATCCCAATCTCATTGGACATCATCCTTGACCACTGACCTCCTTGCGACATATCTCAAGCTGTGGATTTGGATCAATCATATGTGATGATGTTACTCTCAGACAACATTGCAAAACACTGGAAAGCCAATGAAGCTGAGGAGTGGGCTCAACTATGTTTATCATTTGGCAAAAACAAATAATAACTTATGAACACCACAATCTAATTAAACATAATCACAAACAATTGCAAAGGCATTTTGATATGTACAATTGCAAAGTGCTGGACAGAAGTAGGGCTGGACAGAATTGCAAAGGGATGGACAGAAGTAGGGCTGGACAGAATTGCAAAGTGTTGGACATAATTGCAAAGTGCTGGACAGAATTCCCCTTATAAATCTATCTACCTTTTTTTCCCATTCATGATGAATGTATAGTTGTATAGTTGATACAAGTCATATACTCTGCAAGATATGCTCAGAACATTTATGTCATTGTACCCACTCTCCAAGGAACTAGATGATACAAGTCATATACTCTGCAAGATACATTCTGCTCACAACCCACTGATTATCATTGGCCTGTTCTGTTTTTTTGAATAATGCATACATATAGCTCTATCCATGTCTCATACACACAAGCTACTTATCAAACAAGCTCCATCCAAATATAATGTAAAATTGCAAACCAACTTCTAAAATATGATATAACTGTCATATATATATCCCAGGCAAAGTGATTGGAAAGGCATACCTTTACAACAGCTGCAACAGTCCCTGACGGTTTTGGAGGATCAGGAATTTGGAATAGTGCACAGTGCCTATTTGGATCAAATTTCTCATTCTGAGTTTCAAACACAAGATCACAGACATATCACAGTGCCTATTTGCTATTGAAAATCTATTCAGGGGTTTACAAGTTACAAGTTACAATTGCTATTGAGAATTGAAATCCTATTCAGAAAAGCATTTGCTGATCCAGAAGGTTTAACCATCAGGTACCTTGATCGCGGACGGGCGGGAGGGCGGGACGGGCGCGCGGGCGGCGGGGATCTCACAGACGGGGCGCGGGCGCGGGGATCCCAGCGGGACGGGGAGCGGGCGGTGGGGATCTGGCGGGACGGCGGCAAGAGCGGGGCGGGGCGGCGGGGATCGCGGGACGGCGCGCGAGGGGCGGAAGCGGGCGCGCGGGCGGCGGGGATCGGCGGGGCAGCGGAAGGAGGGGCGAACGGGGAGCGCGGCCGGCGGGGATCTGGCGGGGCAGCGCAGGAGGAGCGGACGGGGCGCGCGGGGCGGCGGGGATCTGGTGGGGCGCGGGAGGGGGCGGACGGCGATGGGGAGGGTGGGACGGGGTGCGCAGGGGCGGCGGGGGAATCTAGCGGGACGGGGGCAGAGGGGCGGCGGGCGATTTTGGCAGAGCGTGGGCAGATTTTTCACGGGCGCGGGATAAAAACCGTAGGATGAGAGCCAGGTGCAGGGCCCCTAGGAATGAGGGGTTGGATGCCTCATTTGAGAGGCCTCTTATTTTTGAGAGCCAAGTAGGGGGCCTGTTGGAGTTTCATTTTTTGCTTTGACTCTCAAATATAAGATTTGAGGGCTCAAGTAGGGGGTCTGCTGGAGTTGCTCTAAGAAGAAGAAGAATAGAAATCCGAATACAAAACAACAACAATCATGACCCTACTGCTACCCCGTCGGCACATTTTCTTGGTTCTTCAACCTCGCCAGCATGAAAGAATGGGCTAAAGTACCGACAACAACATCCTAGCAGTTTCGATAGATTCTCTACAGCATCCATGTCTCTTTTCCAAGAAACATTAATTCATCAATTAATAAATATAAAAGAGAATTTCTGAATGTATGATCCTATATGATGAGTCCAAAATAAATCAATCAGAAGGCTAGGTTTCTTTGATCCATCCTCCACACCAGTATACATGCACACTAACGACACTCCCAGACGCAGCACTGCACTTAATGTGCTACCAACAGCCACCTGCCATCTTCAATGCAGTTGAGGCCCTGCTTGGGCTGCATCTGCATCTGCATGGGAGATACAATCCTGAACCCATGCATGCATCCCCCACTGGTGACCGGTGAGAGGGAAAAAAACCCACTTGCCAATTGCCATGCTTCCTGTTCCCACTGGTAGTGTAGGAGTAGATTAGATCGCAGCCCCTACCAACCAGCTCCTTTTGTTCACACATCAAAACTACAGCCCCCACAGGAGGAGCCAACCGGTTATACTGAAAACCACTACGCGTATCAACTCTATTTTATGAAATGGATTTGTGAAATCCCCGTGTATAACATGGCTGGCAGATGGTCCTTTCGGAAAGGCATGGCTATCGATGATGGTTCCGTTCAAAAGTGTTATGTTTTTACCTGAAGTAACATTACAGTGGGTGTTATCTTTTTATAAGGTATTCAATTAAAAAATAAACAAAAATAGAGAAAAAAATTAAAAAAAAACTATTATATCCCATAGATAATACAAAAGAAAGATGAGAAAAAAAATAAAAGAGACAAAAAAAAGAGGTGAAAAGAAAAAACCATGCTACAAAGCTAACGCATTGTAAACGGCTTTTGATTTTTTGAAACCAGAAGCTGTTTAGAACAGAACCGATTATTTAGTGGTATCTATGTTCACAGGAGTAGTACATTGTTAGAAAAGCATGCATTTCCGAGTTGGAATCAATTAGTTCAGGGAGTTACTCTTTTTGTGAGGCATGTTTGGCCTTGCCCAACATGTGCACATGTTTGATATCACCACAGATAAATGTATTCTAAACTATGATTAAGTCGGAGTTAATTTCAACATATGGCGTTTTATCCTGATGCCGGTTAATGAAAAGAGGTTTGGCTTCTCTCTTTTGATCAAAGATGCGAATTTGCCATGAGACGAGTACGAAATGTGCCAACCGGTTTAAATGTGTTGCCTTGCACAGTACTCTTACTAAAGATCACCCGGTTGTTTTTGGGAGGATGCACCACCACTTTTTCACATTTTGCCAAAGGTCTCACTCCGTCCACGACTTCCTCTAAGAGCAAGTATAATAAGAGGCTGTTAGTAAGCTGTATGCTGAGATGGAGGAGAGAGAGGAGGAAAGAGAAGAGAGGTGGACTGTAAGTTTATAGCCAGCTGAAACACAATAACCAAGAAACTTTGTGAGAGAAAGGAGTGGGTCATACAGCCTTCAGCTGGCTGTAAACTACTATATGAATGTACTGATAAGTGGGCTGTAAGTGTCCATACAGCCAGCTGAAGATGCTCTAAGAAGGTTTGTATAAGGCACCGTCTTTTCCTAATTCCTAATTATATTAATGCATGATTCTCAGGAAACTTGAAACTTCGTGCCTACATTAAAACAGAAGCTAAAGGGGAATATATCATTTACTATTGTTAAAGATATATTATTTCAGAACGTGTCACTAATGTTTTATTGATATATGGTCACAAGATCAACATATCAATGAGATATAGAGTGATAGATCTTGAAATGCACGTCTTTATAGTGTTAAATGATAAAAAAATCCTAAAGCTAAGAAGAAATTGAACATTTGACACTGCCAAAAATATGTCATTTCCGAAATCAAGCCCCGACATGCTACAAATTAAATCCATTTTCTAGAAGGTTATGGCATTCGTGTACTCTACTAGCAATAACTTGGCCTCTTCCAGAACCATAAACCCATGGTACTTGGTCAAAAAAAAATCAGTTTTGCTATTGCACATGCGACTGAAATTTTTTTATGTTTCAGTCATCTGAAATTGCACTCTCAATGAACTAAAATTGCAGCCCCCCTCCAAAAAAACAGCCGCAACTTTAGGTGATTCAGAGTGCAACTTCAGGTGACCTGAAATTGCACTCTCAATCAACTAAAATTGCAGCCCCCCTCTAAAAAAATATGTGCAATTTCAAGTGATTCAAAGTGCAACTTTAGGTGACTGAAAGATAAAAAAAATTTCAGTCGCCTGTGCAATAGTCTATCCCAAAAAAAAATTGTTTGCAGAAAGAAATCCTCAACAAAAAAAAAATGTGTGCAGAAAGAAATCCTCAACAAAAAAAATGTGTGCAGAAAGAAACTAAACCGTGTGTGCATGACACTGGGCGGATTGGCACCCTGGTTGCATGCACTGCATGGTCCTTCCCGTCTCCTCTCTTGTGTTGCATGCTCGCTCACACCAAACGGCCACTGCCTCTTCACCTGCGTTGCATGGAGGCATGCATGCTATTGCTGCCCCCCTCTCCTGCTTGACCCTAGGTCAAACCCTGCACCCTTCGTAACTACCTCTCCTCCTCTCTCTAACCACTCCACCATTAACTCCCTCGCATCCACCTCCGGCCCCTTCCCTCCTCGCTCATAAAACTCGCCACCCCAAGCACACACAACACCGCAAACCAAAGCGAGCGAGCAGCCAGCAAGAAACAGCACACTTCTCGCATGGTGCCTGCGAGCGTACGTCGTACGTAGCTGCGCGGGAGCTAGCTAGGAGAGCCATCCTTGTTGGCAAGAGACGCGAAACCTCGTGTGCCTTGCTTGCTGCTCGATCGGCCGGCCTGCTCTGCTGGGAGAGATCGGGGTTGTGGGGGTGAGGCGATGAAGAAGGGAGGGGTGGCGGTGGCGCAGGTGAAGGCGGAGCTGGAGGACGGGAGGAAGGCGGTGGGGGCGGGGGCGGCCGCGGCGGCGGCGCTGAGCCCGCTGAGCGAGACCCTGTGGCGGGAGAAGGCGGCGGCGGAGTTCCTCGGGGACGTGTCGGCGCGGCTGGCGTGGCGGGACCTCACCGTCACCGTGGCGCTAGGCAGCGGCGACACGCAGACCGTGCTCGAGGGCCTCACGGGCCACGCCGAGCCAGGCACCATCACCGCGCTCATGGGGCCCTCCGGCTCCGGCAAGTCCACGCTGCTCGACGCGCTCGCCGGGCGCCTCGCCGCCAACGCCTTCCTCTCCGGGACCATCCTCCTCAACGGCCGCAAGGCCAACCTCTCCTTCGGCGCCGCGGTACGTACGCGTTCCGGTGCTCGTCGCCGTCCTCGTCAATGCATGTGTTGAGCGTATTATCGTTGGCCCTCTCTCAAGGCAAATTAACTGTGCTTATTAGAACACAAGAGGTAGTAGCACTGGCATATATGCTTTAGTCTTTTAGCTTTAAAAATGTGCAACATGTGTTTCTTTTTCTTACAAAGAAGGTTCTTTGTATATTTTTTTCTCAAAAAAGAAAGATCTTTGTGTAATTAAGCATGTGTGTTAATTCCTTGATTTTTTTAGTGGATTTGGGCATACAACAAAGTACCATCTAGCTAGTTGATGGTGGTGTGCTAGCTAGCCATTTGCTACTATCTTATTTTTGTTGCATCCAATCCTTGTGTGTGTTTGTTCATTGGCCATCCTGAATTGTGTTTGGATCTTTCTGCATCACCTGAGAAAACCAATTCACAAGGAGAAAGAAAGGGGTCATTTGTCACGTGCCAGGTTTTGGAGCCTTGCTGCCTTTTGGCTTCTGCTTGTATGTTCCCATTGGCCATCCTGAATTGTGTTTGGATCTTGCTGCTTGGCCATTGCCATTTTGGTGGTTATTCTCTCCTTAACTGCACTTAATCTGCTCCTGTTGGAGATAGATTAGCAGTTTCTGGTCGAGATTGGGAGATCTGCCTGAATTACTTCCTGCCTGTTTTTGGATTGGTCATCTTTTTTTTTGGGTATGTGTTTTTGGTGATGGATTTAACACCCATTGGTTGGTAAGGAAACAAGGGAACTCTTTTTCTCCCTGAAAAGTGAATTGGGAACCAGCTAGTTGGGTTGTGGTTCACCAGTTTTTTCAGGAGTGCGCTCATAAAAAACTCATGATCTCTTGAGAAGCTAGATTTTTTTTTTGTAAATTCAGTGTGTGTGTCTCCATGTTATCTGAAATCTTTTGTTTACATGTTTTTTTTTATTTTGAGCCCAAAGGAAGGTAGTTGCTGATATTTAATTTGATGACTTGTGCTTCATTGGTTTCTGCTGGAACTGCCACTGTCTTATAGTATGTAGGTTAGCTTCTGTACCAACCAGTAACTAGCTAGTATTGAGGAAAATATCGTGTAAATAAATTGTAAGTTAGCTTCTTTACCAACCAGTAACTAGCTAGTATTGAGGAAAATATTGTGTAAATAAATTGTCCTTTGTAAAAAAATAGATGATCCAGGAGGAATGGATTTCAATTTGGTTATCCGTGATCTGTTCGGGACGAATTTATTAGTTCATTTCATCTATTGTCATACTATCATGATCACGCAAAAAATTCTCATCTTGATACTGAAAGTGACAATCACAATTCGTAATTCCAGGCCTATGTGACGCAAGATGACAACTTGATCGGCACACTGACAGTGAGGGAGACGATCTCATACTCCGCGCGCCTTCGCCTCCCCGACAACATGCCCAGGGAGGAGAAGCGTGCCCTGGTGGAGGGCACGATCGTCGAGATGGGGCTGCAGGACTGCGCCGACACGGTCATCGGCAACTGGCACCTGAGGGGGGTCAGTGGTGGTGAAAAGAGGAGGGTCAGCATTGCCCTGGAGATACTGACGAGGCCTAGGCTGCTCTTCCTGGATGAACCCACTAGTGGTCTTGATAGGTATGTATTGTGTATCATGTCTCTTTCACCACTTCAGTCTTGGTCTTTTAGTTCGGTTGTTTGTAATTCGTTTCTTGCATTACTAGATCAAGGGAAATGACAGTTCACCTGCCTTACTCATGCAAGTACGAGAGTAATATAATCTAGCTGAAATCTGAATATCTGATGTGCACAGCTTGTACTTTGCTTGTTCAGCATGTAGTATTCAAGTCATTATATGATGTAACATTCAGAAGAAGTTGACTTGCCTTTGCTGTCATATTATTGTAAGAGTTCCGGTAGCTATCATGTGTCCAAGTAACTGATGTGCCACACAACTGTGCAGTGCTTCAGCATTCTTCGTGACGCAGACGCTGCGTGGACTGGCAAGGGATGGTCGGACCGTCATCGCATCGATCCATCAGCCGAGCAGCGAGGTCTTCGAGCTTTTCGATCGTCTGTATCTTCTTTCAGGTGGCAAAACGGTTTACTTTGGGCAGGCCTCTGAGGCTTGTGAGGTAGTATATCTGAGTATGGACATCTCTTTAGCTGTGTTTCTGCAAAGCCAATGGGATGTCTGAATCCTCTACTGCCCTGTGCATTTTGCAGTTCTTTGCTCAAGCTGGCTTCCCATGCCCAGCGCTGCGCAATCCATCGGATCATTTCCTCAGATGCATAAACGCAGACTTCGACAAGGTCAAGGCCACTCTGAAAGGATCAATGAAGACGAGAGTAAGTTTCAGAATTCAGTCAGTGCCCTGGTACTTACTGTAACTTATTGGTAGATGTCTTGACTGAAATTTTGCTCTCTTTTGCTATACATAGTTTGAAAGGTCTGACGATCCGCTCCAGCGAATCACAACTTCGGAGGCAATCAGAAGGCTGATCAGCTACTACCAGCACTCTCAGTACTACTTCACTGCGCAGCAGAAAGTCGATGAGATGGCACGAGTTGTAAGCACTTGATTTCTTCAGCAATTTCTGACCATTCAACATCATCTAGATCATCAGTTGAAGTATAGTGAATTGCACACTTTTGATCGTCAGCTTAAGTTTTTGGGTGAACTGGTTAGTGCATACAATTTAATATGGTATCATAATCAAACGGTTTTGAGTTGAAGACCCGGCTGACGCAATTAAAATAAAATTAATTGTAGCCCACTTCTATTCCACATAAGTCTGAGAGAGGCTACACGTAAGGGGAGGGTTGAAGTATAAGTGAATTACACATCTTTCCTTATCAGTTTAGTCTTTTGGATGAACTGGTACGTGCATGCAACTCAATATAATGAAACTAAGATGATTCATGCGGTTTGCCATTGCAGAAAGGAACAGTGCTGGATTCAGGAGGGAGCCAAGCTAGCTTTGGAATGCAAGCTTTCACGCTCACTAAGCGATCGTTCATTAACATGTCGAGGGACTTTGGGTACTACTGGCTGAGGCTTGTCATTTACATTGTTGTGACCATCTGCATTGGGACTATCTACCTGAATGTTGGCACTGGATACAGCTCCATTCTGGTAAAATTTCTTTATTCACTTGATACTGACATATCTCCTAAGATAGAATTTAGGCCCTGAAAGGGTCATCCTGAACTGAATACTTGATGTTAAGCTTGATGATCTGACAACTGTGAAAACTATTAGGCAAGGGGTGCGTGCGCTTCTTTCGTCTTTGGCTTCGTCACATTCATGTCGATTGGAGGATTCCCATCTTTTGTGGAAGACATGAAGGTTTGTGGAACCACTGAAGCATCAAATCAGATCAAAGAAGTTCTTCAGATTCTAACTGTGCTGCTGATTTTTTTTTTCAGGTGTTTCAAAGGGAGAGGCTCAATGGGCACTACGGTGTGCTGGCATTTGTCATCAGCAACACTCTCTCGGCGATGCCGTTCTTGATCTTGATTACCTTCATATCAGGGACGCTGTGCTACTTCATGGTGCGCCTCCATCCGGGCTTCACGCACTACGTCTTCTTCGTCCTGTGCCTCTACGCCAGCGTCACCGTTGTCGAGAGCTTGATGATGGCCATAGCCAGTGTCATCCCCAACTTCCTAATGGGCATCATCATCGGGGCAGGGATTCAGGTAACATCCCAACCATTTGATCCCATCCATCATCTGTCAGGTACTGTTTGAAACATGCAATGCATCCAAACTTCTGGGATTAGTTTCGACACTGTGCACGGAACTGCAACATCATAATGCCGATATTTGTATTCTCTTCTGACGAAGACACACGAAATTTATTGAGAAACAATTGTTGGAATTGAACAGGGGATATTCATGCTGGTATCAGGATACTTCAGGCTTCCACATGACATCCCTAAGCCATTCTGGAGGTACCCCATGTCATACGTCAGTTTCCACTACTGGGCATTGCAGGTAAAAACTCTCTACAGAAAGCTATCACTGAAATCACACCAAATTCTCTACAAGAAAGAACAAAACTAACGCGACGCGTCGAACATTTGTTGATCTTGCAGGGCCAGTACCAGAATGACTTGAAGGGCTTGATCTTCGACAACCAGGACGACATGCTCCCGAAGATCCCGGGAGAGTACATCCTCGAGAACGTGTTCCAGATCGACGTGAACAGATCCAAGTGGCTTGACCTGGCCGTGCTATTCAGCATGATCATCATCTACCGCCTGCTCTTCTTTGCCATGATCAAGGTCAGCGAGGACGTGACGCCGTGGGTGCGCGGCTACATCGCGAGGAGGAGGGTGCAGCACAAGCGGCAGCACAGGGCGGAGCTCCCGACCCGGACGCCGTCGTTCCGCGGGTACGTCGTCCAACCGGCAAACCTACCGGCTGATCATCCAAGAAACAATGGCCTGAACTGAAGAAGGGCGGGGGGGACAGAAAAAGGCTAAAACTAAATTAAAAACGGTGTAATATGAATGAATGAATGTGTGTTATAGTACTAGCAGCTGAATGCAAGCTTTATCCTCCTTTGTTTCAACTTCTTTTTTCTTTTTTCACAGTAGTAGAACATGGCCAGGAATATATATGATCCATAATCTGTGCTCCTTTTGTGGTGAAAAATCTGATTGATGGTGCTAAGAGAGAGGTAGGCCTTCCTTCAGCTATATATTAAGATGGCATCTTGCAGCAGTGAGTTGTCAAAATAGTGCTATAAATGGCAACAATGCATATAACAGCTTGGTACTGAAGATCTCCCAGGGATCTTGTCAGGGCAGCGCACTATGTAAACGGAGAAGAACAGCCCAATAAAGGACATAGGATATGTATGGCCATTGAGGAGCAAACTATTTGCTATCATGATTAGTCTGAATCTTACAAGTGGCAGTGGCCTATTAAGAAGAACTCAAGCAGTGTTTATCCTAACAGGAACAAGCTGTTCTGAAAGGTTTGTGTAACTGGGACAAGGGAGGAATAGGGAAGATACTGGTGTAGCTTAAGACCGGGGGTGATGGGCTAATCCTGATCTGATCTCTCCTTAATGCAAGGGTAGGTAAGTTGGCAGCAGCATGAAATGATGCTTGCTGTTGCCGTGCGGATCACATGTAGAAGTTAATGCACTGAGCACTAGCAATAACTTGATGCAAGCCAGCCATCGTTATCCAGTTGCTGCAGCCATTGTAGTGCAACACTGCAGCTGGCACAGGAATTCAGCCTCAGGCAGTTTAATGGAAGAAGCATAGAATTTTATGTTATCTTTTGTGAAGAGTGTGCAGGAAATATCTTGGCAAGTAGATATTTCCACCATGACTGAGCGAATCCAAAAAGCTAAGTGAAGGCCAAATATTGGGTGCTGGAACTTGGATCTTGTAGTACTTGTCTGCATTAAAAAGGAAGGCAGGTGAGGTGGGGTGAGGCTCCCTTCCCTGCACGGCATTCTGGAATTCAATTTGCAGCCGTGCTATTGGTGCTTGCGCACGGCATAGTATGCGGATTCGATCGACATGAAGCATCTATAGTTGGTACGCAATTACACCGCTTACTGGTAGAGAGTAAATCATGTCATCTAAGCCAACTGAATTGCAAGTAATGCAGTGTCTGTGAATTGTCAAAAGTAGCATAAAAGTGAGAAAATGCAATTTGTACTTGTTAGTTTAGGTTGCCTGTTTGTTCATCTAGACCAACTAATGTTCTTTCACAAAATTCTTTCATGAATTTTACAAAGATCAGACCGTAACCCAGATTTCAGACAGTGCAGACTACTGTACCAAGATGACACTGAAAATGAAGTGTGTACAGAACAGACATCATCAACTTGTTGGAGACTTGGAGGTATCCATCCATTAATTGCGTAGGAGAGCTCAACAGAAAAGCCAAGCTGTTGCGATTGAATGAGCACAGCGAAAGGAAAAGGCAATGGAAGAAAAAATGGAGTTGCGTTTTGGTAAGAGACGAAAACATCGTTTTGGTAAGAGACGAAAACATTCTCCACATGAACAGAAAGTTAAGTGGCAGCGCGAGCTGATTGGGGCAGCACAACGGAACGGGGGGGCGAGAGAGACGACAGGGGAAGGGAGGGGTTTCAATGGCGTCGGTTGCGGTGGTTGAAGCTTGTAAGGCTGGATCGTGAGTTGTCCGTTGCGAATGACAATGCAGCAGACAGCAGCGCGCCATTGCGCGACGACCTTGCTACGTCTCCTTCCATCCACATGTGCATGGCAGGAGAAGGGATTAATTTCTTGTATAACCGCACCCTTAGGGGCTGTGCGCCGGTCCACTCGCGCTCCGTGGTTCTGACTTGTTTCTTACGAGAGATGATGGTGTGTATTAAAATGACTCTTAAGCTATAAATATGAAAAACAGATTATTGCATTTTGTACAAAAGATTATTGAAATAAAAAAGATCACCATAGTACTCTCTACATCTTGTGTCTATTTGTTTTTCTATTTTTGTATTGCCTAATTGTACTATTATTCTTACTTCTAGTTGTGTTGATTGGTTGTGCAGATCGCTCTACAACACAAGTTATTCAACATGATTTAATATAGGATTACCGGTGCGATTATAAACATGTGATTTCTACTTTTTGTTAGTTTAACTTTTTTTGGGGGAGGGTTGACTGTACGTCAAGCTCCTGATTTTTTTTTTGTTTGGGACAAGTCATAATTGGATTGACATCAATAGCTAGAAATTTTTGGCATTTTTGACCTCACGAGTTACCGAAATACCAAATATAGCCCTCTAGTGACCGAAATTTCAGATTTGGCCCCCTCTCCGAGCGCGGGAGCACGGGAGGCCGGCGTGTGGCACCTCCCGTGCCCGAGGAGCGGATGAGGGCCGTGCTACGCCTAGGGATCGCATGAGTCGCCTGCTACGGCTGAGGCCCGCATATGGTGGCTTGCTACGCCCGAGGCCGCAGTAGGCTCCTGCTACGTCCGGCGACAGCATGAGGTCTCCAAAGAACTGTAGCAACACTGTAGTAATACTGTAGCGATTTTTAGGGAAAAAATCCATTTAGATATACTTTTTGTAGGAATTTTGGCATATAACAAATGAGCTCCAAAAATAGTAAATATTTTCATGGAGCCTCCCAATGTAATGTACTTACTTTTATATTTTCTTTATAATTTTAACTATTCTGAATTTTTCTCAAAAATTCATTTAATTATACTAATTGTATGAATTTTTTAATATGGAAAATGAGGTCAAAATATGATGATATTTTTTTGAAGGCCCATTACATAGTGTACTTGATTTTATAATTTGTTCTTAATTTTGTATGTTCTAAAATTATCTAAAAAATTAAGGGTTTAGGTTTCAGAAATTAGAATTTATAACAACTAGTGAGCATGTCCAAAGAAATAGGCATGGATTTGATTTTACTATTTGGTGTATGTAAGTTCAAGCTGTATTAAGTTGGTTTGGTGATAATGACAAATTTAATTATGAGACTAACTTGTTTATTGATTATGATATTACCTAGTCTCGTTTGGATGAAAAGGTGAAAACTATAAAAGGTATGTATTCTATATCATATTCTTATTTCTTATTGCATTCATCGGATCTAAAATATAGATTGAAATTCACCAAATAGTCAAATATGAATATGTGCATATACCTCTATTACATATTCTTGTATGCATACATTTAGAAGGAGTTCACTCTATATTTTGTGGTTTCATTAGTATTGATTCATGTTCATCTTTCCACATATTAAGAATCTTTACCTTGAAACATATCGCTTGAGTATATATAACTTGTGTAGTTCATATATACTCATAATCGGGTTGTTATCTAGTTCCTCCATTATATGTTAATGGTTGAATGACAAATAACAACAGGATAAGTAAGTGTTACTTAAGAAGCTTATCTTAGAGTATACAATTGTTGTGTACATCATGTATACTCAAAAAAATAATCTTTTATCTCATTATTTGTTGAGATTGTTATGAATTATCAAAACGGGAAGATTGTGGAATCTAGTCCCTCTATTATTTGTTAATGCTGAAGTTTGGTAATTGATGACAATACATTTGTGGACCAACATTTTTCATGAGTTGGATGAATATGTCAGGTTCCACAAAAAGAGGATGATTTGGGATGACTTCATGTGTTAAAGATCATCAAGTCAAGTGAATGATGCATCATGAGTTGATGCTTGTCCAAGAGGAGATGATCGTGTATTGATCATCAAGTCAAATGAAGACCTATCATGTGTTGATAGAGTTCAAGTGATAAGGACCCGGACTTGAACTGAAGGTGTGTGTCATCATGCTTCAAGAAGATGGTAAGGCAAAGGTATGACTAGCTCGGGCTAAGGATGTGTTCCTAGTCTTGATGTTTGGTTGGAAGACAAGATTGCTAGTATAGGTTGTTGTACTATTAAGAGGGGTCTTGTATAGTAACTTGAGTTTCATCATATGTTTATAGCTCAACCTCACCTCTCTTAGCTCTCCTTGACATGAGGTCTATATTTGCGAATATGTTTTGCAAATAGTCGAGGCTCGTGTGTTGAATCCTTGTAATATGGGACTATATATTACGAATGTGTTTTGCAAGTGTTTGAAGTCCATGTTTCCATTCTTTGTAACATAAGGCTTATATTTGCAAATATGTTTTGTCAATAGTTGAAGCTCACATATAATCCTTGTGTCATGATTTTAAAGTATGCAAATGTGTTTTGTAGCTTGTTGGGAATTATGTTTGATCCTTGTATACAAGATACTGTTGTTTTCAAATGTGTTTTGCAAAATCTGTTGAAGTATCTGCACTTCTCAGAGAAATCGAAACTACCGTAGTATAGTCTGTGGTACTACCGTTAACCGGAACTACCAACGTTGTAATCATGGAACTACCGCGTGTATTGGTGGTCGAAGACCTTTTGGTCAAGAGCTGACTTGTCAAACCAATGTGATCAAAGACCTGTGTGGTCGAAGATCTATGTGATCGAGATTAGCGTGGTCGGAATCGACGTGGTCAAAGATCTTTGTGATCAAACCAACGTGGTCAAAAACAATGTGGTCGAAGATCTGTGTGATCGAAACTGGCGTGGTCGAGACCGGTGTGGTCCAAACCGACATGGTCGAACTGACGTGATTAAAATAACGTGATGAAGATCGACAGAGTAGTCAGAGATCTATGTGATCGAAGACTGATTTTGTCAAAAATTGACATGGTCGTCGTGGTCGAGACCTGAGTGGTCAAAACCAATATGATCAGAGACCAATGTAGTTGAAGACCTGTGTAGTCGATCCGGACAATGTGGTCAGAGACCTATATGGTCAGAGAGAAGCATAGTCAAAAACTTGTGTGGTCGATCTGGACAAGGTGGTCAGAGACCATTATGGTCGGAGATCAGCATAATTGGAGACCTGTGTGGTTGATCCAGACAATGTGGTCGAAGATAAGCGTAGTCGGAGACCTGTGTGGACGAACTAGACAGTGTCGTCCAAGACATGAGTAGTCGAACCATCTAACGTGGTCAAGGACCAATGTAGTCATTGATCGTTATATTCGACCAGCTCTGTGCGAGCGATTCGATCGGCTCTGTGTGATAGGTCCGATCAGCGTGCAGTACTACCGGCTCTGTGTGACCGTTGCTTCCGATTTATGGAACGTCCAGCTTATGTAGCGGTACATTTTTCCAGAGAAGCACCTGTGTGGTGGTATTTTCCTTCCCACGAGAACGGTAGTTCTACATGTGAGAGCGGTACTTCCGATGATCTGGACTATCGAAAATTGTACAACAGAGCTATCGGATTCGACTGGTCCTTTGCTTCTAACAGCTAGTTTTTTGACCGTTGCGAGGGGAGCAGAAGTACTTCTGATAAACCTGATTTTTCTGATCCTTTGCTTCCAACGGCTAGTTTTCGTGGTATGGGTATATATATACCCCTTTATAGCCAGATGGAGAAGGTATTGCTATACTACATTTTACTCTTTTGAGTTAGTGTGAGGTCCTTCTCTCAATTGTGCATGTGTTGCACCTTGTGAGCAAGGAGGAAGGCTCTAGACCATTTTGCCCTTATGAAATGCCTACTTAATGGTGACAAAGAAGTTGGCGTTTGGTGGCAAAGGAATCGTAGTAACTCGTACAAATATATCATAAAATATGCACACATCCGTGAAGTCTCACACCACAACACGATGTGACCCAACGAGGCAACTTTGTGTAGAGGTGTTACCCAACGAATCACCTTTGCATAGTGACATGACCCAACAAGTCACATTTGCATAGCAACGTGACCCAACGACGTAGCTTTCCATAGCGATGTGACCCAACGAGTCAGCTTTTCCATACCAACCTGACCTAACGCTGCCACAAGATACCTCCTCGGGCCCGCTGACTCGCGGACTCGAAAATGCATCAACCAAATCACACTTTAGCCATGTACGCTGCGCCAGCTCGTCGCATAAGTACTACATGTTTCGCCTCGGGTTCTTCTGCAATGAGAATACAACACTTCCTCGCTCAAATGAAGAATTAATGGGACGAGATCAGCCAACTCGCAAAGGCTGCTGCAGCTCACAACGAACAAAGGAGGTGTGCCACGAGGGCATCTCCCCACAACAACACCCCCATAGCTCCAACCCCTACCATGATATTCCCACCGAGCAAAAACTGCAAGACCCACCCGAGAAGGAGATGTTGTCCTCTGCTGGTACGGGGACATGTGCAAGTTTTTCAAATCTAAGAAGTGGCTAAACCTGGGCATGCATTACTGGGGTTGCCCTAACTACGCCTAGGACTACCTCGATCGGTGTTGGGACATAGCGCGATACTGCCAGCTAGTAAGGATCGATTACAGTATATTTCCCTTACATTTCTCTTTGAAAGCACGCATTAATGACCTCTCCAATCTAACTGTAATCTCTGGCTCTGCTATGTGCATTTTGTAAATGGATCGACCAACAGATCCACCCACACGACCAGTGGCGTCTTGCCTGCGAGGAGTGGGATGCCGAGACAGACCGCGAGAGGAGGCAGGAGCGGCGGCGCAATGAAGAGCATAGTAAGCATATCTGTTGGGAGATGCAAGCTCATCTGGAGGTGTGCAGGTGCAGGAAGCGTAAGGCTCGCGAGGGGGCGCGAGAGAAAGCACAAAAGGGCATCGAAGACCAGGGTGGCCAGTGAGGACTACAATGCCAAACTCGGAAGAAAGGACATATGGCCCCGGGCTACGCAGTAAATCGGGCAATTCTATAGCAGCCCCTAATCCTACCAGCCATATTTTTTGTTTTTCCAAAAGGCATGTGTTCATACATGGTCCGAATGCTTTTGTCACTCTGTACCATAGTATTAGCGAGGTTGACAAAACATGAAAGATTTATGTATGAAATATTCATGTTTTGTCAACCTCGCTATATTGTGCGGAATTGTTTGTTTCTGGTCATAAATCCCAACAATTCCGACATAAATCTCACTCAATTTTTTCTGGTCATATTGTGCGGAATTGTTTGTTCCATCTATTCTGATGCCAGTTAAAATGCAGGTAATACATCATTTGAAACGTGCCACCATCGTCGGGGAATGCGCTAGAGTTTAGGCTTTGTTCGTATTGACTTTTACTTTTGGCTTCTACTTAGAAAAGCCAAAAGACGATATAAACATCTAGCTTCTTAAAGTGGTTTCTCTACTTCTCTCGCTACCGTCTCACGTTGGGGATAAGGCAGGTGTCATAGGTACATCACGCACCCCACTCTTCTCACTCCCTTCATGCGCACACATCTTTCATTTCATTCTAAAAGACATTTTTTCAACTATTACTATTTATTTTCAGCCAAAAAATAAATACAATAACCAAAAGCCATCAAGAAAAATCAATACGAATACTCTCTTAATTGGCGCGTACAATAACCCCTTCAGATGGATGGATTTACTCCCTATATTAGGATGAAAACCTAAAGTTGTGATGTATGCTGCCAATACAAACACCATATACTACGCACTTGTAATTTAATCACTCCGCAATAAAATCTGTTCAAGTTCCGGCCTCGAAGATTAAACACTCACACTTAGACTAAAAATCATCTGTTACAATTATAAACTATCAGCTATAACAGAAAAGAACACACGCATTGTTTACATTGCTTTCTCGAGCTTTTTGCCCGCAAAATTGGGCCGGCCCGGTTGCGCATGAACAAATCTAATCCACATTCACACGAAAACGGAAAAACATTAAAAAAAAACAAAGGAAA
The DNA here is from genome assembly GCA_036346575.1 of Dendrocalamus sinicus. Classification (NCBI taxonomy): domain Eukaryota; kingdom Viridiplantae; phylum Streptophyta; class Magnoliopsida; order Poales; family Poaceae; genus Dendrocalamus; species Dendrocalamus sinicus. Next base: position 18,223,716 of record CM070670.1, read on the forward strand.
AGGCATTTTTTTTAACTTCCACTCCGATTGTCCAAGCGGGCCGAACTGCAACTCAAAAAGCAAAACTACTTCCCGGCCCAAACACGCCCAAGTCGACATCGAAACGAGCAAAGCAAATAAACCCACAAAAACAAAAACAAAAAAACCCGACCCGAGAAAATCAAGAAACCCTAGCGATGCTTCAGATCCGCCTGAGCAAGATCGGCTCGTCGGACTCCGGCGGCGCCGCCTCCGGCGCGGCGGCTGGGGCAGGCACCGGAGCCCCGGCGAGGTCCGCGGCGGTGGCGGCGGGCGGTGCTCCGGAGTCGGTTACGGTGGCGTGCCCCGACCACCTGGTGATCGCGGACCTCGCCGTGGCGAAGAGCGTCGGCGCTGTGACGACCTCCGCCGTCGGCGCGACCCGCACCATCGGCCGCCGCTCCCGCCGCCCCCTCGGCGAGCGCGTCCACATCTGCTCCCGCTGCGAGTTCCCCATCGCCATCTACGGCCGCCTCGTATGTAGCCCTAAACCTTCACATGCTTGTGTGCTCTCTCAAGTTGCGACTCTTGCTATTCGTACTGTGGTTGAGTAAAATTAGAGGCTTAGTTAATATCCTGGTGATGCTATGTTAACAACAACATTTGTTCATGGTAGTCACTTACAACCTGCTAGCCTACTTTAAAGCCATATGGGATGAAAGTAATATTGTTGTTCTGTTACAATATTAGTGTATCTATTGGTTTGGGGGATTGCAGGTAGTTTGCCTGTAGGATGGATATTAACTCCATGCTGTTTAATGTTGAACCTTCTATTAACCCATTTGCATAATGAGATGAGTTTCTGATACCAGTTGGTAGTGTTTTTTTTAATGCTTGAAGTGGTCGTAGCAAGTTTTTTTGGGGTCGAAGCAGTGCATAATCAAGTGTGTGACGGACTTAATTGTGTTAAAATAGGTCAGAATCATCTAACGTGTTGTGGTATTTCAATATTGAATATTTATGTCTCTGAATATATGGTTTTACTTTTACTTTTACCTGTTGCCCAAATGATTAGTCTCTATGTATTCATTCACTTCATAGTTCTTTTGCTAATATATACAGTTGACAATAGTGCTATGACTTCCTTCTTTTTTCAGATTCCTTGTGAACATGCTTTCTGTTTAACCTGTGCAAGAAGTGATTCCAGCTGCTATCTGTAAGCATTCTATTCCCTTCCTAACTTGCTTTTGTCTCATTCTCATCTTCTTGGTATATTGATTGACTTACACAGTAGTTCATGCTAGTGTAGCGTGCAGCAACTCAATGATTTATTAGCTTAACATGTTAGAGCTAGCGAAAGTGAATTAACTCTGAACTTTCATTGATTCGTATGTGTTTCTTTTCTTAGGATGTTATTTTTTTCTTAATGAAGGAATTTCACCTAAGTAGCTCATGTGATATATTAACATGCATAAGTTTAAAATGGTGCAGTACTATTAGTAACCTCAGCGTACTTTGCATTTTGTTGTCGACTCATTTTCTTCTGTCCTGGTGTAGTGCTGTATATATCCATGGAGTGTGCTGATCATTAGCATAAATAGCTACAAACTTTGGTTAAACAGTGATATGTCCTGTATCTTTATATCATGTTGCTGTACCCCTTGAACACATAATCAAATGTTGCATAAGCAATTATAAGTTCCCACCCTGGAAATACTGTACTTAGAATGACAAAATTTTAATTAAAATTGATAACTGCTTTTTGGTTAAGATCAGCTTGGCCTGAGACTGCATTTGAGACTTTTATTTACTTATTTCTGCAGTTGTGATGAGCGTATTCAGAAGATTCAGAGTGTGAAAATGATGGAAGGGATTTTTATCTGTGCTGCACCTATGTGTCTCAAGTCTTTCCTAAAGAAAGCAGATTTCGAGTCTCATGTACCTGAAGCCCATGCCAACCTCCTCCAAACTAATCCTGAGAAGGAAGAACGTAATGAGTCAGATGCTCCTAACATCTCCCGTGCTTCTGGGGGGGATACTCAAAGACAATCTCAAATGCCTGAAATGTCTACCGCACGTGCTCCTCCAAGGCCAGGTGTTCCACCCACTTCAAGTTCTCACATGCAAGATCGTGAAGACCGGTCTCGCTACCACCAGTCCAGGGAACAAACCCCAATGAGGCCCCCTATGCTGGCAAAACCGCCATCATTCCATGGTCTCCACCCATACCCGCCAGGGGATAGTCAGCCTGAAAACAACCCACCTCAAGGATTTGACCGGCCCTATAACTGGCCTCCTGAGAATGCACCCGGGGCAACTCCACTTCACCAAGAATCTGACCATGGTACTAAAGACAAGCAGCAAGTGATGCCTAATTCACCATTCATGTTCCCTCCAATTCCTCAGCCAAACTTCGTGATGCCTATGAATATGAATCAGGCTTTAATCCCCAACTCATCATTCAATTACCCTCCTCTCCAACAAGATGGAAATCCGCAGTATTTTAGTGCTCCTTTCCAGATGCAACTACCAGATGCCGGATTGGATCAAGGTTCAGTGTCTGGGGTCCAACCTCCTCCACCTGGTCCTTTGAGCTTTCCCGAGGGGCTTCAGCGCCCATGGGCCATGGGGTTGATGGGAAATCATCCATTTCAGTCGATGCCCCTTGGGCAGGGAATGGCTGAAGGTGCAGGTGATCCTCAAGGAGGTGGTGGGATTGCCTTCTTGCAAGCTGGTTTTGGGGCCATTCCAGACAACTCGATGAACCCAGGAATGTCAGGTAGGGATCTTTCAGGTCAAGCTGATCGCGGTGATGGAAGGGGTGTTCTAGCACAGATGCCTATGCCGATGCAAATGCAGATGTCACTTCCCCCACCTCCCCCTACACAACCCCCATCAGCCGGACAACAATCTTTTAACAGACCTTGATGAGTTTTGTGCGATAATTTATCGTTGTTGCCAAAATTACATTTTACTTCATTGCGAAAATTGTAATTTTGCCTTTGGGCATGTAACTGGAGAATTCTATGACTCAATTCTATCCCATGGGTTTCCCTACTGTTGGTGGATAGGATCATAGGAACATGCCCTTGTGCTATGAGTGATTCTATTTTAATGAAACTTTTCTTCAGGTTTCATGTATTCGTGCAATTTGTGAAATGTCTGCTCTGGCCGATTTAATGCCGTTGTCCAATTGATGAAATACTTGTGTTAAAAAACATGCTGCAGCGTTGGACGAGTTCCCAACATATCATTGTAGAATTGTAAATTTTTGGGGGTTGATCAGTCCATTTTCTATATTTTGTTTTAGTTGCAAATCTAGGTGGTGATCGGTTCGGCTGAAAGCCTCATGGCTTATGGCTGAAAACTCAGTAATTTGGTGAAAAAAATCATCATGGTGACAGAGACTTATTTACCATAATTAAATTTAAAAAAATTTAAAAATAGAAAAAATATATTAGCCCATCACGTATAATGTAAACAAATACGAGGAAAAAAAGAACCGGTAAAAAAACTCAAAAAAAGCCAAAAGTTCAGAAAAAGATGAAATTTATGAATAGTACAAAAATAAGCTGAAGCCATATTGATCAGGGCCCTAAGCTAGGTCCAAATAGCCTAATTACTGTGGTTCGTAAGAGGTCTTATTGCATATTGGGTGGTGGATCAGTGGATGCCAACCACACTTTGAGCTTACTCGACAAAATAGTGGCCTAACTGCTCAAAACAACAAAGCTATAAGGACCTGATTGTCACAAAAGAAAAGGCTATGGGGACTTATCAGGATGCAGCACACGAATGCAATTATGCAGATGCCATTGCAGTACAAATAACAACGAACATAGTCTATTGGTCCATTGGAAGGACCTAAATGTAACAAAAGAGTGAACGCATGGGGCGGAAAGATAAGTCTCTGAGGGCTCTCCTGTGATAAAATGCCACTTTAGGGATCTACATATAAAATGCCACTTTAGGGATAAAATGCAAGGAAGGGAACGGGGCTCTAAGGACCTAACTTCAAGGAAAATGTATATGCAAAGGGGCGAAATGAAACGCGGCAGGGGCATATGAGAAAGGGAAAAGGACCGGAAGCGCAAAATAAAGGACCAAAAGTGCAAAATCTCAAAAAATTTAGATCATTTTTCGATTTGTGCGTGTCAACCTTGCGCAGGGGCTATGCTACTCTTATCTGTATCGTTCCAATTTTATTGGATGTCTCCGAAGAGACACTACTGTCACGCCCCAGCTTATAAACATGTGTTCGCTTCGCTCGCTAGGCGAAATCTGGACATATTTGGACCCCTAAACACCCAAAAATTCCGTTTTTGGACCCTAAACCAAAAAAATTCCGTTTCTGGACCCCTTTCGACCGCGTGTTTGCGAGATGGCGCCACGTGTCCCGGCCGGCCGCGCGCGCCGCCGCTTCCCGCATGCGCCAGCGCGCCGCGCCGCCGCGCGCGGCCGCCATCAGCGTCGGCTCGCGCGCCGCGCGCGACCGTAGCGTCGCGCCGCCGCCCGCAGCGTCGCGCGCGCTGCCGCCGCGCGCGCCGCGCGCACGCCGCCGCGCGTCGCGCCCGCCGCCGCGCGCGCGCTCCGGCCCGGCCGTCGCGTCGCGCCGCCGCCCGTAGCGCGCGCCGCGCCGGCCGCAGCGTCGGGACACGTGGCACCGGCTCGTGAGCAGCGGTGGGAGGGGTCCAGAAACGGAATTTTTTTGATTTGGGGGCCAAAAGTGGAATTTTGGGTGTTTAGGGGTCCAAATATGTCCAGATTTCTCGCTAGGCAATGGTACTAAACATAGGCTCAGTTTACGCCTGCTCGCTTCCGTGAGTCGTCCGATTCACACCCAACGGATCAGATCCAAGCGAGCGCTTGCGCTCACCTCGGTACAGTACGAGATCTTTTGCGGATGTTGAGCATGCTTGTGCCCATGTAGGTCTATCTCTGCCTAAGGGCCCATGCGCCGTCTCTTTTTCGCCCTTTACGAGTGTCTATGTACACGATACATGTAAACTTGCACGGTACATGTAAGCTTGCATGCAAATTCGTATTACAATATTATAAGCTTTAGGTTTGTGCGTGATACACAGAGTGTCATAAAAGAAATGCTTTTTCGTCAAAAAAATTATCCATGTGTAAATGATAAATTATGTATATATTTCACATGAAATAAATGCTCAGAGATATATAGAGAAAAGGGAAAAATTGTTATACTTTTACTGAACTGTTAATATACAAGCTGAAAATGTCATGTACATTTGCCTAACACACTCACACGCACATAAGGGCGTGCACACACAATGATACAGAGCTGAAATATTTGCATCCTCTATCGTAAATGAATAGATTCTGTTGGCTATCTGACTGTAAATCCGATGGCACTAGAAAATGCTATAAATTTTTGCCCTAGATGGCATGTGTATTTCCCATACATTTCTTTCGTTATAGCTGCCAATCCTACGTGGGTGTATATCTTTTATGACGAAAGGAATAGAGGGTGAAATTTTGCGATTCGTGGTATTACTACCATCTATCTGCTTGACAGTTGAATGATGTCATGAAGAAAGAGCTCAGCTCCTAAGCTGATCTGTAATACCACTAATATGCAAAGGGAAGAAATCCATGGAACAAAAACAAACCAAGGGAGAATAAAGGAAAGAGAGTGGAGTTTTGCCATCAGACCCATCGGTTTTAGGATGCCGAACAAAGGTAGCGCTCACAGAGGTTCCCAGACCGTCCGGGGTCGGTCGGCGCCTCTTGCTACTGTGGGCTTCGTCATTCGGCGAAAATATAGCCAATGCCCATTTTTACTGACTTACCTGTTGCAATAGAAACCCCTAGCCAACAGTACACAACCCTTGGACCAAAATGCCCTTGAGTAGTCAGGTATATGGGAGAGGAATGAGAGTTGGGTGAGGGCATGCCGATCATTTCACAAAGCCAGGGCCTACCCAACCATGCTCTTATATGCTAGCACAGAACAAGCAAGACCATTTTCTTTCCCCAATCGAGAAACCAAGCCTCATTTCACCATTCCTTCCTCAATCGAGAGCAACCACAGAGTGAGCCCCAAGGCCAAGCATGGCCAAACTAGCTAGAGCAACATAGAGAGAAGGTGAGGGAGAGAGAGAGAAACGGAGGAGAAGCCTGAGGAGAGGAGCACGAAGACGAAGGAGTCAAGTCGACGGCCGTTGACATGGAACCTTCATCGACCGTCGGGACGCTCTAGGAGGGCTGGACGTCAACCCGACCATAAGCAGACGGTAGACGGCAAGTGAGCAGGTCTTTCCCCACCTCTCCTTCAAGCACATCCATGTCACGGCTTATCACAATCCCCACATAGCACTACCATAGTGCACTAGCGGCAGCGAGCCCGTAGGAGTCACCGTGCGCCCTTGGGAGGGAGAGCATACTCCCCGGCGCATATCTCCCCACCCAGTCCCACCATGGCAACCCTAGTGGGCGTTCCCAAGACCAAGTGCACACACCATGAGAGCAAAGGCAGACAGAGGCTAGAACACATGCATGTAGAAAGTAGGGGAAGGGGGTGCACTGCCCTGAATAGTAGAAGCGAGTCGCAGAGCGCCGGCGCCGCACCGGTGACCGACAGCACCATTGGGGGTGAGGCTGAGTGCCGACCTGCGCTCGCGCAGGGGCCGGCGAGCCCGAGCTCGCCTGCACGCCATTGCGCCGCCCGGAGAAGCATCGGGGTGCGGTCAAGCACGCGAAGAGAGAGGGTAGGAGAGAAGAAGAAGGGGGCAGCGGAGGCGCCAGCGGCGGCGAGTCTTAGGCTGGCGACGCCGAGCCTGGCCGCGCCGTCGGAGGAGCACCCGTGGGCGCAGTCACGTGCGCGAGAGAGGGAGCTGAGGAGTGGGCGGGGGTGGCGAAGGAGCCGTCGGTGGCGAGCTCAGGGCCGGCGAGCCCGAGTTCGGCCGTGCGCTACCCCGCACATCGCACATCGCCTGGAGGAGCGGCCGTGTGAGGGAGAGCAGGAGGCATGAGTGGATAAGGCCGTTCCGCCGAAAGAAAAGAGAGAAGAGGGAGAGACCGGGTAAGAGAGAAAGAAAAGAAAAAAGGAAAGAGAGAGGAAGAGAAAAAAGAGAGAAAGGAGAAGAAGAGAAAAGATGAGGAAAGAAAAAACGAGAAAAGAAAAGCAAAGAGGAGAAAAAGAAAATAAAATGGGGGGGTTTGGTACCTGCGCAATGAGTCCTTAAAAACCCGTATGTTTTATGCCAAAAATCGAGTTATGAGCTTAGAGTCGTCGTTTTCCGTTTAAGCTCTGGTTTTGATATGGCGCTAAGACGAGTTGATGTCTGTACAGGTGGAGGTCCCGGGTCGGAGCTGCCCACACATTATCCCCGAGGCTAACCATGCAAGTGTATGGTAAAGCGGTAAATTTGGGTAGTGGTTGTTGTTAGATGAATGATGGTGCATTACTTACCATGTTGGGGTAAGTTTACCATTTTCCGGGTGCATGATGAGAAATGATGAACGATAAATGTGAGACATGACATGTTGATATGCATAGACGGAGTACTTGCATTGCATGCATGTCATGAAAAGAGAAAGTGTTGATCCAGTTTGTGTGGACGCTCCACGGGAGTGGAGATTGAGGTCCCCGTATGAAAATGACAGGCTACTGTGGTCCCCGTATGAAAAAGGACGAGCTTGTGATCTCCTCATGGAAACAAGGCGGGCCTGAGTGAGCATTAATGGGTGCTTGCTCTGCTATACCGGTATAGGCTAAAGAGATAAGAGAGAAGTGCATGTGCATATGCATGATGAATAGTTCATCGAAACTTAAAGTGGTTAAATGGAAAAGTGGTTAATGAAACTGGGATGATCAAGGTATGATTTATGAACCCGTTATTTGCTGTTTTGCTTTGTACTTGCTGAGTCTTTTAACTCACCCTTGCTTCGTTGTTATTTTTAGGTGACTGTTGAGGACGTCTTGCATGGGCGGGAGTAGCACATGAATAATTGGCATGAACCAGCAGCACTCTTTGCACTACCTTTTGTCAGTGTAATTTAGCCTTTACTAGTATGCTAGAGTAATCGTTAAAAATGCTATGATGTATCTGAACGCAGCAATATAAATAAATTAGTGTTGACTTAAATTCTTCTAGTGATGATGAAATGGTAAGAGTATGCAGTGATGGTAACATTCCGGGCTTAGAGGGTGGACGGGGTGTTACATGATCTCCCAACCTCATCTTGCCGGCTTGAAAAGGATGCACAAAGGTGACATTTTTAGTTCTTTCAATTGCTAATGAGATTTCCAGATTTCAAAAACCAATGCCTTTTGAAGTGAAAGCGTGGGCTTACCGTGTCAGAGAGAATAGACTGGCATTCACCTTTTTCAGTTCTTGAAAGCATAACCTGCACCGCTCCAACCTAGCAACATATACACAGATGAAGCAAATCCATTATATGTATATGAAGAAGAATCATTCTAACAAGATGAAAGGAGAAGATAAATACCTCTGCTCTGCTTCGAGGTCTACACCAACTGGTGGAGCAGTTGATAAAGTTGAAGAAATAGTAGCACCAAAGCTTTTAACATTCTTAAGGATCATCTCCAAGGCAATGTTCAGATGCCTGGAGCAGGAGATGTCAATGCGTACCTATTAAGCACCATCTTTTTTTGGAAAGAGTATTAAGCACCATCTTACCATCACATTGCTTTTCTTTTTTGGACATAAGAGTTACCGTCATATCGTCAGTCACTTTTCATACTGTTATGAGCATGAGCTTAGTATTTCGGTGGGCCAAGAGGTCAAATATATACATGAGACAATATGTAATAAGTCCCCAATACAATGTGATAACCCTGTAACCTCTACATGTCTAACACTCCCTCTCTCAAACTCATGGTGGATCAGAAACACCGAGTTTGGAGAGATAAAAACTGTGATCAGAGTTTGTTTGTGCCTTGGTGAAGAAATCTGCCAGTTAAATCTTGGAAAGCACATACTGAAGAGCAACCACCTATGCCTGCACTTGCAATCGAATGTAAGAAGCATCAACACCAATATGCTTTGTAAGCTCATGCTTCACTGGATTACGAGCAATACTAATCGCACCCGTGCTATCTGACAAAAGATGAGTCGGTGCAAAAACATAAACACCAAAGTCCGTGAGGAGCCACCGTAACCAAGTGATCTCAGCAGTCAACAATGCCATAGCCGTCAACTCAGTCTCAGCACTCGAACGAGAAATTACAGTCTGCTTCTTAGTCTTCCATGCAATAAGAGAGAAACCAAGAAATACACAGTAGGCAAAAAGAAGCTGGCGATCAGAATGATCACTGGCCCAGGTCACATCAGAGTAGACCTGAAGCTATAAGGAGCTAGAACTAGGAAACAAAAGACGACGAGAGATGGTCCCACAAAGATATTGTAGAACATGAAGAATGTGGCTATAGTGGATTTGAGTGGGAGCCGAAACAAACTGACTCAAGATGCGGACTGAGTGGAAAATATCCGATCTAATGATCCCAAGATAGACCAGACTACCAACAAGGTGACAGTATCGAGTGGGGTCCTAAAGAGGCTCACCATCAGTGGGGCGAAGATGGACTCCAAGCTCCATAGGAGTATCCACCGTGCGCTGATCAGTGAGACTAGCACGAGCAAGAAGATCCTGAATGTACTTCTCCTGGGAGAGGTAGTAGCCCTCAGGCATAGAAGAAAACTCAATCCCAAGAAAGTAACGAAAGGGAGCAAGATCAGACATCAAGAAATGCTCACCAAGATACAATATGGTGTGGATCATCTCCAGTGATAGTCATATCATCCACATAGAGAAGAAGAAGCGTATGACCATGAGGAGAAGTGTGAACAGAAAGAGCAGGGTTGTGATCGCTAGCAGTGAAATCGACAATAGTAACAACAGAAGAAAAGCTCGCAAACCAAGCACAAGGGGCTTGCTTGAGCCCATAGAGAGAGAGACGAAGGCGACAAACCATCCTATCAGGGACAGAATACCTAGGAGGCGGCTGCATATAGACCTCTTCACGCAGCTCACCAAGGAGAAAAGCATTTTTGACGTCCAACTGAGAGATGTATCACTAATGAACAGAAGCCATAGCAAAGAGAGTGCAAATAGTGGTCATATGAGCAACAGAAGCAAAGGTCTCATCATAGTCACGACCATATTCCTGCTGAAAACCACGCGCCATAAGATAAGCCTTGTACCGCTCAAGGGAACCATCTGAGCAAGTCTTAATCTTACCCACTTGCACATGATAGGAGTGGTACGAGTAGCTCCCACATCAGCTGAGATATCGGCAGCTCCACTACATCCATGGAGATGGTGACAGTCAGGCTACCCACCAAGATGATAGAAGTGCGAGCCTCGTCGTCCTGCCACCTCTCATAGGAGTGAAGCTGAGCTTGGTACAACTCCATTGTTTCCTCAAAGGCAGTGATCACAACTTTCTGAGTTGCTTCATCAGCAGATGTAGGGATGTAAGGGGTAGCCGGTAGCGAAGGGCAAGGTGGACACGGCCTCTTGCCTGTAAGATGGCCCCAAAGACGCTGACTCCTCATGTGAATCCGCATGTGCATGGCCTACTCACGATAATTCATCTCATCAAAGATGATCTTCAAAAGCGAAATAGTAGTGTGGGTGGCCATCACGTGCAAGAGACGACAAGTGAGCCCCTTTTTTGTTTCTGGAGCACCTCCAGGCCGAGAGCATGCAGACACATGTGCGCCACAGTGAGCTGGCCGGGCAGCGGTAGGATCCGGTGGCCCAAGATCCATCGGCGTGGGCGACGGTGGCATCAGGCACGGGCGGGCGCAAGAGACGACACGGAGGCGCCGGCTCAGGCAGGTGACGATGGCCGAAGGCGCAGGCGTTAGGCGCTGGCAAGCAACAACGGCCGGAGGCACAGACGTCAGGTGTGGGCGGACGCGAGTGGTGGCACGGCTGCATCAGGCTCGGGCTGGTGCAAGCGACGATCGAAAGCGTAGGCAACCTAACGCAGCATGGTGGTAGATCCAGTGGTGGAGAAGAACAGTGAAGCTCGAGCGGTGTCGAGGAGACCGGATCCAGATGGATCCGGTAGTGGGGAGTTCTGATCCGACAACCTAGGGGCGACGCGTGTGCGCGGCGGCTCACGTCCGGGTGAAGCAGAGGCACGCGGGCAACTGGGCGCGTGTGCCTCGGGGCACGGTGCGTGGCCTAGAGGTGGAGATGCGGTGGCGGTAGCTAGGGTTGGGAAACCCTAGCCCTCTCTTGGGCTGATACCATGTTATAAGTGTGGGGTTAGTGTTCCAATGGGCCAAGAGGCCAAATATATACATAAGACAATATGCAATGAGCCTCCCTATACAATGTGATAACCCTGCAACCTCTACATGTCTAACACATACTACTAGCACTCTTTGAACTATGAACATAGAACTTATTAACATAACAGTGGAAGGGCAGTAGAAGACTGCACAAGGCAAAGGCTTTGAGTAAATCATGTTATTGAAGCTATGTCAGTGAAGGAAGCCCCGTGTGGTATCTCATTGCATCTTAATACATGGACTTAAGCCGATTGACCCGATCTAGATGACTACATACAAATGAAGTGAATCATCAAAATACAACAGTGTGAATTCTACCAATGCAGAAGTTTGAACAAGTGGTCAATAGTCTTGACTCCTGAATAGAAGGGTCAGCTAGGAGTGCAATTTGACTGAACACCACATATCTAATACCTCACTCCCTAATTATCACTCTAAAGGGTACTGCACAATATATCCAATTAACCAGTAACAGCATGTTTCATCTGCAGATTAAGAGTTCCAACCCTTTTCAGGAAGGGTGATGATCAAATCCAAGTCTCCCACCACAAGGATTAGGCCTCAAAGGAACATTTAATGGGTTTGAAATGTTTAGTCAAGAAATCTTATCCAATGTACAATAGCAAGGTCAAAAATTATAATGATTTGACTGCATAAATAAGAGGAAATACAAGAAAATACTTGTTATATCTACTTTCAAGAAGGCTGGAGGCAACAGGTAAGATAAAAGTACAAATGCCTAGTGTGATATATTTAGTAGTATTCTCCATCAGAATACTAATTATATCAGCAGAGACCTTTAAGAGCAGTAGAACAGCACATCAAACATTGTATGATAGATGGAACCAAAAAAATAGGGGGGATAATAGGGAGTATACACAGTATGATCCAACATTCTCCTCGAAGCATCAACAGAACCCTTCATCAGGGGTGTTTCTATACTTTTTCAGCAATTATTTGTATAATTTTTAAAGCACAATAAATGACAAATAGACATTACGTACCTCTTTATGTGTTTTGAGATTAGTGTTGTTCTTGTTAAAGAAGAAAGTATAGAAACACTTCTCTTATATCATTATTTTGCCAACACCGGTAAACCACCTACAAATATCAAATGGTGACTAGCATCACTCAGTGTATATGATATAATTACATCTCCGGACAGTAAATGTTATAGATGATTCTAATCCCCTTTATAACCTCTAGTTTTGTTAGCTGAGACTTCACTACATGAATAATTCTTGATGGTTTTCCATTAGGTCAGCCATAGCATCTTCATCACTAGCTGATGCATTCTATTCTCCAGCAATTGAAGAGTATCACCTCTATAGGAAACACAGTAAAGAAAGGATGCAAGATGGGTTTGGTATCAACAAAAAGAACAAAGGCATCCCAAATGACATAATCTAGAAATTTGGAAGTGATGTATATCAAGGCATCTAATGTTGGTGCATACTGTCTTCTCTCATAATTTGCAGATGAAGGTCCTGTTCCTCCCAACAAAGAGCATGGTGATAATACTGAAGGCAACCGAAATCAAAATAATATCAGATCAGCTGGAGCACTTACGATGTTCAACAATGTGGCTTTCACTTGACTCCAACAATTGGCCAAATCCAAACACTACTCTTCTGTTCATATTAGCAAACTCTGGATTCCTTCCAACCGCATATTTTGGTATTTCAAAACCAGATACGTTATACCAGTCACCAACTTCATTAGACTCAAAGCCATGATCCAGATTAGAGACTAGTTTCTGGGATAATTTTATGCATAACATCATCAGTGATTCTTCTACAACCAACTTCTACATCCATAGTTGAGTTCCTTAAATCAATAACAGGTACCAACTTACCATCTTCTTTGGCATGATCCACAGCCAAATTCCCTTTTACTATATTTTGAGGCTCACAACTGGTGAGTCCATAGTGGCAACTTTACTGAGATTTGGACCAGCATCCACTTTAGAGCTATGCCTCGGGAGTTGGGACAACAACAGGTACGAAAGATGATTCTTTAGCATCATATGCAGACATAGCGGTAGCGGACCTTGGTCTATAGGTGGGAGCAGCCGATGCTAGTGAGTAATGAGAGAATATTATAGCATTTGTAGAGTGTAGGATGGGAAAGGTAATAGAGGGGTGAATGATGCTGATTAAAATTTTTTCTTAAGTATTCTAGATCTTTTTATTAAATAATTACAGAGTTAATGAGGATAAAATCCTAAACTAAAAAATATATATATATATATATATATATATATATATATATATATATATATATATATATATATATATATATATATATATATATATATATATATATATGAGCCCATCATGAGATAATGCAAACGAATATGAGAAAAACCAGCAAAAAGCTAAAATATCAAACAAAAAGATAAATTTTAAAAATAAATCAGAAACCAGAAAATCTCTACTCCTTAAAAGGAGGAGTTCAAGGTGATAATGCATCCTACACTCCTTCCCTTTTCACTGACATGTAGGGCCACTTTTTTGGCTGTGCTCACGCGGGCTTCACTTCAAAAATTCCTCACCTACCGCTGCTCACCCCGCCCCCAACCCCCACACCGCGCCGTCGCCTCCCACCTCCCACTCCTCCGCTGCGCTCCGCCCTCGCCCTCCTCCTCCGCCTCCTCCCCCGCTCCTCCGCTCCGCCGCCGTCTCCTCCTCCTCCTCCCCACCCCGCGCCGCAGCGGCAGCCGCATCCTCCTCCCCCCACCCCGCGCCGCCGCCTCCTCTCCCCCCACCCCTCCGCGCTGCCACCTACCCATGCTGGATGACCTCGAAGACTACGGCTTCCCCGTTTTCTCCCCGGCCACCGCCGCCAGCAGCCTCGCCGACGACTTTTACCGTAGCGGCGGACCGGGTCCTCCTCGCGCCCCTCCTCCGCACCAACCGGAGGCGACCTCTGGGACGAAGGCAAAGGGTAGCAGCTTGCTCGTGCAGAGGAGCCTCTTCCAGGCGTGGGGGATCGAGAAGCTGCGGCGGGAGGCGGCGGCGCATGGGGTCCGGGCTAGGGCTAGGGCTTCCTCATCATCCCCCTCTCCTTGTGGTGCTTGGTCCGGTAGGAGGCGGCGGTGGGGAGGCTCGGAGGAGGATGGGGCGGTCAGGATGCCCCTAGCTTGCCCCTCTACTCCGCCTCCTCCTCCCCTCCTCCCACCCCGTGCCGCCGCCTCCTCCTCCTCCCCCACCCCGCGCCGCCGCCTCCTCCCCTCCCTCCCACCCCGTGTCGCCGCTGCCTCCTCCTCCCCCCACTCCTCCGCTCCGCCGCCACCACCCGCACCGACGCCATCATCACCGCCTACCGCGACCACTGCGCCTACCTCGCTCGCGGCGAGGACATCGTCGCTGTCTTCACCGAGCTCATGGGCCGCCACTACGGTGGTGCCCTCGCCTGCACGATTCCGTCGGCCGCCGCCTCGCCTCGCACCACCCGCCTCCTGGCCGCACCGCCCGGCACCCCCTCCCGTCTGCGCCGCCGCCTCCCACCCGGCCAGCGCGCCGCTCGCGCCCCCTCCCGGCCAGCGCGCCCCAACTCCCCTCCCCCTCTCCTCTCGGATCTCGGCGGCGCCGCCCACTAGGCCCACCCTCATCCCGGGTTTTTTGTGGCAAAAGGGTCGATCTTGCTACTAGGGTTTGGATTCTGGGGCGGCAATTCAGGTGGGTTGGGTTTCTTTAGGGGCTAATTTCTTAACTATGTCTGAATTGGGGGGTGGTGTGTTCTTGCAGCCTCTAGCATTTGTTGGGTTGATTGATGCAATGCTGGTCATAATCGGCTTGAGGTTTACGATCTTGGTTTGTTTGAAGATTTTAGGGTGTCAGTGCTATTT
Source organism: Dendrocalamus sinicus (assembly GCA_036346575.1). Classification (NCBI taxonomy): domain Eukaryota; kingdom Viridiplantae; phylum Streptophyta; class Magnoliopsida; order Poales; family Poaceae; genus Dendrocalamus; species Dendrocalamus sinicus. The sequence goes on from CM070670.1 coordinate 18,238,815, forward strand.
GCACACGAAAAATTCTGGTCTTCGGTAGATTTTCATAGACCCGATCGGCTATTCTGCAAATTCGTATTGTTTGTAAAGATAGTGAAGTTGAGGTTTCATTTCAGGTTTCAATTATGGCACAACTGAAACCATTAGCAGAACAGTCTTTGCTTCCAAGTTCCAACAAATGTTAAATGTTCAACTGCGAACTAGATTGCTTTCACTGAATAAGATGGTAGTTGGGTTTTTTATGCTAATGATGTACTTGTGCAAATCAATGCAAGTCTGGAAAGCATAATTCATATTCAGATTTTTTTTATGTTAGTGATTGGCAATCAATTCATGACACTAATTAAATAGTGGAGAGCTAATTGCAGAAAGTAATTTCCTAATTATAACTTTATTCGAGAAAACAAACATATCCATTTGATGCTTTTGTTGTTAGCATGATATAATTAGTGATTACTACTGTTTTATGCTAACATACTATTTAACAGGGTTCTTCCAGTGACCAAGTTGGATCCAATACAAATGATTCTTTGCAAATGTCTGAATCAGAGCTGCAAGATTTTTGCTATGGAGAACATGAGGAATACGATTACTATATGGAGCTGATTGTTAGTGATGTTAGTGATCGGCTATGATTGTGATGATGGCATTGGCGATGAATCTGAATATGAATTTGATGAGGCTGACTTTAATCAACAGCTTGCTGATAAATTTGATGATTCACCACTGTTAAAATTTCTCTGATCATCATTATGGTACAAAATCAGTGGGAGAGGTAACATGTTGAACTTATTGCTCTTGTTTTATGATCCTTTTAGATATTTATCTCGTCTTTCATGCGCGCATTATTTCAGACAAGCAGAGCATGGGCAAAGAGAATTCAACATGATTTGGAAACTTTTGGAGAAAGATCTACCAGGTTAGCTGTTGAAAATATTTTTGTTGCTTGGACCGTGACGGACTTTATAGTCTAATCCAATTAATATCATGTCATAATTTACAGTAGCCTCTATACTTTACTACCTTAATATCATGTCATAATTTACAGTTTAATATCATGTCATAATTTACAGTAGCCTGTATACTTTACTACCTGTAGGATCAGCTCATCAAAGAACAAAGCAGATCTTATGGGTTGTCGGTGTAAATAATGAAACTTTCAGCTGAACTTAGAAAAGCAGTCCAAGCACAGAATAATCTCAAACGCCTGTAAGTATACTGCCATTACTTATCAGCTCCTTAGCCTATTTCATTTGTGCCATGTGAAATTAAATCATGATCATCTCTTGTGCAGATATAGACCTGTATTACGAGACCAAATTAAATCGTGATCATCTTTTGTTTTAGTATTGAAATCAAGTTTCATATCAATAATGCAATTATGATGTATTTTGTTATGTCGTGGTATGGGTATAAATTGGCGTTAGTTTTAGGTTATTAGAGCTCAGCCCGAGGCGTAGCCAAATCCTGGTTCCGCCACTGTTTGTGCAAATGGTCCTTGCAAACATATTCGTCATCGTGAGGGGTGGGTGTGGAGACAAATATAGAGCCCTAGATGGATGCGAGAATGTTGGTGAATCCTTATACATATAGGAATGTCTAGATTTAAATATGGTATTCTGTTACGTAAGACGATATATTTTGCTCCAACTTCATTAGTTGTGTTCTAAAGTTTTTGTGAAGCCGCAATCGGCAAAACTTTACAATATTGCCAATATTGCCTAATCTACTGTGCATACGATCTAAAGTTCATCTCTTGCCAAATTATCTCAAGTTCATTTGAAGTGGCATTACATGGTTTGACATTTATACAATGGCATCTCATAAATACGTTGTTGATATTTTAAAATTGCCATGTGTGATCTGCCTTGCCGACATGTGTCCAATAAATTTATTATTCACTATTTGCTTTCAGGCTTTCAGAGAATAAAATACTACATGGAAGATGGAAATGCAGAACATGCCCCTTGTTTCAAGGAATGTACATAACTCCAATGTGTAGAGAGGGGCTGGATAGCCTAGATACCAAGTCTAGCTGCAGGTTTTTTATGCCATTTTTATTTAGATGGGGTATTCCCGGTTTATTTTTTGTAGGATAGTAATTATTTTGTCAGCCTTTCTACTCCCATTTTTGTATAGATAGGTTAATGACATTGCAGTGTGATAAATTTTCACTTGTGATGACGTAAGTTGTAGGTAGAGATTTGTGATGAAGGCACAAGATAGGGAGTTCGATGGACAGTGCTTGTGATATGGATTTCTTGTTCTGTTCTCATGAATGGTGATATCTTGTGGCATGTGAGATGCATAAATATAATGAAAACGGGTACGGAAAGAAAACTGTTGTGAGTTATTTGGCTTTAGGTGGCTATCTTTGTGATGCTGTCATTAGACCGTAAAGTTTTTTGAACTCTCTGTATGGTGTATTTGGCCATTCAAATGGTATGATGTATTAGGCCATTCAAAGGTACGATGTATTAGTCCATTCAAATGGGTCGCGAAGTTCCTCGACCGGAAAAAAAAACTCAGGTGCCATTCAAATGCTTCACTAATATGATGCTACATCGTTGCATTCTGCTGTGAGTGCTCGAGGTTGGTCTTGTCAGCTACTTTTTATCCACACATCATGTATTCTATACAATGTCCAAGAAAGTATGTTTTCTTTCAAAAGAAAAGATGAGTAAATGTTTTTTTTTCAGAAGAAAAGATGTGTAAGTACACTGTGGTTTTGTTCGATCTATAGTATATTACTTTCAAAAGAAAAGATGAATAAGTACATTGTGGTTTGTTCGATCTATGCCCTTGTTTCTAAAGGTTGGGTATTTACATACAATTACCTCTTCCATTTTGCACATTGTTTTTGGAAATTTTGTGCAGCGATAAGGTGAATCATGTTTATTGATTGCTTTTTGACTGCGCAAGTGAGAGATAATCTAAACATTACTTCTGCTACTTCAATAGCTGCTGATCTGTTCTATATACATTTGAGACTATAGTCATACATAACATGTAGAAAGAGTTCAAAACTGACTATCTTGGAGATTACCCTGAAGGGTAAGTTATGCGCCACATCGATGTAGCTCTTTTCAAAGACACAAAGTAGTCTTCTTACAATAACTGGTCGGCTGATCCAAAATGATCTTTTACTTCTACTGCCTTCCATATTTCCCATGGTAGTACTCTCCTTCAAATAATAATTGCTCCAAAATTATTTTCACTTTCCACTATCTAATATTCGGTGTTCCAGAGGTAAGCGATGTGGAACCCGCTACTTCAACGCATTTTGTTCTTGAAAGTGTTTAGTGTTTGATCGCTAGGTATTAACAAGTGTAGCTTTTTGTTATGGTCCTCTGCGTTTCAGAAAAGTAGTGTGCATTTGCATTTGATCTTGTGTGAGACCTGGCATTTGAGAAATTTTGTGTTTAACTGGCCCTTGTTCTAATTTTCACCACCACTTGTATTGCAGGCTAATTTCCTAACTTTTCTTATTGGTTCATGAGAAACGTAACGTCCATCAAAGGAGGACAACCTTCCAATTTCTAAATAACTCGTGAGTTTCCTGGTCTTCGTCAAGTAGTTTTTTCTTCGTGAGAGTACTAACTGATTTTTTTGGATGATGGTCACATGCAAATGGCAATTTGATGCACCATTTGAGGGCCTTGAAAATATGCTTTGTTTGAAATGTATTGTTTAATTTTTTTCCTTTGACCTCTACAGTGCCCTCATCACATATTGAGTGGTATAAATATGGTGGTGTGTTATCTGCACCATCAATTACATATGCTACCACTTTTAAACTGAATCTCTAATCGTACGATTTCTTTGGGTTGGCTATTTAGAATGAAGAAAGCTTGAGGCCTAAATTTTGTTCTTGGACACTTTGTTCTGAATAGTATTAACTGATATCTGCTATTTTGGCATTGGTATACCTCCTTTGTGTAACAACTCAGTATGAATTGAAATGGAAATTGTTTGAGATGAACTGAAGTTTTCTAATAAACTAACTTCTCTCATGGACTAAACCATCTTTGTAGGCCTGTCTTTTATTCCGTAGCAATACATGATATTTGCTATGAACTCAGTAGATGGAAACGGGGGAGGGAGGGGAGTTGGCTCGATATGTTATAATAGTAATACCGTCGCAACGCACGGATATATAACTATAGTATGATAAATTTTAAAAATCCGTAGTAACGCACGAGCATATGACTCTCGTTTAGAGCCCTCACACTTCAAAATTCCCGTCACCCTTGATGTACCGGGCCACACATGCCCATATGCTATTTAGGGCCCATTTGAAACCGTCCGATTGCATATTAGGGCCACCTGGGCTCGTTGTCACCGTCCGATCAGACACATGAATCAGCAAGACAGCAACCTTGGCTCAGCTCATCGTCTCGGGTGGGGTCGCGTCTCCAGACCTAGGCTTAACTGCAGAGAAGAAGCCTCTGCGCTCTCCTTGTCTGCGTCGACGACGACGAGGAGGCGGCCTCGCGCGGTGAACCACCCCATCAGGTGACCACTCGTCTGCCCCCTTCCAGAACCTTCTGGAAGCCTGCGCCCGTAGCTTGGCCATCCTAATCGCGTGCCCCCCGCGCGCGTGGGTCTCGGCTGTTTCTTTCGGTGTTGTTTTGGGGGATTATTTGGTGGGGATTAGAGCCTGGAGCCTGTTCTTGGTTTTCGTGGGTGGCGGTGGTGGGGGATCGCTTAGGGTCTGTAGAATTGGGCGTCCGTGGCCCCGGAATGCTAGCTTCCTCTCGCGATTCGTCGCTCCTGCATGTTTTCTTGGGGGGTTGGGGTGTGGTGGTGGTTTGATGGGGGTTGAGGTGGGGGGGAAAGAAGGTGTTAATTGTGCGTTATGATTTTCCTTGTAGGATCAAAATCACGGCTTTATGGGTAACGCATATGGCATTTGTGGGCTCTGGAGGAAATCTGTGAAAAAAAATGTTCCCTGTGATTGAAGCCCTGAACGGAGTAGGTTAGGCGCATGATTTGTAGGTGCTTCTAGGCTGAATTCTGGCTTGTGGATTGATAGCCGGCATGTATGCTCCAATAAGCTGGTCTGCGAGAATGCAGATTGAATTGAATTAAGGAATGCCGCTTCTGTTTGATGTCTTAGATGGATGTCGTTGAAGCTGTTGCAGGTCAAAAGTTCTGTGCAAATGGCTTTGTAAGTGGACTTGTGTGGTCAATTTGGCACCTTTGGCGCGTATTTTCTGAATGTAGGTCGAGATTGCTGAATTTTTCACAATATATAATTTAAGCTTGAATGCTATAGTGAGCTGATATGTGAGGTCAAACTGCATCTTTGGCATGATACTGTGAGTTATGTAAGTGGAGTTGCTTCAAATATTTCGTTAACATGCTGAAAGTGTTCTAATAACTGCCCCTTATGCGGTTAAATTGGAGTGATGGATTGATTTCTTTGGTTACATGTTAGTAGAGCTGCAGCATGTTGTACAGTTGGCAATTTGGCATGTCGCTTTACGTTGCCTGATGAGGTGTAATTATCACATCATTTGTTGCCATTTATGGATGCAAAGCCAAGCTACTGTGGAGGTCACTTTACACAGAGCTGCTGCAAGTCACTTATGCTAGGATGCCTTTTGCTTCTAATGCAATGTTACAGATGATTGACCACATGCTACTTATGACTTGATGACTTTGTGCTGAATATGTTACTATAAATACAAGCCTTAGCTGTCCAGTTGCCTAGCAGCCTTTCTACCCTGGTGCATCTAGCATATTTTCGCATGTAGGACCAACAGAATTACAATTGCATAACATGTTTTGATCATTTAGATATCTATTGGAGGATGATTGGTTAATTCTCATGCCGTGTTACTTATTCCTTTTATTCTATTTTTGTGAAAAACATAAGTGAAGCAATCTTATGCTAAGTCATTTATTGCCTCTATGCCCTCTACATTTGTCACTTATCAATGCTTTCTTCTATTTTTTAAAAATTACGTGCGGTACCTTACTACGATGTTCCTTTTTGGAGGCATGCTTGCATGATATATTGATCTGTGTTTCTGAAAATTTGGGCTTTAAATACATTCTGCGGCTAATTCTTATGCCGGATTTGCACTGCTAAAGTACCTCCAAAATTATTGATACTTGGGATGTGCATATTTGAATTCACCTTCTTTTTCCGACCAATTAAGATACTGTCTTAATGGAACAAAATTACACAGTGGTAATGTTTTATTTAAAAGAAATACAGTATGGGAGAGCTCTGCGTGAATATATGATAAGAAAATATCGAGTAAGATATCTTTTTAATTAGTGTGATTTATGCTCGCCAAGATGATTTGATCTGTGTACAGCCAATACCTGTTGTTGTACTTGTAAACAACCCATAAAAGTATTCCATAGGCCAAAATAGTCCATACCATTTAATGGAAACTTCTCAATTTTGGGGTATGCACAAACTACAAGGTTATGTACGTGTCATCATCAGACATCTCCAAGATTCCTAGTGTGTGCCACGCCCTTTATTTCTGCATTGCCTGCTTATCAATATACCTGTACAGTTTGTTTATATTGATGGACCTTTTTTTTATGTAGACAAAGGTGAATTATACAGTTGGTGATGATGTATTATGATAAATCTAGAAGACATAATTCAAGTATTCCCACAAAGAGGACGCATTCCAATTCAGATGATGGAAAGAGGAAACGGCTAAACTCCAGGAATGATGATGGATCTATGTCCTCTCAGCCAATAGAAACCATTTACAGGATATTGTGCCCGGTAAAAAAGATTGGCACTGTCCTGGGGAGAGGTGGTGACATTGTTAAGGCCCTTAGAGAGGAAACTAAAGCAAAGATAAGGGTTGCTGATTCCATTCCTGGTGCTGACGAGAGAGTAATTATTATCTTCAATTACCAAAATCAGTCTGAACAAGCTGATGAAGCTGCAGAAAATATCTCTAATGATGCCTTAGAGAACTCGAAGCCCCATTGTTTTGCCCAAGATGCCTTGTTGAAGATACATGATAAGATTGTGGCAGATGAAGATCTCCATGATGGAGTTGTCCATGAAAGGTCTGAAACTGTTGATGATGTGACTGCTCGAATTTTGGTTCCAGGCAATCAAGTTGGCTGCCTGCTAGGGAAAGGTGGCTCTATTATACAACAATTGCGAAATGATACTGGCGCAGGGATCCGTGTCTTACCATCTGAAAACCTTCCCCAGTGTGCACTTAAAAGTGATGAATTGGTACAGGTAACTTTGTTTTAGTAGTAAGAAATCCTTTGTTATCTTGTGTTCAACTTGGTAAATTCCTTTTGCTTCCATTGCTCCATGGCCTTACGTAAGGTGCCTGTTAACTTGCATTCATATTCGTGTACTCTTACGAAAGCAAATCACTCACTGTGGTCATATTGATCCGTCCTACTAGGCAAGTTTTTCCGCTGTTGATATGCCCGGTTAAAGTGTTAAGTTCTTCAATGAACTAAATAATGGAGTTTTGCATCTGGTGTGGTGTTCTTGTCTCAGCGAAATTTTGTCTTAATTTTGTGTAGTTTCATTTTGCAATTAAATTTTGCCAAGGTGTGTTTGTCAATTAAAGCATGATTGCTTTGTTATTTTTGGACATGAATAGCATTGATGCTTATATTATTTCAGATATCTGGAGCACCTTCTCTTGTAAGAAAAGCTCTCTACGAAATATCTACTCGTCTGCATGAACATCCCCGTAAAGAAAATCCACCTCTTGAAGAAATCATAGATGCAAGCACACAAAGGAAGCTGGAGTCCCCACCACCATTACCTCATGGAAATTCAATGTTGCCACACCTGAATGTTGATCATCCACCACCAATACCCTTGCTTGATCCATATAGAAACAGGCCCTTGCAGTATCCTGTTGCTGAAGCAGAAGAGTTTTCTATTAAAATTCTGTGCTCTTCTGAGCACATTGGTCCAGTTATTGGGAAAAGTGGGGCCAATGTTCGGCAGGTAGAGCAGCAGACTGGTGCTCGCATCCAGGTGCAAGAAGTTGACAAAGGTGCTTCTGGAGAAAGGTTCATTGTTGTTTCATCTAAGGAGGTAACATGCAGATGGTTGTCCCAATTGCCATCCCCTTCTCATACCAATTTTCATTATGAGTCCTCACAATTTTATCTCCTCCTATGTATTTTTCCAGATTCCAACTGATCCAGTATCCCCAACAATTGAGGCACTTATTTTGCTCCATAGTAAAGTAAGCGCACCTTCTGAGAAACACCATTTGACTACTAGGCTTGTTGTACCGTCAAACAAAGTTGGTTGTATTCTTGGGGAAGGTGGGAAGGTAATTACTGAAATGAGAAGGCGAACTGGGGCTGAAATCCGAGTTTATTTGAAGGCGGATAAACCAAAGTACTTATCTTTTGATGAGGAGCTTGTGCAGGTGATTTATATTCGATCATAGATGCATCAAGATGTCTGTATGGTTTCAATATCTGCACTTTTTGTTTGTTAACTTGTTTTTGTGCATTTACATTTGTTCCAAGCTTTCAGGTTGCTGGGCCTCCAGCTATTGCAAGAGGAACCCTCACAGAGATTGCTTCGAGGCTTAGGACTAGGACTTTCAGAGATGGCAGTTCTGCCAATAATCCTTCAGCCGTTGCCCCTTTTGATGGTCCTCCTGTTGATATCTTGCCCAGCAGGGAATTCACACTATACGGAAGACCTGCTAACCCCTCATATGGAAGGTCTGCTAATGATCCACCATATGGAAGGCCTGCCAATGACCCCCCATATGGAAGACCTGCCAATGATCCACCATATGGAAGACCTGCCAGTAACACACCGCCATATGGGAGACTGAAAAATAATACACCTCATGATCCTTCCCCTGCATATCCTGTAGAGTACTTTTCTAAAAGAGAGTATCCTAGTGGAAGTCCTCCTTTTGTTAGCAACGCTCCACCATCTGCTTCGTATGACAGATATCCTGCACCTGCTCACTTGCCTACTAGGGAACTGCCCTCGTCTGTTAGTCCTGGTGTGGATTATATGTCCCATCGTTCTTATCGTGGCCATGTACCTACTGATAGCTACTTTAGTAGGGGTACACAGCAATTAGGCCACTTGAGAGCTGGGAATAGTAATGTGCAACAATTAGGCATCACCAGAGCTGGAAATTCCAATGCTTATGATTATATTGAGGTACATTTTCAATGTGTTAGCATCCCTCTTACAAATGGCCCTCGCCTATGTTTTCATTAGAAACTTGAAACTGTATACAAGAGTGTTGCATTATGCCTATTTTTGTTTGATAATTGGTTGCAATTCCTGAAAAAACAATCCACACTTTAGTGTATGTTATGGTGATCCACATTCATCCTTCTAGCCATCACTTCTGTGGCACTTTTGTTCATTCTATACTGTGGACAAGATGGTGCAACATTATTCATTTATTATCGTTTGCTTGTATTGGCTGTTGAGTTGTTCTCTGCTGCTGTTGATGACCAATTTTATTGGTGTTGGTCTTTTCTCATATTTCTTACTAACCTTGTTGCCTGGTTCTGCTTATGTTTATCAGAAAATATTAAGTTCTGAATAGATCTAAATTTCATTCTCTTCAGGCTGCTGGACAGATACATGGACGTGAGGATTATCGAAGGTTGGCAGGTGTTACTGGGTATGGCTTTCACAGACTGGCTTTCTTCCAAAACATAAATGTGAATTTACATGGACAAATTTCATCGAAAGATGATCCTTTGGCAGGTACTCAAGTAGCTCTGTCGAACTGAGGATTCCAAATAGTTCTTTGGAATCAGTTATTGGAATTGGTGGTGTCAATCTAGCGGAGATCCGCCAGGTATAGCAGCTATTCTTCTTGTTCCATTTGATCCGGTCTTCGTAGATTCTTGTGGTATTTTCCTCATGCAAGCTCTCCTGCTTGATCCCAGATCTCCGGTGCAAGAGTGAAGTTACTTGAATCTCATCCTGGTTCTTCTGAATCCATTGTGGATATCCAGGGTATGCCGGACCAAGTGAAATCTGCACAGAGCCTTGTGCAAGGGTTCATTGGCGCTAACAGCCAGAGCATGCAACCATCCCAGTCTTCTCGCACAGTCCATTATCCAAGATGGAACTAAATTCTACTAGTCTTGTGGCAGAGGACAACAGAACAGGGGTCACTGCGTGGCGCTCTCTTTTAACTACAGATTGATTGCCATGCTGATGTTCTCGGAACGCTAAATAGTTGGCACATTAACTAGAGTGAGCGGAATAACCTAGATTATGTTTAATTACAAATAATTTAGGGGATTTTATCAGCGAAGGTTGTACTGCTCAATCTTATTTCCATCGTTCTCGACTTGCTGTATCAAATATCTAATGACAAGAGTTGCCTTTGCTCTGTAATTGTATATGGAACCTAGATGCTTGAACCTGTTGTTCTAAGGGCTGTTATTGAAGGTCAGAGACCAAATGAATGGCACATCTGATTCTCTCTGAGACTGACCTGGATGTTGTTATTTTTTGAGATGAGATATGCTGTTATTTTACTTATAGGTCAACAGGAGCCCAGGCTGTTTCAGCTACAGCAGAATGCTGTAGAGAACATTTTGTAACGCTCTAATAACTTGACAGTGGATGCCAAAGCGCAGATGTAATGAGACCCATCACTGCCATTCGTCTGCAGTATGTTCCAAGGTCTGGAGGTCTGCAGCATATTCCAAGGTCTGGAAATCCAGATGCGTGACAGTTCTGCATTTGTTTATACCAAAATTGAGCAAGACTACAGAGAGCAAATGCAGTAAGTAACAAAAAATGTTTTTCTCAAGCACATGTACAAAACTGGACAAACTACACAAGCTCCTCTATTTCATGAGTAAACATATAGGTTGCATCGAACGGCTTCAGAGGTACAACCGTACAAGGCTAGAAGCTCCTCCAAAATGAAAAAGGAGAACAGAGAGCAAAGCTATTCACTGCTTTGCTGTAGTCTCTATTCAGTAGGTGGCACTGCACTTGCTGTTGAAATGTATCTGAAGAACCAAAGGCAGGTGTTCGCTCTTCATCATACACAAAACACCACCACTCAGGTCACAATGCCAGTATAGCACTGTTCAATTCCAAAATTTTCTCATATGGCAAGCCAGGGTCATTCCAACTCTGAAACCTTTTCAGAAGATCCGCTGCTACATCCTTCTCATGATTTGCCTGACCTGCTCCAATCCAATATGTGAGAACAGTGACAGAACACGCCAAACTACTCCCCCTGCAGCCCTACACACCTGCATGGTGGTACTGGTTGCGACCAGCAATTGTTGTAAGGGCTTCCACCAACAACCAGATCAAATCCAAGTACTCTCCACACCAAGGTCGTCGCTGGTGACCTTCTGTACATACCCTATGTCAATCAACTCCCCAGTTTGCCTGGATTGCTTCCACCAGCTCCTCAGGATATCTCGATTCATTTTGGAGATCTCGGCAAAACCCACCACCTTCATGTGTATTCCTAGGCAACGCAGAGCTACTTCTGCTCCACCTAAGCATGTATGCCTGAAAAGAGTGACAAAACACGGATGCCGGTAGGGAGCAGTGGACAGGCAGGTGGTATGACACTGTGTCCACCTGGGAAGAGTTCCCAAGAGACCGGCGCCTCTTTGTCCTGCTTATGCCCTTGGTGTGGTCTCCAAAGGCGATTCCACTTCATGGGGCTCTTGTAAGCATCTTTAATCAGGCCAACCCAGATGAGGTTCCAACATGCATTCATCAAGGATTTTCTTCAGGACAGCTTTGGTCGGTGTGCTATCAGAAGCAGTAAGCGCTGACCTTACATTCTTATTTGACGTTGCAGCGTCCATCATGGTCTGTACACAGTTCAGCTGCGTCCTTGGATACCATGTTGGCCACCACTTCCTCATCCAGGGGAAGCCACCCTGTATTGTTCTCGGTTGCATTGGAAGAAGAGGAAATCTGCCATGCATAGGAATCTTCTTGGTTACTCTTAGAAAACATAAGCATGCATAGAAGCAACACCTAGCTGGCTATTTGAAGTATATATGGTGAAAGGCAGAAGAACACCACATGGATAACTAAAGCAGATAAAGTGCTATAATAGGCACAGATATGTCCGAAGCAATAACTGAATAACCCCAACCCCATCAGGACGAGGTAACAGAAATAGTTACATCATAACCAAATAGCTTGCTGGTACACCGCTCTCTAAATTAGGGGAATTCTAGGATGTCATCGCAATTGTTGGGTTCAAGAACAGCTACAAACCAGCTTCACGAAGTGCATGCTATCTACCATCCATTTGATGAACACATCTAAAGGGGTACCTTTGTAACCCTCCAGGTTGAATACAACAGCAAATTGCTCATTTTGTGCCTGTGTAAGGGTCCAAAAAATAAGTAGTGTTAGACACAGGAAGAACGAACATGGAAATATAGCATAGTTGACTCTTCAAAATAATTGTCAATTCATTTGTCTTTCTTTCTTTGCTAGTATCCACTCATTTTAATTGAAAACCATTAATGCTCTAGTCACTTATTTTTAATATGCATGCATTATTAATGGGATATCCCAAGTCTATATTTGAGCAGAAATGATGCTTACCACAAACTTCTAGAACAAAGAAAGTCCCAAAGTGTACTACACAAATATTTTATCAGGAATGATCGCATACCTGTATTTGTAGCAGTAATTGTTCTCGTGCCACAATATTGTCAGCAATTTCAGCACAGATTGGATCGTATTTTCCAATCTCGTTCGTAAATAGTTCCTCACCTTATAGGTTAGCTTTTAGGGGTGAAAAGATCCTTATGATCCTATAAGTAGTATCAGAGCTCGGTTTTAACATCTCTGGTCCAATAGACTAGTGTGTGAACGCCTGATGGACTTTACGATCCTACAAGAGAGTAAACAGACGCTGGCCGAAGACAATCAGAGCAGTCGAGACTTTACTATGTGGTCGTAAGTCTCTATGCCGTGGTCGAAATGATTGGGCTGGTGTCTATCTGTGTACAGAGTGGTTGAACATCAACTTGTGGTCGATCAAACTACTCGGACGAAGACAGTTAGTTCTCTGATCATAACCACGTGGTCGTAAGCCAACAGGTGGTCGAACGATTAACGTAGTTGAAACTAGATCACCACAACAGAAGACCAGTGTGGTCGAAAAGAGTGCAATGTGGTCTGGTACTTGACCATAGTCGAAACCAATATACTTGTAAATCCGGTCAACGTACCAGGCAAGGATTGCACTGATTTCGACTACACACAACCAGGAAAACCAGAAGACAGGAAGTCGACAGAACTGGTCGTGGTTGAAGAGGTGGTCTTAGCGCATCCGGCAAAACAAAGGACTGTCGGGAGGCGCACACCCGCAAGACCAAAAACTCAAAAACTTTCGACTTAGAGGACAAAAGGCCAAGAAACTTTGCACACAAAAAGATGAAGATCTCAAGAAGTTGCACTGACGATTAATTGAAAGATTAGAAATAAAAATGAGATCTCTGCTAGAAATCGTGGAGAAAGCTTACGACCATGTCTGAGAGAAAGATGAACTACGACCAGACCTTACTCTCGGGAATAAACTAGCCAAGATGGCTTTGAGAATGATTCCCAGTTCATAGCAAGTCAAATCGAAACAAACTCTCAGACAGAAGAGAAGAGAAGATGGAACAGAGAAAACACGAACAAATCAAACAAATATCAATCAGACATAAGAACTCAAATAGAAACATAAAGATTGATGTATTGCTCTCATGGAGGTTTCTACAGCCACTCCATCCAGGAGGACCAAGAGCACAAGTGCTCCGCCTCAAAGAACAACTTATGCAAGAACAGAAAACAAAACCCTAGAGCTTCTCCAAAAAACCTCACCACCACTGGTGCTCTACCCTCTATTTATAGTCTTCAATAGGGGGTAACCTGTTAACCCTAACTAACACCGGGTTTTACACACACGACAACCCTTTAACACAGACAGATCATAGTGCTTTAACAGAAATCGCTTCCTTTTGCAGGCCTGAGTCAATTCACCGAATTGCCCCTCAAGCACCTTCCCGGAAGCTTCCTGTTCTCGCACGACCGCACCTGGCTTCTGACCGACTGGACCTCAACTCCTCCTTGAACCTAGGCCCGGTCCACTTGTTGCACACGACTGCACCCGGCATGCTGACCGTCTGGACCTCGACTCCTCCCTGAGCCTAATCTTGGTCCACCTCGCCGTTGCCCGTCATGTTCACCTCCGGTAGCTCCAGCTCTGGTTCCTCGTCATCCCGGCTTGCAACTACCTCACCAGTCTCGATCATCTTCGGCATCTCCCTGACTGTTCTGGACCTCAACACCTACTGTGCCTAGTCCCAGTCCATTTACACCTCACTATGACCTAGCTCAAAAGTTCTGCAACCAACACCGATAAGCAAACCATCACGTAGCACTGCACCAGATATAAAGATCATACATCTGCATCAAAAGAATGTACTCAGAAATCAACCCAGCTGGTCATAAACCACTTATGACCACTCAAATGCACATGACATGAAGTACTCGAAGCCCACAAGTTCCTTCCAGCAGCCCACGACCACACAGCGAGTTGTTACAACCACGTCGCAGGTTGCTACGACCATGGAAACAGAACCTACGGCTAGCATATACGACTATATCGAAACTGGTCGCAACGATTTACGATTGCTGAAGTCGAAGCTACCGACCACCGACCACGGCGGTCGAAGTTACGACTATCGACCATGATAGTCAAACCAGCAAAAAAACTAAAAAAAAAAAGCCAAAAAGTCAGAAAAAACAAAATTTAGGAATAGTAAAAAATAAACCAGAAGCTCATAACAAATATTTTTATAACATTGCACTTCCATAACATTTTATAATTGTGTTGGTACCAAACTATAAATAAAAGTTTATCTTTAAAGACCGTGAAAAGTCAAGTGTGTCAAGAAACGGAGTGGGAACTATCATGTTACTTCTTTACGTTTTTTGTAACGCAGCCTGGAGCTTGAATTGCTAGACCTTGTGACGCTGATATAACATTTAGTGCGTGCATAAACTTCCAGTCATACACAGATCTGACAAGATCCATCGCTACAGTTCGTCAGGTCGTCCACTACACATTCTAAGGTCTAGAGATCGAAAAGCGTAACCAAATAACCATTTTGCATTTAGTTATATACCGAAATGTGAGCAAGAAGAGCAAGTAGGCGCGGTAACTTCACAAAAAATACATGCCGGCCGAGTCAAGTGTCTCTTGAGCCACATGTACAAAAACAGGGCAAAAGCCAAAAACATCTATACAAGAACCAGTGCACCACTATTTCATGGGTAAAACATCCAGTCCAGCACAACTCATGCATTGAACGCCCTCAGTGATTGATGCTCCTTCAAACGACAAGCCAAGGCAGGGCAAAGCTATTGGCTGCCTTGCTTGTGCACTATATATACAAAACACCACCACTCAGGTTACCATGGCAGTATGGCACTGTTTGATTCCAAAATATTTCTTTCATGTGGCGAGATCTGCTGCTACATCCTTCTCATGATTTGCCTGACCTGTTCCAGTATGCGAAAATAGTGGTAGAACAGGCCAGACTGCTCCCCCTCGAGCCCTACCCGGTAGTGCCGGTTGCTACCAGCGATGTTGTTGCAAGGGCTTCCACCAACAACCATATCAAACCCACCAACTCTCCTTACCAAGGTCTCGAGGTAATCGCTAGTGACCCTCTGCACATCGCCAATCTCAATCAGGTCTCCGGTTTGCTCCGATTGCTCCCACCAGCTCCTCAGAATATCTCGGTTCAATTTGGAGATCTCGGCAGAAACCACCACCTTCAAGTGTATTCCAAGGCGGTGCAGAGCTACTTCTGCTCCACCTATGCCTGAAAAGAGTGACAGAACACGGATGCCGGCAGGAAACAGTGCCTTCAGGACTGACAAATGGTATGCCACTGTGTCCACCTGGAAAGAGTTCCCAAGAGATTTGTACCTCTCTTTCCTGCTTATGCCTCTGGTGTGATCTCTTGGGAAACCCAACAGGGACTCCACCTCATGACGCTCCAGTGCAGCAACTTTGTTCAGGCCGACCCAGATGAGGTTCCACTTCTTACATTCACCAAGGATTTTCTTCCGGACAGCTTCAGTCGGCGTGCCATCACAAGTAGTAAGCTCTGATCTTACCTTCACAGTTGATGTTGCAGCGGCCATCACGGTCTGTACACAGTTCAGCTGCGTCCTTGGATCCCATGGTGGCCACCACTTCCTCGTCCAGGGAAAGGCATCCCATATTGTTCTTGGTTGCATTGGAAGGAGAGGAAATCTGCCATGTATAGGAAGGTTGTGAATGTAACCTCTCTTTCTTGTCGCAGCACAGAAGTACTTTGAGTCCACAAACTCAGGCTCTATGTCATAGAGAAATCGAGACATCTTGTCCCAGACACCTTTTGGGGTACATGCCACATTTTCAAAGTAGAAGTAGGGCGGGCCTTCAGCTATATCAGAAAGTGTTCTATTACATATGTGCATAGTTTCATTTGGAAGACCAAAACCAACCATTGGTCCACTACCAAAGGCCCTCTTAGAATGTCCTTGTCCCAACTGTTTGTTATGATGCCGTTTTTTGTCACTTAAATGATCAACAATGTTCTTCCTTTTGACACCTCTGGAGGTTCCAAGGCCCCTGGTCTGAGATACATTGTGAAAAGCAATAAATGAAACTTCAGGGGGGAACGATAGTGATGGGATGCATTAGCAACCGATTTCATCTTACAAGAGCGATTTCATCTTACAAGAGTAGCATACAGAAAAACTAATCACAGGGATATGTTGGCATAACACAACAAGCAGCTCCAGAGATTTATCTCTTCAATCAATTAAAGCACAGGATTATCATAGGCAAGCATAACTTGGAAATAAAAGCTACCTCATCAGATGAAAGCTCCACATCAGCAGAGTCTCCACCATAGACACTGACCTTTTTAGCCATCTGTGCAGCATATATTGCATCAGCTAGTACTGAAATTGGTTCATGTTGACCTAGCACAAATTTTAACAGCATGAATGAGGTACAAGTACAATGCAAACTAATTCACTGTGTATTTCAACACTATTCTGCGAATATCTGAAAGCAACTTTAATATTAAAAGCAGCCTCTGAATAAGGTTTTAGTCACATCTACAAGAGATTATATAGCCAAACTAACAGCAATAAACAGATGGCAAGGTATACTTGAGGGCATTCCTGTTCCTTTTTTTAAGAGGAGTCTTGTTCAAGTATTAAGTAAAAGCAAATGATGAACGAAACTGCTATGATATTAGCATTGTACTTCTGATTTCCAAGTTTTTTTATGTTTGCACAGTGGACACCAGTAAAAATCAAGGGAATATAGCTGCAAATTTGGAGATATTTCGCTCAAAACTGTAAAATATTTTATTTGAACCCTACCGTCAGAGCGAGGTGGACAGGGGGGAAGGGGGGGCCTGGAAGGCCAAGCAACAGAAAGGTCTCAAAACTGTAAAATATTTTGATGCAGAAGAAAATGTAAATAAGGAAATCACATTCATGTAATCATTTATAGTCTCAATTTTTTACCAACACATTATTTACATACACTGTTGTAAAATCCATATTCTCTACAATAGATTTAGCATCATCTTGTTTCAGATAATCTCTTATCAGATACATTGACGTATAAGCTGTTCAACCAGTAAAGAACGCAACCTGACATCAACCCTACTAAAGTATAATTTATAAGCAATAGCATTAGGGGAAAATCTGTTTCCACTGCAGCTGCTTTCTAACACTGTTGTCATCGAGGAAAAGGTTCAATAGTTACCGCATCTGTCAATTGCTGAAGAGGCTTCATCTAGCGTAAAGCCCATTTCTACTAGATTCAAGAACTTCCTATCTTTCTTTGACAGCTCTTCAGCAAACACCTGTTAAAAACATGGCAAAAAGGTCATTCCACATTCTTGTATTGAACATCATGACTGATTTCAGCACATATATCCGCAGGTAATTGCTGCAACAACGATGGAATACCTCATCGTCCATTGCAAAATCAGCCATATCAACACCCTCACTTGATGAACTAAACCCTTTCTCTGAAAAACTTTCATACCCTGAACTCTTCAGATGATCAGTCTACAGATTACAGCAAGAAACAAGAGATAGCATTACTGCCAAAGCCAAACAGAATGGTACCAAAAAGCGGCTAGAAATTCCCTACATTGCTGATTAAATGACATAATGAAGGACACCAGACAAGTGAGGCACAACCTCATCTTCTGAATCATGGAAGTGGAAATGCTCCTCGTTGACGTGGTCTTCGGTGTAACCTAGCAAATTAACCCCACCGCGTGACAGAATAGTACTATCACCAACTCCGGACGAGCACCCAGTCTCCACACGCTCTCCATCCATGGCCTGTACAAGATTGTTGAAATGGCACACACAGTTCTACACATCAAGCAATCAAAACACAAAACGGTAGTAAGCGTAACTGAGCAAGAGCTCACCTGATGCGCAAGTAGCCACTCCACGATGGCTTCCGGGTCTCGTCCACCTCCGTTGTGCTCGAGAGCCATGGCGACCCTCTCCTCGGAGAAACCCATGTCGACGAAGCGGGCGACCGTCGGGCTCGAACCCGCCGCGCTGCACCGCGGCGAACCCTACACGTGCGCAGAGAACAAACCAATCGAATCGAGGAGCGAGAGCAACCGCACAAGGGCTAGCTGTGTCCTCACCTGCGCCCCCGTGACGTTCCGCGGCGGTGTAGGTTCGCCGGCGGCGGCATCGTCGTCGTCCCCGTCGCCGGTGCTCCGGGCGGAGGCGCTCCCGCTGCTCGAGCGCTGGGAAAGTTTCGAAGCCGCGCGCGTGGTGAGTGAGACGACATTGAATGGGAAACACGGTACAAAACAAGCAAACGTAGCGCGAATTTACCATGCTTTGATCAACTGATCGTCTGATCCCCAGTTGATCGGGGAGGGAAGCGGAGAGCCGGAGGTAAAAGGCTGCTGTTTTCACCCTCAAGCTTTTACCTTTTTCAAAAAAAAATCTGAAGAGTCGCCAAACGATGGAATCAGGTCCTTTTTTTTTCCCGACTGCTCATAGGTTTTCTATATACTTTTTGAGAGGTTGAAATCGTCAATACAGATGATACATATAATTTTATTTTAAAAACTACTTTAAAAATTGTTTAGAGAAACCATCTATTTATTTTGGCTTTCGAAAAAACAAAACCAAAGACCAAAAGGAACATGTCCTTGACCAATCAGCCAAAACACTAGGGAAATGAAAAAACGAAACCAAAGACCAAAAGGAACATGTCCTTGACCAATCAGCCAAAACACTGGGGAAATAGGGCTTGTTTTGAAAGCCGAAATTTGAGGAAACAGTATATTTCCCAAGTGGATCAAGGTTAATTGCTGTTTCAATTTCTCCCGTGGAAGAAAATATGATTTCTTCTCGCGTAGAGGGCTTGATTTCAATCAATAAGCGATCAACCTGAGAAAAGGGGATGCATATTTCCTGCATTTTTCTCCATTATATTGGTGAACTGTGCAACCTATTCTATTTTACACTTCGTACATTTAATATTTCTCTTTGACATCCTTTAGCTAAAGCACGGGCATGCTACCCAGTAGACCTGGCAAAAGATAGAAATACTGAAGCCAAGTAATGGCAGGCCTTGTAATGTTGCGATTGCAGGAGTATTATGTGTATACCAAATCCAATACATTATTTTACGCACAAATCATACAGGCTACTGTCCAACCGACCTGGCCACAATTGGTATTACACCACCCGAACTTGCACGCAGTATGACATTATACCAGAGAATGCAATTCACAAGGGCACGATACAGAGAAAAAGAAGCAAACAAATAGTTGCTGCGATAAGCCGAAAACAAGATCTCTCATTGAGGCCTGTAGTAGTTGCTCTGGTGAGGAGGGTAAGCTCCCGGGGCATTGTATGGTGGCTGAGGATACGGTGGTTGCTGTGGCTGCGGCGGCTGATGTGCATTGTAGTATGGCCCACGCCATCCAGGATATGCTGGTTGACCATAGTCATGATAGGGAGGTGGCTGATGTGGCGGCTGCTCGTACTGACCGGGGTGTGGTGCACCGAATGGCGGCTGTTGCGGTGGCATGCCATACGAGGGGTATGGCTGTGAGTATGCAGGTCTTGGCTCTGGTTGAAGGTACCCAGGCCTTGAATCTCCTCCAGGTGGAGCAGCATAGGGGGGCTGAGCATGAGGAGCATGTGGTTGTGGTGATGGACTGTTCTGATCTCGCGGAACAGAAGTGCTCCTCGGCATGGTCGTGTGGCTGGAAGAAGAGAAGCTGAAACCTGCTAGCTTTCTCTGCACCTCTTCGATCATTTCACGGCATTGAATGTTTCGGGTCATTATAAAGTCACTGCACTGCTGTTTAATTCTGCCTATTGCATCCTGCACAAAAGGATCATTCAAGAATATAATCAGCGGACCCACTAAGAGGTACCACTAGCATTTATAGTTTCACTACAGTGGATCCAAAATGCAATGGAGATGCACGCATACGGCATACCTGTAAAGTCACATAAAAATTTAGGCCCTCATTTATGTTCTTCTTAGTATCCCGGTATTTAGCAACAGCGGCAGCAATTTGCTTGTAACATTTCTCCCGAGCAGCTGCAAAATTAGTTTCAAAAATCAGCACTACACAACACATTTTTTACAGGTCTAAACAAAAGATGCACAAAATAACACCCGACTTGTGATATAATTTCCATGAAATGGTTTAAAAGTACATACTAAGAACCTTTGCAGCTCAAACTATAAAGCAGTGCCAGCATATGTGATACTTCACATCTTATGTCAAACTTGAGAACAGGAGTAAACAGAAGCAGAATCATTGAAGGAACTTTACTGAAAACAATATCCAGAAGGAAAAATCATGCATACAAGCAACACCTAGCCTGATATTTGAAGTATATATGGTGAAAGGCAGCAGAACACTGCATGGATAACCAAAGCAGATAAATTGCTGAAATTGGTGCAAATATGTCTGAAGCAGTAAAACTCCATCAACACAAGGTAACAGAAATAGTTACATCATAACCAAAATGCTTGCTGGCCACTGCTCTCTAAATTAGGGGAAGTCTAGGATGTCATTGTAATTGTTGGATTCAAGAATGGCTACAAAACCAGCTTCACTAAGGGCATGATATCTACCATCCATTTGATGAACAAATCTAAAGGGGTACCTTTGTAATCCTCTAGGTTGAATACAGCAGCAAATTGCTCATTTTGTGCCTGTGCAAGGACCCAAAATATTAGTGTTAGACACAGGAAGAAAGAACAAGGAAATATAGCATAGTTGACTGTTCAAAATAATTGTCAATTATCTTTGTTTCTTTGCTAGTATCCACTCATTTTAATTGAAAACCATTGAGGCTACTAGTTACTTATTTTCAATATGCATACATCATTAATGGGATATCCAAGTCTAAATTTTTAGTAGAATGATGCCACAGACTTCTAAAACAAAGGAAGTCCCAGAGTGGACTGCACCAATATTAATCAGGAATGGTGGCTTACCTGTATTTGTAGCAATAATTGTTCCTGCGCCACAATGTTATCAGCAATTTCAGCACAGATTGGATCATATTTTGCAATCTCCTTCTTAAAAAGGTCATCATGTGATCCAACACCAGCCATCAACTTCGGCAGTATATCATCCTGGTACAAATGAATCTATGTATGAATGCACAGAATCAATGTATGTGGCCACGCCAGAGGGAGTATGTACCACTGTTTTATAAGTAATGGAAGATGGAGATTGAATTCAGCCATTGCAAGGACCAACAAACTTCAAAAGCAAAATAGCAGGACCTCCCTGGAATCTTGAAAGTGGAAGTTGAAAGGGCAGCACATAGCAGAAAATGCCTCATTGCAACAACAGTAGCACATTACAAGCAAAGTGCTTATAGCAGCTTATCACAAATTAGTATTAGTGCAGCACTATCATAAATAAGCACGATTTGTCTACTGAGAAGATAACTGGGCACATTTCTTGTAAATTAATTTTATCATTGGGCTTATAGCAGTCTATGTACACATTTATCAAAATAACTTTCACAATAGGAAAGGATTGTACCTTTCTCTTCATTTCTTTAAGCATGTCTTCAAGACCTGCCCTTTGTGCTCCTAGAGATTCCAGTTGCCTCTGTGTTGGCACATCAAAATTAGCTTCGCTAAGTTCAAAACAAGTGAGGCCTGATAAATATTTGTAAGCTAAGACAAAATAATGTACACACCAAGCTTTGTTTAAGGGCTCCAACAATAGCATCTTCATTTCCATCCAAGGACATGATAGGCCTTGACATACTTGGAAGTGCAGACTCTATCTGCAACATATAACAGCAATGTGTAACTATCCAGAGATAGTGATAAAAAAACAGGTTTGGGGCTCATTGTGAAGCAATTATAAAAGGGCAATCTTCTTAAATATTAAGAATATTTCTTAGTTTAATGTAATCTTAAACTCTCAGAGGTAGTGATAAAAAACAGGTTTGGGCTCATTGTGAAGCAATTATAAAAGGGCAATCTTCTTAAATCTTAAGAATATTTCTTAGTTTAATGTAATCTTAAACTCTCACCGGCCTTCTGTCAAGAATAGACATCAAGGGATAGTTCTCCTTAAGACCTCGTTCAATCTGAGAATTACTATCAGCAGCTTGCTTAAGATTAGCAGCAAACAGATTCAATTTATCTTGAATATTTTTTGTTAGGGTGCTTGATTGAGGCCTAGTCCAACGACTCCCAAATTGTGTCCGAAATTGGGCATCTTCATTCGCCTCCTTCTGCAGCAGCTCTTCAGTTTGAACGAGTAGCTCCTGATTGACCCTACTCAAATCTCTAAGCTGCTGCAACTCAGCTTCCAAGCCAGCAGGACCACCACTAATCTGCACAGCCTCAACGTCCTCCTTTAGATCTAAAGGTAAGCTGATATTACCTTCCAGTGAATGAATAGAATCAGGCAGGTCCATTTCCTTCAGCCTGACTCTAGTTATCTCACTAGCTTGCTGCAATTTCTCCGCCTGGTTCCGAATGATGTCATCTACCATCTCCGTGTACTTAGAAAGTGCTTTCATGCTGCCATCGGGCACAAGTGATGAAAAAAGCCTCTCCTTGGTAGCATCTAGAGCTTCAGCCAAAGAAGTAGGCTTTACAAGGGATGCTGCAGGGAGCGCTCCCAAAGAACCAGCATCTGGAACCCGCATCAGGTAAACACGTTCATTCTCCTTCAGCGCCCTCTCCAAGTTGGTCTTCATGTTACTCTCCAGTTTATTGACAGAATCCAGAATTGGGGCAGCAACCCCCTTGGCCACCTTCTTGGCATCTGCCAAGGCGCTCATTCCAATCTTTAGACGTGCAATTTCCTGAGCAATTTCTTCTCTCTCGTGAAGATCCAATGAATATCTATAGCAAGAATCAGCATAGAATTGAGCTGCCTTCAGTTGGACATGAGATATCCATGTCTTATCAAAGTGTTGACTAAGTGGAGGTGCACTCAAAGCCGCATAAGCTTCTTCATAGAATATGCCAACCTGAAAAGATACGTGAACATGTAATAATCAGAATTTGGCAAATAGCACATTGACATCAAAATTACACAAAAGCGAAGAAATGTGATATCACGTGTGAGGATGTGTTGAATTAGCAGTAATAAAGCATCAATCATGCAAATTGTATATAATTAATCAAATCAATAGCACGAACTAATCTCACTGCCACTGGGAGAACATATGAACGCCAGCAAATCAATCATACTGAAAGTTACAATCAATGAACGCCGCCAATAGTCACTACCAATTGTCTCCGAAATGTGTTTTCAACCAAACAATTTAATCACCACATGGGATAGTAGGTTTATCATGATGTCAGGGTAAACAGACTTCCCTAAATTGGTGTTCAGTATGCCAAAACTCACTTGTTATCAACACTATACTAGACAAATTCCCGAAACAACAACATGCTATCTCAAAATCACTTATGCTTTGTAATCACAACGACTCCCAAACCATTCCGAGCTCCCTACAATATCAATCTAAATAAGATCACTTAACACATTGCCATCATCGCAAATTCGTAGCAACAAAACAACCCGACCAATAGGCAGTAAGCACGCACCTGCCGCGCCACCTTGGAGCATAGCGCAGGCGGCTTCCCGCCAGCTATCACCTTCTCGAAGAAGCACTCCTGCGCCTGGGCGAGCATGAGCTTCTCCAGCATACCGGCGCACTCGGGCGTGACATCCACGGTGGTGGCCCCCGCGGCGACGGCCTTGGCGGCGACCCCGCTCTCCCTGAGCCACGCGAACGCGCCCGCGGCGCTCTGGAACGCGCCGCACGCCGTCCTGATCCCGACGTCGGTGGCGCGGTCCGCGGCGAGCGCGATCTGCGAGTAGACGGCGCCGAGGTTGAAGAGCACGGCGGCCTTCTCGAGGTGGATGGAGGCGAGGCTGGACTTCTTGTTGGTCTTGAAGGTGTCGTGCCAGGTGAAGGAGAGGGAGTGGACGTGGCCGCGGTCGGGGGAGATGGGGAAGCGGGGCTCCACGATGGCGAGCGCGCGGGCGTAGGCGAGGAGCGCGTCGCGGCGCTGCTCGAGGGAGGATGGGTCCGGGAGGGAGGGCTGCTCGAGCGCCGCGGCGCGGAGGTCGTGCACGGTGCAGAGGTCGTCGTCGGCCGCAGCCGCCTCGCGCTCCGAGTAGGCGGAGGCGATGTAGAGGCGCAGCGGCCGGTATAGGTCTACGGCCGTCGTCTTCTTCTCGTGGATCGCCAGCATCACGTTCGCCGCCGCCGCCGCCGCCATCGGGACGCGGTGGCCGGAGGGGAGGAGGGTGGTGTGGGTGAAGGAAATTTGGGGAAGTTGAAGTTGTCGCGTTTAGTCCAGGGAGGAGAGATACTTCGCCGCGTCGGGGATGCTGGGTGCTTTGAGATTCGCGCGCGAGCGGCTGACTGGGCCGAGTCGCCGCCTGGGTCGTAAGTCGGACTTCTGACTCGCCACGTAGGGTCGGTGGAAATCTTTTTTTTTTTTTTGATAAGCGGTGGAAATCTTGTAGTGATAGGAGGTGCGTTGCAACACGAAACACAAGATCTCAAGGAGTCTGCTGTTTGGTGAACATCTGCCAGCTCACAGAACCGGTAACGGTAAACACCTCCATGGCTCAATGCCAGTCCGATTTGTCTTGGGATTTACCTCAAGTTCCCGTCTAGGGAATGCTACCCCAAGCTCCGTTTTCTTCTCAGGAACAGAGGAAGTGATGCATTGCAAATAGAAGAGTCGGGTGGGTCCTTTTGAGCTGTTGCTTTTTGCTTAAATTTTTAATTTTTAACTGAATGCAAAAAAAAGTACAGAGAGAGATACTTACATACTATTTTGATTAATATAGATAAAGTCGAGACAGTATCTACTATAATCGATTTATAGATTTTATCTTAAAAAATACCATGTTTAAAAGCTAATGAGCCTACCACAACTCGGCAGATGTATACAAAATATCTCAATGCAAAGTAAGGTATACGAGTTGAAATAGACGACATCCTACGACCAGCGGCAGGCCGGCCGGCCTGCCTCCTCCGTGCCCCAACTCCAAGAACCAAGTATGATGGGACCAAATCTTAAGTGATGACAGCTCCTCTCAAAAAAAAAAAGCGATGACAGCTTTTCTTTTTTTGGAGCTAAGTGATGACAACCTGAAACATTGAAACAAACATTTATGTAAAAAGTTGTGTGCTATGGCTACTTACGACAGGATGTTACAGTCCAAATCTGAAACAAATCAGATTTTAAAAGCAATCAAATTCTTTGAAATTCATTTCATTCAAATTCTTACCTAATTCAATACCTATCCCAACCCTTGACAGCCTCTTCCACCAATCCCCTTGTCTCTCTCTACCATTTGATCAAATCAAGTTGGCAATCATTGTTCACAAACCGGCAAACACCACCGCCCACCTGAATGTTGTCCTGATTTTTATCACCGTGCCTTCTTGGTCCTTCCACGCCGTTGCCTCACCGCTGCATTCGGTCAGAGACCGTACCACCTTGGCATTCTTGCCCTGACATCTTTTTAATTGTTGTAGGCCGCACGTCAGAGCAGCCGCTACCGTTCCTGCTTTTTCCACCACCGCCTCTACTCTCCCCTGTCTCACGGCCGACCTTCCCCAAGCTGCAATTCTTGACTCCGTGAGGCCCCTCGCTGCAAGCGCAAGCCATCGTACCTTGACCCTTGAATACTGCAGCACAACCTGGCCAACCGCCATCACCGCCTCACCCTACCGCCTCATTGCCACCCTCTGCATTTTCGCCGCCTGATCTTTTTGCTGCCACCGTAGCTCTTCCCACTCTCTGCTCTCTCTCAGTCGACCTGACACGCCTCTGACCGCTTTTGACCGCCGCAATGCTGCTCCCGGACAGCTCGTACTTCCTCTCTGCCAGCCGCGTTGTGCCCTCCTGTACCTTCCCGACCACTGCTTCGCGTCGCAAACCGCCTTAGCTCTGCCACTATGCCGAACCGCCATGGGATGGCTATAAAAGTCTAAGACCCCCTCCAAACATCGCATAGGCGTCCAGTGAGCCACCCCCATACCCTAATTGAGCCCTCGACTGAAGCCTCACCGGCAACCACCCGAAGACCTCAAAATAAGTCAAGTTTCGATTACGTCTATTCAATCGATTACTTTTCGATTGCTTTTACCCGTAGCACCTTTATGCTCTCAAGAACACCACCGAACCACTGCCTTTGCTCCTCGAGCCCCTTACCACGTTGGCGACTAGCGCCGCTGCCCGATTATGAGACCTCATCGTGGACAGCTCAACCTGGTGAACCCTGACCTAAGCCACCACTTCCCTGAGCTTCCTCTAACCCCATAGGTGTCCAAACTCTAATGCTATTATCCTCTTAACCCACCGTTAGCCCCTGTGCTATTCAAAAGTCTCGAGAAGAGAAGACCTCATCGACGATGCTCGCCTGACTTCCAGCCACTCCCGAGCCCAAAAATGGAATCCTCGTGGCCCCAGGAACCCACTCGTGGTCGCTAATTATTGTTTCGACCACGAAATCTCCGATCGCTCCACCACTTAAACCCTCCGATCGCTCCACCGCTTGAACTCTCCAACAGCTTGAACTCTCTAATCATCTTATAATCTAGAGGAGCTTCAACCACACCACTTCAAGTCCTGAGAAACACCACTCGAATGCCATCCGATGCTCCTAGGCCACTCGTATGCCATTATATCTTTTAAGCCACTCAGTCACTTCTGACTGAACAGTGTTTTTCTGACTACGGCTTACGACCATAGTGCCTTCGACCATGGCATATCATCTCGATGCTACGACCATGACTTCTTGCGCACTCGGAGTTTTCAACTGCCTTCGTGCTTGGAGTCTTCAACTGCCTCGTACTCGGAGCTATAGTACTCGATGCACAATGCTCCGTGTACAGTACTCAAAGCATAGTACTCGGAGCCTCCGACTTTGACTTCCTCAATTTCGACTGTTGCTTCGGCTACGGCTTCAACCACTGCTTCGACTGTGGCTTTAACCACGGCTTCGAATGTGGCTACGACCACGGCTTCGAGTATGGCTTCGCTTACAGTTTTTACGACCACTTACAACTCATCAAGATTAAATCTAACAATCTCCGCAGCTACTCGGACGTTGTCTGATCTCAATAGCAACTCGTACACTGTCTAATCTCCGTCGACTTCACATTCGAAATCAAACCTCGACCATCCACCCAACTTCGTAGTCGTGCCCGAAACTACTGAGTACGACTACTCAGAAGTCCTTACGACCACGTTGTCATTACATCCACGTTGTGGTATACGACCATGCTGTGGTTTACGATTGCGTTGTGGTTTACGACCACGCTATGGTTTACGACCACACGGAATACTCGATCTCAGTAGTTGTAACTCGATTATGACCACGTCTTCTAGCTCCACAAACACCTCCACTCGTGAGCAAGATTTGTGCCAACAGAGACCACCCGAGTATTCGTAGAGTTCTTCGAGTACGCAGTGACAATCCGATGAGGACCAAACCCTCTGTGAATAATAAAACCTGTGATGAACAGTATCAAGCCCGTTACTGTTCATGAAACCCCAAAATTCATATATACATCTATTTCGATCGTTTTGAACCCATCTATCCATTCTTCAATTCTGTTTTCCCATACCAAACTCCTATAATCTCCAACCTATTTTATTTATTTTTTGGATTTTATTTTCTTTCTTTTATTTCTAGCTCAATCCTTCGAGCATAGAATTGATTTATTTCTTTTGCTTTGCGATAGCACACGACATTGAAAATTAGCCAGTCCAAGAAGGACAAGCTCAAGAACAAGCACAAAACTCGAAAAAATATGAAATCGTAGAATACATTGATCCGCAAGGCAAGTCACATGTCTTTGATCATATTGAACCTACATTACTTTAATTATTTATTTACGGTATTTTTCATTACATTATTTGTGCATTGTTATTTCTTGTACAATAAATGTTTAAGAATGACATGATATTAGCTAATGTCCTACCACTTGAAAAAGCCTTGTTCAATTTGATGACCATATTCACCTTGACAAAATTTAGTAATATTCAATATACTATTTAAATACTCATGGTAGACTAGGAACTCAATTGTTTTATACTACTAAGAGACTTGGCATTTTACCGGTAGAATTTCAAAAGTGGTTTTAGAATAAGGAAATATCATGGGAAGCCACGAGATGGTTGGGTCCCATACTTTATTCTAGGGTGGAGGCTTGGACTGGAAAGGTGGCGGCGCGGATGGGCACTGAAAATGGTGCAGATGGGCACCAAAATAGTGCGGATGCGCACTAAAAATGGTGCAGATGGGCACCAAAACAGTGTGGTGGGCACTGAAACAAGGGTTTGTAGATGGAAGTTGCCTCGATGAAAAATATAAGGACTAGAACCTTATGCCAAGTAAAGAACACAATGATCACTCAACCGTAAGTATTGATTCATCAAACCTGGTTTAGTAACTGATCAAGTTTGATTAAATATCTACAAAGGGTGGAGGGAGCCTGAGGGAGTTTTGTGGTATGGGAGGGGGTATAACCATTCTTAACAATAGTAGAACCGCTTCAAACCAGGCGAGGTCGTGGGCCACCTGAGTTTGTTCGAAAACAGTCTCTACTGGGTAGAGGTTATATAAAGAATTGAGCAGTGAAAAGCCTTGTGTTCCTAAACCCGAACACGGGAGTTAAGAGATCTTGTGGATAAAGTTGGGCGGCTCTGCAGAGTCATTTATTAATGGTATTCTAATACGCCGTGCTTCCGGTAAATGAAACTGTGTTTATGGGTGATTCCAATAGCGAAGTATAAGTAGATTTGGAAATGATTTGAAAATGTCGAAATCTGGTAATCAAGTTTTAAAATCTTAATTTCTTAAGAAGCTATTGTTCTTTTGTTTTTAAAAATATTCACAAATAAAACTGCATCCACAACTACTTAACAAACCCATATATTCCCATCCGTTGAAAATCTTAGCAAGTAGTTATATAGCATTTCGCTATGTGACTTGTTGAGTATAGTTGGTTTTACTCAGTCTTACTTTATTTTTCCCCCCAACGCAAAGATCAAGAGAAGAAAGAATGTTATAAGTTTTCATGTTAGGGCCGCACTCAAGCGTTCTTATAGAGTTTTTCCGGATCTTCTAACTGTAAGTTTTTGGATTGGACGCCTTTCAAGCTATTAAAATTGACCGTTATGTTCTATTTTAATCAAATTAACCCTTTTGAAATGTTTATGAGCAGGCATAATACTTCTTCTGTTTGTAACTGAACTCCTGGACTGTTACGGGATGTACGGCGGGCCTATTCCCAAAAACAGAGTCGTTACAAAATATATATGTTATAAACTGTAAATTGTAAAGGTTCTGGGAATTCCTGCAGAAGAGTGCATCCAGGCTTTCACACAGCTTCATACAATATAATAATTAAACATGACATTTCTTTGCCTTGTAAAGTTGTAAGTGTTTCTTGTCATTAGTTTATGGCATGGTCAACGAAAAATCTATCTTTGCGTGGTCACAAAGCAACTCCACAGCCTTAACTCTTAAGTTTTCAACTTGAAAAAAACAATAAGAATCAAGAGAAGCAAATTTGTGCATTTGCAGTGTCATTGCGATGAGGATCGCATGAGAACTAAAATACTTTTGAAGGGTTATAACTCTGATCTTGTGGGCCGAGGATAACTCCAATTTCCGCGGGCCCCTCTCCGCAAGAGAGCATCCAGACTTTCACATAGTTGCATGCGTACAATATAAACACGACATTTTGTTTGACTTGTAAGTACTTCTTGTCGTTAGTTTATGGCATGGTTAAAGAAAAAATCTATCTTTGATTCCATGGTCACAAAAGAACGCCACGGTCTAAACTTCAAGGTAAGAAGAACAATGAGAATTAGAGAAAAAAAATGTGCCTTTGCAGTGTAATTGCCATCAGGATGGCATGCATGAGACTCCAATACTGCAAGCCTTTCTGTCTGTTAATTCTGCTGAACAGTAACTAAATATGCAGTTTATCTTGGGCACTGAACACTAGAGGAAGTAGTGGGAACTGGGAACAATCTTCTCGATGAAACAGACATAACATCAAGAGAAACATATATGCATCAAGCATGCGTTGAAAGATTAGTGCTCGAACTTAGGAAAAGAAGATCCGTAGCCACAACTTTTATTGTTTTTTTCCCTAGCCAAAGCCTGTAAAATTGGGTCAGGCTGCCCATGAACTATTGCAAGGGGTTCGTGACTCTCGTCTAGTGGAGACGGACCAAGCGCCGAATGGAGGGTGGGGTCACCTAAAAAAAATGGAGGCTGGGGTGGGCTGAGGCTAACTCCAATTTCTGCCAGCCTATCTCTGCGAACTGCGATGCCCGAACGGGCTGGTCTAAGGATTAGCTCGTTTCGATTTGAGCTTCTGAGCTTATTTTATATTATTTATAACTTTTATCTTTTTCTATACTTTTGGTTTTTTGAGCTTTTTTACCGGTTCTTTTTTCTCGTACTTGTTTGCATTATACGTGATGATCTAGCATATTTTTTCTATTTTTAAATTTTTTAATTAATTATGCTAAATAAGCATCCGTCATCTACAATGTTTTTTTCAGCCAGTTACAGTGTTTTTCAGCTATAAGCCACTAAAAAAAGCTCTTTTGAGCAGGGTCTAAGAGAACGTCCGACTCAAAGTCGGTGGTCTCTATAGTGATGAACATCTTGTAACTTCTTAGAAGATGAGTGCAAAAGAAGTCTCATGAGAATAGCAAGAACAGAAACAAACCCCCACCAAATCCATTTGAGCTTTCCCCAAACCAAGCCATTTAAGGGCTAAGGTTCTTCGACACATCAAGGGCGCAGGGTGCTCGGATTTATCACCAACAAGAGCATCGCCGCTGAAACAAAACCAAAATCTGAAAATTTTCAAAAATCTGAAATTGAGTTGAATTTTCATTCTTGCTTTGCCCTCTTGCTTCTTCATCCTATCTCCCACCAATCTCAATGCCCAGCTGCCCTAATTCTTGCCATCTCAGTCAATTGGGGAGGAGACAAGTGATTGTACAGTACTTGACTGAAAAAGCTCCACCGCCTCCCCAAAAATCCCGCCGCCATTCACGATGTCTTCGTGACCGACCGCGCCTGCGCCCTTCCATCAGCTCCGCCTGTTGGTCGGCCGCCCCAGAGCAGTGGCAGGCCATGCCGCCCCGACCGTCGCCGCCGTGGCACCACTTTTCCCGCCGCCCGATTCTGCTGCGTGCGCCACCGCCGCCCCGCACCAAACGAGCTCGCCACCTCCCCCGCGCGGACAAGCTTCCTTTACACCTCCCCTCTGCCGCCCTAACGCCCCGACCTAACCCCCAAGCCGTGGCATCGCCGCCGGCCGCCACGCACCATCGCCGCTCGGGATAAGCCTCAAGCCAAACCGCCTTTAAATGGCTATTTAAGCGGCCACACCTCCTCCCTACCCTAAACCACAACCTCCGCAACCCACCCAACGCCCCAACACCTCCATTGCCGCCCCCATTGCCGGTAATTCCAAGAAATCCCCAATTCGAAGCCCTAGCGCAATGTTCCATCTCCGGCCATCCACACTTCAATTGCTTTCGCTAGTAGCTCCCTAGTGCTCCCTAATGCCACCCCCAACCGCCGCCCTAACCTCCCGAAGCACCCTCTTCCCCGGTGCCGATTGCCACCCCACCTCTAAAACCGCCACCGTGGCCGACCCGACTCAAGCCGCCCGAGCTTCGGCCAACCTTCCCCCAAGCTTACCCAACCCCCAAAGATGCTCAAGTACCGGTCTAATTGTCCTAGGAGGCTATCTAGAGCTAGTAATTCCAAATTTGGCCGCAAGAGGGAGGAGCTCGCGCCGCGACACGCCGCCGCCCGGCCCGACCACCACCCAAAATGGGATCCCCATAACCCCATGAGTCCAACCATACCCTTCCCCGCCGTCGCAAGCTACTCCTCCGCCGCCGGCAGCCTCCGCCACCCTCCCCTGTTCTTCTTCGGCAAGGCGTGCGTTGGGGAAGAAGAAGATGCATGCGCACTGCTTGTTCGGCCGCGCTCCTCCGTCCCGCTTGAGCGAGCCGCCGCTCGCGCTCGACCGCACCGCCACTGCGCCCGCGCCCGACCGAGCCACCGCGCCGCGCCACGCTCGATCGCGCGGCCGCGCCGGCCGCACCGCCGCGCCCGACCGCCCGCTCGAGTTGGTGAGCCGGACCAACTCGCCCGCCGCACCGGTTGCACCTGACCCGAACCACTCCTATTCGGTTGAGCTGAGTCAGTTCGCCGAGTCTGATTCGAGCCCAATGAACAATGTCGAGTCCGAGCCCAAAAATACATGTTGGTACTCCCTAGATCCGTTTCGAGCCCGCCAACCCAAATCCAAGGCCCATTTCCCCATATGACCCTCCTATAAGCCCAAATCCCAATTTATTTGAATTTTATCGGATTTTAATTCTTTATTCCTAGCTTATTTCTTTGGGCATGGAATTGATTTATTTTATTTGCTTTACGCTAGCTTTCGGAGGCGAGGATTCACAGGATCAGGAGGGAGAAGCTCAAGCCCGGATCCAGCCCGCTGAAGAATTTGAACTCGTTGAAATCATAGACTCGCAAGGCAAGTCACACATACTTTGATCATGTTGAACCTACATTCCCGCTCTTTATTTATTAGTATTTTCATTACGTTATTTGCGCACTGTTATTTTATATACAATAAAAGCTTAGAATGACATGATACTAGTTATGTCCTACCACCCGAAAAAGCTCAGTCTAATTTGATGGCCATATTCACCTTGACAAAACATAGTAATATTAAGTATAGTTATAATGTGAATATGATAGCTTAGAGAATCATCATCTACTGTTACTAAAAGATTTGGTATTTATTTGAGAAAGTGGTTCTAGGGTAAGCGAGGATCGTTGGATCCCGTGACCTAGGGTAAAGGCAAATGTTACAAATCAATGGGAGTGTTAAAGCACTGGACAGATTTGTAGAAGGGAATTTGCCACCGGTGAAAATATAAGGACTAAACCCTTATGCTGAGTAAAGAACATAGTGATTGCCCAACAACAAGTGTTGATACGTCAAACCTGGTCTAGTAGCTGCTCAAATTCGATTGAACCTCTACAAACGCAAGGCGAAGGCAAAGTGTGAGTCCATACGGAAGGGAGTTGAGAAGGGCCGTATGGAAGTTGGCGCCGTTGTTATTTTTATTGTTGATTTGATTATCAGAGGTCCACACAATAGTAGGCTGAGATGAGTCAGAGGTTGTGGCCTGGGCTTATCGAGGAAACCTGCTAGGTAGAGGCTATATAAAGAATTGAGCAGCGAACAGCCTTGTTTCCTTTACTCTTTAGCGGGAGTTAAGGAATCTTGTGGGTAAAGCAGGGCAGCTCTGCAGAGTCATGATTAATTGTATTCGAATACGCCGTGCTTCCGGTAAATGAAGCTATGTTTAATGGGTGATTCCAACAACAAGGCATAAGTAGATTTGAGAATGGTTTGGTAACATGGAAAGTTGGTAATCAAGTTTGAAACCCCTTTTATTAATAAAGTATCTCTTTCAGTTTTTAACTGGTTTCCAACTAAAACTGCATCCACACAAAATAATAGACCCGTTTCCCTTTAATTGTTATACCTTGCATGTAGTTATTGTTAAGCTCCGTGTGGCTTGTTGAGTACGGTTGTTGTACTCATGCTTGCTAAAAACATTAACAGAAATAGCCAACAAAAAGTAGGCAAATGAAGGCAAAGAAATGGAGCTCTACGAGGTCAAGGAAACGTGGAATTAGGGTCGTCCTCCGCTCAGGCGTGCCTGTGGTGTTCTTTTGTTTGTAAGGTATCTAAGGGCCGCTTGCCCTTCTGTAAAATCTGGCTTTTATGCCTTTATATTGTAATAAAGTTGATTTTTATCTTAAGCATGTGTTGGCAATGTTATACACTCGATGGATGTACTCGCAACTGAACAATCCTGGACAGTTGCGAGGGTTTTATAATACTCCCAGAAATGGGGGTGTTACAGCCGCCGTCATCATCTTTAGCCTTCAACGCTCTAGGGCTCAGGAGCAATGAAGTGTAATATTCCGAGATTAGCCTTCCTAGGGCCTAATCGCGAAATCGGAAATGGATTAAAGAAAAAGGAACTGGGGGAGGAAAAGGAGAGCAGTGGAGGACTCATGATCAAATTTTAAGAATTATTAATAGGACTTGATCATTAGTTTACTAACTAGTATAGTGCCCGTGCTAACGCTACGGTAAAATATAAAACAAGATAAAATTTGTAAAAAATAAAACGAACAATCAGATTCATTAAGATTCACGTCTCATATATTGTATAACCAAATATTTTTGTCACATAATAAATGTCACATAACGACTGATCCTTTGAGGAGGCGACAACATCATTGGACTCACCCACCGACGACTTTCTTCATCCCCACATTGTTTAAACTTGAGGCTACAAAGAAAACAAACATTTTTGTCATATAAAGAAATATGAAACACAGTAAGCTTTTTCTTCTTTTGTTTTTACATGTAATATCTATATTATGTATGACTTACTGCTGGGCCCCAGGGTATGCAGTGGCCCACCCGGCATGCCCTGTGGGTCCGCCCCTGCCTCTACGCGCTGGGCGGCGAGATGCAGATCATGGACAAATCTGGGTGGACTTAGATTAGGTATGACTGTGGGGTGGTTGAGGGGGATGGATTTAGTAAAGAAAATTTTGGTGTATTATAGAGGGGTACTTAGAGTCGTTTATGACCGATTCGAGTGCTTACGTCGCGTCGACCACTCAAACTCGCACCGATCGCTTTGAGTCGTTGTCATAACTTCATCAGTCGATTCACGACCGCTCCGCTATATCGCTGCCTTGTCTTCCTTCACCGCTCTCGAGTTATCGTGATCGCAACTCTTTATGACCACGCAGGTGATTTGGCGATCACCGCTCACCGTGGTCGAAACCTTCACAACGTGATCGTAGCCTCCTTCGACCACATTTAATCTTCTTCTTTGCGATCGACGCCTTGCACCACCTTCGACTTTGCGTGTTCGTGGTCGAGATGCTCCCAATCACACTGCTGATTTTGCCGTGGTCGACCGCCTTTCGACCACGCCGCTAGCTTTACGACCACGATCTTCCTCCTTACGACCATCATGCAAAGTTATCGAGCTTTGCCGTGGTCGTAAGTCCTACGACCACGCCACGACCGCTCGATCTTCCCGCCTGAAGTCACCGCTTTACGATCAATTACACCGTGGTCGTAGCCTTCAACGTGATTGCAACCTCTTACAACGTGGTCGAGACTCCGTGCGACCACGCACAAACTTTGTTGCGATCGTAAGCCTTGATTACCTTCGATTTCTCCGGGAAGTGGTTGTACCTCTTCTCGACCTCACCGCTCACCGTGGTGAAACCTTCACAACATGGTCGTAGCCTCCTTCGACCACGTTTAATCTTCTTCTTTGCATCGTACATCTTCGCACCACCTTCGACTTTGCGTGTTCGTGGTTGTAGATGCTCCCAATCACACCGCTGATTACGCCGTGGTCGCATCGCCTTCGACCACGCCGCTAGCTTTACGACCACGATCTTCCTCCTTATGATCATCATGCAAAGTTATTGTAGCTTTGCCGTGGTGTAAGTCCTTACGACCACGCCACGATCGCTCGATTTTGCCGTGGTGTAAGTCCTTCCGACCACGCCACGACCGCCGATCTTCCTGCTGAAGTCGCTCCTTACGATCAATTACACCCGTGGTCGTAGCCTTCAACGTGGTTGTAAACCACTCGATCGCCTCCTACTTTGCCTTGCTGTGGTCGTAGGTCCTCTTGAGCACGCCTCCTTTTGTTTTGCTGTGGTCCAACGCCTTTCGACCATGTCTATTGACGGTTTTCCGTGGTCGTAAGTTCTTACGACCACATTTTCCGTGGTTATAATTCATCTTACGACCACTTACACCATGGTCATAGTCTTCTTTGACCACGCTCAGCGACTTTACAACGTGGTCATATCCATAGTCCATACGACCACCCCAGTGGTCCATATGACCACCTCAAAGCTTGCTACGACCATCACAAGCCACTACGACTCTACGGCACAAAGTCTAGACCCAAACGACCGCTCTGTTGCACCAAATAGAGAAACACTCGAGCTCACCAAAGACTTCCCACAGCCTACGATCGCACACACATCGCTACGACCACCACGTAGCTTGCTACGACTTACAAGCCAAGCAATGCTCAAGGCCCTACGACCTCATCCCAAGTCGTTACGACCGATTCAAAAAGGCTACGACCAAAACCAGAGGTTCCATCGTGGTCGAACCCGTTCAGACCACGTACACCGGATATCATCGTGGTGAAGCCCTTCGACCACTTACAAGTGCTTCCGACCGCGCACGAGACCGTCCGACCACATATGAAAATCGGAGAGCAAGCAAGCATTACAGCTATTTGATAGTGTTCGAACACAGGTTGTTTTCCTATGTAGAGCAAGCATCGCTGAATAATAAAATTGGAGAACTGGTGTTAAGGGTTTGATAGTGTTTTGATTACGAGAGAATAGCTCCTGCATGGTTGCATCTAGCTCGATCCCAACAAGCAAGAGATTATTGCTTGTAAACGGTTCTAGATTTCCGGTGTCCGCTTTACAGCTATTTAGCTACAAACTTTATTTGTATTCATGAGGTCTTTGGACAGAAAGGAATTAAGTTTCTTATATCTCGATTGGACACTATTGTAGCAGTTCATAATCTTCATCACAAGTCACAACCGCATTACAACCATTTGGGGCAAAAACAAATACACGCTTTAATATACTAACTAAGGCTTACAATCGCAGCCATCATTTGCCAAAATTAAGCAGATTGCTGGTTTCAATAAAGGCGTAAGAGCGCCAAACGGTAATTCAACATAAGAGGAAATTCTTTCTCTTATACCGAGCTATCAAACATAGCGCATATGAAAACGAAGTTACATGGCGACGGTAAAAACAAGATGCCAAATTCAACGAAAATAGCAATTTGTTCCACCAAACCATACGGGCAATTTTTGTTCATTGCAAATAAAATCGTTTTATTACTGGAATATATTGTTGAGAAATTTATACATTATTTTGTTTTATTTAAGCAATTTAATACGACACTAATTGGAGCTCCCCATCCGTATTACTCCGCTTGAACGTGAAATTAAAACACCGAGGTGCGCCTACTTAGTGCTAGAAACGAAATCCAGAAAGATTTTCAATCGGACCTTACTCAAACCACGAGTCACCACATATACAGCTATGTGCAAACAACCAGATACCGATTGTCTTAGCTGGACGATCAATCGTGGTTGCAGCAATTTATTACTAAATATCGTATGAACACCAATAAGTAAGTCGCTAAATGACTACTACAACATTTAAGTAACAATGGCACGCCCCAAAGCAAAAAAATGTAGCATCACAACCAAAGACCTTGAGGCGCTTACAGTGCAACCGCCTAGTCCCTACTCCCTACCTCACCGGCTCACCCACACCGCAGGGCCTACCCTTTCTCTAAAAATGGGCCTACCCTTCTCGCAGGCTTCCTTCTCCTCCGACCAAGTTTTTATTTTTCTCGCTTCACTTACGGCCTTAGACCCGTAAAGCATTACACACAACCAATAAAATGAGCGTTACACATAATCAGAAAATGAATTATTCAAGCTTCAATAAGCTCACTGGTGTACCTCATCTACTCTCTTTCTCGAAGCCATGGTTTGTTCATCTCCCATTCTTAACAATCTGCAAGAAGACCCAAAAAGTGAGAATACAAGAACACATCAACCATGGACTTGAGCACAATCTACAACATTTACAACTAAGCGGTTGTACAATATGAAAAAATAAAAGGAAAAGTGAAGGTCTACTTAGTGGATTTAGATTTCATGAGTGCCCCGAACTTCACTTTTGATCGGCATGATCTGCATCTTGAAATATTTCAAGCACAAGAACATCATTGGAAAATTCAGAATGTTAAAAATACAGGATAAAACTGTAAAAGTTCAAAGAGAGGAATTTTTTCTTGTTACACTCGCTTCTCCAAGAATGACCTTGGTAACAAATGCCGACATTTTTCCCTTTTGAAAACAAACACATTGAAGTGTAAAATGAATGAATTTTCTTGTTCTTAAACAAAAGAAACTCTTCAAGTGCATTGTGTCAAACAACATTAACTAATATAGCTAGAAAAATCATTATTAAATTTTTCGATTGGATACCTTTGCATTTCAAAGAAGGTACAATCGAGCATTTTCGCAAGCCACCGGTCGGGCTTTTAACTCACTCAACTGGATAGTAAAGCAAATAAACAATCTCAATCATTGACCTATATGAACTTGAATGGATAAACAATTAATTACCTGAAAGAATTGGGTCACCAATGGCCTTAAGTTGATCAAGGCGTTCTTTAAATTCGTTTGCTTGAGCATCTTCACCGTCCATATACAACCAATCCTGAACCTACACTTGTCATACAACAACTTCAGCATGAGACATCCTAGACAAAGGAGACCTACAAAGAAGACCAATTATTTAAACCGACCTCACTAAGTTTCTCGCAAAGATTCCCTCTCGTGTTCAGTTGAGACAGTCAAAATATCTTTGCTTTCTTCCAGCTGTGATGTGTCAAATGGTAGCACACAAAACAGTCAATAAATAAATAAGGCGTGGCACAAAATCACTGATAGAAAATGATCAAATCCTCCTTGCTATCTGTTGTATTGTCAGCTGTTCCTCCTTCAGA
This sequence comes from Dendrocalamus sinicus, assembly GCA_036346575.1. Taxonomy (NCBI): domain Eukaryota; kingdom Viridiplantae; phylum Streptophyta; class Magnoliopsida; order Poales; family Poaceae; genus Dendrocalamus; species Dendrocalamus sinicus. The sequence continues at coordinate 18,278,113 of CM070670.1, forward strand.
AGACAAATTCTGATTGGTGGCATTACTCTCTAGTGTCAAATTCTGATTGGTGGCATTTTAAATCTGTTTGGTGGCATTTTAAATCTGCAATTGATTTTCAATACGATGGAGACAAGCTTGTATATATTTGAATACAACTACAAATTTAATCGACATCTGAAGTACTTAAATTACATCAGAAGAATTGTGTCAATAACTGAATTTTCCGCAATTCCATTTGCGACATGTTATTCCAGACTGGGAAGTGCAGAACATTTTTACTTCCTTGACATGTGAATAGCAATTCTAAGTATTCATGTAATAGTCAACTGTACAGATATCTAACCCATATCTGTATTCTTTTTTAAAGAACCCATATCTGTATTCGGAAACCATCTAATGCATATTTGAACTTGAGCAGCATCCAATTATACTTCCAAATCACAACAGTTTTCAATTTCATCCCTATTTGCTATATAGTGTGAACTATGGACCTGTCTTCAAAGGCTTGTTACAAACCATAGGCTTCCACCTTCCCTGCAGCGTCCAAGAGATGTCCAGGACTGAGCCAAGTTACCTTGAAGAGGAATCCATACATCAGCTAAAACGAGGGAACTCCATATTCCATAGTCACGTTTTCTTAGTGATATGCATATGGAAGAAAATGTAAATGTTTAGAAAAGAAAACCAGAAATTGTACCACTAAACACATACCGTTCCACTGAGGTTCCAATGTCTGGAACTTGATTGAACTTGTTTTTGTTTTACCATTGCAAGTAAATACCACATAAGGATCAGAGAAACCAGAGCATCAATCGGTGCCAATTTGGTTCCTCAATTAAGGCAACCGTTAACAACCATCCTTCGCCTTGTGCTTTCACACCATGATCACCAACTACATGAGGGAAAATATTAGCATAATAGACACATAATTACATTCATGTGTATAATATTCAATAGTGTACATCAAGAAATGCGAGCCAAATTATTGTGCTATTTATCCATATGTTCCTTGAGAAAAATCACAAGACGGAAGTTTCATATTTCTCTTGCATGAAACAAACTTCAAAGCACAATTTTAATTACGTGTTAATGTCGAAGTGGAGAATATTCAATCTTCTGTTTTACAAATTTCATGCTAAATGTCAACTTCACTGAACTTTCATATCCAAAAACATAGGCATGGTTGTTAATCATAAAAATCTTGCATTCCCGAAGAAGTTTCTTTAACTACATACACATTAGAGATGGAATGTGATGAACTCAAGATAAAAAGGGAAAGTACCTTTTTGTTCCCTTGCTCGACGGCTAGCGCGAGGCCACCTCTCGCCATGGCCTCGCCTCCGCGCTCTCTCGCTCCTCTCCGCCCGACCTCCCGCGCCACCGGCCGTGCGCGCCACCTTGGGGATGGTGAAGCGCAGCCCGCCCCGCCCCGCCGTTGGAGATGAGGCCGCAGGGCTCTCGCTCCGCACCGCCTCCTAGGACGAGGGGAGGACACGGGGAAGGAGACGCGGGGTGGGGGTGCCTTGGGCTTGATCTTGACGATGGGGTTGGGGCTGGGTCGGGGCCCGCCACGGCGAGGTCGTGGAGGAGCTGGAAGAAGGGCCACTTGGGCCCTTGGAGCGACCGGCGGAGCGCGCGCTTCGGCGCGGTACCTCTTCCGAGCTTCGACCTTGTGGCGCACCGCACGCCGGACTTGTGGGTGGCCGTGGGAACCTCCCGCGCAGCTGGCGGTCACGGCGCGCGGCGACGTCGCCCCGATCCGCCGCCCTAAGGTTGCCCTTGCGCAGCGCCTCCCACTGCCGCGATGCGCTCGATGAGGGCAGCGTCTCCTCATGCGCCCAAAGACGGCGGCGCAGCCTCCTCCCGAGCCCTCCACCGCCGGAGGATGCGGCGGCGCGCGGCCGGCTGTGGCGGCCGCAGCGAGCGGAGCGGCGGCGGGGGCGGTCGGGAGGAGACGGCCTCGGGATCGGGCGGCGGGGAGGACGAGGAGCACATGGCCGGTGGGTCGTCGCGGCGGCGGCTAGGGTTTTGTGAAGGAGGAGATGGGAGCGGAGGAGGAGGTGGGGAATCGGGAGGAGGCCCACGCGGTGAAATGACCGGCTGGGGAGGGCAGCCGCAGGAGCGGTGCGGTGGTTTCCGCGGGGGAGGATGGGGGGAGGCGCGGGAGAGGATGGGGGGAGGCGGAGGGAGGCGCGGGGGAGGCGGAGGGAGCGGAGGAGGCGCGGGGGAGGCGGAGAACGGAGGGGTTTCTGCGTAGCGGGATGTGAGGGGTACTGCAGATCCATTGAAGGATGACCGTCGGATATGGTTGGGTAAGGAGAGAGAATAGAGGAGAGTTAATCTGGTGCGGACGTTTTTATGATGGTGTAATTATGGGTGCATATTGTGGTGTGGACGTAGTTAAGGTCATGACTGTGGAGCAGGTAATTGTTGGGTGGATGTAAAATAATTTGAACTGGTGGATTATTAGTTTAGAAAAATACCAAGTTATTAGTCTGCGGTAGTCTATAGCTTGCCAGCGATAGATAGAAAAATACTATTACCACTATAACAGACTATCTTGTAACTCTAGTGCGATCCATAGAACCTGACCAGCCGGCTCAGACAGAGTGCAATGTAAGGGATCCAAGACAAAGCAGCTAGCATTGCACAGTGAGATGAGATGAGATGCTCACATGCATGGTAGATGCGAGTACTGTGTACTAGTAGCTAGCTCTACGTACAAGTAGATCAGTAGGAGACAAAGTTAGATTTGACACTGTTTCATGTCGTATTTATAAAACTAGTCGTATACCAAACGTATTTACAAAAATATCACTTCTGCCGTCCCATGAGCGGGTAGCAGCGCCTGCGAGACGAAAGGTGGTGAGGCCGCCGGCGGCAGGCAACCTGCTGCCCGATGGGAGGACAGTAGGCAGGCCTGTTGTCCAATGAAGGGGCGGCAGATAATTAAGCCGGCTACCAAACGTATTTACAAAAATATCACTTCTGCCGTCCCGTGAGCGGGCAGCAGCGCTTGCAAGACGATAGGTGGTGAGGCCGCCGGCGGCAGGTAGCCTGCCGCCCGGTGGGAGGACGGTAGGTAGGCATGTTGTCCAGTGAGGGGGAGGCAGGTGATTAAGCCGACTGATTAGCCGGCTTAATTACCTGCCCTAATTTTTTATTTAATTTTTGTTTGAATTTTTTAATATATCAAATGAGCTCCAAAAATTACAAAAATCTACATACAGTCTCCCGATACAACATACTTTATAGTGTAATTTTTGAGTAATTTTATCCATTGTGAATCTTGGTTAAAAATTCATAAAAGTTTGATATTTGTATGAGTTTTTACATATAGCAAACGAGCTCCAAAAATTACAAAATTTTATATAAAGTCTTCCGACACACTCATAGTTAATGTAATTTTTTAGAAATTTTATGTGCTCTGCCCACTACCCCCGCCACCCCGGCACCGGTTGTGGCTACGCCCAAGCCCAAGGCCATGGATCCCGGGGGCTCGGCTGGAGAATGGGAAATCAAGCCCATTGTTGGCATCGGCAAAGAGGGGATGATAATGGCGGGGGACCTTGGAGCAGGGGTGGGGCCTTGGGGGCCAGAGTTGGGGCCTTTGGGGCGGACGCGGGGGTATTGGCTGGGACAGTGCTATGCATCACATGTTAGTCCTCCATTGGGTTGTTACACAATTTACGTTGTGTAACTGTGATACAATATAATTTCTCGAGGTGTATGTGTGCATCCATCGATGTTTATTTCGCCTGTCTAAGTTGTGCCAGCTATGTCAATTTTCCATGATATCGTAATATTTTCTTGTACCTCGCCATGCTACTTAGTTTGTAATTTGTGTCGTTCCTCGTGGAGCAAATTGATAAAGGCCATTATATTTTTTAGATGCATAGGCAATTGTATTCCTTCAGCGTAGAATGTGTTATGTTGAGAAATGTAAAGAAGGGAGAACTTAGGCCATGATATAAGGAGCTTTCATTTTTGGCTTCTATCTTTTTAATTTTATCTTTTTTGGTTTTTTTCCTTTGTTTCTTTGCATTGTCCGTAATGATATAGTTTTTTTATTTTTTTGAATTTAATTACATAGAAAAGCCTAACAGTATCTACAACATATTTTTAACCACTATAGTAAAAAAAAAACTAAGAGACTAGCTTACAAGCCAATTGGAGCACTACCTAAAACGCTTGCACTGATGTAAGTTGGGGTGTCAATCTCGGTTCAAAAAAGACCAGAAAGAACTGAGCCAACTGAGGTGTAGGTGTACGCATCCACCACCTAGGTCTGACCATATAAAATTCTCAAAAAATTGCACAATAACTATAAGTGTGGCAGGAGACTTCACATAAAATTTCGTAATTTTTAGAACTCATTTGCTATATGTAAACACTCATACAAATATCAAAATTGTATGAATTTTTGACCAAGATTCACAACGGACAAAATTACTCAAAAATTATATTATAAAGTAAGTTGTGTCGGAGATTGTATGTAAAATTTTTGTAATTTTTAGAGCTCATTGATATATTTAAAAATTCAAACAAAAACTAAACGAAACAAATAGGGCAGGTAATTAAGCCGGCTTAATCACCTGCCGCCCGTTTATCAGAATGGCAGGCAGGCCTACCGTCCCCCCACCGGGCATCAGTCTGCCTACTATTTGCTAGCGGGGCGGTAGACGCCTGCCGTCGGCGGCCTCGCCACCTGTCGTCTCACGGGCACTACCGTCCGGTCGTCGGACGGCAAAAGCGATATTTCTGCAAATACGCTTGACATACCGCTAGTTTTATAAATACGGTGTGAAATAATACCAAATATAGCTTTGTCTCAACCAGTAGTACGTACGTAGTCTTAATTCTCTCCGATCCCTGGCACTTCGATCAACTGGGCTAACTTCTCGCTGATCTCATATACCACACAGATCCATCCATATCTTTCTTTACAGGGACGGACGTACATGCCGCGGCCAACATAGCACCACCTATCTCTAGCTAGCGTGTGTTGTGTGTGTGTGCATGCATGCTTCTTGCATGCCATGGTACGTCGGCCCATGTTTCTCAGCTACTGCTCGAGGCGGGCCGGCGTGCTCACCTCCGGCAGCCCGGCCTCGATCGCTTCGGCCAAATTCTCAAACTAGTTCTCTGTCACCGGCGTTAGCGCGGCGAGCTCCCCACGGAACTCCTCAAACCGCTCTAAGTCCCACGCCGCCCCGTCGTGCTCCATCTCCGCGCAGCCGCTCTCGGCCTGCCCCTGCAGGTGCTCCAACACTTCCCACCGCAGCGTGTCGGCGCCCCTCTCCCGCAGCCGCGCGCTGACCATATGCGCACAGGATGCCTAGTACGCGCCGGCACTCCACCACCCACCACGAGGGGTCGCTGTTGGGGGTAGAGGGGCGCCAGCCGCCCTGACCCTGTCCATAGGGGGAGTTCGGTTCGATCTCTTAACCAAGTAGATCACGGAGGGGGAAGTGCGCTGCAGTGGTGAAGCTACGAGAAAAATCAATGGTGGACTCAAAGACTAAGCTAAATAAATTACAGTTGACAAAATTAGGACCACATAGAATATTTACATCAACAATACCATACAAAGGAAAAGAGTAGCATCAATTATTCAGTTCCAGATTTGCAGTAAACATATAGACAAAAGGTGGTTTCATTTGCCAAAATCTTCAACCGCAATCAATTCAAAATTTTCTTCACATGTAAAGTTATATTGATGTCCTAAACTCTGGAGATGAAAACACATTCTAGATGGTAATATTATGTGACGACCCGCGTTTTTACTATAGGGTAAAAATGCTAGTCAATGGAGTGCTTCGCCAGGGCCTTCAGCTTAAGGTGTCTCTGGCATCAATGGGGAACTCAAATAACACCTTGGCATGGAATGGAAGTCCCGTGCGACGACATAGATCGATGCCTCTTTGTAGCGGCTACTACCGTAACAATAAGGGATGGATCAAAGGCATCGTTTTGGACTTCATCATGGGCGGAAGGGAATAGACTATGCGATATTGCTCCCACTATCTTCAGAGCTTCCATGAGGAAAAACCGCAACCTAAACACTGCTTTTCAAGGGAACAACTGGCTACATGACCTACACTGGGCGGGAGACCTTACCATGCAACACATACAAGAACTAGTCTCCATTTGAGGGGACACCTCCAATATAACCCTACGGGACAACGTCCATGACATAATCGCATGGAAACTAACCCCCAATAGAGAGTACTCTGCTGCCTCTGCCTATAGAGCGCAGTTTCTAGGGGCGATCCAAACTTCTTTCAACCCCCAGTCTGAAAGACTTGGGCACCACAACGTTGCAAAATATTTGCTTGGTTAGCCATTCAAAATAGACTATGGATGGCAAACCACCTCAGTACGTGGGGCTAGCCCACCACCATACATGTCCACTTTGCAGACAAGCGCTTGAGTCCGCCACTCACCTCCCGGCTGAGTGTTGTTACTCAAGAAGAATTTGGACCTCCATAGTGCTTTGGATGGCTTGTGATTCATTGAACCCGGTATGTTGGAGACCTGGCTACTCAATTCAGGAATGGTGGGAATCTGTGGTGCTTAAGCCTGGAACACCCCGTAAGGCAACGACATCTTTAGTAATGTTTATCTCTTGGCACATTTGGAAGGAGCATAATACCAGGGTGTTCCGCACGACCATGACTGCAGCGATGCCCTTGGTTGCCTTAATTAGAGTGAGATATTTCATCAAATGGTTAGTATCTTGCTAGTTCCTCAACATGATGGTGGGGGTGGTCAGACATAGAATTCCACATTTCCACAAACGACAAGAATTCAGTGCTACAATTTCATTTTTTTATCCGACTTTTGCTTCTGGAAGGAACGTTCTAAATTCCATCTGACTTTGGTTGTAAAAAGCACAATCTGAATTTCAACTAGAAATCGACCAAGACCTTTATGATGACCGCACAAACACACACATGCTGCACAACATTCTAGCACAAGAAGCATGCAAAAGAAGCTCAAGAGGAATCCTTACAAGAACCAGCAACGCAGGAGTTGCCCATAGCTCTGCCACTTCCTCCTCCTCCTCTCTCTCTCTCTCTCCTTCTCGCGGGGTTCCTCTCCAAGTGAAATTTATCATCATGCCACAACGCAGAATAAACAACATAAATAATCTTCAAAGGTGGTGCAAATCTTGATCATATAATTACCTAAAAGAGTTTGCCAAAACGCACTGATCCTCTTGGGATCATCTTGTATTTATAGACTGAACAAACGGCTACCGAAATACATGGATCCAAGATCCAATTGTTCAGGACGTGCCTGTACACGAACTAACTGAAGAACTAACAGACTCACGCAATTTGCTAACTACTCAATGTTGACTGTTACAGATATATACTCAACACACTACAAGACACACTCATTATTTCTAACAGTCCCCCTCAATCACAACGGGAGCACTGACGTTGAGATTGCGGCTATTGATAACAAAAGGGGCTCTTGAAAGGGGCTTTGTCAGGCCATCTGCAATTTGATCCTTTGATGAAATGAACCGCACTTCCATAGCCTTGTGAGCTACCTGTTCACGAACAAAATGGAAATCAACTTCAATATGCTTTGTTCGCGCATGAAACATGGGATTAGTGGTTAGATAAGTAGCTCCAAGGTTGTCACACCAAAGTAGAGGTCGTTTGTGTTGAAATATTCCTAACTCCTTCAACAGTGACTGAATCCATATCATCTCTGCAGTGACATTTGCGATTGCCTTGTATTCCGCTTCAGTGCTTGACCTCGAAATGGTGGCCTGTTTCCGGGAGCTCCATGACACCAAGTTTGTTCCCAAGAACACTGCGAACCCACTGGTAGAGTGTCGATCATCTAGACAGCCGGCCCAATCGGCATCTGAGAAACCCGACAGCATGGTTGTTGCAGACTTCTGAACTTTCAGACCATGACTTGCGGTTCCCTTGACAAAACGAAGGATCCTCTTTACAGCTGCCCAATGTGCCTCGGATGGTGACTGTATGTACTGACAAACTCGATTTACTGCAAATGCAAGGTCAGGTCGAGTCAAAGTTAAATATTGCAGTCCACCAACTATACTCCTGTATCTGAACTGATCTTCTCCTGACAGCAATTTTCCTTGATCTCTGAATAATTTCTCAGTAGCAGTCATGGGCGTAGAGATTGCTTTGCAGCTGCTCATGTGAGCCTTTTCAAGTAAGTCAAGTGCATAACGTTTCTGAGGCAGTAGAACCCCATTCTTCTCTTGTCTGACTTCAATACCCAGAAAGTACTTGAGAGGTCCCAAGTCCTTAACTGCAAAGTCATTCTTCAGTTGCTGAATCAATTTGTCTTCAATTGCACTAGACGAGCTGACAATAATAATATCATCTACGTATATCAACATGTACACAATTGTCTCACCTCTTCTGAACACAAACAAGGAGGCATTGGCTACTGAGGGACGGAAGCCTAAGTCTTGCAGTTTGCCAGTCAAGCGAGAGTGCCAAGCTCTCGGCGCTTGTTTTAGCCCATAAAGCGCCTTTTTCGGTCGACATATGTAACTTGATGGCTTGCTAGGGTCAATATAACCTGGAGGCTGCTGCATGTATACTTCTTCTTTAAGCACACCATGCAAGAATGCATTTTGTATGTCTATCTGTCTCATACTCCAGCCTTGAGACACTGCTAGCAACAAGATAATGCGACTTGTTGTAGGTTTTATAACTGGACAATATGTGTCAAGATAGTCCACACCATACCTCTGTTTGTACCCTTTTGCTACCAGACGTGCTTTAAATCTATCGACTGAACCATCTGCCTTTCTCTTTACCTTATACACCCATCTGCTGTCGATGAGGTTGATTCCCTTTTTTGGTGGCACTAATTCCCATGTATTGTTTCTTAGCAGTGCAGAATACTCAACATCCATAGCCTCTTTCCATTCCGAGCTTTCCATCGCTTCCTGAAGACTGCGTGGTTCTGAAATTGCAAAGGCTTCTGTTGTCGGATTTTCTTCAGACGACACTGCGAAGGCTTGAGTTGTCGGATTTGAACAGTTGAAGCCGCGCACCCTCTCTGAGTATCTAACAGTTCCATCTGTGAACTCCTTGGGTCTCAGGATGTTGTTCTTGAGCCTTGTTCTCATTGGATGGTGGCCGACACCTTCAGGCAGTGAGGGTTCAATTCCTTCTCCCTCTGCTCCTGAACCCGAGGCTGAATCACAGGATCTGTCAGTGGAAACACCTGCAGGTGACACACTAGAGCTAGAGAGATCACAATTAGCATCAGGATTAGTTTGACTATTGTTCATGCTGACAACTTCTATTGCTGGTTCGGTTAGACTTAAAGTCTCATTTGTCTGAGAAATAATCAGAGAACTCTCTGTGTACTTGGTGTTCTTGGCTAGCAACGGCAAGATGGTAGGATGGTGAGAAGTCTGTGGTGGCTCAGTGTTTTTAGAAGGTTGTTCTGCTAATGGGAATACAGTTTCATCAAACACTACATCCCGAGAAATATATATACGACCAGTGGCGCGGTCAAAGCACTTGTACCCCTTATGCGAGGAACTGTAACCCAAGAAAATACATTGTTTCGTTCTGAAACTCAGTTTCTTGTCGTTGTACGCCCGCAGGTTCGGCCAGCAAGCACAGCCGAAAACACGAAGCCGAGAATAATCAGGTTGTGTGCCAAAAAGTTTATGCAGAGGGGTATCATGCTTGATCGTGCGGCTAGGCATCCGGTTGATCAAATAGCATGATGTGTTAAACGCTTCATCCCAAAAGCGAAGTGGCATTTGCGCCTGCGCAAGGAGAGCAAGACCGGTCTCTACGAGGTGTCGATGTTTCCTCTCTACCAGCCCGTTTTGCTGGTGAGTATGAGGACATGCTATGCGATGATCAATGCCATTGGTTTGAAAGTATCTATGCAAGCGGTGATACTCTCCTCCCCAATCAGACTGGATTGATTTAATTTTGGAATTCAGCATGTGTTCGATATATTTCTGAAACTGAAGAAAGACTGGTTCAACATCGGACTTACATTTCAGGAAATAAATCCATACATGCCTACTGTAGTCATCAATGAAAGAGACGTAGTATCTTGAATTGTTAACTGACGGGAGAGCAGGTCCCCAAACATCAGTGTGGATCAATTGCAAAGGAGCAGTAGATACATGTTGTGAAGAATTGAAAGGAAGTTGATGTGATTTTGCAAGTTGACAAGCATTACAGATCTGGGAAGGAGGAAGTTTACTGTCTGCTGCTATTTTATTGTCCTGCAGAATTCGAAGTGTGACTGGAGAAGCTGGATGTCCAAGTCTTTGATGCCATTGTTCTTGAGAAACTCTGGCTGACAGAAGAGCTTGGCGATTATTTGGCAGAACGTAAAGATCATTTCTACACTTGCCTTTGAGAAGTAGATTCTTCGTGGCTCGATCCTTAACAAAGAAAGAGTTGGGGTGAAATTCTACAAAAGCATCATTATCTGAAACTAGTTTCCTAACTGAAATCAAATGCTTATTGATTTTGGGTGCACACAGAACATAATTCAAACGGAGAGAGCTAGTTAAGCCAGCAATGGAAGAATGACCAACATGAGAAATAAATAGACCTGCTCCATTTGCCACATGGACTTGATCTCCTCCAGTATAGCGATCCTTGGTGGTGAGACGCTCTAGGTCGTTGGTGATGTGATCGGTGGCTCCTGTGTCAACATACCAATTTGGGTCGACAGAATACCTGTTGGTGACAACAGCAGCCTGTTTCACATTGTCATCGGCTTGGTATGCCTGATCAAATCGGTGCCAGCACTGAAGAGCGTCGTGGTTGGGCTTGCGGCAGATCTGGCAGAGTGGATTGTTGTTGCTGGTGTTGTTTTGCCCTCTTGGTGATGGTCGATTGGATCGTCCAGCCTGATTGCGGTTGCCGCTGCTGCGACCACGCCCGCGGCTGAACCAGCCTCCATTGCCACCAGTGCGTCCAATGACCCTGTCAACATTATTAACCGAAGAAACCTGGACAATCGTGCTATTGTGTTCCTGCCTCATCTCGTAGCTGAGCATATGCGCGTAGACGTCACTAATGGAGTAGGCGTCAGTGCGCGTGGTGATGCTTGTCACCAGTGGATCGTAATCTGGACCGAGTCCGCGCAACATATATGCAATGAGTTCTTCGTCTTCAAGCCGCTTCCTGATTGCTGCAAGGGTATCGCCGAGACGCTTGACCTTGCGGAAGTATTCTGCCACGCTGAGATCCTTCTTTTGGATCGTGGCAAGCTGCATGCGGATCTGCATAATGCGGGCATGTGAACTGGACGCGAACATCTTTTCCAGGATGCTCCATGCGTCTCGTGCGGTGGTGACTCCCACCATGGTGTCGAGAACATCTTCGGTGACAGATGAGAGAATTGCGCTGAGTACCAGCTGGTCCTGATAATACCAATTGGTATATTCCGGATTGACGGCGATTCACCGTGCACTCTCTTCGGTTGGCTCGACGACAATAGTCTGACTTGGCGCCGGCAAGGAACCATCGACATAACAGACGAGGCCTTGACTCCGAAGATACGGCAAAATTTGTGCCGACCACAGCAAGTAATTTTCCTATGTGAGCTTCACACTGATCATGTGATTGATCGAGAGCGCAGGCATTGAATTGGGTTGAATGGATGTGGAGGACGGAGTGGAGAATAGGCGACTGCTGGTGGAAGATGGGCTGTTTGACATAGCGGATTTTGTGGTTGCGAATCGTGGCTCTGATACCATAAAAGAGTTTGCCAAAACACACTGATTCTCTTGGGATCATCTTGTATTTATAGACTGAACAAATGGCTACCGAAATACATGGATCCAAGATCCAATTGTTCAGGACGTGCCTGTACACGAACTAACTGAAGAACTAACAGACTCACGCAATTTGCTAACTACTCAATGTTGACTGTTACAGATATATACTCAACACACTACAAGACACACTCATTATTTCTAACATTACCATGGTGTGGAGTGCGTTCAGCGGTCATGACCTTGTGGGACGGCGCGGCGCAGCGTTCGTACTTGTTTGGTATACTTTGACTATGGGGTGTCCTTCGGCTCCCCGACAGGCCCCCCGACGGCACGGCGGTCGCCGTCAGGAGGCTCAAGCGCAACGGCCGCCAGGTACCCACACCTATAGATTGGAATGCAATTCCATCACCGAGCCTTGAGCCATTTGGCTCCGTTCGTCTTAGTCCCATTTGAACTCTTTGGTAAATCCACCTATGCATGCCGTGATCCTTCATTCCTTGTGGGTAAGGAACCTAATCTGCTAAATTTATTATTCTACTTTTATGCTTTTTAAAAAATATAATTTCTGCTTCCTTTTTTTCTTCTTATTTTGTTTGTAGTGATACTCCTACCGAAGGATTACTTAAGGTGAGGTGAACATATCCATTTGGTGTCAATCCGGTAATTGCATGGTAGCCGCAGTGAGCTTCCATTTCTAAACTCCTTAAAGATGAAGATGCCAATTCTTCTTGGAGTTGCACAAATGAATCTTAGAATTGTGATGAGTTACTTCAATGCGAAGTTTTTCAGAAATGCTCCTAATGCTCCTAATCCGGTAATTGCATGGTAGTCTTCTTAAGAATAGACTGACCCATGATTAAACTACAATGGATGTTATAAATGATACAGGAGCTCATTTTTACTACTATCCTAAGGTTTTTTGAAACAGTAGAGCATATCAACTATTCTGTAATTATGCAACAGGTATCAGTTATTCCGCAGCTGATTTTCTTGAACAGCTTATTTGGTTACCTATCACTCCTCATCATTATTAAGTGGTGCACTGGCTCAACAGCTGACCTTTACCATGTAATGATATGTATGTTCCTCAGTGCAACCGATGATCTTGGGGAGAACTAGCTATTTCCTGGTCAGAAAATAGTACAAGTTTGGTCATATTCATTGCTGCTGATATATGTTGATTTTGTGTAGTAGGCTTATTTGTAACATTTGTTTTCTTATAGCTTGTGCTTGCCCTGGTATCTGTGCCTTGGATGCTGATTCCAAAACCATTGCTCTTGAAGAAGCAACATGAGCAGGTATGTGTTTGCATACTTTTCTGAACTCTTTCTCACTATTATTTATATACCCGCATGTTGAACTTTTGTTTTTAGCTCCATCAGAGGTACCCAGGCCAGCGGTACACTATGCTTCAGGCTACAGATGAATTAGTCATGGAGTTGGAAGAACATCGTCATGAAGACTCACACCACCATGAGGAGTTTGAGTTCAGTGTAGTTTTTGTTCACTAGCTGATCCACACGATTGAGTTTGTGCTCGGTGCAGTCCCAAATACTGCCTCTTACCTTTGTCTTTGGGTTATCAAGTACTGCTGAATTTGGTATTATATATCACGTTTGAATAAGTCAACCTTCTCACAAGGCATGCATTGATGGTCGATCGCTTTTGGGTAATACTATTTGCTTTCACGTCTGTGAGTTCATCGTAGCTAGATTTTAATCCTAGGTCCGCTATCGCAAACAAGTAGATTAAAAAGGGAAGCACTTTACTCTCGAACGATGAGAACACCTCTAGTATCAAGAACGCCAAGAACTAGCATTATCGCAAATCTCTGAACCCAAAGAACTTGCATTATTGCCAAGAACTCATGAAACAACTGACGAACACTAAGATCGTGACGCTACAAGACGGTCAAGTTCTTTCCTCCATGCGCGCTACAGTTCACGATCGGGCGCGCACTACGCCGAAGAAACGAACTTTCCCACGAATAGGGAGAAGCGAAGGGTGAGAAAGACGAGGATTTGGGAGGGATTGAGCATACCTCGCACTCGCAGAGTCGCACAGTGGCTTCCTCGGCGGACGTTGCCTTATCGCGAGTGAAGCAGGGGTTTTTATGGAACTGAAGAACGATGCACTCTATGTTTCGGGCATAGTTAACAAAATCGGACCAGAGCACCAGTTAAACCGGAAAAACTCGGAACCAAAGACTAAACCCATTCGGTTTACTTCAAAGACCATCTATACAGTTATTTCGGAAAAAACCAAACGAACCGGCCTTTTTTTATAGAACTGTTGAACTAGCCGATTTCAGCTGAACTGAGAGGTTATCGTATAAGACTAAAATACCCTCGATCTCAATGTTTTGTTGCTTAGGGTTTAGGGGTAATACTGAAAAAATGCGAGTATGAGTGTTGTGCACTTGTGCAGTGCATTGGCCATTGAGGGGCACAGCACTCATGCTCACAGACCAAGCCCGACGGCCTCGACCTGAGTCGCCCTAGTCGCCACTACCGGACCGCCCCGTTGTCACCATCGCCACCCCCGCCCTTTTCGCGCCCGCGCCTTCCTCGCCCTTTTTGTTGCCGCGTTTGCCCCTTCTTGCGCTGCCGCCGCCGCGCCTTCGCCCTTGTCGCCACCAGCGGCCGTCCCCTTGGCCGATTGGCCTTTGTCGCCACCGCCACCTTTGTCCTTGTCACCATCATTGGCTGCCCCCTTGGCAGGTTGGCCCTTGTCGCCACCATTGGTGACTCGATCTGTCGGTCGTGGACAGCTTAGAACTCAGAAGCGTCACTCCAGTAATTATTAAGGTAATTGATTTGTTCCACATTTAGATCTAAGCTTTTTGTGTTTGCTCCACATTGATTTGTTGCTTGTGTGCCTGTGTCAGTCTGCTACTCTGCTCTGCTGATGCATGCCGAAGCCAAATCAACCTTTCCTTTTGCTACTAGCTAGCTGGCTCGTCCATGGCAGCTGTTACATGCCATCGATGCATTTTACTCACTGTTCTCACTCATGCTGCATACTAGTAATCTGTAAGCTCGATTGCATGGATTAATATGTGCTAATTAATTTCAAGAGTTAACTGCTTGTATCGTTAGAGTTAACAACTACTGGCTAATTTCAACAAGATGACTCAAATGCACACACGCATGCATGTTATGACTGCTGAAGGAACTGAACGGTGAACCGGTGACTGCACCAGTTTGATCACCTGTCCGAATTCAATAACTATGGTATCAGTTGTTCCGTACCTGAAGGACAGCTGTCCAATGCTATTGGATCTGGATATCTCTAATTTACACAGCCAGGGCAGGACAGGATGGTAAGAGCTAAGGGGAAAGTAACAAAATTTTGCGTGAACCAAGTCGACAAGTGTCAAGACGTTCTCATGTGGAGACTTAATTCTTAGTCTCCAAATAAAACATGTTAGGAAACTGGGCCCATGGCCAAGAGTCCTGGCATATTTGGGCACCCCACCATAGACTATAAATAGAGAGCCATACCCCCCTCATTATGTACGCATGAAAGAAAAGCAATAAAGAAAGACCAGGAGTTCTCTCTACCTCTCTGTGTGTTCAATCTATTCTTCTGTGATTCTGTGATTGATTCGTTCTTGTTCTAAACACGTTATCAGCACGACTTCGCTCCGGTGAACGAGGTAATCATCGAAGCACATATTGAATTTTCTATATCGCTTTTGAATCTGTATTTTCTTTTTGCGTTCTAGATTGAAATTCTACGGTGCAAATCCGCCCTAATCTACCGCGAGCAGACTTGAAGTCGCCGGCACAATGCCGATCGGTAGATTGTGAAACGGGGTAGATGTTGATTGCACTGTAGAACGATGCAAATCCGCCCTAAATCTACTGCGAGCAGATCTGAAATCGCCGGCACAATGTCGATCGGTAGATTGCGAAACGGGGTAGATGTTGATTGCATCGTAGATTGGAAACGAAAATTTTGCATTAATTTGTTTGATCCTGTATGATCGTTATATGGAGACTATGCATCTGTTCTTCCTGTTATGCATGGCATCACACAAGAAAAAATTGCTGTTGCATCCGCATGCATCAGCCGTCGGACAAAAGCCAGCCACGCAGCACGAGGCACCGCCGGCCAGCAGCCACCACAGGTCGCCGGCCCAGCCACCGGTCAACGCTCGCCTGCATGCGACTGACCTCCTCACGGTCGTCGTTCGGGTCTGCGCCTGCATGCGCCCCACATGAACCGCCGCCTCCTGCAAGAGGCGCCACCGTCGGCTGTGTTAATTGGTGGCCGCGTCCGCACGGTCCCCGAAGAACCGCGTGCCGCCGCCAGCCGGTTGATGCCCCGCCCACGCTGGCACCCACCTCTGTGCCTTGCGGCCCGCACGCAGCCGCACTCGGACCGAACCGCCGGCAACCACCTCCGTGCCTTCCGGTCCACGCGCCCGCACGTGCGAGCTCCGGCAGCCGCTTCGCCGTATGCTGCCACCCGCCTGCCGCCCTGCATGGCGTCGGCCATCTCGGAAACTGGCGGGCATGCCTCGGCTTCCGCCGCTCGGAGTACCCGCGCCACTTCCCGAGCCGACCAGTAGACGCGCCCGAAGCGCCGCGCCGTGCGCCGCCCAGGGTAGCCGAGCTCAAAGTGCGCCGCCACCGCCATGCTTCTGTATGGCACCACCGACGGCCTCCCGTGGACGCCGCGCCGCCGCGCGCCGCCACGCTTAGTTCCTCGCGCTCGCGTTCGCCTCGGCGCTGCGCGCTCGACGCTGCCGCTCGGCGGCCTCCCGCGCCCGAGTAGCCGCCGTCGTGCTTCCGCGCCGGCGGCGCTACCGTGCCGCCGCTAGACCCGACCGCAAGCAAGCGCTGAAGCCGGCCCGGCCGCGCGCCGATTTGCCCGGCCGATGGCCGGCTACCACCCGTATCCGCGCCGGCTAGTCGGCCTGCCGCCGCCGCCACGAAGAAAAGGGCAGGGGTAAACCCTACTCGACCGTGAGTAATAGCCGGCTGGGTGGGCTGTCAGGCCAAGCAGGCCGTTGGGCCGAGAAAAGGTGGGCCAGGGAAAGGGGGGGAGAAATTGGGCCCGGCCGAGGGAGGGCAGTGAATTTTACAGAATAACCCTCATAATTCCTGGACATTGCAGATAAGCCCCTATACTTACGCATAAGTCCCGAATTTTCGAAAAAAAGGTCTCGGTAATTCCGAAAATTGCCGATAGATCATCAAATTTACGAGTGGGTCAAGAATTTTGCAGAAAACCCCTCGGCAAATTAGGAAATTGCGCGAATTTTTCTCTGAACTAAAAATTTGCGTATAACCCCCAGGAATTGCAGAATTTGCTGAAATTTCATATTCTTGCATAAAAGGGCCTTGGGAATCAGAATTTTGAATTGTTTTTAGCATTTGAAGCTTATCTATTTATGCCATTATTATTCTCTGTATTTTCTGTATTTTGTCTACTGTTTTGGTCAATTGTAATTGCTGAAAATTGCTTTTAATCACTGAAATTAGCAGTAAAATTATAGAAAATGCATAGAAAATTCTGAAATATTGCGAGAATCTTTTGTACTATTTATTTACTCGCAGTGAATTATTCCGTGCATGTCTACTAGCAGTAGACTTATACACATTTAAATGACTAGCATCACGAACTGGGAGTTCGAGGAGCTGCCCCACATTGGCCAAAACTATCTGACGTAGGCATCCGATGTCAAGATTGTGCTTGGAGCCAGGAAGCTCTGTGCTGCTATTGGGATTGGCGGACTGAATGACGCTCAACCCAAACCTAAGGAGAATGATCGGGCATTTCATTTTCTCAGGCACCACCTCTGCCTCACTCTCAAGAATGAGTATATGGCAGAGAAAAGTGCGCTAGCACTCTGGACCACACTCAAGAAGCGGTTTGAGAGGCTGAAGTACACCATTCTTACTCAAGCAGAGCAGGAGTGGATCAGACTGAGGTTTGTCGACTTTAAGACGGTCGAGGAATACAATTCTGCTTTGCACAGGATTTGTACCCCAATATAGAAAATTGAGAAAATCCCTCCACCCCAATGCAGTACAATCCGCACGCAATTATCATTAAGGCGGCTATAAGGAATATGCCGAATTGATAGATATCATGCAAGTTGCGGAGGCTCAGGACGAAGTTCTCCGCAAGAACTAAGTCACTCAGCCATCTGGGAGCTCCACTGGCCATGAAGCCAACGTTGGGAGCAACAAGGTGCGAAAGCCCTTGATAGAGAAAAGAGGAAGGAAGGGTAAGACCGCAGCACAGAAAGGCGGATCAGATGCTCCACGAGAGAATAAAGCTAACAAGCCAAAAGCGGGATGGCAAAGGGCACATGAAGCCCACTCTGCATCGGTTGAGGGGGAGCGTTCTGAGCAGCTGTCTGCGCTAATGGTGTTTAAGACCATTACGACAGCAGCACCCCTCTCGACCTAGAAGCAGCCACCGTCATGATTTCTCTTGAAGAGAATGTCACCCCAAGAAAATAGCAGAAGAAGTCCAGTGCCATGAATGCATTTCGACTTTAATTGTCATTTATTTTGTGTGGAAGAATATGTTAGAATTTGCATGGATGGTACTTAAGAATTGTTATTTTC
This sequence comes from Dendrocalamus sinicus, assembly GCA_036346575.1. Lineage (NCBI taxonomy): Eukaryota > Viridiplantae > Streptophyta > Magnoliopsida > Poales > Poaceae > Dendrocalamus > Dendrocalamus sinicus. The sequence goes on from CM070670.1 coordinate 18,296,452, forward strand.
TTGTGATGGTTGGATGATATTTGAAGAATTCATTCATTTATTCAGTTTATGATGGCATGATATGTTCTGATATTGGAGTATTTTATTTATGTATTGATTGCCTTCTCATGCATGTTAATAAATACCCTATATTAGAACATGTGTAGCGCCTTATGAAGGAAGTGTGCTTAGCCAGCAGCGGCACAATGCATATCATCTTAAGAGAGATTGAGTATTTTCAGTCGATTCGTAAGAGCATTAGCAGCCTTACGACAATCGCTAGAAGCGATGCATGTATAATTGGTTCGGGAAGAGCCACAATGGGCACAACTTTGGTCATTGAAGAAGCCTTATTGTACCCAGAATCGACTAGAACTCTCCTAAGTTTTAAGAATATCCGCGCAAATAGTTTCCACGTTGAGACTGAAGAAGAGTACGGTAAGAAATACCTGCTCATAACGAAGCGCGAAGAGAATGGCAAAAGGGTACTAGAAAAACTTCCTTCACTTGAAACTGGACTATATTATACCAACATTAAAGCGCTTGCAGCGTACACTGTTCTGAAAACAGTGTTTAGAAGCTCTGAATTCTTCTGTCTCTAGCATGACAGATTAGGCCACCCAAATCTTAGGATAATGAGAAACATAATAAATAACTCGTATGGACATAATATTAATATGAAGAATTTCCTGGATCATGAAGATTTTGTGTGCCCTGCATGTGCCACCGGGAAACTAATTACTAGACCCTCCACTCTGAAAGTGAAGGATGAAGTCCCTGCATTCCTGGAGCGCATCCAGGGAGACATTGCGGTCTCATTCAGCCCGTCTCAGGGCCATTTAAGTATTTCATGGTGCTCATTGACGCTTCTTCCAAGTGGTCATATGTGGGTTTGTTGTCCACAAGAAACCACGCATTTGCAAAATTGATCTCGCAGATCATTCGCATCAGAATTGTGTTCCATGATCATCACATTAAGTCCATCAGAATGGACAACACCGGAGAATTTACTTCAAAGGCATTTGATGATTATTGCATGGCGATGGGTATTGCAGTTGAGCACTCGGTACCGCATGTCCATACCCAGAACGGTCTGGCAGAGGCTTTAATTAAAAGAATTAAATTTATTGCCCGACCCTTCTTACATAATTGTAATTTGCCAGCTACATGTTGGGGACACGCAGTCCTCCATGCAGCGAATCTCATTAACTTTAGACTTTCGGCCTACAACATCTATTCACCTATGCAACTAGCGCAAGGGTCACCACCGAAAATTTCCCAACATTAGGGGGAGGAAATCAACCCCTTGATGAAGAATGTCGGGAAATTACATAGCAAGCCACAAGAATTCATGCACATGACCCGCGCACTAGTGAAGCAATAGAAATCCAGAAGACAATAGAAGTCCAGAAGACAAGAGAAGTCCAGAAAACAATCGATTTGCAAGAACTAGCAAATCAACTACCTGATCACTTTAGTGATTTGAAGAGCGTGACTAAGTCGCATGTGCCTGCACGCACTGCACCGGAGAGGGTTGAAATACCAAAGAAAGCAGAAGGTATCCCTAATCTCGTCCAGAGGCCTCAGAAAAAAAATAAGGGACGAGAACTCCGGTTCCTCTAATCCTTAGTAACCGGGGACGCCTGGCGAAAAAGGATAAGAGGGATTTATAACAGCCGATCACTGAAGTCCCCCAGAATGAGAAGGGGAGCCAGTTGAGACCTAGCACAAGTATGACACCTTCGGAAAATGGCATACCGGATCTGAATATCCCCATCGGCATGGATGTGTGCGCACACATCCATGCCAAAAAACTAAAGGGACTTGCCACCGCAATTGATAGAAGCGATGTACAAGGTAAAGCTCCAGCAGAAGCAATCGCTCCAAAAGAAGCAACTCATGAAGAAATAGCTATAAATTATGTGCACACGGGAGAGTCCCTGAATAGGACAACAGCTAATATTGATATCTACTTCGCAAAGAAAATTGCCTCCATCATTGATCTTGATCCCGAGCACGCATCGCTCATTGAATGTAAGAAAAGATCAGATTGGGAAGATTGGAAGAAGGCAATAGCAACTGAATTGCTATCTCTGAACAAAAGAGAGGTGTTTGGGCCCGTATGCCGCACGCCTCCCCACATACACCCCGTTGGGCACAAGTGGGTATTTGTTCGAAAGAGAAATGAAAGAAATGAAGTAGTGAGATACAAAGCAAGGCTGGTAGCCCAAGGTTTCACTCAACATCCTGGAGTTGATTATGAAGAAACCTATTCCCCGGTCATGAGTGGAATTACCTTTAGATACTTGATCTCAGTGGCAGTGAACTTGAACTTAGAAATGAAATTGATGGATGTTGTGACTGCATACCTTTACGGTAATTTGGATTCGGAGATTTACATGAGAGTCCCTGAAGGAATTCCTCTCCCGAACCAAGACAGAGCAAATAGAAATCATGCATGTGAAACTCGTAAAGTCACCGTATGGTGAAACAATCTGGAAGAATGTGGTATAATCGCTTAAGCGACTTTCTCTGCAAGAAAGGCTACATGAATAATGAAGACTGTCCTTGTGTATTTATACGGCAATCCCAGAATGGGTTCTGTATAATATCTGTGTATGTAGATGATCTGAACATCATCGGGACAGCCAAAGACGTAAAAGAAGCAAGCTCCTACTTTGAGTCAGAATTTGAAATGAAAGATTGGGCAAGACCAAGTTTTGCTTAGGCCTGCAGCTTGAGCACGTCCCTGAAGGAGTCTTGGTACATCAGTCAACCTACACCCAGAAGGTGCTCGAAAGGTTTGGCTTCGAGAAGGCATTTTCCTCGAAAGTACTGATGATCGGTAGGTCTTTATAGCAAGAAAAAGATCATTTCCGACCTAGGGAAGAGGGGGAGGAAGTCCTGGGACCAGAATTCCCATACTTGAGTGCAGTGGGAGCACTCATGTATTTAGCAAACTGCACTAGACCGGACATTGCATTTGCCGTGAACCTCTTAGTAAGGTACAGTACAGAGCCCACCAAAAGGCATTGGCAGGGCATAAAGGACATCTTCCGATACCTCCAAAGAAGTAAGGACCTTGGATTGTTTTACAGAAAGAATCAAGATCTGAACTTGATTGGCTATGCAGATGCTGGGTATCTGTCAGATCCGCATACCGCTAAGTCACAAACAGGCTATGTATTCCTGTGTGGTGGAACTGCAATTTCATGAAAATCGTCTAAGCAAAGCCTGGTAGCTACTTCGACGTACCACTCAGAAATTATAGCACTGTATGAAGCCGCGAGAGTGCGCTTGGCTCCGCCGAATGGTTCACCACATCCAGCAGTCATGTGGGATGAACATTGTGCAAACCCCCACAATTATCCATGAAGATAATGCAGCTTGCGTTGCACAAGTGCAGACGGACTATGTAAGCATATCAACCTCAAGTTCCTCTATACTCATGAATTGCAAAGATGGACAAGATTAGAGTACTGCACACTAAGACTTGTTTACTAAGTCACTCCTCGCATCTAGCTTTGAAAGGTGCGTGTGAGGGATTGAAATGATGAGACTTAGAAAAGCGCATAATTCAGGGGGAGAATTTTCTTAAGCCCGTTGTTAAATCTTGATCATGAAGATTAAGTACCCAAAGAAATAAAGTCCTGAAGACCAAACGAAATTGGGTGAATTGTACTCTTTTTCCCTTAACGAGTTTTCCATGAAGTTTCTCGACTAAGGTTTTTAATGAGGCAATTCGTGCATCGCAGCATCACATGTATCATGTACTCTTTCTCCAAATTTTTCCCACTGGGTTTTTATGGAGTTTTGACGAGGCATGAGCATGTTGGGTGAGTACCCAAGGGGGAGTGTTAGGAAACTGGGCCCATAGCCAAGAGTCCTGACATATTTAGGCACCCCACCGTAGACTATAAATAGAGAGTCATACCCCCCTCATTATGTACGCATGAAAGAAAAGCAATAAAGAAAGACCGGGAGTTCTCTCTACCTCTCTGTGTTCAATCTATTCTTCTGTGATTCTGTGATTGATTCGTTCTTGTTCTAAACAGAGGAATCGCTCGGACTGGTCGCCAGCGACGGTTCCTCAACAAAACATACTCTGTGTTAGAAAAAAAAAACAAAAAATGGCTATGGTGTTATCGCAATTTCTAAAATTTATCCAATAATGGAGGTCACGGGATCAATTTTGAACAATCAGAATTTAATCCACCCACACTAGTTACCTTTAGCTAGATAAACCCAGTTTACCAGGTGCCAGCCACACCGCGAAGCAATGGTTGGCGGCTATGGTGTTGTAATACATTTGTGTAAAGTGTAATAGGAGGGAAGTCGGTTCACGTCACAGTGAAATATGAATGACAAAGAAATCATCGCTTTTCTATCGAACCGAAGGGTTACACTGCAAGCAAATCGAATAAAACTGCAGCTGAGAAATCAGGTTGGGCAGCAGGGAATGGATGCGTGTGCTTGTGCAAGATTCAACCAGGCACCAGCTGAGTAGACCAATGAGACAACGTAACCATACAAAGGTAAATATTTGTCAGAAATCATGAGATGGAGATATGGCTAGCCATGTTCAGTCAAACAAGATCAATTGTCAAATCTCTCGAGTAGAGTTTCACATTTCGGCTGCTTTTCAGAACTGGCATTGGTATCTATACTAGTTGATTGTCTGTATGTTGCTATGGATCTTTTTTTTAAAAAAATCATGTTCCATGTTGTAAAACTACAAAATAAAATCATCATAGCAGTCGGCTCATCGAATCATTCCACTATCAATTTCTAGTCACTGTCAGAGAGTTGTGTATGAACCTACAAAACTAAAGTTTTTAGACATTACTCACCTAATTTCTTCAAAATTTTCAGTCAAAATTTAGGGTGTACATACGGATCCAACCATCTAGATTAACACATACATTTCTCTCAATCTCCAACCCTATCCTCTCTCTCCACGCCAATCCATCTATCCATGGCCGTTGCCGCTGGATTCCTCCTCAGGCCATGGCCCACATGGCGCCTCACCGGCGCTAGCGAGGCCCACCAGAACTACATCATTGCCACCGCCTCCTCATCTTTCACTCAAGCCTCCTCCATGCTCGTCGCCACCGCCCCCTCCGACACCTTCCCGAAGCCATGGCTTTCTCCTCTTCGTCTTCGGTATTCTTCCCTATGCCACAGCCATCAAAACCTAATTTTGAAGACATAATCAACAAGGTGACTTGCCTGAATGTGCTTCTACTCCCACCAATCTGTCAAAATCAAAAATGAGTCCTACGTGTCCTAATTCATCATCAGAATCGACTCCTAATGATATTTTTCAAATTTTAAGAATAAAGTATTTCCTAAATATGATGCAAAAATCCTAATTAGGCATGCTGTCCATTGTTCCTAATTTGTTTCAAGATATTTTTTTCTTTTTGTCTAAGCCATTTATTTATCTTATGTTGAATTAATTTGAGGTGTAATGTATCAAAGAATTAATAGTTGAATCAATAAATAAAGCTTAAAAACAACAAAGAAGAGAAAAAGAAAGAAAATTATTCAGCCTATTTTGGCCCAGTCAGCCAGCCCATTCAACCCAGTTACAGCCAGCTTTAAACCCCTAACCCTAACATTAAAGGGCATGTTCGTTTCAACTTCTAAAAGCTGTTTTTCGGCTTTTCTACAGTAACTAACTTTTAAACAGAATATCTTTTTAAGATAGGGTCTATTAGTTAATTATAGTATATATTGCATCAACTTCATTTATATCGACAAAAACTGTACGTGAGTTTTTGTTACTCTATAATTCTTCATACAAATAGCTTAAAAGTTATAAGCCGCAGCCAAAATTATAAGCTTCAACTAAAAAAACAGGCCTAAGGGCCTGTTTGCTAGAGCTCCACCAGCTCCAGATCCACCCAGATTCACCAGATCCACCCAAATCCACCGTGGAGCAGCTCCACCATGGATCTGGGTTTCATCCAAGTGTTTGGTACAGCTCCAGCTCTGAGTTTGCTCTCCTCTATCTCACTGACACCTGGGCCCACACGTCGAGGAGGCTCGGGGTGGCAGCAACTCGGACCGGGGTAGCGCCAAGGCGGGCGGGCGGCGACTCTAGGCGGCCGGTGGTGAGGAGGAACTGGAGCGCCGGCGGTCGGAGGAGAGGGGGAAGGAGGTGAGGTATAGGGAGCTCACCGGTGTGGTCGAAGTGGACGGAGGGGAACAGAGGTGAGCCGGCAGCGAGCGCATGCGGCGGTGCGGCCGGGTCGCTGTAGCGGGGAAGCTTGGGCGGCGAAGGGCGGCGACCGACCACGGGGGTGGCTTCGGGACACCGAGGGGCAGCTCCTGCCGCGAGAAATCAGCCTGGGACCGCTTGAAGAGGGGGCGGTGGCGGAAGTGGCGGTGGCCGGCCGGAGGCGGAGAAGAAGCATGCGCGGTGGATTCAAGTGGTGATTTCTCAATTCATCGCGTGGGGAGGCATCTCAAGGAGGAAGAAGGGGGAGGAGGTGAGCTTGGGTGCTTTATAGCCGAGCGCGCACTCGGGGGAGTAAATGCCGGCCGGCGGCATTGAAGACGGGGGCGAGGAGCAGCAGAGTAGGCCGGTGGTAGGGGCGTACGGGGTGGATTCGGGCAAAACCAGGGGCAGCGCGCGGATTTGGGGCGGAGCCAGGCGCGGCTGGGCTGGGGTGAGGAGCAGCGGCACGCGTAGAGGCGGGCCAGCTCGGCGCAACGGGAGAAAAGGTCACGTGCGGAGAAGAAGAAGAAATAGAACAAACCGTTTTTTGTATGTAATCAGTGGCATGGTGGGTAATTTTCCCCAACTCCACCAACTTGAGTTTGGTGGAGCACCCCTTGAGGTGCTCCACCAATTTGGTGGATCTGGAGCCAGATCTATGGTTTTGGTGGAGCAGATCCACGGTGGAGTTGCTGGAGCTAGAACTGTTTGGCTAGCAAAATTGAATCTGGATCTGTTTTTCGTGAATCTGGAGCTGGTGGAGCTCTCCCAAACAGGCCCTAAAGATATTTTTCTATGGAGACCATCAACTCCTAACGACCATCGACTCCCACTTACCATCTTTCAAAGAACAACTGCTTCGCACACACCCTCTACCCCAAAAAAAAACTGCTTCGCACCCCACCCCGCAAAAAAGCGCAATCCGTGGACGTGAAGGCTTCGCGTGCAACTCAAGATTTTCTCATGAAATTTCGCAAGAAAACTGAACAAATATGAAGGAAACGGAGTAGCTTTCTATGGTACGCGTTGATGCTTTGGATTTTGGCTAGGTTTTTGGTCCTTGATTTAGCTTATCACTTCTTGCTACATACTACAGTAACTAAGGGCGTGTTTGGTAGGGCTCCGGATTCATCTTTGGAGTTAGTGGAGCTGGAGCTGTGGAGTGGCCTGGACCCTGCTCCACCACCATAGTACTATGTTTGGAGGGGATTCACCCCGCTCCGGCTCCAGATTTTTGCGAATCTCCATCCGTTTGGCACGGCTCCGGCTCCACCAAAGGTGAATCTGGGAGCTGGAGCCCTGCCAAACACGCCCTAACTTGTACATCTTGTGTATCTTTTTAAGTTCGATATTATACCGAGTTTATCTATATCAACTAAAATCGTATTCGACTATTTTTCTCTATATACTATCTCTCACAAACAACTAAAATTCTAAAACTATAAACCAAAACCATACCTCAAAAGAACCCTCTATTTTATCGTCCTTTAGTGGTCTTCTCGCTGTAAATTTTGGTGCGTGCGGCCGTTTCCAGTTTGGGCTTTCGCATAATTCAATAATGTTTATGACAACCACCCCGTACTGCCTGCTAATACCGTTTTGGAAATGTTTGTCAAGAAGGCCATAAATAGACGCGAGGCAAATGGCACCACCCAATCATGTCCACAAGCTAGGGTAGGAGGATGACCAAATAATGTATAATTCAGATTATCAAAAATGTTTTGATACAACGATACGTCGCAATTCACACCCATGTATGAAGCAACACAATAGTGATCAACAACTCATCTGGGAGAAGATACATTTCCCTCTGGGCAAAACTTCGCGATGTCCTGCTGGACATTGTGCTCAAGAGCTCACGCCATGGCTGCATTTGTGCTTCTTGCTCCTGCCAAGTACCCCAATGAATTTGGGGTACCTTCCATCGGTGAAGATACACTTTTACTACTCTTTGCTGGGAGGAAGCTCCGTTCTATTGCTCAATCTAAGCTCCAGCTTTATGTTCATGGCCGCCAGCTCGGCGGCCAAATATCTGAAAACATACGGCATTGCGACAGTCTCCATCCCTTTGCTTGTTTTGCAGGCCTGGCACGCAAAGTTCTTGGGCGGTTTCACAGTGGGGAGTCCAAGCATCTCACGCTTGGTTTTCTTCTGAGTTTCGGATTTGATTACCGTTGCCGTCAGTAAGCTCCCACAAAGGGAGCACACATCCGCGATATGGTAATCCGAACAGGAATGGAGCCTGTCGTGTAAAAGATAAGAAGCCCCATGAGCAAGGACTGCATCGCGCTCCATCTCACCAAATCGAATACCTCCACCATGTTTCCTTCCTCCTATTGGCTGTCTAGTTATCTGATCTATGCGACCTGTGGTGCGAACCTACAGAAATACGCCACATCAGTGATAATCTACACATGATACCAGGGAAATAATGATGACAGAAAATAGGGAGCAACAAAAACATTCAGGTTCACTAGTCAGGTACAATTTCCTCTCTTTTTTCATTTTGTAAGTCTAATAAAGACTTGGGACCAACTATCTTGATTTCACCAGTCCAATGTCCCTAATGTCCAACACGAACGAGAAAATTAACTTGAATAACTACGTTGGAATAAAAAAAATTAAAACATGATAGTTGATCAGAGCATATCGGGTGCATGGCAACATCAATGCAAAGGCTCATATGTTCAATAGAACAAAGAACAATTGCCCACCTGAAATTTGTCAGAGACCATATGACGAAGACGTTGGTAATAAACAGGTCCAATGAAAATCTCGCAGGTCATCTCAGTGCCAAAAACTCCACTGTACAGGACCTCTACTCCATGATAATTAAAGCCGTAAGATGCAAGCATGGGACCCAGCTCATCCACAATGGAATCAGGTTTACAGGGATTTTCGTCGTCCTCTTTGACTGAGTTTCCAAAAGGTGTTGCATCAAGGAACTTTCCATGTAGACTTCCAGCCTGTGAAGATAGACTTCAGTCCAGTAAAAAGAAGTGGGAAACAGGGATAGAAAACCCAGAACCCAAGGGAAACCCAGCCGGCAGACTGTACCGGTAACCGGCCGGTTATCGGGAAACTCGGGGAAAAAACCGGATGAAATTCGTGAATCAAATTTTAAATTTGGGTGGTTTACAAACAGGTAATTGTTCCAGTAACCGGGAAAGCCGCTTAAAAAACCAGGAAAACCGCTAAAAACCAGAAAACCTAAGTTGGAAGTACAATAATTGATTCATATTTAGTTCGTACAATAGGTAATCTAGTACACAAAAATGTCTAAATCAACCTAGAAAGTGCATTATGCAGTCATAAATTTAAATTCACACTGGGAAAATTTCGGCTGGTTCTAAAATCCCGGTACTCACCAGTTTTTCCGGTTACCAGCTGATAGCCCCCAGTTTTTCTATCCCTGGTGGGAAACACTATCCTACTCAAATAATTTGAAATGATGAAAACAAGCAAACATATTAATCATGGTACAAACCTTTTTTTAGACAAAATGACACCATTATCATAGATATCCTTTTTTTCCCTATCTCTCGGAACAACTATTTTTTAGGACCTCGAAAAAAGTAATTTTTAGGAGGCACAAAACCTTGTTGGGAAGTACTTCAATGCCCTCTGAAAGTGAAACGGCGTATTTTTTACAGCAAATCAAGGGCCTGATAAGAAACCAACCACCACTCAAAATATTAACCATACTATTTTCGCATTAGTGCAATTTAGATTTGTGGGGGCACAGAAGCATTACTCAAAGTAGTTTTTTTCCAGTAAACTCCAAAGATGAAAACAAAAGCTGAAGTTATTACATATAAGATAAAAGCATAAGTCCAGCAAGAGTAAATAAGGATTCAAATCAGCTAGCAATAAATCTTATGGTTTTGTGTGTGTAAAAAGGGCAACAAAAGAATTCAGGTGTTAATTTTGGTAGCATCAATTATAATTGATTTTAATTATTCCTTTTTTCTGTGAAATAACTTCAGTTGTTATATCCTTGAACATGCAAGATATAGGTTCCTTACAAACTATGAATGAAGCAAATATTTGTACCTTTGCTGCTATAGACTCTATGAGCATTGCTATAGTCATTCTTGAAGGAAATGCATGAGGATTAATGATGAGATCTGGCCTCATGCCGTATTTGCAGAGAACGGCATGTCAATGTCAGCCACAACTGCGAACAAACTCCCTTTGCCCATGTGTGCTGCTGAACTTGTCACCAATTATAGGATTTCTCACACGCATGACGAATATTTGCCGACAAAAAGTTGTTAAAAGCATGCCAAGATCACAAAACCAAATTTGACCACACTTCGAAACTAGGATCGTACAAGCATTTGAGAGTTTCATTGTAAAAATGCTACTAGAGTTCATTGGTGCATAAAATGCAAGGGATTTTATGTCATACGAAGAAATTCAGATGAGTTCTTTCTCTTTGTAGCATTCAAATATACACAGACAAGTTGTTTTCCTTTTGGACCAACCAAATAAGCATCTCTACATGATTGATCGATAATTTTCAAAAGTGAAAATTTTAATGGAGGTGGTCGTGGCCTTACCTTCCGCAGTAACCTTTTGAACTTGTCCGTTAACGACAACGTAGTCAATAGCTGCTGGCTCTGTGCCCTTTAGTTTGATTGGCCTTATTGCCTTTGGTGAGTGTGTTATAGGCACTCGTAGTCTCGCTCATTTGGAAGTATTTTCTGTTCATAAAATAAATCTCAAGTAAGGGAATACCACAAGAAAAAGAAATTCCACCACTTTCCACATGGGAACAAACTTAATTTAGTATAAACAGATAACTACCTCTCCAACTGAGGAAGGCCATCCGAGTCGATTCTGAGTGGTGTCCTCGAAAGACTACTCTTCGCAAAGATTTCTGGAACATTTTCTCTATTTTTTGTAGACAAGTCAATGCACTCAGTCTACAGGAAGAGTTCACAGCAAAAAGGTTTCTTAGTTCCAAAGATATAAACTTCTTGCTGGATGTTATTGAATGCGCATATTAAAATGGCATTCCATACCGAAGAATCCCAATCTACTGCTCAGGAGTCAGGACTATCTAAATATAAACATATAATACTGTGTATACCAAAAAATTACACATGCCATTTTAAGTTCTAAACATTTTTCACATAAAAAATTAGAACATGGAATAAGAACATGGTGCTTTTTGTTCTGGTTTTATTCGGAGTATAGCATTTTGGATGTTCCACGAATGACAAAATGCAATTGATAACTACACCCTCCTTCCCTATATATGATAAAACACATCTATCATGCATCATACCCACGCAAATGCAGGCCTGTTCTTTTTGGCTGTGGCTTATGGCTTTTGGGCTGTTCGTGTGAGATATTACAGAGCAACCGAAACGTGCGGTTTTTGCCGATATAAATGAAGTCGGCACAGTATGTACTACAATTAACTAATACACCCCATCTTGAAAAGACACTCCGTTTAAAAACTAGTTACTGTAGAAAAACCAAAAGCAGAAGCCAAAAGCCAAAAAAGAACAAAGCTTGCGCCTTCTAGGTGCTTAAAGAAAGGAGTAAAATTTAATTTTATAACTTCAAACTCATTAAGATAAATCGTAATAAAGGGTAATAACTCCCAGGACTAATAACTATTGACTAATTGCAGAATGAGCTGCAGAAAAACATAATTCGGTCAACATCCCCAATGTTATGAAAGAAAAAAAATTAAAGAAAATTAATAGCTGCCTACAAATGTAAGGCACTACAGCATGCTTTGTATTTTGCCTAAGAAACTATGTAGATATCATGTGAAAGAAACAGTTCAACCAAATTGCATGCACTATGCTTGAATCATTAAGTTCTTGTAGATGATAAATCATTTCATGAGTCATTAAAAAAGAAAGCATAACTTACCTGGTAGATATGCCCACGGAACATTCCGCGATCAACAGCTGATTTATTCAAAATCATGGCATCCTCCATGTCATAACTGGATCACAAGAACAGTTTTATCACGTCAAGCAAAGTTCACAAACTAGTCATACTACAATATGACGAAAGATTTACCCTGTGTATGCTAGCACTGCAACAATAGCATTCGTTCCTGCCGGAAATTCATCCATACAATATTTGCTATATGTAGCTGTTCGAACAATCGGTGTCTGAGGGGTCTACAGGGCATCAAAGATATATATAAGATGAGAAGTGTTTTCAGCAATTGATGTGAATTAGGGAAAATTTTGCATCATGAAGTCATCATATAAAGTATACAACAAAGCAACAGACAATTCCATTGAGTTTGGTTGCAAGCAAATACATTCTGTTGTACCAAAATGAGTTATACAGATGACCTACCATATTGCTGAGGACTGAGGGCTATCTGCCTCATTTCAGCACTATTTATGTTCTTAATTTTAGAATTGCACCATTTATGCTTTGTTTCCTTTTCATGGCATCTCTTCTACGGAAGAAATTATTCTTCCAGTTCCCCATGAAAAAAAATTCAGAGACTAACTTTGGCCAGGTGCAACCAGGTTTTAATAATGCTAGTGATAAATAGCAAACAATTGGAGATCCTGACAAGACCTATTTTTTGAACAACCAGTGGAGGGGCCTCCCAAGTTATGGCTTTTTGGCCTGAATTACTCGAGTCATAAAAAGTCCCAACAATCCAACTGGGTTTTACGTTATTGCTTTTTACAAACTATTCCATAATATCATTAGGAGAAAGTAGAAAGTGTACAAAATGCATTGATTCATCAAATTCTGGAAGTGGATGAGATACTGGTGGTACCAATACATGACAAAATATTACGTCTGAATGGAAAAGTAATCACCCAAAGCCTACCTCCACCTAGTGATACTGATAACTCTCTGGTACCAATTCTCAAAACCCTAGCTACAACCCTACAACCATGAATAGAAATGTATGCTCTTTAAGTGGTTCAAAATATTACTCTCTCTTTTCATAAATAGATGTTGCTTCAGACATGGACATGGTCTCCGATACTCATCTTTGACCATTCTTTTTCTCATTTTATGTTAATAAAATTATTTTGAAAATAACCATATGCAAGTTGTTTTGACAACAAATATACAAATATCATTTCCATGTGAAACGTATAAATAATTGTGCGCTTATTAGTGATCAAAATTTGATTGCATGTCTTCTTAAATGACATCTATGTGGGAGCAGACGGGATAGTTCCTTAAGAAGTGTGTAAGGTGTAAGAGTGTCACTAAGAAAATATACTACATATGCAAATGCAATAAGGAAACTTTAAACAACAACAAAATTATAGCTCTTGAATGATAACTTGTTGATTGTACAGAAAACATGCAAAACAAACCTGTAGATGGAATGCTTTTACATGCATGCGAAATTTTAAAGCTTGGCCACAAAACCCCATGGTTTGCTTTGCCATCTACAAACAAGCGGGATGATTAGTCACTCCTAAAAGAAAAGGTCACACTCTTCATTATGAATGATCAACCGATCATTCTCAAGGCAATGTCGACTATTGACTGGCATTGGTACATGTTCCGAGGACTTTGGTTGTGATCGGACCAAGGTGTCGATTGGCAACTACACCGAGAATGGTGTAGGGTGGATTTCTTCATGAGTTGCAGGAAATAATTCTTTTCTTCCACCATCCCCACCATCGGGACATTGTATCTCCATAAATGCCTAATGTAGAATGAAAAATCAGTTCTTGTAATATTGGTAAGAAATAAAGTAAAGGACCAAGGAGGCTATCGAAGGAAACCTGTTCAAATGGTCCAATAAGCTCAATACTTTGTTTTCCATTAGGCGGGCTTAAAAGATTTATTGGTCGAACAAATCTCACTGGATTTGTAAAAAGGTAGAGGCCAGGATATGCCCCACCAAGACTTAAGGGGACATAGCCCACTTCTAAATCCTCCGGAATCTAATACAAAATTAAACATGCCCCTCTGAGTTAGAACTTAATGAGAAAATATAAAGTGAAGAGGAAAAATAAAAACCACAATAACGTAACAAAACAGACTCGAGTCCGGCGAAGTTTTAATTTTCAAGATAGTTCACTTTTTCCTCAATGTTAGTGAAGCAATAGAACCAACAATGCATCCATCCAAATGGACATGTAGGACTTCGGGGACCAGTTCGCTCAATCTTCGACAGTGGGGTCATTCCAATACCAACCAATTTATCTAAAAGTGAATTCTTTATTTTCTCAAAATCTTTAATCCCCCTTCCGAGTGGTAGAAGGATGAAATACTGAAATACCAAAGATTAAGCGATGTTAGAAAAGGGTAGTACACTATAAATCTTAGCAGAGCTCTCCTCCAAAAAGATACACACACACATGTAAGAACATTTAGACAGAGAGACAAAGGGGGTGCTGACACATCATGTTGTCAAAGATGAGAGTTACAGAAGCAAGAAACCCTAAATTCGAAAGAAGGATTGGTGTTCGGGGGATACAATGCAAAATTAAATTCAAGAGAAAATGAAAAAATTGTAATATCTTACGGCATGTGGAAGTCATATGGTTCAGCAAACCACAAGGCTCTCCATCAGGTGTATGAACTGGACAAAGGAAACCCCAGGACCTACGTGGAATTTTTCAGTATAAGCGATAATGGATGCAAGAAAATAACAATAGAATGTCATCCTAGGATAACATACTCTGGGAGCAACTTTCTAACAGATGTTGTGCGCATTTTAGCAAAAGAAGAACCCTATGGATGAACGGAAATGTGAGATGTAACGATGAAAGTTGAGTAGTTCAGCTTGAATGGTCATCCCATCTCTCTGAAAATTTAACATAAAAATGCTTATTATTTGTAAAACCTATCTAAAAAATCAACATTAACAACATCAGAAGCGAAATGAAAAAAATCATTATTGTCAACATTCAGTTGAAATATAAGTATAGACCATAATTCATAACCAATGTCAAGCACTCAAGCTTCTCTTAATCAGAAGAAAAAGAACCGACTGCGTCAATAAAATTCCAGGGAAATGATGCATTCAAACTAAAAAAAGAACTTATAAATGAAGTAGGCAATGCAAGAGATGCACCTGTGGCAGATCTAACCCTGATTGTGAATTCACTTTCCCAATCTTTATCATACTCTCAATAGCTCTGCCAACAGATGTTGTATTTTTACTAAGAAATTTTCTAATTTCCTGTGCTGCACAAAGAACAATGCATAATTGCGTGATAAATATAAAGTATGCCAATGTACCAAAAAAATTTAGAACTAAAAGAATCCAACAGGTGCATCTTATCCAGCAATAATTGTGCAAAAAGACCATAAATTGACTGTAGTGACTTTAGTGAGCAAAAAAACTAGAAAAGTGAACGGCCCAATAGAACCAAAGCTTGCCAATTTTGATTGGTGTATTGAGCTAATTTTGGTCGGCTTGAAAAAAAACATGCCAATTCATTATTCAGTGTTCAATATGTTTGGCTTGTGGTATTATCGATGACCAAAATAAAAATGAGTATTTGCCACTCGCAAAGGTTGGCCTTTAGCATTTGCCACTCCAAAGGTTGTAGTCAAGGATTTGCCACTCCAAAGAATAGTTGCTTCATTATTTGCCACTTATGACCATTGTACCCCTCTTCTTCTTCCCACTCCCCTCCTCTTCCAACCTCGCCATCCATGGCCGACTACACCACGGAGGTGCGATAGTTGCTTGGACTGATCTTACATGCACGAAATTAAGCTTTTTTGATCTTCCAATCCATCACAAGATCGTCGCCTGTGCCATGCTCATGCAAGCATAAAAATCACAGCTAGAACTGAATGTGCTTTATTCCATCTTATTAACGATCGAATACAGTGGTGACAATTATTAACAACTCAAGATGGCTGATCTACACAAGATATATAATAGCAGCCTCCCTAGCCGCCTTGCTTATTACTGTCCATTAATTACCAGGTTTCTATTAGTAACACAAGCAATTAACCCAGAAACAGAGGTACTGATTCACAGCCATTAAAAACTACTATACCATTGATAATGTTCAGTGGCCATGTCTGCCGCCACCCCTGTATCCTGAGCCATAAACATGGAGGGGAGGAGAGGGGTAAAATTTTCGACAGTGACCAAGTATAAAGGATACAATGTTTGGAGTGGAAAATAATTGATTACAACGTTTGGAGTGGTAAGTGCTAGAAGGCCAACCTTTGCAATGGCAAATACTCAATTTTCTCATTATACGCAAGAGGGCCTCAGGTGAGGCCCTTCTCTCCCAACTGTTAGATCACCCATCCATGATTTAAATCATAATAATAAAAATTGCTCCCCCGCATTCTATCCCCAACCTTTTAAAAACAAGATTTTCGACCACTGAGAAAGTACATGCTAGAGTTGCTAATCTGTTGCATAAAGCAACTGCCGCTTGAATAAAGGGCAAATTCTCTTCTCCGAACCAATATTCAACAGAAGGGGTAAACAATGAAGATAGGGTTCAAATGCTTGTCTTGCCCTGCAGTCATGCTAAACACGGCCATTTTATATCCTCCCAAAATATTGTATTAGATTTTTCCGTTCTCCTTTTTGGGGAACTTAAAGTCAACTAGAGATCCTTATTACATATTGTCTTCAATCAACCGTCACCATGACAGATTTTGTGTCAAATATTATTTAGTTAATCCAAGATAATTACAATTCATGCCTTCATGGGCATGCAACATTACAGCTGCAAATGCAAATTACCAGAGAATTATCGGTCACCGTCTCAGCCCTCTTCAATGGTTTTTTTGTGATGCAGAGAACAACTGTTCTAATTATTTGTCAGAAAATTTCACCTTGGGAGCACAACTCCAGGGGATTGGGATAGTTGCTACAGATCACACTTCCCTTTGAAAGCAAGTTGGATGAGTATGCCAGGCAAGGTGTGCTTGTTATTGTATTATGATTCCCTATGAATGAGTGTGCGTTTCTTTGTACTTTCAACAACATTTATAAAACGGAACCAAAACGCATCGCAAATGCACATAGCTAAATCAAGTGCATAAGAAACATGCTTCAGATTTTACCAGTAAATAAATGTGAATTTTAAGTTCAAACACTATTTCACATATCAACTTATATTATCACGGAAGAGCCTTGAGATATTCCAAGAACTCGAAATAACTATTGCATAAATCTGAACAAAGCTAGGTGTTACGCAATAATATAATCATCAATCTGTATCTTCATCTAAAAAATGCACGAATTAAAAATTTTCGGTATAAAAACTTGAATAGAATAAACATACTGTTATTGAGGTCAAAGCTTTTATTCTTTGTAGCCTCTTCAATAATTAAACGTTTAGACTTTCTCAGCCAATCTTGAAGTCTATCCTGCAGATATCAACCGAAAAAAATAGTTAGAAAACAATATCGGAGGTTGGGAAAAACAAATCTGCACCAAGCAAATCTTGGCTATGAAATAGGACACCAAACAACCAGCATCAACCATGATACATATGGAGCAATGTTGAAAGAAATAGGATAAATAAGTTTTACAGCGCCGCAGAAGTGCAGCTTCAGCAAGTACCAACAAAGTTCCCACCTCAAGAAATAACATTACAATTTTTAGCGACGAATGGAATTAACATTGGCGCGGGTTCTCCAATGTTCATGGGAGATGTCAGATGTGAAAGAGAAGGTAGAGCTGACATAGAAGGGGTAAAATGGTCATTTTGAAAAATATAATGTTATTTTACTAAGCTGGGAACATCCATACTGGCATTTTTGCAGTGCTATGAAGCTAAATTTCAAAAAAAAAAAAAAGTGGCATGATTGACATAAGAGGGTTCAGTAACCTTCAGAAAAACTGTGATCAGGTGCCCAGGCAAGAGAGCTTCCTGGTATTGTAGTGCATCAGCATTATCAGGTGAAGCAGTTTGATCTACGAGAGCATAAAGTTTCTGCAGCATAAATCTACAGGACAAAAAAATAACAAGAAATACACATGATTAGAAGCGGCCAAAAGGATAGAAACTTCATGAAATAGGACAACAAAACTTCAAATTACATTAATAGATTAAACTTTTCATGTTTTCTTTCCAGGTGCACAAAAATATAGTCCTTCAGAACCGCTTCAGCAACCTAAACAATGTGGAACGACCAAAGTGAAAAAAAGTTCCAAATTTCAACAGCATGGAAAGGCAAACACAAAGAAAACATTCAATATTACAGTTTCATAATCATCTTTTTCAAATCCTTCCATCACAGATCGGAAGTACTGGCCTGCATTTGAAAGATTGTTATCGATGTCAGCAAATAAGAGGGCTTAAAGAGATTCTAAATGCAGAAGAAATTAAAATCTCAAAGTACCAATATGCGCCAAACATTGTGTGTGTGTTAGAAGGGACAGATCTCTGACTTCATCAAGAATTATTTGTGCCCTTTCACCAATTAGTTGAGTGCTGACAACTCCCTTTCCTCTTTCATATTTATCACCATAGCAGCATGTCAAGCTTGTAAAAATTTCCCGGTCACTCGTATCAATAAGGGCCTATTATTGGTAAATTCATAATTAAGTCAAGGTAATGTTGAAGCAATGCTAAGAATACTGGGAATCTAGACTAAATATCATAAAATAGAAGCATCATCATTTGCAAACCCTGTGAACAGTCAAAACACAACTACAGAAAGTGCACTGACATCTATTTCAATGGAAAAATGCTAAGCCTTCCAAAAGTTGGGAATATAGATCAAACTATCTACTAAGCTAAGGAAAGAAAACATTATTAAAATAAGCTGAATTAAAACACAGCTTAACAAAGGAACACAAGGAATGCCTCAACGAAGGCCCTGAGGCATCTGATAGTGAAAGTAGCCAAATGCCTTTAACTCTTTTATTCACATAAAACATGTAATTGTACACACAATGAATGTCAATGGATTGTATGGCTGGTTAGGAAATGGTAAGATGAGGAAAAGACGATGGTATTCTACCTTGAGAACAATCCCAACAGGAAGGAGAAATTCTCTGCCTCCCAACCTATATTCAACACAAATTTGAGAAGTCAAATTGAGAAAAACAATTCACTCATCTTACACTAGCTATGTACCAGCACGAACTTACCAAAACCCAAGCCTCGCACTTCCATTTTGCAGGTAATACATCTTTACTGTCACACTGGACTGGTCATGTTTGACACATCTGTTGAAGAAAAATAAATAACAAGATATAGTAAGGCAACGGCATACAGAAGAATCTTTAATGTTTTACAGAGATACATCATATATTCCCCGAGGTTCCTACCTTTCCATGGGGTTGGAGTATGCAAAACTTCCAAAAGATTGGGAAAGAATTTAGTTTCAGACCAAAAAGACCCACTTTTAAAACCAGGAACATCTAGGCATAACAAGGTTTTTTAAAAAATAAGATATTAAGATGGTAACAGGAAGACCTTGTCCAATGTTTTATCTCCACCGGTCCTTATGTGGTTAATGGTGCTTGTGTACAAGAGTCATGCTCAAAAAAATACTAGGTGATAGACGAAACCTGTGCCAAACCTTCTGGATTCCAAACCACTATCTTGTCGTGTGTAAATCACCACCAAAGTTCAGGCATCTCGCTATAAGTCAATACTTTTCTACTAAATTGCTACAGGCCAAAAAATGTAATGATCATTCTATGACTGTTCATTCAATGGACACTTTATAAACCATCTAAGGAAAACAAAAGACTATAGGTTTTACATCCAGCGGATTAGAAGACCAAAAAGGTGGATAATGAAAAATCAAAAGATCAAGTAGAAATCATGTTTCTTCCCGTGCATTGTTTGACACCCAAGATATATTGATTTCAAGTTGAAATCATGTATCTTCCCCGTGCAATGATCGACATCCAAGATATAATGATTTCAAGTTGAAATCATGTTTCTTTCCCATGCTGCGATCGATATTAAAGATGAATAACAACTAGTGATTTAGATCTAGTCAATGTCAAAGCGCTTTCTTTCATCGTATATGTGCAATATCCTCTGATTTGACTTATACTGTTTTAATAGTTTGTCCACTTTGCATTGTCTTACTCAAAATATATTTCAAAGTTAACAGAAAAGCTGTTTTGATTGATTTTATTTTGTTTACTACATTCAACAATCACAAAATACTTGCAATAAATAATCAAGTTGGACAATAAGTGGAAACAGGAATTAAGCAGAAAATGAACGAAACTGCTGGAGTTAAAATATAAACAGGGTCTCTGTGGCTGTATAATGCAAAATGACAAAGTTATCATGGCCAAAATGCAAGGTAACCATAGGACATTCCAATATTACCCCTTATTTGGTAGTAATAACCAAAAAGAAAACTCAAAAACAACAAAAGCAGATAGGGCAACAAGTATACAACACCTTATGACCACTGCTTTGTCAGTGTATCCCGCACCGCGTTTAAGAAAAGAACCACGGACCAGGCCCATAGGCTGAAAATTTTGTCATAGCAAACTCATCAGAATGATGTTTTAATAATACTAGCCTCTAACATAAAGCTTCAAGTAAAGCTGTGTCTATCTTACATAATTACGCTTTTGTAAAATAAGAATCCGTACAAGTCTCTCCATCCCGCCGCATATGAAGTACCTACAAGTAAATTTAAAAAATGTATCAGAATGATTTAAATAATAAACAAAGGGAACAATATCAAAAAATTTGTTCAGGAACAAAGCAATAGTAGAAGTATGACAAGTTCATCGCAACAGTAAGTATCAAAAGCAAGATTTTACCAAGTGCCCTGCTGCTAGCAAGATTCATATGTATTGGAACAGCACCAAGATGAGAACACAAAACACAGGACAAAACTTACACTCCCTACATTGGCAATACAGTAGGCTCCAAAAAAAACATTTGTATAATATATCCCATTATCTGCCTTTCGTATAATGCCAGAAAGTGAGAAACATCTATGTTGCCCACAAAGCAGATATCGTCTACCATTTTAGATATAAGGTGCTAGATAGCAAAACACAGGAATTGATTGAACTTTTCAAGCAAGGGCTAAGAGTTCACTTAATAATAAGATAGGCTGAAAAAAAAATGGTTTGTAAAACAATCTCAGCGCATATAAATTGTTCAGAAGCTCCATTATCTGCTTTTCATTCAATGTGATAATCAATAGCTAATTTGCAGTTTTGCACAGAAAGCTGATATGGTACATCTTTCCAAACTCATCATGTTAGATATGGTTGAAAGAACAGGAAAAGAAATGAGAACAAAACACTAAATTTCATTTACTTGAAAGTTGGAACAACACAAAAACTTCGTCTATGTAGTTTTCTACATAGCTTGTCCCAAATAAGGAAAAAGGAGGAGAATTGTGTAAAGCTCGGCAAGCCAACACAAATTTAAAAAATCCACCTTTTCATAGAATGAAACCCAAAAGATTTTCGTTAGGGCATAACCCTCTTAGCGACGCACCATATCGGAACCTCAGTGTGGTGATAAATGAGCAAGAGTCAGGACATCACTCCCTTAGTAACGCACTACGTCGGCGCATAGATGCAGTGGAAAATGTGCAAGGGTCTTCACACATTACTCGACAAGTGCTATGGGCAAGAAAGCTAGCCGAGAAGAATAGGATCTGTCTAGGTAGTTGGAATGTAATATCCTTAACAGGTAAGTTAAGAGAATTAGTTGATACGACGATTGGGAGATATGTAAATGTCTTGTACATTCAAGAGACTAAATAGACGGGTCAGAAGGCGAAGGAGGTAGAGCATATTGGCTTCAAGTTGCGGTATACTAGAACAGAATAAAACAAGAATGGAGTGGGCATGTTAATCGATAAAAGCATCAAGAGCAGAGTTGCCGACGTGAGGAGACAAAGGGATAGGATTATCTTAGTCAAGCTAATGCAACTTGATATTGAATGTTGTTAGTGCATATGCTCCATAAGTAGGTCTGGGTGAGGCCGCAAAGAGGCAACTTTGGGAAGATCTAGATCATATGGTTAAAAGTGCCTAATAGTGAGAAGCTTTTCTTATGAGGTGATTTCAACAGTCATGTTGGTACAACTAATAAGGGGTTTCAGAGGGTGCATCAGGATTTTGGTTATGGTGATAGGAACCAAGAAGGAGAAGATTTCTTAAACTTTGTCATAGCCTGTGACCTCATAATAGCTAACATCTTTTTTAGAAAGAGGCATTACCATTTAGTTACCTTTAACAATGGTCAGCATTCTAACCAAATCAATTTTGTCCTTATTAGGAGGAAGGACAAACTAGTCTACATAAATTGTAAGGTTATACCTGGAAAGTGTTGTCCATCAATATAAATTGGTAGTCTCTAACTTCTGTTTTAGGATACGGATTCAACAGGCTACGGTCGTCAAAGCCACGAGGACGAAGTGGTGGAAACTCAAAGGGGACGTCTCACAGGCGTTTAAGGAGAGGATAATCACGGAACGGATATGGAGCGTGGGATAAACGAATAGTACATGGACGAAGATAGCAACTCGCATTAGGAAGGTAGCTACGGAGGTACTTGGAGTGACCCAAGAGGACAAGATGCGAACCTAATGGCACTTGGTGGAGAAATGAGGAGGTGCAAAAGGCTATCAAATAGGAGAAAGCATGCTACAAACACATACAGCATGATAGGAGCAACGACAACGTACAGAAGTACAAAGCAGCAAAAAAGAATGCAAAGAAAGCAGTGAATGATGAAACTGCTAAATTAGAACACAATCAATTACTAAATAAGATCCACAAGAAAAACCTCACAAGTTGAGACTACAAAACTAAAATGTTACTAAGAAATGACAACATAAGGAAGATGTTGACACAGTCAAGGGAATGTAAATGAACAAACAAGCTCATAACATACTCACCCGCCCATTTCCGTTGCCTCTTCACCGTGGAAAATTAATCTACGTGAATCGGCACCACTTAGATTGCAACGGTTTGACTGGAATAGCAAGAGCATAAAGTCAGGGAGAAGAATTGATGATTATGTGCAGAGGTTGAACCAAAATAATTAGTCAACCATAAAGAACAATGGCCTAGAGAGGAGTGAGAAGAGAAATGGCAAATCCCATGTGGCTTCCTATAGAAGGAATAAACTATCTCAAAGAAACAAGAAACAACATCAATTCTCTAGCCCCAAACTTCTTATGTATCTTCACATTAAAAAATAGTACTTTGGGTGTTCCTAACTTTCCGGTATTGTACAGCATGTTATTCTTTTCATATTCTCTGAAAAAATATGCTACATCCAGATAACAATCAGAGCTTATTTCTAGGGACATACAAAAAAACCTCACAAAGACGAATACAAGTGGACATTGTTCATGCTTTCCAGCCAACTGATAGAAAAGTCATGGCTATTTTGAGGAGTCGTTAAGGTAAAATGTTGTGAAGAATTATGCCCTATCGACACTTTGCTTTTCGACTTATAGAAGCACATATATATTTTGTATTGAAGGCCCAGGCCAAATTACCCCAGGCTTTTGGATTGTCAAACTTAAGTAGAGTTGTAGAAGCCCAAGCTCATATAAGCAGACTACAAGCCACGCTGACACTTGCATGCTACTCACTAAGATGGCAGAAAACTACAACATAAGTATTAAAATCAACTCAGCTATTAGACTATAGTACGTGCAAATTCTAAAATCCACCAAGAGCATAGGAATTTACATCATCACATAAAAAAAACCAGGAAAGGGTAACAACCATCAACATAATTGGCAAATGGCCAAAATTGAAGCTTTGCCTGACAGGTGGCCCATCATTACATTGGAAGAGGACGTCCACTTTAAATTCCCCATGATATGTACTCTCTCGCTTGCCTCCTTTGCCCAAAAAGAAAAAGAAAATGAGAAAGGAATCCGACTGACAAACACCTGTCTAAATTTTTCAAGAGAAGACCAAATAAGAAGATACCAAAAGAGTGTGCACTATGCTACTAAAAGAGAGGAACTAAATTGCCTATGATTTTAAGATAAAAATAGGTTACAATTTTTCAAAAAGAAATATTACAAACCTCTTGGGGGTAGAGGAGTTTAGCCAACGAACCGTCCTTCACCGGTCGGAGCACATGACCCTTCTCCAAGGATAGTATGACAATTGTTAAGAGAAAAAAGAAAGAAAGAGAACAGAAGGAAAAGGGAAACATTAACCACGCTGTTCTTAGGAGTACTTGACAGCAGGTGGTGGGTTTTTGGGGATAGTATGACTCGGCCCCCGGGACCAAGGTAAATAAATACAACGCGATCCATCTCATGATGATTCATGAGAATTTGCACCCTTTTTCAGCTTTTGAGGAAAAAAATGGAATTCTCCATTGTGTCCTGCAACAGCCAAAAGCTACTAACCAGGCAAAACATAACGGGAATTTGGACACCGATAGCTCTTGCTACTGTTGCAAGCTGCTAAAATCTTACTGACTATACATAATCACCTTTGAAGAGCAAAAGAGAACCGAAAAACAAAACGAATCGAAGCACGAAGGATATTTCTCAGCGTGGTGTTGGAGGAGGGTCGGTGATCTCGATGGGGCGGATGGAGAGGATCATCTTGTCGAGCCCTCATCGAGGAAGTAGTTGAACGACTCCATGTGCGGCGGAACAGCTCCGTGGCGCCGCGTACTCGCCCTCTCCTTAGCGCCGCCATGGCGGGAGGTAAGCAGACGCGGGGTGGGGACGCGAGGGGCTAGGGCTCCGGCGAGTGGCGGCGGGAGGCGGAGGTGGCGGCGTTTGGTTCGGCGGGAAGGGTAAAACCCTAGACGAAGAGGAGGCGGCGGCGTTGGGGGTTTAAGGTAGCAAGTGTCCAAGCAACCCAATAAATACACGGCCCAAGCCCAACCGCCCAACAACTGAACAAAGCAACAATGAGATATAGTAGCGGAGGTCCGGAGGACGCACGGCACGGGCCAACAATCCACTGTCCACCAAGTCAACTAGTGAAGAAAAGAGAGCCGGCGGCGGCGCTAACCTAGATCCGGCCTCCCGGGCGGCAGAGGCTGAGGACGGCGCGGCGGCGGCGCCCAGGCGGCGAGGAGAGCGGTCGGGACTCGGGAGCGGCCGGCGCCCGGCGGATTTGAGGAGAGGGAGAGCGGAGCGCCGGATTTGTTTGAGGTCTTGAGGAGGCGTCGGCGCCTCGGCGGATTTGTTTGAGGAGCAGAGGAGGCGTCGAGGCGACTAGGCGAGGAGCAGTGGGGCGGTCGGGAGCGGCCGGCGCCCGGCGGATTTGAGGAGAGGGAGAGCGGAGCGCCGGATTTGTTTGAGGAGGCGTGTGGCTCGGCGGATTTGTTTGAGGAGGCGTGAGGCTCGGCGGATTTGTTTGAGCCTTTGAGGAATGAGAGGGGCAGAGAGCGGTCGGCGGATAAATTGAGGAGAGCCGAGAGCGGTCGGGGCCTCGGGCCGACTCGGGCGTGAGGCGTCGGGCCGTCGGCGGATAAATTGACGAGGGAGCCGAGGACCGACACTGTAGAGACTAGAGCAGCCGAGAGCTCGAGAAGTGATTTGATTTTGAGCCTTTGAGGAAAAATTGATTGGTAATTACTTTTAGACTTTTAGTCTTTTACAATTTTATATATTGCATTTTTATAATTCCATTTTAGAAAGGTATAATAAATTCTATTTATTCTAGAGAATAGACTTGTGTATGTAAACTAGCTTGTTAAAATTTTATGTAGAATATGTAAATTAGCTTGTCAAAATGAGGGCACTTATATAGTTATATTTTTACCTCTCCAGAAACAGTGACCTGAGACTTGTTCAAATTCAAAATGGATAGAAAGGATTGGTTGAAAGAGCCTTCTCGGCTTGAAACAGTGACTCGAGTTAGCATTGCTACTACCGGTGGCGACAGCATTGGTTGAAAGAGCCTTCTCGGCTATGAACATTTTAGGTATTCAGCTAAATACCTATGAATTACTGTAGATCTGCCCCTGGGCGGGAAGGGTAAAACCCTAGACGAAGAGGAGGCGGCGGCGTTGGGAGTTTAAGGTAGCAAGAGGAGTGGAGTTTGGTTTATATGAAACTAGTCCACCCGGCTTAGCCGACCGTTTTTGATCCAACGTCTAGAAGGGTTCACGGGTATTTTTCTCATCCTTGCACATGTGTGAGGTTGATGCTGCCATGCCAGTATGAAACCGATTTTAGCTCATCAGGGTTATAATAGGAGAATGCATTAGGGTGCAAGTACACATATATACGTTGTGATGGATCAGAAACACAGAATCTCAGAAATGGAATTGCCTAACCACGTCCCCGGCCTTCTGATATGTAACCCTCAATGAATTTGTTTAGGTAGCATTTGCAAATGTGAATTGGTGCAGGAGAGAGGTTAATTTCTGGAATCAGTAGGTTGAGAACTACCGTAGTCAATTTGTTTTCCTTACCAACATAAAATGACAATCGGTCGGTTTTTAGTCAGTTTGTTGCAGAACCAGGTTGAGTTGTGAGTTTGAACATTTTCCTTATCTTCAGAAATATTATGATTTTTTTATATTTTGCAAAACTTGGCCAAAAATGTCTGACCTTGATAACTTGGCCTACAAACAATCTTAACTGAAAGACCCCAATTGTCTGATTTATTCATAAAACAGGGTGGTTTTAGCCAAGAATCCTGGATACAGCTGGCATTTGAAACAGTGTTCCATTTACATGTCATACTGTCCGCTTTTCTTATTTTCTGCACCTACTGATGCAATAAATTATGGTGATTCTGACATTCTGAGGGCATGTGTAATGTGTATACTCGTTTATTGGAGCATCCATGTACAACTTTTACGAATTAATTTTACTACTATGTTTATCTAGTAATTGGACTGTTACAGTGAGTGCAAGAATATTCTCGTCTTGCCCAAAAACAGAAACAGAAAATGCAAGTAATATGGCCTCTTCAAATGTTTGTATTCATATGATAAACTCTCCTGAATAGTTGAGTTGCCTAATTAAGCGGCCAGTGAACAATATTCATCCACAACAGTATTAACACACAGTGGACAGACACTGAACTTTTTGCTGCTTCTGTACAGGTTGACATTTCTCATTGCGGAGGCGTGCTTGCTGGCGGGGCTGGTGCAATCTGCCTACCACACCGGCTACCGCACGGTCTTCTTCGAAAACCCACCGGACTGTGAGACGGTGCGGAGGGGCACATTCGGAGCCGGCGCGGCCTTTGCCTTGATCACCTGCGTGCTCACCGGAGCCTACTACTTCTACTTCTCCAAGGCGCGCGTGTCCTACCCACGACGGGAAGCCACCATCGGCATGAGCCCATATAGCTGAAGATCTGCTCAGATCCCTGCTAATCTGATGTAATGCATTTCAAAGAAACAAATCACGCTGTGTAATACTGTAACAGTTTTGGAAACCATGTTGTATGTTTTTCTTCTAGCTTTTGCACCTGTGTGTGTAAACACCCTGCCCGACTGCCGTCATGTAAGGGATGTTTCCGTGTGAATACTATCGCTTCCTTTCTCCTTACTCGATTGCAGTGGTTTTACTAGCTGTATACATGTTATGCACTTGGGGAAAATCTGTCAAAAATGTAGGTTATACATGAGTTAGCTATGCAGTGAGTAATTGCCTTAAGAAGTGTAGTATCTCACATATCAATATGAGATACTACTATGGGACATCATCGCTAAAATAAGGAATAAATAATAAAAGCAACAATAGAAAATACAAGGAAATTAGAACTTTAAAAGTATTTTATTAGAAAATCAGCAGAAGCTAAAATAAAGATTTGCAATATAGAACTGATTCACTTATAACCAAATGAAGAATAAATGGGATAACATAAATGATACTATCACTCGAGTACATAAATGTTAACATAAATGATAACATAAATGGGATAACCAAAGTACTTTATTAGAAATCAGTGGAAGCCAAAATACATGTTTGAAAACTCGAGTGCTCCAACATACTCTAACTCAACTGGGCTTTTACCTGAGAATGGAAAGAGCAAACGTGAGATTTGAAAGTCTCAGCAAGTACTCAACAACGGTCGCAAACAAAGTATGCAATGGACAAGTAATGCAAGCAAATAATTGACACAAACTAAGTGCAATGAAACTAGATTACCGGAACCACTGACAAGGACGAAGATATTTAAGGGTAATTGTTATTTAGCAAGTTATAGAAATAGCACCGACGACTTCTTCCCACATACTCGATTATACGAGAGTAATCAGGCACAACACTGTCCTCGACTGTATAACCATAGACGGGGTGTGATATCCTAAGTAACAAGACAACATGAACGGTGTAATCAAACATAATTATTATTTAGCAAATTATGGCAATGGCACAAGCGGTTACTTCCCACATCCCGATTATATGAGAGTAGTCAGATACAACACTGTCCTCGACTATATAACCATAAACGGGGTGTAATATCCTAGGTAACAAGACAACATGAACGGTGTAATCAAAGATAATTATTATTTAGCAAATTATGGCAATGGCACCAGTAGTTACTTCCCACATCTCGATTATATGAGAGTAGTCAGATACAACACTGTCCTCGACTGTATAACCGCAGACGGGGTGTAATATCCTGAGTAACTAAAGTGTACGCCCCATACGTTACCAGTAAGTGAAAATCTCCCCTATATGTGGGTAACCCCAAATCAGATAGCTGTTGTTAACAAGTTATACGGTATGAATTTAAGAAAACTTTGAAAAGATTAAGATATGATTATGATAAGTGGAAGGGTTTGTTAAGGTTGGAAATGGAGAAACATAATTTCCAATACGAGGGCGATGTGGAATGATAATATAATGATAGTAGTATAAGAATTATTTTAAGAAACATATCTCATATAGGGGTTGACAACCATCCAAATTTTATTATGTGGTGAGTAATTATTAGTTAGATTAATAGGTATTGCATAAATGGCATTCATGACTCATATATGAAATCATACAAATAAAGGATCATGATATTAGGAAAAATAAACACAACAGTCCTAATATTAAAAGATTGCTAGCGGTTTAAACCTAAATTTGAAATATGTTCATAAGCTACCTCTATTAATGATTTAAGCATGAATTCTACAACATTAATTAAAAGTATGAATTCTAGAACATTATTAACTAAGTATTCTAGTAAACCTAAAATCATGTGAAACAATATAACCTAAAACATCATGGTATATGTTGTAGGGGTGGCCCCCACCTAAACCCAGCAGGCCTGGTAGAAGGTTGTAAGGCCCAGAATAGGCCATGTGTAATGACATAAGTGCCCCTGAAGGGGAAACTCAGATGTAAGGGTATATTTGTAAAAGCACTCCCCATGTGTATATATATATGGAATACATGCCACGGGGGAGGCCCAAGCCATTACTGTCACTTACTCCCAACTCTCCACTACCATCTCTCTCTGTTTGGTCTGTAACCACAACAGTATAAATACAATATTAGAAGTCTATAATCAAGCAAACATTAGTAGTATGATAATAACCAAACATGCATTGGTAATATGATAACAACCATGTAAGCGTTAGTTATATGGTAATAATCAGACAAGTAATAGTGATATGATAATAACCAGATAAGCTTTAGTGATATAGTGATAACTAGGTAAGTTTTAGTGATATAATAATTGTACTCAATGTCAATGGTAACAAATAGTCATGGAACAGACGATATGCTAAACGGAAAAGATATAGCCATGAGGTACTTGCCTTGAGCACGTTCGGCAGACTCGCTACTTGAAGGATCAAAGGTGCGCAACTGCCTGAACACCCCTCGGAGACCACGTGTGAACCTACAAGGTGGAAAGGAGATAAATCAGATCAGGGCTAAGATAATCTTGTGGAAAGATGGACGGAAGTGCGTTCGGCCGGAAAAATTTGTGCTCGCTAAGCCTTTGTCATGCGAATTACCATTCGGCTGACCGAATGCTTATTCTGCCATGCGAATGACGTCCCGCTGCAAGGCTGGCCAAAACATTGTGCAAACACGTGATTCGGTTGCATCCCGGCCAGCCGAATCACGTGGCTGTGGAAATTGGTCACTGACGCCGCCGCCACCGGTCACCGCCTACGCCGTGTTGCCACCTGTTGCCGCCGCCACGAACGATGTGCCGCGCCGCCAACTGGCGCCGCCACCGTAATGCCTCGCGGCCACCTGCGCCACGCATCGCGTGTCGCACCACCCATGCCGGCCCTCACGTCGCCAACTGGCGTGGCCGCCGCCGACCAACCATGGCCCTGGCTGGCCACCCACCCACCAGTGAGAGATTAGAGATGGGAGAGAGAGGGGGTTAGATATGGGAGAGAGAGGAATTAGAGATAAAGATTGGTTCGTTTAGGGTTTTACTGTTTTGAAATATTATGCCTTTTCAAATCTCAGGCGCTGCAAGAAGTGGGTTAAAAAGGACCACGTAATTGGTTGACAAATTGGCCAATACACATGAGTATGCTAGAGTGAGTAGCATGAAAACAATCTGACAAGCTTGCACAATCCAAACTTTGAACCCTGTTTTACAAATAGGATAATTGGGCCTTAACTAGTACTGTAGACACGTAGTGGCAGTAACAGCAGCAGTAGAAATTAAAAGGCCTAAGTAAAAAAAACAAAAAACACATACGTGAACTGCTAAGGAAGCACCATATGTAGCTGAACAGGCTACAGTGGTATACTAGTACGTATGTATTACACGCATACGTATATACGTACATAGCTAGGCACGTATATATCACTGTGATACAAGCTAGCACTATACTTATCAAGCCCCATCAAGACCGGGCATGTCATCTTGCTGCCACCCGTTCCAGTACTGCACGCCGCCACAGTTGGCGTCCGGCGCCGTCCCTCCAACCGCGCCGACATCGCCGGCACCCTGCGGGGTCGTTGCAGCAGCCATTTGCTGCCACGCGCTCAGGTCAATGCTGTAGCCACCTCCGCCGACGGCCGTGGCAGGCTGGAACAGCATCTGCGTCAAGATGTCCGGGAACGCGTTGGCGCCACCTCCGCTGCTAATCGCTGCAGCAGCCGTCGCTGAACCCGAGGCGGTAGAGGCCGCTTTGCCGCCGCCTTTGCCGCCGCCGCGCTTGTTCTTGCGGCCGCCGCCGACGGGCACATCACGGAGCGTTCCTCCCTCGGTCCAGTGGCGGCGGCACGCCTTGCAAAGGTACCGCGGCTGCGCGCGGCTGTAGTTGTTGTAGTAGCAGAACTTGGTGTTCGCGGACCGGCACCGCGGGCACTGCCGTGGCGGCGGGCGCGGCAGCGGCGGGTGCCCTGCGTGCCTGGCCCCATCCCTTGGCACCGCCGCCGCAGCACTCGCCGCGTCAACGCCACTCGCCTGCACACCGACACTGACTCCATTGGTAGCGTATCCCTGTCCCTGCAGCCAAGAACACCCCGCGCGCGCGCGAGCACGTGAGTCGTCTCATCCGCATCATATACTACATGTATCTATCGATAAGCGAAGCTTTGTACCACGAGGGGAGGAGGAGACGGCGGCGGCCTAGGGATCAGGTAAGAGAGGGGCGACGAAGCGGAAGAGGAAGAAGAGGCCAGAAAGGACGACGACATGGTTGGCCGGGCGGCGCGGCGAGGGCCAGGGTAGCTTCTTGATGGCGGCGGAGTGGCCGGCGTCGCGCTTGCTGCGGGGGGAGTACCACGGTGAAGCTCTGTGCATATCGTTGTCGCACCGGTAAGCCGCCCCCTCCCGGACACTCCTCAGCTCCTACCTTCTCCTTCTTAACAATATTAACAATGTTAATACAGACTACAAATCTCTCTCTCTCTCTCTCTCTCTCTCTCTCTCTCTCTCTCTCTCCACTTACCTATGCTATGCGAGTATCTACCTGACTGTGCTGTGAGTTAGTGTTTTACTTTTGAGCCTAGAACAAAGAAATGAAGGCTATGATCCATGGAGGCGTTTCAGTGCTCGTTCTGGTGATGGTTATATAGGAGCGGCCGCCGAGGTTTGTTGTATTACTAGGCCCTCCCTCGTTACAGCTTCACATTTTATCCTTTTTCTAATTTTTTATTTTCTTGTATTTCTTATTTTTTGTATTATTTTTGATGATATAATTTTTTAAAAAAATTACGCTAAAAAGCTATTATCAACTATATTATAAAAAAATCACTATGCTGAAGCTTGAAAAATTAGATGAGCGGTGACTAGATATGTGTGAGAGGGGGGGGGTGGTTTGCTTAGGAGTTAAGGTGGTAGTGGAGCGAACGGGGATCGGCTTGCGCGGGCAACGGGGAAAAGCAAACGTGGACCGAGAGCGGCTGACTACTGAGGCGTGGAGTGCCGAGGCCACACCGCACTTTTGGCCATCACAGTACACGGGACGGCCGGGCCAGGCGTGCATCGTGAGAGGAACTCGTCTGTCACATGATCTGTCTTTTTTATTCGAAAAAATTGATCATATACCCTCCATTTAGATGAAAATTGAGGATTTATCCTCCTAACCCACGTGTCAGTGACTTATGATGACCCCACGTGTCATTAAGATGTAAAGAAAAATCCTCAATTTCTCAACTAAAAGGAGGATATATGATCCAATCTCCCTTTTTATTCGAGGAGTAATTCTCGTTCAGTGAGAGACCGTGCTTCGGTTGTCCAATAGTATTAGGCTCCTGTTACAAAAACGCACAATAAATATATAGGACTAAAAGAAATGGAGACATATAAGTTTAACGAAAAACTCTTTCGAAAAAATCATGAACACACGGAGGTAGAAATCACTTTACAACAAGACTCTTGCTCTTTCTATGACCTCGTTTATTTCGGCTTCAGCTTCTTGCATATTTTTCATTATTCTTAAATTTTATTTTTTATTTTTTGGCTTTTTATCTTTTTTACTGGTTCTTTTTTCCCGTGTTCGTTTGCATTGTCCATGATGACCTAGTCTATTTTTCTATTTTTAATTTTTTTAAATTTAATTATACCACGTGTAATTTCAGCTATAAGCCATACTTTTTCAGCCTAAATGAGCGGGCTCTATGTAATACATAGATATATTTACAGTGATTACAAAAGAGAGTTCAGTTAAAATAAAACTCTATGTTGAAAATGGAAATAAATCGAATAAAATTGAGATGGGAAACTCAACAGCTCCGTTTGTGAAGTGGGGATTTAACAGCCGGGAAACATTCTGGTGTTTTCAGAACGGAGTCTAACGGAAGAGCTAGGCTCGCTCGACACCTGGGACAGCCGCAGGAGTGCATCGTTTTCTTGCTGGGGAAGGAGGGGCAGCTAATTCCACCATGGACGCATACTTTACTCGGGCGGTGGGCGGGCGACGGCGACAGAAACCGGCGAGGAGGGGCTGGTCGGTGCACAAAGTGCGCGCCTTTTCCTGCCTTCAGACGAGTAGTGAGTAGGACCGAAAACGACGGCGAGTTTGTCGCGAGCGAGCTCGATCGCCGGCTAAGCTAAAGCTCGTCGTCGCAAGTCTTCCACTCAGTAACCAGTGGATACTTTGCAGATGCGCGTGGTTGGTTGTTGCCTTGCCTTTGCTTGCGCCGCCTTGCCTTCCCGGCGAGCCAAGTTGGCAGCTGGGCTGTCGCGACATAGTCGACACGTTTCGGCTTTCCAACACCGTAAGTCGGTCAAGTGTACGTACATGTGGTGTGCATGCTTGGTGCTTCTCTCCCTCGGAAGCTTTCCTACATCGTTTGTGTACGCGCTCTTTTGGTATTCCGGTGGTGATTTTTTAGGTTACAGTTGATAGTTTTTGTCTCTATTTTTTAAAATGGTCACAGACGGCGGAGACATTGATATATATGACACACATCATTTTAGGCTCATGAAACTGTTTGGAGGAGTTGTTACATTTGATTTGGTTTTCAGAGTAGCCAGAGTCAAAAGCCACAAAATAAACAAAGCTGAAATGATATATAAACAGCGCTGTCAGTAAATGATTCACCGACATGCGACCACAGGAGTACCCTGGTTTTTTTGCTTCACAATTGCGCAAAAAAAGATAAGGAAATTTTCGTGGCATGGGCGATAGAGTACCGCATCATCCTACAAAAAATCTACACTGAATTAATACACCCTGTGGAGGCAGAGAAAAAGAAAAGAAACATAAGGTTAAGCTGTGCATGCTGACCAGACATAGACCATGTTCTTTTTAGTTTCTATTTTTTGATTTTTGACTTCTCCAGAAGTTAAAGAGTCAAACGTCGAAATGTGGCGGCCTCTTGAAATGGATTCTTCAAACGGCTTCCTGAGCCAAAAACCATATGTACCATTCGAGTTGCTATCTCCGCCGTCTATTGCCATATCAAAAAGCGCAGCCAAAAGTCATCAGTCACAACCCAAAATAACACCCTATAGAAATATACCAATTTGGTTTTCCAAGATTGTATAGTTTAGCAAGGGCTAGCAGTGAAATGTGTATGTTTACTATTTAAAAGAAAAGGTTAGTGGTGATGGCAGATAGTGGTGGTTCATCTGTCACCACCCCTCCACTTGAAAATCACACGCCGACAGGTGGAACCAGTCATCAGCTCCCCCCCCCCCCACCTGATGTCTCTCTTGTGATCCCCTCATCCTCAATCCCAAGGCCCTGATCCCTTCGCCATTCTTAAGCCCGTCTCCTTTCTCTCTCCTCCCATCAGTTTTAGCAGCGACACCTCGCGAGCTCCTCCTCCTCCTTGGCTCCTCGCCCCTCTTCGACCACCCCATCGGCGCCCAATCTGACTGACACACAATGCCAGGCAGCGCAGCGCCCAAATCCCCCAAAACCCTAGCCCGAGGAGCGAGAGTGAGGATGCGTGTTGAAAGCATCTAGGCCCCTAAATTTTGATTTTGGTAATTAATAATAATATTTGTAAATTAATAACAATGCCAAATATGAAACTAACATGTGTATTTGAGATGTGCTAAAAGGTTTAATCGTGGGTCATCAATGACAGCACAACCACGACATGCAAAGGGCAATGAAGGATCAACATGGCTCACGATAAAGGTGAAAACTTAGCTTAGGTTCCCTTTTATTTTTACTCGTCTCAGAGTTTGGGGAAAAGATCGGATTGATAGGATAGATGTTGTACTATGAAGGAGAATCATTCCTAATAACTTGAGAAGTGTCTTTGTGCCATCTTGATCAACAAATATTCATGCATGCATCTAAAATTGATTTTAAAAACAACTGTCAGGAAAATCAATAGTATCAGCCTGTACCTGTGGTAGTGCTAGTCGGCGGTAGTACCGCCATTGTGGATTGGTACTACCAGCCGACGTTAGTACTGGACTTTCACGTGACACGTTTTTTTGCAGAGAGTATGTTTTAGGGGACATTTCCAAGATTTTAGAAAGTGGTAGTACCGATTGACCCATGCAGTACTATCGCTTTCTGGTTAGCGGTAGTACTGCACCCAGGGTTTAACGGCTAGTTGTTTGCATTAATTGCACCTGTTATAGCCGTTGAACAGTAGGTGTGGTTGTACTGACCATGCACAGTGGTACTTTCAATTGTATTGAATTTTTTTTATGATTTCCCCCTCACTAGCTCTTGGATAGATATATGAGACCATATTGAATACGTTGAGCTTGTTGTGCACTCTCCTCACCTCATTTACACACTTTGCACACAATTTAGGGTGTGTTTGGTTCGTGGATGGAGGTTGTATCGTATATCCTGACTGAGTGGATGCAGGCTGAGTGGAATCGTATTTCAGAAAAAGAAGATGTTTGGTGAGGTTGCATGAGCGGATGCAAAAAGCGAGATCTTTGTTTGGTTGCCTATATGAGCGGATGCGATCTACCAAACCCGAGAGGCGACACGTGGGACCACATAAGATACACTGCATCAACCCATCCAGGATGGCCAGTGAAGCTCATTTTGAGCGTATCCACCCATCCAGGATGAGAGCGTATTTTTGCATCCGCTCATGCAGGCTGCATCCACTCATACAGGCAATCAAACAGGCTCTTTCTCAAATTATACGGATCCACTCAGCCAGGACGAAGAAGATTCAGGCAACCAAACACACCCTTATGTAGTTGAGAGCTATTTAGTGCATTTGCATCATTTGTTCATCAATCGGCACTTAATCCTCCTCAAGCGAGCGCTTTGGTTTATTACTCTTGGTTTTTGCCGGCAAATAGATGATTTAGTGGTGGTTTATGTGGTGATCTCTTCAAGAAGATTATAAAGAGGCCTAGCATCATTTGTGAGTGGCTCGATGTTCGCTATTTTTGAAGCGGAGGAAGAACAACTCTAGTGGATTTGAGGCATAGAGGCTTAATTCATGGAACCGATCCAATTCGTTTAGACTTTCCTCAATATGGACTAGTAAATACCGGCAAGTCTTCGATACCATAGCAAAAACACCATGCGTCTTTATATCGGTTACTTCTTTGTCTATACTGTTCTGCATTTATATTCCTAGCTATCGAAGTAAATTGTATTGATATCTTATGTAGCTAAGAATTATATTTGGTATAAATATATTTAGTGGTGTCACAGAAATTTGCTGTCACATTGTGCTGAGATTCTTATATAATTTATTGTGATTAAAATTGTGGTATTTAGAGAGTGAATTTTTATAACCTCCTATTCACTCTCTTTAATTGGTTATCCTTGATCTTACACGTGCACATGGTGGCTGCGGCACTGAAATTGGCGGGCAAACAGGGTTGACACGGTGCACCGCAGCAGGGAGGGTACATTGCGTCGTACCCGATGTACCTGTCGTCGTCGCCCTGGTAGCGATGCAGCCCGCCGGCATGAGTGGGAAGGGCCTCCAAGCCATGCCTGGATAGGTGGTACTTGCGGATCACCGACGATTACCACTCGATGGATCAGGTATACGTGTGATGGCTATTGATAAATTTGAGTCGAGATGGGATTATTTGTTAAAGCAACTCTTGCAGTTTCATTTGTTTATTTTGAATATTAGATCTTATACTTGAAGCAGTGAATTGGATCAATTCGAACTTTCCCTTTGATTAGGCCTTGTAGTATGTGATATCTAAGTCCTAAGTTTTCCCATCTTAAGATTGCTAGGAAGTTGGGGGCATGACCGATTTGGTTGGTCAACCGGCTGCCATTGAAATTTCTATGTAGTTCAGGATGCTCCACAGTTGGTCAACTAATTTGAGGCTATGCAAATTGCAAGTTCAAAACGAGATCACTTGTTAAGCTGGTGGTCAACCATCGATTACTATTGTGAGAGTTATTTATTTATATGCGTGGTAGTCTTTAGTTCAAATCTCGACTTTTATAGTTAATTATTATCAACATAGTATTCAAGTTAATTTCCTTGATCTTGTCTTAATTGAAGTTTTAATTAGGACTTTAGATATTTGGGTATTTACCCAAATATATCTATTTCTATTTTAATATACGTATTAACAACATATTTAAATATCCTTGATTATTTGTATGTTAAGTAACTACGCTGTACATGGTCTGTTGACAAAGTATGCCTGAACCCAATAGATGACTTGCTTTAAGTTCTAAAAGGGTGGGCCCCACTTGTTATATGTCAGAGGGAGAGAAGGGAGCTCACTATGGACAGGGGAAGTCATCGGTCAAAACAGAGGATGGGGTAGTGCACGCCTAGCGGCGATGTCACTAGCGTCGGGAGGCCGTAGATGCAGTGGTGATGGCTAAAATGGGATCTTGGGAGGCCGGGAAAGCCACAGGATTCAACGATGATAGCTGCGGCGAAGTAGGGTGGCTCGGCATGGATTCATGGTGGCCGGAGGTAGGGGTGGAATGGGGCGACAGTGGCTGGAGCAATGGGAGCAGCAGAGGGGGTGAGCATGAGCATGAAGGAGACCAGTGGAATGTATCGCAGTGGTCATATGAGTCGGAGGGAGTCCAAGGAGGGCTGGCGGCAGAGACCCGCTGCGACGCAGGACATGCTCACGACGGTGGCACAATGGGGTGAGGGGAAGCTCCAAGTGGCAGTTGGAGATGGTAGGAGATGACGTGTGATGCTCCTAGCAAAGGCAATCGAGCTGAGGAGTGGTGAAGTGGAATTGGCGGTGGAGGGAACATCGGTGGTCGAAAACGGAGAAGGGTGGTGGTGTGGCGAGCATGGGTGGTCAGGGACCCAAATTGTTCAAGGGGAAACACAATTAGGAATCTGTGACACGATGTGACATGAAGGTTTTTAGAGGAATCAAGCCGGGGAGGCCGGATTGGGCCTGAGGCAATGTTGGCTGGTGCGCGGGTTGGCGCCCAAGCTTGGGCCAAGCAGGAGAGGAAGAAGAGAACAAATGGAGAAGGCACAAGGGAAGATGGAGGGGGATTGCAGGGCTGATTCTGGACCTTCTGGCTCCTATGTTTTGTAAGAGTGTTCTAGCTCCTATGTTGAGTTTAGCATTTTGCATGAGTTTATCATATCCTCTGCCATGAGATGAGTAATGGCAGGGAGCTACAATTCCCTGACATAGCCTGGTTTTGGTCCATCCGATCAGCATCTAAGGAATCAAGTTGATTGCTACAGAGCACGGCTACAGAAAAAGGTCCACGGCGATATTTCGCTACAGTACACTACAGTATTTTGCGGCAGTACATTGCCTCCTTGGTGGCCGCCCATTTTTGATCCAACGGCTGCATAGCAATGGCCCTACTGTAGCACAATACCATTCCTTTGCAACGCCAGAGGATGCGGTGGCGCTGGGATATGGGTACGATTACTGCGAGGATTGATGAGCAGTAATTTGAAGGATTGTGCATGTATTGTGCCTCAGAAACCGAGCTGTTTGCAAAACCGTGGGCTGTCAGTGTACCAAGCACGGAGGCTCCGAGCCTCCGACCCAGTAAGGAGCGGACTCATCAGGTTGCTGTAGCAAAAGCTCATCAATATCTTTCTTCTGGTGCATCTGACGAAGTCCCCACTCTTCAGCGAACGTTTGTATTGCTAGGCGAGCGAAACCTGAAAGTTTTCGTACTGTTTTCGTCGGGCAGGAATCTATCCTATCATTATTGAAAACTATGGAATACTTGTATTGATTTTTGCAAATAGTATTTGACTATGTCTTATAGTTTTTGATTAAAATAATAGTAGTGGATGAAAAAAGTGGCTTTTAGAGAGAGAAAAAGCGAGCGATGCTAAAAGTAAGGAAGAGATACGTGTGCATGACAGAATCCTAGGCTCGTCGGCGAGCAACTCCATTGAACTCACGCCGGTCTCCAGCCGCACGGTTGCTAGCTTTGCCCGAGTCCCTGCATAGCGGTTGGCTCTACTCGGGCTTCGACCGCCGACTAGCTCTGCCACTGGTAGGGCTGTGCATATTTCAACCGAACCGAAAAAACCGGACCGAAAAAACCGAACCGAACCGGTCAACTCGGTTTGACCGGTTTTCGGTTTTCGGTTCGGTTTTTATATTCTAGATTTTTTTGGTGTTCAGTTTTTTCGGGAAAAACCGACTAAAAACCGAAATAACCGAAAAAACCTACCCGGAAGCGGAAGTGGAAGCGCAGGAGACTGTGCCGCGCTGGCGCGCTCGCGTCTGTGTGGCTGTACCCTTGGGCCTTGGTAATTGGTTCACGGGTCCTCGCTTCTCAGGTGGGCCCTGTCCATGGCGCTGCCGGGCCCCACCCAACGATCGTTTCATGTATGCATCGCCTACCATCAAACGGCTGACGCTGACGCCTGACGAGCTGAGGAAATACTCTGCGTCTCTGCCTCTCCACCCGTAGACGTGGACCACCGATTGCCACCACCATTTCGCGCCTGACCAGTGACCACCTTTGCAAATCACAAATCACGGGTAAATCACAAGTCTATATCTATCACCAATTCCCCGTTACAAGAATATACTTCACAAAACAACTAGTACTTGTAGTCCTGCACTAGAGGAGTAAACTACCCCTACTAGATTGCAGCTATGTGAACAAATGCACATATATACTTTATCTACTCGTCTCGTTTGTCACTGTATCGTTTGCAATTTGCGTCAACTTTGGTAAATATGGTATTTACCGATACCGTACCGAAATAAATTGGGATTTACCGATACCGAACCGTATTTTCAAAAATATCGTATACTACCGAACTAACAATACCGTATTTACCGTATATACCGTATATACCGAACCGATTTTACCGAATTTACCGAACGCACAGTCCTAGCCACTGGTGATACATCCGTGATCTCATGCCTTACTCTCATAACGTTATGGTAGCAGAAGAAGTAAAAAACCGCTTTAAAAAGTCAAGTGTTTATATTAATTTTTAACTTCTGTAGGTGAAAAATAGAAGTAAAAAAGACAGTATAAATAGAGCCTAAATAATCATGCCCTTGTTGTTCAAGATAAACGTAAAAGCCTTGACTCACGGGGGAAAAGTACAGAGACAACAGGGAAGGTATAATTGGGCCTAATAGCGGAATAGGCCGGATGTTGGTTTACCTTGTTAGCCTCTTAGAGCATCTCCAAGAGAGGTTCAATATTTTGTCCTCTAAAATCTTATATTGGGAGTCTTCCTAAAAAAATCGTCCTCTAAATCTTTCCCCTTCTTCAGTAGCTCCTCTAAACTTGGATCCCTAAAATTACTATCTAGACACTGTATATTTGATGGTGATCCACCTCAATTTTAGAGTACCAAAATTATTGAGTGTGTTTTAGAGTATCTGTTGGAGTTTGTTTTTAGTTTTCATACCCAATATTTTAAAATAGAGGGTGAGAAAGAGCATCTCTTGGAGATGCTCTTAGGCCGTGATCAAACCATCCTTCCTAGCCCCATAGAATTCACTCATCGTCTGCTTTACCTGCTGCTCTGCACTACTACCCTCGAAACAAAATCCAAACGCGACATCTCATCCGTTCCGGATAATGGTCCTGTCCCTCCCCCCGTGAGACCAAACAAAAGGAGCCCATCCACGAACAACTCACTCGCCGGAACCATCTCGATCGAGGCAAAGAAAAAAAATATGGTGGGTTTTTTTTGGGTTTAAAGTTGCTTTATGCTTATCCTGTCTAGTTTTTAAATGATATACTTTTATGAGGCAGTGTCAATAAAAAAATTGTAGTAAAAATGTACTAAGTTCGGCTGTACCAGACAAAATAACATGCGACTATTTCTCCCTGTGTACTGCCTCTCATGAACAGTAAGAATTTAAATATTTAAGCTATAAACCATCAGCCCAAAAAACTCACTCTATATCATCAGCCCAGGAGAAACTCCAAGAAATAAGGAAGTGTTTGGTTCATGAGATGAGACTGGATGGGATGGTTCCATTTAATTTAGATATGATGATCCTGAATGAGATGATACAGGTTGATTTTTTTGTTTACTGAATGAGATGGTACGAGATGTTGTTTAGTTGGTGGGATGAAAGTGGATAAGATGATTTAAGTTTATGTTTGGTTAAAGGGATGAGGGTGAATGAGGTTGGTTGCGATAACCTTTTGTCCGAGGGTGGTGAGATTACGTTTTTCTTGAAACTAGTTTACCGTGTTCGTGCGATTCTGGAGGATGGATTGATTTTGTCACGTGCGATTGTAGGTGGTGAATTAATAAGATTCGTATTTTTACTTAGTTATTATGGTAAATATTTGTTGTAAAATTTTTTACTTAGTTACTAGGTAAATATTTGTCGTAAATTTTTTTTCCCACATAGTATTGCGATAGTATTGCGAAGTCAAAAAATGTAAAGCTTCCTTTTACCAAGCACATGAATACATTAGGTCTTGCAAAAGACGAAAGCTTAGAATCTAGCAGCCATCGGATGTTATAAGATAAAAGTTCAGAGCAACAAGTTTACACTTTCTGTGATGGAGTTCTGGACAAAGTGAGCATTTGCTTTCATCAATAACATGCCGTTTATTCTTGCATGTCATCTTCTTGCCAGTGGACTCAAGCTTATGCAACGGACATAAGCCATATTTACTACACTGTGAACACAAATGCACAGCGAGTCAAGCTTGAGCAATTACTGAGAATTGCTGTTTAATATTTTTCACTCCAAATTATTCAAAAAGCAAAGAAACTTCTTCCAGAAGGGGGCGTGGAGGGAGAGATAGAACGGACACGGGGACGGAGAGGCTGTTGGTGCTCCTCTGTGCCCAAGCCTGCAACCAGAAGGGAAGAAGAAGGGGCGGCGGCCTCAAATCCAGCACACTCAAGAGGACGAAGCACGGACATGACACGGAGAGGGAGGGGAGTAGGAGAGGAGCCACCTGGGGAGTGCCTGAGTGGGAAGGCACCGGCGGGCAAGGAGGCGCCGCAAGGTGAGTAGAAAGGCGGCGACAAGAGAAGTGGCAAATGGACGAGAGGTGAGGGCACCACACGTGGTGTTCACTTCTCGGTCTAGTACCACGTCATCCGCCGAATTTTATTGAACGCGTTGGTG
This sequence comes from Dendrocalamus sinicus, assembly GCA_036346575.1. Taxonomy (NCBI): domain Eukaryota; kingdom Viridiplantae; phylum Streptophyta; class Magnoliopsida; order Poales; family Poaceae; genus Dendrocalamus; species Dendrocalamus sinicus. The sequence goes on from CM070670.1 coordinate 18,338,865, forward strand.
CGGCATCTCAAGCGAGTATACTCCGAATTGGAACCACTTCGTCTGGGACAAAGCCCTTCCATGCACAGAACCAAACACAGGGATGGACGTAGATATAAAACCATTCAGTCCCATTCCCAAATGGTTCCATGAACCAAACACATCCTAAGAGGACCTCGGGTGGCTGTTGACGTGGGTGGACGCCTCGTTTGCCTAGATTCGATCTCGGAGATCGATCCCAATGCACCTCACAGGAGTAACAATTAGTGATCCCGATAAGAGGGGGTACACACACGTTGCTACGTTCGGTGGTTAAAAAGCATGTTCATGTTTCGTCAGATATAGGTCTCCATTCTAGTTAGATATGTACTAGTGAATGCACTCATATGTATGTAAGTTAGAACATGCATATGGAGTATATGTATGTGTACATAAGTGTCGTGTGTGTCCACTAATCTCTTCTCTATCTCTACCACATATAATGCACCTAAAAAACAATCCTAAAGCCACACAGAAAATTGTACAACACAGTCATTAGCTATTCCTAAGTATCATTAGCTATCCTAAGTACACCCAAAAATTTACACCTAAACCCAATCAACGTTTGAAATGACAAACCTCATCACTCATCCCTCGTTCCCCTCCCGCGCACACCCCACGCGCCACGGCGCGACGCGCGAGGCCCGACTCTCCCTCTCCCCAACGCCCGCTCTCCGGCCTCTCCCACTCCCACGCCCTCGGCCCGGCGCGCGCGCCACCATCGCGCAGCGGGGAGGGGCGCGCCAGAGTCTCGGCCGCGCCCGTGGCTCCGATCAAGGACGAGGCGCGACGGTGCGTGGCTCCAACCGAGGGCGAGGACGCACACGCCTGTGGAGTGGCGCCGCGTGGGGGCGCGCAGTCTCGGCCGCGCGCGCGTGGCTCCGGCCGAGGACGAGGCGCGCGTCACCACGACGCGGGCGTGAGCAAGGAACGCGCGCGCCGAGGAACGCTGCGGGTGGTCGGCCGCCGCAAAGCGGCGCCGCTGCCGCTGCTCGTTGTCGCGGCCGCCGCTGGCTCTGCTCCTCTTCGCCATCGTCAACGCAGGACGCCGCCGCCGTGGAGCCGCGCGGCAGGACGCGCGGCGGAGTGCCGCACGCGCGCGTCGCGGTGGTCGGCCGCCGCAGGGCCGGCGTCTTTGCTCGCTCGCCGTCCCCGACGCCACCATCTTCTGCTCCCTCTTCGCCGTCGTCAAAGGTCTGCGCGCTCGCCCATCCCCCTGCTAGATTGCACCCCGAGAAGGTGAGAAGCGCGGAGCTATCGCAGGTACTCTGGTTTTGCACTAGGTGACCCTGTGCCTATGTTCACTGAACCAACTGTTCTTGCTGACAATGAGATTTGTAAACCTGTTCTTGCGACCACGGCGATCATCACCAGAGCGCCACACACCAGGGTAGGCCGGGCGGCGAACGAGGGCGATCCGCAAGCGGACAACAGGGAAGGCCGGGCGCTGGGCACGGCAGTCCAGGCCGGCCGCCGGCGCCCAAGCAAGGCCAGGCGAAGCCGGCACACGAAGCCACCAGACCAGGGCGATCATTGTTAGAGTGATCTCAGGGCTTTGGCCCAACGGCCAAAGCCCAACCCTTGACCGCGCCCTGATCGGGGGCGCCCAGCCCGTTTGGCTGGTGGGCCCCTGTCGCCAGCGCCGTATAAACAGAGGTGGGGGCCGGGCGGCACGCATCACAAGGTTGACCGCGCCGCTGTCACCCCACCGACAAACCCTAGACCTGACCAGAAGAGGGGCGCTGGCGACGGAAACGCCACCGGTCTCCTTCACCGGATCTCACGCCGCCGCCGTCGTCTTCCTTCTTCCCCGGCCGTCGCTGCCCGTGCGCAGACTTCACCGAGCGAACGTGAGATGGCCACCTCCTCCTCCACGCCGTCGGACGGTTAGTACCTCTACCCCTCTCTCTCGGTATTTCAAGAACACGAACCCTAGAGAATAAACCCGCTAGATCTACCCTAGGAGGTCCTAAAGAACTAGTATAACAATGGTATCAGAGCAACCTTGAGGTAGATCTAGTGCGGAAAAGGAAAAGAACGAGAATCCCCAACCGAGAAATCGGCAAAGAAAAGAAAAGAGAGGGGAAGGGGGACGTACGGGTTGCGGGCGCCGTCGGCATCGCCGTCGCGTCGCGCCGCGCCCGGCCGTCGCGCGCGTGCTCCGGCCGCCGTCGGGCGCTCGCGCGCTTCGGGGCGCGCGCCGCCGCTGCCTCGCCGCTTGCGCGCGGGAGCGGAGCCGCCGCCGACGCCATGGCCGGCGCCGCGCGCTCCGCCTCGCAGCCAGCCAGCGCGCGCGCGCTCGGAGCCGGCCGCCGCTCAGCGCCGCCGCAGGGACCGTCGGGGCGCCGCTGCGCCATCGCTAGGCCCCGCCGCGGTGCCGCGCGCCCGCCGCCGGCCGAGAGGTGCCGCCGCGCGCGGTTCGAGCCGTCGCCCCGCCGGCTCCTCTTTTGCGCTCGCGCGCAGCCGCCCGCCCGACCCGCTCCCTCCGTTTTTTCCGCAAGGAGCCGGCGCTTTTGGCCTTTAGGGTTAGGGTTTTTCGGGTGGGCGGCTTTTTGTTTGGGCGCTTTTTGCTCCGCGCCATTGATCTGATTAACGGACGAGATGAAAGATGGGGCTGCGGGCTGGGCCGGCGGCATGTTGGCCTGGGTGGGAAAATTGGCTGTTTTGGGCCGGTGGAGCCGGCTGGCTTTGCGGGCCGGCTGGGCCATGGCCGAAAGAATGGGCTAAAATTGGCATTTTGCACAGAAATTTTGATTTAATTGTTTTTCAGAAGCATTTATGAATGAATTTATTTGAAATTTGATCCAAAATCTCTGTAATTTTTGCACCAACGTGTTAATTTTTTCAGAGATTAAAAGTGTACAGTATAATGCTTCTGAATATTGAATTATTTTTAGAATAATTACAGTTTCCGCTGCTAAAGTTAATGTTAATTGATTTTCATTATTAAATTCGAACCAACGGGAGAATTTAATTTTGGAAAAATAGAGATAAATCCCAGATAATTATGATATTGGTATTTTCTGACCAACGTTGATAATAACAATGTTATAATTTTTAATGATGATTTTATGCATTATTTCTATTTCTGCCCAACGGCGATATAGATTTAATGTATGATAGAATTGTTTTTTTAAATTGTATGTCGTATTTTTGACCAACGTTGGAAATAAGGCATATAATTTTGATGTTACGTTCTCACTGTATTTGAAATATTTTTCAGGAGGATACAACTTGATGAGTTGTATTAGAGAAATCCCCACTCTCAAAGGTGATAATTATGGAGAGTGGAAGAAAAAGATAGACTTAGCGTTTATCTTGGTGAGGTGGACTGGGTCCTCACTACAAGACGCGTCCCACCGAGCCTTTGGCACCGGTGAGGAACAGAATGAGGATGATCTTGCATGGCGAGAAAAGACAGAGGATCATGCTCCCTACGGATGTCTTATGACCTTGATCATAAGAAATGGACCACACCAACAAGAAATATATGGTGTGATAAAGAACACAATTGAGCCACGCACTGCGGGCTCAATTGCGAGAGTGTGACACTGTCCATCGAATACCTTGATAAAATAAAGAGTCGGTTCACTGGCTCTTCAAAGACTTATGCTACACAACCGATTAAGCACTGCAATGTAAAGGTATTCAGCGTTGGCAATGACATAAGAGAGCACATTCTTAGAATGAGCAACTTGGCATCTAAACTTAAACCGATGGATTTGGCTCTCAAGGATGAGTTCCTTATTCATTTGGTTTTGCTTCTTTGCCAAAAGAGTTTGACACCTTTGTTGTCAACTATAATATGCACGGCAGAAATGGGACATGGAAAAGTGCATAGCTATGTGCGTGCAAGAGGAGGAAAGAATCAAATCCTCACATGGTGGTTCTATCAACTATGTGAAGGATAACAAGAAAAAAAATTACAACAGTAACCCCTTCTCAAAGAACAAGGGCAAAGCCTCTGTACATCAGCCTCAACAGAATAAATTTGCTGTAGACAAAGATCAGTGTCTTCACTGTAAGAAGATGGGACACTACAAGAAGAACTGTCCTGATTACTTAAAGATGATAATGGCAAAGAAAGTTGAGAACATTATTACCTTTATAAATGAATGCCTGTATGTGCAATATTCGAAATCCACTTGGTGGATTGACTCAGGAGCAACTGTTCATGTTGCTAATTCATTACAGGGATTCCGTTCGACGAGGACTACACAAAGAAAAGAAAGATGCATTAAAGTTGCAAATGGAGTCGAAGCTGAAGTTGAAGCCGTTGGCGATCTTTCATTAGAATTAGCTAATGGCTCCACTCTTTTACTTAGAGATGTCCTTTTTGTACCCTCTTTACAGAGGAATTTGATTAGTGTGTCAAATTTGGACAAAGATGGTTATGATTGCAATTTTGGAAATGGCAAATGCGAAATAATGTTTAATAAAGAATGTGTTGGTATTGCCATATTACAGAATGAGCTTTATTTGTTATCATTGTGTGATGATGTGAATGTCGTATGTGATAATGAGAACGTTGCGTGCGAGAAAGTGATTGAATCTCGTCTACAAATGTAAAAGAAAACGAAGAGAACTCTAGATGAGTCGTCGAAATTATGGCATCGTCGTTTAGGCCATATTTCGAGGGGAGAATAGAAAGACTAGTAAAGAATGATATTCTTCCTCCATTAGAGTTCTCAGACTTAGAACAATGCAGAGAATGCATTAAAGGAAAATATGTAAAGAAAATAAAGAAAGACGCTAAAAGAAGCACAGATGTTCTATAAATTATTCACACAGATATTTGTGGTCCTTTTCCTGTGAAAAGTGTGGATGGATATGACTCCTTCATAACATTCACAGATGATTACTCCCGTTATGGATATATTTATCCAATCAAAGAAAGAAATGAAGCCTTGGATAAATTCAAGATATTTAAGGCTGAAATTGAAAACCAACACGATTTAAAGATTAAGATAGTCCGATCGATCGTGGGGAGTACTACGATCGACATACCCCATATGGACAAGTTCTGGACCTTTGCGAGGTTTTTACAGGAAAATAGAATAGTGGCCCAAGATTCTATGAGGCGAACCTCAACAAAATGGAGTAGTGAAAGACGCAACCGCACTCGATGGATATGGTGCAGTATGATGAGCTACTCCACACTCCCATTGAGTTTATGGATGGAGGCGTTGAAAACCGCCATTCATATTCTCAACAGAGTGCCTAGTAAGTCGGTGCCCAAAACACCGCACGAGTTACGGGACAGAAGAGTTCCTCACTAAACCACTTACGTGTGTGGGGAGTCTGCTGAGGCTAAAGTATTTAACCCAAACCTTGGGAAACTTGATCCCAAAAATGAAGTTGCCATTTCATTGGCTAACTGAAAAGTCAAAAGGTTATCGTTTCTCCGTCGCACGGATATACAAAGTTTGTAGAAACGAGACACGCTGTCTTCTTAGAGGATGAAATGATGAAGGAAGCATGGTAGCTCGAGAGATTGACCTTGAAGAGAAGCGGGTGTATGCGCCCACTCCGATGATTCAAGAGCCATTCTTCACACTACTGCTGTCATTGCACCGACGGTGCAAGACAACGTGGTGCCAAGACTGTTATTGTTCCTCCCGTGGCAACAATGAATGAGAATGAAGAACTGTTCTTCAGGATCATATAGAATCTATTGCCACAGATGAGGGGAGCAACAGCAACCTCAAACAATAGATGTACCAAATGAGGAGGCCCAGGAGGTCTCAAAGAGTAAGAAGATCGGCTATTTCGATGATTATCAGATTTATCATCTGAGGAATTTCAAATGGAGGATGATCCCACCTCATTTGAAGATGCCATGAGAAGCGGAAATTCCTCAAAATGGCTTGAGGCCATGGAAGAGGAAATGAGGTCCATGAAGACTAATAAAGTCTGGGACTTGGAAATTATTCCTAAAGGAGCCAAAACAAAGAGGTCAGTAAATGGGTCTACAAGACAAAGCTTAACTCCCAAGGGAATGTAGAAAGATACAAAGCGCGACTTGTGGCAAAAGGCTTTATGCAAAGAGAAGGGATTAATTACAATGAGACATTTTCTCCAGTCTCATGTAAAGACTTCTTCAGAATCATAATGGCATTAGTAGCACATTATGATTTAGAGTTACATCAGATGGATGTAAAGACGACATTTCTTAATGGGGATTTGGAGGAAAATGTTTACATGGCACAACCGAAAGGTTTTGTTGTGGAAGGAAATGAAAGAATGGGATGCCGCCTAAAGAAATCGATTTTTGGGTTAAAGCAAGCTTCAAGACAGTGGTACTTGAAGTTTGACAGTACAATAAGAAAATTTGGGTTTAAAGAGAATGTAGAGGACAACTGTGTTTATGCAAAGTTTAAAGATGGGAAGTTTATCTTCCTAATCACGTATGTGGATGATATCCGCTAGCTAGTAGTGATGTTAGTCACTCTTGGAGACAAAGAAGTTTTGTCCTCAAACTTTGATATGAAAGATCTTGGTGAAGCTTCGTTCGTTCTAGGATCGAAATTCAGGGATAGAAACAAGGGATATTGGGACTGTCACAAAAGGCATACATAGAAAGTCTTAAAGAAATTTGGTATGCATAAATGTAGTCCTTCACCTGCACCTATAGTCAAGGGCGACAGATATGGGGATTTTCAATGCCCCAGAACCGATATGAGATCGATCAAATGAAAGCGGTTCCATATGCTTGGTTTGTCGGAAGCTTACAAGTATGCTCAAGTGTGCTGCATACGACTTAGCATTTGTTACTGGGTTACTTGGTAGATTCGAGCAATCACGGAATAGAACATTGAAATTGATAAAGAAAGTCTTGCGTTATTTGCAAGGAACGAAAGGCCTCATGATGACATACTGAAGATCAGATTTACTCCATATAGTGGGGTATCTGATTCGATTTTGCGGAGATGATAGAAAGTCTACATCCGGATATGTATTCACTCTCATTGGAGGAGCTATATCGTGGAAAAGCTCAAAGCAAACCGTCACTACATCTTCCACAATGTATGCCGAGTTTGTAGCATGTTATGAGGCTACAGGCAGGTGAAGCGGCTAAAGAAGTTCCTACCGGTTTAAAAGTGGTTGACGACATCAATAGACCACTTAAGTTGTCTGCGATAATGAACCCGATAACATATGCCCACAACAATAAGTCAAGTGGTGCTGCCAAACACATTGACATAAAGTACTATGTTGTGAAAGATAAAGTTCGGGATCAAATTATAAGTCTAGAGCATATAAGTACGCAAAGATGTTAGCGGATCCGCTTACTAAAGGCTTACCACCCAACGTGTTCGAGAGAACATGTAGCGGCATGGGTTTAAGGAAAGCCTATGATTCTGGACTAAAAGATGGCCCAAAAGTTTAAAGTAACTATTTGAGCAGCAGAGGTGTATTGTAGTCATTGAATCTATCGGCGATTGACCGTGACGATGAGACATGTTCTATGCACTAATCTGTGATGGAATATGTAAAGTCAAAAGTAATTAAAAGATAAAGTATAGTTTGAGATCAAGGGGGAGAATGTTAGAGTGATCTCAGGGCTTTGGCCCAACGGCCAAAGCCCAACCCTTGACCGCGCCCTGATCGGGGGCGCCCAGCCTGTTTGGCTGGTGGGCCCCTGTCGCCAGCGCCATATAAACAGAGGTGGGGGCCGGGCGGCACGCATCACAAGGTTGACCGCGCCGCCGTCACCCCACCGACAAACCCTAGACCCGATCTGTAAGAGGGGGCGCTGAAGCGACGGGAAACGCCACCGGTCTCCTTCACCGGATCTCCGACGCCGCCGCCGTCGTCTTCCTTCTTCCCCGGCCGTCGCTGCCCGTGCGCAGACTTCACCGAGCGAACGTGAGATGGCCACCTCCTCCTCCACGCCGTCGGACGGTTAGTACCTCTACCCCTCTCTCTCTCGGTATTTCAAGATCATGAACCCTAGAGAATAAACCCGCTAGATCTACCCTAGGAGGTCCTAAAGAACTAGTATAACAATCATCACCAGGACGCCATTAGTTGATCACGGTACGTCACCCTCTACCCACTGTCTCTAATGATACTGCATTGTACTAAAATAATTGAGGTGAATAGAGGGACATACTTTGGTGGTGTTGCTATGAATTCCTCTACTGCTTTCTGCTTAAATTGGTTGCTGCCTACCAAACTTGAAAAAAAAATGATGTCGGCCGGAACACTCTGTTGTTGTCATTTTGCTTCGAGACAAATATAGGCACGATGGGCTCCTCCATCCCATTTCATTGTTACCATGAAACAGACTACTTTAATTATCAGATCAGATGTGTCCTGCTAGGCTACTCTAAAACCCCATACAGTCATGTGCCCATTTTGATTTTAGCATTTTGATTGCCTTCTCAATTTTTTTTGCAATTTAATGAGTTTCTATGCGGTTTTATATTACACAAATTGTTTGTACACTCAGAACTCAAGTCACCATGGAAATAGAAGGGGAGGAAGGAAAGGACAGTGTTGTCAATTCTGAAGATCTTTTGCTCGTAGAAGGGGAGGAAGGAAAGGTCAATGTTGTCAATTATGAAGATCCTTTGCTCGAAGAAGGGGAGGAAGGAAAGGTCAGTGTTGTCAATTGTGAAGATCCTTTGCTCAAAGTTGTGGCGGGCAGCGATTGCATTTCCAGATCAATTCAAGTGCCACCTGAAGCTGTTGTTACCCAAGAAAATGGTAAGCACTGCTATCTATATTATAAACTATTGTTAGTGTCAAGAAGAAAACTCATGTTTCAGTTAAATGCTTACAGATCAAGTTGACATGGATATAGAAGACCAAGAAATGAAGGTCGTTGTTGGCTGTGAAGGACAAGAAAATGAGTTGCAGCCATCACAGTCACAGCATAAGAAACAAAAGAAATCACACATAGCTCAAGTTGAGCCCCAGGGAGTTGTGGCGGGCACCAGATCAATTCAAGTGGCAACTGAAGCTGATGAAGTTGCCATGGATATAAAAGAAGGGGAAGTGAAGGTTGGTGTTGGCGAGGTTGAAGAAGAAAATGAGTTGCTGAAACTATTAAGAATAGCACAGCATAATAAACCAAAGAAATCACACATAGCTCAAGTTAAGCCCGAGGGTAATATATTAGTGCTTCTTCTCTTACTTTATTGGCTCTCTTTATTTTGCTCAATTATTTATATGAAAACTATAATATTTGTTGTAGATTACATGTGCACCAAAGAAGATGATGATCTTATTGAATACCTGAAATCAGCACCAGAGAAAAGAGTGCTGGTGAACATTGACGGTGCATGGCTAGATAGAAAAGATATGGAATGTATGTTTCATACTAACATGCAATTTGATGGTGAAGTAAGTACATTTTTATACTTTAAATTATTGATATTTAAACCTGCCTATATGATCTACTTACTATACTATTTTCTTATACAGGTCTTAAGTGCATATATTCACTGTATCAGGGATGAAAAGCATCTACTTCATAGAGAAGGTGGAAAGGTCTTTTTGGAGAATACATTTATGTGCAGCCTACTTGCGCGTGACGGTGACCCTAACGTGGCATTAAGTTATAAGACAGACACCATTAAGGAAAGGGTGCAGAACTATTTAGAAGCTGACATGGTGAAACTTAATTCTGCCATTTATTAGATTTTGGACTGTTCCTTTATAGCGAAATATATTGATGGTTGGTACTTAAAAAATGTCAATGTTTGCTGCAGGTTTTCTTCCCAATTAATATAAATAAATGCCACTGGTACTTGGCAGTTGTCTGTGCTAAAATAGAAGAGGTACATGTACTTGATTCAATGGGACTAATACTATTGGACCGTACAGACCTCAAGACTATAGTGAGTAATTATGCCTTTTTTGACATGTTTTCTTATTATATTGTTATTATTAATCATGAAATGATACATAATTATCATAACAGTTAAAAGGACTAGAAAGACAGATGAAATTTTTATTGGAACATTATAAAGACCTTAACCAGGACAAGTGGAAGAACCTAGATTTCTCAACATGGCCTATTATTGAGAAGATCCAAGAGCCAATGCAAACGGATGGGTAAATGCCATGAGACTTGTATTATGTTTGATTTTACATACTTAGCAACTCCGTGAGATTTTTTAATTATCAATGTACAGGACATCGTGCGGTCTGTGGATGGTAAACTTCATGGAATATTGGACGGGATCTTCCCTCTCTGATAAAGTAACTCAGGTGATTCATATAGGATTCCATATTGTGTAGTCACTTATATCATCTAAACATTATATACTACTTTGCAGAACGATATAAACAATTTCAGATTTAAGCTACCTGCTATCTTGTGGGATTCAAGATTAAACATAAAGAACAGAGGTCAAGAACTTGATAGGCCAAATGATGATGAAGACCGTCCAAGTGATGTTGAAATTATCGAGACGACTGAAGTGCCTAAACCATCTGCCAGAATTTTCATGAACAGAAATGAATTGTTGCATCATTTGAGCACATACATATGGTCGATCGAAGATCAAGAGTGTTTAGAGTAAGTTCTTTTCCTAACTAATTGCATAATATACTAAACTAATACTATGATGAAATCAACTAATTCTTGATTGATCTTCGTCCTTAATTTTTTTTAGCAAAGTATGGGTCCGAAGCACCATACCATACCCAATCTCTATAAGTCTAAAAACAATTAGAGATATTTTACATGCAAACAAACCGATGGATCTTGATTGCTTCAACTTGGCTATTCGGACGGTTGCGTGCAACATAGCCAGGTTGATTATAGAAGAGAAATACCACTTCATGGACCTCCAGTTCTGTGTAAGTTGGATATACTTGTTTCCTTGTTGTGTGTATATATATAATTGTATAATTGATCAAATTATAAATCAACAGGACATATCCCAGATTGGACGAGATTCGCGGTGTTGTGATGAGGTAGACTACAAAGAACTAAGAAAATTGCTTGAATGCTGGCCATGCATGGACGACTACAATGATATTAAAGATTGCAGCACGGTAAGATAGGCATTCTATAAATTCTTTAAAAAATTATATTTTATTTTGCATTTATAGTCTGGGTGTTGTTTACAGGTTCTATTACCATGTTGTCGGGATAGGCTCTATATTTTATTCATAATAGATAGGAGAAACAAAACTGTGTACATTATGGATCCGGTTGCTCCGAATCTAGAGTACACGGGTAAAGATCGAACCATGCCATATATAACTACATTACGTGATATTGCCAAACATTTTAACCTCGCCATGAAATTGGTGTATCCTGCATGGAACGACAATTTTTCTGACTGGCATCATGAATTACCAAGATGGCTTCCAAGAAGTAATAACTGGTAATAACTTATAATATGTTTCATCTTTCTTATCAAGTAGTCATTTCATTTAGCTACAACAAATAAACACTTGCTTTTCTCCAGGAAATTGTCAGGCTTCCTTGTATATAATTACCTAAAGAAGTGGGAGGGGAAAAAGTTGTTGATCAACATTGTGAGCATATATATTCTCTATGTATATTTGAAGAATGCATATCAAATTAATAAGTTAACTTACTATCTGCCATTCACAGATACCACATACACTAAGGATGGAATTATTGCTGGACATTTTGAACAGTCATGCAAATGAATGTGAAACCTTCCCTGAAGAACTCCAAGATCTACTTAAGCAATTCGGAACTTATTTGTAGTATGCGAGACATTACTTTATTATGCCTTGTTATGCATGAATGTATTCCGGATTATATTTATGGTCATATATAATTGCGTGAGACAAAACTATGAAAAGAATCTCATCGTCTGGTTGTTTTTAAGTACATCCCTTAAATGTAATCGTGGCAACGCACGGACACTATACTAGTGTACTTAAAAAAACCTAAAAAAAATATCCGCATAAGTGAGAGTGAGAGAGAGAAAGTATCCCCGTGAGGGGAAATCCAGCCAGAGAAATCCTATTGGCCGCGCCCCCTATCTCCTTATCACCACAAACCTCCACTTGTATAAATCGGCGGCGGTCGCCGCTCCTTGGCTTTCCCCAGCCTTCCCCAAACAACCCCAAACCTTCCCGGTTCCGACGCTGCAGCTCGCGTTATCCGCTGCTACCACCAATCTCTTGCGTTGCCAGCTCCGATGGCTCTCCAGGCGGCTGCTTCCTTCCCCCCTTCGGCGCTGTCCGCGCGCAAGGAGGTGAGCAGCAGTGGTTCTCGGTTTCTGTCCTGCATTCTGATGCAAATGCTGCGATTCTTTTTTGCTTCGTTTTACTGGTAATTAACCGGAGTGTTTTGTCATCGCATCCTGTTCCTGTCCGCTCTTGCGCATGTCGAATGTTTCGGTGCTAATCGCGCTTGGGTCGTTGGTGTGCAGGGAGCGGTGAAGGATTCGGCGTTCTTGGGTGTTCGTCTCGCGGATGGCCTCAAATTGGAGGCCAGTTCTCTGGGCATCCGCAGCAAGGTATGTGCATCGCATGTCGTTGTGTGATTGTGCTGTGCGGAATACTGCTAGTCCTCGCGCGTTCCTGCGCATTTTGGTGGAAGGGAAAAGCGTCTGTGTTACCCCTTGTACTTTAGCCATGCCCAGTTTTGGTGATAAGATTTGGTTCTGGCTGGCCTGCGCAGGGTGCGGATTTAGGATTCCGGTGATAGGGATGTGGACATGATAGTTTAAAGGACGTATTATAAAAAGTTTAATTGTTTAAATGTGGTAAGTTGCTATATCGTTTGAACTATAACCGAAATCATAAATATTTTATCTCATACAGGTGCAAATGTTAAGTACTTAAGTCCATTTGGGTGTAAATATTGAGTATTTAGTCTATGTATATGTATATACACATAATATACATATCATATATTTGTTTTTTCCTAAAAAATTTAGGGGTGTAACTGCACGTCTGCACCCCATGCACCTACCTAAATCTGCTCCTGCCTATAGGCTCGCTATAGTTCTGTCAAATATATATACTTCTGTATAGGAAGGAAAATAGTACTACGCTCTTAGGGTGTGTTTGGTTGCCTGTATCTCCTTCGTCCTGGATGGGTGGATCCGTATAATCTGAGAAAGAGCCTGTTTGGTTGCCTGTATGAGCGGATACAACCTGTATGAGCGGATGCAAAAATACGCCCTCATCCTGGATGGGTGGATACGCTCAAAATGAGCTTCACTAGCCATCCTGGATGAGTGGATGCAGTGTATCTTATGCGGTCCCACGTGTCGCTTCTCGAGTTTGGTAGATCAGTATCCGCTCATACAGCAACCAAACAAGCATCTCGATTTTTGTATCCGCTCATGCAGCCTCACCAAACATCTTCTTTTTCTGAAATACGATTCCACTCAGCCTGCATCTACTCAGCCAGGATATACGATGCAACCTCCATCCACGAAACAAACACACCCTTAGAGTACATACTCTCGCTTCTCATATATCATTTAAATACTATTGTTATAACTTTTTATCTATTTGAATATATTCTAGTAATAATTTCTATGAAATTTTTTAATCAAAACCCACTTTTGTAACATAATTGGTTTATATATTACTTTTCTTTATATAAAAGGGTATATAGTAACAATAAAAGGTTTCGATGAAAATTTTTCAATCAAGTCATATTAGAATTCGTATTTAAGTATATCAAAAATAATAAAGAGATATAAAATATTTATTAAAATAGTATATTAGAAGTGAGAGGATGTGATCCCGATATTACAGAAAAAAACTTATTAGACATCCAGCGGTATTGTCGGTCGAATTTCATGGTTTACGATGCCAATTTGACCAAAATGTACTCGATTTTGCTCGCTGTTGCGCATTGTTAAGTCATTGTACGATGCCCTTATTTATAACCGGAATGCGTGTCACGACTTACGAAGCTGCAGAGGGTGAGCACGTCGGTGGCCATCCGCGCGCAGACGGCGGCGGTGTCCTCGCCGTCGGTGACCCCCGCCTCTCCCGCCGGCAAGAAGACTCTCCGCAAGGGCACCGCGATCATCACGGGCGCGTCGTCGGGGCTAGGCCTTGCCACGGCCAAGGCCCTGGCGGAGACGGGCAAGTGGCACGTCATCATGGCGTGCCGCGACTTCCTCAAGGCGTCGCGCGCGGCCAAGGCGGCCGGCATGGAGAAGGACAGCTACACCATCGTGCACCTCGACCTGGCCTCCCTCGACAGCGTCCGCCAGTTCGTCAAGAACGTGCGGCAGCTGGAGATGCCTATCGACGTCGTGGTCTGCAACGCCGCCGTGTACCAGCCCACCGCCAAGGAGCCGCACTACACCGCCGACGGCATCGAGATGAGCGTCGGCGTCAACCACCTCGGCCACTTCCTCCTCGCCCGCGAGCTACTCGAGGACCTCAAGGGCTCCGACTACCCCTCCAAGCGCCTCATCATCGTCGGCTCCATCACCGGTAAGAAAGCTTCCTCCTCTGCTTCCCCTGCTATTCCGCCATGCACGACGCTTCTTGGTCCCAGAATTCAGCTGCTAATTGGTTCTTGGGCTCATCGATCTCAGGGAACACGAACACGCTGGCGGGGAACGTGCCGCCGAAGGCGAACCTGGGGGACTTGAGGGGGCTGGCAGGCGGGCTGAACGGCGTGGGCAGCTCGGCCATGCTCGACGGCGGCGAGTTCGACGGCGCAAAGGCCTACAAGGATAGCAAGGTGTGCAACATGCTGACGATGCAGGAGTTCCACCGGCGGTACCACGAGGAGACGGGGGTGACGTTCGCGTCGCTCTACCCCGGGTGCATCGCCACCACGGGGCTCTTCCGCGAGCACATCCCGCTGTTCCGCCTCCTCTTCCCGCCGTTCCAGAAGTACATCACCAAGGGCTACGTCTCCGAGGAGGAGGCCGGCAAGCGGCTGGCGCAGGTGGTGAGCGACCCCAGCCTCACCAAGTCCGGCGTGTACTGGAGCTGGAACAACAACTCGGCCTCCTTCGAGAACCAGCTCTCCGAGGAGGCCAGCGACCCCGAGAAGGCCAGGAAGGTCTGGGAGCTCAGCGAGAAGCTCGTCGGCTTGGCCTGATCGCCAATGGCGCCGGTCATTGACTGTCACCTGCATGCGGTGACAGTTTTCTGTGCTTCTCTCGACAACCAAAAAAAAAAAAAGGAAAAAAATTGCAGGACACCTCTCTCACAAACTGCTAGGTTCGTGATGTGTGGTGCGCCCAAGTCACAAGTGAGTGTACAATATTTGATGGCTTTTCAGTGGTGATGGACATGGGATTGTAATGTGTAAGACTAGTTCTTCTTTGCTTTACTTTGATTGGTAATAATAAGAGCTTTGGGCGTCCAAAAACAGCAAATGCCTTTCGAGTTTCCTCGTGCTCTTGAACGAGTGAGATACTATTTTTCAACATGAGACATAGACTTGATGGCACTAATTATGTCCAGAAATTTGCCGCTCCATGAACATTTACTGGTATATTATCTTGCTAGTCATCAATGGCCGCAGTACAAAATCTTTTTTAGAGCAATGCCCCCTAGTACATCTTCAGTTTATTTTCTGCACATGCAGCAATTGGTCAATTGGTCACTTGTGAATCCAGTCCAGTATAAGCAACTAACGCCTCCATTCTAAGGCCCCGTTTGGCACAGCTCAGCTTCACTAATGAAACTGTTTTTTTATTTCAGCTTCACGAACAGCTTCACCGATGAAGCTAAATCTGTTTTGAAAAACTGTTTGGCAAAACAGCTTCACCAACAGCTTCATGCATGGCTGAGAAAGGGCAATTGTCCAAGATGCCCCTGTCTACCTGATTTGTTCTAACATTTGGAGTTATATGTTTGTATATGGCCATATGAATTAAAAAATAATATATTTGAATGAGTATGAATTAAAATATTAAAATAAAAAATAAAAAAAATTAAAATCATTAGGAAAATTTAAAATAATAAAAATTTTGGTGAACGGGAGAGGTGAACGGGATGGACTAGTGGCAAATGTGTGTAATTTTGGTGAACCAGAGGGGCAGTGGGTTCCTGGGATCATGGGCTGAGGAGAAAAGTGTGAAAAACTACTTTTTTCAGCTTCATCTCTCCCCATTCCTTTGTGAGAGCATAAAAAATGGAGCTTCACCCATGAAGCTGTTTGCAAAAAGAGTGTTTGGCAAAAAACAGTTCACAACAGCTCATGAAGCTGTTGGTGAAGCTGTGTCAAACATGGCCTAACTCTTATTACTGTCTTGTTCCAGAGATAAGACAACTATTACGGATAATTTACCCCTACTCTTCATACGTATATATCTTTTCCTCACTTTTTTACACTGTTTGTCTTCTTTTAAAAACTACTACTTTCAAACCTTCTACAAAATTCAATACGGAGGCGCTCTCAAAATGATGGAGCTTCTTTCTTCGTTTGGCCATCTTTTTTGCTCTCACTGGCTCACACGAGAGAACGAACAGCTACCACCAGAAACGATATCTGTGGGCTGTGGGCGCAAGTAGACGCAGGATCAGATGACGTGGCGTGGTTGAATTGGTGCGCGCAGTTTACTCACGCCAAACAGCACGCCTCTCACGGCTCGTGGACCCTTTCCGTGGAGGTGCTGCTCTGCTACTACATGACTAAACGACCCGTGCCAAAAAAAAATTCATTCACGGCAGGAACAGAGCAGCGAGACACAGCTGGACAGCTGACTATTTCTAACCATTCTTCCGATTTGGTTGCGCTCATTTGGCTTTTTTTATACTTTATGACTGAAAAGCACTGTAATTGACTGAAAAAATATTGTAGCTGACAGACGCTTATTTACTGTAATTAAATTTAAAAAAATAAAAAAATATGTTATCCCATTACGTATAATACAAACAAATACGGGACAAAAATCGGCAAAAAAGCTCAACAAAAAGCCAAAAGTTCAGAAAAAGACGAAATTTATTAATAGTGAAAAATAAGCCGGAAGCTAGAAGCTGAAGCCGAAACGAGCGAGGCCTAATCACTCTCCTTCTTTACAGAATACTCTCTTTGTTTTTTATTTAACTTTTTAGAGCTCATACCGTCAAATTATCTAAAATTTAATCACTAATAAATTTAAAACTAAATAGATTATCTATATGAAAATTATATCATTAAATTTATCGTTAAGATACTCTCACAATATTACGGTTTTATTAATATATTTTAGCGTAGAACTATAAAATGGCTAATTTTATATTTTGAAAATCGTAAAAAGTCCAAACATTAAGTTAAAAAGGACTGGGAAAGTAGTTTGCAGTAACAATAGCGATTTTTTTCTTACGGTTTGCCGGCACTTGTAGAAGTCGTTGCAACGTGCGTGTAGATTGTGTCCATGCCATAACCTGCCTTCTAGGCATGAATGTAAAGAGCAGGGTAGATAAGCTAGATATTATAATATAATTATCATTATTATATAACTCGACTTTCTGTAGTTAAAATATAATTGTATTTTTCAATAACTTTTATATCTATATATAATTAATCTGCACCGTTATAATCTGGCTCTATCAAAATAAGTGATGGAGATCATTCTCTTTTTTCGATTAATGTGATAATTTCTAGGTGTTTTTTTTTTGTTTTTTAAGATTATTGTGGAATTTTCTTTCCTCAAAACAAAGAGTTGCCTTGAATATCATAAGTTAGTTTTATTTATATAGGTAACCTACAACCAAAAGGCATAAAATTCAACAAAAAAACACATGGCCTAAAGATCATCAGAATTAGGTCTCACACGCTCCTCGCTCATTTCGGTTTGAGCTTCTTCCTTCTGGTTTATTTTTCACTATTCCTAAAAATTTATCTTTTTATGGCTTTTTGAGCTTTTGTGAGTTTTTTGTTGGTTCTTTTTTTCTGTATTCGTTTGCGTTGTCCATGATGGGTTAACTTTTTTTAAAAAAAATTAGTACTTGCTGACCTTAGGATAGGAAATGCATATTACCTGAAAGCTAGTGGTTCGGTTGGCACGCTATCAAAGCACTTTACATCAAATAAGCCATCTACATTACAACTAGTTATAGTACAATTTTAGCCATAAGTCGATTTATTTCAGCCTAACCGAGCGGCACCAAATAACACCCACTTCGCAGCCTTACGATGTTGAGATCAACGCGATAATCCGACGGCCGAGAAGCTCCTCCTATGTAAGCAGTAGTCCTTTTTCCTTGGCTGGCCTGAGCCAACAAGAGGATGTGAAAACCCGGCGGCGGGCAGGGCCCCAGCGCGACGGGACGAGACGAGACGAGCTACCGCCTCGCATCCATCCCATTCCCGATCTCCGCCCCCAAATCCAAAGCTTCTCCCAAATCCGGATCAGCCGCAAAGCGACGTTCGAAACCCAAACCCGACGCCCAAATCTCTCCCCCTCTCCTACGCGCGCACGCGCAGCTCGGGAGCCCAGCAGCGGCTCGCCATGATCGTGCGCACCTACGGCCGCAGATCCCGCGCCTTCTCCGACGGCGGCGCGGGCGGGGACCGCGGGTTCTCCTCCTCGCAGGACGCGTTCGACTTCGACGGGGACGGGGACGACCTTGTCGTTCTGGGGTCGTCGGCCTCGCAGCCCCTCCCGCCGTCGCAGGAGTCCTCGTCGATGTGGGACTTCGACGAGGACCCGCCGCCCCAGCTGGAGGGGAGGCGGCGGCGGGGGAGGGCCGCAGGAGGAGGGGAGTACGCGGAGCCCGCGGCGGCCACCGCGACGCTGATGGAGGCGGAGGAGTACGGGGAGATGATGGAGAGCGTCGACGAGGTGAACTTCGCGCTCGACGGGCTCCGCGCGACCGCGCCGAGGCGGGTGCGCCGGGCCAGCCTGCACGCGCTGCTCGGGATCTGCGCCTCCGCCGCGCGCCGGCGCGTCCTCCGGGCCCAGGGGTCGGTACACCCAAGGAGCCTTCTTTCTTTTTTGCTCTGTAAAGAATATAGTGATTGGGTTCCTGTTCTTGTTTCCGGGGTAGAAAATCGAGAACCGTCGTGTTAGGTTTATAAAATTGGGCTTCTTGATCTTGTTTCTTGGGGGTAATCTTGGTCGAAAGGTTGGGATTTTTTGCATTAGGGCTCAAGAATTGGGGTTTCTTTGGGAAAAGAACAACCTTTTGGCCCTCAATCCGCGAGCTCGCTCCGATTCCTTCGTGTTGCGATGGATAGCTAATTCCTGCAGCTAAGTCACAACAACTGGCATATAGTAGTGCAACAATTCGTGTTTGTTCGCTTGGCCTGAACTGTGTGCTCGATTTGTTTGCTTTGTCAGGGTTATTGTTGACAATGATGTAGAATTTAATGTTTGCCGATGCTAAGAAGCGTAATTAGCTAATTATCACTGCCTTATTTTGTCTGGGACCTAGTGTTACAGCTGGGTTTAAGAAGTATGCGCTTAAGTTGTCTAGGAGCATTTTTGGTTTTAGCAGATTGGTATCTTTTTTAAAGCCAAGAGCTCCTACCTCATATGGTTTTAGAAGAAGGAAGCATGCTGAGTGATTGGAAATGCCTAGAAGCCTTTTTTTAAAAAAAGGATCGCTTGGGCATCAATTCAGATATTTATGAAGAATATTGTTGGTAGAAACACCATCCTTTATACTCTTGCTTAATATTTCTCCTGGGACCATGAGGGTATTCATTTTGTAACTTTTGGGAGGGTTTCCAATTGGTACTGAACTGTGGTATCTTGTAAACCAAAAGTGCAATGTTGATGAAAATGTGTGGAGTTGCTATCTAATTGAGCTGTGAACAACATCAAAGCTTTACTACTAAACTCTGTTCTATACCGACATTTTGACGCTTTATGAGCATTTTTAGTTGGCTGTCTTGATTTCCGTAAGTTGAAGACATAGGATACTCTGTTGCTGTCTGAATTGGGCTTCAATTCTTTAGTTTACAGGTTATTGTGCTGAAAGAAGTGCAGTCTTGGTTCCTTGACTATAGAATCACCACACTAGATTCTTGCAATGTTTTTACCCATTTCTACTTGTGTAAATGGATAAGATTGCTGAAAGTAAATTCTCATGGAATGAAATTATTGTAACATTTGATTAGGCATCATGTACGCTTCATTTTTCTATTGAATTTCAGAACATCTTCAATTCCTAAAACACAATATACCATTTCATCTTTCAGAAAATCTTACACTGTTTTCCATTTTATTACTCACAAGTCTCAATTGCCTTCTTTTCTTATATCCTGTAGATTGGTTCAGCAAATTATCGATGCTGTTTTGGTTCTGAACATTGATGATCCTCCCTGCGCTATTGCTGCAGCAGCTCTTTTATTTGTTTTGGCAAGTGATGTGAGTACCTCTTAATCCCAATTGATATGCTTCTGTGCATGCTGCATTCGGTTTTTTTTTAATGCGTATTAAACATTTTTCTTCTATCTCACAAGTTACAAAGATAATCATGTTGTGACAAAGTTATTTATCTCTACTATATTGTTACCTTTTTTTGTAGAAGTATTCACCTTATTTCACATATTGACGTGTGATGAAGAACATTAATTAAGCAATGCTATGCTTTAATTTGCATCACTTTCATCGAAAGTTGAATTAGAATTTACAGTGTAAATTTCAGGTAGTGTTGATATTCATCTTTCCTTAGTTTTATATATATTTCGCTCGTTGGATGCTATTTAATTGGCCAACAGTTGCCACTGTTTTAACACCTGTGATGTACATTCCTGCAGCTTCAATTTTGCTTATTTGCCATCTCCTCTTTTCTTGTTGTTATTCAGGTCCAGGACAATCATTTGCTGGATTCAGAATCTTGTATCCATTTTCTTCTTAAATTATTAAACCCTCCAATGAATGCTGTTGATGCCAAAGAAACATCTATAGGTTCCAAACTTCTTGGAATCAGTAAAGTTCAAATGTTTAATGGCCCAAATAAGGATCCCGATTCCAGTTCAGAGGATATCATTTCAAAAGTTGAAGAAATCCTCTTAAGCTGTAAAGAGATCAAGCCACTTGACAGGGATGACAAGGGAACATCAAGGCCAGAATTGTGTTCAAAGTGGCTTGCTTTGTTGACAATGGAAAAGGCATGCTTGTCTTCTGTTTCATTAGAGGGTAAGCTTTTTTAATCTTTCATTAGAGGGTAAGTTTTTTTAATCACGATTTCCACTTGTGATTGTCCTTATGTTGATCGCCAAGCTAAATAAACTATCAATTCATAAGTTAAGTAGCACCTGTTTACAACTTTGCATGGACACCACCCTTGTTTCACTTGCTTTTGACTGCTGACTTGTTTAGAGTACATCTGTTTTGCAAGTTTGAATCCATCTTCACTGGCAGTAATTTTGGCTATCATCACTGAAATGTTATCCTTTTGACTTTTTTATTTTTTTAGAGACATCTGACATGGTGACCAGAGTTGGAGGAAATTTCAAAGAAACATTAAGGGAGTTGGGTGGTCTTGATAATATTTTTGATGTTATGGTGAATTGTCATTCAGCACTGGAGGTAAGATCTTGTTTATTTTTTGACATGTTTATGCAAAAATATTTAAGTTGACATTGTTTGCTATGCTAAAGGATGGTTGCAAGCTTTTGTACCTTGTACATTTTAAGCCCCAACATGCTTGAAGCCGTGCGTTAAAATACAACTATTTTCAGCACCTGAAAACTTTGCTGCAGCACATAATTATGTCGTGGAAATTGCTTTGAATGAAAAGTTAGATTCTGAAGGCAGTCTTACTGTGATTCGCGAAAATGGTTTTGGATAAACCATCAACCAATAATTCTTGAAATTTGAACCTCTAATTATTATATGCTCCCATGTTGATAGTACTTAACATGGGTTCCATGGCATGGAGACATTACACGATTATTATTCTGTTGAATGCTACATTTCCAGGAACACTTGCCTTTCTTGGATATGTAAGCAACTTGAGCACACTGGTCATATTTCTGATTTGCAAATTTCGATGTTGAGGGTTCTGATATTTACATTGTTTAGGCCATATTTCTGATTTGCAAATTTCGATGTTGAGGGTTCTGATATTTACATTGTTTATTCCCACATTGAAGTATTTGTCCATTTGGCATATATAATGCATTCATATTACACTGCTTAATCTAAACAAATGCATTAATAACTTGCTTCTGGTGGCAAACCTTGTGTATCAGAGACTTGTAAAGGATACCTCCACACTGGCCTTGGAGCTAAAGGAAGGAACATCTTTGCAAAGTGCTGCACTCCTCTTGAAATGTTTGAAAATTTTGGAGAATGCCACATTTCTAAGCGAGCATAACAAGGTAATTTTCCATATCTTGTCAGTTCAGTTTATTACCCTTTTTCTTCTGCACAACATCTTTTCCATGTTTCTTCTGTGCAATAACCTTGTATTTCTGCTTACTTTTATTTTTTGTGTACAAATTAGTGTAAACTCTTTAACTCCTTTTGCTCCTTCCAGACCCATTTGCTCAGCATGAGTAGAAGATTGAGTCCTAAATGCTCCCCACTTTCTTTTGTTGGTGTCATTATCAGTATTATTGAATTATTATCAGGTAAGTTTGCTTAATAATTTAATATTTTCCTACACAGTTAATGTAAAGCTCAACATCCACTTTGATAACTTGCGATCTGATGCCTATTTTCCCTTGCTGCAGCTCTTTCTCTCCAGAATTCTTCCATTGTTTCTAGCAGCACAGATCCAAAATCTTCTAAAGTTTGTAAAGGGGGGCGCTCTGGTAATAAGAAACACCAAATTTGGTCTTGTTGCTTTTTCTATGCACTATTTCAATATAGTTAGATTGCCCTTGCAATTTCCAACTATAGTAGGCCTCGAAGTAAAAAACTTTCAAACTATGCCTCAAAGTAAAAAACCATCTAGGGCTAATGTCAAATTTTCACTAGATGTTACCTATATGTTTTCAACCATTTTCTATATTCACGATCCAAAGTAAATTTCACGGCAGTTAGCCTATCATGCATTTGCACAAGTATATACTATACACAAAATTTTGCTGTTCACTGTCTAGTCTAATATGAAGGGCTAAAATATCTGTTCCTCAATACAAGTTTAATATAGTCACACGTTCAAAATTGCATTGTGCAGCAGATATCAAGGGTGCAACTTCATTTATTGATCATGGCAAGTGCAAGAACTCAAACAAAAAGAACCTTTTGCTGAATCATAAACTCCAAAATTGCTCATCATCCAAATCAGAAGTTTCTCATATTACTCTCTCTTCTAGTAGTGATGTTGGTCTGTCACAAAAGTCACTCGATTGTTCTCCATCTATTTCAAGCAATGGGGCATCAAGTGGTTCATTTGTTGAGAGGCACAACAATGGTGTTGGTTTGAAGCTGAATATAAGAAAGAATTATGATAAAGCCAACCCAATCAGAGGCTCAAGCGGATGGATTTCTATAAAAGCACATAGTTCTGATGGGAATTCCAGAGAAATGGCAAAAAGACGTCGTCTATCAGAAAATGGACCGAGTGATTTGAGCAGTGGTGGTGGTGGTGATCCTGATCCTTTTGCATTTGATGATGTTGATCAGGAGCCTTCAAATTGGGAACTATTTGGTCCAGAAAAGAAATCACGACAGGGACATCAAGCAAAATCAGCAAATGGAAAACTGTTGGACAATAGTGGGATTGTGGCCATTGGAAGTCATGAATCATGTCAACATGAAGATAATCATCAGTCAGGTGCAACATCTCATTCTAATGTTGAAGAGGAGCCCAGTCTTTTGGAAGACTGCCTTTTGACATCAGTTAAGGTATTTGAATATGTTTCCTTTTGATCTTTCTTGTCAATTCTGCAACAGACATTCTGTGGTCACAGTTTCTTGGTGCACCTCTATGATTTTTGTTGGCTGACATCTGTTAAATTTGGTAAAAGGAAGTGCAAGTTGCATATCTTTGAAATGGGTTTGGCAATTCACAAGATTTTCAATATGGCTTGTCAAACCTTTAGCTCATTTGTTCCATGTATGGAGTTCTACAATCACATGCACTGGAAGAGCTTACACCATTTATGCCGCATAGTAACTGTTTATGATACATCATCTTGGTTGGAGGTTTAGGAAAGAAGTCTCGAGCCGAATCTGTCCTAGTTTCTACTGTGTTTACTTTGTGAATTGTTTCTACTGCTTAGTTCAATTTTTAGCGTATGTTAACTGTTTAACTTAACCTGAGGCCTGCTTTAGTTGAGATTAAGCATTAACATAATGCTGCCTCAGGCTTAGCACCTACCAAACAGGTGCTAGTTTGAGGGTTGAAGGTTGTCCTTAAAACTGCAATAAGCTTATTAAACAGGGTGACGATGGAGTTGCTTACTGGATAGGGTTAAATCTAAGTTGTATTGAAAAACTAAAACTCCATCCCCAGCTTGTTGGCTTATACAAGGCTTCAGCTGAACTAACTAGCTTGTACGATAAATCCCAACGGTTTTTAGGTAAGTTCAGCCTACAAGCCTTTGTAAGCTTATAAACCACCCCTGAACGGTTTTAGGCTTTCAGCTAAGTCTCTTTGAAGGTATTTTAGGGATTAATTTTCAGTGGGAGGATACTAAGACTATAAGGATAAACTAATTGTTTGAGCCTGACTCAAGCTCGTTCGAATTGCAGGCCTAAGCTTAACTGTACATGCTCTTATATTGCTTCATTCTTGTGACAGTATTTGCAAGATCTTCCATAATAATTGTATTCTGTCTTATCATTTTCTGCTCCTTGCTAGGATATTTGATAAAAGATCACTATAAACTTTACCTTATCATTTCAAAATAATTAACTCTACATGATCTAATTTTAGTTGCTCTTTTTTTGTTGCTGGCCATTAGTGGAAATTTTGAACAGTTAATGGAATTTTACTAAACAAAAATCGTTTTGTGCCATACAAGTAGAGGCTATTTTGGTGTTTCTTTTGCAATGGCATTTATCTGATTTTCTCTGTTTTTCTGGCAGGTTCTTATGAACTTAGCAAATGACAACCCATCTGGTTGTGAACAGATTGCATCATGTGGTGGACTTAACACCATGGCCTCCTTGATCATCAAGCATTTCCCCTCATTTGATTTCTCCATGGACAAGAACTATCATACAAAAGAAAGAGCGTCCTCTGGTCGAGATGACAATATTGGACAAGCTCTGTCATCTTCCCAAGACAGCAGAGCACACCAAGTCAAAACTAAGCAATTGCGAGATCAGGAGCTTGATTTTCTGGTTGCCATATTGGGCTTGCTTGTCAACCTTGTGGAGAAAGATAGCCTTAATAGGTAAGCCCCTTAAGTTCGTCCTTTCCATTTGCTTGATTCATATCTGTGTTACTATTCTGGCAGTTCCTTGGGGTCAGGAGCACTTCTATATCCCAACTAGTCAATGTTTGTCTATTTCGAAATGACTCCTATTTCATCACCTGGCTACAGGGTACGTCTTGCGTCTGCCCGTGTTTCTGTTGATCTATCACAGAATCCACAGAGTGAAAAAGCACAGAGGGATGTTATACCACTCCTCTGTTCAATCTTCTTAGCAAGTCAAGGCGCCGGGGAAGCTGCTGGAGCTATATCACCGGTAATTCTAACATTAAAGTTTTTTAATACATTCAAAAATGATACAGCCAGGTATTTATTACCTGCTCTTTATTTTCGAAGTACCATTTTATTTTGCTCTTCAGCATAGGTCAGCAGCATAGTGAACTCTTAGTTCAATAAAATATGCATACTTGTTACCCATGAAATGGAAACTAATGCACGTAGTATATGTTAAGGGTATTTAGGTCATTTCCTATTGTCTAGGTTTGGATTTTTGTGTGTCTCATGTACTATATATAGCCCTATGGACTGCCACTGCAACACATCTAACATTTCACATTTCCACTCCTCACCTTGTAACATGCTGCTGTTGACCCTGGGAGGAGCGATCTTTGCTCCCAGGGGTGGCCACCGTCACCAGCCACCGGATTCGGCCGACCTTCCCGTCCTCTTCCGGCCTCCTCCGTGCCGTTGGCCCGCGCCCGCGTCGGCGCCCTGGCCGCCTCCAACCTCGCCGCGCTTCATGCGATCGGTGCGCGCGAGATCCAGCCGCCGCCCGCGCCGACCGGGCCATCGTCGGCGGCTGCGCGAGATCCGGCTCGCCGACCGGCTTTGGCTCGCGCGCGGATCCGGCCGCCTTCGGCCCTCCCTGCGTGGATCTGGCCACCGTCGCTGTCGTTGCCTTGGTTCTGGCCGCCGCTGCTTTGGATCCAGCGATCGCCGCCTTAGATCTGGCTGTCGCCACCACAGATCCGGCCAGCCGCAACCTCGGATCCGACGACTGCTGCAACGGAACTGGCTCCCTCTCGGTAGCCCGAGCCAGCGCCCCCCGCGCACCTGGCCGCCCGATCGTTGCTCGGCCAGATCCAGCGCCCTTCTCGCCGCCTCAGGCCTCCCACCTCCCGCCGGCCGTCAGATCCCGCTGCTGCCGCTCACATGGCCACCCGCACTAGCTCCGGCCTCCTTGCCGACGCCACGTCTCCCGCATGCGCCCCTTTACTGCGTTGCCGTCGGGCTCTCCTTCGCCCGCCGCCTCCTTCCGCCTCTGGCTTCTCCGGTAGAGAGACGGGAGGGAGTGAGGGAGTGAAGAGAGAGGAATATGAAGGCGCTGTGCTGATATTTCTACTGCTAGTTTCTGTTGTCCTTTGAGTCTTCTGTTGTATCCATTCAAATCTATATCATCTCTCTATCAGTTCGTCAAAACTATGTCAGTCCACAAATTTTCTGTCAGTCAGCAGACTGCTTTGCTAGTCACGATTCATTCATTCTCTTGGATTGAACGTGGTCTCCTTCCTTTTGCATAGCCGTAGTTGCCACTCTTCTCTTTGAGCCACTGCAGATCGTAGAAGTCTTTATGATGCTACCGCTTCTCTTTGAGTCGCCGCCCCGAGCTTCTAAGGTTGCCGCGTTTCTTCTGCACCGTGCCTCTGTTGCGTTTTTTGTGCACTGCGCCGCCGCTGTCTCGGGCTTCGATTTGTGCTTTCAAATGCAATGTTATTGCATATGCCTTGCATTTGAGGAGGGTATTAAGGGTATTTAGGTCATTTTCTATTGTCTAGGGTTTGGGTCCTTGTGTGTCTCATGTACTATATATAGCCTTATGGGCTACTATTGCAACACATCTAACATTTCACATTTCCACTCTACCTCACCTTGTAACAATGTAATGTTGTCAATGGTAGACTGACATTTTCTGTTCACATCGACTGGTCTAGCTCATGCACGATTACATTTAAAGGCTTTCATATCCAGGCAATTGACTAAGGGGATGTTTGTATTGACTTCTGATTCTGGTTTCTGCTTGGAGAAGCCAATATGAACATCTGGCTTCTTGAAGCGGTTTTTCCACTTCTCTCGGTCCCGTCTTGCTTTGAGGATAACTGGATAAGGCAGGGGGTCACAGACGCATTATACATCCCACTCCTATCGCTCTTGTTTTGCGCATGCATCTCTCCCTTTTCCCACCACCCGCTCCCTCTCTAAAATCCATTTCATTTAGCCACTACTATTCATTTTCATCCAAAAGCTAACAGCCGCAGCCAGATGCCATCAGCTGCAGCCATTGCAAACACCCCATAAGTCACTGCCACTCGCCCCACTCCATTTCATACAGTATTTGAGTGCATTATTCTTCCAAGTAGTATGAGGTATAATGTTTCTTTCATCTGTTTTGACATCGGCTGAAAGGGCATCTTAACGCTACTTCTCATTGCTTGTAATAGTATCAATGGATGGTTCATGTTGGCAAAGAAACACCAAAAATTAAATCACAAATTTGGACAGTTTTTTGGCCAAAACATCAAGCATATTACCTTTTTTTGGTTCTTTGTTGCCAATGCAATGTATGATTCTTTATAGTACCTAGACTACCTTCTATCTAGCAATGCATATTGTATGATGTTCTATAAATCAATTGATTGGCTGCTTCTTATAAACAATCAGGATGATGAAGAGTCTTTGTTGCAAGGAGCACGGGAAGCTGAAATGATGATTGTGGAGGCCTATGCAGCCCTCCTGCTAGCCTTTCTTTCGACAGAAAGGTTTGTAATCTGCAGTGTTTGTACTGTTTCATTAATTTCTAAATGATTTCATAATGTCAGCCCCATGTTTAACTTCTTAACTGTCTGTCTGCTGCAACAGCATGAAGGTTCGAGGAGCCATTTCGGGCTGCCTTCCAAATAACAGCTTAAAAGTTCTTGTGCCAGTGCTAGAGAAATTTGTGGTATGTCTCTAAAATTCCTGAAGTACTCTTTTGGGAAAAAGTTGAAAGATATATGAACTTACTCTGTTATGGAAACCCTTAATTTCTCATGTCCAGTAGATGTTACTCTTATTCTTGTCTGTACTTTGCATCTAGGAAGCCTATCTCTCTCTCTCTATCTATCTCTCTGGTGTTTTGCACCCCTCTGGATTTAAATGTGACCAGCACCAAACTGAACCAACACATCGACTGCCTTATTACAAATTTTTTTGCACTGATTAAAAGAGATACATAATCTGCTTACCTTCCTAGATAACCTTGGTGTCCATCTCTAAAATGATGAGTGGATACCCAGTTCGGCCGCCAGATTTTATCCATTTTGATTGATCATCCTGGACCTGAAGTTTTTTTGGAATGTTTTGGCAACTGCTGTGAGCTGGTGTTGCTTCATAATTTATTTGCCCATGTTTTTCCTGCAGACGTTTCATCTGCAGCTCAATATGATGACGGAGGAAACACACTCAGCCGTTACAGAAGTTATTGAAAAATGCAAACGATCATAGAAGGGTGAAGAGGTCTTGTACATATTAACTGACCTCTTTGCAGCTAAGCATACACGAAGTGTTGCTCGTCACCAGGGGAACTGCAGGATGGATGGAGTTTGGCCTGCACTGGCTTGGGTTTCATTATTTTTGTTCCCCCTGTTGTTTTTGCTCCTGTTATGTGTATCTCATTTGTTTCTTGTCCCCCCCCCCCCCCCCCTCCCCCAACAAATCGTGTTCTTTTCTTAGCGTGGGAGTAGACCCTTTTTTTATTTCAATGTAAAATAACATCATAGGGAAGGGAATGTAGTGTGCTGTTTCGTGTTCCATAACAGTTTGTACTTTGTACTAGTACCAATCAGTGGCCATACATGCCTAATCTGAAGAAGCTTAGAAATAAAATCTCACCATCGCCGTGCAATTTTTGTCTGCACCTTTATGGACTCTTGGCCCGTTTAATTCAAGGAATATGTGGTGTGCTGTTTCAAACGGCGGACTCTATTCAGCATATGATTTTTGGTAGTGCAGAAGGTAGCACAAGTCATGCCAAACCTGTCAGTAATGGAAGGATCCCCGCGTGTCTATACTTACTGTGCTAGCGAATGTAATTGGAGTTTTGGACCAGTGACAGGAAGCACGCTAACGGTCCCTTTTTTGGCTTATGTTTTTAATTTTTCTATACTAAAGTGTTTTATTAAGCGTTTAGTTTTTAAACGGAGTATTTTTTTTTAAGATGGAGGCTATAAGCTTTTATAGTATACTGTAACGATTTTATTTATATCAGTTAAAACCACACGCGAGTTTTTTTACTCCGTACTCTTTTTTACGAACAATAAAAAATTATAAGCTATAGCTATAAGCTGCAGTCAAAGAATAGACCAGTTAACATTTCTTGTTCCTAAAGTATTCTATGCATTCAACCAATCCGTCTTATTCTTTTGGACCATGGCTAATGGTTTTTTTTCCTATAATTGATGGTTTTTTGTCTTTTTTTTAAACGGTGGTGGACAACGGAGACATCGATATGGACAGTGTATTAGGTTTTAGACTTAGGAAGCCGTATGAAGAAACGTTTTTAATAAATTGTTCCGTTTATATAATATCTATATTACAGCCGGGGGAATTCCTCGGCTCTCACCGTGTCCACGTCATCATTTATGCAAAAAGGTCCCTGTATTTTCCGAAATTACGTAAAGGTCCTCTATTCTTGCGAAAAGGTCCCTGTCAGGTTTTTTTGCGAAAACCTCCCTGCACTTCACCGAAATTGCGTATTCTTTGTTGGATAGCGCCCCGCGGGTTTTCAAAATTACATATAGGTCCTTATTTACTTACATACAAGTCCTTACCTGTCCTCGGTTTTTTTTTATGAAAAAGACCTTTGGTTTTTCTGAAATTACGCATGTGTCCTCGATGTTTTTATGAAACTCCCCACGAATTACCGTCTATTTTACTTCGGTCCACACGATAGCTAGCGCGACGTGCGCCGCGCTTACACAGCTAGTTGATTTTTAAAGAAGTTGAAGTTAAAAACCATAAAAAAAGACAGAAAGAATACGGCCATATTTCACTGAGCGCAGCTACAAAATCACATAAGAAACTTCACAAACCTACAAGAAATTGCGCACGCTCTCGGGCCGCCCGGTGAAATTCACAATGCAAACCTCCACCGTTCGTATCGCCTCGCCCTCGCCGGCGCGTCCATCCACCCACCGACCCACCCGTCCGCCCGTCCAATGTCATCTCGCCTCCGCTTCCAAGGATTTTATCCACACACCAAGCCGCTAACGGGACCTTGACCCAACGCCATCCCTACCTCTGATTCTCCAACTCCCAACCCAAGCGAAGCCGCCGCGTGCGACCCAAACACCCCACGTTCGCCACGTGCGCGCCACCTCCCCGCCGCGTCCATTCCGGCCGGCCTCCGCGGCGAATCTGCCTCCGTGGGAGCGGAGCGGAGCAGGCCGGCGGCTGAGCGCGCGAGGAGGCAGGCAGGCCATGGGGACCCTCCTCCGGCCGAGGCCCGCCACCCCGGCCCCCGTCTCGCCCCTCCCTGTCGGTCCCTCGGCTCACGGTACACCCGTCGCCTCAACGCTAACCTCTCTTACAGGAGGCCCCTCCCCCCGGTACTGGTCTTATCTTGTTGATGCTGTGTTGGTTGGTTGTTGTTCCGCAGTGGTGGCTGGCGGTGGTCTGAAGGGCCGGCTGCATCGGGTGTCGGCGGCGGCGTTCCGCTGCCCGAACCCGCAGGTCCGGGCGGCGAGGTGGCGGCGGAGGGAAACGGTTGTGAGATCTGATGTCATCGTCGGTGGTGCCGCCGCTGCCGCCGGGTATTCGTCGCGGGCGTTGTCAGGTTTCCAGTCTCCTCTGCTCTCTAGAGCAGAATGTCTTGAATTTCTTAAGACTATTCTCGTCTCGCTGGGCTGTGCATTGCCTCATTGGGGTTATGTTGCCGGAAGTTCTAGTATGTGTTAGATGTAGCATTGCATCGGGATAACATTGACATGTAGTTTGACAAATTATGAAATTTATGGAGCGCTGAAAAATTATGTGAACCTGCAGTGACAAAATTGCCATTGCTGATGCTCCGTCAGTTAGAGGATTTTTGATAGATCAATGACGTGGGAATCAAACTATTGTGCCAGCCCTTCATTTCACTCTGGACCAGCAGCTATGACTTACTACTTTTTAGTTCGTTCTGATTAACTACTATGATGGATTGCTGTTGGCTTATAACGGTTATACTTCCACCTACCTGAAAGGTGTCACTAGAATGTTTAGGATAAAATGAGCGGGAGAACTGGCAGTTTTTAAGCCTTTTACAAAACTTGTAGCAGCTAATACCAGCGTTGTGTTTCATGAAATTTAAGAAGCAGTAGACTTTACTTACTAGAATATATGACGTATTAGGAAAATCATGTACACATGTTTTACAAATAATCTGTGGATGAAAATGAAATCATGTTCATGGACAAACTCAAGAGATTCATGTCAAATTCCAGAATTGGATTTCTTTGTGCTTACTTTTATTTATTTGATAACCAGACCTGCAGGTGGTCTCAAATGTCAGAGGGGTTTGCTTCTACATGGTGACTGCTGTTGCGGCGATCTTTTTGTTTGTAGCAATGGTTGTGGTTCATCCACTTGTGCTCTTATTTGACCGATACCGTAGGAGAGCTCAGCACAACATTGCGAAGATTTGGGCTACCTTGACAATTTCCATGTTCTACAAGCTTGAAGTTGAAGGAATGGAGAATCTACCTCCAAACAGTAGCCCTGCTGTCTATGTTGCTAACCATCAGAGCTTCTTGGATATCTATACCCTTCTAACTCTAGGAAGGTGCTTCAAGTTTATAAGCAAGACCAGTATCTTTATGTTTCCAATTATTGGGTGGGCAATGTATCTCTTGGGTGTCATTCCTTTGAGGCGTATGGACAGCAGGAGCCAGCTGGTATGACCTTAGCCTCATCCCTGCCTTTTTCAATAGACATTTACATTTCGATAAATTTGTGATTGAACAACGGTTTCTGGATTATCTATGATTTCGAGGGAGACACCGGGAAAGTTTTCCTTTGGTTGTTGCCTAGCATATCCTTTTTGTTAACACAGTTCTGGCATCTTCTGTAAAATGAACAACTCTGTTGTATAGCCAATTTGTTCACAGTAGGTTTGAACATGCGACTAAACCAGAAAACCAATTTTGCGTAGTTTTATTTTTCAACATTAGTAAGTGTCATCCTTTTTTTGGGTTCAATGTCTTCCAATTATATGGTTTGTCAACTTTGTGCACCATGTTGAGCATAACATCTGCTCTCTAAATTCAGGACTGTCTTAAACGGTGTGTGGATTTGGTGAAAAAAGGAGCGTCTGTATTTTTCTTTCCAGAGGGGACTAGAAGTAAAGATGGAAAACTAGGTGTATTTAAGGTTAGGTTCCATCAAATGAGATTTCATTTTTCTGTGTATTATGCTTTCACCTTTTTCATGGAGTAATGACATGTGGTTATAAATTATTCCCAGAGAGGTGCATTTAGTGTCGCTTCAAAGACAGGTGTTCCTGTTATTCCTATTACTCTTCTTGGGACAGGGAAACTGATGCCTTCTGGAATGGAAGGCACCCTTAATTCAGGTTCAGTAAAGGTCATTATTCACCGCCCGGTTGAAGGGAATGATGCAGAGAAATTATGTTCTGAAGCAAGGAATATGATAGCAGACACTCTTCTTCTACATGGTTATGGAGTACACTAAAGCAAGTGGGTGCTTTTGTTTATTTCTATGGAACCTATTCCAAGGCTCAAGTTCTCAAGGCAAAGCTTGTTTACAGGTACCGGTACTAGTTACTGACTACTTCCTTTGATATTTTGGGAAGCTTCATAATAACTGATGTGAGTGTTGACAATTAAGTCCGTGTAGTGTAATGGCATGAGACATGTCTGCACTTGTAAATTTTATAAAAAAATCAGTCAATTGTAATCTGTGAGGTTTGAGGTTATTGTCTCCATAATGATATAGGTGATGAGACAGAGTAGCCTAATAAGAGGACTGAAGATTACAATACCTAGTTGCTGGTCTCAAGATTTAAGTGAAGAACAAACAAGCACAATACTGGTTGACAAACAAGTACTTGTGGAACTTACAATACACTTTATGTATCCTTAAGTCATCTTTCATCCCTCCACTTCCCGTCTTTGATTAAAAACGATGGAAGAGCATCAAACATGTATTTGGTTGAGGCAATGACTTCAAATACAACTCATACATATTTTAAAAAAAACATCGAGGAGATCTACCCTTGTTTGGCAGAAGCTGTAAATTCATACTTCCCACCAAAATCAAAACCATCGGCATGGTTTTTTCAAAAGTTTGGAAGTATATTTGTTCAATTTACTCATCTGAATCTTAATTTTCTAATTTAGGTCGCTACAAAGTTTACAAATGCAATGCCTCAGTGAGTGCACATTAGCTGACAAGGATATTAACGTGGTAGGGCAAGACGAGGCGACCTACCCCTCACACCTTTTAAGCGATAAGGCGCGAGGCGAGGTGAGGCGACGTCTTACACATCCTAAGGCGCTAAAGGGCAGCAAATAAAATGAGCATTTTAGCAGCATATATGTACCTTGTTGTTGTCAATTCTTAAGCCCATGTTGCACCTATCTCCCATTCCAATTGCTCTTCTCCCATGTAGCATCTACCCTCCTGTCCCCTTACAAATTTCAACATATAGATTGTTACAAATGTAATAGATACAAATTATATTCTAATTAATTGAGTAAATACGGATTGAGTGACATACTTTGTTGACAATCTCTCATCTCTTCTCTTCTATTCTCCCACGCAGCAAGCCACATGAATAATGAACAACATAAGTACACAATAACAATTAAGTGAATCCGAGATTAAATATGAGTGACATAACAAATTAGTAAACCTGACATAACCGACATAAGTCCACATAAATAATATAGGTGATAAGTCTACAAATTTAGATTAGTTTAATGAAATAATAGTAGTCCACAACACAAAAGTAGCATAGTTCATAATCCAACTCTCTTATCTCTCAATATCCATCGTCGAACTCATTGGGATTGCTAGTAAAATCCATGTTTTGTTCACTATCTTCGTTAGCATTGGGAGCTTCGTTACAATCACTCACATCCGCATCATCATATGGATCTTCTTCTTCATCTTCTTCATTGCCTGAATCCGAGTGTTGTTTTTGCTCATCTAAGCCATCTTCTTTAACCACTATTGTTGTAGACCTTGCACACCTTTGGTAGGTCATAGTCTCACCATGACTATGCCTATTAGCTTGCCTCGGAAGATTGCGACCTTGAAGCGTGTGTAATGCTCCAATGGCTTCATCAACATCATCCCACACAAGGTCATACCCACGAGCACCTTGAGGTAGTGCAGTCAATGAGTCAGTCCATTCATTGTCTCAATCAAATTCCTCAATGACCAAAGGGTCGTAGTTTTTACCCGCTTTCTCCGGCTTCATTTGAAACCTAGTTTTCATCTTCCGGTTGTAGGCAACAAAGACCAAATCATTTAATCTCATGTGTAGTAACCGGTTCCTTTTCTTTGTATGGAGCTACAAAAGCATAAATGGCAAACAAAGCAAATGAAATGAATAAATAACTTGCTGAAATTAATAAGCATATGTAAGGTACAAATTAACTCACAAATTCAAAGGTACTCCAATTTCGCTCACAACCGGATGATGAAGCATAAAGACTAATAACACGCTTAGCAAACCTTTGTAGTTCAATGGCTCGGCCACCATATGAACACCACCAATCAACTAGAATGGCAAATACATGCATATATCAGGAATTAGGGATGAAATAAACATTCTGAAGATGAACTTAACTTGCATAATTTAACAACACTTACTAGGCTCCTTGTCTCTAAGTTTTGGATTGCCATTTTGTTTGAAAAGACATCTCCTCGTTGGTCTTCATAATTCATGGCTTGTTCATCAATCTTGTTCCGAATATTCTCATCTTGGACCATTCTTGCAAGCACATCATTGAAGCAACCCCTTTGCTCCCCAACATATTTATCATCTTCACTCTTTTGGATGGTAAAGAATTTCCCTGGGTTCAAAAAGAGTGCAGTCCCATACAATGGATGATCCATTTGTTTCACCCAACGTTCCTCAATAATGTTCATGATCTTCTTGAGCAAACGCTGCTTGTTTTGGGCAGGGAAGCTAAGCTTGATCTTCTCCTTTGCATGAGCCATTAATGCTGTAATCTCTGGTATTGCGGGCTTCTCATCACCATCAACCATCCTAAGCACGATAAGAAGTAGGGCTGAATCTCTAAGGCAGTCTTCAATTGAATTCCAGAACTCCTTAGAGAGTACAATGTCTGTCACATGCATGTCAGCCTCCGTCTTTGACAATTTGATGCTAGTCCATGTTTCACTCACAAATAGACACTTCAAAGTATCCTTATGCTTGTGCATGCTCTTCAAAGTAAGGAAGGCTGTGGCAAACCGAGTGACTATGAGTCTCACAAGATCCATCCCACCTGTCTTCTCCCTCATTGCACTAAGCCTCCCATGTCTATAAATAAATGTGGTGACACACTTGGCACGTGTAATGGGTTTCTTCAATTCCTTCAACTTTCCAATGTCTTCCAACATAAGATCTAAGCAATGTGCAGTACAAGGACTCTAAAACAGTGTAGAAATCCTGTCCATTAGAAGTTTGCCCGCTGCCTTGTAGTTAGCACCATTATCAGTGACAACTTGAACAACTTTGTCTTTTCCAATGGCCTCAATTCTCTCCTCTAACAAATTAGCTAGCATAGTTGCATCATGTTGTTCACCTGATGCATCAACAGACTCCAAGAAGTAAGTCCCCTCTGGGTTGTTGATAAGGAAGTTGATCAAGTGGCACCCCCTATCGGACCGTCCATCCGAAATAAGTGTGCAACTATATTGCTTCCATGCCCGTTCATGCTCCTCCCTCAAGGCACTTATGTCCTTGACGCAATCCTGAAGCAATGGCTCCATCAACTCATGGAAACTAGGAGGCTTATATCCAGAACTGTACTGCACACTGGCCTCACAAGCAATCTCAAACTGCCTTGAGTTTGCGGCATTAAAAGGTATGCCGCACTCATAGAACCATAAGGCCCATTACTTATTCACATAATGCCTGTCATCCTTGGTTCTTATGCTGGCCTCCATTGTCCCTTGAAAAGACCCAGAACGTCTTTGATCTACAATATCTTCGGGTGTTCTTTGAAGCATAGCAGCAACTGACTTGGTCTCCTTTGTCTTGGGTTTGTTTGATGCTGCAACCTTAAATGAAAAGGCAACATGTCTTCTTTTAGCGGTTGTCCCTGAACTAGGCTTCACAGTGGAGTCTTAGGACTCGATGCAATGTGTTGCCACTTCCACATCTTGACCTCCCCCTTTATCATCATCATCTAGGAAGATTGGTCTACTCTTATTTTTTTTCAAATAATCTCCCATCTCTTTCCTAATTTCTATGGTAGTACTGGGACATATAACCACATTTGAATAGCCACCCGCAAGATGCTCCTTCAACCTTTTAATTCCTCCTGTACTTGGGGTGTTACAAAGGATACATATCACCTTATCTCGGTTGCCAATTTCCAGCCAATAGCCATATTTCCATCTAGATCATTAGAAATCGCCTTCCGTTTTGGATCGGTCTTTGAATCATACATGCCCTCGGAGGATGCAATACTTGTACTTGCATTTGTATTTGTCATTTTTTGTTTATGCATTACAGAGAATAAAAGAAATATTAGATGACAGTTAACTAGCAAGATCGCTACAACAGAGCGAACCAGCGAGCAGCACAACACAGAGCGAGCAGCAAGCCAGCGACAGCCGACAGCGAGCAGCTCAGCAGCAAATAAAAAACACCGGCCGAACAGCGCGCTCACGACACATCGCTCGCTCGCTCCCCCTCCCCTCTGAGCATATGCGGCGGCGGCGACCCTCTCCTCCTCTTCCCTCCCTCCCATCCAAGCAGGGGCGTCGATGACCCTTCCCTCCTCTCCCCTCCCTCCCAACTAGGCAGCGGCGACCCTCCCCTCCCCCCTCAGCACCGGCACCGGAGAGACATGGATCTGTCCCATCGCCTAGCAACAGCGCTGGCGCCAGAGAGACGCGGACCAGATCCGCGCCTCTTTGGCGTCAGCGCTGCTGTTGGGCAATTGGAGAGGAGGGGGAGGGAGGGGAGGAGGGGGAGTACCTTGCTGGGCACCGCCGTGCCGCTGAGACGGGATCTACGAGATGGAGGCACCACCAAGAGACCGGAGCGGCAAGATGGAGGCGCCGCTGGCCCGCTAAGAGACTGGAGCAACGTGATGGAGGCGCCGCCGGCCGCCGCCAAGGTTCCAGGTACTTTGCCGCCTAGGGTTTCTTTCTCAAGATCTCTTTTCTCTGGTTCAGCCACCGGCCCACCACCTAGGGTTCGCTCGGGTTCACATCTTTATTTTGGCGCGGTCGTCACCTCCATGTGTATGGCGTCGCCTTGAGCCTTCCCGACGCCATATGCTGCCTAATCGTCGCCTCAATGACACCTTAGTGCTGAGGCGGACGCCATACATGCGCAGGGCAAGGCGGTGGCGACGCCTTGCCGGCCGGAGGCGCCTTACCGCTTAGGTGAAGCGACACCTTAATAAGCCTGCTCACTGCTACTTACAGTGCTGCCAAGTACGTTATTTTCATGCATGTGCCGAGTTGCTTGTTCACGTATGTGTTCTTTAATAACAATATTAGTGGGAAAAAGACAATGGCATGTACTATCATGTTTGTTGGCCGTGATCGTTTTGACTTCAGCTTTTAGCTTCCGGCTTATTTTTCACTATTCATAAATTTCGTCTTTTTCTGAACTTTTGGCTTTTTGTTGAGCTTTTTTGCTGGTTCTTGTTTCCCGTATTTGTTTATATTATACGTAATAGGCTAACATATTTTTTATATTTTTAAATTTTTTTAAATTTAATTATGCTAAATAAGTCTCTATCAGCTACAGTGTTTTTTCAGCCATCTACAGTACTTTTCAGCCATAAGCTACAAAAAAACCCAAATAATCACCACCATTATCTATTTCATGTTCTTTGCATCAGTGTGAACCTTCAGTGTAGCTGGTAGCAGGTGCTGACTGCTGTACTTGCTGTTCTTTGTTGCAGAATGAAGGGCGGGAGGAAAGAGGATGGCTTGCAATCGCTAGCTGTAATTTGTACACTAGGCCCTGCTGTAGTTTACTTTTCCCCTATTTTTTTGTTTTAACAATACAAAAGAATGTAGGAGCTAAGAGGCTCATCTTGATTTAGATGATGTCACAAAATTCATAAAAAGAGTTACAAAGTGCACGTGAATGTCGACAGTTTTGCAATGCAATTTTTTTTTTTTTGTGAGGCTTGGAGTTGGGCCGACTGTGCACTATGAATGGTAGACAACTTCAGACACCGGGAGATCAAATCCCAAACAACAGGAGCGTTTTCGCAGTGCGCAGACGACCAATCACAATCAGCAGCAACTCTTGCGCAACATCAGACAAGCAAATGTTAATTTTAAGCAAATCATTCTGTGCTGCAGATGATGGATGCATTGCATCGTGTTCTGAACGTCCCTTGCACAGGCACGCGAAAGGCATGAACAAGGGCATGTATATACTGGCTGGTTAATAGTAGTGGCCGATATAAACGACTGATGAATAATAGTGTATTATGTAAGAAAGATATGTAACGAAAGATACTACAATATTCGGACCATCATACGATTTACGTACGAAATTATGATATAATAAAATACAAAATATATTATAATATGTGAAAGCGAAAAGTAATGGTTGATAAATAGAAACGGTTTATAAAAGCTAAGATATTCATATTAACTTATAGAAACAACTTATATAAAAACTAAGTCATTCGTGTTAACTTATAGAAAGAGAAACTAATATAAATAGTTCTTGATGCAGCTGTGCAAAGTGCTACCACATGAATCCTCAGGATCTCTAGCTATCGTCTCACCGTCACGGACGCGACGCGTCGTGAACGACGCTGGACACGTCGCCTCGGCTGCCGCCGTCCGCACGCAATGGCTCAGTCGTCGGAGCCGTGGATGCGTGTGTTTTTCCGCGATTTGGGTGCAGCGGGCACGGTCACGGTTGTTGGAGGCCGCGGCCGAGCCGTGGATCACGCTACGCGGCTGCGCGCCTGAGTGGGCTCTTACAAGCGGGGCCGTCGGACTTGAAGCAAAATCTAGGAACTCCTTTGCGGGAGACTTCATGAGGTGAGATAGCGGCCGAGAACTGCGTGTCATCTCAATTTTTAGTACCATATTGGTTGCGCAAGCGAGATAGGAAGAACTTTACGTGGTGCTCTCGAAACTTAGCGGTACACCATGAGATGATGTGCTTGGCGTTTTTGCCCTCCTTTCTTGCTTTGCTTTTTGCTTTTAATATGCGTTCGTAGGCTCTGCTATCCAAGCTCAATCTCGAAGTCGCTGTCCAAGATCAAGGTCTTAATTTGGAACTGTTTTTACTAGGTTCACGAGCTAAAGTTCCGCCCCTAGGAAATAATAGTTTCAACTTCTGAATTATTTTAGATTTCAGTTTATTTAAATCAAAAGCCACTTAAAATATGTTAATTTTTAATTTCGACTTATTTGAGATTTTTTTGCTTTTCTTTTTCCACCTTATTTTTTTTGTAATGTCCTTAACGATATAACATTTTTTTTTATTTTTTTTAAATTTTTTCTCAAAAAACTAATACTCAATACGGTATAATTTCAGTTATAAACCAAATATCACAACCAGAAACTTAAGCCTCAGTTGGAGTGGGGTACTAGTGCTGCGTGCTCTTCCGAATTTGGATGCTTTGTACTTTTTTTATTGGACACGTGTCACGTTTTAAATACCATATGGTTTACGTTGATGAGATCAAAGCTTTTGATAATCTGGTTTCCGGATACGGTTAGCACCTCGCGGCAGGCGTGGTTGGCACTTTCGAACTTGCCACTACTACAGAAAACCACATTATAAACGGTTCAAAAACGTCATCACGAACGGTTTTCTGAACCGTCTGAATTTATAAGTCAGTGATAATTCAAAGTTATCACAGACGGTTTTAAAACCGTCTGTGATTATCACATATCACAGACGGTTTTCAAGTAAAAATCGTCTGTGATATATGATTATCACAGACAGTTTTTACTTAGGATAAGATGAGAAAGTGCTATACCATAAGATAAGAAAGTGCAATATCTATCTATTTCGCTCAATATTGGCGATGTATACATATATAATGGTAGCAATATGAAGCAACAAGCATCAATAATAGAATCAATAACAGCAATATGAAGCAACAAACAATATGAAGCAACTAGCAATATGAAGCAACAGGCTCTCAAAGTTTGAATTGATTAATTTGTGCTCTCAAATTGTAGGGTTGCACAAGATTAATCTTGGCCGTCCCGCTACTGAATCATATACTCTTCCTTGATTGGTTATGCCAAATAATGAATTCAGTCATTTGAGCTCAGATACAAACTCTACAATCTCAAGATCAATATATCCAGCATGTATATATTCAGACAGCAGTATGTAATAAAGCAAATCCATGCAAATACAAGTTAACTTTCACTCAATGAAATAGTCTTTAACTTGTCAAAATTAATTCCTAACAGATCAGTATATGGATTTGGTATAATATGAAAACAGCAAGAACCGAATGGCACAAGAACAATATATCAATGTCTAGAGAATGTCTTCCAGAGTACAAATTTAATTGTGATAACATAGTTGACAGTAATTAGAGCTCAAAGACTAATTCAACCAATCTCAGTATATGATTTATATCATCATCGAGCAACAACCGATCCCACAAGCAATATATGGAAGATTAACAGACTTGCACGACGACGGGGGGCTCAGGTAGGTGGCCGGCGAGGAGTAGAGGGAAGACATGAGAGGAGTAGAGGGAAGGGGGAGAAGGGAGGGGGTGATGTGGACAGAGAGAGGGGTTATGTGCCTATACTATATACTATATACTATATACTAACACAACAAGCAATGTAATATGTACCAATGTAAACTAAGCAACTGCAGTAAACAATGTACCAATGTAGTATGTACCAAATAGCAAATTAAACTAAGCAACTGCAGTAAACAATGTACCAATGTAGTATGTACCAAATAGCAAATTAAACTAAACAACTGCAGTAAACAATGTACCAATGTAGTATATAC
Organism: Dendrocalamus sinicus; assembly: GCA_036346575.1. NCBI lineage: Eukaryota > Viridiplantae > Streptophyta > Magnoliopsida > Poales > Poaceae > Dendrocalamus > Dendrocalamus sinicus. The sequence continues at coordinate 18,380,285 of CM070670.1, forward strand.
CAAATACCAAATTAAACTAAACTACTGCAGTAAACAATGTACCAATGTAGTATGTACCAAATAGCAAATTAAACTAAACTACTGCAGTAAACAATGTACCAATGTAGTATGTACCAAATAGCAAATTAAACTAAACTACTGCAGTAAACAATGTACCAATGTAGTATATACCAAATAGCAAACTAATTAAGCTACTGCAGTAAACAATGCTCACAATGCTCAAAACCCTAGTCCATCACAGAAACTGCTCACAATACTCAAAACCCTAGTCCATCACAGAAAGTGCTCACAATACAGACGGTAATCGAGGGGAGGTGGCCGGCGAGGGGCTCGACGAGAGGCTCGGGGGAGGCGGCCGGCGACGGGCTCGACGAGGGGCTCGGGGGAGGCGGACGGCGACGGGCTCGGGGGAGGCAGCCGGCGACGGGCTCGGGGAGGCGGAGGCGACGATGGGCTCGGGATTTAATTAGATCTAGATCGAATAACTGCGCAGCGCACACGGAAAACCCTAGCCAGTGGGTATCTATAGGGAGGTTATCACAGACGGTTCTAAGTTTATAACCGTCTGTGATAGTTATAGTATCACAGATGGTTTTAAACTTAGAACCTTCTATGATATTGATATCACAGACGGTTCTAAGTTCAGAACCGTCTGTGATAAGCCTTTGCGACTGTAGTTATTAAGACAACACCAATAACCACAGATGCATTCATATCAACCACCAAACATTGCATTCATATACAACACCAACCAGTTGCATTCACACAGTGTATTTCTTGATACATTTTGTCATTCTCAAATACATCACACTGCAGCATTGTTCTATACATAAATGCATGCCAATTCACATTTACATCACACATATACATCACATATACATAAATGCCAATACACATATACATTTTCACATATGCATTTCGTCACACATTTTCACATATACATCTCAAAATTGACTATATCACACATTTTCACATATACATCTCAAAATTGACTACATCAGACATTTTGACTTCATGCCATTTAACTTCAAATCTTGCATCGAAACAAGTTTCTTCACGTTGCCGGAGTAACCAGACGGAACTTTGACACCATGCAAGCACCGCACGATTCTGTTTTTCACCTTGGGACAGAGTGTAACACGCAGGGGAAGGTACGTTCGTCCATTATCGGTGCTTGTCGGTGTTAACTCGGGCCCGATGTCCATGTCACCAAGTCAAGCCGTGCGTTGGACGTCGTCCTTTGTTTTATCACGATGTTCAAGAAGAGACTAATCAAGTCGCCGCATACATTTTTTCTACGTGCATGACGTCGATGCAGTGTCGAACATCTAGGTACTCCCAATAAGGTAAGTCCCAAAATATTGATCTCTTCTTCCAGGTGTTCTTGTCATGAGCCCTCAATTTACGTCCCTTTCCGAGGACAACATCTAAATCCTTAACCATATCATAAACCTCGTGTCCCCTTAAATGCCTTGGAGCTGAACCGTCTTCCTTCTCTCCGTCAAATTGTTTCTTCATCTTGCGGTATGGGTGAGCCCTCCGAAGGAACCGGCGGTGACGCATGTAGACGGTTTTGCGTGAGTGGTTCAGCCACACACTCTCGGTACAATCTAAACAATGAGTACAAGCTTTGACACCTTTTGTACTATGGCCCGATAGGTTACCAAGGGCAGGATAATCATTTATGGTGCAAAACAATAAGGAGCGCAGAGTGAAGTTCTCTCGTTTGTATGCATCCCATACCTGTACCCCTTCGTTTCACAGTACTTTTAGATCTTCCACCAACGGTGCTAGGAACACATCAATATCATTCCCAGGTTGTTTTGGTGCTTGGATAAGTATCGACAGCAAAATATACTTTCGCTTCACACACAACCAAGGAGGAAGGTTATAGATGCAGAGAGTCACGGGCCATGTGCTATGTCGACTGCTCATGCTACTGAAAGGATTCATTCCATCTGTACTCAGTCCAAACCTTATATTCCTAGGTTCTACACCGAAGTTTGCAAAACTCCTATCGATGTTTCTCCACTGCGCGGAATCAGCAAGGTGTCTTAGCATTCCATCCTTCTTGCGCTCCTCCGAGTGCCAACGCAGCAGTTTTGCCTCCTTTGGAATTGCAAAAAACCTTTTCAAACGGGGAATTATAGGAAAATACCATGCCACCTTAGTAGGAGGTCATTTCTTTGCCTTTGTTCCCTCGCCATCATCTGATTGATTTTTACGTTTGTATCGGGATGCGTTGCACACCGGACATACATGCATGTTTGCATACTCTTTACGGTAGAGGATACAATCGTTCGGGCATGCATGTATTCTTTCTACTTCCATTCCCAACGGACAAAGAACCTTCTTGGCTTTATACGTGGTTTTAGGCAACTCATTTCCCTCCGGAAGCATGTCCGCTAAAAGACCTAGCAGCGCCGTGAAACTCTTGTCGGACCAACCGTTGCTTGCCTTCAATTTTAATAGTTCAAGCACGGCCGACAACCTCGTGTACTTGCAGCCCGTGTACAAAGGTTTCTCCGAGTCCTCCATCAAGCCCCGGAATTTAACATACTCTCTTTCATCATAGTTTTCTTCTACATCGCGAAGCATCTGATCCAGATTATCATCGTGCAACCTATCCGAATCCAAACGACAATCGACATCATCCGGCGGCATGTCATTCACTTCACCGGTGATGTCATCCGGCGGCATATCATTCACTTCACCAGCGATGTCATCTGGCGGCATATGATCATTCACTTCGCCATGACTGGTCCAACACGTATAATCCTTTTTGAAACCCTTCCGAATCAAGTATGCTTCAATTTGCCCTCGGTTCTTAAACATCTTCAAATTCTCGCAGTCAGTGCATGGACAACACATATATTCCACCCCCCTTATTCAACATATCCTCCTCGGCGGCTCTTATAAAAGCAGACACACCATTAATGTACTCTTCACTCACACGGCTCGCGGCATACATCCAGTTTCGGTCATACGTTACATACATATATAACAACTTAGTCTTAAAATTTAGATTAACTAATTATTACTACATATATACCGGCCACATTTATTATATTGAGACTTAATTTGCTAGCTCAATTCATATTATAAACACAACAGCTATTATATAACCAACAATTTTGCAAATTAACCATCTTCAATAACACTCATGGATTACTTAGACCAAAATTGTAAAGCAATTAAAGAAAAAATAAATTTCATTACTAACCATATCTAGAGCAACCAGGAAAGTATGAATCTTCAAAGCTTAATCTCTGCCTCTTCCCACCAAATTAACTGGCCTGAAATCGTCTAGCTTCCTCCCGAGTGAAAAAGTGCGCAGCAGTGGCTATATCTGGATCGAAATGAAGACAGATACGGTCTGAGCAACGCAATAAATACCTTAGTGCCATTATCACAGACGATTTTTAATTAAAAATCATCTGTGAATTATCACAGACGATTTTTAATTAAGAACCGTCTGTGATAACCAACTTATCAAAGACGGTTTTTTATTAAAAACCATCTGTGATAATCTGGGATTATCACAGACGGTTCTTAATATAGACCGACCGTCTGTGATACTCCTTTTTCCCGCCACAAATACCACAGACAGCCTCCAAATTACAACCGGCTGTAATAGTGTTCATCACAGACGGTTTCACAAACCCGTCTGTGATGAGGCGTCTGCTATGAGGCTTTCTGTAGTAGTGTGATTGTATGAAATGGTTGTGATTGCATGCATGTTTCATTGTTTCATATTAGCTTGCTGCTAGCTAAAGGTAGTACTCCCCCCGCCATAAATATTTATGGCTTTAAAATACATACAGTCAAACTTTTAAAACGTTACCTATCGATATATATTTTTAAATATAAATAAATTCATATAACATTCGAAACACACTTCAAAGATCTTTCCTCTTCCCGTAGTCTCTAGATCTGCTATACGAGTACCGTAAATGGATCGACCAGGAGATTCATCGGCACGACCAGTGGTAGCTGGACTGTGAGGAGTGGGATGCATAGACGACACACGAGAGAATGGAGAAGCGATGGCATATTGAAGATCGAAGCGAGCGTATCTGGCAGGAGATGGAAGCTCACCTAGAGGCGTGTAGATGCAGGGAGTGCGAGGGTTGTGAACAGGAACGTGAGAGAAAGTGCGAACTGACAGCTAAGGCCAGGGCAGTCGCACGAGGACTACAACGCTAACCTTGCGAGGAAGGGAAAATGGCCATGGTCCACACAGTAGTTCCACCCTCTTCATCTATATGTCCCATGTATTTCTAATTCTCTAAAGGCATGTGTGTACCATTCTTGGTTCGTTAGTCTACGTGCCATATAACTCTCGTGTTGGATCAACTTTCGTGGTGTTATCGTTACACCATTAATCCAAAGTTATCCTCGGTGTATGAATTCCTTGTTAAACTTGCACATGCTTCATTCTGTACCGAGAAAGTTCGAACGTATAACATTATTTTTTTTGCATCAAACATGAACAATTAAATGTAAAGCATAGGAAAACATCTTTTGTTCACACATATTACTACATTATTATTGCATGAATAAAATACTTGTAATTAATTTAAAATATAAATAAATTTATTTACATCAAATCACCAAACCCTAATTTCTGAGACATGGACCATCAATTTTCGAGACATTTTTCAAACATATATAATTCTGCAAAAATTACATAATTAGGTACATTGTGTAACTAGCATTCAAAATAAATTTCACTATGTTTCCACCTCATTTACTATATTACAAAATTCCATAACAATTAGAATACGTAAAAAAAATTCTTGGGATAATTCATAACGGTTATGTTCCACCAAAAATTACATAACCAAGCACACCATGCTGAAACGACGTGTGCGCGACATGTCGATACACCACCCGTGCTCCCCCACCACATTAACCGAGAATCCCCTTCCCCGCCCACGTGCACTAAATGACGCCCACGTGCATGAAATGATGGCCGTTTTGGACCTAGGGACATGAAATGAGACCTAAACCCTCAATTTGTCCGACAATTTCACAACATACAAAATTCGGCAAAAACTACATAACCAAATACACTATGTAAGGAGCTTGTAAATTAATTTTCAAAATGTTTGGAACTCATTCGTACAAATAATACGCTCATATTAATTTTGCAGGCTAATTCATAAATTCTTAAAGAAAATGCAAAATAATTTTTTGGTCACCTCCTCACGCGTCGTCATGGCGCGTCACCCTCCTAGCCCCCCGGTCCGCGCTACCTATCCTAGCGTGCCCCCAGGTAGGGGTGAAAACGGATCGGATATTTTCTGACCGATCTGGACAAAAACGAATTCGGATTATCTCGGATCGAATTTTTTTGGACAATTCTCAGATCGAAAACGAATACGGATTTTTTTTCAAAAACAAATATGAATATGGCAGCCCTAATATCTGTTGAATACGAATACAGATACAGATTATCTGGATTATGCCAAGGCCGGATATCCGGCAATTCAGCCCAGAACAAGCAATCCTCCAGCCCATTTCTTCTCTTCCTCTGTCTCTTCTCCAGCCGAGTGAGGCGGCCCTGGCCGAATCCATGGAGGCCGACGGCCGGAGTCAAGCCAAAGTGGCGACTAGGGTTGGGCCCACAGGCTGCAATAGGGAGGCGTATGGGGGCTGCACAACATGAAGGCGCGACAAGCAGAGGAAGGCTCAGAGCTAGAGGCAGGAGGGAGCCGAACCCCAAGGCGCCAGCAGCTGAAGGCTTTTGTGCCTGAGCTAAGCCGAAGGAAACCCGAGGTGCCATGGGGGCCGAGTGGTCGGAGCAATAACTGAGCCATGTTTGGAAGAAGAAGAGGAAATAGATTAGAGCAGACAAGGCATGGGGAGGAAGAAGAAATGGATGGCCAGAGGCATTCAGCCAAAGCAATAAAGATGGAGAAGACAATTGGAGAGAGAGAAGAACGAGGAAGCCATGGGGAGTAGAGAAGTATGCTTCGGCTGGGAAGAGGCAAGAAAGATGGGGACGAAGAAGATAAAGGGAAAGGAGAAGAGAAGAAATAAAGAAAGGGAGAAAGAACGTTGGCTAGGAGGTGTTCGGCCAAGCAGGGGAAAATGGGAGGAGGGAGAAGAGAAGAGATAGGAGAAGCGCATACTTAATAGAAATTTTTTCTTTGCGAACATTTAACCTTTGCATTCCGTTAAATTACTAAATAAAAGTTTGCTGGCCATGTTAAATTGCAAAACACCACTAATTAAGAATTATGATTATTTAAAAATAGAATTAGTGCCATCAGTAGATTAAAATTTAGCGCATACCGAATTAATTGGTTTATTGTCATTTAGATTGCTTTGTGCACATGTAAAAGCTCAATTATATTTTTCTGTTAATTTCTAGTGTACAATTTAAGGGATTATCATGTTCCAAAGAATCTCCGTGACCATATTCATTTTGATTTGTGTTCGTTCCGTATTTATATTCGACATAACTTATATTCATATGCGTATCCGAAATATTTATATTCGTATCTGTATCTGAGAAAAAAATAAAAATAAATATGACAAAATTATTATCCGTTCATATTCGATCTATATCCCTAGATCGTTGACATGCGTCATTTTTACTTATATTTACCCACCATTTTACCCCATTATTTTTTGCATTTTGGGACCATTTATCATCATTTACATGTTTTTCTATATTTAATTGCTCGAAATGGACCATTTTACACTTTTCTATATTTTTCCGCAGGCCGGCGCGATCGAGGCGCATAAACGACAAATTTGGCATTCCGGGACTGCTTCATACAGATGTACGCGTCATCACGAACGCGTGGGGTCTTTTCGCGAAGAAACCGGAGCTCCGGAGGTCTAAATGAGAAGATATTACATTGGAAAAGGACTTTGTTGTAAACCCTAGCTTCTTGGAGGACTAATCTGCAAAGTGCTGAAAATTCCCCAAACCCCTAAGCCGATGCCGCCGCCTGTGGAAGGAGTTGAGCCCGGTATTCTTCTCTGTCTCCCCTTGGTCTTCCTTGCTCTCCCCCGATCTCCTTCTCCACATCCGGCCGCCGGCGAGGCCGGGCCGACTCGCCGGCACGCCACCCTTTCCTCACCGCCGCCTTGCACACCTCCGGTCACCGCCGCCGCTCCTCTTTTCGCCCCCTTCTCTCCTCCGGCGCGCCATCCCCTCACCGCCATTTCGCCGGCGCGCCACCTACACCACCGCCCTCTACTCCCTGCTCACCATCCGCCCCCCTACTGCGCTTCTCCACCCGTGCTGTTGCGCTGACACCAGTTCCCCATTACGTCGCCATCGCCATCTCGCTGGCATCTCTCCCTACCGGCAGCTCCCTCCACGGCTGCATCATCCCCATCTCAACGACGGCCTCATCATCTCCACCGAGCCCGACTTCTTCCTCATCGGCCGCCGCTTGCATTCACTTCATCGCCACCACTCCGGCGACATCTTCATCGGCCTCAGCCCTCTGCTGCTTCTACTCCCCTAGGTTCACTCCAATCCCCAATTCTTCCTCTTTCTTGGTTCCAGTTACTCTGTTAATCTTTTGCTTAATTATGCACTGTGATGACAATTGCTGTTAATTAACTATTATTAGATGTCACTGCTAACTGTTCAATACTATATGAATTGTGCTTGTTATTCTGTGGATTATGATATGTGATCTGTGATGGTAAATTGTGGATTCTGATCATAGATTTGTGATGTATGTATCAGTGGGTAGTCTGTGCTCATGGTCAGTTTGTGATCAGTGATATGTAGGCTTTGTCTTGTGCTTGTCCTGTTGTCCTTGTTAGTATGTGTATGTTTGAGAGTGTGCTCGATTTATCTAGGCCGGCGACCGTTTTCTCCCCTCGTGCTGTCTCGACCTCCCCTTGCTTCTAGACTCTCTCTTTTCTTCTCTGCGGTATGTCGATAGTTAGGTCGAGCGTTCGTAGTTCTGTGTTTGTTGTGTTGTCGTGTGCCGTCGTCGTCTAGTTAGCCGTCGACCATTTCCTACCTCATTCCCTCTCGACTCCCTACGTGCTTCTAGACTCCCCCAGTGCTTCTCGACTTCCTTTTTGCTGTCTCGCGGTCGGTAGTCGTGTCGTTCGTGTAGTCATCGTAGTCTTTGTGTAGTCAGTCCGTTCTGTAGTTTGTTCGTTCGGTCGTACGACGTCCTTTCGTGCGGTCGTTCGTCCCGTCGTCCTTTGATCATTTAGTTCGTTCGTCGTTTTGATCGTGCGGGTTAGAGTTCGTTCGTTCGGCTACTTTGGTAGTCATTGTAGATTTAGTTTTCTCTCCTGTTTCGATTGACCTAGCTTTAGCTGAGCACCCGTAGTCTCAGTCTAGTCCCTGTGGAGAACACGACACTCGCCGCTATTTCAGTGGTAACCCGTGCACTTGCGGGTGTGCTATTTTTGCACGACCAAGCCACTTGTTCTCACGCGCACCCAGCGGCGCGAGGGGGCCAATCTGGCAAAACGCGCACGCAGAGCCAAATGGGGCATTCCCTGCCGCTTGGGGCAAAATGAATGCAACTTCCTTGTTCCCCTTTCCTGTTTTCTCACACATATCAGCAGTTTATTCGTTCTACTTTTATTTTTTGTGGAGTCTGCAACATCACCCATCATCTCCCACACCTCTCAGATTGCTACCACGTGTAAGTGAATACAGAAAACGGGCAGGAAAGCTTGATTCGGGCAAAATGGCCTAAAACTCCGAGAAACCTAGCAAAATCTAGAGCATTTTTATAAGCAGAACCGCAGCGAACATGGGAAACGGTGGTGGGAAGAAGGGAAGACTTCCCACTTGTGAACCCCAGCGCGCCTCGTCGTCGTCGTCGTCGACGCCAGCCTCCTCCTCCTCACACGCCACGAAGCGGCGACGCGCGCACGGTGCGGCAGCCATGGCCGACCGCTTCTTCCCCAACGACCTCCCCGACTTCGTCGCCGAGGCCCCCGACGGCGACGACCCTCCCGCCGACCTCCGCGGCCTGCTCTCCCTCCCCTACCCCAGCCTCTCCGACCGGCTCCTCCGCGCGGGCCTACAGCTCAAAGACAAGGTACGCCGCGCGCCTCGCTCGGTGGCTTAAGCTGTTTGGGTTGGTTTCGTGGCGCACGCGAGGTGTTCGACTGATTGATTTCCCCGCCCGCTTCCTGCAGGTCGTGGAGGAGACGTGGAGCAGGGTGCGGCGCCAGGTAACGGACTACACGCTCTACACGGGCGCGCTCGGGACGGCGCTCCTGCTGTTCAAGTCCTTCCAGGTCACCGGCAACCGTGGTGATCTCGCCCTCGCCGGCGATATCGTCCAAGCGTGCGACGCCGCGTCGCGTGGCCTGCCGTAAGACGATCAGCTCTTGCTCTTTCTTGTTTCTGCTTCATCCCTAGTTCTTTTGGTTAGATTATTCTGGTAGCTACTCCCTCCGTCACGCTATATTTGCCCATGGACTCGGTTTATCTGTTTTAATATATTTATCCATCGAAGGAATCTAGTGTTGTTATTGCAATTGTTTTTTACTCTGTACACTACTTGAATGTTTTGTAAGTGGTTGTGGTATGCTATTTAATAGGGGTACGAATGATCATTTATTATTAAATATTTCTTATATTTAGCGTTTCCTTAGTCTGTTGGTCAGGTCTGTACAAATATAGTGAAACAGAGGGAGTGGTTGATATGAAAGGGTCGCGTTGGTGTAAGGTGCAGGTTCTTGACCTTCATTTGTGGGAGGGCCGGTGTCTGCGCTCTCGGAGCGGTGATCGCCAAGCATTGCGATGACCAGATGCAGGTCACCCACTATCTGAGTTCATTTGATGAGGTGAGGCTTCCAGTAAGGCTTACTGGGAATTTGGTTTTTTGAGACAATTTGTTGACTTGTATGTGCTATTGTGCTCCATGGCTGTAAGACGGAAGATGGTATTCCTAATGTTGTAGTCTGAGCTGTCTTTGTTTACACTTTTGTAGATAACAATCACTGAGAAAGTTCCAAATGAGTTACTGTATGGAAGGGCAGGGTATTTGTGGGCTTGTTTGTTCTTGAATAAGCATCTCAGCGAGAAGACAATCCCCCTCGAGCACATTGTATGTTCGTTCTGTAATTCTGTTCTCTTTCGCATTAGTTGTTTTGTTTCCATAAAGTTATTTGAAAGGCACTATAAATCTGACTGCATGAAACCACTGCAACTGTTTAGCGTTCTGTGGCAAACGACATCATTAAGGAGGGAAGAAAGCTGTCAAACAAGGCGAGCTGCCCGCTTATGTACGAGTGGCATGGGAAGAAGTACTGGGGTGCTGCCCACGGTCTTGCGGGAATCATGCATGTCCTCATGCACACTGAACTGAAACCAGATGAACTGGATGATGTGAAGAACACTCTGCAATACATGATCAGGAACCATTATCCTAGTGGCAACTATCCCTCGAGTGATGGCAGCGAATCTGATCGCTTGGTACATTGGTGTCATGGGGCCCCTGGTGTTGCTCTTACACTTGCTAAAGCATATGAGGTGATTGCTGAATGCCTGCATCTGTTCAGAATTGCTCTATTGCATCTTGGATAGTGTGTATCCATTTATATTCACAGCATATAAGCATACCCGTATTGGTGGTTCTGCATCTGTTCAGCTTAAGGTTAACTGATGAGTTGCCAAGCAATAGTTGGCCTATTAATTTTTGGATACCCCTTTTGGTCACAACGAGTAGCTGACATTTGTGTTTCAGGTCTTCCATGATGATCACTTCAAGCAGTCAGCTGCAGAGGCTGCTGAAGTTGTCTGGAACCGTGGGCTTCTCAAGAGAGTCGGAATATGCCATGGTGTAAGTGGGAATGCCTATGTATTTCTCTCACTCCACAGGCTAACTGGCAATGTTGAGTACCTCTACCGAGCTAAGGCTTTTGCTTGCTTTCTGCTTGAGAAAGCTGATCAATTGATTGCTGAGGGGGCCATGCATGGTGGTGATCGCCCATTTTCATTGTTTGAGGGGAAGGCTGGGATGGCATACCTCCTTTTAGACATGGTTAACCCATCTGAATCGAGGTTCCCGGCCTATGAACTTTGAGAGACACCATCTACTATCAATCCAAAGCACTTCTGTTGTGTTACCTACCTCTCTTATATACCCTGTAATATGTACCTTGCTGAGTTTGCTGTCTGCAAAGTTTAGTGTTCCTGATGGTGCAAACTTGAACCTTTGTAAAGTATATGTATGAGAGGTTCTGGTTGTAATGGTCATTGTTATGTCGGGCAATGCCTTTTTATTTGTTTGTTGAAGAAAATGTAGTTTTTGTTGTGTTCTCCGGGTGAGTTCAAGAGATGCCTATCCTTTGTCTTATAATAAAATCATCAGGGTTAACAAGAGTAGGCATTGGCCCAGTATATGCTTCTTGTTGCTGTTTCGGTATGGTATGTTTGCTTAAAAGTTTTAGAAGATATACATGCCAGCAGGGGTCGGCTTATACATGTGAGCAAGCGCCAGAAGGAAGTTTACAGCACAGGTTAGTTGAATCTTTAAATGTCCGTTTAGCATATCAGTTACTTTCTACTGTTTCTTGTGTCTGAAGCTCCCAGGTTGTCTTCTGGGTTGTTATTTTTCCAAAATTCTTCAAATAACACGAGAAATTTTCTGTTGGAAGTTGAAAACAGTTCTTGCATCCTGCTTGCGGGTGGAATATTTCATATTGGAATCCGAAAAAAAAGAATTGACATTTTTTGTCACACATATCTTGATGTAACAACTAGTGGTTACCATCACGTCTATTACAAAGTTATATATTCTTGGTAGTGCATATGAGTATTCTAGTCCATGTATTGTTCTCAACGGGACCTGTCACTTTTCCGTGGAGACAAGAGGTAATGCCCTTTTTGCCTAAGTACTACGTTTGACCTATAGGTGCCTTTCTTTACCAATCACCATCATACTTGCTATTTAGTGAGTCAAGAAGCAATGGTTACTTCATCATCAGCTGCATCCAAGTTATGGTTATTTATTTGCCTGTTATTGGCAGAGCATTGACATTTTAGTACAAAAACATTACTCTGTACATAACCACCTGTTGAAGTTCTGTGCTGATCTTATGTGATTGTACCAAGTACTTGTTATTGTCTCACACGCACGCGCGCGCGTGCGTTTATTAATGAAGTCTATCATAAGCTTATTCACGAAGTCAGGAACTGCTCTTGAACAAGGTGGGATCCTTCCGGGATGTAAATGATCTCATGGTCTGGAGCAATTTCTTTCAGCTTCTCGCTAGACATGTATTTCTTTCATTGCTGGAAACTTGAGGATGTAGTCTTTCTGACCCATGATCACAAACATTGGCATTTCAAACCTTGGATTTGCACATTCTACTTTTGCTGCCTTCGTCCTATCAATATATTAACAGAAGTTTGTTAGTAACATCCTTATGTTTGTAGAAGTCTTATGTCACAAGGTTACATAATGCTATATAATACTAATATCATCATATCAAGAAAGTAAGATTAGTTTAGCAAATTTGGGCATGTTTGGCCCTAGTAGTTGGCATATTTTGCATATCCTCACCTGTATGGAACTTGGAGGGCAGTGATGAAACCTGTTTTCTCATACAGAACGGTGTAAGCTGAGAGGTCGTCTTCAGTGAACCACTCACTGAGGCATCGGTGTTGATTCATCTGCGAGGTCCATGATCTCCTGCCCTTGCTTGGCAATGGAAATTTCACTCTTGGAGAAGAGAATGTAGATCGTGCGCATGATCCTTCTCACATCAAACCGGCCAAAATCTACCTCTGCTCTCCCAGGCTCCTACTCAGGTAAAACAGTGGCATCACAACCAACAATCAGAAATAAAATACCAAAGGTCAGTGCGATTGTCTCATCAGAAGAATTGATTATAACTCTGTCAGATGTTGGTGTCATGAATGTTTGAGAAACATAGCACTAATTATGGATTTACTGCCCAAAGATAAAAACTTGATCAAGGAAGTGTTTAGTTTACCCTCCATCTGTATATGTAAAATCCCTCTGGAAGTCCACTGAAACCAAGGCTTTCCACAAGAGGTGGTACACCGAAGGTCACAACGCCACGTACACGGTTTGGGTGGCAAGAGAGCAAGATCAAACGCTGGTTTGACTCCAAAATCCTTTGCGACAAGGAATGCCTTTCACCCACTAAATCATTGTCAGAATATAATGACTTTTGTTTAAGAATTAGGTTTTACAAACTGCTCAGTAATCAACCGAACTAACTCATGAATGAAACCATCGTCAAATTTACCAATGGGGTAATATTAACTTTGACATCAGTTCTGGTTGATTTACAGCTTGCATCGTACCTGGCATCAGTTTGGGTTGATTTTTTTATAATTTCTACCTCCTTGAACCATTTTAGTCAGTATCACATTGTATCTATGCATTGTACTGCATTTTTAAGTTGCATGTAATACGGCAAATAATTTCCAGATGGCATGGTTCTGCTAACTTGTCTTTTATAGAGCCTTGGACCTACTTCTGTTAGGTCGTTTTTTTGTTTCCTGTTCCATAGGCTAGAGTAGGTTTGTTGGGTGTGTGTGTTTGAGTCTGTAAGGGTTTTTTTAAACCCCTATTTTGTCTTCCTTTCTTAATACAAAGATACGCAGTTCTCCTGCGTGTTCGAGAAAAAAAACTTCTGTATTGTCTCTTAGGAGCAGATTGCAATCGTCTTTGTCAGAATCATCAATTTGTGAAGAAGACTTAAATGTACAACTATGGATTTGCACCAACTTATATGGGTATCTCATGCATGCATGACACCAAATTTTCCTCCTATGCTTTAGAAATGGACAGGGAATCAAGAATGGCCAGGAGATCATTCATCAGGCCCTCCCATGTCGCTTGTGCTAAGTCAGCAGGTGGTTCAGAGAGGCCGTAACCAGGGAGGTCAAATGCAATAGCACGGAACCCAGCTGCTACTGCTGCAACCATTTGGTGCCTCCAGGAATACCACACCTCAGGGAAGCCATGAACAAAGAGCAAAGTTCCCATTTCATCTGCAGTACCAAAGCAAGCAGCTGTGTTCTTACAGAGAAGAGCAAAGGAAGTAAAGAAATGCTGGTGAGATGTCTACGGAATTGTGCTAAGAGTGAAACCTTTTCCAATATGAGCTGTGTGTAGCTCGAGGCCTCTGATGGACAAATAGGAGTGCTGCTCTACCTTCTGATTCATCTGTCTTTTCACAATTTTCGCTTGGTTTGCTTGGATAAGAACTTATGAGCGGCATTTTTGGGGAAAATTTGATGATTTGTCCCCGCCTTTTGTTGGCATCAACTCATTTGCTCCATAGTTGATTTCAATTGATAATTTACCCCATCTTTCATTTTATGCTTGATGATTTGCCTTCTTTGGAATTTCAGCTCATTTTCTATTTTTGCCAGAGTAAATCACCATGTGAAATGACCATTGTGAATGATCTGGACCATGTCAAGAAACAATGTTCCCGAGCAGGCGACGACATCAGCAGGGAAATTTGATGATTTGCCGAAATAATATCACAATAATAGATCAGCTGTACATCTCATCTTTGAGTCCACTTCTTGCAGGATAGAACGAAGTTTGCTCTTCTTGTGTTTGAACAAAATCTCTACAGAGTCATTGCGAATAGATTGTCGACTAGGAATCGTAAAAGTTGGATGCATACTCCTCATGAGTTTATGGAAATAACGATCCTCAATTGCCTGAAAAGGAAACCCTGCAATGACCAAATATTTCACAATGTATCCACGAGTCTTCACTAGGTCAAAAGCAAAAGGCCATCTTTAACTATGTCAGTTTCAAGCTACTTTCTTATAGCATCTTCTGTAATACCAGTACGTGAATATTTGATGTGCCTAAGCAAATTACCTGTCCCACCCCTTGCTGCTAAGCGTCCTCCACAATGTATACAAACGACCTTGTACTCTTCAACCAAATGCTCGAAGTGTTGCCAAGCTTTAGATCGATGGAGTTTAGATGAAGAACTACCTAAGATTGGAGCAACACTTATTTCCTCTAATTCAGAAATAACTGACATCATGAATCTCTAGCTCTATAAAACAAGAGCTTCGTAAGTCAGGATTGTCTCATATCTTTATCACTTGAATAAACTAACAAATGTTTTAAAATGAAAATGATTATATAAGCATTACTCTACAATACAAACACAATCAAAACATCCGCATTACTAAAACAATAATACGTAGTAAATCAATAAGATGTGCAGTTATGATAACCAAATCAATGCTGCTTGATTAATCGTTTTGTCAGAGTTACAATTAGCTACAAATTAATATATAGAACTTCATCCAATCCAGAACAACAATCAAATTGCTTAATTGTGAATGGCAAGAGTAGGGGTTTGCTCTCATGGATCAATATTAAAATGTTTAATCACAACTTTTAGGTACAAGTATAACTAAACGAAAAAGGCTGATAAATGTATCCTTGTGCATGACCATTGACAACCAGACAATTAGTAGGTTGCTTTTGTAATAGTTTCTTCAACTTAGTACATATCTTGCCTCTCAGTCTGTACTTGTCAACTTAGTGCGTGTGCAAAAGAAGAAAATTGCTTGAAAAATACCCATACAATGTCCATATCTCAAATTTTTGACCAAAAATAAAGAAGAAAACAAATCTATTTTGCCTAGCAGAAGAATTGTTGGGTTATGAAATCTTGTATGATGCTTTACTTCTAGTGCCAGTAGACTAACAGCTAATAATTTACGTACATTTGATGATCTACTTTTAACTATTCCAGAAGAATTTACCGTCGATATACCATGTTTACCTAAATCCCCAAACTACACCTAGAATCTACTCACACAGACCACACTCCCACATCACAGTTGAGGAGAAGCAGAGTCTACTCCAACAAAGAACCCATATGATCGATGTTTCCTTCATTCCATTTTATTTGTGCTTCTTTCTGTTAAGGGTGTTAAGGAGATAGAGTTGTATTAGGAGATAGAGTTGTATTCTATTCCATATATGCCTTATCTCTATATGGCATATCCTCTTGTACTCTCCTAAATATATGGCCCTTTGGGTCTCATATCAATACATACAATATTCATAACATGGTATCAGAGCTTAGGTTGAAACCCTAACCTCGATCTACAACCGATCTACTTCCGCTGTTGCTGCTGCCCCCGGGAGGACTGATCTCTGCTCCTGGGGGCCGCCATCTTCACGCCGGTTACAGGCGGCCACCTCCAACCGCCGCCCAGATCTGGCAGCCGCGCCGGCTTCCAAGGCTTCTTCCCGGCCGCCGGTGCCGTCTCACACGCGGCCATCTCTCGGCCGCCAGCCGTCCCTGCTCTCCGTCGCCGGATCCGCCGTCGGACGTGCCCGCGCCGCCGCTTTCGGACTCCATCTTCCTGGATTTGAAGGCGCACCTTCCGATCCGGCCTCCTCCACGTCGGATCTGGTCGGATCCGGTCGGATCCGGCCGTCTCTCCGGCGCCGCCATGCTCTTCTCGCGGCGGCCGACTCCTTCACGGTTCTTCGACGGCCGACGCCGCACGCGCCGCCGCTCGGATCGGCCTCGCCGCCGGCTGCCCGAGCTCGCCTGTCGCCTCGCGCCGCGCGCCGCGCCCGCCACGCTGATCCGTCGCCGCCGCCGCTCCTATGGCCGCCGTTGCCTGGCCCCGGGGAGCCGCTTTCTCCCGGGGAGTTCGCCGCTCCTTTTTCTCTCGCAGGCGCGGGAGGGAGCGAGCGTGTGGGAGTGAGGAGGCGGCGGGAGTGTGAGGCAGGCGGTGTGAAAAGAGAGGAGAGAAGGAGGGTTTTGAGGGAGTCGCGGCCAGTTGTCGTCTCGTTCGTCACGTTCTCTGCTGCCGATTTCTTTTATTACTCTTCGGTTATTTTTTGTTGAGTCAGCTGGTTTCTTTTAGGCAGTCTTTAGTTATTTTTCGTGAGTCTTTTTGTTGCGTCCATCCAAAATCTGTAGTCTTTAAATTTTTAGTTTGTCCAAGCCTGTGCGAGTCCACAAATTTAATTGTCAGTCATAGAAGTATAGGAATTTTTCTTTTGCATGGCAGCAGCCGCTGCTCTTTTCCTTGAGCCGCTGCAGATCGTAGAAGTCTTTATGATGCCGTCGCTTCTCTTTGAGCCGCTGCCCCGAGTTTTTAAGGTCGCCGCGCTTCTTCTGCACCGCGCCTCCGTTGCGCTTCTTCTGCACCGCGTCGCCGCCGTCTCAGGCTTAGATCTGTGCCGTCATGCTTCTATCTATTCCTCTTCGGCTTGATTTGACAGTTTATTCAACGACTGCACGCAACGACGACTTTATCACGACTCGGATGTCAGATATTTTCTTGTTTTAGTGTTAACCCCTTTTTCAAATGCAATGCTATTGCATACGCCTTGCATTTGTGGGGGGGTGTTAAGGGTATTGGAGATAGAGTTGTATTAGGATATAGAGTTTGTATTCTATTCCATATATGCTTTATCTCTATATGGCATATCCTCTTATACTCTCCTATATATATGACCCTTTGGGCCTCATATCAATACACACAAGATTCATACGCAACAACGACTTTATCACAACTCGGATGCCGGATATTTCTTGTTTTAGCATTAACCCTTTTTCAAATGCAATGCTATTGCATACGCCTTGCATTTGTGGGGGGTGTTAAGGGTGTTAAGGAGATAGAGTTGTATTAGGAGATAGAGTTGTATTCTATTCCATATATGCCTTATCTCTATATGGCATATCCTCTTGTACTCTCCTATATATATGGCCCTTTGGGTCTCATATCAATACATATAATATTCATAACACTTTCAAGATTACTAACCCTATTTAATTCTTCCAAAAGCCAAACAAATTACTTGATCCACAGCTAAGCTACTAATCTATGCCCAAATTTTAGCCACTAAATACAGTAACTCAACACAATATTTGTAGATCAATAACTCAAACTAAAGCTATGCGATGCATCAAACTTTTACCAAATCAATGCTCAGATGTTGTCCAACAAGACAGAAACTTTCATTATAAACCATCTGCTAGAGAGATAGAGCTAGAAAGCGGCCTTGATAGAGATTTCTTGTTGTGGCGTCCTTGGAAGAGAGGAAGGAGGCGTCGCCTGTGATAGAAACGACAGAGGCGGAGGCAGAGCTAGAGAGCTGCCTTCTCTTGTTTCCCATGCCAAATCAAGAACGGGTGAAAAAAGTGAATCCATGAGAAATCATTATAGGTCAACCAAATCCGAATCAATATGACAATATTTTAGCACAATAACAAATTAACAATGATGGACGGCAGCAAGTAAATAAAATTATAGAAATTATAAACTATAAAACCACTAGATAACAAGTAGAAGGAAATAAAAGATAAAATACACATGAACATATAGCAAATAAGTAAACAACAATGAACTAGGAGGGAATGAATTCTGAAAATGTTTTGTAATTTGGTTTGTTCAGTTTGTTCGGTTTTTAGCCAATTTTTTTTCTGAAAAAACTACCAGGTATCGGATTCCATTTGTTTGGTTCGGTACAGATGGAACAGCCCTGCCGCTCGTTTGGACTGTCACTTCCAAGGTCCCTCTCCGGCCTCAAACCCCAACAAATATCCACAAGATCCAGAGAGAAACGAGCAAACCAACCTACCTACCAGGTAGTGGCAGGAGAGGGCGGAGCCATGGCCACGGAGCAGCAGATTGAGCACAGCCACCTTCCCATCAGAAGCCTCAACCTCCACGTTGCCCAATCAGGCAAAGGTTAGCGCCTCCTTTCTTACTCGCCGGCGCACTGAAGAGTCCACTCTTCGATCGTCGTTTCGTTCGGCGCAGGTCAGCTGGGGACGGTGGTGTTCTTGCACGGCTTCCCGGAGATATGGTACACGTGGCGCCACCAGATGCTGGCCGTGGCCGCCGCCGGGTACCGCGCCGTCGCGCCGGACTGGCGCGGGTACGGGCTCTCGGACCAGCCGCCGGACCCTGAGGCGGCGTCGTACGACGACCTAGTAGAGGATATCCTCGCCATCCTGGACGCCCTCTCCGTCCCCAAGGTATCGCCCACTTTCTTGGCAAATTTGAGGAAATCAGTGTGTCTGGGATCGGTACTGATTGGGGGAAATGGTTTCTTGGTTGGTGCTGGTCTCTGAAGGGCAGTGTGGAGAGCCTATGAGCTCCTCAGTTCCTAAAATCGGTACATTGATACTCACTTTGAATTCCTGCTAGTTCAGATATGGCCTTTTGGTAGGGCATGTAAACAAAAGGCATAATTGGTGGAAGAACATTCGGATGGAAACTACATATCTGAAGGATTTGAAATGAATTGCTCAAACCTTGGATAATTTGTAGGGAATATGCAGAAATTTTCACTTTGTTTAAGGGAGTTTTAAAAGGGAAAATCGTATCAAGTTTCGTGTAGTTCCAAAAACATTTTGATTTGCATGAAACTGTGCGCATGCTTCTCCCGAAACTGGAGAAATGTTTCCACAGCTCAGTTGGAATTTCAGTGGATTGGTTGAAAATCTTGCATCATGTTTTTGTTGTCAAAGGATTGTTTATTTGCTCCCTCTATCGTGTTGTTGCTAAGTCGTTGATTGGTATCAGACTATCAGTTCTACTGAACTGATCTGGAGCTGGTAAATCACGGCGTAGGTAGCACCAAGAATCAATCTTGTACTTCTGGTGAGGTCTTACAAAGAGTAAAAGGTGATTTTTTTTTATTTATCATTATAATAGATAAGAACTATCAACTTCCCCCAAATGAAACCAGTTCTGTCATGTGCATGTTCCATGCTTCAAAAATTGCATCAGTTGGTGTGTTCTGATAAATTCTTCTTTCTTTTTTTGAACGGGATTCTTCTGATAAATTCCATTTTGCTTCGTGTCAGGCATTCCTTGTGGCGAAGGATTTTGGAGCCATGCCAGCCTATGATTTTGCTCTTCGTCACCCCAGCCGCACATGTGGTGTTATGTGTTTGGGCATCCCTTTCGGCCCTAGTGGACTCTCCTTCACCACCATGCCAGAAGGCTTCTACATTTTGCGTTGGCAGGTAATTCTCTGACCTGAAAACTCCCATGGCAAAAATGGGTAGAGGTTGTGCCTTTGATATGACAGTGAAAGCTTGTGCTTGTAGGAACCAGGAAGAGCGGAGGCTGACTTTGGCAGGTACGATGTCAAGAGAGTTGTGCGCACCATCTACATTCTCTTCTCTAGAAGCGAGATCCCGATAGCAAAAGAAGATCAAGAGATTATGGATCTCGCAGACTTGTCGACTCCCCTTCCAGAGTGGTTCACTGAGGAGGATCTTGCTGTCTATGCATCCCTCTATGAGAAATCGGGTTTCCGATATCCTCTGGAGATGCCATACAGGTAAACATGAGTTGATTATGTAGCATTGTGGCAATTCAGTAGTCAGCACTATCAGGTTTATTGGTGTCTGACAGAACTTAGGTGCATGGTACACTTCATAGGTCTCTCCGCAAGAGGCAACCAATGGAACATCCAAAGTTCCAAGTCCCGGTGTTTTTTGTCATGGGGGAAAAAGATTACGTCTTCAAGTTCCCTGGGGTTGAGGCTGTTCTGAAAGACAACATAATGGAGAAGTTTGCACCGGACCTGAAGATCACCTACATCCCTGAAGGCAGCCATTTCGTGCAGGAGCAGTTCCCGGACAAGGTCAATGAGCTCCTCATTGGCTTCTTGAAGGACCATCCTGTGGTTTCATAGATGTTCTGGACTTCTGGTAGACCCCAAATACTGTATTCTTCACCTGTACTCTCTCGTAAGCAACATACACATCGTGCAATATTATGATGTGAATTATCAATAAAGGGTCTGCGATGGCTGACATTGCTTTCAGCATGCTAGTCAGCTATGTTTGAACTATGCTGTGTCTGGTTTGTACTGCTAGTTTTATGAGCAATGGGAAAGGCTAATATTTCTCCACTCGGGAATTTTGTCCTGTGATCCTTCAATACGCCACTCCAGGGTCGAGTTCTTGCTTCCTAGAATGAAGGATGCATACTAGGATTGGGAGTGGGAACGAGTTCTTCTGGCCACCTTGTGCTTTAGATCCAAGATAGACACACGTCCTGTGGCACCTTTTATCACACAACAATTGCTGCACTGTTCTCAGAATTACACAGCAGGGCATTAGTCTCACCTTAAGTTGGCATTCAAGCAAATTGTTATGACCGCCTACAGCTAAGGTGCTGATGCTGGGAGAATAAGTTGAACCCTGCAAAAACATGCCAAAGATCAAACAGACCATCGCAGCGTCGGATCGGATTATGGCTAAACTACAATAGTTACAACTTTTGTGCAAAATCATGTAGCAACTAGCAAATACATACTGCCAATGATTTGTGGTATCTCAATGAATACATAGCTAGATCAGACATGGGCATGGTAATCTTACTTGATAGACGCTCCAATGGTAATCTTACTTGATAGACGCTCCACTACGACATACAAACCATGAAGGTTTAACTCCCATTACAACATGCTCCTTCAGCTGAGCTCGGTGGTTCGTAGTTCATCATAGGCATGTCACAAACAGAAGCTTTGCCCTCCCAAAAAGTCACAACAGAAACCATTCACTCGAGTTTATCCCGGTTCACCGTCAACAGTGGCGGAATCAGGATTTAGCTACGCCCCAGGCTGAACTCTAACAACCTAAAACTAACGCTAATTTGTACCCATACCATGACATAACAACAGTATATCATAATTGGCTAATTGCAACAGTACAACAGTACAATATAATTGGCTAATTGGCTGTTGACATGAGGTTACGGAATATAATTACCCGTAGCAGGTTGTTCTCGCAGGACCTTTTCTCTTTTATGAAATCCTGCAGATCAACCATAGCATTAGCAATCTTGCCAACAAATCTAGCACGCTCACCACCTGAAGCATTACCCTGTGTGCAAGCTCAAATAAATTAGAATAGATAAGCGGATTTAGATTTTAAGAGTTAAAGACAAGTACCATGGTCCATATGTGATATACTCCTGCATAGATAGATGCCCCTCGAAACAATGAAAAGGCAATATAGAACTTCCAATTTGCAGCAGGCCAGGGCCTTGCCTGAGAAGCATTTTGAAAGAATAAAGTGAGGGATAAAAAGCAGGAAGTGCGGTGTATTTATTCAGCCATGTCAAAATGGAAGCAATGTGATGCTTACAGAGAGATAGAAGTACACAGCAAGGTACTCTTCCAATTGAGGAATGCCATCTGGAATGCCAGTATGTTCAAATCCTCCATAAGAATTACTTTCAATGGTTGTTGCATCAATAATATATGTCTGCAAGAATAAATCATAATAGTTAGCAAAATGACATAATACCCAATGAGTACAGCTAAGCTAACGCATTGCACTTGAAGAGATAGCACTGTAGAATAATAAATATGATGTAAAAGGGATTCATTTATGTTAAATATAGGTGTCTGATGCCTATCAATATTACAACAGTACAACACCATACAAATCAGATATAAATCCATCAATAAATCAGGGGACAACAGTACAACACCATACAAATCAGATATAAACATCACATATAAGTAAGGCAAGCAATATGGGAAAGTTACAAAAATTTAAAGCAAAAGTATTAAACTAGTTTCTCCTGCTTTCATATATGATTCTCCATGTCTCCAGACTCCAGCCCAAACAAGCCATCCAGGAATTGGATGTTCCAAGCTAGCCTACCAAAAAAAACATGGAGCCAGCCACTTATGGTAATCAGGTTAGCAAAATTAAGTAGACTCTAGTGTCCTAATTCCTACCAATTCGGCATTCTATTGTGCAAAAACTTGCATATATAGCTACCTATATTCCATTTGGCCATTTTCATTCAGTTGAATTTGATCACTTGAATGTTGCAGACTTACAGTTACAGTAAACACTCATTCACTCAACAGTCAACACCATTACACCAACAGGTCCAACACTGCAACATATAAATCCTTAATTCCTTACTGACCTGGAGGCGGGAAGAGCCGAAGAGGGGCGCCGAGGCGGGCGGGCGGGACGAGGGGTGGCGTCGGAGGCGGGGCGGGCGGGAGGGGGCGCCGCCGCCTCCGGCGGGAAGAGGCGCGCCGGGACGAGGGGCGGCGGGAAGATCTGAAGATGGGCGCGCCGGAGGCGGCGGCCGGGACGAGGCGACGAGCGGCGCGCGCCGAGCCGGCGGCCGGCCTTCTCTCGCGATCGCGGCGCCGGGGTTAGGGTTCTGAGGAGAGTGAGCATTGAGCAGCGCAGGCGAGAAGCGACTGAGGCGAGGGCGAGGCCTTGCGCGAGCCGTGAAGCGATGGGCCGAGCGTGGCGATGGATGGGCCGACACACGAGAAGCGAGGGTCGACGGTGGCGAAATGCTATGGGCTTGGGCTACCTGGGCTTAATGCTAATAATATTACCCCGGGCTGGGCTACAAATACCTAGGCTATACACTGTAATTTTTTCATGCCCCGGGCTAAAGCCTATGTTGCCATGGGCCCAATTCCGCCCCTGACCGTCAAACACTGCTTCTTTGACTGGTTATTCCAATGTCAGCATGTAGAAGATTTAGGGTATGTTTAGATTGTTGCCCTAACATGCCAAACCCAACTATTGGTGTGCCTCAGTGATTTAGGTGGTGATCGGTTCGGCTGAAAAGCTCGTGGCTTATATTGAAAAACATCAGAGTTTGGTGAAAAAGCATCAGAAATGTGAGCCTTATTTAGCATAATTAAATTTAAAAAAAGTTAAAAATAATAAAAATATGTTAGCCCATTACGTATAATACAAACAAATACGGGAAAAAAAAAGAACCGGCAAAAAACTCAACAAAAAGCCAAAAGTTCAGAAAAAGACAAAACTTATGAATAGTGAAAAATAAACCAGAAGCCAGAAGTCAAAACCGAGTTGATCAGGGCCTTAGCTAGCATTTGAATTGATGCCAAAACTTTGGTGCGTCCCAAAAATTTGGCAATGCAATGCAATTAGTGAACAGATTTTGGGCGGAAATTTTGCTCGCCAATTTTTTGGTGTGGCAAGGTTGGTTGTATCCATGAGGTGGCAGTAGCTGGTTGGTTGCATTTAATGCTTCTATTTTTTTAATAGAAAACATCACAAGCAATGAAAAAAATATATTCTTAGTTGGGGAAAATATACAACAGCACAAGCAAAAACAGCTATCAAGAACACCATCAGCCAAACATATGTCCATGAAACAGTAGAGGCACAGTAACATGAACTGTTTTATAACAGAGCATAACTAGGATGAAATAGATGCTCACAAAGGTGGTATATACATCCTTCCAGACATTTTATCATCTCTCGATTGCCTCCAGGTGGACTTGAAAAGGATAATTAACAGTAACCATTTCGATTTTCAGTTGAGAAACACATAGGTTCATGAATCACAAATGTTGTTTGGGATAATTAATAGTCCGGTCATTACAGTCACCTTTCTGATTATTTTTTACTCAATTTATTAGTCACAAACCTACAATCTTAGTAATCAAAATTGTTAGCAGCGACAGAGATACTACAAATCAATCCACAACCACTTCAGCCTAAGCAATAAAATATAGGCCATATTCTTTCAAGCTATAACTGATGGCTTTTAGCTGCAACTATGGCTTTTGTTTGTACTTTTCGAGACGGCGACGGATGACGCACATGATTTCAGGCTCGAGAAGCTGTTTGAAGAAGCGGCTTCTTGAAACCGCTTGATGAAGTCGTTCTATTTATTTTGACTTCCGGAGAAACTGAATCCAAAAGCCACAAAAAGCTTAAAAGAACTGGGCCATAATCGGTCTTCTGCAAGTGAAACATACAACAGACAGCCGAAGGTGATTGTTGAAATACATGTTATACATGCACATAATTGGTCTTCTGCAAGTGAAACATACAACAGACAGCCGAAGGTGATTGTTGAAATACATGTTATACATGCAAGGTTATAGATAGAATACTAAGCGTGTTAAATTAGTTGATAATCTGATATCCTGATCCCATGTAATCTATTGTAACTAATCTTTTTGTATTGGTTGCGTGTTGGATACTATTTACCATCCGGCACAATGGCTATAAAAGAAAAGCATCAGTAACGTTTTAGCACTACGCCACCTTCCATGAATTCTATCTAGATTGATTTCTTTATAGTAATAACATATTTCTTCCAGCCATGCAGCTTAGGGTCATACAGAGCAACAATGCAATTATAATTCATAAATTATGGGACCTCTGCATCATGCTTGTTGTGAGCAATACATCATCAATAGTCAGTCTAAACAGATTAAAATAGAGATTTTAGACTACTTGGACACGTGATGTAGCTAGATTTGAAGTACGTGATGTAGCTAGATTTGAAGTATGATAGATCTACTTAATGATACCAATAATAATAATAACCCCGCTCGGTTGGGATGAAAAGCTGTGGCTTATAGCTGAAATTGCACTGGAACTGCTGAAATTTTACTGTAGCTGAATGTGGCTTATTTAGCATAATTAAATTTAAAAAATTTAAAAATAAAAAAATATGTTAGCTCATTACGGACAACACGAACGAATACAGGAAAAAAAGAACCGGGAAAAAAGCTAAAAAAAAACCAAAAATTCAGAAAAAGACGAAATTTATGAATAGTGAAAAATAAGCCAGAAGTCAGAAGTTGAAACTGAAATGAGCGGGGCTAATTGCCTCAAACAAATTACTTGCAACTTAAATCTTAAAAAATGCTCAAAAACAAAGAAGAACTTCTTGGTGAACAATAAAATGAAACACAACGAAAAGTAGTTCAACATTAGACATCAGAAGCTTCAAGCAGTATGAGAACACATTGCAGCAAATACCTTATCTGAACAATTTGAACTAGTGGTACGCAACATTGGGATTTTCTTCTCTACCAAGAGCCACAACAGCAAATTTTACTGTAGACCTCATTTACCATGAAATTTTATGTGAGTTCCACGCATCTCAATTTGGGCTACATAATTAGGTGTCTCAAAGTTTTGCACCACCCCGTGGGTTTTGATGCTACATCTATTAATTGCCAAACTACTTAATTCGGGTATCCTAACCCATGAGGTGCTTTTGGGGTATGTTTGGTTGCTGGGATGAGGTGGGATGGAATAGGATGGTTCATTTGACCAAGCCTATCTATGTGTTTGGTTGGAGGGATAGAGTGGGATGGAATGGTCCAAAGTGGGATGAGCCTATGCAAATTTAGAGAATATTCTTCTTAGATGCTGGACCATGTGGTTCCACTTTTTTTGTGGAACCACCTCATCCCATCCCATCCCACTTTATCCCAGCAACCAAACACACCCTTGGAGGCATTTCTGCCAACGTGGACAATGACTTGGCGATTACTTCACAAATCAAATATTATGGCTTTTAACTTACAACTTACGTTATAATAAATAGTTTTTAAATGGTGTTTTTTTTAATACAGGATTAATAGGAAGATTGTAGTAAAAGGTGTACTGAGTTTAGTTATACCGGTCAAAATTGCATGTAACTATTTTTCTCTGCGTACTGCCTCTCGTGAATAGCCAGAATTCAAAATTTTAAACCATAAAATATAAACCGGCGCACGCCGCGCTAGCTACCGTGTAGACCAAAGTAAAAGAGGCGATAATTCGCAAGGGTTTAATAAAAAAATCGAGGACACATGCGTAATTTAGGGAAAACCAAATGTCTTTTTCGTGAAAAATCGAGGACCTGTAAGGATCTGCACGTAAGTAAATAAGGACCTATACGTAATTTTGGAAACCCGCGAGGCGCTATCAAAAATTTTTTTGGAAAAAACTTGCAGGGACCTTTTCGCGAGGAAAAAAAGACCTTTATGTAATTTTCGGAAAACAGAAGGAAATCGACTACGTGCGTGACGTCGCGAAACCAGCGCCACGCGCGCGCTGGAAGAGCACGCTGTGGCCGACGTGAAGCGGCCCCCGCCGCGAATCCTTCCGCTTGTATGTAGGGGATGATTTCTTACAAACAAGCATGATGGAGTTGGTTGGCAGCCTTAGGGTATCTCCAATAGTCTGAGTCAGCTAGCTATATGCATGTACACATCAGCATATATCCTATGTGGAGGAAAGAGAATATGCAAAAAAAAATCGAGCCAGCTCTTCCTTAAGCACTAGTCTATAACGCCAAACGAGGCAGCCTCTATAAATTCTGTGTGTGCATGTAAACATCAAATAGCTATCCTTATAGATAGTTCTTTAGAATGCTAGCTTTAGTGTGTACTATATAAATGATGTGGAAGTCTTATAGTTAGTTGCTAGCTATAACCATTGGAGATGCCCTTAGAGAAGTACATACGCATCCATTATTTTTTTCCCGAGGTGTGTGTATATATGTGCGACAGGACAAGAGGGCAAATGTAACTTGGTAGAAATTCTTTGCAAATTCTGGGCCTGTTCTTTTCGGCTGCGGCTTTTGGCTTTTGGTTGAAATTTTTGAATTTTGGCTGTTTACGGTACAGATTACGGAGAGACAGATACTCACTTACGATTTTGGTTGGTACAGATGTTGGATTTTTGACGTATAGATCGTTTAACTTGTAGACCCCGTCTTGAGAAAATACTCCGTTTGAAAGTTAGGTATTGTAACAAAAGCCAAAGGCCGCTAGCTTGTGAGGTAAAGAACATGCCCTCTCTCTCATCCATGCCTTAGAAAAAATATTAATAACGTCCATCAAATTCAACTATACGCCACCTGCTGATTTAGGGAAATTGATTATATACCCTCATATAGTTGGCACTACAAGATATACCCACATTCCTAGTGTAATTGATTATTTATCCATCTTCAGCTGAGATCTTTGATTATTTACCACTTTTCATAATTTTCAATAATTGTTTCCTCTTTTCTTTCTTTTTTTTTGACCCACTCGAAGTGTGCTAACTATATGAAGGTATATAACCAATTTTTCCAATGTTTTATAGTAGATCAATAAGTAATGAATGAAAGTGTACGGTCTTGTTATTTGGGCTTTTGATGTATCTGAAATGGAACGACTTTTTAAAATGGATTTGTTTAAATGATTTTTTGTGTTTAAAATCGTGTGCATCGTAACAAAAAAAATGTAAATAAAAACCCCAAGTACTATGCTAAATCTGCAGAGATTTCGGAAAAATACAATTGCCGCAAAGCAGGTCGGGATCAACACAAACACAACCGAAGTTCTTTCTGAAGGAAACACGACTGAATTTCTAGTGTTCAACTGCAGGATCGACCTCTCTCCGATCCCAAGGCCCCCCGGAAGACTATCACAGCGTTTTCTTGCGAAGACTCCGTCCCCGGCGCCCCCTTTTCCACGGCCGAATCGACCTCCATCTCGTCTCCGCCGCCACCCACCTGAAAGCGACGCCGGCGCAGGAGGAAGCCCCCTCGCCACTCGGCACCCGCGACAGCGACGGCCGGTCGCTTTAAATGACCTAAGCGCCCCCCGCGTGGCGCCCCCTCTTTTCCCCTCCTCTTCCCCGTCCTATCCCTCTCCGTCCTTATGACCTCTTCCTCCGCCCCAAACCCTAACCCCGTCCCCACACCCACCCCGAACCCTACCGCGAACGGCACAACCGCGGGCGCCAACGGGAGCGTGGCAGCCGCGGCGTCGCCCCCCAAGGAGCAGCAGCAGGACGGGGCTGCGGGAGGAGCGGCGGCGGGGGTGGATGGGCGCGGAGGAGGCGCGGAGGCGGCAGAGGCGGGAGTAGAGGGCGAGGCGATGGAGGTGGATGGTGGCGCGGGAGGAGGCGGCGGACTGGGGGGTGTGGAGGGTGGTGGTGTTGGGGGAGGAGGAGGAGCTGCTGCGGGAGGAGTAGGGCAGCAGCCGTCGCCGGCGACCGTGTTCCGGATCCGGCTCAAGCAACCCCCGGCAAGCCTCCGGCACAAGATGCGCGTGCCCGAGCTGTGCAGGAACTTCAGGTGCGTCCGGCTGAGCCTCTTACAGCTTCCGTTTACTTTTGTTGTGCACCTGTGCTCGAGCAAAAACATGAGATTCTTTTGTGGTTTTTGGGGATAGCTGGGTGAGCCTTTAGTGCTTTTCTAGTCTTCAAATTTTTGGCGACGAGTGCAAGGAGTGAAAATGTTCTAGTTGTGCTAATTGCAGAGACTTTGGGTAGTGCCTGAATTTGTGATTGCCTTGTTTCCTGTGGCCTTCGAAAGTGTTAGATTTTTGTTCTGGAAGTGAAGCTTAAATATCGCTTGTAGTTTGTAATGTCTTTTGCCGTTTTCCCCCTTTGTATAACCAAGTGTAGTGAGGTCAAACATGATACACTTCTAAGCCAGTTGGAAGATGCTATTATGCTAACAGTCATAAATCCATTAACATAAGTCCACATTTGTATCTGATTGATCCATGAGCAGATCTCATGGAGCAGCTAGTTAGAAAATGCTCGTGTTTCTGAAACTGCTACTGGTTTGTGCCAATTGCTGATTACAGTTATCTGCGACACTAAGGTGAATTAATTGGTTTAAATATATGACTATTTTGTAGTGTGTCTTTTTCCTATTTGATCTTACAACCTTTAATTTGTTTTACCTAGCAATGTGGATTATGAAAATATGGCAGCTGCTGACAAACTTAAGTTGCATGTGCGCTTTTCTGTTTTTATAACTGTTTTAATCTG
Source organism: Dendrocalamus sinicus (assembly GCA_036346575.1). Lineage (NCBI taxonomy): Eukaryota > Viridiplantae > Streptophyta > Magnoliopsida > Poales > Poaceae > Dendrocalamus > Dendrocalamus sinicus. Next base: position 18,409,835 of record CM070670.1, read on the forward strand.
GTAGGACTAATGTGCTTAGTCCATTTTGCCCTTCAGTTAATTGGAAACTAATGATTTATCTCGGTGGTTTTTCTTATTGCAGCGCAGTTGCTTGGTGTGGGAAGCTGAATGCAATTGCATGCGCATCTGAGACTTGTGCACGAATTCCGAGGTCAGAATTTCATCCATTATTTCTCTGAAAATCACTTTGCCCCTCGCTTAGTCTTGCATGAAAATATCATTTGCAAACGGAGTATCATTTGAGGTGGCAGAATCAGTTAGTTTTGATAGCTCTTTTGCTTTAGAGGGGCTTCATGAGTTAATCAACCATTTTGCAGAATTGCTTATTTTCATTTTTAGGTTATGAAATTATCTTTGCTGCAAAATAACGGAATGTATATTTTCAGCTCTAATTCAAGTCCACCATTTTGGATTCCTATACACGTACTGAATCCAGAGAGACCAACGGAATGTTCTGTTTTCAATGTGAGAGCAGGTAAACGTCTATTTATCTGTTAGCCTAAGTATTCTTTAATATGGTTTACTTGCATCCCGTGCATTGCTACACAATAATACATCCATGTTCCAATCTCAGTTGCATTTGGATGTAATTATTTTTGCATGTGCAAATGACTGTCCACAATCATATAAAGAGTGAGGTTAAAACTCAGTTTTGTTTATAGCAGTTGTCTATCTCCCATCATGTTTCACTGTAATTAATTGTCAATTGAACAGATTCTCCACGTGACTTTGTTCAGTTCATTGAATGGTCTCCTCGATCATGCCCTCGTGCATTATTAGTGGCAAATTTTCATGGGAGGATTACTATTTGGACACAGCCAACTAAGGTATGCAATTCGCTTGAGCAAATTCCAAATGGCATCATCTATTTTTGGGAGTAGTACTACTGAAATTTTCTTTGTTCGTTTGTAAAACATTCAGGATTCTCTGGTTAGCTTTCCTTGGTTTATACATTTGATGTCATTTAATTTTCTCATACTAATTTTTGTCTGACATGTTGAAGGGTCCTGTTAATCTTGTGCGTGATGCCAGCTCCTGGCAATGTGAACATGAATGGCGCCAAGATCTTTCTGTGGTGACCAAGTGGTTGTCAGGAATTTATCCGGTATGTTGCTATTGTACACAAAACATACATTCTGCTGGCTTTCTATTGATAATGTAGTGTCATACTGCCTTATGATTGACTGAATGGTTTATGTAGACATCCTGTTTTCATGGTGTACTTGTAGAATTATACACATCATTTAACAATTCAGATTTTTGTATACCATACAATGTCAATAGTTGTTGATTATATTAACTTAATAAAAGTACTCATTTTTAAATAGTTTGATAATGCAATGACAATAGATTGAATCAGAAACTCGTCTAAGATTGTATTCATGGACATTTATTTCAAATTAATTGCAATATTTGGTAAAAAATCCAGCTTTCTGATGCTACACTTCAGTGTTTATTTGAATTGGTATTTTTTGTCTAATTTATTTTCTAATGATACTGAATCTTTTTTTATTACCTTTTTACCATATACAGTGCATTTTGATTGAAAGAAAAAGAATTACCAAGCTATAGCGACTGCTAAATTTGTTGTTTTCTTTTACTTTGCAGTATAGATGGCTTCCTGCAAGCTCTGGTACTTCTTCAAACTTAAAAACCTTTGAGGAAAAATTCCTTACCCGGCAGCCTCAAAGTTCAGGTTGGCGAGACAAATGTATTACCGAACATATATTTTTGGGGTTGGGGTTGGGGTACACTACAAGCGTGTTTTCTTTATACTACACTGACACAGCCTTGTTTACTGCAGCAGGATGGCCAAACATTCTATGTGTTTGTTCCGTTTTTTCATCTGGTTCTGTTCAGCTTCATTGGTCACAGTGGCCTTCTCAAAACTCAGCACAGCCTAGATGGTTTTCTACTAGCAAAGGGCTTCTAGGAGCAGGGCCCAGCGGTATAATGGCTGCTGATGCTATTATTACCGAGTCTGGAGCTTTACATGTTGCTGGTGTTCCCCTTGTTAACCCATCTACTGTAGTGGTTTGGGAGGTGATGCCAGGTCTTGGCAATGGTATTCAGGCAACTGCAAAGATAAACGCAACGAGCCCTCTTCCTCCATCTCTGAATCCCCCTTCCTGGCCTGGTTTTGCTCCGCTAGCGGCTTACCTCTTTTCTTTGCAAGACCACCTTGTTTCTGAGGGTGCACAAACAAAAAAACAGATAGATAATGAGACCACCGAGGCTGCATCAATCCATTGTTGCCCGGTTTCCAACTTTTCAGCTTATGTCAGTCCTGAAGCTGCTGCCCAGTCAGCCACTACTACAACATGGGGATCTGGGGTTACTTCAGTTGCTTTTGATCCCACTCGAGGAGGATCAGTCATTACAGTTGTAATAGTTGAAGGTGCGTATACAACTCAATTTGGGAATGAATTAGTATTGAGTGATGTAATTGTCGCATCTCACAGTGGCTGTTGTAATTTGTTCTGAGACATAGCATGAACCACATTGTAATGGGGTTCTCCTGCCCTTTCTTAAAGGCTTCATGATTGTCATACTTCTCCTGTGTGCATCTCCAAGGACCCCAACAACATAACACTAGAAGAGTTAATCTAAATTGTACATGTCCATAATCCAGATAAAAAAAGCCCTCAGGTCCTTATGCTTATACATGTGATAAGATTCTGAACAACATATTGTCTTCTAGCTGTTTGTGTTGTTCGTTGATGTATTGCTCATGTGGCTTGTGCCATGGCTTCATATTATTCTCTTTTTCTTGTGTGTCATAGTTTCTGTACTTTATTAGATGAATTGGTTACTCTTAGCTAGTGTTTCATTTATTTTTCTGACAATCATTGAATCATTTCCTGCAGGGCAGTATATGTCTCCTTATGATCCTGACGAAGGACCTTCCATCACTGGATGGAGGGTCCAATGCTGGGAATCTTCGCTTCAACCTGTTGTTCTTCACCCAATATTCGGAAGCCCTGCTTGCTTTGATGGGCAGCCTCCTATGCAAACTGTTTGGTCCACTAGAGTTAACAAAAGCATTCCACCAACAGAGGACCTTAAAAATCCTCAAGCATATGTTCCAATGCCAACAACCTCAGATGAACGAAGCTCTTCTGAGTGCAGTGTTGACAGGGCAAACAGACTTAGCTTTGACCCTTATGATCTGCCAAATGATGTTAGACAACTGGCTCAAATAGTTTATTCTGCTCATGGTGGTGAGGTTGCTGTTGCCTTCCTGCGTGGAGGAGTGCACATTTTCTCAGGTCCAAATTTTGATCAGGTTGACAGCTATCATGTCAATGTTGGCTCAGCAATTGCTGCACCAGCCTTTTCCTCAAGTAGTTGTTGCTTGGCATCAGTATGGCATGACACACTCAAAGATCGAACCATACTAAAGATAATACGTGTGCTTCCTCCTGCAATTCTTAATGCTCAGACAAAGGTCAGTTCAGCTGTGTGGGAACGGGCAATAGCAGATAGGTATGCACCCAAGCTAATAGATGCTGATTTAAATGTTTTATTTGTTTGTGACAACTGCAATATTTTTGGCAGATTTTGGTGGAGTCTATTGGCTGGTGTGGATTGGTGGGACGCTGTTGGTTGCACACAGAGTGCTGCTGAAGATGGTATTGGTAAGGATGTTTCTGCAGATGCTATGCATTTGTGTGTGGTTTGTCCAATTCAATCTGTTCCAGTTGTCGGTACAATTTGAAGGGAAGTGGACCCCCTGCTGCACTATAGAGTTTCCACAACTGGCATTTCGGCCTCTGCAAGTCTATAATGGAGTTAATGGAGGCTAAATCAAATATCTTTTGGATGTTTAGGCCTGACTAAAATTTGGTGTTTCTGATATGAAAGAAGTCAAGGGATAGTGGGAGAAATATTTGATTACCTTCATTTTTATATGAATGGCCTATAATGGGAGGAAGTTCATGTCCTGCCATATGTAGAAGATCCACTTCCCATCTGAAATGGGCCAAATCGCTTGCAAGTAACAGCTTGGGACTGTGCACTGTGCCTCTGGCATATGTTGAATTGTGCTTTTGCTTCATTTCTCCAGTCTAGATTCCTTGATGTGCTAAATTATTTTTGGGTATGAGATGTGACAATTTTCTGAGCAAATAGAATGTCTATGTTTTTATTAAGTTTCACTAATTGTTGCATATGGTTGGTTAACTATTTCAACACCTGCAATATTTATACTCGTCAATAAGAAGCTAAATTTCTCACTTTTTATTTCAGTCTCACTTAACAGTGTGATAGCTTTGCTGGACGCGGACTTCCATTGCCTTCCAACTATGGACCAGAGGCAGCAGCACTGTCCTGTAAGTGCTGTCGTTGCTTTTGGTACACTATGCATGGTTTGAAGCACTGGCCTTCAATTATTAATCATATGTTATCCACGTGCATCACTATGTAATATGTGTCACATACTCACATTGTCTTCATGATTTATTGAGATAGTGCATTCATCGATTACCATAGTAGTCATTCTACCAGTTAGTCGGATGAGGAACTCTATACGGCTAGACTAATGCTTGGTTCAATTTAATTGCGCTGCCCTGTCCCCTTTTCCCCTGGACTTAGTTTTTACTAGCCTTGTGACACCTATTCACTGTCTCTGCTTTTGAGTTGAAAGTGAAAATTACAGCATAAAACACATCAGTTTTTCTCTGTAAATATATATTATATATCCGGTTAATATTGCTCTGGTAGTCTGACATCATAAATGGTTGCATAATTGAGTAGCTCGGTGGTTCATTCATAATATATCCCTTTTGTAATTGGTAACTTAATATAAAGATAAACTTTTGAAATAATGTGATTTGCCACTTTTGCTTCAGTTTTTGAGGTCTTTTTAAGCAATTACTTGCTTTTACTTAAAGTTAGTCGATTTACTTCATGCAGAACCTCGATAGGATAAAGTGCAGGTTGCTGGAAGGAACAAATGCTCAAGATGTCAGAGCACTAGTGTTGGACATGCAAGCAAGATTACTTCTGGATATGCTAGGCAAGGGAATAGAGGCTGCCCTGATAAATCCATCAACTCTGCTACCTGAACCCTGGCAAGCTTCTAGTGATATGTTGTCTAGCATTGAGCCTGGCAAAATGACTGTTGACCTAGCTCTATCTCCAAGCATCCAGGTCTTCTTTACTTCCTGTTCTTTCCATTTCATTGTCATTGAGCTTAAATTCAACTAGCTATCATCCATTTTTTTTTGGTGTTATGGACTTAATTCTTATGATGTCTTTCATCATAAGAATTGCTTTGCCTAGGTTAGGTGAAATCATGTTCAACTCATCAATTGCCTCTTATGATTTGACAAATTGTCTTATTATCCAGAATATTTTAACTTTCAGTATAAGTTGTCTGCGTAGGAGCATTTCATGTTATTATTTTGTGGATGAGCTTATTTTTTGAGCATCGAAATGCAGGGTTACGTTGACGCTGTTCTAGATTTAGCATCACATTTCATCACTCGCTTGCGGCGCTATGCAAGCTTCTGCCGAACTTTGGCTAGCCATGCTGTAGGAGCATCTTCTGGCTCAGGCAGTTCTAGGAATACGGTTACTAGTCCAACCAACAGTTCTCCATCACCGTCAAATAATCAAGGTTAATTTTCAATTCCTGCTTTCTTGCTAAAGCTTGTGCATCTCTTTAGTTTGTGCAGAACAAAAACACCTGTAGATCTTATGTTTCTCCATTTTATGTTTGGAAAGTACCGAGGCATTAGTATATTTCCCATTTATCAATGATGCTAGCATGTGATGTTCCTGCAATTTTCAGGTAATCAGGGTGGAGTAGCATCGACGACAGGGAGCTCACAGATGCAAGAGTGGGTCCAAGGTGCCATTGCTAAGATCAGCAACAATGCGGATGGTGCTGCCAATACAGCACCAAACCCAATTAGTGGGAGGTCATCATTTATGCCCATCAGCATCAACACGGGAACTTTCCCTGGCACACCTGCTGTTAGACTTATTGGGGACTGCCATTTCCTTCATAGATTATGTCAGTTGTTGCTGTTTTGTTTGCTTTTTCGGAGAAGGCAATCACCAAGGTTACTCGTAAACGCACAAAAAAATGCTGATCCTACCATGCAGAAAGCACAGCACTTGATGAACGGTAAGACAGAGGACAATAGTTTGGCGGTAAGATCTGGTCTAGGTGCTGCCAAAGTGGAAGATGGTCCAGCTACACGCGGACAGTTGGTTCTTGGAGTGAAGGGTCTTGAAGAAAATCCAATGGGCAAACCCGTTAGAATAGGTTCTGGCAATGCTGGCCAAGGTTATACTTCAGATGAGGTAACTAACAAATAATTGACAAATATGAGTTTCTTTGGATAACCGGAAGTTTTGTTCAACAAAAACCTGCAACCTGTATTGTTTTAAGAGAAGCACTGATATCATGTCTTTCATTGATAATTTTTACACGTTTCAGTGACTAAATAATATAAATGAGCTAGATCAGTCACAGACAAGGTTTGAAAAACCGGTTCCGGAGAGAATCCCGGTCGCCGGGCGGTACCGGTAACCGGCCGGTTACCGCCCGGTAACCGGAAATCCCGGTGTAAAACCGGAAGAAATTCGTCAAACATTTTTTTTTGTCGGGGCGGGAGGCGGCCGGTAACCGGTCAAAAACCCGGAAAAACCGGTGGAATTTGTATGGAAGTTGGAGCTCCACTTTTTTTGCCGTAAATTGAAAGTTATGGATGGATATTTTGGCAAAAGCTTAAGTTTTTTATAACAAGTAAAACCCGCATAAGACTACCCTTGTGGGATCCTTTGCTGTATATGTTGGGATGGCTAACTATTTAACCGCATAATTTTTTTCTTGCTGTATATGTTGGGATGGCTAACTATTTAATAGCAGGCAAGAATATGGAAATACCCTTGTGGGATCCTTTGCATAAAACCTACCTATACTTTTGAAAGATTTAGCAGAAAAACATGTGTTTGAGCCCTCCTATACTATGAATTTCAAAACACATGAGCATCCAAGATTTAACGCATGAAATATTCAAAGTTTCAAGCTACATATGGCTGTGATGTAATTTGCTAGTTGTATACTGAAATATTCTACTTTCTTGCTGAGTTGAAGTGTTTTGAGCCAGAGATGAACAAAATGGATGTACTAAATGTAGAAGTTGAATGCTTTATGTTTCGTAACAGCTTGTACCACTGGGTTCATATTTGTTTCTCTATCCGTCTGGATAAATGTTTTGTGACTTACAATAGTGAGTTATTATAAATAAATGGTGTCTTAACTGACATCATTGGCTAGATGTCATCAGCTAATGGTCATAGTTGGGAGTTGAGAGATGTTGGTCAGTCACTGGACTAAGTTAGCCATGTCTGAATTGCATCTGGAATTCTGGATAACTAATGTATGTATACATTATCATATGATATTAGAAGTACCCATGCTAGATTTATAGTGCTTGTATTCTAGTATTCTACATTGCTATGCATCATACTTGTAATTCAGAGTTGCCTATCTATTTAATTAAGGTGGAACAATGTTAAGCTAACCAACTTTAAGAGTGAATTTGTGGTATTGTTCCTAAACATATGCTTAGCCATCCAAAGTAGCTACAAATGCCCCCTGGAACCCATTCCACCATCTACAAATTCAAAAATTTCAAATTTCCATCTCGGCCGGTATTTTCATACCGCTCGCCGCCGGGAAGAACGGTTACCGGCGGTTACCGGCCGGTAACCGCCGGTAATCCGAACCCTGGTCACAGATATTGGAGTGAGAGCGGACAATGTCCACATTTCAGTTTATCTCAGGCGGGAAGTTAGATAACCTACCAAACAGGCTTAAAAACTTTTCTAATCTGAACATAATGACAATTATAACTTTATAGCAACATTTCTGCAACTGTATTTCAAGTTTTGAACATAAAAATCTAGCCTCTATTGTTTTTGGACAAACACATTTTGATTAGTGGTATTATATAGTGTGATTATATCTGTATTTTGTAACCTGTGAGTAGCTAAATTGTTAATGATTTGATTAGATACTTTACCTAGTATAATCTTTTGTCCCGTATCAGTGATTTGCCTGATGTTTATTTTATAGTTTCACTAGTTACTTGCCTTTCTGAAAGACTTTTCTTGTGTAGCACATCTAATTTCTGCATAATTTGGTTCATTGTTGCAGGTGAAGGTCCTCTTTCTCATATTGGTTGACCTTTGTCGAAGGACATCAGGCTTGCAACATCCATTGCCTGCTTCTCAGGTTGGTTCGAGCAACATTATTATAAGGTTGCACTACATTGATGGCAATTACACTGTGCTCCCTGAGGTGGTGGAAGCGTCTCTTGGTCCCCATATGCAGGTACAATTCAAATTCCTCATGGAAGCTTCTATGTGTCATAATTTTTTCCGTATATTATTTTGAGTGTCCAACGTTCAATAATGAGGTAGTAATAATGATCAATTGCCCTGGAGAAACAGTGATTCTAGTACTACAAGTTCTCAGCTACTTACCCAAGTTAATGATGGTTTGACCCCCTAAAAAAGTATCATTACCATCCCCTTTAGGAGTTCTTCATTTCTGTCAGTATGTGTGTATGTACTCGGTAAATTACTTACGATTTCTCAGTTCTTCATTTGCCATCAACCTTACTCTAGAATTTACTCATGACCCCCTTTAGGAGTTTCCATTTTCATCAACATGTAGCCATGTACCTCTTTGATTGAGTGGTTACCCTGTACGGCCTGCAACATGTGTCAAATGTACAGAGCTGTGTCCATGCATTACTTGTTGGGCATGTCATTTTCAGTGCTCCATTGCTGTGGAGGTTCCTTATTAATTTGAATATTCATTGTACTGTATATGGATACATTTGATTCTCTAGTTATTGCAGAATATGCCTCGTCCACGAGGAGCTGATGCTGCTGGTCTTCTTCTTCGAGAATTAGAACTGCAACCTCCTGCTGAAGAATGGCATAGGCGCAACATGTTTGGTGGGCCCTGGTCAGAACCAGATGATCTTGGTCCATTGGATAATGTGCCACAGCTAAAAATCAGTGGCTCTGTCAACCCTCATTTATCTGACATGGAAGAGGATGGTGACAGTTCCTTTGGGATTCAAAGTCCTTGGCCAAGAAAGCGCCGGTTGTCTGAAAGAGATGCAGCATTTGGTCTGAAAACATCTGTAGGTCTTGGATCTTATCAAGGTGTGATGGGGTCTCGAAGAGATGTTATTACAGCTGTGTGGAAAACAGGTCTTGATGGTGAATGGTATAAGGTGAGTATGCTTAAGAGTTGCTTAACATTTTAGTCTCAATCCAGGGTTATTTGACAGATGTTATTGATATCCTGTCTAGAGTTTGCTTAACATACGCTCCTCTTTTGCAGTGCATACGGTGTTTGCGGCAAACTTGTGCATTTGCGCAGCCTGTTGGACCGAACCCAACGAATGATCGTGAGGCGTGGTGGATCAGCCGGTGGACCCATGCTTGCCCAATGTGTGGTGGGTCATGGGTGAAAGTTGTTTGACTGCTGTCTTTGGTAACGCCTTCACCGTGCTGATTCTTCTCTGCTAATAGCTTCTCGGCCAAATCTGTGTCAGCATGGTCGGTTCCCGTGTTGTTCAATTTTGTATCTAACGATGGATTATTTGATCTCAGGCCCCCGTGTCATGGTTTACCTGCAGAGGTCATAGCAGATATACACACTTGGCTCTTAACAACTGTGTAAAATTATGCTAGTATTAGGAGGGAGATTGAACAATGTTTCTGTTGTGCGTTCGTTATGTACATAAATTTACTAATTTGCAGTGTTGGAAGGAAGCTGTTAGGTCCTTACTGCTGGAAATTGCTTGTGAAATTAAATAAACCTATTCCTCCTTGAATGCTATGGTATGTTAGATGAAACGAAAGCTAATGTTATCTGATACCCAGTTCCTTGACATCATATCTATTTTCGCAAACTGTCTTTTTAGAAATGGTGTTATGCTACATTCCTTCCTTTTGTTGATCCGGTGTTTTTTGAGGGTAGATCTGTAATGAAGTATGTAAATAAGAACTTGGTACGTCTCATTAGTGTTTACCATCGTCGTAGGAGCTAGAGGTTTCCTGTAAAATCATACGGAAGTCATGTGACGTTCTGCGTTCCAAACATAGAGAGGGCTACAAGGACGGCCGGTGGTCTGGTAGCTCCGAACATAAGAGGCTATGGTAGATGGGTTTATAGTTATGATCCATAGCTTTTGAAATTTTAGATATACTAGCCTTATAGGCGCCGCGCCGCGCCAGACACCGTGTGTACCGAAGTAAAAGAGACGATGATCCGCGAGGAGCTTTTTAAAAAAATCTGAGGGCACGTGCGTATTTTCGAAAAAGCTAAAGGGCTTTTTCGTAAAAAATTGAGGACCCGTACGCAATTTACAAAACCGCGGGGCGCTATCCTGCAAATTGGAGGGGCTTTTTCAGAAAAAAAAAGCGCCGCAAGAAAAACGGGCAGGAACCTTTTCGCGAGGAAAAAGGATCTCTACGTAATTTCTGAAAAATACAGGGAAACTGCCTCGGCCGGCCGTACGAAGATTCCCGCGCCACGCGCCGGCCGGGGCGCGCGTGGGCGACGTGGAGGGGCTCTCTGGCCGCGAATCCCTCCGCTCGTAATAGACCCCGCTCGTATAGGCTGGGAATTTCGCCTCTATGATAAGAGAAATGCCGAAGTGGTCTCCTCCTAGTGGAATTCCGCTTGAGCCCTCTGGTGCCCCCCCCCCGTGCAAGCCCTCGTGTATCCCTACCGTGCGAGCCCACCTGACAGTCTCCTACCGCGCAAATTCCCTGGTGCGGCCTCCACCGCGCAAAGCGCCACACCATGACTAGAAGTAGGGATTAGTGAATAGCAGCTGCAAGCTAGTAGTTGGATGGGTGACTAGAAATGTGTTGTATGCGTTCATTTGTGTTCTGTACAGTAGATATCAGGTAGGGTAGTTAGCTAGTATAATTTATTGGTATAATTAACTACATACATAAATTAGTGTAAGAAAATTTTGTAGAATTAAGTAGTGTCAAAATCTTCTTTGTAATTTTTTATCGTGAAGATAAAAGTTTACGCTACATGAATCAGAACCAAAAGTGAAGTTGAAAGCTATATTATTTTCTATTTTTGACTTTTTCTCTCATAGGATTAATTATTCTAGGAACTTCTAACAGACCCTTTAGTTAATATAGATATAGATAAATATTGTCTCCATACGAGCAACTATATATATTGGCTGGAGAAGTTATGACTGAAGAAAAAATAGGGAAATGTATGTATATCCATCTAACGGTAGCAATTTATTTTTACACTACCTAATTCTACAAAATTTTCTTACACTAATTTTTCTATGTAGTTAATTATACCAATAAATTATACTAACTAATTTATACTAACTAGTTACCCTACCTAATATCTATTGTACATAATACACATGAACGCATACAACATACTTTTAGTCACCCACCTAACTACTAGCTGCTACCACTAATCCCTATTTCTAGTCAGGGTGTCGGCGCTTTGCGCAGTGGGGTGCCACGCTAGGGAATTTGCACGTTAGGGAACCGTGCCAAATGGCTCGTGCGGTGTGGGGGCATGCCAGAGGGCTTGCGTGGTGGGGGGCCACGGCGTTAGGGGGCTAAAAGCGGAATTATGCGGAAAGATGGGTCACTTTCGGCATTTTTGTGCCAAGCTTTTGAACTTAGCGTGAATATTTATGCAAATGTACTAAATGCCAATAAGTTGTTTCAAAAATGATGTCTCGATAAACCGTTTTGAAAAGAAGATCAGTGGTGGATCTAGAACAAAAATAATGCAAGAGCCTCATGCTCCATGCATGCCAACATGTAATACCACTAGAAAGCAAAATAGAAGTAAAGCGAGAAAGGAAACAGTTCAAGGAAAAATAAAAGTAATAAAGAAGAGTTTTGCCGTCAAATCCATTGGCTTTAGAAATGCCAAATGAATTAAATGCTCACTGAGGTTCCTAGACCGTCCAAGGACGGCCAACACCATCTCGCGTACAATGCAAGCGCACTTGTTGGATCAAAGGTCCTTAAAGCCCTCAGAGACATGAGAGAAGAGTAGAGAAAGGGAGGGGCAGTTTGGTCATTTCATAGAGTCCCTCAGCGAGCCACATGATATAGGCAAATATGCCCCTCATAAGCGAGAATCCTCACTCCCATTTTCTTCCCTCAGTCAAGAGTCCATCCAGAGAGCCATTCACTTTTCTTCCCTCAAAGTTGTGAGTTCTTCTAAAGAGTAGCTCCTTCCACCTCCTTCCCATTTTCATCCCCACACAATCCTTCCATTTGGCTGGCACAAAGTAAGCTCAAGGTAAGCCACCTTGTTTAATTCCATCCCACAACCAGGCCACAAGAGGAAGGCAGAGAAGGGCTCGAAGAAGAGGAGCAAGGGCGGTTAAAGCGAGCCGACGTCATCGGCAATGACAAGGGGATGCTATTGAAATCATCGTCCACCCCCAGTCCCTTTCATCCGACAGTAAGCCTCCATTCTTTCCCAACCCTTTTCCCTTTCTCCATATCTTAGCACAAAGCGGCGAGCTGTGGTTGGCCATCGGTGCCCTTAAAGGGAGGGTACGTACTCCCCGGTGCACACACACTCCCCCAAGTCCCGAATTGGTGGCTCAACCGCCACTTGGACCATCATAAGGTAGGAAATAGGGGGGATTGGAAGTATAGAAAATGCAAAATCATAAGGATACTAGACAAAAGTAAAGGGAGAAGAAAGAGTAACCGTAGAGCCGATGGTGGCCAAGTAGAGTCACGAGGGGACCAAAGGCGATGCACAGGGTCCATGGGATGCAGCGCCGAATGGAGCCACGCCCGCAGCGAGGGCGTCGTGCCAGGAGAGAGATGGGGAGCCACCTAGCGCCACGCTGGTGACTGGCAGCACCATGGGGGGGGGGGGGCGGGGCCGAGTGTCGGCCTGCACTCGCGTAGGGGCTGATGGCATGGAGCCAGAGGATTGGGAGGAGGAGCAGTGTAGGAGGTGGTTGAAGGTCGGCGACTGACGAGTCGAGAGCAAATGGAGAAGGTGGCAGTCGGCGGCAGGACGGTGCCGAGTAAGAGAGAGGAAGTGAGAGGGGAGGGGTGAGGAGAAGGTGGGGGCAACGAAGGAGCGGGGTGGGAGGCGGCCGGTGGCCGGCATGCCCAGGGTGGCTGCCTGAAGAATGGAGAGGGAGCGATATATGAGAGGAGAGGTGAAGAAGGATAAGGCCTTCCGGTCGAACAAAAAAAAAGAAAAAAAAGAAAGGGGAGGTTGTTCGGCCGAGAGAGAAGAGAAGAAAAAAACGGAAGGGGGAAAGAAAAGAGGAGAAAAATAGAGGTTTGGTTCCTACGCGTCAGGTCCTTAACCCCGGGGCGGTTTAAGCCAACGTTGAGTCTTACGTGTAGAAGCAATGCCGTTCATTTAAGCGCATGTACCGATACTCAGTTTTGAGTCAGGTTAATTACCTGTTCAGGTGGAGGTCCGGGATCGACGCCATCTGCACGTCGCTCCACTCCGTTCGGTTAATAGGCAAGTACATGGTAAAGCGGTAAATTTAGGTAGTGTATGTTGATAAATGAATGATGGTGCATTGCTTACCATGTTATGGTAAGTTAATTATTTCTAGATGCATGATGAGGGTGTTGAATAACGATTGTTGAGACATGATATGTTGATATACATAAATGGAGAACTTGCATCGCATGCATGTCATGAAAAGAGAGTTGTGTGGTATCGTTGGTCCACTTTGTATGGACACTCCACGGAAGTGGAGATTGAGGTCCCCGTATGTAATCACCGGCTATTGATGTCCCTGTATGAAAAAGGACGAACTTTTGATCCTTACATGGAAACAGGGTGGGTTTGGGTGAGCATCGACGGGTGCTCGCTCTACTATACCGTTGTTGATGAAAATGGAGAAAAATTAAATGAAAACAAATGGTTAATGAGACTATAATGGTTATGGACTGATACGTCAACCTGTTATTTACTGTTTTGCTTTGTACTTGCTGAGTCTTTGGACTCACCCTTACTTTGTTGTTTTTTAAATGACCGTTAATGACATCATGCACGAGCGAGAGTAGTATATTTGAATAACTTCAAATACTAGCAGCACTTCGCATATCAGTTTTTGGTAGCATATTTAAACTCCAAAGTATGCTAGAATAGTTGTTTAAAATGATATGTTGTAAGTGGTCGTAGCATTATAAATAAAATAGTGTTTGCTTAAAACGGTTGCCACCAGAAAAGGGGTAATGTCATGCAATAATGATAGCACTCTAGGCCCAGAAGGTGGGCGGAGTGTTACACAACATGTTTCTTTTCTTCTCTTGTTTGTCAACATATTTAAGCCTTCTTGTTTAGATAGATGTAGTTTTTGGTATGTAGAGGCATTGCTTCTTGGTATGTGGGGGTACATACTGTGTAAGTTTATACTCTAAACAACAAAAACTAAAATTGGCTCTCGAGAATCTGTGCCTGTAAACATGATAGAAAAACTATCATGTTTATTTATTTATAGAAAGTTATAAGTCGTTAACTGTAAAAAAAAGGATTTATAATGATGTGCGGGAGGTCTAGTAGTGGGAATGATGGTACTTATCCCGTGTGTATTAGAGAGTACACGTGAGTTTAAGTGGGAAAATATGTGTCTACCCTATCTGGCCTAGAGTCCGTAAAATTCTTTATGCGTAGGTGAGGCGTACATACGCGTGTGGCGTGAGGGTGGCGTCCATTTCGCATGCTCTCTAAGAAACGAAAGGAGGCTACGAAATTCACATGCCCTAATGCGAATTTTGAAGGTACAACAAAATTATTAAATCTTAATACGCTCAGGAAATAAACGAATTTAACGTCGATTCTTCTTTGTAAGCTAAGAGCATGTCCAATGCAGACGTTTAGAGAGATACTTAGTAATAAAAAATTGATTTTTCTTGCCACATAAGATAGATAAGGTGCTTATTTTGAAGCATCGATGCTTAAATAAGCACTGATGCTTAGTATGTGCTTATGTGTATAACTATATCTATTAATAGATAATATAGCATCTAAACACCTATGGAAGATATGCTTGTATTAGAGGAAATAATTTTTACATAGATACTTGATAATGTGACTATATTCTCTCTCTTTAAGCACTCATATATAAGCATCTGCTCTAAGGGCCCTCGTTAACTAACTAGTCCCTCGACAGCCGCGAGCTCGGGACTCGAGAGACGAAATCACATCCAGATCTCTCCCGTCGCCGGCGATGTCGTCGCCCTACACCGGCGCACAGCCGCCGTCCCCGGCGGCGCACCAGCCGCCGGCGCAGCAGAACCACTCGCTGGCGTTCCGCGTGATGCGGCTTTCCCGCCCCTCCCTCCAGCCCGACCCGGCCGCGCTCCTCCGCTTCGACCCCCGCGACGTCTTCCTCCCGGAGGACGCCCTCACCTCCCCCGACCCCTCCGCCGCCGCCGAATTCCTCCAACGCCTCGTCCACCCGCCCGACTCCGCTGCCACCACCGTCCCCGGCGACTTCACCTTCCGCGACCGCTTCCTCCTCCGCGACCCCACCGACGCCCTCGCGCTCCCCGGCCTCCTCGTCCTCCCCCAGTCCTTCGGGTTCGCTTCTCCCTCTCAATTCTACAGTGTTCTATGCAGCTATAGGCGTAGCGAGCGCTTGTGTTGATGTGCTTGGGTGCGTGCGTGCGTGTGTGGCTAGGGCGATCTATTTGGGGGAGACCTTCTGCAGCTACATCAGCATCAACAACAGCTCCAGCTTCGAGGCCAGGGAGGTCATCATCAAGGTATTTGATCAACTTGCATCCGCTTTTCCTCTCACGAATTTCGAAACATCGTTTGAAATTTTGTGTCATTTCTGAAGAATTGGATTGATTGGGTCGAGTTTGTGTCGGTGATAATTCTCAGTACAGTTTTAGTCAAACTGCTAGGTTGATGCACTTTTTCCAGTGTTAGCCTTAGTTCTTATCGCTGCGGTCATGAACTAAGGTTAAGTTCGATTAGTGGATTGGCTCGCTGTTGTCATGAACTAAAGGCTAACTTCAGTTACTGGATTGGTTGGTTGTTCTTTGTATGTTATATGGTTAGACCAATATGATATGCTTAAATGATCAAATCGAATTAGAAGTAGGTGTTGTTAACACATATAAGAAATTATGCAAGCTTTTCCTCTAAAAAAACTTACGCAAGGTGATAGTTTGGTTAGCTTTGGACGTGCATGGTTGGCCTTAGTTCTCTTGGTGGCTCCTATTATTCATTGAGGCTGGTTCTGTTGATAGATTAGCAGGTTTCCCTAGGTTAAAATTTGGTGGTACTTAAAAGTTTCCCCTTCTGGTGACATGAATTGAGGCCTTACCTTAGCTCTCTTTTTTATGAAGTCTTTGTTTCTTCTTATTCTGTCATAAATTTTGACTAAATTTACCTACATTAGGCGGAAATACAAACCGAGAGACAGAGGATACTTCTTCTGGATACATCAAAGTCCCCTGTTGAGTCAATTAGATCAGGGGGTAGATATGATTTCATCGTGGAGCATGATGTCAAAGAACTGGGAGCACATACGTATGCGCCTTTTCCGGTCGATTTTACTTACATATTGGTTTCTTTCAGGATAGCAATCTTTATTGTTGATTTGCTCATGTGGTGATTGAATCCAGGCTTGTCTGTACTGCTCTATATAATGATGGTGATGCTGAGCGTAAATATCTTCCTCAGTTCTTTAAGTTCACTGTTTCAAATCCATTGTCTGTCAGAACAAAGGTACTTAGTTCTCCTCCCATATTTATATATATCCATCATTATCTGTCACATTCTTCTAGAACAAAGGTCCTAGCAGATTCAGCTTATGCAGTAGGTCGTATCAATAATTTGAGTTCACCTTTTCTTTTTCCAGGTTCGCACCATCAAGGTAGGTTACCTCTTGTTTCGCAAGTGCAAACAATAACTGTAAGTCCTTAGATTAAATATAGGCGTTGTCTTTAGAAATCTTCAAATGTGTATGTTGTTGAAGATCATTACACATTTGCAATTAGATGATTAGTTTCCTTATTTAATCTTGATCTCTCTGCTTTCATTGTAGCAATATACCATCTGCCTTTTCTCTTCATATTCGCCATGATTTTCCTTTTCTTATTGTTGCCATCTCACACTATCTTCCCTGAGTCATCAATAAACTGCTTTTGGTTCTGACACATACTTATCGCTGACTTGAATTTCTTAAAAAAATAGAGAAACCTGTTTATTTCTAAATTCTATTAGCTCGTCCATGTTGACAGGACATTACATATCTGGAAGCCTGCATAGAGAATCATACAAAATCTAATCTTTACATGGATCAAGTTGATTTTGAACCTGCCCAACAATGGAGAGCTACAAGATTGGAAGCTGATGAGCATCCCTCAGTGGTGAAGTCTACAATAGGGTAATTTGAGCACTGAAAACAAGCTCTATTTAGAAAAATAAAACATAATGTGACCGTGCAAATGTGTTGATTCTATCACGTCAATGAAATGAATTGCAAGCTATTAGCTAATCTGAGTTTTATTTTTTTCATGCAGGGACCTCTGCAAACAACCGATTCTCATCAGAGCTGGGGGAGGAATATACAATTACCTATATCAGCTACGATCATCTTCCGATGAGTCTGGTCAAACCAAGGCAGAGAGAAGCACTATACTTGGTAAATTTCAGATTACATGGCGTACAAATCTTGGTGAACCAGGCCGTTTGCAAACTCAAAACATCCATAGCACTGTCAGTAAAGTTCCTGGCCTCTAGTTTAAACTATTTTGTGTTACGTGTTGAGCTTTGCACCTGTTAGTTACAGTGATATTGAGTCTATTTTTCTATTAAAATTGTAAATAATTATTATTGTTGAGTTGCTCTGTATTTAATCGTTAGCTATATTACTGACAACCCTCTTTTTGGCAGCCCACTGCAAGCAAAGATGTTGATCTTCGTGCTGTGAAAGTTCCGCCTGTCATATTTCTGGAAAGACCATTTATGGTAGGTGCTTCTTGATTGGCATTTCATCTAAAGTAGTGCATCCTAAACTACTGTGGCTCGAATATTCAGCTAATGCAGTTATTTCATGCATGATGGATGTTCTGAAATCGGTCTTAGCTTATCTTCCACCTAGAACAACACATTCACCTTGCCATACGGTTGAACTGGGTCTCCGGTCCTTTGTCTACCCGATCTCTTCCGTTTTGTTGAAATCCTATTTGCCTGGATGACATCGTGACAACCCACTCTTATTCGTTTCTCAAGCCTTTTCTTCGTAAAAGCCATAACTTTGAGAACTTGTGTTGTGTTCTATTATTTTAAATGCCTTACCTCAGGCATCTGCAGGTCTGCAACAATGGTTTGTCTTATGCTTCAGCATGTAGGCAAGTTTCTGTTGATCGTAGCAACAGTACCTGAAAGTTTGTAACGTATGCTTGTTCTTTATTGTTGTCTTGTTTATTCAACTGTGATGGTTTGATCTGTTTGCCAAACAAGGGATAATTACTATATATGCATTGTAGAGTACGATTTGAAGGCTTAAATCAGTCACATATCTTTTTTTCCTTTTTTTTTTTCATTTTTTGGCATTTTCAGTACTTGTTGTCTATCACTATGGATTAGTGCAGTTTCATTGAATGTGATCAGTGCATTAACTATACTTATATAATGACAATGGTTTTGCACATAACTACTATTGTTTAATGTATATTATTGTCTTCAGGTCAATTTGTGCCTTTCAAACCAAACAGACAAAACAGTTGGACCCTTTGAAGTATTTCTAGCCCCAAAGATGTCTGGTGAAGAGAAAGCTGTTCTGATCAATGGATTACAGAAGTTGGTAAGTTGCTTCACTTATATGTTATTTTATGTTTTCCTTGATACAAGGCTAGACTAGATGCGGATAGATGACTCTAATGTCTGAACTGGGCTTTTACTTAATTTGCACATTTACTGAACCAGACACCCGGTGGTTTATGTATGTCCATGTAATATGTAAGGTGTGTCAGGCTATAGGTTTCTGATTTGTGAAAGTAGAAAGTTTGACGGAGGATTTATCTTTGGATTCTTGCTTTCAGGCTAATGATATATCTTTCTGGCTAAGTGAGTTTGTCTGGTGGATGTGTTGTAGGTTAATAGTTTTTTTTCCACCTTGTTACCAATAAACTGGTTTGAGTACTGATAATAGTTTACATCATTAAACTTGTTAATTCTCATGTTCTTTAATAACATTTAATGAATAGTCAAACACCAAGACAATCTTTTTATTGGAGCACATGAGTACCAGACTGATCTTAACTAATATCTTGACTGGTGCCCTTTTCCCCTCCTTTCTAACAAGTAGTGAACATAATGCTGTGTTAGTGTGTTTTTTAATTTCTGCTGTCAATTTGTGCACAGGTTTTGCCATTAGTGGAGGCTTTTGAGTCCATCAACTTTGACCTGGTGAGGAAACTCTTCTGTTCACACATCAATCTCTGCCCTTTTTGGCATTGCATTTCTCTATTAGATTCATAGTTTGAAAAGTGACGATATTGATGGATTACCTAGGCACCACTGTGACTCAGCAAGTCACATGAATGAAAAAACAACACTACTCCCATGAATCTTATTGATTTTCCTCATTAGTATCAAAGTATGAATTCACTGCATAATGTAAGAATTAAGAATTGAAATACCCTAATTGTTAAACTAAGGAGAAATCATGTTTAAGCCACAGGGGAAATAAAATGTGAGAAGCCACTCCTCCTTGGGCGCAGCTTGCCAGTTACAGATAGCCCTAGCGTCTTTATAGATGATATTGTTACCTGATTTAAGCTTTTCACAGAAGCATGCTTGGAGTGAAAGCTTGCTTTTGATCATCAAAGTCAGTAACCTGTTCATTTTTCTTGTTACTGTGTGTTTAACCCTGTCTTATCATAGAAGTCTATAAGTCAGATGCATTTTTCGAATTGTTTTTCTGGCAGTCAATGTCTTCTAATATGAATTGGAACAAAGTGTAGTGACTATCTCTGGCAAAATCTTGTGCAGAGCATGGTAGCTACCCAAGTAGGCGTGCAAAAGATTTCTGGAATTACATTGTATGCCGTGCAGGAAAGGAAGCACTACGAACCTTTGCCAGACATAGAGGTAAACATTAGTAGCTTTGGTAGCAAGTCTGGCTTGTTATTCGCTGAAATGAATGCCATATAATTATTTTAATCTGTTGAACATTCTCATAATAACAATTTATTTAGTTTCTTGAACATTGACCACTTGAACTTTTGAAGCAATTCTGCTTGTTCTTTTTCCTTCCTTTCCTTGAAGCTGTGCCAAAATCTTTCGCATGGTTGCTTACATGTTTCTGCCTGGCAGATTTTTGTTGATGCGGAATAGAACACCAGAAATCGAGAGACCCATTCAATGAGCTAGACTAGACACCTCTCTGTTCCCTATATTTTCTTCACCTGGGAAGGGATGAACCATATTCTAGTTGATTTGTTCATTGTACAACTGATAACATCCGATTGTAATTAGACACATTTTTATCAAATATATTATTTGTTTTGGGTTTCAAGCAAGAGCAGGTGTTTTTTGTTGATCCATCACTTCTTCAGCATTTTGTTTGTACTCTATAAACACGGAATAAACCTTCAAAAAAAACACGGAAAACAGATGTATTGTGAAGTTCCCTGCACTGGCAAGTTTTTGATAGTTTGCCCTTATACCGACTATATGTTGGGTTAATCTTGTTGTATACGTGTGTTATAAGAGTGTGTCAATACTCGTATGTACGAGTATGTGTAGAAGTTGTGGCGGCGTGGTCGAAATTTCAGTTGAAGGTGTGGTCGAAGCTGCAGTTGAAGGTGTGGTCGAAAAAACAGTAGTGGCCGTAGTCGAAGTGTCAATTGTAGTGGCTGTGGTCGAAGTGGCCGCAGCGGTCGTAGTCGTGAGTACTATAGACGTCATACTTGAAGGAGTATTGTGGACGTCATGGTCGTAAAATTATTGTAGCAGTCGTAGTGTCATGGTTGTAGTCATTAGAGCAGTCGTAGCGTTATGGTCGTTTGATCTTTGTAGCAGTCGGAGATCTACTAAAGCGGTCGGTGCTCGGAATACCTGTATGATCGAAGTGTCGTGCTCAAAGGACTCGAAGCCCATGTGTGTGGTCGTAGGCATCTGAGTTGGTTTTAGCGAAACTGCGTCTAGCGAGTAGTATGCAGTGTGCGCGAGTCATAGGGATTGTGGCCCAACTTCAGCAAATCACTTGTGTGTGTTAGCCCACTATAAAAGCGTGTGTTTGAGATAGGCTTGGTCAACACTATATACTTATCTGACACTACTACCAATTGGGAGGCTTGGTCAACACTATATACTTATCTGACACTACTACCAATTGGGGGTATTTGTTGAAAAATATTGCATCCAAGCCTTTCAACAAGTACTGGCAAATTAAAAGCATTTGCTAGAACGTCATCAGTTTTTTTTGTTGGAAATAGTTCTAATGGGATTGGCTAACCATCGCGGGTGCATGTTCTTCCAAGAATCCTAGCTAAGCCTTCCAAAGACGCTCCACTCCCATTCTTAAGGTTAACTGCTTGACACGAACTGCTTAGGCACAACCGCACATCGTCGTAGTCACATCATGCGAGAACTGGGTTTAGTATTTTTTTTTCCTTGAAAAAATTAATCCAAGGTCAAAATGCAGATCACCCATTTCTTTTATCGCAACTAGAACAAGCTCCAAACGATCACAACAGTTTAAGAAACGGCACTACTTTGCAACAGAACGAACGCAACCATAGTGCAAAAATATCTGCATTAATATGTCGCAAAAAGACCACAAATGCTGTGGCATATGACAGTCAAAAGACAACCAACCACACATTATACCACACAACACAACGAAAGCACAAAGCAATCCATTATGCAACACAGGGAGGGAGGGGGAGAGAGATCTAATCCCCATGCCCTAAAAAACCAGGTCATAACCGCAATGGCAACCTCCACCCTGCAACCAGTCCCTCCTTCAGGTGAAGCTCGTCAGGAGGGATCCGCACAGCTGCAATTCCGAGATGTCGGAGAGCCTCTGCCTGGAGCTGGACGCCATCTCGAACTCCTCCAGGTCCGAGATGCTCTTCCTCTTGTGCGCCGCCGCGTCTTGCTTCGGCCTCTCCTCGGACGCCTCCAGGATGGGGCTCAGCATCGGCCGCTGGTTCTGCGGCTGATGGTGTGGTTGCTGGTTCTGCTGCTGCAACACCATCGCCTGCGCTTCTGCCACCGTCGAGGGGTCGTCCTCCGAGGCGTAAAGTATCTTCTGAATAGCATTAACAATCTGCAAACAGAATGAATTGTCATTTTCAACATTACCCTGACAAATACATTAGATCAGAGAGCTGCTGTTTTATGTGGCAGTCGAGCTTCGCTCTAAAAGCATGATGTTTATACTTGTTCCGAAGGCTTTCTATGGCTCTTGTTCAAAAGTACCGTGGCTTTTGGCAGATTGTGAGAGAGATTAAGTAAGGGACATTCGTGTTGAGAAGTTATTCCATTCAAAGCGGCTCTTGCAGTGACTCCTACAAACGGCTTACAGAAATCACCTTGAGAAGTTACTCCATTCCAAAGTAACCTTTTAAAAGCCAAAAGCTAGAAACTGTTTGAAACATAAACATTGCAGTAGGTAGTGTGTATGACCTATTGGTTCTTGCATGTTTTTGAAACAAGCGCTTGCATAGTCTTATTTTCAGTAAGCAATACAAAAACAAAGGCATTTCTGCTACTTACCGGCAAGTGCTCAATCTCAGGGCTCTGGCACAAGATCTCAACGTCACGCAGCTTGGAGAAATAGAAATCTCTTTCTTTCTCGAGGCTATCAACAAGGAGCTTCAGTTCAGTGATCTGCATACGATGTCACAATGTAAGTCTCGTAATTCTGCGACCTGAGAAGAAAATTAGGCAAAAGCATTCATACGAACTCTGTCTCTCTCTCACCTGCTCATCATAAGCTGGTCCTGCAGTGTTAGCAGGAGATGGCTTTGCAGTCCGGTGTGGGGCATTCGCCGCATGCCCGTTGGCCCGCTTAGCGCCATGCGACGAAGCTTGAGCTTTGTGGGCAGCGGACGCAGACTTGGCGGGCGCATGCGAAGGCACTGATGTCCTTCTGTTACTCTCCTTTCCACCTTTGCTGCTTTCTCTTCTCTCGGAAGCATTGTAGCTGTGCGCATCCAATTCACAACACAACAAAACGCAAGTACTTAGAGGATTTTGATGAGACATCAAAGGCAATGATCGCAAACTATAGACCAAGCCTAAGGTTTGAGCAGTGAGCACCACACAATTGTTAACACTAAACACAACTTAACACTTGCGCAATGCTCACAATCAAATTGGCCATACATGCTAAAGAAAAGTAGGGAGCAGATTACCTGTTCATGAAGCCTCCATTGATGGAATCACAGTATCTTTTCATCCATTGCATGAACTCTAGGTTGTCTAGGGGTCTTCCTTTGATGAGCTTATTCACCTCGATGTGCTGCGGCAATGGGCAGACAAAACAAGAACAATTAATATAGCAGTTGCACTAATAGCCTCTCTGGGCAATTAGTAAGCTAAAGTGCTAAACACCAATCCCCAATTCCCTGCAACGATTGCTCACGAGAAACTCCTAGTACGCTCCACCTAACGAATTAATTCTTCACAATCGAGCTTATTCACAATATGAGTTCACGTCAATACTGGATCTAGAATCTGAGGTTACGTGGAACATACAAGGAGATACCTTTTGATATGCTTTTTGCTGATGATATAGTGCTAATCGATGAGAGTAGGATGGATGTTGACAGGAAGCTGGAGTTGTGAAGGAAGACCATAGAATTGAAAGGTTTTAAATTTAGTAGAACTAAAACTGAGTATATGAGGTGTGATTTCAACGGTGTCAGAGCAATAATGGAGACATTAGTCTGGACAGACAAGTAGAGCTTAGGAAGGATACTTTTCGATATTTCGGATCGATGTTATAGTGGGACAACAAGATTTATGAAGACATGAGCCAAGAGCAGGGTAAGTGAAATGGCGCCAAACATCGGGTATCCTGAGTGATAAAAAACCCCTCAAAAGTTAAGTTCTATAAGACGACGATCAAACCTACGATGCTATATGAAGTGGAATGCTGAGCGACTAAAAAAACATATGTAAAAGATGAGCGTAGCGGAAATGTGGATACTGCGTAGATCTGTAGTCACAAAAGGCAAGATCGAATTTGCAATGATGATATATATGATAGGGTGGTGGTAACACCAATTGAAAATAAACTTGTTCAACATCGCTTGAAATGGTTTGAACATCTTCGATGAAAATCTTCTGAAGCATTGATACGTAGTAGAATTTTAAAACGTACCGAAAACGTAAGAAGAGATAGAAGATGACCAAAACTGGTATGGGAGAAAGCAATTAAAAGAGATTTAAGGTATTGAAATGTATCCAAAGAATTAACTTTGGATAGAAGCCTATGAAAGTTAGTGATCCACTTACTGGAATCATGACATAAGAAGAAAGTTTAGATGCGGTATTTTAGACTCTTCGTCCAAATGGTAGGTTTTAGGGTTTAGAGTTTTAGTCTTATAGACTTGATTACAAAGCTTTTGGGCATGTTCTTTTGGGCTTTTAAAAGCGGCTTTTGGCTTCTGCTACAGTACCTAACTTTTAAACGGGGTATTTTCTTAAGACAGGGTCTACAAGTTAAACGATCTACACATTAAAAGCCCAACATCTGTACCAGCCAAAATCACAAGTGAGTATCTGTCTCTCCGTAATCTGTACCGTAAACAGCAAAAATTCAAAAATTTCAGCCAAAAGCCATAAGCTGCAGCCGAAAAGAACATGCCCTTTGTTTCTCTGATATTGAGAATATTTCATTTCTATCCTATCTTAACTTGTTTGACACAAAATGTGTCATTTTTTTACTCGATCTACAATCCCACAATCCAGAGTGTTTGAGGCATTCGGGCACCTATTTTTTCTTTTCGGAAATTAAATGTGATTGAACAAGACTGGCCACACCGCATGGAACAATTAGATGACATGAGAAATCCAACCTAATATAACCAAATTTCATCCATGCGGGGACACGAAGAGAGTGAAAGGCAAACCAGTGGCACCTTGGTGATCTTTAGCTTGTTGAACACATCCTGCAGCACCTTGTAGTTCTGGATCATGTCGTACTCCGTCTTGGCGTCAAAGTTGACCTTGTGCATCGGCACCGCCCCCGGGTGCGCCGCGTCCATCAGCTGGCACGCCACCGCGCCCGACGCAGCCTACATGCCACCACCATTCCAAGAACTCAGGCACGCAAAATCCAACCCAAAGGAGCAGCAACTCCTCCACAACACACCCGCACGCACGCCCGCCCGCACAGAGAGATCCACGAAATCTCCAATCCCACGACCAACGGAGAAGAGAAGAAACGCAGACGCCTCCAGATCGGAAGAAAAAATCCCGATTCGAAGAAGCGGTTGTTACCTCCTCGACCTTGGAGAGACCGAGCTGCAGCGTGGTGTTGATCCAGGCCAGGATCTCGTTGCGCCCCACGAAGTAGGCGCCGTCCATCATCCCGATGTTGCTCGCCACCATCGCCGCCGCTTTCCTCCTCCTCCTCCTCCGCAAACCTAACCTAACCTCTCGCAGAGACCAACGGCCAGGGAGGAGGCGTGGAGCGGGGAAGGTTCGGGGGTTCGCGAGGAGAAATCCGAGCGAGAGGAAGGTTTTCGGATGCTGCGGCGGGGGCTCGGAACTAAAAGGAGGGAGGAGACGATTCCGCCCTCGGCGAGGGCCGTGAGGGTTCGAATCTGGACGGCGCGATTCGGGCGCGCGGGGGAAGCGGACGGACGGATTCGGCTGACCGTTGCGACGGGACGGGGTGCGCGGGGGCGGTTCCGTAATTTCGCGGGGCTGGGAAATTTGAATTTTTGGTGGTACGGCCGTCAAGGCGTGCATGCTGCGGCGTGCGTCGCCCTGGGCACGTGCTGTTTTAGCTGGAGCCGGCGTGAAACGTTTTTTGTGCCCTCCTAGTTGAGCTGAAAAATAGTTACTTATAATTAAAATTATACTATAGTTTATTTGATATAATTAAATTTAAAAAAATTTAAAATAGAAAAAATATATTAGCTTATTACGGACAATACAAACAAATACCAAAAAAGAACCAGGAAAAAAAGCTAAAAAACAAGTCAAAAGTTCGGAAAAAGATGAAATTTATGAAAAGTGAAAAATAAACCAAAAGCCAGAAACTCAAGCTGGAATGAGCGGAGCATTTGTTTCAACAATTTTCTACCCGTTGCTTTTTAGCTGGTTTTTGTGTGTCCGTGTGTGCTCGAACAGCCTGCTCGTGCAAATTTCCTTCTTTTTGACAGAAAAATGAGGTTTTTTACTACACTGTAAAACTAATTGATCATTAAGGCAACATGGAACTTGAAAAACATGCTGCTCTCAGGATAATCTCATTATGAGGAGATACCTTCCAGGTTGCACAAAAAGATTTGATTATTTGCCCCATAGTTATTTGCACTTAACTATAGGGCAAATAATCAAAGATTTCCTTAAAAAAAAGGACTATATACTTTACAAAATTGTACCAGGCAGATATTCTAGCTAGGGGGGCACCCAAAAAAGATGATGGTTTGCTAAAAAAAAAAAAAAAGAGGGCGCTTGGGGCTAAGTTGGGCTAGGATGCAGCAGCCAGTTAAGAGGGCGCTTGGGACGCCCAATAAAGACGTGAAGCGGGCGGTATAACGCTGCTCTGTCTATGAAGAGCCAGCCTTGCGCGGTCCATGCCACTTCAGGTGCTAGCGATGACCGAGCCTTTGCCAAGCGCCTGTAGCCCACTACGCAACTTGCATACGAGCGGGTGCATTGTGCAACCATAGGCCAAGGTTTGTGCCACACCAAGCATCTGGACCACTTTGACGTACCCGCTTGGGTGACAAGCCTTGGATAGTTGGCTCGGCGAGACAGTGGATTCTCATTTTTGCACTTCTACTTTGGATTTTGTGATAATTCATTTCTTTAGGAGTCTAGAGCTGGTCTCTCAAAAGTGTTTGGCTGTTAGATTGGCTCCAGAAACAACAGAGGATGGATTGAAGGTAAATAGACCATGATGTCCCTAATTGTAACACTTCATCTGTATGTGTGTTTTATTCCTTTGTTTCTGTATACAATTGATGATATTTTTTGTCTAAATTTTGTAAGACCATATGTACACAAATTATGATTGTTTTGAGAAAATTTGAAGAGCAAATATGCACAAATAATGAATTTTTTATTCAAAATTTTGGCAAGTTATTTCATTTGAGTTCAATTTGAAAGAACCAAAATATTTACATGACATGACATGGCAATGCATAGTATTAGATTGCAAAGACCACAACAATTCAAAAAAAAAATTAACATTTAACTTTCATTCACAATTTTAATCACATTCTTGAAAATTTAACTAAACAAGGAACCAACTTCACCATAGCACAATAAAAATGTTGAAAGGATAAATGAGTGCTAACAAAAGACCGTAAAAAATCATAAAAATTGTGCCCATCATCCACTTTCAATAATTGCCTTTGCAAGGTCACCATGAAACCTATTCATAACCCTATCACTCGATTTTGATGTAGAAGCTAAGTAGCCCGACATGTGATGCGGATACAGACATGCTTAATGTTCTTCAGTTAAATATATTATTTGACTAGAAGGAATTATTGAGCCGCATTAAATATTATCAGGTGAACTCTAATTTAATTGAGCCTTTAATTATTATCTTTGAAGATACAGAGCTACTACTATGTTATGTATTTATATGCAGATATATATTCATTCTATACAAACCTAAAGTGAAGATATGTTTAGAAGATCTCATCAATACTAGTGCATCATTCATCACTTCAAGTGTACATGCGAGGACATCCCAATTGGACCGATTACACAAGCATGAGCTAAACTAATTAATTAACAAGTGAACTCGCTCCTAATTGAATTTGGTTATAATTTACGTGAGAACTGGATACTACCCCATTCCAATGTGCTGCGCGTTCTCAGGTTTGAATGATGTGAAGCTTTTGGAATTGGAGCCATGGAGGACAAGCTAATGGAGAAGAAATACTTGGAGTCAAACAAAGGAAGACATGTTCAAGTCCTCATTGCCACATCAGATCGACCACAAGATTAATCGAACACACAAAGATGCTCCGAACATTCAAATGATTTCAACTGGTATTAAAAACTACCTTCGGATCGGTCTAATCAACCTCAAATGTGTTTAGGACCATCCGATCCATATCGGGCACTCGCAAGACCTTCAGAATGTTTGGACCAGTCTGGATGGTTTTGATTGTCCAAACCGTCCAATCGGGTTGAACGCTCAGATGCTTCGGAGATGTTCGGACCGCTCCGAATGATCCGCAGTCTGATCTTCCACGGACTGCCCGATCGCCTTAGAAACGTTCGGGCCACTCCAAATGAGTCATACTATCCGATCTTCAACGGACCACCCGATTGTCTTGAAACGTTCAAACCGCTCCGAAGTTCATTTTACGACGTTCGATCGGTTTTGGATGGTCAATAGCGACGGTGACATTCGGACTGCTCCGAACGTTCGCCCTTCTGCATCGCTCGATCAACTTTGGATGGTCGATATTGATGGTAACATTCAGACCAGACTGAACGATCCCGCTGTTGGATTAGCTAGAGATGCTTGTAGCTATTCAATTGACTTGGGGGTGTTCGAAATAGTATGACCGTATACCTGGCGTATAAAGGCAATATCTTTCACAAACGAGGTCTGATTGAGGTGATTTTGGATTCGTTGGAAAGCTTATTTCAAGGGCTATGTAAATGGAGAAGGATTTATCTTTAAAAGCATCATGGATTTTTTTGTGAGTCCGAGTTTAAAACACCTAGGAATTCTATAGGAGACCTTGCGGCCTCCCAAGGGTTATATAAGTCTTATAATACGTAACTTTTTGGCAGACCATGATTGAATCTATTATTTTTAAGAGAGAGCTATACGCTTATTCTTCCTAGAGTTTTGCCATCTGATTGCAACCTAGAGGGGAATTGAGCGTTTATGTACATCGTTATTCTTGTGATTCTCAAGAGCTACAACATGTCTGCTTGTGGTTGGGTAGATGGGATAACGAGCGTGTGGTTGGGTGAATTCTTTTGTCATTGGTTGATGTTCTGACAGTGGTTGGCACCATTGGTTCGTCAGGTTGCACAGATCCAAATTATCATTATCGATCCTACGTCATGAAGATCGGACACCCCGCATCATCTTGGTATCAGAGCACAGTTGACTTAGTAGGATTATTTACCCTAGCTTTTAGATCAATTTCTTATTGCTTATTACCTAGAGTCCACAAAACCGAAAATTGCCACAAAAAATTCCAAACCCTAGTTTTTGCATCTGTTATTCTTGTGAGTTTTATTAAGTTTTCATCTATTAGAATTTTTGTTTAGGTGCTGATCATTGTGTTTCCTTCACGTTGCTTAATCGTTGTGTCATTTCTATTGTTTCATCTGACAGTAGTAATCGCAGTGAGCCTTGCTCATAGTATTTCCTTTCATCTTTGAGACTAGTTGTTGACATTGCATCAAAAGCTGCTCTTGGTAGTAATCACACTTATTGAAATCTGAGTTTTTCACCAAGAATGCAGTCGACGTACAGAAAGAGCCATGGTTTAAACAAATATACGTATACATACATATATATACACACAGAAAAGAAGTGAAAAAAAGAGAGATAAAGAACTTGTGGTTGAAGTCTCCGTAAAAAAAATCAGATTGTGTGGTCAGATCCATTTTGAGCAATCTTATGCCCTTATATCCTTAATATTGCAATTGGCTAATATCTCTCCTAGCACTTGGTGCAAAACAAGCTATCTATTCGTCAAATATCATATTACCTCTATTTAGCTCATTTCTTTGTTTGCATTGAGTCACATTCTTTGCGTGTGCATTCATATAGTTTACTTAAATCTTTTGGATCAACACTTGGGCAAAGTATTCTAACTTGGATTATTACTTAATTTTACTTAATTTTACAATATACAAGATTCGGTTACTATATTAGTTTCGTTGGTATTACCATTGGTAGGTTCAGTGTTGGCATGGACCATAGACCAGCCTATGCCACAGTATGACCCCTAGGAGCAGCAGAGGACTCACCTGTACCTAGCCCTGGTAAGGAATCCGCTGCTGAGAGGGACCTTCTCTGTACTGGGTAGTCCTAATGTTGTGAATCAATGATGAATTCTATTATCCCGCCTTTGATCAAGTCATGGATATCATGTGGATAAAGTTGGGCATTCTCTGCAGAGATTAAACCAAATCATTCGAATGTGTCGTTCTTACGGTTAATGGATGTCGGACCCGGATTTTTCAATCCGAAATCCACTGTGATTCCACCGCACTATTCCCTGGATCAGTAGATAGTGCTCACATATTACAGTTCTGATTATCAAAGTACATACCATGCGGAAGCATAAATATAATAATAGACTTACTCATGGGCCGATTAGGCCGAAATCATTAAATTGCAGCAGCGGAAGAATGAAGCACACAGGTGGGACCTTCAGGACATGCCCACAGGCAGCCAACTGGAGGTTCGCGGCCTAGCCCTTGACATCTTCATCTTCTCGGCCAGCTTGTCCAATCTTGTTGCTGAGACGAGGTGATTTGATTCTGATTCGAATTTTGTCGCAAAGCGAGTGTGAGCACTCCAACCCCGTGCTCCGCGAGCCAATACACAGAATGCAAATAAATAGTATGCATGGCTTGTCAAAGGAGAGGCTCGGGTTATTTTATTTGCCAAAAATCGCTTTTAGCAGCATTGTTATTATGTAATCATAGTGTTGTTATTACTGCCTAAACTTCACACGGTGACTTAATCCACCAAAGACTCGCGCTCTTTATTAACTGCTGTCTAAGACTCCCAACAACGATTGCCATAATTGACTTAATTCACCGAGATTACACTTCCTTTATTGAGTGCTCTCTAAACTCCAAACAACGAATATCATCAATTATTCAATCCACCAATCAAATGCTGCCTAATCCTCAAACAGCGAGTATCATAATCTATATAATCCACCGAGCAATTACTGCCTAAAACTCCAAGCAGCTAGTGACATTATTTATCTAATATTACTGCCTAAAACTCCAAGCAGCTAGTGACATTATTTATCTTATATCACTTATTTAATCCACCAATATCTTTTGTATTCTAAATTCCTAACAATCCAATCCTTTTATTATTGATCCACAACCATAATTTGCTTTTCCAATATTCAACCTCATCTTCCATTATCTATCTCTACTAATTCACTAGTATACATCCCCCAAAAATATCATTGATCAGATCTAGAATTCTCTAATAAATATCCACCAAGAATATCCTTGATCAGATCTATGATTCACTATATATATATATATATATATATATATATATATATATATCCACCAAGATTGTCATTGATCAAAATTAATCTCCCATAGTTATTTTCATACCTCCAAATTCCCAAGATTCAAATTATCCATCTAATATTTGAGCAAATCATATTAATCCCATCATTGTCAACATCTTCCAAGAATTTATACTAAGTATTAGTGTTGTAATCCAACAATTAACTTTATACTCCCTAATTCTCCAAAGATCAATTAAATCATCTATCTAGCCTATATATTCGTTTTTGACTCCACCAATTTATTTTTCCCAAAATTCACAATATCATTATCCCTATTATGATCAACATAAATCCACCAACTTCTTTATGCAATTACCATAAACAGCCATCTTCTTTTCTTACGACTCTATTTATTCTTCCCATATTTTATTTGGTAAGAATAAAAATGCCACTATTTGAAATACAATATAAAATTTCCTGAGACCTAGCAGCTTTGGAACAAAACATAATGTTCAAGAAATATTAACATGATTTTCCATACATATGGCATCACACCATATGCCTAATATCATCATAATTTTTCATACTTATGGCATCGCACCATACAATACTTACGGCATCACACCGTACAATACTTATGGCATCACACCATATATTACTTTCTCATCACTGGGACAACACCCAGGGAAATCCAAACTAGGGCCATCCACGCCCTCCATTTTCCATTCCCACCCATAAAGTGTTTTGAAACAGAACTATATCTAGCAAAGTTCCCATGATTCACCCTTGACCGTGGGCACGGCTATTCGAATAGTTTTAGACTCTGCAGAGTTTGCACACTTTACCCACAAGAGATAATCCCACTCATTGCCCCACATGATTCCATAGACATGCGGTCGAGTAGTCTATCACAGGTCTGTTACAATGCATTTCCCTAGCAGGGTTACGTCCGCTAAGGTTTCCACTTCCTCCAGGTACGCCCACCCTTCTGGAAGCCCCCTCTTGTACCATCACGCTGGAGGATGTGGCCATCCTCTACCCGCCCGTGATCATCATGCCAGAGGATGTGGTCATCCTCTACCCACCCATGATCATCATGCCGGAGGATGTGGTCATCCTCTACCCGCCCATGATCATACCCTTACTAAGTTAATGCAAATTATTTAGCCCTGCCTACACTTTGCTAGCTTGTGGTTGTACTGTTGTAACTTGGGAGGTCATCACATGATTCAATCCTTAGGGTTATCTGGGCGGCCTACCACAACCCACTTTGTGCATCCACTGCACCACACTCATACCCTCGGAACCAATCCGCCCAGATATTTAAGCAAGTTGGAGATTTTGGGAGTATAAAATATTCATATCAAATGTACCAGTCATTACCTCCATGACTGCCCAACCAATTTTTCTCAGGATTAAAAGTGATGCTTGGGCGCTCTCGCGCCCATGAGTATCTAAACAATACTAAGCATGGCATATAATTACAGACTTACTTTCGAAAGGTTACTATTATAATTTTTTTGCTAGGGCAACAAGGACCACACATTCAAATATTCCAAAGGAGGGGTAATATTATTCAAGGTAAACAATGGGCACATAACTAGAATATTAAATTAAACATGTATTTGCATATAAAGTAACAACATGCAATTTGATAATTTAAACCAAAGTAATTTGCAGAAAATGTAGGTTCAACATGATCAAAGTATTGACTCGCCTGGCACGGTTTACCGCGATCTTGAGCTCACACGACGCTTTCTCTTGAGCTTCTATTCTTTATCTTCGCTTTGCTCTTGATCACGCCTGATCCTTTGATTCTTTGGGACTCCAATTTCTAGCTACGCGATAGGCGACTGAATCCAAATAAAGGCAAATAACTCAAAAGATCCAAATAAATCCGAGTAAACTCGATTTAGCTTCATTATGAGCTAATAGGTGATTCGGGTGATTTGAGACAGGGTCGGTGGAAGGATATAATGGTTCGATCTTTCTATTAATAACCTCTTTTATTATTTTCGTATTTATCAAGGAAGTTCCATGAGTTAGGGCAGACCTATGTATCGAAGTACGAGTCTGGCTGGGTATGTATTCCTTGCAACTTAGGTTATGGTAAAGGCAAACTGGACTGATGGGTGAGATCTGTACTTATTCTATAAATCTTTTAGTCGAAGGTATTATAACACTTGGATATCTTTATTAAGTTTTAGAATAATATCTGATATAGGCTTTTACTTATTAATTAGACTAAGATAAATAGCAAGGGCTCATTATTTATTCTTATATGGTAACTAATTAGAATTTAAATCTCTAATAATCCCATTATCATATTTTTATGTATCTTCATTCATAGCTAGGCTAAATTTAAGTGGAATTAGGATCCACTCATATGGGTCCTAACTTGTTATATATACAATTATGCTTAATACTATTATGTACTAAGGCTAGTGTCAAGATTTAATTAGTTGTACCATTATCATTTTATTTGCACCTTTGTTATTATTAAGCTTAGCTTTATTTTTAATTTTTATTTATCTAGCAAAGCTTGTCGTACAGGGCTATATATTAATATAGCTACTTAATTAAATCTATTAAGGGAATTTGTTTTAAAGATGACATGCTAGAGCATATATGTTAATTATAATTTGAACATTTAATCAAAGTATTTTTCTCTATCCATGTCATTAACTAATATTTAGTCTTTTAGATTATTGCTCAAACCATATTAATTAATCATATCTGAACTATTCCAAATTTAAATCCTTTAATAATCTCACTTATACTCTAATTAAATTTTACTAGCCTTCCTAGATTATTCCCTAAATTTACCCATAAATTTCTGGATTTAAAACGGGTTGCAAAAATAAAATAAATGCACAATAGAAAAGTGCGGCCGACAGGGATCGAACCGGCGACCTGTGATCTCGCAATGCTTAAGGGTATGCTCTGTTAGCCAAGTGGGCCGTCGGCCTGAGCTGACTCAAACAGAGGGGGAAATTAGATGAGCTGAGGAGTGGCTGAGGCCAAAACAGAGGAAATCCGCGCTGGTGGAGAGCGGTCTTGCCGGCGGCGAGCGGCGGCCGGAGGGAAGTTGAGGACCGCCAAAATGGGTTGCGCAAGGGGTTAGGGACCTAGTGGTGGTGGCGCGTTGGCTAGAGCGACGGTGAGGGGAGTGGGCAGCAGCCCGAAGCGGACGGCGGCCGGGATGATGGGGAGGGGAGTGGGCGGCGCTGAAGCAAGAGTAAGCAAGGAGGAAGCTCACCATGAGTTGACCGAGCGGGGAAGATGGCCGTGGCGGGCTGGCGGCGATGGCCTTGGGCGGCGCGAGGAGGTCGCCGTGGCGGGGCCGCCAGCGACGGAGGCCCGGCGGCGGTTGGGAGCCTCACGGCGCCGAGGGGGTGCTCCACCGGCGAGGAATCGAAGGAAAACTCGCCGAGGAGGGAGCGGCACTGGCGGCGGCGGTTTTGGCCGGCGGGGAGGAAAACTGGCCGTGCGGCGAGCCGGAGGCACAGGAATGCGATTAAGTGAGGGAGGGGGTAGAGGGGGAACGAGTATACGCCATGATGCGGCCGGATTGGTGGGGGATGCACCGGGGTACCCGAACGGCATGGAGGCAGCGGTGGCTCGCTTGGGTAGAAACGGGAGAAGAGACAGGGAGTGCGCGCGGGGAGCATCTTATGGTCACAGGGGGCTGTGGAGACGGTGGGCGGCGCGGGGAAACCATGGGCGACAGCCAGGGAAACCGTGGGCGGTGCGGGCGCATGCTTGCCACGGGGCGGAAGAGAGCTGCGGCACGGCAGAGGAGAGAAGAAAAGCTGTGCGGGCGCACGGGAGAGGAAGGGGAGAAGAAAGGAGGGGCGGGGGCGCGGGCCCGCGGCGCAGCGTCTGCAGAATGGGGAGCCGTGGGTGAGCTGGTCCGTGCGGGAAGGAAGCGCGTGCGGGAGGAGAGAGAGGAGGAGAAGTGCGGGTGGGGCGAGGGCCCGCGTGGCCAGAGGGAAGAGACGCGGGGTGGAGCGGGACCGCGTTGCGTGAGCGAGCGAAGGGAGGTGGAGGTGGGCGGGGGCTGTTTCTACGGCCTGGCTTCATCTCTTTTTTTTATTTGTTGTGTATTTTTATGTATATAGCATTGGTATTTTATTCATTTTTGCTAGCTCACAAAATTTTCATATTCCTATCTCCTTTTCACTGAATTAATCCTTGCATGTGCACAATTTTGATATACATATATATGTATATATCTACACATATATTCATGTATGTTGGTATCCATATGCTTGCTTCTATTGTTATTCATGTTATTATTTTCAAGACGGCATTTTATGGTTTAAGTCAAATTTCTCCCTTCTTTTTATGGATCATCTTTTCAGATTCTTATTTTAAATTTTAATTCTCTATTATTTGCATATTACCTTTTTGGTATTACTAATGTTAGTTTTATTTTCATGACTATTAAATTTTTGAAACCTCAACAAAAATTTAGGAAACACCAATGAAGACTCAAATTTCAAGAGAATATATTGTAAAATAATTCAAAAGCTTCACTTCTTCAAATTTCAAATTTTCGGGATGTTACAATGGAGCTATGTCAAAAGGGGTAATTCCTAAATCAATACATAAGTAACATTATTAGTTAAAATTATTATAAATTGGAAGTGAGATAATATGTTGATATACAACCCCCTTAGCAAAACATTCTTTAAGAACTTGTTTTGATTCAAGTCAAATATTTATAAATAAAATTGTATTGGTACTAGTGATGATAGGTCCAAGACAAATCCTCCTTGATAAATAGTTCCCTTGAAATCCTCAAATGCATTATAACACTTTACCATCGTGCCTTGTTGAGTACGAATGTACTCATTTTTGCATATTTTAGTTCAGACAATGAACAATATGAAGAGGACATACCAGCAGATGATGAATAATACGATAGTGAAGATCACACATTTTAGATCAAGCCTACACTCAAGTGTTGTCTATGGTGTTGTTGTCTTTTGTCATCTTTTATCTGTAGTTTAAGTAAGTTTGGCTTAAGAGTCTTAAAACTCTATAATCGACTACTGTATCATATCTTTACTATTTAATAATTTTGAGTTGGTGGTTGGTGCATTATCCTTCCTCCCTTCTCAGCCGTCCGATCTGAATACTGAAATCTTAACCATCTATCTTATCTAACTACCCTTCCTCTCCACTTCCACCAACAGTTACCATCTCCCACCTCCTCTTCTACCCGGCCTCTCTCGCCTCCCTCCCCTCCTGCTCCGCTTGCTTCCGCTCCCTCTCCGCTTCACCTCCCCACGCCCCCTGCCCCTCCTGCCGCACCGCTGCCTTCTGCTCCCCCGGCGTCGGCGTCCGCCCACGACACGCGGTGCAGGAACAGGATGCACGACGAGGACAGCGGCGTGGGGTGGGGGAGGAAGGAGCAGGCGAGGAGGTGGGGCAGGGAGGGGAGGTGTGGGGAGAGGTGGACGCCAACGGCGAGGGAGATGAAGAGCGCGCCAGAGAAGAAGAGCACCTTGTTGCAGCTAAGGTGCCAACCCGCGAGCCCCATGGGGACGAACAGCACCACGCAGGCCGCGAGCACGCCCGCCTGCGCTACGGTGGACACCATCGACCAGCCAGCCTCGCGCGCGAGTAAGGGGCCGCCAGATTTGGGCCTCGCTAGGGGGACGAGATCGCAGGAGGAGGTTAGGTGGGCGGTCGATCAAGTGGCGCAGCGTGGAGCGGAAGCGAGAAGCAAAGAGGGGGCGTCGCGTGGTGGGTTGGTGGGGTTCGGCAGGGTGGGGGGAGCGGAGTAGAAGGGGGTCAGCAGGATGGAAACAATGGAACAGAAAGCGGGTGCGGTGGGGGGCTGGCTGGCTCCGGCGCTTTGGTGCTTGGAGTTGGCTAGAGTCGGTGCGGTGTGTGTGCCGGCGTGGACCCGGGGGCATTGGCACAAGGCCAACTCGGCCCCGGTTTTTGTTTGTAAAAGATAGTGAGATGAGAGGATGGTTATTCAGATTAGTGAAGTTATCGTTTCATTAACAGCATGTGTTTTTCTTCTGCTTTGTTAAGTGAGAACAAAAATGATGATAGGTCAATTCCAATGCTACTCTCTCTACACCGTAATACTAGCTGAATGCTCGTTCGTTGTTATGGATTTTAAAATTTTATCATACTACATGTTCTAAAACTAACGGGTGGTAAAATTTATTGGAACATGCATACAAATATGTTCTAATTTTTTTAAATCCGTAGCAACGCACGGGCATTCAGCTATTTTATATAAAAACTTTGTTATGGTATTGTAATCGTAAGTAGGCTATTCATCAATCTATGTGCAACTAAAATCCTGGACAGTTTCGTGAGTACAGAGATTCCTGGTAAATTCGGCATCCCCACACTAGCCACCTAGGGTTTCTTTCTCAGCCCTTAGGTCAGGTGTGCTCTCCTTTCTTGGTCTCACCTCAGGTTCGATCGATTGGCTGGCCCTCGTCCTCTGGCTGGGGATTGGGGAACGTGGGGGTGGGCTAGGCCGTGGGGTATATATGAGGCCGCAGTTAGGCTTTGTCGCTTTTGGGTCCAAAAATTCATTTACTAATCACTGGTCTTCTCTCTTGTTCGTCTCTTCGGTGGAGCGTCCAATCATCTATGGAGCCGAAACCATGACTGTCAAAGAAGAGGGGAGTAGTGCTAGAGTGAAAAGTAGGCTCAAGCGTGTTGAAGTCCTCTGTTAGATTTGCCCCTGCAACGGATACGTGCCATGTATATATGAAGTCCTCGCCTCCTCATGATATATAGGGTCTGTTTATATTAGTTTTTGCTGATGGCTTTTGGCTGCGATTGATGAATAGTAGAGGCTAGTAGAAATGGCTGATAAATAGCAGTGCGTTATGTAAGAAAGTGTAACGAAAGGTACTATAACATTCGGACTGCCATATAACTTACGGAATTGTGATATAATAAAATACAAAGTATATTACAATATATAAAAAGATAAATAGTAATTGCTGATGAATAATAATGGCTTATTAAAAGTGAGACGTTTGTATTGAATTTAGCTTCTAAAAGCATAAGCGATTTATAGAAGCTCATATTAAGGTGTCGCTCGGTGGGGCTGAAACAAGTTGGTTGATGGCTGAAATTGCATTATAGCTGGATGAAATTACACTGTAGGTAGATGAAATTACACTGTAGCTGATGGTGGCTTATTTGGCATAACTAAATTTTAAAAAATTAAAAATAGAAAAAGAATCGGCAAAAAACACAAAAAAAATAAAAATTAAGAAAAGGCAAAATTTAGAAATAGTAAAAAATAAACTAAAAATTAAAAGTTTAAACAAAATAAACAGGACTACCCATGTATCATAACTATCTCTCGTACGTACGTGCCTTACGGACAACGTAAACGAATACGAAAAAAGAACCGGTAAAAAAGCTCAAAAAAAACCAAAAGTTCAGAAGAGGATGAAATTTATGAATAGTGAAAAATAAGTCAGAAGTCAGAAATTGAAGCCGAAATGAGCAGGATCTTAGGCGCCGTTTGGCACGGCTCCACTTCACAAGTGGAGCTATTTTTTGGCTTCAGCTCCACGAACAGCTCCACCGGTGGAGCTGGAGCTGTTTTGGTAGGCTGTTTGGCAAAACAGCTCCACCTGTTTTATCATGCATGGTTGAGAGATGTCAATTGTCCAATATACCCCTGTCTATTTGGCTTGTAGTAACATCAAGAGCTGTATGTTTCTACATGATTTTTCATCCGAGTAAATTTGAATTAAAAAATTTAAAATTTAAAATAACACAAAGTATTAGCAACCAATATTTAATGCGTTTTTTTTGCATAGGAATGACCCGTTTGGACAAATATGCATGTGCAAAGTCATGATATAATGCAAACATCACATGTCATTATATAATACAAACATATATGTTCATGATGATCTAGAAAGATATATTGCCCGTGCAAGGTCATCTCGGAATTTATCCATATTGCGATCATTAGATTCCGAAGTTGATGTGTCACCTGCATTGTGTGAAGCAAAATGTTTTCTATACCTTAGAGTATATTAGGCACATAATCAGGATTCCGATCGCATTTACTAAAATCCTTATCCTCAGAATGGTTTTCACGAATGAAATTATGTAGACACATGGTTGCAGCGACAATCATCTTTTGCTTCTCCATTGGGTAACTCGGCATTTTGAGAAGGACCCTCCACTTCATTTTCCACACACCAAATGAGCGCTCCACCACATTCCGGATACTTGAATGCAAATGGTTAAACCACTCTTGTTCACCGCTTGGAGCAGGACCCCTCCTCCAATCTAGCACATGGTACCTTTCACCCTTATATGGTGCCAAGTATCCAGGTCTATTTGGGTATCCGGCGTCAACATGATAATATTTTCCTGCGTAGAAATGACCATAATTGAATTGCACGAAATTTGTATAAACATAAACTTGTACAAAAATCAAACATGTTACATATACATACCTAGAGGGGGATGTGGGAATTTGTCATGATCATGCCTAAGTGCATGAAAGAGCACACTAGTGTCATGCATAGATCCGGGTTGTCCAATAGATGCATATGTGAAGCGCATGTCAAAATCGACAATAGCAAGAACATTTTGCGTCGCTTTGCCACTTCGACCAATATATCTAATGAGCTCATCCGATGGCGGTGTAGCTGAGATATGAGTACCATCTAGAGCTCCAATGCAATCTTTAAAATGAGGCATCATCCTACTATCATTTCTTATCCTAGAATGTGTTGTAGCGAAGTTTGGATCAATAGGCCTTATGTAGTCCTCACACATGGACACCAAACAAGTCAAGACATCATCAAATTTTCTACTAATTGTCTCTCAGAATGCTTGAATATACCATGCAAAGCAACGATGGACATACCATGTCCACATATTAGAAGGAAGATAGCAAGTGACTCCAAAGAATTCATGTGAACAGATGACTCCAAACCATATGTGTTCACTAACAAGGTATGCAGCTTGTGAAATAATGATGCATCCATTCTAAACATTTTATGACTTTCACAGGGTGTTGAGCTTCTCCATAGTCCAACCAAATCCAGATCGAAATGGAGTTCTAGCTTCATTTTTATCAACATAGGTCATGTAGTACTTGGTTGCAAGAAGGGCAGTAGCAAACAAATTATTTTGATTGGACCACATCAATTCCATAGTATTTGAAACCCACTCATAATCATCAGAATCACTATCATCCATGTCAGAATCACTATCATCCAAATCAGATCTGTACACATGAATAAACCAAAGCAAGGATAAATTTAACACACACAAAAAGTAAGGTTAAGTACAAAAAGTATGGTTATGTTGCAAATAGAAAGATACATCATTTCTACTAAACCACTCATGTTTTGAAATAAAATTGAATGCACTACTTAGGAACATCATTTCTAGTCAACCACTCATGCTTCCTCCTCAACCAATCATATCTATCCTCAGGGGTCTTCAATGTCAGAAACATCTCTCTCTCAACCCTCTTGGTAAAAAGTACAGTTGCAATGAAATGTTCATTTGTTCTTGGAGTAGCACCACACTCTTCAACCAAGGTCATTACGTCCTGTATGGAACATCCAGTTTTGTCCTCCCTCCTCGCTATAGACTCACAAGAAGCGCTTGTCCTCTCATTCATCTCTACTATTTTCCCATCTGTTCTTTTAACCAATGTCCTGTATTTGTCTTAGGTTTCTTTCCCTTATTGTTAATAGACCCTCCACCTCTCTTCCTCTCACACTAGTGGGTGTCACCGCCTCTGGCTCACTATCATCATCGTTGTCGGCCTCATCTTCATCATCAATATTATTATGAGAGTTGTCACATGACAAGCTTGCTTGGGAAGGTGCTACACCACTAGACGCACACCAATGATCATCACCGGTATTACGAAGGTCCTCAAACATAATTTCCAACTTCTCTTCATTCTGCAGTCCTCTATTCTTGAACCTGGAAGAACCCTTGATTTCGTAGAATGCAACAAATTACGGTAAATAGAGACCTACAAATTTGGAATAACAAATAACCTAAAATGCACTTACTTTGATTGTCTTCTTCCACCAACTCTCAGGCATATCAATGTTCTTTTTCCTTTCATCCCATCCAAGACCAGTTTGATTGTTAGTGAGTTTCTTCCAAATACCATAATCAACTTTCAATTTATCCCATTTGTTCTTGAATTGCTTTCTATTGTACTCAATCCCAGCCCTTTCTTTGAACATTTGTATCACATTCTTGTACCCAGCCTTATTCAAGTGAGTGTTTGCTCGGTTTCCTTTTTCTACTTCGTCAGCAAAAATCTCACACACTATCCTAGTATTTTCATCACACCAATCGGCCTCGCTGTTACGAACAATTTTTATAAGATGGTGACAATATTCAAACATATGCAATCCTTGTGCTTGCTATTGATAAGAATGATGAGATGATCAAATACCTTGGATCGGTGAGGTCAACGGTGTCAGGTGCAGGGGCAACAGGAACCACTGGTGGCTTTTGTGCGCGTCCACCACCTCGGCGTCGAGTAGAGGCACCACGACTCGGAGCAGATGAGCGTCCAATCTCCGTGCGTCCATCACCGACTTCTTCAATAGTCCTCCAATCTGGCCCGAAATCGGCAGACACTGCAGCATTCCATTCCGGCCATCCCCAGCCGCCACTGCCACCACGGCCAAAAGAGATGACAAGTTACACCAAAAATGGAACGGGTCAAGGCTATCATAATGTAGAGATGTGAATCATAGATGTAGACTGAGTTGTGTCAACTGAAGTTATGTACTTATGTCCAATCTATATAAGTAAATTATTGTATCTGTCTCAACTGGAATACTCGGATTTGCATGACTTCTGTCTTGTGATAAGGACATATGTCAATGCCTTCTTTTTTAGTCAGTTACTACTACTCATATCTCTACATTCACATTCGGTTACTACTACTCATATCTCTACATTCACATATCTCTACTCATATCCAGTTACTACTACTACTAATCATGAAATTTGCAGAGATGATCACCAGTTACTACTACTATCATGAACCATAGATGGTGATTCACATTCGGTTCTCAACCATTCCTGGGGATACAAGAATCACTATCATGAACATATGCAATTCACATTAGCATGGCCTTTTCATGAATCACTATCATTCACATTCACATGCAAAAAACAGAAAGAAAAAAATCTCTGCAGACCAGGGGCCACCGCCAGATGGCGCGCTGCTGCTGCGGCACGCCGCCGGGGAGGACGCCGCCGGGAGGGCGCCGCCGGGAGCCGCTGCAGCGCGCGGAGGGGCCGCCGCGGGAGGCCGCTGCGGCCGCGCCAGCCGAGGGACGCCGCGAGGAGGCCACCGCTGCAGCCGCTGGCTGGGCGCTGCGCCGCTGCCGGCGCGCGCGGGCCGAGGACGCCGCCGGGAGGGCCGCCGCCGAGAGGCCGCGCTGCCGGCCGCGCGGGCGGGGCCGCATCCGAGGGCCTCTGCAGCGCGCGGCCATGGAGCAACGTCGGGCCTCGGCCATGGAAGGCCGCCTGCCCCGGCGAGAAGAGCGGAGAACCCGCCGGTCTCCATTGGTTCCGAAACGCCGAGAGCATCTTCAGCAACTCCCGATCTACCGGATTCCGTCCCGTCGGCGCCTTCCTTTCCTCCGGCTGGCTGGGAATCCATGGCGGCGGCGCTCCCTCCACGGTCGATGCGGTGAAGAACAGAGAACGGGAACGGGAGAAGCCGACGAATCGGGAGGGTTCTGGTTGTTTTGGCCCCGATGGCAGGCGGTGTAATTTCACGATGGAGCAAGGGCAGTATGATGCGGGCATTTGGGTGGAGCCGGGTGAAGCTACTTTTTTCAGCTCCTTGGGTGGAGCTACTTTTATCTCAGCAGGTTTTAAGGGGCTCCTTGGATGGAGCTGTTTTGTTTTACCCCGTTTGGCACAAAACGACTCCAAACAGCTCCAGGAGTCGGTGGTGGAGCTATGCCAAACAGGACCTTAATCCAAAATAAACAGGACTACGCTTGTATCATAACTATCTCTCGTACGTACGTGCCTTATCTTTTCACCTGTCGCATTCCATGTGATGTGAGCACTGAGCAGGCAGGCAGCTGTCATCGACCAAAGCTGCATTGCCAACGCTTTTGGAGGCCGGGAGACCACCACGTGAGACGTCCCATGCATTCTTGGCTGACACGGTAATGGCACAGTGCATGCCCAGTAGGCCAGTAGCCCATACCCTCTGCAAGCAACTCCTTCCAGGCTAAATTAACACCAGCACTTGTGTTTTGAGAAAAAAAAAGAAGAAGAAGAAGAAACGATTGACTTGGCAGGAATCAGATTGTTTGCTGGACTGGTGCTGTAAAGTTTTATTTGATCTCTGCAAGTTAGTTTTTTCATGTCCTAGTACATGCTGCCTCCACCGTCCAGAGCTGAATTTGCTGTGATCCTGACAGGGCATCCGGTTGTTTTAGCTAAGAGCCAAATCTAGAGATGATAATTGGTGACCTAGACTTGGCAGTACTTTTGCTTATAGTTCTAGCTAGGTCATGAGTAGGTGTTTCACATGAGAGGATTTCTTTACTCCATATCGTCATGAGTTATTTTTTAAGAAAAAAAACTCAATTTGATAGAGAAACCAACAAGATAACTAATGATACCAAACTAGACTAAATTATGACTCGTGGAGAAACTTCGAGACTAGAGAAACTTTTGTGAACACGGTCCCATCGTCGTGGGCCATCAACGAAGTTATCGTGCGTGTCCCCCAGCCGTCCGTTTCATGTGGAGGTTCCATGAACCAAGTAGTACTAAACTCACTCAATAGCGACTAGTACTAACGTGCAGTTCAGTTTGACAATAATTTATGACTTTTTTTT
The DNA here is from genome assembly GCA_036346575.1 of Dendrocalamus sinicus. Lineage (NCBI taxonomy): Eukaryota > Viridiplantae > Streptophyta > Magnoliopsida > Poales > Poaceae > Dendrocalamus > Dendrocalamus sinicus. The sequence continues at coordinate 18,454,159 of CM070670.1, forward strand.
ATTGTAACTAATTTTTTTTACTATAATTAATACTGATTTATTTAGTATAATTAAATTTAAAAAATTAAAAAGAAAAACTTGTTAGTCCGTTACAAATAATGCAAAGTAATACAGGAAAAAATAAACAAAAAATTCTAAACAGAAAAAATAAAAGAAAAAGGTCTAAAAAAGCTACAAAGTCAGGAAAGGATAAAATAAAGGAATAATAAACTAAAAGTCAAATTACAGAAACTAAAGCCGAGGGCGGCCATAGAACTCACTCAATAGCAACAGATAGAAGAAAACAAGTAAAATTCAAACAAAGGACGAAAGACCCCAAAACAACCAATCAGTGGCAGATCCAGGAAAATTTTTTTGGAGGGGTGAAGTACCTTCAGCTTGACCTCAGTCCCTTCTACATTATACATCCATGGCTAAAAATTTAGGGGGGTTCCAGGGGGGCTCCAAGGGTCCGGTAGCGGTAGGGGCTCGAGCCCCCCGCTGGATCCGCCCCTGCAACCAATCGAAAACAGCAGCAGGAATCTCGGTTCCTCATGAGCCACGACTAGCTCAGGGCACCTACGACTACTCAGTACCGATTTACCAGCACTTTTATGATCTATCCATGCCTCGGAAGCTATAAATCACAGTTAAAAAACCACTCAAAAGTAATAACAGGAGAGTAAAAAAGAGAGGATGGGAAGAGCACAAAACTGTTGAGGAACCGACGCTGGAGACCAGTCCGAGCGATTCCTCTGCTTAGAACAAGAACGAATCAATCACAGAATCACAGAATAATAGATTGAACACAGAGAGGTAGAGAGAACTCCTGGTCTTTCTTTATTGCTTTAGATTGCATCGGGGTACATAATGAGGGGATCTAGGTCCCTATTTATAGTCTACGGTGGGGTGCCCAATTAGATCGGGACTGGATAAAGTTCAGTTTCCTAACACTCCCCTTGGGCACTCACCCAACATGCTCATGCCTCGTCAAAACTCCATAAAACCCAGTGGGAAAAATTTGGAGAAAGAGTACATGATACATGTGATCTTTGCAATGCACGAATTGCCTCGTTAAAAACCTTGGTCGAGAAACTTCATGGAAAACTCGTCAAGGGAAAAGAGTACAATTCACCCAAATTCATTTAGTCTGCAAGACTTTATTTTTGGGTACTTAATCTTCATGATCAAGATTTATTAGCGGGCTTGTGAGAATTCTCCCCGATTATGCACTTTCTAAGTCTCATCATTCCAATTCCACGCACGCACCTTTCAAAGCTAGATGCGCGGAGTGACTTAGTGAACAAGTCTACATGACTTAGTGTGCAAGATTTAATCTTGTCCATCTTTGCAATTCATGAGCATAGAGGAACTTGGGGTTGATATGCTTACATAGCCCGTCTCGCACTAGTGCAACGCAAGCTGCATTATCTTCATGGATAATTGTGGGGTTTGCACAATGTTTCATTCCACATGACTACCGGATGTGGTGATCCGTTCAATGGAACCAAGCGCACTCGTGCGGCTTCATCTGATGCTATAATTTCGAGTGGTTCGTCAAGTAGCTACCGGACTTTGCTTAGACGATTTCCATGAAATTGCGCCCACCACACGTAAATACATAGCCTGCTTGTGACTTAGCGGTATGCGGTCCGACAGATGCCCAAAGATCTGCATAGCCAATCAAGTTCAAATCTTGATTCTTTCTGTGAAACAATCCAATGTCTTTGCTTCCTTGGAAGGTGTCCTTTATGCCCTGCCAATGCCTTTTGGTGGGCTCTGCACTGTACCTTGCTAACAGGTTCACGACAAATGCAATGTCCGGTCTAGTGCAGTTTGCTAAGTACATGAGTGCTCCCACTGCACTCAAGTATGGGAATTCCGGTCCCAGGACTTCCTCCCCCTCTTCCCTAGGTCGGAAAGGATCTTTTTCTTGCTGTAAAGACCTACCGATCATCGGTACTTTCGAGGGAAATGCCTTCTCAAAGCCAAACCTTTCAAGCACCTTCCGGGTGTAGGTCGACTGATGTACCAAGACTCCTTCAGGACATGCTCAAGCTGCAGCCTAAGCAAAACTTGGTCTTGCCCAAATCTTTCATTTCAAATTCGACTCCAAGTAAGAGCTTGCTTCTTTTATGTCTTTACTGTCCGATGATATTCAGATCATCTACATACACAGAGATTATACGTAATCCATTCGGGATCATCGTATAAATACACAAGGACAGTCTTCATTGCTCGTGTAGCCTTTCTTGCGAGAAAGTCGCTAAGCGATTATACCACATTCTTCCAGATTGTTTCATCCATACGTTGACTTTCTCGAGTTTCACACTGCATGATTTCTATTTGCTCTGTCTTGGTTCGGAGAGATATTCCTTCAGTGGACTTTCATATAAATCTCCAAATCCAAGTTACCGAGAGGTATGTAATCACAACATCCATCAATTTCATTTCTAAGTTCAAGTTCACCGCCATTGAGATCAAGTATCTAAAGGTAATTCCACTCATGACCGGGAGTAGGTTTCTTCATAATCAACTCCGGGACGTTGAGTGAAACCTTGGGCTACCAACCTTGCTTTGTATCTCACTACTTCATTTCTTTCATTTCTCTTTCGAACAAATACCCACTTGTGCCCAATGGGGTGTATGTGGGAGGTGTGTGCATACGGCCCAAACACCTCTCTTTATTCAGAGATAGCAATTCAGTTGCTATTGCCTTCTTCCAATCTTCCCAATCTGATCTTTTCTTACATTCAATGAGCGATGTAGGCTCGGATCAAGATCGATGATGGTGGCAATTTTTTTGCGAAGTAGATATCGATATTAGCTATTGTCCTATTCAGGACTCTCCGTGTGCACATAATTTATAGCTATTTCTTCATGAGTTGCTTCTTCCGAGCGATTGCTTCGCTAGAGCTTTACCTTGCGACGCTTCTTTCAATTGCGGTGGCAAGTCCTTTAGTTTTCGCTCCGATGTGTGCGCACACATCCATGCCGATGGGGATATTCAGATCCGGTATGCCTTTTTCTGAAGATGTCATACTTTTGCCAGGTCTCAACTGGCTCCCCTTCTCATTCTGGGGGACTTCAGTGATCGGCTGTGATAAATCCCGCTTATCCTTTTTCGCCAAAGCGCCCCGGTTACTAAGGATTCGAGGAACCGGAGTTCTCGCCCTCATTTTTTTTCGAGGCCTCGGACGAGATTAGGATACCTTCGCTTTCTTTGGTATTTCAACCTCTCCGGTGCAAAGGCGAGCAGCACATGCGACTTAGTCATGCTCTTCAAATCACTAAAGTGATCAGCGGTGATTTGCTAATGCTTGCAAATCTATTTTGTCTTCGGACTTCTATTGTCTTCTAGACTTTCTAGTGCGCGGTCATCTGCATGGATTCCCTGTGCTTGTCACGTAATTTCCGTCATTCATCATCAAGGGTTGATTTCCTCCCCAATGTTGGGAAACTTTGGTGGTGACACTTGCGCTAGTTGCATAGGTGAGTGGATGTTGTAGGTCAAGGTCTAAGGTTGATGAGATTCACGCATGAAGGATCGCGTGTCCCCAACATGTAGCCGGCAAATTACTTTTATGCAAAAGGGTCGGGCAATAAATTTAATTCTCTTAATTAAAGCCTCTGCCAAACCGTTCTGGGTATGAATATGCGGTACCGAGTGCTCAACTGCAATTCCCATCGCCATGCAATAATCATCAAATGTCTTTGAAGTAAATTCTCTGGCGTTGTCCACTCAGATGGACTTGATATGATGATCTGGAAACACATTTCTGATGCGAATAATCTGCGAGATCAATTTTGCAAAGGCGTGGTTTCTTGTGGACAACAAACCCACATATGACCACTTCGAAGAAGCGTCAATGATCATCATGAAATACTTAAACGGACCTGAGACGGGCTGAATAGGACCGCAAATGTCTCCCTGGATGCGTTCCAGGAATGTAGGGACTTCATCCTTCACTTTCAGAGTGGAGGGTCTAGTTATTAGTTTCCCGGTGGCACATGCAGGGCACACAAAATCTTCATGATTCGAGAAATTCTTCACATTAATATTATGCCCATGTGAGTTATTTATTATGTTTCTCATCATCCTAAGACCTGGGTGGCCTAATCTGTCATGCCAGAGACAGAAGAGTTAAGAGCTTCTAAACACTGTTTTCAGAATAGTGTACGCTGCAGGCGCTTTAATGTTGGTATAATATAGCCCAATGAAGGAAGTTTTTCTAATATTCTTTTGTCATTCTCTTCGCGCTTCATAATGAGCAGGTATTTCTTACCGTACTCTTCTTCAGTCTCAACGTGGAAACCATTTGCGCGGATATTCTTAAAACTTATGAGAGTTCTAGTCGATTCTGGGTACAATAAGGCTCCTTCAATAACCAAAATTGTGCCCATTATGGCTCTTCCTGAACCAATTATACATCCATCACTTCTGGCGATTGTCGTAAGGCTGCCAGTGCTCTTACAAATCGACTGAAAATACATAATCTCTCTTAAGATGGTATGCGTTGTGCCGCTGCTAGCTAAGCACACTTCCTTCATAGGGCGCTACAAGTGTTCTAATATATGGTATTTTATTAATATGTATGAGAAGACAATCAACACATAGATAAAATACACCAATATCAGAACATATCATGCCATCATAAACTGAATAAATGAATGAATTCATCAAATATCATCCAACCATCACGAGAAAATAACAATTCTTAAGTACCATCCATGCAAATTCTAACATATTCTTCCACACAAAATAAATGACAATTAAAGTCGAAATGCATTCATGCACTAGACTTCTTTCGCTATTTTCTCGGGTTGACATTCTCTTCAAGAGAAATCATGGCGTTAACTACTTCTAGGTCGAGAGGGATTATCCGCTGTCGTGATGGTTTCAACTTCCATCGGCGCATAGCCTACTGAATTCTCCCCTCACCGATGCAGAGTGGATTTTCATCCGCCCTTGACCATCCCGCTTTGGCTTGTCGGCCTTATTCTCTCGTGGAGCATTTGATTCGCCTTCGGGCTGCGGCCTTACCCTTCCATCCCTTCTCTCATTAAGAGCTTTGCACCTTGTAGCTCCTGCGTTGGCTTCACGGCCAATGAGCTCCAGTGATCGAGTGACGTAGTTCTTACGAGAACTTTGTCTCGAGCCTCCGCAACTTGCATCATATCAGTCAATTGGCGTATTCTCATAGCCATCTTGACGATAGTTGCGTGCGGATTGTGCTATATTGGGGTGGAAGGTTTTTCTCAATTTTCAGATTGGGGTACAAATCTGTGCAAGGCGTAATTGTATTCCTCGACCGCCTTAAAGTCGGTAAAACCTCGATCGATCCACTCGCTCGCTTGAGGAAGAATGGTGTACTTTAGCCTCTCAAACCGCTTCTAGAGTGCGGTCCAGAGTGCGCGCTCTTCTCCGTCATATACTCATTCTTGAGAGTGAGGCAGAGGTGGTGCCTGAGAAAATGAAGTGCCTGATCATTCTCCTCAGGTTTGGGTTGAGCGTCATTCAGTCCGCCAATCCCAATGGCAGCGCGGAGCTTCCTGGCTCCAAGCACAATCTCGACATCGGATGCCTACGTCAGATAGTTTTGGCCATGCTGGGCCAGCTCCTCGAACTTCCAGTTCGTTATGCTAGTCATCTAAATGTGTATAAGTCTACTGCTGGTAGACATGCACGGAATAATTCACTGCAGGTAAATAAATAGTACAAAAGGGTTCTCGTAATGTTCCAAAATTTTCTATGCATTTTCTATAATTTTACTGCTAATTTCAGTGATTAAAAGCAATTTTCAGCAATTACAATTAACCAAAAACAGTAAATAAATACAGAGAATACATAAAACAGTAATGACATAAATAAATAAATAAGCTTCAAATGCTAAAAATAATTCAAAATTCGGATTCCCGATGCCCTTTTATGCAAGAATATGAAATTTCAGCAAATTCTGCACTTTCTGAGGGTTTATGCGCAAAATTTCAGTTCAGAGAAAAATTCACGCAATTTTCTGATTTACCGAGGGGTTTTCTGCAAAATTCTGGACCCGCTGGTAAATTTGAGGGCTTATTCGTAATTTTTGGAATTACGAGGCCTATTCTGCAAAAATCAGGACTGAATTCAAATAATTAAGGGCCTTTCGGTAATATCCGTGACTTCAGGGGTCTTTGGCAAAAACCGCCGGTCTCCCCATCTCGGCCGGGCCGTATTTCGCCCATTGGTCCTCCCGAACGCACGCCATCCGCCCATGGTCGGCCGGTTTTTCTTTTTCTTTTCGGCCTATTCTTGGCCCATGCAGGTCATTAGCCCATCAAGCCCACCCGGCCAGCATCATATGGGATTCTAGGGTTTCCCCCTTTACTCCCTTCACCTGTGGTGGCGGCGGTGCCCAACCGGGCCGGTCGGGTGGCGCGCGAGAGACGGCCAGGCGGCGAGTCGACTCGCCCTGGTCCGAGGCGGCCATGCGGGCGATAAGCTCGGCCGAGGCGGTCCGGCCGGCCGAGCGGGCGGCGCGAGGCCGAGGCCGGCAAAGAAGCAGTGGCGCAACGGAGGCCGGAAGCCGGCGCCACGGGGCGTGGGCGATGTTGGCGGCCGGAGGCGCGCGCGCGGCGGCGCGGAGGCGAGGAGGCGGCTGGCGCGCGCGGCGCGCGAGCTTGGGCCAACATCGGTGCTAAGTGGGCTCGTCGCGGGAGCGCGCACGAGGCGGCGCCGAGCTTTGCGTGTGCGGCGCAGCTACCCGAGCGGTGGCGGTGCGCGCGCGTGGGTGCGCTGGGAAACCGAGATGACGGCGGGCCGGCGCGCATGCGGCGCGCGCGGGAAGCCGAGGCGACGGCGGGTGGTGCGGCGGCGTCCCTGCGAGGAGGCGCGACGCGGTCGCGCATGCGCGCGCGGTAGGGCGGCGGCGCGGCGCGCGCGGCGCGGCGCGCGACGGGAGGAGGCGCCGCCGAGGCGCGAGGCGGCGGAAGCGCCCAGCCGGCGGAGGCGGAGGAGCCCGGCGGCGCGGCGCGCGCAGCGTCGCGAGTCGGCGGCGGCGATCGTCGGCGCGCGGCGGCGCCAGCGCAGCGCTGCGCGCATGCGCGGCGCGACAGCTGCGACGGCATCGGCCGATGGCCGGCGGTGCACGTACAGGTGCGACGACGCCTTGGGGTCCATGGCCGACTGCTGGCCGACTGCCGGCGGCGCGCATGCTGGCGCGTCGGCGGTGCCCGTTTTCCTCTGTGATTGTGTGTGTGTGTGTTTTTATGCAGTGATCAAACATAGAGAATGATGCCAATATTTCTCATACAATGATAATGCAAAAACAAAACACAAGCATGCAAAATTTTTCTCAATCTATGATGCAATCAACATCTACCCCTTTTCGTAATCTACCGATCGACATTGTGCAGGCGATTTCAGATCTGCTCGCGGTAGATTTAGGGCAGATTTGCATCGTTCTACAGTGCAATCAACATCTACCCGTTTCAGAATCTACCGATCGGCATTGTGCCGCGACTTCAAGTCCGCCGCGGTAGATTAGGGCGGATTTGCACCGTAGAATTTCAATCTAGAACGCTAAAAGAAAATACGATTCAAAAGCGATCTAGAAAATTCAATCTGCGGCTTCGATGATTACCTCGCTCACCGGAGCGAAGTCGTCGGCGATAACGTGTTGAGGAACCGACGCCGAGACCATCGAGCGATTCCTCCGCTTAGAACAAGAACGAATCAATCACAGAATCACAGAATAATAGATTGAACACAGAGAGGTAGAGAGAACTCCTGGTCTTTCTTTATTACTTTAGATTGCATCGGGGTACATAATGAGAGGGATCTAGGTCCCTATTTATAGTCTATGGTGGAGTACTCAATTAGATCAAGACTCTGGATAGAGTCCAGGTTTCCTAAGAGCACTCCTAACGCAGAAATCACCCCATAGTTTCTATACATACTAGATCAGCAAGACACTGCTGTTGGAAACTATCCTACACAACGCATGGCGTCTTCAGGTGGGTCCGTAATAAATTGTCTCCATTCACTACGCCGTGCCGTAGAAACTACGTCGACGGCCCCAACGCGGTACCAGACAGTTTCTTGGACTTCGATAGGCGTGAAGACTCGATTTCTAGATTAGAAACGGTTTCTTCATTTTTTCTTCTCTCTCTTCAATAAATTTCTTGTCACATCAGCAAATTTCCTACGTGGCAGCATAATAAATGTGTATAGAAACCACGCTGGTTCCTGCATTGTGAGTGCCCTAACAAAAACCTGGTGTGTATCGGCCACGCGCCGTGGGAAGAAGGAAGCGGACAAAAAAGGGTCAGATTTTGTGAGCTCACCTGAAGCCCAGCCAACCGAGGCGACACCCGCTGTGTGGGCGTACGCCAACCAACCGCGAGATGGCCTGTCTGCCACGCCGCGCCATGGGCGAGATTGTTGCTGTCGCGCGTTAGTACAGCGTGCGGACCACCGCCTAATGGCGTTATTAGGGTGGGGGGGAGAGAGAGAGGGTTGCCGCGGATTGTCGCCTCTCGGTTCCTGCAGATAATCGATTAGTCCCTATTTTATTTCCTTTTTCGCTTCGGTTTTTAAAGTAAATTGAATAATTTCTTTAAATGGCTTCTTTTTCAGAAGGTTTCGCGGACTCAAAATTATATACGCTACTCACTATTGTTTTGAAAAACGTAAATAAAAATCATCAATTATAATCAAAAGTCATCAACGGTAACATAAAAGAACAAGTCCTTATGCTGTACTTATTTGAGCTTCAGCTTGTAGCTTCTAACTTTTTAATTTTGTCGTTTTCTAGTTTTTTAGGCTTTTTTCTCTTATTCCTTTTCGTTGTCTGTAATGACATAACTTTTTTAAAATTTAATTATACTGAAAAGCTAACAATAGTTATAATAAAAAATCTTAAATAATATTAAATAAACTGAAAACTTAAACTTTAAGTTAGAATGTGCACCTCTGGTGGGTGCTCGTACGGGACCTAGATATGGCAGTGTCGTCGACGTGCGCGTGCATGGGAGGAGTTGGTGTGTGTGGGGGGTGCCCGGGAGATGAGATGCATTGCTAAACCCGTTTGTCGTGTTGTACTGCTAAATGGCAATCAATCAACGCTGTCAGCTGCTAGCTAGTTGGACTAGGATTTTAGAGGTACTGCTAAATGGCAATCAATCAACGCTGTTAGCTGCTAGCTAGCTGGAATAGGATTTTATATTAGATCCATCTTTCGAGAAAAAGAAAAAAATAAAATTGCTAGTGCCTGGACTAGGGATGAAAACGGATCGGTTAATTTTCAACCGATCCGAATGAAAACAAATATGGATTGTTTCGGATCGGATTTTCTTTGGATAATTTTCAGATCGAAAACAAATACGGATTTTTTTGTCAGAAACAAATATGAATATAGTAGGCCTGATATCCGGCGAATACTAATACGAATACGGATTATTCAGATAATACGGATCCGGATATCCAAGAGTTCATTCCAATATTGCCCAGCCCAAGCCAGCCTCTCTCATCTCCCCTGCCACCAACCCACTAGCAAATATTTATGTTTATTAAAAATAAATTTAGTATTATCGGTAGATTAAAATTTGTACCGATTAAATTGATGTACTGTCATTTAAATCATTCTGATGCAAATTTAAATTCTTAACTAATTTATTAGTCACATGTAAATGGTAGAAATCCATTAAGAATTATTTAGGATTTTAGGAAAATTAACTGCCATTTGAAGATTTAAAATTTGTACAATGGTATGACTATTGTGGATAAAAATAATTATGCTTGTTTAGATTTCATTAATATTTTGATAAGATAAACTATTTATATGTTTTCATTGATTTTGGATGCATAGTCTAAGGGTTTTCATGTTCCGATAAATATCCGTGACCGTATTCGTTTCGATTCGTATTCGCTCCGTATCTGTATTCGATATTATTCGTATTTGTATTCGTATCCGAGGTATCCGTATCCATATCCGCATTCAAGAAGAAAATATGAAAACAAATATAATAAAGATATTATCCGTGTGTATTTGATCCGTTTGCATACCTAGTCCGGACGTCTGATCTAGACACTAGCCTTCGGACGCTTGGCTACAATATTTTTTGCCTATATTTGTAACATTTTTTGCTCATGTATATAATAAAAAAAACAAAGAATGATGTGAGTATTTCCATCTACAATATTTTTCGGTCATATATGCACATTTTTCAGTTATATATGCAACAAAAATTAAAAAAAAAAGAACAATGTGAGTACTCGTATCGTACGCTTCGGTGCAACACCCTTAGATAATGTGTGTAACAATTTTAATCACCGTATGCAACAAAAAATATGTGATACAAAAGTCAATGTTACATACACAAAATAAAAAATGTTGTAACAAAAATATTCATAAAAAACATTATAAATATAGACAAAAAATACTATAAACATATAAAAAAAATATTACAGCTAAGCGTCTGACGCAGATCAAAAATGATTAGACCGATTCATAGGTGGCCTTACACACGGCGAGGAGCTGCTATACCATGCGTACGGATGAGTATGCCATTGATTACGAATTGGTCGACGAAACGGGTCTATCAATACCTACCGTGCAAAAAGTTGTTTTCTTTCTAATAAAGACGTGCCGCGCATGTTGAATGGTTATTTTAAACAAGTCTGGGTTTAGAATGCGACAATTTCGCCCAAATCTACAGGAACGATACGTACGGAATACCTAAAATTCCTTCACAATCATCAAATCCAAACGGGTAAACTTATAGCCGCAGTACATAGGATCAAAGCCAATTATGATACTGTTTCGCACCCAAAAATAGTAGTATACGAGACGAATTGACAAAAATATCGTTTTTGCCATCCGCGGGTCGGCGGTAGCACCAGCGAGCCGACGCGTGGTGCTACCGCCAGCAGTAGGCCTGCCATCTGGCCCTAGGGTTGCAGGCTGCTTGCCATCCAGTGAGATGGCGGCAGGCAGCCTGCCGCCGATGGCAGCACCACGCGTCGTCTCACCGACGCTGCTGTCCGGTCCGCAAACGGCAAAAATGATATTTTTATCGATACATCTCGTATATTATTATTTTTATAAATACGATATAATACAGTGTCATAACTATCTTTGATTCGATAGGTGTGGCTAAACATACAGGCCCACATGACTCGATGTAGACGGAGATCCATTCGGCCGTGGCACGGAAGGTCCTCAGGGCCCACGGGTACAGCGAGAGCTGAATGTAAGCCACGTGGTGGACCCGGTTCCACGTCTCCCACGCGGCCTGCCTCTCGCTCGCACCGCCTGCCCCGGCTCCAACCAATCGGCTCGGCTCCACGGCCCGAACCAGCTCGGCTCTTCTGTTAAGAGGAAACCGCTTCGCTCCCTGTCTGTAACGTTTATCCTTTTTCGCTTACGCGCGTTCTTAGGAAAAGTTCTGGAGACCGATTCCTCGCCGGCGCTACGAGAATAAAGAATGACCTCGCCAAAATCCGTATTGTTCACGTGATTTATCCAAGCACTTGAGACCTGAATTAGAAGATTCGACGAGAAATTCTTGAGTAAAAATTCCGTTAGATGCTGTACTAATGTTTTGAGAAAGAGAGCAACTAGCAAACAATATATCGTTGGAAGTACCTTCAATGTATAAGGTCATACCTCCTCGTCGCCGTCCCGCTCTGACAACTCCGCGTGTCTCTGCCACCCCCGCCCCCTCCACCACCACCTGTGGTCGGCAACGCCATCACCGCTATAAAATCGAGGAGGTCAACTAGAGGGGGTGAATAGACAGTTTTAAAATTCCTTTGGCTAAAACAAAATTTATAACGTGGAAGCGTAAATCAATTCGGTCTTGCACAAATAAAACCTAAAATAACTAGATTCACCTAAGTGCACTAACAACTTAAGTCTATCTTAGAAGTTTGCAATCCTAATGTGACAATCAATCAATTTAATTCTATGAATGTAAATTGATTGAATGTAGACGGAGCACAAGAGAACAAACCACATCTGACGTGGTTTCTTTTTGCCGTGGTGTTCGGAGACTTGTTGGTCTCCCCTAATCTACGTTGGGATAAGCCCAAACGAATTGGACCAGCTCCATGAATTAAGCCAAACACCTCAATTCCACTAGTGGTAGCCCTTCCCCGCTCCAAATAGGCAAGCTCCAACCTTCACAACACGCCGGGCCTCTCACAAGTTTATTTGAGAAGATCACCGGATACAACACCTCCAACGTCATCTAGGAGTCGACAATCTCCAAGTGTAACAGGTCAAGCCATTGTTTGACTCTCACCACGTGCAACGAATACACAAACTCAAGTAGATACGGAATCCACCTCTAAATGCAACACATGCAACTAGAGATCTCTCTCCTTGCTTACAAGGTGCAACACATACACTATTGAGAGTAGTAGCTCATAATAGCTCAAGAGAGTGAAATGAGTGGCAAAGATTATCTCCCAACGGGCCAAGGGGTATTTATAGCCCACACCACAAAACCTAGTTGTTGAAAGCAAAAAACCCTGAAAAATCAGTATTTGTGGTAGTACCGTAGTTATAGGGTCGGTACCATCACACCTGAGGTTCAACGGCTATTTGGGGTTCAAAAAACTAGCCATTGGAAATTAGTGTAGTACTATCACATGTATAAGAGCGGTATTACCGCACTGCGGTCATACCGCGATTATAAGGGCAGTACTGCCGTTTTCGGTTTTTCAGTATAGACAACACTAAGAAAAACAGTAATAACTTTTGACTTCGACATCGGAATTGAGTGACCTTAGACTCTATGGAAAGCTTATTCAGAGGATTACACAACCCATCTATTTGTATGATCTCAAACATATTAGATAAATATAGAAATCAAAAGAGATATAAAGAGTCACTACCATTGTCTAAATCCAAGGAAATAACAACAAATAATCTTAACAATACCAAGGGATAATGCTTAGCCTCCGACAATTTGCAAAATACATTTACAAACTTAAATCATGTCACAAGGAGTAGATACATGGACTTTAACCATTTGCAAAGTGCAGTCATATGTTGCAAGGATTAGATGCATGATCCTCAACTATTTACAAAACATATTGGTAAATAATATCATCATGCTATAGAGAGTTAGAGCAAGCGGGATCGAGTTATTAACACATGACGAGACTCAATCTACTAGACAAGGCTCCTCTTAATAGTACGACAACCCTACACTAGCAATTTAGTCTTCAAACTAAAACACCAAGACCGGTAAAAGACTAGCAATACATTCTTAGCCCTAGCTAGTTATACCTTTGCCTTGAGCATCTTCTTGAAGCTTGATAACGCACATATTCACTTCAAGTTCGAGTCACATCCTTCAAGTGCCTTCCATCAACACATGATGAACCTTCTCTTGACTTGATGATTAAATTATGATCATCTCCTCGTTAGGATCTTAATCAACTTATGATTATCTTCTCTTCGAAATCTTGATATGTATCAGCACATGATACATACTCTTCTTAATGACCTTCAACTCATGAAGTCATCTAAAGTTTTCATCATCATGGAACCTAACCTATTCATCCAACTCATAAAAAATGTTAGTTCTACAAATTGATTGTCATTAATTGCTAAAACTCACCATTAACTCATAATGGAGAGACTAGATTTTCAATCTTTACCTTTTTGATAATTAATGATAATCTTAATAAATAATGAGATAATAAATTGAATATAAAATTATTTGAACTCAAAGTGCAGTACTACCTCCATCTAAGGTCCGGTACTAACGGGGTGCGGTAGTACCGCTAATGGTACTCCGGTACTACCGCTTCCCCGGGGAGCAAATATACTCCAAAATGTACCTTTTTAAAAATTACATACCTTCAACTAAACTTCGATCCTACCGGGATACGGTACTATAGTACATAACACCTGGTCATACCGCACTGCGGCAGTACCATCAATTACACAACGGTACTACCAATTTTTCTAACAATACATAGCTGGCTTTAGAATATAAATTCAATGCATGCATAACCTTTTTCTCGAGTCATATCGATTTTCTTGTCAAGCTTAGCATGTATCTCCAAGTCATCAAGCAAAATCCAGGACTAAACCTTTTAAACACTTGATAAACATGTTAGTCCTATACACAAATAATTAAATATAAAGTAATATGAATATATATGAACTACACAAGTTTTATATACTCAAAAGATATGTTTCAAAGTAAAGATCCCTAATATATGTGAAAAAAAGAAATATGGATCAATACTAATGAAACTACAAAATATAGAATGAACTCCCCTAAATGTGTGCATACAAGAATATGTAATAAAAACATATGCATATATTCAAGTTAGACTTTTGGTAGAATTCAATCTATATTTTGGATCCGAAGAATGCAATAACATATAAGGATATGACATCCAAATGAGACTAAGTAATAACATACTCAATAAATGAGTTACTCTAATATTTAGATTTATCATTAATGAGTTAAGCTCATATTTAGATTTGTCATTAATGAGTTAAACTCACATTTAGATTTATCATTAATTGAGTTAGTCTCACATTTAGATTTATTATTAATCACCAAAACTAATCTAATTGGAGCTTAAACTTACATCTACCTCGCCGTGCAGCCCCTCGACCCCTCTCCGCCGTGCCGCCTCGCCCAACCTAACTGTCACAACCACCACTACCACCATCCTCTGGCTCCACCCAGCGCTCTCCTGCCTCGCCTATCGTCCCCGTCGATGCCCACCATTGGCCCGTCGCCTCCCCCCCGCCCTCCTTCTATGGCCGGGGGGAGGGTGAACCCGTAGCGGGAAGGCGGATTTCCCCGATGTCAGATCCGGCGGTGGCACCTCTCCAAGCCGTCGGATCTGGCAGTGGAGGAGAGTGAGGGATGATGGCAAGAAGAAAAGGAGAGCGAGAGGGAAGGTAAGCGAGAGAAAGCGAGGGAGGGTGTGAGAAGGAGCGTGTGAGGGAGGAATCAGGAAGGAGCTGAAGCAAATGGATAATGTTCTGTCGGATGGGATTTGGATGGTGTACCGTAAGGTAGTTTTTCTCTTTGAGAGAGTCACATAGCCCGTCGATTTTTGATAATGGGTAAAATGTTGTGAAGGGCCTCGATGTGTTTCGGGTGGTGGAGTGCATAAAATGTTGTGAGGTGTCTCGATGTGTTTCGGGTGGTGGAGTGCAGAGGTGCACGAGCATGGGGTCTTGGATTCAATCTCACTTGTATCTAAGGCTAGGATGGACTTCCAACGGAGAAGACTTGAG
Source organism: Dendrocalamus sinicus (assembly GCA_036346575.1). Lineage (NCBI taxonomy): Eukaryota > Viridiplantae > Streptophyta > Magnoliopsida > Poales > Poaceae > Dendrocalamus > Dendrocalamus sinicus. The sequence goes on from CM070670.1 coordinate 18,469,398, forward strand.
GGTGCATGAGGTCTTGTGTTCCATCTCCCTCGTTCTAGATAAAGAATAATTTAGCGCATGCATAGATATGAACATCCTAGAATTTTTGCAGTTTTGCTATAGGCTTAAGATTAGATATAGAAACGAATAGGTTAATGATTCTAAGATGAGAACATTCTATGCAAGTCATCATCATACTATGATGCATGGACACGTCAAGAAGGGAGCAAGTATGTCAGACATGAACATGGCTTTGACATAGCTCAGATACATATTTTTCACATGTCCAAAAATTGCCAGACAAAAAAAAATCATTGTAGACATGTATTGGACATAGCTTGACACAAACTGGACATAACCCAACTCATTTACATGTGATGGCCCAACGATACCACCTTTAACCCTACAACCTATCCTCTCCCATACATCTCCCTCTCCTCCCAGATGCAGTTGCCTCCATGCTCTTTCTCACATTCTTGTCTCTCTCGACGACCCTCTCCAGCAAAGGCAGCAATGACAACCTCCTTGCTCGGGTGAATGGCGATGGCCTCCCATCTCCTGTGAGCAGCAACGCGAGTGGCACAACGCCTCACTTGACTAGATTGCTGCCCATCTTCCTGTCCCTCCCAAGTCACTCCCTTCTCCTCAGTAGTGCCTTCGCCTTCACTGATGATTGACCCGTCGACCTTAGTAAGTCTCAAATCATTTCTGTTGTGTCTTCCTCTCGGAACATTAGGTCTTGAGTTATTTTTGTCTCTTTTTTAGGCATTTCCCCTTATTTTACGAGATGGAATAGTATGATTCAAGTGCTTCAAGAGACGAGCAACAATATTGATTTTGTTGTTTTGTGTGCTTGATTTTGTTGTATTTTAACATAAAAATGGAATATATATATATATATTGTATTATTAGAGTAAATTACAATTTGCACCAGGTATTATGTTCCTTGTTTTAATTCGCATCAGGTTTAAGCAATACATTCACTTTGCATCACCCTAGACTAATTAAAAGTGCACTTTGCATGAGGTTTAAGCCGATAGCATAGTCCATCTTAAGCTTATCATGCACGTGCACAGCCATTGGCGCAATAGTACGTGAGCATTGTTGGCTACGCGCACATATGACGAGCTCAAGGTGGTTATGCTACTGGCTTAATTTTAGTGTAAAGTGTAATATTAGTTAGCTTAGAGTGACGTAAAATAAAAGTATTGTTTAAAACTGATGCAAAATAAGGTAAGAGATACAATATCTAAAGAAAAGTGTAATTTTACTTATTTTCATTATTTAAAAATATAGCCATGTCCGTGTCGCCCAACATAGGTATCACACGAGAAATTTTGTTAGTAACCTTTTTCGTTCACTTCCATGTACTAATCAGCTGGTGCGTCACCGTTTTTGTCCGTAACGGAGTGATTAGATTGATCGCAAGTCTCTGTCTCTTGATGGAGATGGTTTTTGGCACAGCAACCTGTACGAACGTGCATCCGGCTTTGATGGCTGGATGTTCCATTTCCATGACAGCAAACAAGAAAATACCAACTTTTAACTTTTAAGAATCAAATGTTTACACTTGTGATAAAGGAGGGGAGAGAAACAAATTAATGGGTGTAAAATAAAGATCCATGTCACTGGCCGAAGGAGTCTTGCATGCTGGATCAGAAATTTGGATGAAACGAATATCGAATTCAGGGAAAACGAATAACGTTCTAAATTTTGGTGAACCATCTGCCTTTATTTTTTAGCTACTTCAACATTTCGGGCACAGCCATCATAGAGTACCTAGCTCCACTCCAAACGGATTGAGCTTATGCCTTTCTAATTTCTTTTTTTCTTATTTTTTATGTCCATAATAATATAACTTTTTATTTTTAAAAATTAATTTATTCAAAAAATACTAACAATCGTTACTGTATATTTTTAACTAGTACAATAAAAAGCTAAAAACTAACTGCAAAAAGCTACACCAGGGACTTTTGATAGGTAATCAGGCATGTTTCGTATATGCCACTCTTTCCACTATTGACTTTAAATACACCCTTGAGTTAGTGTCCAAACAAGAGAAAAGGACAGTTGAGTCAGAAAAGCTAGCCACGCCGGACAAGAGCATAATAACTGGAGGACAACTTCGATAAGGCAACTGAGAAAAGGACACTGTAGAATTAGCTGAAGTAGCCAAATACTAAGAGATTTTCAGAGTAAATATTTCATAACATACTGAGATATTTTCAGAGTTACTGGCTCTCTTTTTTTAGCTTATAATTTAGCTTTATATAGTAATCAATTTTTAAACAAAATACCTTTTTAAATTAGAGTCTATAAGTTAATTATAATAGATATTATCTGACTTCATCTACATCGACTAAAATCGAACACGAGCATCTCTCTCTGTATTCTCTCGTGAACAGTCAAAATTCAAAAAAATTAAGCTAAAAGCCACAGCCTAAAAGAACTTATCAAAAGAATACCCATCATAAAAGGACGTTAAAACAGAGTGCTGGCACACAGCCATGCTGACCGTCGTCACTGACCAAGTTTGAGTTGTTTTATAAAGAAATGATGAGGCCGCTCGTTTCAGTGATAGTTTCTGTCTTCTGACTTTTAATTTACTGTTTCTTAATTTCATCTTTTCTTTTTTTCTTATCCCTTAGTATTGTTCGTGATAGGCTAATTTATTTTTCTTATTTTTATTTTTTAAATTTAATTATATCAAATAAGATACTTTAACTACAGTAAAAAAATAAACTAGCTATAAAAACATAATTAATCGCTAAACTGAACGCCCAAAAGATCAAAAGGGGGGCAGTCAGGCAGTACCATTGTCACGCCGGAAAAGAAGCACTTGTTAAATCGGCAAAATGGCTGCTATAGCGCTATGGTCAAATGGAATTCCAAAAGGCGTACTTAGTCAAAAGCTTCGTTCCGATACTCTGTTGTTGCGCGGACGGCGGCCCACTTGGTGGACCAAGTTTCCAAAATACTCCTGCATTTTACTTGTATTTACAAATGGTCCTACATGATTTACAGTTCGCAGTTCATGCTGACACTGGGTCTGGTACTCTGCTTTGTCTACCAACCAGGACGCGCAATTAATATTGTTAATTATGTGATTCACGATAACCTTTGGATCTATCCTCTGGCATCCATCGTACATTTTCCAGGAACATTTTACATTGCAATATTGCACTAAACTAGCCATTATGTAATCTAGAAAGACATACTACTAGGTCTAGAAGCCCTAGAATATACAAACATCAAAGGGAACATTTTCACAAAGTAATACTCGATTTTCATCACAAATGTTGTTCCGGTGAGTATGGCAAGGTGGTAACCCCAGCTGTGCTCATGTAAATATGCCAAAACCAAGTACTTAAGGGGGCGTTTGGTTCGCACGATAGAATCATTCTATCTCGGACGAGGTATCGTACCATTGTCTGGTTTGTGGAATAGAATGATTTTATTTTAAATAAGATGGTTCTATTTAGTTAATTTGATAAGAAATCTTTTTAGTCTAGATGCTATACTGTATTGTTTTATAAAATCAAGTGAACCACATGAACCCAGATAAGACGTTTCATCAACTTGTACGGCGAACCAAAGGCTCCCTAAACAGCACGGGCTGTTTCATAAATCTCCCTCTAAAGCAGCCCAGGTCGGCTCGGCTCGGCTCAGTTCAGCTCAAACTTACTTCAAAACCAAGCCGATCCGCCGGGCGCAGGAATACCGTACTGCCACACCGCCATAGCATAAGCCACAGCTGGAGCCAACTAGCCATTCCGAACACATCCCTCCGTCACTTTTCCATGGGCCCAGAAAACGTTGACCCCACCTGTCATCGGGGTACACCCGTGCCGAAGCGCGTAGCAACCTTTCCCCCTCCCCAAAGCCTATGTATATATGCGTCCCACCTCGGCTTCACAGTAAAAACCAAATCCCCCTCGTCTTCCTCCCAAATTCTTCCTCAAATTTTCCCTCCGAATCTTTGCGTGAGGTTTCGATCTCGAAACCGCTTAGGGTTCTCCCCGCGAGTGCATGGCAGTGAGTCTCCTGGCCAATGAGGTGTCGGACCTGTGCATCGGCAAGCCGGCCGTGAGATCGCTCCCGCTCTCCGCCGCCGCCGGCGACCTCGCCGCCGTCACAGCCTGCATCGCGGTCACCAGCCCAGCGCGCGCCGTAGTCGGGCGGGTCGGCCTCGCCGACGTGCTCTGCTTCCTCTGCGCCGCCCCCGAGGCGCTCGCCCGCCCCGCCGCCGCGCTCGCCAAGCCTGTCTCCGCGCTCCTGCCCAAGGACGGCGCCGGCGAGGTGCGCCGCGTCGACCCCCGCGCGAGGTAAGCCGCCCTCCTCCTCCTCCTCCTCTTGGCGCTGTTCGGTTTATTAATAGTTCGTGGCAGCGACGCGTCTTGCCGAGCCAGAGACTTGTTCAAGATTGGAACTTTGTTATGTGAGTGCAAGGCAAGCTACAAAACGACGCGATTTCGGTCAAAATCCTTACTAAAACTTGTTTTTTTAAAAATAATTTGATTCTTGAAACATGGCACTTTTACTGCGAGTTCTAGTTAAAAAATGGATCTTGCTGTGTTGTGTATTTTTTGGTTTTAGAAAAAAAATAGATGTATTACTAGTTTATTTTGGTCAAAGTTACCTGGAAAGTTTGGTCTCTGAATGGAATATGCGAAGCGGTTCGAACAAGTGGCTGGTACCTGAAACAGGTGACAGATCGTCTGACTCATCGGCGCACAATCTTCTGGCGCCCGAGCGGCGTGGCGCCGTGCAGATCACGACATGCATCCCTGACCGTTTGCGAGATTCTTGGTAGGTTCGGCTGCTTCCATCTCATGGTTTTAGGAGATTTTTCGCCTGCATGTGGCTCAAAAATCGCGCCTTTTGATCGAATCTTATGATAGGAGCAGGATCTTGATGCGCGCAGAAGTGGAATGCTTTAACTGGCTTCAAAAATTTTTTTGTTGCATCAGAAATGATAGTCTAGGAATCTGATCTTTGACTGATGATTTTTTTTAATGAATGTGATCTTTCTTGCAGCGTCTTGGAAGCGCTTGATGCGGTCTTGAGCGGCGCGCAGGTGCTCGCCGTTCCGCTGCGCTCCGGCGGTCGCAAGAAGCAGCTCGGCGGTGGTGGCGCCGGCGACTTCTGCTGGCTGACGCAGGAGGACATCGTGCGCTACTTCCTCAACTCCATCTCCGTCTTCTCCCATGTCGCCGCCCGGAGCGTCTCCTCCCTCGGCCTCGTGCGTGCCGACTTCCTCTCCGTGCGGCCCCACGAGGCAGCCCTGTCCGCCGTGCCCCTCATCCGCCGCGCCATCGCCACCGAGACCACGGTCGCCGTGGTCACCGGCGACGGCCACCTCGTCGGCGAGATCTCCCCCGCGCTCCTCGCGGCGTGCGACGAGACGGCGGCTGCGGCCATCGCCACGCTCTCGGTGGCCGACCTCATGGCCTACATCGACTACTTCGGCTCGCCACCGGAGCACATCCTGCGCGCGATCAAGACCGGGCTGAAGGACAAGGGCCTCGACGCCATGCTTGAGCTAATGGAGGACGAGACGCTGTCCTCGTTCTCCCTCTCCTCCTCCTCGTCCGACGAGGAGACCGGCCGGGGGCAGCTGAGCCGGCGCCCGTCGTCGGGGAGCTACGGGCGCCGGTCGACCGAGGAGCCGGTGGTGTGCAGCCCCGCGAGCTCGCTGGTGGCCGTCATGGTGCAGGCGCTCGCTCACCGCGTGAGCTACCTGTGGGTGCTCGACGAGGAGGACGACTGCCGGCTGGCCGGGATCGTCACGTTCGTGGACGTGCTGAGGGTGTTCCGGGAGCAGCTGCAGTGAGGCCGCGGCGGCCGCCGCTGCCGCCAAAAGGCGGCGAAGAAGGAAAGCTTCGACTTTTGCAGTGATCTGAACTTCGAAGAGGATTTGCAGTTTGCTAGATCGATGAATTGCGTCTGCCTTGCTCGTTTCTGCTGAAATGGGATTGAGCTGCTGTTATGCTATGCATTGGGTTCCTTTGCTTTGAACATTTTCAAGTACTGTTTGTTAAGACATTTCCAAGTGTCCTGGACCATGTGTGTTTGTTTGTTGCTGATGAACAATAAGACTTGGTTGTGCAGCTTATGCTTTCATAATAAAGCAGCATTGTGGTTTTTATGCTGTAAGTTTAGGATGGCTAATCTATAAATTAAGTCATTTTAAATTCATTCCGTGGTGCATTGCTCTGGTCTTACATGTGGGATAAGTTGTTTCTGCACCAGGGAACATGTGACACCTGCCATTGTGCATATTAGAAGAGAACTACTATAGAGCTTGGATGGAAAAGTCTACCGTTATGATGAGAGGAGATTATGTGGTGCATATTTAGGCTTTGAGGTCTGAGTTTATGGTTTACTTTATATTGTAGTACTTTTCTTTTTTTACACTGCAGCAGTTAGTAACTTTTTTAGCATAATTAAATTTAAAAATTTTAAAAATTATATCATCACGGATAATACAAATGAATAAGTGGAAAAAAGAAACCACGAAAAAGCGCCCAAAAAGCTATAAAAAAGGGAATTAAGAAGCCAGAAGCTGAAATTCTAAAGATGGAAATAAGGATCTCATTGCATCCTATCGATACAATAGGAGTTTCTGGTGGATTTGGCGGTTTTCTGACCCGCATTTGCAAGAATAGTTGTTGTTGCGTGGAAATTGCAGAAATATCCTATTGATCGCACAACCACCGTGCGGCAGCCCTATGGGGACGACACGTGCGCTCGGCCGCACGACCACCGTGTGGTAGTTGATTAGCTAGGGTAATTACGGTTTAGGTAATTGTAATTAAGGATTTCGTTTAGATGCACTACTTGTTCGATATTTTACATATTGCAAATGAGCTCCAAAAACTGCTTCATACCAGAGTTTTTGGAGTTTGGTAGGCTCCACAAAAAATTTTATAATTTTTAAAGCTCATTTACAATATGTAAAATATCGAACAAGTAGTGCACCTAAACGAAATCCCTAATTACAATTACCTAAACCATAATTACCCAAGCTAATCGGCCGCCGCCTGGTTGCTATGCAGTAGAGGAGCCTATCGCACAGTGGCCGTGCAGCCGAGCGCACGTGTCGCCCTCAGGGCGTTGCCGCACGGTGGCTATGCGATGAATAGGACATTTCTGCAATTTGCGCACGATGACTGCTATTCTTGCAAATACAGGTTCGAAAAATGCCAAATCCACCAAAAACTCATACAATAGTACTAGTACAGCATACCAATATATCATACATCTCCTTGCAACTGCAAAATGGAGAATGAATGTGATATTCTTGGTCTAAACCGAATCAAAATGATACTAGAAGAAAAACATTATGTATAGCAGCAATAAGAAGACACTGTGCAATAAGATTAATCTTGTCTAAGATATTAATCACCAGATTACCTGTATTCCACGAGCATATATTAAAAAGGAGAACATTGCTCTTTGATCTCGTAGGGTTATGCTACTTTTCTATCTGAATTTGTATTTTATTTTCTTAGCCTCCTGAACTTGTAGGGTCATGCCACTTTACACCATAAATTTGTATTTTACTTTCTTAGCCCATGAACTTGTAGGGTTGTGTCACTTTTAGGGATGGCAATTGGGCGAGGCGGGTACGGGTAATGCTCGTCCATACCTGTACCCGCGACCCGATTACGCCGCGGTATACCCGCAAGGACAACGGTGAAAACCTCGCCATACTGCCGCTCATGGTACCGTCGCCCGTGGGCATACCCGTTTACCCGCGAACTGAGAGTCATCATCTGAGAGTTGAACTAATGACAGGTACATATAAACAACAGCTATTGCTAGGAAATATAATAGCTATCAAAAAAGTTTATAACAATCAATAGCAATTAAAGATATGGAAAATTTTATAACAATCAATAGTAATTAGAGATATTGTTATGACTGTGCCACATGTCAATCTATATCACGGGTAAACGGGCGGGGCGGGTACGGGTGAAGCTTACCCATACTACCCGTGCCAGTTTACCCGACGGGTAGAGTGTTCTCCCATTTTCATACCCATGGGTAAAGAAAATATCCTATACCCGACTCCATTAGGGTATTTACCCATGGGTAAACGGGCACAATTGCCATCCCTAGTCACTTTACCCCATGAACTTGCATTTTACTTTCTTAGCCTCCTGAACTTGCATTTGTTTACATCGTAAGTATCTTGGCCCATTTACTAACATAAAACGCTGAGATGGCATAACACATGGCTAATGCTGTAGAGCCAAGCTCGATCGTGTGAGCACAGTGTTAGTCAGCATAGTGTCCACTTCTCCTTGCAGCGCGACAGAATAGGGGATGGACGGTGCGGGGCGACAACGGGCATGACACAGAACATGAAACTGAAACCCATCTCCTTCAGTCAACCCTCTCGCTGTAGAGTGCCACCGCCAGGCTCCTCTCTAGCGCCATATCTGTTGTCGCCCCGCACGCTTTACCACGCTGCAAGGGAGAAGAGGGTACTACGCCAGCACGACTGTCACATCCCAAATAGGGAGCTAGTGTAATTTCAAAAAAAAATTAAAATCTTTTAATCGTTTCTTCCGTGTTTCTCAAAAGTTTTGGCGTTATTCGAATCTCTTAAGTTGGTTTCTTGTCGAAAGCTGGATTAATAAAAAAATCGAAACCTTGGAAACAAGAACCAAAAATTTAAAGTCTAGAATTGGGAAGATCCGAGTATCCCTGAAAATTTTAATTTCAAATTTAGATTGAAATCGAGACACTCCAAGACCAAGGATGGAAGTGAAAATCAACATAAAATCTCTCCTATCCAATTTGCGCATCTGAAAATTTACATTGGAAGATTAAGAATCTTTTCTCAAAAATTGAACCATCTTTAAATTCAAAACGTTGAACCCCAAAAATTTGACTCAAGTATTCAAATTTAAAAATCTAGTTGCAAAACCTAAAACTAAAATCCCCAAAATTTGGAAATTCTTAAAAATCATTAAAAGTCCCTCTTGGACCCGGCCCGTATTTCCCCAGCCAGCCATTTTTTCTTTTCTTCCCCTGCCCGATCCTCTCCTTTTTTTCCGGCCCGTTCGGCCTTTCCTTTCTCCTGGCTCGGCCGCTTCTTTCTTCCCCTCCCTCCCCTGTTCTTCCGACTCGCCGCCCGCTCCGGTACAAGTGCCCCGACCGCGTCGCTCCCATCGAGCCGAGCTGCCTCGATCGCGCCGGCCCTCGCGCCATGCACGCGCACTCCTGCATCGATCAAGCAAGCAAGGCTGCGCTGCAGCCGTGCTCGCGCCATTGCTCGCCCATTGCCAAGACGCTGCGGCCAGCCGCGCCACTCCGCCCCGGGTTCGTCCACTTCGCCCCCAGTTTCGCGTATGCCCCTAGTTTCCCCGTCACATCCGCTAGTGCACCCCATGCCGTCGCCCATGCCGCCGGACGCGCCGCCCATGCTCGACGTACCCCTACCCACGCCGTCGCCCATGCCGCGTCATGTACCCCGGTCGTCGGTCACAGCTTCTCCACAGTGACCACCGTCGACTATAAATAGCCCTCGGTCTTGCCCTGCTTCCCCAAAGCATCCCCCTCTTCTCTTCGCTTCCTTCCTTTCTTGTGTTCAGTCGAGCTCCAGCAATGGCCGCCGGCGCCTTCGCAATGTCTCGGCCACCACGACGGCTCTACCTCCAAATTGAGTGCGTCATGGTTTGTCTCCGCTCCGCAGCTACTCCCCCTCTGAGTTAATCGGTTTTTTGTGCACCAAGCTCGCCGGGACGGCAATCTTCCCCATCACCGGCCGAAACCGCCGCCGCTTGCGCCGCTCCCTCCTCGGTCGAGCTCCCTTTGATTCCCTACTTCACTACTAATTTTTGGGACTATTGCAACGGCGTCGAAACGTTGCAATAGGCCCAAAATGGTTGCAATAGCACCTATTGCAACGCTAAATTTTCGTTGGGAGGCGTGGCAAGAAGTTGCGTGGTCTAAAGTTTGGGCCACGGAATTTCGGTTCGTTGCAATAACGTTTACGTATTGCAACGCAATAAAGCATTGTAATACATAGTTTATGCAACAATGTATAGTGTGGCAAAAACAACTATTGCCACGCAATGAGGCGTTGCTGTAGATAGCATTTGCAACATACCGATTTCGTGGTTATAAGTTAAATTGCAACGAAAACTGGTGGTAGCAATAGACTATATTGCCACGCAAAGCATTCGTGGTAATAGATTCAATTGCCACGCAAAGAATTCGTGGTAATAGATTCAATTGCCACGCAAAGAATTCGTGATAATAGGACATAGTGATATTGCCACTCAAAGAATTCGTGGTAAAAGATTCAATTGCCACGCACATAATTTGGTTGCAACAGCCTCTATTGCCACGCTTACTATTTTCGTTACCATAGCTTCTAATACCACGCTTATCTTTTGTTGCTATAGACTCTTTTGGTACACTGTTTTTTTGTTGCTATAGCATATATTGCCACGCCAAAAGTTGAAGGGAATAGTGTATATTACAAGTCTTGCATGCATGTCTATTCTTTTTTTTGTTGTATTTTTTCTCTTGATATTTCTTTCTTTGCTTTCCAATCAAAACTTTTAATGCCGTCTGTTGCCTCCCTCTGCACAGCTCTTTTTGTTAATTGTCTCCTGCTCAAACTCGAGAACAAATAAAATACTAGTATTAGGTAGAAGCCAGTTCTCATGTAAATTAAAACCAAATTTAATTAAGAGCGAGTTCACCTGTTGGATTAATCTTTTTAGCTCGTGCTCGCATAATCGGTCCAGTCATGATGTCCTCATTATTTTGTACACTTAAAATGATGGACGATGCACTAGTGTCGATTTAGACTTTCTAAACGCATCTTCACTTTAGGCTTGTACAAATCGAGTATGTGCCTGCATATAATTAAATAAAATAGTAGTAGCTCAGATCTCCAAATATAATAGTTAAAGACCCAATTAAATTACAGCTCACCTGATAATATTTAATGCGGCTCAATAATTCCTTCCAGTTAAATAATATATTTAACCGAGAGGTGCAAGACATAAGCGTATCCGCGTCAATATGCAGTACATATTGTAACTAGGACGAAAGGTGCGCAATAAGTGTATGGCAGGCCTACATGATGTTCAGTGAAAGAAAAGGAATTTTACTTTCTTGCAGCAGCAATTTTCTTGGGAATAGTCTCTAAAAGTTCTAGTGTCCTAGAGGAAGCTAGAACCAAGTCGATTGCAGTGCCCTAATTACTAATGTGTTCGTGTCCTAGTGGTATGAGCTAGCGTTATCGCCAATCAAGAGGTCCCTAGTTCGATTCCTAGGTGGCTTCCCATTTTTTCAATTTTCATAATTTTTTTGCTGCATGACTGGATAGCTAAACAAAAGCCCACGAAACAAAAGAGTTGCAATAGAATACCATATTGCAACGAAACACACTACTCTATAGCAACAAAATTTACACGTGGCAATATAAATATGTTATTGCATCGATTTAGTTTTTCGTTGCAATACGCACCTACCTACAAAGAACGCCGTGAAGATTATCCCAACGAAAAACACCGTGGCAATAATATCACCCAATAGCAACGAAATTATATATGGTTGCAATAGTAGCAAATAATTGCAACGAAAATCAACACTAACGCAACAAAAGAGTGTCGTGGCAATATATCCAACCTATTGCAACACGTTTTCAAAATGGTTGCGATAACACCTACCTATTGCAACGACATTTACGAATATCGCAATGCAATATAATAGTGGCAATAAAGTCCACCTATTGCCACCGTTTTGGAAAAACGTTGCAATAAGTCCTACCTATTACAACCAAATTGGTGGCGTTGCAATTTCTTTCGTGGCATTAGGCCGAAAATCTAGTAGTGCTTGGAGAGCATCTCCACGATGCCAGGAATCTTCCCCAACCGCCGACCAAGCTCCCCATCGCCTGAGCTCCTCCCTCCACGGTGGTCTCCCCGTGCCGCCGTCCGTGCTCGCCGCCAGGCCGCTCCGGCCTCTCTCCGATCAAATCAATCACTCAGGTAAGCTCCAAGTACTTTACTTGTGCTCACGCACACCTTCCCTCTTACCCTCTCTCCTCCGGCCGCCAGCACCCCATCTCCTCCCCACCGTCGGCCGCCTAGCACCACCGCCCCCTTCCCCTTGGCCAAGCCCCTCCCCTGTTTCCTCTGCTTCTGCCCCCTCTCTGTCAGCTCAACCGAAAACAGTGCCTTTCTCTCTGTGTCTCTATTTTGACATGTGGGCCCCACTGCAGATTAGCATCTACCTAATGGATGGATATCACCTGCATCCTCTCAATTTACTTCATGGAGCAATCTTAGAATATGAGATGTAATTAAAAATGGGAATAATAATTTAATTGTGTAATTAAACTAAAAGGGTTAGGAAAGGAAAATTAAAAATTTAAGTTTGCTTAAATTGCATGTAAAAGGCACATTGTGAATGAGAAAGAGGCATAAGAAATTACTTATAAAATTCATAATGAAAAAGAATAATGCAATTAAACTAAAACTAAGCATGGGTCAATTGTATGCCAAATTAATAAGTTAAAGTTAATTAAAGTAAGCTCATGACATGAACTATTTTCCTATCACTAAGAAACTAACATGAAGTTAATAAAGTAATAATGATAATGATAACAACAGCATGGCCAAATGATTTAGTTTTGAAACTTGCTGAAAGTCTATGACAACTAAGAAGATCAATTCAGCAAGATTGTGTCACATGAAATATTCACCATGAGTTGCTCATCTCTCTTAGTAGTACTTAAAATAATCATTGGCAAGCCACATAAAATAACAAGAGTGGTTGCTCATCTCTAAAATCATGAGAGTTGTCTTCCCCAAAAGTGTTTAAAATATTTGTGGTGCAAACCTTAACATTTAATAGTCAAGAATAATTAATAATAAAAGAAATAGCTTTATTAAGAATATCCCTAAAAAGTCATAGCATCTCTTTTTAGTAAAACATAACCGTTGGCCATTTCTAACAATTGTGTTGATTAAGCAGGAAGATTAACTTTGCTCATAATAACGACTGGATTAAAATGGCCAACCCCATCTTTTACTTAAATCGCTAACCTAATGATTTATTAAGTTGGCTACTGCAATCCCAGATAAGTTTTGCCACATAAAATATCAAAGTTGCACCGCCTATTTAATTATACTCACCTTACGTATCCGTATCCTACAATCATAAAATCGTGTTTCTCTTTACTACCATTGATACTCTCTTTTATCTGTCCCTAAGTCTTGCCCGACTCATGGAACTTCCTTGATAAATGTAAATCGATTAAAAGAAAGTCATCAAATAAAAGATCGAGCCTTGCCTTTCCCAAATCGGCTAAGTCTGGCCACTTCCTTTTCCAAAGTGGATAATTCCTGTAATTACTTCTTTTCCATTTTTGATCCTCGTCATCCTAAAATTTTCCCTCACGGTAAAGCTACTTAGATAATTCATTCTCCTGGCCAATTCATCTACGGCTGTGTTTACAGCCCATTAATCCGAATCATCCTTCTATTCTCAAATCATAATAAATATATAATTTAAATTAAATCGGGCATTTAAAGTGTTTGGATTTATTTGGTCTTTCTTTTCTTTGCCGCATATTAGAATCGGAAGACTCGACGAGGCGACAGATTCGAATAGGATCGAGACTTGGGTAAACGCGAAGATCAGCAAATTATAAGCACTAACTGAGTAGGCTTTGACTTAGATCAATCAAGGCCATGGTACACCAAGCAAGGCAAGTCATCACTTTGATCATATTGATCCTACATTTTATGCAAAACTATGTTCTTTAAAACTATCAACTTGCATGCCTAATTTGTTATGCAAATATATGTTAAAGCTTCAGGTAGCTACATGCCCACTTGATGTTGTATTAAAATTATTATGCCATCCTGTGATACTTGAATCACCTTATCCTTGTCACCATAGATATTAATGATAACTTTACTAGCTATAAGTCATATTAAATGCCATGCTAGTCTTGTCAAGTCCAGGGCGCTAGTTGCCCTGATCATCAATCTTCAAAAACATGAGAATTTGTTTTGGGCAGTCACGGGATGTACGTGGCTGAATACTTTAAGACTACTTATTTTATGTTTCTCAAAACCCTCAAAACCTGCTATACTTGTCTGGGCGGGTGGTAAGAGTGGTTGGTGCGGAGGTAGCACGAGAATATTGGTTTATGGACTGAACCGCCTGGACGCATTAAGGACTTAATCCTGTGATGACTTCTTCGTGTAAAACAGTACAACCACAAGTCTGCAAATTGCAACTTGGCTAAGTAATCTATCGAACCCCTGGAACTCATCTCACTGGTAGGGGAAAGGAGGATGCTACAAGGGCAAGAGAAGGCCTAAAGGGACACCGAGTGTAGGGTGAAGTTTCCAGCCGTGCTAGTGTTGTGGAGAGTTGCAGTCCGAATGCGCTACTTTTCGTGGTTACATCCCGTGCAAAGTATGGGACCCACCGCAAGTGGGAGCAGCCCATAAAGTGAGATGACAAAAGGGGCTCGATATTTTGAACAGTTATTGTGATGATCTACTCAACTGCATGACTAAGGAATCGTATGGAACAACGAGCGGATCGTCTCTTGTGGTGAAAGTGTACAAACTCTGCAGAGTCAAAACTATTCGAATAGCCGTACCCACGGTCAAGGGCGGACATGGGATTCTCCTCGAGTTAGTTCTATTTCAAAAACCTTTGTGGGTGGGACAAAAACCTATCAGAGGGAGGTACTCTGATTTTGAATTTCTCCTGGAGGGACGTACTCCAGCATGGTAAATAAGATGGAAGTGGCATAATAATCAAAAGCTAGCATAGGTGGATGAAACCATGTAATCGGTGGATGGAACCGACACCGCTATATTTATTGCACAATTTCAAACTCTTTTAAGCATGTTTATAAAATGCCAAGTCATAGGAATTTTAATTATGATTATTGCAAATGTCGCATTAAGCAAATAAAAGAACCTCAAGCCTCCTTTGACAGCCTTGCATCTATTATTATTGCATCCTGTGTGGTGACTTGCTGAGTACCGTCGTACTCACTGTTGCTTAATTACCATCATTCAGTCAGAAAGGAAATAAAGTCAAGCCCTGCGATGCCTAAAAAGGGTCGACAGAGTTGGAAGACGAAGAGGCTATGGACTAGGTCGCGAACCCCAGTTGGCTGCCTGTGGGCAAGTCCTGCGGGTCCCACCTGTGTGAAGTTTCCGCTACTGCATTTTATCATTTTCGGCTTAACCGGCCCATGAGTAAGTATTATTGTATTATTTACGCTTCCGCATGATATGTTTTTGATATACAGTAATGTATCTGTGAGCACCATCTACTGATCCAGGGAATTGTGCGATGGAATCACAGAGGATCTGGGTTTGCTAACCCGAGGTCCGACAACGACATTGTGCCCACGCAATCAAGCCCGACCCTACGGTATCAGCCATGTGATATGCCAGCTCAACATTTTCTACTAGCAAATGGCTTAATGGACCTACGGTGCAAATAGAGGCAAGTTCAGGAGGTTGAGAAAGCAAAATATAAGTTTAAGGAATAAAGTGGCACAACCCTATAAATTTAAGGGCTGAGAAAGTAAAATGTAAGTAAGATGCTGAGTCGGAGGGCAAGCACATGAACCGACATGATACGGTAACTTATTTGGACCAGCCGTGCTAGGCCTAAGTAGTCTGTGGCCTATCTGAGCCCATGTCATGCCATGCAAGGCGCGCCATTTGGCTAGGTCTGGTCGTTGCTGTCGACTTTCCATGACTGGCGATTCGGATTAACCCCACTGCCCCATGGAGTCATCTTTCCTAGCTGCTTTCACTCATTCGATGAACTAGGGTTCTGACACAGAGGCAATGGTGTGTCTACAGTCTCCACCAGCCATTCTTTTCTCCTCCTCTTCTTATAGAGATTGAGCTGCAGCTCTCCGCCCCGCCAGGTGCCATCTGTGCTTGGAGTTGGAGCCGATCACCAGAGACCGCACCCACTCAAAAAAAACCTCCTCGAGGATGCACTCCACCTGTTCAACGAATTGCTCACTGTCTCCCTCTTCAACTACATGGCCCAAGCTGGCACCAACAAGGTGGCTCAAAACATATGCACCTACGACACCCTCATTAGCTGCTGCTGCCGTACTGGCCTCTTGGACCTCGGTTTCACCGCCTTTAGCCACGTCATTAAGACAGGATGGAGGGAGAATACCATCACCTTCACTTCTTTGCTCAAGGGCCTCTGTGCTGAGAAGAGGATGAGTAATAGGTCGCCCAATGAGAGAAGTTCATGTTTGCGTTTTTGGCTCTTGTATTGTTTGTTGCAAAAAAAGATTCTAGAATGCAAGTGCTAGCAGTCTAGAACTCAACATGCACCTTTTCATTCTCTTGCATTTTTTGCCATTATGCATGCATTTTTTGTATTTCCATATAATGGATCTTCCGTCATCTTTTGTATTCTCTTTGTTTTTTAAAAGAACTTAACTCTCCCATTTTTACAACCCTGATATTATTCAAAATATCATTTGTGAGACCATATAGAGGTCACTCTATGTATATATGATGAGTACTTGACTTAATCATGCAAAGGTTGTCAAAGTTTGACTTTGGTTTTGGGGGTTTACAATTTTCAGGGTTACTGTTAGGTGGAGGCGGTCTAACTGCTATAAGGATGATGATCTGATCGACCAACAGTTAGACTGACCATTTAGCTTTTCAAAATTACACACCAAACACTTGTGTAGATGTATTTGAGAATGTGTTTGCACTATGTCACCTTAATTAGAGTTCTGAGCTAAAACCAGATAAAGTTTAACCGAAATTGCAAAGAGCATGTTTTCTGGTGCTCTTAAGCGGTCAAATTGGCAGACACTGCTAGTGGTCAGACCTCCATCAGTGGTCTGACCTGCCTGGTAATGGCAGTCAGGCTGGATTTTGGTAAATTGGTACTAAAATTGTACATTTTGGTTTAAGATTTGGTCCTATGGTTAGGATCAGTGTATGATTATGGTTTAGTGTGTGCACGACATGAGTTCTGGTGTTTTAGTGTGCTGTGTTGCATGATGTATTGCTTTGACTAACACGAGTCAAGTGCATGGAACTTGCGCTCGAGATGGTTGCTTGGTCTTTGGATGTACAGGTAGCTTGGAGAACATTAACGGTCAACAGCAATAGACTAGGAGTAGGCGGGGGAGCTAAGGTCTGAGCGATCGTGTATATTTGGGTGAAGCTATATGGCTCAAGCGGGAAGTACAAAGATCATAAAGAAGCGAATTGGTGCATATAATACGCCAAGTGATGAGGCTGATCCACCTAAAGACAGTTCAGGGGAGTCCGATTGCATGAGAGGCTTGACAGGAAGTCATTGGGCTACATAGAATCGAAGATGAAGCACGAGGTTGCTTTAAGGTAAAGGAAGTGTGAAACTTTGTGGAAAGTGGTTTAGAGGCAAAGCGGTATTTTTGCCCCAAACCAAAAGGTTGGGACTTGATCAAACCACCGTGTGAGTAGGCGAAAGAGAGGTGGTTTAGGTTAAAGATATGCTGAAAATGTTAAGTGGATTCACTATAGGGTTAATGGTTGTGTATGCTTTCAGAAGCATGCATATGTAAATGTAAAACTCAACAAGGTGTTGGGTTATCGGTTAGCCCATGTAAATGGATGAAACTCAATTAAAGGGCTAGTTAGGGTTTTTTTGTAAACCTTCACTATATAAGTAGTTGAGTTGAGAGAGTTAGAGCAAACACTCTAGGAAGTCAAGTTGAGGAGAGTTAGGGCTCTGGGAGATAACATTTGAGAGATGGGTTCTGGCTTTTCCTCTAGAGTTTTTTTTGTCACCCTTAGGCTTTGCAATTGACTACGGAGTGGCTGCAGATATTTATCAACAAGTGTCAATAGATATCAAAATTCATCCAAGCTTTTCTTTTCTTTGCTCAAATCTTGATTTGACTTGATTTTTTGTAGCACCCCACATACCGATGTGGGATACTAACTATGGAATGTCATCGCCAAAGTGAAGAATAAATAACAAAAGCAATAATAGAAATCACGAGTAAATAAAATTTAAAGGTAATTTACCAAATAATCAACAGAGGCTGAAATAAATATTGAACATGGGACTGGCCCACTTCTAACCAAATAAGAACAAATAAAACAACAAATAGTGGCAAGCCACGGTGCTGAAAACTTGAGTGCTCCCATCTATGCATAATGATATCACTCCACTGGCTTTTACCTGAGAATAAAAAGAGCAAGCATGAGATTTAGAAATCTCAGTAAGTACCCAACAACGGTCGCACCCGGTGAGTAAATGACAGGTAATTCAAGCAAGTTATGTAAAGGACAAGCAAAGCAAGTAAGCAAGCAATTGATACAGATTAAGTGCAAAGAAGCTATGTTATTGAAAACATTGATACAGATTGGAGATAGAGATCACAGGAATAGTGGCATTAAAGATAAATATTGCTTAACAAGTTACGACAATGGCACCAACATCACTTCACATACTCGGTTATATGAGAATAGTCAAGCACACATCTTCCTTGACTGTATAACCGTCGACGAGGTGTAATATCCTGAGTAACGAAAGTGTACAGCCCCCGTACGTTAAACAATAAGAAGTAGGTGGTCACGAGAAAGTTACAGCTTGGGTGTAAAACCTGTGATTTGCAAACTTCACTGCATTTGTAAGAAGGTGATCTGTTTCTCACTCAAATTGTTCCCTGTCATGAAAATTAAGAATGACATGCTACTTTTCAGCCCAACCTACAGTGAATAGTGTTCAAAATATATTCAAAAACACATGACTTGTCTTGTTGTTCGAAATATTCTACTGGCTCATAGGCTTTGATGTCTAGATCTGATCCTTGCACTGTTGACTCAAAAGTACTCGGATGTTAGCGTAAACAGTTAAAATAACATGAGTCCGTGTTGAAACAAATCAAGCTAAAAAAATAAATAAAATAAAAAAGGAATAAAACTCAATAAAAACCAAATAAGGTTGGGTTTGAGGTATTGCCAGAGTCTGGGTTGGCGAAACGGAGCTTGGAACGGTTTAATCAGGTTCGAAAAGGACATAAACTTGATATTGGGTTTTTCTGATGAACAGTAATGGTCGAACACTATTCACGACGGGTTGGGTTGGGCACCGTAGCAGGCTCAGCACAGGTCGGAAGGGATGAGCAGTGCCTCGGAAGAACTGGGCCAAGCGGCCTGTCCCGTGGCATGCACAACGCGGCTTCTTCAACCGGCCGACGCCACTGTTCACCGCACGGGGAGGGCTTCACAGCGGTGGCCGCAATTAGGCGCCGACGAAGCTCGTCGACGGCAACCAGGTTACGAATGAGCTATAATCGACGTGGAGGTTCCATTTTTGGCTTTTAGGGAGTTCAAAAGGTAGTGGTTTTGGCCGGCGGCGAGGGGAGCTTTCTCGGGTTCTACCATGGCACAGGCCCTCTCCGAGTCTCCGGTGGTCCTCCGACGAAACGCATGGGCGTGCAAGCATGTACAGTGAATGGGGATGTTGGTAGCAGTGGAGGATTAGGCTCGGGTGGCTCCAGCTGGACTGTCCACGAAAAGGGTGGTTCGGCCGACGATGGTTCACGGCGCTGGCGGAGCTATAGCCAGGGGAGGGTCCGGCGAGGTTGGCTATGAGTTTGCGGTGGTCCAAAGGTGCTATGGCTGCGTAGAATCGATCGGCCATTGCCGAGACGAAGAATCGACCGAGGGGGCTCACCGGCGTAGGGGAGTCCGGTAATGGCGATGCGGGACAAAGACGGTTACGGGAGCGATTCTGCAGTGCGATTGGAAGTGTTGCGAGGCTCCTTGGTGTCTCAGTTGGGCTCTAAGGGAGCTGCAAGGCTGTGGGAGCAGTGCGGCTACTTTGGCAGCGCTGGCGCGTGGCTGTCGCAGTGGCACCGGGCGCGGTCGACGAGGGAGGTTTGCCGGCGGGGTGGCGCGGCAGTACTACGGCCTCCGGTGAGCTTGCGCAGGCTGACGGGGTGGAACAGCGCGCGCGTCGGCCGTGAGGTGCGTAGAGTTGCGGCGGGGAGAGCTCAGGTCAGCGCTGCGCACGAGACGGGGCGGGTGAGGTCATCACCGACGTGACGGCGGAGCGAATGAGCGGTCGGCGCTGGCAGAGTCGAGGGGCGGGAGGTGTGAACGCCGAAGCAACTTGGCTGAAAACGGCGGCGCGGGGGAGGCCAGCTCGGCACGACGCTACAGGGAAAAGGCAGAAAGGAGGAAAGCCGCCAAATTAAGGAGATTTTGGTCTCGTGCGACTTTCCCCGACGATTCACCTCAACATCGTGGTGCTTCTGTTTCACGTGGATGGTGCGGTATGTACTGTGACGGTAGGTTTTTTTTTAGAACAGCTTTAACTTTGGCTTGCCTAGTCTTGCTGTCTTCGGACAGTTTCGAATACTGTCACCTCGTGAATTGCCTTGGTTTTATGTTGTTATTGTGTGACTGTGAGTCATTCTAGTGTACTTTAGTATTTGATAATTGTTGTAGGGGTGGTCTTCACCTAAGCCCAGTAGGCCTGTTAGGTCCGAAATAGGACATGTGTAATGACATAAGAGCCCCCAAGGGGAATACTCATGTGTAAAGGTATAAAACTAGAGATGGCAACGGGCATAAACCCGCTGGGTTTTGCTATCCCAAACCCGTGCCCACGAAAGTTGGACGTGCCCGCTAAAAAACCCATGCCCGTGACGGGTGCAAATTTTTGCCCAGACCCATGCCCACTGGGTTAACGGGTACCCATGGGTCGCCCGTCGGGTCAGTAATGTGAGCTGCAACAATGGTTAATGGAGAGGAGGAAGAAGTTCACCGGCCATCTTCGTTGGAGCCGGAAGGCAGCGCCATGGCCAAAGGCTCTCTGCGTGATGCGCGTTGGGCTGCGGCGTGGGGCGGCGGGCCGAATCGAAGGCGAGGCGACAACGAGGCGCGCGGGAGGACGAGCGCGGCGAGTGGAGTGGCGAGGCGGAGCGGAGCCGCGGACGGAGGGCGAGCGTGGAGATCGCCAGAGACCGAGCGCGAGCGCCGATGCGCCGCTCGCGGTGGTCGTTGAATCGGGGTGGGGACTCGGGAGGAGTGAGTAGTGACCGTGGCGAGTGCTAGCTAGGGTTAGCCGTATGAGTAATGGGGCATTGTCGCATTGGATTTGGGGCCTTGGAGCTAAATGGCTAATGGGCTATGGGTGAAATTTGGTTTGCTTGGGAGGTGGGAGTCCGGTTTATAACTCCTATGTAGGGTCGACGAAAAACTCGGCTCGTTAGCTCGCCGGCTCGTGGTGGCTCGGCTCGGCTCGTTAGGATAACGAGCCGAGCCGAAGCCATGATTTTAGCTCGTTAGCTATAACGAGCCAACTCGAGCTACCGCGAGCCGCCACGAGCCAAACGAGCCATGCTTCCAGGAATTTAGATATGCATATGCTGCTTCTATGGACCTAATTTGTACTCTATTGCATGTGTTAATGTGTAAATTTGTACTCTATTGTACCCAAACGAGCCATGCATGTGTTAATTTGTACTCTATTGTACCCAAACGAGCCAAACGAGCCATGCTTCCATGGATGAATATATGATGGAGACATTTTTTGGCCCTGGCTCACGAGCCAAACGAGCTAGCTCGAGCTTATCATCGAGCCGAGCCGAGCTAGCTTTTTAGCTCGTTAGTTATAACGAGCCAGCTCGAGCTAGCTCGTTATCCTACCGAGCCAGACCGAGCCAAGCCGAGCCGAGCCGAGCCAGCTCGTTATCCAGCCCTACTCCTATGGATCGGGTTTATATTACCAATGGGTTTACGGGTTTTGGTACTATAGAACGTACCCGAACCCGGCAGACCGATGGGTTGGGCTTTTTGCCCATTAAGAGACCCATGGGTTAGGAAATTGACTCAGACCCATACCCTAATAGAGTAAAAACCCATCGGGTATCGGGTTTCGGGTACCCATTGCCATCTCTAGGTATAACTGTACAAACACTCCCCATATGAATATATATGTGGCATAGGCCACGGGAGGAGGGGGCTAAGCCATTCATTTACTCAACTCCCCACTACCACACACTCTCTCTGTTTGGTCTGTAACCACAACAGTTGGCGCCGTCCGTGGGGAGGACAAGAGCAAGCCTCCAGACTTGAAGGAGGATAACACCAAAGAAAACTTCACCATCGGTGGCGAAGAAGAAGAAGGCGGAGGCGGCGAAGTCTCGCATCAGCACGAGGGCTTCGGCTTTAGCAGCCGCAGGTATGAGCAGTGGTGTAGGTGCGACCGAGGACCCCGCCATCGACGCGACGACCAACCCCGCCATCGACGCGACGGCCAATCCCGCCATCGATGCGACGGCCAATCCCGCCATCGACGCGACGACCAACCCCGCCGCCAACGCGACGACCAACCCCGTCACCGACGTGACGACCGATCCCACCAGCACCGCCCCGACGACCAACCCCGGCGACAACAACGCGGCGCGCAACCTGGGCGCGCAGGCCGTGGTCACCACCATGCCGGCGGCACCGCCAAGCGTACAGACGGCCCCGGCCACGCCCGCGGTAGAGACGGCCTCGCCGCGCGCCCTCGGTGCGTTCGGTGGGAGCTAACGGACCTCGCGAGCCGTCCGACATGCAGAGGCCCGAGCCAACACGCCCCCCGGCAGTGGCATCCGAACCCGCCGGGAAGGGCGGATAGCCGCGACGCCCACGCCTAGCCGCGCCCCACTACGGCGCGTGACCCGAGTCCTCGCCGCGGGCCTCAGCAGACGCCATGGCCCGAAGATTTCAAGTTCCCGAGCGCCATCGAGGCCTACAAAGGCGACTCCGACCCGCGAGTTCGTGCGCGTGTACGAGACCGCCATCGGCGCACGCGAGACGACACCACGAAGGCAAAGGGCTCCCCTCGCGCTACAGGTGGCGCCGTCCCGTTCTTCACCATTGAATCACACCATCTACGTGTGGGAACAGTCCGAATCGACTCTACTACAACAACTTCGTGGAAACTACATCGAGCGTGTCGATGCGGACCAGCTCTTTGCGATCAGCGTAAACCTAAGAGAGGCTCCAGACTACTTCAGCGCCGCGAAGGTGTGCTTTGCCAAGTCAAGGACGCCAACGAAACAACGCCATCAACGCAGCAATACAAGGCCTCCGATCGGGCCAATGGTCGCGCATAACGCGCGCAAGCCCATTAAGACGGTCGGAAACTCTTCGACAAGATGGAAGAGTATGCGAGCGAGAAGGACGCACGGAGGCGACACGGTGATGACTCGACTCCAACAAGGCGGAAGGCTCGGCCAAGACCGAAGACTCGCCAAACAGGCCCTTCGAAAGGCAAGCGTAAGCAAGAGCGTGAAGGCGGCGCCCAACGCAAAGACCCCAACACAATGATCAGCCAGGCGACAAGCCCAAGCGCGATCAGCGCAAGTCCAGGAAATCTCGTTACGTTTTCGACATCGAGGGCGGCTCCGAAGACAACGCCCAGATCGCGGAGGCCGAGGACGCCGAGGACGAGGACGGGGACGTGGCTGAGGTCGAGACGACCGGGGTCGAGACGACCGGACCCGCGAAGAGTACGGCGACTAGCACCACGGGCAATGGTGCGAAATCCATGGCCGGGGCAACCACGACACGCGTGCTTGTGCCACCATCGCAACGCTACGGCAGAGCGTTGCCAGGGACAAAAACCCGGATACACGTGCGCCCGTTGTGGCTCATGTCCAACACCCCAGACCAAGGAGCACAGCCCGGGAAGGCTTCCTCGCGAATCCAGCGCACGTCAAAGCAACCTCGGAAGGCCTCCTACGATTACAAGCCGGAGGAGCCGGCCAGCAGATTATCAACGCCATCTCTGGAGGCTCCTCACTGGGGTTCGCTTCGGCAAGACAACGGTAGGCTTACGCGCGGTGGCTGCACCACGTCGCGGCATACCCGGCGCAAGCGCCGCCAGAATGGGCGCAACATGAAGTCACATTCACGCCCGCCGACGCCGAGGGCGTGGAGTTCCCCCACCGAAACCCTTTGGTCGTCCGGGTCCTCGTAGCCGGGTGCGACGTCCAGCGCGTCCTAGTCGATGGAGGAAGCTCCGCAAACATCCTCTTCGCTGCAGCCTTCGACCAAATGGGGATCCCTCGGAGCCGTTTGGGCCCTTCAGGCGTTCCGCTGTAAGGATTTGGAGGGCAGCCCTTGCGCGCCTTAGGCCAGATATGCCTCCAAGCCTCCTTCGGCCAAAACGACAACGTCAGGAGCGAGGACGCCATCTTCGACGTGGTCGACATCATATACCCCTACAATGCCATAATAGGACAGCCGCTCCTAAACACCCTCGGGGCAGTCCCGCATCACGATTTTCTGTGCATGAAGCTTCCCGGGCCGCGGGCCATCATCACCATTCATGGCGACCAGGACATGGCCCGGCGCATAAAGCTTGGCGCCAGAGGCCCATGCCACGCGGCTCGCCAAGGCATGTTCTTTGAAACAAAGACGAGCGGGGGGACGCCTCCGCACGCACTCTACGGAGTATAAATAAGATGTAGTGTCGAGGTCTGCCTCCGCACGTAATTTCACTGCCCGCAACGCGCGGAGGCTCGCCTCCGCGCGCAGTCTACGGACTCTAAAATAAGACGCAGCGTCGAGGTCCGCGTCCGCACGCACTCTACGGAGTATAAATAAGACGTAGCGTTGAGGTCCGCCTCCGCACGCAATTTCACCGCCCGCAACGCGCGGAGGCTCGCCTCCGCGCGCAATCTACGGACTCTAAAATAAGACGTAGCGTCGAGGTCCGTCTCCGCACGCACTCTACGGAGTATAAATAAGACGCGGATGCTGTCCTTGCGCACTCTACGGAGTATAAACAAGACGCGAACACCGCGCACGCACAGGCGTCGCCCCAGTGTGTACTCTTCGGAGTATAAATGAGACGCGGATGCTGTCCCTGCGCACTCTACGGAGCATAAACAAGACGCGAACACCGCGCACGAACGGGCGTCGCCCCAGTGCGTACTCTTCGGAGTATAAATAAGACGTGGATGCTGTCCCTGCGCACTCTACGGAGTATAAACAAGACGCGAACACCGCGCACGCATGGGCGTCGCCCCAGTGCGTACTCTTCGGAGTATAAATAAGACGCGGATGCTGTCCCCGCGCACTATTTGGAGTATCAACAATGCGTGGGCATCGGCCCCCACATACTTCGGAACACAGCTTACCCTGGTTAATTCTACGGTGGGCAAAGTGCACCACGGGGGCCCGCTCCCATGTGCCGCCTGCAGAGAACCAAGACGACGTGTTAAGAGGCTGGGTCCCGCGCGGGTACACCCGCGAGCAGGAAACAGCAGAGGCTGGTCCCCACGCAGGCACACCCGCGAGCGAGAAGCACCAGAGGCTGGTTCCCGCGTGAGCACTCCCGCGAGCAAGAAGCGCCAGAGGCTGTCTCGCTGCCGCCACCGAGAATGGGTAGGGGACGGAGCGCTCGCGCGTCTACCTCGACTAGGCGCCAGCTCCGCTACCACCACCTCGAAGGGTAGGGGACGGAGCGCTCGCGCGTCTACCTCGACTAGGCGCCAGCTCCGCTGCCACCACCTCGAAGGGTAGGGACGGAGCGCCGCGCGTCTACCGACGTCTCGCCGACCAGGCGCCGGCACGCCGAGGAGATATCGGTCTAAGCGTGTATGGTTGTCGCAACCACGTGTATACCTCGATCACATTGCCCCGCAGGCGCAACCCATCGCAGACGGAGCGCGCAGGCAAACCCTCCGAGCTTACCATGGGACAATGTAGCCGAGGGTGGCGACGCATTTCGTGAGATCTGGTCAAAACTGTTCTTGGTATTTGCTAAGGATGTTTACAAAGGCGCCTGACACCCCCCCGCGCACAGTCATTACTCGGCGAGCTCATCCTTAACATGCCCCGCATCGTCCGCATCGAGGTCCCACTCAAGACGCCCGACTCGCCGTAAATCCAACGCTCGGTTCTTTGCAGTAGCCAAGACGCCGTCGGTTGCGAGGTCGAGATCGCCAGCCGGCCCGGTTAGGTAGCCTTTGCTCGGGACAAGGCGGAATCGTAGCAATGAAAACTCCGTATTTTTGCAAACACAAAATGAGGAAGACAACCTGGGCTTCGGTTACAATGCACTCCAACACGCGACAACCTCCTATCACACCTGTGGTCCACGGTGTCCTCCAGAGCCGCGGCGCCATCATCGTCACGCCGAGGGACCTCGTCCAGAAACCGGCCAAGGTTCCCCTCGCCGTACAAGTTGTTCCGCAGCTCGACTAGGGCTGCGGCCTCGCCGCAATACTCCCATATCCACTCATGGAAGAACTTCACGGCGCGGCGTACAGCTCGCACGGCGCCGGACATTACGCCGCCCTCCGCGGGCATCTCCAGTTGGGGATCGGCTAACCCCGCAACATGCTCGCAACCGCGGTGTCGCAGGAGCGCGCACGTCACACACGATGCAACGTATGCGCAGTGGCTGCCGAAGATCACCGCGGCGCCACGCGCAACGCCGGCCGCCTCTCCAATCCACCGGAGTGACCGCGGCAGCTCCGCCCGGCGAGCGCGCGGCACTTCGCGACAAGCCCTTGAGAGTGTCTTCCAGGTCCAGTATGGCGTCCCAGGCGGCTGCCGAAGCGTCGCCCAAGGCTTGATCCCGCTCTGCGAGAACTCGATCCCGCTCCGCGAGAGCGGCAGCAAGCTCGCTGTTCCTCCCCTCCAGAGCGGCGATTTATTGTACAAGGCCGTCCGCTCTGCAGCAGACCTCTTGCCGCACCGCTCGCGCCGAGGTTCGTGCCGCGCAGACCGAGCCCGTCGGGCGCGCGCTTGCATCTCGCGCACTCCGACTCGGAGGCGTATCGAGCATCTCGGGCGGATCGCCTTCCGCAGCCTCCTGCAACTCTTCCTCGGCGCCCACACCGCTCGAGATCGCTGCTCCTCGTGAACGTAAGCACTTTGCGGGGCACAGGCCAAGACGAGCGTCGCGGCGACGCAGAGTTAGCAAACGCGGCGCGCCGCGGCGGGGTCTAAAAGACGACGCTACCCACACCCCGACACCTCCAATGCATCTCCGCGCGCCCGACCCGTAGGTCCGCAATGCTCGCCGCGATCGATGCCGAGGCCGCGTCCTCCGCAATCCCGCGCCATGCCCTCAGAGTATCCGGCGGAGGGACGAAGTCCGCCGGGCTTGGCCGCGGCGGCACTGTGTCGCCAAAGACCGCGCACCCCGCGCCAAGGAACGGTTCCCCCTCGGGATAAGTGTCATTGCGGCGGGAATTACACATGTCACGATGCGCAAAAAAATCGAAGGAGTTCCATCATAACCAACCTTCGGCCGTGGCGGGAGGCTTCGCGAGACGTCTCCCTAGCCGCGGCGAAACGCTTCCACGCCGCCCCAACGGATGGCGCCGTCTCGGAAGGCGGGGACCACCGGAGGAGACTCGCGCTAATCGAACTCGCGCCATCGTCACCGTGGCCCGAGGGGGCGAGCGGCAGGCGGAGGGACCTCGATGCTTGAAGCGTGGTCCCACAAGTTCCCAACCGCGGAAGGAGGATCGCAGCGCGCCGCCGCAGGCGGAAGGTATCACCGCGGTACCGCCACGAAGGGGCCCTCCGGCCGCATCATCCGTGAAGAGGTCTCCACGGCTCACGACGGTAGAGGTCGGGGACTTCATTCCCATGACTTCCGCGGGGGTTACTCCCACCTTCGCGGGAGACACCCTCGCCTCCGCGGGCGACACCTCGGCCCCAGCCGCCGAGGTTAGCAAGGGCGGCGCTCCACACGCTCCCGCGAAGGGCAGCCCCGCCAAAGCCACGCTCGGAGATGAGGACTCCGCACCGATGTCGCCAGCCGGCACCACCACCTCGGCAACGGTCGCGGACAACGGGGCCTCCGCTGCCGGCACCCCCGCCCTCAATCTCCGCGCCCTCTAAATCTGAGCCGGCATACCTCGCCGAACTCGACCCCGGGCTCGCCGCGCCGGCAGGAGCAGCGGCAGCCGCCGTACGGGCCGTGGTCGCGGTGCTTCGGTCCTTTGCGGACGGCGCGCCGTCTTCGCAGATCGTCATCCTCGTGCCGCTGGGCGGAGGGGGCGATCCGCACAGAAGCCCTAAGGCCTCACACACGCGCGGTTTATCCGCCCAACCCGACCTCCGCGGTCGCAGTGCGCGTTCGTGCTTTCACGGTGTATGGCCCGAGGAACACGCACGCGGCGCGCTCCGCGTCCTCAAGGCGAGTCCCTGCCCAAGACGGCATATTTGCGTAAACGCAATATATACAATTGCGGAGGAAGATATGGTGAAGACTTACGAAGGCCAATCGGCACGGGCGACGAGCAAACGGACGGGCGAACGTTGTCATCCCGACGTTCGCCGGCTGTGAAGCGCCAACTGTGGGCAAGTGGCGTTGCACCAAGCATCATATACTCTCGGCGAGATCGCGCATATTGAAGCGGGCGGTGACCCCCACAAGTCTCCGCACTCTCAGCTCATCTTCCTGATCAAGCGCTAAGCCAGGGGCGGTCTTGAATGTAATCGGCCCGCCCATGCATTCAAGGCCGCTGCCACTCGTCACACGATGGTAGAACCACCGCCCCGCCCAGTTGACCTCCCACTTCCCTCGGGTCGCATTCGCAAGGAAGAGCTTCCCACATGACGCCCGCAGGAGGAAGTTGACGCTACCAAATTTCGACACCATACCGTCCTTCCGCTCCTTCGGTTGGCACCGGGCCTCATGCAGATACGCGAACAAGGAAGCGCTGGGCCAACACCCCTCCGCGCGCAGGGCCCAACTGTACACGGCGAGGCGAGCCACCGCGTCGAGTCAATTGTGACAACTCCAACTTGAAGGTCCGCGGCACCGCCCGAGCAATTCTGCAGCGGAATGCGGCCCGGCAAGTAGGCAACGAAGACGATCGCCTCCAACTTCCAAGGGCGCGGCTCCGTTTCGTCATCGGCGGACAACCGCACAACGTGGCGATCCGATAGCTTCCCATCTCGCAGCAGCGACTGGATGGTGTCCTCCGTCACGAGCGTGCGGCCCAACTCCCCGGAATACGGACCCTGACTCTTCTTCGCCGCTCACCACTTGTTTGCCGCCAGCGAATCGCGCTCCCCCAGCGTGTATTTCACCTCCAAAGGCGAGGACCGCCTGCGGATGGCGTAGCCGCCCGCCTGAGTCCGCTCATCGCAAGTCGCCATCAACATCAACCGGGAACTAGGCGCGAAAGGAGCGCAGAGCAGGCGGCGAACGCGAAAGCACCGTGAACAACCAAAAGCGCGAGGGCGTGGGCGCGAATACCTGTGGGGTTCTTAAAGGCCCCCCGCCTCCTACCCTAAGCGCAAAAGGCCAACGGCAACCGCTCGCCTCCCCACGCGCGAAGTCGAAGCATCGCGGCGGTCCACGTAGCCAGCATGCGACCGTGGTCTTACAGAGTCCTGTCGCCATGCGAAGCGTCGTTAGCGTCCCGCCGCGTGTCGGTCCGCACAAGCAATAAACGCAGGTCGCGCGTCCCGGTACAGCCTTCGGCTCGACCCTGGCCGCACCTGTCCGAAGGGACAACCGCAGGTCCGCGCCGTAGGTGCAACCGAGGATCGGCGAGCAGCGCAACCGCTCGCAGCCGGTAGCGCGCGTTGGAAGGGGGGCGGCCAGCAGGCGGCACGCCTACAACGCCGCGCCACGTGTCCCGCCCCTCTGAGGAAGGAACTTGACCGCGGGCGACCCGTTGGCACACCAATCGCTACCCGCCGCGTGTTCGTCACGAATGGACAAGCGCGTCAGATCTGACAGACTCGATCCGGTCACCGGGTCGCGCGATTCGGAGCCATTAAAGCGCACTACTACGGCGGCACCCACAACGGCTAGCTCACGCCAAGACTTCAAAGGATGGGGACGGAGCTCGCGCGTCTACCTCGACCAGGCGCCGGCTCGCCGCCACCGCTTTGAGGATGGGGATGGAGCGCTCGCGCGTCTACCTCGACCAGCGCGCGGCCGCGCCACCGCTTCGAGGGATGGGGGATGGAGCGCTCGCGCGTCTACCTCGACCAGGCGCCAGCTCCGCTGCCACCGCTTCAAAGGATGGGGGACGGAGTGCTCGCGCGTCTACCTTGACTAGACGCCAGCTCCGCTGCCACCACTTCGAAGGATGAGGGCGGAGCGCTCGCGCGTCTACCTCGACTAGGCACCAGCTCCGCTGCCACCACTTCGAAGGATGGGGGACGGAGCGCTCAAGCGTCTACTTCCGACTAGGCGCCCGGCCGCTCCCACCGCCAAGCATCCCGGACCACCTCGCAAACGCGTGCGGACGGTCCAGCGTTGCAGCATCGTGCGCCACGAGGCTCCAAAATCCGCGGGAGAAGGAGCGCGGGATCAGCGGGGCCCTCGACCCCACCCATGCGTCGGAGGCCTAGCTTCCTCGGTAGGGCGTTAGCCGGCGAGAAGGTGAAGGCGGCGGCACCGGTTTACCCACAATGCACTCAACCGCAAACCCCGAGCCGTAGAGTGCAGCCGCCTTTCGCCCATAGCCCCACGAGTCGGAGGTCACGCGACGCCCCGGCTACGTGGCGGGTTTTGACACGTTCTTGTAAATGCTTCAAGACATCAACATTCTCTCGATGGTAACGCCGGTGGCGCAATCGAGAGCGCAGAGAGACTCAAGCATTTACGTCTCGAGCAGTCAAGCCTTGCCATTTCCATCTGGCGCGTGCGCGCGAGCAGACCTCGTGGACATCCAAGACTTCTACAACAAGCCGTGACGTATTCCCATAAGTAGGTCGTCTATTGTTCATCGCCACGACATTAGCGTCGATGACTCAATCATCAAACGCGGATGAACAATAGTTGGCCTGCATGTGAGAAGATAACCGTGCGCAGGTATAAGATGAGTAACCAAGGGTGAGCAAGGAACAGGCCGCGACACCGGCGTATTTATACCTAGGCCCACTCGGCGAGGAGTCGCCAGGATGGCGGAAGGTCAACCGACGGCATGCCAATCGTCGGGATCGCAGTCGATGGGCGCCCGGCGGTTCAACTGCCCGTGATGGACAAGCACAATCGCTCACGGCCAGCGAGGCGAACAGCCGTGGTCGCGGGAACGCTGGAATCCCACGACGCTCCAATGGTAGCCGGACGCGTGCCCACATCCAAAGGCAGGCGGCGCAGAGCGACCATGCCGCCTACCCTGACAAAGGCAGCGCGATTCGAGCGTCATTAAAGCGCACTCGACTCGCAACCATCTCCCGAACCGCACTACATCGCGAAGCATTTCGAGACTCGGTGCGTGGGCAGCCGACCAAGTTCGACTTTGCCCGCAAATATCCGGAGTGCGAAGTACGGCACGCCCGGACCTCGTCTCCGTCGAAGCCTTTGGCTTTCCCGCTTCCTTCGAACTCGAGACCGCGCCAGCTTCGGGACCCGAAGACAGCCCCCGCGCAAGCAGGAGCAAACGGGCAAACTATCCGAGTCATCAAGCATCACAGGCCGATGGGACGGAGGGGGCCAAAGGGCTCAGTGACATGGCTTCGGCCCGTGAAGCCCTTCACCATGAGAGGCTCCTGTTGTAGGGGTGGCCCCCACCTAAGCCCAGTAGGCCTGTTAGGTCCGAAATAGGACATGTGTAATGACATAAGAGCCCCCAAGGGGAATACTCATGTGTAAAGGTATAACTGTACAAACACTCCCCATATGAATATATATGTGGCATAGGCCACGGGAGGGGGGGCTAAGCCATTCATTTACTCAACTCCCCACTACCACACACTCTCTCTCTCTCTGTTTGGTCTGTAACCACAACAATAATACTATCAT
This sequence comes from Dendrocalamus sinicus, assembly GCA_036346575.1. Classification (NCBI taxonomy): domain Eukaryota; kingdom Viridiplantae; phylum Streptophyta; class Magnoliopsida; order Poales; family Poaceae; genus Dendrocalamus; species Dendrocalamus sinicus. The sequence goes on from CM070670.1 coordinate 18,501,171, forward strand.
TAGTTCAGGGAGAATTGCATGGTAATATGTGGGATTAATGATTGCTTGATGATGATTCATGGTTTATTTGAGTTTGTGATTATAATTTAGGAACATTCTGCTAGTATATGAGTTATTGGCAACTTGATTACTTATAGTCCTGATCTTGCCATAGCTTTAATCTTGTCATTTTGTCTTCAGTCAGTACTGTCTCATCTCCTTTTGAATCATACTTAGTGCTGACATGTTATTGTTATTATCCTCAAAGTACAATTGATTAATGTGGTAAGTAATAGAGCTCAAACTAGCGGAATATCTAGAGGTTATCATTGTGATCATTGGTTAAATATAGACCACTGTGTCGTAAAGGTATTGTGTTAAACAAGTGCAACCGATATCTGAGAGCAATAATTAGAAAATCACAATTTAAGTACTATGCTGATTGTTGATTATATATTCAGTAGTCTTGCAATCATTTTATTTTTGCACCTATTATTTAATATATGTTGAAAACATGCTTTATTTTTCATTTATAATTCTGGAATTTTATTTAAATATTTACTGAAATTGTATTGTCTACAACAAGATGTACGCTATACTGTAGTTGCACAGGATGTAAACCTTTAAATTTCATTTGCCTGCTTTGTACTTATGAATACTACATCTAGGACTGTTCGTTCGGTTTTTTCGGTTTATACGGTTTGAATAATTAGGGAAATACGGTACTTTATATAATACAGTGCGGTATCGGTAAATACCATTTTATTTCGGTACGGTATCGGTAAATACCAATTTTACCAAAGTTTGCGCGAACTGCTAAACATTAAATAATCTCCATAAGACCATAACTCCATTCCAGAATCCAGACTAGCTCTGGCTGGCACAAGCACAAGCACAACTACAAACACAACTCTCTTTCTCACTAGTTATGGCTGGCACAAGCACAAGCCCGCACAACCGCACAACATCAAAAAAGCTCATCAATTCATCATCACATTCACAGATCACTCATTCATCAATCACCAATTTTACCAATTTAATCTCATCTCCAATTCTCCATTCTAGAAGCAAAAACCTGCATAATGCATATAAAATAGACCCAATTATCATGAGCATAACGCACAAGGAAACAAATAGGAAAAAGGTAAGGCAAAATAAGGAGCTAAAGCCATGCAGAATGAGGAGCTGGCTCAACGGGAGCTCATTGGAGCGACGCGGTCGCCGACGTGGGTGAAGAAGAAGCGGAGCCATGGTCGGATCTAGGCGTTGATGTGCGCAAAAGCGCAAGAAGCAGCATAGTGAGAGGGGGCCACTGCATGCAGGTGGAAGCCATCAGAAGGACAGGGATACAGGGTGCCCACGACCGGCAGAGGCGCTGGGGGGAGAGGAGGATCCTGTGGACGGCGGAGGCGGGATCCGCCAAATGCGCGGGAGGGGGGGGGGCGACGGCGGAGGATTGGGGTAGGGGGGTGGTGGGGCGACGGTGGAGGGGATTGGGGTGGGGAGGGGGTGGGGGGCGCGACGGCGGAGGATTGGGGTGGGGGCGCGACGGCGGAGGCAGAGGATGGGGATCCGAGGCTGCGGTGGGCGGGGGAGCAGGGGAGGGGGCGGTGGGGGATAGGAAAGCGGCGGCTAGCCAGCGGAGGCGATGGGGCAGGAGGATCTCAGCGGCCGAGGCGGATGGAGGCGAGTGGCGTCTGCGGCTGTCGGCTAGGGTTGAAGACGTGACCGCGTGAGGCCGCCTGGTGGGCCGAGACGGAGACGCCAAGCTGAGTTCGGCCGTTCGGTAAAATCGGTTTTTCCTCGGTTTATACCGGAAAAACCGAATCAATGAAATGCCGCTTTTCCAGAAACCGAACCGAATACCGGTCAAACTGAGTTGACCGGTTCAGTTCGGTTTTTTGGTACGGTTTTTTGGTTCTGTTTTAATCTGCACAGTCCTACATCTCTGAAGGTATGCTTTGTCGTGTATGCTTACTACCGTTGATATCTTGTTCCTTTCAGATAGATGCTTTGAGAACATTTCTGTTCATTTATTAATGGCCTAAACGGGTGCATATGGCAATTCTACCAATTTTGTTACTGTTTCAATCTTTGATAGATAAAAATGTTGGACTTTGGATGTACCAATCGATTCTTGTTTACTTTGGTGGTTACCTTTCATCTTTTGTCAATGCACACGGGTTATTGCTCTATAATTTACTAGTTAAATTTGTTGAACATTTCGTCCATATGGTTTCTCATATTAGGGAGATATATGTAATTGCTTGCTGGCACTCTCTTTTGTTCCCTGTAATATTGAACTACTGAGAATTCTTTAAAATTTACCATATCTAGTTGAATTGAGCACAACTCGATAGTGCTATCTGTTCAACTTTCTGTTAATGTATTTAATTTTTATATTAGCTCTGCTTTATATATTTCGTAATGTCCATCTTAGCTTTACCAAATGCTGTGTCAACAATTAACTAGTATATACTACAATTAAAGTAAATTTGTTCAACATATGGACTGTATGAAGTCAGTAAAGTATATACTACAATTAACTAGTAGACCCTATCTTAAAAGAAATACTCTGTTTAAAAGTTAGTTACTGTAGAAAAGCCGAAAAACAGCTTTTAGAAGTTAAAAAGAACAGGGCCACATGTGCTGAGTTCAACGTGTGTGATGTAGGAGCTGTGTTGATTCGACCAGTCTCCCTAGGGAGCTGGAATTCGTCCAACAGTATGTCCTATGCTAATTCAGGTTGAAACTATAGACCACTAAAGTCCTACTGCATCTGGAGAACAGCACATATATCTGAGATATCTTTGGTTTTCCCTGGTTGATGCTGGGCTGCTGAAGTGTGTAGCGTTGACCTAGGAAGCACCGATACGTCTAAGAGGAGCTATATCCATACGGGCATGTATCTAATACGGCACGATACGATATCGGGAAGTATTGATCAAAATTAATTTTTGAAATAAATAAAATTAATCACGATACTCCGTCGATACTTCCTGATACGTGTTAGCCCAAAACCATCCAAAGAATAGCCCACTACCGGCCCGACCCATTTGAAACCCCAGTGGCATCACGGGTTACGCATAACCCTATCCCTGGCCAACCCTCGCAGCCGCCCCTCCACTCGTGCCCGCTGTGCTCGCACCCGTTGCACTCTCGCCCCTCTCCCTAGCTCGCCCCCCGTGCCGGCCACCCGCCGTTCAACAGTCGCTGCCGTCTCGCCATCCCCTGGATCTCCAGAACCGCTGTCCTACCATTTAGACGCCGGCCCGCCATCTTGGCAACTAGAGGAACGCGCCGTTCAGCTGGGGTCCCGCCTTCTCCCTTCTCCAGCGTCGAGGTCAATGAGTCACACTTCTGATTAGAGATGGCTCGCGAAACTACATCATACTCTTCTGGTGCTGCTAATATTACTATTTTCATAGTAAGGCATTTTTATGATCTGCTAGCTTGATTTTGGTAGAAGTTCCGATATTGCATAATTACATCGGCAACTTTTTTGAGATATCTGGCTTATGAGGATTCTAGGTCTTGGAGGAGACGAATAGACATTTACTATTCCTGCTCTCTCTTTTTCTTAGTTGGCGTAGGGTAGATCTTTTAGTAAACGAAAAGATCTGTGTGTATTAAACATTGTTTTGCCTAGCAATCTTGTCTAGCATCCTTGCAAATGACAGCCTAGATAGGGACAGCGTTCTTTTCAAAAGTAGTTGATCGGAGCACATACCCTGGTAGTATTTGAAGGTATAGAAGACGTAGCTGATGTGAGCCAAGATCAGACCCACGTACTGACAAACTCTCAGCCTTATTTTTAGCTATTGCTAGAGAATACTCACACCGTGCAAGTACTTCAATAGATGTGCATGCTAGCACTGGTAGTAGGATCGATTCCTCTGCTGATACAAATTGCATGTTTAATTCAATCTTGTTATGCTTGGTTCGTATATAAGACATTACTATGGATACTGAGCTTGATTTTTTTGTTCAGTGATTTTGTGTATTCATATATGTAGGAAAGGTTAATGATTGCACTTCGCCAATATTCAAGATGAAAGGGAACTCAAGAAGCATGAAAGAAAGCATGTATGATGTAAAATGCATGCTGGACCCCATGCTCGCCGTGAGCCAAAGCGCCGTGACAACCTTGGCGTTGACCTTGCACCTGCTATTTGTGTGACATTTGGCAATTCAATAGTTGTGGGGTATGATCAATTGTTGCTTCTAACTTCTCCTTATGGAATAAAAGGCCGCCCAATGAGAGGTTCATGTTTGCATTTTTGGCTCTTGTATTTATTTACTGCAAAATGACTCTAGAATGGAAGTGCTAGCAGTCTGGCACTCAACATGCACATGTTCAGTCTGGTAATAAGTTGATATGTGTTTCTTTAATTTAGTTAAACTCTTACATTTGTTCCATTATGGATCACATCTTTTATATTTCTATATAAAGGATTTTCCCTCATCTTTTTTCTTTTATGAAAGACCTTAATTCTCTCCTTTTTACAATCCTCATATTTTTCAAATTAATAGTTTTAACCAAGGGCTCTATATTTGTTATCAATTTTATTATTGAAGGACCACGTAAGAAGGTCTATAGTTTTGTCGTGATGAACCATTGTCATTTTAGAGGAGTGAAAATGTGGAATTTGCAGATTTTTCTGGATAGGTTGCAGAAATGGATGATTTTAGGAATTTTGAGTCATATGATGATTTGATGACCTAGATCAGTGGTTATAAGTGCATAAGATATGTCATTACTAATGTGGGTTAAGTTGTGAGGAACTTATGCCTAGAAATGATTTCTTTGTCTTTAGATATGTAGAGTCGCTTGGAGTCATTCATGGTCAACGGTGAGGATCAGGGCTATGCTCATGGAAGAGCTGAGGCCCAGAATGATCAATGATGTTGGGTGAGACGGTGAGCTCAAGTATGGCACGAGAAATGCAGGAAATGTTGAAGGTGAGTTCGAATGACGAGTTTGCACCATATGGTTTGGTCAGTCCAAGTAAGGCATGGTCTGATGTAACCAGAACAGGAGAGATTTGCCAACACATGGCAAGTCATTGGTGCACCTACACATTGCAATTACTCGCAATAGAAGGAGATTGACCAGGTCAAGGAAGGGGGGAACGACTTTGGAAGAAAACCGCAGTGCACGAGTGGCACATGGGAATGCGGTTTAGGTAATGAAGAAGCCGGTTTGATTAAGATAGATCAAAACTAAGGATTTAGTAAATTTAGGATTATGCACTTTGAAAAATATATATAAGTGAATGTGTGTGAGTAAAATCTGTGTGTGTGGGGTTATTGAGTTGAACTCAATGGTTGACGAGTTGCAGCAAGGAGTGTTCCTTGTAATTGGTATCTATTGCTTGTTCACATAAGCACGTCCATTTTGATCCCTATGGGGAAACACTCTTTATTAAGTGTATGCATTGCTGGAGATGTCGAATACAATGTAACGGAGTTGTTCTTCAGTTTTCAGTTAGTGATTCAGCTCTGCAAGTATATAATTATGTGCGATCTCCCAACAACTCTCAAACGACCATTTTTTCCAACCATTACACGGTGAATTGCGTGTTTGCTCGCCATGGATGTGGGAACTTTCTCCGTGGGATGCCGATCGATGCGCCACCGGGCTATGGGGCTCCTCATCTCGTAAGCATAGAGATGGCAGTGGGTACCCGAAACCCGATACCCGGTGGGTTTTTACTCTATTAGGGCATGGGTCTGAGCTAATTTTCTAACCCATGGGTTTCTTAATGGGCAAAAAGCCCAACCCATCGGGTCTGCCGGGTTCGGATACGTTCCTATAGTACCCAAACCTGTAAATCCATGGGTAATATAAACCCGATCCATAAGAGTTATAAACCCAGCCTCCCAACCTCCCAGGCAAACCAGCCCAGCCCATTAGCCCATTAGCCCCAAGCCCCCAAATCAAATGCGGCAATGCCCCATTACCCATACGGCTAACCCTAACTAGCACTCGCCACGGTCACTACTCACTCCTCCCGGCCCCCACCCGATTCAACGGCCGCCGAGACGGCGCATCTAGCGCTCCGCGCTCGGTCTCCGGCAGTCTCCACGCTCGCCCTCCCGTCCCGCAGCTCCTGCTCCTGCTCCCGCCACTCTCGCCGCACGCTCGTCCTCCCGCACGCCCTCGCCGTCGCCTCGCCTTCAGTTCAGCCCGCCGCCCCACGCCGCGACCAACGCGCATCACAACGAAGAGGCCCTTGGCCATGGCGCTGCCCTCCGTCTCCAACAAAGATGGCCGGTGAACTTCTTCCTCCTCTCCATTAACCATTGTTGCAGCTTGCATTACTGACCCGACGGACGACCCATGGGTACCCGTTAACCCAGTGGGCATGGGTCTGGGCAAAAATTTGCACCCGTCACGGGCATGGGTTTTTTAGCGGGCACGTCCAACTTTCATGGGCACGGGTTTGGGATAGCAAAACCCAGCGGGTTTATGCCCGTTGCCATCTCTACGTAAGCACACGGTACGACACTTGCGGACGCCGTGGTAGCCATGGGTGCACATGGTGAGACCGGGCGAGGCGGGTGCCCCGTGTGCGCGCTTGAGGAGGATGTGCGGTCGCCCCACTTACGTTGCGGTCGCGTGCGCGGTGTGACACGTGGCTGTTTGGCTGTGTGTGCCGTACTGCGGTGCAACGCGTGGTCAAGGAATGCCAACGCGCGTGACGGTTAAGACACGCGCAGCCCATTGAGCGTGAGGGCCCTGCGACCGAGCGCATGGCACAGTGCTTGCACTAGAGCAAGTATTAGAGCAAATACAATAGTATAGCCAACTAGTGGCTATAACACTTGTCTATTTTATCTATAGCCTTTAAAAAAATAGTTCATACAATAAGGTAGCTATTATAATAACTATTTGGCCTCACGTGTAAGAGAGTGAAATGCATATTTTTATGTGCTATAGCTAGCTGTAATTTAGTAGCCAGCTTCCTTCTCTCTCTTCCTTTCTCTCTCTGCCACGTAAGATTTTGTTGATATTATATTTGCTATAGCCTGCTGATTAAGCCTTATTGTACCTGCTCTTATAAGAGGCTGTAAGCTGGCTGTATACTGAGGTGGAGGAGAGAGAAGAGGAGAGAGAAGAGATGTGGGCTGTAAGGTTACAGCCAGCTGAAGCACAAGAACCAAGAAACTTTGTGAGAGGAAGAGGTATGTCATACAGCCTTTAGTTGGCTGTAACTACTATATAAGTAGGCTGATAAGTGAGCTGTAAGTATTCATATAGCTAGCTGAAGACTGTATTATAAGACTTCAGGCTCTTAGGGTGAAACTGTGCGAGGCGAACGCTCAGGCAGGGCCCCAAGACGCATGCGATGGTTCAAGGGCGGCACAGCATCGTTGCGCGGCCGAAAACACTTGTCATGTGTCGTTAGCCACGCGCGGCACGGCGCGGAGTGCGCACGGTGGATCTACCAGTTGGGACTCGGGGTGTAGGTGCGTGGTAGTACTGTCATACCACATACCATGGATCGGTACGCTGCCGCGCAGATCTGCTCTGAATCCTGATCACCTGAGTAATGTTGTACAAAATGGCCTGGAGCATAGAGAAGATTGGACCATCTAAGGAGGTGTTGTAATGATTTTTGGCTAAAAATAAATAACAGCAATAATGATTTTTGGCTGAAAATAAATAGTAATAGCTTTTAAAAAGAGTAGTAGAGTAGTATAAAAAGTGAGTGAGAGAAATATGCATGTGACTGGAGCAAGAGGAGTGGGGTAGATGATGCACTTGTGACCTGTTGTTTTATCTCTAGAGCAAGAGGAGTGGAGAATCCGCTTCGAGAAGCCAAATATTCGTATTGAATTTTGACTTTTCTTAGCACAAACCACTACGAACAACACCTTATTGGGGATCCGTTTCCCTGCCGCCGACTACCCCGATATGAGTCGAGAAAAAATTAGCATCCTTGTCGACTTCTTCCTTGCTGGTGACTTGCACCTGCACGCATAACTTCACTCTCACGGTCTCACTCGATCCGCTCAATTTAGTTTTTTATTGCTTTTGGCTAAAATAATATTATAACAACAATTAACTTTTTCGGATCATTCAATTAAAAAACCAGAACACCGTGTTATATATTCACTGGTAATACAAAAAATACATATATAAAAGATCAATATATTTTAAATTATCTTTAACTTCCGAAGACTAGAACACGAAAAAGGATGGAAACAGGGCAGCAAACAACGAACCACACCCCTGGTATCCATACCCCTGGTATCAGACTATCAGTCCTATCAGCCAAAGGCAGGGGTGGCCCCCCCTCACGGATCTCCAACCCCATCCCCCCCTCCCCACGGGACTGATGACATCACCCACAAAATCCCACCTCCACCCTCTAAACTGGCGCCCTCTGTACACTGGATAAGGCTTGGGATCCCACACGCACGCATCCTTGCCTCTTTTGAACACTATGAGCAGCAGCTTGTTTTAATAAATAACACCCTGCAACCTGCAGCATCTCATCAATCAGTCAGTGCATCATCATTCATCACCCCTTGCAATCTTCTGCATCCATCAATCACCAGCTCCCCCCACCACCAACCCCCTCCTCGCATTTAATAATAAATCCAGGCCACTGCCTTGAGCTGCTGTCTCCAGCCAGCGCTTGGTTTGTCTTGTTGCATTCTTGCAGAGACAGACAGCGCATTGAGATGCCATCCATGGAGATGGAGGGTGGCAAGGATGGGGGGACTTCGGCAGGGTACCAGCATGGGCCTCCCTGGGTGTTCAGGGGCAGGCAAGGAAACTCGAGATCCCTTCCTTGCACCTTGTTCTTGAATCTTGATCGACCGTGTGCAGAGTGCGGGCGAGTGATTGATTCTTTTCTTTGTGCGGTTCCCGGTTTGCAGCGCATTGTACCAGCTGCATTTGGTGAAGGCGGCGACGGCGCGGGCGTTCGTGCCCAAGGAGCTGCGGCTGGTGGAGGCGTTCGGGTACACGCTCGGCGGCATGTTTCTCGCGCGCTACGACGACAGCCCCGCCGGCAAATTCGACGAGGTGCTCCAATGATCCATGACCTCATCTCTTCTCCACTGACCTCTCCAGTTCTTGATTGGTCGGTTGAAGAGTTTGTTGATGCTGTTTCTTTTTCTTCGCAGCTCGTGGTGATTGCCGGCATTGTGTGGAATCCGCCGACTTCTTGCGCGTGAGTTGCTCTTGTTATTGCCTCTTTGCCGTAGTTTTTGGTCTCTTCCAGTCCACTGGTGCTTGCCTTACCTGCTTGGGGTTAGGGGGACGTGAGTAGAACAGGCAAAATTGTGTCAGCGTAGGCCAACCTGCATTAGAAAAAACTGAAAGCTTGTCGATGCGCCAGGTTCGAGTCCCTGCACAAGGCAATAAAAAAAACGCCTACTTGATTAGTTGATTATACTTGAGCACAGGCTTTGCGATCTTCCCCCCCTTTTGCCGCGGCCATTAATTATTCGATCGATGCGCTGTGCTTGCTCCGTATGGTGTGACCAACTTGCTATGCGATCTTCCCCCTTTTGCCGCGGCCACTAATTATTCGATCGATGCGCTGTACTTGCTCCGTATGGTGTGGCCAACTTGCTGTGCTGAGCTGAGCTGAGCTGCTCTGCAGAAGCTCACGTTTTACTCAAAGGGTATTCTTTTCGTTTACTCAATGGGATGGGATGGACTATATACATGTGACAAGCACGAAGCACAGTGGCAATGTATAAACTGAACAGGGTTGATTTTGCACACAGTTCTTGTAATGAAAGAGATTTGAGAAGCTAACTTTCCTGAAATACACTTTGATTAATCGATAACCAAAGATGCCTAAGATGATTTGCTTGGTGCTGGACAGGATTGTGATCCTCTTTAATTCCTTGATAAAAAACGCTTATAGTTGTGGTCTATGCTGATTTGGTCTGAACCTATTGACAGGTGGGCTGCCAGGGTGCTAGTAAACAGCGTCGAAGCCTGCCGGCACGGACGCAAGGTGCCACTGGAATTCCTCTCTGATTTGTTTGCAAACTTATGACAATCCACACTGCTACTTTTTTCCTAATTGAAGTCATTCTCATTCTTGTAGGAAGTAGGCCTCCCAAGCCATGTCGCTACATTCTCACAGGTACTTGAGAAAGAAGGCCTCCATGGCCGTTGTAGAGGTGCTAGGGTATTCAGAGTACTTGTATGATTAGGTAGGCATGACAAATGTTTAGTCTCAATGAGATTGCTAACCTATCACATGAACTTTGCTCACATGAGATAGACCGAAGCTGCTGTGCTCAGAAATAAACCGTTGGTGAAACCAAACAGCTTCCTGAGCATGCTTGGAGTGGTCTCGACCATCTCCAAGCAAGAGAATCACTGTGAGATCGAGATTTCGGAGACCAAGGGCTTATCTAAAAGGCATTTGTGCAACATCAGTCTGCCGCTTACCGGTAATTTGAAACTCCTTATCCGCTTAGTGCATCGATTTTGTATGATCTATTTTACTGAAATAATATTTGGGCTGAAAGGTCTAATTACTTGCCTTAGCCCTTTAAAGTTAACTTGCCCAAGGTTTTTAGTTACATTCTGAACTTGGAAAAGGACAAGTTTTTCAGCATTAGTAAGGCATTTAGGCTCAATAGAAACCATATTGTATCTTAATTTGCTATATTGAGTTGGTACATCCCCTTTGGAGCTGAAACAAAAGGCTATTCTTGTTTGCCTAATTCATACTGAAATTCATCAAGTGGCACTTGTCTTATGTAAGACCATGTGGTGACAACCCTATAAGAGTGATTAGTATTTGACATTGCTTGTGTTTTGTATTTGTTAATTGAGTTTGATTTTTGTGAGTTTTTGCATTGTCACTTGTGCTGTCTGGAAGCACCGGTCAAACCGGCCTAGAACGACGATTAGACCAGCATTGATCTGTGGTCTGACCGGTGGGATTAGGGCGGTCTGATCGGCTTGCTAGCTGCAGTTAGACCGACCCCTGCTGAGCTGAGTTGAGTTGAGGTTGTTCTGTTGTTTTGGTTGAGTCATGGTGGTGTCCATGCAATGTTAGTCATGGTGTGTCCAGCTCTAGGTTTTTGGTAGCTCTACGTCGTATCCTGTTGTATGCCATGCTAACCCACATTTTGAAACTTTTCTTGCCAGTTATGTGTCTCAATATTGGATACCTCGTTCTTATATCACTAACCCAGTTCCGAGGCATAGGCTTCTTTTATCTCTGATGTAGGTTTTACCGTAGGGAGAAGATCATGTTAGTCTCTTTGGGACTCCTATCTCACTTTGGGCATCTGGTAATGGCTTTCACCTTTCAGGATGCAGTTTGCTCAGCTTTGACTACATTACACTGCCAAGCAGTGTGACGTAGTTTCTTGCATGAGCTTTGTCAATTTCCTGATTCCATATTCGATTTCGCATAGCATTTGAAAGTGTTAGTGTTTTTATGTCTTCTGGGTGTTATGAGTCACACTTTCTGTCTTATATCTTTCTTAGACACTTTTCTTCTCTATTAGGTTATCTAGGATCTCTTACCCTATTTAGGTTGAGCCCACTTCTTCTTTTACTAGCTTCTAGTAATGGGGTGGCTAATGTGGTAGATTCACTACTTAACAGTGCGTGTTCTTTGGGCTGGAGACTATGTGGTGGAGAGATTTCCCTTCTCGCATGATTTTTTTTCTTGCTTTTATCCTTTTTTTTTGGCAAGTGGTTCTTGTAGACAGTGGCTTTTAGTTCTTGCTTTTTTGCATCATGCATACATGGAATTGCATTGTAAGATTTGTATTTTAGATATGACCTTTGACTATCACTCATTTATGATGTAATCTTGATTTGATATTGGTTATTACCATGTTATGCATACTTAGCTTTCTTTGTCATATTTTTGTATATATGATTAAATTTTTGTCATGCTAGCTTAATTTGTTAACCTGAACTTAATTTCACAAATGGTATCAATTTCTGCAATTGGTATTTTTTTAAGTTTGCAAGTATGGATTTCTTACTAGTTTGCTTTATAGTGATCCTTTTATGATATATGCCATATCAAAAAATGCTCTATTGAATCTTGCATATTTTATTAAGCTTTATTTAGTGATGTGTTAATTCTTTGGTAAATCATGTTTTGCTCATTGAACTAGCGCCGAACTTGATAAAATGATCTCTTTTGTGCAAAAACTAGAATTTTAGCAATTCTTCATGAGATTGCTTGTCATTCATTTGGCATGAACTCATGGGGAGTTTTGTTTAACCGAGACCATTTTTTTAAGTGTAATGCGTGAGATGGTCCACAATGGCTTGCGATTAATAAAAAATAAAAAATGATGAAATTTGGTTGAAGCTCAGGGGGCAGTTGTAGATGGGTCCTAATTTAGGACTTGCTTTAGTAAGATAGACCACAAAAATATGATAAATAGCTGAAGCTTAGGAGGCAATTGTGGATGGTTTCTAGTTTAGAACTTGTTTTTCTGAGATAATGCCTAAATGATTTCTAAAATATCAATAATGGCTTTTACCTAGTACTTGAGCACAATCAACTACTGTGGCACCCCAGCCCATATGTGTGTGTGCACATGAGGGTATGGGTTAGTTTCACCTTGCTAGCTTAGCTTGAGAAGCACTTACATATAAGTCTAGGAGTTCCAATAGTAGCACCACTGGTTAACCGTTTTGCGCGAAGCGAGGATGAAAGCGTAAGCGGGTTGCTACGTGTGTGTGGCCTATCCAGAATGGGGTTAGGCCTAAGCCGGTTTGGACCCTAGGGCGTTACAAATGGTATCAAAGCCGACTCTTGTGGTTACACGGGCGTGTGCGGGTCAGGGGCGCGGGCATATGGCGCACGTGTGGGCCCGGAGTGGACACACGGCATGGCATATGTGCTGGCACTGAATGTACGGGCATGTGCCAAGAGGGGAGATCCTTATCATTTGCCCCAATATGGGTATGTTGGTCCGACGAGGAGGGATGTATGTGACACCCCAGTCCATGATGGCCCATATGTGTGTGCACATGAGGGTGTGCGTTAGTCCCACCTTGCTAGCTTAGCTTGAGAAGCACTTACATATAAGCCTAGGAGTTCCAATAGTAGCACCCCCGGTTAACCGTTTTGCGCAAAGCGAGAACGAAAGCGTAAGCGAGTTGCTACGTGTGCGTGGCCTATCCAGAATGGGGTTAGGCCTAAGCTAAGTTGGACCCTAGGGCGTTACACTAACATTGAACTTCTAGCATTTTTAATGATTAAATTTGAGCTTTTTATTTTAATTTAGCCTTCTTGGCATGACTTAACTCATATTTGGATACTTTAGTTGAACTTGTCAATTTTCAAATCTTGCTTAACTTGAAACTAAATTGAATGATCTAAATTATGCTATCTTACATATATTAGTTATATATATTATCATATTTTAGATAACTTTGTATACGTTATAGGGCTTTAAGTGGTGTAGTGTGGTGTGTCATTGGATTCGGGCTTCTCAAGTGGTGATGGCCTCGGCGTAGGCGTACGATCTTGGTGTCGAATCATTAGGCATCACATTGTCGTAATGACCAACGGGTGGTAATTGAGGAAATTATCCAGAACCGGGTGGAGTGACGGTTTGCAAAACCGTGGCGCTGACATAAGTGGTTTAGGTCATGTATTTGTGGATAAAATATCTTATCGGGCTTTTAGGGCCTTGGGGAAGTCACGCTTTGAAAAACGTGCAAGTGTGTGAGAGTTAAACCCATTTGTGTGTGGGTTATACCGAGTTTCCACGATTGTAATTGGTGTGATCCACTAAAAAGTGGTTGGCTCTTAGGGTTAAGTGAGTGGTGAGGAGTCTCTATTATATAAATCTTATGTTGAGTTTAGTCATATAAGAGACTCCAAGCTTGGGTTTAGGGTTTCCTTGTGTTAGGGCCCTTTGTGTGTGTGCTTTAGGCTTAGAGCGCTACTATCCTGAGGAATTGACTGTAAAATATTCCTCTCTAAGTAAAATAACTATTCAAAGTTTGCTCAGGTGAAATGTACCATGGATCCCCACTTGTGCTTTTGATTTCTTGCCTTTCTTGTTTGGATTTCTCTTCTTGATCTTGTCTGGTACCAAGGACATGTAAGAGATTGTTAATATGAGAGAATGGATGAATGCTGGTTAGATGTATTGCATAGCCCAAAGGGCAATATATAGTGAATACAAGACACACAAACCTAAACCCTAGACAATAGGAAAAGATATTAATACCCTTAACACTCCCCTCAAATGCAAGGCATATGCAATAGCATTGCATTTGGAAAGGTTAACACTAAAGTAGGGAAAATCTGAAGTCCAAGTCTTGAAGTTGTCGTCATAGCGTGCGGTTCTTGAAAAATTGTGTCGAGTACCAATCATCCGAAAACATGCAACAACCCAAAAGCACAAGGTGCAGGGGCTGAGAAAGTAGAGGTAAGCAAGAGCAAAGTCGACCGCGGTAACACGATGAAGAGGATGTGGAAGGTGACACAAATAGAGATAATTATCAAATCAAGCCAAAGAGAGATATAGAAGCATAGCGGTGTAGATCGAAGCCCGAGATGGTGGCGTCATGGAAGAGAAGCGCGACGATCTTGGAAACTTGGGGTGGTGGCTTAGAGAGAAGCGGCGATATTATAAAGATTTCTACGATCTGTAGCGGCTCAAAGAGAAAAGCGGTGGCTGCTACCATGTGAAAGGAAGGAGAAGACAAGGATGGACCATGGTTAGCAAAGCAATCAATCGACTGACAAGGATTTTGTGGACTCGCACGGCTTTGACAACCTGAAAAAAATAGATGCTACAAACTTGGATGGACGCAACTGAAGACTCAAAAGCAGCGGATTCTAGCAGCAACATTCAACGGCAGTTGAACAGATTAAAGAACTAGCACCCTCCGCACACAGATAGCAGTCTCCCCTTCCAGTTTCCTGTCCCACCTTCTCTTCCCTTATAAAACCTCAATCTCATTTGCTTTTGCTTTCTTCCCTCTCATCTCCCTCACAAACAGAGAGAGGAGGGTGGTGGCGGGCGGCGCGCCCAGCGAGGGCGGCGGGAGCCGGCGCGGTGACCATGGGCGGGCGGGTGCGTGGGCACAGGCGCAGCGGTCGGGCACGCGGGAGACGCAGCGGCGGCGAGGAGGGCACCAGATCTGGCGACAGGGAGGCTAGATCCGATGCGGGCGGGATCTAACGGCGGTGGCCATAAGGTAGCAGTAGCGGCGGCAGCCGGGAGGAGGTGGGAGGCCCAGGGTGGCGAGGAGGGCGCTGGATCTGGCCAGGCAGCTATAAGATCCACACGGGGAGGGTTAGAGACGGCCGGATCCGACCCGGAGGTGGCCAGATCCGGGCTTGGCGGCAGCTCGGTGCAGTGGCGCGTGCGGGCGGGCACGGGCGCGGAGGCGCTGGCTTGGGCGGGACGCAGGTGCTGGCGCGGGGGACAACGGCTACCCTCAGGAGTGGAGATTGAGCCTCTCAGGGGCAACAGCAGTGGAAAAAGGATCGAACTCTAGGGCTCTGGTACCATGTTAATATGAGAGAATGGAGGAAGGGATGAATGCTAGTTAGATGTATTGCATAACCCAAAGGGCAATATATAGTGAATACAAGACACACCCTTAAACCCTAGACAATAGGAAAAGAAACAAATACCCTTAACAGAGATATCTCCTGGAGACAAGATCTCATCCATCTAGGTATGATCTAATGGAAGGTCTTCAGTTTGCTTGGTTTTTTCTCAAAAGAGTTGTTTTTTTGGGTTTTGCTCTTGTTGGTGATTTAGATCGAATTCATGTTGTGATCTAGTGTGCTATGACATGTGAGAATCTATCCAAGATCACCTAGATCACCTAGACTCACGAGCAAGAGTAGATCGAAATTTCCCTTTTTTTGCTCGGTTTTAGTGCAACATTCCTTCAAATGGAAAATTGTTACAACTTTGGCAACGAGTCTTTCGATTGTTGATTGGAATAGATTCATAACATCCTGGAGACGGTGCATGCTAAGTTTCAAGTTATTTAGATTATCGGATTAAAAGTTATATGGATTCTTGGTTTTAAAATAGTGCTGAATTCACTTTTCACGGCTGATTTTACTGTTCATCCAGTTTGACCGCCATTCAACTAGAGATCTGACCGCCCCTATCTCTTGGGATTTTGTCACCTGTGTCTCTGGGCTTTGTTGAATCTCTGAATTTGTGTTTCTGCTACGTGTTATTGTTGATATTTGAAAGCAGATTTTGAAAGAGTCATTCACCCCCCTCTAACTTAACATACTCAATCCTACATCTTACTTCATCACTGGGGACCAATGAATGTCAAATACATGTCAACTTCGGAAATGTCTTCAGAATGACATCTTCCTAACCTTGTCGTTTTCTCTCAAAAATGGAACTTCTAAAGCTTCACTTTGTTGATTCAATGCTTTAGTTCACTTTCTAATCATGCAAAAGTGGCTACAGGATTACATAATCACAACAAGTGGATGGGCCCAGCAATCAGAATGTCACTTCCAAGCTTCAGGTTAGGAAAAACAAAAGTGGAGGGCCTCCACGCTTTTCCAAAAGAAAACTGCCAAACTGCGAAATTCCCTACATCTGCGCAAACAAAGCGAAATTAGATGCTTAATTAGCCATTTGCAGTTTTCTTTTGAGAAATCATAAAAAAAT
Organism: Dendrocalamus sinicus; assembly: GCA_036346575.1. Lineage (NCBI taxonomy): Eukaryota > Viridiplantae > Streptophyta > Magnoliopsida > Poales > Poaceae > Dendrocalamus > Dendrocalamus sinicus. The sequence goes on from CM070670.1 coordinate 18,517,788, forward strand.
GCTCCTAAAAAATATAGATCATTACTCTTCAACGGCACAAAACTTGGACATGACTCACTTGCGTTGTGAATTTCAGTGGCCAGACACAGGACCATCCTGATCTTCTCAAGTACTCTTGCCAAGTAGAATGCAGGTGATGACATACGTAAACAAAACTCAATCTAGACATCCTGAGACACACATTGCTATTATATTGGTTTTATTGTACTCCATCCACATGCCAAATGTGAACCGTCATTTCTCTCTCATTGTTTCATTGTTATAAGACTATGAACAAATGATTGTCTGAATGTATTATCTTGTTGTAAACTACTGGAGCAAATCCATCATTTCTGTAGTAGTCTTCATTTCTGTCCTAGTTTTCACCGTGTAATAGCGTTTCTAACCAAGCATTCTCTTGTACAGGGTGCGTCCAGTAAGGCCTGCTAGGATTTGGAGTCCAAGAACAGCAGAATCACAAGAGGGTTCTGATGGCAAGATCGGTAGCACAGGATCCGACGTATTAGCTGAACTGGTTGCGCAAAACAAAAGCATTTTGGTCCTGTTATCTAGGCCCATCTTTGCCCTGGAGTTCAACTCCCTGCGGATGCACGTTGATGCTCCAAAAATCGCCGTTCCACACTCCAAGGGGGTGTTTTAATGAACTGGAGCTCATGTCTTTTTGTTGGAGCTTTTAGCTTTTTGACTGAAATGGAATAGTAATGGCCGGAAGATGTAACTTTTGGAATAGAATTTGGAAAACGGCTTTTGTAAGATGCAGATATGGAGGAAACAATGGATGCCGGCCGACGAATTTTGAAAGCGGCTTGGAGAAGCCGCTTTTAGAGACGGCTTGGAGAAGCCAACTTTAGAAACTAAGGTGTTCAAGTCAGCTTCCGACTTCTTCGAGCAGAAGCAAGAAGGTAGTGAGATACTCCGGTACCTGAATCTGATGGGAGCTATGCATCGTGGTTCAAAGACCGGGAGTTTTGACCACGCTTGAATCGGTTGCTTGATGAGCTCATGCACAGTTTCTAGTTGTTGCTTTTTTTCTACTCCAGTTCTTTCATTGTTTTCTGAGAATGCAAGAAAAATCATGTTGGATGTGCAAACTACTTGCTGAATTGAATTTGGAAATAATTTGGTTTCTACTGGAAACAGATATACTATAACTGCACAATATTTGCAGTTATGCATATGCGCGATGCAGCATGAAAACAGGTTAATGCAGAGCAAGAACATCGGACACTGGCATAAAGCTTTGAGCTCCCAAATGCTTTGTCAGAAAATATGAACATGGTTGAAGAAAACTAGTGCGATGTCCAGTAACAAAGGAAAAGGAAATGATTCGATCAACAGAAAGTCTTCAGGTTTCAGGCTAACCCAAGTCACCCATTGCCATGCCACACTAATACACAGTACATTTGTAATATCTCGGCCCAACCCGGCCCATGTCGTGCCCCATAAAAGAGATAGACAGGTGGGGGAAGGAGGCGAAAATCGATTTGCTCTCCCCATCCCTGTGCTCACCTGCAGCTGTTGCTCCCCTCGCGCGCTGCGGTTGCCGCGCTGCCGCCGGCGCCGCGCCGTCGTCGCCGTCGCCGCCGCCGCCGCGGTGCGTCGTCCCGCCGCTTCGCGCGCGCCATCGTCTCCGCCGATGCCGCGTCGCGCCTCGCCGCCGCCTCCCTGCTGCCGTTAAATCGTCGCCTTGCTTCCCCGACCGCGCCGCGTCGCGCGCGCCCGCCGCCTCGCTCTGCTGCTGTGTGCACGGGGCGAGGGTCGGCCGTGGGAGCAGAGGGGGAGCCGCCGGCCATGAGGGAGGAGCCGGCCGTCGGCGTGGAGAGAGGAGAAGTAGGGGCGCCGCCGCTATAAGGAAAAAGAAGGGGGAGCTGTCGGCCGGGTGGGAGAAAGAGAAGAAAAAGAAGAAAGGAGGGGTGCCGGCCGAAGGAAAGGAAAAAGAGAAAGAAAAAAGAAAAGAAGAAAGAGAAGGGAAGGAGAAGAGAGAGAAAAAAGGGAAAGTCGACCCGCCGCCAGATCTGCTTGATCCGACCGAGAAAAAGGAGGCAGTGTCCCGATCCAGTCGCTCGGGGCTTGGGTAACGCCTCGAAAACCCTCTCCCTATTTATTTTACCGAGTCAGGCATAAGTTTATGTCGATAAGTGGGATTGATGCATGTGATCATTTAATTATCGTTATTAATATAAATGCCTGATCGGTGCAATCCGTACTGCCACTGTTGGTCTAGTTGATCTGTTGGTCTAGTTGATCCGTGGCAGGGGAGGAAGGGGAGCATAATTTGAGGTTAAACAGTATAACTGATTAAAGTGAGATTAAGCATGTAGAAATTGATCGGCGAGTATAAATAATGAGATCGCTAAATTTATAGACTGGTTAAGCATCGGGTCAATGAGAGATTGCCCGGTGGAACATGATTGGGTTATGTCGATTGGACGTTAGAGCGATGTCATTTGCTCGTACATGAACATATTGCATGAGTGATGAATTGAGATGATTAAATGCTTGTTCATGTGGCAGTTCGAGTCTGGTGCCGTCCACGCACCGTCCGCCAGGTTAACAGGCAAGTGCAGGGTAGAACAGTAAATTGTGGTGATTGTTTGTCATTTGGATTTCCATGCTATGATTTACAGTATTTATGAGATGTATATGAATTGTGCTAATCATATCTCGATGAGTGTCGTTTATGATTGGACATCCATATTTGAAGCATATTGCATCATGCAAATGCATAAGAGCTAGGCCGGTGAGAAAGTCATGACTATTCCGTAGTGCTCTTGAATAAGAGTAAGGTCGGTGAGAAAGTCAAGTGACTATTCCGGAGTGCTCTGAAGTAAGACCTACAGAGGTAGGCAATTGAGTGGTCCATCGACGGGTGGACGCTCCGCTATACCGGTATCAGCTACAGTTATAGGTGCATACAGATGCATTGCATTGCATCGCATTGCATTGCATTTACAGGAAATGAACAGATGACAGAGACGACACCCAGAGATTCTGGGTTACAGCTCATAAATGTGATTTGATGGTTGCAGATGCATTGCATAGCATTGCATTATAGATGCATTGCATGAAAGTGACAGAGAAAGTGATACAGATTACAGATACAGAGAAAGTGATACAGACTACAGCTACAGAGTTGATTTACGGTACATGATTCTGTAATTAATTTACAGTCATAAAGTGGATTTACAGCTTACAGTTCGTGAAATTGATTGAATTGCTAAAGTGATGTTACTGTTTTATCGTGTGCTTGCTGAGTCTTCGGACTCACCCTTGCTTTGTCGTTGTTTTTAGGTGAAGGAGGACGACATGCATGGGCGGGAGTAGTGCAGTCATTCACGTATCACAGTAATTCACAAATCATCTACAGCTGACATTTACTCTTGGATAGTCTAAGTGCCTCTCTAGTGTCAGTGTACCGCTTTTGTCGTCTGGTTACTATTTAAATAAAATAATTGCTTCGCAGGACCAGCGGCAAAAGTTGAAGTTGGTAGTATTATAGTGTAGGTGGTAGCACTTTGGGCTCAGGAAGGGGCCGGGGTGTTACAGTTGGTATCAGAGCGGGCGTTAGGTCCGTGGTGGAAAAAAAACCTTAGGCCTAATGGTTAAATTAAAACTTGACACACATGGGTGCACAGTAGGACGGGATTGGGTTAAGCATTGCATTCTTGTTTTCGTTAGTCATGTTGATTTGCAATTGCTTTGAGGCTGAAGCTTGCGAGTTGATGCCAAGCATTTGAACTTGTTGCTTGTGTGTCCGACGGGACCTTACTGTGATTGTGTCGCGTACCGATGTAATAGAGACCGAGACCGTGACCACGGGAGAGGCCTGGTCATGTTGCCATTTGTGACAGTGAAGTAGTGATGCTTTGTTTCAGTTTTGGGAAATTGGTTAGCAACTCGTTGAGTTGTTTGGAAATACCCGATAGTGGAGAGTGCTCCAGGCAAGTCTGGTATTCGGGGGAATTTTGATCATATGAATGCTTGGAGTGACTTGCATGTTGAGATCAATGTTTTGGAGAAGGCAATATCTAACAATGGTTGAAGTGTTTGATTCAGCGTATGTGGCATATGGTAGTTAAAGTGACAGGTTGGTAGGGGATGGAATTCTAGATGGTGAGAACCCAAGAGAGAAATTATCTTTAGTTATGTTTGTGGGATTGACGTTGATTTGAATCCAATGCAAATTTAGTAGTTATATAAGAAGTAGCGGCGTAAGGCAGATCTATTTCTGCTTAATAGTTGGATTTGAATTATTGGTTTTACTTTGGTCCTAATTGATAAACCTAGTCTTGCAATCTAGACTTGCTAAAAAGTGTGCTAATCTATTGTCTTGGTGGAAAATCTCATGGAGGTACCCTTTTAATCGGCAATAGGCGAGTGACCCTAAACTTAAGTTTACCAAGTTCATCCCGTGATTGATCTTTATAATCATGACCGATGTCTTGGCAGGCTCAAATAGTTGTAATGTTAGAACTCTATTGGGATTAGTTGGGAGCATAAGAATGAGGATCTTAATGTCGGATAAATCTTCCAGCTAAATTGAATGGAGAAGAATTGTTATTAAGTGAGACTCAAATTCTGAGGGATGAAGCTAACAATGTTTTAGAAAAATTTGGTGGCAATATTTAAGCATGAGTTGGTGGAGTTGCCATTGCATTTTGTAGGAAATCATGTGCACACCTATGGAAGTAGAATAGACGGATTCTATGCTTAAAAGCAATTGTGGTTTATGGAAGTACATATGTTGTGTGCCAAAATCCGGATGATTGATCATCCTTAAAGTTGAGTTGGTGGAGATTAGTTAGCGCCTTGGAATTAGGTGCTCATAGGGTTATTTATTGATAGTGGATCTTTTGATCAAAGAGCCTTGATCGCATCTTGTGGTATGCGTACTTGATAGTCGTTATGATTGTGTTGTTTTGTACAATAAGGTGGCAGTGTTTTATGAATTATAGAGTAAACATAGAGGAAATAAAGTATCCGGTGAGCCGTGGAAAGGTTCAAGATGGGATACTAAAAGTCAATGACTTATGTATTAGCGAATTGATATTTGGTAATCTGTGTAAGCAGTACAAGAGGTACTTGCTTGTCATTGTTATGGGGAAAAGAATTTTGATTGAATTCTATGTTGGTATCTGGAAGAAATGCTCTATGTTGTGATGTGCATTAGCATTTGGAGTTCATGACTTCGAAGGTCATGTTAAGTTTCTAATAATGATGAATGCTTAGAGGTACGGTAAGAGATCCGTATGACTCACAGATTGATTTATGTGCATGTGTCATGAGTGCTACATGACTTTCCTCACTTCTGCATATGAGATTTCCCGGACAAGTGGTCCGTGGCGCTCCCGAAAGCGTAAGTTTCGGGCGTACCTAGGAACGAAGTCCTAGGCGTGCTCAGGAATGAGTCCCGAGCGTTTCCCAAATATGTAATTTCGGTTGTCTTGAATTGGGAGTCTAAAGTGGGTCCGGGCGCGTCAACTAGGGTCATGTAAGATTTGGATTTTGTTGCATCTCCCTGTTCCTTGGTGTTATTTGTCTATTGTATATGGCTAATAGAAAACTAGTTGATCTTATGCCATAATCCTGGTGAGAAATTGGTTACGGATAAAAATCAGCCTTAAAGGCAAAACCGATTATGTTGTCGCAACTAGTAGCGTCTATGGGAATAATGGTGACTGATGGCACAGTTAAGCTGGTAAAACATGGGTAGCGATGAGAGTATGATATTTTGGTGAAAGAGCTTCCCTGACCTATGTTTTGAGGTAATCATCACTAGGTGTTAATGTTTTAGATTGCTTGATTCCCATAACATATATCGAGGATGATAATGTTATCGGAGTTATTGGGGGAATATTGGAAACCTTAGTTTATGAGCCTCATATTTGTTGATAGCTAGTGGAGGCTAAAAGATTGAGGAAAAAAATTGAAGTATAGCTATTAGAGGGTTTAGTTATCAAATGTTAACTGAGATCTTGAATAGAGCTTACCTCATTTTGTGGATATGAGGAATTGAGTATAGATGGGTGATTTTTTATGTTCACTGTGTTCGGTGATCATTGACTGAGGAAATAGTTAGAGAAATGAATCATTTCATGAGATGAAGTTGACCGTTGATGGAGTTCATCGTGGTGTAAATAGAACATGAGTTGAAACCCTAGAGAATAAGGGTATTGGAGGAATCGAATTAATAGAATCGAATACAGATTTTTATAGGACAGGTGAGGTTACCTGTTGACAGCATGTCACTGGTGTAGGAGGTTTGCTTGAGTACTTTGCGAGACACGTACTAAAGCATCCCCAGATTCGTGTGAATCTTGCTCCAAGATTGAATTGGTTTTGTAACTCATAGGTTGGTGTTGGAAGGATGAATTGTCGCATGGTATATGCAGCATAAAGTTGTTTGTTAGGATGAGAATTGATGTCCTATTCGGTTTTCACTCTTGAGTGGATTTATTGTGATGAAATGATTTCCTGTGGGGAAGTGAATTCCCAATTATTTTAGAAGAAAGGTTGTTATTGGTGGATGAAGAGATTGATCCTATGATTGGATTACTGATGAACCATGTGGGGTGACCACATGTGTATGATGAGTAATTGACATTGATTATGCTAGTCGAGTTTGGTTTGGGTGGTTTAGAGTCGAGTCGTTGCGTGGTGCAACGGGCTCGGTCGGACTTCGGTCAGACTTGGTCGTATTGGTTTAGGATGCATATTCTTGGTTTCGACAGGTTTGGACTTCATCTGTGGTAAGTGTGATGGTATTTACGCTTTCATGTATCGAGCGGTGCTATTTGACGTGTTTCTTGTCCGTGATCGCAGGACGCCGAGTTGGAGTCGTGGCGAGACACGGTGGACCGGACTAGGCGCAGTGGCGCCGAGGTCGAACGGTCGGGATGTGTCAAGACGACGTGGACTCGAGGTGGTTGCGAGGCGCGAGGCAAGGAGCGCGAAGCTTCCGGAAGGTGCGGGAGGCGAACGGGAATTTCGCAAGGCGCACAAGCGGAGCGGCTCGTTGAAATAGCGGGCGTAACGGTGCGGAGACCCGTTAGCCATGGGCTATAAAAGGAGTGGAGGGGCTGCATGCCCACTTGAGCACTTCAAGGGTTGATTGAGTCTAAAGAGTCTTTAGAGGGTTGTTTAGCTTTTGGCTCTTTAGTTGTTGGGAGTGACAGAGTTTGTTAGGGTGCTCCCTCTGTCCTCTACGATGTCTTCTAGGTGGTAGAACAGAGTTCATCCTCCTCCAAGCATTCATGGTTGAGGTTTGAGAGGTTGGAGAGGGTTTGAGAGTCATGTAATCTTTCACCTTGTTCTAATGTCCATGCGTATCGTGACTCCTTGTATTTCCTTTTGATTCAATGAATGAAATCTGAAGTTTTATCTCCAAGTGCTCTCTGTTCTCGTTCTTCCTTCGATACTCTTTGGAATGGATTTTTGAGTTTCTTGATCTCTTGTTGGTTCTTGCTGTGGAGGTGCAAAATGGGTTGCTCAGTGATGGGATAGTTCCTCCAGATCATTTGATCAAGTTTCTCAAGAGCAAAACCTAATTTAATCTCAGTTTTAGATTTCAGCCTCCTCTGTTCTTGTATTTCTCGTTCTAGGGTTTAGCAAGATTTTGTTTCCCTCAACGAAATGGCATGAAATTTTGCATGGAGAGTCCAGAGGCTATCAACTAGCTTCCCTCAAAATTTCATGGCCAGAGGATCAACGATTGAGGAGTAATTTGATTTTTGGTGGAGGCTCTGTAAGGTTTCAGGTTTTAGCCCTCTTTGAATTTCTAGGGTTTGGTGTTATTTTCGTTTTCCTTCACGAGATGGCATGAAACTTGGCATGAGAGGTCCAGAGGCTATTGCTAATCTATCCTCAAAGTTTCATAGCCAAATGATCAAACATGAAATGGGAATTTGAGTTTTTGGACAACTCTCTGTACTTTTCAGGTTTTTGTCCAAACTCTGAATTTCTTGCTTCTAAGTTTGATTTCTTTGTTTCCTTTAGCCCTCTTGCTATTTAGTTCAAGTTCTTGATCTTTTGGGCTAAGTAGACTAGCTGGATTTCATCTTTTTCTTCAGTTTGTGGGTGGTCTACAATTTCTACTGCTTGCTGTTTTTTCAGTAGCATTTTCAGCAAAACTGCAGTGCTGTTTTCAGCAAACTGCAGTGCTGTTTTCAGCCATTTGAGGTGCAGTTTTCAGTCAAATTGAGGTGCTGTTTTCAGCCATTTGAGGTGCAGTTTTCAGCTGAAATTGCTGCTGTTTTCATCATCTATCTGCTGCCGTTTTCAGCACTCAAAATCAGCAATTTTAGTGTAGTTTTCAGCAGTTAAAATCAGCAACTTTAGTGCAGTTTTCAGCAGTCAAAATCAGCAATTTAGTGCAGTTTTCATCAGTCAAAAGCCAGCATTTTGGGTGCAGCTCTGCTATTTAATATCATGCAGTTTGCGGCCAATGAGTAGCTACTGTTTGCAGTCTTTTTGCTCAATTCTAGTTGCTCCTTCTTGATAGCTTTGTAGCTATTGGAGAGGAATCGTTTCGTGAGTATTTTGGGGGAGAAAATTTTAAAGTCGACATTCACCCCCCCTTTGTCGCCATTTCGGTCCAACAATTACCTTTATAAAAGACTTTGCTTTGTAAAAGCGAGTCGGGTTTATGAGGGTTATGTGATATTTTTCGCATGAAAGAGAAGAGCTCTCTTTGTTGCGAACAAAAGTAGCGTCTTTTTTGTGCAGGCGATGAGAGTGCTTTTCGTGGAGGATTGATGATTTCCTCATGCCGAGGCATGAGGCGTTAAAGGTTCCTAAGGTAGTGGTCATGTTAGACCAGACGTAGGATGATGTGAGAATTGAGTCTACGTGCGTGAGATAGTGAGATTGCGTGGTGTGCCCAAGACGATAGTTTTGGACAGAGATGTCGAGTTGTCTCCAAATTTTGGGAGAGCTTGCAAAGCACTTTGGGCACAAAACTGCAATTTAGTACCACTTTCCACCAACAGACGGATGGGCAGTCTGAACGCACCATGCAACCACTAGAGGACAGGTTGAGGTCCTACATTTTGTCATGGAAGGGTAGCTGGGAGGATGTGGTGGCACTCGTGGAGTTTGCCTATAACAACAGCTACCACTCCAGTGTTTGGGCCGCGCCATTTGAGATTCTGTACAGGCGGAAGTGTAGATCGCCACTTTGTTGGGATGCCGTAGGCGAAAAGGCAATTCTGGGCCCAGATTGGGTCCAACAGACAGTAGCACAAGTAGCGGAGATTAGACAGAATCTGCGAGCTGCCCAGAGTAGGCAGAAGAGCTACGCGGATGTTAGAAGACGGGATTTAGAGTTTGAAGTGGGAGATCATGTGCTTTTGAGAGTGTCTCCCACTAAAGGAATTGTGAGATTTGGGATCAAAGGGAAGCTTGGCCCGTAGTATATTGGGTCGTTTCCGATCCAGACACGAATTGGAAAGTCGGCATATCGTTTGGGTCTTCCCGAATCGATGCGAGGAGCTCTTAATGTGTTTCATGTGTCGATGTTGAGAAAGTACTTAAGGGATCCGGAACATGAGATTGTTCTAGAACCATTGCCCCTTAAACAAGACCTCACCTTCGAATCCCGTCCAGTTCGGATTCTGGAGGAATCGGAGAGAGTGTTGAGGCACAGAACGTTAACGTATGTGAAAGTCCTATGGTCGCATCAGACTAAGCGAGAAGCGACATGGGAATTGGAATCTCGCATGCGCGAGAAGTACCCGAAGTTGTTCTCTACGGGTATGAGTTACAGTTGATTTCTATACGATTCAGTTGTTTTCGTATAGAGTATCGAGTTGCAGAATTCGGGGTCGAATTCTGTTAAGGGGGGCAGAATGTAATATCTCGGCCCAGCCCGGCCCAACCCGGCCCATGCCGTGCCCCATAAAAGAGATAGACAGGTGGGGGAAGGAGGCAAAAATCGATTTGCTCTCCCCATCCCTGTGCTCACCTGCAGCTGCTGCTCCCCTCGCGCACTGCGGTTGCCGCTGCTAGCCGCCGGCGCCGCCGCCGCTCCTCGCCGCCGCCGCCGCGCGCTCGCGCTGCGGCGCTTGCCTTCGCGCTGTTTTGCGCCGCCGCTCTTCTTGCCGCCGGTGCGTCGTCCCGCGCCGCTTCGCGCGCCATCGTCTCCGCCGATGCCGCCGTCACGCCTCATTGCCGCCGCCTCCCTGCGCCGCTCGTTGCCGCCTTGCTTCCCGACCGCGCCGCCGTCGCCGCGCCGCCTCCCGCTCGCAGCGCGCGCGCCACGGGGCGGAGGGTCGGCCGTGGGAGCAGAGGGGGAGCCGCCGGCCGTCGGCGTGGAGAGAGGAGAAGTAGGGGCGCCGCCGCTATAAGGAAAAAGAAGGGGGAGCTGTCGACCGGGTGGGAGAAAGAGAAGAAAAAGAAGAAAGGAAGGGTGCCGGCCGAAGGAAAGAAAAAAGAGAAAGAAAAAAGAAAAGAAGAAAGAGAAGGGAAGGAGAAGAGAGAGAAAAAAGGGAAAGTCAACCCGCCGCCAGATCTGCTCGATCCGACTGAGAAAAAGGAGGCAGTGTCCCGATCCAGTCGCTCGGGGCTTGGGTAACGCCTCGAAAACCCTCTTCCTATTTATTTTACCGAGTCAGGCATAAGTTTATGTCGATAAGTGGGATTGATGCATGTGATCATTTAATTATCGTTATTAATATAAATGCCTGATCGGTGCAATCCATCATCGCCATCGTTGGTCTAGTTGATCTGTTGGTCTAGTTGATCCGTGGCAGGGGAGGAAGGGGAGCATAATTTGAGGTTAAACAGTATAACTGATTAAAGTGAGATTAAGCATGTAGAAATTGATCGGCGAGTATAAATAATGAGATCGCTAAATTTATAGACTGGTTAAGCATCGGGTCAATGAGAGATTGCCCGTGGAACAGGATTGGGTTATGTTGATTGGACGTTAGAGCGATGTCATTTGCTCGTACATGAACATATTGCATGAGTGATGAATTGAGATGATTAGAGCGATTGGGTTATGTCGATTGGACGTTAGAGCGATGTCATTTGCTCGTACATGAACATATTGCATGAGTGATGAATTGAGATGATTAAATGCTTGTTCAGGTGGCAGTTCGAGTCTGGTGCTGTCCACGCACCGTCCGCCAGGTTAACAGGCAAGTGCAGGGTAGAACAGTAAATTGTGGTGATTGTTTGTCATTTGGATTTCCATGCTATGATTTACAGTATTTATGAGATGTATATGAATTGTGCTAATCATATCTCAATGAGTGTCGTTTATGATTGGACATCCATATTTGAAGCATATTGCATCATGCAAATGCATAAGAGCTAGGCCGGTGAGAAAGTCATGACTATTCCGTAGTGCTCTTGAATAAGAGTAAGGTCGGTGAGAAAGTCAAGTGACTATTCCGGAGTGCTCTGAAGTAAGACCTACAGAGGTAGGCAATTGAGTGGTCCATCGACGGGTGGACGCTCCGCTATACCGGTATCAGCTACAGTTATAGGTGTATACAGATGCATTGCATTGCATTGCATTTACAGGAAATGAACAGATGACAGAGACGACACCCAGAGATTCTGGGTTACAGCTCATAAATGTGATTTGATGGTTGCAGATGCATTGCATAGCATTGCATTATAGATGCATTGCATGAAAGTGACAGAGAAAGTGATACAGATTACAGATACAGAGAAAGTGATACAGACTACAGCTACAGAGTTGATTTACGGTTTACAGTTACAGAATTAATTTACAGTCATAAAGTGGATTTACATCTTACAGTTCGTGAAATTGATTGAATTGCTAAAGTGATGTTACTGTTTTATCGTGTGCTTGCTGAGTCTTCGGACTCACCTTTGCTTTGTCGTTGTTTTTAGGTGAAGGAGGACGACATGCATGGGCGGGAGTAGTGCAGTCATTCACGTATCACAGTAATTCACAAATCATCTACAGCTGACATTTACTCTTGGATAGTCTAAGTGCCTCTCTAGTGTCAAGTGTACCGGCTTTTGTCGTCTGGTTACTATTTAAATAAAATAATTGCTTCGCAGGACCAGCGGCAAAAGTTGAAGTTGGTAGTATTATAGTGTAGGTGGTAGCACTTTGGGCTCAGGAAGGGACCGGGGTGTTACAACATTACACCAAAATTCAACCCTAAACAACAGATAGTGTTCCACAGTAACACACTAACAAAGAGACATTAGAAAACGGCACACGTAAATGGCGATCCTGCAGCTACTCCTAAATCAGATTTGTCAAATCTACGTTTCTAAGAGCAACTCCAGCAGTAGCCCTCAAAACAGGGCCCCTACTTTTCATTTGAGGGCTCCCTATTTTTGAGGGCCTGTTTCAGTGCACTCCAGAGCCCTCAAAACAGGCCCCTACTTCTCAATTCCTCTATTTCCTCACACACTATATGCATATGTATGGGACAAAAGCACAATACACAATAAAATATTTATGATTTCACAATGAGGACAATATTTAAATATATGAATTCAAATACGAATATTCAAATTTAAATTCAAATTTGTTCCAATTTAAATTGAAAGCACAAAGTTCATCACATAACATTCAAATTTGTTCCGAATTCAAATATGAATTCAAATACGAATTCAAATACGAATATTCAAATTTAAATTCAAATTTATTCCGAATTTAAATTGAAAGCACAAATATGAATTCAAATACAAATATTCAAATTTAAATTCAAATTTGTTCCGAATTTAAATTGAAAGCACAAAGTTCATCACATAATATTCAAATTTAAATTCAAATTTGTTCTGAATTCAAATACAAATATTGAAATACGAATATTCAAATTTGTTCCGAATTTAAATTGAAAGCACAAAGTTCATCACATAACATTCAAATTTAAATTCAAATTTGTTTCGAATTCAAATACGAATATTCAAATACGAATTCAAATACGAATATTCAAATTTGTTCTGAATTTAAATTGAAAGCACAAAGTTCATCACATAACATTCAAATTTAAATTCAAATTTGTTCCGAATTCAAATATGAATTCAAATACGAATATTCAAATTTGTTCCGAATTTAAATTGAAAGCACAAATGTTTTACAAAAAACGAGAAAGCTGAAAAATGAGAGCCGGAGTAGGGGGCCCCTAGGAATGAGGGCTTGGAGGCCTCATTTGAGAGGCCTCCTATTTTTGAGAGCCAAGTAGAGGCCCTGTTGGAGTTCAGTTTTTTGCTCTGGCTCTCAAATATGAAGTTTGAGGGCTCAAGTAGGGGCCCTGCTGGAGTTGCTCTAACCAACCATGCATGCTACGCTATCAATCAGTCATCAAACCACGGCAAGAAGATAACAACGTCGTCGAAATCCATAATGCAGGCAGAGGGAGCGGAGACATGGGAGCGCAGGCCATGTCCATCTCACCGGTTTGGTCACCAGGCGGCGGTGGCGGTGCCTTCTCGAGGCGAGCTCCCACGGCCCGCTGATCGGAACCGCCGCTATCGGCTCTTCGCTCGCCCCATTGCCACCGGCGCGGTTGGTGGTCGTGACTTGCACTTGCATCGACGGCGAGCCGCCAAGGCGGGCTTGTCCACGCCGACATGGCTCGGCGATCTGTGGTGGTGCTCTCCTCGCTGCTGTAGACGACAAAGTGCAAGGTCCGCGTCGCGGCGTCCGACGACGTCGCGGCGGCGGCGGTGCTGCGCGCGCGCGCGCCGCTCTCGCTGCGGAACCTCTCCTTGAGGAGAAATTTCGATATTTGACACTGAATACGTGCGTCTCTCAACTTTTAACCCCCAATTCGCACGCCTTTAGAAATTTAACCCTATCACTACGAATTTTTTTTTATTCAAGGGATTCTCCTCATTTTCTCTCCTTTTATATTTTGACACTGTCACTGCGAAAATGAAGAGAATCCCTTGAATCAAAAGAATTCGCAGTGACAGGGTTAAATTTCCAAAGGCGTGCGAATTGAGGGTTAAAAGTTGAGAGGCGCACGTATTCAGTGTCAAATATCGAAATTTCTCCTTCTTGAGCGTGCTGTTCCAGTAGTTCTTGATGGCTAGGTCCGTTCTCCCGGGGAGCTGGGCGGCAATGATGGACCAGCTGTTTGATCAAATGGCAATTGAAGTTTGAAACAACCAGTGTCAGTAATGCAACACGCAAGCAAATGTTTGATGTATCTGCATTAGTAGAAGATCAAATTGCAGTACATTTGATTTGACTGAAATCTCAGTTCAATAAAACAGCAGTTTAATTGATGTATTCAATCAAAGCAGTGAGTAGGAGAGTGCAGTTCTTGCAGGATAAAATCAACAAGAGCAAGGAGAAGAAGCTTCAAACAAACAATGTTTAGCTCTGATTTAATTTAACTTCTGAAGAACAGCATTGGGACTCAATGTTTTTGTTGGCTGGGCAAAAGCAAAAGAAACATCTTTTTGGTCTTAACTCCTAACAGAAACATTGCTTGTCAAAAATTGACAGAGAAACTTTCCAAGTAACTGTCAGGGCTTGAATGCTTGATCAAATAGTGGGAATACTAGGAACCAAAGCTAATTATGTATTTCTGTGACTAAGATTAAACTAACGCATGAGACCATTTAAGCCAACTAGCCAGGTAACTGCACATACTAATTTCTGCAGTAAATGACATGCATGGAAAGTGAAACAATGCTACATATCTAGTTAGTACTTATGTTAGTCTAAACAGAAGGACAACCAATGTAGAGGACAACTCTCAAGGAACAACATAGATCATTTGCAAGCCAAACAAACAATGATATTATATTTAGTGACCAATTTTCTTTTCTTTTTTAAATAGAAGTATGGGAATAGATCAATTTATCAAAAGTTCAAAACGATGTGTATGCATTTTGAGGGGTGAAAAAACAAACCTGAAGTATTAGAGCAACTCCAGCAGGGCCCCTACTTGAGCCCTCAAACCTCATATTTGAGGGCTTGAGGCAAAAATGCAACTCCAGCAGGGCCCCTACTAGAGCCCTCAAATTTGAGGAGCCCTCAAATCCCCTTCACCCTCATTCTCGGGGCCCCTACTCTAGCCCTCATTCTTCTGCTTCTTCCGCGGTGAAATTTCCCGCCTCCGCGCCCAAAATCCCCGCGCGCCGCGCCTCCCCTCCTCCCACTCCGCCCGTCCCCCTCCTCCCACTCCGGGCCCGCCCTCCACCCGCCTCCACCGCCGCCTCTCCCGTGCCCCGACTCGCCGCCGCCCGCGCGCCGGCTCCCCGCGCGCCTTCCCTTCCCGCGCCTCGCCTCCCACCGCCGCCTCGCCCTCCGCCGCCGCCTCGCCTCCGCCTCGGCCCCGACCCCTCTCCCTTCCCGCGCGGCTCCTCTTCTCCGGTGAGGTTCCGCGCGCTCCTCTTCTCCTGTGAGGTTCCCGCCTCCCCGCCGCCCCACCGCGCCCGCCCCGCCGCCCCTTCCCCGCGCGGCTCGCCCCCGCCACCGCCGCCTCGCCCCTCGCCTCGGCCCCGACTCCCCCTTCCCCTTCCCGCGCGCTCCTCTTCTCCGGTGAGGTTCCGGCTGGTCTTCTCCTCTCGGCGAGGTCCCCGACGGCTCCTCCAGTCCTCCGGTTCCGGTGGTTCCTCCGCGACCCCGCCGACGCAGTGACTCCTTCCCCTTCCCGCGCGGCCCGCCTCCCCCGCCACCGCCGCCTCGCCTCCGCCTCGGCCCCGACTCCCCCTTCCCCTTCCCGGCGCGGCTCCTCTTCTCCGGTGAGGTTCCCGCGGGTCTTCTCTCTCGGCGAGGTCCCCGACGGCTCCTCCAGTCCTCCGGTTCCGGTGGTTCCTCTCGGCGACCCGCCCGACGCAGTGACTCCTCCCCTCCGGCGACGTCCGCGGCTCTGCATAGCTCGAGAGGTGAGGAGGAGGAGATGACGGTGGGTCCGAGGTGTCATTGTCTGTTGGGATGGATTTGAGAGCCTTGATTTGAGGGGTGCTTGCTGAGTAGAAGCAAAAAATTGGGCCCTCAAAAGTAGGGGGAGCCCTCAAATAAAAAGTAGGGGCTTAGATTTGAGGGCTACTGCTGGAGTTGCTCTTAGACAATGCCTGCCAACTACGGCCAATGCCGTACTTCTCAATGTGGTTTTTGATAAAATTATCCTCTTCCTTGGACCGCTTTCCCTTCTTCTTGCTCTCCTTTTAGTACTAAACTCTTTCTTTATTGGACAAAGCTTTTGCTGGCCTCCAACAAGGGCTCAAGAATTCAAATGAGAGGCATACGGCCTTTACTTATAACTGCTAGTGCTTGTACGGAGAAATACGTAACGCGTGATGATGATTGCTTTGTCTATTTTACTACGCGGTAATATCTCTGCCTTCTGCGGTTTTATTGGCTTGTCTTATATTAAAACCAACGATTCCTTACTCTCAAAAAAGAAAAAGAAAAAAAGAAAAAGGATGAAATGAAATGAAAGAGGGGGGGGGGGGGGGGAGATTGGCAAACGATTCCCCCACATGATGATACTGTAGATGTAAAAGGGTAAAAAAAAAATAGCATCAGCTATTACATTTGGTGTTAAAAAAATTCTCCATGTTGTTCTTGTCTTCTGCCAGACAGGGTCGGTACATATGTGGTGAGGCTGATTAAATGCATGCAGTGTTTTAAATTTTCATCAGCATAGTGTTTAAACTGAAAAAATAAACTTCCTGCTGATCTTGTCTTCTATGGTGAATTTACCTCTAAGCTCTCTCGCGCTTGAGAAGTTTCACAATCTTGGTTGTCTTGTAGGTTGGTAAAAGTGTAGAGATGATGAAATTGAAATGAACAGCTTTCGACTCTACCATCAGAGGACATGTTAGGAAACCATTTTTTTCTAATGTTGTATACAGGGTTAGCTTTGTTAAAAAAAATGATGGACAAGGTTCACTGTCAGTACCACAAGACAATAGAGATAAAGTTCCAGAAGCTTGCACGAATAGAAATTTCATATCCTTTTTACAAAACCAAACAATCCATTTGGATGTCTCATCAACAGCTTATGGTAATCTACCATTAAATTGCCATCAGCACAGTAGTACTCCAGGAAAATCGTTTTCAGTAATATGAATCTTGACAGAGCAGCTTGTTTGATAAAACTTTGCCATGCAGCACATCCTCTTTTTGCACTGGATATGACATTGCCAAGCAAGCAGCTACAATTCTATGAAACAGGAAGTCATCGAAGTGGAAGCTTGAATTGAATGGAACACATGCACAATTTAGGGTCTGTTTGGCAATGGCTATGGCTTACGGTTTTTGGCTAAAATTTTTGAATTTTGGCTGTTTACGGTACAGATTCTGGAGAGACAGATACTCACTTGTGATTTTAGCTGGTACAGATATTGAGCTTTAAACGTGTACATCGTTTAACTTGTAGACCCCGTCTTGAGAAAATACTCCGTTTGAAAGTTAAGTACTATAGTAAAAACCAAAAACCGTCAGCTTCGAAGGAAAAGAACAGGCCTTAACCTACAGATACCAACCCATATGGAAAACTCTTGGTCAGTCCCTACTTTCAGTCTCAAGTCCGGCTCCAGTTGCTAGCCATTCTTCGCTATCCATCGTGCAATAGATTTAGCCCCTACCTTGACATCAGGTTTGAAGCCAGCCGAGACCATCGAGTCAAGTAACTTGATCACTTCATCCATCTTACCAGCTAAGCGATAGCCATCTATTAGTGTGTTATATGAAATAACATCAGGCTTCGCACCTGTACGTACCATCAAGTCAAAGACATTCTGGGCTTCCGTAACCCTTCTTTCTTTGCATAGGTTGCCCATTACTGTATTGAACAACACTGTGTTGGGATGGATGCCTCTATTCATCATTTCGTAAAACAGTTCCTCAGCCTTCTGCCATTTGCCACAGGTGGAAAAACCATGAATTAGGTTGCTAAAAACAATGATGTTAGGGGTTAATCCTTCATTAACCATTTGGTTGAATTGGGACATGGCATCATCCGCTCTACCTTTCTTGCAAAGAGCATCTATTACCGTTGCATAGTTGACTACATTAGGGTTCAATCCATGCTGCCGCATCTTATTAAATACAAGCATTGCCTCATAAACCATTTCATGTTTAGCGTATGCGCACATCAATATGTTGGAAGACAAGATGATTAAGTGCAACACCATTTCCTACCATCAAATCTAGGAGATCCTGCGTATCAACAAGAGCTCCCTGGGAAGCGTACCCGTGAAGCAGAACGCCATAGGTAGTAACGCTAGGTTTTTGGGCCTTCTCAACCATAGAATGAAAAATCTTTCTAGCTTCTGCACATCTTCCGTTCTTGCAGAGATAGGTCATCAGCGAGGTATAAGTAATAACATCCGGTCCAGGACCATCTCTGCGCATCTTCTTGAGAATTCTAGCCGCCTCTTTCCACTGTCCTGAAGAGCAATTTCCATGGAGAAGAGTACTACATGTAGCATTATCCGGCATAATACTTTTATCAAACATCTGTTGAAGGACCGCCCCCTCGGCCCTGTCCATTGCTTGAGCTTTGCACATGCCAAAAATGATTGTGTTATAAGTGACAACATCTGACGAAATACGCCGATCCAGCATTTCACGAAATACACTGTCAGCCTTGTCCACCTCGCCCTTCTTTAACGAAACCATCAATGACCGTGTTGTACGACACCACATCAGGTGGGCAGCCGCTTCCATCTTGAACCATCATGTGGAGTAGCTCGAGAGCTTCTTGGTTCTCACCGCAGAATCCCTTGATATGAGTGTTGTAGGAGACGGATATTATGCGCATGGCCTCCCCCGTCCTCTTCTTGGCACAGAGGCCCTTGAGCAGTTGATTTAAGGTGATGGCATGCGCCTTCCATCCCGTCTTAGGATCAGGCCGAACGCTGCAAAACCGAGGTCCATGTGGCCGGTGCTGCAGCAACAGTTGATGAGGACGCCGTAGGTGCATATGTCGGGAGCAGTGGCGGACGCAGGAATTTTAGAATAGGTGTTCGAAGTTGTACAAAAAAATTTCAATACAAAACATAAAAATCTACAGTAGCAATAGTTAACATACAATTGGTTGTACTAGGGATAATATATCAAATAATATAAATAAATTACAAAACAATTGCAAAAGTTTACAAATTAACTCGGCGATGCTTCATCCTTTTGTTGTTTTGAGTTTGAAGCAAAAGATTTCTCAATTGATGCTTTAGGTTTAATGAATAAATTATATTTCTCTTGAGCTTCATTGTGGGCACTAGTAATTGCTCTAACATGTTTGTCAAACCTATTTTTATGGTTCCAATTTCTAAATCCCCCATTCACAAAGCTATCTCCACCAGCACAATTAGTTTTATCTTTGAATAGATAACAAACGAAGTAGAAATCAGCATCTCGTTCCACACTACACTCAAGCCAATTATATTGGTCAAACCAACTAGCTAAGAAGCGACGCATACCTCAAATATTTCTTTTTGGAAAATCATGCAGCTGCAGGTGGAGTGGAGACGTCGGAGGGCAGAGGCGCGGTCGCGCGGTCCGGTTGACCGGTCGTGTGGCGCGGAGCCGGCGGAGTGGATGGCAGAAGGCGCCGTCGTCGGTCGTGCGGCGCGAAGAGCCGAAGCCCAAATGGCGATCTCGCAGCGCCGACGCGGAGCGGAGGGCCGACGCAGCGCCAGAGGCCGAAGGCATGGACTATGTAGTTGCGGGCTGCTGCTCGCCTGCTCGGGCAGCTCAGTTAGGGTTAGGGATTGAGCAGGATGGGGATCGGATAGACCGGGCCATCAGGGAGACGGGAACGCCGTTTCTATCGCGTGAATTAATGGGCTAGGCCGTAGGCCGCGGTGCGTTTCTGATCGGGCTGACCAGCTAGTTGAATAGTGATGAACTGGAGGCTAGAAATAGTTATTTTGGTCTAATTAAATATATGTATATATACTATATCTTATATATACTAGGTTTTTTGTTAAAAAATTTAGGTGTTCGGCTGAACACCCATGCCCCACATTAGATACGCCCCTGGTCGGGAGCCACCTTCTTGGCGCCGGCTTGGGCCATGCGGTTGAAGAGGGAGACGGCGAGCGCGGGGCCATTGCGCACGTAGGAGGCCAGGGCGCGGGCGACGGCGGCGAGGAGGTGGTTGAAGGCGTAGACCGAGGTGGGCCTGGCCTGCGGGAGCAATTCGTCGAACAGCTGGGGTGCGTCCTCGGGAAGGAGGTTTCCCGAGCGGTCGAGGCCACTGATGACCTTCTCCAACTCCGAGAATGGGTGGCGGCCGGCGCGACATGCCCGGCCCGCGCTGGAAGAATGGTGCGCGGTGGCAGTGTGGAGGGGTGGGTGCGGGACTCAGAACTGCCTCTGGCCGTGCAAGCGGAAGCGGTGGGGTGGAAAAAAACATCCAGATGATATTTATCAATACCCAAAAAAAAATCTCATTAGTGAACTCGTTAGATCGGATCAAAATTGTTTTAATTATATTTGTTAATTAGTTAAATATTAAAATAAGTTAATTTCAAATGAATTTAAATTTTGCTCTAGCTTGGCTCGTTTCTAAAAATATTTTTAAATTATACGTAAAATGATATTAAATTAAACTATATCAATTTATTAAAAAAGCTCAATAAAATGAAAAGTTAGCTCGATATCCACTCAGTTGGTGAGAAAGGAGGCAGAAAGAAAAGAACTTCACTAATCAATTTGGTTGCCACATGTACTGATGTGTTTTGACTCTTAATTACTTCGAGTGTTGTCAGAGCATACACGAAAAACTTGGGGTTCTAAATTGCAAGTTCTAACTAGCAAAGCATTAAGTAGATAATAGGACCTAGTGAAGCATGTAGTAGCTACACGTAGTAAGTCACAACTTTAACATCTCACACGTCCAAAATTAAGCATTATTCATATTCAAATACATTACTAGTTCGTTTAACTTAATTACATCGTACGAGTTCAAAATATAGGTCTTATCTAGCAATAGCTAGTAGCGAGGCATCTCTAAGCATGCTTCAAGGAAGTTCAACCTCAGTTATTATCTCATCCTACAAAAATTATCAATTTGAAACCTTAAAATGTTGAATGGATGATACAAATCTAAAATTAATGCTTCTACACTAGACATATCATTCTTCTTTTTTGCATTTGATATTCCAATGAAGAATGGTCTGGCGAGGTTCGCAACATTGTTTATTAATCTGATGGGAATCTGTATCTGTTCTTTCGTGTGACTCTCCATGGAACTGATGCAGAGGTACCTCTTTTGCCCAGGGAAATGTTATATACTAGCTGCATAAGCGCGACGTCACGCTACGTGTGGACCGAAGTAAAAGAGACGATAATTCGTGGGGAGTTTCTTTAAAAAAATCGAGGACGCATGCGTAATTCGGAAAAATCAAAGGGCTTTTTGCAAAAAAAATCGAGGACCTGCAAAGACCTGTACGTAACTAAATAAGGACCTATACGTAATTTTGGAAACCGTGGGGTGCTATCGGTGAAGTGGAGGATGCTTTTCAAAAAAACTGATAGGAACCTGTTTGTGAGAAGCAGGGATCTGTTTGTGAGAACAGAGGACCTCTACGCGATTTCGCAAAATGTAGAGGGTTTTCGCATAAACGCTGACGTGGCACGCCTCCCGGGCCGGAGAGTCCCACATCTTTAATATACGGAGTATGCATGACAGGTCCTCTGTAACTACAGGTATTACTTGGATTCATGTATTGGATCTATTTCGGAAATGGGATTACACTATTCTTTCTTACATAGTTTTCCAGTTTCCAGTTTATAATTAGTTCTTGAATCATGGGATTACGCACGCTGGAAATACGTAATTAGAACAATTTTATGCTGACATGACAAAGTGAGGTCCTAGAGATTACTCGGTGTTTCCTTGTTAATGCTTCTTTTTCATACCTACAGAGAGGTCACTGGAATTGCAATAGTAAATGACATATAATATACATAACAGCTTGGCAATCCAGAGCCCGGTTGTACAACACCACATCAGGTGGGCAGCCGCTTTCATCTTGAACCATCATTTGGAGTAGGTCGGGAGCTTCTTGGCTCCTCCTCTCATCGCAGATCCCCTTGAGAAGAATGTTGTAGGAGAAGACGTCGGGCGTGCAGCCAAGCTCGGGCATTCAACGGAGCTCTATGCCCATTGCGTCGCTCGGCGTCTTCTCGGCGCACAGGCCCTTGAGCATAGGAGTGGATACAATGGCGCCCACCCTCCATCCCGACTTAATGACGCGGCCAAAGGCGGCGAAACCGAGGTCCAAGCGCGGCAGAAACAGTCGATGAGGATGCCGTAGGTGCATATATGTCGGGAACCACCTTCTTGGCGCCGGCTCGGGCCACGCGGTTGAAGAGGGAGACGGCGAGCGCGGGGCCGTCGCGTGCGGAGGAGGTCGGCTCACGAGCGACGGCGACGAGCGCTCTGTTGAATACGCGACGTATGCCAAAACAAAATTCTTCTGTGACTGAAGTGAACAGTAAGAGGGACTTTGAAGCAAGAATTTCGTAGAATCCATATAGAAATTTAAGACGGATTTTGTGGGAATGCATGTTTGAGCATAAGAATTTTGCGGAATCCGTATAGAAATTGCAAATTGTACTGCTTCATGCAAAATTCAGTATTCTTAGCAGCCGATCACTAGTTTGATACCTCCGCTTAGTCTTGCCAATGGTCAATGGATGACGAGGCTGCAGAAAAGGGTTCAAAAATCAAGCATGTTTTCAAGCCTTCGTCCAACGAACGTGCAAAAGGGAAATGGAGTACAATCAGAGGATGAGTCGGTTCGTACTGACGGCGAATAAGGTCAGATTCGAGCGTATTTTTAACCCAGGCCGTGGAAGATAAGGCAGGCTGTTTGAAAGCAGCAGCAGCAGCTGGTGAGTCTAGGAATATTGCTCTTTAAGCTCTATCCATAATCATCATGTTCTATATCTTTTTTTGATTTTTTTTATTTTTTAACTTTTTTATTTTTATTTAAAGTTAAAATAAATAACGATTTTTAAAACAGATTTTTAAATAATTTTTAAATCTAAAATCATATACATTATCTATATCAGCATAACATAAATAAAAATCATCGGCCGCTGTCAAAACCTATCAAACACAAACAAACAAAAAAATACACGAAGCATCCACAGCCGTCACGTAATTCCTCTAGGCCCACCCACTTGGTGGGTCCCACTTGGGGGAAACTGGTAAACCTGGGCTAACTACTACTTACATGAAGAATCCGCGGCCGTCCCCGTAATTCTTCTAGGCCATCATCCACTTGGTGGGTCCCACTAGGGGGAAACTGGCAGGCTCATGTTAGGGTTCTACCTTAATTTTGCATATTGGTATCTCTTATTTAGCGAATAAACACATTAGCATTCCTATTTATGTAGATCATCTCCTGATTTTTGTATCCCATCTTACATTGCTCTATGATACTCTTCTTTTTATACTATGTTATGTCTAGGCTATAATATATGCATTAGATACCATTTTTAGTTTTTTTGATTTGATGCATAGTCTACTTACTCCCTCCATCCGAGTTTATAAAATATATTTTTTAAATAGTCTTATTCATAAATATAAAGTGTATTTTATGTTCCAATACAAAATTAGTATGATGTTCTTTTTATACTCTTAATAAATATATAACTTTAGTTACTATTTTCTACATGCATTCATTAAATATAGTGCTTAGAAATAATAATTAAGGGTAATCTAGCTATTTTTATTATCTCCTTGGCATATGTGCCAAGAGAAAATACGTCTTTAAGAAGAGAAAATTGAGAATATACCCTCCAACTAGATGGAAATCTAGGATATACCCTCCTTTAGATCCTAATTGATAATATACCCTCCTTTAGAGTGTTTTGTTGAAAAAATGCTCTTTTTATACTATTTAGTACCTCTTAAGTAAACTAATCCGTATTGTACTGTATTTTGACATTAGGATGACCATTTTGCCCCCATGTACGGCCGCCGGACCTCCGCCCCACACCCTCTGCCGCGCCGCCGTTTGGTCCGGCAAACCCTAGCCAAGCACTGCTGTAACATCCCCAATTTTTGCTAAAATAAAAATAATTAAATAAATAATAAAAATGGAATAAAATAAAATTTAAGTTAAAATAAGTATTTTTGTGCCTAGTTTTTAAATTTGGATTTGCCCTGAATTTCTGTTTTTGAAAAAGGCTGGATTTGGAAAGTATTTTAGAAAAACCTAAAAATAAAATGATATTTTGATTTTATATAAAAATCCTGATTCAAATTAATTATTTGGAGTTATTTGGATTTTATTTGGTTCCCTGGATTTTCTGGAGTTTAAAAATGTATTTTTGAAATTAAAAATTATTTCAAAGTATGAAAATTAAGTATCCACATTAGTTGGAAATATTTTTATTAAGCTAAAAATGTCTCCAGGAGGTTCTAGGAATTTTGCTGGAATTTTTGGAGGTATTTTATTATTTTTCTGAGGCTTAATGGAATTTCTGTGCTTTTCTGAAAAATCCAGAAATCAAAAATCCGAAAATAAAATCCCCTCCCCCTCCACCAGCCGCCACTTGGACGGCCTGGATCCGCCGCCAATCCCGCCTTCCCCCTTCCCCCGCGCGCCACCTGGCCGGCCCAGATGGCCCGAACCCCTCACGCCGCCCATCCGCCGTCCGCGCCTCACCCCTCTCTCGCCGTCCGATTGCCGCCCGCCATCTCGACCGCCCGATTCCATTCGGCCCACCTGTCAGCGCCTCCCTCCCGCGGCCCCGCGTCGCGCCGCCTCCTCCTCTCTCTCTCGCGCTCGACCCACTGGTCGACCTCCGCCACCGTCTTCCCCGCGGTCATCTTCCACTCGCGCGCGCGCACCGCCCGCAACCACCGCCCGCCTACCCGGCCCCTTCTCCGCCCGCGCGCCTCCTCGTGCACCGCAAGGCGTGCGCCTAACCGCCTCCGCCATCCACGCGCGCACGCCCCACGCCCCACGTTCGCGCGCCCCGCCAACCTCCGGCGACGCATTCCGCGCACCCCCGCTCCTCTCCGCCCTATTTAAAGCCCGCCCGAGCTCCTCCATTCCCCACTCCAGCTCCCGCCGCCTTCATCTCCTCCTCTCCGCCGCCGCCTAGCCCGTGCGCCTCCGCCGCCCTGCGCTCGCCGCCGGTAGTCTCCGCTTGCCGCCGGTAAGGCCGTGCCTCTCCCCGAGCTCCACGTCTCCTCCTCTCTCTCCTCAGCCCCTCTCCGCCGGTCGCCGCGACGCCAATCTCCGGTGACCCCGCCGTCCCCGAGCTCCCCCCCTCGCCGGCCGGCCACCTCACGCATCTGTCCCACGTGGACGCCGAGTGGCACCACCTCACCGCCATGCGTGCGCCACGCAAGCCGCGGCTGCCACGCCTCCCCACCGTGCCACCTCAGCTCACTAGATGGCCCGTGGACCCGGTCCATGGACCGAGGCCCACCTGTCAGTCGACCCAGTCCACAGGCTGACGTCAGCTGGCGCAATAAATCCTTTTTTCCCGTTGGAAAATAATTCAGCCGGAATTAAAAATCCTTCTGACGCAATAAGTCAGATTTTCCTTTAGGAAAATAATTCCTGAAATTTCCTTTTTCCATTTTCCCTCTTTTTAATCTTCCCGGAGCCCGTTCTCCTTCGTTTTAACTCCGATTTGGCTCATTCAAATTTCTAAATTCATCAAAAATTCCCCTCTATTCATTTCTAGCCTCAATTCAATTTTTTTAAGTCAATTTGAATTTATTTGAATTTGGTGGGTTATTTTCACGTGTAGACTTCGACGATTCGAGAAATTTCTTCGACGAAGATTCAAGCCAATTTGAAGAGCAAGGCAAGTCACCCTCCTTGATCATGTTGATCCCAGTTTTCAAAATAAAATTATGTTGATTTAAATTATATTGCATGCATATTTTTATTCAACGTATTTCAATTCAGTTTTAAATTTAGTTAATGCCTACTTGTTAATCCCTCCATTGAATTCGAATTCCTCAATACCTTGTCACCTTAGATTCAAACTCTAGTTAATACATTAGTGTTGGGTAGAGGAATTTATATCAAATGCTTAGACCGCTTAGATATAATATTTGTTTTGGGATATCTTTCACATAAAATGATGACCCTTTTTACATAAAATGTTATGTACTCTTGACTTTGGAGAGTCAAGGAGGTTTATGAATTTATTTTGAAAACAAATTATAAAACTGGTTTAGACTTAGGCATTTGGTTAGAGTGGTGGGTGCAGGCATGCCCTGTTGGTTGGAGCCGCAGTGGTTGATTGTCGTGCACGGGGGTATGTGGTGGGCTGAGTCGATTAAGGACCGATGCGTGAGCTCTTGTTGCAAATCCTAATCGTACTACCACATGGTGGTATGGGACAGCCCAGGTGAATAATTTGTGAAGTCCCAACCGAGCCGAGTTGTAGGTTGAAAGTGGCGTGGTTGGTGCCATGTGAAGTCTCACTTGGCGGCGTGGTTAAGCCATGAGAAGTCTCGTCTAGGCTCAAGAGGGGTCCGTGCAGTGGATTCCTTACTGGGGTGAAATCTTAGAGTTAGCTCGACCAGGTTGAAGGCTTTGCATTGTAAAGGCCTTGTCACGACTCCTTGCCGCACACCTAAGGAAGTGTGTAACTCGCGTGGCACAAAAGGATGATCGTGTCTTGTGGGTAAAGCTGTACAATCTCTGCAGAGTGTATAATCTATCCTGGATAGCCGTGCCCACGGTCATGGGCATGCTGAGTAAAAGTTTTTCATGGATTAGACTTTGTTTTTCAAAAATATTTTTGAAAACCTTGTGGATGGATGGAATCCACGAGAGATGAAAACCTTGCGGATGGATGGAATCCGTGAGAGATTGAAATCTGGTGAATGGATGGAATTCATCAGAGTTGCGCAGTGAAAGCGTGTGGATGGATGAAATCCATACGTGGTCTTTTGGAAAAGATGGTCCGGGTGGGATGCCCGTGAATAGGTTGGTGTATGGTCGGAGCCTGCACTGACGGTATTACTTTCTACTACAAGTACTATTTTTACTTACCGTATTAAAATTCAGCGATTTCAATCTATCTATTGTATTTCTTAAATGCTGTTTTATGCAAACTAACCCTATAAGCCTTCCATTGAAGCCTTTATCATTATGTTGCATTTTCCCGGGTGATTTGCGGAGTACAAGTTTGTACTCACGTTGCTTTTTCCACAGAGAAGGAAGATGGCGACTACGGTGAAAATCGGGCGAATAGGCGCGTCTTCTTGTCGTTTGCTGTGGCGGCCTCGATGGGCTTCTTCCGCCGGTTTTCTTCGTTGCTTATTACTTAATTTTGGCTTATGTGCCGTTGATGTAAACTTTGGCATTCATGCTCATATTCGGTTAATAAATGTCATTATGGTTGATATTTATCTTTGTTGTATGCTGTGTGCACTAGCTGTTCCTGGACTAGTGCGATTTACACAGAGGATCCAGGAGTCGTTGCTCCGGGTTCCGACAACTGGCCAATCGAGACTTATCTTCTTCACATCCGTACATGGGGGCAAAATGGTCATCCTAATGTCAAAATACAGTACAATACGGATTAGTATACTTAAGAGGTACTAAATAGTATAAAAATGGTATTTTCTCAACAAAACACTCTAAAGGAGGGTATATTATCAATTAGGATCTAAAGGAGGGTATATCCTAGATTTCCATCTAGTTGAAGGGCATATTCTCAATTTTCTCCTTTAAGAAACATATGAGTAATAATGTTTTTAAGAAACATTGGGGATCAAATAAAAACAAAGTAAATTCATCCTTAGTAAGGTCCATTTGGAACATAATAATTTTTCTAAACTCCTGCAATAAATGCATTGTTTTCTATAAAAAATCATGTGTTCTAAACATGACTTAAGATGTATTCATATAATCTATTTAGTGTGGATAAGGCTTATGATATGACAATGTTGTATGACAGTTGACACTTTTAAGCCTTGTTTGAAAATTCGTGAGAGTTTTGAAGAAATTTCATAGGAAAAAATCTAATTACCACAATAATTAGGAAAAAGCCCACGTTCCAAATGGGACCTCTGGTGTTGAGTATATAATCTATTGACTAAAAAGTGACACTACATAAGGTTATAGACCTCTATAAGAAAATACTCCCTCTAATCATAGAAGGAAGTCATTTTAGGTTACGTGTAGTCAAACTTTATAAAATTTGGCTCTCAATATCTTTTTAAGTATTTAGAATAAACACATAAAAATAACGTGTAGATTTGTCTTCAAAAGCACAATCATAATATTATAATTTCATTAGGTTTATAAATATATTACAATAGAAATAAATGGTTAAAGTTGTATTTTGATAACTACATTGATGTCCAAAATGATTTCCTTTTGTGAATGGAGGGAGTAGTTTAGCAATGTTTAATTAATAAATTTGTCTCAAATCTATTTCATTTGTGGTAGATTGTACTCCTGTGAGAATTTTTATCAAAGAACTACCTTAGGGAAAGAACATTACGCTCCAGCCTCTAGTAAAAATAAATAGCTGAGTGTCGAAGGAGTATATATATCATATGTGCAAGAATACGTTCACACTTCACAAAACGGTTTCCCTGGAACAAAAGGTCGGGGTGAGTGTAGCAATAAGTTGCCTAGTAGGAGCCTTGGAGCCGGTGTACCTTGCGAAAAAGGCTGAAAGCGATTGCATGACTAGAGAAACCCAATCTGTCAACCCCCTTGTACTATTCTCCTTCTCATTTTTGTGAGGAAAATCAATTAACCTGGATAAACTGAAGGTGAGAGGAAAATCAATTAACCCTTACGGATAAACCCAAGTCCTTGTTTGAGAATTGAGAGTCTGAAATCTCTAACCTATCTCTATGGACAAACGAGGCCGAAAGGTAAATTAGTATTCTCCATCTCCCAAGAAAGAAGAGAGATCTTCTGGTCTGTTTATCTAGTTAGTATGCTGGTGATACGATTTCCCTACATTTAACATTTCAAGTTCTTTTGCTGAAGTAGCACAGGACAACTCATTCCTAAAATAAAAACGAAACAATCGGACCTTTGCTTCGGCTATATAAACAGGAAGTCCAGAAGGAAATAATCTCACACAAAGCTTACTACTACGTGCATTTTTGTTTATCGACGACTTTTGTTGAATTCACTGTTGCAAAAAAACTGTTCGTTTGCTGCCATATACTATCTAAAACTCAAAATATATACCGTTTAACAGGTTTGTTTAGATAATTTACAAATGTCTGCCGTTGTTTTTTGTTTCTTGGGTCAGTATTTCCCACCGCTTATCAGATAAATAGAGACGAGTAAAGCTACTTAATTGCGGGGTTAGAGACAAGCTTATGGGAAAAAATTGCACATAGCAAATCGGATTGGGAAACTTCTCTTTGGAGTGCAATGGTAAACACACTAAGTTCGATTCACCTCTACCTTATTTAAAGTAGAAAAATAAATTTTATCCCATGACACAAAAAGATCGGACCGAAGGAGGTTGGCACATCGGTTCTAGCACCTCATGAATCATGACTCACGTTGATTTCAGCAGTTTTTTTGTCGCGGGAAGGGAGAGAGTCAGAGGAACATAGGGCCACACAAGGCTGTCATGGTCACAATCTTAAGTACGTTTTGTTTTTGGATGAGCAGTATCGGATTGCAGGATCACAATTCTATGAGATTATTTACTTTTTAGTATAATAAAATCTTGAATTACACAAAAATACATCGTACGTATTATCTATCATAATTATGTTGAAAAGTAGAATAATATGCTAATATCATTACTCACATATTCATTACTACTCACAGAGGCACTAATGGTGTCACTAGACATGAATTCCTAAGGTACAATACACACTACAGAACATTGAGTTCCATTATCCAGATCTGAGAGCCCAGCCCAGGAAGACGGAGATGGTGGCGGTTCACTTGGGTGGGGCCGTGGTGCAGAGCTGAAGGCGGCGATGGTGACCGCCGGTGGTAGAGAAGGGAAAAATCGAGAGGATGGAGATCGCAAGCCGCCACCTATAATTGGATCTTTATCTCTTTTCGAGGGTTTCAATCCAAGCACGTCTGCTGCACACCGTCGGAAGTAATCGAGCGATTGTTTTTTTTTTTTTTTGTTCCCAGACTAGGATCGCATGATATCGTATTTGTGGCGCGAAACTACCGATCGTACGGGCCGGATCGCGATCCGTGCAACCGTGTGTAATACTACCAATTTTCGATTTGTACTGCGGTCCATGTCATCCGGCTATAATAGGAAAAAAATCATATAATATCTTAAATTTTAAAGTTCGTTCAGCATTTCGAACTGTGAAATTAGACATTTGATCTATGAACTTTGCTATCCAGTTTAAATAACACCTTGGCCCGGTTTTGAATTATGATATTAGTCGCGTGACGCGATAAGTAGAAAATTTTACCACATAGGATGACATGCTGATTAAATTTAAATAAATGACAATTAGGACCTATAGGGCTTTTCTGCCTGATCGAAATAGAGAGGGAGAGAATTACAAGGGGCGGTGGTCGTGGAAGTACAGCTATGAGCCCAGTAGAGAAGAAGCACTTGTGGCTCCACATGTCACTAACCTAATTTTGCCTGTGCGTCATTCTACATGGCAAAATCGCTTATTCATCATACAATACAAATTGATACCACCATGTAAAACCGGGGTTAAGACGTTATTTGAAGTAAATTACAAAGTTTGAGAAATTAAATATATAATTTCATAATTTATGATGTTATATGAACTTTCAACCAAAAATTGAAGTGTTACACGAGCTTATTTCGCTCACAATGTAGGTGGTGCTCGGTTGTGCTGAAATAAATTGATTTATGGCTAAAATTATATTATAGCTGACTAAAATTACACTATAGTTGATGGTGGCTTATTTGGCGTAACTAAATTTAAAAGATTTAAAAATAGAAAAAAATAGGTTAGCCTATCACGAATAATGCAAACGAATCCTAGAAAAAAGAATCGGTAAAAAGCTAAAAAAAACCAAAAATAATTAAAAATAATAAAATAAGATAGAAATCAGAAATTTAAATAAAAATAAACGGGACCATCCCTAGGTTTCTCGCTCCTGTCAACCTGAGGCCACTTACCTCACCGGGCTCTCACGCTTCCCGACGCAGCCCCGCCCACCGCGGCACACGTGGCGCCGGGCGGGGCGCGCATCCGTCACGCACACCCTCGCGTCGCGTCCCTCCCCTTCAAAGACCACTCCCCCACCCCACCCACCCCCTCTCCTCCCACCTCACGCTCCCGAGACCAAGAATCCCCAATGCAATCGCAAACCCCAGCCGCGTCGGCGTAGCCAGCTTCCAGCGAGAGACGAGAGCAGTCCAGGAGGTTCGCCGCCGTGGTGGTGAGGTGGGGGGTTCCCGGGGTTGGATGAGAAGGAGGGCGGCGGCGGCGGCGGAGGATGCGGAAGGCGTACAAGGACTCCCTCAAGGTGCTCGAAGCTGACATCCAGCACGCCAACACCCTGTAAGCCTCCTCCCTCCTCCTCCCCCCCAATTCCGACGCTTCCCCTCTCGATTTCGCTCCGATTCACTCCTGTTCTCCTCCTCCTTGGTCGAGTCGGTGGGAGTGGTTCTTGGGTTCTGGCGGGGCTGGGAGGGCGCCTCGAGCTGCCGCGGCCGCTGCCGAGGCTGCGCAATGCGGCCTGGGAACTCGGCCGATCGATCGATTCACCGCGCGTCGGCGCATCCGGTTCGTGAGGCGGGATTGCGCTTCCCCGTGGGGGGTGGTCCGGTTGTTTGATCAAGTTATTATCCGTGAGCGCACGAGCGTCGAACTGGCGGTAGATCGGGAGGAGATCGCGCGTGTGCGTGCGGCATATATTAAAAACGCTGCCCCCCATGTGTTTCAGCGTTCTAAATTCTGGTTGCTTAAAAGAAAAGGGGGAAGGAGAAAGGTGGTGCGATTTAGGGGGAGGGGGAGTCTCTTACTGCATGTGATCTGTCCGGTGAATGATGCTAGCTGCCTGTTTTCTTTGTGGGTGCTTGATGAGCAGGGCGTCTGAATTTCCCCGGGAGTACGATGGCGCGTGCCTGCAGATGCGGCTGTCGTACAGCCCCGCTGCGCATATATTCCTCTTCCTGGTGCAGTGGACGGACTGCAGCCTCGCCGGGGCTCTCGGCCTGCTGAGGATCCTCATATACAAGGTTCTGTGGCATGTTCTGCTGCATGGTTGTTGGTTTGGTGCTCACATTTGGGGTTGTCATGCTGAAATTGTAGTGCATTACGCAGGTTTATGTCGATGGGACGACGACCATGTCGACTCATGAGAGGAAAGCCAGCATCAAGGAGTTCTATGGTGTGTGATCTGATTATGCTGCTTTTCTCCTTTTTGTACTGTTTTACTTATCGGAATTGTTATATGGTCGGCACGAGCAGCTGTGGTATTTCCTTCTTTGCTGCAACTGCAAAGGGGGATCACTGACATGGAGGACAAGAAGCAGAAGGCCGTGTGCATCGAGAGGTACAGGAGGAGAGATGAAGATGAAAGGAGCAGCTTATCTGATATTGATGCTGAGAGGGAAGAAGAGTGCGGGATTTGCATGGAGATGAACAGCAAAGTTGTGTTGCCCAACTGCACCCACGCTATGTGCCTCAGATGCTACCAGGACTGGTATGCGCAAACTTTCAGTTTCTGCACATGTATTTCGTGTGACTGCATTTTAGTGCTGTGCAACCTTCTCTCACATGGGCTCTTGTTATGCATGTGATTGATTAACTAACCTTGGTTGGATGTTGCGTTCTGTATTGTTCTTCCATGGATGCCTCGCGAGAATCATGGAAGCTTAAGCCCTGCCAAATGTGGAGATGTTGACATAGCAGATTTGTAGATAAGCATAACCCTCATTTTCAGGTTGTTTTCCCCCCAACTTATATGCTTGTAGGCTTAAAAAAAGCTTCAGCCCTTCTATACATGGCCTTACTTTAAATGAATGTCCATTTGTCCAGTAGCTAAACTGAACAAGACATGGTCTTTTGTAAGTGATGCAGGGAGTATCTATTCATTTTATCCCATTTCCACTTTTCCAGTGGTTGCAGCATTCTTGAAATGAATAAACAATACAAAGTGGCAGTACAATATTTAGTTATTTTGCAAACTGTAGAAAGTCTGCAAAATGCAGTGCTTAGCAACTTACAAATATTCTGAACTGTGTTCTGCTCCTTTACTATGAGAATTTGAGTGCGTCATTCTATTGAGTATTCACCTTGTTTTTGGTCCAGTTCATGAGCATGGTATGCATCCTTTGTGTAATCTAGGCACACTGTTTGCATGTAGTCCATTGATTCCAGGTTATGAAAACATAACGCTCTTTGGTTTACTATAGCTAACCGTTCCACTAATTAAACATGTGGGTCATGCAGATCAACCTAGCTTCATGTGTTAGCAAACTGACAGTGGATATCTTCAAGTTACTTATTTATGCGTATAAGATTTTTTTTGCTGAACAACCTCATGTGCAATATGTGTGTAAGATTTTTTCCTGAACAATCTGATTTGCAATCACGTGCATTAGGTGTCCCTATAATATTTCTGATCTGTCTGTATTCTTGTAGCCAATGCACACCTTTTCTGTTAGCATGACTTGCATCAAGCTCTTATATTGTGGAGCTGCCTTATAGCTTATAGTTATCATAATTAGAAGAGTTATATCTGTGTTCCAAAGACCGTGCTTTAACAAGAGTATTGTCTTCTTGCAGGAATTCAAGATCACAGTCCTGCCCATTCTGCCGTGACAACTTGAAGAAGACTGACCCTAGTGACCTGTGGATATATGTCGATGACCAAGACGTGGTCGACATGGAGACGGTGTCAAGAGAGAACCTCAGACGGCTGTTCATGTACACAAACAAGCTGCCTCTGATTGTTCCAGATGTCATCTTCGGTGTTTATGACTCCCACGTAAAATGACTGGCGATGCCGCCTCATCGAGGCCCCTCAGCCAGCGCTCAGTTCCGGTTAATCTATGCCCCAAGTTCTCCATTTCCATACTTGTACTCGAGCCCTTGGAAATGCCTGAACTGTCGTGGAGCCACAAGCCTTTCGGTTGTGTTTTAGAACTTATTTAGTGCCTACATGCATGCTTAAGCATATCCAGCCAGTTTGTATATATCTGACATGGCTCTGTTAATAGAGAACTTGTGCTTGCCCCAAATGGAGGCAGTGCTGTTTGTTACTATTGCATGTTTTTCCGTCGTGTAAGCTGCTTGCAGGTCAGAGCACTGAAATAGTTGGTACTTGCTTCCTAAAATAGTTCACACAACAGGACAATTCTTGTCATTTGCATCAGGTCACTGGTTAATGCCAGCCAAATTAGCCAGCAGCTGTTACTCAGAACCTGTTAGAAGAGGCTTCTTTTAAGGATAAGAAGAGGCTTTAAATCATCCAAGTTCCATTAATCTTTACTTCTTTTAAGGATAAGAGGCTCTAACTGAAAGTCTTAAACTGCAGAATCATCAATAAATACATTCACAGATTGTACTGACTTGTTATCTTCATTGTGAGGAGCATCAAAGCTACCAATCAAATCGAACTAAACAGCGTCACAATTGGCAAAGAACCCCATCCTCTCACAATAAACAAGCTTTTCTTGCTCAGCTCCTGATGATTCCTAAAGATCCATGTACATTCGGTAAGCATTCCTTTGTGGAGAGTAGTAGCCCTGACGGCGGCATCGACCTGGAACCCGACCTTCTGGTGCAGAGCAACCGCCGCCGTCCTCGCCGGATCGATGTGGAGGGACACCGGCTGGACCCGACTCCTCTGGCACCTCTCGACGGCGGCCTTCAGCGGCGCCTCGCCGTGGCCCTGCCTCCTGCAGCTCTCCTTCACTGCAACCAGAATATCAGCTTTGAGTACAGTTTGAGCCGAAAGCTTCTAGAAGAGAGGAGTATGTGTGTTGATGTATCTCACCAGCGAGCTTTGTGGTGATGGAGGCGCAGATGGAGGTGGCGCAGGTGTACATGGCGTACCAGACGACCTCCTCGTCGCCGTCTCCGGCGCTGAGTGTCGAGTAGATCAGGCCGGAGTTCCGGCGCTTGAGCTCGTCGTGGAAGGACCGCGCCAGGGACTCGTGCTTCGGGAAGATCCTCTTCTCCAGCCGCACGATGTCGTCGATGACGCGGCCGGCTCGCTCCTGTGATGGGTCCAGCCAAGGTTGCCAATATCACGACATTTATCGAAGCATCATAAAACCCTATAATTTTATAGATAATATAGATCACAATATAAATTAAAATCATGTAGTATTACAGTGGTATCGTAATTCTATTTGTAGAATAGTTAGGATTAAATTGGATCACAGTAGAATCGTAGTGGGATCGTAATTCTAACAACAAACCATATTAATATATAAAATTTGTTATTACTTATTGCTAGTTTAGTTTGCTTTATTTTATTGTTTACATGCTCTAAGGTTTAAGGTAAAAAAATTATCTTTGACATATTGCATTTTTAGATTATTAGTTTATTAAAAATAATTAAATAAGTTTTAAAATTCAACCTTAATTCAATATAACATGAACAAGTGTACTCAGATTACAAAGTTAAATTAAAATTATACCGTAGACTTGCATATTTAGAAATATAATTTAATTTTTATATAAAATATATATTTCTTAAAAATTTGATAGAATCATGATTCTACAACCCAATCCCGTCAGACAAAAAAATGATACTACCTGATATCGCGATCTTGACAACATTGGGTCCAGCTCAGGTCGTCATGGCCACTTCGTCTCGTGGTTTGCCCCACAATTATTTCATTTCCAGCAAATGTATCTGCATATATCATGTTGGTCCTTTTTAAAAAAATAATATAAATACGCATTGTGTGGAATTGTTTCGTCAAGTATACCTAACTTTTCAGTTTTTTTAATAAGAGTATGCAAGAGAAGCTATATATTCTTGTAAGATCTCGAAACTCATGACATCCATACACAAACAAGTTCACAATCTTGCTTAACGCCCTGGCTATATAGGCAACCAAAAAAATCTATGCATGAGACAGTAGCGTGAGGAATATGGTTCATGATACGCCTGTACCTTATTTATGAAGAGAAATTGAAGGAAGAGGAGTAAAGAAACCGTTTTATATCTACCCTACTCTATAATACACCAAAATTTTCTTTACTAAATCCACCCCCTCAACCACTCCCACAGTCATGCCTAATCTAAATCCACCCAGATTTGTGTACCAAAATAATCCAACTTCATACGAATGAATGGCCTGGATCTCTCCTCAAATCTTCTTCTCTTACTCATTGAAGATCCTAAGGCCAAAATCATTTGGATCATGCACATTGTTTAACCTAGAAACCGCTCCGTTCTCCCCTGTGCCCCCGCTCGACCTGCGCTACCCCCTCCCTCCGCCTCCCCCGCTCCTCCCCTCCCTCCGCCTCCCCCGCGCCTCCCCCCTCCTCCCCCGCGCCTCCCCTCCCTCCGCCTCCCCCACCCCCATCTCGCCGCCCTCCGCGCCCACCGGAGCCGGAGCCGGAGGACGACACCAATCCCGCGCCTCCCCCCTTGCCGTGATTGGGGATCTGGCGGCGGTCGACGAGACCGAGCGCGCGCGCGCGGGGGGGGAGCGGAGCGCGAGTCGGGAGAGGCTCGATGTCGTTAGGGAGGTCGGCGGGAGGCGGTCGGAGAGCGAGGAGATGAAGGGAAGGGGCGCGGGAGGCGGGGCGGTGCTCGGCGCGAACGGGGCGCGCTGAGGGTGACGAGGAGGTAGATGGGCTCGGCCGGGGTGGGGTGGTCTTGAAGCCACCGGAGGAGCGCGCGCGGACCACGGCCTCGTGGCGGGCGGCCGGTGGGGTGGATGAAGTGGTGGAATACATCGGTGGCGCGGAGGAGGACGAGGATGCGGCGCCATCGACAAGCCGTGGTGGGTGGGGGTGGGCGGCGTCGCGGCGATCGCCGCGATCGGGAGGGCATGTGGCGCGGTGGCGGCGCGCCGCCGGGGATCTCGGCGGTTTCTCGGCGATGGCGCCGACGCGCACTCCATCATCCCGGCGCCGTCTTCGCGCAACCTCTCCGATAAGTCATCGAGAAGTGGAAGAACGCCGTACCGGAGGTGAGGACTTGATTCCTTTGCCCGGGGTTTGGTTTCGAGCAATCGCGAGGATTTGAGTGGATGTAATGTCGTGCTTTTCCCGTGGTTGTAGGTATAAGTGGGATAACAGTGAGAAGCACCTCAAGCCGGAGACCAGTGCTCCGGATCCGTCTTTGGGCTTGTGCGTTTGCTAATCTGCGGCCATCGTCATTCTCCTCCAGTCGGAGCCGGACGCAATGGAGGAGGCGGCCGCGACCTTTTCTGGAGAATAGAGGTTGAAGACCAGGTTCTGCGCCTAGGTCATGGGGAGAGGAGCATTAGCGCTACAGGAGGAGGAACACACTGGCGTGGTGGTGTGGTAGAAGAGAGGCGTTCCCCTTCTTCCCTCCCCTTCCTTTGCATGGTTTGGCTCTCTGCGGTGACGTCCATGATGGGAGCAGTAGGCAGTTCGTGCGAGGATGGAGTTCAATTAGGAGTTGGGTTTGCTTCAATGATTTGTTATATGGCAAATTGGTCACATTTGCTTCCTCCTTTCTCTGTGGTGAGTCCATGCTTGTTACTTCTAACTAATTTTGTGTTCTACATTTTGTAATACACTTTCTTTTATGATTTGCGAGCAACTTGTCAAAAATGTGATCGATTTGGGAGGCTAGAAATTACTATTTATAGGAGCCATTACCTTGCTGTTTACTAGCTGATTGCGTTAATGTCTAGATGAAAACCAGGAAATGATGGGTTGTGTCATACATGACATATTGCACAAGGGTTTAAGGTTTGGGAAGGTGTGACCGCCGCTGGCGATGAGGAGGAGCTGGGATGATGGAGGCAGCTGT
Organism: Dendrocalamus sinicus; assembly: GCA_036346575.1. Taxonomy (NCBI): domain Eukaryota; kingdom Viridiplantae; phylum Streptophyta; class Magnoliopsida; order Poales; family Poaceae; genus Dendrocalamus; species Dendrocalamus sinicus. The sequence goes on from CM070670.1 coordinate 18,555,600, forward strand.
GAAGTGCCTCTGGGACGGACGCCATGATGGCGAGCAGGCGTTGGCGTTGGCCTTGGCCTTGGAAGGGTCCCTTCAGTGCTGCCCGCTGGCCGCGTGCACCATGCTCCACATCGCGGCCACCATCGCCTCCCACAGCGCTGCGTGGAAGGCACAGGCCAAGTAGTAGTAGCCCCTTTGCGGTTTGGTGCTTTAGATTGCCTCTGCTTGGGTTCACTTGGCTAATGACGTGAGTCGTTGGTTTTGTTGCGAACTTGTGGTGGTGCAGGGGACTTGTGGTTATGGTGTTCAATCGAAGCTCGAAAGTGTATCTGGATTTCATGCGGCGGTGTGGCCTTGATTCAAATGTTTTAGATCACTGGTATGATCTCAAGCTTAGCAGAACCACCATTTGAGTAGAATTGGCACTTTAAAATCTGAGCTGAATTGCAAAATCAGAGCTTGTTTTCTATTAAAATGTTCTACTGTGTATCTGACATAGCTTCTCCTTAATGCAGACCAAAGTTGGCGTCTATATTAATTAACTCTGGGCAGGGTGCTTGTGCATTTACATTGATTTTGATTGTCTGTTTGTCTTGGTTGGCTGAGACTGAAACTGTTAGTACCTCTAATGTGCCAAATAAGACTTGGTAGGATTTTATTGGTAAGGCAAGGGACTATGGGCCACTCTGATGCTAGGTTATCATCTGAAGCTGCCTTTGATCACCCAGTTTGAGCCAATACAGGTTACACTTCAAACAGACCAGGCAAGTGAATGACACTCTTTTGCACTTCATTTTATCAAGCCAAGTTTTCACTCCAATTGAAGGTTAATTTACCAGCTGTGTTTTTTTATCACTGCTTGTTTGAAACTTTTGGAATACCAATTGAAAGATCGCTGTATTTCTTTATCATACGAGTTTATGATAGAAATATATTTATGCCTCTCATTGTGCTAAACCAGGTCAAAGGTATTCCTTGTGGAACAAAAGGTGGTGTAATGATCAGCTTTGACAAGATAGAGGTATAGTATTATCTGTTCTATTATAACTCTTTTTTTGCAAAGTTCATTTCCTTGTTTCTGAGCTGCTTGATCCACTGCTGGGCTTGTAGGTTGTCAATCGTCTCCATAAAGAGTTTGTTTATGAAACCCTACTCAATTATGGTGTACATTATGACAAGACATGGATATATGACAAAATTCATCATGAGATAAACCAGTTCTGCAGTGCTCACAGTTTGCAGCAAGTTTACATTGACAGGTTTGATCAGGTTGGTGAATCTTTTTAGTTAATCAACTTTTGGTTCTTTCTTGTATGCAACTGTGCAATATAGGGGATCTTATACCTGCATTGTTGGCTCACCTGTCCTGCCAAAATTTTAGATTGATGAAACAATGAAAGAAGCTATCCAAAGAGACTGCACACGCTATGCTCCTGGAATTGAAATTATCAGTGTTCGTGTTACAAAGCCGAACATACCTGGTAGTATTAAGAGAAATTTTGAACTTATGGAGGAGGAGCGTACAAAGGTATACACCTCGTGGCGCATATGTTACACACTTGTGTCTCTTGTGAACACTCATGGACAGTTTATACTATACTGAGTACTTGGGATGACTTCGTTGTTGTCGCGTACATATCCTACGATATTAGGGCTTGTTCAATAGTAAGCAACGGTGATTGAGAAGGTTAGAGCATTGAATTAATTGATCTAATTGATTTTTTTAAAAATGTGCTAATTGATAGTTGATTTTTCATGTTGCATGTAACTGCACAGTAATTGAAATCTAAAAAAAATGCATATGTTAAATTTACCAACTTCAGAAGCTATTTTCTGCACGCACATATGCGTGGTAGTACTTGTCATCAACATTTAACTTCTGGTCCATATCTCATGCTATCATTATAAAGGCAGTAATGATTTATCAGATCATCAAGATTTTTGCAAGTCATGATATATAGACATATCAGTACAGATAACGCTTGTTTTGTATTTTTCTGAGATATGCATATAATATACTTGCAGGTATGATCAATGTTGCTTTAATACTGCAGAAATTACAATGTTCATTGCTATCTCATTCTTTGTTTAACTTGGAGAATGTGTTCTGTATCTTCTATCCATAGGCATTGATTGCCATCGAGAAGCAAAAGGTAGCAGAGAAGGAGGCAGAAACACAGACGAAAATTGCACTATCTGAAGCAGAGAAGAATGCACAGGTGAGCAAGATCCTCATGGAGCAGAAGCTAATGGAGAAGGACAGTTCCAAAAGGCAGCAGCAGATTGATAATGAAATGTTCCTTGCACGAGAGAAAGCCCTGGCAGATGCGAACTATTACAGGCATGGCAAGCATTACCTTTTATTTTTTGTCCTGCACTCCGGCTCATGCATGCTTTCTTACTTATCAACTGACTGCATTTGGTATGGTCTGTCTAGGATCACGAAGGAAGCAGAGGCCAATAGACTCAAACTTACACCTGAGTATCTTGAGCTGAGGTTCATTGAATCAATTGCCAACAACTCAAAGATTTTCTTTGGTGAAAAGGTACTGAACTGTTGTTGGGCACATTTTCTTCTTTTGTACATTTGGTGACCTCCTGGGCTGAACTGACGACTACTCCGCTGCAGATTCCAAACATGATCATGGATCAAAGGTTGCTTCGGAATTACCTTGATGCTGATTCGAGCAAGGGCCATTTAGAAATATAGTAGTGTCTTCTGTGAATTGGAAGGACCATTGGCTGTTTTTGAGATCCCGCATGGAAGATAGGATTCCCGCATTGGCAGTTCGTGTCCAGGAATGAGTATTCATTGCCAGCTGCTCGATCTGATTGTTGTATGCTGATCTGATGCTGTGCATTATGCATTATGATGATGTAACTTGCTGCTACTCTCAGTCAAGTTCTGTGCATTTGTCAGCAAATTTGAGGATAATCTTGTTTGAATTAGTTGTAGATTGAAAGGCCCAACTGCGTTTGCGTGTAGCATTCTTAGGGCGTTGTGTAAGCTTTGCCATTGAGCTTTCGAATTACCAGCTTGTTCTTTTGGGCTTTTGACTTACTGATTTATTAAAATAGATTATCTAAATGGCTTCATAAGTTTAAAATTATGTGCACTATCTATATCGATATCTGAAAAAAACTATTAGCTGTATCTAAAAGCCATTAACCGTAGCCCAAACATGCTAAAGTTTCACGTTTAATGGTTGAGTATACTACTATCTTGTATTTCTGGAGGCTAACATTTGTCCAGTTGCTTTACAATGTGCTATTACCAATGTGACAACGGGAGCCTGCAATGCATTCTTGGAACTAACGGGTTGTGTTAGGCCTGTTTTTTCAGTTGAAGTTTATGATTTTTGGTTGTGACTTGTGGTTTTTAGACTGTTCATGTGAGAGATTATAGAGTAATAGAAATTAATGTGCTGTTTTTACAGATATAAATGAAGACGGTCGGTACAATATATACTACAATTAATGATTAGACCTTATTTTAAAAAAATATTCCATTTAAAAGTTAGTTACTGTAGAAAAGTCGAAAAACAGCTTTTAGAAGCTGAAAAGAACAGGCCCTGAGGCTTATAGCTTTTGGTTGCGGCTTATGACTTTTGTGTTGTTCGTATGAGAGATTACAGAGTAACAGAAATTCACGTGCTGTTTTGCCGATATAAATGAAGTCGATATAACATATACCACAATATGTGATCAGTCGTTATGTGACATTTATTATATGACAAAAATATTTGGTTATACAATATATACAATATATAAGACGTGAATCTTAATAAATCTGATTGTTCGTTTTATTTTTTACAAATTTTATCTTATTTTGTATTTTATCGTAGCGTTAGCACAGGCACATTTACTAGTTAACTTTAGTTTTTCAAAGTATAAACCAATGTAAGCGCCCTCTATAAGCAAAAAAAGAAGCATCTTTGGGGTCCAAAGCGCAAAAAGAAACCCCAAACGGCCAAAACCCTAGTTCTCATCGTCCCCTCTTCCCTCCCCTCACGCTGGTGTCGGGTTGCGGCGCTAACGAGCCACCGAGCGCGATGGCGAGCTCGGCGCTGAGACGATCTCTCCCGCGACGCGGCTCGCTCCGCCGCCTCCTCCCTTCCGACCCAGCATCCTCCGCCGCGGCGGACTCCTCCTTCCGGCGCTCCTTCCAGTCCGGTGAGCACTCCTCCTCCCTCCCTCCCTCTGATCCTCGCCTCTCCCCAACCCTTCCATGCAGTGTTTCCTACACCCTCGTGCCGCGTCCTGACTTAGTTGAAGCTCTCATGCTTGCTAACCCTTTCCCATTCTGATGCAACAAAAATCGAGTCGAATCGAGTGGCTGGAAAGATCTAGGTTTAGCGCGAATTCGTTGTCTAGCTTCCCCGTGCTAAACCCCATCATTTTTTAATGACAGCACGCGTTATGCGTGATGTTTGGTGAATTGATGTCTAAAATGTTTCAATAATGCTTCTGTTCATATGCTTGTTTGGTCTGATTATTGCTGCTCAGGGGAGGGCGAGGGCGAGAGCGTGGACGATTTTGAAGAGCGGTTGTTCGGCAGCAAGGGCTCGGATGAGATGCCCATCTTCCGGAAGCTCGACGGGATTGGGAATCCCCGTGGAAGATACGACATGGGCTCTGGGATGGGTGTTTTCGGTCAGTACGGTGACAGGAATAACTCTGGGTATAGTGACAGGAGTAATTATGGGATCTTGGAGGGTTTCGATTCCTTGAATGATGGCATGGACGAGGAGTTGGATAATGCGGCCCGAACCTTTCATGTGACGGAGGATGTCGATGACGATGACTATAGTTTCAGGCCGGATGTGACTTACAGGCGAGGCTCGACTTATAATGTCCGGGTAAGTTTGGATTTCTGTTCATCACTTCATTGGTTAAAGTATTCGAGAGATCACAAATTTTTTGCAGTCTTGATTTTATCCTGTTACTGTAGTGGAATTCACAAATTTCTTTTTGTTGTATAGATGTTTGTCAAAACAGAAAAAAGCTATTCTGATCCACTATTGCCTAAACAATTGAAAACAACCAGAAGATGCCTAAATTGCTATTGCTCTTTTAGTATTTTAAGTTTCTAATTTACATATTTCATTTATTCATCCGAGTGTAGTGGAATGACTCTTCTAACACCAGATTATTCAACTCTATTGCATGCAGGACCTTGACCTTACAAGACCTGCAGCCCCAAAGAACCCTCCTAGACCGCAGTTTGAAACAACTACAAAGGAGGTTTTGAGGAAAGCTGATTTTAGGGTGAGTACATCAGCTTGGCAACCTATGTAAATTGGCTACAGTTTTTGTTTAAAATTGATTTGTAGATTTTGCATGGCACCTTGTAAATTATACAAATTTTAATCAACATGAAGTAAATTTTACATGAAGTTTCAGGAAGACAATGAGACTATGCTAATGCCCACAAAATGACTTTTTTCTTGTGACTGGATGGAGCAAGTCATAACCTGGATGTGATAGCATGCAGTGTACTTTCTACCTTATAAATTTGTTACGTGTATGCAAATTTGCCCAAATATCATCTTGTTGTACCACTCCCCTAAAGCTATGGGATGCTGACATTTTCTCGTGATACCTCCTGTTGTTGTATTCAGTATTTGAATTTAGCGATTATTAAATACTTATTTTACTGAGCTGATATGTTGCTTGTAACCCTACTCATTTGAGTTATTGCCTCACATTATTCTAAGATGATGTTTAGATGCAAATATTGGAGCACAATAAGAGTCAAAAGCGGAAATTATTGGATGTTATGTATGCATGTATTTTAAGTTTCAACATGTACAATGTCCATGTACATTTTGAAAATATACACTTCTACATGCACAAAAAACCATAGTTTCATGTGTAAAGCGTTGCCAATAACTAACTACAATTAGACACCTCCTTGCATGGATATATATTTTTTGCAAAGACTCCAGCTTTGATCTGCTTGATGCATTCCTATATCATGGACTATTACAAATATCTTCCAGTTGCAGTTTTTGACGACTTGTAATTGTTCCTCGCAGAATGTTAGATTCCTCTCTAATTTTCTTACAGAAGCTGGCATTATCATCAAGAGGAGTCAGGTAATGAGATATTTTTCCTGCTTTTATATAAGAGAGGAAACTTTGGACCTGATATATTATAGACATTCAGATCATGTTGTGTTAGATATTTGCTAATCAGGCATATTCAGAACTGAATGACATCTCTCGAATAAAGGAGTGCCAGAGTTCAAATAGTAACTGTCCTTCAATACATGACCTCATCTTCACATGCATAATTTGCAATGTTCTAAATGTACTGTTACTCACAGAAATGAAGATCGTGCTTTGTTTTCATAGTTTCCCCTTGCAGACGATGCTGTTGAGGTGTTTTTGTTGATTCTTGCTGAATGTGTGTCCTTATTATGCTTAATTCTAAAGCAACACAATTCTATAATCAAGGTGCCACATATAGCATCATCTCTCTTTGTTAACTGTCAATGTAGTGTTTTGTGTGGTATCTTGTTTAACTATTACCTCTAGAGAGTACCTCCTGTTTCGCTCAGGATCAGTTTCACAAGTGCACTCATAATTCTGTATTGATGTATGCTTGCCATGGTTTCTAACTTATTGATCTATTCAGACTAAAATTAGTGCGAAAGCTCAGCGTAAGGTTGCAAGAGAGATTAAAACCTCACGTGCATTGGGGCTGATGCCTTTCACAACAATGGGTAAAAGACCATTCATCTTTGGCAGAAGCGTGGAGGAGGATGCTTTGGAGGAAGAATATGAATACGACTTTGTAGAGCAGAAGGGCGGTGAGCCTGACGAGGATATTGGGAATGTTGAGCCTGATGTGGAGACTGTGTAAACAATCTCAAAGGCGTGTCTTTCTGCGATTCCTCTATTTCTTCTGTTATTCTCATTCAACACAGCACCGCATGCTTACCTGATGCTTACCTGATGCTTCATTTTGCTTGCTCAGAGCATACATCTGCTTGAATAAATTGTAGTACTGCACATGGTATGTACACTGGTATCTCGGTCCCTGTTGTGACATGATAAGCAAATATTTCCGGCTTGGTAGGCTCCATGGTGGAAATCACGTGCCCTACCGAACATGACGTGCACTGTATGAGATCCAGCTCCTTGTCTGAGCGAGAATTCGGAGGTAGTAGTACCAAGTTTTTTTTTTTTTTTGGTTTAGTGATTGTTCAGCTCTGCCATGAAGGCACCAACGATTCATATTCCATGTGTTCGTTTTGGACAGCTTTGTTTATTTTAATTGCTTTGCCATGCCCAACTTGGCTTTTTTTTAATGGTTTATGGTTTTTTCACTATAGCTGGTTTATTTTGTACTGCAGCTGTTGGTAGCTTTTTTGCGTAATTAAATAAAAAAAAATGATAAAATAGGTTAGCCTACGGATAATACAAAGGAATACGGAAAAAATGGCCAAAAAAACCTAAAAATGAAAAAGATGAAATTAATGAATAATAAACTAGAAGTCAAGCTGAAGCCAAAATGAGTAGAGCAAAGTTCGCTTGTTTTGGCTTCACTTCTGGCTTCTAGTTTACTATTCTTTAATTTCGTCTTTTATGGTCTTTTAGCTTTTTTTTTTGCCTTTCTTTTCCGTATTTGTTTGTATTGTCTATGGTTAACATGGTTTTTTATATTTAATTACGTAAAAAAAGCTACCAACAACTACAGTGTAAAATAAATCAGTTATAATATAAAGGTCATAAGCTGGCTTATATAAGCCAAGCCGAACTGGATAGATCTTCGAGAAGATTTTATCCATTGCCTCGAGCTTGCATCGGCTGCCTCAGAGAGAATGCAAGTGGAATCTGGGTCTTCATAAGGATTATGCTCTGGAATCTGGGTATATACGCTGATTGCTCGATTTGATTCCCAATACTGCGCCGTGGTGTTGACTCGCACAGGCACGGTGGTTCATCGTGCGAAGCATTTTGTGCGCGTAATTACACAACGAAACATGCACTGTTCTTATTTATTTCCTTCTTTTCGGTGGTGTCACGTCGGTGTTGATTGCACGGCTCAGGTGTCAATTCGGAAATTGGCATCGGCATAGAGCCTTGTGGCATATTCGCATGCACGGAATAATTTTGATTTGCTTGCTTGCGCTTGAGGTGTCTAGTGCAATTCCTCAAGAGATTATTAGATTAAGAACTTTACCAGCACTACAATAGACATGAGTGAAGTGATACAATTTCTGACTTTTGCAGTTAGGGTTTTCTTTCTAATGAGGTAATGAACTAATCTTGGGTAGTTTGTGCTCACTTCAATGGAACGGAAATGGCTTAGCCTCAAGAAATAAGGGAAGAATTTGCGAAAATACTGAGCTAATCAATGGAATATTGGATGGTATTTTCTAGTTTAGACATCTTTGCGAAAATACAGGGCTATGGTAAATTGGCAATGCCATTTTTACAATGGACTGAAGTTATCTATTGCACTTTTTTCATGAAGGAAAGTCCCATTTTTCCTACATAAAGAGGAGAAAAATTCATAGATAGTAGAGTTGAAATTGGAAAATTTCTTAGGAGCAGTAGATCTCAAAGTTTAAAACATGCAAGTTAGTGCAAAATGTTAACATATGTTAACATGTGAATTATAGTTGTTGCTTCTATTTCGTATCACATACTCTTATTAGTACTATCATAGAGATAGTACTAAGGGCCCACATACGGGCAGGAAAGGCTCTCACAAGTCACAACCTTCTCATGACTCGTTTGTCACACCAACCAATTCATGTGACTCTCAATTGTTGAAACATATCAGGCATCAGTCTCCTAGCATACGAAAAGTATGTCATGTGATGAGTTCGTGCATCTACTCAATCAAGCTTGTACTATTTTTTCGCACAACCACTTTGTCGGTGCGAGAAAAAGCTTTCGATGTCATTCGCAATATTTCGATGTACTTCGCCCATCTCTAAACATAGAATGTTAAGGTTACAAAATTATACGCTATTATAGACGAATTCAACACTTTTTTGATGTGGCAAAGTAAATTGCCACTGACATTGTCATTGACCATCCACCTCACGTTAAGGGTGTAAATGAAGCGAATAATTTTTTATTCGACGATCAATCGAAGGTTTGTGAAGTGAATACGAAAGAGAAATATGTATTCGATACTACCTGTATGCAACTCTGACCTTAAGAAAAAAAATAAAATATGGTACATAATAAGTGATATCTGTCCATATCTATTTTGATTGCATCCATACTATTGAACGTCCTGTATAGAGGTACAAACATAAGAGATAATTTTCGTCCGACTAATTGACCATCTTACAAAACAAATACGAAAGGAATATCCTGTGTAGAGGTACAAATATAGCAGATAATTTCCGCCTGACTGATCGATCGGCTTACGAAACAAATACGAAAGGGATATCTGACAATACCCATGTCCGACTTTGGCACCGAGAAAAATACATATTAGAATACAGGATGAACGATATGGCATCCATATCCACTCCAATTGCGCCCTCACCCACCCACCTATTGGAATACTACCTTCTCAACCCAACCAGGTGCAAAAAAGACTTAAACTCGGAACCCAACGCCAACCTCCCTTTTCACGACGCTTTCTTCCCATCCCAAAATCCCTATTCTCCAAAATCCAAACCAATCTTGCGAGAGAGATTATTATGAAGAGGAAGACAGTCACATACGATTTTGGTTAGCACAGCTGAATTTGATATAGTATATACTATAATCGATTAGTAGACATTATCTTAAAAAATACACCGTTAGAAAAAGCGAGTTACTGTAGCAAATTACAAAAACAGCTAAATCAAACCAACAAGAGACTGTATGATGGTACAAAAGCAGTTTAATCAAACCCAGTTGAGTTCTTTTCCACTTATAACTTATGACTTATGCTACAGTAACTAGCTTTCAAACGATGTGTTTTTAAGACGATATCAACAGGAAGATTGTAGTAAAAAGCATACTGAGTTCAGCTGTATCAACCAAAATTACATACGACTATTTTTATCTACATACCACCTTTCACGAATAGACAGAGTTCAAAAAAATTAAATCATAAATTATAAGACAGAAAAAAAAACCCCACACATTTTCTCGTGTGTCCTTTTCCCCTTCCGTGACGCATCTCTCTCTCCCCTCCAAATTCCCCATCCAAACTAAATCTAAAAAATTCAAAAGAGGGGGAGAAAAATCATCGCCGACGGCAGCCTCCGCTCCTTTGCCGCCTGGCCGAACACCGTGCGCCGCCGATACCTCGACCCGCCCTCTGCTAGGTCTCTCGCCCCGCCTCCCTCTCTCTCGTCAATTCGGTGTGTGTTGAGGAATCAGGAGTCTAGGGTTTCCGTCGTCCTGGCTCGATTTGATGATTAGGGGTGGTGGAATCGGTGAGGAGTTCGCGCTGTTGGGGAGGTTCCTCGCGCTTGCTTCCATTCCCATGGCTGGAAATGTACGAATACGACCGTCTCTGTTAGTTTTTAGTTGCGTAGTAGATATAATCGCTGCTTGTTAAGTTTGTAATCTTAAGGCTTGGAAGGAAACAAAGATCTGAAGTAGGTAGTTTTGGAGGGTAATCTGAGGGATTTGTAAGAGAAGCAGAAAAGAAGGGGCTTGGGGTTGGTGGTCACCCGAGGGGATTTCACCATGGTGGGGAAGGAATTGGTGCTGCACAGGAATGGTCCTGTGGACATTCGTGAGATTGCTGCGAAGGCAACGCTCCGGGAGGTGCGGCAGAACGGGCACATCTATGTGGAGCTCCGGCGTGCCGGGAAGCGCGTCATCTTCTTCTGCACCGTCTGCCTCACTGAGTGTTTCAGCGATAATGTGCTCTTTGACCACCTGAAGGGGAACCTGCACTCGCGGCGGTACGCCGAGGCTAAGGTCACACTGCTTGGGCCCATGCCATGGCCATTCAATGATGGTGTGCTTTTCTTTGACAACTCGCGCGAGAAGGATCCACTCTTGCTGGACTCAAGCTCGCAGAACACCGGAGAATTGGCTCTGGTTCCCCAGCCTGAGATGTCAGGGAATGGCACTGAAGTGACTTCGAGGTTGAGAGATGGTTCAAGCTTTCGTAATGGCGTGAAAGGTGCAGCCAATGGTGCAAATGGGCGTGCTAACGGTAGAACTGCTGTATCTGAAGATCATGCGTTGTCAAACCACAGTGGAACTGATGGTCCTCTTGTTATTCCTGGTGTATTGCTAAAGGATGTTGTTTCAAATTTGCCTGTGCATCTTTTGGGGTATGGAAACATTGCATACAGGATCTGTGAAGCTAGCCAAGGCTGTAAGAAGATTAGCAAGATCTGGTGTGCTTGGGTAGGACAAGAAGGCTCCCATGGCTCTGAGGGGTGTAACATTTATGAGCAATCTGGTTTTGCCATAGTCAACTTCTCTTATACATATGAGTTGGGCAGGAAGTGGTCTACTGACGATCAGGACCTTCCTATCTCTGCTGGATCTTTCTTTGTAATTGATGATGCTGGACTTCGTGGAAAGAGAAGGAAGAAGTCATTTTCTGATCAAGAAGAATCTTCAGAAGAGTCGAATGGTCAGAGCAGCTCTGCCCATGGCAAAAGCCAAGCTATTGTGACTGGTTCCCCAACAGGTACCTCACACAATCTTCAAGTCGGCCTCTTATCCAGCAAGTCTATGAGGAGAGAGTTGAGGAAGCAGAAGTGCCTTGCTGCTGAGAGATTTTGTGATATTTGTGGGCGACCAATGCTTCCTGGAAAGGATGTGGCTACCTTACTGAACTGCAGTACAGGAAACCTAGCTTGCAGCAGTAGAAACTTGAGTGGGGTGAGTAATTTCAAACATTCTTGGCTATGTTTATTGAAGATAGTAACACTGGACACACTTTTTTAACAGAGAAACAAAAAGAACACATAATTGGAAAACTAGATCTTCAACAAATTTTCTTTTGCAAGTAGAGATACAAGCTTTCTTCGCTGTTGGAAGTAAGTTCAATTCTTATCAGCCATAGAATCCAGAATCAAATAAGGCCTTACAAAAAATATGCTGGAGGAATTCTCTTTTTTTTCCCTACCCCAAAGGTAGCAAGTAGAGAATTTCCTCTTCAAATTCGAAGTCTTCTGCTGTAATGACTGCTACACATGATTTTTGCAGGCTTATCATCTATTTCACACTTCCTGCCTTGTGCACTGGACTATCTTGTGCCAATATGAGGTGCTGGCTGACCAAATTGCAAACAAGGGGAAGAGCAACCGAGGAAGAAAGGCAAAAACAGCACCTAAGAGTAAAATAACATCCATCCTTTGCCCGGAATGCCAGGGTACAGGAATGCATGTTGAGGGAGATGAACTTGAAAAGCCAACTATTTCTTTATCCGAGGTTTGGAGCGCATTGTTACTCCTTTCTTGCCAGCTACCGATGTTTCTTTCAGAGAACTTGCTTTAATTCATTCTTGTGCAAGTAAAATGCAGTGGTCCTGATAATTGGATTTATTTTGGCAGATGTTTCGCTATAAGCTGAGAGCCATTGAAGCACATAAAGCATGGATGAAGAGTCCTGAAGTGCTTGCGAACTGTTCCACTGGACTTCACTTCCCTTCAGAACATCTGGAAAGCTCTGAGGTAGCTTCCAAGGCAAATTAAATTCCTATTTTGTGAATTGAAATGCATTGATTGTATCACTAATGCCACATCCCTCTGTTGTAGGAGCAGGTGATGCCACTGAAGTCGCTTCCTTTCTACGCAGCTGATGGATAAGCACATATTTAGATCCGCTCGTGAACTGCACCTCGCTATTGCCAGAAACGAGAGGAATTCTTCCTGAGTCGCTGTAAATTTACTAGAGCAGCTGTAAATAAGCATGCATGACAATACTGGGAACAGTGATGTTAGATGCTGACATTGTAGTTTGCTTATTTGCCTGTTTGTATTGTACCAATGTTAACCTGTCCGTCCGCCAGATACCATGATGGTCAGAAACTGGAACTTACAACAAAACTGTATTCGACTGGTTTTAGTATGCACTGCTCTTTATAGTGTTCAACTCGACCATATTCATCGTAACTACTGTATTTCTGCACTATGCTCTCTAGCTTTGCACATAATGGTGGTTCCATTTTTTGCATCGTGTAGCGTGTAAAAGTTGTGGTTTATAATGCTATGTAAGCTGATTACGGGATGATTCATTGATTTGTTCATGAAACGAGGAAAGCCTATGAATAGCGTCAGGCCCAATCTCTTCATGAAACGAGTAAAGCCTAAAACAGCGTTACGTGCAATGTCACACAGGTGCTGAGGTGCTCCAGAAATCTTAGGTGCGCCGATCATTCAGGAAAGTGAATGATTTCATTTTGGTTTTGCAGTTGGGTTCGTAACTAGCCATTTCCACACTAATTTGGTTATTCACGTTTATTTAACCCTACGAGGTGCATACATGTTCTTTGTAGCATACTTTCAATAAGAGATCCTTCTGTCCGTGAGAGCATCTCCAGCAGGGCCCCTACTTGAGCCCTCAAAACCAAATTTAAGGGCTTGAGGTAAAAATAGAGGTCCAGCAGGGCTCTTACTAGAACCCTCAAATTTGAGGGGCCCCTTAAATCCCCCCTTCAGCCCTCATTCCTAGGGGGCCCCTACTCCGGCCCTCATTTTTCAGCTTTCCTCGTTTTTTCCCGTACGAGTGAAACAAATTTGAATATTCGGAATAAATTTGAATTTAAATTTGAATATTCGAAACAAATTTGAATATTCGAAATAAATTTGAATTTAAATTAGAATATTCGGAACAAATTTAAATTCAAATTTGGATATTCGGAACAAATATGAATATTCAAAACAAATTTGAATTTAAATTTGAATATTCGGAACAAATTTGAATTTAAATTTGAATATTCGAAACAAATTTGAATTTAAATTTGAATATTCGAAACAAAATTTAAATTCAAATTTGGATATTCGAAACAAATTTGAATTGAAATTTGAATATTCGGAACAAATTTGAATATTCGGAATAAATTTCAATTTAAATTTGGAATAATAAAATTCGAAACAAATTTGAATTTAAATTTGAATATTCGTATTTGAATTCATAAATTTAAATATTGTCCTTCATTTTGAAATCATAAATATTTTATTGTGTATTGTGCTTTTGTCTCATACATATGCATATAGTGTGTGAGGAAATAGAGGGAATTGAGAAGTAGGGGCCCTGTTTTGAGGGCTCTCTTTGGAGTGCACCTGACCCAAACAGAGCCCTCAAAAGTAGAGAGAGCCCTCAAATTAAAAGTAGGGGCCTGTTTTGAGGGCTCCTGCTGGAGATGCCCTGATGACATCGAGGGAGCATTTTAATAAATCTCTTCAGAAACGCAACATCCAGATGAAAAGTAAGCAGAACAGAAAGTATCTCTACTACTTAAAAATTGGAGTTAGTGGCAGTCCGTCCGTTCTCCCATAACTCTTAATAGCCATCCGATCTTTCTCAACTCTCTCTAACCGTTGGATCTCACGATCTCCCTCCTCAACTGCTCTCCACGTCAGGTAACCTCTCCCGTCTAACTGCCCATCCAACATCTGGCAAATCCTCGCAGACACCAAGCCGTCGCTAACCCAGCCATCCATCCGCTCCTCCGTTCGTCCCTCCCACCCGCACCAACCAAAGCCCACAACCGCCCAGGTCATTGCGCTGCGCTTCCGCCGGCGCGCGCGGCCGCCTCACCTCCTCCCGGCGCCAGAGAATCGATGGCATTCCACTACCCCGACCACGGGCTCGCTATGGACGCGGCGGCGGCCGCGTCGCTGAACCTAGCCTCTCCCGGGCGGCGGCGGCGGAGGAGAGAAGGCGCCATCGCGCCCACCCATTGACGCGCGATCGCTGGAGGCCCATGTCACTTGCCTCGCGTCGCCACCCACGTCGACCAGCTCCCGGATCGACGCGCAGGTCGCCGCCGCTTCGCCTCGCTTCGCCACCGCGCGGCCGCTGCGGACCCTCCGGGGACGAGGAGCTCGACCTCTTCATGGTATGTACAACTCTTGTTTTTGAGTCTCTGGCCCTCACGCCTCTGCCTGTTTCGGTGTGCTTTGCAAGCAACTAGGTGCTGCAGCTAATTTGCTACGGGTCGCGAATTCGGATTGGAGGAAATCGGTGTTGAATTGGATAAGTTTGGATTATATGCAGTACTCGATTTGTGAATTGTGAAGTGCTATGTGTTGAGAGTTTTGAGGTCATGCGAGGCTGCTCATGTTAGCGTCTCTGTTTTACATGCGCTTCTCCGTTCCATTCTGCTTCTGTGATAGTAACATCCTGCGTTTGCTCTGCACGGATGATTGGATGTCAAAACGAAACCACATATCTCGAGCTAAGGTTCACAGAGTCGTATTATGCTCTGTAAAGCGGTAGAAGAGTGGACCTTTTCGTGGTTATTGCAATATAAAGCCAGTTTGCACCAAGGTTATTAATGTAGTCTTTTGGAACTTCTATCATGACAGAGATAGTGTTGTATATGCACTTGATCTTTATGTTCGTTGCTAGAAGACTTGTTTGCTTGGAAGAATCGTATCGTCTATTCATCTTACGATAATAGATATACTTTTTGCTAGCTATATTCTTGGTTGAGTGGTCTGCAATGGAAATATGCAAACTTGAAGGTGTCTAAATCTTGACCAAAAGCTATCAATGAAAAAAATAATT
This sequence comes from Dendrocalamus sinicus, assembly GCA_036346575.1. Taxonomy (NCBI): domain Eukaryota; kingdom Viridiplantae; phylum Streptophyta; class Magnoliopsida; order Poales; family Poaceae; genus Dendrocalamus; species Dendrocalamus sinicus. Next base: position 18,571,247 of record CM070670.1, read on the forward strand.
GAAGTCCATTGCTATAGTTTTTGGGATGGTGAAAAAAATCAAGATATTGTTTCATGAAATTGCTCTATTCTGCCAAGGTTGTTGATTTGCTATTATATGATTTGTGCTGTGTTAATCCTTATGTAATGGTAGTACCTTTTGTCATCATGCTGTTTACTGGATAAAATATGCCCATGCGTTGACGATGTTATTATTTTTTATTCAATCTTTGTGGTAGTGCCCTTACGAATTTACACCCCTTTTGTTATTTTACAATGATTTTATGTTTATTGACTACAAGTACTCTTTATCTAGGAAATGAATATGTTGTTGGCATCCGGCATCACGTTTTTCGTGGACGCAGTCCTGCTTTTGGATTCTATTATACTCGACTCAATTGCAGGCACATTACGTGTTGCTCCTTTGCTCATTCAAGGAGCAACTTCAGCAGCATGTACGTGTTCATGCAATGGAAGCGATGATGGGTTCTTTGGGAGCTTGAACAATCTTTACAAAGTCTTACGGTAAGTCAAAGCTTTTATCCGCTTGCTTGATTCAAACAAAGTGGCGAAAAATTCAAACAAGCATTATTTATTTTTGTTATTTCATTACTTGTATTCAGCGGTGATGGCTATAAGTAGTTTCAGTATTATTAATTACAGTACATTTATAAATGTAAACACCAATAGAAACTGAACAAAAGGAAAAAGTGCAAAACACATTTTTAAAAAGTGTATATTTCAGACCAAGAGCATATATTAGATGCCTTTTCAACCATCACTCAGTCAAGAATTTACTTTGATTAAAATGTATGTTCAAAGTTTATGATGTGTGCCATTATAAGCTTAGGATTAAGTAAACTTCACCCTATGGGTAATGAATGTCTAGCTTACGAGCAGCCATAAGCTATCAGTTATTACTTAACACCTTTGGTATATTTTCATTGTTGTTTGGTTTTTGGGCTCTAGACATGTCTATTTTGATCAGAGATTCAGAATCTAAGGCATGTTTGAGGTTTTGGATACTGCATGGGCTATCATAGTGCAAACACATTCACCTTAGGTATATTTTCATTGTTGTTTGGTTTTTGGGCTCTAGACATGTCTATTTTGATCAGAGATTCAGAATCTAAGGCATGTTTGAGGTTTTGGATACTGCATGGGCTATCATAGTGCAAACACATCCAGGGGCAATTGGGTGAGAGACACATGGGTGCCCAGGCATGCTAAGCATGCACATGCACTGAAAAGAGGGGAGGAGTGTTGTTTGATGACATGACTAGCTGAACGCCCGTGCATTGCTATGGATTTTAAAATTTTATCATACTATATATTCTGAAACTAATGGGTGGTAAAATTGTTTAGAACATGCATAGGAAAATAACTATCTTTATGTTCTCTGGATAGTGATCCTAAGTCCTAATCATTTGATTTTCCTTTTCTTTGGCGTGATTTCAATGCGAAGCACGTCAGTGACTTGATGTAGATATTCAGTATACTCCACTTCTTCTGTATTGATGGCAAAATGAACATAATGATTCGCCTGTGAATATTCATGATCCATCACTCGGATGCTCATAGTATATAGAAAAGTAGTTATAAAGAATTAAAAAATGAATTGATTGAAGGAGCATTTCCACATCAGAATTTGCCACCCACAGTCCCACACCCACTCCCAACACATACACACACTCCTACCTAAATTCGACTGTGTTCCTATGTGAGCGTACTTTGTTTACCTGCTGACTGCTTGGCTTTACAGCTTGCATATGTGCTAAAATAATAATAGTACAACCGGTACAATCAGTTTTACATAGTAGCCTCGATGGTAAGTAAACAATGATTAACATTACAGTATCTCTTCACAAAAAATCAGACAGTACAATGTGTTACCTTTATATGAATCAGATATAGCATAACTATATTCAGGGTTTTACAAAAATAATTGTTGTGCATAATCATTAATTTACCACGATATGCTTTCAGGTAACTGGACATATCATAAGTGACAGCAAGCTATCAGTAGCATACCACTTTGATGGCATGTGCAACTCCTTTCCCAGCAATCACAGTCTTGATATAACCATCATATGTAAATTTTGATGGTTGCAATCCAATCTTGTGCATCTGGGAAGAAAAGTTAACATTTGACATAAACATCAGAGTTCTCTGATGTGAAATATAGCTCAAGAAATTTCTGGTCTTCAAATTACCAACGAAGTTTGTACATGTGCAAACTTTTTAGTTCAAATGCTTTCACCATTAAAATAAGGGGAAATTGCAAATTTCCCACTTGCCATTACCGTCTCCACTAATTATAGCAGAAAAAACTTAAACAAATTAAGCAATAGTTGCTAGAATGCAGGACCACATGTTAGTGACTATAATTTTAAATGATCAGCTGAGACGCTATATAAATGTCATCTTGATAATCAATGTAAATTCCCTTGCTTATTAAAAACAGGATAGAATGTTTCCCTGTCGGATTGCAGCAGCTGCTGATAGCATTTTCTTATAGGTTCATGTATGTTTTCAACAGTACGCTGTTTTGATCCTTATGCTTCCTTTCAAGTTTCTAGAGTTGTTATTGGGTTTATCTAAATTATTTCTTTGGTTGCAGACTACAACACTTCAATGCATGGTTATGTGCGGTATTTCTGACCGACTCACCATCAGTCTCTCAATTTTTTTTATTTTGTTGTGTTGATTCCAGAATTTTCGAGATTAGTCCAATCATGTCAAGAAGTTGGCTGCAGATCTTCCAGTTTCATCCCCATTATATAGTTCTCTAGAGGAAAATCATGAAGAACTACTAATGTACATGAAGTTGCGTCAATTTCCATGTTTTCCTTTGGTGTCTGTCATTTGCTTTGCTCCATGGTTGAAATCGTTTGCTATACATCTATTAGAGCTACCATGCTATCCATCTATCATTTGCTTCATGGCTTCAAATTGTTCTTCCATTTCTCGCAATGACCTGACTGCCATGATGGCTTTATGTTGCTTTTGGGATTTTATAACATGTAATAATTTTTTTAGATATTTTACACATGTAGTAATTTTTTACGAGATTATATGTTGCATTTGGGAGTTTAGTTTGTATAGATATGTTTTGCTTGACATGTATGTGAAAGAAAAATTATATTTACCGTACAATCTACACCCATGTCGCACCCTCTTTTAAGATTCCGTTGCAACGCACGGGCACCCTACTAGTCAGAAAAAAAAGAAAGTTGTCAGAACTAGGGATCTCAGCCAGCAAGATAGTTGTGTCATCAGGAAGCCATTACCGAGACGGCCTCACTATTATCAGGAAGATAACGCAGTATTTGTTGAACAGCATCATCGATCCAAATGATACAGCAAAGCCATAAATAAATCTACCAAAAAAACATCAAAAGCACCAAAAGAAAACAAAGGATGATACCTTGTAGCGTATCATACTTCGATGCGAGAGAGGAGAAAAAAAGAGAGAGAAAGTATCAGTCGTGACCACAGATAGATCTGGAAACTGGTAGAGAGCTTAGAGAGGCGAGGAGAAAGGAACACTGGATTTCGGCGTGAGAGATGAGGCGACCTGGCGACTAGGGTTTTCGGCCACGCGAGGGAACTAGCTGCCCGGCGGAGATCCTCCAATTTATCGACCCAGCCGCTCATCAACCGGGAGCCGAGTGGGAAACTCCCAGACGGCGGCTGGGCCCTACCGCCGCAGCGCGCATCGTGAAATGTCGGGCCGGCCGCGTCAGCACCGGGGAAAAAAACGCCCCTCGGCCCGTGCCGAGCAGGACGAAACGGCCCAAAACACTAGTGTTTCGGCCCCTCCCACATAGGGATGGCATCTGGGCGCGACAGGTATGGATCTGCGATCCTGATTTACGCCCACGGGTTTACCTATGAAGGATGATGGGTGAAGAATCTCGCCTATACCCGTCGCCCATGGGCATACCTGTTTACCCGTAAACTGAGTCACCATCTGAGAGTTAAACTAATGACAGATACATATAAACAACAACTGTTGCTAGGAAATATAATAGCTATCAACAAAATTTATAACAATCAATAGCAATTAGAGATATTGCTATGGCTGCGCCACCTATCAATCTATATCATGGGTAAACGGCGGGGCGGGTACGGGTAGAGCTTACCCATACCCGTGCCCGTTTACCCGACAGGTAGAGTGTTTCCCCCATTTTCATACCCGTGGGTAAAGAAAATACTCATACCCACCTCCATTAGGGTATTTACCTATGGGTATACAGGTAAACGAGCACAATTGCCATCCCTACTCTCACGGTCGTCACAAGCCGCGCCGCGCCAGAACTGAAGAAGGCACGCAACACGTCTCCCCAACCGCGCCGCGGGGCACCAAAATTGCACGGCACAGGTGAGCCACACATCAGGCTGGGCGTTAGTGGGATGTTATGGTCATGTTCTTAACTTTAACTTTTAGCTTTTACTAGTTATGTATCCGTACATTGTAACGAAATTCATTGAATATATAGAGAATCGTGTTATAGAAGAGAGTTGATCTTATCGGTTGGAAAGTGGAGAATGGTGAAAAGTTGAGAGAATAGAGCGGTTGAATGAGAATAGACGTACAACCACCAACTCATTCTTTTTATAATAGTAAAGAAACATGAATTAGCTTTTAAATAAAGTATTTTTTAAGATAGGGTTTACTAGTTAATTGTAGCATATACTATACTAACTTTATTTATACTGGCACAAACCGTACGTGAGTTTTTGTCACTCTGTAATCTCTCATATGAACAACTCAAAAGCCAAAAGCCATAAGACTCGGTAAAAAAACATGCCTAATTAGGTAATAATAGTTTGTTTTTAATTTATGAGTAATAATAGTTTGTAGCAAGATACTTACGTACGATTTTAATCGATACAAATAAAGTAGCTATCGTATATACTAATCGATTAATATATTCTACTTTTTTAAAAAATATTTTTTTAAGTTAGATATTATATAAAAACTATTTATTATAGAAAAACGATTTTCAAAACTAGCATGGTGCAGACACGGTGAAACACGGGAATTGGCCCGGAACCGCCGTAATTTTGGCCCGTCGGGGTCAGCGCGGGGCGTACCGGGCACGTGCAGCGGCGTAGGGCTCGCGATAGTAGGCGCCCCCGCGCGGTCGGATCGGATGCCCGACCGACCGGTCACGTTCTCATGGTGCATTCCCCGCGCGCACGGCCCACCTCCCGTCCTTCGCGCGCCCCCTTCTGGAATCTTCCGTCGCCGTCGCGCACACACAAAAGAAGAGGAGGAAGGAAAAACCCCAAGCCGCTACCCCACCCGCCCCAAGTCGCCTCCCTCTCCAAACCAATCGCCTGATTCGCTTCCATTGCCACTACCACAGCATCTCTTCTCCTTCTGCCGCCGCGGCGGGGTCTTCTGCGAAGAGGGGGTGATGGCGAGCGGCGGGGCGGTGAGCGAGGTGCGGTCGAGGGCGGAGCTGCAAGCGGCGGTGGGCGGCGGGCGAACGGCCGTGGTGCACTTCTGGGCGGCCTGGTGCGAGGCCTCCAAGCAGATGGACGAGGTCTTCGCCCACCTCGCCGTCGACTTCCCCCAAGCGGTCTTCCTCCGAGTACGTGTTGCTATTGCCCCTTCGCGCGCCCCTGTCCGATCGCGGTAGATTTGGGTTGATTCGGTTCGGTTTGCAATGGATGGATTCTTCGGGGGCGTTCTAGGGATTAGAACATTAGATTCGTGGTTAGCGTTTAGATTTTGGTGTGGTAAGGCGGAGGAGGAAGTTTTCTGTGGCTGCTTGTTGCGCTGGCTTGCTGTACTGTATTTCCTCCCTTTTGAGTTGGCAAATTTACGAGTGCGTCTGATGGTATTACTGATTTGGTTAATAAAAAAGGCATAATTTCAATGAGAGTGATGGTATGGGTCGTCACATTTTCGAACAACGAATTATGGAGCCCGGTTCATTAAAATAGATTTCAAACAAACTTACTTTGGTCACTGAAATAGTTCCTATCTGCTCTTAAGGTTAGTTTTGAACTCATACCGACCGTACTTTTCAACTATAGTTATTCAAATTGTTGGGGCGCATAAATGTTAAGCCTCCTCTAAAAAAAGTGTTAAGCCAATTGTAGCGGAGACCATGAGTCAGTAATCAAAGTGCCCGATGCTCGCTGCCCGACATTCCTTACCATTGAACTCCACTGAATTGACAGATTTATATCAAATTGTATAAATGTATGGATACTTTTTTTTGGGTAGCCTTTTGCCCTTTCAGGCACAGCTGAGATTTATGATAAATGCTGCTATTCGGTGTTCCTTTGGAGTTGCGACATGGCATATAAAATTACTGTTTCTGTTAGGTTCTGTATTTAAGTTTCATGCTTGTATGTTTGAATAATAATTTTGGTACGGTGTTTATTTCGGTATAATGTGGATATGCAGCAAGTTAATCTGTTGATTGTTGATCTAACTTGTGAATTGTGATGTATATGCAGTTGACTAACCGGCTGAATCTATAAACTCAGTTGATAGTATTAGATAAAATATAGACATTGTTTTTTAACAAAAATATAAACATTGTTGAACCCATTATAAAGTAGTTTAACTGAATGATGCCATCAGATTTCAGTAAATGCTGATCCAATCCAATATTTCTCCTTTAAGACCATCGAGCTTTGGTCATTACTTCTGTGTTCTTTAGTCTATCAAGTAATTATGGTTCATTGTCTGTGAACAACATGGCATTCTGAAATTTTTGATATCTAAATCCTTTGCTTTTATCTCTTGTTACATTCGTAACTTCTATCAGGTCGAAGCTGAAGAACAACCGGAAATTTCAGAGACTTATGGAGTTACAGCGGTGCCATATTTTGTTTTCTGCAAGGTATTTACAACGGCCATGTAATATAATTCGTCTTGCTAATGAATCTTTTCACTTTGTTTAGATATTTCTTTGCACAACTACTGCTGATAGGATCATGGTACTTGTATTTCTTGTTGAAGTTGAATTGCATGAGTGTCATGAATGATGGTATTGTGGCCATAATCTTGAATGAGTGGCATGTGCTCTGCCCGTTCGTATTGGCTTCTGCTTAGAAAAACCAAAAACCAATACGAACACCCAGTTTCTCAAAGCAACTTCTCTACTTCTCTCACTACCATCTTGCTCTGGGGATGAGGTAAAGGGTCATGGGTGCATCGCTCACCTCACCTCACGCCTTTTGCTCTCATCATGCACACACATCTCTCTCTCTTTTTTTTTTGCGCTTGCTCACTCCTTTCAGCCACTACCGCTCATTTTCAGTTATAAGCCATAAGCCACATGTTGTTAGGATCCACACTCCTATTAATTACAAGCAATGGTATTCAATTCTGCTTGCCCATATACTATGGAATAACAACTTTAGATAGACACTTCACAAATTTACTCTAGCCTGTCTACACATAAGATTCCATATGAATTTATAACTTAGTTTACCATAGCTGTCTATACTAAAGATTCCATGTGGATGTGCAATGTTGTACGTTTTGGTGAGGTGTGTTGTGACATGTTTTAGCGTGTAAGCGCTCAGCAATTCATGGTCTTGAAGTGCTGTATGAACTATGAAGTGTGATTGCACCTCATGAAGTCCGCATGGTCGCATGGATAGTCTTTTTTGCTAGGCTAGTTGTCCATGGTTTCTTGTGGGACTTCGGTAGTCTTGTGAAGTTCCTTCATAACACCAATCTGTACGTGGTCCACAACCTTGAGATCCTCATTTGATATTTGCTCTGCAAATAGGTGATATTAGGTGATCTATCATGTGGTAACTGTCTCATTTGTTTGGTTGTTTTGTGGGCTAGGTTCTGTATAATGTCAAGCTACAGTTTACTTTCCTGTAACATCCTCAATATGTGATTTGCCTATTAGTGATTATCATAACTCATAACTTTCCTGTGAAGAATGTCTTGTTGTTTGGTTAACTTCTTGAGTTTCCTTAACGCAGTGCCAAATCTTTGTTACTGAATGCTTTGTAAGATTCGTATGATGCTTTCTTCATAAGAGGTTGTCATTTGTGCATCCATTATCTGTTTGCAGGAAGGTAAAACTGTTGATACTCTGGAAGGTGCAAATCCAGCCAGCCTGGCCAATAAGGTTGCAAAATTAGCTGGGTCTGCCAATGTTGCTGAGTCTGCTGCACCTGCTAGCCTGGGAGTGGCCGCTGGGCCTGCTGTACTCGAAAAGGTCGAAGAGATGGCACGTCAAAATGGATATTCTGCTGCTGAGAGTATACACACTGGCAGCGTGCCAGATGCATTGAATAAGCGATTGGGGCAGCTTGTCAATTCCCATCCTGTATTTTTATTTATGAAGGGAACTCCTGAACAACCAAGGTGTGGTTTCAGCCGAAAAGTAGTTGACATTTTGAAGCAGGAAGGAGTTGAATTTGGGAGCTTTGACATCCTTACAGATAACGAAGTACGTGAAGGAATGAAGAAGTTCTCCAACTGGCCGACTTTTCCTCAGCTCTACTGCAAAGGTGAGCTGCTTGGTGGATGCGATATTGTTGTTGCTATGCATGAAAGTGGTGAACTGAAGGATGTGTTTAAGGAGCACAACATTCCTCTTCAAGCACAGGGAAGCAAAAATGAGGAGGCAGTGAAATCTGAGCCTGTCACTGAAGAGAGTGGTGCACTTCCTGAGCCAATTGGTCTTACCGCTGCTCAGAAAGCACGTTTGGAAAGCCTCATTAATTCCAGCCCAGTGATAATATTTATGAAAGGTTCACCTGAGGAGCCGAAGTGTGGATTCAGTGGGAAGGTGGTTCATATTCTTAAGCAAGAGAAAATTCCTTTTTCAAGTTTCGACATTATTTCGGATGATGAGGTTAGGCAGGGTCTAAAGGTTCTCTCAAACTGGCCTAGCTACCCTCAACTGTACATAAAGGGTGAACTGGTTGGTGGTTCAGACGTAGTGATGGAGATGCATAAGAGTGGGGAGCTGAAGAAGGTTCTCTCAGAGAAAGGGGTTATTCCAAAAGAAAGCCTAGAAGACCGACTGAAGGCCCTAATTTCCTCAGCCCCAGTGATGCTGTTCATGAAAGGCACCCCAGATGCTCCTCGTTGTGGCTTTAGTTCGAAAATTGTGAATGCACTGAAGCAGGCAGGTATCAGCTTTGGGTCCTTCGACATTCTTTCCGATGAAGAAGTTAGACAAGGTTTGAAGACATATTCGAACTGGCCTACCTTTCCTCAACTATACTACAAATCAGAACTGATAGGGGGATGTGACATTGTTCTCGAGATGGAAAAGAGTGGAGAGCTGAAGTCCACTCTTTCGGAGTAGGGGGTGTTTGCATCATATCGTCGTCTTGCTGGTGTTTCTAGCATCTGCCCACTATCGAATTGCTCTACTGATGGCATTTATGCCGATGTATTCATAGATCCATGTTTTAAACTCTAGATCTGCTAGTGCCACATCGCTTGAACTGTGACATCTGCGGAAGGAATAACTAAAAAGACCTGTTTAGTACCTGCTGGGGCTTAAATTACCAGTTCATTTTGCTGCCTTGTCTCTGGCTCGAAGTTTTAAATCCAAAGAATTGCGTATTATCACAATTAATATATGTGCTTTAAAATGTTTATGGAGTGCTTGTGTATGTCTACCAAACTAATGCCATTATTCTCGGGACTCGTTGCCGATTTCTGTGGAAGCTTTCCATCCAGTGTTCGAATGGAGGATAGGATAGGTTCTTCCCATCCATAATTAGGGTTTCCTCATATTAACTTCTGCTGCCTAAGAAAAACCAGAAGTCAACAGAAACATTCGGTTTTTCAAAACAGGGATAAAGCAGAGGTTACAATTGTATCATATACGCTACTTTCACTACTTTCACTACTGTCTTACGAACGTATCTCTTCCTCACTTCTTTTACCGATCATTTTCTTCTAAAAGCTACATCTTTTAGTCATTACTTATTTATTTTTAGCTAAAAGTTACTTCTTTCAACTACTATTTATTTTTATCTAAAAATCATTAGTCACAGTCAATATGATCAGACAGTGAAGATGGGGATACGGTATACAAGTCTCGTTCTTTGCATGGATGATCATGTGATAATTTCCCCCAAGATGTGGCCTTGAACTTTCAGATAGTCTTGCCAAGACGTGAACAAAAGTTGCTACCATGCTACAGAATACTGAACTGGACAAACACCACAATCGGCAACATGCTATTCCATACCTATGCTACCACAATAAGGAGTTCGCCACCTCTAACAGTAATATAATTCTTTCTTTCTAAAATGACTGAACTAACATGCACGGTTAAACGGCAACGTTATCCTGATGCTTTTGTTGAGCTTAGAGCTTCAGCTGTATCTTCAGCCTTCTTTTCTTCTCTCATACGAGCCCGTGATAACGCGTCGGTCATGTCTGCGTTCATTGGCACAACAACTTTCAGCAGATCAATGAAAGTTTCAACATCCTTGAGATGACCTTCGTCTCCAAGATATTTAAGTATCATCTCAATCATCGCAGGCCTAGGGGTCCAGCCACTGTTTGGAGCATACACACAGAGGGCATTTTTTGAAAGCTCATAGGCTTTCGCAGCATTACCTTTTTCCGCATAGCCAATTGCTACAATTGCCCAGCTGGTTGAAGGAGGCATCTTCCCCTTCTTCAAGAACTCATCCAGCAGTGTCTCAGCCTTGTCTAGCAAGTCCTTCTGGCGGTATCCAGTGAGTAGGATATTTGGGACTTGGAAGTCGAATGCGTTTCCACTCAACTCCCACTCTTTCAACAAGGCTTCAGCTTCTCCAACCTCATCAAGCTTCATAAGTGCTGCAAGCATTGTGGTGTAGTCCTTATTAATATGTCTCTTGCAGTTCGACATTTGGAGTGCCCACAGCCTCTTGACCTCTGATTTGTCCCCCAGGTGGCCGTATAGGGAGATCAGGTGGTTATAGGCATCTGAATCTATTGTGTTTATTTTTGCTTCTGCTTTCTTTAAGGCAGAGATTGCCTTCTCCCTTAGGTTGCCCTTAATGTAGTTGCTCGCCACAACAGCATAGGTGTTCCAGTCAACAACAATTTGAGGCTCACACTCCATCTCCTCCAGGGAATTCTCCATCCCGAAAAAGTCTGCCCTTGTGCCATAAGAATTGATGCATATTCTGTAGCTGAAGTTGTCAGGAATGATCCCATTGCTTTTCATCTCCGCCATCACTGAAGGGACCTTCTCGTGCTGCCCTAGGTTTGTATAGAGGCCCATGAGGTTGTTGTAGGGGAGAGTGGAAAACACGAAACCCAGCTCTTTCATCTTCTGAAAATGAGCCAAGCATTTGTCTATCAGGAGTTCTCGCGTGTAGCAGTACAGAAGTGCACCGTAGGGTTTCTCTGTCTTATCTTTCTCAGGAAGTTTATTGAAGTATGTCTCTGCTGCTCCAATTCCATGAACTTCACCGATCAAATCCAGGTGAACAGCATGATCCTTTGGCAAAAATTTTACATGCCCTGTGGCATTCATCCACTCGGAGACCTGTGCAAAGTAAAGGTTGAAAGAAAACTAATGAAGCATGTCAAGAGTAGATAGAAACTGCACATAATTATTGCATTCAGCAAGACTGCAGCGACAAACTCTAGGACATAATTTTTTAAGGCTAAACAATAAATTATTCAAGTGAATAATGGTTTATGTGCTATAAACCGATGAAAGCCATGGCTTGCGCTGAATTCTATATGTGAATCAGCACTGCAGGTGCAGATTGATCACCACCGAAATACTTTTAACTTCAGAGCAGGGTGAACTCATCGTTTCTTGCTAATTTCATTACAAGTCCGTCACATAAGTTAAACCAAAGTAATTAACGTGATGGAGCACACCATTCCCTTCTTTATGCACCGTGTGTTACTGTTTACTGCTCAGATCCTCTAATTGGACACACTCCTAATTTGTAAGCAATAGCATGCAATGTTCTCTTTCTTGCAATCCTTTAATCAATCCTTTCCATGCTGTTCACAATAAGTATTTCACGTGACTATACAGCATGGCATTAATAAGAAACAAAACAACATGTCAGAATGCCCTAATCGCAAGAAATTTCTCGCGTTTCTGCAGCAGCATTACATCATACGTCTCGCATGCATGAGAGCGACCGACAAATGGGCAGAGATACAGGGAGGCAAGGAGCCGTGGAAAGCAGTCCCGGAGAATTTCATCGAACACCTTGCGAGAGCCAACAAGAACTAATCTGAGGAGCGAGGACTGAGGGCATAAGGGCAGTACCTCGAGGGCCTGGCCGTGGCGGCGGCGCTTGCGGAGCTCCTTGACGACGCGCTGGAGCTCGACGGGGCGGAGGCGGTTGCCGGGCTTGGCAGACCACCGCTCGATCTCCGGCACCAGGAGCGTGCTCGGGTGGCCCAGCGGCCACAGCGTGGACTGCAGGCTCGGCGACCGCGCCGCCGGCCGCTCCGCGCTGTAGCTGCGAAGAGAGGAGGCGGCGCGCAGGAGGAGGAGGGAAGTGGGGTTGTTGGATCGGGCTTGGCCGGAGAGGAGCCTGCCGCGGCCGACGCGGAGCAGGCGGCGCGCGGCGGCGTAGAGGGAAGAGGAGGCCATGGCGAACTGGCCGCCGGGGAGAGGGTCTTTTTTGGGGTGGGGGGGGGGGGGGGATTGCATATATGCCACTCCTCAAAAGACACTTTGAAAAATATCACTTCCAAATATAAAATCAAAAATTTGAACTTCTCTCTTTGGATTTTTACTACTCTTGAACATATTTGCCCTCCCTCCTCCCTTTTTCCTCCCTGCCGGCCACGCCTCCACTTCTCTGGCAAGCTCTAGTTGAGCCATCTCCTCCTCGTCGTGATAAGAATATGTACCCTATGGATATAATCATATTTGCTATACTTATTGTTCGAATTACAAGAGCTCCTACGCACCACTTAAATTATCAGGTGAGTTCGTTTCAAACAGGTTTCACTTTGTTTGACAAAGAACTTATGATATTACATAATGAGAGTTTGTTGCGTTTGTTATTATGTACCGACATTTATGATGAAGATCATGCAATACGTGAGGCTACACATATGCTAAAACCGAGGACGGTTTTCTATCAAGAAGGGGAGGATGATGTGACCACGCCACAAACACATACGACAATAGCGCCCAATATCAAGATTGAACTAAAGGTGAATTCGTTTCTTCACCTTCATATGTTACTAAGAATAGACCGCTACCTAATGCAAGTGATTTAATTGTGCTTAGGAACTTGGGAAAGGATGAAGGAAAGGGACATGGAGTCCTGGACATGCATGGAAGGAATAAGGGAGGTCACCACGTCACTTTGGGACCAAGTCAAGCACGAATTCGAGTTGGACACGTTTTGGAATCAGACTCGGACTGCTGCGATGGTACCAAGTTCAAACGGGCATAACTTCCTCATACGGACTCCGTTTGGGACGTTCTTGTACTTCATGGAAAGCTTATGAAGTCTACTTTCCAACGGATCCAACCTTATCTTCAAATTCTATCCTAACCGGCCGCAATCGTCAAAAGAGTCCACGTTGGTCACGTACTAGAATCGGATTCGGACTGCTGCAATGGTGCAAGTTTAAACGGACATAACTTCCTCATACGGACTCCGTTTGGGACGTTCTTGTACTTCATGGAAATATTATAAAGTCTACTTTCCAATGGATCCAACCTCATCTTCAAATTCCATCCGAGCCGGCCGGAATCATCAAAACAATCCACGTAGGTTTCTGAGTCCGAGTCAAAAGGGTGCTGCGCCACCTCCACTTGGGCCCATGGGCCTTGTAACCCTAGGGTGTACTCTTTGGGACGCCTCCCCTGGTTGTTTTCACTATATAGGAGCCGCCGCCTCCCTTTCTAGGACTTATGTTTTGTTTAGATCAGTTTAACCCCTTGTGCAAACTCCACGTTCTCTTGTGTCGGCTAGACCAACAGATTCGTGTTACAGAACCTCAACTATCCTTGTGCGACTTTTATATCTAGCAAGTTTCAGGTTGCTCACTATCCTTGTTCTTGCGTGTTCTTGGTTGCATGCGAGGAATAGACCTTCGTGGTCAGTCAACTGTGTTCTTGCACGGTTGATAACATCTTGGGGTTGGTTCGCGATTGCTAAGGCGCAAGTGACGTCTCGTCGGTTGTAGTCGGATCGCAAGAGTCATCTCCACCGAAATCGATAGTTATCATCCTATCGGAAGATCGGGACCCCATCGCCTCATCAGTTGGTATCAGAGCTTCAGTTGACCGGTAGGAATTCTTTGTATCCCTAGTTAGTAGATTGATTTTTATTTCGCATAGTCCAGAAAAATTGCCCCACAAAAAAAAGAGTTAATTTCCCGCTATCCAAACCCCGTTGTGCTTTTCAATCTGTTAGTTTTGGTTTGCTAAATTGAATTTGTGTTCGTCTTAGCATTGTCTTGTTGCTGGTCATATCTTTGTTCCATTGAAAATCCAGCAGATCACTCCTTCGTTGTGCCCCTACTTCTTCCTCCCAACCTCACGACGAGACGAGCTTGAGACCGGCGGCAGTAAGCCGGATCCACGACGACAACCTTGGATCTAGCGTGCGGTGGGGCTAGGCGGCGCCGGGGAAGAAGGTTGCACGTCTTGCGGCTCACGGTGGCCGAGCCTCGGTGGTGTGGCTCGTAGCAAAGGAGATGATACGACTCATGGCAGCAACGAGGAGGAGGCAGTGTGATTGGGGCTTGCAAGAGAAGCGAAGACACGGTTGGACAGGAGGAAGAAGAGAGGAGGGCAAAAGTTTCTAAGAGTGACAAAAATCCAAAGAGTCAAGTTTTGGAGTGGCAAATTTCTAATATCATATTATGTAGTGCTATTTTTCAAATTGTCATCTTTTAAAGTGGTATACACACACACACACACACACACACACACACACATATATATATATATATATATATATAATTTTGCCTTTCCTTGGGCCTCTTGGGTTTAAGGATTTTTTTGTTGATTATTGCTTTAACAAGGGCGATTTTGCTTTGTTTCCTTCCAAAATCTAGTTTGTCTTAGGTATGATAACTTATCAAACAAAGTTACAAATATGATAAGACTCCTAAAAAACAAATAGAGATAATTGATTCTATGCCACTTAATAGTGTCCGCTTCTACAAAATACCACTGAATAACACTCTCTATTATATGCCATTTAATTACACCAAAATTCAATTATATGTCACTGCCGTTAGTGCACCGTTAGTGGAGGTCATTATCTTCTCAAAAAAGACCAAAATGCCCCTACCAAAGACAAAAGACCGGATTTATTTAAAATAGCAAACAACATCCAAAAATTATGAAAATTCAAAGAGGTGTTTTCCAATATGTCAGTGAGCTAGGAAAAATATTTCAAGTCACTGTTCAAAGAACAATTTCAAAATTTTAATTTAAATAATAACAAAGGCTACTATTTACAAACAGAGACTAAATTAGATCTTAAATTTCTGGAAAATTCTCACATGCTCTTAAGATGTCACATAGCTCCTAAAAATTATTATTTTGTATTTTTCTATAGTGAAATTGTCCCGCTTTACAAAATAGCTCAAATAGGCTGATTTTGGATTTGAATTTCAAAAATAGATCAAATTGAAGGGTCAGTTCATGAAATTTTATATTTGAGTTGCACACTACCCCAATGACCCACCACAAAATTTAGTATTTTTGGCTAAGCCAATTTGCTCTATATTTAATTTTTATCACTAGGATAGATTTTGAACTGAGGGCAAAATCATCTTTTTCCAGGGTCAAACATAGGCTAACTGATGGACATGGCATATAATTGAATTTTAGTGCAATTTGATTGTATATAATAGAAAGAGTGTTATTCAATGTCATTTTGTAGAAGCAGACACTATATGGCATAGAATCAATTATCTCAAACAAATAAGATAAGAAGAATTTTAAGTTTGAAACATCTAACTTGGGTGTAACATTATACAGCCATGGACAATTTGCACTTGTAATAGATAGTCAGTTTCTCATACTGGTTTTTTTTAGACTTTGGTATGCTAGAGTGTGCTAAAAACATAGGTTTTCTATTAAGTCAGACTAAATAAAACAAAATACTATTTGTAAAAAAAAAGACAAATAGATTTTGTAACATAGCTTAGAGCATATATTATGTCAGTTCCTGATTGAAAATTCTAGCTAACTCCTACATTATATCAGCTTTTTGAAAACTTTATATGATTATTTTACATCATGATATATTACTATACAAATATGTTCACAAGATCATCGTCGGTTTGCCTCTAAGAACAGAAAAATAGAGTTGAAGTTTTGAAGTTTTTAGTGTTCATTTGAATTTTATTTGATTTTATTTATGTTTTATTTGCTTTCTCTCCCATTAGATAATATCTTAGAAGGAGCTGAAGCAAGACCTAAAGACCAAGAGTTGGTATCTGAGCAAGGCCAATGCAAGTCTTGCCATTTGATTATGTTGAACCTAGTTTTTGAATTTATTTATTATTTTATTTTAAATTATCATGCATTGCTATTTTAATACAAACATTTGTATCTGGTAGTTATTGTCCAATTTGATTAATTCCACCTTGATAAATTGAATGCTATGATTCTATTGTCACCATAAGATGAGCAATTATCTAGTGATGCAATACTAGTTATCACAAGGGTTATACATTTTGTATGCTTAACCATGCTTATAGTGTCATGATCTTAGTGGGCAAAACTGGGTTAAGATGGAGCATTGTAATAGCCTTGTCATGATTTTCTTGGTCAGCATGCCTAAGGAATCATGTTGCTCTAGTGTCACTATGAGATGATCATATTATGTGGTTAAGTTGTGCAACCTCTACAGAGTGTAAAACTATTCGAATAGCTATGTCCCCGGTTATGGATAATGCTCAGTGATTTCATATAAGGGGTAGATATTTCCTAAAACCTGGATGGGCTAAGTTTGGGAAGTGAATAGTTAGTTCACAGGTGGTTCATTACGTGAATGGTTAGTTCACGGGTGGTTCATTAAGTGGCTGGTTCGTTCACTTGTGATTTATTCAATTCCTTTGATTATTTACTTATAATCATTTTCTAAGTTGCTTCTAATCTATTTATTGTATTTACTTTAAATTATTATTTTCTACAAAACAATCACTCAACTATCATTTGGTAAGTCTTGCATGATTACATTACATTCTTGTTACAAACGACTTGCTGAGTACTCTATGTACTCACGACTATATCCATATTTGCTCAGTTAAAGAAGAATAACCATATCAATTGGAGGTACTTGAAGGAGGACACTTCAATGACTTCTCATATTAGGTTCTTGCTTCCCAATTGATTACCTTTAGGCATGTCGAATAGCCACTTCATTTTTGTTGTATTTCCACTGCTGGTTCTGTTAAGCCCTTCAGGTGTTAAAGTGTAAATTTGACCATAAGGTCGCAACTCTGATGTTTATTAATATGTGAGTCTTTCTCTTGGAATTGTGAATATGGTCGATATTCCATTTGTGTTTCTATTGTGTGCACTAACGTGATCCTGAACTAGTACAGTATACACAAAGAGTCCGGATTTACATATTCAGGTCTCGACAGCGAACATGACTATTCAAATAGATTGGATAATACTCTGTAGAGGTTGGATAGCTTTCCCACAAGATATGATCAATGGCATGATCCTAGCACATTTCCTTGGATGTGCAACCCGGAAGATCGTAACAAAGCATTTCGGAGACTTTGCCCAACTATTGGCCTCCTGGTAAACTACTACACTTTTATTCCAACACATTGAATATATGTACATAGCGAACAGGTGCAGGGGTACACCGTTGGATTTTAGAACGGAAACCGTCCAGGATGCGGCCCAAACATAGTGACACACACCCTCCACCCTACACACATAGTCAAACCTACAACCTGAGGAAGCCAATATTGAAAATTGGCAACAAATAAATAATAAACAGAGGCAAAACAAAACTCCAAAAATTAAAATAAATATATTGGAAGGTAGGGTTTGATTTTATAAGAATTCAAAAACCAAAACAGACTCATTTGGAGGTCATATGAGGGAGAACGGGCTCTTCGAGGTGGCTCGGTTTGGTTAATTAAAAAAACAGAGGAGGGAGAAAATTAGAGGCTCATAGATGAGACCAAAGGAATATTCTAGGAATCTTTGTTTTAAAGAATTTTGAAAAAGGTTGAGAGATTGACAAGTGGGACCATGGTCCATGGACCAGGTCTACGGTGCATTGGGTTCACGAAAAGGGGACTGACATGTGGGGGCCATGTGTCATAGGTTGGTTCATGGTTGACTGGGTCCATGTGGTTTGGATCTAGAGTTAAGGGTACAAGTGGTGGTGGCGTGTGCGTGGCACTGAGGTAGCGGCCACATTGGCACATTGCAAATGGAGACTAAGGCGATGACAACGACACATGACTTTGGTGAGCGATGGCGATATCAATAGGTCTCAACAATGCAAAGGGGTCTTCCAAAAGAACACGATGAGGCGACCACGATGATGCAGACGTTGAGGCCATCGCCGACCTCCATTGAGCAGCAACGGGTGCAATGGTGGCGACGACCTTCGAGGACACATTAACAAAGGGGAGGCATGCACGGGGTAGCACACGAGATTATGAACCCAACGGTGTGGTCAACGGTAGCAGAGACTCACCAGCGGTGGTGACAACTTTGTGGGCTTCGATCTACGCACACGGCGAATGAAACTCAAATCAAATTAAGGAAAAGATAGATCGAGAGCTAGAATACATGGTGATGTGGGTGGATTCGATATTGGCACACTGGTGCGATGGGGAACTGTGAGGATGTTTCAGGTGCGGCTGCTCTTTCTGCCAAAAGTGAGGAATATAGCGGTGGTTTTCTCTGGTGATTTTGGTGGGCATGGATAGCAGAACAAGTGGCGGTATGTGCGGAGGTGCTTTTCTTTAAATAGGGGGCATCTAGGGTTTATGACGTGGTGTGCACGCTGAGGAAATCGGAGGAGGCGGTGGACTTTGTGTTGGGCTCAGTTCGGGGACTAGAAATAGTCACGGTTTGGCCCACATATCAGTAGGGGTGGGGTCAATGTAGTCGTGTGGCGCAACACGAGTGCATGCAGGTGCTGGCAGTAGCGGCTATGCTGGGTCGTGGCAGGAGAGAGAGGCGAGGCGGCTGGACTGACTGGACTGTGCGGAGGGCAAGCAAGCCAAGAAAGAGAGAGAGAGAGAGAGAGAAATGAAAAGTGGGCCAGACAGATTCGGCCCACTTTGACTTCTAGGATTTTAATTAGATTTTCTATTTTAGAAAATACCAAAAAAAGGAAAAGAACACAAATAAAGTAGCAAATGTACTCAAAAAATTCCCACAAAATTCTGGAAAATACTTTCAAGCGCAAATAACCCAAATAAAATAGTTTTGGAATTTATTGAACTTGGGTTTAGTCATATTAAATTCTTTTTACTTTAAGAAAGTCCTAGTTAAACTTTATTAAGCGAATAAAATTAGTAGGAATTTTTAGAGGACCTACACTACACAAAGGGATTTTGAAAAGAGCTAAAATTGGGATGTTACACATGTTCAGGATGAGTGCAAATTAAGATGAATGACATTGATGGAGCTGAGAAGGACTTTGAAGAGTGGGAAAGTAGGTGTGTTTACCATGATGTCCGGTTAACCAACTTACTTGTGGGTGCTTACTGCAAAGGTCATATGGAGAAGGCAGAAGCTCTTGTGGATGAGGCCATCAAGAAAGGGAGGACACCTTACGCTCATACTTGGTATAAGTTGGCTGGTGGATTTTTCAAGGACGGTCAGGTGTAGAAGGCGGTGGATCCGACAAGGAAGGCTCTTGCTTCCGCGAGTTCTGGATGGAAACCTGACCTGACAAATGTGCTAATGAGCCTAGAGCATTTCATGGAGCAAAAGAATGGAGAAGCAGCCGAGGAGATGGCAAACCTGTTACAGTTTGGTTCGTTTGACGAGGGATGTTTACCATAGTTTACTCAAGACATATGTTCATGCTGCAGGAAAGCCAGTGTCAGATTTGCTTGATCGTATGAAGAAAGATGGTCTTGAGGTTGACGAAGAGACATATAGAATCCTTGTTGGAGAATGCCACCAGATATACAACCGCTGCCCATCACTAAACAATATCTTTTTATTGATTATTTTCAATGTCAAGTTAACGCAAACCCATCTGCTCATTAATTTGACTCTAGTCCACTGCTTATATATGACAATACAATGCGGCCCGCTTTAAAGAGTTTAAGCTTCTGGTTTATAGCTTTGGTTGTTGGATTTTGGCTGAAATTGCGTTGTAGCAGCTGTTAGTTTTTTTCCTAAGTCATTCAATTAAAAAAATTTAAAAATAAGAAAAAAATGAAAAAAAATGTTTTATTATTACAGACAATGTAAAGAAATAAAAGGAAAAAAAAGACAAGACAAAAAACCGAAATTAGAAATCAACGTGCTTCTAGTAGTTTCTTACTTAAATAAGTCGGAAGCCAAAAAATCAGAAGTCGAAGCTGTCTAGAGTGGGGTTTTTCTTCTATGTGATGGCCTCATAGTCATCGGGCAGTGGGGATGTCATTAGCATATGCTGATGTGAATTTATACACTGCTGTTAGGATCATATATGATGAACTGTTCAGTAGTCTCACAAATCTTTCTTTGAAGTCAATCTCCATGACTCCATCTTCCACATGTTGAATTCAGACCATTTTTTTTCCTCTCAAGATGTTCATATGACTTAAATTTCGTCTTCTTGATCTTATCATCAAAATCTTACTCCAATTGCTCCTATTTCTGCCATTATGGCATCCCAGGATCCTATCAGGACAATCTGAAAAAAGCTAATAGCATGATAATGCCCTGTAAAATGAACCAGAGATGTGGATTCTTAAGAGAGAGGCGAATTTCATGAAAGGCATCTTATGGAAATACATAGCACACGTACTTTTGTTCTTATAGCAAGCAAATTTGTTGTTGTTGTTTTGGCTTTGCATAGTAGTTTTGCATCGATAATGGCTGATGAGAGAGCTGTGGTGCCAGGGTAAGGCCGTAAGGCCAAGGCAAATGCTGGATTTAGTTGGGATGTTGGGCTCGAGTTGTGCATGAATGGCTTGTTTTTTTGTTGGGCTAGCTTCCTCAGCTTTGTCTTGAACACTTCATTAGGCTAATGTAATGCCACAAGCCCAAGGGTCATTGTGTGGGCACTCATTAGCTTCTGAATTTGTTTTTTTTTTAAATTTTGAGTTAAATTTAGTTCATCTGTCATGGAAGTGAACAGTAGGCCCTGTTGTACATTTGCACTTGGAAAACTCAATGCCATTCCTGCAACGTTTCGCATTTCAAGTGGAAAATCATGCAAGAACGGTATTGTTCTTTTGGGCTTTTGGTTTCTCCGAAGGTCAAAATAAACAGGTTAACTTTATGAAGTGGATTCTTCAGGCAACTTTTCAAACTTAAAACCATATGTGTTACCCGTGTCTTCTTTATCGCCCGTTGCCGTATCAAAAAAATAAGGACAAAAGTTATCAACTATAGCTAAAAACCATCAAACGTAGCTTAAAAATAGATAGGCCCAACACGCTGTCAGTACCCTGTTACCTTCTCGCGCCGCCATTTACTTTCGAACCTAGCTGTTTGAAAAGCCAGTTACCAGATTCACGCTATTCTGCTATTCAAACCTGAATCTTCCACTCATTTGTTTGATGGAAAAAAAATTCTCCCTAACAAAACTATCTTGCAAACAAGCACCTTGTCAGAATATACTTTTCGGCCCCCTTTCTTCTAGTCAGACCCAAGTCACTGCCGTCCTTTTACTGACGTTTCAGTCCGTATGTATCTTTGACTATCTAGTGAAAAAGAGGAAGAAAAAGACATGACACTGAGCTGACCTGATGGGGCCATGCCGGCTAAATTCTTTGTTTTCTTTCAAGCAACAGATACAGTTCCTCATCTTTTTTTTCCTATACGCCTCCTTCGATTCAAAGCCATGTGAATCTTTTTGTTGATTTGTTGTTCACAAATCGGTCTGCTCAGTCAGCGATTCATCACCCATCTTCCCACCACGAACAACATGTGATATTACATCCTGAAAGAGCTGTGTGGCTACTATGTTTTGTGCCCTGCGTCGCCGGTGCATCTAGACTGCCGTATCCACCGAACCAATGGTGCTACGCCGCCACCGGGTTCGGCATCACATGATACAATTGATCTTATTACATTAGTGGGGGGCATCTATTACGTACGATACGAACCGCCTAGACCGTGTCATCTAAGGATGTGTTTGGTTGGAGGGATGAGATGGGATGGGATGGAATGGTTCCTTTGACCAAACCTATCTGTGTGTTTGGTTGGAGGGATGAGGTAGGATGGAATGGTCCAAAGTGGGATGAGCCTATACAAATTTAGAGAATATTCTTCTTAGATGCTGGACCATGTGGTTCTCATCCTATCACATTCCCATCCTATCCCACCTCATCCCTTCAACCAAACACATCCTAACACCCTCAACTGGCTTCGCGCCGAGAGTTGGCTTTATTTCAGAAACCCTATGCTGCGTGGTCCAACACGAAACACCACTTACGCGCGGTATGGCCGTATTACGAGGGATATTGCCTGATGCAACTGCAAGACGCAACAAGGTCCCGGATTAACCGCATCAACTCTTGCTGCAGAAAAAGCCGTTTCTTCTAAGAAATATTTGAATATTTGCCCTATTTTTTATGTGTATTTAATAAAATATCATGTGATGTCTCACTTACATGTGGATCTAAAGTCACAGGGTATTTTATCAAGTGTAATGAAAGATAAGGCAAATGATCCAATCTCTTCAACCTATGACTTATGATTTATAGTTTTATTCGAATAAACAAATGAGACGGCTTCTCTGTCACCGTTTCAAAGCAGTTTATCAGGATAGCCTTTTCAAAATGGCTTATCGTATTCGATTCGTTTGTACTAAGGAAAAAATTATAAACCATAGCCCAAAAAAACGCACTCGATATTTCATTTTCCACTCCTCACTTTCACCTGACTTGTTTGTCATCCCCCCACCCCAAAAAAAAAGACGTATTTAGGTGTGTTTGTATTGGTTATGACTGATGATTTTTGGCTCAAAAATGAATAGTAGTGGATGAAAGAAGTGGCTTTTCGAATGAGGGGCGAGTGGTGGAAAAAATAAAGGTGAGATGCATACGCGAGATGGGAGCAAGAGGAGAAGGTACATGATGTACCCATAACTTCTTATCTTATCCTTAGAGCGAGAGTGAAGAACCCGTTTCGAGAAACAAGAATTTTATATTGGTTTCTAATTTTTCTAAGTAAAAGCTAATACTAGAAGTTAATATGAACGCCCTGTTAATTGGCCTAGGCAAGAGCAGAATCTGCCACAAAGAATTAATTGGCCTAAGTAAGAGCAGAATCTGCCACAAAGAAAACAATCTCCCACGGAAAACTACTACCATCGATCACTAGGCTGCCGCCTAAAAGAATCTTGGCATATAGCGTTATGGGGCCGTTCCATTTAATTTATGGCTGTGGCATCTAATTATTGGACGGAATTTTACTGTAGCAACTGTTTACTTTTATAAGTCATTTAATTAAAGAAAATAAAATAAATAACAAAAAATTAAAACACCATTATACCTCTACAAATAATTCAAAAGAAAAAAAATGAAAAGGCAATAATAAAAAACCAAAAAAAGTCAAAAAAGTAAAAATAAAAGACTAAAATTAAAAATCTGATACATTAAATGGTTTCTGACTTCTAAAAGTCGAAAACTAAGGGTGTGTTTGGTTGGTGCCGCTTCAGAAAAAAGCTCTTTGTGAGTTGTGGGTCATGGAAAAGCTGCTTTGTAGGTTGTGGGTGTGGAAAAGTTGTAAGTTGTTTGGTTCAAACAAGTATAAAACTTACCTTCTATCTCTATTTTCTTTGAAACAAGCTGTGAAATGACTCTCTATTTTCACCATTTCAAAAGCGTAAAGCCAAAATCCAAAAGCGAGGTCCAAGGTGCTTTCAAAGCGTACTACCAAAAGTAGCCGCTTCAAAAGCGACAGTTTCCACCCCTTTGGTTGGCTTTTGGCTTTTTGGAAGCAAAAACAGCTCCCAAAAGCTCAACCAAAGGCACCCTAAGAGCCGAAGACACTTAGGGCACTCCCAATGGGATATTAATGGTAGTTTCTATCCCTATTAAGTATCCTGCCAGCTAAGCAAAAAGCTGACGTGGCAGTCTAATTAATGAAGAAAGAGAAGAAAATATGAGGAAATCGTTTCTTAGGAGAGAAACCACGTCTACGCGTCAACCAAAGCACGAAGAAATCACGACTTTGGCGTTGGGAGGAAACCAGCGGTTTCTACTCAGGTGGGGCCCGCGATGGGACTTCTCGCCCAGGCCACGCTCGCCGTCCGCCCAAGCCGCGCCGCCGTCGCCCAGGATGGGAGGTGGAGTGCGAGCTCCATCGATCGCTGCGCCTCGTAGTCGCCGAACTTGGCGCCGCGCTCGGCCGAGTAGGGGCCGACGAGAGCAGCGCACGGGACGAGAGGCGGCGAGGAGATGAGGAGGCGGTGGCGAGGGCGCGAGGAGTGCCATGGGAGGCGGCGGTGGGTGGATTCAGGGCGGGCCGGGCTTCTTCGGCTTTGCCATTGGCGGCTTTGCTTCCGGTGGATCTTGGAGTTTGTTTAAGATGGAGTTGGGAGAGAGAAAGAAAAAAGGCAACATTTATTACGCGCTGCATTGTGTGAGGTAGTTTCTATGGATGGTTTCTTGCTGATGTGGCTGCTATGGAAACCGTGCGTAGTTTCCAACATTGGGACTGCCCTTAGAACCGAGCCTATGGCACCTTCGTACACCGATCGGCGGTTGGTTGAATGATCACACCAAAATTAAGAGATCCTGAAGCACGCCACTCAAACATGGCCACCCTCCGTGTTTGGCCATTTTCTTTCTCTTCGTCCTTTCATTTTTCTTTTTCTTTTTTTAAAGAACTTCTTTGGCCATCTTTTTAATTTAGGTCTGAAATCACTTTCTCAATTCACCTACAAATAAATGGTGCTTGTGTAAAGAAATGAAGATACGTAGTACATATCCCCCCAAAATCAGAAAAATTCTATTGTATCATGGTGGCACAGATCAGGATATGTAACAAGCCAATCAGCGTCTGACACGTGGCACATATACACTGTAGCAACATTGTAGCATGTGCAGAACCACACATAAACGCATCTGCTACAGTGCGCTACAGTGTATATATGCCACATGTCAGATGCTGATTGCTTTGTTACATATACTGATTTGTGACACCGTGATGCAATAGAATTTTTCCTAAAATCAAAGCACGAATTTCATGCATCGGCTGTGCTCATTTGAGTTTCAGCTTTTAGCTTCTTACTTTTATCTTTTTCTAGTTTTTTGATTTTTAGTCTTTTTTACCTTTGTCTTATTCTTTTTCATTGTCCATGATAATATAATATTTTTGTAAAATTTAATTACCCTCAAAAGTTAACACCAGTTATAATGAAAAAACTAAACAAGCTAAAGTCCTGCGTCAGATGATTGAGATAGGTTTGGCAGAGTTGGAAAGGGATTGACAGATGATTGCATTTGTCTGCCTCATCAGCAAGTTTCCAAAGAAATCGAGGACAACCAAAGTCCTGCGTCAGATGATTGAGATAGGTTTGGCTGAGTTGGAAAGAGACTGACAGATGATTGCATTTGCCTGCCTCATCAGCAAGTTTCCAAAGATTCCTATGACCTATGCAGTGGAAAGATTAGTGAAGACAGGAAATGAGTGGAAAGTTTAGTGAGAAAGAGGCAAATGACATCAGAGATTCATGGGCCATCGCCCCATCTTTCCATTAACAAAATTTCGTGGGCGTTGTCAGGCCACACCAGTGCACCACAAAGGCATACGTTCCTTTGCTCTACACACACGCCAGTACAATGATCATGTGACAGGTGGGGTCCACGACACCCTGGTCCCACCTGTCATTGACACATGCACAGTCCATGTGAAGCATGAACCTGCCATCGGAACGGATCACAAGGATGTAAAAAATCAGGTGTACTGGAGCTTGACTCGGCACACATTCGGTGCCCTCCCCCACACTCACTGGAAGTGCCAAACTAGTGTAACCCATTGATGAACTTGAACTTGAAATCTGGAAAAATCTACGTGGTTCTCACATCGGTACCTTAAAAATATGGGTTAATTTCTTCTATGTCACTAATTTTTTTAAATTTTTTTTGACACAATAAGTGATATATGGTGATCGGTTCGGCTGAAAAGCTCACGGCTTATGGCTGAAAATATCAGTAATTGGTGAAAAAAGCATCATGAATGTGTGAGGCTTACTTAGCATAATTAAATTTAAAAAAATTTAAAAAATATGTTAGCCCATTACGTATAATACAAACAAATATGGGAAAAAAAAGAACCGGCAAAAAAGCTCAACAAAAAGCCAAAAGTTCAGAAAAAAACAAAACTTATGAATAGTGAAAAATAAGCCAGAAGCCTAAGCCGAGTTGATCGGGGCCATAAAGAATAATACAAACTTTCGATAAAAAAAAGGTAAGGAATCGCTCCTAAAAGAATTTCTACCTCATCAATGTACGGACGGTCTGGATTTCACCTTCGCAAAATTCCGTTGCTGTAAATTGTAACGCCGTGGAAATCCGTAAATCTCAGCTTTCCCGTGAGCATTGACAAATCCAGTATGTTTGGATTCTTTGTCTCGCCTACCGGCGTTGGTTCATAGAAGTATTTCGTACATCATCAATGTACGGACATTCTAAATCTCACATGCACAAAATTTCGTTGCTATAAATAGCAATACCGTGGAAATCCGTAAAGCTCAGCTTTCCCGTATGTACCGACAAATCCGATATGTTTGGATTCGTATGGACATTCTGAATATCACATTCACAAAATTTCGTTGCAATAAGTAGCAGCGCCGTGGAAACACGTAAAGCTCAGCTTTCTCGTATGTACCAACGAATCCGAGAATTTTTTTTGTGCGGATAATCTATTTTTTATTCGAAATTACATAAATATACCTACGGAAATTTTTTTTACAAAAATAGGCTCCAGTCGCCTAATGGTTAGGCGATTGGAGCCTTTCGCCCAACCCAACAGCGACAACTGGAAAATCTCCCAACCGTTGGGCGATTAATTGCAGTCGCCCCACCGTTGGGCGACTTTCCTCCAGTCGCCCTCCCATTGGGCGACTTACTGCATTCAGATCTTCACCAAAAATAGTGAAAATTGGTGGAGCTGTTCTTCATACATCCAAAAGTCTCCAGAAAAAAATTTGAGCAATTTCGGCCATGGGATCAAAAGTTATAGCAGTTTCAATCGAGGCCGAAACGAATTTGAGTCCGTTTCCGACACACCTTTAGTAAAACGGGTATAACTTTTGCATACGGTGTCCGTTTTCGACGTTCTTGTACTCGTTGGAAAGCTAACAACAAGCCCGATCCAAAAAAAATGACCAGCTTGCGCCTGTCGCCCTCCAAGACCCCGAAAATCGGTCATCTTTGGACCTAAACCTGCGTCGCAAGTTTTTAGTTTCTGCTTTTGCCCTTTTTCTTAGTCTTCCTTTCGGAAT
The DNA here is from genome assembly GCA_036346575.1 of Dendrocalamus sinicus. NCBI lineage: Eukaryota > Viridiplantae > Streptophyta > Magnoliopsida > Poales > Poaceae > Dendrocalamus > Dendrocalamus sinicus. The sequence continues at coordinate 18,598,801 of CM070670.1, forward strand.
TTGGATTTTGCTTCAACTGAAAAGTTGTAGATTTTGTCGAAACCTTTCAAATGAGTATATATAAGATATATAAAACTTACTATTTTATCCTTTCAGACTAGTTGTTTATATTGCATCGGTATATAAAACTTGTGAAAGGGAGTATTACAGATGGTTTGTATGTAGAACCGTTTGTGATAATCTGACCGTTGGGCCCGTCGATGTCCTCAATCCAATTCTAGCCCAGAGACACGAATTCTCAGTAACATCAAAATATCATTTACCATCGTATGTATCGATCGTTCTACGGTCAATCGTTCTTAAAAACAATTTTCCAAATTTTTTTGCACACCTAAAACATATAATGAACATAAACTTTTATTACAACTCCAGAAAATTTTTTACCAGTTTAAAAGTACAAAATTAAAAAAATTAAAACATTCACGGGGGACCTGAGTGCAGTCGCCCAACCATTGGGTGACTGCATGAAAGTCGCCCAACGGTGGGGCGACTGCAATTAATCGCCCAACGGTAGGGAGATTTTCCAGTTGTCGCTGTTGGGTTGGGCGAAAGGCTCCAATCGCCCAACCATTGGGCGACTAGAGCATATTTTTGTAAAATATTTTCCCGCGGGTATATTTCTGTAATTTCGAATAAAAAATGGATTATCCGTACAAAAAATTCATGAATCCGATATGTTTGGATTCTTTGCCTACCTGCCTTGGTTCTTAGGTCCTGATCGGTTTGGCTTGAGTTTCTGACTTCTGGCTTATTTTTTACTATTCATAAATTTCTTTTTTTTTCTGAACTTTTGGCTTTTTGTTGAGCTTTTTTGCCGGTTCTTTTTTTCCCGTATTCGTTTGTATTATACATATTGGGCTAACATATTTTGTATATTTTTAAATTTTTTAAATTTAATTGTGCTAAATAAGCCTATGTCAGCTATAGGCTGCGATCATTGTGGCTGATGCTACAGTGCTGGAGGTTTATTTGGTACTATTCACAAGTTTCGTCTTTTTCTGAAATTTTGGCTTTTTGTTGAGCTTTTTTGCCGGTTCTTTTTTTCCCGTATTCGTTTGTATTATACGTAATGGGCTAACATATTTTATTTTTATTTTTATATTTTTTTAAATTTAATTATGCAAAATAAGCATCATCACATTCTGATGCTTTTGACCGACTCTGATGTTTTCAGCCATAAGCTACGGGCTTTTCAGCCATGTTGATCACAACCATAGTGTTTTTTTCAGCCAGCTACAGTGTTTTCAACCATAAACCATGAGCTTTTAAGCCTTACTGATCACCACCTTAAATTGACCATCACAAAAATCCGTTGCTATTAGATAGCAACTTCGTGGAGATCCGTACCCGTAAAGCTCAGCTTCTCCGTATGTAATAACAAAAGCCCTTGTATGGTTGGAGTATTTGCCTATCTTGCCTCAGTTTCCGAACTGTCAGCGTGCCTAGTACTGTTACAACATTTTCAAAAAAAAATTTGGCCCCTAATATCTGTTTTTGTAAAATGACTCCCTCCCCGTACACTGATGGAGTAATAGGTGACATTGTCACCTGCCGCGCCGGGTAGCTCAGCAGGGAGTTCACAACGTGGCAAAGCGAGCTGGCGCTGGAGGCGATGGCGGGTGAGGCTTGTGCGTGTGTTGGGAGCGTAGGGACGGGAGGTCGATTCCTCACGGGGGCAGTGTGCGCGAGGGAATCACGTTTATGACACGACGCGATGTTAGATTCTTGTTTTATTCGCGTGTTAATTGCTCTGGCTTCTCGCACGTGCGTATTAAATACGACCCGCGGTCGCATTGTTGCCAAGCAAGAGTATAGCCAGGGAGGGAGGGGAAGAAAAGACAAGAGATTTCCTACCCAGCGAGAGCGCAGGTCTGCAATGTAGTTGTAATTTACCATTCTTCGCAATCGAAAGCATTGTTGAGCTGATGAATACTTTCAAAAAAGTTATTCTTCATTCGCATATGAACGATATGTTTAATATGTCGTTAGCATAACTGGTTTTATAATGTGGAATGCGATAGGCAACCCCATGTTTAGTTGATGGATATGTTTTTGTAAGTAGTTATGTTTATTTATTGTATATAGCTACATAAATACAGGCCGAAAAATAGCTAAAATATTTTTATGTATGCCTACACATATATATTTACCACTCTCGTCCGATTATAGAATGGTCGTTATCCAACCCTGCTTTTATGTTTCTAAACTAAAAAGCAAAAGCCTCATTAAAAAAAATAGCGTTCTACTTTCTCTACTAACCACTTTTTGTTCTTAACTCACCTCCCTTCATTATATCTTTAAACTATTACTAATACTCTCTTGTTCAACTGTATATAGTTGGATCATATGACATTGGATTATGAGACTGCTTTACCCATGGAGAGGATAAAGGAGAGTTTGCTGATATACTACGCAAACTAAGGCCTAGTTTGGCAGGGCTCTAGAGCTAGATTTTTAGCTCTGCTCTACAGCTCCACAGCTCTACAACTCTATCTGTAGAGCCACTCTGTCTGTGTGGGTGTTTGGCTAGCAAGGTGGCTCCAGATCCTGGAAGGAGGCTAGCATGGGTGAATTGACGTTGGTACCCATGTCAGGATGGATGTTTGATTGTTATGCTATTTTTTCTTTGTCCTGTACACGTTGAATGAGAAGAGCTATATTCTGTTTTTTTTCTTTTGGTGCTGTATACGTTGAATGAGAACAGATAGTGGCCAAGTTATTTTCCTTCATACATTTCCCAAGGAAAGGCAAGATAATAAGGTTCAAATTTAAATTGTTTATAATAGTAAAAATAGTCAATACATCATATCCCAACGTTACTCCCAAGCTAGAGCAATAGAAACTTGTTTATAATTGCAAAATAGTCAATACATCATATCCCAACATTACTCCCAAGCTAGAGCAATAGCGGTGGCCATCTCATCACGGAATGCATCCATAGACAATACACTTGGTTGTGCAGTCGATCCATCAGAAGCAACCTGTGAAATTGCGTACTTGTTATATCTCTCGGGGATAGTAGGAGCATAGTTTGGATCTCGATCAGCATTTGCAAAGTCCAAGTCTTCACTCCCATGTTCTCGTATGAAATTGTGAAGCACCATAGTCGCTGTAACAATCATTTTTTGCTTGCACATTGGATAACTTGGCATCTTATATAAAATTTGCCACTTCATCTTCAATACACCAAAAGATCGTTCAATAACATTCCGAATAGATGAATGTATTCGGTTAAACTTCTCTTTTGGGGTATTTGGCTCCATGCCTCTGTGAAACTCTGGTATATGATACCTTTCACCCTTGTATGGGGCGAGGTATCCTGGACGATTTGGGTAGCCCGCATCCACAACATAATACTTCCCTAAAATAGAGAACCAAGTTATTGCTAATATAAAACAATAGATAATATAAAAGGAAGACCAAAGTTACTTGTATGCTACCTTGTGGAGGATGAGGGAACACTTCTCGGTCAACCCTTATTGCATGATGTAACACACTTGTGTCATGCATAGATCCCGGTTGCCCCGTTGCCACATATGTGAAACGCATGTTAAAATCACAAACTGTGAGGACATTTTGGGTTGCACTTCCAGATCGTCCAATGTATCTCACTTGTTCATCCTAGTGGAAGAGACACACGTATGTGAGTTCCATCTAGAGCACCAATACAATCCTTGAAGTGGGGATATGCCCTCCGATCATCTCTAATTCTTTTGTGGACAATAGGAAAATTAGGATCCTTAGGTCTCAAATAATCTCTAGCCATTGCAATCACACAGTTCAGAACCTTGTCAAACTTTCGACTAATTGTTTCACTTGAATGCTTGAAACGATTTTGCACACTTCGATTGGACTGACATGCACCCAAAGTGAAAAGGAACATTGCAAGACTTTCAGATGAACTCATGTGTATAGATGATGTCAAGCCATAATTGCGTACCAACAAAGAATGAAGGTCTGTGAAGATATGCTCATTCATTCGAAGCATATTGTGACACTCCCCAGGTGTATTCATTGTCTCAATCAGCCATCCCATTCCACTCACTGATGAGGTCCTTGGTGGTGCTTTAATCAAGTACATGTCACAGTATTTTTGTGCAAGTTGAGCACCACTTTGACAAGGATTAAAAAACTGTTCAAGCTCATCTGAATCATCACAATCAGAAATCTGTATAGGTAACACAATTAAGAGGCCACATTAGACATGAAAACAAGCATCAAAATAGGAACACAATTAATGCAAATATATTTTAAACGAACTGACATAACAGGTAGCAATAATACATAAAAATGTGCCGAAACATGTTGCAATAGTACATAAAAGCATGGATACAATAGCGGGAAGCAATACATAAAAGTTGACAGTACAATCTGACATTTTAATTCAATCCCAAATGACTAGTTCCCATACTTGTCCTTGTACTTCCTGGTAAGCCACTGAAACCTAATCTCAGGAGTAGGCAAAGTCAAAAACATCTCCCTTTCTTCAGCACGTACAAACAAAGAGGTTGCTATGTAGTGCTCATCACTACCGTAGGCTGCACCACAATCTAGCACAAGATCCATCACTTGTTTAATAGATGTACTTCCAACTTTATTAGCGACAACGGATGAGGTGAATCAGCTATCCTTTTATTTCTTGGTGAATCATTGTTGCAATCCTGTCTTTGTTTTCTTGTTTTTCATTGGCTGCACTTTGATTGTGAGGCTCTCTTATCATTTGTATTGATAGGACTAGGTGTAACCTCCTCAACTTCGTCGTCCTCGTCCTCATTCTCATCTCCATTCAAATCATTTGTGCCAGTACCTTCAGCTAATGCAAGTGCTACAGGAGGAATGCCAAGTGCCGGGGACCAATGATCTTCTCCAGCAATGGTGGGACCGAATGCTTCCTTAAGCTTATCTTCATATTCCAATCCTTTAAGCCTGAATGGCCAAGAACCAGGTATCTCCTGTAATTAAATAAAAAAAACATCAGTACAATTAATTTGCAAAAAAAGGACAATGATACAAACAAAGAACCAGTATAAACACTTACATTCCTCATTTTCTTCCACCATTCAGTATCCATATTGATGGTACCCTTTTGATAGTCCCAACCCTTGCCAGCAACTTGTTCCATATCTTATATTTATCTCTCAACTTATCCCACTTGTTTTTAATTTGACCTCTTTTTAACTCAATGCCAGTCAACTCTTTGAACTTCTTCTGAACTTCGGCATAGCCCACACTATTCATGTGGGTGTTAGGCCGATTTCCTTTGTTCGCTTGCTCAGCGAACAACTCACAAATAATCCTTAGATTATCATCAAGCTTCCAATCAATTGAGTTCTAACACAGGCATGACAGGAAACAATTTAATTATTGCACATACATATCAAAGATTGCATAACAAGAACCACATTTTAACTACAACTGTCCAACTGAGACCATACATGATACATGAGTTCAACAAAGATTGCATAACAAGAACCACATTTGAACTGGCCAAGCTAAGAATATGCTCATTTTTTTGTGTTTCCCTGGGCCACCTCCACAACTACCTATTTTTTGGAATCAAAAGGCCTGACCCACCAAACTAGCTACCACCTTATATGCTACAAGAACATGGCATGTCCAACAAAGTAATTAAACATGTCGCACCCTAAGAAATGCAGGTAACCAATCACCACTCATGTCAGCAAATTCTTCAAGAAATAAGTTATTAGGCTTTTGAGAAGTAAAAGTATAATCCTCAACTGGAGGACACAGACCTTGATGTAAGTATTAAGTGAATCTACACATTAATTGATTCAAGGCCCTGGATAAATAAATTCCTTTATGTTTTTTGAGTTGATATAGTTTGATAATACTCCACATGATTTTGTTTGAGAAGACTGTTTAATACTCAATTTTCATTAGCATGTTACTAAATCTTTTTGCCAGTTCGACCACTTAAACTGTACTAATACACCCTGATTGCCAATTGCTAGTGTGATGACTTGATTTCTAGCTTCAAGCACTGGATGATTTTTCACTATTGCACAAAAATCCATTTCATTTATGGGAGATGTAATGACCAATTGATATGCATACATAAGTTCGGTCATCTCTCAGTATCCTCAGTAATCAGTGTATTGAACTAAAGTAAACATGAACCAGAACTAATAATCTATATTGCGCAAAAAATACACATTATCATTGCCTAATAGATGCATCTTGATTCAAATGTTAGGCGTGGATCTGAGGTTCTAATTCAAACGTCAGGCGTGGATCTGAGATTCTCACCATGAACTGAAGTCAAATACACAAAGCTACAGGCGTGGATATGAGATTCTCACCTCCCCCGGTGGCATGGTCGATCTAAGCGGTGGCGCGGTCTCCGGCTAGCAGCGCCCGGCCCTCGGTCCCGGCAGCCACGGAGAGGCCGAGCCCTCGGCCCCGGCGTCAAGGCTCCCGGCAGACACGGCGTCCCGGCTCCTCGACTCCCGGCGTCCCGGCTAGCAGCGCCCGCCCCTCGCCCCCGGCGTCTCGGCTCCCGGCAGCCACAGAGAGGCCGCGCCCTCGGCCCCGGTGTTCCGGCTCCTCGACAAGGATGAGCGGCGCCGCCCTAGGTTTCTGAGAGAGCGAGAGGGACGGGAGGGGAGTGGACGAGAGAATGGGGAACGGAGGGGAGCGGACGAGAGAATGGGGAATGGAGGGGTGCGGGCGGACGACTCGCGGGGCACTGCCGCTGCAGGCGCTAGGACTATCCAGTGGCATTTTCGGTGTAATTTCGCTAGGGCGCAAGGGTACTTCCGATTTGCACTGAGGACTCTACGTGGGTAGCTGCGTTTTCTTGGCTCTACACATTTGCATTGAGGACGGGGCCGATCCAAGGATCTGCAGCTCTATACAAGGCTTGGAGTTGCCCTGTTTGGTAGGGTTCTACCCAGCTCTACTGTAGATCCTGGCTCTAGAGCCCTGCCAAAAAGGCCCTAATACAATACTTGCGTTACTGGCACCGTCTTATCTTCAGAGGATGGAAGACCTAGGAAAGAGACATAGAAGCCTGATTGATGGAAGTCTTCTTGTATGTAAGGAAAGGCGAGTATATCTCCCGCACCTTCCACACGTAGCACATAAGGAGCACTGCCACCGACGCCCTTCAGGACCCCGCACACATGGCTTGTGCTCGCCTTTGCGAGATCCGCTGGGCCACCATGCTGACCTCCCCGTTTTACTACTATTCATCCCTTCAGGAAGGAGCATGCTACGACGAGACGTTCGTCCCCAGCTCCGAGGACGACTAGCTCTTGACCCACCAGATCTAGCTCACCTGAGCTATGGGAGTCACCTACACTAAGGCTTTAGAGGAAATCTCGGACCTTCGCCAGCTCCTCACCACCAGCTGCAACCAGGCCGAGACTCTTCGCACTCAACTCACCAAGTGTGAGAAGGCACTGGCTGCAATGGAGCGTGAAAGGGATGCTGCAGTCATCGAGCTTGAGCGGACTGCACTAGCAGCAGCGATTCACACTCCAGCACTCGCTGGACCCCCATCATCCCCACCAACCCCATTATAACTCAGTTACTCACCGGAGGACTGTGCCTAATGAGTACCATGTACAAGAGTGTGCGGCACCCAACCTGCCGATTGTTCTCAACATTGAGTTGATCTCAAAACCAGGGAAAGAGAAGAAAGAGAATACAGGAGAGATACATGACATTACTGTGCCGCTAGTAGGGTTGTCGAACTATTGAGATATGCTTCGTAAGCAAAAATGGGTGACCAAGAAAAAGGGATCATACCCTGATAATTCTTGTATAGATGCATTCTCTCCGCTAGAGTTTTCGCGGTAGCAGTGCGACTGCTGCAATCCAGCACATATCATTCAATTTATACACTTGACAACCTTCACTCGGGCACACTACACGTGCAACAGAGTTCTTGTAAGCATGTATTTGCTATTTTCACATTGCATGTTCTGTTTCACACATCCCTAACCGACTTCATCTATGCCAGCAGACCATAGAGTGTTGCTACTTCTTTCAATGGATAGATGGCTCGGATATGTACAATAGGGCATTCATCGAGTAAAAATATATTCTCAACTAACCAGTGGCACTTTGTCGGCCTACATATGGTTTATTATGGTAACTTTTTGCAAGAACGTATCTTTCCTACTTAATATAGGGAGTGTGTGATGGTGGTTCATCTGTCTCTTCGAACCTCCTTGCACATTCCTAAAGAGTTTTACATATAGTTTGCAAGTATGTTTAGAAGAATTGAAGCAATTTTGAATTGAGCCAACAATTTTTTGCCACCCCTACCCCTTCCGCTTACCTACCGTTGCTTGGTAGGCTATTGTCGAGCTACACCGGCTCGGTGACGCCTCAGTTTAGCCGCCTGTCGCTACTTGGTAGGCTGCTGCCGAGCTACACTAGTTCGGTAGCCGCATCAGGCTAGCCGCCTACCGCGTCGTGCCACCGTCTCCCACGCCAGCTTGTCGTATCGAGCAGCTCACCTTGCCGAGCTACCCTGGTATGGCAGGTGACACGTACCGCTTGTCACGCCTTCTAAGTTTGGGAAGAGGGCATTTTTGTAAAAATTGATGCTAGGAAGCTAAAATTGAAAAAAAAAACATTGCAAGAGTGTTAGATATGTGAACAGATCTTGATTTCAAACATGGTATTATGTTAGTTACGTTAACAGTTACTGGTTTCAAACATGGTATTGATGGACAAAGTACTAGACGTCCGGCAGTGTACACACTGCTCCTCAAGTCCAGATTCGTGTTTCCGTTTCGGGAGACAAACTACTAAGATGCCCGGAACGGAACTGGCCGTTGGTTAGTACTTAGTACTACGTACCAGCTGCAGTTGGTGTGGTTCGTCAACCGTGTAGGAAAATTGAGCAAAATCACCCGTACACGTTCGGTGCCGGTCTACATCGATCTACACATGTACAAGTGAAAGAATGTATGTTCATCTTTTTTTTTATTTTGAAACGAAAAAGAACGTATGTTTATCATTTGTTTGTTGCATAGACCTGGACGAGTTCCGGATGGTGCAGTGCAGAGGTGCACGAGCGAGCGTGAGAACCTGATTTCAAACCCCACACTCAGAGACGAGATGTAACGGCGCGTTTGGCTCGGACGAAGCACAGCGGCGCGGAGTAGCACGCAGTGTTTGGCTCAAACTTCGCGTAACTTGTTAGGAAACCTGGACTCAGGTCAGCAGACCTGATCACACTTCATCGGAAACTATAAATAGAGAGCTGTATCGGCATATTTTGTACTGTTGTAATTGAAAGCAATAAAGAAAGATCAGGAGTTCTCTCTACCTTTCTGTGTGTTCAATTTATTATTCTGTCTTCTGTAATTGGTTCGATTTGTTCTAAGCAGAGGAACCGATCGGACTGGTTGCCAGTGACGGTTTCTCAACATAACTAACGAAAATTTTCATGTGAGAGTAGCGGTGTGTTTCTACGTGCATCATCGCCTGGGCACGCAGCAGTATTTGCTAAAAAGACGGCGTGATGTGTGCTGTGCTCGAATTCGCGGGAGTTCGATGGGAACGAACGGCCTGCGGCTGCACGTTTCGTGGAACATCCCGAGTTTGTCAAGGTTTATCGTGTCCCCGGGGAGTGTCTAGCCGTCGTGCCGACGGACGACGACGGCGGGTGGTGCGTGCCGCGTGTCATGTTACACGTTACATTAGCGTTGTATTCCATGCGCATGCTTATTTTTTCCACGCACACATGCACCCTTCACATATCTTATACATACGTCCTAATTCACATATACTGAATATATCTTACTAGCACATATCTAATTAGAATAAATATCTATATCTCATAGAGCACGGATATACATTTTACAACTACACACCGGTTCAAAACACTCGAACCAACCACCGAGCTTTGCTCCTTGCGCATGCTTACTTGGAAGAATTTGTCGTCCGGTGCGATCGATGCTATGTGAGAGGTGAATGTGTCCAACTACACTTTGTTAGCTTTCGATATGCCAAATCCTGCGTGGGGCTTGAGTTTGTATTCTCCAATTTAAATGAAGGTCTTGATTTTTCTCTTTTCTTTTTGGTACCAAAACCGATGGAATATTGCTGGTGAAGGAAATGGCACGGAAGCGGCAGAGAAGACCAAACTTCAGGTATTCGAGGTCTCTTCTCACTTCTCAGCGCCACGTCCACATTGCATGCGATGAGTGATTCGTTGAACCGGAGCTATCCGTCCTCTCAGAAAATGTTCTGAAAAGATTCCCTAAGTTCTGTCCAAAGGAACAATTATGTGTTTTGAAGGAAACAAAATGCTGTGCTGATACATTGCACGGCCCAAAGAACAATGGATTGGGTATTCTCTCGGTAACCTAAGCAGAACTCACAAATCTTAAAGCAAAAGGAAGTTACTACTAGTTGAGGGATACTTGTACTTAAAGTGTGACTAGTTGAATGTCCGTACGTTGCTACGGATTTTTAAAATTTATCATACTATATATTTTAAAACTCATAGGTGGTAAAAATTTTTAGAATATACATACAAACATGTTCTAAAGTTTTTAAATCCATCAAGTAAGTTGGAAGTCGTTGATCACACCTTGTGGTCATAAGTTGTAAGACATCGACCACATCTCATGGCCGTAGGTGGGGAGCCCTCGAGCACACCTCATCGTCATAAGTCGGAAGCTGTCGACCATCGCGCGTGATTGTAGGTTGGGAGCGGTCGACCATTGCCGGTAGTCGTAAGTTGGCAGCGGTCGATGATCGATCGTGGTCCTAGATTGGGAGCCTTCAACAATGGCTCGTAGTCGTATGTCGAAAGTCGACGACCATCGTTCGTGGTCGTAAGTTAGAAGCCATCGAGAACACCTCGTGGTCGTAAATTAGAACACATCGACCAGCGCTCGTGGTCGTAAGTCAAAAAACATTGACCACACCTCGTGGTCGTAAGTTAGAACACATCGACCAGTGCTCGTGGTCGTAAATCGGAAGTCGCCGATCACACCTCGTGGTCGTAAGTTAGAAGCCATTGACCATCGCATGTAATCGTAGGTTGGGAGCTGTTGACCATCGCTGCTGGTTGTACATTGGCAGGCTTCTGGTACGCTTATGCCCTGTTGCCTGACTACCAGCGCCAGCCTACTCGGCCCGCCCGACCTGCTCGGCCTCGACTTTGACCACGACCCTTTAATGTCGACCACAACCCCCTTCGACCATAACCCCCTTCGACCATGACCCCGACTTCGACCACGGCCCCCCGACTTCGACCACTACACTCTTCAACTTCGACCATTGCCCCCTTCAACCATTGTCCTCTTCGATCGCGACCCTTCGACGACGACCACTTCCCCCTTCGACAACGGCTCTCTTCGACCACGGTTTCGACTTCGACCACGGATCTTCGACTTCAACCAGTGCTCGTGGTCGTAAGTTAGAAGACATCAACCACACCTCGTGGTTGTAAGTCAGAACATGTCAACCAGCGCTCGTAGTCGTAAATTGGAAGCTGTTGATCACACCTCGTGGCCAAAAGCATGTTACAATCCATAGGGAGTATGAGACCTTGTGGGTCTTGCTGTCGAGGGTGGGGAGCTCGATCTCGGGGGTGATCTGGGGGTAGGCGATGGGGATGTCCAACTGGAGGGAGAACTCATAGCGGCGGAGGTTATGGACGAACCAGCAATTGCCCTCTGGGTTGGCGCTACGATTACGACTATGACCACTACAACCATATCCACAGGCACTACAACTACAACCATGACTGCGACTTCGACCACTGCCCCCTTTGACTTCGAGCACTGCCCTCTTCGACTCCGACCACTATCCCCTTCAACCACTGTCCCCTTCAACCATAGCCCTTCGACGTCGACCACTGTCCCCTTCGACCACGGCCCTTTGACGTCGACCACGGCTTCGACTTCGACCATTGTCCCTTTTGACCACGGCCCTTCGACATCGACCACTGTCCCCTTCAACCATAGCCCTTCGACGTCGACCACTGTCCCCTTCGACCATGACCCTTTGACGTCGACCACGGTTTCGACTTCGACCACTTCCCCCTTCGACTATTGTCCCCTTAGATCATGACTTGGACTTCGACCACGACCTTTCGACTTTGACCATAGCTTGACTTTGACCATGGCCCTTCAACTCTGACCATCGCCCCTTTGACCATTGATATTCGACTTCGGCCATGGCCCCATTCGACCACGGTTTCGACTTCGACCAAAGCCCCTCGACTTCAGCCACGGCCCCTCGACCACAGCCCTCTTTAACCATGGCACTGACTTCGATGACCAACTTGGAAAACCAAAATCGTCAAACAGCGTGACGGGCTCCGAGCAAAGAGCAGGAGGAAGTAGAGAGGCTCACCGGGCGAGCGACCGCTGGGCGGTGATGGTAGGGGGAGAGCCACGTAGGCAAGCGTAGGGAGAGGAAGCTGTCGCCGCTATCGTCGAGCGCCCTTCTCTTTGATCCACCGGCCATTGTCACCGAGTGCCCTTCTCTCTGATCCATCAGCTGCTGTTGCCAAGTGTCGTGCCGCTGGTTGGAGGGGCGATGGGAGATGGAATTGGTGGTGGCGCCGAGGAGGAGGAGGAGGCGCGACATGAGGGTTCGGGGGAGAAAAGGAGGCGACAGCTGTGGGAGGTAGAGGTGGGGAGACGGTGACGGCGAGATGCGGTGCTGCTAGGGGAAGTTGGGGGACTACAACCTACCGCATGGGGAAGGAATTGGTAGTGGCGCCGAGGAGGAGGAGGAGGCGCGGCATGAGGATTCGGGGGAGAGAAGGAGGCGGCAGTTGCGGGAGGTGGAGGTGGGGAGGCGGCGATAGGCAGATAGGGAAAGGAGACGACGGGCGAATGCATTGAGGAGGTGGCGACGGGGGGATGTGACGCTGCTGGGGGAAGTTGGGGGGCTGCTACCAGACATTGCCGTGTGGGGAAGGAATTGGTGGTGACACTAAGGAGGAGGAGGAGGCGCGGCACGAGGGTTCGGGGGATAGAAGGAGGCGTCGGTTGCAGGAGGTGGAGTGGTTGCAAGAGGCAGAGGATGTAGAGGAAGAGAAGAGGAGTGCGGTCCATGTGTCAGCCCGACCTTTTCTACAAGGAACGGAAGAACTACCTACATGCGGATTTGGATGGGTGATTTTTGATCGGACGGCTGAGAAGAGAGGAGGGAGAACGGACCAACGACCACCAACTCATATTTTTAAGTAGTAGAGATTAGGATTATTTGGTTCTGTCCATGTTCCAAATTTTCAATGCTTTGATGGAACCAACGCCCCCTAGTGTAGTTTTGTTATAGCTTCTTTTAAATAGGACTGTGTGTTCGGTTAGTTCGGTAAAATCGGTTCGGTATATACGGTAAATACGGTATTATTAGTTCGGTAGTATACGGTATTTTTAAAAATACGGTTCGGTATCGGTAAATCCCAATTTATTTCGGTGCGGTATCGGTAAATACCATATTTACCAAAGTTGACGCAAATTACAAATGATATAGTGACTAGCGAGACGAGTAGGCAAAGTATATATGTGCATTTGTTCACGTAACTGCAATCTGGCTTTGCTACTGACCGGGTTAATTAGATAGAAAGGGGGTGTGGCTCATATTCAGAGGAAGGTGGTGTAGAATTAACGAGTAGTACAAGTAATCAAAAAGAAGAAGCAACCAGAAGAGCAGAGTTGGTCACGTAGAGAGTAGAGTGGCTTCTCTTTTTTTAGGGTGTGTTTGGTTGCTGGGATGAGGTGGGATGGAATGAGATAGTTTCTTTGACCAAGCCTATCCATGTGTTTGGTTGGAGGGATGGGGTGGGATGGAATGGTCCAAAGTGGGATGAGCCTGTGCAAATTTAGAGAATATTCTTCTTAAATGCTGGACCATGTGGTTCCACTTTTTTTGTGGAACCATCTCATCCCATCCCCATCCCATCTCATCCCACTCTATCCCAGCAACCAAACACACCCTTAAAGAGTGAAGAAGGATGGCATGGATGATGGTGTACTGTGCATACATGATACATATTTGTTTCTGCAGCGCAGCAGCAGATGGCAGCCGTTTGAATATTTGATGCCCGTCAGCCATCAGTCGTTGGCATGGATGATGGTGTACTGTGCATACATGATACATATTTTATGCCCGTCGGCAGCAGATGGCAGCCGTTTGAATATTTGTTTCTGCAACGCCGCACAGACGCGAGCGCGCCAGGCCGCCAGCGCGGACCCGTGAACCAAGGGCAGTAGGGCACAGCGCACAGACGCGAGCACGCCAGGCCGCCAGCGCGGCACAGTCTCCTGCGCTGTTCGGTTTTTTTCGATTTTTCGGTTTTTAATCGGTTTTCCCCGAAAAAACCGAACAACAAAAAAACCTAAAATATAAAAACCGAACCGAATCCGAAAACCGGTCAACGGTTCGGTTTTTTTAGTCCGGTTTTTTCGGTTCGGTTGAAATGTGCACAGCCCTACTTTTAAAGACTCACTGTTACAGTTTGGTATGCCCTAGCATATTCATGGGGCAAGGAATATTCCACCAAGGGAGAAAAAAATTGCAACAATTATGCACAGATCTTACAAGTAATCTTCCCATTGTTTTTTCTTAGCTTGTCGTTCTCATAATACCATACGGTATTTTTTTCCCTTAGTCACGGGATCGTCGAGATGAAAAAAGCATCAAGCCCCTTTGGACATACCGGACAGCGTAGCATGTGGAGAATCACAAACTTGTGCCTTGCCGCAGAGGCTTTCAGCGCAAACCGGTAAAGATGGCATCGACAAGCCAGCGACAAACCGGGCTGGTGTTCCGGGCTCGTTTTGCCTTGATTTGGCCGGGGCGGGGCAAAGCGGTTCACTCGACGTGTGCGGTCGTTACGGCGAAGTTGGATCCGCATTCACATGCCGTTTCACCGGACTGCAGCTCTCCAACGTACAGGGGAAGTCGCCAACCGGCGAAGGCCACACCTTCCCTTGGTAAACACCTCCTTCAAAAAAGATTTTTACTGTTGGCTGAAATGGCGACTGTAGTAGCGGTTAGATTTTACTGGGGCATTAAATTAAAAAAAAGAAAAAGAAAACAATTATTATCGCTCTGCTTAAAACACTTGAATAATTATCTAAAACTTAGCCTTAGACTACTCAATATGACCGCTAATACAATGAGTACTTGAAAATACCAAGTACTCAGGAATTACCATCGCTCCGCTCAAAACACTCGGAAAATCATCTGCATCGCTACCGACCACAGAGCCACCGAGTACCGACTACCGAATACCGATCGCTACCGCTAAAGCACCAGATCACTAAGTCCACGACTACTGATCTTCAACTATTCGTTGTACCATTGATCACTAAATACCGCACAGACTATAGTACCAAAACACCAACCACAAATCTCCGACAACCGATCACTGACTACCATCGCGGAAACCACAACTATCAAGTACCGAGTCCTTTCGACTACCGAGTACTATGACATCTACCCCAGATAGTTATACTGCTAACCAAACATGAGTACTCGAGGTACTCGAAGAGAGTAAGAATTAAAGCACTCGTACCGACCATGAAGTCTACGAGTACAGACCGTGAAGCCTACGATAATTGAGCACAAAGTTTTTGACTTCCGACCGCGAAGTTTACGACTACCGATCACAAAGTCTACAACTATCGAGTACGAGTATCGACCAATAAAGTCTACGACTATCGAGTATCGATCAGGTACTGTAGCTACGGCCATTTGAAAGCGTTGTAGCTACGACCATGTAAAAGTACTGTAGCTACCATTATTGACCAGTTAAGGTCGTTCTGTTGTGGCCGATATGTCGTGGTCGAAGTGTCGTAGCCGAAACTTGACGTAGTCGAAATACCATGGTCGAAATGCCATGATCGAAAATGCCATGGTTGAAGTCTGTCGTAGTCGAAGTCGGTCGTGGTCGTGGTCGAAGTCTACCGTGAGCGACTGTCGTGGTCGATGACTACTCTGAAAGCTTTAGCAACACAAGTGCATCGACCAGAACTTTTCAAAACACAAATTTCAATTAAATACAAATGTCAATTATTCATCATTAATTTATGCACGGCCACCACATGTCTAATATTTTTTGTTTCTTCGAAAGTCAAAATAAATAGAACGGCTTTTTGAAGCGGATTTCTCAAATGGCTTCTCAAATCTAAAACTATACATATCATCTGTTACCGTCTCAAAAACACAGACAAAAACCATATACCGTAGCCAAAAATCATAAACCGCTAATAAAAGAACAAGGACACAAGGTACTTTGGCTTGATTGGGGTTTTCCGGTATACTTAAAATTGTTGTGGATGCGATGAGAAATTGCCGTCCAAGAGATTTTCGTAAAGATGGACTAAACAGACTAACAATTGGGTATAATATAGCTTCAAGTTTTGTTTATTTGAGTAGCTTTGAATGACCTATAGACTAATCACCAGCCTATATTAGCGGGGAAACGCGGTGCGGAGCGCCTCCCACGTCACCCCGCGCCCACGCTCCGCCCGCTGCGTGGCCAGCGAATCTTGGTACGGTCGGGTGAGCAATTTTGCGAAAAAGTCCCTGCGCTTTCCCAAAATTACGTTGAGGTCCTTGGTTCTCGCGAAAAGGTCCCGGCCAGTTTTTTTAAACCCCTCCACTTTGCAGGATAGCCCCCCGTGGTTTCCTAAATTACGTACGGGTCCTCGTTTATTACGTACAGGTCCTCGATTTTTTTTAAAAAAAAGTCCTTTAACTTCGTTTATATTACGTACAGGTCCTCGATTTTTTACGAAAAAACCCTTTAACTTTTTTGAAAATATGCATGTGCCCTCGGTTTTTTTAAAAAATCCTCACGAATTATCGCATCTTTTACTTCGGTGCACACGGTGGCTGGCGCGGCGTCACGTCGCGCCTATGAGGCTAGTCACTCCCTATTACGAGCGGCGGAGTCCGCGCGCGGAGAGAGCTCCCACGTCATCCCGCGCGCGCGCTTCGCCTGGCGCGTGGCCGCGGAATTTGCGTACGGTCAGGGGATCGTTTTTGCGAAAAAGTCACTGCATTTTCCCGAAATTACGTAAAGGTCCTTATTTCTCGCGAAAAGATCCCTGGCAGTTTTTTTAAACACTTTTTTCGAAAACACCCCTCCGTTTTGCAGGATAACGCCCCGCGGTTTTCTAAATTACGTACGAGTCCTCGTTTAGTTACGTACAGGTCCTCGATTTTTTACGAAAAAGACCTTTACCTTTTTCAAAAATACACATATGCCCTCAATTTTTTTAAAAAAACTCCTCACGAATTATCGCCTCTTTTACTTCGGCCAAGATGTCAGAGCTTTCAATTATTTAACTTTTTTCGCTTAATATTCCTTGTAGGAATTTGGAGCAGGCTTTCAATGCCGGAGATAACACCGGCGATAGCTGCGGCTCACGAATGGGCTTCCCGGTCCGCACTCCCTATTCCCTCAATCTAGACCACTCACTAATGATCTAATGGCTAATTTTTTTTATATTTTCACCATTTGCCCGTCCATCATAAATAATAAAAAATACAGGAAAAAATAAAATCTATTTTTTCTGTATTTTTTATTGTAATTTTTGTACAGAAAAAAAATTAAATTATAATAAAAAGGACAGAAAAATAAATTTTATTTTTTCTGTATTTTTATTATTATTTATGATGGATGGGCAAATGGTGAAAATATAAAAAAACAGATCATTAAATCATTAGTGAGTGGTCTAGATTGAGAGAATAGGCAGTAGGGGACAGGGAAGCCCCATTCACAGCGTTGTCCTTTTAGCCTTCTTGGAGGAGATTGATGAAGTTCCTGCATGCATGTGTTGTTAGTCCTACGTAGGGGTAAAGGTAGACCGAATTTGAATTAGATAATATTTAAATTATATTTATATCTATATTTTTTTCAAATTTGAATACGCATGAAACAAACATCCGATACGAATACAGACTAGACAAATGTCGAATACAAATTCAAATCAAATATCTACTCAATTCGATCATATCTAGATATCCTCATAACTTATTGAGTATGAAGATATTAATGGTATTTTATCCTCGTACAATCATGCTTAATCATTCTAATTTATTCATTTCACCTAAAGAAATACGAATTCACGTTCAATTAAAAAAACTTATCCAACTAATTAGTTGTATTGTAATAAAATATGCATATTGCAACATCGAATACGAATACGGATATGAATAGTCTAGATAAATAACATTTCGGATAGTAAAAGTTCATACCATATTCGCATCCATATTTTTTATGTGAATTTGAATACAAATAGTATAGAAATTGTTAATCAAATAGAAAAATCTATACTATATTCATACCTTATCGAATACGATAACTAAATAATACAAATAATTTATATCCATTTTTCACTCCTAGTCCTACGCATACGCGAAAGATGTCTAGCTTTTCCGTGCGAGGCACCGCAGCTAAATACTCCGTATATTAAAATCGGAGGACTCCCCGCCCCGGATCTATGCCACGTCACATTTTTGCGAAAAAGCCACTGCGTTTTGCGAAATCGCGTAGAGGTCCTCCGTTCTCGCAAACAGGTCCCTGCCAGGTTTTTCCCGGAAAGCACCCTCCACTTAACCGATAGCACCCCGCGGTTTCTAAAATTATGTATAGGTCCTTATTTAGTTACGTACAAGTCCTTGCAGGTCCTCGGTTTTTTACAAAAAGCCTTTTAGTTTTTCCGAAATTACGCATGCGTCCTCGATTTTTTTAAGAAACGCATCACGAATTATCGTCTCTTTTATTTTAGTCCACACGGTAGCTAACGTGACGTGACGCCGCGCTTACGTAGCTAGTATTCTTCAGAGATCGCATCGCACGGACGATGAGAATGAGTTGCTGCTCTTCTCTCCAATCGATCTTACGTACGCCGAGAAATGATATATCTGGAATTGATGCGCCCATATGCCCACTTGGCACAAAAGAGTCGATTCACGGTTGCATTACAACTGCAATATAACAATGTCAGGACGTTATGGAGTGCATGTCCTAATTGACATTGAGTGGCATCAGGAGATATCTCGATACGATTGATGTCTTTATGTGGATGGGGTTTTGAGACATGTAATTAATCTCGCTCGCAGCTGGAGATGTTCATATTTGTACGCGCCCATGCTCAAATCAGACTTTAAAAAGGTGGTGCTTGTTTGGGCTTAAAAGTCATGGTATATAGCTTATTTTTGTATTGTATTCATTGAAAATACACAGTAACTGCTGGTAGTTTTTTCAGCGTAATTAAATTTTAAAAATTAAAAAAGTTATATCATCACGGATAATGAAAAAAATAAAGAAAAAATTAAACCCCAAAAAAACATATCACCAAAAAAAAAAAAAAAAAAAGAAGTTAGAAGGTAGGAGCAGAAGGTCTAACAAACGAGAGCAAACTCAAGTGTTTTCTTAGGCTTATCCTTTTCATTATGTTAGCTGGTGGCTAAGACATCTCTTTGTGTCATAGAAGAAGCGGCTTTATCGCAACTATTCCTTACACTTCATCTTGAATTGGTGATCCAATCCGTGTTTATCTGCACGCATATGTTTATAGTCGGGAACTTCTGTACGACTGTTTCTAATCATATTAGTTTTTAAAAACTATTTTTCTATAATAAATAGTTTTCTATAGTATATAGCCTTTAAATAGAATATCTTTTTAATATAAGGTTTACTAGTCAATTGTAGTACACATTTTAGTAACTTTATTATGTCGACTAAAATCGTACGTAAATATACCTCTTTACATAATTCACTATAAACTATTATTATTATTTATAAGTCAAAATCAAAAGTTAATATAACGAATGCCTTTCTTTAGCACAGTTGCAGTTTTATGTTATGATCTAATCCACTCCTTTTGTTTTGCCACGTATTAGTATCAATTTATCATGGACTCTCCAATAAACATACTTTGACTCGTGGGATCCGTTGATATGCTGGTGACCTCACCTCAATAGCGAGATTTTTAAAACGAACACATGTTATTCATATGCCAATAAATGGCCAAATTAGACGTCTCTGCAAAGAACAAGTCATTGCCAAACAAGCACGACGCACGTTTCATTGCGACCTCTCTGGAATGTACCACACCATGAACATACCACCGACAGTGTGCGTATTCAAGGGTGTGTTTGGTTGCTTTTGGGTAGTGGGATCGTATATCCTGGATGAGGGAAAGCTGGATGAGGAGTGTCGTATTTTGAAAAAGAAGAGTGTTTGGTTCGATGTATCTGTGGATACAGGCTGAATGAGTCTTTGATTGGTAGGCTGTATATGAGGCTGTATGAGCGGATACAGTAGGTTGAGAATGTGTTTGGTTGGCTGTATAGTGGGGTATAGTGACCCTCGAATGTGAGAGGTGGTGTGGTTACCCCCTTCACATATTTTTTCAGTTTTTTACACAAACTAAGTTATTTCTAATAGTAATTTATTTACAATATAACATATTAATTTTTTTAACTTCTGAAAAGAACGTATTTGATAATATGATGATGTATCGCCCGTGTAAGTTATTCCTAATAGTTTTTTCAGTATCACATGATGATGTATTTGACAATTTGACAGTATGACAAAGAAGTATTATTCCTAATAGTTAAAAGAACGTTTTTTTAACTCTGAAGCTGCACATCGCCGAGAGAGACATCGCCCGTGGAACACATCGCCGAGCGGAAGAAAAAGCAAGCGAGCGGGCGGGGGACCGGCGCGCGGAAGAAAAAGCGGGCGGGGCAACGGCCGGCGGCGCCTCCAACCGCGCGAGGCGCGGCGTGGCGGCGAAGGAGAGCAGCCGGGAGAGAGAGGCGGCGGCGCGCCGTGGGTGGCGGCGGCGCGCGCGCGGCACCGCCGCATCTCGGCGGCGAGGAGAGGAGGCACCGCGGTGGCGGCGGCGGCGGCGCCTCCAACCGCGCGAGGCGGCGGCGACTCCAACCGCGGGCCACCGGCCGAGGCCGCCGAGCCCGGATCCGGCCGAGGAACCCGCGTGGCGCCTCCACGGGCGCGGTCGGGCAACGGCAGCGGCTCCTCCACGCGCGCCGCCGCGTCGCCGCGCGCCACCCGCAGGCCTTCGCCGGATCCAGAGGAGGGAGGAGACGGAGAGGGAGATCACCTGCTGCCGACGCTGAGGACGCGGAGGAGAGCGCGCGAGAGGTAACCCTAGCCCGCCCTTCTCTGGACTCCCTCGGTCCTGGATTGCCACGTTCGGCCGAAATGGCCTTCTCTGCTGGTCCGGGATGGAGACCGTATGCGGAACGAGCGGATCCAGTCTGCTACAGTGAATTCATTCAACCAAACACCAGATTCTTTTGCAACATACGGTCCAGCTGGTATCAGGCCATCCATGTTCGGGGAACCAAACACACCCCAAGCGAAAGAGGGTATGTGACCAGATGGGGATGATATGTGAGCTTGTTCAACGGAAAAACGTGTGCCTCCTCTGTAAGGCCTTTAGTGCGTGTTGGTGTCCACCAACTTTAGAAATACATATATATATATATATATATATATATATATATATATATATATATATATATATATATATATATATATATATATTCAGTGAAAAAGTATGTACCTATTTATTTTTGATAAATTTTTAGCGTGTAAGAAACGCACATGTGAGTATATATGTTGTCTTGTATTCTTAATGTGCATATTGATGCAAAATTACTCGGTAAAAATGATAATTCATCGAAGAAAAACTCCTCAACAAGGGCACTTTTAACCGCCACAAAGACTTACAAATATTTTGCTTAAGAATAAATCCAAATTTTCGTACTGACCCGCCTTCCCGGTTGGAAAGCGAAGTCGACTGGGTCGCGTCTTAGTCACCGCTCGCGTGGACAAGCCGTCTCGTCAAAACGGAATATTTCTGTGAAATAATCTATTTTTAATTAATGGGAGTGTATAGATATTACCCGGATGTTTTATTTCTAACTATCATCTAAATTTGTAACCCTTAGATTAGAAATCAAAGAGCCTCTTGTTTTTGAAGGGAGAGATTTTTTTAAAGGGTATGAGGTAGAAAAGTGGAAGGGGGAGAATTTATTGCCATTTGATCTCTAATTCAACAGTTCTAAATTTGAATGATAATTAGAAAAAAAATCCAGATGATGTTTAACAAAACCCTTAATTAATATTACATAAATATAATATCTTTTAAACATATTACAAAAATAATCCTTTATCGCCAATTCAAATGTGTCCTACGTAAAGTCCTACGTGACAGCGTGCAGAACTCTATCACCAATAAGACTGTCACCAATTCGACTGGCAATAGAGTCCTACGATAGTGTTGCCACTTCAGCCTAAAAAAAAGGCGGCATGGTGCTGTCTTTTCTAATTGAAAAGGCTATAAACTCACTTACCGCGATGCATGTTATTACCATTGCCACTTCATTGCACTACTAAGAAAGGGGAGCTATCTTGTGCTCGTAGGAGAAATCATTCAGTTCGATAACTTTATAAAGAAACCAGAACAGAGAGTAAATATTGTATCACTATGAATATCATAGCTTGTGGCTAACACACAGCTGTATATTACAAAGACCCACTAATTCAAACGGACCTACGCAGGGTTCCTCCTAGGCGCTACCCCACGAGTGGCCCTATTCCTGCGCTAGCGTTGTGCATGACCTGACGAGTAGATCCATCGGTCAGGTGCGTACCGTGACCTAGTTGGGCGAGTCGTAGGTGCAGGAGCTGCAACGTCTTGTCGAGTCAACTGGCTTGATCCTAGCGTGTCATCTCACTTCACCCTGTGGCCTGTCATGTCCTCTACAGCCTACGTGTTGTGGGCGGACGTGTTCTCCACGTAGTTCTCGAGATGATGGCCTACAAGGAAGATAAGATACAATTGAAATGTCTTTTCAAAGTCAAGTGAAGGCAACGAGAAGTGAGTGGTTTATCTAAATACATCTGGCGTACTGAGCTATAGGGGCAGTACCCTGCCAAGAAGGGCCCCTCGTCACCTCCGGTGGAGGTACACTGGGTACGTGTAATGTGCGTAGTGTACTGTGGCTGATCCCTCAGGCACATACCACGGAAGTACGCGGCACCACGTTGGTCCTCATCGTCCTGCATGACATCAACAAGACGATACACTCGGCCTTATCTCTGATCCGAGCAAGTGCAGCTCTGAGCCCATCGTCTTTGGTCCTTGACATTAGAGAGGTCAAACCGTTGTGAACCTCCCTCACGACATCACTCTGAACTGCAAAGAAAACATAATAGAATTAATGTGATCGTTCGAGCTCCATCTGTTCCACGAAGGATTCAACTAGCTTATGTTCATCTACAATCCCAATAGGTTCCTATGCCTTGTCCACAAGAGGGTCTTCAGTCTCAGCTTCAATCGAGTTGGTACCCTTACTCCTTTTTGGTTCAAAGAATACAGTGCACTTTGGTTGGACTGGCCAACTTCTTTGGCATTACCACTAATGGTATCTTCCATCACACGAGCCAGGTGGACTTTCTCATAAGTTTGTGCCAGTAAGACTAGTTGCTATCCACACTCCATCGCCAATCTCACGTAGGAGCTCCACGAATTTCGCCCCTTAGGTTTCACTAACTCCTGGTATGTGCGTTGTCGTGCCCAGACAGCAATGCCAAGCAACTTTTGGTCGTGCAACACATGATCCAGTAAGAATAACTAGTATAACTATCTCACAACAATGCCCCTATGGACGCTGCTCTGCATTTGACAAACTGTTCGTCACCGACGAAAAAATCACCCAGTTCGACTCCTTCACACATCTGTGAAACCTTTTCTCCATAGTGTATTTCGAAAACTACTCGTTCAGACATACCTGTTAATCATTTGACAACTAATCTTACGTTAACAGTAGCCACTCATTCGGTGAAATAAAACACAAAGTATACCAAATAACAAACTCATTGCTCAAAAATAAACTTCCGAGGGAGGAGATTTGTCTAATGTGCGACACCTTAGACAAAGACAACTATTCGTACATGTCCTATAAAAATCAAAATTACCATGCAAGCTTCACCTCCACAGCACACAAAGCTAATAATGTGATGCGGGATGCCCGATCTTCACAATGTAGGATTAAGGATAACTTGGATCTGTGCAACCTAACGAACCGATGGCGCCAACCATTGTTAGAACAGCAACCTGCGACAAGAGAATTTGCCTAATCACACGCTCGTGATCCCGTCTACCTGACCACAAAGCAAACTTATCGCTACTCCTGCGAACCATAAGGAAACACAAGAACAACGGATGTACTCTCAAGAAAATTGTCCAATTCCCTAAAGGCAGCGCGTAGCATAAATTCGAGAATAAGTAATATTAACTATCTTGAAAATAATGTGGTCTCACTCAAAGGCTATGTATTGCAAGGCTTATATAGCCATGGACACAGACCGTAGGACCCCATAATCATGTACAACTCAATCTTTGATCGTATTAGACTTGAACTCCTACAAAGAGGAAACTAAAATCTTTTATCCTGGATGAATTTGAAGATAAGTTCTTGTCTATTACATAGTTCTTGAAATAAGCTTTTCAAAAAGTTCAAAATCACCTCAATCGAACTCTGCACGCGAAAGTTGTTGTCCTTTAATCACAAGGAATCCCTTCCAGTCTGCAGCTCTGCGCTCGTAAGTTGTTACGACTATGTTGAGGTTGATTTCGACTACGACCATGCCCTCTTTATGACCACACACCTTTTGTTGATATTGGCTTCGACCACGAGTAGCAGTCGTTACCTTCATAGTCATCCGAGGTGCAAGAAGATCAGACGGTCGTAAGTCATAGTTGTAGTGGCACAGTGGTCGTAAGTCGTAGTCGTAGCGACGTAGTGGTTGTAAGTCATAGTCGTAGCGGCATCATGGTCGTAGGTCATAGGTGGTGTCGTGGTCGAAGATATGATTAGAATGTTCCGAACACCTCCAAGTCAATCGAACGGCTACAAGCGTCTCCAGCCAATCCAACGGAGGGATCATTTGGCCTGGTCCAAACGTTACCATCAATATCGACTGTCCAAGTTGATCGAACGACACAAAAGAGCGAACATTCAGAGCGGTCCGAGCGTCACCATCACTATCAATCGTCAAAACCTGATCGAACGTCGCAGAATAAACAAACATTTGGAGCGGTCCCAACATCTCTAAGGCGATCAGGCGGTACGTTGAAGATCGGACGATATGACTCATTTGGAGTGGACCGAACATTTTGAAGGTGATCGGGCGGTCTGTGGAAGATCGGATGACGCGATCGTTCAGAGCGGTCCAAACGTCTCCAAAGCATTTGAGCGTCCAACGCTGATCGAATAGCTCAGATAGTCGAAACCATTTGGACTAGTCCGAACGTTCTGAAGGTCTTGCGAGCGCCCGATGTGGATTGAACAGTCCTGAATACATCTAAGGTCGATCTGGCGTGACAATGAGGACTTGAACATATCTTCCCTTGCTTGACTCCAAATATTTATTATCCATCAACTCCTCCTCTATGGCTCCAATTCCAAAAGCTTCACATCGTTCAAACCTGAGAACGCACAGTACATTGAAATGAGGTATTAATCAATTCTCACGTAAATTATAACCAAATCCAATTAGGAACAAATTCACCTGTTAATTAATTTGTTTAGCTCGTGCTCGTGTAATCGGTCTAATTGGTGTCTTTGGGATTCCTCATCATAATGGATCTTACACATTGTATCCTCTATTTTTCGAATAAATCTATCTACCAATCTAAGATTTCAAAACTAACCGATGCTCTTCGAGTAAAATTTATGTAAGTCTACACAAACTATTCTAGAGGACAATATATCTACAACTGTACTATTTATAACTACTCAATATAACTACACATATCTATTTATACATTTGCCGACTACCCAATACAACTATACACGTAAAGATTTTATTTGTTAACCTACCGTATTTTCAAAATTTAAATCTATAAAGAAAAAGAGAACTCACCTCTAGGATGTAGAGATCAACTCCTTCCGCTCTTTTCTCCTCCTTTCTTTTCTTGTATGCTCCTATGGTCTTCTCCCCTCTTTTTTTACAGAATTAAAATAAAATTTACCCTTTTTTGGCTTTTTTATAGGCTAACTTTTGTTGCCATTTCAAATGGCAGTAAAGGGTGCGAGGGCCTCTGTCACTATTTAAAATGGTGATTGAAGCTGTAGGGGGTTTTGTTGCATGTCGCCAATTGAAATGGTGACAACCTGTAATGTCGATATGGCACTCTGTCATCCATTGATTTGGTGACAAGTGCTCTGTTCCAAATTGAAATGGCACAAAACATCTGTCGCTATTTGAAATAGATGATTATTTCTGTAATTTTTAAGTGGCAGTATATTTATATAATATTAATAAAAATAGGTTATTTGAAAAAATTCGACGCAAACGCGCTATAAATAGCCTCAGCGGCCTGCCCTTTCTTCCTCCACAAATCCACCGGATTCCAGTAGATTGATTAAACCGTCCGCTCGATTCCTCCCTCTTCTTCTCCAGTTCTCCCCTCGAATTCGGAGCTTCCAGCAGCAGCAATGGCGGCCGCGCTGAGGAGAGCCGTGGCGCAGCGCTTGGCGGCTGCGCCGGCGTACGGGCTGCGGCGCTTCCTGCAGGAACGGCCGGTGTTCCGGCCCGCGGTGCCGCCCGACCGAGGCTTCATGCCCCTGGCCAGCCGGATCCGGGACGTCGGCGTCGCGTTCCCGCGCATCAACCTCGACGGGCTCGTGCCGCCGGCTCCGGCGCGGGAGGTGGAGTTGGGGGCGGAGGTGAGCCTGACGATGGAGGAGGCGCGGAAGGTGCTGCGCGCGACGCAGATGGAGGCGGCGCGCGCGCGGCTCCGGGCGTCCGGCGCGGGCGCCGTGCCGTACGCCGACTTCCTCCGGCTCTGCTGCGACGCCGCTGGGCCGGACGCCGGCCCCTCCGTCGCGCGCGCGCTCGACGAGTGCGGATCCGTCATCGTGCTCGGCAAGAACGTCTTCCTCAGGCCCGAGATGGTACGATCCTCCCCTCCCCTTCTCTGCTCCCCTCTGCTTCAAATAATCAATCCATCAGCTTAATGCTGCTTGATCAATCTCTTTCCCAACTTTGGTCTAGTTTTTTTTTTTTCTTCAGTTGGATGTCTTGAGAGAAAGACACGTTGGTTTCTCTTTTCTGCTCACTTGCTGTTAATTTTTTTCTCCGGGTGACCGGGTAGAGATTTCAGAAATGTAGAGATCTGATGAGATTTTTCGCGCTTTTTTGTATGTTTTTCCCAACAGGAAAAGAAAGAAAGAAAGGGCGCTGTTCTAAAACGATAGTAAGAGAAGTTGACACCCAAAGTTTGGGGATATTTACTCCGCTCCAAGATGAGAGTTTCTTTTCTTCTCACAAAAACCAGAAGAAGAAGAGAAAAAAACCTAATTTTAGCCCCTCTGTCTAAATCTGAGGGGGAGAAACAAAATGAAAATCTTAGTAACATTAACTGATAGTTTCAATCTTGTTCTCCGATGAATGAACATGGGAACTCACCTGCCCCTCCTTTTGGACACCCAAAATTTTGGAAAGAAAGATGCGTGTTATTCTCTCCACTCGGTGCACGGCATGTTATACAGATTGGCTTGTTGTCTAGGCCGCGTGAAGAGAATAATAGCTCCACTATTTTGGGAATTCAAATTAATGGCCATGATCCTTTTGTTAACCAAGATGATTCATATTGTTTGAGCACATGTTTCAAACTTTAGTATTTCCTTTGGCAATTATATAAATGTTCATAGTGTAGTTTTTCATTTGATTTTCTACCGTGCAATTTAGATGGCACATTTGTAAAACACCATTTGGAGTGTTGTTGTCTGATCTAAAATTGGATGGTTGGGATAAACATAGTTGGTCTTCTAGCCACCCCTTCAAGTCATGGCTTCAAAATTGACAGAATGAATGTGCCGTTTCAATTGCATGGTAGATTCGAATCTAAGGTGGCATTATATGCCCCATCACATGCCAGTGGTGGTGGACGATTGATGTACCTTAGGACCTGTGATGCTTTCCAACAAATTTGGAGGGCTAAAATGGAAAGTTAGTTACATACTGAAGAATGTTGTAGTGGCTAGTACCAATTTTCTCAATAATTTTTTTCAGTACATTTGCCGGTGGTGTCTGTTGTGGTCATGAGATCAGCCCTTTCTGGCAATCGTGACACCGGAATGGCCCATCATGTGGTGCCCTTGTCACTGGTTTGTTGTTAGGGCAAAAGTTGTTTCTTTCCGACAAAGGGTAAAAGTTGTTTACTTGGAAGGATTTTAAATCTTGATTCAGTTTATAAGAATTGCCTGAAGTTAGAGAGTACACAATAAAAAGATGTGAATTAATTGAATATTCTTATATAGAAAATAATCTTTGGTGTGAAGTCAAAGAACTAGGAGAATCCTATTTTTACAGTAGATAATTAGAATAGCTGCAGATTTTTCAGAATTCGATCTCTTACTTTTTGTTCTTAGTGTTTGGCATTCTTACATGTTTACCGCATCAAAGTAGATCTTGTTAGTGGTTACTACTATTCGTTTTCTTTGGTGGAGATAGAAACTCTTTGTGACTAAAAAATTCTGCGTTTTTTCTTGCTGAACACATACGCTACATCCCTATCCCATTTGAATAGTAGGAGACTAATGGAGGGCTAACAAGTCATGACAAATCTACTTTTCTTGACCTAAACAAAGTTTAGGGAACGCTATCACATGCATCTGATCTAGATTAGGTCACAGCACTCGTAGGCAGCATAAGTATACTATTTACTCTCGTTTTTGCTTCATTCGATTGGGGTTACAGTCAGACAATTTGGCAATTTGCCCCATGGCAAGTGGTGATGGTGGGGGCATGACAAAGATAGTTTTGAAAAATCATTTACATACTTTACTCTTGTAACTGAATCCTTAAGAGTTTTTACAGTCTGTTAACTGCATCATGTAAGCCTAAAAATAGAGGTTGAGGCGTGTCCAGGATGTGTTCTGTGTCCAATTAAACAATCTTATCCTGCACAAACCAATCCCCTCGGTGAGGTTATTCTTTTCTTGAAGTAATCTAACAATACTGTCCTAACAAAATACTGAACATTGTTTATCTTTTCAAGACCAGAACGTGTGCCTTACTCATGAAAACACATTTGCATTCATTTTGGAAACACAAAAAACGTTTTTAAATTTCTTTTGACAACTCAAAAGCTTCCCGCACTTCTTTCGAAAATTCAATCATTTGCATTTAATTTGGTCTTCATGGATGCAATCTTCTCCTATGAGTATTGCTCCGTCTTTGATGGATCTTCCTTGAAAAGGAGAGCAACCAAGTAAATTGTCGAAATGTTTTGTTCTTTTTCTTAACAATTGCAGGTTGTCAAAGCAATCGAGAAGGCCATACCCATACCGCGAGCACTACCTGTCGCCGAAAATGACCCGGCAAGGGAAAAACTGAAGGCCATGGAGGCGCAGAAGGAGGACATCGACCGCACCGCGGCGTTCCAGGTGCGCCGGGAGCTGTGGTGCGGTCTGGCCTACCTGGTGTTCCAGACGGCCGGCTTCATGCGGCTCACATTCTGGGAGCTCACGTGGGACGTCATGGAGCCCATCTGCTTCTACGTGACGTCCATGTACTTCATGGCCGGCTACGCCTTCTTCCTCCGAACCAAGAAGGAGCCGTCGTTCGAGGGCTTCTTCGAGAGCAGATTCGCGGCCAAGCAGAAGCGCCTGATGCAGGCCCGGGATTTTGACCTCCGCCGGTACGACGAGCTCCGGCGAGCCTATGGCCTGCCGGCTCTCCAGGCTCAGAGACCCTGCGCGTCTTCGCAGGAGAGCCATTGCCATTCCTACTGCCATTGTCATTGATCTGTTCTTTTCGATTTTGTATGCCCTTTTTGTGGGCCTGCTTCATGTATCGTTCCGATGTGCGGATGCAAAGCATACTCATTGAAGAGATTAAGCTTGAAACCTGGAGCTCAGACAACAACATGTCGTGATGACCTAATGGGTGCAAGTGCAATTGACGTCGAAAATATAGCGCGTAGTACTAACTACAAACCAGAAACCCCACTTGCTTAGTTGCTTTATCATTAATATTATAAAAGAATGAGTTGGTTATACGTTTATTCTCCTCCAACCGCTCTATTTCCTTAACTTCTCACCATTCTTTATTTTCCAACTAATCAGAACAACTCTCTTTTATAGCACGATTCTCTATATATTTAATGGGTTCCGTTGCAACGTATGTGTATGTAACTAGTACAACTAGAGATTAGAGAA
The DNA here is from genome assembly GCA_036346575.1 of Dendrocalamus sinicus. Taxonomy (NCBI): domain Eukaryota; kingdom Viridiplantae; phylum Streptophyta; class Magnoliopsida; order Poales; family Poaceae; genus Dendrocalamus; species Dendrocalamus sinicus. The sequence goes on from CM070670.1 coordinate 18,629,032, forward strand.
GGTGAGGAGGGACGTGTGTAATGTGAAAATCATATTGCTCCAGCAAGCATGGGTCAACAACGAATTTTCGAGCATATCTTCAAGGAAGCGATGTGAACGGTGTAGGCTCGCTTGAGCGGGACATTTAACTATTTACCACCCTTAAGAATGCCATCTATTCAAATGCCATCTTCTTCGTTGCAATTAATATTTTGCCACTTTTAAGATGTGGTTGACTAATTAATCGCCACTTTCGAGCCCACGAGGTGCCAAATCATGCCATGTCACTGCCATGTCAACGGAGGCGCAGGCGCGACGGGGAGGCGCGGGCGTGTGCAGTGGAGGCGCGGCGCAGCGGGAGAGCGCGCGCGCGGCGGCGGGCGCAGCGCGGCGGTGCGTGTGCGGCACGGGGCCGCGGTGCAAAGGGCGGCAGGCGGCAGTCGAGCGAGGCGCGGAGGCGGGACGAGGCGCAGCGCGCGGCGCGCGCGCGGCGTGTGTGCAGCAGGGACGCCGTGCGCGGCGCGGGCGGGCAAGCGGCGGCGGCGGCGGCGTGGACCTCGGTACCTTTCTCTATCTGCGCCTTGGCGCTTCGCCGCTATCGCGCGCCGCGCTTTTGCGCCGCCGCGCCGCACCGGCGTCCCCGTGCTGCACACGCGCCTCCCAGCCTGCACACGCCCGCGCCTCCCCGCCGCGCATGCGCCTCCGTTGACATGGCAGTGACATGGCATGATTTGACGCCTCGTGGGGTCGAAAGTGGCGATTAATTGGTCAACCACATCTTAAGAGTGGCAAAATGTTAATTGCAACGAAGAAGATGGCATTTGAATAGGTGGCATTCTTAAGGGTAACAAATAGTTAAATTTCCCCACTTGAGCAGTGTTATTTGATTATCAGTTTCTCACCTACATTACCTTTTCCTTAGCTGCCCAGGCCCACCCAAAAAAACACCCTCAGCAATTGTAGTGGGGCCGCCCAGTTTCGGCTAAACAAAAGTCGACTTATGACTTATTTTATATTGTAACTGACTTATTTTGTATTATGACTGATAGTGACATATTTGGCGTAATTAAATTTAAAAATTTTAAAAATAAAAAATATGTTAGCATAATACAAACGGATACGAGAAAAAAAGACTGAAAAAGACGAAATCAAGAAATAGTGAATTAGAACCCAGAAACTCAAGCCGAAACGAGCGGCCCCACATGCCCAATTGGTCTAGCATTTCCAGAAGTCCAATGAAGTTTTTGCAAGGAATATAAAACAGATGTGTGTACATTTTTCTCTAGGGACTTAAATACATAATCCGTAATACTTTTCTCTTCCTTTTTCCACAATTGGTTTTCCCTCAAAAGATGAAAAAAGGCATCCTGAACGGCTACGCCGCTGAAGGCACTACAGCCTCCAGCATTAGGCCGATGAGAAAGTGCTCCTTTTGCCTGTCCTTTCTTGCCGACCGTTTGGCCTATGTCATCCCCCAGAGCAGAAGGTTGGTGGGGTTGATACCTTTCCCTCGTGACCGCCCATTGCTAGCTGTGGTTTACTTGTAAGAACTCGTTTCCTCTACCTTGAAAAATTCATACTAGTGGCTGACACAACACTTGGTACTGGAATCGTCGCCATACAAGCACACCAACTGTGTTCACGAAGAAAGCGACTCACCAAATTTCCAAAAGAAAACGAGCTTACCGAGTTTCTAGCTTAGGCTCTCTCTTCCGGCATAAATTAGCCCGAGAGACAACAACTCGCAAATTTTTTAAGTAATATTTTTTTATTAATATTATATAAATATATCATTGTTAAAAAATTACATAAATAACATACTGTTGCCAGTTCCAAATGACGACAAAACGTTGTTGCTATTTGAAATGACGATAATTCTTACATGGAGTCATGCGTGGCCGGTCTGCAGGTCTTTTTAGTCAAATGAATTGATGACAAAGCCACTTTCGTCAATTCAATTGGCGACAGAGGTTTTGTTGTCAATATAATTAGGGACAGAGTCTCTGTCATCAATACAATTGGTGATAGAGTCCCTGTCATCAATTGAAATAATGACAGAGTCATTTTTTATTTTTTAAATAATATATTTTTATTAAGAAAAATGTATTATTTATAAAGAATTCTTGCATTTTTTGCTTTAGTATTTTTATAATTATAGCTAACTATTAAAAAGAGAATTTGCCTAATGCGCCTCAAGTTACATTAATGATTTTTGTTTAAATAAACTATTTCAAGCCCGACATAATACTTTATACTGAATATGCGAATTACATAGCGTGTATGGTTTGGTTAGGTGCATATATTTGCCTCACTGCTCCTATGATACAAATGACAACATACACAAACCGTCAACCTGAACTACATCTGAGATACATATGCGCCATGTAGAATGTAAACGACATGGTGGTTGTAGATCTAATAGAGCTTGTGGGTGAATGCTCCTAAGACGACAATGGAACACCGTAAGGCATCCACATGGAGTGACAGTCATTAGGGTGGCATGGGTGTGGCTGGTTGTCGCGATAGTAGCAGGTGCAATTGCATCTTGGGTTGGCGCCACAACACTACAGGTGGTAGTCACTGCTAAGGTGGACAACCTCCTCATTGTTCATCTCCTTGATCATCTGACTGTGGAACTCATTGTTGTTGATAATTTCAGTCTGGAGCTCCTTCCGTAACTCTTTTAGGTGGATTTAGAGAGTGTGGACGTAAACCTAGGCAGGTATCGGACACTGTTGATCACCCACTCGGTGAACTTGCAATTTGTAGTCTATAAGAAAGATTAGATGATTACAAGCAATGCGGGCATGGAAGTATAGATAGGAAATGAATTACTTACAATGAACAAAGGGCAGCAAAAGAATCGGCATCCTGAGTTCCCCACGTTGTCAAAAACCTGGACCACCGTATCAAGTTTATGCTTGCATTATGGTCAAGCCTCGGGGATGTGTGGGTAGTCGGGAGGGGATTTCTAAGGGTGTAAGACTCCGTTGTTTTGAGTGGTAGATTGGGGCTTGGGGTCGAGGTCCAGGAGACCATAGATGTGTATGTCTTCTAGATAAGGGTCATGGCCTTGAAACCCGTTCCATGCCCATTGTCTCCTCCCACGCCTTGAACTACCCACCCTGTCCGCCACATTGTGGTCAGAGGAGTGTGTTGGAGATACGTGGGTTCTTTGTGTAAGATAATTTATAGGCCCTCTCAGATGTGGGCAACGGACTTGAGGCACATAGAGTTTATGGGGGGTAAGCTGCGGTCATTTCGGTTCAAAAAGCAGGTACAATGTGCTGCCACCTCGGTCTGAAAAAGAGCTCGTTGGAGTGTTGTCACTTTGGGCTGAAAAAGGAGGTGCCGTGGTGGTGTCATTTCTAATATAAAGGCTATGGGCTCACCTTATCGCAATGCATAGTATTATCATTACCCCTTCATCGCGCTACTGAGAAGGAGAGTCTATCTCGTAGTCATAGCACAAATCTTGTAATAGAATAACTTTACGAAGAAATCAGAACAAAGAGGAGCATAACACCGTAAATATTATAGCATGTGACAAACACATAAAAACTTATTATAAGGACCAACCAACTATAAGGAACCTACGCGTGGTTCCTCCTAAACCCCACGAGTGGCCCCAGCCTTGGACCGACACCATGCATGACCTGATGGGTAGGTCCAGTGGTTTGGTGCGTGTCATGACTTGGCCAGGCGAGCAGGAGGTGCCGGAGTCATAACGTCCTGACAGGTTGGCTGGCTCGATCCTGGTGCATCAGATAGCTACTAACCTCATAGGACATGGGCAGCCTCGTCCTTTGGGGGCTCCGCCAACTAGGCATCCACAGGGTGACTACACCCCGTGGCCTATCATGTCGTCATCCACCTGTGTCCCATGGGTGGACATATCCTCCACATAGTCCTCAAGATGTGTATGCTAGTCTGCAAGGAAGATATAAAACAATTAAAATGTGTTTCCAAAGTCGAGCTCATGCAATTAGGAGGGAATAGTATACCTAGGTACATCTGGACGTACTGAGTCATCTTGTAGAACTATGCTCCTAGTCAAAAAAGTAGTCATTAGTATGAAACTTCGTGAGGAAGATTGCATAAACATGTTTAACAGAATGCTACCTGAGATCGGAGTAAGGGCAGTATGGTGCTAGGAAGGGGCCCTCGCCACGTCCGGAGGATGTGCAGTGGGAGTGTGCGATGTGTGTTACTAACCGAGCGATGGAAGGCGAAGTCCGACTGGGTAGGATACGTGTCTGTCGTGCTAACGATGTGTCTCGGTGGATCTTTCACAACACGCATGACCCAAATCCTGTGTGTGTGTGTGTGTGTGTGTGTGTGTGTGTGTGTGTGTGTGTGTGTGTGTGTGTGTGTGTGTGTGTGTGTGTGTGTGTGTGTGTGTTGTACCACTCGATGTAGTCATCATACATCGAGTGGTTGTATGGGGCAAACTTTGAGTAGACATCCTGCAGTGCTGTTAGTGTATAGTATACAGTATTAGGTGGTAACTATTGATGGGTACAATTGTGATATCGACTACAAAATACAAATGCATATAGGAGAAAAGGCTGCGTCTACCAAAGGACGAACAAAACGTTGGCAGCTGAACTCTGAGAATAATGAGCTTCTGCACCTCTCTTCAGATTAAATATTCTTCTGGTTTAAGAGAGGCTGCTCAAACATAACTTCAAGGTGCAAAGAAAGCTGAGGAAAAGTGAAGACGGACCAACTGTGCAACCACACAGCAAAAGGATTATTCAACAAATCAAACCAGTAGAATCTAAACCTAGTGGTTATGTATACTGTTAATGCACAAGTCAAAAGATTTAAATTCAGGGACAACATGAGTAAACCAGAATCAAGTCAAAGTTGGTACAACCGAAGTTTTGATGTTTAGTCTGTCAAACAATAGTGCTATGGTAGAGTTCCCATCTCTTAATATGTAGGACAATGCAATATATGAACAACAAAAATGTTCTCAAATAATCTATCTCGGGCTCCCACATAGAAATGTAAAATGGAACAAGAGATCATAGTGGTGCATGCAAAACAAACCTTGATTCCAGAAATACAGGTGTCTTAACTCGTAAGCACAGAACAAGCAATTATCTCCTATGATCATAGTATATCACTAGATCTAGATATCAAGTTTGTTGCCATACATACAGCAAAACCGCCATGTTAAATTGAAGATACCACAGCCTTTTTTCACTTCTCAATTCTCATTCTCTCTTTCCCTGAAACTACTTGATATGGCTTTTGTTACATGCCATTCAGCTTATATACTGTTTGTCAAAAATACAAAATCAGGTTCAAACAAAGCTATCAGCTTTTACTTTCTGCATTTAGTCAATGTCTCTAGACACCACAGTCTAAGAATGTTTCTCTGGTTCTTCCTATTATTAAATGTATGCTTTTTCTAGACTGTGGTATAGGAAGAAGTGGTAGTAATTAGCATTTAATTGTCGGTGTAATCATTCCACTCTTCATCATTACCAAATAGGCATTCGTTACAAAAATATCAATGCTTGGGGAAAGCTCTGGAGATCATATAGATGTCTAGTTCATAAGAATGAGTTCGTCTACCTAGTGCCAGCCAGCTTTTCACTCACAATCCTCAGCAGTCATCTCTGCCCGACTACTCCCGGAACACCCTAAGCTATAGTTCATGGAAACAGACTAAATTTCCTGATCAAGAGCACACAAATTCATCCAGTGGCGGACCTAGAATAAAATTTTAGGTATGACGGAATCTTATGACATGAAATATACAATAACGATATAAACATAGACTTGTTAGGTTGATATCACATGAGTAGTACACTAACAACATTCAAAACCTTTAGGCATCTTATTTTGATCAAATTAAACTAAATGGAGAATTTTGAATTAATTTACCAAAAGTTTCACCTACAGGTTGCTGCCTAAAAAGAAAGCAATAGAAGCAATAAACTGTATCCTTCTCTACGCTATATTCTAACCAATTATACTTCTTAAATCATGATTCACAAAATCCTCTAAGGTCATTTCCATATGTTTGGCGAGGATAAGGATGGGCAATAGGTTGAGTATGTTCCTTCAACAAATAAGCCATCCTTACTTGATCTCTAATATCGGGGTGAAATTCATCAATTAGTATATGAAGTTCCAAATTAGCAACAATGTGAGCTGGGTCGAATGCCTTGATACCTTCAACCACCTGCTGTGGTAGTCGTGGTTTTGCAGCCTCTTCCCCTTATTGGATTTGGAGTTGGTCTAGTTGGACTTCAAGTTAAGATTCCACTTGCGCTGCTACCGTTCCACTTAGGACTGTGCAATTGGTTTTTTCAGTTTAATTGGTTCGGTATATATGGTAAATACGGTGTTTGTAGTTCGGTAATATACAGTTTTTTAGAAGTACGGTTCGGTATCGGTAAATCCCAATTTATTTCGGCACGATATCGGTAAATACCATATTTACCAAAGTTGACGTGAATTGCAAACGATATAACGTCTAGCGAGATGAAGCACCAAAGCCGAAGCGCAACTGTTAAAGAAAGAAAGCAAAAAAAAGAAAGAAAGAAACATCATCACTCATAGGGCTGTGCAATGCGACTGTGCTAAGAAAAAAGAATAGTAATGTTTCACTTCACTTAGAAAAGAAGAAATTAACGCTAGCTTCACTCATCAGGCGATTGCATCATCACTTCTGCGAGGCCCAACGTAAAGCAAAAAAAAAGAGAAAGAACGGATGGCAATTTGCACTCATGTCTCATGGACCTTTATTTCTTTCACAACCTGCCGCACGGCCGCAGCACATTTGCACTCATGGCCTCATGGGCCTAGACAATTGCACAGCCTGCTACCAAAGAACAGCAGTCAGGAGAGCAGCAAGATCAGTATTTTCGGTTTTTAGCCAGTTTTTCCCAAAAAAACCGAATGCCAAAAAAACCCCCAAAATTTAAAAACTGAACCGAATACCAAAAACTGGTCAAACCGAGTTGACCGGTTCGGTTCGGTTGAAAAATGCACAGCCCTAGTTCCACTTGCACGGGTGCTTGAGCTTGAAACAATACTAAAGTATGTCTTTAAATCCATTTCTGACAAATCAAACGATCAACTAATCAATTACAATCTTTGAACAATCCATTCAATTTCATGACAACAATTGACAAGTGAAGAATTGAAGATTAAAGAGTTTGTCGCAATATCACTTACTATTTTTTCCCATCTTCTTGCTCCTTTCTATTAGTCCAATTCCCTGATTGGCTATTTGGCTAACAACCTAACACCCTGTGAGGCTATGACGCTGGCTCATGCCTCCCTACCTCTCTCCACCTATCACCTCCACTACTCGATTCCTCCCCTAATCCCCTTCCTAGCTAGTGGCTATGGCCTAAGGCTTCCTATAATCCTCTTCCTCTCTGCGCCTAGTCGCCCCAGCTCCTCCTCCTCGCCTGCGGCCTATTCCCCGCCACTCTGGGCCCCTACTTCCTCCTCTCCTCTTGACCTCCTATCTGCGCGGTTGCGTCTTGTGCCACCACGGTGCCGTGCGCGCTCCCAGCCAAGCGCCGAACAAGCCAGCCTTCGCCACGCTATGCCCCCTAGCCGCGGGGCCCCCTGGCTCCTCCTCTTTATGTCGGTGCCGGACCACCCCTCCTCGCCATGCCCTCGAGGCCTCAACTCCTGTTGCCTACACCGCGGCGCCCCCTCGCGGAGTCATAGTCGTAGCTAGAGTTGGGCGTTAGGGAGCAACTAAACAGGGGAGATAATGGTGGTGTATTAGTGTGTCGAATCTATCGATGCATCGAGCGAGCCACCTCTGGTAGGCAGATAGTCACTCCTCGCGGCCCACCATGGCCTAGCTGAAGGCCTAGATTTGTAGCGGCGGGCCAGTGGCCTAATTTGTGCGAAGGAAACAACCGGCGGCGTGACTAGGTCTTCTACATCACCGGTGAGGAAGGGGGTGTGGGGGAGGGGGGGTCAGATGGCCACCCAGCCAAGTCCAAATGGTGGGTCTGCCCTGAATTCATCTACGTACACAAAGTATTTCTTGCATTGTTCAAAAGAAGTTCCATTACCTCTACCCATAGTACCTAACATCCTAACCTATCCAAAGATTTAAATAACTCATACACCATTGCCGGGTATCTCCACAGTAACATTCGTCTAAATTGACAGAACCAAACATATACGGACATTGAAACAGGAAAATAACACATGACGCAACATATGGTCAGATCCTGAGATCCTTGATGCCTTGTTTGGAAATATGACTGAGGATATGCAGCAATGCAACATTTCTTTAAAAATAATAATACAGGCCCAAAGACTAAGTTATCTTCATAAAAAAATCATATATGTTCTCTCTGCAAAATTTTCATATCCAGAACTCCAAGCCAGTAATACTCAACAGAAAATTTTGGTTTGTGCTAAACACAGCCAACATTTCCAAGATATACTTGACTCAAAAAGGAAAGCTCGATTACAACTAAGACGAAGCAAAATGTAACTGTATTTATTATAAGTGGTTGTTAAAGAGAACAGCTGCTATTTCTACCTGGAGTTCCTAACTGATCAAATGTGTAAATGGTTTGCGCAACATTGCTGGGTTCTTGTCACACCAAATAGCTGTAAAAAAAAATCCGGTAAAAGAGGTCTCCCTCCAAGCTTCTTTACTGAAACCAAGACATTGCAGGAGTTCCAATGAAAAAACAGAGAAAAAAGGAAAGGCAGACACCCATGCCTTCACAAAAACTTGTGCAAGGCTAACAAGGCATCCATCACTACAGATCAAAAAACCTCTCTCACAACTGCTCCAAAACACTCCTAAACATCTTTCACAATTTCTAGATGCGGCCAAAATACAAGCTACAGCTACACACTACTAAAGATCTCAACTACACCAGAACAGATCCTTGGTCCTTCAATCCTCATGGTCATTGGTGGCCATCCCCTTCTTGCTCTGAAGACTTAAATTGCCACCTGCTCCATGACATTAGCGCCCAGGATAAGAGAGTCCTGCTCTTCCACCTTCTGCAAAGGAGCCCACAACACACCCAACGACAAATGGAGAATATCAGGACAGTTGGATTTGTCGGTAGGTTATGTTGAAAACAGGCTAGGTTACGTGCTTTCCAAATGGTCCATAACACAGCAGCAAGATGTAAAATAGACATGGCCAAGCAGATATTAGAAGAAACAAACGACTTACTAGGCCCTAGTATAAGATAACTTCATGCTTCTTCATGGTACACGACAAAATATTTCTTATTCCATTTCGAGAATGCTAATGCATATCTCACCTTTCACAATGAAATCATCATCTTCGAGAGTCTGGTAAAATACTACCTGAATAGGGTTGTCTGGCCATCCATCAACCCACTGGTGCATTATAACAGTTAAACATTATTATCAGAAAAAATAACCTGTAATATATTAATCACTTAAATGCAGTGCCAACTTCCAGGACAACATTCATGTTCATATTGGTTTCTAAAATCTGCTTTTCTATAGTAAATGGCTTAAACTATCTTTCAAATGGGATCTCTTTTGAAGGCGGGATCTATTAGTCATGTAGTACACATTATAGTGATTTCATTTATATCAACTAAAATCGCACGCGGGTACCTCTCTCTATTTACAAGCTTCTCTACAAGTTGTTACTATCTATAAACTAAAACCAAAAGTCAATATGAACGGGTTCATAACAATAGGAACTTGCCGGGGCCCATGAAAAAGGACAGGACAAGTACGTTTATACAAGGCAATTTACACCTTGCCTAAGAAAAGGCCCAGGCCTTACTTTAAGTAACACCCTTATGTGAGAATCAGACACCAAATCATCCATTCAAATGTTTCAATCATTTCTGGTTTCCATAAGAAAATGGTATTTTTGTTCAGGGAGGAACTTCTTATCTTTGCTGATACTTTCCCAGTGAGAACAGAGATATAGGCATGGAAGCAGTGGAAGCTTCAAGAGAGAATTCTTGTCAATTTTGTTTCTTCTCATCAATTTTGGAGAGGTAAGTCCTAGCCTTGCACACCTTGATTTGGGTCATTTGGCACTCTTCAACCCATTGGAATAGAAAAGCAAGCATTAAGCTTTGAAAGCTCTAGTTACAGATACCTCCTTAACAAAGCTGTCATCATCAAAAGTACAAATGTTGAAATACAACTTCAATTGGGTCATTTGGCACTCTTCAACCCATTAGAATATTAATCTTCAAACATACCTAGGAAAATATTAAATAAACAGCTGAAAATATTAATTGCTTCTCTGCAATTCAGATGAGATGTTACTCAAAAAGGTTGCAAGAGAAAAACTACATACCATGCAACCTACACTAAAAACAGAAAGAAAAGATCTCCCCTCAACTAACAGGCCAGAGTGTCTACTTAGAATTGAGTAGGTGCAAAAAGCTTTCAATCATCCCTGGATTCCACAAAAGTGTAATATTTTTCAGTAAGTAACTTTACATGTTGCTTATATTTCCCTCCTGAGAAAAGTGATATCAGCAAGGCAGCCGTGGAAGCTTCAAGGGAGAAGTTCTTCTCTTCAATTTTGGTGAGGTAAGCCCCAGCCCTGCTTACCTCACCTCTCTGCAGCAACCTCCTAACCATAGCATTTAGCATATGGGAGTCCAGAGCACAGCAACTTTTCTCCATGGCTAAAAACAGATCGTCGGACTTTTGAAGCAACTAGCAACCCCTTCTTCTACAAGATTTTGTATGATTAAGGCGTAGGATACAACATCGGGCACTAATCCTTTGGCCGTGATACCAGCAAACAAATCCATGGCTTCTTCCTTCCTGCCACCTTTAAGCAATGCATCAATCATAAAAGTCCTAATCTGTAATGGAAATTTTGTCGAACACAGGCTCTGAAACATTCTCAGTCCTTCATCAACACAGTTATTTTTTATAGAGCCCTCCTAGAATCATGTTGTACATCCCAATGTTCAGGTGTATTCCACTGTGGATCTGTTGAATATATAAGCACATGTAGGTTTAATTTATTCCATAAATAAATCATGACATCATGCACGCAAAATAACAGAACCATCACAGGCATAAAAGATCTAGACATGTAAACCAGGAAACTGTACATGAACAGATCTAATACGGAGAACATGATTGTTACGTACCGATGGTTCTGTTCTGATCGGTTTGCCGATGTAGACGCCGCAGGCACGGTGAGGATGACACGAAGTCGATGACGATTCACCGAAGCCGAACGACGAGGAAGACGAGCGAGCTACAGCGGCGATCGCGCAGAGCGCTTCCAAAAACCTTATTCGCCTCTCCGGTGCAGGACTTGGCGGCGGTTCCGAGACCGCTCTCCCGAACGACGATGCACGCCGCGGACGGGACGGAGTAGACTACGTGGGACGGCGAAGACAATGGATGGAGGAGGCAAAACCTAGTTTGATTTTCGCATGGTTCGTATGGAGGCGGCGACTCGTATTTATAGAAAACCGGGACGCGTGATCAAGACGCCTGACGTTCTCCATAACTCAGAATCGAACCGGATTAGTTGCGTAACCGATCCGGATTCACCGCCACTCAAAACACAAAAGATAAAGCGCAAAGGAAGTCGCGTCTGCGCAAGCACTGGAGCGGATTTTGGCGGACCATTCACGCAGTGCGTGCGCTGCGCCGCCTTCGCCGCCCGCCGGCCGGCTGGCGGCCGGCGAGGCGAGGCGAGCGAGCGCGCGCGTGTTATCCTCTAGTTCTCTCCCACACATGCCTCAAGTGGCTAGGAGTGCACCATCCCTTTTAAGGTGGTCTTCCTCTCCTAGAACTAGCAATGTGGTACTAAAGGTCTCATGTATGCCTCCTTTGCATGAGTGGGCCTTTGAGATTTAATAGGAATTATTCTTATTATATAGGCTTGGCCCACATAATCCAACAATTCCCCACCAGATCTCAAAGTCCCATAGAGATTTGCCTGAATTCCAATGTACTGTTTATATATCAGTATTTCGATGGAGACCGATTAAGGTTGAACATCCACCTAGAACTCCAAGCTACACTTACTCACAACTTGAACAATGGACTATGCCTTGAATTGCAAGTTTGGTGCAAGCAAGCTTCACTTAAAGACTTAACTGATACTAGACCGCCAGTAGGCTACCCCTCGGTTGGAGCGTATAAGTCATACTCCTTGGTCTCTTCATGAGTTTAGTAGGAGATTACCCAAAATCTCCATAGACTGCGACTAACAGTCGGGCTCATATAGGTGTGTTCTTTCAAGAATGTTCTGCAGGATAACGTCTTCGCTTCTGAAAGCCAATGGAACACATTAAGGCCTTAACCAATCTGCCTTGCAGTTTCTGAGAGTATTGCATCTTCACATAGAGAGTTGAAATTACTCTCCTCCAGTTAACTAATGGCTTGTTTTTCCCAAATTCTAATTCACGGGATCTCCGATCACATAGGTTGGGTTACTACCATAGATAACTCACATGGGTCTCATACCCATCTCCTTTGATGCACTATCTATCACATTCCGTGATAATCCCTTTGTAAAGGATCGCGAGTTCTTATCTGTTTGGATGTAATCCAAGGTTATAACTCGGAGTTTCTCAATTTCTGACGGACTTCAATCGTCTCTTAACATGCCTAGACGATTTCATATTATCCTTAGAACTGTTCACTTTAGCGATAACGGTTTGATTATCACATTCATAAGGATAGCGGCATCGGCTTTTCCACCGTAGGTAGATCCATCAATAGATCCCGTAGTCATTCGCCTCAACAATAGCGGTGTCTAGTGCCGCAAGCTCGCTTCCATGGTTGACCTCGTCAAAATGGTCTGCTTGCAAGACCTCCATGAAACAACACCACCACCAATAGTGAAAACATATCCACTAGTGGCTTTGATCTCATCAAAGATCGAGATCCGCTTGGAATCACTATAACCCTCCAAAGACCGACGGTACCCAGTATAGTGAAGTCCAAAGTTCGAGGTACCTTTCAAATAGCGCAACACTCGCTCAAGCGCCTTCCAGTGATCATCTCCGGGTTAGATGTAAACCGCTCAACTTGCTCACAGCAAAGGAGATGTCCGGCCTTGTTGCACTAGCTAGGTACATAAGTGAGCCAATTATCCGAGAATATTCCAGGTGATTCCTAGCAATTTTCTTATTCTTACGAAGTAACACGCTAGGATCATAAGGTGTTGGAGAAGGCTTGCATCGGAAAAGCCAAAACGGCTCAAGACCTTTTCCACATAATGAGATTGCAAAAGTGTAATCCCATCCTCACCTCTAACCAATTTAATGTTTAGAATAACATCACCACTCCCGGATCTTTCATATCAAAGTTTTGAGACAAGAATGATTTGACCTCATTTATCATATTGATGTTTGTCCCAAAAATCGAATGTCATCCACATACAAGCATAGAATAACTCCTCACCCCCACCATAGCGATAGTATACACATTTATCGCCTCATTGACAAAGAAAGCTGCAGATGTTAGTGTTCTATCGAACTTCTCATGCCACTGCTTAGGGGCTTGTTTCAGACCATACAAAGATTTCAACAGTTTTAACACCTTGCTTTCTTGACCTTCTACTACAAATCCATCAGGCTGTTCCATGTAAATTTCCTTATCCAGCTCTCCGTTAAGAAAAGCTATCTTAACGTCCATTTGATGAACGAGAAGACCATGTGAGGCAGCCAAAGCAAGTAGTACTCGTATTGTGGTCAGTCTAGCAACAGGTGAGTAAGTGTCAAAGAAATCTTCACCTTCTTTCTGAGTATAGCCCTTGCCAACAAGCCGAGCCTTGTACTTTTCAATGGTACCATCAGGCCTAAGCTTCTTTTTGAACACCCACTTGCATCCTACAGGTTTGCACCCATAAGATCTATCTGTCATCTCCCAGGTGCCATTAGCGATAATAGAATCCATTTCACTACTGGATGACCTCCTTCCAATAGTCTGCATCGGTAGATGCATACGCTCTGAAATAGACTTGGGAGTGTCGTCCACAAGGTACACAATGAAATCATCACCAAAGGATTTGGATATCCTTTGTCTCTTGCTCCTTTTAGGAGCTCCACATCATTCTCCTCATGGACAAGTTCATGTGTATGTTCAAAAGGTTGGTGGTGTGATTGAACTAGGAATTATTTTGAAGGTTGACTAGTAGTGTTATGTGTATCCTTCATTGGAAAAATATTCTCAAAGAATGTTGCATCTCGAGACTCCATAATTGTACCAACATGCATATCAGTACCTCGGTTTTAACTATCAAAATCTATAGGCAATGCTATGATTAGCATATCCCAGAAAGACACAATCCACAGTTTTAGGTCCAAGCTTGCGTTTCTTAGTTATTGACACATTAACTTTCGCCAAGCACCCCCATGTACGCAAGTAAGAAAGTGATAGTTTTCTCCCAATCCATACCTCGTATGGTGTTTTGTCCTTATTTCTGTTAGGAACTCTATTTAATACATGATTAGATGTTAGCAAAGCCTCCCCCACCATGCCTTAGGTAAGCCCATGATGTCTAACATGGCATTCACCAAGTCGATCAACGTGCGGTTTTCCTTTCGGCAATCCCATTTGACTCGGGGGAATAAGGAGGCGTCCTCTCATGTATAATGCCATGTTCCTCACAAAATAAGTCAAATTCATTTGAGAAATACTCTCCACCATGATCTGACCTAAGTCTTTTTATCTTTCTGTTTAATTGGTTTTCAACTTCGCCTTATAGATTTTAAAATAGTCTAAAGCCTCATCTTTCGTTTTCAATAAATACACATAATGAGAACCTAGTTGCATCATCAATCAATGTCATGAAATATCGTTTTCCACCCTTCGTCAACACGCCATTCATCTCGAGAAAGATCTGAATGCGGGAGTTCTAGTGGTGCCAAGTTTCTCTCCTCGCGACCTTGTGAGGCTTACGAGGTTGCTTTGATTGCACACATGCTATGACATTTAGAACATTTGGTGATGGAAACGTTTGGAATTAAATTCATCTTGGAAAGCGAGACATCAAACCAAAATTAATATGACATAGACGTGAGTGCCAAACATTAGCCTCATCATCCACACCGCCACAAATATGGTTTACTGATCTTATTGCAGAAATCTGAAAGGAAAAGCGGAACAAGCCTCCGCACTCATAGCCTTTACCAATAAAATGTTCATGTTTAAACACGACTACTTTATTAGACTCAAATACCAACTTAAGCCCGTCTCTACATAAACGGGAGCCACTAACGAGATTCTTGTCTATAGAAGGGACATGCGCACGTTCTTGGTGCACGATCTTTCCGAAGTAAACTTCAGATCTATCGTGCCAACACCATGAAGCAGAGCATGTGACCCATTCCCCATTAGGACGGAGGAATCTCGGGCGACTGATAAGAAGAAAACAACGAAATATCGGCACACACATGTACATTAGCTCTGTATCAATCCACCAATTGGTAGATTGACTAACTGAAAAAACGATGAGGTAAATTACCATACCAGTCCCATCTCGATCTTGCCAATGGTCACGTTGACAGACTTAGAAGTATGTCCTGCAGGTGCCTTCTTTCCTTTGCGTTGTGGGCACTTCTTGGCCA
The DNA here is from genome assembly GCA_036346575.1 of Dendrocalamus sinicus. Classification (NCBI taxonomy): domain Eukaryota; kingdom Viridiplantae; phylum Streptophyta; class Magnoliopsida; order Poales; family Poaceae; genus Dendrocalamus; species Dendrocalamus sinicus. The sequence goes on from CM070670.1 coordinate 18,644,580, forward strand.
TTTGACCAGGCTCACCGCACACAAAGCAAGTTCTATCATCCTGATTGTTATTGTTGTTCCTCTTCTTGAAGTTGGTTGTCTGTTGGGCTTTAACAAATTTCCCTTTGTTCTTGTTTGAGGGTTTCTGTACCACATTGGCACTAGACCGCCTCCATCACCCTTAGACAGCGTCCTTTTCCGAGCTTTCTCCTCAATTTCAAGAGACCCAATCAGATTCTCAACGAGTACTCTTGTCTCTTGTGTTTGAGTCTTGTTCAAATTCCTCCATGAAGAAGGTAATTTCGCGATAATTTTGGCGGACCATTCACGCAGTGCCGTGCACTGCGCGCCCCGCCCTTGTGCCGGCGAGGCGAGGCGAGCGAGCGCGTGTTATCCTCTAGTTCTCTCCACACATGCCTCAAGTGGCTAGGAGTGCACCATCCCTTTTAAGGTGGTCTTCCTCTCCTAGAACTAGCAATGTGGTACTAAAGGTCTCATGTATGCCTCCTTTGCATGAGTGGGCCTTTGAGATTTAATAGGAATTATTCTTATTATATGGGCTTGGCCCACATAATCCAACAGGATCATCCCGAGATATAGTTCCTTTGCAGCAACAGTCTTTCCAGTTTGAAACAACCCTTGCAGTATTGTGCTATAAGTGATAACTCTAGGCTTAACACCCTTGCTCAACATTTGTTCGAAAGGAGCTAATGCATTCTATATCCTACCATTCTTACGGTAGCCATTAATCATTGTGCCATAGGAAATATCATCAGGCTTCAAGCCAATTGAGACCATAACAGAACGTAACTTCATCGCTTCATCCATCTTACCAGCTAAGCAATATCCATGTATCAGTGTATGGTATGTAATCACATCAGGCGTCACACCTGTATGTATCATCAAGTCAAAGATATTTTGGGCTTCCATAACCCTTCCTTCTTTGCATAGGTTTCCCATTATTTTTCTGAAGAACACAAGCTTGGGACAGATGCCTCGATTCATCATTTCAAGAGCTAATTCTTCAGTCTTGTCCCATTTGCCACAGGTACACGGACCATGAACAAGGGTGGAATAAATGATGATATTGAGAATTAATCGTTCATCAATCATCTGAACAATTGGGACATAGCATCATCAACTCTGCCTATCTTGCAAAGTGAATCTATTACCGATCCATAGTTGACTTGACTACATTAGGGCTTAGTCCTTGCTGCCTGATTTTGTTAAGCAGAAACACTGACTCATCAGCCATCTCATATTTACCGTATGGACGTATCAATATGTTGAAGACATGATGATTCTGTGCAATACCATCTGCTATAAACAAAGCAAGGAGATCGTGCGTATCAGTGAGAGCTCCTTCGGTGGCATATGCATACGCGTGAAACATTTGGTGTTTGGCCCCTCTTGCATATGGAATCAAAAACCTTTCTAGCTTCTGCACATCCTCCATTCTCGCAAAGATGACCATCAGCAAGGTATAAGTAACAACATCTGGTGCAGGCCATCTGTGCACATTTTCTTCAAAAATTCTGACTGCCCCTTTCCACTGTCCTGAAGAGCAATATCCGTGGAGCAGAATATTATGTGTGGCATTATTCGGCATAACACATATGTCAAACATCTGTTGAAGAACACCCTCGGCCTTGTCCATCACTTGAGTTTTGCACGGCCATCAATGATTGAGCTGTAAGTCACAAGATTTGGCAACATCCCCCGGTCCAGCATTTCTTTAAGTAGGATGTAAGCTCTGTCCATCTCCCCCTCTTTAAAGAAGCCATCGATGACGGTGCAACCTCCATCACCAGCCATCATGCGAATCAGCTCGAGAGCCTCTTCTCTTCCCATCGCAGAGCCCCTTGAGAGAATACATCGGGAGTCTTCTCGGCGCAGAGGCCCTTCAGCAGATGATTGAAGGTCCAGGTATCCACCTCCAAGCCCGTCCCATGGATGAACCCAAATAAGTGGGGATGAACATCATCGCTCTCACTACTAGACCACTGGCACATTCGTGAAATTTTGTACTTTTGAGTCTTTGTATTTCTTTTTGTTGGGATGGTAATACCGAAATGCGTCTGTCCATTTGGTTAGACCTAGATGTACAAACATTAAGTGACCCTTGTGTTGTGGTATTTGGAGAGATGAGAAACAAATGATATGATAATATCACCGATTAAGTTGGCGACAACCATCTACCAACAGGAACCTATCACTAATTTAAATGACGACAGTATACTACCACATCTCACTATTTCAAATGAAAATAGAATATTGTTACTGAAATTTTTTCTTGGTGGTTTATTTCTATAATACTAATAAAATTACATTATTTAAAAACGTATGCACCGTGCATTCTTTCTTTTCATAGATGCCTCCTGCTTGTTTCAATAGTAGACTACTCTTAAAAATTTAGCAATCTTCTCGCCACTCGGCAATATGTTGCTTCCGGTTCAAGGCTAAGAGGTAGCGTTAGAGGTTTTATCCACTAGACACTATTGGAAATGTAGCAATTTCTTCACGTGGATGTTCGTAGATACTTTATTCTTAGTTACATATGCTGTGATAGTCATAACATGTACGCCAGTTGGAACAAATGGTGCACGAAACCACCTTATTTTTGCACAATCTTTGCATGTTTGTTTTCTTCTTAAATCAACAATTGTATTTACAATTGTTGCGTCTAATCAACAATTGTATTTAGTTGCGGCGTACATGCCAACTCATGGTTTATCTCCATCCCCTGACGAGGAAACTTACGGGGCACCACCGATCTCTATCTCTCCCCTCCTCTAAGGTGGAATGCATTTTAATCTTGCATACTAAATTGAACATACCTCATATAAGGCTGTCACAATTATGATCTTCAATTGAATCGGAGACATTCTGATAGAATCATATTTTAGAATCGAATTGTAGAACCTAAGAACTTACCTGAGTATATTATAAATATATTTTTTATTTTGCAGTGTATTTCAAAGAGTGATATAAGTATTTATTTAGTCATTTGACACCTAATTTGATTAATTATATCTATCTTATTCACAACTAGAATAACAATTTTGATTCCACATCATTCGGAGCTATGAATAGAATATCGATTTTAACAATCTTGCCATTTCCTGGCCATTTTACACTTAAAAAGTAAAAGAAATAAATAATAAAATTGATTTTTATTATTCCAAACCTTTGGATCTTAATATCTAAACTATTAATCACTTAGTCCTTACCACACAACTTAAATTAAGGGCTAAAATATCACCAAACACATAAGCCTTCCACAAACTGAGGAGATGTGTGATCCTAAACGATTCTACTGTAGTTTTACTATGATCCTACGCGATTCTACGATTAGGATTGCGCTTCTACCGCGATCACAACCATTACAACTCAAGGTATGATTTGAGTCGGTATTGGTGTTGGTGACATCGTAGGATCGTGCGATTCTATGGAATCGTGATTTTAACAACCTTGATATTAACGCATAAGAAACAAAAAAACATGGAATTTAAAAAAATGAATTGATAGGCCACTTTGTAGAGTATTATTTCAGACAAAAGATTATACACACGCACACGTTGTACTCCAACTTTCCCATGTCAGGTCGTGGAAACCCACCGCATACCATCTCTCTCTTTCTTTTTCTCTAACGTGTAATGCATCAACCTACCATACAACCCGACCATGTATACTTTGTCCAATACACAATACACAAAACCATAAAAAACGCACAAACTTGGAATTTAAAAAAGGAAATCGCTAGTGCTCGGATGCGCTCTCGATGAAACATTTTACAGCCACACTTGCAACATTATTCTTCTTATTGTGTGTAGTCGGTGTCGAGTACTATGTAGTCGAAGATCCCGGAGTCGAAGAGCAGTCGGAGACTCTGAAGTAGAGTACTTGTGTGTCGAGTACTATGTAGTCATAGAACCAGTTGTAGTTACAATGTACCGCTCGTAAGTCGAGTGGTCAATGGTCGTAGCTACAGTGAACCGCTTGTAAGTCAAATGGTCGATGTTCGTATCTACAATGAACTAGTTGTAAGTCGAGTGGTAGGTAGTCATAGCTACAGTGTTGTTGTAGCTACAGTACCTGGTCGAAGACACTGTGGTCAAAGATACCGTTGTCGAGAAGCCATTGTCGAAATACTCGTAAGTCGAGTAGTAGCCGTGGTTGAAAAGTTGTGGTCAAAGACCCTATTGTCGAAAAGCCATGGCCGAAGTACTCATAAGTCGAGTAGCAGTTGTGGTCGAAGACACCGTGGTTGGAGTGCCGTGGTCAAGAGACTCGAAGGACTCGAAGTTGGTCAAATCTGTGAGTAGTCATAGACTTGGTCAGGTAGCAGTGTGTCTATACCGGTCTTATCAATTACCTATGTGTGTTGGTTAGTGGAGCGAGTATTTCGAATAGTGTGCGGTGTGTGCTGGATCATAGGGAATCGTGGCGGCAAAACCAGATCACAGGAGACTAACTAGTGGAGTTAGTGGTGTAATCAGTGGCTGCATGCAACGGAAGCATTAGTGGTGGTAACGCATCATCAAAGACTTGTAATCGTTTATTGTATTCAGTAGTATAAATAAGAAGAGAAAATGGAAAAGATGTATGGCATTATGCAACGGAAAAAACTGTGTGCCCGAGTTGATCCCAAGAACTATGTATGTCTAAGTTGCTCGAAAGTGTTCATATGTGTTGTGACCACGAAGAGTGTGTTTTGATCTGGCTGGGCCAACAATTGGTATCAGAGCTTGGTGATTCCTGTGTGTCGGAGAATTAGAGTTTGGTGATTCCCGTGTGTCGGAGAATCAAAGCCTTGGTGTTCTTCACATGCCAGAGAAGAAGCTAAGGGAAGACCTCTGTGTGTCGGAGAAGCCCAGGTTATCTCCGTGAGTCAGAGAAGAAGAAGCCGAGGGAAGACTTCCGTACATCGAAGAAGAAGTCTTGGTAATTTCCATGAGTCGGAGAAGATGCTGAGAGAAGGAAGGAGTTTGTCTCCGACCACAATGTGAGGCCTGCTACGAGGTGGTCTGTCCACTTCGCAGGTGGTGGAGAGGGAGAGCACGGTGACATTGTCGTACCCGCAGATCACATGCACGAACTACACGATTTAGGCGATGAAGATGTGAGTCGCTCTTTAGGCTAAAAATGTGTGGGAAACAGTCGAACCTGGCGCTGCTGAGTACTAGAAGGACCAGTTGGCATTGTATTCATATACCAGCCTGTGCCAGAGGACATCATGTCTTCCCTCGCCAGGAAAGACATAGAAAAATCAGCGTGGGAGGCAATCAAGACGACACACATGAGGAGGAACGCGTGCGCGAAGCCAAGCTACAGACCTTCAAGAGAGACCTCGAGGGGCTGAAGATGGAAGAAGGGAAGACCGTTGAAGACTTCGCTGGTTGGGTGACGTCCGTCATCACCAGCATCCGTGCGTTGGTTGATATGACGGTGGATGAAATGTCATTGTTCGCAAGTTTCTTCGTGCTGCCCCAGTGCGCTACATGCAACTCGTCACCTCCATCAAGTAGTGCATGGATGTGAAGACTCTCACCACTGAAGATCTCGTCGGATGGTACAAAGCCTACAAAGAATGCATCCGATTCAGTTTCAACAATGCAAAGAAGAGAGAGCATTTGTTGCTCACGCGCAAACAATGGGAGACCCTCAACAAAGAGAAGAAGAAGAACCGTGACCGTAGCGGTAGCCACGACAAAATGGGTGGTAGTCGTAGAGACGACCGTGACGATAACAACAAGGACGATAGCATCTCCGACACCAATGAGCGCAAGTTCAATAGGAAGAAGGTGAAGTATAAATGTGGCATTCGTGGGAATGTTGCTAGTGAGTGCCACAAACCGAAGAAGGAAGAGGCGCATCTCGCTATGGCGGATGAAGAACCGGCACTTCTCTAAAGATCGGCAAAGATGTACTCACAAATAAAGACAACAAGATTAGGGTGTTGATTGCTGGAACTAATCTTGTTGTTGTGTGTAGTCGGTGTCGAGTACTCGTATGTCAAGTACTAGGTAGTCGTGTGTCGAGTACTCGTGTGTCGAGTACTAGGTAGTCGTGTACTGAGTACTCGTGTGTCAAGTACTGTGTAGTCGAAGATCCCGGAGTCGAAGAGCAATTAGAGACTCCAGAGGAAAGTACTTGTATGTCGAGTACTGTGTAGTCGTAGAACCGGTCGTAACTACAATAAACCACTCATAAGTCGAGTAGTCGGTGGTCGTAGCTATAGTGAATCAGTCGTAAGTCAGTGGTCGGTAGTCGTAGCTATAGTGATCATGGCTATAGTACCTGGTCGAAGACACTGTGGTCAAATATATTGTGGTCGAAGTACTCGTAAGTCAAGTAGCAACCGTGATCGAAGACACTGTGGTTGAAGATACCATGGTCGAGAAGCCGTGGTCGAAATACTCGTAAGTCAAGTAGTATCCATGGTCAAAGACACCGTGGTCAAAATGTCATGGTCGAGAGACTCGACGGACTCGAAGTTGGTTAAGTCTGTGAGTAGTCGTAGACTTGGTTAGGTAGCAGTATATCTGTACCAGTCGTATCAACTATCTGCATGTGTTGGTTAGTGGAGCGAGAATTTTGAGTAGTGCGCGGTGTGCACCGAGTCATAGGGAATCGTGGCGGTAAAACCGGATCACAGGATACTAACTAGTGGAGTTAGTGGTGTAATTAGTGGCTACATATAACGGAAGCATTAGTGGTGGTAATGCACCATCAAAGACTTGTAACCGTTTGTTGTATTCGGTAGTATAAATAAGAAGAGAATATGGAAAAGATGTACGACATTATACAATGGAAAAAACTCTATGTGTTTGGGTTGATCCCAAGAACTCTGTGTGTCTGAATTGCTCAAAAGTGTTTGTGTGTGTTGCGACCACTAAGTGTGCGTTTTGATCTCTCTAGGCCAACAGGCTACAACAATTGTGCAACATTAGAGAAAAGAGCTGCAACAAAATCTAAAAATGCGTGCAACAACCTACCGGAGGGTGGCGAGACTCGATGTCACGCCGGTGGATGGCCTCGGCAGCAGGATGAGCCTTCGTGAGGAGCTCACGCATGTTGCTGACCGAGGGCTACGGTGGCGTTGTGTGCTCGGGACGCTGGCTTGGTAAGGCACTGATCTAGTTCGTGGTCACAAAGAGAGCGTCAACGCTGGGTCGTGGCGAGCTCGGAGGATCATCACCGCATACTTCGTGGTTGCGCTTCACCAGGGGCTCCCTGTCGCGGTAGGATCTAGGCCGCTTCGGTTTCTTGGCGGCAGTAGTTCTCACGAAGGTGGGCTTGAGGCAGATGCGGTTCGGGAGACCGGCGGAGGTGAACTCGCTTTTGTTGTTTGTGCCAGAAGAACTAGTTTGGGTCCAACGGGAAATGTCCGAATCAGACATCTAATGTGTATCATTTCCCTTTAAAAAATGCCAATTGGCAGTTCACTTTGGAGAGTATTATTTCGATTTTTTCATGTTAATGTTACATCAGTAATTTGCAATTTTGTACCAGATATTCTAAGTACTTATCTATGTGTACATATATGGAACACTGCAGCCTATGTATGCGTTTTGAGTAATTTCTATTGTGATTCGTGGTAAGCCCATTGATGTTCTTTCTACTCCATCGTTGCGCGTGTTACAACAGACAGGACACGCCAGTTTGCAAAGCAAAGATGTTCCTTCCCTTTGGTTGCCTCCTCAAATGGTTGTGCGCGCGCCTCCGGTCTCCACTCCGGCCACTCCCCCGCACGCATCGGCAAAAGGGCGCTGCCTTCCAGGTTGGAACCCACGGCGCACTGCCACATCTGCCGTGAGCGCCCGGTGGCGCGTAGCTGGGAGGTCACACCGACCGCGCTGCCACCGCGCGCGCGGCCAAAACGCCCCCTCGCCGAGAGAACCGCGCGGCCGAGCCTTTCCCTGACGAAGTTTACCAAGCTGAACTGGCGCGAGACACGCATCGAGAACCGGAACCCCTCCCCCGGCTTTCCCAACGTGGCACGGAGCCAACGGCCGGGGCTATATATTCCCGCATGATCTCCATTCCGCACCGCCTTTGGTGGGAGGTTCTTGGATCCTAACAAACCAAGACTGTTCGTGTTTGGGAGAGTTTCTTGGGTTCGTTCCGTTTCCCGATTGGTGGCGAGGACGATGCCGGTGAGCATGGTAGGGATGCCCAAGAGCCCGCCGGCGGTGGGGTTCACGGCGGCCACGTGGGTGGGGGAGCGGAGGAAGGTTCGGTTCTGCAGGCCCGCGGCGTGCGGCGGGGCCGAGCAGCCGCCGCCGTCGATGGCTGCGGTGCCGGCGTCTCTGCGCGCGATTCAGGCCAAGAGGAAGCTTGCGGCGGCGCGGCGCGGGGTGCAGCGGGCGGCCGCCACTAGCGCCGCAGGGTGCGCGGTGGCGGCCCTCGTCGCGGCGGCCGGGGGCGCCGCCGAGGCCGCGCGCGGTGCCGGGGACGCCGTGGCGTGGGTCTTCCGCAAGGTGCACTTCGAGTCGCCGGACCTCGCTGTCGGGCTGCTCGGGCTGGTCGCGTCCTGCCTCGGCACGGCCGTGGAGATGGAGATGGAGCCGATGAGGGCGAAGGTGGCCGAGGCGTCGGCCAGCAAGGAGGAGCCCGACGACGACGGGGACACGGAGGACGACGACGACATGCCGGAGCTGGTGGAGCTGGACGTGGAGAAGGAGCTGTGGGCCAGGATCGGCATCCTGCACGGCGTTCTGCATGGCGACAGTGACGTGCCGGTGGTCGTCGACGAGGACGAGAAGGAGGCTATCGACATCGCCCGCGCGCATCGGCGGAAGGCGGCGTACGAGAGGATCATTGCCACTGCCGAGGTGAACTCGCTCATCCTGTCCAACTACGCGCAGCTCCTGTACCAGTTCGACGCGGATCTTGACAGGTACACATGCCGCCATGGTTGCACCCTTACAATCACATTCACCTGCTTGTTAGGATCTTGATTCACATGCATGCCTGAATGCACCTGTACGAGTCTCTTAACGATCATCTCGATCTCGGTGGCAGGGCGGAGGAGTACTTCAAGCGGGCGGTGGGCACCGAGCCGGTGGACGGCGAGGCGATGAGGAGGTACGCCATGTTCCTCTGGCACGCCCGCGGCGACCTCGTCGGCGCAGAGGACATGTTCACCAGGGCTATCGAAGAGGAGCCGGAGAGCAGCCAGCACCGGAGCAGCTACGCGTGGTTCTACTGGATGACCGGCGGCGTCGAGACTTGCGTCGTCGACACCGGCAACAGTGGCAACGACGTCAACGGCGCCGAATGAATCATAAAACCGTCAAAAACGCCGCATTTCCAGCCAAAAGACGAGACCTTTACCGGCAGGTGCCCGGCGTCGGGCCGGCCATTTAGATGGTGCGTCTAGGTATTGCTAACGTACGCTACCCGTGAGTAGCATCGGTCCACCTTGTAGGGGCCAGCACACTAGAATGCGCAGCCATGGCAGGAGCAGCCAAGGAGCCAACCACACGGAGGCAATAATGTTGGCAAGCAAGCGCACAAAGTATTGTAGGGTGGGACCTGTAGGGTGTGCTTACTAGCGGTGTGGAATAAACCATGCATGCATCCAGGCAATGCATCATCAGTAATGTTATTACTGAATTGTGATTTGTGAACAATATATATGTGGAAAGCACAGCCCTTCCTTTTGTGTATGTGGTATTTGGGTATTTGCACAAGATCACAGAAGTGCGGTACATTTATTGCTGAATATTTACGATATACAGAGGTTTTTACATACATATATATCGGGAAAAAAGGGTACATCTTGTCATGTTGGCTCTATAGAGTACAGACAGACCTGACTTACTTATCGAATGATGTCAACATTAACATAAACATAATGATAGGGTGGAATTAATTATGCTGAATCATCTACAACCCAGTTCTGCTCTTCCTTCTGCGCTGATGGAGGTGTTTGTGCATAGCTTCTGAAGGTCAATGTAGCCGATGATTGTGTCCTCAAACACAGCATCTTCCAACTTAGCATCACCAAAGGTCGATCCTGACAAGACCGTGTTCTTGAAGATTGCCCCTTGGAGATCAGCCTTCTCAAAATTGACACGGTCTATCACCGCATTTGTGAAGTCGGTTCCTAAAGACATTTGAAAGAGAAGAAATTATGTTCTGTTTCATAATGTAGCATGATCAACGCAAAGGTGCATCTGAAAGGTTGGTATTTGGAAACAATGCAACAATACAGTGTAATGAATAACAGGATTATACTTTTGAAGCTTGCCCCCACAGCATAAGCTTTGGACATGACAACTTCTGACATGTCAGCGCCATCAAACTTTGCGTCGGACATCAAGGCCGCAGCTAGAGACCTGCCCTTCAGATTGGTTTTCTCGTTTGTGTAATCACAGAACCGGAGATCAAGTGGCTTGTCATACACACCATTTGCCTGACCAATTGTGTTCCCCACAAATGCACGTTCGCATCTGTTTGGCTCTGTTGAGAGTGGAGGCAGCCTCTAAGAACCAAAGCAGACAGGGAATAATGTTATCTCAGAAAAGCATAAAACAATCGGAGAAAAGAGAACAAACTTTAAAGTTTGAAGCCACAATGAAGTTTCCAGGAATAATATTATAGTACCAACTACATATTAAGCTATACTTTTAGATCATAAAATGAAGAATACTTTTCAGTCTACATTCTACACTTCGCTCTTAGCGAAAATATCAGTGCTTCCTAACTGAAATTTGGCTTCAGAAATACAAAAGACACTAGCATACTTCTAGAGTGAAAATGGGCACACTTTACTCAATTCATCTCATTATTGATTGCAACCAAAATGATGGTTTCTGCAATGAACACTTTCTTTCTTCTCCATATCTGTATATCAGAACCAACTTCTATATGCACATGCAAATCTGAATTCACATATACTGATATACAATATACTAATCAAAAACAGAATTTCTAGCTTGAAACTAAAAGGTCTCGATAAATTTAGGGATGCCCAATAGAGAATAGACTACCATATTAATGAGCGTGTTGCAGTAATTCACATCAAATGTTGTGGTAATTGCTGTACTAAAAATATACTAATTTAAGTTGAATAACATTAACTCTTCTTTTATAGCCTTCGAACAACTATAACATCGTTTATAAAAAAAATCCTATATTTAGCTAATCCGACGACATTCCAGATTAGAGTTTTCCATGGAGAGAATATCAACATTTTTTTGGAGAGAACAACCTTATATATGTTTAACAACATTATTTTTGCAATGGAATTAAAAGCAGCATTAGATAGCGACTAAATTTGACCCAAGTTATGCCAAGTCCAATACATTTGCTTATTATCTACTAGCGAAATCGAACAAATGCTAGCTCAATCTAAATTCATGCTAAGAGTAACATTTGGCAGAGATTAAAATTCGCTCCAAATTAAGTGATTTCCCAGATCAGGTGCCTAATTCCAGCAAAATGCGAAGCCATTGCAAGTCAATATTCGTTCCAAAGATCGTCGGATTCATCTAACTAGGTAAGAAAAACCACTGGCCTCAACACGCTCCACAAATCACATCACGCAAATGCCACGCAGCTTTGGAGGAAATCACCAACCTGGCTCGCGGCAATCACAGGGTTGGGCGTGGAGGCGACCGCCCAGGCCGCGAGCACGCCGCATGCGAAGCCGCCCACCGCGTTGGGCCCAGCGGCCAAGAACCCCGCCGCCTCGGCGCGGCCGCCGTTGCTCCCCTTCCCCCCCGGGTCGGCCAAGCACGTCACACGGCCCCTCGGCTGCAGGCGGATGGCGGCGCGCGCCGGCGGCGCGGCCGCGGCCGGCGAGGCGAGGCAGGACGAGACCATGCCCAATGGTCTCGGCGCGGCAGCGGCTGGCTGTGAGGAGGGGAGAAGAGAGGGCGGCTCGCGGCGCGCGGCGTGGTGGTGAGAGGGAGAGAGAGAGGTCTTCTTTATCTGTCTAGTACAATCTTATCGGGACTTATCCGTCTTCTCCCTGTTTCGTCTCTCGTCCGCTCGACGCCAACGGGGCGCACGTGATTCTCGAGGCTATAGCTCGTGGCTGTATACATATGGTTTTTTATTCTAGTAGAAATGTCTATATGAATGAGTTAAAAGACGATTCTAAAATATTACTATCTTAATAGATCATATCGAAACAGCATTAGAGAAGTTATCCTAACTGTTTGTTCGAGAAAAAATATTAACCATAAGCTAAAATAATACACGGTCCAAGGGACGTCTCGGCCGGTGGATAGAGTGGATCGGCCAGCCTAATTTTAGGTGAATTCTATTTGTTTTGAGTTTTTCCACGTCGTCTCTTGATCTTCATCTTCGTCTTGATCTGTTGATCTACTTGTATAGTTGTATCTTAGCGAAAGAAGTGTTATTTTTAACAAGAACATGGTAAAATTTTCCATTTTCCCATCTGGTGGGGTTTGGATAAATGGGTTGTTGATAATTGTGTTGTTGGATAAATGGCCTTAGACTAATCCATGCAGTCAAGGTCTTCTTTAGGATGCGAGAATTCTAAAACAAAATACTAAGTATAAATTATATTTATTTTGTTTAAAATTTTTGTATTACTAGCCAATTGTTCGTGTGTTGTAACGGATCTAAAATAATTGATAACACGAATAAGTTCCAAAAGAAATTTAACATATTGTATTTAATTGCAATCTATAGCATATCTAGGGCGATGAAGCTCACATGATCATGGAGGAAAATTCCTAAATAGATTGCAATATCTCAGATTCAATGGTACATTTGGCAAAAGCATATGAAAAATAGAGGTTTTTTTATAACCATGGAAGCCATCAGATTTAGCATGCTAATCTCTGTAGAACTTGCACATGTCACATAAAAACTGTACATAATTCCCTTTTGAGTTCTTTAGCTCCAATACGTCCTCATCTGTAAGAAAGAAATATTACATGGTGAATTAATAATAAACCCCCACAACTTGAACTATGCATATGAGAGTATCAAGGCAGCAAACCTGTAAAACAGACTTGAGTTGTTATGTTAATGCCCACCACAACAATATGCACTCCTGAAGTAAAAACTATGTCAGCTACTTCTGGATCTCCATAGATCCGCAGTGTTATGCACGCAAGATTTAATACTTGCTTTACTGTCTTTGCATGTTCATATATGATGCAGGATTCTAATATGCAAAATGTATGACATTGCAATCAAACTAGCAAACACATACTCATACTTTTGTTTTTCGATTAAAATCAATGACACCATCTCCAATTCTAAGCCTCGATTCAAGTTCCTATAATAAATAACCATCTATGAAATATGGTGTGCCAAGCCTTACAAACAGATTTAAAACGATTGATAGACTTGGATGGCAGCCGTGACAGGATGCTGAAGATCACATCATGAGAGACGTAAGGTAGGGAGAACCTCGACCATGACTTAACAACAATCTGCATCAATCATCTGTGGCTGAGGAGAAACCGGGACATATACATATCTTTTGACCGCCATGACCAAAATCTTTCCATCTGCAAAAGATGAGAACGCAAGGATGAGTTATGGTTCTGCATTTATATAGATGGACTGTTTCCTTATGTACATCGAATTCTATCAACGGTCAGACTCGAAATTTTGAATTAACGAATCAGAATTCAATTCAATCTAGTTAGGCAGCGGCGATTTTGAAGAAAAAAATAGGAATAATACTTTTTTTCTTCATTTGCGCAAGCAAATCTGCAGTGGATCCAATTCATTTGAACATAATCGGTAGAGTGAAACACTCCCATCTACACAACCCAATCTCCTAAGCTAGCATCTTTAACAAGGGGAAAAATTGAATCGTTTTTTAGTCATAGACGTCGTGTTGCGAGAGACTTGCTCCTCCACAGGCTGATGGCCGTCAGGTGGACCATGGCCTATGTTGGCCTCAGTGAAGCTCCGCCCCTGACTGGAAGCAGTCCATAGTGACCAGAAAAGAACCTAACCAATCCAGTATCCAGCATTGGACATGAGGATCTTAATCTTTATGCAAATGTGCCAATTATTGGCTTGTGTATTTGTCCACCTTTGGTTCAGAAGAGCCATACTTATGATCATAGTATTGTACTAATCCAGAACCAACCAAGGCAGCTAGCGTTAAAGCTTGTGCATGTAACCTGAAAGGTAAAAATGGTTTTTGAGATGATATGATCGAAACATATCAAAATATGGCATTAGCAATTTGACTCATAAGCCATATGGTATGTAGTCAAAACTATTTAAATACATGCAGTGTCTACATGGTACATGAAAAAGCCAAAGCCTATAGGCAAACATTATCAAGAAAGCATGGTGCTAGGAGAAGTTCCTGTAGTACCATATTTAAATTTGCACTTAAAATGATGTACAACAAAGTACATATACAACCCTAAGATGCAAATTCAAATAAGGAAAATGAAAAGGAGTGTATGAAATGACCATTGTTGTATGGGCATACAAAAAGGAGCTAAAGATAAAAACTACAATGAACTAAGATGAAAGACAATATCCAAAAAAAAGTCCATATGGTCATATAAAGAAAAACTTTAAACTGTTTGGATATCAGTTAGAATATGTAGAATATTGTGTAAAGAATTAAGTGAGGCTAAGATCACGTTGTATTTAGTAGCCGGACACAACATATTTCATGAAGGATTCAATATATTTCTGTGCATTAGCAGACTTGAACAAAATGTGCTAATAACACTTGCATGAATGTGTTGATTATTCAAATTTAGAAATTTAGTGACCTCTAAATCTAATTCTCTAGTCTTGCCATCAGAACTCTTTAAACATGAAGAAGGTAATATTTTTCAAATGCTCAACAACCCCTGTTAGCTTTAAGAGCGTGTTTGTTTGGTTTATGTCACCTAGCCACTATTAACTTGCCAAAATTTGCATATAAAAATTGGGACCATAAATTTGGTAGCTTCGGCTTGGCAAAAAAAAAAGGAAGATTGGCCAAAATTGGTCGCATGCCAAAATTTTGGTAATGTGCCAAACAATGCACTAAATTTGGTAGGCATGCCCATATTTTGGCAACCCTTGTTGGGGGCAAGGTGGGGCTATAAACCAAACACAAAACATTTAACAACAGAGAGCATATTGGGAGGGTAAGCAGCAAATCAGCTTGCAACTACATGGGGAAAGAATGGTCGTGGTCGATTTTAAAATGGACCACTCTTTTTTCATATGGAATTGGAGAATGCATTACTAGCAAGGTTGCGGTGCTGCTATAAATGATATTAGCAAATGCAGACGGATGCACAAATGACAAAGATTATAAACCTGGAAAGTTACAAAAACAATCAACAATATGGTACTGTTCCAGTCTTAGGAATCATAGAAATAAAAGGCCACCTAAATTACTTCATAAAGCTTGTATAGTACAAGCATGACCATAGTATCATACTATGAACAACCTAAATTTCTAATGAAATAGACCAAAACAAGCAACAATTGCTCATGAAAAAATCTATATACCTAACCAAACTATGTGAATCATCACAAAATTTTCCTACAAACACATAATAAAGGGTGTGGAGAAATTTTTCTATATTTTAGATACAACATAAATTGCTTTAATATATTCAAAATGCAGATTGGCTCTTAAACAGCATTCCAGAAAATAGCCATATATGACAAGAAGATCAATAAGTAATTGTGATGATTTTCGGAATCAATCTTTTTATTGTGATAGTGTTAAAAATTAATCTTTTATTGTGGCAATATTCAAAATCAATCTGTTTACTATCATAATGTTCAAAATCAATCTTCCATTGTGATAATCTTGTGATGATGGTATGACAGGTTGATCTATAATAAAAAAAGGCGCATAAATTAGAAGGAGCGAAATTAAATGAGAAATATTCAAACCTTACGTGGATGAGGTTGACGCTGGTCTTCATATTGGGCCGTGACTAGTTGTATGGGATCAAGCTGCTGATCCCAGTAAGCCATAGACAACCTTTAATCCCAGCATAATCTCACTCTTGGGGAAAAAGGAATAATTCCCCCAATAGAACCAGAGAACAAAAACAATTGCCACATAATCGCCAGATAAAATCAGATAATAAAATGGTTAGATTTCACTTAAGAAGATGCAAACAATCATTGAGAACTGGCGGAGATTTGGCTGACGATTGTAGCATCGATGCATTAGAAACCAACACAAGATATCTAGATCTAGGCAAAGAAAATCAAATCCCCTAGAAAATCTACGATGCTATTACCTACGGCTTGGAGCTTGTGCTCGACAACCCATTTCCTCATGGATTCTATCTTGCGCGAGGAGGACGAGGCTGGCGGGGTCGAGTCCTACAGCGTGAAATCAGGGTATGTGGAGGGCTCGGGCAATGGCGACGGTCGGGACGACAAGGAGGAGGATGATGGGGCCGACGGTGGTGGCGCATATCGGGACGGGGGGAGGGGAGAGGACTCGGGGAGGAGAGAGATGGTGAGAATTGGGCAAGGCAAGTAGGCGATGGGAGATGCGAGAGCTAGGCCCACAAATCGGCACATGTACTTTTGTGAGGAAGGAGTAAGGGAGAAAGAGCATTCCAACTACCAATTGGTTCTTTTAAGTAGTAGAGATAATCCGACTTCCCGTCTAGCAGAGCTGCAATCGTGGATTCTCGATTGTAGCGATAAGTTTGACTTAATGTCAAGATAGCAGGGGTGTTGATTAAATAGTAAAACAAATCTTACAAAAAATTGGTAATACCTTTTTGTATTGTAGCCTTCATTTGTTTTCATACCAAAATTTGGCATGCCCATGCCCATAGCCAAGATTTGGCAATGTTCTTGTCAAGCTTTTTGCCAAAACATGGTGGCAAAATTGTCACCAAATTTTGGTAATGTCTCCTCTCTCAATGACATATGGGACAAGCATGGATTTTGGTTTGCCCATGTTTTGGCTAGTGTTTGGTTTGATACAAAAAAATTGGCCGCACGCGATTTGGTAGTGACTAATATTTGGCAAAGGTAAAAAGTGTGGCACGAATCCAACAGCCCCACAATTGCAATGAACCTGGCTGCACGTAGTTTCAGGAGCAGACCATGCAATTGATTATCCAAATAAATGGGTTCACCGATACCTTTTCCCATTAACACCGATCCAGTATCCAGACCATTGAGATCGAAGGAACTCACTTCCTGGACAGCTGTAGCCCACGAGCCTCAAGCTGGTCGACGATGTGGGCGTCCCAAATGGGATGGCACAGCAGTGGCGCGGCCCGGTGGAGATGCAGCTGCAGCAACTTGGAATTGGAGTTGGACACGAATAATGTTGAATACCCATTTCTCCATTCCGTATTCGTTCCATAAGCCTTCGAACAGTTGTCGAACAAAAATTATCCACTTCTTTTATACCTCTACACAAGATATTAGACAGTATGAGTGCAATCAAATCGAATACAGAGAGACTAATCGTCAAGATGTCGAAGGAAGAGTACTCAATACTCTCTGCCTGTTTAGTTACGACAATCCACATATCTGTTATTTCTAAGTGAAGTTACAATAGATTTCCTCATATTATTTTACATATGAATATATGGACAGATATCATTTATCTTGTATTCTATTCTATATTTTTTTCTTGGAGTGAAGATGCGTGTTTTTTGGAAGCTAGAAGTCTGGAGCTATGTGATGTTCTCTAATCGTAGCAATGTTCCTTACAAGAATGAAACATCCAAGTTTTCCACTGATCTTTCTTCTCTAATCAAATGCAGGACGTGAATTGGTGAAGAAGTGAAGTGGCCATCTGGCCCTGCTCGGTTGGATTGAAAAGCTGTGGCTTATGGTTGAAATTGCACTGTAGCGGCAGAAATTTTACTGTAGCTGAAAGTGGCTTATTTAGCGTAATTAAATTAAAAAAATTTAAAAATAGAAAAATATGTTAGCTCATTACGAACAACGCGAACGAATACGAGAAAAAAGAACCAGTAAAAAAGCTCAAAAAAGCTAAAAAGTTCAGAAAAAGACAAAATTTATGAATTGAAAAATAAGCCAAAAGTCAGAAGTTAAAACTGAAATGAGCGGAGCTACCCAAGCACTTTCAGTTGTCGCTGTGTGCTTGAGAGTTCTTCCTTTACCTCGAGAGGACTGCGCGCTTGGGAGCTGGGATACGGAAGAGAAGGGATTAGGGGCAGGGGAAGAAGAAAGGGTGACGTGGGTTTGATCCAATCCGTAGAAAACAATCAATAGCCAGGATTTGCTGAAATTCATGTGGCGGATTTAGGGTAACTCCAGGAGATCCGAACCCGTACTGGAGGCTTCTTCTTCCCTTCCCCTTGCCCAATTTTGGAAGAGAACCACCACAACTCCTCCCACCCACCCCCCCAAAAAAAATCGAAGGCAAGCGCAAGAAATCACCACCGACTCACCCCATTCCCCCCTCCCTTTCGTTCCGGTCTTCGTCGGCCTGAGGCAAGGATGGCAGCCATGGACGGTGGCGGCAACGGCGGCGGGATCCTGTCCTACGAGAAGCTGGAGGGTTGCGCGATCTGGGTGGGCGCGAGCGTCGCGTCGGCATTCTTCGCGTCCATGGAGCGGTGCTCCTGCATCCACCTCCACACAGCGGACGACGACGGCGACGAGGACCCCGAGGAGGCCAAGGACCGCCCCCTCATGTTCTCCCGCCCCCAGGCCCTCCCCGAGTACTACTACGACCGATCCGGGTCATCCGCCTCCTTCGCCAAGATGTGACGGGCCCTCTCGACCGAATCGCGAACCATTCTGCGTGATCCGCTCCTTTGATCTGTTTCTTGATTAGTTCTTGTGTCTTCTTGTGATCCGGCCGTGTATGATCCAATCGTGTTCTCGCGGCGGGGCTTTCAAGAAATTCAGGCCGGCATTGTTCATGCGTGACTCGTGAACAGTTGATTTGGTTTGTAATTCTGTATCGTGTCTTCGTGAATCCCTTAATTTGGTTCCAGGATTGGATTGTGTTCTGTACTGATTTTTGGCCTCTTTGCAAATTCCATACACGTGTGTTGCGTCATATCGGGCATTGTATCCTACAGATTTCCGGCATTGTTTCTACAAATGAATCGAACTAGTGCTCATGTTAAAATTGGACATGCCAGCCTAAGCATTGTCCTTCGCTGAATAAATGCCCTCATGTTGTTGATTGTTATAACACCTAGCCAAAACCCGAATCTTGTTAGTTTCAGATTAGTGGCGAGGTGGCCAAGAGGTCAGATTAACAGCAAGAAATCATAGGAACTTAGCAAGCTGATCGGCAACGCTGCTAGCGATCAGGTAATAAGAACTGAAAAGCTGAGAGGAGAAAATGTCAATCTTCGAACACCAACATAGTCACGTCTCGATTCCAATCCATAAAGGCTTTGTGCAAGAACGATGGATGTCCCACAAGCACCGATTGCCGAAGCGGCTGACGCACCGAGTGCCAGGCTCGTTTTATCGTTTGTATTGCGAGTGATTTCAGTGGGCCCAAAGCCCACTCTCCTCATGTCTCCTCTTGGAAAGCTTCCAGCCCAATCTTCCGCGCACCGCGTGCTGTGCCTTCGCTTTAGTCCCACATCGCGCAGCAAGAGCGAACGGCAGGCGGAGGCTCTCTATATAAGGCGACCCCGGGCGCCGAAGCAAAGTATACCTTTCTCGGCCTTTTGGCTAAGATCAAGTGTAGTATCTGTTCTTATCAGTTTAATATCTGATATGTGGGCCATGCGTTCACTTCGATATTAAATTAATTTTTTATGGGGGAGGGCTCACCTACAATAGCTTGCTGCTGGAGCCCTCGCGCGTCGCCTAGGCGTTGCACTGCTGCCCGGGCCTGGCGCACCCCACCAAGCCAAGCTTGAAATTTGGAGGTAGGACACCTTAGGGTGAGGAGATGCAGGAGCTTGCAATGAGAATCAACTGGCTAATCTACCCCTTACAATACGATGTCTTTTCTCGATAATTTTCTCCGTTTGAAGTTTTGAAAATCACCGTACATTTTGTCTGAAAAATGACATTTACCATTTACTATCCGTAACATATTGCGTTTGACACTGGTTAGCATATAATTTTTTCACTGGAGCTATTCCATTTTGCTCTATGCATTCTATGGACCTGGCGGACCATATGCATCATTTGCTGGTAAAGATGTCCTTCGAGCCACAGGATCTGACTGGTGATGTATCTGGCCTTGGGCCATTTGAACTCAGTGCCTTGCAGCAAGTATGTGAAGGTTGGAACAATAAGGGAAACAGTGCCCGTAGAATAGAACATGGTGATTTTAGCACTTCCTTTGAAAACCAGGAGGAAGCTGCTGAGGCTGATGTCGCGCTGAATGAAGACAAATTACCACGAAGACGGAGATCTACGTTCTACGGAGGAGAAATGGAGGACGCTGCTGATGAAGGCTCCAAAAAAGAGTTTGAAATTGAATGCCTCCTAGCTGCCACAGTGTCGCATGTTCAAAACATAAATTCAATGATATCTGTATTGTTTCTCCCCCAGTTGTGTAAGGAATGTGTTTGCGTTTGCGAAGCTCCCATGTAGTTCAATATATGTAACTATAATTATATTTCTAATTTCATTTCTCACATTTTGTCTGCTCCGTGCAGAATGTTCTATGGACCTGGTGGACCTTATGCGCCATTCGCTGGTAAATATGCCAGCAGAGCTCTAGCCAAGATGTCCTTTGAGCCCCAGGATTTGACCGGCGACATCTCTGGCCTTGGGCCATTCGAGCTCGACGCACTGCAGGACAGGGAATACAAGTTCGCGAGCAAGTACGTGAAGGTCGGCACCGTCAAGAGGATGGTCCCTGTTGAAGACGGCAACACAAGCACATCCCCTGAGACGAACGAAACCGATGCTGCCACCACGGCGGAGTCCGAGAATGCGCCGGCAACCGAAGCCAGGCCGAGGGAGGCCGACCTTGGAGGAGGTGAAAGATAAGGAGGCCGCCGCAGCTGATGAGGCAGGCGCCAAAGAAAGCTAGTCGTTCCTTGCAGCAATAATTCGTGTAATTCGATATGTAATTGGTAATCATTAGTAGTCGGTACTGGAGTTCTAGAAATCTGGGGTGTGCGGCCCCGTCTTTGTTGAAGCGTATGTTAATACTTTTGGGTGAATAGTATAGCTGCTTTTTAAAGAATCACATGGGACGTTGATATTGGCTTGTCAATTCCACGTGCATTCGAACTGGTGGGGATGGCCTAATGCGGAGTTCTGTGTAGGAAACTAAAAGTATTTTCTGTTCTTACCCTCAGCAGTTGACACTTCGGCACGCTCAATACCACAGTTTTTTTTTCTCTCTCCCTTTTTATATCAAGATGGTCAATACAGTATTCACGCTGAAGTTCTAGAGGGAGTACTTTTTTACATGTAGAAAAAGATGACTTTTTAGAATTCCAGATGAAGTACTTTTTTTAGAGGTGTAGAGGAAAAATACTCGGAAGGAGAAGAGAAAATGGCACCCGTGATGTGAGGCTCGGACGCTCTGTTGCACTTTGGGCCGGGATCAACGCCATCTATGTTGGGCTTCGTCTATGAAAAACTTCGAGCCCAATCTTCCACGCAGAGCGTGCTGTGCCTTCGTTTAGTCCCACATCGCGCAGCAAGAGCGAACGGCAGGCGGAGGTTCTTTATATAAGGCGACCCCGTGCGCCGGAGCAAAGCATACCTTTCTCGGCCTTTTGGCTAAGATCAAGTGTAGTATCTGTTCTTATCAGTTTAATATCTGATATGTGGGCCATGCGTCCACTTCGATATTAAATTAATTTTTTATGGGGGAGGTCTCGCCTACAGTAGCTTGCTGCTGGAGACCTCGCGCGTCGCCCAGGCGTTGCACTGTTGCCCGGGCCTGGCGCACCCCTCCAAAGCCAAGCTTAAAATTCAAAGGCTACTTATGGTCGATTTCCCTCTGCCATGGCCTCCTAAATCCTCAGGTAAGCGGTGTTATTTGCTTTTGAGTTAATTTATGAAGGTGGGATGTTAAGCAAATGTAGGTAATCAGTAATTTCTGGTGAAAGGATTGAGCCACATATGGAGTTTAGCACATATCTTCTTCTGGAGACTGCATTGTGCGAAGTGCAGCACGTGTATGCTTGACAAATCAATGTGTGCACTGCAAATATTGTTCAATTTGTGCGTGGAATGGGGCTCCTTGTGCCAGGCATGGAGCTGTGTAGCTGTTGCTATTTTTGATGTTTGTTCAATTTATTGAATGCTAAGCCGTATGCCTGTTTAGAGTCGACCTGGGTTCAATTATTGAGAACACAAATCCACATAGATATCTGATATTCTTATCCTTGCCAGTAAACTCAGATAATTAACTAGTTGGAACTCGAGAGAACTTTTGATATGCCAAAGAAGTATTATTGCATACCCGTGCTGCTTTTCTACGGTAGGGCCAGCTAGAACAGAGTTATGTTGTTTTGTTTCGTCTGTACAAATTTGAAGTCCGAGTCGTGCGGGTTACATGCGCCAGACTCAGCCTTCAGACGACTCGGTGCAGTTTATTACAGAAACTTGGTGGTACACAGAACCGACCATGCTAGGTAGTAAAACAAACGGCTAAATCTAGATTACTACTTCCTGTGGACACGGCCAAGCGTGGAGGGCTGGAGGCACGGTTTCGCCCGGTTTGCAGTGGCTGCTGCGAATGGCGGTGGTCGCGGCAGCGGTGGAGCGGATGCACAGCGCGCGCGGCTCAGGCATGGTCGGCAGCCGGCAGGACTATCTCGTCCACCTGTCATTCCGCAGCGTTTTAGTACCACATCGCTTATTCATGTCTTCAATCACCAACTCAAATACACGCTCCGCCGATCATTCCTCGCTGAGGCAAGTAGGCGGTGGCTTGTAACCCGAGCGGGGGCATTAAGGTGATGCGGGATACCTGGTGTGCGGCCGAGTTTGCAAATCCATTTTTCTGGAACCAATCGCCCGCTCTTTTCAACTTATGATTTATGCATTCTATCATCTTTTCAGAACGGTTTATCAAGATAGCTTTTCCAAAATTGCTTATCGGCATTCGATTCGTTTATCCAAGCGCTCATAAGCCCCAGCAAAAAAAAAAAGCACCAATCTTTTGCAAATCTTAGCTTCTTGTTGTTGTTCTACATACAACTAGGACGATGCGATCACCATTTTTTTCCTTCTCGATGATTGTTTCATAAGAAACAAGCTGAAAGGCTCAAACTATTCAGTATTTCACCGCAGTTTGATCGATTGCTACAGTATATCTGCATGCCATACACTATCATCTTTCAAAAAATATCTGCAGTAATGCATATACTATCTACAACACATCTGCATGAGAACTTGTACTAACAGTATAGCAAACGGAGATAAAAAAGAACCTCATCAGTTGTGCAGGTGGTTTGAACCTTGAGGGAGGCTCCGGTCTCTCGGAAGATTCGTACATCGGGCTGGACTCGTTGACAAGAGGTTCTTGTGTTCTTGGCAACTTGTCGAGCTGCTCCACTGAAGATGCTGAATGCTCGCCTTCTTTGGCCGTCATTCTCCTTCCTTGACTGAGACCAGCAAACTCTGCAACTAATATGCATGCAAAGAAGAGAAGTAGCATGCGCCATGTCGGCATCCTCATGTGGAGAAGGTTATGGAGTGGGGAAGGAAAGAAGATGGGATGAGATTGGAGCGACGTCCAAGCCAATCAATCAGGTGAGTTGATCGACAACAACTGGAGGTTATGTTCCGTAACTAAGTTCTTCTCAACTGTCAAGTGCGCCGATGTCCTTATTCTAAACTTGGATTTATCTGATGATGAATTCTAAACTTGGATTTATCTAATGATGAATGCAGAATGCATGTTGGATTTTTCTAATGGCGAATTCACCCTCATATGGAGTGACTTCATGATTTGCATGATTTGTCCGAGGGCGTCGAATGGTGGGTTTGGGCGGCAGCCGAAATTCAATTGGGATCTAAAAGTTGACTGAACAGTCAATACTTGGAGATGCTACATAGCCTGTTTGGCCCCATCCAGATAATCTTATCTTTTGAAAGTTGGAACATTTGACGAGTCACATTGTTTAAGGATGTGTGCTCTTGATCAAGGTTTCAAGCTTACAGAAAAAAGGTCGCAAGGCAGAGGTATTTGTCAACTCCAATTATGCATGATGTAATTAGATTATCATTAAACAATGTTTGCGCCTGATGTTTACCATTTAGCTCTCAGTTCATTTCTCTCTACTTTGATGCGCCTGATGTAATTAGATTATCATCCTGAAGTATAGCTTGCCTAAACCTCATTTAGTTGTTGTTTACATACTGATGGATCTTGTGATCCCGAAAAGGTCCTACTTGTGAGTGATTCTTTGACACCTCTGGTTTCCATATTTGGGCCGGATAGAAAGCTTTCAATCTTTTCTGGCGTCCTGAAAATTGCGTTTGTGCTCCAAGTCAAAGAAATCACACTCAAACAGTCACAGCCAACTCTTTTGATGTATCACAATACAGGAACTAGCCCTAGTCAACACCTTAATGTGCTGTGACCTCTCACTTGAATCCTGATATGTGTCCTCCTGCCATGGTCCTTTCGCCTTACGGCTCCTCCCTACGCGGCGACGCCGCCGCGCAGGCGAGCAGGTGGCAAGAGTCGGAAGCGACGGCCTCCTGGCGCGAACCCCCCCACCGACGATGACTAGCCCGTGTTCGCAGGCGCCGGCGCTGGATCCGGATCCAGATCTGTAGGCCATTCAGGGGGCGGCCTCTTTGTCAGGCGAAGAGTCGGGAGGGGATGGCGCCGCGGCGGCGGAACCGGAGGGGAAGGAAGAGGCGCGCGCGGAGATGCAGAGCGGTCAACCCCTGGTGCGCAAGCAAGCCCCTCTGAGCTCGCTCCCCTCTTCCCCAGGGGTGACGGCGAGTGGCACGAGGCGGCGGATCCCGAGTCCGAGGCGAGTGCTCCTGCTAGGGTTTCGCTTTCGCCTGAGGCCTCCGCTTCTTCCATCTCCGCCGCGACGGAAGCTTCCTTCGCTGAAGGGAAGCGAAGCGAACGAGCAGGAGGAGACGTCTTACCACGTGACGTCACAGTCTTGTCCGAGTACAAATAGGCCTAGTGGGCCAAGTAGAGTTTCGAGCCCACTTCGACTCTGCGAGTATCTGGGGGCCCTTGGGCTTATGAATCACATAAACTCGTGGTCGATTCGATGCCCATGGTTAATTGGATTAAAAATAATTATTATCTAGGTAATCACGGCTTGATCAAGAGTAACAAGCACTAGGGCTTTGGACCGGCTCGATCCGGACCGTATGATGCCGATCCGACAGTCGACGAGCGCGGAAACGGGCAGAGCCTCCAGTGCTCGCCAATTCCTTCCACTTGGGAGGAATATTTACGAACCGAGGAAATACTGACGATTTTTGCGCTTATACGAAGAACAGATCAACGGTGCAAATTTGCTTAAAAGAACACTGAAGACAACTGACCTCTAGAAACAGATGAACACTTTAGAATTGTTAAAACTCGAGAGTTTAAATACAAGGAGCTAACATAATGGTACACAGTAATACAAGCTTACAAAGTAGTATAATGCGTCAAAGGCATCAATGAACACATTGACTGATTCCTGTTTATTTGGTCCAAATAGCGTATAGTACAACTTACAAAATGGGGGTTCTTGCCACAGTAATCTACAACAGCAGATGGAGCAGAGAACTTTCGCTATAGCTCAAGACAGATTTCAGCGGCTGCCATGGTGCTAATTCACGACACAGTTGACGAACTCAGCGAGGAGGGCTCAGTAAGCGAAGGTTACAAAAAAAATGGAATTAGAATGTCGGGACAGAATGGGATTATATGTAGATATAGAGGCAGAAAATTGTTATCCTGGTCTCAGCTTTGGGTTTTCTCCACCTTTGCCTTGATCTTCTGCTCAATGATCGCCTTCTCGGTGTCGAGGCTGAACATCCTGTTGAGGGCGTGCATGTTCTCGAGCGTTTCGTCGAGGGTGCGGCTGTCGCTGCCATCGCTTCTGAGGTGCTGCAATGGGCCGTGGAGAAGCTTGTTCACTATGCCGGTGCTGAGCTCCTCGATGGATCGCTTCATTTTCTTGGTGAGAGCATCTTCTCCGATCTTCTGCAGGCACTTCTCAAGCTCTGAAGCCCTGATCCTGTCAGCGTATGACCTCAGCTTCTTGATAGTCGGAACGGTCTCCAGCGAGTCCCTCCATGCCTCGAACCGTTTCAGCTCTTGGGTGATGATTGTTTGAGCCTCCATTGCTTTCCTGAGTCGGTCTTCCTTGTTGGCTTCCACCACCTCTTTCAAGTCATCAACATTGTATACTTGCGCATGGTCAACATTGGACACACAGGCGCTGACATTCCTAGGGACAGATATGTCGACAAAAAGCCGAACACCACCCATAGCATCTGAAATAGGAGGAAGTGCCTCTGCATGCTCCTTCGTGAACAATGGGGTTTCAGATGCGGTGCTTGTGAACACGACATCAGCATCTGCAGCGGCTTCACACATCTCTGTGAGAGGCCTGTACAAAATCTCAATGCCCTTCATCTCGTTGCGAATGGCATCCACCCTTTCCACCGAGCGGTTCACCACAACAACCTTCTTGCATCCTTTGGCAAGCAAATGTTTGATCACTAATTTGCCCATTTTACCAGCACCAATCAACAGCATCCTAGCTGACAGGCACTCGGACTTTGGAAGCTTCATCAAAGACAATTCAACTGCAGCTGAACTGACAGAGACAGCACCAGATGATATGTTAGTCTCACAGCGGACACGCTTTCCAGCTGTGATTGCATCCTTGAACATCCTATCAATGTTCTTTCCTAAGCCTCCACTGTTTTGCCCACTTCTGACAACTTGTTTAACTTGAGCAAGGATTTGTCCTTCTCCAAGAACCAAAGAGTCAAGCCCAGCTGATACCTCAAATAGATGGCGTGTAGCATCACCGTCACGCAGCATGAACAGGTGTTCCCTAAGCTCGGAAGCGGGGATTCCACTTTTCTGCAATAACCCAACGATACAGGCATTAGTATTTCTTTGCCAAACTGTGTTCTTGAACGACCAAAAGGGAAAAACTGGGCAAAAATACTACAGACAGAACAAACGAGCATTTGATGAAATGATTCTTACCTTTGACATCCAGTCTACTACTTCTCTAATACCACGGTTCCACGATAAAGCCACCACATAAATTTCCATTCTATTGCAAGTACTAAGAACAGCAGCCTCTTCAATATGATTCAGGCTGGTGAGTTCTGAAATAGCACGGGGCCATAGTTCCTCTGCAACAGCAAGTTTTTCACGCATCTCCACTGGTGCTGTATGTACACTGAGGCCTATTACAGCTATGCTACTCCTTTCCTTCATGTACCCTGGTAGTCAAAATAAAAAATTTGCCAAATATTGAAAAGAGATGCATAAAATTTTGTACTGAAAGAATGGAATTGAATTTGACTACACATAACAATAAAGCTTTCTCAATTTAGTTGTCACACACTTAAATGGAGATATTTCTTCCTTGAATCAACTTCATGCTTACACTAGGAATAGCACGTATATACATTATGAGTCTTTAATTATTGCAAATTTGGAATCGCTAATTTTTAGTACTGACGGCCTGAAAATCCAGAACAAAACAACAATGAAAACAAGAGAACCCAACTTTTTTTCCTGTGCCATATACTTGACCAATATCTGATACCAAAAGCATGCAACAACTACTGTCCATTATCATCATCTTATGTTATATGTATGTATGTGAATATTTGGCATCTTTATCACATTGCATGCCTCCTTCGTGAGGCCTGCGATACTAATAACGCCGTTTTGTTAAGCTATCGTTTGGCTACTTATTATGAAAAGTTCTTCAGGTAGAAATAAGAAAGACAACCGTTATTTCATCACCAACGAACGTACAGATATGTACAAATGCTCCGCCAATCTGCAAAGCACATGGCTGTAAAATCAGTTACCACTCCAACTAACCCGCAAAAGCAGAGTTTCCATTTGCTATCTTCCCATAACTCACTGCAGAAAGAAAACTAATCGATGTTTTCGTCAGGGTAGATTTCCTCATCTCAAACCAATCCCTCTCTAGTGCCGCAAACCAATCCCTCTCTAGTGCCACAGCACCTGGTCTCCTAGACTCCTATCTCACAGACTGATCGCTCTCTCAAATTTATTAGCCAGATGAGATGACCAGATAGGCTGTGAACACAACTCCTTGGAAACAATAACCTGCAAAAATCCTACCTTTGCTCACACCAGTCAAAGCAAAACTGGAAGAGAACAGTGCAGGGTTCCAACCTTTTCCTTTTTCTACTCCAATTACCCACCAATTGATCTGAACCACACCAAAACAAACACAAACTCCTACTATATCCAACCAAACTAGCACAATCCCACACCAAAGGGTCACAAGAAGGTTAGGTTAGGGAGGCAAGGAGCTCACGGTCGGCGGAGATCTTGAACTGCTCAAGCGCGGCGATGCCGGCAGCCTTGGACGCCGCCTGCGCCTGCGCCTCCACGCCGGCGTCGCACCGCACCACGCCGGAACGCCGCCGGCCGCCGGCGGCGACCCTCGTGCAGGCGGCCGCGGCCGACCCCCGCGGCTTGGCGGCCGCGGCGAATGCGCCCGCCGCGGCCGTCGCTGACGTCGTGCTCGCCAACATCGGATCAAGAAAAGCAGCAACCGCAACCTCCTCTCCACAAACCGGTTTAATGGCGGCCAAGAAACGCAGATAAATCAGATACAGAGAGAGAGAGAGAGAGAGAGACGAGAGGAGAAATCCTTAATACGTTTCTCTCTCTATCCCCCTCTCTCGCTCCACAAGTAACCAGTGTGGATTCTCGGGCTCCGCGTTCTTGGACGGAGCCGAGGAGGAGATGTGGAATTGGTTTTCGCCTCGCGTTGGTCTGAGGAAGAAAGGCCGGAGGCGTATGGCGTGTGGGGCCCACGCAACAGCGCGAGGCGTGTGGGCTAGGTCTCGGGTCGGCTCTGAATTTTCTACTGCCAGAGTTCGTTTTGCGGCGAGGCCCTCGCATTAATGCGAAATATCACACCGCCTCATGTAAGGGTTGCAGATTCCAAGGCTGGTTCAAAGTAAGCTTTCGAAAATTTTCATGCTCGAACAGCTCGGTTTGCGCATGTTTTTTTCGGTTGCGGTTTATAGTTTTTGACTAAAATTTTTGAATTTTGGCTATTTACGGTATAAATTACGGAGAGAGATACTCATTTGCGATTTTGGCTGGTACAGATGTTGAGCTTTTAACATATAAATCGTTTAATTTGTAGACCCTGTCTTAAGAAAATATTCCGTTTGAAAGTTATGTACTGTAACAAAAGCCAAAAGCCACCGGTTTTTGACTTAAAGAACATGCCAAATGATCTAAACACCTCGGCTTAGGTAGCCTCGAACTATTGTGTAACAATAAGGACTCGTTTGGAAAGCAGCAACCTTACATGAGTTGATTCATTTCTTACAGAGATCGAGAACGCCTACGGATCTTTTAACCTCACATGAATCTGAAACAATTTCGTATTGTCATAAAGGAAAAAATAACGAGTCAATCGGTAATTAGCTTCCCTTTGCATTTGTACAAGGTGGTAGTCCACCGTAGTGGAACAAAGATGATGTTTATGTGGACTTTTAAGTCTAGATTTTTAGCTTTTTTAATGTAACGATTAAAAATACACTATACTTTTGTTAGTTTTTTAGTGTAATTAAATTTTAAAAAATAAAAATATATTATCATAAACAATATAAAAGGTGTAAGAGAAAAGATAAAAGACAAAAAAACAAAATTATGAACTCAGAAATACAAACTCATTAGGCAAAATATCTACCGTAGGCTCGACACAAAAGAGGACCTCGCTGCAATTGCAAGAACTTGGAGGTTCTAAAACAGGCTAGTGCCTCAAAATTTTCCAAGCTTCATATGCCCATGTTGGGTTTGGTGGGGGTGGTTTGGCCGCAGGCGCAGCACAAGATGCGCCGGAGGAGGATGAGAGGGTAGGGGCAGTGTGGTGGCCTCTGGCCTCTGATTGGCTGCAGCTGCCACGTTCTATCCGCAGCTTATCTCTTCCCTTTCCTCGTTCTTCTCTGCGTCCCTTTTTTTTGGGTTATTATTTTTGGCTTATGTTGTAGCTATAGAATAAATAGTAGAGAGGAGAATTAAAAGAGAAAAGCTAATAGAGAGACGATATGTGAGAAATAAGTGATCCCCTCAGCATGCCCCTCTTAGAGCAACTTCGGCAGAGCCCCTACTTGAGCCCTCATCCTACTTTTGAGGGCCGAGGGGCAAAAAACACTCACTCCAAAGAGGCTTACTTGAGCCTCAAAAGTAGGGCCTCAAATCTCCTCGAGCCCTCATTCCTGGGGTGCAAGGAGCCCCTACTTTGAGGGCTCAGTAGGTCTCTTGGAGTGAGTTTTTGCCTCGGCCTCAAAAGTAGGATGAGGATGAGGGTGGGTCCTATGTGTCATCCTCTCTAAGAATGAATTTGAGGGTCCTGTTTTGAGGGCTCCTACTGGAGTGTAGCCCAAAAAACAGAGCCCTCAAATAAAAAATAGGGGCTCTGTTTTGAGGGCTACTGCTGGAGTTGCTCTTAGAGATTTATATACATGAGTGGGATATGATGAAAAATTCTTATCCTGCCCTTTAATAATTACAAAAAGTAGGGATATATTGGTATATTTCTCTATATTATTGGGCCTATTATATATTGGGTTAGTTGTAAGGTCTAGTCATGAAGGTTGAGCCACCCCTATGATAGCTACGTTTTATAATTTTTTAGTTATTTGTAAGAGAGAACAGAGTAATAGAAACTTGTGTACGATTTCAATTGATATAAATGAAGTTATTATAATGTGTACGATAATCAACTGTAGATTTTACTTTAAAAATACTCTGCTTGAAAGATAGTTAATGTAGAAAAATTTAAAAATAGTCTTTAGAAACGGAAAAAAAAAGACCCTTTGACCCGAGTTGCAAATTGCGACCATCAATCGACCGTGTCTTTGTATGGCATGCGAGCGAGGCGGGCACACGAGTGCCTGTGGTCTCCGCACGCACACCTCCTGTGGCTGATGGCGAAGCGTGTCGACGTGGTGGCCACGCTCTCCTGTTCTACGGGGCCTAACCTGTCAATCTCACTTTCTCTCAGCGCATTCGTCGTCTTATTTTAGATACTAGCTGCATGGGCGCGCCGCACGCCGCGCTAGCTACCGTGTGGACCGAAGTAAAAGAGACGACGATTCGCAGGGAGTTTCAGAAAAGAAAAAATCGAGGACACGTGCGTAATTTCGGAAAAATCAAAGGTCTTTTTCAGAAAAAAATCGAGGACCTGTAAGGACCTGTACGTAAGTAAATAAAGACCTATACGTAATTTTGGAAACACGCGGGGCGCCATCCAAATTTTTTTTAAAAAAAAACTGGGCGTAGGGACCTTTTTGCGAGGAAAAAGGACCTTTACGTAATTTTCGGAAAACAGAAGGGAAATGGGTCTCCCGACCGTACGCAAAAACCGGAGCCACGCGGCGGGCGGACGGAGCGCAGGGGCGACGTGGACACAGTCGCAGCGCCGGAACTCCACCGCTAATACTTCGGTTACGACTTGGTATATGATAGAATGTATCTGGTTGTTCTTCTCACGAGGTGGTGATCATTTTGGTTTTTTTATAGTTTATAACGAAAATCATGTAGTAATTTGAAAAACATCAGAATGACAGAGACTTATTTAGCATAATTAAATTTAAAAAAATAAAAAATATGTTAGCCCATTACGTATAATACAAACACATACGGGAAAAAATAACCGGCAAAAAAGCTAAATAAAAAGCCAAAAGTTTAAAAAAGACGAAATTTATAAATAGTAAAAAATAAGTTGGAAGCCAAAAGCTGAAGCCCAAATGATCACAGCCTAAGGATCTATTTGGGATGTGAATTTTTTTCAGATTTCCTCGAGATTTCAATTGTTTCTTGCAAAATTTCTACGGAAATTGTGTTTTTGAAATAGGGCCCAACTGACTGGTGCACGGGATGTATAAGGTATCACGAAAAAGAACGATGGGCGTACTAACAGGAACCAACACACGTTTGAAGTTTGAGGCTTTAAGCCTAAATTAGCTGTAATTTTTGCTCTTCGTGCTTTATCTACGAGGAATGAATATATA
This sequence comes from Dendrocalamus sinicus, assembly GCA_036346575.1. Lineage (NCBI taxonomy): Eukaryota > Viridiplantae > Streptophyta > Magnoliopsida > Poales > Poaceae > Dendrocalamus > Dendrocalamus sinicus. The sequence goes on from CM070670.1 coordinate 18,676,665, forward strand.
TATAACACTCTAAATTTTATTTGAAAGTTCATTCAATAAAATTATGAAACCAGACATTTAACCTCCTAACTTTGCAATCTGGTACAAATAACAACTTGATCCGGTTACGTATAACGATATTGCCCGCGTGGCACGATAAGTAGACAGTTTTGCTATGTAGGATGATACATTGGCCAAGTTAGATCAGTGACACGTGAGACCCACAAGGACTTCTCCCCCAACGAGCTTCCAATCGTGCTTCTATGGCTATCGCCCCTTGTAGTTCCCTCCCTCTCTGTTTGGATTTGGGAGAGAATACCCTGTGAGCGTTACTTGTCATTCACCTACCCATATAGTTCTCTCCATCTCTGGTTTGATTTGGGAGATAATGTCCTATGGGCCCCACCTGTCATTCACCTAAATTTAATCAACGTATCATTCTACGTGGTAAAGTCGTGCACTCATCACGTCACGTGAGTAATACCACCATCTGAAACCATGTCAGAGTGTTACACTGTTACTTGAACTAGATTACAAAATTCAGGAGATTAAATGTTCAGTTTTATAGGTCAGGTGCCGAACGGATTTTTGAACAAAGTTGTGGGTATTAGAAGGACCTTTTCCTATCTACAGTGATAACCAATAACTGCTTCTTCAGAGCAAATGTATTTGCATTTTGCCGGCTTTCTTTCTATCACGCCGTTGCTATTCAACCCATGTTTTGGAACATGTTCAACAGCGATATGCTCTTTTGGATTATTTTCCCACTAGCATGTTCCGGTCGAACTTTCGTCAGAGCGTGCAACGAGAGCGTAGAAACGGCGACATTACGCCAAGCTCCTATTTTGGTAGGACATGAACGACGCCTTCGAGCGCATTGGATATGCAGCTTCCTTCAAGACGAACATTGCAATTGTGTAACTTCAAAGAGAAACTTGAGTAACATGTCGTATAGTACACTGCAATCTAGTCTAGGGTTCTTATCTTCTTGCCGTTTGTCCTAAGGATACGATGTATCTTGCAGCGTTCAATTGGAATAGTATAGTTTTTTCCCCTGTAAGTATAGGAGAACTACATGTCTTTGCAATTTTGCATCAAGAAGAAAAGCAAACAATCTGGTTGAGTGGTGTAGTAGTACAGAACAGTTTGTGCGTGTAGAAGTTACCATGTGGTAATGGCTGGCACTTTCCTAACCGATGGATCAAATAATTGAATTCGGGAGCAAAGCGAGATATCGATACTATAGCAGCTTCTAGCGATATAGGAAATCACTGTAGCGATTGATCACATCCTTTGATATGATTTTTTTTTACAGAAACCCTGGTATGATGTTTAGTGACCAGAATAAGACTGAACCAATGTCATGGTACAGTTCACCTCCATTACCACATAATGGTAGATGATCGCTTATACGAAAAAATTAAATATCGATAAGTTACTTTGAAAAGATGACGAAGAAGCCGTTCTATCCGTTTGTTTAAAAAAAGTCATAAATCATAAGAAAAAAAATAGCAACCAAGGCAAATACTAACCTTGTCGTAAAAAATATTTTCGAGAAATAGAACCACCTCTATAGGCAGTATGGACATGGGACCTCTCAACTACACCGGATTGAGACTGCATAAACTAATAAGGAAACATTCTCAACAAGAAAAGAAAAATCAAGAGAGGCAGCTCACTACACTGTTACACGCTACACATTGAGAGAAGAACATTGTAGTTGAACCTTCCTCATATTTTCTTCGCCATTTGACATCTTCGTGGTGCTGCATACATCTGTGTTTCTACACGTTTTTTGTAAGACGCGCTTAATTTGTCAAAGCTGCTAATGATATTTATGTTATTTCCTATTGTTTAGGGTTTAGATCCTTGTGCGTCTCATGTACTATATAAGCCCATGAGTTATTGCAATATACTCAAGTTTCATATTTACCAGGTATCAGAGTCTAGGTTTTAAATCTAGCTCACCTCAGGTTGAACCTTTCGCTGCTGTCCCTAGGAGGAGCTAATCCCGGGGTGGCCATCCTTGCCGACCGCCGCACCATGCCCCGCTAGCCGCCACCAACCGCCGCGACTCCCTTATCTGCCTGCACTCACGCCCTGCCGCCAACACGTCATCGAGTCCATGCGCACCTCGTGTGCGCGCCGCCGCCGAATCGGCGCCTCGACTCGTCAAGTCGGATCCGCCACCTTCGAGCAGTCCGTCGTCTTCGCCATCGTCAAGCTCGGATCTGGCCCATCTCCCGCCGACGCCGACCCTCTCCGCTGTCATCGCGCCGTGCTAGGCCACTTGCGCCTCCTGCAACCCGAGCCCGCGCCAGCACCTCCTCCTGGCCGTCGCCACATCCAGCCGTCTCCGCTCCGGATCCACGTCGCCCCAGCCTGGATCCGGCTCCCCGTGCTGGATCCATGTCGTCTCGGGCCTCCACCTCCCTGCCCGGATCTGTGCCGCCTACGTTAAATTCGGCCTCGCCTCACCTAGATTTGGGCGCCTTTGCCCTTCCTGGGCCGCCGCCCTTGCAGCTGCCGTCCCCTTGGGTCCAGCCGTCACCACCTCGGATCCGGTGACCATCGCCTCGGATCCGGCTGTCGCTGCCTCGTATCCAACCGCCGCCGATCTCCTCCGCTAGGATCCGGCTGCCTTCGACCTCCTTCGGGCTTCAATCTGTGCCGCTATACATCTATCTCCCTCTTCGGCTTGATTTGACAGCTCTCTCTCTGTTTATGTCACTTTCCATATCCTCTTCATTGTGTTACCACGGTTGACTTTGCTTCCGCTTACTTCTACATTCCCGGCCCCTGCACTTTGTGTTTTATGGGCTGCCATCCGATTTCGGATGGGGGTCAATCTTTTCAACATAATTTTCCAAGAGCTACACGTCATGACAACGTCTTTAAGACTTGGATTTTGAATTTTTCTCTATTTTAGTATTAACCCTTTTCAAATGTGCTGTTATTGCATGCACATTACATTTGAGGGGGTTTTGAGAGTATTGAGGTTATTTCCTATTATCTAGTGTTTGAATCTTGTGTCTCATGTACTATATAAGCCTACGGGCTATTGCAATATACTCAAGCTTCATATTTACAAAAAGCTGGGATCTTCTGCACAAGATGACCCGCTCGACGCATCATAGCGTATGATGCGACCATTTCAAGTCGAAACTGGAAGTCGGAACGCTGCAAAAAGCTGAACAGGTCAAGAACGTCCGAAAGATCATGCCGCAGAAGATCCCTACTCGTCAAGAAGCCTTTTCCATGGAGTGAGGCTGGGCTTTGACTAGAATTTTTGCTCTTTCTTTGATTCTTTTTTCATCTGTTAGCATCTAGCTTTTCACACTGAATGGCAAAACATCTCACCTCTTCTTTGAATGGTACAAACTTCTATTCCATAGTAATACCATGCATGGGTGTTGGACTGTTGATGCTAGCAGGTCATTGTAGTACTTAGAACAACAAAAGTTTCAAATTTTGTGCTGTAATGGCTTTTTTTTTTCTCTGGCTATCCTATACCTTAAAGTACAGGAAAACTCAGCACTTGGAACTATCATTAAAGAGAAAAAAAATTGCTCGTCAGTTGTCACGCCCCACATTAACCAAAAAGCAATGAGAAAAGGTCGAGACAAACCAGCATCAACTTCCCATTGCAACTGAACAATCTTGGCAAATGGTGGTAATGATATGAACGTAGTTGACTCCGTGAAATCGTGAGTTAAAGTCCTGAGATAAACAAAAGGCTCCTTTAGGTTGGTCATGCGCTGTCTACGGTCTACCTGTCCTTGACAGAGTATACCAGAAAACGATTCCTGACTGTTTCTTCATTGAGCAATGATTAATGTATTCTGGAAGCTCATTGCAATGAATAGAATATCTGAGCTTCTAGATTACACGCCTAGATGTTGTACAGCAAACATGTACATTATCATAGAACTGCTTGTTTTGATGTGGGCTAGGTAAACAGATAATGTGCTTAGCATTACTATGAACTTCTGCAATAAATTATCTTCTGCCTTCTATAAACAAAGTGAGAGGAATCAAAGAATGACGTACCTGTATATGCATGGCATTACTCATTATGCTGAAGTTTCTCTCTTCTGGTATGGTGCTGCATGTTTTGAATTCCTCTGCTAGGTTGTTGCTCAAATCAGATGCACCTGACATAGTGACATGCACAGCACACCTCAAAAGTCAAAATATTTATGAAGTGTTAACTATTCCAGTAATCTCATGGTGCACATAAGAAAGCATAACAGAACAACGTAAGAATGAAGAAAGCTGACAAGACGTGGAGAACAAATAACAAAAAAGCTCTGCAGACAGGTAGATACACTGCTGAGTAATGATGCTCAGGACAGCCAATTAATAACATGGCAACATATTCTTCGAGTCTTAACAAAGGGAATTCAACAGAAGTATCTTGTTGGATGTGGCGATGAGGCATCGACCTTGTTCTATTGTAGATCGTAGATCTCTTAGTGTTCCGGGTAATTTGTCTTCATTCAGCTCCACATCAGCCTCAGCAGCTTCCTCCTGGTTTTCAGAGGAAGCGCTAACATCACCCTGCTCTACGGGCACAGTTTTCCTTACGGTTCCAACCTTCACATACTTGCTGTTGAACTTGTTGAAAATATAAGCACATGTAGGTTCAATTTATTCCATAAATAAATCATGACACCATGCACGCAAAATAACAGAACCATCATAGGCATAAAAGATCTAGACATGTAAACCAGAAGCGCACATGACAGATCTAATACGGAGAACATGACCATTACGCATCGATGATTACATTACGATCGATTTTGCCGATGTAGACGCCGTAGGCACGGTGAGATGACACGAAATCGATGACGATTCGCGGCGAACGACGAGGAAGACGAGCGAGCTACAGCGGCGAGCGCGCAGAGCGCTTCCCAAAACCTTATTCGCCCTCCCGTGCAGACTTGAAGGCGGCGGTTCCGAGACCGCTCTCCCGAACGGCGATGCGCGCCGGCGGACGGGGCGGAGTAGACTACGTGGGACGGCGTAGCACAAAGGATGGAGGAGGCAAAACCTAAATTGATTTTCGCATTTTTACGTATGGAGGCGGCGACTCGTATTTATAGAAAACCGGGACGCGTGATCAAGACGCTGCACGTTCTCCATAACTCAGAATCAAACGGATTAGTCACGCGTAACCGATCCGGATTCACCGCCACTCAAAACAACAAAATAAAGCGCAAAGGAAGCGCGCGTGCGCAAGCACTGGAGCCGATTTTGGCGGACCATTCACGCAGGTGCCGTGCGCCCGCGCCCCCCGCCCCCCCGCCCCACCCGGTGAGGCGAGCGAGCGAGCGCGCGCGTGTTATCCTCTAGTTCTCTCCCACACATGCCTCAAGTGGCTAGGAGTGCATCATCCCTTTTAAGGTGGTCTTCCTCTCCTAGAACTAGCAATATGGTACTAAAGGTCACATGCATGCCTCCTTTGCATGAGTGAGCCTTTGAGATTTAATAGGAATTATTTTTATTATATGGGCTTGACCCACGTAATCCAACAGAACTTGTATTCCCAATCCTGCAAGGCACTGAGTTCAAATGGCCCAAGGCCAGATATATCGAACCACCAGTCAGATCCTGTGGCTCAAAGGACATCTTGGCCAATGCCCTACTGGCATCTTTACCAGCAAACGATGCGTATGGTCCGCCAGGTCCATAGAACATTCTGCATAGAGCAAATTGAAATAGCTTCAGTGAAAAAAAATATATTAACCAGTGTCAAACGCAATATGTTATTTACAGTAAATGGTAAATGCCATCTTTCAGCACAAGGTACAGTGATTTTGAAAACTTCAAACAGACAGAAATTAATAGATAACTGTAAACGAGAAAAGCCATCATATTGGAAGGGGTACATTAGCTAGTTGATTTTCATTGGAGAAAACATAGGCATATGTGTACGTTTCAAGAAGCCTCATTAGAAATTCAATGCAGCTTATATGTAATCTTTTGTCGTAGGTACTGCTGCTCTTCCAAACCTCCAGTAGTTCCACATGCTTGCCATCCAATAGGGATAGTCAGGTTAGGCTTTGAGACAGTTGTCACTGCAACATTGCAGCAGTCATCAACTAAGTTAGGTCGCACACAAAAATAAGATAACGGGAGTACTGAACACTGAAGATCCTATAGAAAAATTGAGCTGAATACGCAGTTTGTTTTCGTCAATCCTAATTGCTGCACAGCTTATGGAAAAGTGTAGTGTTCGTTTTTCAAGTGGAATTATCCCACAGTTTACTGCATATAGAAAAAAGCAGCACGGGTATGCAATAATACTTCTTCGGCATATCAAAGTTCTCTTCCTACTTATTACATACAGTACTTACGAACTACACGTACGAAAGATTAGATTAAGCAAATCAAAAATTTAAGCTTGGATTTAGTGGGGTGCGCAGGCCAAGGCAGCAGTGCAACGCCTGTATGACGCGAGGACCCCAGCAGCATACTACGGCAGATGTACCCTCCTAATTGTATGAAAGAATATATTACGCAAATGACAACTTTGAAACTTTTCGGATTTGGCGGGGTGCGCCAGGCCCGGGCAGCAGTGCAACACCTGGGCGACGCGCGAGGGCTCCAGCAGCAAGCTACTGTACGTGAGCCCTCCCCCATAAAAAATTAATTTAATATCGAAGTGGACGCATGACCCACATATCAGATATTAAACTGATAAGAACAGATACTACACTTGATCTTAGCCAAAAGGCCGAGAAAGGTATGCTTTGCTCCTGCGCCCGGGGTCGCCTTATATAGAGAGCGTCCGCCTGCCGTTCGCTCTTGCTCCGCGATGTGGGACTAAACGAAGGCACAGCACGCGCTCATCAAATGTTCCAACTTTCAAAAGATAAGATTACCTGGATGGGGCCAAACAGGCAATGTAGGATCTCCAAGTATTGGCTGTTCAGTCAACTTTTAGATCCCAGTTGAATTTCGGCTGCCGCCCAAACTCACCATTCCACGCCCTCGGACAAATCATGCAAATCATTCCATATGAGGGTGAATCCGCCATTAGAAAAATCCAACATGCATTCATCATTAGATAAATCCAGGTTTAGAATAAGGACATCGGCGCACTTGAGAGTTGAGAAGAACTTAGTTACGGAAAATAACCTCCAATTATTGTCGATCAACTCACCTGATTGATTGGCTTGGACGTCGCTCCAATCCCATCTTCTTCTTCTTCTTTCCTTTCCCACTCCATAATCTCCACATGAGGATGCCGACATGGCGCATGCTACTTCTCTTCTTTGCATGCATATTAGTTGCAGAGTTTGCTGGTCTCAGTTAAGGAAGGAGAATGTGGCCAAAGAAGGCGAGCATTCAGCATCTTCAGTGGAGCAGCTCGACAAGTTGCCAAGAACACAAGAACCTCTTGTCAACGAGTCCAGCCCGATGTACGAATCTTCCGAGAGACCGGTGCCTCCCTCAAGGTTCAAACCACCTGCATAACTGATGAGGTTCTTCTTTATCTCCGTTTGCTATACTGTCAGTACAAGTTCTCATGCAGATGTGTTGTAGATAGTATATGCATAACTGCGGATATTTTTTGAAAGATGATAGTGTATGGCATGCAGATATACTGTAGCCATCGATCAAACTGCGGTGAAATACTGAATAGTTTGAGCCTTTCAGCTTGTTTCTTATGAAACAATCATCGAGAAGGGAAAATATGGTGATCGCATCGCCTAGTTGTATGTAGAAGAACAACAAGACCGCCGCCGCCGCAACCACCGCCATTCGCAGCAGCCACTGCAAACCGGGCGAAACCGTGCCTCCAGCCTTCCACGCTTGGCCGTGTCCACTGGAAGTAGTAATCTAGATTTAGCCGTTTGCTTTTACATAGCATGGTCGGTTCTGTGTACCACCAAGTTTCTGTAATAAACTGCACCGGGTCGTCTACTCGTCTGAAGGCAGAGTCTGGCGCATGTAACCCGCACGACTCGGACTTCAAATATGTGTTTGGTTCATGGGACCATGGGGGATGGGATGGGGCGGTTCTCGTTCCAGAGCTGTTTGGTTCAGAGTCAGGTGGGATGGGGGATATCCCTCTAAGGAATATTCTGTGGATATGCTCTCAAATTGGGGATGATCCTATCCCCAAAAATGAGGGGATGGTGAGGGATGAAGTGGGACGAGTGGCTGACAGGTAGGCCCCGTCCCTAAAAAATGGGTTGGATCCATCCCGTCCCACCATGACTCTGAACCAAACAGAAAACAGGGACCGTCCCGTCCCGTCCCTAAAAAATGGGTTGGATCCATCCCGTCCCACCATGACTCTGAACCAAACACACCCCAAATTTGTACAGAAGAAACAAAACAACATAACTCTGTTCTAGCTGTCACTACCGTAGAAAAGCAGCACGGGTATGCAATAATACTTCTTTGGCATATCAAAAGTTCTCTGGAGTTCCATCTAGTTAATTATCTGAGTTTGTTGGCAAGGATAAGAATATCAGATATCTATGTGGATTTGTGTTCAACAATTGAACCCAGGTCGACTCTAAACAGGCATATGGCTTAGCATTCAATAAATTGAACAAACTCCAAAAAAACCAACAGCTATACATAGAGATGGCAATGGATACCCGAAACCCGATACCCGGTGAATTTTTACTCTATTAGGGTATGGGTCTGAGTCAATTTCCTAACCCATGGGTTTCTTAATGGGCAAAATGCCCAACCCATCGGGTCTGCCGGGTTCGGGTACGTTCCTATAGTACCAAAACCCGTAAACCCATAGGTAATATAAACTCGATCCATAGGAGTTATAAACCCAGGCTCCCAGCCTCCCAGGCAAACCAGCCCAACCCATAGCCCATTAGCCATTTAGCCCCAAGCCCCCAAATCCAATGCGACAATGCCCCATTACCCATACAGCTAACCCTAGCTAGCACTCGGTCATAATCACTACTCACTCTTCCCCAGTCCCCACCCCGATTCAACAGCCACCGCGGCGGCAGCGCATCTGGCGCTCCGTGCTCGGTCTCCGGCAGTCTCCACGTTTGCCCTCCCGTCCCGCAGCTCCCGCTCCTGCTCCCGCCACTCTCGCCGCACGCTCGTCCTCCCGCACGCCCTCGCCGTACGCTCGTCCTCCCGCACGCCCTCGCCGTCGCCTCGCCTTCCAGTTCAGCCCGCTGCCCCCCACGATGACAACTCGCCGCCCCCACGCCGCAGCCAACGCGCATCGCAGCAGTAGGCCCTTGGCCATGGCGCTGCCCTCCGGCTCCAACGAAGATGGTCGGTGAACTTCTTCCTCCTCTCTATTAACCATTGTTGCAGCTCGCATTACTGACCCCACGGGCGACCCGTGGGTACCCATTAACCCAGTGGGCATAGGTTTGGACAAAAATCTGCATCCGTCACGGGCATGGGTTTTTTAGCGGGCACGTCCAACTTTCATGGACACAGGTTTGAGATAGCAAAACCCAGCGGATTTGTGCCCGTTGCCATCTCTAGCTATACAGCTCCATGCCAGGCACAAGGGGCCCCATGCCAGGCACAAATTGAACAATATTTGCAGTGCACACATTGATGTCAAGCAAACATATGCTGCAATTCGCACAATGCAGTCTCCAGAAGAAGATACGTGCTCAACTCCATATGTGCCTCAATCCTTTTACTAGGTATTACTGATTACATACAATTGTTTAACATCCCACCATATAAGTAGAATAGAAGAACTCAAGCTAAGAACACTGCTTCACTTCATAATGCATTATTTACATTTTTCTATACCATTTCTATAGTTAGTAAGCGTTCATCATGATCAGTTTTATCAAAAGATTTACAGCCCATCTTTGCATCATTTGAAGGTTACAGAATGAAACCACAAATGAGACCAGCAGAGTAGCTTTACCCGAGGATTTAGGAGGCCATGGAATAGGGAAATCTACTGCTGCTCTGGAAACATGAGGAGTGTGGGCTTTGGGCCCACTGAAATCTCTCGCAATACAAACGATAAAACGAGCCTGGCACTCCATGTTCTTGCACAAAAGCCTTTATGGATTGGAATCGAGACGTGACTAAATTGTATGTGGTGTTCGAAGATTGACATTTTCTCCTCTCAGCTTTTCAGTTCTTATTACCTGCTCGCTAGCAGCGTTGCCGTTCAGCTTGCTAAGTTCCTATGATTTCTTGCTGTTAATTGTTCTATACTTGTATTGTAGCATCCAGGCCCAGGTTCTTGCTCTCTTTGCTGATTTTGCAATAAGTTCGAAAGAAGCAAAGCACTAGCAAGAGCCAAGAGGGAGGGAGAAGCATCGAGGGCCAGGTTCACATTTCCATATGTTTGATTCTATTGCATAGGTTGCTTCTTAGATGAACAGTCAAGTAAACTTTTTCATCCAAACAAGAGAGGCCAGGAAACGGGAAGAATCCCCCTCATCTTTGTTAATCAACGCTACGATTCCAGGTCCGAGAATCATCCAGTACATCAAAATGGCAACTACGAAATGAAAAAGACATCCAAGGGCAGCTTGCCCAATTCAGCTTAGGCAGCTGTTACAACAACATTCAGAACGACAACTTCAGCCTCTGACGCTCAATCAATGGCTTGTCCCCTTCCTCTTCTTTCCACAAATCTTCCTCCCCCAATCAGAAAGTAAGTAGGGCCAGCTTGTAATGCGTCGAACAGCGGCCCTCGTCCTTGTGCTCCCGTGAACGCATTTCTTGCCCTTCCTCCTGCAAAGCTGCCCAGCAACTGAACCAATCCGATTGCAAACGTTATACATCACAGCAGTGAGACCATCTGGTAATTTAAAAACGAAAACAAGCAGAGTACCTGGTTCTCCAGCAACAACTTTCGAGTTTTCCAGTTAACCTCACCAAGCCAAGTACTTACCAAATGATCAAAATCAACAGGTGCTGCACAGCATACCGCATTGCGCATGTACTTGAGCTAAGAGCATCGGAGAAGAGCCATAGCTGCAAAGTTGCCTAGCAGCTTGCCAAATTCAAGGCTACCATACGGTCCATCTATACAGCACTATCAAGAGTTCAAGACAGTTGCAGAACAACAAGAGAACAAACTTCAGGCAGCAAAACAACAACCAACCTGAAACTAAGGGACATATCATGCTGGCGGAAATTTTATTGGCCACCTCGCCACTAATCAGAAACTAACAAGATTCGGGTTTTGGCTGGGTGTTATAACAATCAACAACATGAGGGCATTTATTCAGCAAAGGACAATGCTTAGGCTGACATGTCCAGTTTTAACATGAGCACCAGTTCGATATGCAGCTTGTTTTGGACAAATCCTAATTGCTGCACAACTTATGGAAAAGTGCAGTGTTGGTTTTCCAAGTGGAATTATCCCACAGTTTATTGCCTATAGAACAAACCAGCAAACTTCAAATTTATACAGAAGAAACAAAAACAACATAACTCTGTTCTAGCTGATACTACCATAGAAAAGCAGCACGGGTATGCAGTAATACTTCTTTGGCATATCAAAAGTTCTCTAGAGTTCCAACTAGTTAATTATCTGAGTTCACTGGCAAGGATAAGAATATCAGATATTTATGTGGATTTGTGTTCAATAATTGAACCCAGGTCGACTCTAAACAGGCATATGGCTTAGCATTCAATAAATTGAACAAACATCAACTCCAAAAACACCACCAGCTACACAGCTCCATGCCAGGCACAAGGAGCCCCATTCCACGCACAAATTGAACAATGTTTGCAGTACACACATTGATTTGTCAAGCAAACATGTGCTGCACTTCGCACAATGCAGCCTCCAGAAGAAGATATGTGCTCAACTCCATATGTGCCTCAATCCTTTTACTAAGTATTTAGTGATAACATACAATTGTTTAACATCCCACCTTCACTTCATAAAAGTAGCATAGAACAACTCTTCAAGCTAAGAACACACTGCTTCACTTGAACTCTTCAAGCTAAGAACACTGCTTCACTTCGTAATGCATTTTTTTTACATGACTCCATTTCTATAGTTAAATAAGTGTTTATCATTGATCAGTCTTATCGAAACATTTACAGCCCATCTTTGCATCATTTAAAAGGTAACAGAATAAAACTACATATGAGAGCAGCAAAGTCGCTTTACCTGAGGATTTGAGAGGCCATGGCTTGGGGAAATCGTCCTGCTCTGGAAGACAACGCCATTGGCCACCTCCACTGGCTCCGGAGAAGGCGCTTCCTCCGTCTAGGGCTCCTTCGCTGGGGTTTGTAATCTTCTGAATTTTGCTTGGGATTTGGCGGGTTGCGCCGGGCCCGGGCAGCAGTGCAACGCCTGGGCGACGCGCGAGGGCTCCAGCAGCAAGCTACTGTAGGTGAGCCCTCCCCCATAAAAAAATTAATTTAATATCGAAGTGAACACATAACCCACATATCAGATATTAAACTGAATCTTTCCATCAGCAAGCTACTGTAGGTGAGCCCTCCCCCATAAAAAATTAATTTAATATCGAAGTGAACACATAACCCACATATCAGATACTACACTTGATCTTAGCCAAAAGGCCGAGAAAGGTATGCTTTTCTTCGGCGCCCGGGGTCGCCTTATATAGAGAGCCTCCGCCTGCCGTTCGCTCTTGCTGCGCGATGTGGGGCTAAACGAAGGCACAGCACGCGCTGCGCGGAAGATTGGGCTCGAAGCTTAATAGAAGAAGCCCAACATAGATGGCCTTGATCCCGGCCCAAAGTGCAACAGAGCGTCCGAGCCTGACACATCACGGATGCCATTTTCTCTGCTCCTTCCAAGTATTTTTCCTCTACACCTCTAAAAAATGTACTTCATCTGGAATTCTAAAAGGCCATCTTTTTCTACATGTAAAAAAGTACTCCCTCTAGAACTTCAGCGTGAATACTGTATTGACCATCTTGATATAAAAAGGGAGCGAGAAAAATCTGTGGCATTGAGCGTGCCAAAGTGTCAATTGCTGAGGGTAAGAACAGAAAATACTTCTAGTTTCCTATACAGAACTCCGCATTAGACAGGACCCATCAGTTCGAATGGCGGGTACAACATCAACGTCCCATGTGATTCGCGCCCTTTGAACACATGGCTTTGACTTGAATCAGTCCGTCCTGCACAAGTGAATCAGCGGTTGTTCATTTTGGCTGCTAAAATAAATAAAGGTGGCCGAAAGAAATGCCACTAGAAGAAAAAAAGATATGAAGATGGGAAAAGTGATAAAGAGATATATGTCTAATATGAAAAAGAGAGAAATAGAGAAACAGAGAAACCACTTCAAGAAAACAGATGATCATATTACCTTTTAGCTTTTCTATTCTGAAGCTAGCATACACAGCCCCTCAGAGCAGACAAGTAGATCACACAAATCGGATGCAACGCAACAACTGCATGATTTACCTGCTGATGGGAGGATTTGCAACTTAAGCAGGGCCATAGGAAAGCAGCTATATTATTCACCCAAAAGTATTAACATACGCTTCAACAAGAGGGGCCGCACACGCCAGATGTCTAGAACTCCAGTACCGACTAGTAATGATAACGGACCAGCACCTCCAGGTCCACTGTGCTGGTGCCAATTACATAATCGAATTACACGAATTATTGCTGCAAGGAGTACTGGGTTGTTCTAACATTCTTTGGCACCTGCCTCATCAGCTGCGGCGGCCTCCTTTTCTTTCACCTCCTCCAAGGTCGTCTCCCTCGGCTTGGCTTCGGTTGCTGGTGCATTCTCAGACTCCGCCTCGGTGGCGGCGGCGGTTTTGTTCGTCTCAAGGGATGTGCTTGTGTTGCCGTCTTCAACAGGGACCGTCCTCTTGACGGTGCCGACCTTCACGTACTTACTCACGAACTTGTATTCCCAGTCCTGCAGTGCGTCGAGCTCGAATGGCCCAAGGCCAGAGATGTCGCCGGTCAAATCCTGGGGCTCAAAGGACATCTTGGCTAGAGCTCTGCTGGCATCTTTACCTGCGAATAGCGCATAAGGTCCACCAGGTCCATAGAACATTCTACACGGAGCAGACAAAATGTGAGAAATGAAATTGGAAATATAATTAGAGTTACATATATTGAACTATATGGGAGCTTCGCAGACGCAAACACATTCCTAACACAGCTGTGGGGAAAAACAACACAGATATCATTGAATATATGATGAACATGCATCATGTAAAGCACACCCTCACCTAAAAGGCCACAACTTTACATGTGTTTTGAATTGGAAGAAGTGCACTGCAGAAATGATTATCATTGGGAAGTACAGGCACAATGCAAGTTAAAGCCTCCTTATAATAGATCCAAGAATTCTTATATTAGCATTATCATCTACCCACAAAATATGCGTGCTCCACCAGCAACTGCATCTTGCATACCAAAAGATAAAGAAGAGAAGACACATATCTTATTTCATTATTGAAGCTAACTACAAAAATAATATAAAAAAGTAAAGACCAACAAACAACTTTCCCAATTTCTTTCCAGATTTCCAGTGCAGAGTACCTAGCTTCTAAAGAAAGGGGCCTTCCTTTTTACCTTCCTGACCTTCCATGAAGTCAGAACGACTCAACAAGCATCAAGACAACAATATTTTTACATTTCATTTTTATATTTTTAACAAATAATTGTAATGTTAAGAAGAGAACCAGGTACTCTTTTTATTTTTTGGAGACAAGGAGGCGCTCTTTTTACAACCCAACTTTGTTCTAGCATGTAACTCTTCTAGTATCTGACCTCAAAAGATAATTAGACCCCCTCCCTAGAATATTTGCAAGTACAAACTAAGGAACCAACAAGAACAAAAGAATATAACACAACTTATGTAGAGAACAAGGCCATAGTTCTTCAAACACAAATAATAAAGATGCGATTAGACAAGCCTAGCATCCAGTATCAAATCGATATTTCTCCTTTTTCTGACTATGAACATTGAACCTCAATATCCAATTATTACGAAAACATCCCACCACCTGCCATTTTTCTCACTAAAGTAGCAGGTTTTCCTGGCATCATTCCTGCTGGTATACAGTCAACTGATGATAAAAAAATTCTTATCAAGTATAGAAATCTTCGAGATATAACAAGCTTAATTAATCACACGAAAAAGGTAAACATATCAAACATTAGACACCCCACCGCCCGCCACGCTTGGCTGGGGGTACCCTTCCTGCTCCCCGACAAATTCTACAAACGCACCTCTTTTGACCTCAACAAGCTGAACCCGATAATGCAGATAAAAGCTACCAAATCGTTCAGATACCGCACCATCTACTCCTAGCGTACACCATCAAACAACTGTACAGTACAGGCTATTTCCATCTCCCCTATCCCCTAATCGACGGCGAACCCCAAATACGATGAGAGACTGAACGAACTTCACACAAATCCCAGCAAATGTATTGCCTGGAGTACTCCCAGCATCCAAAAGGACAAGCTTTATGGCTACATCTACGAAAAGTTAGACGATTACTAACTACAGGATAACCGGACAACCACATCCCAAAATAGAAGCACCAGAGCAGCGATTACAAAGGAAAAGGTAGGGTTTCGGGGTAAGGAAGGTACCTGCTCTGTGTGACGTCATAGATCTGGCCCTTGATGGCCATAAGGAGGGGCTTCTTGGGGTCGGACCCGTCGTACTGTCGGAGTTCGTCCTCCGTGACCTCTCCCAGCTGCACGGGCGGCGGGAGCGGCTCCGCCTCGGGCTCCTCGCGCTGGCGCGGCGGGGGCGGGGGCGGCGCGGCGAAGAGCCCCGACACGAGGTGGTACAGCGCGGCGGCGACCGCCACGGCGGTGAAGAAGGCCGTCGGGGACAGCCCCGTGTACGCTTCGATCGCATGCTTCAGCGTCTCCCACAGCTCGGCGACAGCCACCGCCATCACCGCCTCCTTGCCTCGCTCCGGTCGGACTCGCCGGCGAAGGCTAGGCTCTCTCCTCTTCCGACGGGTTTGACTCCGGGGAGCGGGGGTATTCTGGTCTTTTCGTAGATTTCGAGCCCGAGCGCAAGATGAGGTAGAAAAATATCTTCGAGTTTATAAAGGCCCAAGGGCATCGAGTATTCGAGTGGGCTTGGCGTAGAAAGGCTTTCTTTCTTTTTTATTTGGGCGTGAAGGGTTAGTGATGTGGCTGACGAGTGGGCCAACGATTTGTGGGGTCCATCATCAGGGACAATGGCGGAGCTCTCGAGGCGGTATCTTCCGTACGCGGAGCACTTTTGGGAATCCGGAGCCAGGTGTGAGTGGAATTGGGATCCGCCATGCTTAGCACGAGACGTGGATCCGGAATTCCTCAAGATTTTTGTTGTTTTTAGGCCCTGTTTGACAGAACTCTAACTCTAAGAAATCTGTAGATTTTCTAGAGTTGGTCATCTGTAGCTCTAGGAAATCCTGGATCTAAAATTGCAGGCATGTTAAGTGTATTTACATGACTCATTTCATTTATATTATATATTAAATAAAAATATTTAAATCACTTTAATTTAGTCAACAAACTACAGATCCAGCATAGATCTCGGAGCTAGAGCTGTGCCAAACGGAACCTTAGTCCACTCATTTCGAGTTGAACTTTTAACTTCTCCTTTATTTTTATTATTTCTAAATTTCGTTTTTTCTATTTTTTAGCATTTTTTGTCGGTTCTTTTTCGTATTCGTTTGCATTGTCTATGATGACTAATCTGTTCTTTATTTTTAAATTTAATTATGTTAAATAAGTTACCATTAGCTATGGTGTAATCTCAGCCAACTACAGTATAATTTCAGCCATAATCCACTTTTTCATCCAAAATGAGCGGGCTGTTAAACCTTGTATCGATGACTATTACTAATTGAATACATTGATGATTAACCTAGATTTGATATACTTTCTTACGAGGGCATAATTAGCTATGTTCTTTTTGGTTTTTCAGTTGACTTTTAGTTTTAATTTTTTTTAGCAATCACTATTTATTATACTAATAAATAGCAAGCAAAAGCCATAAACCGCAATCTAAAAAACATATCCATGTACAATCACTCTTCAGCGCCAACTTTGTCTTCCTCTTTATCGTCATCTCTGGCTCTATTGGCTATTGCCTTCTCCACACCACCCACCACACTTCTATTATCATTGTCTTCCACGGTTGGGCGACGTTTCGTCGCCTCACTGTGTCTCCTCCAGACTACTCCCACCTGCTGGCCTCAAAACCTAACTCCCTAATCTCTACACTGCGGTGCCACTCAACGCCCTGCTTCAAACTTGTGGCCACGATGCTCTCATCACAACCAGCAGTCTTATCGCCAGTCGCCATCATTGCAGGAGAGGACACTCACATGGACTTTTAGTACATTTGGCCAATGTGCTACCAACAACGACAAAGTGTTTCCTTTTTAAAAACTAGTTAGGTGTTCGTACATTATAACGGAAAACTATTATTCAAAGGAATAGAATTTTGCTGATGTTTGACTATATCTACTAAAATCAGTTGAGAGCATTGATTGATATGATGACCATCAAACTAATTGGAAAGAAAAGGTGAACATTTCACATATGCTAACATTTGTGATTCAAAAGCTCCAAACACATATATTAGTTTTCTTTGTGAAGTGTATGAAATGCGCACAAGGTGGAGCCTTGTGTGCACTCTCCTCTACTCATTTACTCATATTTCACATTTTTGAGTAGTTGAGAGCATTGAAGTGCATTGCATCATTTGTTAATCATTTTGGCACTTGTTTTTTTTCCTTAAGCAAACATTGTGATTTATTGCTCTTGATGCTTATCGGCACTCAGATGGCTTGGGAGGAGTTTTGCACGGTTGTTTTTTCAAGAAGATTGTGAAGAGGCCCGACACTGATAATAAGTGATGTGGTACTCGCCATCTTCGGAGCAGAGGAAGAGCACCCTAGTGGACTTGAGGTTGTTAGATTTAATTCGTGAAACTTGTCTAATTCGTTTAGACTTACCTCAACGTAGACTAGTGAAGATCGGCAAGTCTTTAATACCACGAAAAAAACATTTTGTGTCTCCATTATGGTTATTTCTTGTCTTTACTCTTTCGCATTTGCTTTTCTAGCTATTGAATTGATATATCTTGTGTAGCTATAATTGTACTTAGTAGAGACATAGCTAGTGATGCCATAGAGAACTTAGAAAATCCGCTCTTGACTTGTGCTAGGTTCATTTATTGATCCTTGTTGTTAGAATTAGAGTGAAAAAATTTAGAACCTGCTATTTACCCCCCTTTAGTCGGTTATCCTTATTCCTATAAAAGTAAAGACTAAAAACTTATGCTGAGTAAGGTACACAAAAATCACTCAACTATAAGTTTTAACTTGCCAGACCTAGTTTAGTAGCTGCTCGCTTTGATTGAATACCTATATGATGGTTTGCTTTTCTAAAGGTTGGAATGGCCCATGTACAAGGGGTGGTATGAAGGCTGGACTTGAAAAATATCCTCCCTATTTCACAACGGTAGGTACACCCAGGGTTGATTCGCGGTTTCCGCTTTTGACCAGTGAATTACTTACAATGGGTGTCTCCGAGCGTACCAAGTAGAAGCTAAAATGAAGAGTGCAGTAAAAGATCTTGTTATCTTAACTCAGTTGCACATTAACAGGTTGCATGCCTATAACATGACATTATGAGTTTGAGATATCTTATGAGTAAAGTTAGGTAGCTGCATGGTATAATAAATAGAATTCGAATACGCCGTGCTCCAACTAATGGGGTTGTATTTCATAGGTGATCCCAACAATAAATCATAAGTAGAATTAGGAGAATTTTGATATGAAAATCGTGGATAACAAACCCCTTTTTATTAATTAAGGGTTGGTTCTTTTGAACTATGGCTTATGGCTGTGATTTTTGAATTTTGGTCTGTTCACGAGAGGCAATACGTAGAGAAAATAGTCGTATATGATTTTGGCCAGTACACCTGAACTTAGTACATTTTTACTACAATTGACATTAAGACTCCGCATCAAAAGCACATCATTTTTAAAAAATATACTGTAGCTACAATACATAAGCATAAACGAACCCGTCCTAAGTATTGTTTTATTGTTTTAAATGTAATGTTCTTTGCCAACAAATTCGCATATAATATTTTCATATTACAATATGTGACTATCTATTTGAACTCCTCGCATGTTAAGTTAGATAGTCTTTCTGTATGGTAATCTTGCTTATTTTCATCAGATCGAAAAGAAGAAAAAATGTGTTAACTAACATGTTAGAGTTACGATTGCACTCAAACGCTCTTGTGGGTTTTTTTGGACCTTCTAAATATAAGTTAAGTTTTAGACTTAGATGCTCGTAAAGTTATTAAAGTTTGACCGTTGGATTATATTTTAATCAAACTAATCATTTTTAAATGTCGTGAGCAGACATAATATCTTTTTTGCCCACAACTCAACTATTAGGCTGTTGCAAGAACTTAACGGTTATGTTCCCAAACATGGGGTCATTACAACGTTGCACATGACGATTGGTTTCAAGAATCTGATGCTTACTCATTTCAGTGTAATATCACATGAATAATCAGCAATTTAATTGATCACATTTCATTGACGCAACCTGCAAATGGAGATCTAGTTCAAAAACAAAACTCGGAAGAAAACTACATGAGAATTCAAAGGCCCCAAGGACCGGTTTGGAGCACAACAGTTTCACTGGAATTTCGCAGGAAAAGGAACATCCGCGGAGCTCCTTTGCTCCCCCTCGGGCTCATCTTTCAAGGCAGCCCACCCGGCCTAGAAAGAGCCAAACCAGCGCATGAAGCAACACGATGAGTCCATGTCCGATGCAACATCATTTTAAAGCATATGGTTTGGAGTTTCACATTCTAGTCATCATAGAGATGATCACAACACCTTCAAACAAGACAGACTATTCATGCATTTACAACATAAGCTAACCACACCACCATGCATGCGCGTTATTGTTATCATTATTTCTCTAGGGTTATGGATTCTCGGTGCTTGCTATGATTTATGAATGACTGGTCAACAAGTTTCTACAATAAGGAGGTAGGTTTCAATGCCGGATCAGCATCTAATCCACAGATGTCAACATCTCGCACTCTGCGTCAAACACCTTCCCGTAATCTTGCAGATCAAGTGAGCTCACCTCGTCCCGGCGCCAAAACCAATCCTCATACCTATACCACCGCATGATACCGTCATCCATCATCATCCGCTGGCATGCAAGGCATGATCTACTCTGGCAGTGGTGGAACTCCCGCAGCCCGGAAGCTTTCTCAAGAGTTTGGTCATCCAGCTCATGAATCACTTGCCTCCGCCCATTCGCCACGATCTCAAACAGCAGGCAGTGGGAAATATTCAGAACCTCAAGATATTCCATGGAGTTCAATAAACACAGCAAGGCACCCATGGCCACTTTTGAGCAACGAAGGCTTAAGACTTTCAGCTTTGGAAGGTAGGTGGTAATCGCTGAAGCGAATAGGAGATCAAATGAGCCCATGACCTTGAGTTCTGCAAAGTTCTTGCAGCTCCTGGCTATCTCTTCCATAATATACGGAGGATGCCCAATGGTAGGCATAGTCAAGGACTCCAGCTCTTCCCACCTTTGAATAGCTTGGCATATTCCCATTTTGGTAATGCGGTTCCATGCTGGCATAACCAATCGTTTTATGTGAGGAGACCTGTTAAACATCACACAAGTACAGAACTATTTAATATTAGCCTTCTTCAATACAAAATGACATACCATAGAACTTGAGTGTCCAAGAGTTTCGTCAAGGTATGAGAATAATGATACCAAAGAAACCAGAGTCCATTCAACTTAGAAAGTCCTCAAATAACCTTATCTGGACCTGTACTAGTTTGAACAACTATAAAATGGCAGCTATCCTGGTGTCGAAAGCCAATAATACAAGACAGAATGGTTAACGACAATAATATTTAATCCAGTTACCGCTTCAATGTACAAGCTTGATTCAACTATAGAGCTCATCTAGCCCTTAGCTACAATACATTTAGACAGAAAGCCATAAGTTGTAGCTTGCAAGTCAATTAATGGGCCGAAAATCAAATTGTCAGATTTAATATAGAGATAATACGTCCATATGAAGGAATATAGAAACAGAACATTCATAAACTATAAGACAAGCTAAAAAAGAGTAGTTACCTTTCTGAGATGTAATGTAGGTGCTCATCCTTCATGTACAAATTGTAATGGAATATCATGCAATTAACATTTCCACAGCTAATTGCCATAGCCACCCGTAGTATTCTTGTAAGTCTCTTGTCAGACCTATCATCAACCCAAATATATGGAGATGCTCTTGTTTGAATAAAATTGGATTTTAGCAGCCCAAAGTCAAGAGTGCCCCATATAAGTGGATCTGAACAGGCCAAACGCCACAAACGGCAAACCTGAGATACTGGTGACAGCTCAACCAAGTTTAACTCCTTGAATATCTTCACAAGGACATCAGTGTCCATGTCCTCCCATCTTTTTCCCATCCATTTGTTCTCTCCCATTATTACCAAAATCCTGCAAACCAACAGAAACACATCAATTAGTGAAAATCAAACTATCTCACCAGGCTGCTGCCATTTACAAGGTGGTAGTGAAAATACATGTGCCCAACCATGAGAGTGCCTATAAACACATATAAATGAGGGCACTTATGATACAATGAAACAAGGAAAGTTCACAAAATCAATATAACAGGAAACCAGTTCGACCACCACAAATTCTACTTCTAAGATAAATGTGATAGCTAGTCAGCTGAAATATGGGGACCCTCTGCATCCACAATAATATGGTAGGTAGTTAAATCATCATAAGTAAATGGCACACGTTGTATCTTCAAATGTTGAATCCCTTTTAAATCTACGGATTAGAATTTTCTAAAATGATGATAACATTGCTATGAAAATGGCCCAAAAGCATATAAACCAATCCCAATTAGGAAATTACTTCCATGAAAACTCAGATAATAAGGTGCTAACTGCGATGTGTTAGCTTTTCAGCCGAACCAAGGGCATTCCCAGGCCATCACACCACCACAACCAATTGTTTTAATCCCAGGAATGAGGCAACTAGCACTGCCACAAACCAAACTACAAACTGTCTTGCTGATAACAGAAAAAACATCAAGTCCTAACATGCCATCAATCTCAAAAAAGGAAGTCCTAATTCCTAACAGGCCATATACAGAGCTATCAGCCAACAAGAGAATCCAATTTTTTAAAAGAGAGAAATAGGAAATGTGCTACTAACGCAGCTAAGTAAACAACAATCAAATTTGACAACACAAACTCAAGGTTACATGCAAAAATCTAGGAGTTGCCTACTGAAGAAAGGTAGGGACAATGGAATAAGCAGGAAATGCAACTCAACTAAAACTCTAATGCAATCACAGCACAGACAAGACGCAAACTAAAAATCTTTTCAAAGAAAAAGGGGAGCAATTAGATCCAGTGAATTCGTAAGTTGAAATCACTGCGAACTAAAACCAACAAAAATACAAAAGTGACAGAAATGCAGCCTTCTCTTACAATGCTCCACAGAACCACTAATGACGTAATCACGCCTAAAACGCACCCATACACCAACATGTGAACACAATCTCGGCTTAAAATTCGGTCCCCTCGCAAAGCTATCCACAAAACTACGAAATCAACCGCTAAAACCTAATGAGCCATGCTTTCCCACAAACGCGCACAAAGAGAAATCCTACAACAAGGGCGCCGGGGGCATTAGGCTCTTTCTTCTCCCTTGATACCACAAATCCTAAGAGCACCAAAACGACACACGAATCGCCAGATAGAAACATGAATCTTGAACAATTTTGTAACCCCTCCATCGTCCCCATACTCCCAGCGCAAGCCATCGCCACCGCCCGACCACCCACACACGCACAAACAACTACACAGGCACCAGTCAAACTACCCTATGGCTACGAATCACACTAGCAACAGCAGCGAATTCGCGGCAAATCGGACAACACAACACCCGGCCAAGGAATCTCGCAGGAACGTTCGATTCAATCCCTCGCGGCACGGATTAGGGGAACGCGAAACCAATCGACGCTAGGGCACACCGAGGGAGAAGAAATATTACCCGGCAGGATCTCCGGGAGGAGGAGGCGGTGGATGGGGACGACAAGTAAAGCGGCCCCGACCGCGGGGCCGGAGAAGGAGATCGAGGTCGGCGGTCAACTACGGAATTGCTCCGGTGGAGGCGGCCGGAGACGAGCGGCGGCGCCGGAGGGGGTGGTGCATGGGTCTCTCTCTCGTCCCCCCTCGGCCGGGACGACGAGAAGGGCGAGGACTGGGAGCGTGCGGGTATCGGCCGCCGGGGTTAATTAAGCGGATCGGGTTTGGGTCGGCCTGTGTGGGCACGCCGTGTGAATCGTGGCTTCTGGCTTTGTCTACGTGGAGTATTATTGTTCTTCATGGGAATGATTAATTCGCGTGGGGTTTATTAAGGCAGTCTAAGTGGAGGTTTCATGTCCCAGTTTCTAATACATCTATATTTTAGAAGCAGTGCAGAAGAGTTTTATCCCCATAAAACTCTCTTTACTCCCATGAAACTTTTATCATCTCTCTTCATCAATATAGTACCATGTCAGCGTATTTAATGTCCATAAAACTCCACAAAACCCTCACTGAAACTGGCTTAAGGGAAATAAATAAAGATGCTGTTAATTCCATTGGTACGGAGTGGATAGATTGGACGATTGATGCCGGATCCAACCGGACCAGATTTCTATGTATTTTGATCGAGATTGTAGGCGGTAGCCATGGCTTCGCGGAGACTGGGCTCCAACTGGGAAGTCTCGATCTCGCAAAAGCACATCGGGAGGTAACTCCTGCTTTTGTCTATCTTCTCTCATATGCCCTGTTTCAAATTAAATTAATTCGGTTTCTAGTTTTCGGAAGCCAGAAAACATTTGAAATTTTTTCTTAATTTTGGTTCTTCTGGTTTTTGGCTTTTTGCCTTTTTATTTTCTCCCCTATATTCATTTGGATTGACCGTGATTATATAATAGTTTTTTTTTCTGATTTTTCTCATTATTTTTTTCTTATTTTTTGACTCCAAAAAAGATAACACCCCCTACAGTGCATTTGTAGCTGAAAGCCAACAGACAAAATCAGAAGCTGAGACTTTCAAGTCGGTTGGATAGCCCTTTAACGTTGACACTAAAGGCAATGGATTCGATGGCGGTGTTTGGTAGGGTAGAAAATAGATACAAATTATTCATATTATTTTGTTACCATATTCGATATGATATGAACATGGTATAAATTTTTTTCATCCACTTAACAATTTCTCTCCTGCTTGTATTCATATTAGAAATTGCATAAAAATATGGACACGAATATGGTATGAACTTTCCCGTAGATGTCCTTGGTTTCCGTCGGCGACCTTCGCCGACGCTCAATCGGCTGCCACCGTTACTACTCTGCTCTGCCATCCTGTAACACTAGGAAGGAGGAGGAGGGGTAGGAGATGACGACATGGCTCAATCTCGTCCGTCCACACCACTATCATCAGTCCTGGCGCGCGCTGGTTGGGCCGATTTGGTTATACATTTTGGGCCGAGCCCAGTACTATTGAGCACTGTTCATCGCAAACCTGACCCGCTACTGTTTGAACCCAGTCCACTTTGCACAATAAATCGACCCAGTACTATAGCCACCCGATCTGCAGTGAACAGTATTAGAATCGTTATTGTTCATCCGAAACTCTAAAATCACAAATACCTCCATTTTGACCATTTCAACCCCGTGAACCCATTTCCGATCTCCGTTTTGTCAAAGCAAGCCTCGATAAAATCTAAACTCACACTATTCTAAAATCAATCCTCCACTTCCAAAATTTATCCAGCACATTTATAACCTTTTTGACCATCCCGAGCCATCTGGTCCAACTCTAACCTTGTCAACCAACCCAAGCATTGTTGAACTCCAACCACCCAACCCATTTCCTTTATGTCTTTTCTTGTTATTTAATTTTATTTTGTTCCTAGTTTGCATTTTGCAAGGCAGGAACTTGTTCGACCTCGTTTTCCACGCTAGTGAACGGATCAAGCGAGTTGGTCAACAGAAGAGCTGAAAGAGCAATTGAAGTAAACTTGAAGTCGGCATAGAAGACCAAGAACATCGGGAAGAAGGGAAGTCACATGTTTTTGATCATGTTGAACCTACATGTTGTTAATTATTTACTTATCAGTACTTCCATTACTTCATATATGCGTTGGTATTTTATGTATAATAAATATTTTGAATGACATGATACATAGTTACATCCTACCACTGAAAAAGCCCTATTTACTTCGATGGCCATATTCACCTTGACAAAAGATCTAGTAGTGCTAAATCTACTACTTAAATAACCATTGTAGTGTAAGAAACTCAATTATTTTATACTACTGTTTAGCAGATCATTTTGCCAGTAATTTTGTAAAAGCGTTTCTTAGAAAATGATTATCATGAGAACCATGTGTTGATTGGGTAATGGTGTCGTTGAGCACTATGATTTGTTTTTAGAATCAGAAAATGCCTCAAAGTGAAGTGACAGTAAAGTTGGCGAAAGTAAGGATGACCTTATGATGAGCAAAGAACATAGTTATCGCTCAACCATAACTTATCAAACTTGGTTTAGCAGCTGCTCAAATTGATTGAATCTTTATAGGAGTGAGAAGTGTTACTATGGGAGGGGGTAAAACCATACTGAACAACGGTAGATTCCTCTCAGGACGGGCAGAAGATATCTGGTCGTGTCGGCGGATACTCGGGTCTGAGTTGGAAGTCTACCGGGTAGAGCCTATATAAAGAGATGAGCAGTGAAATGACCTTATTTTCTTAACCCAATCATGAGAGTTAAGAAATCTTGTGGGTAAAGCTGGATAACTCTACGGAGTAATCACAATGGTATCTCGAATACGTCATGCTTCCGGTAAAAGAAGCTATGTTCATGGATGATTCCTACAGTGAGGCATAAGTAGATTTGGAAGTGATTTGAAAAAAATGTTAAGGTTTGTTAATCAAGTCTTGAAACCCTAAATCCTTAAATAGTTATTATTCTTTTGTGTTTAAAAATGTTTACAAACAAAACTATATTCTCATATCATAATGAAACAACTATTTCCCATCACCCGAAAGTCCTGACAAGTAGCTATATAGCATTTCTCAATGTGATTTTCTAAGTATGGTTGATTGTACTTAGTATTGCAATATTTTCACCACAACAGATACCAAAAGAAAAGAGGATGTTGCAAGTTTTCGTGTTAGGGTTACAACTGCTCTCAAGCGTTCCTGTAGAGTTTTTTAGTTCTTTTGAATGTAACTTAAATTTTGGGCTTAGACTTCTGTATTGTTGTTAAAGTTGACCATTAGGTGTTACTTTAATCAAACTAACTTCTTTTAATTGTTCATGAGCAGACATGATACTCCTTCTATCCGCAACTGAACTTCTAGGCTGTTGCAGAAGGTTCGACGTTCTCGTTCCCAAAAATAGGGGCATTACATTACATGTGAATTATATTTTGATCTTCTACTTACTATCCACCAGTGGACAGACAGGCAGTATATCAATGCTCTTCTCTCTCTATTCCACAAGTGAATTGATAATAACAATTTATTTACAGAAGGTCAATGGCAAATACTATGCCAATCTATTATAATATTAAAGCAGAAACAAAAGAAACACCATATTCGCTCCAAGGGATAAAAATTATCACGTTAATAAAAAAAAAGAGATAGATCTATACTGTCGATTCTAATGGGTCAAGATTATGACGGTCTAAATTAAAAGAAAGAGTCTATATCAGGTACAATCTAGAAATAACTAAAATCCAAAATAAGAAATAAAATAAAACTACAATTTGATTTCTATAAGGATTCCTAAGTAAAATAACTAAATAAATATAATTTAGAATGAAATTTTTTAAAAATAGCAATTTGATTTATATACGAATTCAACCAAAAATAACTAAAGTTCAGGATAAAATAAACAAAAAATGGAAATTTGATTTTGATAAAAAAAATCCTAAATTAAAATGCTTAAATAACTTTAATTTGGGAAAATAAATAAAGAATAGTAATTATATTTGTATCTGAATTTCAAACAAAAATATTTCAAATTCGAAATTAAAAATAAAAGAAAATTTGTAATTTGATTTTCATATGAACCATCTATTATATTATTAAAGCAAAGGCAAAAGGAGCCACCACGTTTGCTCTCATGGGATGAAAATTCTCCTGTTAATTGGAGGAAAAAGACAAAGATATGCATAATTGATCGTAATGGATCCATATTATAATGGTTTGGATTAAAAGAAATAGTCCATATCAAGTACAATCCAAATAAAAAATAAAATAAAATTAGCATTTTGATTTTCATATGAATTTCCCAGTAAAATCCCTAAATAAAAATAATTCAAAATAAAAGTAAATAAACATTAACAATTGGATTTGTATATGAATTTCAATAAAAAAAAGTAACTAAAATTTAGAATAAAAATAAAATAAAATAACAATTTGATTTCAATACGAATTACAAAGTAAAATCTCTAAATAATTAAACAAAAATAGGAATATGTAGCTACATGATCCATACACGATGGACAATGCTTACGTTTTTAAGAATCTTAACAACTTAGTATGCTCAATAATTTTCTTCCGTCAAGCTTATACTTTAATTACATTTCTCAAGTTGTATTTTCCTTTGAGCTTTTATTGTCATTTACGAAGTCTATGATGTCTTAAAACCCTAAATAACCTATAAGATACGTCAATATATTCTTAAATATTTATGTTATATTATTTGATACTAAAAATTTAAAATAAATTTAGCCACGCAAATACGCGGAGTATCCTGCTAATTCATTAAAGAATGAGGTAAGCATCTTGGACAGTCCTAAAACTCGAAGCTGGGGTGGACGAGATGTTACACAGACTCCCTACGCGAGCTGTATCTTGGTAACAACATATTTCAGACAAAAAAATCTCTAAGTAGTTCAAAATTTATATTGAAACAAAGCACTCCGTTCAATATGGACTTCAAGTTTGGATATCAACCGTCAATGCACCACGTCTAGAGGCTGAAAACGGTCACATTTAGGCCGGTTGAATTCGAGCATCATGACTAATTATCAACTTATCAATATTTAATTTATTCATATAAACATTAAAAAAAACACAGTCATAATCATCAAACATCGACATAGCCACCGTTTCCCTCGCGCCCCTGCAGTGACCTCACCGGTCTCTCTCTAAAACGTCAGCGTGTTGCCGCCTCTCTGTCTGGCTCACCTGTCTTTGCCGTCTACTTTTCCTCCCGAGGCTCTTCCTCTGAAAGTGAGCTGCTTTTGCGTCATGCGTTTGTGCGTTAGCCGTGTGGACAGTGGGGATGTTCAGACGAAGCACCAGTACTAATAATTGATGCAGATTTTCTTAGGGGTAATCAAAGAAGTACCTGTTGACTTGCCACTTCACTTGGGTTAATGCATGTTGCTGTAAAAATATTGTCGGTCGAATAATTGTGCTTTTCTTTTCGACTTCTAAAAACATATTTTTTTTTTAGTTTTTGCAGTAATTAGCTTTCAAATAAAATATCTTTTAAGATATATTTTATAAGTTTATTATAGTACACACTACCACCGCCATTTTCCGTGAATGGGTGAGTCAGAAGTGAAAGCTCATCAACTGTCATGACTTGCGTGGCCTGCCGTTTCTCACATAATAGAGACCAGTTCAGTTAAGCCTCCTCAGATGAAAGCTAAGCTTGGATCAGTTTGGCCAACACATGTTACATCCACACACCTCACAAACCACACCGTAGCTCTTAACTTTTCTAACTTTGCTTGCTGCTATGATTTATCTTAATAATTATTATTTGTTAGACCAATAAATTATATCGAAAAATTATAAACTACAGTGTCGAAGAACATGTCTTATGTCGTGCTAGAAGACACTGGACAAGCGGACTAATGTTTGAGAGTTGTGTTATTTCTTCTTCCGTTCTGACTTTTGATTCGTTTGTCCTGTGTGCTTCTCTCGCGTGCAACTCGCCGCTGCCGTCGGAAACATAGGCATGATTTGACATTGGGAAGAAAAAGGAGCGGCAGTGTCTTGTGCTTCTTTTTCCCTTCCGTCGTTTCGGTTTCTAGCAGGAAGCCCAACCTGTACAAGTTTGTAAATAGCAAATGTTATAAATTCCAACTTACACAGTAAAGCACTATTTAGAATGCATGATTCCCATGGCCCATGGGAACTATTTTTCTATAAAGTTTTAGCAAAATTTCTATCTTCCAAATAAGACCTAAGTCTTAAAGAAAAAAAATCCACTGTAGTATAGAAAGCTTCCTAACTTTTTTTTTTGTTTTTTGGTAGTTTTTGCCTACGAATTCTTTGGAAGCCAAAATAAACAAGACAGTTTCTCGAAGCCGCTTTCCCAAACAGCTTTTCAAGCTTAAAATCGTGTGCGCTGTCCGTGTCTCTACCATATCGAAAAACACAAACAAAAGCTATCGGCTTGTTAGACTATGTAGTGGTCGTGTACTTAGTGATGATGAATAATTGGCATTTGGGTTTTTATTGGAATTGTGTTTGTGAATATTCTGGTCGATGCGCTCTTGTTGCTAGAGTATTCAGATTAACAGGTCTGGTCGGCAGACGTCGACCACGGTAAATCGTGTACGGCAGCTCGAGCATGGAATTTCGACCACGATGAGGAAATCAGTAGGCTTCGAACTAGTAACAGTGAACAAGTCGTGAGCTGCAGTGAACTGGTCGAATGTTATAATCTTATCTATTACAGTAACCGGTCGTCGGTCACAGCTACAATATCTTTTTGATGGCCGTAGCTACAATGCTTTGTCATAGTCTTAGACTAGAACTGCTACGATACTTGTGATTCCTGAGTGTTCTAAGCGGAGCGATAGTAATTCCTAAGCACTTGTGTTTTCGAGTACTCGATGAGCTACCGATCATAAAATGTGATCTAAGGCTGATTTCTAGAAAACGATAGGTTTTATGATCGTGGCTGATCTAGTTGATCTTGTTGGATGTATAAGGGTGTGATATGAGTGTGTAGACTAATGTTGATCAAATTGTGAAGAACTTGTGCCAGGGAAAGAGTTATTTGGTCTTTGCATGTGCAGGTTGGCGTGGAAGTGATCATGGTCGGTGACGAGGAGGACCGGGACTAGGATGGGAAAATATAAGGTTTAGACGGTCGGGTATGTCACACGATGTGGTCAGGCTCATACTGGAGTATATGGAGATCAAATATGGTGATACGTGGAGAAGATACAATAGGTGCTATCCTGGAGGTTTTAATACGTAAGGTGATGATACATGACGAAGATATAGGAGATACTGTCCTGGAGGCTTTGTTATGTAGTGAGTTAGGAGTTGCGGAACGAATCCATAATTGAGATTGAAACATTTATAGATAGAGTTCGTAACTTGGAGGTGTAGAGATTTGAATAAAATTCATGTTCGAAAAGGTTTTGGGTTTTTTGGTTTTCGGAAGAGATAAAGTTTTGAGTCTATATTTGAGGTGAATACTGTTTAGATGTTAGCCTATAAAAGCAGAGAGAGGTTACGGGTTAACGTGATGGTTCTGAGAGAATTTTGAGAAGGTTTTGGTTTTAGATTTTGACTAGGACGTTTAGGGGTGCTTGTGAAGGCACTTTGTAGATCCACAGAAATTCAGCAATAAAGATCATCTTAAATCAATCTGATTCGTGATTTGTTGAAGATTGTGATTGGGTTAAAGCATTCGACCACGTACAAACCGGTTACAAACAAAGCGATCGAAGCGGACGAACAGAGCGATCAACGAGTAGTTGAAGCTGAGCGATTGTTCGGGCAATTGTGTGAGGAGCGATCGAAATCTTTATCGACCGTTAGGAGAATATAAAAAGCGGCGATAAGCCGATAATCATTCACCCCCTCTGGTTACAGTATTGGATACTACACGGTTGCAGCTAAAATCTATTAGCTGTAACTTCAAAGAACATAACTTAGAATTTTTGTGCCAGATCGATAGCATATCATCGCTTAAGATCCATCGATCGATCGATCGATCGAGGGAGATGCTGCCATGTTTAAGCTACCTACATATCGCAGTACTCAATTTATGATATTCTTGTGCAAGTTTTCCTGTCATTCATGAAATGTTGGCACAGATACTGAGATATAAGAACTCAGGATTGCAGGAGAAAAGATGAAATTGATGTAGAGACCAACAACTCGTGCCTTGAGAAGATCAAAAAAGATGGGCAGCAACACAAGACTAATGGATTTTTTTCTTCAGCAACACGAAAAAGACCAGCAACGCGTGTCTTCAGGATTTTCATTACATCAACATGGGAACATGTACATGCCTGCGTGCATCACGTGTAGGTTCTTCTTATAAGTGCTCCTGGTCCTCTACGGCTTCCGGCACCTGCTCCGGTGACGCTTCTTCCTTGGTTGCCTCCGTCTCTTGATCTGCCTTCGCAGCCACCGCGGCCTCGGGTTCGCCATTCTTCTTCGCCACCGAGGCGGGATTAAGCAAATTGTTGTAGCTGCCCGTCTCCTTGAACAGCTGCCAGAAGTGATTCTGGCAGTAGAGGATCCCGTTGAGGGCGGCGTAGGAGGCGGTCGTCAGGAGGCAGCCGCCGTGAGCGCACTTGAAGCAGGTCTTGTGGTAGGGCTCACCCTCTAAGGTCATCTGCAAATGAATTGAAATGATCAGACTTCAGACATGCAATCGGAAAGCAAGGCAAGACGAACTCTTAAAAAAAGAACAGAAATAGACGCATGTGTATACTGTCAAAAGTTTAATCATGAAATCTGGTTAAGTTTGACATGATGCATTCGTACGTGCATGTGCATCCTACTTTATTTTTTTTGTCAAAAGTTGAGAGATGAACATTTCGCTCCATTGCCTTGGTGTATAAGTTTCCACTGCTTTGTCAACAGACGAAATGATACATAAAAACTGAGATAGTACGATCATTAGGAAAGGAGATTTTGTACCTTGTCCAATGGGTACACAGTCTTCTTGCAGGCAGCACACTTGTCCTGAGTTCCACAGAACAGAGAGGATAGCTTGTTGGGGACCTTAGACTGTTTATCATACAAAAACAGATTGTATGAGCTGCAATCCATGACAAATTTTAAAATGCATGATATTGCTGATTGTACTCCATGAAATATTTGAATCGACAGCACGGATAGCCAACCATACTGGTGGCTTTTGGGAGATCATAATGCCTATTTGTTTCATAGTCTTTTTTTAGGGAACGCACAGAAGAATTGTGCGCCTTTGTATTAAGAAAGAAAAAAAAAGGGTTAGCAGAGGGGTGCAAATATTTTACAGGGGTGCAAAATATGAACTCTGGCCCAGAGGACGGCTAAACAAACTTTCAAAGCAATCAGAAAGATGGTGATAATGCAGTACCTGGTCATTGTTTGCCTTCGCACCTGAACAGCAAGAAAAGAAGTATAGCAATAAGATTCCTGTTGTGATTTCATAGCAGTAACAGGGGAAGAGAGATGCAAGTCAAGCGTACCTGTGGGGAAGTTCTTGGCGAAGGTGCCTGTCTCCTTGAAAAGCTGCTCAAAATGGGTCTTGCAGTAGAGAACCCCATCCATGGAGGAGTAGTTGCACATCTAGAAATAGCACAATTTAACATCAGCTCATGCACAACATATGATTCAGAACATCATAGAGGGGGTGTGAGAAACTGATGCTTTGCATCACGGATCGCAAATGTCAAGAAGAGAGCATACCGAAAGAGTGCCTTTGCAGTGGCTGCATCTGAAGCAAGACTTGTGGTAGGGAATGCTATCCGCAGTAAGGAGATCAATGAAATGGACAGTCTTGTCACAAGCCTTGCACTTGTCTTGTGTACCAGAGAACGTCATCCTGATATTCTTGGTAATGCCTAGCAAAATATGTTGCTCAGTTGCTGATAAGAGTTGGCTGGCACAACCCTTCTGATGATATCAATGTAACTTGTCTTCGACTCTCAATCTGCAACCGGATAGATGCAGACGAAAGCCAAAGAGAGGGTGGGCACAAGAAATGATGGAAGGCTTTAAAATGCAATGCCCGAAACCTGATTTGGGGAGGCAGAAGGTTGGGGGAGAAATAGAAGAGGCTAGGGTGGTGATCGGTTCGGTTGAAAAGCTCGTGGCTTATGGCTGAAAATAATGTAGCTGGCTGAAAAAAGCACTGTAACTGACAGAAGCTTATTTAGCATAATTAAATTTAAAAAAATTTAAAAATAAAAAAATATGTTAGCCCATTACGTATAATACAAACAAATACGAGAAAAAAAGAACCGGCAAAAAAGCTCAACGAAAAGCCAAAAGTTCAGAAAAAGACAAAACTTATGAATAGTGAAAAATAAGTCAAAAGTCAGAAGCTGAAGTCGAGTTGATCAGGGCCAAACCAGAGGAAA
This sequence comes from Dendrocalamus sinicus, assembly GCA_036346575.1. NCBI lineage: Eukaryota > Viridiplantae > Streptophyta > Magnoliopsida > Poales > Poaceae > Dendrocalamus > Dendrocalamus sinicus. The sequence continues at coordinate 18,710,027 of CM070670.1, forward strand.
AGGTCAGAAAGGTGAGATTAGATGTGTCACGTCATAAATGCTAACTTTGGAGTGTTATTCTCCTACACACAGTGTTCAACTATATTTAGTGTCCAAGGATAACTAATGACTAATAATAGTCCAAGACATCAGCATACGTAATAGGAAACTAAAGCTGGTGTTATCTGTTGGTCAATCTTTTTTTTTTGAGAAAAGAAGTAGTCGATCTATTTTTAAGATGGGTTCTTTTGAACTGATGGTTTATGACTTAAATATTTAAATTCTGGCTGTTCGTGAGAAGTAGTACACACAGGAAAATAGTCGCATGCAATTTTGACCAGTACAGCTGAACTCAGTACACTTTTTACTACAATCTTCTTATTGGCTCCACCTTAAAAAACACACCATTTAAAAGTTAGTTACTATAGATAGTATAAGCATAAACCAGCTATAAACTGGTTCGCACCCAGCCTAAGTTCACCCTGAAAAAACACACAGAAATATGTGCATTCTTAATAAATCCTGTAAACACACATAACATGTTCATGTGCACACATACGATGAATATTAAAGAGTAAATAACATACACTTCATTGTACAATGAGTGAACGTAAAGAACATGTCATTGGCCTTTTCATGAATTGTGACCCTGAACACGAATTACTTCTCAGCAATAAATAAGAATGAAAAATAAGCTTATGGAATAATCTGAACAGAAGTTAGTTTTTCTAGTAACTATAGACTGTCGGTAGTTGACAGTCGTAGTCATCAGTGTATAATCGAAGATGCCCATGGTTGAAGATGCCCTTGGTCGAAGATGCCTGTGGTCGAGTCGCCATGCGTGGTTGGTAACGACCACGTTGTGTGTGGTCGGTACAACCACGTTGTAAGAAGTTGTTTCGACCACGTTGTGAGTGGTCGGTTACGACTACGTTGAAAACGGTCGGTTTCGACCACGTTAAGAGTGATCGGTTTCGATCACGTTGTAAGTAGTCGTTCAGACCACGTTGTGTGTGGTTGGTATGACTACGTTGTAAAAAGTCGTTTCGACCACGTTGTGAGTGGTCAGTAACGACCACGTTGAGAACGGTCGGTTTCGACCACGTTGTGAGTGGTCGGTAACGACCACGTTGAGAATGGTCGGTTTCGACTACGTTGTAAGTGTTCGTTACGATCATATTGTGTGTGGTCGGTTTCAATCACGTTGTCCGTGATCGTTACGACCATGTTGTCCGTGATCGTTACATCCTGTAACCTTAGTAGCGAGTGAGAGATTTGAAAAAAGCAAAGAAATTGCTCCATTGTGTAGAAAAGGAACACTCTCTCACTCGAAATCTGAGGCTCTGCTCTTCCTGTCCCTAAGAAACACCGTAGCCGTAGGAACTACGGTGAGATCGTAATTACATTTGGGCGTGTAGATCCGGTGTCGGCTTCCAACAACCCCCACATCCAGGAGCTGGGGAACTAGGTTGTGGGCAAGCACAACAACTTCCAGAGCGACCACCTCGTGTTCCAATAGGTCTCCAGGGCCGAGAGCCAGGAGGTCATCGGCACGGACTACCGCCTCCACATCAAGGCGGCCGAGTCCGCCGTCGGTGACCCCTCCGAAGGCACGTCGTTCGTCGCCGTCGTCTGGGAGTCCACCGGGGCGGGGATGCGGAAGCTCGTCACGTTCGTCGGCGAATGATCCACTGCAACGTAGTCCACATATATACTGTCTTGAAGCTGAGGTTGGACGTGGATTAATATAGGAAGACGATGTTTTTTTTTCACTTTTGAGATCGCCTTCAAAGAGTATCGGTTGATCTTCATTGTTGTTTTTTTTAGCGGAACTTCTGGCTCATGATAAGATGTTTCATTGCAAAATTAGGCCCAAAATTTTGACCCAGCTAAATAGTAAATTTTAGCCGAAAAATCAGTCGGGATGGCCTGGTAGGCCTGCCATGTTCCTGGGCCAGGCAGAGAACGGCATATTTATCTGTAAAGAAAAAAAAAAAAAGCACAGCGTAGCAGTCGCCACGATGCCAATTGCCAAGCCGAGTTAACACGAAATCCAGTTCGACAAACTATCCTCTGCCAGACCAAACGACCGAAGGTTCGACGGCGGAAAGAGAATGCCGGGAAGCACACACCGCTAGCACAGGTTTGGTGCGAAGCGGCGCACCAACCGACCAACGGTTCCCAGTGGAGTAGCTTCGCAAGGTCTAGCCACCCAAAATCTACCAGTGCAGAACAATGGCTCGGTTCTTTTTGTGAATTTGTGGCTTATAATTTATGCTACAGTAACTAATTTTTAAATAGTATATTTTTTAAAACGAGATCAACAGAAAAATTATAGTAAAAATGTACTGAGTTCAGCTGTACCAGTTAAAATCGCGTGCAACTATTTTCTTTTGCGTACTGTTTCTTGCCAACAGCCAGAATTAAAAAAAATTAAACCATAATTTATAAGCCACAACCCAAAAGAATACACCCGATATATTTGGTGAGGCATCCGGTTCATGCCGAATGCCCTTAGGGCCATCCAACATGTGTTATTTTTGCGAGGACCTAGCATGTGTGTTTCGCAAGCAATGTGGGGGTGACGCCTAGGAATTATTAACATCTAGGGGTTACCGCTTGTTAGTATTGATTTGGATTTTGGATGCGGCTGATGGCTTTGATTGAAAATAAACAGTATTGGCTGAAAGAAGTGGTTTTTAGAATGAGGACGTGAGCAGTGAGGAGAATGATGGAGAGATGCGTGTGCGAAATGGGAGCGAAAGGAGTGAGATACATGATGCGTCTACGACTCTTTACCTTATCATTAAAATGAGACAAAAGTGAGAGGAGTGAGAAAGCCGCTTTAAATAACCAGATGTATAGGCCCTTAGGGTTGGTGTGAGCCTGAGTTGAGCTACGACGATTCTCAATTTACACTCAGGTGAAGCAATATTGCAGCAGCAGACACGATAATCTTCAAGGCTTGTATAGGTTAAGGTCCCGCTCAACTTAGCTGCGGCTGTGGGCTTTCAGGAGCTGTTACAATGTTTGGAGCCAGAGCCGTACCTTGAAGTCGAAGCCGCCCGGAGCCTGAGAAGCTGCAATAACTCCAGGCCACTGACCGACGCTCCCTCAATCGATCCCCTCTGTGAAATGTGCGTCCCCGGTTGCCACCACCCATGATTGCCGCCACTCCGCCCCTTGCCGCCCGTTGTGTCGACCGCATCGGCGGCGGCCAGCTCAGCCATCCCCCCACCCGTCGCAGCTCCCTCGCCGTGCCCCTCCACGGCGGCCTCGCGAAGCGCCAGTTCCAGATTCACGCCGACGGAGTACCGCGTCGGATCCGCAAAAGAAGCCGCCTTCGATGAAGGGAGCTCCGCCGGCCGCAGGGCGCCATGTGTCGGGGCACCTACGCACGGTCCGGCCGTCGTCCCCGTCCAAGCTCGGCCCGAGCGTCCCATCGGATCCGCCCAGCGAGCAGCGCCGCCGTGCGCCGGGTGAACGCCGCGCCCACATCGAGGTACTAGCTTCTCGTATGCCAACCATTGCATGTATGTCGTTCAGCTGATTTGTTGCTGGTTTACGGTTCGGTTACCTACCGTGCACAACTTCCCTGATGTCCCAACCACGCTTGGCCGCAATGCCTGTAGATGGCCACGGCGACCTGGACCGACGAGAGTACCCACGTGTTCTTGCAAGTATCCGCCGAGGAGGTGGAGGCAAACAACCGGCCGTATTCGAGGTTGAACGAGCTGGCTTGGCATACACAAGCAAGCAGATGAAGAACAAATGGGAGCAACTGGATCATGATTACAACAAATGAAAGACATTGAAACTTCGTGCGACGGGGCTTGGGGTCAATCCTGCGACAGGCAGCATCGACGCGAGTGACAACTGGTGGTAGCTGCCGATGGAGTAAGTTACGATTTTGAAGTGCGGTGCTATTCGCATTACTTTAGGCAAGGCCGAACCCGCACTTACGGTTTGATATGACAATGTGCATTGTAGGGAAAGTCCGAGATGAGGAAGTTCAGGGCCATAGTCGGTCGAGATGAGGACCTCCTAGAAGTCGTGTTTGGTAACACCACCACCACCACGAGCGAGTGCGCATTCGTGCCAGGTGTGTGCTGGGTGGCTGGGCTCGGTGTACGACGCTCGGATCCTACAAGAAACCATGGCGAAGTACTCCATGCATTGTGACTCTTATACTAACTAATATTTTTGGTTGCAGACAAGTTCTACCTTGTCGACTCCGGGTATCCGAATCGGTTGGGTTACCTAGCTCCATACCGCAACGCGCGGTACCATTATTCGTGTTCGACAATGGAAGTATGCTGAAGGGGATGCAGGAGGTATTCAACTACCGTCACTCGCAGCTGCGCAACACCGTCGAGCGCGCGTTCGGCATGTTCAAGGGCAAATGGCACATTCTTGACAAGATTCCGAAATACAAGGGTCGCAGGAAATGCGCCATCATCACAGCTTGCATGGCATTGCACAACTTTATCATCGACTACGAGTTGCCCGGGGGGCAGCTGGCAACATGGCAGCGCAGGCTGCAGGACCTTCTGGGCTGCCGCAAGGCATGTACGTTGAGTTGATGAGCATGACACGTGACTTCATTGCAACGTCATTGATGGTTTAGAGCTACATGTGTCCCTTATATGTTCCCTGCACATGTTCGGCCGTTTGTTGCGTCTCACCAAATTCATGTGTATGGCGTTTCGGCCAAAGTAATGTCGTAGTTTTCGTTTCGAACGTCATTACTACATGCACAGTGTTTGCTCCTGAGGTCTCAGCTTATTGGAACAGTAGTTACCTCATTTCAGGTGCTACAGTATTTCCTTCAGCCGCTACAATACTTCCTTTAGCCGCTATAGTAAAATAAGCCAAAAGCTTTTAGCAAAAACCCCAACCAAGCGGGGCCTAAGTTTGGCTCCAACAAATGCTTGACATAGGTTAAGCTGGACTACCGAGCCAAGAAACTTAGCCAGTAATGCTAAGCTGAAACCCTAATTGGTAGCGACTCGACTTAAACTATGGGTTGCGCGGCCCCTAGGAGAGATCATGGAGACGAGATCATCTCCCACGGCAGAAGCTATGGAGGCGGCGGCTTAGGAGCGATGCCACTCTTATACCATGTAGGAAGATGAATATACTGCAAAGGATGGATGTATTGATCTACTATTGCGGTTTATATAGAGTACAAGATTGGAGGGCAAGAAATCTCTTCTAAAGATAAAGTCGGTATCACGAGATTACAAATCATAAACTATCAAATATAGAGATATGCTAATATACTCTAACAACAGGAACTATAAGACAAACGCAAGGATGCATCTATGATCAATTAGTCTTGTCAAGTCTGGCGTTCCAGACTTCCAGTGTCATTTGCTTGGGAAGAACCTACCAATTACCACTTGTCTGGTAACTTGGAAAGGCCTGCCAACTGTGAGAACAGAAAGAACCTACTGATTACTGATTAGTCAATAATCAGTAGTCAGCACATCAAGTGTTCAGATAGGAAAGCACGGGATCTGACCAGCTCAAGGCGTTTATAGTATATACACCATTTCCTTGGCTTAGATACATGTAAGGGGCCCTCTTGTTTCTGGTGAGGATTGACGAGTTGACAGACACATACACACAATTGGGTCAGTCAGTCTTGTGCTTTCAGAAGAGATGCTCGCCTGGGCCCTCTTGTCCGCTTATGCCAGGTCGAGGTTCTTCTCAGCCTTGATTATGACTGTTGCCGATGTTTTTGGTTTTAGTACGGCCATTTATTTTTAGTTCATATCGAATCACCCTAGCAGCCACATCCTAGCAAACACGGCAGATGAATGCGTTGGTATGCTGTCGCCAGTGCTGGGTAACGATCAGTTGACGCGAAACGGGGCACCCACTTTGCGTTAGAGCAGACCAGCATCTGCCTTTTTTTGTATCGATCTCTTTCGTCCCCCCACTTAATCCCTGATCATACTCTGTACTTGGATACATGTATGCAAAAAAACAAAAAAAAAATCAAGTACAAATTCAGAGAATGAACAACGAACTAGCCTATGCGAACATTTTTCATGGATAAGAGATTAAATCCTAGTGTAATTCAGGATGGCAGCATCCATCCAATGTGTCCTGTCCGGGAACAACTTCGCTGTGCGAAATGAAGGAAAAATATCTTCCATGAATAGAACTTGTTAGAATGGTGGCCGCACGATTCACAGACACGCCACGATCTACACAGGAAAGCAACACCTCACCACCAGCAGCCTGAAGATCTTCCCTTTGTTTTCATGCTTTCTGCTGCTGCAATGGCTGCTTAGGGGCCGCTTCAGTGGATTCGGCTTCAAAAAGCCACTTGAAATATGTGACTTCTTATTTCAGTCTTTTGTTTTTTTGCCTTTTCTTTGCATTGTTCGTGAGGATATAATAATGTTTTTAAAAAAATTTCTTAAATTTTTATTTTTAATAAAAGATTTAGAAAAAACTAGCAGCCGCTATAGTGTAATTTTAGTCGACAACCGCAACTGAAAACTCAAGTCAATTGGAACAGGGCCTTAATGCTCGCTATGAACTTTCCACTAGAGAAGCCAAATAAGTTAAGATGCAATGCTCACTATGAACTACGACGAACAACATGTATGCACGTCAGGGTAAAACGATGTGGAGTATGGACTGGATCTTAGGTGGTTCGAACATGTGAATTATATTCGAGAAAGCATAAGTTACCTTACAAATCAGCGTCCTTTTTCCTTTTCTTTTTACAGAAAGCGAGTTTACTCTGTCCGATCAAAAGGAAGAAAATACAACAGAGGAGAGCCTCACGTAAAACCCTCTTCATCCATCGTTAATCTAATATGGAGCCTGCTAAATCAACCGTGGACGAGGAGAGGCCTCACTCCCCTAAAGAAAAGCGCTTTGAATCAAAAACCAACTTCTAGAAGCTTACACACTGATTTTTTTCCCGCGCCTCCATCGACCAATCTGAACCGTCCGATTCTCAATCAAACGGCCCTGTTCTTTTGAACCGGAGGCAGAGGGCGCGCTGGGGATGCTACCTCATGGACCACAACCCACAATCCACATCGTTGGTTCGTCCTTGCATTCGCCAAGTCAGTCCTGTCTAGAGATGGTAATGGGTACCCGAAATAACCTAGTGGATTTTTACTCTATTAGGGCATGGATCTGAGTCAATTTCCTAACCCATGGGTCGTTTAATGGGCAAAAAGCCCAACCCATCGGGTTTGCCGGGTTCGGGTACGTTCCTATAGTACCCAAACCCATAAACCCATGGGTAATATAAGCCCGATCCATAGGAGTTATAAACACAGACTTCCAGCCTCCCAGGCAAACCAACCCAACCCATAGCCCATTAGCCATTTAGCCCCAAGCCCCCAAATCCAATGCGACAATACCCTATTACCCATATGGCTAACCCTAGCTAGCACTCGGTCACGGTCACTACTTACTCCTCCCCAGTCCCCGCCCCGATTCAACAACCGCCGCAGCGGCGGCGCATCTGACGCTCCGCGCTCGGTCTCCGGCAGTCTCCACGCTCGCCCTCCCGTCCCGCAGCTCCCGCCACTCTTGCCGCACGCTCGTCCTCCCGCACGCCCTCGCCGTCGCCCCGCCTTCCAGTTCAGCCCGCCGGCCCCACGCCGTAGCCAACGCGCATCGCAGCAGTAGGCTCTTGGCCATGGCGCTGCCCTCCGGCTCCAACGAAGATGTCCGGTGAACTTCTTCCTCCTCTCCATTAACCATTGTTGCAGCTCGCATTACTGAACCCACGGGCGACCCGTGGGTATCCGTTAACCCAGTGGGCATGGGTCTGGGTAAAAATCTGCACCCGTCACGGGTATGGGTTTTTTAGCGGGCACATCCAACTTTCATGGGCATAGATTTGGGATAGCAAAACCCAGCGGGTTTGTGTCCGTTGCCATCTCTAGTCTTGTCCCATGTTCATCACGTTGCATTACTAGTCACACGGGGTGACTTTTTTTTTGGATTTGTTGTTTGTGATATTGTATTTTAATATAATACTAGCTTTTAAATAGTGCGTTTTTAAGTCAGAGTCTACAGATTGATTATAGTAGATACTGTACCAACTTCGGTTCTATCGGCAAAAATCATACGCAACTGTTTTTCTCTTTCTACTCTCTCTCATGGACAGCCATAATTTAAAAATCATAAATAAAAAGTTATAAACCACAGTAAAAAAATCTATCCAGTGTAATCACAACGAATCAACGTCGTTGTTAGGGCATCTGTAGTGTATGAAAAGAGGAGGTCTTAAGCCATCTTAAGATCAACCTTATACATTACAGGGGTGACCTTAAGTAGACCCTAAGCAAAAAAAACTTAAGGCTGGTCCTCAAGCTAAAGACCTGGCCACAAGTATTAAAATACAATTTTTCTTTATCTGCCAAGTGGGACCATCTTAAGGCCCCTTGGGTTATATACACTATGAAGTTGGCCTTAAGGTTTAGATGGAACCCACCTTAAGGTCTTTTGGGTTATATACACTACAGATGCCCTTAGTATTGATTTGACCACACGCGTACACACAATAAACACACTTGATTTGCAACTGCTCCCTAATTTCCACTCAATAAACACATCTCAGCGTGCGTACGTGTATATATACGCGCCATAGTGCACCTCCCTTTCGCCACAGTGAACCTGGCAGTAGCAGCAAGCGCACGTACGCACTCGTCGCCTCATCCTCGTTGTGCATTCGTTGAGATAGTAGGAATGGCGGTCTCGGCGGCGGCGTTGAGGTTCACGGTAAGCAGGCGGCCGGCGGTGCTGGTGGCGCCGGCGGGGCCGACGCCGCGCGAGCTGAAGCGGCTCTCGGACATCGGCGACCAGGGCGGGCTGCGGTTCCACATCCCTGTCATCCAGTTCTACCGGCGCAGCGCGTCGTCCATTAACCGCGGCCGAGACCCGGCGCCGGTCATCCGCGAGGCCGTCGCCAGGGCCCTCGTGCACTACTACCCGTTCGCCGGGCGGCTCAGGGAGCTCGAGGGGCGCAAGCTCGCCGTCGATTGCACCGGCGAGGGCGTGCTGTTCACCGAGGCCGACGCCGACGTCCGCCTCGACCACTTCGGCGACGCCCTGCAGCCGCCCTTCCCGTGCCTCGAGGAGCTCATCCTCGACGTCCCCGGCTCGTCCGCCATCCTCGACTCCCCCCTTCTCCTCTTCCAAGTACGTCCTTACTACAAAATGTCAAAATGCTTTTCTTTTTCGTGAACTCTAACGCACACGTACTTATATACGACGTACGTGTTAGTGTGTGCGATGCATGCGTGATTAATTGTTGTACGTGCAGGTGACGCGGCTGGCGTGCGGAGGCTTCATCCTGGCGGTGCGGCTGCACCACACGATGGCGGATGCGCAAGGGCTCGTGCAGTTCCTGGGCGCCGTGGCGGAGCTGGCGAGGGGTGTGGCAGCGCCAACGGTGCGGCCAGTGTGGGGGCGCGAGCTGCTGGAGGCGCGGGACCCGCCGCGGCCATGCTTCGCGCACCGCGAGTACGACCAGGTGCCGGACACCAAGAGCACCATCGTGCCGCTTGACGACATGGCGCACCGCTCCTTCTTCTTCGGGCCACGGGAGGTTGCCGCCGTCCGGTCCCACCTCGCGCCGGGCCTCCGGAAGCGCGCCACCACGTTCGAGGTACTCACGGGGTGCCTGTGGAAGTGCCGCACGGTGGCGCTGGCCCCCGACGCCGACGAGGAGATGCGGATGATCTGCATCGTCAGCGCCCGCGGCGGCAAGAGCGGGATCGGCATCCCCAGCGGCTACTACGGCAACGCGTTCGCGTTCCCGGTGGCCGTCTCGACCGCCGCGGTGTGCGCGAATCCCCTGAGCCACGCCGTGGAGCTGGTGAAGAAGGCCAAGGGGGAGGTGGACGTGGAGTACATGCGGTCGGTGGCCGACCTTATGGTGCAGCGCGGGCGGCCGCACTTCACGGTGGTGCGTGCATACGTGGTGTCGGACGTGACCAAGGCAGGGTTCGGCGACCTCGACTTCGGGTGGGGCCGGCCGGTGTACGGCGGGCCGGCGAAGGGTGGGGTCGGCGCCATCCCCGGGGTGGCTAGCTTCCTCATCCCGTTCAAGAACGCCCGGGGCGAGGACGGCATTGTCGTGCCCATGTGCCTGCCCGGCCCCGCCATGGACAAGTTCATGGAGGAGATGAACAAGCTGCTGCGCACGGCCGCCGTCGACGTCACCGCGGCAGCAACCCAACATGTTGTCCACGATCAAATCTGCTCTCTGAAACACCCGCGCGCGCATGGTTAGCGAGTAGAATCGATCCGCAGTTGTGTGCGTGGGGCGGGGAGCTCTGTTGGTTTGTACTATGCGTTGTGCGACAAACAGTGAAGGCTCGTCGGTTGCTTGCCTGCACTGCAGCGCCGCCGACGTGCACGGGACACATGCTAACATCGACGATGGCCCGATCTTCCGAGAGGTACAGATAAGTCGATTATGGAGATCTCGACGTTGATGATCCAAAGGCTTCGACCAAAACAGATCGAACCCCTCGCAATCACTACACCACTGCTCCGTTGGTTAACAACCGTGCCGAACACGATTGACCTCGCCAAGAAGGCTATCTCCTGCAAGCGAATCGAGAACACGAGCAAGAGAGTAAAAGATGCAATCTGTATTGCGAATAAAAATTAAGTTCACAAGTTGGGGTTTCTCAACCGAACATGCGGCAAAACTGCTAAGCAGAATAATCTCTTAAGAAAAACCCAAGAAAAACTAAAGGGGTGCGGCCTCCTTAAATAGGGGAGGGGAAAACCGCACTTATCTAATGACAAGGGATATGGTACTATTCATGGTTACTGTTCATGTGGTTATGGTACTGTTCATGTGAACAGTACCGGACCAAATAGCCCAGGTTACAAGGCTCTCGGCCCACTTTGACTCGGATTGGAAAAGTGACATGACTTGTTTCGCAGTTTATGATCTGCTCGGATGGATTTTGGAGATGAGACTAGATCCATCTGAAAGTAGACTCCAAGAGCTTTCCAACGAGTACTCACGGGCCCTGAGAAGCCTTCTGGATCAAAAGTTATGGCCGTTTGAAATTGGCTTGTCATGCTGAATCCGAATTGATCTGGAGGCCGAATTGGATTCCAAAACCTGTCCAACTTAAACCCTTGCTTCAATTGGTTCCAAAGTGATGTGGTGTTATAAATATATATTTTCATCATTAGGTAACATCATATTCTCATTTAAAATGTGTTGAAGTTGAAGAAACGAATTCACCTTTAGTTCAATCTTGATATTGACCGCTATGGTCGTATGTGTTGCTGGCGTGGTCACATCATCCTCCCCTTCTTGACAGAAAACCGTTCTCGGTTTTAACATAGGTGTAGCATCACATATTGCATGATCTTGATCATAAATCTCATAATTTAAGTGATGTGTAGAAGCTCTTGTAATTGGAACAGCAAGTATAACAAATATGGTTGTATCCATAGGGTACATGTTCTTATCACCATCGCTCAAATCGCCACTTCCACGAGCTTACCCTAGCCCCACAGATGCTCAAACACCACCCCAATCACCCAATTAACCCTCAGCTAACCCCGCGCTGTTCAAAATTGTCCGCAGAGGAGAAAGCCTTGCCACCGGCGAACGCCGCCTCCCCTATCCTTGCCGACCTCAGAAATGGACTGCCCACATCACCAGCTACCCGACCATAGCCCCAGAAGCCATCACAAAACACCCTATCCCCGATTGCTTCAGCACCTCCAGCCGCTCCTCTGTTTCAGTTCCGACCACCGTGTGGTTGAAAGAGGCTTCGACCACGCTGTCGCAAGTCCCGCGCAACCCTGCTCGGATGCCGTCTGATGTCCCTAAGCCACTCGTACACCGTTAGATACCCTTAAAGCCGCCCAGACACCACCCAAACCCCTTAGCCACTCGTACACCGTCCGATCTTGCGAGTAACTCATACGCCATTCGACCTCCGTCGGCTTCCATTACTCAATGGTCGTTACGACCATGAAGTCGTTACGATCGTGCGGTCATTACAACCACGTTGTCTTTTCGACCACGCTATGGTCTTCGACCACGGTGTGGCTTCCGACCACGTCATGGTTCTCGACTGCTTTGAGGCTTTCGACCACATTGTGGTTTGCAACCACGCATGGTGCTTTGTTTTTGTAATCGTTATCTAGCTACGACCACGCTTTCAGCCTCAACGCTACCACCGATCACCTGAGTACTCGTCGGATCTTCTGAGTATGTACAGTAAGAAAACCCACAATGAACAGTAAACAGATCCATTATTGTTCACCCGAAATCCAAAATACATATTTATACCCATTTTGACCGTTTCGAGCCCGCCGACCCATTCCTTAAGCCTATTTCACCATTTGGACCCTCCTAAAAGCCCAAAACCCTATTTATTTGATTTTTTTGAATTTTCTTTCTTTATTCTTAGCTCAATTCTTCGAGCGTGCAATTAAATTTTATTTCTTCGCTTTGCGCTAGCACACAACGTTGAAGTTCAACCAAGTCAGGAAGGAGAAGATCAAGCCCAAGCTCAAGAAACCAAAGAATTCGAACTTGTCGAAATTATAAATCCGCAAGGCAAGTCGCACATATTTTGATCATGTTGAGCCTACATTTTCCTAAAGTATTTATTTATCAATATTTTCATTATGTTATTTACAAGTTGTTATTTCATGTACAATTACTGTTTAGAATGACATGATATTAGCTATGTCCTACTACCCGAAAAAGCCCAGTTAAATTTGATGGCCATATTCACCTTGACAAGACATAGTAATATTAAATAAAATAATAATGTAATCATGGTAGTTTAGAAACTCACCAAGAACTTTCATTGTTAAGAGAGTTGGTATTTGTTAAAATGGATCTAGGGTAAGCAAGGATCGCTGGTGGCCTTAAAAGTAGGCCGGATCCCATGACCTTATCCCAGGGTGAAGGCAAGGATTACAAACCAATGAACATGGTTTGTGGGAGGAGGTTGCCTCATTGAAAATATAAGGACTAGACCCTTATACTGAGTAAAGAACATAGTGATCGCCTAACCACAAGCGTTGATACGTCAAACCTGGTCTTGTAGCTGCTCAAATTCGATTGAACCTCTACATGGGTAGCTGGAGGCCAAGTGTGAGTCCATACGAGAGGGGTTAAGAAGGGCCGTATGAAAGGTGGTTATTTTTATTGATTATCAGTTATCCACACAATAGTAGGCTGAGATAAGTTGGGTTGATCTGAGGGGTCACCTGAGCTTGTTGGAGAAGCCTACTAGGTGGAGGATATATAAAGAATTGAGCAGTGAACAACCTTGTTTTCTTGAACCTGGACGTGGGAGTTAAGAAATCTTATGGGTAAAGCAGAACAACTTTGCAAAGTCATGACCAATTGTATTCAAATACGCCGTGCTTCCGGTAAATGAAGCTGTGTTTAATGGGTGAATCCAACAACAAAGCATAAGTAAATTTGAGAATGTTGAAGGTTGGTAATCAAGTTTGAAAACCCCTATTAACTAAAGAAGTTGTCTTTCTTTCATACTTAAAATTGGTTTGTAACTAAAACTGCATCCACATAAAATAATAAACCTTTTTCCCATCACTTGTTAAACCCCGGCATGTAGTTAATAGTAATTTCCGTGTGACTTGTTGAGTACGGTTGGTTGTACTCAGTCTTGCTTTACTTTCTCCAACACAGAGATCAGCAGAAGACATGATATTACAAGTTTTCGTGTTAGGGTTACGGCCGCACTCAAGCGTTCCTGTGGAGTTTTCTTTGGCTCTTCCGATTGTAAGTTAAGTTTTGGGCTTGGACACCCTTAAAATTGTTAAAATTGACTGTTAAATTTTATTTTTAATTAAATTAATTCCTTTTAAATGATCGTGAGCAGACATGATACTTCTTTATCCGTAACTGAACTCCTGAGCTGTTACGGAAGGTAATGACGCTCCTGTTCTCAAAAAGGGAGTGTCACAACAATTGAGTTAGCACTACATGTAGTGTGCCGAGAACTTGGGTACATTACTGTAAGTCTACAACGCCAAGACTTCACTCTTTGATTGCAACAACAGAATCCATCCACCATTGTGAATCGAATCCGCAGATGTACTCGTCACCGGTTGGACCCCGACAACACCTTCACCAGTAGAGCCGCGTCCCGGCCGGCGTCAGCTGCTCCGCGCGCACCCCTCCCCGCACCGCAACCAGGCGCGCGCACCCCCGAGACCATTGGACCAACGCCACAGCTGATCTCGCGTGATGTGGCGTCCGACGGCGGCCCGACGGTCGGCGCAGATCTAGCGGCTCCTGTTGTCGTCAGCCCCCTCTGCTGGCGCCGGCGCAGCCTTGCCCGGCCCCTGCATTGTGCACAAGTGCGGCACCGACATCCTCCACGGCCCCTGGTATAGCAAGGTACCCACTCGCCCCCTCCCCGATCTCGCAATTTGCTCGCGCGCTAGTTTCGATGCGATTTCAGCTTTGATTTCGTCGGCTCAGGACACGGCGTTCCCCCTGACGGAGCGAGACCGCCTGGGCCTCCGGGGCTTGCTCCCGCCGCGCGCCATGTCGTTCGAGCAGCAGTACGAGCGCTTCAGTGAGTCGTCCGTCCTTCGTCTAGTTTGCCCACGAGCCGGATCGCCCACGAGATCATGCAATCTGCGATTAATCACTAATGTGATGCAGTAAGCTCGTACCGGTCGCTGGAGAACAACACGCGGGGCGAGCCCGACTCCATCGTCGCGCTGGCCAAGTGGAGGATCCTGAACAAGCTGCACGACTGGAATGAGACATTGTACTATAAGGTAAGCACCACTTTTTTTCACCAAATGTCATTAGTGCAACAAAGAAAGCTGAGATTATTCCAGATAGCAATTTGATTAATGAGATATGAAATCCAATGAATGCAACGTCTGCTTACCTGTCTAGAAAAGCCAGTTATGTAGTGACATACTTATATGCATGGAATTATTCCACAATGCTAACGATTTTCCAGAGCTATACTGCATGCTGGGTGTGTTTTCATATCCTCTTCAGCCAATCCTAAGAGGCAATTGCATAGTAATTTACATTTAAATCTATTGTCTGTTTCCATATGTATTCTGTAACATATTGTATGCTTCATGATTGATAGTAGATAATGTATAATTCTATCTCAAACCGTAGTATGCAGTAGAATTGCTTCCAATTCTGCTTGTATTGAATTTCTTCGTCTGATTGATCATTGCTTATCTCTGGTTTATGAAATGAAACCGAAATTATCAAAAAAATCTCGATTCTGTTTTGGTTTTGATTTCTCTTGATCCTTAACCTAATCCAGCTCAATCCTTAGCCATCCAAGCTTTAAGATTCGTGCTGCATTGCCCCAAGGGCTGGAGTGAACGCTGGCACTGTCCGAAAACAGCCGCCGCCCCCTGTTTTTGCTGCCGTTGACCTCTCCTGCGCCCTCTCACTGCTGCCACCCCTGTGCCACTTGTTAGAGGTCATACACCTGCTCTTAATTGTCCTGAGCCCGTGATAGAGCCGCTGGCCACGACCGCCACTGCTGTGCCCACTTTTTACCCCCTCTGCTCTCTCAGCGTGCGCTGCCGACCTGACCAGCTCCGACCACTTTTGACCACCGCATTCTCTCGCTCGAGGCAGCCATTATACTCCTCTCTGACCGCCGCACCGCACCTCCCCGAGCTTTCCTGGCTATGCCACACGCTGCCGTTGCCACTACTAAGCCACTGTACCGAACTGCCTCTGGCACCCTATAAATACCCCCGAGCTCCTCCATTCGAAAGCATCAACCTCCAGTGTCAGCCAAACACCCCTGAAGCTCCAGCTGTCCTCCCCATTGCCAGCAATCATAGGAAATCCCCAAGGCAAGCCCTAGCTCAATTCCACCTCTCCGATCCAACATTCTCCAATTAATCTCACCTGTAGCCTCCCCAAGCCCCCAGAAGCACTTCCAAACTGCCGTCCTAGCTCCCCGAGCACCCCTCTTCCCTGGCACAGAGAACCACCGCCCGACCGAACCACCCCACTGTGGCCTGCCTAACTCCGACCTTTCCAACCCAAACCACCGCTTCCACGAGCTTACCCTAACCCCACAGATGCTCAAAGACCACTGCCATTGCCGGTTTAATCTTCAGTTCACCCTATACCACCCAAACACCCCGCAGAGGATAAAGACCCACCGTCGGCGATCGCCGACCTCCCCATCCTTGCTGACCCCAAAATGGAACCCTTATGGCCCTAGCAACCCGACTATAGCCTCCAAAGCCGTCGTAGATCACCCAAACCACGCCGACCACTATCACGTCTCTCCCCTGTTTCTGGCGCGCGTGTGGTCGAGGTGAGGAAGATTAACAGTAATGGCTGGATACTATTCATCCAACCCGATAACCTTTGAGCCCGAACCCGCAGTGAATAGTATCGGATCCAGCACAACCAAACCTGTAATTTAATTATTTATTTATTAGTACTTTCACTATACTATTTACAAGTTGTTATTTTATGTACAATAACTGTTTAGAATGACATGATATTAGTTATGTCCTACCACCCGAAAAAGCCCAATTCAAATTGATGGTCATATTCACCTTGACAAGACTTAGTAGTATAAAATATACTAATAATGTAATCTTGGTAGTTTAGGAACTCAACAAATTCTTCCTCTATTAAAAGATTTGGCAATTGTTGGTGGAAATTTTTGGAAAATGGTTCTAGGATAAGAAATGATTGCTGGAAGCTACGAGGTGGTCGGATCCCATGACCTTATCCTAGGGTGGAGGCATGGGTTGTGGATTGGTGGCAGTGTCGCGGGCGCTGAATATTGGTTTGTGGGAGGAAGTTGCCTCCAGTGAAAATATAAGGACTAGACCCTTATGCCGAGTAAAGAACATAGTGTTCGTCCAACCGCAAGCGTTGATACGTCAAACCTGGTCTAGTAGCTGCTCCAATTCGATTGAACCTCTACACGGGCAGCGGGAGGCCAAGTGTGAGTCCGTACGGGAGGGGTTAAGTGAGTTCGTATGGAAGGTGGTTATCCACACAACGGTAGGGCTGCAACAAGTGGGCAGGCCCAAGGGGTCACCCGAGCTTGTTGAGAAAGCCTATTGGGTGGAGGCTATATAAAGAATTGAGTAGTAAACATATTTGTTTTCTTAATTCTGTCGCGAGAGTTAAGTGATCGTGTGGGTAAAGTTGGGCAGCTCTGCAGAGTCATGATTAATGGTATTCGAATACGCTGTGCTTCTAGTAAATGAAACTGTGTTTAGTGGGTGAATCCAAAAACAAGGCATAAGTAGATTTGGGAATAATTTGGAAATATTGAAGGCTTGGCAATCAAGTTTTAAAACCCCAATATCTAAAGAAGTTATTATTCTTTTAAGTTTAAAGCTCGTTTACAGCTAAAACTGCATCCACATAAAATAATAAACCATCATACCTATCTCATGGTAACCCTTACATGTAGTTAAATAGTAATTTTCGTGTGACTTGTTGAGTACGGTGGTTATACTCATACTTGCTAAAAGCATTAACACAGATAGCCCAGCCAAACATCGAGGAAATCTACGAAGGCGATGAGGTGGAATTCTACGAAGTAGATGACGCTTGGAATTAGGGTTGTTCTTTGCTCAGGCGTGCCTGTGGCGTTCTTTTGTCATGTATGGTATGTAAGGGCCGTTTGCCCCGCTGTAAACTCGGCTTTTATACCTTTATACTATAATTAAATTGGCTTTTATTCTTAAGCATGTGTTGGCAATGTTGTACACTCGGTTGATGTAACTCACATCTGAACAATCCTGGGCAGTTGCAAGGGATTCACGACGCTCCTAGAAATGGAGGTATTACAGAGTGGTATCAGAGCTTGCTTGTTTGACCGTAGGATGACCCTAAGTATATTAGGTGTATTTGCAAAAACTATTTTAATCATAAAAATGAATTGCAAGTAATATTCCTGTATAACTCCTTTCCATGTCTACCTCATCTATACTAGTCTTGTATAAGCTAAGTTTTGTTTTCTATAAATATTTATATCTACTCTTGTCTAAACTCAAATCTGGAGATGTGAGCAGATGGTGCGATACGTCCATTCTGACCCAGGAGCTTTATGTGGATGGGCAGCCCTTTTGTGGAGGAAGCAAAAATATCTTTATGCAATAGAGTGGCACCGCCGATATTTTATGCTAGAGGACAGTTTATAAATGGGCAATTGTACCAATAGAAAGCCTAGGTATATTTGGAGCCTTTACCACTAAGGCCAGATGTCCCTCTTCACAGCATTCCGACTTAGAGAATCAGATGCTGTGCAAGAGGTGGCCAGAAAGGCAGTGCTACACCTTCGTCGCTATTATGACGCTGAATTTGATGAGTCACCATTCCACTTAATACCATAAGATGACGAGGAAGGATACAGCTTCATAGTACCTCATCCGGATAGTGAGGAAGATCCACGAGTAAGATAGGCCGTGCTACATATTGCCTATCAGGAAACTCTGTATTCCCGAATGGTGGTGGAATGTCAGGATTTACATCTTCAATTATACTTGGCCCAACAAGAATTGGGGATCTTGAAGTGGAATCTATAGCGCTACGAGCAATTAGAAGAAGGAGAAGCATCAAGATGTGATGAAACACCCGATGACTCCGCTGGAGCATCCAAAAAGCTAAGAAGAATGTCGGTGCCCCAGTACCGTGCATTCTTCAAAGGATCGTCTTCATTGATTTCAGAAGAGCCTAATGCTAACAATGAAGAGTCCAAGGGAAAAGTCCTAATGATTGAGGATGAAGAGGAGTTGGAAGAAGAAGAGTGGTGTTCATCAAGCAACCCTCCCCTTGGGCAAGGAAATTAGGAGTAAAGTTGTGTTTTGCGTTAGTGTAGTTGGACCCTTTTGTAGTAATGTCTTTTGGCTGTGTAAAACAAGTTGAGATGTATACCTTGTATGAATGGTGTGTATCCAACTTGTATAATGAATAAAAACTATCTTTGTCTATCTGATAATTTGTTTGCTATAAGTATCTCTAGTCTACCTCTTCAAATTCCAATCTTTCTATTTCACTCCAGAAGTTCTTATCTATTTCATTCCAATCTTACCTTAAGTCTGAATTCTTACTTATCTATCTAACTTTCCAAAAACTCATTGTAGACCTAACTCCAAATCTCATCAAGAGCAGTCAAGATGGTAGGGAACGAAAACGGATCACAAGGACAAGACAGCCCTCATCATGGAGAAGTGCAGCAACCCAGTCTAGCTGATTTTTTTGGGCAAAAATGGAAGAAAATCGACATCAAGCAGAATTGGACTAGGCTCAAATGATGGAGACCAAGACGAAGAAAATTTAGCGATTTAAGGAAGGATTGCAAAAGTCTTTGAAGGATCACATCTCAGCAATGGACTTTAAGGATTTGTCTGCAATGGTAAATAAATTAACCATGTCAAAAGAAGCAAGAAATGAGCTAGAAGATACCTGTAAAAGGAAAGTAATACAAAGAGTGTCGTCGTTATATGCACCTCGGAATCCATCGATTTGTGCCACCATAGTCCAATTCCTCCCCACCGGAGCATCCTCAGAGCACCACGATGCCGTCCCCCTTCTTGGCCGAACCTCTCATCGCCCGAGCTAAGCCTGCACTGTGCTCCTCCTCCACCAGTCGCTGTCGCACGCCGCCAACTCGCCACCGTCTCTCCCGAGCCGAACCAACCCCCGAGGTAGCTTCCCACGCTCACCTAGATGCTCTCCTAGAAATTAATTAAGCTTCCGTGCCGTGTGTTGCCGTGGCCGTCTTTCCCTGTTCCACCACCGCCCACAGTCGTTGTCGCCTGGCCAAATTGGCCGGCGAGGCACCGCTCACGGGTAGGCGCGGGCGTGAGCAACCCATTTTGGGGGTGCTTAGCTCCGGCCGCCATCTCCTCTGTCGGAGGTGAGCTCGCCGAGCGTCGGCTGGAGGAAGACGATGCACAGCACGAGTACCTGGTACTCGTTATGACCACACAGTCGTTTACGAACACACATAGTGGTTTACGACCACACACAGTCACTACGACCACACACAGTCGTTTACGACCACACCCAATCGTTACGACCACACACAGTCGTTTACGACCACACCCAGTCGTTACGGCCACACATAGTTGTTTACGACCGCACATAGTCGCTTACGACCACACATAGTCATTTACAACCACACATAGTCGTTACGACCACACATAGCCGTTTATGACAACTTATAATTGTTTACGACCACGTAGTCGAAGTTATGACCGCGTAGTCGAGCCTACGACCACGTAGTCGAACTTACGACTGCGTAGTCATTTACGACCACATTGTCAGGCCTTTGACTGTGCAGTCGTTTACGACCACGTTGTCAGGCCTTCGACTGTGTAATCGGTTATGACCACAAAGTCGGACTTATGACTGTGAAGTCTATTATGACCACCCAGAGCTACGACCACATTGTCGTCAGTAACCAGCCCCACCTGTCAGTTTTTTAATTATTTTGCGGATTTATTCAAATGAGAATTTCAAAAAGGCATAAATTATCCATCCTAACTCCAAATTGAGTAAAACAAATTTCTAAATTCATCTAAAATCAAGATCTATTCAATGGGACTGAAATCATGAATTTTGGAGTTCATTTGAATTTTCTTGTGAGAATTTATTTGGTTTGCTGATTTATATCCGAATTTTCGCGCACGTAAAAAAATAGCATACGAGGCCCAAGAGGAGGAAGCTGAGGCTGAAGCAGCTTTCAACGATCAAGACCAAGCCAACTGTGACCAAGGCAAGTCCATACTTTGATCATGTTGAACCTACATTTTTGTAAATTAATTCCGTTTTAAATTATCAAATTGCATGTTGTTATTTTATGTGCATATTTATGTTCAATTTCAAGCTGCTACTTATATACCCATTAATGAACTTGTTAGTATTACTCTCATTTGAAACCCTTGAATATCTGAGCCTTGTCACCTTCACGAAAACTATAATGTTAGAACTTTTGAAAATAAGTCTACAGCTATTCTCCATGTTTAGTATTGCTTAGATATTCGGGGGCACCAAAAATGCCTCAAAACATTACTTTCAATCATGAGAAACTGGTTTGGGAAGTCATGGTGGAAATGATTAGAAAATTTCGATATGATTATTTTATGCTCCTCAAAACCTCAAATTGCTTAACTATCTGGGCGGATGGTTCGGAGGTATGGTGCAGCGGTGCACGAGAGTGTGGTTAGTGATAGAACCGCCCAGATAACCCTAAGGACTAAATCTTGTCATGACCTCTGTGTAATACAAGTGCAACCATAAGTCTGTAAAGTACAATTTGGCTTAGTAGATTTACCGAACCCTGAAAGTCATCTCATCGGTGGAGGAGGTGAGGTAGTGCAAGTGGCTGTCTGTGTGACGACTTGAATGGGATACTCACAGAGGGTGAAGTTTTCCGCGGCATGCTAATCGGTGTGGGTAGTCCAGCTGCTAGCCACATAGGGGAAGAACATCCCGCATAACTTATGAGACCCGCCGCAAGTGGGAGAAGCCCATATGGGTGAGATGATGGAAGGGCGAGGTATTTTGAACAGTTACTGCGATGATCTACTCGACCACATGACTAAGGAATTGTGTGGGGCAACGAGCAGATTGTCTCTTGTGGGGAAAGTGTGCAAACTCTACAGAGTCAAAACTATTCAAATAGCTGTGCCCACGGTCAAGGGCGGACATGGGAACTTAACTAGATATAGTTCTATTTCAATAAAGTGTGGGTGGAATTGGAAAAATAGAGGGTGGTGGAAACCCTGATTTGTGTTGCCCTGGGTGTCGTCCTAGTAATAATGTAAGCGGCTATAACGCTAAAATATTAGCATATGGTGCAGAAACCATGTAACGGTGGATGGTATCTGGATCGCTATTATTGTTGCCTTATTTCACAAATTATGTTTGAAGTCAAGCTGCTAGGTCTTAGGGAATTTCTTAGTAGTATATTTAAAAGCAATTTATAGCAAATAAAATAACTCGAGCCTTTCCTTGATAAGCCATGCATGTTAGTTATTGCATCCTGTGTATTGGCTCGCAGAGCACAGTGGATTTGTGCTCACACTCTCATTACCAAAAGCAGAAACAGGAACCCAAGACCACTACGCTTATGAAGATGCCCCTGCTACGGATGAAGCAAACAACGAAGGAAACTAGGGTGGCTATCTTGATTTTGGGTCCTAGACAAGTAGACTTAATGGAGATTGTGTGCACATATATTACCTAGGATTAGATAGTATATGTTGCATACATTTACCCCTTAGTCGCTTGCCTATAGAATATGGTTATTGCTTTTGATTTTGCTACTGTCTTTTGTATTATGAGCATTTGGCCTATTCGGCCCTTATGTAAACTGTCGCACGACGCGGTGTATTTCAAACTTGGTTATGTAATATTTTCGTTCATTATGCTTATGCGATGATGCAGCAATGTACTTGTGTGCACTATCTACTGATCCAGAGAATAGTGTACTGAATCACAGGAGATTCTGGATTGAAAAATGCCAACTATGTATTCTTAGGGAAAACAGTGTGATCGCAGTTGAGGGGCGGTACTACCACTCTGTGGTATGACCATACGAAAAATGCAGTAGTACCGCACTTCGGTATGACCGAAAGTTAGTTAATGGCATGTTATTTCCAGATAGGTGTATTTTTGGAGCACTTTTGCTCCCCGAAAAAAATGGTAGTACCGCTCTTGAGAGACAGTACTACCGATGTGAGGGCGGTAGTACTGCACCAACAGTTGACGGCTAGTTTAGAAGCATTTATTACACACAAAATAGTCATTGGAAACCAGGTGTGGTAGTATTGGCCAATACATGGTAATACTACCCCATTTGCTGAATTTTTAGGTAGGTATAGGGGCTATTTGGTTTGCTACCTTGCAAACCAAATTAAATATTGGTAACATCAACAAAAATTGTCTACTGTTTGGTTTGCTGCTAAAATTTGGTAACAACCATAAAAATTTGGTATGACTAATGAAATCTAATGTCACACGCGGACAATCAAGGGAGAGGAAATCGCTCACCAAACTTTTGGTAACACCAAAATTTGGATTGACCACAATCCAAACGACACTCCTTTTGTCAATATTTAGCTTTGCCTAGGTTTTCACTATGCCAAAATTTTGATTTAGCTCATTGTGGCCATCAACTAAACAGCCCCTAGTATCTGAGAAAATTTTTGGTCTCCCTCCACTCAGAAAGAAAACGAGACTTTAATTCAGCGATAGCTTATGACTTTTGCTTTGAATGCACTATTCCTTAATTTCGCCTTTTTTAGCTTTTTGGGTTTTTCGTTTTTTCCTTTTCTTTTTTCTCATATTTATTCGCCTTGTTCGTGATGGGTTAACCTGTTTTTTATTTTTTTAATTTAATTACACAAAAAAATCACCACAATTACAGTAAAAAATAAGTAAGCTATAATGAAAAAAGTCATAAGTCATCGTCAAACTGAACGACGCAATTCACTTTTTGACAAACAAGCAGATGATGTTGGAGTAAACATACTAGTACTATATCTCGTTGATTTTTTTTAAAAAAAAAGAGAAAGTACTGTATCTCATTGCCGTTAACACATGCTTGGTATTTGGGACTGATCAGCTGCCCGGACGTCTTTCTTTTCAGTCTCCTTTAGGCACGGTCGGTTATTTTGAGCTACGGTTAATAAGTTTTAATTACAGTTTATTAGTTTAATAAATAGTAATTACTAAAATAAATTAAAAACTAAAAATCACTGAAAAACAAAAAAAGAATAAGACCATGGACTGCCCAACAAACTCCATGAAAAAATACCACGATCCAACAACACAAACAAAACAATTAGAAGAAAGCTTGGCATGATGAAACACATAAATTTCAGACCAAGAAACCAAGTTGGGTCAGCGACTATGCATCCATCCATAGGCACATACATTAGCATCCCGACTGTTTACCTAACTGCAGAGAAGAGCACATATACACTGGCAGGGGTGGATCTGGGAGTGCAGGATGCAGCTGCACCCTTAATTTTTGAAATATATATATATATATATATATATATATATATATATATATATATATATATATATATATATATATATATATATATATATATATATATATATATATATATATATATATATATATATATATATATATATATATATATATATATATATATATATATATATATAGGACTAGTGTTTCATGCACCATGGTGCCTAGGCACTATATCAATACCGTTGATTTGCTTTGAGATTATAACGTTTGATGTGGGTATCTTCATATACCCATAAAAAGTATATTTGAGATGTCAAACTCGAAAAAATTAAATTCAACTTCAGTTTAATTAGTTTGAACTATTTTTATGGTATATACTCACTTTGTAGTAGCATTGAATTCAAAAGTAGTTCAAACTAGTTTGAACTGAGTTCAAAACTTACTTACCATAAATATATCAAGGGTATAAAACATTTTCATACCCAAACTCAAAAAAAATATCAATCATACACATGTATCGGATGTGGGTGTTTAGGCACCATGGTATATATATATATATATATATATATATATATATATATATATATATATATATATATATATATATATATATATATATATATATATATATATATATATATATATATATATATATATATATATATATATATATACCATGGTGCCTAGGCACCCACATCCGATACATGTGTATGATTGATATTTTTTTGAGTTTGGGTATGAAAATGTTTTATACCCTTGATATATTTATGGTAAGTAAGTTTGAACTCGATTCAAACTAGTTTGAACTACTTTTGAATTCAATGCACTACAAATGAGTATATACCATAAAAATAGTTCAAACTAATTAAACTGAAGTTGAATTTAATTTTTTTTCCGAGTTTGACATCTCAAATATACTTTTTTATGGGTATATGAAGATACCCATATCAAACGTTGCGAATCTCAAAGCAAATCAACGGGTATTGATATTGGTGCCTAGGCACCATGGTGCATGAAACACTCGTCCTATATATATATATGAAGTCTATTTACACTTCTCTTATTTCAGTCCAAAAACGTCTTCCTCGTGGATCAGCTCATACCCCATGCGTCCATGTCACATTGGTGTCGGTTGGTTTGTTTGCATGACATCATTTAATCCTGTTGATTCCTTTGCTTCTTTGGACAAGGGCAACCTGATTAGACTTAAACCATTTTATCCCAATGACATCTCAACCACTGATTTGATCTTCCTTTCCAACTTGATTTGTTCATTACCGATGTGTGTAGAGATGAAAGATTAAGAAAGGTGAAGAATCTTGCTAAGCTTTCTGTGATGCTTGTTGAAGCAAAGAAGTGCAATAATTACAAACTTATCTATTTGCTTCTCAAGTTGGTGCTAATCCCTCTCGTAACAACTACAAGTGTTGAGCGAGTGTTTTCGACAATAAATTATGTGAAGAACAAACTAAGGAATAATATGAGTAAGCAATACTTAAATGATTGCTTGGTTACATATATTGAACGTGACTTTTTCCTATAAGCTAGTGACAATGATGTAATCAACATCTTTCAATCAATGAAGGAGCGTAAGTTGTAATTTTTTGCTAAATTATTTTATATTTTAATTGTACTTCACAAAGTTATAATATGTTATATTTGAATTCTTATACTATATAGTTTGTATTTTTAAATTTACAGTTTTACACTCTCGTAACTCAAATCCTAGATCTGCCACGTATGCAGGCCGGATCAGGAAACGAAAGACAGGAACAACTGAACTGCCTGTCACCTTCGTGCGGCCTTTAAAGCGGGAGAAGAATCTAACCACATAACTTCAGAAAGGCGCATCATTTCTAGTTTGATTTGTTGATTGATGCTCTTAGTTAATGTTGATGGTGCTAAGCAACCGGGTGGCCATGACCATCGGGGTTCTTCATGATTGATCATCCTTGGAGATTAATCGCCTTTGCTATCTTTCTAGTTTGATTAGTTGATTGATGCTCTTAGTTAATGTTGATTGATCATCTTTGGAGACGGATGAGCTGGGTGGAGAGAAGACTGCAAGTTGTTGCCAAGTCACTCAAGCTGGAATTCTGGCCTCTTTACGTGACAGATGTGTGAAGCCTGAGCCTAAAGGATCTGTGGGGTGCTGTAGAAGTGCTGGCGAAAGTTTTGCCAGTGTTCTTACCGGTTTCGACAACGATGACATCTTAGGACGCCATTTTCCTTCCTGAAGGAGTTGTCATGGCACTCCATAGCCCTCATGTATGTTGATCTCCGGGTGAAAGCCTTGCCTCGGTGAGGCGGGCGGCGTCGGCGATTCTAGTCGCCTACTTGGAGGCATCGCCTCGGAGGTCATTCTGCACGCAAAGTAGACCGAAATTTGGATGGCGCAGTCGGTTGGGGATAGGGACTTGTTTGAGAGCAAGGACGGTGAAGAAGTTCTGAAGCTTAGTCTTTCTAGTTTTTTTCATAGTCCTTAAGAGATCTTTTTTTGTTGTTTTTAGCTCCTCAGTTTTGAGGATTTGAGCCTAAGACCTCGTGTATCTTTTGGCTGTGTATATCTCGTGTGGATATAGAGACCGGATTTTATATCCTTTATCTAAAAAAAGATCCATAGAACGCAACCGGGTGGCCATGACCATCGGGGTTCTTCATGATTGATCATCCTTGGAGATTAATCGCCTTTGCTATCTTTTTCTGTTGCCTGTTCCTTCCCAACTGGCCGCATAGTTAGGCTCCGTTTGAACAATGAGAATGTATAGCAATCTTATGGTAATTAAGTGTTTTCGTGCGAAATTCGTGTGCTCTAAATAGAACACCCGATACACATTATACATATTTTCTGGACAGACAAACCAAGATAAATACAGTCTGTTCCTCCGTACCACATGGCTCGGAGGATCTTACTCTTTTTTTTCTTTACTAGTGCCTGTACATTATAACAGAGTACCAAAAAAGAGTGATACATATCAGCAAATATGATAATATTAAGTTTTGGGTGTGTATAGGTATCATCCGGATGTTTTCTTTCCAACAATCATCCAAATTTCGGACTGTTGGATTAGAGATCTAACGGTCTCTTTTTTTAGAGGGGGAATAATTTTTTTTGGAGGGGGTGGGGAGAATTTATGACCCTTGGATCTCTAATCCAACGGTTACAAATCTGGATGATAGTTAGAAAGAAAATATCCGGATAATATTTATTAATACCCGTTTTTATAGGAATATACATGTGGGGACAGAAAGAGTGTGCTGCGTGCGTTGAGAGAGAGAAACGATGGATAAACTCCTTTTATATTTTTATATTAATAGTTAGCAGATTGGAGTCTTCTCTCGTAACAAAGATCGGAAGCATGGATCGTAGACCCTGTCTAGCAACGCGCCTGACGAAACAAACTGCAACCAACACAAATGGTGCGTGCACCTAGTGTACCAACCCAGTTCTGCAACCATCCACCAACCGGATCATACTTAATTAGTACGCCAAGGCGACCAGCTAGGCCCACGAAGGAAAATCCACCAAACCCAACCCAGCCCAGGATACGTAAGCGCCACACTTGGCGCTCCCAGCTCGAGCTCGTTGTCCGTCGCGCGACATCGCCGTCGGCGTCGTCAGCTAGAGCCAGCCTCGGGGAGGGGAGAGGAAAACCGTTTCGTGATCTCTACGTTTCCGCGGTCCTCCTTAACACCTCTCATCCTCGCGCGCCACCATTATCCCCGTACGTGAACACGACACGTCGGCCTGATTATCGTTCGCAAATGCGAGCTTAAATTGTCTTGTCAAGTATTAGGCGAGCTGGTTAATTATGCGCTTATGATGGCCTTATCAACAAATGGCCACCCGTGATTCAGAAGCTAGCGGCTATACTTGCCCCCGAATGTACAATATCTAGCTGTAGGATCACATCGAGGTCACCGTTTAGTGAAACCGCACACCTAAACTCATCTTGCCCTCCGAACGTACAACATCTAGCTGTAGGATCACGTTGAGGTCGCCGCTTAGTGAAACCGCACACCTAAACCCATCTTGCCCCCCCGAATGTACAACATCTAGGTGTAGGATCACGTCGACGTCACTGTTTAGTGAAACCACACACCTAAACCCATCTTGCCCCCCGAATGTACAACATCTAGGTGTAGGATCACGTCGAGGTCACCGCTTAGTGAAATCGCACACCTAAACCCATCCAATTCGTCGCATATCAGCTCAACCCAACACCACGATCCCTTAAGCCATGCTCGGATGCACTCACCTTCCCTTTGGTCCCCGTGATGTGAACAACCTTCAACCGCACCATGGGCTCCTCCAGCTCCAGTATCTAACAAAAAAACCACCCACCACACACACACCCCCCATCGCATTACCAATCATCCACAACAGAGGCTCCCATACATAACAAAAAGGATTGGCCCGTCTCACTTACCTACCTGCGCGGCGCCGGCCATGGCGCGGGGGATGAGGAAGGGGCAACAGAGGTGGGCGACGTGAGGGGGTGGCATGGCGATGATGAAGGCATGTGCTTGTAGTGTGGTGGTGATCAGGAAGAGCGAGCGCTTCGGTGGTGCCGGTCGTGGGCTCGCGCCACCACTCGCGTGCATCATTCGTTTGCCAATCGTGTGATGCGGATCGCTCGGCTTATTATATGGTCGTCTTGTGTTCCTAGCCGTGTAAGAGCTGGGTCTCGTTTCTCTACTTAGCTGGGCTTTACGCGGGCATGTTGTTTTAGGCTTCGGTTCATGTCTTTTGGCTACGGTTTATGGTTTTTAGCATATTCGTGAGAGAGAATACAAAGTAGCAGAAACTCATGTGTGGTTAAATGAAGTCGCTATAGCGTGTACTACAATCAACTTGTAGACCCTGCCTTGAAAAGATACCTCGCTTGAAAGCTAGTTACTGTAGAAAAACTGCTTTTAGAAGTCAAAAAGAATAGGCCCAACTCATTTGAGTTACAGCTTTTGACTTTTGGTTGTAACTTATTAGTCTAATAAATAATGATTATCGAAATAAGCTGAAACTAAAAGCAAAAAAAAAAGGGCATGTCTCAACTTTTTGGCTATGGAATGTCTCGGTTGGTGGAACCGATTTGAAATACTGGGGTATTTGGCTGCCTTTTTGCTCTCTAAAGCAAGTCGTAAACGAAGATATTGCTGCGTCCCAAACAATCCGTTGGATAACAAGATTTATTTAGCTTGGCCTGATTTTTCAAACAAGTAGTACATTTTTTTCGCAACTATGTTCTCACAGTAGCTTTGGAAAATAAGCACCGCACCACACAACCGGTGGGTTCGGTTGGGCTTTGACTTTGTCTTATCATTTTCTGCTATAATAATTACTTTTTAAACAGTGCGTCTTTTCATGGTGGGATATAAAAGTATATTATAATAGATACTGTATCGGGTTCAACTATACTAGCTAAAATTATATACGACTGTTTCCCGTTACATACTTTCTATCGTGAACAACTAAAATTCAAAAACTATAAATAAAAAGGCAAAGTCATAGTTCAAAACAACCAACCGCAAACCAATACTAAGAATACTAAGCAGGACTTAGAGCGCATACTCGTAGTACACCTAGTTTGGAGTGCCTTACAAGCTGGAGTGCAAAATGGTTGGTGTAGTAGGGGTGGCCCCACCTAAGTCCATTCGGCCTGCTAAAGGATTGTAAAGCCTAAATTAGAATATGTAATGACATAGATACCCCTATAGAGGGCACATGAATGTAAAGGTAGGATTGTAAAATACAAGTCATGGAAATATATATACATGGCCTGAACATAGGGAAGGAGCAAGCATTGTCCATCTATCATCTCCACTACACTACTCTTCTACTTTATGTTTGGTCAGTAGCCACAACAGTTGGCGCCGTCCGTGGGAACGACGGAGAGCAAGCCTTGAAACTTGAAGTGATGGCACCAAGAAAGCCTCATCGACAGAAAGAAAGAAGAGGAGCACGACGGCAATGCTTGCAAACGCCAGGGCCTCGGTCGGTGCGCCACCGACGTCTACATCAGCAACAGGCGCGGGTGGCAACACTGATGTTGAGGGCGTCGACGTCAACATCTGTGGCGTGGCGGCTGACCCGCCGCAGGTGCGGTGGTTGGCCTTGGTAGTGCCGCCCGGGTTGGCGGGAGCCATGACACCGGTGGCCACGCTAACATGGCTAGTGACCCGGCACCAAGTGCAGGAGCGGCAGGCGGTTCCGGCGGCAACACCGGCCACGTCACCGACCTCGGGGCCCATCGCATCGGCGCGCTGAATAGCTCCAGAGCACAGGCCGTAGTCACTGCCAACCCGGTGGTTCGCACCGACGCCCAGGCTGGTGCAACCACCTCGACGGTGGAAAACACCCTACTGGCGGCCCTCGGTACATTGCAGCACGAGCTGGTGGACCTCCGAGGGGCTGTGCGAGAGATGCAGGAGGCATGGAGCCAACAAATCCCGCCGGTAGCGGCGACAAAGCCTAGACCAGATCAGGCGGACAACCACGACGCTCCCACCTCCAGTTGTGTCCCACTTCAACGTGTCAATCTGGAGTCCCCCATCTCCGCTGGCCTGCAGCAATCGGCGTGGCCGGAGGACTTCAAGTTCCCCACTATCGAGCCGTACAAGGGCGACACGGACCCCAAGGAGTTCGTGCGCGTGTACGAAACCGCCATCGAAGCTGCTGGCGGGGATGACTCCACAAAGGTGAAGGGCCTGCCCCTGGCATTGCAGGGAGTGGTGCTCTCTTGGTTCTTTACCATAGAGCCGAACTCCATCTACGCTGGGAGCAGATCCGTGATCGTTTGTACAATAACTTCCAAGGAAACCACGTCGAGCGCGTCGACGCAGATCAACCTTCGCTATCAAGAAGAAGCCCTCGGAAAAGCTCCGAGAATACTTCAAGAATTTCGCCAAGGTTTGCTGCCAGGTCAAAGACGTCAACGAGACCACCATCATCAATGCAGCGATCCAAGGCCTCCGTCCAGGGCTGCTGGTCGAGTATAATGCGCGCAAGCCGATAAAGACGGTGGCAAGCTCTTCGACAAGATGGAGGAGCACGCGAGGGTGGAAGAGGATGCATAGCGGCGCAGAGGCGATGACTCTGACACCAATCAGACTGTCAGACCCAGATTTTTCAATCTGAATCTTACTGTGTTTCACTGCACTAATCCCTGGATCAGTAGTTAGTGCACACAGGAACATTGCTGAATCATTTCATACATCGCATAAACATTCATTATATTACATAACTTGAAATACACCACGTCGGGTGGTAGAGTTTACAAAAGAGGCCGATCAGGCCAATTGCCCTATTACAAACATGCACAGCGGAAACATAGCAGAAGCAAACCCAAATCCACGAGCAAGCGATCGGAAGGTACTGTGTGCATTATATGTCACCACTAACAAGAATATACGTGCACACAACGCCGGATGTCCACTTGTCCATGTCTAATCAACGGCTCGCGCCCTAGTTTCCTTCGTCATTCTTCTCCTCCGTAGCGGAGCTTCCTCGAGGCGTAGTGGTCTTGCGCTCCCGGTTCGGATTTTTGCCGCAGCGAGCGTGAGCACTCCGACCCGTGCTCGCGAGCCAACACACGTAATGCAGTATATAACATGTATGGCTAATCAAAGGATGGCTCAGTTTATTTTCTTTGCGAAGAGTGCTTTTGAATACAATTATATAAAAATTCCTTAAGACCTAGCATTTTGAACACACGTATATGTTGAATGCAGAATAATAGTGATTCGATTCCATCCACCATTACATGGCATCCGCACCATATAGCCATTCTTGACGTTATAGCGCTTACATTACCACTGGGACGACACCCAGGACAATTCCAAACTAGGGCCTCACACTGCCCTCCACTTTTTCATTCCCATCCACAAAGTATTTTTAAATAGAACTATATCTGGTTAAGTTCCCCTGTCTGCCCTTGACCGTGGGCACGGCTATTCGAATAGTTTTAGACTCTGCAGAGTTTGTACACTTTCACCACAAGAGACGATCAACCCGTTGCCCCACACGATTCCTTAGTCATGTGGTTGAGCAGACCATCACAGTAACTTTTCAAAGTACCTCGCCCCTTCCATCATTTCACCCTATGGGTCGTTCCCACTTGCGATGGGTCCCATACGTTGTGCGGGATGTTCTCCTTACGAACGTCTAGCGGTGGCTCCTACCCTCGCTAGCCCGCCACGCAGAGAACTTCACCTTCCATCGGTGTCCCATTCAAGCCGTCACTGATTGCCGCTTGCACATCCTCACACCGCCTCCTGGAAGGATGACTTTCAGGGTCCGGTAATTCTACTAAGCCAAGTTGTAATTTACAGACTTGTGGTTGTACTGTTGTACACGGGTTGGCATGACAAGATTCAGTCCTTAGTGGTATCTGGGCGGTCTATCACTAACCACTTTGTGCTTCCACTGCACCACACTGTGCTTCCACTGCACCACACTCTCACACCATCGAACCAATCCGCCCAGATATTAAAGCATGTTGGGGTTTTTGGAAACATAAGGTAATCATATCCAACATTTATCAGTCATTACCACCATGACTGCCCGAACAAATTTTCTCATGAATAAATGTGATGCTCGGGACAATTTCTTGCCCCGGATTCCTATTCAATGCTAAGCATGGCATATGGTTACGGACTTATTTTCGAAATGTTACTATTATATTTTTGCTAGGGCGACAAGGTTCACACATTCAAATACTCAAGGAGGGGGTAATAATATTCAAGGTAAACAACGGTATATAACTAGAATATCAAATTTAGCATGCATTTTCATAAAACTAACAGCAATGCAATTTGTTAATTTAAAACAAAGTAATTTGTAGAAATGTAGGTTCAACATGATCAAAGTATTGACTCGCCTTGGTCACAGCGGTCGGGTGCTTGATTGTCCGGGGCTTCTAGTGCTGCTGCCTCGATCTCTTCCTCTTGTGTCTCGTATGCTATTTTAGCGCGCGCCAAACATTTATACAAAAAGAAAAGCAGCAAATCAAACCAAATAACACCAAAAATTCAAATGAACTCTAAAAATTATGATTTCGGTTCCATTGGACAGATCTTGAATTTAGATGAATTTAGAAATTTGTCTCGTTCAATTTGGAGTTAAAATGAAAAAGTTATGATCATTCAAAGTTCTCAGTTCTGTTAATTCCAAATATTCTCAAATTTCTGGTGACAGTGGGTCCCACTGGCATTTTCAGATTTATTTTTAATTTTCCTTTTTATTTACGTTCGGTGCTATTGACATGTGGGTCCGGTTACTGTTCATGGGGTCCACTTGTTAGCGACGTTATATCTCGACGTGGGTCATTTGTCGTGGTTTGGGGTTCGCGAGAGGTGACAAGCGGGCCCAGTGTCGTGGATGCATTTTAAAAGGAATCGCTCGACCGCAGGCGCGGAGCTGGGGCTCAACGCGCGCGGAGCGAAGGGGAGGAAGAGTAACGCTGAAAGCCACTCGGACGATCGAGCGATGCTTACCCATATAGGTAAGTATACCTTTGAAGTATGTCTTGGGGAGGCCGGGTGAGGAACGTCGGGGACGGTGGTGGCCGGCGGCGAGGGTTGTCGGGAAGGTCCAGGAGCTGCGTGATATACAATCCCCAGTTGCTGGTGAAGGTGTTGGTGCAAACGGCCGAAGGTGAGGTTCACCGGAGAGGGCTGACGGCGAGCGGTGGCGGCGGTCCGAAGAGGTTGATCGGCGCCGGCGATGTAGGGACCACGAGAGGCGTGGGGAAGGCCTGGAATGTGCTGGCGACGCTCCGAGGATGGTTCAAGAGTAGGGAATCGGGCTATGGTGGCTTGGTGTGGTGGGTGGGCATTCGCCGGAGTTCGGGAAGACGAGGGGAGCCGACGGCTATCGAAGGCTCTCGGTTCAATTGCTTACTGGGGCGGGGGAAGGAAAGCAGTGCGGTGCGTTTGGGGCTCCCAGGCGCGGCTTTTATAGCCGGGAGATGGCGCGCGGCGAGGTCGACATGTGGAGCTCCGCTGTTCACGCCGGCGAGGTGAGGCGAACCAAATCCCGCCGGGATTTTGTAGGAGAGAGAGGGCGGGAGAAGTGCTTCCCCTCCTGTAGATTCTCGATATTTTTCCGTGAGGTGAGAGAACGGCGTGGTTGATTTGCTGCGCAGAGGAGCGAACGCGAGCGAGAGCGCGCGGCGCGTGGAGAAGAGAGAGGAGGAGGAGACGACCACGGCAGGCGGGTCCACCGGCCGAGAGTAAGCGCGGGCGGGCGGGGCCATCTGCGCGAGAGGGAGGAGCGCGAGGAGCGGGCCACTCGGCGCGCGGCGCGCGCGCGCGAAGCGGGCCGCTGAGCGCGGTGCCGGGCCGGGCGTGCGTTGGCCACGCGGGCGCTGGCTGCGCTGTAAGCGTCTTGCCGGGAGAGAGCTGGGGGGGGTAATGGCCGCCCCGGTGGGTTATTTTCCTTCTCTTTTCTTTTTCTTTTATTTTATTTTGTTTTTGCATCTAAATTTTGTATGTATATACACTTGCACATACATCTTGGGTATATATCTATACACATACTTTCATCTCCTTCTTATGTTTGTGCATAAATATATATTTTATTTATTTATGGTAGTCATGTGTATATATGTATATATGTCCTTATATACATATGGTTATTTGCATACATACATGAATATTAACTTCCTTTAATTTGTTTGCCCTAATAATTTTGGAATGATATCTTATGCTTACTTACAATTCTCTTTTAGCACTTTATGGATCATCTTTTCAGATTCTTTATTTGATGCTCATATTTTATTGTTTTATATGCTCTTTTCATTTTGGAACTCCTTTATTTTTACAAAAGCCAATAAACTCCATATTCAAATAGAAAACAAATAAAATAATTCCAAAAACTCCATAATATATTATTTATACTTTTCAGGCTGTTACAAATCTACCCCCCTTAAAAAGAATCTCGACCCCGAGATTCAGCCTAGCTAATGAATAGGTCGGGGTAATCTTGACGCAATTTACCTTCTCGTTCCCAGGTGGCTTCTTTCTTGGAATGATGGCTCCATTGTACCCGACATAAGCGGATAATCTGATTCTTAGTATTCTCTCCTATCGTTTACAAATCTGGTTAGACTATTTCTTGTAGGTATCAGGTCACTTCTCGCGTTTGGCTGCTTCCTACGGGTTTAATCCTTTTTATATTTGCGGACATGCCTTGAGTTAGGATACATGGAATACGCTGTGCCCATCTGCTAGACTTGCAGGCAGTTCTAGTTGGTAAGTTACTCCTCCTAGTGGTGTAGTCTAATATTCCTTTGGTGCCTTGTTAGCGATCTATTACAATTATGATGTCCAGAGCAGGCGAGCTACCTTTCATAAGGGTTGGTTACCCTAGCAAAGAGTTAAGTGCTTGTAGTTTCTAAAAGTTATGTGGATAACCTAAGCTTACTCACAAATCTTTTGGCTCTAAAAGATGAAATACCCGATTGTGTAAAGAACATGCGTTGCTATTAAACCGACAAAGAACGTACCCATAAGAATTCGCGGCCTCCGGGCTTCTCACCGTGATGTGATTAACTTGGCGCGTTTTGCGCCGAGGTGTTCTCGCTGGCTTGCGAGCTCGATTCCCTTTGCCGGGTACCAAGGCTTGATCGCGGTAGCGGGAGGCCCTAAATTGATTCTCATCGATTTGTCTCGCCGTTGCGGGCCTTTGGTGACAAAGTGTCCTTCTCTCCACACCAAACAGCTCCGGTGGTGATAGGGTGCGCTCGGTGGGTGGCTTGCTGAGCGTGGCGTTTGGAGGGAGCCACCACTGGAACGAGGTGCTCGAGATGAAGCATTAGATTGGTTAGGCTTTGAAAAGGAAGGTTTGTTCCAGAATCCCTGAATGAACCTTCCTTGAGGTTGTGGAGTTGTCATCTTGCGCTTACGACTGGCCTCAAGAATCTTCTTCTCATTTTCCAAGGCCAATGCCTTGCTTACCAGCTGGTGAAAGATGGCGAAGTCCTGGGTGATCAGCTGTACTCTTAGTTCATCCTTCAATCCTTCAAAGAATCTGTCAATCTTTTCTTCTTC
The DNA here is from genome assembly GCA_036346575.1 of Dendrocalamus sinicus. Classification (NCBI taxonomy): domain Eukaryota; kingdom Viridiplantae; phylum Streptophyta; class Magnoliopsida; order Poales; family Poaceae; genus Dendrocalamus; species Dendrocalamus sinicus. The sequence goes on from CM070670.1 coordinate 18,746,050, forward strand.
TTCTTCGATATCCTTCTGAGCATACCGGGCTAGCTGCGTGAATTTTGTCAGATATTCATTGATGGATAAGTTCCCTTGCTTGAGATTGCGGAACTCATTCTTCTTTATCCGCATTATCCCGGCTGGAATGAAGTTGTCCTTGAAAGCCTTCTTAAACTCTGACCATGGTATAGCTTCTGTATCACCTCCGGTGGTAGCATCTTCCTGGCCTCTGGCAGCCAAGTAGTTCTCCCACCATCCGCTTTGCAAAGACCTTGAAGCTGGTGTGCAGCAAACACCACTTTGTCTTCATCTGCAATCTTGGTCAACCTTAGCTTCCTTTCAGTATCTCGGAGCCAGTCTTCTGCTTCAAGGGGTTCTTCTGCCGATGTGAATGTAATTGGTCTGGTCCTCTGGAAATCTCCTAAGTCAGCTCTGTGTCCGCCAGAGCTTCCTTGCTGTCCAGCATAAATGGCTTGCAGAATCTGGGTTTGTTGTGCCATTACTTGGGCCATTGTGGGATTAACTGGAGGGTTTGGGAGGTCAGCATCTGGGTTCTGATTTTCCTCGGGGTTTTCGCCATGGTTTGAGTCTACCTCAGCATGCTGAGGGTTAGCATGGGTCCGAGATCGTGTAACTCTTGGATTGGACATCTGCAGTTACAGCCTCATAACTTAGTACTAAGACTACCCTTGAGAAAAAGGAAGGGTATCAACCCTCTTTGCAAAAAGAGTCATAAGATAAACGACAAAAGAACATTCAACATAAGGCCTTATGCCTGGCCATTTATTATCATACAAGCATTCACATAGCCAGCCTTTAGGCTGGACTTTGCGGTTACATAATATACTAAGGTTTGCTATGATGACGACTACAGTACTAAAGGACTAGTACCTCATCCTATTTTACAGGAATTAGTAATTGCACCACGCATGGTAAGTACGGCACTACTCTACCTACTCCTTCATCAGTAAACTTGAGCTTATGGTAAATGGGCTGATCCTTGTAGTTTAAATAGTGCAAGAGCTTGCGTAGTATGCTAGCAAACTCCCCTTCATGAACCCCATAGGCCAGGTAGCTCAGTTGCCCTTATCGCCACTTCCTGCCATCTGTAAATTAAATTACTAGGGCTAGAAATTTTCCAAAATAATCAATGAAAGGTAGAGTAGAACAGATCTAAGAGGGATACGGATAGAAATAGTATGCTATATTTTTCATAAATGCTTTTTGTACATTTAGAATTTACCACCCTAAGGTGCTTCTAACGACCATTCTATGGCTTTTACCCTGCAGTCGTATGCTCTGATACCAGCGCTGTCAGACCCAGATTTTTCAATCTGAATCTTACTGTGTTTCACTGCACTAATCCCTGGATCAGTAGTTAGTGCACACAGGAACATTGCTGAATCATTTCATACATCGCATAAACATTCATTATATTACATAACTTGAAATACACCACGTCGGGTGGTAGAGTTTACAAAAGAGGCCGATCAGGCCAATTGCCCTATTACAAACATGCACAGCGGAAACATAGCAGAAGCAAACCCAAATCCACAGGCAAGCGACTGGAAGGTACTGTGTGCATTATATGTCACCAGCTAACCAGTAATATACGTGCACACAACGCCGATGTCCACTTGTCCATGTCTAATCAACGAAGCTCGCGCCTAGTTTCCTTCGTCATTCTTCTCCTCCGTAGCGGGAGCTTCCTCGTAGGCGTAGTGGTCTTGCGCTCCTGGTTCTGGATTTTTGCCGCAAAGCGAGCGTGAGCACTCGACCCGTGCTCGCGAGCCAACACACGTAATGCGTTATATAACATGTATGGCTAATCAAAGGATGGCTCAGTTTATTTTCTTTGCGAAGAGTGCTTTTGAATACAATTATATAAAAATTCCTTAAGACCTAGCATTTTGAACACACGTATATGTTGAATGCAGAATAATAGTGATTCGATTCCATCCACCATTACATGGCATCTGCACCATATAGCCATTCTTGACGTTATAGCGCTTACATTACCACTGGGACGACACCGGGACAATTCCAAACTAGGGCCTCACACGCCTCCACTTTTTCATTCCCATCCACAAAGTATTTTTAAATAGAACTATATCTGGTTAAGTTCCCCTGTCTGCCCTTGACCGTGGGCACGGCTATTCGAATAGTTTTAGACTCTGCAGAGTTTGTACACTTTCACCACAAGAGACGATCAACCCGTTGCCCCACACGATTCCTTAGTCATGTGGTTGAGCAGACCATCACAGTAACTTTTCAAAGTACCTCGCCCCTTCCATCATTTCACCCTATGGGTCGTTCCCACTTGCGATGGGTCCCATACGTTGTGCGGGATGTTCTCCTTCTGAACGTCTAGCAGCTGGCTCCCTACCCCTGCTAGCCCGCCACAGCAGAACTTCACCTTCCACTGGTGTCCCATTCAAGCCGTCACACAGACTACCGCTTGCACATCCTCACACCGCCTCCTGGAAGGATGACTTTCAGGGTCCGGTAATTCTACTAAGCCAAGTTGTAATTTACAGACTTGTGGTTGTACTGTTGTACACGGGTTGGCATGACAAGATTCAGTCCTTAGTGGTATCAGGCGGTCTATCACTAACCACTTTGTGCTTCCACTGCACCACACTGTGCTTCCACTGCACCACACTCTCACACCATCGAACCAATCCGCCCAGATATTAAAGCATGTTGGGGTTTTTGGAAACATAAGGTAATCATATCCAACATTTATCAGTCATTACCACCATGACTGCCCGAACAAATTTTCTCATGAATAAATGTGATGCTCGGGACAATTTCTTGCCCCGGATTCCTATTCAATGCTAAGCATGGCATATGGTTACGGACTTATTTTCGAAATGTTACTATTATATTTTTGCTAGGGCGACAAGGTTCACACATTCAAATACTCAAGGAGGGTAATAATATTCAAGGTAAACAACGGTATATAACTAGAATATCAAATTTAGCATGCATTTTCATAAAACTAACAGCAATGCAATTTGTTAATTTAAAACAAAGTAATTTGTAGAAATGTAGGTTCAACATGATCAAAGTATTGACTCGCCTTGGTCACAGCGGTCGGGTGCTTGATTGTCCGGGGCTTCTAGTGCTGCTGTCTCGATCTCTTCCTCTTGTGTCTCAGATGCTATTTTAGCGCGCCAAACATTTATACAAAAAGAAAAGCAGCAAATCAAACCAAATAACACAAAAAATTCAAATGAACTCTAAAAATTATGATTTCGGTTCCATTGGACAGATCTTGAATTTAGATGAATTTAGAAATTTGTCTCGTTCAATTTGGAGTTAAAATGAAAAAGTTATGATCATTCAAAGTTCTCAGTTCTGTTAATTCCAAATATTCTCAAATTTCTGACAGTGGGTCCCACTGGCATTTTCAGATTTATTTTTAATTTTCCTTTTTATTTACGTTCGGTGCTATTGACATGTGGGTCCGGTTACTGTTCATGGGGTCCACTTGTTAGCGACGTTATATGCTGACGGGTGGGGTCCATTTGTCGGTGTCCGGGTTCGCAGAGGTGACAAGCGGGCCCAGTGTCGGATGCATTTAAAAGAAATCGCCGACCGCAGCGCGAGTCGGGCTCAAGCGCGCGCGGAGCGAAGGGGGGAAGAGTAACGCTGAAAGCCACTCGGACGACCGAGCGATGCTTACCCATATAGGGTAAGTATACCTTTTGAAGTATGTCTTGGGGGAGGCCGGGCTGAGGAACGTCGGGGACGGTGGTGGCCGGCGGCGAGGGTTGTCGGGAAGGTCCAGGAGCTGCGTGATATACAATCCCCAGTTGCTGGTGAAGGTGTTGGTGCAAACGGCCGAAGGTGAGGTTCACCGGAGAGGGCTGACGGCGAGCGGTGGCGGCGGTCCGAAGAGGTTGATCGGCGCCGGCGATGTAGGGACCACGAGAGGCGTGGGGAAGGCCTGGAATGTGCTGGCGACGCTCCGAGGATGGTTCAAGAGTAGGGAATCGGGCTATGGTGGCTTGGTGTGGTGGGTGGGCATTCGCCGGAGTTCGAAGACGAGGAGCCGACGGCCATCGAAGGCTCTCGGTTCAATTGCTTATCGGGCGGGGAAGGAAAGCGATGCGGTGCGTTTGGGGCTCCAGCGCGGCTTTATAGCCGGGAGATGGCGCGCGCGAGGTCGACATGTGGAGCTCCGCTGTTCACGCCGGCGAGGTGAGGCGAACCAAATCCCGGCGGGATTTTGTAGGAGAGAGAGGGCGGGAGAAGTGCTTCCCCCCTCCCGTAGATTCTCGATATTTTTCCGTGAGGTGAGAGAACGGCGATTGATTTGCTGCGCAGAGGAGCGAACGCGAGCGAGAGCGCGCGCGCGTGGAGAAGAGAGGAGGAGGAGGAGACGACCTGGCAGGCGGGTCCACCGGCCGAGAGTAAGCGCGGGCGGGGCGGGGCCACTGCGCAGAGGAGGAGCGCGAGGAGCGGGGCCACTCGGCGTGAGCGTGGCGCGCGCGAGAAGCTGGGCAGCGAGCGGTGTCGGGGGGTAATGGCGGCCACTGGGTTATTTTCCTTCTCTTTTTCTTTTTCTTTTATTTTATTTTGTTTTTGCATCTAAATTTTGTATGTATATACACTTGCACATACATCTTGGGTATATATCTATACACATACTTTCATCTCCTTCTTATGTTTGTGCATAAATATATATTTTATTTATTTATGGTAGTCATGTGTATATATGTATATATGTCCTTATATACATATGGTTATTTGCATACATACATGAATATTAACTTCCTTTAATTTGTTTGCCCTAATAATTTTGGAATGATATCTTATGCTTACTTACAATTCTCTTTTAGCACTTTATGGATCATCTTTTCAGATTCTTTATTTGATGCTCATATTTTATTGTTTTATATGCTCTTTTCATTTTTGGAACTCCTTTATTTTTACAAAAAGCCAATAAACTCCATATTCAAATAGAAAACAAATAAAATAATTCCAAAAACTCAATAATATATTATTTATACTTTTCAGGCTGTTACACAGACAGAGGACTCACTCAAGGACACCTCTAAACACAAGCAGGAATCCTCGAAGGACACCTCCGAGCACAAGCAGGACCCGTCGAAGGACACCTCTAAATGTAAATAGGATTCGTCGAATGACAAGCCCAAGCGCAACCAGCGTAGGTCTCAGAAGGTCCGCCACGTCTTCGACATCGAGGGTAGCTCTGACGACAGCACCCCCGCTGGCCGAGGGCGGGGTCGCAGAGGCTAGGGATGCGGGTGCAGCCGAGGTTGAGATGATAGAGCCTGTGCCGAAGGAGACGGCCAACAGTACGGCCTGTGGTGCGAAGCGCACGGCCACAACGACCACCTCACGCGGACATGCCCCACCATTGCGATGCTTCGCCAAAGCATCACCAGGGATAAAGCCCAAGAAACGGGGCCATCGGTGGTGGCCCACGTGCAGCAGCCCCAAGAGGGCCCCCTGCGGATACAGGCCCCAGAGGGAGCCCAGCGCCTTGTCATAAATGTCATTTTCGGGGGCTCTTCGCTGGACTTTTCATCGGTGCGGTAGCAGAAAGCTTATGCGCATCGGCTGCACCACATGGCAACGTACCCGGCACAGGAACCGCCGCCCTGGGCATAGCACGACATCACCTTCACTCCTACCGACATAGAGGGCATTGACTTCCCTCACTAGGATCCCCTGGTAGGCTGCCATCAAAGGCTGTGATGTTAAGCGTGTCCTGGTCGACGGAAGCAGCTCTGCCGATATTCTGTTCGCGGCAGCCTTCGACCAGATGGGAATCCCCTGAAGCTGGTTAGGCCCCTCGGGAATCCCACTGCAGGGCTTCAGGGGTTAGCCATTGAAGGCTTTGGGCCAGATACAGCTACAAGTGTCTTTTGATCAAGGCGACAACTTGAGGAGTGAGGACATCACCTTTGACGTCATCGATCTCCCCTACCAGTACAACACCATCTTGGGACGCCCGACCCTCAATTCCTTTGGAACAGTCCTACACCACGGCTTCTTGTGCATGAAACTCCCGGGTCCACAAGGCATCATCACCGCGTTCAACGACTAAGACCTCACCTGGCAGATAGAGCTTGGTACTCGGGGCCTGCATCGAAAGGTGCACGTGGTCACGGACAATCCCGGGGCAGGCGTGCCTTCTGCCCCGGGGTGGACGCCCAAGCCCCAGTCGGACATTGGAGTCAAGAGGGTCCTCCTACACACCGAGGACCATCAGGTGTCCATCGGCGAGGGCCTTCCCCCGGAGGTTGAGCAGGAGCTACTTCGGGTACTATGGGACAACGCGAATGTCTTCGCGTGGTCCCCGGCTGACATAAAGGGTGTGGATCGCGCCCTCATCGAGCACACATTAGCGGTCCGTCTCGATGCCAAGCCAGTCAAACAGAGGCTCTAGTGCATGTCACTTGAACATCAACAGGCAGCCACGGCAGAGGTAGCGAAGCTGCTCCAGCCCGGGGTAATCCGTGAAGTCCAGCACCCGGATTGGCTCGCCAATCTGGTGCTAGTGAAGAAGGCCAACGGTGTGTGGCGCATGTGTATTGACTTCACTGCCCTCAAAAAGGCGTGCCCAAATGACAACTACCCGTTGCCTCGCATAGATCAGCTGGTGGATGCCACGGTAGGATGTGAACTCATGAGCTTTCTGGACACGCATTCCAACTACCATCAAATTCATATGGCCAAGGACGACGAGGACAAGACCAGCTTCATAACGCCGATAGGGACATACTGCTTTGTCAGGATGTCCTTCGGCCTAAAAAATTTAGGCCCCACCTTCACGTGCCTCGTCCTTGTTTGCACCGATTCGCGTTTGATCACAGGCCATGTGGACAAATCCTACCAGGCCAAGGACCCCGACTTGGCAAAGTATTTGGCCGCTGTAAGGGCGAAGGAACACCATTTCTTGGGCATCACGATAAAGGCCATTTCGCGAGCGGACAATGAGCAGGTTGACACCCTCGCTAAGGCCACTAGCTAGTAGATTCCCCTCCCCGAGGGGGCATTCTATGAGGTCCTGCCCACGGCAGCTATCGAGCAAGACAACCGTGATGCCTAGGGACGGCAATCGGGCGCAGTAGGCACGGGTAGTGCTCACCCATACCCGTACTCGAGACCCCGATTTACGCTACAGTATACCCGTGAAGGACGACGGGTGAAAACCCTCACCCATACCCATCGCCTGTGGGTACCCTCGCCCGTGGGTATACCCTTTACCCGTGAACTGAGAGTCACCATCTGACAGTTGTTGCTAGGAAATATAATAGTTATCAAAAAAGTTTATAACAATCAATAGTAAATAGAGATATGGGAAAGTTTATAACAATCAATAGTAATAAGAGATATTGCTATGACTGCGCCACTTGTTAATCTGTATCGCGGGTAAACGGGTGGGGCAGGTACGGGTGGAGCTTACCCATACCCGTGCCCATTTACCCGACGGGTAGAGTGTTCCCACCATTTACATACCCGTGGGTAAAGAAAATATCCCATACCCGGCTCCATTAGGGTATTTACCCATGGGTATACGGGTAAAAGGCACAATTGCCATCCCTAGTGATGCCACCCTCATTCATCAAATAGCCCAATAGGGCGAATGGCAAGAGCCCATCTACGGTTATCTGCAGGACATAGCCGAGCCAGATGACCCTCTCGAGCTACAGCATCTGCAGTACCGGGCCAGGTCCTTTGAGGTCCTGGACGGTGTCCTCTACAAACGGGGAGTCTGCGCCCCACTCTTGCGATGCCTATCGCGCAACAAGGGAAAGCGCCTCCTCACCGAGATTCACGCGGGCTTTGCGGCTCTCAGATCGCGCCGAGATCCCTCATCGGCAAAGCATTCAGGCAAGACTTCTACTGACCAATGGTCATCGTGGATGCGCAAGACCTCGTGCATCGCTGTCAAAGGTGCCAATGGATGGGACGGGTCATCCACAGACATCCAAGCAACCTGTAGCCCATCCCCCTGGTATGGCCGTTGGCGCGCTAGGGCATTGACGTCGTTGGATCGTGTCCACGCGCCCCGGGGGATCTTCGGTTCGTCATAGTTGCCCTGGAATACTTCTCCAGATGGCCCAAAGCGGTGCCATTGGCTAAGGTAACCTCCGCAGCCATGCAGCGGTTCCTTTGGTAAAACGTCATTTGCCATTTCGGAGTCTCTAAGGAGGTCACCGCCGACAATGGCCTGCAGTTTGACTCCGTGCCGTTCAAGGCGTTCTATGACCACATGGGCATCACACTTCGATACGCCTTGGTTGGGCACCCGCAGTCCAACGGAGCGGTTGAGCGGGCAAATGGCGCCATTTCCACCGGAGTCAAAAAGCTCCTCATCGGTCTACCAAAGGGCAAGTGGCCGGACGAATTTCCCAATGTGCTCTGGTCCCTCCGCATGACGGTAACACGTCCGACAGGGTTCACGCCATTCAAGCTTCTCTTCAGCGACGAGGCAGTCACACCTGAAGAAATTAAGACCGGTTCGAGGAGGGTCCTCGCCCAGGCCCCGGCGGAAGAGCGCGAGTTGTCCCTCGATCTCCTTAATGGTGATCATGTGAGCGCCACCCATCATGTCGCGAAGTACACGCGTCAAGTAGTGCGTGCTCACGATCGCACCGTGTACTCACGTGAATTCCAGCCGGGAGACCTCTTCCTCAAAATGGCGCTCCACGCAGTGACGGTAGGCAAGCTGGAATCCAAATGGGAGGGCTCCTACATCGTTGTTACGACTTTGTAGCACGGAGCATATCGCCTCGTGACGTTGGAGGGGCGAACTCTCTGTCACACATGGAATACAGACCGGCTGCGGTGATACTATGCATGAAGCTGAAGCGATGCTCGCAACATAGCTAATGCTATACCCTTTGTAAAAGCTCACCCGCACAAACAGGAAATCAATGAAGGGCAACGTTTGCATGAGTGTCTCGTTCTGCATAAGACACGCGGAGGCGAGCCTCCGTGTGCACTCTACGGAGTATTAAAAAATCGCGTGATGGCTTCGAGCCTCTGTGTACTTTGCGGAGTATAAAGCGCCGGGAACTTTATCGTCCCGAGCAACTCTTTGGAGTATGAAAAAATCGCGTGATGGCTTCCAGCCTCCGCGTACTCTGCGGAGTATAAAGTGTAGGGAACTTTGTCGTCCTGAGTAACTCTATGGAGTATAAAAAAACTAATGTAGGGCCTACTAGATCAACCATCGATGAGAGGCCTCACTCCCCTAAAGAAAAGCGCTTTGAATCAAAAACCAACTTCTCCTAGAAATTTACACTGGTTTTTTTTCCCTCGCCTCCATCGACCAATCTGAACCGTCCGATTCCTGATCAAACGGCCTTGTTCTTTTGAACCGGTGGCAGAGGGCGCGCGCTGATGCTTGACGAACATATGAACTGATGAATGGGACCTGGAGGGCACTAGGCACCACAGATCCATATCGTTGGTCCGTCCTTGCATTCGTCTCAAGTCGATCCTCTCCCATATTCACCCACAATGCATTACTAGTAACACTGGCTGACGTTTTCTTGGGTTTGTTGTTTGTGGCTTTGTATTTTTACTATAGTATTAGCTTTTAAATAGTGTGTTTTTTAAGTCGGAGTCTACAAATCAATTATAGTAGGTATTGTATCAACTTCAGTTCTATCGGTCAAAATCGCACGCGATTATTTCTCTTTTCATATGACCATAATTCAAAAGTCATAAGGTAAAAGTCGAAAATAAAAAATCTACCCAGCTTAATCACAAGGAATCAACGTCGCTGTTAGTATTGATTTGACCACAAGCGCACACAATGAACACACTTGATTTGCAATGCTCCCTAATTTCCACTCAATAAACACATCTCAGCGTGCGTACGTGTATATATATACGCGCCCTAGTGCACCTCCCTTTCGCCACAGTGAACCTAGCAGCAGCAAGCGCACGTACGCACTCGTCGCCTCAAGCCCTCAACCCCGTTGTGCATTCGCTGAGATAGTAGGAATGGCGGTCTCGGCGGCGGCGTTGAGGTTCACGGTGCGCAGGCGGCCAGCGGTGCTGGTGGCACCGGCGGGGCCGACGCCGCGCGAGCTGAAGCGGCTCTCGGACATCGACGACCAGGACGGGCTGCGGTTCCACGTCCCTTTCATCCAGTTCTACCGGCGCAGCGCGTCGTCCATTAACCGCGGCCGAGACCCAGCGCCGGTCATCCGGGAGGCCGTCGCCAGGGCCCTCGTGCACTACTACCCGTTCGCCGGGCGGCTCAGGGAGCTCGAGGGGCGCAAGCTCGCCGTCGACTGCACCGGCGAGGGCGTGCTGCTTACCGAGGCCGACGCCGACGTCCGCCTCGACCACTTCGGCGACGCCCTGCAGCCGCCCTTTCCGTGACTCGAGGAGCTCATCTTCGACGTCCCCGGCTCGTCCGCCATCCTCGACTCCCCCCTTCTCCTCTTCCAGGTACGTCCTTACTACAAAATGTCAAAATGCTTTTCTTTTTCGTACGTACGTGTTAGCGTGTGCGATGCATGCGTTGTTAGAAGAACACAACAGGAACTACTCACCCGTAGACACTTCTCTTACAAGAACAACACACACATAAAGTCTAGAGTACTCAGAGAGAACACGTACACTCCTGTTCTCTTGTACTACTTAACTCAAAGAAGATGAATACAAGGAACACTCAGAGACGCCTAACTCAGGTCGCATCAGTTTCATATGCTCCTATTCAACTTGGGTAAACTGATTACAGAGTTGGTATTTAAAGACACACGAGCTAATGAGCCCGTTACGCTATGTGCGCCACTAGCCGCAATAACTGGATCACGAATGTGACCAGCTCAGCGCCTCCACTCATACATGCATGCAGGACTCCCTAATCAACTAACTAATGCTTCTATGTGCATGCAAAGCACTAACTAGCCGTCCAAGACCAATGCATGCATGCAAACCTGGACGATTTCCTGCATGCGCACAATGCCTTCTGCATGCAAGCTAGACTTATTCCTGAACTAACTAACTTCACCACTAATGCATGCACTCCTACGACGTGCAACACATACATACAACAAACTAATGCACCATGTCAAGATTAATTTCCAACATTCTCCCCCTTAATCTTGACGTTATTCGAGTACCTTCTCGCCAAGCCTTAAAGTAGCGTCGGTTCGTCATCGACATCAGCCATAACGAGATGCGCCTCCTCCTTCTTCTTATGGCATTCAGAAGCAAAATGCCCATAGTTATTGCAATTATAGCATCTTACTTAAGCCTTGTCAAATTTGCGATACCTGCGGTTTCGGCCACCATTGCCATCAGAATCGTCGCCTTCGCGCTTTGACGATCGGGCCTCCCACTTGGCCCGCGTGAGAAGAAGATGTTCGTCGTTGTTTTCGTCGCCCGGAATGCGTAGATGCTCCTCATACGACTTGAGGCGGCTGATCGCTTCTTCCACCATCATTGTCTTCAAGTCTCCAAATTGCTCAATGGTTGAGACAATCTGCAGGTACTTGTTTGGGACAGCGCGGAGAAGCTTCTTCACAACGTAGCTTTCCTCCATCTTGTCGCCAAGATTGCGAATCTGGTTGACGAGAGTCGTCAACCTCACGACGAAGTCGTCCACCGACTCTGTTTCCTTCATGCACAAACCCTCGAACTCACTCTTAAGGGTTTGCACACGCGCCTCCTTGACGCGATCGGCGCTGACGTACATCGTCTTGAACGTGTCCCATGCAGTTTTCGCCATCTCCTTTTCGGCGAGTAGGAGGAGGGTCTCCTCCGAGGCTCCTTGGAAGATGGCCACAAGAGCCATCTGATCTTTGCGCTCATCAATGTCGTTGGCCACCACAGCTTCCCAAACGCCTTGGGCATTTATGAACACCTTCATCTTGATTGCCCACGCAGCGTAGTTGCTCTTGTTCAGCATAGGGTATTGAAAAGAGATGCTGCTTTCTCATCCCGGTACCCTCGATGGACCACCGCCGGTGACGATGACGACCCGACGGCGACACCGATCTTGTCCTCGGCATGGTTCTGATACCAAATGTTAGAAGAACACACCAGGAACTGCTCGCCCGTTGACACTTCTCTTACAAGAACAACACACACATACAGGAGCAAGTCTAAAGTACTCAGAGAGAACACGTACACTCCTGTTCTATTGTACTACTTAACTCAAAGAAGATGAATACAGGGAACACTCAGAGACACCTAACTCAGGTCGCGTCAGTTTCATATGCTCCTATTCAACTTGGGTAAACTGATTACAGAGTTGGTATTTAAAGATACGAGCTAATGAGCCCATTACGCTACGTGCGCCACCAGCCGCAATAACTGGATCACGAGTGTGACTAGCTCAGCGCCTCCACTCATATATGCATGCAGGATGCCCTAATCAACTAACTAATGCTTCTATGAGCATGCAAAGCACTAACTAGCCGATGCACATCCAAGACCAATGCATGCATACAAAGTGCACAATGCCTTCTGCATGCAAACTAGATTTATTCCTGAACTAACTAACTTCACCACTAATGCATGCACTCCTACGATGTGCAACACATACATGCAATAAACTAATACACCATGTCAAGATTAATTTCCAACATGCGTGATTAATTGTTGTACATGAGCGCGCACGAGCGTGCAGGTGACGCGGCTGGTGTGCGGAGGCTTCATCCTGGCGGTGCGGCTGCACCACACGATGGCGGATGCGCAGGGCTCGCAGTTCTGGCGCCGCGGCGGCCGGGCGAGGGTGTGGCAGCGCCGACGGTGCGGCCAGTGTGGGGGCGCGAGCTGCTGGAGGCGCGGGACCCGCCGCGGCCATGCTTCGCGCACCACGAGTACGACCAGGTGCCGGACACCAAGGGCACCATCGTGCCGCTTGACGACATGGCGCACCGCTCCTTCTTCTTCGGGCCACGGGAAGTTGCCGCCGTCCGGTCCCACCTCGCGCCGGGCCTCCGGAAGCGCGCCACCACGTTCGAGGTCCTCGCGGGGTGCCTGTGGAAGTGCCGCACGGTGGCGCTGGCCCCCGACACCGACGAGGAGATGCGGATGATCTGCGTCGTCAACGCCCGCGGCGGCAAGCGCGGGATCGACATCCCCAGCGGCTACTACGGCAACGCGTTCGTGTTGCCGGTGGCTGTCTCGACCGCCGGCGAGCTGTGCGCGAATCCCCTGAGCCACGCCGTGGAGCTGGTGAAGAAGGCCAAGGGGGTGGTGGACATGGAGTACATGCGGTCGGTGGCCGACCTTATGGTGCAGCGCGGGCGGCCGCACTTCACGGTGGTGCGCGCGTACTTGGTGTCGGACGTGACCAAGGTAGGGTTCGGCGACCTCGACTTCGGGTGGGGCGGGCCGGTGTACGGCGGGCCGGCGAAGGGTGGGGTCGGCGCCATCCCCGGGGTGACCAGCTTCCTCGTCCGGTCCAAGAACGCCCGGGGCGAGGACGGCGTCGTCGTGCCCATGTGCCTGCGCGGCCCCGCCATGGACAAGTTCGTGGAGGAGATGAACAAGCTGCTGCGCACGGCCGCCGTCGACGTCACCGCGGCAGCGCGGCAGCAACCCGCGATCAAATCTGCTCTCTGAAACACCCGCGCGCGCGCGGTCCCATTACGTGCTATGCACCATTGCGTCGCGTGCATGATTGGCGAGTAGAATCGATCCGCAGTTGTGTGCATGGGGCGGGGAGCTCTGTTGGTTTGTACTATGCATTGTGCGACAAACAGTGAAGGCTCGTCGGTTGCTTGCCTGCACTGCAGCGCCGCCGACGTGCACGGGTTGTATTGTAGTATACTTGTATTTGTATGCGGGGTTTTGTTCTACTGCTCAATAAAACATCCCAAAAATCCTGCTCGTCTGCTGGTTGACAATGAAATGACCAAGCACGACGAACCTTTCATCCTAGCTACATTGACAATGGACGCAACCCATGATGCGCGCACTTAGTTTCGAATTGAATTAGGAAGCTAATTAATAGCAGCACTACAATCAGAACCAGCAGAAATACTATCACATCTGATCTTTTAATTTGCACGTGACAATGCATTTGTGTGTATCCCTTTCATTAATTTCGGATTGTATTTGGTTCGTCGAACGAACGCAAAGGATCAAAACGAAATCTTCACTTGATTTCCATCACCTCATATAAACACCCTCACAACAAAGCTCAAAACACCTCGCGGTTAGCTTGCCAGCAGCCATTGATCACTAGGGAAGCAAGAAGGCACGGCCATGGCCAGCCTTCTCCTTCCCCTCCTCTCCATCACCGTCCTCTTCTGGGCGGCCAGAACGGCGGCCATGAGCGCGCCGCCAAGACGGCTGCTTCAGGCCCCCGGCGGCGTGTGGACGCCGGTGTCGGACGCCGGCGACCCCCACATCCAGGAGCTGGGGAGCTGGGCAAGCGCAGCAACTTCAGAGCGACCACCTCGCGTTCCAGCAGGTCTCCAGGGCCGAGCCAGGAGGTCATCGGCAGGGACTACCGCATCCACATCAAGGCGGCCGAGTCCGCCGTCGGTGACCCCTCCGAAGGCACGTCGTTCGTCGCCGTCGTCTGGTAGTCCACCGGGGCGGGGATGCGGAAGCTCATCACGTTCGTCGGCGAATGATCCACTGCAACGTAGTCCACATATATACTGTCTTGAAACTGAGGTTGGACGTGGATTAATATCGGAAGATGTTTTTGTTTCACTTTTGAGAGCGCCTTCAAAGAGTATCGGTCGATCTTCATCCTCGTGGAATACATGCTTGCAGTTTTTTTTTTGAGTGGAACTTTTGGCTCATGATAAGATGTTTCATTGCAAGATTAGGGCCAAAATTTTGACCCGGCTCAATAGTAAGTTTTAGCCGAAAAATCAGTCGGGATGGGCTGGTAGGCCTGCCATGTTCCTGGGCCATGCAGAGAACGGCATATTTATCTGTAAAGAAAAAAAAAGCACAGCGTAGCAGTCACCACTATTAGGACCTGGGTCTAGACTTAAAGCCCTTGGTGTATGGTGGGTATCTCACCACTATATTATAAATAGGTAATACTATTGGTTATTTATATACGAAAATTAGAAAGAAAGCAATATAGAAAGACCAGAAGTTCTCTCTACCGCTCTGTGTTTCAATCTACAATTTTCTGTCTTCTGTGATTGATCTTATTTTGCATAAGCAGAGGAATCGATCGGACTGATCGCCAGCGACGGTTCCTCAACACGTTATCAGCACAAATACCTCCGATGAATCGAAGATAATCATCGAAGCACTAGTAGATTGAATTGTCTGTATCTAGATCGCTCTAAATTAACAGATTTTGCTTTCTAGATTATTTTTCTATGGTGCAAATCCGCTCTAATATACCGCGAGCAGACTTAAAGTCATCGGCACATTGTCGATCGGTAGATTACATTACAGAGTAGATGTTGATTGCACTGTAGATTGAAAAAAAGAAAAAATATATAGAGAAAAAAAATCTATGCACGATCGGCCCCGTACGGCCGCCGTACGCAAAACGGTGGCCGGCCCTACCGCCGACCACCCTCTCCTCGCACGCCGGTCGCCGCTAGGGGCCGCCGGGATCCGCACCTGAGGAGGCAGCCTCGCATGGCCAGCCGCCCGCTGGCTCCGCACCCGAGGAGGCAGCTCCGCATGGCCGCCCGCCGCTGGCTTCTGCCTGGATCCACCGCTCATGGCCGGTCGCCCAAATATGCCCTATCGAGAACTTCAAACCCATCTTCACCATTTCAGTTCCACTTCACCAAAATAAACCACAGTAAAACCTAAACCAAGCCAAGACCATTACAGTAACCTAACCCTATTCACAACTCGCGTCGATAATATTTCAATCCAAAGTTGGTACTATCCTAGACCTATCACTATTTGTAGAAACTCATCTATAATCACTCTGTCCATCTCAAGCCTTTTTAATCTATTTTCAACCTAACCCATCCAGACCAAGTATCGCCTAAACCCTAACCACCCAGACCTATACTCTTTATGTCTTTTGGAGATCTTATTGTGCTTTGTTCCCAACTTGCATTTTGCAAAGTAGAAACTTATTTGCATTCTTTTTTTTGTGCTAGTACTCAGACCTAATGAGTTGGTCAATAGAGGAGCCAAAAGAAGTCAGTACCCAACCTAAAGATTACAATTAAATAGACAGAGACTATAGACAAAGAGGTAAGTCATATATTTTTGATCATATTGAAGCTACATTCCTTTAATTATTTAATTATTAGTATTTTCATTATCTTATTTATGTGCTGTTATTTCATATACAATAAATATTTAGAATACTATGATATTTAGTTATGTCCTACCACCTGAAACATTTCTGTTTAATTTGATGACCATATTCACCTTAACAAGACCTAGAAATACTAAAACAAATATCTAAGTATTCATGGTAGATTAGGAACTCAACTATTTTATATTACTAAATGACAGAGTACTTTGTCGGTAGTCTTGCAAAAGTGATCCTAGGAAAGAGAACATCATGGGAAATCACGAGATGGTTGGGTAGTTCTACCGTCGAGCATTGGAATATGGGTTTAGAGATGGAAAATGCCTCGAAGAAAAATAAGGACAAAGCTTGGAGAAAAGTAAGAATAAGAATCTTATGCTAAGTAAAGAACATAGTGATAGCTCAACCACAAGCTTTGACTCGCCAAACCTGGCCTAGTAGATGCTCAAATCAATTAAATCTCTATAGGAGTAAAGGAGCGCTGGTATGGAAATGGTAAAACCATATTGAACAGCGGTAGGTTCCACTCAGGACAGGCGGAAGTGTTCTGACCTAGCCAGTAGATACCCGGGTCTGAGTTGATAATCTACCGAGTAGAGGCTATATAAAGAGATGATCAGTGAAACAACCTTATTTTCTTAACCAGTCATGAGAGCTAAAGAATCTTGTGGGTAAAGCTGGACAACTCTACGAAGTCATCACAATGGTATTTCGAATACGTCGTGCTTCTGGTAAAAAGAAGTTTAATGGGTGATTCCAACAACAAAGTATAAGTAGATTTAGAATTTGTTGTAACCTGGTAATCAAGATATTAAAACCCTAATTTCTTAAGAAGTTTATGATTTTATTTTCTAAAATGTCTACAAATAAAATTGTATCCATAAATATTAATACAAACAATATAATCCATCTCTTGGAAACCCTTGCAAGTAGTTATATAATTTTTCTCCATGTGACTTCTTGACTACAGTTGGTTGTACTCAATCTTGCTATATTTCCACCATAATAGATACCAGAAGAAGAAAGGATATGTCAAGTCACGTGTTAGGGTTACGACCGCACCCAAGTGTTCTTGTGAAAATTTCTTTGGATCTTCTGAATGTAAGTTAAGTTTTAGGTTTGGACGTCCGTTAAATTACTAAAATTAACTATTAGGTCTATATTTTAATCAAATTAACCCTTTTAAATATTGTGAGTAGGCATGATACCCCTTCTGTCCGTAAATGAACTCCTAGGCTATTGCGGGACGTACAACGGCCCTGTTCCCTAAAACGGGGTCATTACAGGGAAACTCCACCATCTGTGCAGGTTTCTAAAGTAAACAGTGTATGCCACGCCCATAACAATCCCCATTACAATGTCCCATATGGAAACACAGGCCAAATGCAAACAATGCAGCAAGTAATCCCCATTTCAATGTCACTGGTTTTTGTCCTAACTATTGTTGTGTTGTGCATG
The DNA here is from genome assembly GCA_036346575.1 of Dendrocalamus sinicus. Taxonomy (NCBI): domain Eukaryota; kingdom Viridiplantae; phylum Streptophyta; class Magnoliopsida; order Poales; family Poaceae; genus Dendrocalamus; species Dendrocalamus sinicus. The sequence goes on from CM070670.1 coordinate 18,763,706, forward strand.
TCTACCTAATAAATATGTTTCTGAAACCTAGTGGCGAAGCCATAGTAGATACATGGCGGTACAGCTACACCCCCAAATTTTTGTGCAAAAATCCAGTATATACCCCCTTAATACACAAAGTATACATTACATACAAACATATCCAGTATATACCCCCTTCATACACAAAGTATACACTACATACTGACATACTCCTTCAAGGCTTCAATTGCAGTCCGCAGCCGGTAGCCCATCAAGCCCAACAATACAACAGCCACAACACAGCTCAGTAGCTCACAACATCATCCTCAGGAGATAATCAATCGATCCCTTCATCCCCAATCGGCCACCCAAATTGGCAAATTGCTGAATCGGCCAAACCCCCATCTTTTGGCTTCACACATCAGGCTTTTGACCTAGCTAGTAGCCTAGTAGCCGCTACCCGTTGCCCACACGGCCAACTCGCCACTGGCCACCCGCCGACCACCCTCGTCTTCTCCCTGGCTGTGGTCAATTCGCCCAGTCGCCCTGCTCCCTCCCGACCGCACACCACCATGCTGCATGGTTGCGTCACTATCAAACCGGTGAACTAACCCTAGCCGGCCAACCCAGCAACCCTGTGTTGTGTCGCCGTGCGACGTGCGCCTATGCATCATGCCACCGTGGCCACTGGCTGTGCCCCCACCCCTCATGCAGCAGTGTCCAATGAGTGCGTGAATTCTACTTTGTTCTATTTGTTGTTCTACTTTGTATATTACATTTGGTTTACACTTTTACTTATTGTTCTACTTTGTAAGTTCTGATCTAGTTAGTCATCACTGAGAATTTCTATATATTTTTTTGATCTAGTTAGTAACCATTGAGAATTTCTATTTATTATTTTGATTTAAAAATATTTTGTGATGTTAGTTGTAGTGCAAACATGTAATTTATCACATTTGAACTTCTGCACTATGTCATTTGAACTTGTGTTAGAATGGATGTGTTTTAAGTTCGCCCCCCATCGTGAAAATCTTGGCTTCGCCACTGACTGCTTAGTCTGTGATGACTATTTGAGACTTTGATTTGATTGGATTGGAGTTGAAAGTTTATTTTTTTTGGAAAGAATGAAAAAGATTCAAAGTTACTTTGGAACAGAGCAAATCATCCGTGTGAGGCGGATTATCTGGATCACCATCCCATTGAGACATAGTATTGATCCAGAGAGTTCACAAGTTGAAACGTTGTTGAGGTGGATCATCCGGATCACCAGTACCATTGAGATGAATCATCTAGGTCCCCCTACCATTAAGACGTACCATTAGTCCAGAGAGTATGTAAGTTAAAACATAGGTGAGGCGGATCATCCGGGTCAGCTTCGTTGAGGCAGATCATCTGGGTCAACTGTATCATTGAGACAAATCATCCGGGTCACTCGTACCATTGAGACGTACCATTGGTCCAGAGAGTAGGCAAGTTGAAACATAGTTGAGGCAGATCATCCAGGTCACCTGTATCATTGAGGTAGATTATTCAGATCACCTGTATCATTGAGACAGATCATCCGGGTCACCCATACTGTTGGGGCATACCTGAAAGCATCTAGGCCCCAAAAACGTTTTGGTGATTAATGACAATGTTTGTTAAAGAGACATGGTTATCGAGTTAATTGAAATGTTTACTTCCGAAATTTGATTGACAACTTGCAAATGCATGCTATGGATAACAAGAAGATCAACATGGCTAAAGACGAAGGTATAGGTAGCCTAGGATCCTTTTACATTTTATCGGTCTTTGGAGATTGGTTGGAAGACCAGATTTTAGACTAGACGCCGTACTATAAAGAGGGATCATGGCTAGTAGCTTGAAAGTATTTTCTTGTGCTATTGGATCAATTAAAGGTCATGTGTGCATTTGAATTAAAATTCTAAAGCCAACTATGCATTCTCAGGAAAAATGGTATGACCGCAGTCGAGGGGTGGTACTACCGCTCTGTGGTATGACCATAAGAAAAATGTGGTAGTACCGTACCCCGGTATGATCGAAAGTTAGTTGATGGCATGTTATTTCCAGATAGGTGTATTTTTGGAGCATTTATGCTCTCTGAAAAAATGGTAGTACCGCTCTTGAGATACAGTACAACCGATGTGAGGGCGGTAGTACTGCACCAACAGTTGACGGCTAGTTCAGTAGCATTTATTGCACACAAAATAGTCATTGGAAAACAGGTGTGGTAGTACTGGCCAATACATGGTAATACTACCCCATTTGCTGATTTTTTTAGGTAGGTATAGGGGCTATTTGGTTTGCTACCTTGCAAACCAAATTAAATATTGGTAACATCAACAAAAATTGTCTACTGTTTGGTTTGCTACTAAAATTTAGTAACAACCATAAAAATTTGGTAACACTAATGAAATCTAATGTCACACGCGGACTATCAAGGGAGAGGCAATCGCTCACCAAACTTTTGGTAACACCAAAATTTTGATTGACCACAATCCAAACAACACTCCTTTTGTCAATATTTGGCTTTGCCTAGGTTTTCACTATGACAAAATTTTGATTTAGCTCATTTTGGCCATCAACTAAACAACCCCTAGTATCTGAGAAAAATTTTGGTCTCCCTCCACTCAGAAAGAAACGAGACTTTAATTCAACGATAGCTTCTGACTTCTGCTTTTAATTCACTATTCCTTAATTTCGTCTTTTCCGGCTTTTTGGTTTTTTTCCTTTTCTTTTTTCTCATATTCATTCGCCTTGTCCGTGATGGGTTAACCTATTTCTATTTTTTAATTTAATTACACCAAATAAATCATCTCAATTACAGTAAAAAATAAATAAGCTATAATGAAAAAAATCATAAGTCATCATCAAACTGAACGAAGCAATTCACTTTTTGACAAACAAGCAGATCATGTCTTATTTCCGTAGTTAACCCTGGCACAGAGGCTACTTCATTTGATATGCGTGTTGGAGTAAACATACTAGTACTATATCTCGTTGATTTTTGAAAAAAAAAAGAAGAGAAAGTACAGTATCTCATTGCCGTTAACACATGCTTGGTCTGTTTGATGCGGGGTATTTGGGACTGATCAGCTGCTCGAACATCTTTCTTTTCAGTCTCCTTTTAGGCATGGTCGGTTATTCTGAGCTACGGTTAATAAGTTTTAATTACAGTTTATTAGTTTAATAAATAGTAATTATTAAAATAAATTAAAAACTAAAAATCACTGAAAAACAAAAAAGAATAAGACCATGGACTGCCCAACAAACTCCATGAAAAAATACCACGTGCCGCCACTCGCGTGCATCATTCGTTTGCCAATCGTGTGATGCGGAGCGCTCGACTTACTATATGGTCGTCTTGTGTTCCTAGCCATGTACAACAGAGCTGGGTCTCGTTTCTCTACTTAGCTGGGCTTTACGTGGGCATGTTGTTTTAGGGTTCGGTTTATATTTTTTGGCTACTGCTTATGGTTTTAGCCTATTCGTGAGAGAGAATACAAAGTAACATAAACTCATGTGTGGTTAAATAAAGTCGCTATAGCGTATACTACAATCAACTTGTAGACCTTGCCTTGAAAAGATGCCCTACTTGAAAATTAGTTATTGTAGAAAAATAACTTTTAGAAGTCGAAAAGAAGAGGCCCAACTCTTTTGAGTTATGGCTTTTGGCTTTTGGTTGTAACTTATTAGTCTAATAAACAGTGATTATCGAAAAAAGCTGAAATTAAAACAAAAAAAAGGGGCATGTCTCAATTTTTTTTGGCTATGGAATGTCTCGGTTGGTGGAACCGATTTGAAATATTGGGGTGTTTGGCTGCCTTTTTGCTCTCTAAACCTAGTCGTAAACGAAGATATTGCTAAGTTCCAAACAATCCGTTGGATAACAAGATTTGTTTAGCTTGGCCTGATTTTTCAAACAAGTAGTACATTTTTTTCGCAACTATGTTCTCACAGTAGATTTGGAAAATAAGCACCGCACCACACAACGGGTGGGTTCGGTTGGGCTTTGACTTTGTCTTATCATTTTTTGCTATAATAACTACTTTTTAAATAGTGTATCTTTTCATGCTGGGATATAAAGGTATATTATAGTAGATATTGTACCATATTCAGTTATACCAATCAAAATTATATGCGACTATTTTCCGTTGCGTACTTTCTCTCGTGAACAACTAAAATTCAAAATCTATAAAAACAAAAGGCAAAGCCATAGTCCAAAACAACCAACCGCAAACCAACACTAAGAATACTAAGCAGGACTTAGAGCGCATACTCGTAGTACACCTAGTTTGGAGTGCCTTACAAGCTGGAGTGCAAAATGGTTGGCTAATTTGGGGTACTGTTTGGTTGATGGCCCAAACGAGCTAAACCAAACTTTGGTATAGCCAAAACTTGGACAAAGCTAAATATTGGCAAAAAGAATATTTGAATCGTAGCCAAGTCAAATTTTGGTGTTACCAAAATTTTGGTTAGCAATTTGCTCGCCTTTGGATTGCCTGCGTGTGATATTGGTTGTCATTAGTATTGCCAAATTTTCATAGGCATTACTAAATTTTAATAGCAAACTAAACAATAGCCAATTTTCGTTGGAGATGCTAATATTTGATTTGATTTGCAAGGGTAGCAATTTAGCAAACCAAACAGGCCCTTGATGTCTAGTTAGGTCACTTCGTCATGTACAGCTGAAAACTAAAGTCAATTAGAGCTGGGCCTTAATGCTCGCTATGAACTTTTTTTAGATGGGAGGCAACAGCCTCACCAGCTAGCTTCCATTAGAGAAACCAAATAAGTTAAGATGCAATGCTCACTATGAACTACGACGAACAACATGTATGCAGGTCAGGGTAAAACGATGTGGCGTATGGACTGGATCTCATGTGGTTCGAAAATGTGAATTATATTCAAGAAAAGCATAAGTCACCTTACAAATCAGCGTCCTCTTTCCTTTTCTTTTTATAGAAAGTGAGCTTACTCCGTTCGAACAAAAGGAAGAAAATCTAATAGGGAAGGGCCTCATGTAAAGCCCTCTTTATCCACTGTAAATCTAATGTAGGGCCTACTAGACCAACTGCCGATGAGAGGCCTCACTCTCCTAAAGAAAAGCGCTTTGAATCAAAAACCAACTTCTCCTAGAAATGGGTTTTGTTAAATATTATTCAGATATTTTCTTTCTAACTATCATTCAAATTTAGAACTGTTAGATTAAAGATCCAATAGCCATAAATTCTCATTCCTCTCCCTTGAATTCTACCCCTTCCCCTTAAAAAATCTCCCCCCTTCAAAAACAAATGCCCCTTGATCTCTAATTCAAGAGTCACAAATTTAGATAATAGTTAAGAAGAAAATATTCGGATGATGTCTAGACACACCCTAGAAATATACACACTGGTTTTTCCCCTCGCCTCCATCGACCAATCTGAACCGTCCGATTCCCAATCAAACGGCCCTGTTCTTTTGAACCGGAGGCAGAGGGCGCGCGCTGGATGCGACCACAACCCACGGGAAACACGAACATATGAACTGATGAACCTGGAGGGCACTAGGCACAACAGATCCACATCGTTGGTCCGCCCTTGCATTCGCCAAGTCAGTCCTCTCCCATGTTCATCACGTTGCATTACTAGTAACACGGGGTGAGACACAATAAACATGCACACTTGATTCGCAACGTCGTTGTTAGTATTGATTTGACCACAAGCGTCGTTGTTAGTATTTTGATTTGATCACAAGCGCACACACAATAAACACACTTGATTTGCATCTGCTCCCTATTTTCCATTCAATAAACACATCTCAGCGTGCGTACGTGTATATATACGCGCCACAGTGAACCTAGCAGCAGCAGCAAGCGCACGTAAGCACTCGTCGCCTCATCCTCGTTGTGCATTCGCTGAGATAGTAGGAATGGCGGTCTCGGCGGCGGCGGCGTTGAGGTTCACGGTAAGCAGGCGGCCGGCGGTGCTGGTGGCGCCGGCGGGGCCGACGCCGCGCGAGCTGAAGCGGCTCTCGGACATCGACGACCAGGACGGGCTGCGGTTCCACATCCCTGTCATCCAGTTCTACCGGCGCAGCGCGTCGTCCATTAACCGCGGCCGAGACCCGGCGCCGGTCATCCGGGAGGCCGTCGCCAGGGCCCTCGTGCACTACTACCCGTTCGCCGGGCGGCTCAGGGAGCTCGAGGGGCGCAAGCTCGCCGTCGACTGCACCGGCGAGGGCGTGCTCTTCACCGAGGCCGACGCCGACGTCCGCCTCGACCACTTCGGCGACGCCCTGCAGCCGCTGTTGGCGAAGAAATATCCCGAGCGCTCTCGTGCCGACGAACTCACACGGAGAGGAGGCAGCAAAAAACAATTGAAGAACACAATGTTTTGCTGTGTGCTGCGCTGATCAAATTGCTGCAGCCCTGGTCTCTATTTATATGCAATACAAAGACCTAACTGGAATCAAACATGGAGAACAAAAACTGGACTACAACAAACTCCTAGTCAGACTCCAAGCCGAGTCCGTTTGTGAACCCAATTGGAAAACAACACGGATTATACTAACAAACTCCCCCTAATCCTGTTGCCTTCACTTGATCCCGATTACACCGATACTGTCGCGGAGCTCTAGGAATCGAACACGACCGAGTGGCTTCGTTAGGATGTCCGCAAGCTGCCGTCCAGTTTCAGTGAACTCGAGAACAATTTTTCCTCCATCGACCGCCTCGCGGATGAAGTGAAATCGGGTGTCGACGTGTTTGCTCCTGTCATGGAGGACTGGATTCTTGCTAAGAGCAATGGCAGACTTGTTGTCCACCCTGAGTTCCGGCGCCAGAAGCTTCTGTTCCAAGAGCTCCTGCAGCAGCCGGTGAAGCCAGACGCCCTGACAGGCTGCTGTCGCCGCGGCGATGTACTCTGCTTCGCACGAGGAGAGAGCCACAACCCGCTATTTTTGCGATTGCCAGGAGACTGGGCTTGTGCCGAGGAAGAAGAGGATACCTGTGGTGCTCTTTCGCCCGTCAAGATCGCCGGCCATGTCGCTATCGCTATAGCCCGACAAAGCCAGCCCGCCTCCTTCTTCTCTCGGATAGGTGACACCAAACCCCCGTGTCCCGGCGATGTACCGGAGGATGTGCTTCACCGCGGCGAAGTGATCTTCCCGCGGATCCTCCATGAACCGACTCACATACCCCACGGCGAACGTGATGTCCGGTCGGGTATGAGTCAGATAGCGCAGGCTCCCCACAATGCTCCGGTAGCGGGTTGCGTCCACAGGCGGTGCCGTTGATGCCTTGGACAGCTTGAGCCTCTCTTCCATCGGCGTGTGACAAGGGTTGCACTCTGCCATGCCACTCTGCTCCAGAAGCTTCCCAGCATAGGCGCTTTGACAGAGCGTGATCCCACTGTCGCTTTGACATACCTCAATGCCGAGATAGTAGGTGAGCAGTCCCAAGTCGCTCATGCGAAACATGGACATCATCTCGCGCTTGAATTTGTCAATGCCTGCTTGCGTTGTCCCGGTGATGATCAAGTCGTCGACGTAGACGCCGATGATCAATGTTCCTCCGGGTGCCCGCCGCGTGTACAGCGCGTGCTCATCCATGCACCGGCTGAAACCCAGCTCCTGGAGGCTGGCGTCCAGCTTGGCGTTCCAAGCGCGCGGGGCTTGACGCAGCCCATACAACGCCTTGCGCAGCTTGAGTACCTTGTGCTCCTGCTTGTCGACGATGAAACCCGGTGGCTGCTCGACGTAGACCTCCTCAGTAAGGTCCCCGTTCAGAAACGCGGACTTCACGTCCATGTGGTGCACGGACCACCCTTGGTGCGCCGCCAGAGCCAGCAGAAGTCGCACCGACTCTATTCGCGCGACAGGGGCAAAGACCTCCTCGAAGTCGATCCCTTCGCGCTGCGCATACCCTTTCGCCACGAGACGCGCCTTGTGTCTGGTGATGGCGCCATGCTCATCTCGTTTTACCTTGAAGACCCACTTGAGCCCGATCGCGCGATGCCCGGCAGGAAGCTCAACGAGGTCCCAAGTGTTGTTCTCCTCGATAGCTTTCATCTCCTCCAGCATCGCCTGGCACCAAGACGGGTCGCGTTCTGCCACGCCAAACGTGGCCGGCTCTTCTGCACTCACCATGTGCAGCTCGGCAGGGGCGATCGATTCTGGCTCCAAGAACCGTGTCGGGGCACCAGCGGGTGCGGGGCCGATGATGTCCCGCAGCGTCTTGAACCGATGTTGTGCGCCGCTGTCGTCGTCATGATCGAGCTCGGCAAGCGCCTCAGCCGTTGGCGACACGAACCGCCCACCCGGTGCGTGATCCGGAGCGCCAGGTGGTGTGTGCAGCTGCTCTCCCGGAGCAGGGACCTCCACTGGATCAGCGATGATCTCGTGTTCGATGACGAACGTGCCCGTGCTAGACGTCTTCTCCAGCTCGCCGGGATTCGCCCAATCCCAGCTGGCCTTCTCGTCGAACACCACATCGCGGGAGACGTGGACGCGGCGCGCAACCGGGTCGAACAGCCGGTACGCTTTCGACCCCGGCTCGAACCCGAGGAGCACCATCTTTACGCTGCGATCATCCAACTTCTTCAGATTTGGGCGAGTTACCTTGGCGTGAGCGATGCATCCGAACGTCCGCAGGAAAGAGACGTCGGGTTTTCTCCCATGCCAAGCCTCGAACGGCGTCATGCCGTCCAAGTTCTTGGTGGGTGCACGATTTAGGAGAAAGACAGCGGTGGTCACCGCCTCCCCCCAAAACTCAAACGGCATCCCCTTCGCTTTGAGCAAGCAGCGCGCCATACCGACGATTGTCTGGTTGCGCCGCTCAACAACGCCGTTCTGTTGCGGCGAGTATGGTGCCGTGAGCTGCCGTGCAACTCCCTGATCCGCGCAATACTGCCCAAACTCGATTGAGGTGAACTCTCCCCCTCGATCAGTTCGCAGAATGCGCAGACGCCGCCCGGTCTCGACCTCGACACTGGCCTTGAACTGCTTGATGACGGTAGGCGCCTGATCCTTGCTCGTCAATGATTGCAGCCGCTACATGTGGCTTCGCCTCCTGGTAGCCACGCTCATCGAGCTGGCCGATGCTGATGATGTTGCTCTTGAGCTTGGGAATGTAGTAGACGTTGCTGATCGCCCGGTGTTCACCGTTTTGGCAGGTGAACAGCACCGTGCCACGCCCGCGGATGTCGACCACCGAGCCATCACCAAACTTCACTGAGCCGATGATGCCCGTGTCCAGCTCCGCGAAGAGGCTGTCGAAGCCGGTCATGTGGTTGCTGGCCCCAGTGTCCAAATACCACACGTCGCTGCGCCGTTCTCCCTCGCACCCGAGGTTCACTTGGGCGTCGCGTTTCATCGAGCTTGACGGTTTGGCGGCATCGCCGGCGTCGTCGGTGAGGGCACATACTGCGCCATGAGGCGTCGATCATCATCATCCTCCGGGTGAGATGGACTCGCTCGCGCTTTGGTGCCGGCAATCCTTGGCCCAATGGCCAATCTTGCGCGATTGCGGCACTTGTCACGGCCGACGTTGCGCTCGCGCCCGTCATGCCCGGCGTCGCGGCCACCCTCACCTTTGGGTCTCCGATTGCCCCTGCCACGGCGACGGCCATGGCCACCAGACTTGCTCGACGATCCCTCGCCGCTCTGCTTCTCCTTGAGGCGCGCCATCCATTCCTCCTCGGTCAGCAAGAGTTTAGCTTCCGAGGTAGTAGTCGGTGGCGCCGATTGCGGGATGCAACGATCATCGGCGCCTTTCAGACGCCCGGTGACCTCCTCAATGGACAGCTTGGAGAGATCGAGCATGGTTTCCATGGTGTAGACGACGTGACCAAACCTGGACGGGACGACACGAAGGTACTTCTCGACGGCCTTCTGCTCGTCGACGGGTTCGCCGTACTCCGAGAGCTGGCCGACCAGGCAACTCAAGCGAAGCGCGAAATCCTCAGGATCTTCGCCTTCCTTGAATGCGAGCGTCTCGAACTCGGTGCGCAGCTTCTGGAGCTTCGCCTTGCGGACATGATCGGAGCCAATTCGTATGGACTTGACGTAGTCCCATGCTTCCTTGGCCGATCGCTTGATGGCGAGCGCGCGAATCATCTCCTGCGGGACCGCCTTGAGGAGCGCCTCGAGTGCCGCACGATCTTCCTGCAGATCGGCGTCGCCATACTCAACGGCGTCCCACAAGCCCCTCGCCTGGAGCATGACCTTCATTACGAGCGACCAATCCGTGTAGTTGTCACGCGTGAGCATCGGATAGGACGCGCCTCCAACCTCCCGCACCGTCTTCTGGACCACCATGTCGCGGCCGCGAGTGCGACCACGACGAGGGACGAACGGCGAGGCCAAGCGCCGCCCTCGGCCTTCGCGGCGCGGCGACATACTCCGGTCACCATTGCGTGCTGGAGCCGACATCGCGCCGAGATCGAGTAGCCTTGCTCTGATACCAAATGTTGGCGAAGAAATATCCCGAGCGCTCGTGCCGAGCGAACTCACACGGAGAGAGGAGGCAAAAACAATTGAAGAACACAATGTTTCTTTGTGTCTCTGCTGATCAAATTCTGCAGCCACGGTCTCTATTTATATGCAATACAAAGACCTAACGGAATCAAACATGGAGAACAAAAACTGGACTACAACAAACTCCTAGTCAGACTCCAAGCCGAGTCCGTTTGTGAACCCAATTGGAAAACAACACGGATTATACTAACAGCCGCCCTTCCCGTGCCTCGAGGAGCTCATCTTCGACGTCCCCGGCTCGTCCGCCATCCTCGACTCCCCCCTTCTCCTCTTCCAGGTACGTCCTTACTACAAAATGTCAAAATGCTTTTCTTTTTCGTGAACTCTAACGCACACGTACTTATATACGACGTACGTGTTAGTGTGTGCGATGCATGCGTGATTAATTGTTGTACGTGCGTGCGCGTGCAGGTGACGCGGCTGGCGTGCGGAGGCTTCATCCTGGCGGTGCGGCTGCACCACACGATGGCGGATGCGCAGGGGCTCGTGCAGTTCCTGGGCGCCGTGGCGGAGCTGGCGAGGGGTGCGGCGGCGCCGACGGTGCGGCCAGTGTGGGGGCGCGAGCTGCTGGAGGCGCGGGACCCGCCGCGGCCATGCTTTGCGCACCGCGAGTACGACCAGGTGCCGGACACCAAGGGCACCATCGTGCCGCTTGACGACATGGCGCACCGCTCCTTCTTCGGGCCACGGGAGGTTGCCGCCGTCCGGTCCCACCTCGCGCCGGGCCTCCGGAAGCGCGCCACCACGTTCGAGGTCCTCACGGGGTGCCTGTGGAAGTGCCGCACGGTGGCGCTGGCCCCCGACGCCGACGAGGAGATGCGGATGATCTGCATTGTCAGCGCCCGCGGCGGCAAGAGCGGGACCGGCATCCCCAGCGGCTACTACGGCAACGCGTTCGCGTTCCCGGTGGCCGTCTCGACCGCCGGCGAGCTGTGCGCGAATCCCCTGAGCCACGCCGTGGAGCTGGTGAAGAAGGCCAAGGGGGAGGTGGACGTGGAGTACATGCGGTCGGTGGCCGACCTTATGGTGCAGCGCGGGCGGCCGCACTTCACGGTGGTGCACGCGTATGTGGTGTCGGACGTGACCAAGGCAGGGTTCGGCGACCTCGACTTCGGGTGGGGCAGGCCGGTGTACGGCGGGCCGGCAAAGGGCGGGGTCGGCGCCATCCCCGGGGTGATCAGCTTCCTCGTCCCGTTCAAGAACGCCAGGGGCGAGGACGGCATCGTCGTGCCCACGTGCCTGCCCGGCCCCGCCATGGACAAGTTCGTGGAGGAGATGAACAAGCTGCTGCGCACGGCCGCCAACGACGTCACCGCGGCAGCGCGGCAGCAACCCGACATGTTCTCCACGATCAAATCTGCTCTCTGAAACACCCGCGCGCGCGCGTTCCCATTACGTGCTATGCACCATTGCGTCGCGTGCATGATTAGCGAGTAGAATCGATCCGCAGTTGTGTGCGTGGGGCGGGGAGCTCTGTTGGTTTGTACTATGCGTTGTGCGACAAACAGTGAAGGCTCGTCGGTTGCTTGCCTGCACTGCAGCGCCGCCGACGTGCACGGGTCGTAGTATGCTTGTATGGGTATTGATAAACATCATCCGGATGTGTATTTGTATGCGTTTGAGTAACTCGAAATCTCCAATGTGTTGCTACACTTTTTTGAGAGGAAGTCGAAGTCCTGTGCGTACATATCCCATTGCTGTGGCCGGAAAAACATGTCCAACTTTTTTGAGAGGTTGTCGTAACCGGTCATGTGGTTACTGGCACCAGTGTCCAGATACCATACATCGCTCCGCTGTTCTCCATCGCACCCCAGATTCACCTGGGCATGCATTTCGTCAAGCTTGATGAAGTTTGGCGGCATCTACTCGACGTCGTCAGTGAGAGCGCACACCTGCGCCATGAGCAGCATCTGGTCCCCATCATCCTTCTGGATAAGATAGACTTGCTCATGCTATGGCTGCCGGCAATTCTTGGCCCAGTGGCCAATCTTGCGACTGACATTGCGCTCGCGCCCATCACGTCGCCGGTTACCCTTGCCGCAGCGACAGCTGCTACCACCAGGCCTGCTCGACGATCTCTTGCCGCTCTTCTTTTCCTTGAGGCGAGCCATCCATTCCTCCTCGGTCAGCAAGAGTTTAGCTTCCGAGGTAGTAGTCGGTGGCGCCGGTTGCGGGATGCAATGATCATCGGCGCCTTTCAGACGCCCGGTGACCTCGTCAATGGACAGCTTGGAGAGATCGAGCATGGTTTCCATGGTGTAGACGACATGACCAAACCAGGGCGGGATGACGTGAAGGTATTTTTCGACGGCCTTCTGCTCGTCGACGGGTTCGCCGTACTCCAAAAGCTGGCCTACCAGGTAGCTCAAACGAAGTGCAAAATCCTCAGGATCTTCGCCTTCCTTGAACGCGAGCATCTCAAACTCGGTGCGCAGCTTCTGGAGCTTTGACTTGCGGATGTGATCGGAGCCAATTCGCATAGACTTGACGTAGTCCCATGCTTCCTTGGCCGATCGCTTGATGGCGAGCGCGCGAATCATCTCCTGCGGGACCGCCTTGAGGAGCGCCTCGAGCGCCGCACAATCCTCCTGCAGATCGGCATCGTCATACTCGACGGCGTCCCACAAGCCCCTCGTCTGGAGCATCACCTTCATTACGAGCGACCAATCCATGTAGTTGTCGCGCGTGAGCATCAGATAGGACGCGCCTCCAACCTCCCGCACCGTCTTCTGGATCACCATGTTGCGGCCACGAGTGTGACCACGACGAGGGACGATCAGCGAAGCCAAGCGCCGCCCTCGGCCTCCACGGCGCGGCGATAGACTCCGGTCACCATCGCTTACTGGAGCCGACATTGCACAGGAATCGAGTAGCCTTGCTCTGATACCAAATGTTGGCAAAGAGATCATGATCGCTCACACGAACTCACAACGTTGAGGCAAGAACAGATGAAGACACAATGTTTTTGTGTTGCCTGATTGCCACATCTTTCGGCTCTTTATTTATAGCAAAACAAGGATCTAAACTAGGCAAGCAAAACTCTGAAACGGACTTCGAATCAAACTCCTAAACCGACACCTAATCAAATTCCTAAACTGAGTCGTAAACAACCGAAAGACAACGGATTATACTGATGAGGCGATGGGGTCCCGATCTTCCGATAGGATGATAATTTCGATTTGGAGGAGAACGACTTTGACGATGCAGGCTTCTAACCGGCCACGACCAGAACACCAAGCAGTCGCTAAACCACACTCCGAGTCGTTATCAACCGTGCCAAGAACGCGGTTGACCTGACCACGAAGGTCTATTCCTGCATGCAATCGAAAAACACGCAAAAACAAGATAACAATCAATCTGAAATTGCAAATATTTATATTGAGTTCAAAAGGTGGGATTTTGTAGAAATTCTTTACGGTTGGTCTAGTCGACACAAGCGAAGAACAAGAGTTTTCACAATGGAAAAACTAAGGAAACGAAATTCAAGCAAACTAGAAGGGTGCAGCCTCCTTAAATAGGGGTGGGAAAGCCACACAAAACTAAGAAAAATGGGGTGATACTATTCACAATATTGTTCATGTGAACAGTAATCCGTGAACAGTATAGGCCTGGCGAGGGGGCGCCTCCCCCTTGGGCCCAAGCATTATAAGGCCCAATTTGGCCCAAACAGGTGACACAGCACCTTATTTTGATGATTATGACATATGTGTAGTGTCACGTATTGCATGATCTTGATCATAAATTTTGGTATATGATAACAGACGCAACAAACTCTCATTATGTAATATCATAAGTTCTTTATCAAATAAAGTAAAATCCCTTTGAAACGAGCTCACCTGATAATTTAAGTGATGCGTATGAGCTCTTGTAATTGGAACAACAAGTATATCAAATATGGTTGTATCCATAGGGTACATGTTCTTATCATCCTCCCCTTCTTGCAAACAAAGCCGTCCTCGGCTTTTGATAAGCTGAAAGTATGGTAACAAAGAAGCCAAGGTGTATGCATGATATGTGTATATGTCATCCATTTTAACAGTTCTTCATTGTTGCACAATTAATGTTATAAAACAGCAGCGATCATAAAAGTTCATTGTATTATTAACCCAAGAGTAATCATATATGTTAATGAGCAAATCAAAATTTCTCACACAGTAATTATTGCAATTTGTTTTGCAAATGTAAGTGAAGCATTTATGCAATTCAAATATTTAAAGTTGTAAACTTGTAGTGGTGACACATATGGGCAAAGCTACAACTTTTGGAATCAAGCAAAGTTCATCCATATAATCATATCTCAATCGAACAATAGCAAATTCATCTAGCAAGGGTGAAGGGATTTGTATGTTCTGCCATAATTCATCATCTTTATTTAGATTGTCCATAATAGATGGTGCAAAAAGAGATGAACACATAGGCATTGGATGAGTACTAAATTTTCTTCCCTCTCACATTGAACATGATTCAGCATACAAGAATTGTTGTCCCATACAACAAGTTTCAATTCATCCATGTGATCGCAAGTTATGCATATTCGATATACAAGAAATTGATTTTCTACACCATAATCTCCAATCAAATTAAACTTATACCCAGGGGTGTAGGCACTAAACAAGAATTTCGAACATGCAAGTTCAGAAACTTTTTCCATAGTATGTGACAATTTCATAGATAGATCCAACATGATGTAACACAATGAATTAGCAGAAGAAATTCTAGTCAAAATTTCTTTATGTGTTATTAATTCGACATGTGCAAAATTATGAGAATTTAGATCAGCACATGATTCATTTAAGTCAACACAAGAAATATCAAAAGATTGCACTACAACAGGTATATGCTCACTAGGTTGCTCTATGTCTTGTTGTAGCACCAAATCAGTACCTTTGTCATTATCGTTTTCCACTAAGTTTTGCTCTAAAATAGCATGAACAGCGGATAATTGTAGTCTCTCAGAAGCATACTCACCGTGAGCAATGATAGCACCATGTTCTTTACCTTTTTGGCTCTCCTTAGATGACGTAAGTACATCTATCTCCTTATCTTCATTCTCAACCAATGGGGTCAGTGATGCAATCAGTTCATGCTCCTCTTCGACATGGTTCTCAACTACTTGCAAGTTGTTAGTCACAGAAAAAAAGCACAAACACAGGTTTGTTCTCATGTTTCTTATCATCAAGCACTCTCAATTTCTCCTTAATCTGACTTTCAACCTTACAAGCAAGTATAAACAAATGAGGGAGATAATTATATTCTTCGTAAATAAGAAAGTTCTGAATTTCTTTATTAAGCCCACGTAAGAATCTATTCTCTAGAATTTCAGCATGTTTCTCTAAGCCACAACGTAATAAACGAGTTTTAAATTCATGATAATATTCACTTCCAGTTCTACTTCGTTGTTTTAAACGTTGCAATCTAGCTAGCAAATAATCAGCATGGTTTTTAGGAACAAATTCATCTCTCATAAGCTTTTTTAATGCATTCCAAGTTTGAGGCACTCTACCATGCTTACCAAAATACTTCAACTAAAGTTTTGCATCATCAATAAAAACACTAGTGACAGCTCTAATCTTTTGCCTATCAGACCAATCATAATATTCAAATTCTTTGTCTAAAACTATCTCCCAGTCAATATAAGCATCATGATCAGGATTTTAGTTTTATCGGATGTACTATCACGATCATATACCTCCCATGGTGAAGAAGTTTGTCTCAAGCGTCCATCTTGGGCAGCAAATGCAACACCGGCGTCGCGGTTTTGTCTCTCATTATCATCTCCCTCCTCACGATTTTGGCCCACATTGTGGTCATACTCGCGTCCATTGTTTGGTGACTGATTCACCATTCTTTCAAGGCGTGCAATGAGTGCTGCAATACTCTCATTAATGGAGTGCTGTAATGTATCTGTCGTAGCTTGAAGCTTCCTATCGATGTCCTCATTAATGGTAGCGCGTTATTCATCCAAGAGCGTCATGAGCTCTCCCTTTACAACACACTCTTGCTCATCAGACAACTCACCTGCCACGGTTAGTAGAAACAAAAGACAACACAAATGTATTATCCCTATCAACTACTAGCTGGTGGAGCTTAACAAGTCACACATCTCTCAAACTCTTATCAAGCTCTTACAAGTTCTTACCAATGCAAACAAGTGGTGCAACCGGTGGCAGGTTCGTGATAACTTGACTCAAGTGATGTATAGCGATTGCAAGGGACGGTTTGACATGATCTGCTTGGTTAGTATAAGGTATAGCTTGGAAGGTTCGATATGTAGCAATGGAGAACAATCAGTTAATTTCAGAAAATTGCAT
Source organism: Dendrocalamus sinicus (assembly GCA_036346575.1). Lineage (NCBI taxonomy): Eukaryota > Viridiplantae > Streptophyta > Magnoliopsida > Poales > Poaceae > Dendrocalamus > Dendrocalamus sinicus. The sequence goes on from CM070670.1 coordinate 18,780,493, forward strand.
AGAATTGAATTATAATTCGTATCTAGCATTTAGCCTATGTTGCTGATCAAACAAGGATAGATGAAGGCTAAACAAGTGTATAACAAAGTATATGAGTGGTAGACAGAAGAAAATTCAATAGGATGTAATTTGGAGTGAAAAGCACAAGTATTAACCCAAATATGAAAACTGAATATTTTTGTCCACTGGACAGCACGTCGGTCTTTTGGCCGTAACTCTTTGTCAGATGCCTTTTTTTCACTGATTCTTTTTTTATCTGTTTTATGACGGCGTTTTCTACAGATTTTCTTTTGGGGCCAACTTCCGAAACCCGACACAGAAATTTGCACAAAAATCACAACGGCTGGCTGCTGCAGATTCAAAACAGATAATTGGGTCAACTTTCACCTCATATATCTCTTAACTGCCTTGCTAGAATGATGTGAAATTTTACAGATAGATGTATAATGAATTTTTGAATCTAATGGCAGTGGTCTCACTCAAAAATATAATCTCAGAATCAAAATTTATGGCATTTTTGGTGGCGGCTGCTGAGAAAGGAAAAATCAGCCGAATTGGAATTAGGGTTTGGGGTGGGGAATTTTTCTTTTGTTTGGATTTTTAATGGAACAAAGATATGACCAGCAACTAGATCCCTATGGATACAACCATATTTTCTATGTTTGTTATTCCAATTACAAGCGCTTCTACGCATCACTTAAATTATTAGGTGAGCTTGTTTCAAAGAGGTTTTATTTTGTTTAATAAAGAACTTATGATATTACATAATGAGAATTCGTTGCGTTTGTTATCATGTACCAAGATTTATAATCAAGGTCATGCAATACATGAGGCTACACATGTTAAAACCGAGGACGGTTTTCTGTCAAGAAAGGGAGGATGATGTAACCACGCCACAAACACATACGACAATAGCGTCTCATATCAAGATTGAACTAAAGGTGAATTCGTTCCTTCAGCTTCAACATATTTTAAATGAGAATATGATACTACCTAATGATTAAAATATATATTTTTGTAGTGTTACATCACTTTTGGACTAATTGAAGCAAGAGTTCAAGTTGGACAGGTTTTGGAATCCAATTCGGCCTCCAGATCAATTCGGATTCAACCTGACAGGCCCAACTTCAAATGTGCATAACTTTCACATACGGAGTCCGTTTGAGCTCCACGAGTACTTGTTGGAAAGTTTTTCTCGTCCTCTTTCCAATGGATCTGGTCTTAACTTCAAATTCCTCTTGTGCAAACCGTAATCATCAAAATAAGGTGTTGCATCACCTGTTTAGGCCAAATTGGGCCTTGCAATGCTTGGACCCAAGGGGGAGGCGCCCCCCTAGCCAGGCCCGTACTGTTCACGGATTACTGTTCATGTGAACAGTACCATAAATAGTACTACCCCATTTGCCTTAGTTTTGTGCGGCTTTCCCACCCCTATTTAAGGAGGCTGCACCCTTGTAGTTTGCTTGGATTTCGTTTCCTTAGTTTTTCCATTGTGAAAACTCTTGTTCTTCACTTATGTCGACTAGACCAACCGTAAAGAATCTCTACGGAATCCCACCTTTTGAACTCAATATAAATATTTGCAATTTCAGATTGCATGTTATCTTGTTCTTGCGTGTTCTTCGATTGCATGTAGGAATAGACCTTCGTGGTCAGATCAACCGCGTTCTTGGCACGGTTGATAACGACTCGGAGTGTGGTTTAGCGATTGCTTGGTGTTCTGGTCGTGGCCGGTTAGAAGCCTGCATCGTCAAAGTCGTTTTCCTCCAAATCGAACTTATCATCCTATCGGAAGATCGGGATGTCATTGCCTCATCATATACTAACAACAGCAAGGTACCACCTGCCCACTCCCCGATCTCGAGATTCGCTCGCACGCGCGCGCCAGTTCCGATGCGATTTCAGCTTCGATTTCGTCAGCGCAAGACACGGCGTTCCCCCTGATGGAGCGAGACCGCCTAGGCCTCCGGGGCCTGCAACCGCCGCGCGTCATGTCGTCGAGCAGCAGTACGAGCGCTTCAATGAGTTGTCCGTCCTTCATCTAGTTTGCCCACGAGCCGAATCGCCCACGAGATCATGCAATCTACGATTGATCGCTAATGTGATGCGCGTGCGCTTGCTGTGATGTAGTAAGCTCGTACCGGTCGCTGGAGCACAACACGCGGAGCGAGCCCGACTCCATCGTCGCGCTGGCCAAGTGGAGGATCCTGAAAGAACAAGCTGCACGACCGGAATGAGACATTGTTCCATAGGGTAAGCTTTCTGTAGTAGGGGTGGTCTTCACCTGAGCCCATTCGATCTATTAGAGAATTGTAAGACCTAGTATGATACATATAATGATATATGTACCTTCATAGAAGACATATGACTGTAAGGGACAAATTATAATTGTGTCTTAAGGAGATATATATACGCCCTGATCATAGAGAAGGGGCAGGTATTGTTCATCCATCTCAAACACTTCACTACTGTCCTAATTTACTGTTTGGTCAGTAGCCATAACACTTCCACTGTTACAATACAATGGTGATTGATTGGCCTGAGTTCTAACTGACTGTCTGTCTGATGTGTTCATGTGGTCGTATGGTCTGTTTTGGCCAGGTGCTAATTGACGAAATCAAGGATTTCGCGCCGATAATATACACTCCAACTGGTCTGTGAAAACTACAGCGGGCTGCTCAGACGCCCCTGTGGGATGTACTTCAGTGCAAAGGAGAAGGGGGAGATGATGTTGATGATTTACAACTGGCCCGCAAAGAAGATACTTTCACTGCTTCAAAAGAATTGATTTTTTTTAAAAGTGCTAAACAGCACTAGTATTTTTTTTATTAAGAGTACTTAGATTTTTTCTTTTATGTATGCACCTTCTCTAAAAAAATATAAGTACTTCAAATCACAAAAAACACTCGAATTCCCTTTCTTCTATGTATTCGTCTCCTCTAAAAAAATCTGAGTGCTCTAAATCATAAAAAACACTCGGGTACTCTCTAGACACCACTTTTTCTTTGACCAATGTCATTAGTGCAGCAAAGAAAGCTGAGATTATTCCAGATAGCAATATGATCAATGAGATACGAAATCAAATGAATGCAACGTCTGCTTACCTGTCTAGAAAAGCCAGTTCTGTAGTGACATACTTATATGCATGGAATTACTCCACAATGCTAACGCTTTTCCAGAGCTATACTGCATGCTGGGTGTGTTTTCATATCCTCTTCGGCCAATCCTAAGAGGCAATTGCATAGTAATTTACGTTTAAATCTATTGTCTATTTCCATTTGTATTCTGTAACATATTGTATGCTTCATGCTTGATAGTAGATACTGTATAATTCTGTCTCAAACCGTAGTATGCAGTAGAATTGCTTCCAATTCTGCTTGTATTGGATTTCTTCGTCTGATTGATCATTGCTTATCTCTGGTTGACATGATAGTTGTGACTGATGGGAGTCGCATTCCAGGTTTAGGTGATCTTGGATTTCCGCGCGCCACCCTTTCCCCTCTTCTCCACTGCCTCCCCCTTTCCTCCGCTTCCTCCACCGCGCCGCCCCGGCGCGCCACTCCTCTCGGCCGCCCCTCTACTTCTCCTCCTTGCCTCCTCTTTGCTTCTCCTCCTTCCCCTTCTTTCTTCAACATCGCCGGCGCTGCCTCTCCCGTGCCAGAGCTGCACCGCCGCCCCTCCAGATCCACGGTGACATCACCACCCCTTCAGCACCACCGGCCGACACCTTTTCAAAAATAGCACACCCGCAAGTGCACGGGTTGCCACTGAAATAGCGGCGAGTGTCGTGTTCTCCACAGGGACTAGACTGAGGCTACCGGTGCTCGGCTAAAGCTAGGTCAATCGAAACGGGGGATAATCTAAACTACAACGACTACTGAAGCAATCGAATGAACGAACTCTAACTCACATAGGCAAAACTACGAACGAACTAAACGAACGACTCACAAACAATGACACGAATGACACGACGACTAACCGATGACCTAACTAGCTATCGACCGCTAGACAGAAAGAGGAAGTCGAGAAGCACGAAGGAAGTCGAGAGAGAACGAGGGAGAAGACGATCGACGGCTAACTAGACGACGACGGCTGGACAACACAACAACGACTACGACTACGATCGCTCGACCTCGCTAACGACCAACCGCAAAGAGAAGAAAAGGGGAAGATCGAGAAGCACAAGGGAGGACTAGAAGCAAGGAGGGAGTCGAGACAGCAATGGAAGGGAGATGGTTGGCCGGCTAGCTAATTCGACGAGACTCTCAAACAAACAAACATACATACTAACCCTGACAGTAGGACAAGCACAGGACATCGAATTCACAGGAGAAACACACACACTGAACATAAGCACAGACTAACCTAATGCCAACAACGAGAAATTAACACAAAGCATAACTCTCATGAACAGAACCTATATCCATATCCAACAGCATCACAATGATCAATACTAAATTTGCTAAACAACTTCCAACAAAGAATAACAGATTATATAAACAACTCAAAACATTGCTCAGCTCACATTTCACAATCACATATCACAAGATGACATTCAGTGCAATAGATCAAATTCTACAATTCGCCATCACATTGAGACATCAACCATAGATTAACAGAGCATAATCCACAGAATCACAAGTTAGCATCCACAGATATTTCAAACTACTCCAAATCACAGTAATCGATCTGCAGCAAATATGAGCAATAAATGAAGAACAACAAGGAGAGAGGGAGAAGAATTAGAGCTAGACCGAGGAAGACGCTGTCGCTGACGTGGAGGCAGAGGGAGAAGTCGCCGGAGTGGTGGCGGTGAGGTCGATGCTGTCGAGGACGTGAGGTGGCCGCCGGCGTTGAAGTGGAGAGCGGCGTGGAGGGTAGAAGACGGTGAAGCCGAAGAGGTAGTGGACGATGGCGGCGCTGTCGGTGGAGAGATGATGCGCCGGTCGATGGAGCTGTCGAGGTCGTCGGTGGTGACGAAGAAGAGGATCTCGGTCGGAGTAGTGGGAGGAGGAGAAACAATGGGGAAAGGGAAGAGGAGTAGTGGCGGCGGCGGGAGTAGGTGAAGAGGAACCGTGGGGAAGAGACCGGAGGCGGAGAATGAGGGGGAGCGGCGGGCGTAGATCGGCTGGCTCGGTTGAGGTCGGCGACCGGATGTGGAGAAGAAGGAAAGGCGCGGCGGCACTGCGGAGTGGAGAAGGAGGGAGGAGAGGAGAGGCAGCAGGGCGGCCGGCGAGTGGAGGTGGCTCGGTAGGGAGAGCAAAGAAAGGATGCGGCCGGTGGATTTGGAGAAGGGGGAGCTGTGGTTGGCCGGAGGGAGTAGAGAAGGGAGGAGAGAGGCGGCGAAACTTGGTGGCGGCGACCAGTTGGGAGGCGGAGAAGGGAGGTGCGCAGGAGGGAGCAGGAAGGAGCGGCGGGGGTGGTAGATGCGGAGGGAGGCGGCGGGGAGAGGTGGAGAAAGTGGCGGCGTTGGTGGCCGGTGGGGTAGAAGAAGAAGGGGGAGAGCAGGAAGAGTAGAAGAACCGGGCTCCAGTCCTCCTACAGGCGGCGGCGGTGGAGAAGAAGATGGTGGGGAATTTTTGCAACTTTGCGATTTAGCCCTCAAAGAATTTAGGGTTTGCAACTAAGTCCTTCCCCCAATTGATTTCTTCTGTTCTGGTCCTCCGGGAGTCCGATTTCAACGCGGTTTGATCCTACGCATCCGTGACAACGCGCACATCTGTACGGAGCAGTCCAGATTTGTCGTTTATGCGCCTAGATCGCGCCGGCCTGCGGAAAAGTACAAAAAATGTAAAATGGTCCATTTCGAGCCATTAAATATGGAAAAACGTGTAAATGATGATAAATGGTCCCAAAATATGAAAAACATAAGGGTAAAATGACGGCTAAATATATGCAAAAAATGACGCATGTCAATATGGAACTCTATACATGTACTCAATTTCATCATTTGATTGTGAACATGATGCTGAAGAAAGTCTGAAATGTGCAGCTAAGGGAGTACTCACAGTTTGACCTTATGCATGTTGAAACGATGAAGAACTTTATTAATATATCCCTTTTGACTTATATATAATTTGCCAAACTGTCTGTCTCTAATTATTTCCATACCAAAAACCTTTTTTGCTGCACCGAGATTTTTCATCTCAAATTCACTGTTTAATTGTGCCTTCAACTTTGAAATTTCAGGCTTGTTTTTTTGCAGCAATCAACATATCATCAACATATAGGAGCAAGTAAATAATTGAACCATTAACAGTCTCCAAGTAAACACATCTATCATAATTAGATCTTTTACAATTCTGAGATATCATAAAGGAGTTAAATTTTTTGTACCATTGTCTAGATAATTGCTTCAAACCATAAAGAGATTTCTTCAATTTACAAACAAAATTCTCTTCCCAGAATGACGAAATCGTCCGATTGCTCCATATAAATGTCTTCTTCTAATTTCCCATGTAAGAATACGGTTTTCATATCCAATTGTTCAAGCTCATAATCATGCATAACCACAATACTGAGTAAAGTGCTAGTAGAACTATCCTTCACAACAGGGGAAAAGACATCTATAAAATCAATACCTGAAATTTGGTTGTATCCTTTTGCAACTAGCCTTGCTTTATACCTAACCTCTTCGGTTGGTGAAACTCCTTTTTTCTTAAAGATCCATTTGCAGCGAATAGACTTCTTCTCAATTAGTAACTTGACCAGCTCCCAAGTGCTATTCTTATCAAGAGATTCCATCTCATCATACATGGTGGTCATTCATCTTCTTGAATCACTAGAAGAGATAGCCTCTGAATAAGATGAAGGTTCTGCAGTACCTTCAATTTCTTCTGCCATATTTAAACAATAAGCCACAACATTAGCTTCTTCAATCAATCTCTTAGGAGGCTGAATGTTCCTCCTTTATCATCAACTGCAATGGAACGATGTGTTGGCGGCTCAACAATAGGGGCTTCTGAAATTCCTTATTGACTTCTGGTGTAGATCCTGAATGAATAACATACTCCACATGCATGCTTGATTGCTTCTCAACGGGAACATCAATAGATGGCTTATCATGCAACATAACAGACTCATCAAAAGTAACACTTCTACTAATAACCACCTTTCTAGTTTTAGGATTTCATAATTTATATCCTTTCACACTAGTTTAATAACCAAGGAAAATGTACTTAACTGCTCTAGACTCTAATTTACCATTGTTAACATGAGCATACACAGAACAGCCAAATATTCTTAATTTTGAATAATCTGCTGAAGAACTAGACTATACCTCAATTGCAGTCTTCGTATCAATAGCCAAATTTGATGACTGATTAACTAAATAAGAGGCAATAGAAGAGGCTTCAGCTAAATAACTCTTAGATAATCCAGAGTTTGATAACATGCAACGTACCTTCTCCATGATGGTTCTGTTTATGCGTTTGACCACAACGTTTTGTTGAGGAGAGCATGGGACGGTATAATGTCTCACAATGCCTTCTAACTTGCACAAAGCTTCAAATTCTTCATAATAGAACTCCAAGCCATTGTAGGTATGCAGCTTCTTAACATGCTTGCCAATTTATCTTTCAATCATAATCCTCCACTCCTAGAATGTTTTGAATGCATCTGATTTGTGTTTGACGAAATATATCCAAACTTTTCTTGAGTAATCATCAATGATGGTCAACATGTAGCTTGCACCTCCAAATGATGGAACGCGGGATTCTTCTCACAAATCAGAGTGAACATAATCCAATATGCCTTTTGTAGAGTGAGTCGCAATACTGAATTTCACCCTCTTTACTTGCCAAAGACACAATGTTCACAAAATTTCAACTTGTCGATGCTTTGACAATCAAGAAATCTTCTTTTGCGTAATTACATCATTTCAGCTTCACTCATATGCCCCAGATGCATATGCCAAAGATTAGTAGCATCAGAATCAGATGATTTATTTGAGGTAACAGTGGCATTACCTGAAATTGTAGTGCCTCACAGATGATATAAGTTGATAATCTTCATATCACCCTTCATCACAATTAGAGAACCTTTGGTGACTTTCAGAATTCCACCTCCACCTAAATACTTGTACCCTTTAGCATCAAGAGTACTCAACGAGATAAGATTTCTCTTCAAATTCAGAATATGACGAACATCCGACAAAATTCTGATGGTGCCATCAAACATCTTGATCTGGATAGAACCAATGCTTGCAATCTTGCATGGTGTATTGTCACCCATCAACACTGATCCACTTGGCGTAGCATCATACGTAACAAACCACTCGCGGTTCGGGCTCATGTGGAAAGTACAGGCTGAATCAAGAATTCATTCATCACTGGTTTTGGGATCACCGGCAAAGGCAACGAGAACATCTCTATCAGAACCTTCTTTGGTGACAACAGTGGCTCTAAATTCATCATCTTGTTGATCTTTCTTGAAATTGTTATTTCTCTTCTCCATATTCTGCAACTTCCAATACTCGGATATGTCATGATCATCCTTCTTACAATACCTGCATGACTTCCTGTTTCTAGATTTAGATCTACCTCTATATCTGCTTTTGCTTCTGCCTTTTGAATTGTCATTTGAACCCTTCTCGTATTGCCTGCCGCGGATAGACAAACCTTCTGCATGCGTACTTGAATTTTCATCGAGAATCATAAGTTTCATCTTTTGTTTTGCTTGCATACAGAGCTTCATAAACTTCACTGAGAGTAAGAGTATCTCAGCTATATAGAATAGTATATCTAAACGTAAAGCATGAACTGGGCAGAGAGCATAACAAAATAAGACCCAAATCTTCATCATCATACTTTACCTCCATAGTTTCGAGATCTGCAACAACTTCCTTGAAAACTGTTAGGTGATTCAATAATGAGGCACCTTCCGCTATCTTGTAGGAATAAAGCGTTTGTTTCATATGTATCTTGCTAGTCAGATCCTTGGTCATGCAAATCTGCTCCAGCTTCAGCCATAATGCGGCGGCGGATGTCTCATTCATAATCTCGTGTAAAATATTATTTGATAGATGAAGATGAATTTGAGATAAGGACTTACGATCTTTTCGTTGCTTCTCATCAGCGGACAATGTGGCTGACATCTTATCGATCACCAAAAGTGCATCATCCAAATCAAGCTGTAATAAAACAGCTCGTATCTTGATTTACCATAGAGAAAACCTCATGTCGAGATCGTACTTTAGAGTCACCATACGGAAGAAATTCAAAATTTATTGGTACGAATTTGGTATACCTGGCAAAATTCTAACAATCTGGAACTTCTGGTACACTTGTCAGGTGCACATAGCAATTTCATTAGAAAAATTCACCAAAAATCTTGCAAGCCGACAGCTTCTTTACTCCTTTGAATCTGCACTATTTTTTTTTCCATAGCCTTGGTTCCCGTGCCAACTTTATTCTCTCTCTCCAAAGTTTTGCTTCGTTTGATGTTGTCTACTGTTTTTTGCGCTTACGTGCTCCAAAGCAAGAAACGTTGCTTGCACTACTTGAACCGAAGGCGACGCAACACGATGTGAGACTGAGCTGGTCTTCTGCTCCTTGCGCAATTCGCTGGAGGACGTGCCACTTTTACTGCTTTGGCTTGAATCCAGATCGGAGACCGAGCGGAAGGCAACTCGGTTTCGGCAACGGCGCCCAGATATGATGATTTTTTTTCTTGAACCCTAATCTTCTGTACTCTAATACCACTTATTACAAATAACGCACAGAAAAATAGAAACAAGATACAGAAATTTTTATATGGAAAATCCTTACGGGAAAAAACCTCAAACGCTCAAAAAGCAAATCACTATAATAAAGAGAATTTACAATGGAGCTTGCACTTCCTAAGAGCTACTAGAGTACATACATATAGTATGAGGGAAAAGAGTCCTACACGGAGAGAAAACCGAATCAGAGTCGGTTGGTACAGATTGGCACCACGTCTGATACAACCTGTACATGCACCTACCATGTCATGTCTGGTATGAGACGATAAAGTGTCCTATAGAGCACAGTATAAAGTCGGATCAACTTTAACACATTCTTTTTCAGGAATGTTCTCAAGCCAACTGCAACAAAGAATATCATTATCATCCCACGGAAGAAAAGCCCTGGCATTTCATTTCATCAATGGAACTTGATGGAACAATGTTTACTACAAGGGATGGCAAAGCTAACTCTTGCGGCAGCGGATGGCTGAGCGATTCATCTCTCAAGCATGACTGTCATCTTCCAGGAACTTTAGAATCGCTACCTCCGGCGTTTCGACGTGCGCAGCACCCAACGAAGTACACGAATGACTAGTCGACAAAAATGTAAGCATGTCAAAATAACAGATAAAGATGGCACCATTTATCTTGCGGAGAAAGAGCAGATATGTGAAAAGTCCCCAAAAATTCAAACCAGAAAATTTCCTAATTTTTTGTGGATTTTTGTTTGAATTTCTGGAAACTTTCCCTTTTTGGAAAGTTTCCCCCGGAATGCGCTTTCTTCTTTTGGCAATTCCGCTTTCTCTTTTCCTTGGCACCCGCCCATTCCGCTTTCCCCCTTCCCGGCGCCCTCCTCCTCCTTCTCTCCCGGCGCGCGGCTCCCGTCTCCTCTCTCCTCTGGCGCCTCCTCCGCTTTCTCCGTTGGCGCGCCGCCCCTTCCGCCTCTCCCTTCCCGACGCCTCCCGTTTCTCCCGCAGCGCCGCTCTCTCCTGCCTCCTCCCGCGCGCGTGCGCTGCGCTGCGCCGCTCCCGCGCCCTCGCGCCCGCGGTCTTGGACCGCCGGCGCCCGCCGCCTCTGGTCCGAAGAGCCTCGCCTCTCTGCTCCGCGTGACGTGGCCGTCCTCCCGACCCCACTGGCGGTCACCGCCCCTCCTCCTCCGCGCGTGGGCGCGCCCGCCATGACCGCGTCGGCTTGTCCTCGCGCCACCACTGCGCGCACGTCGGCCGCACTGCTCGGTCTCGCGCGCGCGCACGTCGTCTGCGCCTCCCATCGCATCCCCAACTGCCGCGGTCACCTCGGCCGTCCATCCCCTCTCCCCCCTTTTCTCCCTTCCGCCGGAAGCCGCTTCCGGCCCCCTCGTTGCCGTGCCTTTCCAGGCCATATAAAAGCCGCCCGAGGGGGATGAAAACGGAACGGAAATATCCCGTACCGAACCGCATCGTTTTCTACATTTGATCCGATCGAATTCGTATTTTCGGACAAATTCGAATTCGGTTCGAAATACGGAATACCAAATTCGAAAACGGAGCGGAAACGGATTAGGCGTTTTCCGACCGTTTTCTACTTTTCTACATTTTATTCGGAATATATCGTATTGTAAATACGGTTTAAACCGAATTTGGCCCAGCCCAATTCACACAGCCCACTTCCCAGGCGCATGGGACCTTAGAAGGTAGCCCCGAGAGAAGGTAGGCCTCTACTGCTCTCCTTCTCCTCTCTTCGACAGTTTGTCGCCGTCACCGACCACCTCGCGGCATCGCCGCGCTGCCCCCACCGTCGCGCTCGCGTCCCACCCCGGCAGCTCCACCGCCCCGCCAGCGCCGCCAGCCAGGCAGCTAGGGCCTAGGGCGCGGCCGCCCCGCCCGCGTCGAACCGCCGCGCCGCGCTTCAGCCGTCAGCCCGCCACACCCCTGGCTGTGCCCAGCCCTTCCCCAGCGCCGCGCCGCCCTAGTCTCCAGCTTCCCCTCCACCGGCTAGTCCGCGGCCAGCCTGCCCTTGTACGCCCCGATCCGCACCGCGTCAAGGACCAGCACCTCCTTCAGCTGGAGCGTGGAGACGAGGCTCTTGGCTGCGGCGCGCGCATGATGGGCGAGGATGGAGCCGTGCGTCGGTGACGATGTCCTCCATGGGTGCGCGCAGGCGAGGGCGGTGGCCACAGGCTGGGGCGCGGATCGGGAGCTGCGGCTGCTGCCTGCTCTGATTTGGGGATTTCACAGCGGCGTTCCTATCTTGTTGGTTTTCGTTTGTGGTGGCATATGATTCATGATCGATTGCCCATTTTGTCGATCTGTCTGTTTGTTTATTTTTTTCCTGTTCTTATTATGTGTTCTTGATGCTAAAGATGCTTCCATCTTGATGGTTCTTGGTTCGATCAAACACGAAGGTTGCAGCTTTCGTATAAAAATAACTAGGACATGGTAAATTCGCTCTAGTCTATTGTAATTTGGGTGCGAAAATTCTGTTTGCCATGATACATTTGCAATCGGGTGAAAATTTGAAGGCAAAGGAATGTAGCAAGCATTGCCGGTTGAAGAAATTCTGTTTTGAGTCAACCAACTTTCTCACAAGTTCAGAACCAATGAATGCGGTACTGGTTGTCCTTCAATTGCGGGAAGCTTTCGTGGAAGCATCTTACGCTATGCTGCTTCTTCTATCTAGTCCACATTTTGGCAGGTTCGGGTCCGTAGCGCCACTAGCAGGCTCAATGGACGAGAATTTTTTGGCAGAAAGTTGTAGTTTTCCTTGGTGGCGCTCTAGCTTGCTTTTCCAAGATGTCCCTCTCATTGCTATTGCATAAGGATTCCTTTTTGGTGCGTATTTGACCATGTGATTGGTGATCAACTTGATTCTTAGTAGCTCCACGAAACGTTTTGCATAGCTTGTAAGTCATTAAGAGATAGAAGTGACTGTTTACAGACGCTATGTTGACAATTGACATAGATAGTAGTATTGTATATCTGAGACTATTAGTATGGTGATTGAACTATTTATATTGTAATTTGTGCAAGTTTCTAACTTAATCTTTGAATTTAAGACTTATCATATTATTTAGTGCCTGTATACCGAATTATGGTGTAAAATTTACAATTATTTACCGAATTAGCAAATGGTTTTACTGAATTGCATAGGAAAATTTTGGTACGGCTTTACCCTTTGTTAAAATCCTGGGTCCGTCACTGCTTGAACTTGATCATGCACTTGGTAATTGTTATGTACTTGGTCACTTATTAATTGTTATGCACTTGGTATTCCGTATTGAATTTTCGTATACCGACCGTGTTCGACATAATTCCGCTCGAATTGGTTCGTTTTCGAAATTCTCGATATTCCGTAAGTTCGCGTTCGTTTTCGTGTCCGGCTTTACCGCTTTCGCTTTCGTTTTCGTATTCAAATGTAAAAGTAGAAAACGGTTGAGGAGTTTTCCGACCGTTTCCGACCGTTTTCATCCCTAGGCCGCACCGCCCTACGCTCTTCTCCCTCCCCTAAGCTCCATTCGGCCTCCCGTACCTTCTCCTTCGCCGGTGCCCCCTTTCTTCCCCAAATCCGGCCGTCAAGCGCACCGCCGTGCCAAGCGACCCCCGGCCGATTCCTCTCCTCGCCTCCACGAGACACGGTGAAGCTAACCGTGCCTTCGGCCAAGCCCCGCCGCCTCTCGTCGCCGACGCCGAGCCCACCCGAGCCCGCCGCCGCCGCTGCCGCCGACCCACCTCCGGTGCTCCCGGTCTCCTCCGCCACCACCATCACTTTCCCGAGACGCAAGGATCGCTCTTCGCCACCGCCAACACCTCTCCGGCCGCCACCGCCGTCACACGCCGCCGTTCCCCGCCATCGCCTCTCGCCTCGCCCTGCTGCGCTCAACTCTTCGCCTTCCTTCCTCTACTCGGTCGGGTAATGCGTGCTCCCGCCGCTAGCCGCGTTCGCACTCAACTCACCCACCCGCGTTCGAATCCTTTCGGCCGCAGCGTAACACGTTTTTTTTTAAACCTTTTCCCTGCCATCCGATCCACCCCACGGCGCATCCGGGCCGCTCCTCCTCGCCATATCCACCGTCCGCCCGAGCCACGCGCCGACCATCCAGCGATGCAAGCGCGCGTGGCCGACCCTCCGGCTTTGTTTGCGCGCGATGCGCTGCGGCTGGCGCCGTCGGCCGTCCGCCGCGGCCGCTGGGCCGCCGGTGCCGGGCCGCCTGAGCCGGGCTGGCCTCCGCACTGTTCACACCGATTTTCCATTGTTTTTCTAATTTCCAAAATCCCGGAAAATCCAAATAAATCCTAGAAAATCACGAGAAAATCCCAAAATTCCCAAATTTCACCACTTTGCTCCAAATAATATTATGAACCTATTTTTGGCCTCCACTTCCACAAATTCATCCCAGATAAATTCCTAAAATTCCAATTTGAGGATTTATGCATTTACTCCTTTTAAATAGTTTATTTTTCCTCGCTTGATTAGTCTCAAGTGGATTTGATTATTTTATGTGTTTACGCTAGTTCGGAGATCCCGAAGGCTCAAGTGCAGGCTCAGGATCCAGGTGTTTCTACGTTCGAGCTAGCCGAGATCGTCCAAATTGTCGGCAAGTCCCAAATTCTTCGACCATGTTGCAACCCATGATATTTAATTATGTTATTATGCTATTTGCATTGAGCTAGTTCTGGAATGTTAGTTCAAATTAAAATAAAATGGTTAGAATGACATGTTTATGTAGTTAATGCTACCACCGATAAATGCCATGTTCAACTTGTGGCCATGCCTTTGTTAACCATAGAATTAATTATCTGTTAATTTAGATAATTGTAGGTTATTATTATCACTCAAAGTTGTACACTAATAAGGTTGTGGCTGCGGGCCAATAGAATTTGGAAAACCCGACTCTAGGGCAGGGTGGTATGGGATACCGTGCCCTAGGCGGAGGCTGTCGACGTGCGAGGATAGGGTAAAGGTTGGGAAGGAGCCGCGAGACGGTCTTCGCCCACCTCTTACCCTAGGTTGTAAGGTCGCGGACTGGCCGGAGTTGCGGACTCGGAGGAAATATAAGGACCAGACTTTACGCCGAGCAAATGACATGGTAACCGCTCAACCACAGGAGTTGACTTGTCAACACCGGTTTAGTAGCCGCTCAACTCGTTTGAAACTCTACGGTGTTGAGAAGTAGGTGATCGCGTAATTTAGGTTAGGCGGGCGTCTTTGCGGTGCCTAACAACGGTAGAGTTCACTCGAAGCGGACGTGTGCTTTCTTGTGCCGGACAGAGTGGATTCTACCGGGTAGAGCCTATATAAAGGGTTGAGCGGTGAAACGACCGGCTTTCTTGACCGGACGCGAAGTTAAGAAATCGTGTGGGTAAAGCCGAGCAAACTCGCAGAGTCAAAATAAATGGTATTCGAATACGCCGTGCTCGGTTAATGGAGTCGTGTCACTTGGGTGATTCCAGAATGAAGCTAAGTAGTTTTATACCTGCTTTAACTTGATTAGTTGGTTAATTGAAGTTTCATGAAAACCCCTGAGATCTTAAGGAGTAGTTTTGGGTCCGTTTTATGAAAATGTTTACAAATAAAATTGCATCCACTCAAAGTTAATAAACCAAGTATACTCCTTCCTTTGTTAATCCGTGCATGTAGTAATTTAGAGTCCCTTTGGGACTTGCTGAGCCGGTTGTTTGGCTCACGGCTTGCTTAATCCACTCTTTAGAGGATCAAGACAAAGGTGAAGGTTCCCACGTCAAGGACGCCCCTGAGGATCGCTTCTTCGACGAGGACCCGTGGCTTAGGTCTTGGCCGCGCTCAAGCGGATTCTGGAGTTTTTGTGATGTAAGTATACTTTGGGCTTGCACGCCCCGCTGTCGAAAAGGGGATGTTAATCCTTATGTAAAATATATGCTGGACTTTTGTTGTAAGCATGCAATGGTATACTCTTGCGCGACGTTCCATAACTGTTCATGCGTGAATAGTTGCGGAATGCCGTGTCCGTACGCGCCCCTGGAAACGGGGGCGTTACAATATGCTACCAGTATATTGTGCTGTATTTGATGGCAGGGCTTACCAAAATGACAAACAATATCACGTTGAAGATGGCAACCACTCGCCACTCTGTCTTCATGTATTGTGCAACCCCAGCTCTGAAGCAAAAACTTCACGTAAGTACTGACATCTTAAAATGGTTTGATATTTCAAAGCTAGGAATGAGAATTCGAGCAGCTTACTTGCAAGAATCGCAGTCATAGCACCTAACAGAGCGAACATTTTTGTGCAGTTTGCAGTCGACGTTTGTGCTCAATGGATGATAGCTCAAATCAAAATAGGAGGCATTCAGAGCTGGGTAACCGCACCTGGCAATGTTTAGAGAAATGTGATAATGACCAGTTGCTGGTTTAAAATATACTGAAAGGTTCAGGTGCATACTCTGCCGGTGGGCGGCAACAACCAGACTCAATAGGAGTAAGATCTGCAAACCTGTATTGTTTCAGAGTCTGCATGAAGTCAAAGAGTACAACTAAGATCACCACAAAAGAAATGGCTGCAAATGGAGAAACTTCAAGACAGTACGTCAGGTGAAAGAAGTGAAGAAGAGGAGAGACCTTGTATCTTTTTGATAAGCTATTGCAATCATCTGACTTCACAAGGCAACTTCTCAGGCGAGTCCATTTTTCGGTGTCATTGAGCTTGATTTCCAAAAAAAAGAGAGTTATGCCAGCACAAAGGAATATGAATTTATTGCATACTAGGAAAAATGAAAGGCAACGGAAATTTTCTAACAAAGAACCAGGACATGCCTGTTTGATAAACCAAGAGCTATAATCCTGCAGACGATACTCTTTATATCTGCACAGGACATGAGAAATGACAACCGTATGCATGCAATAAGTGCTAATGCAGGAAAGACATTTCTTTCACGGTTTATTTTGACAAGCAGGCAGCAGCAAACAGTTTTTGACTCCATAGATACCAACAAATCTGTAAGCATCTACATGGCCATATAGTGTAACTTTTCATGTCGTAAGTGCTATATACATCAAATTGGCAATTCGGCATTATTCAATCATTTTTTTTTTTGGAGAGAGCACATTCTTCAATCATTCTGTAAGCATTTCTAGTCACATACCTGGCCCCAGGAACAGAATGGCCAGCTCTGGCATTTGTTATGATAAACCTGCAACAGTACATGCCAAGATAGAGTAATTAACCTCTAAACGGTACTAAACTTTAATTCCATCAACTAATCGGTTGGGCTTCAGCTTTTACCTTCTGGATTATTTTTCACTATTCATAAATTTCATCTTTTTCTGAACTTTTGGCTTTTTGTTGAGCTTTTTTGCCGGTTCTTTTTTTCCCATATTTGTTTGTATTATATGTAATGGGCTAACATATTTTTTATATTTTTAATTTTCTTAAATTTAATTATGTTAAATAAGTCTCTGTCAGTTACAGTGTTTTTTTCAGCTAGCTACAGTGCTTTTCAGCCATAAGCCACAAAAATAAGCCCAAATGATCACCACCCAATACCGCAGCAGTTTTCATATAAAAAGTACACCATGATTGCCACCAACTGAAAAATGTCCAGTGTTATCGCAAATGAATCAAAGGAACTTACGCAAGCACCGTGAACACCATGATTGCCACCAAGACCACGAATAGCATTATTAGATACTAGATACCCACATGTCAAGGCAACAATTAACTCCAAAAGTACCAAGAAAACAGCCAAGACTATAAGCAGTTTAGCACTCATGTTGCTGCAACTTTATGCATCAAATGCCACAAGAAAGGATACTGTCCAAAGCAAGCAAGAAATGTTCTTCCAAGCACCAAGGAATCCCACAAGCGATCTGGAACATTAACACTGAACCGGGTTTTTTTTGGGGGGGGGGGGGGGTGTAAAATTACTCCTCCAAGAGCCATGACAGGGATTGTCAAGGACCGTCTGCATTCGTCGGTGCTCATCCAAAACCCGAAACCGACCACCAATGTTGCCAGTATCTGTTCAACAAAGAGCAATATAAGAGCACCATAAAGTGCAACGACCTGGAAAAAGGCAGTCTTTCTTAATTTCTTTCCCAATGGTCCGGCATTAAACTGTGTGGAGCCTGTATGCGTTAACATTAAATATGAAATTAAGAGTTCTAAAAAAGAAATTAAGAATGGCCAAGAACCCATAGATTTAGGATAAGGATGAAAGGATGACTTAACAGAGGAAAAATGTACTAGGCAGAACCACCAGATGGAATAGGAAGAAATCAAAAAGTCAAAAATCTTAGAGCAGATGTGAGGCAAGAGAAAGAAAGGTGTAATTCTAAGGGCCATTCACATTGGCTTTTACTGACTTTTGGCTTTAGCTTCGGAGAGCTATATGAAGAGAAAACTCGCATTTCACAATTTTGATTGATATAAATAAAATTACTATACTGTATAATCACGATTTTGATTGATATAAATAAAATTACTATACTATATACTACAGTCGATTAATAGATTTCATCTTAAAAAGACACTATATTTGAAAGCTACGTACGAGAGAAAAGTTGTTTAGCATAGAAAATCAGCCTTTAGAGTCCAATATGAACCAGCACTTTCTCCCGCCCACCCCCACCCCCACCCCCCAATCAAATTGAGAGACTCAAAATGTGTTGCATCCAAACAAGCCGAATCCAATGCCAAGCACGCTAAGCATGCGCCAGTTCAAAAAAGCAAGCAAAGGTGGGCCATTGGGAAGCAAGAATCACCGGAGCAAGCAAAAGGGGGACGGGAAAGGAAGCTGGCTGACCATTGTGAGGAAGTTGATCCACCTGATGACGAAGGTGCTGGTGCTGCCCATCCTCAGTCCTAGCTCCCAAATCGACCAGAAACGACGTCCTCACCCACTGGAGTCAGCACGGGGGGGCAGGCAGAAAGACAGACAGAACGAGACGAGATCTGAGCAGCCGGCGGAGATGGCGGCCGGTGCCGAAGAGCGGCAGGCAACCGGTACCACCTGCCTCCGCCTGCGTGCGCATGTGGGGGATTTGTATCGGTGCAGGGGTGTGCGTGCGTGTGGAATTTTGGACACTACTGGCACTGTTGGAGTCTAGAATTCCAGAACTAGCCCCGAAAGCGCAGCATTTCCCGATTTGACCCCCTGCCGACCGCATGATTCATCCGGACGTGACACGTAGCAGGTGGTGCGGTCGCCGATCGCACGATCACGTTGTCGTGCGGTCGGTGACCGCACGACTACGCCGGACGAGTGGTGCGGTGGGTGACCGCACCATTAGGCGAGTGGTGCGCCAGGTGAGCGCATGATTAGGCGAGTGATGCGCCCGGCAACTGCATGATTCCCTCGGCACTGTTCCGCGTCACTTCAAACCACCGAAAGCTCCTCTGTCCGTGGCTTTGTGCATGCTGCTTTGGCTGGCTTTATGCATGCTGCCATACGCCCGTGCTTTGCATTGCATGTTGGCATGATTTTGGTATTGCATGCCATGCACACAAGCCAGCTCTTCGTTCATGGTTTGTCCGTCCCCCACCAGAAGAGTGAGCTCAATGCAGCATAAAAGAGTTTGGGTAGCTGCGATTCATGGTTTCGATGGTAGAAGGTTAGCCAGAGTAGGAAAACTACAGAGCAAGAGAGGGAGGGAAGTGAAGGAAGAAACGAGAACGAGCACAAGATTTTGAGTTATTTTTGTTTTGAATCAGAAGTTTTGGCAAGTGTGAAAGTTGTAGATCGCCTCATGAGCTTCAAGAAAAGGTAAATATCATCTCCATACGTCTATATTCTTATCCTACTAATTAGCTTGTAATTAGCATAAACGTTCTGTACGGAGTTGCTGCATGTCATATTTTGATAAAATGTTTGTAGTTGTATTGTGTTGTATTTTATATTTTATGTGAAGAAATTATTTACTGCTATTGTGAACTATAAATGTAAAATGTTTGTAGTTGTAGTGTATTGTATTTTTTTGATAAAATGTTTGTAGTTGTAGTGTATTGTATTTTATATTTTATGTGAAGAATTTTTTGTATTGCTCTTGTGAACAGTAATGTAAAAAAATGTTAAACTCGATTGTAACTACATTTCAACGATGTCATTGTGAAGTACATTGCTAGTCGGAATGGCCACTTGCATAGCGACTGGTACTTAATCACTTGTATGATGCACAAGAGGGACATCGCCCTTGACCCTTCTATGCTGGCATCTACCTAGCATGAACAACCACCCTCTCCAACATGACCATGTACAGCCTAAGGCCACTCTGACCCTCCCTTCGATGTCACCATGTGCACCTGATTCACATCGGTAGGCCGCCATATCGGCTCCCATAAAGACCACACCGCACATAGATCAACATAGTGCCCAGCACTCTCCTGTGAAGAGCACATACAAGCATGCTTGTAAGACTAAACCAAAGGATATCAAGGTGCCTCAAAAGCCCAGGACATTCTTGCTAGGAATGCCGTTGGTCCCAAACACGCTCGTACCCAACCTTGGAATGGGTTGCGTAAGATTGCATGCATGGTCATTGAAGAGACCAACAAGATGAGGACACAATGCCGTACAAGTATCACTGTCAAGTACATGGTGGGGCATGTTCTCCACGAGCTAGGCTACGTCATGGTGGGCTTCGATGATCTATTCGATCTCTTTAGCCTCAACGCCGTCGATGCCTCACTTTTAAGATACTGAACACTATGAGTGTGTCCAATTACGGTCTACATTCATATCATACTAATAAATGGCATAACTCCTTTTTTTATGTATAAACACATGATGCTACAAGCCAGACGATCCTGAGAACGGTGGATCTTCTTGACCCACAATTGGTCTCCAACCAAAGCATCAACAAAAATGCATCCTACATCTAGAATTACGTAACAAATGGACTGCGTGCTCACAATGACAAGGAGTACATACTTGTACCCTACAACCAGAAGTAAATGTTTCACTCATTGCTATACTCATTGATTCATACTTCATATGCAACACAAACTTAGTTTTAAGGACAATGGTGGCATACATGTATAGGTAACACTGGATTCTAACTATCATTGTACCAAAGTGGAACAAGATAATATATCTTGATTCCTTAAACAAGATGGAGCATGACTGCATAATTGTGAAATAATTAATTGACAGTTAAACTCATTTCATCCATAGATAATTCTATCTACCATTCTTTTGCAATGGCTAGAGCTAATTTTTTCGAATCATGTAGGTCATTCGAGGCGTACATTGGTAGAGAAGGGAGACACATGGAAGGGAGAGCCACACTACGAAATGTGACGTAGTTTAAGGTACTCGCTACTACACAATAGTCCTATATCGCACTTCGTAATGATGCATCTCAAATTGAACAAACCTATGTATGTAATTATATTTTTTGCAGTACCACCAGCAGCTACAAGGTAATGTATGTAGATTCTACGTTTGCCGCCATATGAAAGAAATCATAGATGAAAAGCGCAAGGATCTAGAGGTTTGTGAATCTCGCAACAATTATTTCCTACTTATCATTAATATATATATATATATGTGTGTGTGTGTGTGTGTGTGTGTGTGCGCGCTTACGACTTTACTCTTCCTAGCGACAGGGCATGAAAATCGATAAAGGTACACTCGATATGAATGAACTCTTCGAAATTGGAGGACGGCTCACCACCTTCTTAATGACGGAAGTCATTCACCAAAAAGAGAAGTTTCACCAGGATGGGGATGAATAAAATCTCTCCTGTAGTGACAACAATTTTTTAGGGTATCTGTAAACATGTTGTAGCTGTATTATCACAATGCATATGTAATTAATCAGTAAATTTGTGTATATGTGATATATCTATCCATTTACGATCGATATATGTGTATCTGTGTAGTTTGTGATATGTCTGTGATATCTATGTATTTGTTTATTTTCAGAGGCATGGCTCGCATTTTTTGAGGCTAGCTAAAAAATAGAAAAAAAAATAGGTACAAAACAAACTATCATAGATGGTTTTATGCTATAAACCGTCTGTGAATGCCCTACTGTCATAGTCGGCTGCAACCAAAATATGTCTGTGATATATAATATATCACAGATGGTTCTATGTATGAACTATTTGTAATATATCTATTGTCATAGACGGTTGGTACATAGAACCATCTATAATATATTATATATCACAGATAGATTTTGGTCGTAACTGTCTGTGATAGTTGACCTTTACAGATGATACATAAACCATCTGTGATAATCGCTTATTATCACATATGCATAAATTCAGACGGTTCAGAAACTCTCTGTGACGAGGATTTAGAACAATATGTGATGACCCTTTGTGTGGCAGTGAGTGGTCCGTACCTCATGTCGACAGTGTCAAGCTGCGCTGCAGCCTCTCCAGATGCCACGGCCTAGTCCCACCGCAGCCACTACTGCTGCTGATGGTGATGTGAGTGCGAGTTCCTTTGCGCATGTTGCTACGGCTGGTAGTGGTGGTGATGCGGATGCGGGCTCCGGCCATAGTAATTGTGGTTTCTGCCACTACCTCCTTGTCCGCTGTCACCACTTGAGCCGTAGTCAACAAGTACCGGGCCCTAGGCTGAAGCATAGCGGGATCTAGGGCTTTGGAGATGCATGGCGAGGGATCTAGGGTTCCGATGGTTTCCCCCTTTTGGTTTCGTTTTTGGGCTTTGGAGTTTGGGTGATGTGGATCCAGAAGCGTTCGGTTTCGAACTGTAGGCTTCAGGAGGAGGGGGGTAACTTTTTGAATGGGGGGTTTGTTTATTGTTTAGGACTTTTTTTAAGTATAATGGAGGACGCATACACTCTACAAGTATGTCTCAACTCATAATACATTGGTGTATCCACTAGTATATGTCTAACTATAGCAGAAGCTTACACCTTATGGAGCTTATGCACATATTTTGACCACTAAACGCACCCAGTGTGAGTTCTCTCTTTTTGGATCTAGCCAAAGAAGATAAGTAAAAAAATCGTTCATTCCATCCCAGGATGGAACTTAGAACCGGTGGGTAGGAAGTATGATTTTTCTGTCGTTACGATGATCCTTTTCTTTTTGGCATGTATAATTTGAATTTGTTATATGTGTGTAACCTCGATGTTTTCCTGTTTCAAACCTTACCAAAACCGACAATGTAATGTTTTGGGTTTCTAAACTTATAATTTAAACTTGACGGCAAAGTTATACCTGAAATAACCTGGTCTGGTTGTGTTATCACTTACATGAGGCTTCAAACAGTTTGATTTTATAATTTAGTGCCAAACCATCCTTGATCTTGTCGACCAACCTAAAGTGATAGGTTTTATGGTGTCTTGGCCAAATTCATGGTTGGCTCTAGTCTATTAAGAACAGAGTAAAATAACATTTCGTCTATCACATAATTCTCTTTGTAGTTTGAAAATAGCATTTTTCTTATATGCATGGCTTATTAGAATAGTGACAAAATGACACCACGACACCGCAGCTGGGTTTGCAAGCACGTGTATCAAAATATCATACAAACTAAAGCATCTTCATAAATACACAAGTGATGTACTTTTTTTCATATCAAAACTAAAGAAATGAATAAATATAAGGGGTATTCGTATTAGATTTTACTGATAGTTTTTTCTGTGGCTTATGTCTTTTGACTGAAAATAAATAGTAGTAGTCAAAAGAAGCGACGTTAAGAAAGAGGGGGGCGAGCAGTGCAAAAAGTGTGAGAGAAATACGTACGCGTGATAGGAGCGAGAGGAATAAGGTAAATGATTCATCTATGATCCCCTGACTTATCCCGAGAGCGAGATGGTAACAATAGAAGTGGAGAAGCCGCTTCGAGAAGCCGAATACTCGTATTATCTTTTGATTTTTCTAAATAGAATAAAAAAGCATAATACAATATGAACAAATCCTAAGCTAACCCCTAGCTTACAGTCACATTAACACACCCAGACCCCTTTACAACGAGAAATTTCGATATTTGATATTGAATACGTGCACCTCTCAACTTTTAACCCCCAATTCGCACGCCTTTGGAAATTTAACCCTATCACTGCGAATTCTTTTGATTCAAGAGATTCTCCTCATTTTCTCTCCTTTTCTATTTTGACACTTGTCACTGCGAAAATGAGGAGAATCCCTTGAATCAAAAAAATTCGCAGTGACAGGGTTAAATTTCCAAAGGTGTGCGAATTAGGGGTTAAAAATTGAGAGGCACACGTATTCAGTGTCAAATATCGAAATTTCTCCTTTACAACGGCGACCATCACAAAGTAACAATTAGAAGACTTCTCAGCGCAGTAGCGTGAAATCAAAGCATATGCTTAAACACTATTTGGAAAACAGAAATTTCACAAGAAATAATTTAGTTCCCACTAAAATCGTAAAAAATAACATGTTCCAAACTGGGCCTTGATTTACAAGCAACAGACACCAAACCGCAGCTGCGACACAACAGTACATAGAAAACAGCTTAACAGGACTATCTCCAAAAGCAACCGCTGCGGCTATCCTCTGCTGAAGACCCCGAAGAGCTTCTTGGGCGCCTCCCCCTTGGCGCGGTACTTGGCGGCCGTCTCCTCCGCCTTGACGATGTCCTCGCCGCGCTTCGCCTCCGCCGCCGCTCGCTTCTCCTCCGCCGTCTTGTGCAGCATCGCCACGCTGTTCTTCAGCTTCTCCGCGTGCTCCGCCTTCGTCCTCTCCAGTTGCTCCTACATACATGCCCACATATTGTTTTGTCACCAATGCAACATTGCTGTATCAGTCACCGTTACTGTGCCTCCTGAGCCGTGATTAACTGGGAAACTTACGTGCATCTTCTTGAGCTCGGCTTCCATTTGAGCGACCTTGGAGTTCTCCCACGAGGTGATGTTCGCTAGCCTCTTGGCCGCCCTGCGCGACAGTGAAAGTGCGACTTAAAGGAGGTACGAACTGTACCGATGTGTTCTGTTTACTGCTTCGTGTCCACTACATGCAGTAGAGATGAAGCATCTGAATTTTAAGTGCAATGGAAGTTAAATGCAGACAAAGACGGTGAATGGCACCGGTGGTGATTAGTCGTTGGGTTACTTCTGAAAAAGAAAAGAAGACTCCTATTTTGAAGGGCACTGTTTGTGCAACTGGAGAAAATTTTAACTTCTTTTTAAACAAGAGAAAAAGAAAGTGCATTTGATCTCCTCTACTTAAAAATACAAATTGATGACGGTCCGTTCTTCTCTCCGCAGCTGTCCAATCTAGGCACCCCCTACCTCCTCGCTTTTGACAGTGGCATCGACTGTCTTCTGACATCCGGTGGTAGACGTCGTCCACGGCGACCAACTTCAGCGTGGCTGAGCAGCTCCTCTAGCGACTGAAGACGTTTCCACATAACTCCCATTGCAAGCAGGAGAGGAGAATCCTGGTCCAATGCTCATCTTAGGTATGCAACTAAATCTATTGTATTTGTTCACATATATTGGCTGCATGTAGTGTTGATTGTGACGGTAGTAGGCAACACAAGTTGGGAAAATTGAAAATATAGGACCAAGTTGAGACTGCTTTGGTAAAATGGGACCGAGTTATTTGTACTCATAAATATAGGACCGAGTTGGACACATTCTTGTAAATAAGGTATTTTCCCCATTTTAATTTCATTTTCATTTTTCAGGCTTTTTTCTCTACGCGAAAAGACTCTTTTGCCCCTTCCTCCTTCTTCCTCCTCGCCGCGCAGCCGCCGCCGCCGCGCGCGCCTGCCGCCGCCTTGCCGCGCCGCGCCGCTCCTCGCTCGCGCCACGAGCAGGGAGGCGGCGAGCGAGCGAGCGCGCGCGGCGGCGACGGCGCTGCGCGGCGCGGGCGAGGGAGCGGCGCAGCGGCGGCTGCTGCAGCAGCAGGAGGAAGAAGGAGGAAGGGGCAAAAGAGTCTTTTCGCGTAGAGAAAAAAAGCCTGAAAAATGAAAATGAAATTAAAATGGGGAAAATACCTTATTTACAAGAATATGCCCAACTCGGTCCTATATTTACGAGTACAAATAACTCGGTCCTATTTTACCAAAGCAGTCTCAACTTGGTACTATATTTTCAATTTTCCCACACAAGTTTGGGTATCAGAGATATGCCAGTTTTCCTGATTTTCCTCTTGTAAAGTAAATTAAATGCAATGTAGTATTTTTATTTTCATCATGGTCATCCGAGTGTTGATGGTCGGATTAGCCAACACAAAATTGGGTATATTATGCCAACATTGCAATATTCCTTCTTTGGTGTGTATGGCAGACATGGCCATGGTGGCTCGGGAGTTGGAGGTTAGTGATTTGTGATTCTTGGCTCAGACGTCCATGTCAGCCTTTAGACCTCTTACCCATGCTTCGTGTTGTTTGTAGAGGCGACAAACTATTGCTTAGACAAAGATTCACAAAGATGTGTTGACTAGAGCTGTACATAAAGGAGAATTGAGAGAAGGTTTTTGAAGATTTTTCCAGAGGATAGATGACGAGGTGTCATCGAAAGCAAGAAGGTTTTTCCAATGGCTTTAGGGTGTTCACTAATGTTGTTGTGGTTGTCTATTCTTCTCGTGTGGCAACTGCCACTTGTGGAGATTCATGGGCTGTGCTCTGTTGCGGGAAGGAGCCCATTGCTCTGTCCACAGATCACAAGGTAAAAAACAAAGTTCATGACCCAACTTTTTCTTGAGACTAAGTTCATGATACAATTAGGCCCTGTTTGGCAGGGCTCCTCTTCACAAGTGGAGCTGTTTTTTTTTGGCTTCACAAATGGAGCCAAGTGAAGCTACTTTTTTCAGCTCCATGGGTGGAGCTATTTTTGTCTCAGCAGATTTTAAGGAGCTCCTTGGGTGGAGCTATTTTGCTTTACCCCGTTTGGCAAAAAACAGCTCCAAGGAGCTGGTGGTGGAGCTGTACCAAACGGGGCCTTAGAGTGCTTTTAGTTGATCACGAAGATACAAACCAATGTTCATGATTAATTAGAGAGTGCATTTAGTTAAGGTAAATTGCATCTAGTTGTGCTCTGTCGCGGGAAGGAGCCCATTGCTCTGTCCACAGATCACAAGGTAAAAACCAAAGTTTATGACCCAATTTTTTCTTGAGACTAAGTTCATGATACCATTAGAGTGCTTTTAGTCAATCACGAAGATACATACCAATGTTCATGATTAATTAGAAAGTGCATTTAGTTAAGGTAAATTGCATCTAATTATGCTTTGGTGGTCCTGCCTGCAGGAAGAGTGTTAATTACACCAGAATTTAGAGAAGTTACCTTGATTGCCCACAAAAGGAATGTTCAGAAGCTTATTATTAAAAGATCACACAAATAGAGCAAAGGTCTTGATTGGCCACAAAATTTTGTTTAGTGGTAATTTTGTATCTTCAGGATGATACCTTTGAATGATGACCACAAAAGTGCACAGGCGGCACAACGAACCATTCCAGTATCAAAATCTGTACACACGGCAAGGTTCGAAAAGGGGAAAAAAAATCTACTGCCATACTGATTAACCTTCCAGTTGTAAACACTACATTGGCCTACACTGCTTCCCAGTCAGATAATCCTATAGGTAAACAAAAATAAAAAAAAATGAAGAGAGCTTATCAGACTTTTTAGGAACCATTGTCGTTTAACTGTAATTCCAAGAACATTGTAGTTCAGAAGACTACCTTAGCTGAAGCTTAAATGGGTTTTAGCTTTAAGAACTACTGCTCACTCCAGTTACCCTTCACATGTGTCATTTCACAAGAAAGACCTCTGCCCTATTTGTGTGATCTTTAATACTAAGCTTCTGAACATTCCTTTTACTAGGAGTCTAGGGGCCTGTTCTTTAATACTAAGCTTCTGAACATTCCTGTTCTAACTCTGAACATTCACGACAGACATGGGATGATGTGAGCTATATGAAGTAGGGAAGCTCGAGGAATTGGTTGTTACATCTCCTGGAGATTACCTTGAGGAGGGAGTTCTGGTGATATATATGCATGGATTTTGACTTGGCAACCGCTAAGGCACATGATGGCATCCTGAATGACTTACAATTCGGCATTTTCCACTATACCATATATATCCAGTAAAACTTAGAAAAAAATGAATAGTTTGCTGCCAGAAATCCTATTAAGCTCTGAATTCCAATTAGAAAACAATGCATGTAAGATTGTAAAGAAAACAGGGGTATTATCTTTCATTTATGGATCTCCAAGCTAGGAAAAGAAAATAAACTCTGGTATCCTTATAATTTATACATGATGCAATTGAAGTGAACCTTAGAAAGCTTTCTAGCAGCCCGATTTCCATTGTGCATTACAAAGATATTCAACATATTTTTCTTCCAAGTTTCATGGTGCCTTACAAAGATTGGATCAAATCCCACATTATTCTGCTTACTACCAAATAAATGTGCATTGAACAATCCCTTTATTACAAAAACTGTATCTTTATCCTGGTTTATATACCAACAGCTGTACAATTTATATTACCTGAATGACTGGTCCATACCTTCTGATATCGCATCTACTCTGGGTCAATGTGAAGGCCATGAGATGATGCAAATAGAATTTTTTTAATGACAAAATCTGGGTTTTGTAGTTTCCATTAGTTGTAGACTAGATTTCTTTGGAGATAATAATAATTTCATGTGTAAATAAGTACAAACTTTTGTCCTTGCAGTTACTAGATGTTTCACTGGGGATATTGAGCCATTGATCCTGCAAATCAATGAGTTGTAAGATGATCAATAGTTAAATCGATTTGTGGACGGTAATGAGTTGTAGACAAATACCTTCTGTATCCAATTTTCTCTGTTAATCGTATGCATGTTACGGAGTTTGATATGTGAGTTCTACTTTTGTTTGTGTGATATTCGTGTATGTTTGATGCATTCCAGACACATGCTTTCATTTTTGCAATTTCTAAATTTCCTCACTTCAATATGCAGCTATATTGATAACGTCAATGCTCTGCATAACGCATGAGATGTTCTGTTTTTATGACAAGGTTTGCTGTTTTCAACATGTTAGACCGCCATCATAGGGCTCCCGTGTACGATTATCCAAAATAATTCAGTTTTTATAACAAGGTTTGTTGTTTAACTAGCTTATTCAGAAAATTGGCCTGGTTTTGTTGACAATTATCTCATTTTTTATTCACCTTGATAGGTGATTTTATTGGAGACTGCCAATGCAGATTATTTTTTGATGTTTGTGTACGATTATGCAAAATAATTTAGTTTTTATGACAAGTTTTGTCGTCTAACTATCTTATTCTGAAAATTGGTGTGGTTTTGTCGACAATTATCTCATTTTGATTCATCTTGATTGGTGATTTTATTGGAGACTGCCAATGTAGATTATGTTTGCATGTTGTATACAGATCAACATTTTCTGAAACAAAACAGTTACATCATTTTCTAATAACGAAAATCATTGTTACATTGCAACATATTTGATCTCTTTTACCGTGGCGGCAAAGCTGTGTTGGCGCTAAATGGGAGAAAGCTATCATGCAATTATACACTGTGACTCTGCATGCTATCTTAAAAAACAAAGACCACGGGGAGAGATGTCCCCCTGATTTTTTCCTAAGTTGGGTGAGAAGACTCGCACCCGGGTTGGCTAAGTGAGGCGACCTCACTCTAGCCATCTGGCCAGAGATAGCTCTTCTCTCTGCGTGCTATCTTGCTCGTGTAAGCTCTGGGTGTCGTCCTGGGGCAGGATTTGCTGCAAGGTACACAGATATGGTGTTTTTATTGTTTGAGTTATATAACCTGTGGATCAACCGTAACAGTATTCCCCTACTTGTTAGGTCCTTCCTAAATGAAGAATGAATGAAGCTTGTTCTATGTATCCATTGTAGCTCGAGTGTTGAAAGCGTGGTGATTCCCCCACTTGTTTCTTATCATTCCTAAAACAAACCTTATTCCATCTTGTTGCTCATGTAATCATCGATGTTATTTTCTTTCTTAATTGAACTTATTATCATATTTTTTTTGTTTTATTATGGGCGAATTTTGCTCTTAATTATATGGTTTAGTGCATTTGCTTGATTCCGCTGTACGTTACAATTCCTTTGTAACACACGGACACAAGGTTTATATATGGGAGCAGGCTTTGAAAGGCATACGTGGTCATAAAAAGGATTGCATTTGTTTACTCTTTACTACATATCATTTTATTATGCAAGGTTTGAACTACATTTGGTGATAGAATGTTTGGTGAATTTTTATCAGGATGTAAATGACTCCAAGTCAATCTTATTTGGTCATATCTCTTTCCTTGGTATGTGATCAAAAGGGCTTCAAAATGATTCATTCGACTCGCTTCTATAGTTTGGGTTTCCGTTGCAATGCACAGGCACATGACTAGTTTGTTAGAAATATGAGCTAAACTGTATGCACAGTTGCTCATATATGAAGATTGAAGACTGTACTAAGAACACTTCATGATTTGAAAGAGAGGAAGAATTAACCAACTTGTTCTCGGCTTTGGCCTTCTCGCTCTCCTCCCAGGCCTTGATCAGTGAAATCCTCTTCTGAGTCGCCACCCTCGCGAGGAAAGCGTCTGAAGAAGGGGAAGAGTTGTACATCAATTCAACAGATTGTATAGCTTCTTGGTTTCAGACTTAAGAACTTGATGAATCATTTACCTCTTTCGTGTGAGCCCCCTGTAGCTGCAGTCTTCTCGGCGTCTGGCGAAAAGAAAGCTGAAAAGGTTAGCACATTTGACAGCTCGCCCTGCTAATCATGCATCATCCCATTCTTGTCTGCTCTGCATACGGAATCATGATCTCCAAAAAAATCTTTATGAAGATTTCTACTGTCTCACTACCACTGCACAGTTATTTGTGTTTCAAGAGCTAGCTGCAGTACTGTACGCTCAGATGCAATACAGCATGTTCAGTTTGCTTCTAAAGAAACAGGGGTTTATGCCTGTAACTTTAATTTTTTCTGATGAAATTTATGCCTGAAGACCTAAGAACAAAGACAACACGTACAGCAACAAGATACACTGGGAACCGATTGGTTGCTCCAAAATTGGGGACTAACTACATACCATCAATCACAAGTCGCATGCAGAAAGAGAGAACAAAAATACTGGACGTATATGCCTACGTGTATGCTGATCATTTGAAGGGATAAGTGCTAGGTGGTGCCTTACTCTCGACGACAACGAGGGCCTTGGATTTCTCCGGCGCCGGCACCACCGCCTTCTCCTCGGCGATGTCCTTGGTCGGCTCCGGCGCGGGCGGCGCCACCTCCACCTCCACCTTCTTCGCCTCCTCCGCCATCCGATCGATCTCACTGCCTCTCCAACAACTCGACCAAGAACTGAAATTAACCAAAACCAAGTCACAAGAACTTGATCTGGGACTGGCCGGACGTAGTAGTGGCCAGATTAAGCCAAGAGGATGATATATAGCGAGAGAAGAGAGAGTACATATGTCAACTACCTTAACGGGCGGGGCTAGCTGGATACGGATTGATTAGTCAAGAAAGTTTAGCATCAGAAGCAACCATGCAAAATGGATCAGAAATATCGTCAGATAGAAGACAGTAACAAGATGCCAAGAGTTCTTTCGCTCTTTGTTTCTTCCTGCCTGGCGTGCGCGTTTTTTCATTTTCTTTTTTATTACTAGTTTGACGCAACTCGCACACACATCACCATGCACGCGTTATGCTCTTCTTATTCCTATGTATTTTCCTTTTCTCAATGTTTCGACTTCTGAACGTTGTTGTAAGATTTCTTCTTGCTAGCCGTGCGAACGACTTGGCGGCTCGCGTGTAGTTGAAAACAAAGGTTGGAAACAATCTGGAACGAGAGTTAATAGCACCTAGCTAGTGTAGAATGTTTAATACAGTTAGAGAGGGGAATGACTTTGAAAAAAAAAAATTCTTAGATATTAGGTAATTTTTACTTTAATAGCTATGAAATGTTATGAAGATCAGAGTATTAAACAGAGAAAACAACCACAAACACTCAAATCAATAGCTACAATGAACTGCGGAAAAACTTTGATACTTCCAATGGTACGGATGACCCGAATGATCTGTTCTATTCCAAAGTAACTCCGAATCTTTTGCATTCTTTCCAAAACTAAGATTCCAACTTCGAATTTAACCAAACCAAAGTATTAAATACTCATCACAAACTAAGCAATGACCTCCACGTGATCCTAAGATATTGTACATTCGAGGGGGCAAGTACAGCCGCCGGCTTCGGAATCACAGGTAGCCATTCGTCGACAAGGCCCATAATAAGCGCATAATTAACCAGCTCGCCTAATGCTCGAAAAGACGATTTAAGCACGCATTTGCGATCGATAATTAGGGCGACGTACGGGGATAAATGGTGGCGCGCGAGGACAAGACGTGTTAAGGAGGGCGTAACGCGCCGCGTCGACGGACGAGTCCAAGTGTGGCGCTTACGTATCCTTCCTTGGCCTGGCCGGTCGCCATTAACTAGGCCTACTGATTAGTACGATCCGGTTGGTAGACGGCTGCAGAACTGGGCTGGTACACTACGTGCATGCACCGGTTATGTTGGTTGCAGTTTGTTTCGTCAGGCGCATTGCTAGACCAGGTCTACGAGTCTATGCCGCCGACCTTTGTTAGGAGAGAAGAGACTCCCAGCTGCCCGTGTTTCTCTGCTAATGTAAAAGGAGAGTAACTCTCTCAACTATCGTGTTTTTTACTAATATAAAAAGACAGTTTGTTTATCGTCCTTCTCTCCCCACGCATGTAGCATGCTCCTCCTGTCCTCACGACATCGTATGTTATCATGAAAAATTGATATTGTTACATTTATTGTTATGTATCACTCTTTTTGATACTCTGTTGCAATACCTTACTAGTAAAGAAAAAAAGAGTGAGATTCTCCAAGCCATGTAGTACTGAGGAACAGACTGTGTGGAAGCTTTGTTCAGTCATTTATCTTGGTTTGTCTGTCTATAAAATATGCATAATGTGTATCGGGTGGTCTATTTAGAGCACACTAACTTTGCACGAAAATACTTAATTACCATAAGATTGCTATACATTCTCATTGTTCAAACGGAGCCTAACTATGCGGCCAGTTGGGAAGGAACAGGCAACAAAAAGATAGCAAAGGCGATTAATCTCTTGTGACTGATTATAATATGGTGCATAAAACTCTGTACGAACCATTTCGGTGGACTGCAACCTCTTTGCGTTCTATGGATCCTTTTAAGGCTCAGGCTTCACACATCTGGCACGTAAAGAGGCGACAATTCCAGCTTGAATGACTTGGCAACAAATTGCAGTCTTCTCTCCACCCAGCTCATCCGTCTCCAAAGATGATCAATCATGCAGAACCCCCGATGGTCATGGCCACCCGGTTGCTTTGCACCATCAGCATTAACTAAGAGCATTAATCAACTAATCAAACTAGAAATGATGCGCTTTTCTGAAGTTATGATGAGCATCACCCGGTTGTTTTGTTTGTGTTGTTGGATCGTGGTATTTTTCATGGAGTTTGTTGGGCAGTCCACGGTCCAGTGGTTTTTAGTTTTTGATTTTTCTTAACAATCACTATTTATTAGATTAATAAACTACAACAAAAAGCTATAAATCGTAGTTCAAATGAACAGTCGGTGACTAAGAAGAGACGAAGGCCCCGTTTGGTACAGCTCAGCTTCACTAGTGAAGCTGTTTTTTTGTGTTTCGGCTTCACGAGCAGCTTCACCGATGAAGCTAAATCTGTTTTGGAAAACTGTTTGGCAAAACAACTTCACCAACAGCTTCATGCATGGCTGAGAGAGGGCAATTGTCCAAGATGCCCCTATCTACCTGACTTGTTCTAACATTTGGAGTTGTATGTTTGTATATGGTCATATGAATTAAAAAATAATATATTTGAATGAGTATGAATTAAAACATTAAATAATAAATAATAAAAAAAATTAAAATCATTAGGAAGTAATATTAGTGCCTTGTTTATGTTTCGTGAACGAGAGAGGTGAACGGGATGGACTAGTGGCAAATGCGTGTAATTTTGGTGAACTAGAGGGGCAGTGGGTTCTTAGGACTGCGGGCCTGAGGGAGAGAGCTGTGAAAAGCTATTTTTTTCAGCTTCACCTCTCCCTATTCCTTTGTGAGAGCAGAAAAAAAGAAGCTTCACCCATGAAGCTATTTGCAAAAAGGGTGTTTGGCAAAAAACAGCTCACAACAGCTCATGAAGCTGTTGGTGAAGCTGTGCCAAACAGGACCGAAAAGAAAGAGATTCGGGTAGCTTATTAGTCGCAAATCCCCCTCATCAAACAGACCAAGCATGTGTTAACTGCAATGAGATACAATACTTTCTCTCTCTTTTTTTCAAAAATCAACGAGATATAGTACTAGTATGTTTACACCAACACGCATCAAATGGATATGAAGTAGCCTCTGTGCCAGGGTTAACTACGGAAATAAGACATGATCTGCTTATTTGTCAAAAAGTGAATTAGTCTCGTTTCTTTCTGAGTGGATGGAGACCAAAACTTTTTTCAGATACTATGGGCTGTTTGGTTCATGGCCAAAATGAGTCAAATCAATTTTTTGGCATATTGAAAACCTAGGCAAAGCCAAATATTAACAAAAGGGGTGTTGGTTGGATTGTGGTCAATCCAAATTTTGGTGTTACTAAAAGTTTGGTGACCGATTTTCTCTCACTCGGATTGTCCGCGTGTGACATTAAATTTTATTGGTGTTACCAAATTTTGGTAACAAACCAAACAGTAGACAATTTTCGTTGACGTTACCAATATTTGATTTGGTTTGCAAGGTAGCAAACCAAACAGCCCCTATACCTACCTGGCTAACTTGGCTTTGGTCCTATTCTATTGAGCTGTGGTTATTGGCTTTTGTCCATGTTTTTTGAGATAATGACAGATGGTAGAGGCATCCATACAGACAGCTTATACGGTTTTAAGGTTGAAAATCAATTAGAGAAGTCGTTTGGATACACTACGAAGTGGAGGAGTCAACAATGTCCAGGCCAGGCTAGAACTGTGCAGGTGTTAGATAGGTGTGGTTTGCTTCCTATGACTTTTAAGCTCCCCTACTTCGTCCCCAATTTTGATCAGACAGATGCCACTTCATAATTGCTGAGGTAACAATGTGACTTATTTCTCTCCGGTCTGTCTACCACACGGCAGTGCGAAGCAAATTCGTGGCTGCAATCGCATAGCAACGATATGGTGGCCCAAAAAGATTCAGATGAAAAGTGAAATTCTCTCGGAGTTTCAAAACCAAACGACGCCTTGGGGTTGCCGGTTTCAGTTCCAGCAGACTCACTCGGCATCCAGAGTTCCAATCGCTGGGCACGAAACCATCGACGAGCTAGCCCATCAGTATCTGCATGTTAGAATCAACGAAATCGAACATGAAAGATTCGACTCATTTTTGAGACGACCGACCTGCGCCAGAATCACGCCGTCGAGTGCTTTCGGGTGCAAATTCATTGGAGCTTCTTGTGCTAATCGTGTCCGAGAAGCATTGATCACATGCGGCACAGCCTAGCAGAGTGCTTGGACACCAGTTTAGGCAGGGGTTTTCACACTCACGTCACACAGATTTTGGCATCCTGCTGGCTGCTTCCCCCGGCGCGCGCGTTGTAACAGAAGCCCACGGTTTCCTCAGGCCTAAGAGCATCTCCAAGAGAGACTCAATATTTTGTCCTCTAAAATCTCATATTGGGAGCCTTCCAAAAAAAATTGTCCTCTAAATCTTTCCCCTCCTTCAGCAGCTCCTTTAAACTTGGATCCCTAAAATTACAATCTAGGTACTGTATATTTGATGGTGATCCACCTCAATTTTAGAGTACCAAAATTATTAGGTGTGTTTTAGAGTATCTGTTGGAGGGTTATTTTTAGCTTCATACCCAATATTTTAAGATAAGGGGTGAGAAAGAGCATCTCTTGGAGATGCTCTAACATTCCCCTCAGGCTCCTTAAATAATTAAAGCGACTTCTTAATCGGATTCTTCGAACGGCTTTTTGAATCTAACTTAAAACTGTATGTCTTGTCTATATGGTTGTCTTCGTCGTCTCCTGCTGTCTCAGAAAATACAGATAAAAGACATTAGTTATAACCAAAAGCTATCGACCGCAATCCAAAGAACGTTCTATAGAATCCAATTAGCATTGGCTCCTGAGAGAGAAGGTACATTAGACGGGAGTTCAGTAACACGAGACTGTACTGCATGGCAACTACAAGCCCCTTAATCAGCCGGCTGACAGTGGGCCTCACCCACGGGCGAACCTCGACGGGTCCCACTTGTCAGTGGGTGCTCCTGGCGCCTCCTACAAGCGCCAGTCATGTCCTGGTGATGCATTCGCCGAAGCCTTGAGATACGAGGGCTTTGCCGGTCTTGGAGATGGTCCTGCAAGTCACAGGTGTTACACCGGATGCCGTCCCCAAAGAAGGAAAGAGAAGCCTTTTCTGTCGCTGGGTTCACGATGTGTCCTTGCCGTTTCCCACGCGCCGCAAACCGGCAGCCATGGCTCGCAGAATCCGCGACAGAATGCGACTGACGAGTGGTTTCGAGAGCAGCAGAAACCATGGCCGTGCCCACCGGTTCGGCGTCTCCTGGCCCCCCATAAATGCCGGCCGATCCCACATGCCACTCCGCCTCCAACCTTCCAAAGTAGTAGCAAGCCGTAGTAGCGCCGTGCTGCCTGCTGCCACTCTCTTGGAGCAGTGAGCTTCGAGAGATCGAAAGGCATAAAGGTTGCGATCGATGGACGTGTACATCTCGGAGGAGTACGTGGTCCAGCGGCGCGCCGAGAAGAAGGCCGCGGCGCGGAGAGCGGCGGCGACGGCCGGCGGCGACGAGGAGAAGGCGAGGAGGAGCGGGGAGCGTGAGAACGGCGAGGGGAAGTGGTTGGCGGACGGCTCGGAGAAGCGGAAGGGCAATGCCGGTGGCGCTGCCGCTGCGGGGAGGGACGTGGACGTCATGCTTAGCTACTTCTCGGCGTAGATGTTGCCCCGTGGCATGTGCCTAGATCGACATGACAGCGGTCCATGCATAGATAGATCTTGTGGTCAGCATTTTGCCGAATTACCGGCAGATTTTGTTTGTAGTTAGCTAAGCCACCTGTGTGTGATTGGGCAAAAAGGTTCGATTCGTCGTTTTCGTTTTGATTTCTTCCCCAGGCGTTACATTAGCACATAGATTTACAACAAATTCAAAATGACAAGCTTCGTCGTCATTCCCATGAAGGCTCAAAGAACACTACAAAGTACAAAACGCTGTGTTTATTACTCACTCACTCCTATAATCAAACATCAGGACAAAATTTACACTTTGTAGTATCATCGTTGCATGCCTCTAGTGCGGAACTAGGTAAGCCCCATCAAAATGAAACAGAAAAGAGGAGGAAAAAGGATTGCTTGTATGTCATGCCTACAACAGAGAACAGACAGAAGAACCGATCAAGCTGGATCAGTGGCCAATCTGGTTCATGACTTGTGCACTGCCGAATACCCGTGGGTATGCTCACTGTGCATTGGAGCAGTGACATACATAACAACACAAGTGCCTAGTAGTATGACAATGAGGGCGGTGAAGTTTACCAGCAGGGCTTCCGGGCTGTACCTGTCGAGGCCTGCGGCCTGAAGGAAGGTGAGCTTCTCCGGACCACAGGAACCCCAGCTCTGCCGCGAGCAATGCCAACAAGTAGACGAAGAGCCCGGAGCGAGCGTGCTATGGGAGAGTGCCACGCCGGAGTGTTGGTGAAGCGCCAGGGAAGAAGGTGACAAAGCCAAATACCCACTGAAACATGAGATCAGAACATTGCGGTTTCAGGTAATCCAAAAGATGATTATATCAAGATGACTGTCGGAAAAGAATAGTGTACGACCATGTGATGGCAGTCCCATAAGAGTGATGAGTATTTGACATTATTTGTGCTTTACTCCTATCAATTGAGTTTGATTTTTGTGTATTTGAGTTTTGGCCTGTGCTGTCTGGAAGCAGCAATCATATCGACCTGGAATGACGGTCTTACCGC
The DNA here is from genome assembly GCA_036346575.1 of Dendrocalamus sinicus. Taxonomy (NCBI): domain Eukaryota; kingdom Viridiplantae; phylum Streptophyta; class Magnoliopsida; order Poales; family Poaceae; genus Dendrocalamus; species Dendrocalamus sinicus. Next base: position 18,818,116 of record CM070670.1, read on the forward strand.
TGACAGGGTGCGATCTAATCAGCATTGGCCTGCAGTTTGACTAGTTGCTATTTGGGCGGTTTGATCGGCATGTGTGCCACGGTCAAGACCAGCCCCTGTGCCGAGTTGTGTTAGGCTTTGTGATGTTGGTTGTAAGTCATGGCAGTGTCTGTGTAGTGTTAGTCACAGCGAGTATTGTGCAATGTTAGTCATTGGGTTTCAATGCAAGGGTTAGTCATGGTGTAGGTTCATGCATATGGTTTACTAATGGAAAGTCAATTAAATGTCATTTATGCTCGGATGGAAAGTCAAGTTCATATCATTTGTACTTAGATCGATTGTGTTTGTTTTTTTAGTGTACATGTGTTTTGATGATTGTTCCGGCCAGTGTCAAGACCAAAGCTACAGAAGGAGTTTTGAGGTCATAACATGTCACGTAAGTCCGAGTTTAGCAATATCTCAACCTGAGAAGCACGGAAGAAATACAAGGATCGTGAAGAGGCAATGCATGCATGTGATGTGATAATTAGACTTGTGTGTTTCAAGTGATGACATTTCTCGGAGCAGACGTACGATCTTGATGGCAAGACATTGGGCATCATGGACTGTGGAGTGATGTTGGTATGCCATGAGACTTGAGCGTTTTAAGTGGTGACGGCCTCGACGCAGGCGTACGATCTTGTCGACAAGTCATGGGTATCGCATCGTTGTGAAGATCGGCAGGTGGCAATTTGGAAAATTGTTCGAAACCGAGTGTAATGGCGGTTTGCAAAACTGCGGCACTAGCTTAAGTGGTTTAGATCACATCTTAATGGACGGAATATCTTATCGGGCTTGTAGAACCTTTGGAAAGTCGTGATTTAAAAAACGTGCAAGTGTGTGTGAGAGTAAAACATGTTTGTGTGTGTTACCGAGTTTTCCTATATATCAGTGGTGTGATTCACTAAGAAATGGTTGATTGTAAAGGTTAAGTGAGAGATGAGGAGTCTCCACTATACAAATTTTATGTAGAGTTAGGTCTTGTGAGAGACTTAAGAGATTAGGGTTAAGATTTGTTTGTGTTGGAACCTTGTGTGTGCTCTAGGCTTAGAGCCTTGCTATCCTGAGGGATTGGCTATAAAAGATTCCCTTCCAAGTAAAATGAACATCCAATATTTGTCCAAGTGAGTTGTGCTATAGATCCACTCATATACTTTTAATTTTCTTAACTTTCTTATTTGGATTTCTTTTCTCTTGAGCTTTTCTGGTGCTAAGGACGCATATGTGGTAGAGATGTCTCCTGGAGCTAAGATCCCATCCATCTAGACATGATCTAAAGGAAGTTCTTGAGTTTGCTCATTTTTCTCAAGAGAAAGTTGATTTTCAGGTTTTACTCTTGTGGATGTTTTGAGTTGAATTTATGTTGTGTTCTAACTTGTTATGACATATAAAAACCCATCCTAAGTCACCTAAATTATCTAGGTTCTATGGTTAAGAACATATTGAAGTTTCTCTCTTTTGATCGGTCTTGGTATACCTTTCATTCAAATGAAAAATGTCACAACTTTGGTAATGATTCTCAATTGTTGATTGGAATATGTTCGTGACATACTAGAGAAAGTGCATGCCAAATTTCACGTCATTTGGATCATCGGATCAAGCTTCCTTGGCTTAGGGCTTTGATTAGAGTTATGAATTTGGTTTTTTACTGTATGTTGTTGTTGATATTAGGAGAAAGATTTTGAAAAAGTCATTCACCCCCTCCCGACTTGTCATACTCAGTCCAACAAACAGCACTAGCAAAACAACCATTTCTTTAAGAAGAAAAGAATAACCATTGGAGTATGAACAATACCAGAACACTGCATGCTCAGAAATTTCAGTTTATAGATGCTTCTTCAGATGATCTCATCTTGTAAAGGCAAACCACATCTGATGAAGTTCAGAGTTAACACATATCGTCAATGAGGAGTGAGGACATGACTGGGCTATGGATAGGAGTAGGGCTCTACATGCAGGGTTGACGATATCCTGAGGTCCCTGACAGTGATTTTAACCCAGCCAGCAGATGATCTCAAGAGACATATAATTAACTGAAGAACTTTGGCATCTATTGTCCTAAAATCCTCTATGAGTTGGTATCCTTTCTCATGTTAAACACTGCGTGACTGCTCTGTTCTGATGTTTGTTGTTTTCAATTATATCCTATGAACAATTGTCCTCTACAGAGACGTACTTGCATTACTACAGTCCACATATGCAACAAACAAACGTAAATAACTGTAATTATACTAATCCTGTCATCATGTGATTCTCAGAATTCACAATATCCAAATGTGTGGTTCGTGTGGATTACCTGTACACAATACAAACAGATAGTTCCAAGTCCAACCCAGGAATGCAAACTGTGTAGATTATCAATACCACTTTCATTGTGAAACTTGAAGGTAGCGTAAATCCTGACCGAACCCAGAAAAAGCGCAATAGCATGAAGAAGCAAATGGACCATCTTATTTGTGTCATGGCTCCATGGCAATATTTTGTAGCTCATTATGGCTGCAAGCAAATTACAATACTTTGGTCAGAATTGTTTGAACCTCCTCATCATGGAAAAACCATCAAGGAAGAAAAGAGAAACGCTCGTGTCCTGACCTTCACTCCCTAGGATGATGAATCCTATCAGCATAAGCACAGGATGAGCCTGCATAGCAGTAAGCTTAAAACATCAGGATTTTGAGCATAACCAATCCCCTGGATCGAAAAAAGCCCTACCCATGTTTTTTCCCAGCCCTTGTGGTTTAAATCAAAATAGGGAACTTGACAGTCCCAATCTCATCCTATCCACATGCACCCTTAGGATGTACTTGTGTTCCAATCACTAGGCTACCATTTGTATGTGATTAATCTCCTAAATGGCCTTCAGCACAAATCCTAAAAGAAACAGCACACATAAGGATCGGTACAGTACAGGCTTACAACCAAAGCTAAGGACACCACCATGTGCCATTAACCAGGCTCGAGCAGTACAGTACACGCGCGCAGACGGGGGTTTCACGGCAATTAAAGATCCAACCAAACCAAGGACCAGGGTCATTTCCATCAATGGAGAGGCGCATGACAAGAGGGGTCGGGTCTTACGTTGAAGATGAGGCCTTTGTTGGCGGGGGAGCTGAGGGCGAGGCCGCCGCGGAAGTGGACGCACCACAGAAGCACCAGCGCCACCACCGTGGCCGCGAGCGCGCACGCTGCCTTGGCCGGTGCCGGCACGGCCATCCCCTCCGGCGATACGGAGCGATCCGAAGAAGCCTGCCTACTCTCTCCTCCCCTTTGCAATGTCAAAAGTTGTACTTCTATTCTTTCCTCTCTAATAAAAGTAGTACTAATCTCAAAACAAATAAAAAGATAAATAACATATATCTACCATTTATTATACTTTAAAAATTATGCAAATCACTATTAAGAAAAATATAGAAGCACCTCACATATTTAATTCGGCTCGTTAATGGTTATATTTTATGTTGATATTGACTTAAGGGTGTGTTTGATTGGTGGAATCCTTTAAGGATTTCAAGAGATGCTTCAGTACTGGGCTTTGGCATGTGCTGGGGAGTAGTGACCATAACCTGAGAACTCATGGGATGGCCGCCAGCCCCTTTCTTCTCTAGTGTGGTGAGCTGGAGGCGATGCTTTGCCGTGGCTCTGTTGGCTGAGTTCTATTGCTAGTAAATAGGGTTGGGATATATGTTACCATACCGACGTTTGATGGCTTGACCTAGAGGTTTGAGGATGTGCTTGCTCCCATTGTTTTCCTGGTTTGGCTAAGCTATGTTGTGGATGCCGTCCTTTGGCTGTGGTACCCTTCTCTTCGGTTGTCCTTTGATCTTAGCAGCTCTCTTGACTTCCCTCTTTCAGCTAAGTTAGGTTCTTGTGGAGGTTTAAATGGGCAATGCTACTTCTCTTCGGTTGTCTTTTAGCTGGTGGTGTCTCGTGAGTGTTCTGTGCTGTGATAAAATGGTGGAGTGCATTAGTGCCTGTGGTGGTTCTCGTGAGTAGTGATGAGGGGGTGGTTGCTTCCTATCTATTAGCTAAGGTAGTGAGCTTTTGTGGCAGTGAGCTGTGGTAGTGAGGCAAGCTCACTAGGCTATGTGTTGTTGGCTTTCTCCTTTCTCTTCTCTACTGGCTTTTGTTGACTTTACTTCATAACCTTGGTTGGCCTCGGTGATAACTGGAGGCCTATAACGTGGTGTGTGCATGGTCAAGAATGGAATGACTCATCAGGAAGGGTAAAAAGTTAAAGATTAAAAAGGTAATGATGGGAGTTTTATCATCAAATGATAAAAACCCAATATACGAGAGGTGTTAATTAGCCCCAGACAATCTTGTTATCATGATAAGCGATTGCCCTCGTGCAATATTATTAAAAACTGAGTTTTGATGACAATCTATTATTTAAATTCATTTTAGCTCTATGTTTGTAGTTTTGGCTAATATGATTTTGTAGGTGTTGCAACTTGAGCTGACTATGAAGACTTGGAGATATTCAATATAATTGATGTAATACATTTGTATAAGTTCATTCTTATATGATGTGAAATTGAAATTTTGTAACATTCAATTGCAATTCTTTATTCTTTTGTAAATCCTAATATTGATATCTTGTACGTTGGACTTGTAGTATTAAAATTGAATGTATGTGGGACTTGTTCTTATAATTAAGTTTTTAGTAATGGACTCTTATAATTATGTTTTCTATAATGGACTTTTTATTTAATGATCCTTCATTTTATTCTAGTGTTGAATGTTTAATTGTTAATTTTTTCTCATTTAAATATTAATACTCTTATTAATGTATGAACTGTGTGGTTTCAATCAATTTGTTTTGCGGGTTATCACACTTAACCATTATCAGAAGAGGCTATCTTTGAGTCAATTAAAAACATTATCACGGATGTACCATTAGTATGGGATAATTATCTACTATCTAGGGTGTCCCACAACATAATCAGGAGGTGCTTGCTCATGATTTCTCGGTTGGAGGTATCATTGTCACTGAAGCTGCTTAAAATAGATGAAGCAGCATATTCTCTTCCCTCTGTCCACAAAAGCAAACCTAGACGATGGCACAAAATATCAGATGGACAAAAGGTCACATTCTAATGATGCACTACTCTAGACATGCTAAAAACATTTTTTTTTCCCCAGCTGGCCTGGCCGAGCAAATCCATGGAAGTTCTTGTTGGGGCATTAATGGACTTAACCATGGACGAGAGGAAAGCTTCCGTTTTGTCCTCCCCCTGCCTTTCCCTTTTCTTGCAGCATTTGATGAACTAATGACGATGGCTATGTGAAATCGCGCTTGCAAGCGACGCGGCACCCAACTGCAGGACGGACAGACGCACGCACCCGCATGGGCCTTGAATGCAGCTGCAATTTGATCGATCCAGCTGCGATGAATGCTAATGGGTGTGCCTGGCCTCTCTTGGCAGTATTATTTCTCGGGAGATTTGTTTGATTGTATGTTTGTGACTTGCTAGTTGGAGATGGACGCATGGAGCAATATAGATAACGTTGTCAGGAGGATGGTTCGGCTCTTATCTGAATTTTTTGTGGCAAGTTCAGTGCCCTGTTTGTTTAGGAGAGAGGTATTTTGAAGTAGTTTTTGCAAAAAAAATTGTGTGTGTGTGTGTGGGGATTCTCCAATATTTCATTGTTCAGAACATGATGACATTAATTTCAGTTCTACTTAACCAATATTATCAGTGGCGGAACTAGGCATCAGGCTACCTAAGCTGTAGCCTGATGCCTAACAACCAAAGCCCAGTACAAATATCCAAAGAGGTCTAATATACTCTGAAGCCACAAGCTAAATTGCATGCTTGTGGTGCGACAAATGTCTTCACCTTCCTGGAAATATTGTAAGTGCGATGACTTCAAGAATTCCTAATCTTCTCTCTCGTCATGTCTTCTAAGTTCAGTCTCGTGCACTGGCTCACCACCGCACAAATTTCAGTTGTCTCTTTGTTAACACTACGACAATACACTTCCTGAGGAACTGTCTTCTCTATGCTTATTGATCGGCGCTATTCAAACACAGTTCTCCTTTTCCTTGCAGTTAAAGCTACACATATGAACTGATGAAGCATTGCTTTCAGTAGTACTCCTACTTAGCTTCAGTCAGTAGCTCTCCTTTTTTCTTGGCATTACATTTTTAACCTTTTGAGTCAGGCAGAAGCTCCAAGTGCAGAAATTTTCTGTTCAGCACACTCCAACTACCTGCTCACCTTTCCAACTGGAAGCATTGAAAACAGATGGTTTCAGCAACGACAAGTTAACAACATCCTCCGTTTCTGTCTCTCTAGTTTTCAGACAGTTTTCATTCTGCAGTTCAACTGATCTCTGCACATTGCAACGTTCTCTGACAGAATGAGCTGAAACCATGATAAACAAGTACAAGGCAGCTCAGAGTGCATCTCATTTGAGCTTGGAAATTCTCAACCTCTCCTTTTCTTTCTGCTTGGATCCATGCAAAACTCCAACAGCAAGCTTCCCATGCATGAGTGTTTTCCTACCTTGAAGGCAAGCTAACAGATCAACTGCTCTGTGTAGAGTAGTGCATGCATAAAAAATGCAAGAAAAATTTATTTCTTTTTCTTCCTCTTGTGTGATTTTCAAGGCCGCACGTCCATGCACAACCAGATCAATGCAGGCCCCGCCGGTAGCTCATACTCGCTACCAGCTTAGGTTTGGCTAACCGTGATTTAACAGCTTACTAATAAGTTACTGGTACTACGTTAGCATATTCTTGGCACTTCCCAACAAGAGGGAAAAGAAAGAAAGGGAGGAAGAAAAAGAAGAGAAACCACAAGCCTATGTGTATAATGAAACCCTCCATGAATCGATCTCCATATGCCTATGGGATCATCACCAATGAAAGCAACAATAACATGTCACCTTCTGAGGCAAAAAAGGGACCAACTGTCAACTTTTACGAAAGAACTGTGGGGGCATCAAGCGCCCTCCCCTCCTTCAGATGAAAGAGATATCATTATGCAGCGAAAGAACAACCGAAAAGAAAATCTAGGCGTAAATCGCACTTTTTCACCGCAGTTATCCAGGAAATCCAGCACCACAGTACACCGGCAAAAATGCACAGTGGTCATAGTGACCCCTCCTAGGACCATAACAAGATGCTACTTGTGTTTTGGACTATCCAATCGGACGATCAACAGTTCAAACTTTGGTTTCCCAAGCTGGGCGATCCACAAGCTTGATTTTTGACCTACGCATTTCATTTGTGCAGCACAAAGTTTGTCAGGACCGTGATACGTGCTGTAGTATGTTACTATACAATATGGCTGTTGTGGTTATAGATCAAACAGAGAAAAAGAGTATGGTAATGAAGAGTTAGGTGAGCAAGTGCTTAGGGTTTTCCCCCATGGTCTGTATCATTCGTGTGTGTGTGTATATATATATATGAGGAGTGATTTTACAATCGTATCTTTACATTTGAGTATCCCTCTCAGGGACACTTATGTCATTATACATGTCCTGTTTTGGGCCTTACGGCCTTCTAACAAGCCGGCTAGGCTTAGGTGGGACCACCCCTACAACAATGACCATATGGGATAATAATTACAAAAACCATGTCTCAGATACCAGAATATTTAGGTAGAGTTTGGTTTGAGGGATATCCCGGGATGGGAGGGGGCCAACCCTTTTTTTAGGGTGTTTGGTTGTAAGTTTTGATGGAGTGGGTTGGACCCAAAAGAAAAGATTCCTCAGAAAAGTGGGTTGAAACCATCCGCCAAAACCGAGCGAACGGCCGCAACCCACTTTTCCTTCGCGCGCCACTCTGCCCTAATCCTCACCCCCGCGCAGCTTTTCCTCACCCGTCACCCCCACGCAGCTTTTTCCCCTCTCTCCCCGCGCGCGCCGCTCGCACTTCTCGCATATCCTCGCGCTCGCTCGCTTTTTCTCCCGCGCGCGCGCCGATCTGCTGCTCCTCATCTCCCCGCCGCCGCGCGCTGCGCTCTTCCCCATCTCCCCGCGCCGCGCCGACCGCCCCTTCCCATCTCCCCCGCGCGCGCGCCGCCTACCCTTCCCCATCTCTCGCCGCCGCGCCGCTGGGCCGTCGCCTTCCCGCATCTCCCGGCCGACCGCCTTCTCCTCCACGCGCGGAGCGCCGGCCGCCGGTGTGCGCGCGCCTCGCGCTCCTCACGCTGTCGGTGCTCGGTCGGCCGCCGTCCTTCCATCGCCGCCGGATCTCCGCCCCGCGCGTCCTCCCGCTGCTCGCGCGCGCCGCCTCTCCGCCCCACGCCCGCCGAGTGCTCCAGCGCGTCCTCGTCTCCGCTGCCGTCGGCCTCCTCCATCGCCGGCCGAGTGCTCCATCGCACCGGATCTCCGCTCGGCGCGTCCTCCCGCCGTCATCTCCCTGCCGCCTCCTCTCCGCCGTCCTCTCTCGCCCACTTCCGCCGAGTGCTCGGCCAGATCTGTCGGCCTCATCTCCACTGGGCTGCCTCGCCTCCTCTCCATCTGCGGCTCCATCGCGGCCTTCTCGCTCAAGCCAGATCCGCGCCTTCTCGCTCCACCGCGCCTACATTGTAAGGTATAGACTCTACTCCAGAGATATATGTGATATTTGTGTGATATATGTGATATTTGTGTGATATATGTGATATCTGGGCACTGCTCTCTTGCAAGTAATTGTGTGATGTTTTAGTTGATATATGTGTTGATTTGTTTGACAGTAAATATTTGTGATGTGTGAGTTAGCATGTGAATGCAGCAATATGAATTTTTTGTTGATTATCTGTACTATACTGTATTTGTGATGGAGTGGCATCTATTGCTAATCTGTAGATGAAAAAGAGGACCAAGATTTTGATTTTTGCAGCCGCTGCGCAAATTTTGTTGTCAATGATGGCCATGATTATTGAGTCTAGAAAAAGAAAAAGATGTGTAAGGAGAGAAGGTATTAGTTATGGACCACTAGATGAAAGGGATAGGACAAGAATTGAGTACCTCAACAAAAAAATTTGGAAGGATGATACAACATGTATCAACATGCTTAGACTTACTAGAGCTAGTTTTTTTCGGTTTTGTAACATTTTTAGGGACCGTGGATTGCTTCAAGATACCATCCATGTGTGTGTGGAACAACAAGTGGCTATGTTTCTAAATACGGTTGGACATAATCTTAGGAATAGGTTAGTTGGAACTAATTTTGATAGATCAGGAGAAACAGTGAGCCGATATTTCAATATAGTACTACGTGCTGTTGGTGAGCTACGAGATGAACTAATTAGGCGACCTTCATTGGACACCCCAACCAAAATAGCAGGGAATCATCGATGGGATCCTTACTTTAAGGTGTGAGGTTCTTCCTATTATTTTCAGATTTGTTTCTATGTGACATGTATGTTGCCTAATCTGTCATCTATGTTGTTGAATATAAAATAGGATTGTATCGGTGCTATCGATGGTACACATGTAAGAGCCTCCGTTCCTAAGAACATGGAGCATGCCTTTCGTGGTAGAAAGTCATATGCAACTCAAAATATAATGGCGGCTGTAGATTTTGACCTAAGGTTTACCTATGTGTTGGCTGGTTGGGAGGGGACAGCACATGATGCTCTAGTTTTACGAGATGCGTTAGAGCGTGAAAATGGCCTTCGTGTTCCACAAGGTAATAGATTAATTTAGCTATCCATTTTCTGCATGCCAATTGTTAATATGCCAAAAAGTGACATACTTGTCATATGTTAGGAAAATTCTATCTAGTTGATGCTGGATATGGAGCCAAACCAAGATTTTTGCCTCCTTTTCGTGCTGTCCGGTACCACTTGAACGAATGGGGAAATAATCCGGTGGAAAATGAGAAGGAGTTGTTCAACCTTAGGCACTCCTCTCTTCGTATCACAGTAGAGCGTGCATTTGGGTCACTAAAGAGGAGGTTTAAAATTCTTGATGATGCCACTCCATTTTTTCCTTTTCGGACTCAAGTAGATATTGTTGTAGCGTGCTGCATTATTCATAATTGGGTGATACAAGATGGTATTGATGAACTAATTGTACCGGAGTCTGATTGCTCAACTCAAAACTATTCAACAACATCAAGTGGGCAAGCAAGTGAGCATGCTTATATGGTTAATTTGAGGCAAGAAATTGCTAATGCGATGTGGGCAAACCGACAAAACAACCATGTAAACTAGTATGTATTTGAGTTGTATGAACAATTATGTATTTGAGTTGTATGGGCTACTCTATGTATTGTAATGTTGTTGAAAATTTATTTGTAAGGACATATGAATTTCATTTGTACGGACAAATTTATGTATTACTAGCTTGCTGAAATTTCATTTGTAAGGACAAGTTCTTTGCTGAAATGTATGTGTTAAGATTTATCTTGGCGAAATGTATGTGTTTTTGCCTAGGTACACCATGGATTTGGGGAAACAAATTGAGGGACTTGGTGCAACAAGTGGGCATGCCTCATGGACATCAGCTATGTCTTCATTCATGCTATCTCACCTAGCCAATTTGGTTGCTAGTGGCACTAGGACATCATCTGGATTCAAGAAGGTCCATCTTTCTGCATGTGCTAGAGCTGTGAATGAGAAGTTCAATACTAGGCTAACTGCTGAGCAGATCAAAAATCATTCAAAAACTTGGCAAAAAAGGTATTCAAAAATAGTTAGACTTAGAAGATTGAGTGCTGCTGGTTGGGATGAAGAAAATTTCATTATTACTCTTGATGCTGAACACTACAATAGCTATATTCAGGTATTCATGTCACAAGCGTTCAATTTTGATAATTGCTCTTCTCTTGTGAAAATTGCATATGTTCATTTTGCCTTTACACTTGTGTACTATTGTAGGATCATAAAGCCGATGCTGAGTTTTTTTAATAAACCCCTTGAACACTATGATGAGATGGTTACCATCAATGGAAATAGTATGGCTACCGGAAACTTTGCTAAGGACTCAAGTTCAGCTTTAGGGACAGAAAATGTTGACAATGAAACACAAGATGGCAATGAAAATAGTGCAAACAATGGTCATGATGCTGTTGGAGATGATAATGGGGCATCATCATCTGCAAGTAAGCCCAAGAAAGCTAAGACAAGTGCAAGTGATGAAGATGGGGGACTCATTGCTGCATTCACCGCTGGTTGTGATAAGCTTGCCAATGCTATTGTCAAGGCCGGTGCTTCAAATAGTAATGATGTGCCAGAAGATTTGTTTGATAACTTGAATAACCTTCCAGGTTTTGAAGAGGCTCATGTTTCCTTCTACTATGCTTATTTGGTGGCTAACCCACACATTGCTAAAGCTTTCAACAAATTGCCATTCAACCATAAGATCAACTGGTTTGCAATGTTTGTTAGTGAGAAGTTTCCTGCACCATAAGCTTCAGTTGTATTAGTGGTTATGTCTTTTGCTTGTACCACATGGAACTATCAATTGTGGTCTAATTACTACTAGTTAACATGTATGGGCTGTGTAGGACTTTTGTCTATACCACATATATAAGGAATTGTGGTCTAATTATGTACGGGCTGAGTAGTACTTTTGTGTGTACCACTAGACAATGAATTGTGGTCTAATTATGTATGGGTTGAAAAGTACTGTTGTGTGTACCACTAGACAATGAATTGTGGTTTAGCCATATGTAAGGTTTAATATTGCAATTACTACTGAAAATTTCAAATGAGCATATTTAGATCTGTCTTATACTTGTGCATATGAGAATTAAGTTGGTAAGGAGGTAATCCTACCAAATTCATGGGAAGGTGAGTATATGCAGCTATCCCACTCCATTCCTCCATCCAAACAAGAGGTGGGATCATTAGATCTCATTCTATCCCTCCATCCAAACAAAAAACAGGGACGAACCCATCCTTGCAACCAAACAAAAAGTGGAATTATCTCATCCCACATATCTGGGATGGAGCTATCCCATCCCACCAAGTCCCCAATCCAAACACCACCTTAGAATTTCAGTCTTTGAGTTACGTTCCTACAATCTAATCCTATAATCTTGATCACACTAACATAAAAAAAGACCATACCTAGAACCCTGATACTGACAAGTGACAACCTTGCATGGTGCAGCGGCAATTCCACTCCACCGGTTTAGATCCGAACCACCACCCAACAGTATTCGCATCGATTTTACAGCATTACCACGTGCCCAGCTGGATCCACGAGACATGTTCTTTTTGCTTCCTTTATAGCTGTGGCTTATATTTTTTTAAAGAATTTATAGCAAAGGGTGTAGAGTAACAGAAATTTATATGTAATTTTAGCTAATATAAATAAAATTGTTATAGTATGTACTACAGTCAACTAATAAATATTACCTTAAAAATACTTTATTTAAAAATTAGTTATTATAGAAAAGCTAAAAATAACTTGTAAAACTAAAAAAAGAGGCCCGTTGTGACACCGCACGTCCGATTTTAAACGACTCGCATCAATTGTAGCGTAATAGAGTGCTGTATGTATGGCAAATTGCTGTGCACTCGGATCGGGAGCTGGGCTAGATCACAGCGCTTGATGTACTGACAATATTTTTTGCTTCTTAATTTGGGCTTAGGACATGGTTTAATTTTCAATTTCAAGTGCAGCTAATTATGCTCGAAGTTAGGTGTCTGACATGCCGAGACTTGTACTGAAGAAAGGGCTGGGAGAAGAAAACCGCCAGAGATTTAACTAGCCTTGCCTTGATGCAGCGTTGTACTGAAGAAAGGACCGGTGCATGACCCCTTCTCTTTCTGCGCGCCTGATCTAATGCAACATGCATCATTAGATATCGTATTATATTCCTACATTAACATATGTGAAATAATGGAATGTTGGTCCTGGGATGTATATGACTCAGCGAAAATCAGTAACCTAAAACTAACAAGGTTTATTATGACAGTTTCATTAGAATCTTAGGCCCCGTAACCAACGTTAATCACGCAGGAATTTCACTCGAAACAATTGAGAACTTATCGAAGAGCCCTACGTTTCGAAGTGCTTTTAATCCGTTGTTCGCACGGTATGAATCGATACGGCTGGCAGTGAAGACGGGCAGGTTTGGGCGAGCTATAGGCCCACATGTTCTGGGTGGGTTATTTTTGGATTATAGTTTATAGGTTTTATTTTTTGAATTATAATTGTTTGTGAGAGAGATTATGAAGAGGAAAATAGTTATATGTGATTTTAGTTAGTACAGCTGAAGTCGATACAATGTCTATTATAATCGATTTGTAAATTTTATTTTGAAAGAACGTAAGATTTAAAAGTAAGTTAGTGTAATACAGTAGAAAAGGCTAAAAAAAACCTTTTTCAAGACATTGGGGTAGTACTAGTACCGTCGTAGTTGTACCTGCGGGCGCTGCAGAGCACGGCCGTATGGTTCCTTTGCATTGCACTGAGTGCTGGTGATGATGTGAGAGAATTTTCTGCAGAGCTGGAGCCATAAATTAGAAGCCTTCGCATATCTGGCACAGATGCTCAGTACCATGGTTCGATGGTTTCAATAAATTTATTGCACGACAGTTTGGCTTATGCCATTCAGTTCAGTCCTATGCGCAAGTGCGCAGCGGTACATCACAGTAATTCAGATCATCTACGGAGTAACACACCAGTCAAAAGTGTAACGATGTAGATGGCAAGGATGGTTACAGCCACTAAAATTTTGTCCCTGTAGATTAAGATGAATCGGTGAAATTTCCCTGTGCACTTCAGCAATACTCTAAATGGCTTATAAGTCTAGATTTCTTACTTTTTATATCACAGAAACTAAAAATATACTATAACCGCTGTTAGTTTTTTCTACATAATTAACTTTTTAAAAATAAAAAAGTATATCATGATAGATAATGCAAAAAAATAAGAAAAAAATCCAAAAAATGATTTAAAAAAGACGAATTTAAGAAGCTAAAAGTTAGAAGCAGAATCTCGTTGGAACAGGGTTGTTCTGCTCTTCAAGATGACAACAGGGAGAATGGGGAACAATTCACGGTTCCTATGAGAATTTTATCACGTTTGAGAGGTACTAGGCCCTGATCAACTCGGCTTCGGCTTCTGGCTTATTTTTCACTATTCATAAGTTTCGTCTTTTTCTGAACTTTTGGCTTTTTGTTGAGCTTTTTTGCCGGTTCTTTTTTTTCCCGTATTTGTTTGTATTATACATAATGGGCTAACATATTTTTTTATATTTTTAAAATTTTTAAATTTAATTATGCTAAATAAGTCTCTGTCAGCTACATTGCTTTTTTCAGCCAGCTACAGTGTTTTCAGCCATGAGCTTTTCAGCCAAACCGATCACCACTAAACCATCTATTGAGCTAGCAATGTACCAAGAGTTTAAAGGTGGAGGTACTAAGAGTTTAAAAGTAATTTGGTCGGAAAAGTACCGGTACTTCCTAAAGATGGTAACATTTCTCGTTCTTATACGTGTGTTACCGTGGTTTTTAGTGGCTGTTTCAAGCCGCTCACCTATGATCCGATTATACTGCCAACACCACAGCTTCCGGTACATCCTTTAGAAAGATTCCCGTCTGGTGGTATAAATGTATAATTCCAAGTGTGAGCTTAGTTTCGTTCAGAGGAACGATTCTCATTTGATAGTCCATACACGTTTTGATGCTAGGACAGCTGCAAAGAAGTAGTTTACAGCAGATGAGATCATGAGAGCCACTCATGCAGGTGGAGACATTAGGGAAGGTTCTGACCAGCACGAGATTCCTTGCAGAGTGCTCTAAAATAAATCGTTGAATTAACCAGCAGCAGGCCAACACCAGCATACTACTCCAGCCACCTTACCTTTAAGGATCTGTTCCAACTAATTTTTGATTTAAACTTTTTGTTATGGTTTTTAATTTTTGGCTATAGCTTTTAATTAAAATTGTACTATAACGATCGTTAGTTTTTTCTAAAAAAATAAACAAAATAAAAAAATTAAGAAAACATTAAAAAAACTCGTTATATTATCACCGGCAATATAAAAAAAGACAAAAGACAAAAAAAACTAAAAAATTTTAAATTAGAAAACACTATATTCCAAATAACTTCAAACTTAAATAAATTAGAAACCAGAAAAAGCCGTAAGCTAAATCCATTTAGCATGGCCTAAACAAATCCTAACATCTACGATATATGCATTTTCTGTGTCCTGATGCTATTGTACACGCACATCGCCCAAATCCAACCTGCACCTAGCCTGCAACGGCAGATCAGAATTCGTCAACGGGAGGAATTCTTGTAGGTGAAACATCCTTTTCCCAATAACGATCTTGAAACACTAGTGCTACATAAAAAAAAAAGATTAAAAAATAAAAAGAAAAATGGCGGGACCCACCGGCTGCCGGTTCGAAGTGTGACCGTCGGGCTGGCAGGAACTACCTTGCTCTGCAATACGCCACCCTCTTTAAAGATTCCAAAAAAATTCCTAACCCACTTCTTTGGCTTTATTTCTTTTTCGTCCTTTCCCTTTTGTGAAAATACTATGAGTCATGTTCACGCAAAAAAAAAAAAGAGCTTAAGATAACCTTTTGTGCCTCCAGTGTTATGACTTTAGGGACTTTGTTGGTGTCCATTTAACAAAATCTCGCATGTTTTTTTAAGGAAAAACACATGGATCAAGCAAAGGTAGCAATGGCTATAAAGACAAAAGTGGAATAGTACACTGATCTTTATTAAGTGTGCAGCACCCTGTAGCACAGCGAAGCTGTGGATCCAAAGGATTAAAGTAATCGCAGGGTAGTAATCTTTTATTGTGACTTTGTGAGGAGGATAAGGCACTGGGTATTGATGCTACCTCGTTGTCAGGCTTCTTTTTCTTTAAGCTTTTCAGCCGATTTTTAATTTTAATTTTTTTTAATAATTACTATTTATTAGATTAATAAACCGTAACTTAAAAGATCATCTGTCATCACCTCACCAGTTTGGCTACGCTCACAAATAATTTGCTCTACAAAACTACGGTATTATTTAATTATTAGTCAGTCAACAAATATGTAAATAGTTGTTTGCGTTTAGAGCATTTCCCGCCCTACATTACTGGCTGTGACTAAAGAACACTACACAATGTACGGCTAACAGCCTAACACGAAGTATATTCGGGCTCTAGGTTTTCCGTACGGATTTGATCGGAGGCGAAATCAGGAGGCAAATGTGGTAGCTCAACCCTCGATCGATGTGCCAGGATGCTTTGATTCTTAGACAAGTAACCAAAAAATAAACTCTTGTTTAGCTGGTATTTGTTAAGAGAAGGTGATGCCGCAACAGAAGAAAGATGCAAAGCGAAGGCATATTTGCTGGTGGATGCATATGGCGAAAAGAGAGTGAAAGAAAAGGAGAAACTACCTCTTGTGTAATGCCAAACACACATGCAAATTCATAGAACACTTAATTTCATGTAGTCGTTGCCATTGCGCCATTTTCACATTCACCGGATGGTCGGGTCCCACCTGTCAGTTACCATATGATTGTATGCATTTCGCTATAGAAAGTCGTCCATGCTTTGTAACCAAACATGATCTTGATGTATCTAGCATTGCCCACTAACAGATGTACGTACGTGTAATTTAGGTTGGACTTGGACCAAAAGAAAAGCAGAGGTTAACGTTTAGACCGACAGAAGCCACTGTCGGCCGAAGCATGACGGCAGATCTATCCATGGAAGCTGGATTTTTCCCTTTAAAAAGTATCTAAAACTTTGTTTCTGGCCGTTCATTCCGGCCTTTTTAGCAACTCTGACTTTTAGACTTTAGCCGAAATTATAATATAGCAACTGTTAATTTTTTCTGAATCATTCATTATTATCTTTGTAAAGTTACCATGAGGTATCGATACCTCACCACCAAATTACATATAAATTCTTAGTACCTCTTGGGTGGCGAGATACCAAGAATTTATATGTACTTTAATGTCAAAGTACCGATACCTTCTCGTAACTTTCCAAAGATAGCAATGAATGACTCAAAAGGTACCAAGAGGTACTAAGAATTTATATGTAATTTGGTAGCAAAGTACCGATACCTTCTAGTACCTTCCAAGCATAGTAAAAACTCTCTTCAATTGAAGAAAATAAAAAACATTGTTGTATCTTTACAGATAATGTAAAAAAGAAAAAAAATATGAAAAGAATTAAGAAGCTAACGTGTTTATTTATGCTATCGGCTTGCTGAAACCAAAATGGAAAGGGCTAAGCTGAGGCTTTCCGGTGAAACAGGAGGATAAGCTAGCCACGACAATGCCACTTCACACTACGGCCCCATTTGGCACGGCTCCACTTCACAAGTGGAGCTGTTTTTTTTTTGCTTCAGCTCCACGAACAGCTCCACCGGTGGAGCTGGAGCTGTTTTGATAGACTGTTTGGCAAAACAGCCCCACCTGTTTAATCATGCATGGTTGAGAGATGTCAATTGTCCAATATACCCCTGTTTATTTAGCTTGTAGTAACATCAAGAGCTGTATATTTCTACATGATTTTTCATCCGAGTAAATTTGAATTCAAAAAAATAAAATTTAAAATAACACAAAGTATTAGCAACCAATATTTAATGGCGGCGGCGCTCCCTTCACGGTCGAAGACGAGAAAACCGAACAGAGGAACGGGAACGGGAGAATAGAAGAGCCGGTGGCAGATCGCGTAAATTCACGAAAGTACAAGGGCAGTGGCATGCGGGCCTACGGATGGAGTCGGGTGGAGCTACTTTTTTCAGCTCCATCTCGTACATACTTTTGTCTCAGTATGTTTTAAGGGACTCCTTGGGTGGAGGAGCTATTTTGTTTTACCCCGTTTGGCACAAAACGACTCCAAACAGCTTCAGGAGCCGATGGTGGAGCTGTGCCAAACGGGGCCTATATAGTACTATGCTCCCTCCCGTCATTTGCAGTGGGGTAGATCGCACATGATGGTGGGATAATTAGGAGTTTTAGGAGCAGCAAACGCTGTCTCTTTTTCATCGCAGCCATGCGGTGCACCGTGCGTACAGCTATGTCTGTGTTACTGACAATTAAAACCACCTTAACGCGATGCCTTTCTGGTTTCAGTAGAAATTTACCAGCACTTCCTGTTCCGGCTGCTAGGGTTGTTCAATATTTTTTTCGCCAAATTATTCCACGCCGTAAAAAAACAATGAGGAGCCTTGGTCCGTCGATCGCTTGATCGAGGGTCTCTGGTTTCTGGGTTTGCGGCTTCGGTTGCGGAGAACGGTTTTCTCTCTCTCGTTGTTCTGGCTTTATTTTGTGCGCACAGAGAGGTTGGGCACTCGTGTGTCAACTGTCAAGGGCGTTGCAGAACTTAATGAGAATTTTCTTTGCACGAACAGCACTTTCTTTGCACTATTTGTAAATACGGGTTGATAATAACGTTGTAACAAGGATTAAGCTTTCCATTAGGCCAGTCTCAGTGGGAGTTTTATCTGCATTTAATAGGCTGCCACATAGTCATTTTTGATGATATGGCAACATTTTTAAGAAGAGAGAGAAGAAGTGAGTTTCATCTAGATGAAACTCTCTTGGCACAATTATCAACTCTATATGAGTCATGAAATTAAATGTCTATGAAATAATAGAATGAAACTATGCATTGAGGATGGATGTTTCATCCATGTTTCATTTCATTTTACATGATGTGGTAGTCTTGGAAACAACACCATGAAACTCTCCACTGAGAATGGCCTTACCATCCTTCCCTTGAAAGACAATCTTGGACACATGCACCAGTTAACAGTGCTTAATGTAGTTTTGGCTGAAAAACACTGTAACGGATGAAAATACGCTGTAACAACTATTAATTTTTTTCTAAATAATTAAAATTAAAAAGAAAAATTATATCATCACGAACAATACAAAGGAATATAGAAAAAATAAAAAGCGAAAAAGTCAAAAAAAGATAAAGGTGGTGATCGGTTCGGCTGAAAAGCTCGTGGCTTATGACTGAAAATACTGTAGCTGGCTGAAAAAAACACTGTAGCTGACAGAGGCTTATTTAGCATAATTAAATTTAAAAAAAATTAAAAATAAAAAATATGTTAGCCCATTACGTATAATACAAATAAATACGGGAAAAAAAGAACCGGCAAAAAAACTCAACAAAAAGCCAAAAGTTCAGAAAAAGACGAAACTTATAAATAGTGAAAAATAAGTCAGAAGTCGAAGCCGAATTGATCAGAGCCAAAATAAGAAGTCGACGTGTTTTAAAAGCCAGAAACAGAATTCATTTGAAGTGGGACCTTAGTCTCACTCTAGTGAATATCAACAGTACGATCGGCACATGTAGATCGGCCCGAGTCACACGGTAGTCTCTGCCCCTGAGATCAAGCAATGTCCAATGTTCATAGGGGATCTACCTTGACATTTTTCTCAGGAACCTATATATATGGTAATTGGTCATTGGTCAAAGCACTATAGTTTAAACATAAGAAAACAAGCACCAACGAAATAAAATGAAATGCTCTACGGGACTTGAGAATGTGATTTCTCAAACTTACATTTACTCTCAGAACGTATCTATCAACATGATTTATGTAAGAAGACAAAATATCAAACCATGCTCCGTATGTTCCAAATAGGGTTTAATTTGTTAGATATTAGACCTATTTCCTAAAATTTTAAAGCATACATCATACGTGGTTTAGTACTATATTTGTCTAGCTAAGTGGAGGAAAGACAATCTGTAAGGTGTAGTCCTTGTCACTCCTTGAAACATATGACACATAGATGAGGATGACATAAGAAGAACTTAGGCTAAACACACAAGCCGTGAGCGTATTCATATGTTTTCGCATGGAAATTCGTATGACTTGTGACTTGCGGCGGATTTTATTAGGTGTTGATGACAGGCAATTAATAGTAGATAAATGCCTAATTAATTGCATCACTTTTACTAGTGGGTAAATGACTGATTAATTACAGAAGTTCATAGTATACACACACACACTGCCTCATCCATTTCTTTTCTTTCCTCCTGCAAACATGTGATGTTGTGTTGCGTCACCTGAATCACGACTCTTCTTCCCAACATACACCGTGAAGGAGGGGAACAGTATCTCCGAAATATTGCTGTTGTGAAGAACTACATGGGGTAGGGATGCAAATGGAGCGGATATTTCCCCATCATCTATCCGTCCATTTTTAATTCGGATGCAATTCAAAGTATATTCTTGGATATCCTGAGGTTTTGTCGGCTACAGAAATAGATCCGAATAATTTGTCTCCTAGAAAAATATAGAATTAAAATATTACCTATATTTTCAACAACATAACAAAGCTATTGCGTGCGCAGATCCGAAGCGGAGAAGCATGGCCTGCTTGAATTGATTTGCTTCCAAAGATAGAGTCGGGCAAACGAAGGTAAACGTACGGTGATCGCAAACGAAGGTAAACGTACGGTGATGATCACGGCTGCCGGGACCAATGCAATCTAGTTCATCAGGCTAGCACTGACATATCAACACAGCAGCAGATCAGCTGCTACAGTACGTGGCCACTAGCCTGTTGAATATATAAGCACATGTAGGTTTAATTTATTCCATAAATAAATCATGACACCATGCACGCAAAATAACAGAACCATCACAGGCATAAAAGATCTAGACATGTAAACCAGAAACCGCATATGAACAGATCTAATACGGAGAACATGACTATTACGCATCGATGGTTCTGCTTCGATCGGTTTGCCGATGTAGACGCCGCCGCACGGTGAGGATGACACGGTCGATGACGATTCGCGGCCGAACGACGAGGAAGACGAGCCGAGCTACAGCGAGCCGCGCAGAGCGCTTCCAAAACCTTATTCGCCCTCCGGTGCAGACTTGAAGGCGACGGCCCGAGACCGCTCCCGAACGAGCGATGCACGCCGCGACGGGACGGAGTAGACTACGTGGGACGGCGCAGCACAATGGATGGAGGAGGCAAAACCCTAGATTGATTTTCGCGTCATCGTATGGAGGCGGCGACTCAGATTATAGAAAACCGGACGCGTGATCAAGACGCTGCGACGTTCTCCATAACTCAGAATCGAACCGGATTAGTTGCGAACCGATCCGGATTCACCGCCACACAAAACAGAAAAGATAAAGCGCAAAGGAAGCGCGTCTCGCAAGCACTGAGCGGATTTTGGCGACCATTCACGCAGGTGCCGTGCGCCGCCGCGCCCGCCCAGACCCGGCCCGGCCGGCCCGCCCGCCCGCCCGGCGAGGCGAGGCGAGAGAGCAGCGAGCGCGCGCGTGTTATCCTCTAGTTCTCTCCCACACATGCCTCAAGTGACTAGGAGTGCACCATCCCTTTAAGGTGGTCTTCCTCTCCTAGAACTAGCAATATGGTACTAAAGGTCACATGCATGCCTCCTTTGCATGAGTGGGCCTTTGAGATTTAATAGAATTATTCTTATTATATGGGCTTGGCCCACATAATCCAACAATCCCCCACCAGATCTCAAAGTCCCACAGAGATTTGCCTGAATTCCAATGTACTGTTTATATATCAGTATTTCGATGGAGACCGATTAAGGTTGAACATCCACCTAGAACTCCAAGCTACACTTACTCACAACTTGAACAATGGACTATGCCTTGAATTGCAAGTTTGGTGCAAGCAAGCTTCACTTAAAGACTTAACTGATACTAGGCCGCCAGTAGGCTACCCCTCGGTTGGAGCGTATAAGTCATACTCCTTGGTCTCTTCATGAGCTTAGTAGGAGATTACCCAAGATCTCCATAGACTGCGACTAACAGTCGGACTCATATAGGTGTGTTCTTTCAAGAACGCTCTGCAGGATAGCGTCTTCGCTTCTAAAAGCCAATGGAACACATTAAGACCTTAGTCAACTCGCCTTGCGCTTTCGAGAGTATTGCATCTTCACATAGAGAGGGTTGAAATTACTCTCCTTGATTAACTAATGGCTTGTTTTTCCCGCATCCTAATTCACGGGATCTCCGATCACATAGGTTGGGTTACTACCATAGATAACTCACATGGGTCTCATACCCATCTCCTTCGATGCACTATCTATCACATTCCGTGATAGTCCCTTTGTAAAGGATCGCGAGTTTTTATCTGCTTGGATGTAATCCAAGGTTATAACTCCGAGTTTCTCAATTTCTGATGACTTCAATCGTCTCTTAACATGCAGGACGATTTCATATTATCCTTAGAACTGTTCACTTTAGCGATAACGGTTTGATTATCACGATTCATAAGGATAGCCGGCATCGCTTTTCCACCGTAGGTAGATCCATCAATAGATCTCGTAGCCATTCTCGCCTCAACAATAGCAGTGTCTAGTGCCGCAAGCTCGCTTCCATGGTTGACCTCGTCAAAATGGTGCATTTGCAAGACCTCCATGAAACAAAGACCACCACCAATAGTGAAAACATATCCACTAGTGGCTTTGATCTCATCAAGATCGAGATCCGATTGGAATCACTATAACCCTCCAAAGACCGACGGTACCCAGATAATGAAGTCCAAAGTTCGAGGTACCTTTCGGATAGCGCAACACTCGCTCAAGCGCCTTCCAGTGATCATCTCCGGGTTAGATGTAAACCGACTCAATTTGCTCACAGCAAAGGAGATGTCCGCCTTGTTGCACTAGCTAGGTACATTAGTGAGCCAATTATCCGGGAGTATTCCACTGATTCCTAGCAATTTTCTTATTCTTACGAAGTAACACGCTAGGATCATAAGGTGTTGGAGAAGGCTTGTGTCGGAAAAGCCAAAACGGCTCAAGACCTTTTCCACATAATGAGATTGCAAAAGTGTAATCCCATCCTCACCTCTAACCAATTTAATGTTTAGAATAACATCACCACTCCCGGATCTTTCATATCAAAGTTTTGAGACAAGTATGATTTGACCTCATTTATCACACTAATGCTTGTCCCAAAAATCAAGATGTCATCCACATACAAACATAGAATAACTCCTCACCCCCACCATAACGATAGTATACACATTTATCTGCCTCATTGACAAGAAAGCTGCAGATGTCGGTGTTCTATCGAACTTCTCATGCCACCGCTTAGGGGCTTGTTTGAGACCATACAAAGATTTCAACAGTTTTAACACCTTGCCTTTTTGACCTTCTACTACAAATCCATCAGTCGTTCCATGTAAATTTCTCATCCACTCTCCGTTAAGAAAAGCTGTCTTAACGTCCATTTGATGAATGAGAAGACCATGTGAGGCAGCCAAAGCAAGTAGTACTCGAATTGTGGTCGGCCTAGCAACAGTGAGTAAGTGTCAAAGAAATCTTCGCCTTCTTTCGAGTATAGCCCTTGGCAACAAGCCGAGCCTTATATTTTTCAATAGTACCATCCGCCTAAGCTTCTTTTTGAACACCCACTTGCACCCTACGTGTTTGCACCCATAAGGTTTATCTCATCGGCTCCCGTGTTCCATTAGCGATAATGGAATCCATTTCACTACTGACTGACCTCCTTCCAAAGAGTCCGCATCGGGGATGCATACGCTCGAAATAGACTTGGGAGTGTCGTCCACAAGGTACACAATAAAATCATCACCAAAGGATTTGAATATCCTTTGTCTCTTGCTCCTTCTAGGAGCTCCACTGTCATCCTCCTCATTGACAAGTTCATGTGTATGTTCAAAAGGTTCGTGTGATGTGATTGAACTGGGAATTATTTCTGAAGGTTGACTAGTAGTGTTATGTGTATCCTTCATAGGAAAAATATTCTCAAAGAATGTTGCATCTCGAGACTCCATAATTGTACCAACATGCATGTCAGTACCTCGTTTTAACTATCAAAATCTATAGGCAATGCTATGATTAGCATATCCCGTAAAAACGCAGATCCACGCTTTAGGTCCAAGCTTGCGTTTCTTAGTTATTGGCACATTAACTTTCGCCAAGCACCCCATGTACGCAAGTAAGAAAGTGATGGTTTTCTCCCAATCCATACCTCGTATGATGTTTTGTCCTTATTTCGTTAGGAACTCTATTTAATACGTGATTAGACGTTAGCAAAGCCTCCCCACCATGCCTTAGGTAATCCCGCGAGATCTAACATGGCATTCACCAAGTCATCAACGTGCGGTTTTTCCTTTCGGCAATCCCATTTGACTCGGGAATAAGGAGGCGCCCTCTCATGTATAATGCCATGTTCCTCACAAAATAAGTCAAATTCGCTTGAGAAATACTCTCCACCACGATCCGACCTAAGTCTTTTATCTTTCTATTTAACTGGTTTTCAACTTCGCCTTATAGATTTTAAAATAGTCTAAAGCCTCATCTTTCGCTTTCAATAAATACACATATGAGAACCTAGTTGCATCATCAATCAATGTCATGAAATATCGCTTTCCACCCTTCGTCAACACGCCATTCATCTCGTAAAGATCTGAATGCGGGAGTTCTAGTGGTGCCAAGTTTCTCTCCTCGCGACCTTGTGAGGCTTACGAGGTTGCTTTGATTGCACACAGCTATGGCATTTAGAACCTTTGATGATGGAAACGTTTGGAATTAAACTCATATCGAAAGCCGAGACATCAAACCAAAATTAATATGACATAGACGTGAGTGCCAAACATTAGCCTCATCATCCACACCGCCACAAATATGGTTTACTGGTCTTATTGCAGAAATCGAAGGGAAAAGCGGAACAAGCCTCCGCACTCATAGCCTTTGCCAATAAAATGTCCATGTTTAGACACGACTACTTTATTAGACTCAAATACCAACTTAAGCCCGTCTCTACATAAACGGAGCCACTAACGAGATTCTTGTCTATAGAAGGGACATGCTGCACGTTCTTCTTGGCACGATCTTTCCGAAGTAAACTTCAGATCTACCGTGCCAACACCATGAACAGTAGCATGTGACCCATTCCCCATTAGGACGGAGGAATCTCGGGCGACTGATAAGAAGAAAACAACGAAATATCAGCACACACATGTACATTAGCTCTGTATCAATCCACCAATTGGTAGATTGACTAAGCGAAAGAACAATGAGGTAAATTACCATACCCACCCCATCTCCGGTCTTGCCAATGGTCACGTTGATGGACTTAGAAGTCATCTCCCGCAGTGCCTTCTTTCCTTTGCGTTGTGGGCACTTCTTGGCCATGTGACCAGCTCACCGCACACAAAGCAAGTTCTATCATCCCGATTGTTGTTGTTCTTCTTCTTCTTGAAGTTGGTTGTCTGTTGGGCTTTAACAAATTTCCTTTGTTCTTGCTTGAGGGTTTCGTACCACATTGGCACTAGACCGCCTCCATCACCCTTAGACACGCGTCCTTTTCCCGAGCTTTCTCCTCAATTTCAAGAGACCCAATCGATTCTCAACAGAGTATTCTTGTCTCTTGTGTTTGAGTCTTGTTCAAATTCCTCCATGAAGAAGGTAATTTCGCAATAATACATCCACCACAAACTTGTCTGTAAGGCACACTTCAGAGTTCGAGTTCCTTGGCAATGGCCGTATCTCATGAGCCCGATCTACTACGAACGGTTATCAACCATCTTGTAGTCATGAAATTGCTCCATGACATACATGTCATTGCTTGGCATCGATAGCACCGTATTTGGAATTCAGTGCATCCCATAACTCCTTCGTCTGTCATCATGTGCATATACACCTCGCACATGACGGTCAAGAAGAACACTAAGAATGCATCCAACAAAGAGAGTAGTGGCGACCTCGAATTCTTTCTCGCTTTCAGCATCAAGAACACCTTCAGCTTGCCATTACTAACCCGAATACATTCATAGCAAGAAGCCACGAGTGACCCCGATCGCCATCTCTTAAAGTGCACACCGGAGAATTTATCCGGCCTCGATGCATCGGCAAATCCAGCCATAGTAAAACCACAATGCCTACAATAAGGTTTTGGATTGTTGAATATATAAGCACATGTAGGTTTAATTTATTCCATAAATAAATCATGACACCATGCACGCAAAATAACGTAACCATCACGGGCATAAAAGATCTAGACATGTAAACCAGAAACTGTATATGAACAGATCTAATACGGAGAACATGACCGTTACATGCATCGATGGTTCTGTTCGATCGGTTTGCCGATGTAGACGCCGCCGCACGGTGAGGATGACACGGTCGATGACGATTCGCCGGCGAACGACGAGGAAGACGAGCGAGCTACGTGGCGATCGCGCAGAGCGCTTCCCAAAACCTTATTCGCCTCTCCGGTGCGGGACTTGGCGCGCGGCCCGAGACCTGCTCTCCCGAACGACGGTGCACGCCGCGGACGGGACGGAGTAGACTACGTGGGACGGCGAAGACAATGGATGGAGGAGGCAAAACCCTAGATTGATTTTCGCGTCATCTGTATGGAGGCGGCGACTCGTATTTATAGAAAACCGGACGCGTGATCAAGACGCCGCACGTTCTCCATAACTCGAATCGAACCGGATTAGTTGCGAACCGATCCGGATTCACCGCCACACAAAACAAGAAAAGATAAATCGCAAAGGAAGCGGCGTCTGCGCAAGCACTGGAGCGGATTTTGGCGGACCATTCACGCAGTGCCGTGCGCGCGCGCCGCCGCCCTTGCCCCAGCCCGGCCCGGCGCCCGGCGAGGCGAGGCGAGGCGAAGCGAGCGAGCGCGTGTTATCCTCTAGTTCTCTCCCACACATGCCTCAAGTGACTAGGAGTGCACCATCCCTTTTAAGGTGGTCTTCCTCTCCTAGAACTAGCAATATGGTACTAAAGGTCACATGCATGCCTCCTTTGCATGAGTGGGCCTTTGAGATTTAATAGGAATTATTCTTATTATATGGGCTTGGCCCACATAATCCAACAATCCCCACGGATCTCAAAGTCCCAGAGATTTGCTCAATTCCAATGTCTTGTTTATATATCGATATTTCGATGGAGACCGATTAAGGTTGAACATCCACCTAGAACTCAAGCTACACTTACTCACAACTTGAACAATGGACTATGCCTTGAATTGCAAGTTTGGTGCAAGCAAGCTTCACTTAAAGACTTAATCGATACTAGGCCGCCATGAGGCTACCCTCGGCTGGAGCGTATAAGTCATACTCCTTGGTCTCTTCATGAGCTTAGTAGGAGATTACCCAAGATCTCCATAGATCTGCGACTAACGATCGGACTCATATAGGTGTGTTCTTTCAAGAACGCTCTGCAGATAGCGTCTTCGCTTCTAAAAGCCAATGGAACACATTAAGACCTTAGTCAACTCGCCTTGCGCTTCGAGAGTATTGCATCTTCACATAGAGAGGGTTGAAATTACTCTCCTTCGCTAACTAATGGCTTGTTTTTCCTGCATCCTAATTCACGGGATCTCCGATCACATAGGTTGGGTTACTACCATAGATAACTCACATGGGTCTCATACCCATCTCCTTCGATGCACTATCTATCACATTCCGTGATAGTCCCTTTGTAAAGGATCGCCAGTTTTATCTGCTTGGATGTAATCCAAGGTTATAACTCCGAGTTTCTCAATTTCTGATGCACTTCAATCGTCTCTTAACATGCTCGACGATTTCATATTATCCTTAGAATCGTTCACTTTAGCGATAACGGTTTGATTATCACAGTTCATAAGGATAGGCGCATCGCTTTTCCACCGTAGGTAGATCCATCAATAGATCTCGTAGCCATTCTCGCCTCAACAATAGCAAGTGTCTAGTGCCGCAAGCTCGCTTCCATGGTTGACCTCGTCAAAATGGTCTGCTTGCAAGACCTCCATGAAACAAAGACCACCACCAATAGTGAAAACATATCCACTAGTGGCTTTGATCTCATCGGCATCGAGATCCGCTTGGAATCACTATAACCCTCCAAAGACCGACGGTACCCAGATAATGAAGTCCAAAGTTCGAGGTACCTTTCAGATAGCGCAACACTCGCTCAAGCGCCTTCCGGTGATCATCTCCTGGGTTAGATGTAAACCGACTCAATTTGCTCACAGCAAAGGAGATGTCCGGCCTTGTTGCACTAGCTAGGTACATTAGTGAGCCAATTATCGGGAGTATTCCGGTGATTCCTAGCAATTTTCTTATTCTTACGAAGTAACACGCTAGGATCATAAGGTGTTGGAGAAGGCTTGCGTCGGAAAAGCCAAAACGGCTCAAGACCTTTTCCACATAATGAGATTGCAAAAGTGTAATCCCATCCTCACCTCTAACCAATTTAATGTTTAGAATAACATCACCACTCCCGGATCTTTCATATCAAAGTTTTGAGACAAGTATGATTTGACCTCATTTATCACACTAATGCTTGTCCCAAAAATCAAGATGTCATCCACATACAAACATAGAATAACTCCTCACCCCCACCATAACGATAGTATACACATTTATCCGCCTCATTGACAGCAAAGCTGCAGATGTCGGTGTTCTATCGAACTTCTCATGCCATCGCTAGGGGCTTGTTTGCACCATACAAAGATTTCAACAGCTTTAACACCTTGCCTTTTGACCTTCTACTACAAATCCATCAGTCGTTCCATGTAAATTTCCTCATCCGGCTCTCCGTTAAGAAAAGGCATGTCTTAACGTCCATTTGATGAATGAGAAGACCATGTGAGGCAGCCAAAGCAAGTAGTACTGAATTGTGGTCAGCCTAGCAACAGTGAGTAAGTGTCAAAGAAATCTTCGCCTTCTTTCTGAGTATAGCCCTTGGCAACAAGCCGAGCCTTATATTTTTCAATAGTACCATCCGCCTAAGCTTCTTTTTGAACACCCACTTGCACCCTACTGGTTTGCACCCATAAGGTTTATCTGTCGGCTCCCGTGTTCCATTAGCGATAATGGAATCCATTTCACTACTGACGACCTCCTTCCGAAGAGTCCGCATCGGGGATGCATACGCTCAAATAGACTTGGGAGTGTCGTCCACAAGGTACACAATAAAATCATCACCAAAGGATTTGAATATCCTTTGTCTCTTGCTCCTTCTAGGAGCTCCACTGTCATCCTCCTCATTGACAAGTTCATGTGTATGTTCAAAAGGTTGGGTGATGTGATTGAACCGGGAATTATTTCGAAGGTTGACTAGTAGTGTTATGTGTATCCTTCATAGGAAAAATATTCTCAAAGAATGTTGCATCTCGAGACTCCATAATTGTACCAACATGCATGTCGTACCTCGGTTTTAACTATCAAAATCTATAGGCAATGCTATGATTAGCATATCCCTAAAAACGCAGATCCACGCTTTAGGTCCAAGCTTATGTTTCTTAGTTATTGGCACATTAACTTTCGCCAAGCACCCCATGTACGCAAGTAAGAAAGTGATGGTTTTCTCCCAATCCATACCTCGTATGGTGTTTTGTCCTTATTTCGTTAGGAACTCTATTTAATACGTGATTAGACGTTAGCAAAGCCTCCCCACCATGCCTTAGGTAATCCCGCAGATATCTAACATGGCATTCACCAAGTCACCAACGTGCGGTTTTTCCTTTCGGCAATCCCATTTGACTCGGGGAATAAGGAGGCGTCCTCTCATGTATAATGCCATGTTCCTCACAAAATAAGTCAAATTCGCTTGAGAAATACTCTCCACCACGATCCGACCTAAGTCTTTTATCTTTCTATTTAAGCGGTTTTCAACTTCGCCTTATAGATTTTAAAATAGTCTAAAGCCTCATCTTTCGCTTTCAATAAATACACATAATGTAACCTAGTTGCATCATCAATCAATGTCATGAAATATCGCTTTCCACCCTTCGTCAACACGCCATTCATCTCGTAAAGATCTGAATGCGGGAGTTCTAGTGGTGCCAAGTTTCTCTCCTCGGCAGCCTTGTGAGGCTTACGAGGTTGCTTTGATTGCACACAGCTATGGCATTTAGAACCTTTGATGATGGAAACGTTTGGAATTAAACTCATACTGGAAAGCCGAGACATCAAACCAAAATTAATATGACATAGACGTGAGTGCCAAACATTAGCCTCATCATCCACACCGCCACAAATATGGTTTACTGCCTTATTGCAGAAATCGAAAGGAAAAGCGGAACAAGCCTCCGCACTCATAGCCTTTGCCAATAAAATGTCCATGTTTAGACACGACTACTTTATTAGACTCAAATACCAACTTAAGCCCGTCTCTACATAAACGGGAGCCACTAACGAGATTCTTGTCTATAGAAGGGACATGCTGCACGTTCTTCACCGCACGATCTTTCCAAGTAAACTTCAGATCTACCGTACAACACCATGAACAAGAGCATGTGACCCATTCCCCATTAGGACGGAGGAATCTCGGGCGACTGATAAGAAGAAAACAACGAAATATCAGCACACACATGTACATTAGCTCTGTATCAATCCACCAATTGGTAGATTGACTAACTGAAAGAAAAAGAGGTAAATTACCATACCCAGTCCCATCTCCGCCTTGCCAATGGTCACGCTGATGCACTTAGAAGTCCATCTGCAGTGCCTTCTTTCCTTTGCGCTGTGGGCACTTCTTGGCCATGTGACCGGGCTCACCGCACACAAAGCAAGTTCTATCATCCCGATTGTTGTTGTTCTTCTTCTTCTTGAAGTTGGTTGTCTGTTGGGCTTTAACAAATTTCCCTTTGTTCTTGCTTGAGGGTTTCGTACCACATTGGCACTAGATCGCCTCCATCACCCTTAGACACAGCGTCCTTTTCCCGAGCTTTCTCCTCAATTTCAAGAGACCCAATCAGATTCTCAACAGAGTATTCTTGTCTCTTGTGTTTGAGTGTTGTTCAAATTCCTCCATGAAGAAGGTAATTTCGCAATAATACATCCACCACAAACTTGTCGGGTAAGGCACACTTCAGAGTTCGAGTTCCTTGGCAATGGCCTCGTATCTCATGAGCCCGATCTACTACGTAACGGTTATCAACCATCTTGTAGTCATGAAATTGCTCCATGACATACATGTCATTGCTGGCATCGATGAGCACCGTATTTGGAATTCATGCATCCCATAACTCCTTCGCGTCTGTCATGTGCATATACACCTCGCATGACGGTCAAGAAGAACACTAAGAATGCATCCAACAAAGAGAGTAGTGGCGACCTCAATTCTTTCTCGCTTTCAGCATCAAGAACACCTTCAGCTTGCCATTACTAACCTGAATACATTCATAGCAAGAAGCCACGAGTGACCCCGACCGCCATCTCTTAAAGTGCACACCGAGAATTTATCCGCCTCGGTGCATCGGCAAATCCAGCCATAGTAAAACCACAATGCCTACAATAAGGTTTTGGATTGTTGAATATATAAGCACATGTAGGTTTAATTTATTCCATAAATAAATCATGACACCATGCACGCAAAATAACGTAACCATCACGGGCATAAAAGATCTAGACATGTAAACCAGAAACCGTATATGAAGCAGATCTAATACGAGAACATGACCGTTACGTGCATCGATGGTTCTCGTTACGATCGGCTTGCCGATGTAGACGCCGCCGGCACGGTGAGGATGACACGGTCGATGACGATTCGCCGGCCGAACGACGAGGAAGACGAGCGAGCTACAGCGGCGCCGCGCAGAGCGCTTCCCAAAACCTTATTCGCCTCTCCGGTGCGCAGACTTGGCGGCGGTTGCCCGAGACCGCTCTCCGACAGCGGTGCACGCGCGGGCGACGGACGGAGTAGACTACGTGGGACGGCGCAGACAATGGATGGAGGAGGCAAAACCTAGATTGATTTTCGCGTCATATCGTATGGAGGCGGCGACTCGTATTTATAGAAAACCGGGACGCGTGATCAAGACGCCGCACGTTCTCCATAACTCAGAATCAACCGGATTAGTTGCGTAACCGATCCGGATTCACCGCCACACAAAACAAAGAAAAGATAAAGCGCAAAGGAAGCCGCGTCTCGCAAGCACTGGAGCGGATTTTGGCGGACCATTCACGCGGTGCGTGCGCCGCGCCGCCGCCAAATTTGCCCCAGCCAGGCCGGCCCGGCCCGGCGAGGCGAGGCGAGGAGCGAGCGAGCGCGTGTTATCCTCTAGTTCTCTCCCACACATGCCTCAAGTGACTAGGAGTGCACCATCCCTTTAAGGTGGTCTTCCTCTCCTAGAACTAGCAATATGGTACTAAAGGTCACATGCATGCCTCCTTTGCATGAGTGGGCCTTTGAGATTTAATAGGAATTATTCTTATTATATGGGCTTGGCCCACATAATCCAACAATCCCCCACCAGATCTCAAAGTCCCACAGAGATTTGCCTGAATTCCAATGTCTTCGTTTATATATCAAGATTTCGATGGAGACCGATTAAGGTTGAACATCCACCTAGAACTCCAAGCTACACTTACTCACAACTTGAACAATGGACTATGCCTTGAATTGCAAGTTTGGTGCAAGCAAGCTTCACTTAAAGACTTAACTGATACTAGGCCGCCAGTAGGCTACCCCTCGGTTGGAGCGTATAAGTCATACTCCTTGGTCTCTTCATGAGCTTAGTAGGAGATTACCCAAGATCTCCATAGATCGCGACTAATGATCGGACTCATATAGGTGTGTTCTTTCAAGAACGCTCTGCAGATAGCGTCTTCGCTTCTAAAAGCCAATGGAACACATTAAGACCTTAGTCAACTCGCCTTGCGCTTCGAGAGTATTGCATCTTCACATAGAGAGGGTTGAAATTACTCTCCTTGATTAACTAATGGCTTGTTTTTCCTGATCCTAATTCACGGGATCTCCGATCACATAGGTTGAGTTACTACCATAGATAACTCACATGGGTCTCATACCCATCTCCTTCGATGCACTATCTATCACATTCCGTGATAGTCCCTTTGTAAAGGATCTCGCTGAGTTTTTATCTGCTTGGATGTAATCCAAGGTTATAACTCCGAGTTTCTCAATTTCTGACGATGACTTCAATCGTCTCTTAACATGCTCGACGATTTCATATTATCCTTAGAATCTGTTCACTTTAGCGATAACGGTTTGATTATCACATTCATAAGGATAGCCGCATCGCTTTTCCACCGTAGGTAGATCCATCAATAGATCTCGTAGCCATTTCGCCTCAACAATAGCGGTGTCAGTGCCGCAAGCTCGCTTCCATGGTTGACCTCGTCAAAATGGTCTGCTTGCAAGACCTCCATGAAACAAAGACCACCACCAATAGTGAAAACATATCCACTAGTGGCTTTGATCTCATCAAGCATCGAGAGATCCATTGGAATCACTATAACCCTCCAAAGACCGACGGTACCAAAGTATAATGAAGTCCAAAGTTCGAGGTACCTTTCAGATAGCGCAACACTCGCTCAAGCGCCTTCCAGTGATCATCTCCGGGTTAGATGTAAACCGACTCAATTTGCTCACAGCAAAGGAGATGTCCGGCCTTGTTGCACTAGCTAGGTACATTAGTGAGCCAATTATGCGGGAGTATTCCACTGATTCCTAGCAATTTTCTTATTCTTACGAAGTAACACGCTAGGATCATAAGGTGTTGGAGAAGGCTTGCTTTGTCGGAAAAGCCAAAACGGCTCAAGACCTTTTCCACATAATGAGATTGCAAAAGTGTAATCCCATCCTCACCTCTAACCAATTTAATGTTTAGAATAACATCACCACTCCCGGATCTTTCATATCAAAGTTTTGAGACAAGTATGATTTGACCTCATTTATCACACTAATGCTTGTCCCAAAAATCAAGATGTCATCCACATACAAACATAGAATAACTCCTCACCCCCACCATAACGATAGTATACACATTTATCCGCCTCATTGACAAGAAAGCTGCAGATGTCGTTGTTCTATCGAACTTCTCATGCCATCGCTAGGGGCTTGTTTGAGACCATACAAAGATTTCAACAGCTTTAACACCTTGCCTTTTGACCTTCTACTACAAATCCATCAGTCGTTCCATGTAAATTTCTCATCCAGCCTCTCCGTTAAGAAAAGTCGTCTTAACGCCCATTTGATGAATGAGAAGACCATGTGAGGCAGCCAAAGCAAGTAGTACTCGAATTGTGGTCGGCCTAGCAACAGTGAGTAAGTGTCAAAGAAATCTTCGCCTTTCTTCTCGAGTATAGCCCTTGGCAACAAGCCGAGCCTTATATTTTTCAATAGTACCATCGGCCTAAGCTTCTTTTTGAACACCCACTTGCACCCTACGTGTTTGCACCCATAAGGTTTATCTGTCGGCTCCCGTGTTCCATTAGCGATAATGGAATCCATTTCACTACTGGATGACCTCCTTCCAATGAGTCTCGCATCGGGGATGCATACGCTCGAAATAGACTTGGGAGTGTCGTCCACAAGGTACACAAGAAATCATCACCAAAGGATTTGAATATCCTTTGTCTCTTGCTCCTTCTAGGAGCTCCACTGTCATCCTCCTCATTGACAAGTTCATGTGTATGTTCAAAAGGTTCAGTGATGTGATTGAACTGGGAATTATTTGAAGGTTGACTAGTAGTGTTATGTGTATCCTTCATAGGAAAAATATTCTCAAAGAATGTTGCATCTCGAGACTCCATAATTGTACCAACATGCATGTCGGTACCTCGTTTTAACTATCAAAATCTATAGGCAATGCTATGATTAGCATATCCCTAAAAACGCAAATCCACGTTTTAGGTCCAAGCTTATGTTTCTTAGTTATTGGCACATTAACTTTCGCCAAGCACCCCATGTACGCAAGTAAGAAAGTGATGGTTTTCTCCCAATCCATACCTCGTATGGTGTTTTGTCCTTATTTCGTTAGGAACTCTATTTAATACGTGATTAGACGTT
The DNA here is from genome assembly GCA_036346575.1 of Dendrocalamus sinicus. Classification (NCBI taxonomy): domain Eukaryota; kingdom Viridiplantae; phylum Streptophyta; class Magnoliopsida; order Poales; family Poaceae; genus Dendrocalamus; species Dendrocalamus sinicus. The sequence goes on from CM070670.1 coordinate 18,852,785, forward strand.
AGCAAAGCCTCCCCACCATGCCTTAGGTAATCCCGCAGATCTAACATGGCATTCACCAAGTCATCAACGTGCGGTTTTTCCTTTCGGCAATCCCATTTGACTCGGGGAATAAGGAGGCGCCCTCTCATGTATAATGCCATGTTCTCACAAAATAAGTCAAATTCGCTTGAGAAATACTCTCCACCACGATCCGACCTAAGTCTTTTATCTTTCTATTTAAGCGGTTTTCAACTTCGCCTTTATAGATTTTAAAATAGTCTAAAGCCTCATCTTTCGCTTTCAATAAATACACATAATGTAACCTAGTTGCATCATCAATCAATGTCATGAAATATCGCTTTCCACCCTTCGTCAACACGCCATTCATCTCGTAAAGATCTGAATGCAGGAGTTCTAGTGGTGCCAAGTTTCTCTCCTCGGCGACCTTGTGAGGCTTACGAGGTTGCTTTGATTGCACACACTATGGCATTTAGAACCTTTGATGATGGAAACGTTTGGAATTAAACTCATATCGAAAGCCGAGACATCAAACCAAAATTAATATGACATAGACGTGAGTGCCAAACATTAGCCTCATCATCCACACCGCCACAAATATGGTTTACGATCTTATTGCAGAAATCTGAAAGGGAAAAGCGGAACAAGCCTCCGCACTCATAGCCTTTGCCAATAAAATGTCCATGTTTAGACACGACTACTTTATTAGACTCAAATACCAACTTAAGCCCGTCTCTACATAAACGGAGCCACTAACGAGATTCTTGTCTATAGAAGGGACATGCTGCACGTTCTTCACCGCACGATCTTTCCAAGTAAACTTCAGATCTACCGTGCCAACACCATGAACAGAGCATGTGACCCATTCCCATTAGGACGGAGGAATCTCGGGCGACTGATAAGAAGAAAACAACGAAATATCAGCACACACATGTACATTAGCTCTGTATCAATCCACCAATTGGTAGATTGACTAAGCGAAAGAACGATGAGGTAAATTACCATACCAGTCCCATCTCCGCCTTGCCAATGGTCACGTTGATGACTTAGAAGTCCATCTGCAGTGCCTTCTTTCCTTTGCGTTGTGGGCACTTCTTGGCCATGTGACCAGCTCACCGCACACAAAGCAAGTTCTATCATCCCGATTGTTGTTGTTCTTCTTCTTCTTGAAGTTGGTTGTCTGCTGGGCTTTAACAAATTTCCTTTGTTCTTGCTTGAGGGTTTCGTACCACATTGGCACTAGGCGCCTCCATCACCCTTAGACACAGCGTCCTTTTCCGAGCTTTCTCCTCAATTTCAAGAGACCCAATCGATTCTCAACAGAGTATTCTTGTCTCTTGTGTTTGAGTGTTGTTCAAATTCCTCCATGAAGAAGGTAATTTCGCAATAATACATCCACCACAAACTTGTCGGGTAAGGCACACTTCAGAGTTCGAGTTCTTGGCAATGGCTCGTATCTCATGAGCCCGATCTACTACGTAACGGTTATCAACCATCTTGTAGTCATGAAATTGCTCCATGACATACATGTCATTGCGGCATCGATAGCACCGTATTTGGAATTCAGTGCATCCCATAACTCCTTCGCGTCTGTCATGTGCATATACACCTCGCATGTGACGGTCAAGAAGAACACTAAGAATGCATCCAACAAAGAGAGTAGTGGCACCTCGAATTCTTTCTCTTTTCAGATCAAGAACACCTTCAGCTTGCCATTACTAACCTGAATACATTCATAGCAATAAGCCACGAGTGACCCCGATCCGCCATCTCTTAAAGTGCACACCGAGAATTTATCCGCCTCGGTGCATCGGCAAATCCAGCCATAGTAAAACCACAATGCCTACAATAAGGTTTTGGATTGTTGAATATATAAGCACATGTAGGTTTAATTTATTCCATAAATAAATCATGACACCATGCACGCAAAATAATGTAACCATCACGGGCATAAAAGATCTAGACATGTAAACCAGAAACCGTATATGAACAGATCTAATACGGAGAACATGATTGCATGCATCGATGGTTCTCATTCGATCGGCTTGCCGATGTAGACGCGCGCCGCACGTGAGGATGACACGGTCGATGACGATTCGCCAAGCCGAACGACGAGGAAGACGAGCGAGCTACGGCGGCGGCCGCGCAGAGCGCTTCCAAAAACCTTATTCGCCTCTCCGGTGCAGACTTGGCGACGGCCCGAGACCGCTCTCCCGAACGATGCACGCACGCCGCGGACGGACGGAGTAGACTACGTGGGGACGGCAAAGACAATGGATGGAGGAGGCAAAACCCTAGATTGATTTTCGCGTCATCGTATGGAGGCGGCGACTCGTATTTATAGAAAACCGGGACGCGTGATCAAGACGCTGACGTTCTCCATAACTCGAATCGAACCGGATTAGTTGCGAACCGATCCGGATTCACCGCCACACAAAAAAAGAAAAGATAAATCGCAAAGGAAGCGCGTCACGCAAGCACTGGAGCGGATTTTGGCGACCATTCACGCGCAGTGCCGTGCGCGCGCCGCCCTGCCAGCCAAAGCCCGGCCCGGCCCGGCCGCGAGGCGAGGCGAGGCGAGCGAGCGCGCGTGTTATCCTCTAGTTCTCTCCCACACATGCCTCAAGTGACTAGGAGTGCACCATCCCTTTAAGGTGGTCTTCTCTCCTAGAACTAGCAATATGGTACTAAAGGTCACATGCATGCCTCCTTTGCATGAGTGGGCCTTTGAGATTTAATAGGAATTATTCTTATTATATGGGCTTGGCCCACATAATCCAACAATCCCCACCGATCTCAAAGTCCCACAGAGATTTGCCCGAATTCCAATGTATCGTTTATATATCAAGATTTCGATGGAGACCGATTAAGGTTGAACATCCACCTAGAACTCCAAGCTACACTTACTCACAACTTGAACAATGGACTATGCCTTGAATTGCAAGTTTGGTGCAAGCAAGCTTCACTTAAAGACTTAACTGATACTAGGCCGCCGAAGAGGCTACCCTCGGTTGGAGCGTATAAGTCATACTCCTTGGTCTCTTCATGAGCTTAGTAGGAGATTACCCAAGATCTCCATAGACTGCGACTAACAGTCGGACTCATATAGGTGTGTTCTTTCAAGAACGCTCTGCAGGATAGCGTCTTCGCTTCTAAAAGCCAATGGAACACATTAAGACCTTAGTCAACCTGCCTTGCAGCTTTCGAGTATTGCATCTTCACATAGAGAGGGTTGAAATTACTCTCCTTCAGTTAACTAATGGCTTGTTTTTCCCAGATCCTAATTCACGGGATCTCCGATCACATAGGTTGGGTTACTACCATAGATAACTCACATGGGTCTCATACCCATCTCCTTCGATGCACTATCTATCACATTCCGTGATAGTCCCTTTGTAAAGGGATCTGCCAGGTTTTTATCTGTTTGGATGTAATCCAAGGTTATAACTCCGGAGTTTCTCAATTTCCTGACAGACTTCAATCGTCTCTTAACATGCCTGGACGATTTCATATTATCCTTAGAACTGTTCACTTTAGCGATAACGGTTTGATTATCACATTCATAAGGATAGCCGCATCGACTTTTCCACCGTAGGTAGATCCATCAATAGATCTCGTAGCCATTCTCGCCTCAACAATAGCGAGTGTCTAGTGCCGCAAGCTCGCTTCCATGGTTGACCTCGTCAAAATGGTCTGCTTGCAAGACCTCCATGAAATAGCACCACCACCAATAGTGAAAACATATCCACTAGTGGCTTTGATCTCATCAAGATCGAGATCCGCTTGGAATCACTATAACCTCCAAAGACCGACGGTACCCGTATAATGAAGTCCAAAGTTCGAGGTACCTTTCAGATAGCGCAACACTCGCTCAAGCGCCTTCCGGTGATCATCTCCGGGTTAGATGTAAACCGACTCAATTTGCTCACAGCAAAGGAGATGTCCGCCTTGTTGCACTAGCTAGGTACATTAGTGAGCCAATTATCCGGGAGTATTCCGGTGATTCCTAGCAATTTTCTTATTCTTACGAAGTAACACGCTAGGATCATAAGGTGTTGGAGAAGGCTTGTCGTCGGAAAAGCCAAAACGGCTCAAGACCTTTTCCACATAATGAGATTGCAAAAGTGTAATCCCATCCTCACCTCTAACCAATTTAATGTTTAGAATAACATCACCACTCCTGCATCTTTCATATCAAAGTTTTGAGACAAGTATGATTTGACCTCATTTATCACACTAATGCTTGTCCCAAAAATCAAGATGTCATCCACATACAAACATAGAATAACTCCTCACCCCCACCATAACGATAGTATACACATTTATCCGCCTCATTGACAGCAAAAGCTCGCAGATGTCGGTGTTCTATCGAACTTCTCATGCCACCGCTTAGGGGCTTGTTTGAGCACCATACAAAGATTTCAACAGTTTTAACACCTTGCCTTTTGACCTTCTACTACAAATCCATCAGTCGTTCCATGTAAATTTCTCATCCAGCTCTCCGTTAAGAAAAGCTGTCTTAACGTCCATTTGATGAATGAGAAGACCATGTGAGGCAGCCAAAGCAAGTAGTACTCGAATTGTGGTCGCCTAGCAACAGTGAGTAAGTGTCAAAGAAATCTTCGCCTTCTTTCTCGAGTATAGCCCTTGGCAACAAGCCGAGCCTTATATTTTTCAATAGTACCATCGGCCTAAGCTTCTTTTTGAACACCCACTTGCACCCTACGGGTTTGCACCCATAAGGTTTATCTGTCACTCCTGTGTTCCATTAGCGATAATGGAATCCATTTCACTACTGACAGCCTCCTTCCAAAGAGTCCGCATCGGGGATGCATACGCTCAAATAGACTTGGGAGTGTCGCCCACAAGGTACACAAGAAATCATCACCAAAGGATTTGAATATCCTTTGTCTCTTGCTCCTTCTAGGAGCTCCACCGTCATCCTCCTCATTGACAAGTTCATGTGTATGTTCAAAAGGTTCTGTGATGTGATTGAACTGGGAATTATTTCGGAAGGTTGACTAGTAGTGTTATGTGTATCCTTCATAGGAAAAATATTCTCAAAGAATGTTGCATCTCGAGACTCCATAATTGTACCAACATGCATGTCGTACCTCGGTTTTAACTATCAAAATCTATAGGCAATGCTATGATTAGCATATCCCTAAAAACGCAAATTACGGTTTTAGGTCCAAGCTTGCGTTTCTTAGTTATTGGCACATTAACTTTCGCCAAGCACCCCATGTACGCAAGTAAGAAAGTGATGGTTTTCTCCCAATCCATACCTCGTATGGTGTTTTGTCCTTATTTCGTTAGGAACTCTATTTAATACGTGATTAGACGTTAGCAAAGCCTCCCCACCATGCCTTAGGTAATCCCGCAAGATCTAACATGGCATTCACCAAGTCATCAACGTGCGGTTTTTCCTTTCGGCAATCCCATTTGACTCGGGGAATAAGGAGGCGCCCTCTCATGTATAATGCCATGTTCTCACAAAATAAGTCAAATTCGCTTGAGAAATACTCTCCACCACGATCCGACCTAAGTCTTTTATCTTTCTATTTAACCGGTTTTCAACTTCGCCTTATAGATTTTAAAATAGTCTAAAGCCTCATCTTTCGTTTTCAATAAATACACATAATGTAACCTAGTTGCATCATCAATCAATGTCATGAAATATCGCTTTCCACCCTTCGTCAACACGCCATTCATCTCGTAAAGATCTGAATGCGGGAGTTCTAGTGGTGCCAAGTTTCTCTCCTCGCGACCTTGTGAGGCTTACGAGGTTGCTTTGATTGCACACTGACTATGGCATTTAGAACCTTTGATGATGGAAACGTTTGGAATTAAACTCATCTTTCGAAAGCCGAGACATCAAACCAAAATTAATATGACATAGACGTGAGTGCCAAACATTAGCCTCATCATCCACACCGCCACAAATATGGTTTACGCCTTATTGCAGAAATCTGAAGGGAAAAGCGGAACAAGCCTCGCGACTCATAGCCTTTGCCAATAAAATGTCCATGTTTAGACACGACTACTTTATTAGACTCAAATACCAACTTAAGCCCGTCTCTACATAAACGGGAGCCACTAACGAGATTCTTGTCTATAGAAGGGACATGTCTGACGTTCTTCACCGCACGATCTTTCCAAGTAAACTTCAGATCTACCGTGCCAACACCATGAACAGAGCATGTGACCCATTCCCATTAGGACGGAGGAATCTCGGGCACTGATAAGAAGAAAACAACGAAATATCAGCACACACATGTACATTAGCTCCTGTATCAATCCACCAATTGGTAGATTGACTAACCGAAAGAACAAGAGGTAAATTACCATACCCAGTCCCATCTCCGCCTTGCCAATGGTCACGTTGATGCACTTAGAAGTCCGTCCGCAGTGCCTTCTTTCCTTTGCGTTGTGGGCACTTCTTGGCCATGTGACCAGCTCACCGCACACAAAGCAAGTTCTATCATCCCGATTGTTGTTGTTCTTCTTCTTCTTGAAGTTGGTTGTCTGTTGGGCTTTAACAAATTTCCCTTTGTTCTTGCTTGAGGGTTTCGCACCACATTGGCACTAGACCGCCTCCATCACCCTTAGACACAGCGTCCTTTTCCCGAGCTTTCTCCTCAATTTCAAGAGACCCAATCAGATTCTCAACAGAGTATTCTTGTCTCTTGTGTTTGAGTGTTGTTCAAATTCCTCCATGAAGAAGGTAATTTCGCAATAATACATCCACCACAAACTTGTCGGGTAAGGCACACTTCAGAGTTCGAGTTCCTTGGCAATGGCCTGTATCTCATGAGCCCGATCTACTACAGTAACGGTTATCAACCATCTTGTAGTCATGAAATTGCTCCATGACATACATGTCATTCTTGGCATCGAGCACCGTATTTGGAATTCAAGTGCATCCCATAACTCCTTCGCGTCTGTCATGTGCATATACACTCGCACAGACGGTCAAGAAGAACACTAAGAATGCATCCAACAAAGAGAGTAGTGGCGCCTCGAATTCTTTCTCGCTTCAGCATCAAGAACACCTTCAGCTTGCCATTACTAACCCGAATACATTCATAGCAAGAAGCCACGAGTGACCCCGATCGCCATCTCTTAAAGTGCACACCGAGAATTTATCCGGCCTCGGTGCATCGGCAAATCCAGCCATAGTAAAACCACAATGCCTACAATAAGGTTTTTGGATTGTTGAATATATAAGCACATGTAGGTTTAATTTATTCCATAAATAAATCATGACACCATGCACGCAAAATAACGAGAACCATCACAGGCATAAAAGATCTAGACATGTAAACCAGAAACCGTGCATGAACAGATCTAATACGGAGAACATGATTGCATGCATCGATGGTTCTGTTGCTTCGATCGGCTTGCCGATGTAGACGCCCTGCACGGTGAGGATGACACGGTCGATGACGATTCGCCGCCGAACGACGAGGAAGACGAGCGAGCTACAGGCGCGCGCGCAGAGCGCTTCCCAAAACCTTATTCGCCTCTCCCGGTGCAGGACTTGGCGACGGTTCCGAGACCGCTCTCCCGAACGACGGTGCACGCCGGGACGGGGACGGAGTAGACTACGTGGGACGGCGCAGCACAATGGATGGAGGAGGCAAAACCTAGATTGATTTCGCGTCATCGTATGGAGGCGGCGACTCGTATTTATAGAAAACCAGACGCGTGATCAAGACGCTGACGTTCTCCATAACTCAGAATCGAACCGGATTAGTTGCGTAACCGATCCGGATTCACCGCCACACAAAACAAAGAAAAGATAAAGCGCAAAGGAAGCCGCGTCTCGCAAGCACTGGAGCGGATTTTGGCGGACCATTCACGCAGTGCCGTGCGCCGCGCGCCGCGCCTGCCGCCCAGCCCGGCCGGCCGGCCCGGCCCGGCGAGGCGAGGCGAGGCAGCGAGCGCGCGTGTTATCCTCTAGTTCTCTCCCACACATGCCTCAAGTGACTAGGAGTGCACCATCCCTTTAAGGTGGTCTTCCTCTCCTAGAACTAGCAATATGGTACTAAAGGTCACATGCATGCCTCCTTTGCATGAGTGGGCCTTTGAGATTTAATAGGAATTATTCTTATTATATGGGCTTGGCCCACATAATCCAACAATCCCCACCGATCTCAAAGTCCCACAGATTTGCTCGAATTCCAATGTACTCGTTTATATATCAAGATTTCGATGGAGACCGATTAAGGTTGAACATCCACCTAGAACTCCAAGCTACACTTACTCACAACTTGAACAATGGACTATGCCTTGAATTGCAAGTTTGGTGCAAGCAAGCTTCACTTAAAGACTTAACTGATACTAGGCCGCCAGTAGGCTACCCCTCGGTTGGAGCGTATAAGTCATACTCCTTGGTCTCTTCATGAGCTTAGTAGGAGATTACCCAAGATCTCCATAGACCGCGACTAACAGTCGGACTCATATAGGTGTGTTCTTTCAAGAACGCTCTGCAGGATAGCGTCTTCGCTTCTAAAAGCCAATGGAACACATTAAGACCTTAGTCAACCTGCCTTGCAGTTTCTGAGAGTATTGCATCTTCACATAGAGAGGGTTGAAATTACTCTCCTTCGCTAACTAATGGCTTGTTTTTCCTGATCCTAATTCACGGATCTCCGATCACATAGGTTGGGTTACTACCATAGATAACTCACATGGGTCTCATACCCATCTCCTTCGATGCACTATCTATCACATTCCGTGATAGTCCCTTTGTAAAGGGATCGCGCGAGTTTTTATCTGTTTGGATGTAATCCAAGGTTATAACTCGAGTTTCTCAATTTCTGATGCAGACTTCAATCGTCTCTTAACATGCCCGACGATTTCATATTATCCTTAGAACTGCTCACTTTAGCGATAACGGTTTGATTATCACAGATTCATAAGGATAGCCGCATCGCTTTTCCACCGTAGGTAGATCCATCAATAGATCTCGTAGCCATTACGCCTCAACAATAGGTGTCTAGTGCCGCAAGCTCGCTTCCATGGTTGACCTCGTCAAAATGGTCTGCTTGCAAGACCTCCATGAAACAAAGACCACCACCAATAGTGAAAACATATCCACTAGTGGCTTTGATCTCATCAAGATCGAGATCCGCTTGGAATCACTATAACCCTCCAAAGACCGACGGTACCGAGATAATGAAGTCCAAAGTTCGAGGTACCTTTCGAGATAGCGCAACACTCGCTCAAGCGCCTTCCGGTGATCATCTCCCGGGTTAGATGTAAACCGACTCAATTTGCTCACAGCAAAGGAGATGTCCGCCTTGTTGCACTAGCTAGGTACATTAGTGAGCCAATTATGCGGGAGTATTCCACCTGATTCCTAGCAATTTTCTTATTCTTACGAAGTAACACGCTAGGATCATAAGGTGTTGGAGAAGGCTTGCCGTCGTAAAAGCCAAAACGGCTCAAGACCTTTTCCACATAATGAGATTGCAAAAGTGTAATCCCATCCTCACCTCTAACCAATTTAATGTTTAGAATAACATCACCACTCCTGCATCTTTCATATCAAAGTTTTGAGACAAGTATGATTTGACCTCATTTATCACACTAATGCTTGTCCCAAAAATCAAGATGTCATCCACATACAAACATAGAATAACTCCTCACCCCCACCATAACGATAGTATACACATTTATCTCGCCTCATTGACAGCAAAGCTGCAGATGTCGTTGTTCTATCGAACTTCTCATGCCACCGCTTAGGGGCTTGTTTGCACCATACAAAGATTTCAACAGCTTTAACACCTTGCCTTTTTGACCTTCTACTACAAATCCATCAAAGTCGTTCCATGTAAATTTCTCATCCACTCTCCGTTAAGAAAAGCTGTCTTAACGCCCATTTGATGAATGAGAAGACCATGTGAGGCAGCCAAAGCAAGTAGTACTCGAATTGTGGTCGGCCTAGCAACAGTGAGTAAGTGTCAAAGAAATCTTCGCCTTCTTCTCGAGTATAGCCCTTGGCAACAAGCCGAGCCTTATATTTTTCAATAGTACCATCCGGCCTAAGCTTCTTTTGAACACCCACTTGCACCCTACGGGTTTGCACCCATAAGGTTTATCTGTCGGCTCCTGTGTTCCATTAGCGATAATGGAATCCATTTCACTACTGACAGACCTCCTTCCAAAGAGTCCGCATCGGGGATGCATACGCTTCAAATAGACTTGGGAGTGTCGTCCACAAGGTACACAAGAAAATCATCACCAAAGGATTTGAATATCCTTTGTCTCTTGCTCCTTCTAGGAGCTCCACTGTCATCCTCCTCATTGACAAGTTCATGTGTATGTTCAAAAGGTTCGGTGATGTGATTGAACTGGGAATTATTTCGAAGGTTGACTAGTAGTGTTATGTGTATCCTTCATAGGAAAAATATTCTCAAAGAATGTTGCATCTCGAGACTCCATAATTGTACCAACATGCATGTCGGTACCTCGGTTTTAACTATCAAAATCTATAGGCAATGCTATGATTAGCATATCCCGTAAAAACGATCCACGTTTTAGGTCCAAGCTTGCGTTTCTTAGTTATTGGCACATTAACTTTCGCCAAGCACCCCATGTACGCAAGTAAGAAAGTGATGGTTTTCTCCCAATCCATACCTCGTATGGTGTTTTGTCCTTATTTCGTTAGGAACTCTATTTAATACGTGATTAGACGTTAGCAAAGCCTCCCCACCATGCCTTAGGTAATCCCAAATATCTAACATGGCATTCACCAAGTCGACCAACGTGCGGTTTTTCCTTTCGGCAATCCCATTTGACTCGGGGAATAAGGAGGCGCCTCTCATGTATAATGCCATGTTCCTCACAAAATAAGTCAAATTCGTTGAGAAATACTCTCCACCACGATCCGACCTAAGTCTTTTATCTTTCTATTTAACCTGGTTTTCAACTTCGCCTTATAGATTTTAAAATAGTCTAAAGCCTCATCTTTCGTTTTCAATAAATACACATAATGAGAACCTAGTTGCATCATCAATCAATGTCATGAAATATCGTTTTCCACCCTTCGTCAACACGCCATTCATCTCGTAAAGATCTGAATGCGGGAGTTCTAGTGGTGCCAAGTTTCTCTCCTCGGCGGCCTTGTGAGGCTTACGAGGTTGCTTTGATTGCACACACTATGGCATTTAGAACCTTTGATGATGGAAACGTTTGGAATTAAACTCATCTTCGAAAGCGAGACATCAAACCAAAATTAATATGACATAGACGTGAGTGCCAAACATTAGCCTCATCATCCACACCGCCACAAATATGGTTTCTGGCCTTATTGCAGAAATCTGAAAGGGAAAAGCGGAACAAGCCTCCGCACTCATAGCCTTTGCCAATAAAATGTCCATGTTTAGACACGACTACTTTATTAGACTCAAATACCAACTTAAGCCCGTCTCTACATAAACGGAGCCACTAACGAGATTCTTGTCTATAGAAGGGACATGCTGCACGCACGTTCTTCACCGCACGATCTTTCCAAGTAAACTTCAGATCTACCGTGCCAACACCATGAACAAGTAGCATGTGACCCATTCCCCATTAGGACGGAGGAATCTCGGGCGACTGATAAGAAGAAAACAACGAAATATCAAGCACACACATGTACATTAGCTCTGTATCAATCCACCAATTGGTAGATTGACTAACTGAAAGAACGATGAGGTAAATTACCATACCCAGTCCCATCTCGATCTTGCCAATGGTCACGTTGACAGACTTAGAAGTCCATCTGCAGTGCCTTCTTTCCTTTGCGTTGTGGGCACTTCTTGGCCATGTGACCGAGCTCACCGCACACAAAGCAAGTTCTATCATCCCGATTGTTGTTGTTCTTCTTCTTCTTGAAGTTGGTTGTCTGTTGGGCTTTAACAAATTTCCCTTTGTTCTTGCTTGAGGGTTTTGTACCACATTGGCACTAGGCGCCTCCATCACCCTTAGACACGGCGTCCTTTTCCCGAGCTTTCTCCTCAATTTCAAGAGACCCAATCGATTCTCAACAGAGTATTCTTGTCTCTTGTGTTTGAGTCTTTGTTCCAAATTCCTCCATGAAGAAGGTAATTTCGCAATAATACATCCGACCACAAACTTGTCGGGTAAGGCACACTTCAGAGTTCGAGTTCCTTGGCAATGGCACGTATCTCATGAGCACGATCTACTACTGAGCGGTTATCAACCATCTTGTAGTCATGAAATTGCTCCATGACATACATGTCATTCTTGGCATCGATAGCACCGTATTTGGAATTCGTGCATCCCATAACTCCTTCGCGTCTGTCATGTGCATATACACCTCGCACGACGGTCAAGAAGAACACTAAGAATGCATCCAACAAAGAGAGTAGTGGCGACCTCGAATTCTTTACGCTTTTCAGCATCAAGAACACCTTCAGCTTGCCATTACTAACCCGAATACATTCATAGCAAGAAGCCACGAGTGACCCCGATCGCCATCTCTTAAAGTGCACACCGGAGAATTTATCCGCCTCGGTGCATCGGCAAATCCAGACCATAGTAAAACCACAATGCCTACAATAAGGTTTTTGGATTGTTGAATATATAAGCACATGTAGGTTTAATTTATTCCATAAATAAATCATGACACCATGCACGCAAAATAACGAGAACCATCACAGCATAAAAGATCTAGACATGTAAACCAGAAACTGCACATGAACAGATCTATACGGAGAACATGACCGCATACGCATCGATGGTTACGTTACGACGGCTTGCCGATGTAGACGCCGCCGCACGGTGAGGATGACACGGTCGATGACGATTCGCCGCCGAACGACGAGGAAGACGAGCGAGCTACACGGCGATCGCGAGCGCTTCCCAAAACCTTATTCGCCTCTCCGGTGCAGACTTGGCGGCGGTTCCGAGACCGCTCTCCCGAACGATGCACGCCGCGGACGGGACGGAGTAGACTACGTGGGACGGCGCAGCACAATGGATGGAGGAGGCAAAACCTAGCGTAACCGATCCGGATTCACCGCCACACAAACAAAGAAAAGATAAAGCGCAAAGGAAGCGGCGTCTGCGCAAGCACTGAGCGGATTTTGGCGGACCATTCACGCAGTGCCGTGCGCGCGCGCCGCCATTTCAGCCCGGCCGGCCGGCCGGCCCGCCCGGCCGGCCGCGGCCGGCCGGCCGGCCCGGCGAGGCGAGGCGAGCGAGCAGCGCGTGTTATCCTCTAGTTCTCTCCCACACATGCCTCAAGTGACTAGGAGTGCACCATCCCTTTTAAGGTGGTCTTCCTCTCCTAGAACTAGCAATATGGTACTAAAGGTCACATGCATGCCTCCTTTGCATGAGTGGGCCTTTGAGATTTAATAGGAATTATTCTTATTATATGGGCTTGGCCCACATAATCCAACATAGCCACCGGAGAAAGCCAAAGCGGAGGAATGCCGTATATACTGTTCATTGTTCATACGCATGTAAACTACAGTGTCATCGACTGGTTAGCGTGTTAAGTAGCGATAGGATTTGCTTCTTTTTTGGTGATAGTAACAGGATTTGATGTACTCCAGTAGACTGCTGGGGAACGTGGGAACAGGGGAATTTTCCTTCGTTCCTACGGAAATTGAACGGTAGGAAATTTCTGCAAAATTTTTTAGTTCCAAACGAGACCTTATGTGTGAAACTGAACGGTAAAGGCTAGTTTTTTTTAGGTTATGATTTTTCTAAACAAATAAATAAATAAATAAATAAGACGATTTTTTAAAGCTATTTTAAGGTAGTTTATCAAAACAACATTTTAAAAGTAATTTATCAATTTATCGGTATTCAATTTGTTTATATAAATATTTATCCTAAAATTAAAAACTATTAATCACAGCAAAAAGAACATAACATTAAACTAGTTTTTCCCTTCCGACGGACGACTTATTCAGCACCGATGATCAGTGTATTCCAGCATTGTTGACATCACCAGCTTAATGTGGACCCTACCTACTGTTTGGGCCCACTTGTGAGTCAGGGAAGCATGCAGATCTTTTTTTTGGTAAGATTAATCTGTACGGACTACAGGAATGCATGTCGAATTGATGGACCTGCACTTTCCCTTTTGCAATTGTTTTTTAGTCTGCTCACGCCATAGACTAGATTGCCAAATGGTTGGTTTGCCTAGGCGCAATCAATCGATTTGAGTTGATTTATGCAATGGTCAAAGGAAATTAGTGGTCTAAGCGTAGGTGGAGGAAGCGATCAGCCAAGCACCGACAGTTGTAACTTGTAGAAGTAGGCAAGTGGCATAACGTGAGTATAGCAAAAGTGCAGGGGCCAAAGATCAGAGATAGGGAACGGAGAGCATAAAAGAGAACAAAGATCGTTGGATTTTTCTTAGCCCAAAAGATTCTTTTCTATTTCTAAAAATTATTTATCGGTTTTTCAACGGTAATTAACTTTTAAACAAAATATTTTTTCAATACAAGATTTATAAATTAATTAGAATACACACTGTAGTAATTTCATTTATATTAGCAAAAATCGTATGTGAGTTCCTATTATTCCGTACTCTTTCATAAGAATAATCTAAAAACCATAAGTTACAACTAAAAACTATAAATCGAAGTCAAAAAGGACTGCTCACAAATTGATGGCTCTTCTAAAAGGGCGAAAGGAAAACAAAACACAAAAGAAAAGAAAAGACATTGATGGTTGAAGCTGTGCGGCGCATGCAGAACAAATCAAACTCAGTACATCATTCTCTGCAATACGTTAAATGCAAGTATATCCTGTGCACAAGACAGGCACCGTCTACATATAAATATAATCCTTCAGACAGAGATTTTTTTTTTCCGAGAATGTAGGAACAATTGGCCAGTCCAGTCATCTAAAGTTTACATAATTCTACATCTGCAGCTACTGTGAACTTGGCTCAAGCTCCTGCTGGCGCTGACGCCAGATCAGAGACAGTTCAATTAAGGATGCTCATGTTCAGTCGACAGGAGAAAAACCAATAGTACTCCGATAATTTGAGCAACGCCGATGCTACCTGTTTGCGTGGACGCACCATGTTTGGATAAGTGTGACAGGACCTATGTTTGTGCCATGTGCGTCCGTGCGTGAGGAACAAAGCAGATCACATAGGTGAGATCTACCTAAGGGCATCTCCAATGGTTATAGCTAGTAACTAACTATAAGACTTCCACATCATCTATATAGTACACACTAAAGTTAGCATTCTAAAGAACTATCTATAAGGATAGCTATTTGATGCTTACATGCACACACGTAATTTATGGAGTACGCCTCGTTTGTCGCTATAGACTATCTCTAGAGCTGTAGAGAGCTGCGTTCTCTTTCTTCATTTAATATCTTCCACGTAGGACAGTTGATGACATGGACTCTCTTGTAGAGAGCTGCTATAGACCCATTGCAGATGCTCTAACCAAGCAGGTCGCCAGCAGGATCCAATGCCACGGTGTGCCGGGTTGTAAATGCGAGGGCTGCAGGAGAAAATGGGGGTCGCGGGCGTGCGAGATCACATGCGCAGACCCGGCACCACGTTGCCTGCCGCGCGGCGGCCACTTGCCATTTGCCAAGGCGGTAATTTCTTTTCAACTGCGGTTGTTAGTTTTTTTTACTGTGATTGATAAATTATAGCCTTTATATCATTATATGAGTGTTTATGTTAACAGACTGAATAGTGATAAACAGTTTTAAATAATATTTTAATAAATTATTTTGAAAAGTAATAAAAAGTATATTATTTATTTATTTATTTAAGAAAAGAATCATAAATCTATGAAAAGGGCCTCAAAACTCCCAGTCACGAAGATGCCCTCCTCCCTGCTGTGGACTTTGACTCACTACGTGCCGTCAGCTGCTACGTACAAGCCGCCAAGGCTCACCTGATCCTTTGTAGCTTGTTGCGCTTGCCTGCATGGCTGTCTGGTTCCATGCCTCCAACGAAGAGCACAGTTGGGCTATTGGCGCTTTCTGGGTTCAGCGTGGTGTTTCTTTCCTTGAAAACGTGGTGTTCTTTCGTCTCGAAATAGTTATGATGCTTTTTTGACGTGGTGCTGCGCCGTGCTATTTTGTTTTTGAGTGGCTTTTATCTTTTTTTTAGCAATTATTATTCGTTAGATTTATTAGAATAGATCAATATATGTGATCTATATATCCGATAGACTTATCGGACGTTGAAATGGGGCACCATGATGTCTGAGCATCAAGCCTCTCTGTCTTTGGATTGCTTTTAGATGCGTGCAAATGCAATGATGTATAATATATCAGGCAAACCCATTAATATTTATTAATTAGAAAAAGCATCGATTTGGAAAGAAAGTCATTAATTTAGCATGTTGAATCAATTATGGATGCAAAGTCTTAATCATGAATGGAAAATCTCAATTATGGAGCCTGGGCACCATGGTGCCCTTGTTATTTATTATATATATATATATATATATATATATATATATATATATATATATATATATATATATATATATATCGTAATGCACCATGGTGCCTAGGCACCAACATCCGATACACGTGTATGATTGATAATTTTTTGAGTTTGGGTATGAAAATGTTTTATACCCTTGATATATTTATGGTAAGTTAGTTTTGAACTCAGTTCAAACTAGTTTGAACTACTTTTGAGTTCAATGCAACTACGATGAGTATATACCATAAAAATAGTTCAAACTAATTAAAGCGAAGTTGAATTTAAATTTTTGAGTTTGATATCTCAAATATACTTTTTATGGGTATATGAAGATACCCACATCAAACGTTATGAATCTCGAAGCAAATCACGGGTATTGATATTGGTGCCTAGGCACCATGGTGCATGAAACACTCGTCCTATATATATATATATATATATATATATATATATATATTTCATGCACCATGGTGCCTAGGCACCAATATCAATACCCGTTGATTTGCTTCAGATTATAACGCTTGATGTGGGTATCTTCATATACCCATAAAAAGTATATTTGAGATGTCAAACTCAAAAATTTAAATTCAACTTCAGTTTAATTAGTTTGAACTATTTTATGGTATATACTCATCTGTAGTTGCATTGAACTCAAAAGTAGTTCAAACTAATTTGAACTGAGTTCAAAACTTACTTACCATAAATATATCAAGGGTATAAAACATTTTCATACCCAAACTCAAAAAATTATCAATCATACACGTGTATCGGATGTTATGCCTAGGCACCATGGTGCCTTATGTAATTTTCATATATATATATATATATATATATATATATATATATATATATATATATATATATATATATATATATATATATATATATATATATATATATATATATATATATATATATATATATATATATATATATATATATATATATATATATATGATAAAATAGAGTTTAGTGGGCTTTACCCCTCAAAAGGGACCGGGGGGAGAGAACCCTAATTTTCCTTCTAAGTTGGGTGAGTCCTCAAACCTGAGCCGTCTAGATGCAATCTTTGTGCCCTAGCCAGGCTTCCTGGAAGAGTTCCTCTAATCATTAATGATCGAGATAGGTGTTCTTGATTTGTGGTCTGTTAATGCAGTTCCATTTAATTCTACACATGGCATATCTCTAAAAAAATATTTCAATTGGAATTTTGATATTGACCCTGCTTATATTAGATTCTAAAAACTATTTTTTTTCAGTAAATAGATTTTCTATAATACCTAACTTTTAAATAGAGTGTCTTTTCAAGAGGAGATCTACTAATCGATTGTAGTACACGCTGTAGTGATTTCATTTATATCGGCCAAAATCGCACGTAAGTTTATCTCTATATGGTTCTGTACAAGTTGTTACTATTTATAAGTTAACCAAAAAGCACAAACAAAAACCAATATGAATAGACCAACAAGTTCGATTTAATCATTGCCCCCTTTTCTAGACCTATTGTGACATCATAGGTTCACTTTGATTTTGACCTTGAACATTAGAATACTTCCTCATTTAGGCCTTTTTGGGGCTTATGATTTATTTTACATGTAGCTACTGATGTCTTTTTGGCGTAATTAAATTTTAAAAAATAAAATAGAAAAACAGGTTAGCTCATCACAGATAATCAAAGAAATATGGGGAAAAAAGAAAAGGCAAAAAGCCTAAAAAACACCAAAATGCCAAACTAAGCCAAAATGAGTAGGGTTAAAGTCGGTTTGTATCTTTTAAACTGACCACAAATTATATCCACTATATATATTAGTTGCACATATCCATCGGACTAGAGTATTTCCAAAAAAATTAAACAATATGTCTAATACAATTTATGGACTTCCAATGTTTGCATTCTATCAAAGGTACACGGTGAAAGCAAGATCACACCACCACAATTTCACATCAATATTGACAACACCCAACCAACACACACTAGTAAGAGGCTTAGGTCTTAAGCAAGTGTCACGTATCCATGGATCCAGCACCCAACATCCTTGCCTATTAGAAGGTGAATCGGTCTTTTTTTTGCCTGTGACTGATGTTTTTTGTCTATACTTTTTGAGATAACGGCAGACAGTGAAACCGTTGACGTAAAACGGTGTATATGGTTTTGATCTCGAAAAATTATTTTAAGAAGCGACTTCAAGAAATCGTGAGAAAAAACCACCATATTTGTTTTAACTCACTAAAACCAAAAATAAAAAAACAGAAAAATAGGACCATTGCCATCAACAGGTGACTGGTCCAGACAACACAGAGGATCAGCCAGCCCCCTGCCGCTGCAGTTGTGAGGCTCACGCAATGGCAGCATACCACACCAGCAGCTGATCGAGCAGCCTCAATTTTCTTTATGCCCGTCACTTCTCACCAGAATCCAATCACCCTGCTCTCCCCCCCAGCTATAATAAATCTCTCCTCCTCGATTTTCCTTTCCGAACAATTGACCACCATTTAATAGGCTCAGAACCTTCTCTTTCCTCTCTCTATAGCTGTAGAGAGAGAAAGTTCAGTTGAGTTTATTTCTCTCACTAGGTCTATCATCCACTGCTTGCTTTGTTGCGTGCCTTTGCCCGAAGGTGTCTCTGCCTTGCTTGCTGTGTCACTCTCCCACTTCCACCTACTCTGTATGCTTGCTCTGCCTCCATGTGGTGGTCTTCTCGCTCGAACTAACCACCACCACCGCACCGCAGATGCCAAGCTTGGTGGCGTCACGCTGCTGCTGTGGTGGCTCCCGCGCACGGCATTGCAATGCCGCTGCCGATCGAAGCGTGAGGACGGACTAGCTAGCCCGGCGAGCGAAGGGTGGGGGGAAGAAAGTTTGTGTCTTTCTTGGTTGACCGACTGATTCCTCTCTCGCGCACGCTCGGCGCCGCCGACATGTTCAAGTCAGCGCGGTGGCGCGGCGGTGGTGGCAAGGCCAAGGCCGTGTTCAAGCTCCAGTTCCACGCCACCCAGGCACGGCCCCAATCGCTCCGGAGGAAGCGAAGTTTTGGTTTTGGTTTTATTTTTTTTTTGTTGCTGCTTCGATGTGAGGCGTGACGGGACGCGTGCTCCGGTGGTTCTTGGTGCAGGTGCCGGAGCTTGGGTGGGAGGCGATGGTGGTGGTGGCGACGCCGCAGGACGTCGGCCGGCCGACGGCCCGGTCGGAGCACGCGGAGGTCGCCGACGGCGCATGCTGGTGGCCCATCCCGATCTTCGAGGCCACCAAGCTCCCCTCCGGTAAGGCCGCCGGCGACAAGATCTACCAGTTCCTCGTCTACGAGACCGTAAGCAGCCAACCGCCCTAAAGCAATTGGTGATTTCTCGGAATGATTTTGCTCGATTTTGACTCGGCAGTGCCGTCCGGTGCAGGGGTCGAGCAAGGGGGCGCTGCTGGGGGAGGCGACGGTGAACCTGGCCGAGTACGCGGAGGCGTTCAAGCCGTCAGTGGTGACGCTCCCGCTCAAGGGAAGCCCCGCCCCCGGCGCGCTACTGCACGTGAGCATCTCATCTCCCCCCTCCCTCTTAAAAAGCTTGTGGTGCTTTCCTGTGACCTGTGACGGCGACGCGCTCGCGGTTCTTGATTTGATGTTGATGGTGTTGTTCCCTGTGACAGGTGACCATCCAGCGGGTGGTGGGTGGCGGCGGTGGGTGCGGTGACGACGGGAGGTGGGTTGGGTGGCGATTAATTTTTAAGGATCATCTCATCTCTTCCCAACCAGATTCATTTAGGCATTGCTGTTGCTGCATTGTGGTTTGAGCTTTAAGGATTGTGTCATCTCAACCATATTCATTTAGGCATTGCCGCTGCTGCACTGCTGTTTGGCTTTAAGGGTTGTGTCATCTCAACCAGATTCATTTAGGCATTGCTGCTGTATTGTGGATTGGGCCCTAAGCACGCATTTGCTTGGATGAGGCATTGATTGGTTGGTGACTGATTCTTGCTCTTGGGGGTGGCAGTGAGAATGGCGACGTGCAGGCAGCGGCGGTGGTGAAGACACCGCAGCGGAGGACGCTGCAGAGCCAGCTGAGCCGGTGCGAGGACGAGGACGGCAAGAAGCCGAGGGCGGCTGCCGATGCGATGAGCCCTGTGCAAGTAAGCAAGGCTTGCGGGAGTTCTTGAGAGCTTTACCTTTTTGATGCATCATCATGGCATTGCTTTGTTTCATTTTGTGATGGCTAAGAAAGAGGGCTTTTGGCATGCAAAGCAGATGGCAAAAGAAAAAGAGGAAAGGGAGCCTACATTTATCCGATTGATCATTTGGGGGTAACATTTTGCTGCGTGACACTTTTTGTTTGAGATCGGAATTTCTCATGCCTGTAGAGAAGGGGGGAGGGGGGAGATTTTAGAACTGAACAATGCATGTATTATGTGATTTTCCCTTTATGTTTATGAGATAGTTGACATCTCTCTTGTACAGGATGGATTGGTGATAAGCAAACCTCCAAGGATGAGGTTTCCATCGAGAAGAAACATGCCTGCATCTGTTGAGCCAGTTGGCCACCTTCACAATTCCAATAGCTTTGATGCCATTTCGATGTCGGGTTCAGATGGGAGCTCGGGGAGATTTACCCCAAAAACCAGTGCAACCATGCACAACACATTTCTTCAGGATGCCACCAATGTCCTCTTGCCATTTGCCAACAAGGGCACCCCGATGAACCCATTGACCAGCTCTGGTGACTGGTCGGGAAGCTCTGCTCCTGATGCTAGCACGGACGGGTCAACAGGCAACTCGGGTGAGACGGGGTTAAGGGGGGTAGAGGGTGACGTAGAGAAGCTAAGCAGTGAGATAGCCACTTTGACACGGAAATTGGATGTCTCAGATATGGAGTTGCAGACACTCAGGAAGCAAATTGTGAAGGAGAGTCGGCGAGGGCAAGATCTCTCCAAGGAAGTCAGTATCCTGAGGGAGGAGAGGGATGCACTCCGAAGAGAATGTGAAGGACTCAGAGGGACTAAGAAGACGATCCATGATGCAAATGGATCAGGCAAACGACTCTCAGATGGGGAAGATCCATGGTCACAGATTGAAGAGCTAAGGCAAGAGCTAGGCCATGAGAAGAATCTAAACGCAGATCTGCGTGTACAGCTGCAGAAAATGCAGGAATCCAACTCTGAGCTGCTTCTGGCTGTGAAGGATCTTGATGAGATGCTGGAGCAAAAGAACAGAGAGATTTCCATTTTGCATGAAGAAACACGGGAGGATCCCCAGGAGGCAGAATATGAGCATGCACTGGCAAATGTGCACGATGCTGGACACAAAATAGACTTATCTGAAACGAGCTCGGACCAAGAGAAAGAAGATGAGCTTATGCTGGATGCATTGGTGAAGAAGTGTGATGGCATCACTACTTCTGAACTCGAAAAGAAGATTGTTGAGTTGAGCAATGAAATCGAGTTGTACAAGAAAGACCGTGAGGATCTCGAGATGCAAATGGAGCAGCTTGCACTTGATTATGAGATTCTGAAGCAAGAGAACCATGACATCTCTTCAAGGCTGGAGCAAACACAACTGAGGGAGCAGCTAAGGACGCAGTATGAGTGTTCAGCACATTTGGCAATAATAAGTGATCTTGAGGCCAGTGTTGAGAGCCTGGAGAATGAACTCGAGGCACAATCTAAAAGATTAGAGGCTGATATAGCAGAAGTAATGCGTGCAAAGGTCGAACAGAAGCAAAGGGCCATAAATGCTGAGGAGTCTCTGAGGAAGGCAAGATGGAACAATGCCACCACTGCCGAACGCCTTCAAGAGGAATTCAAGACGTTGTCTTCACAAGTGTCTTCTGCTTTCAGTGTGAATGAACGGCTGCTTGTGCAAGCAAGAAAAGAAGCAGCAGAATTGCAGTTACAGAAGAGCCAAATGGAAGAATTACTACAGAAAGCCCAAGAAGAGCTCGGATCAGTCCAAGAACAGCACTCGGTGAAGATTCAACAATTACTGAACCTAGTGGATTTCAAGTCAAAGGAGACAGACAGGCTGGTGATGGATCTCAAAAGCAAGAGTAACGAGTTCCAGGACCAGAAGAGATGTGATGAGGCAAAGTTAAATGTTCTATCAGAAGAAATCGACCAACTCAAAGCAAAGATTGACAAGCTGTCAAACGAGAGAGACAAACTCTCTGAAAAGAACGAGCAGAAAGACAGGGAATTAGCTGCAAATGCTGAAAAGGATATGCTCTTGCAGGACAAAACTGCTGAAATTAATTTGCTCAATAAAGAGCTTACATTGCTCAAGGACCAAGTCCAGACGTATTTGGAGGAGCAAAACACTTTAAAACGTTCAAAGAATGAAAAGGAGGAGGCCATAGAGAAGCTGCAATCAGAGTTTGGATCATTGAAACTTCAGTATGACAACTTGAAAATTCTGCTGTCCACAAAGGAGTCTGAGAAAGACAACCTTGCTTCTCAGGTGCTGAAGCTGAGAAGAGCCCTTCAAAGCAGGGAAGGTGCCAAGGAAAACGGTGTCACTTCAGACGTGAAGGTAAATCTCGCAGACCATATATATTTATAGTACAAATATTTTCATTTTTTCAGTTTGTTTATTAAAATAACATTTTTTATGCTAGTTTTTTTTGGTATATCTGTATTCCAAGAAGGCTTATGTAAAATAAATATAGGAACAACTGCAATGCTCCAAACACAACTAGTGTAAACTCATCTAAAAAAATCATTAATCATTTCCATGAGACCACTCATTTGAACCAGTAGGTGCAACTTTCCTTTTGTATTTAAGTCAGCGTCCTGAACATACTCTTAAAAGTCATGAAGTTGCGAGTTGTGACCACAAATAAGTAGGGCCAATTGTCTACGAAGAATTATCATGATTTACGATTTTTTGCACATGGGAAGACAAATTTGGCTTTATAGGATAGCTTTATGTCTGCAGGTCCCCACTAACAAGAATGTGATATTATACATCACTTAGCTGTTGGGCCTTTACATAGCATTGCTTAGATTGTAATCATACGCTTTGGTACCTAGAAAGTTACACACAATGTTGTGTTTTGCAGGACAACAAGCATACTAATTATAAGCGCATCAAGCACAACACCAGCACCACTGGAAGCAGTAATGCACCTCCAAGCACCAACAGACATAGTACAAACGGTGACCGCAATGGGCATGACATGAGGTTATCATCCGAACTTAATTGCCACATTTACATCTCTAATTCAGAAATACGTGATCAATGACTGATATACCTTCCTGCTGCCAATGATTTTACCAATGTAGGGACGTTGTAGGTCATGCCGACCAGTCAGTAAAGGAGCTGGACCTGCTGAAAGAGAGGAACAAGGCAATGGGGGAAGAGCTGAAAGAACTGCAGGAACGGTATTCGGAGATAAGCCTGAAGTTCGCGGAAGTGGAAGGTGAGAGGCAGCAGCTCGTGATGACGGTGCGGACGCTGAAGAACTCCCTGAGGTGATCCATGGCTGCTCACTCGCGTTGTAGCTACTACAAAGATTAGTTGATACCCCGAGGGTTTTGTATAGGCGGGCAACTGGACGGGTTGTATGGAAAGAGATCCAGGAGCACGCTGAGGCCAGGCGCCCAGGTTAGTAGCGTGTGGTCGGTCGTCACAATACACAACATGTAGATCCAATTCAACCACAATAATATTCTTTCTTTTCCTCTTCATTGGTGTGTGTAATATGTATTAGCTGCACTTGTAGAGTGTGTTGTGCTGTATAATTCCTGATGTTTGGTTGAGTTGTGCAGAAAGAAAAGTGAGAAAAAATTGGTGTGACACTTTGATCTTGGGAACAAAAACCTGTTTGATGTGTGTGGTCTTCCAGAATTATTGTTTGCTGTCTCACTGGATTCCTGATGAAGAAAGATAGAAAAATGGCGTGACAGTTTGAGACTGTTTGCTGTCTCACCGTACTTGCCTACTCAGATTAGCAGCTTCATCCTGCGCGAAAGCTGGAAAATTCTCAGTGTAGCACTCAGAAAAAAATAATAAAATAAATAAATAAAACAAACCCTAATATCAATCTTAGCATTAAAACGGGAGTCTCTCTTGTTTTCCTGTGCACGGAGTTTTTCCAGATTCAATCTCTCTCTCCATCTCTCTCTTCCTCTCAATCTCACTCTCTCCTGCATGGCGACACGGACGCCGTGGGGCTGCATGGGCAGCCGACGGCCGGCCAGCCGGCGTGCGGCTACGGCGGGGCCGGCGGCACCGGCTACTGCATGCACCGCGCTTGCACATGCACGCGCCCGTACCGCGCGCTCGCGCATGCGATCACCATGACGGCGGCCGGTGGCGGCGGCATGGGCCAGCACGGCAGCCCGCGCACGTGCCGCGCTCACCCGTGCGCTCGCGCATGCGACCGCCACGCAGGCCCGGCCCTGAGGGGCGCGAGCGGGGCGGCCGCACCGGGCCCCTAAAATTTAGGGCCCCCCAATCCCCTATATTACTATACTATGTATACTATCCGTCTATGAGTCTATCCGTCTTCCGAATTCTCGACCGGGCCGACTTCTCGTCTTCGGTCTTCTTTCTGAAATCTGACTTTCCGACTTCTGAAATTGTTGAAGAATCATTTAAGGTCAACAATGTCTCAAGAGAGATTAAACGGTTTGGCAACTTTATGTATTGAGAAGAAATTATTGGATGAGATTGATATCAATACCATCATCAATGACTTCGCATCTAAAAATGTTAGAAGAAATTTTTAAGGTAATATCTATAAACTCTTTGATATGAATTTTTCTTTAATACATAACGCATTTTAAGTGTTTGTTGGTAAAATTAGATACATATATATGTGTATATGTAGATTTATATTTAGATATTTATACTAGGCCCCCTATTTCTAGTTTCGCCTTGGACCCCTAAAATCCCAGGACCAGCCCTGCCGCCACGGCGCCGCCGCCGGCGGCGGCAGCATTGGCTCGCACGGCAGCGGCCGCACGTGTTGCTCCCGCATGCACGCCTTCTGTGCATGCTCATGTCGCGCGCACGGCTTCGCCAGCGACGGCGGCGGCCGACTGGCGATGGTGACCGGTGGCAGATGCGGTTGAACGCGCGTTTGCGTGACCGAATGCGCGTTCGCGCGATCGAACAGCCATTCGCATGGCCGAACTTGCGTTCGCGCGATTGAACTGCCATTTTTCCTTCCAATCGATTATCTCTTTTTGTTTCCTAATTCCTAATCAAATTCGTCATGTCTAATCGGTGGGTTTTCCATATCATCCTGTAGGTTCTCACGCAGCTGTTAGGGGAGCAGCTGGGTAGTTGCGCATCTCAGACCCATCGTGCAGCGTGTCCGTCGAGCGTGCTCAAGTCAAGTACCTCGCGGTCGTAACCTTTACGTTTCGCATATCACGTGTTTCCAGAATACCTGTTACCTTGCCATTGATTACCATTATCATATCACAAAAGTTACCTAATAATTACCATATCGCTAAGTCACCTGGCTAATTGCTAAAAGTTACCTGGCTATTATCATACCAAAATATCTGGCTAGCATCATATCACTAAAGTTATCTGGTCATTAACATATCATTAATACTTGTCTGGTTATTATCGTATCGTTCATACTTACCTAGTTTTAGACTCTTGATATTGTATTCTTGCAACGATGTTATAGGCTAACTTGTTCACATGCTTTTAGGTTTATTGAAATGCTCGATTAATAATATTCTAGAATTCATACGTTAAATGGGTGTTTAAAATCTATGCTTAAATTGTTAAGGGGGGGGGGGTAGCATATGAATATGTTTAACTTAGGTTTAAATTATTGATGCTCTTTCGATGTTAGGGCTACTATGTTTTAGTTTCTAATATTATGTTTCAATAATCGTATGATGTTGTATTTGAACCATGAAGGATGTATGTATTAAACCTGTTAATCTGACTAATAATCACTTATCACATAATAAAAACTTGATTGGTTGATAACCTTGTGTGAGCTACAGTATAATACCTCTTAGGGTTGATTACTATATCACTATCATCTTATCATTATTCCACATCGCCTCATATCAGAAACTATGTCTTCCCATTTTCAACCCTAGCACATCTTTTCATTTCTCATAACTTTATTATAGCCTTATCCTCGCCATCTCTTAGTTACCTTAATTTTGTTTAATATAATCTGTCCATGATGTATCAATTACCTTATCACCTAGTATCACCAATCCTGTCTCTCCGGTCTCATTGTATTAAATCATTACTCTCATAACTTTACCTTAATTCAATCATAACTCTCTAATTCTATCATGGATAATTCGCTAAATAATGAACTAAGGATTATCACGCCGGAGCTACCCACATATAGGGGTCATTTCCACCCAACCTGGTAACGTACGGGGGACCGTACATTCTCGTTACACAGGATATTACACCTCGTCTGCAATTATACAGTCGAGGATAAGGTTGTGCCTGGCTATTCTCGTATAACTGGGTATGTGGGATGAGGTCACCGGCACCCTTGCTATAACTTGTCACATAACAACTATCTTTAATACACAGTTCTCATAATATCCGTCTCCCATTTATGATAGTATTTCCGATATCAATTATTCATTGTTGGTCTTATGCCCATTACTAACTTGTCATGCTTGCCCTTTATTTCATGTGGTTGCATTACTTGTCTTTACTCACTGTGTTGCGACCGTTGTTGGGTACTTGCTGAGATTTCCAAATCTCACGCTTGCTCTTTTCAGTCTCAGGTGAAAGGTCAGTGGAGCGATAGCATCATGCATGGGTGGGAGCACTCGAGTTTTCAGCACCGTGGTTTGCTACTGTTTGTTGTTTCATTCGTTCTTTATTTGGTTAGAAGTGGACCGGTCCCATGTTTTAAACATTTACTCTAGCTTTCGTTGGTTCTCTATTAAAGTGAGAATAAAGTTTTAAACTCTTTGTGATTTCTTTTGTTGTTCTTATTTATTTTTCACTTTGGCGATGACATTCCATAGTAGTATCCCATATGGTTATGTGGGGTGTTACAGTTGGTATCAGAGTTCAGGCTGTAGTTTCTGGGAAAAAACGTTTTGCACGTAGCTTCGGGTTAATTCATTCCTGCATGCATATCCAGTCACTGGCATATTACCATGAATTCATATCTAATTACTGTCTCCTTTGTTCCATTGTTATCTTGTGGCATTGTTTCAATCCTACGCTTCCCTGAATTCTGATTCCATTCTTCCGCGTGGGTTGTTCCAGCCGCGCAGGTTGGCTGGCAATGCAACCCAGTTTGTCTTCACCTTCACCGCTGGCAATCAGAATGCGGCTCCAATTCGTGTTTCAATTGCTACCGTACCCAAAGGGTACCGATGCACGTCTCTACGTATTGTTGACCCAAGAGTGGCGTAGTTTATCATGTCTTACCTTCCTGTTGTTATCCATCCCACCACTTACCTTTCCTCGTTTCTGACCTTTCAGGGTTTTGTTACCTTGAATTTTCACCCTGCTCTTGCATTGTTAACTCGGGAGCTAGTTTCTCCTTTCTTTGGGCATCTCACTTCTTTCAATAGCACTCTGTACCCATCAGTATCTTGG
This sequence comes from Dendrocalamus sinicus, assembly GCA_036346575.1. Classification (NCBI taxonomy): domain Eukaryota; kingdom Viridiplantae; phylum Streptophyta; class Magnoliopsida; order Poales; family Poaceae; genus Dendrocalamus; species Dendrocalamus sinicus. Next base: position 18,880,754 of record CM070670.1, read on the forward strand.
CATATCCCGTGGTGGTGACCACTACTAGTGGATCTTTGCTAACAATCTTACCGCCTCAATGTTGCCGAGAGTGGAAGGCCACAAGCTTCAGCTCTGACGCAGTTGTGGCGCCCATTCAACCCTTGACCTGTTGTGAGCAGGGACTAGCTATCTTTGGGTTCCGCTTTTGTCCATTGCTTGACCGCAATATTATTTCCTTCAGGATAATAGAGAGATCGTTTATCAAGGCAAAAGGGATGCCTCAATCTCTTATTCTTGGCCTCCTATTTCGATCATCGTTGGACGATCAAGTCGGGGTGCCTTCCCGCCATATTAGAGAAGTCTGTCATTGGACCCTTATCAAAAGATTTACGTACAAACTCTGGACACAACGTACCTCACAGTATAATTTTTTGAGTAATTTTATCCATTGTGAATGTTGCTAAAAAATTCATAACATTTTGATAATTTTATAAAATTTTACATATAGCAAACGAGCTCCAAAAATTACAAAATTTTATGTGAAGCTAATTAGCTGGTTTAATCACCTACCGCCCCCTCACCAGACGGCGAGCTTGCCTCTTGTCCCCACCGGAGGCGGGTGCTGCCGTGCGCTGCTGGTGTGGTGGCGCTACTGGCGGCCTCGCCGCGTGTCGCCATTTGGCGCCGCCCTTCACCGGACGGCAGAAGTGTCATTTTGCAAATACATTGCGCATACGGCTAGTTTTATAAATACAGTGTGCAACAGTGTCAAATCTGGCTTTAACTGGGGGGGGGGGGCAAACCCTCGTGGGGTAACGGGGATGGGGAGATGTTTATGTATTTGGCGTTGCGGTGACGTGTGTTTTTTTTCAATTTTAGTCTCTGAATATCCTTCTTTTCTTTTGCAAAAATAGCCTCTCCTCAAGCTCGGAAGGTGCGGTAAGCAACACGTGTCATCTACCACGCCTAGAGAGCTTGGTAGGGGCTGGATAGAGTGCGACAGTAGGGTGGGCCCTACGATGCTGCTGAGCCATCCCTACTCGATAGGTACTGTTGAGCTACTACAACTCGGCAAGTGGCTGGGCAGGCGTGTGGACAGGGGGCTAGGGGCAAGGCTTTGTGACCCTGCGGTGTTTGTTTCCTTGCGCCGGTGATGCAACGTCTCCATGCCCACGCACAATGCATCGCATGATCATCTCTCTCAAATCAAAAAATAAGATAAGTAAAGGTAAGCTAGAAAAGTCACCCTGGCTCATGTGGCCTTGCGGTACGCACTCACCCGTGTTGGCCTCATCGTTCGGCATGACCTAGCGCGGTCTCACTTACCACTTCACTAGTCACCCACCTCATCGCACTTCGCTAGAACACCACCTCCCCTCGGCCCGCGCAGCCACAGCTGTGTAGCATGTCTCGCTGGATGCGTCTATGATACGAACTCGTCCGTGGCATTCGACTAGGGGCGGGTCCTTTTGCGTTGTGGCTTATAGGGCATGTTCTTTACCTCAAAAGCTGGCGGCTTTTGGCTTTTGCTACAGTACCTAATTTTCAAATGAAGTATTTTCTCAAGACGGGGTCTACAAGTTAAACGATCTACACGTTAAAAGTTCAGCATCTGTATCAGCTAAAATCGCAAGTGAGTATCTGTCTCTTTGTAATCTATACTGTAAACAACCAAAATTCAAAAATTTCAGCCAAAAGCCATAAGCCGCAGCCAAAACGAACAGGCACATAGTTTACGGTTTAAAATTTTAAATTTTGACTGTTTGCGAGAGACAGTACACAGAGAAAAATAGCCGCATGTGATTTTGGACAGTACAGCCGAACTTAGTACACTTTTTACTACAATCTTCCTGTTGACCTCAACTTAAGAAACACATCATTTGAAAGCTAGTTACTGTAGCATAAACCATAAGCCACAAGCCATAAGTGAAAAAGAACTCAGCCTAGGATTCTTTGGACATCTCCTAATCAACCAGTGTGAGAACCAGCTTTGAATTGTGCCGTGCTCGATCAACAAGTAGAAGGTTACATATCTGATTAGACTAAACCTCGATTAGGATGGCAATTTCCTCCATGGGGTGGTTCCCATGGGGGTGAGGGGATGGGGTCAACCTCTCCATAGGATACCGGTAAAAAAATAAATATATTATTTTTTATATAATATAGATTTTTAACAGGAGACATGTATTCTTTTGTTACGTATTTAGACTAAAAATTGAATATATATATATACATCACTATTTATAGCTATGCGTAGAATAAGCGTGCGACCTTGATCAACTCAACTAGCCAACCCCTCACCATCCCACCCCATAGACAGTTACTAGCGTTTGTTAATTTTGATAAAGTTACTATCGTATGCATATCAAATTATCATCTGTAATTCATGAAGTTAATACCGTGTGTAAGTGAAGTTACTGCCAACAAGCATGCATTGAGAGGAGAGAAAACATGCATGTCAATAGCAAATAACTTGCACGGAAAGTTACTACCATGTGTGAGTGAAGTTACTGGCAAACACATGTAGAGTTAATGTCCGTTGTAACACTATAAAACTGATAGTAACTCTACATGTATTTGACAGTAAATCCACTCATGCACGGCAGTAACTTTATATGACACGAATTTCGCATCGTTAAAACATACTTAACAAGAATCTTGTTTTGTTAAACTCGTAATTTTGAACACAATGGCGCAAACGGATCGCAGATCGAACTTTTGGTGAAAGAGTTATTTTATTTTTAGTTTGTAAATAAGATAAAAAATCACAAGTTAAGTGCACTTATTTCCTTCTCTCTCTGCTGCATGCATACATGCAAGTCAAATTAATATATCCTGAATATAAAGTTATCATCAATAATTCATCAAGTTACTATTTTCTGAATATAAAATTATCAACGATTGACTTACAGATGCCAAAGTTACTATCTCATGCACATAAAGTTGTCATCAAACATGAACCGAACCAGGATGCTCGTGCGTGCAGCCAGTGACCTGCACATAGCGTGCGTACACGCGCTAATTAGCGAATAATATATATATATATATATATATATATATATATATATATATATATATATATATATATATATATATATATATATATATATATATATATATATATATATATATATATATATATATATATATATATATATATATATATATATATATATATATATATATATATATATATATATATATATATATATATATATATATATATATATATGGCGTGCATCAATGATTCGTGCGTAATAGGATCGGTAGTAACTTTCCTAGCATTGCATTGTGAAAGTTACCACCGGACAAAGCAGAAGTTATTAGCTCACCACAATTCGTGTGCAACCAAAGTTTTTCTAATTTGTAAAACTTTATTAGCTTGCCCTCTTCAACTTACATGTAGTGAAACATTACGTTATTGCCACCAATTGTAGTTCAACAATTTTTTGCAGTGAGCTGGAAAGCTACTGGCGCTTGTGAATGAAGTTATATACATGTTGAGTTACAACCAACATTTAAACTTACTATTAACAATAATTGTATATGTATTTGGAAGTAACTTCACTAACAAACGCAAGTAACTTTCTAGTGTGCATAAAAGGTATTAATAGAAAAGGTACGGTATCTTCCGATATACAGAAAGTTATCACTCGAGTAATTAGAGTACTCGAAGAAGCGGCATAGTGGTCGTGGTCAAAGGCGCAAGCTTTTGCAGTCGAAGTCTCAAGTACTCGTAAGGTTTCGAGTTTGACTAACAAAGCCAGGTAGACGGTCGAAGTTTGACTTCGAGTGAGAAGTCAAAGAGTATCAGACGGTGTTCGAGTAGTAGAGAAAAATCAGACAGCGTTCAAGTAGCAACGGAGATCGAACGACGTTCGAGTATCTGTGGAGTATCGGACGACGTTCGAGCAACTTCAGAGCATCGGATGGCATTCGAGTGGTGTTGAAACGGAGTAAAGTTGTGATATACATGTTGAGTTACTGCCATCATTAAAACTTATTATTGACAGTAACTGTACGTGTATTTAGAAGTAACGTCACTAACAAACGCATGTAACTTTCTGGCGTGCAGAAAAGGTACTAAATATAAGTGAATTCATGTATTGTATATGATAACTTATTGTGCAGGAGACAGTAACTTTACCATATGGATGATAACTTTACCCTATGGATGGTAACTTCATTACATATAGACGATAACTGTATGTGTAACTACAAGTAACATTTCGAGTTCGACTAACAAAGATGGGTGGACAGTCGAAATTCGACTTCGAGCGAGAAGTTGAACAGTATCAGACGGTGTTTGAGTAATAGAGGATAATTGGACGGTGTTCGAGTAGCAATAGAGATCGGACGATGTTCGAGTATCAGCGGAGTATCGGACGGCGTTCGAGCAGCTTCAGAGCATCAGACGACGTTCAAGTGGGGTTGAAGCATCAGATGTGTCCGAGAGGTATTGCGAAGGATTAGAGCGTGGAGCAGTCGGAGATTCCGAGCACAAGAGTGATCGGAGATCCCGGGACACACAACGGTCGGAGGCTGTGGTGGTCAAAATCAACACGTGGTACCAAGAGAGATGGAGAGATGGGGAGAGATCGAATTGGGGGAAGCTAAAGAGAAATTCTCGGGTGGGCCTAAAAATGGTTTGGATTCCATACACTACTAAATCCCAGAAAAAGTGGTTCATGGGACCCAGGAGCACGGTTTCAATGCATGTGATAACTGTAAGTAACTAATGATAACTTGTTGCGCAAAAGACAATAACTTTAACATGTGGATAATAACTTTACCCTGCGGATGGTAACTTCATTGCATATAGATGATAACTTTATGCGTAAACGCAAGTAACTTTTTCGGTCTACCAATAACACGACCAGCAACCGTATGCGGGGCCAACTGAAAGGGGGTGGCGTGATTGCGGTTGGCTGATTGGGTTCATGTCACATCGCTAGGGGGCATGCACTTATTCTACGCTTAGCCACTGGATAGTGTGTGTGTATATTATAAATAACAGGGGCACCATGGTACCCAGACTCCATGGTTGAGACTTTCATTCATGATTAAAACTTTCCATCTATGCTAAATCAATGACTTCCTTTCCAAATCGATGACTCTTCAAATAAATGAATGTTAATGGGTTTGTTTGATATATTATATACCATTGCACTAGCACGTACCTAAAAGCAATCCAAAGGCAGAGAGGCTTGGGGGGGGGGTGTATACGGGCAGGCGTTCCATGCGCATCAGTTTTGTGTCGGAAAGTTACTGCCTGTTGTGAGAAATGTTATTAGCTGATGTGTATTTTGAGTGTTTGACAATAACTTTACTTGCTACCTATAGTAAATTCATTTAGAAGTGACAGTAACTTCCCCGTGCGTATTTTATACATGCGCACTGGTTAGTAATTATATATACACACACGGCTGCGTTATTCTACGCCTACGCGCACTGTTCACGCCGAAACGTTACTGTTGTGCGTGAGTAAAGTTATTGTCAAATACATGTAGAGTTACTGCTAGTTATATAGTATTACAACTGACAGTAGCTTTACATGTGTTTGGCAGTAACTTTACTCACGCACAACAGTAACTTTCCGGTGTGCATTCTACATTTGCACGTAGCATAATAATTATATATATATATACACACACACACACACACGAAAAATACATTCTACTCCTAGGTATAGTTACTCCCACATATAATATACTGCTTAAACGAACTTAACGTACTCATTTATTATCTTAGGTATACTCATACACTAATTCTAAGATACTCTAATGTCAACCACATGAAAAATTGCAAGAGAGCACATAGTTTTTTTGTGCATATTTTGCTAATACATTTATATTCATATATAGATATGAGTATGTTCAAAAAACTGTATACAGCACCTTAAAAGTATTCATATATAGTTTATATTATGATATAAATTTTTGAAGATATGTTTTGAAAAAATGTATCTAAATACTTATGAATAGATTAATAAAATTATATTATTTATATTTAACTAACTTTTCAACCCCGCGGCCCGTGGGGGCAGGATCCCCATGGGACACGAGCCTGGGATAGGGGAGGATTTAGCCCGTTAGACCTAACGGGGGTCTGGTAGGAGCACCGATGAGCCCCCGGGACCCCGGTCCCGTTGCCACCCTACGCTCGCTGGATTAGTGTTATTTGAGGTCTCAGATGGAAACGGAGAGCAGTAGTACATATAAATGCGAGCTTCAGGTAGACGAAGCTAATGAATGACCCAACTGGATTCTGTTTGGTCTTAAATAAAATTTTGAATGCTTTAGCGTCAAACGTCTAGCATAAATGTTTTCACGTGAAGCCACTCAAATTCTCAGACAGGGTCAGTGACGCATGCCTCATCCTTTCTAGCTTCCTGTTATTTTTTTGCTTTGGTTTATCACCTTTAGTTAGAATTTTTAAATTTTTTTGTTCACGATAGAAATTACTAAAAGAGATATACTCATATGCGATTTTGGCTAATACAGTGATAAACTTTTAACATATACTATAATTAACTTGTAGACACCGTTTTAAAAAGTACTCTGTTTGAAAGTTAGATACTGTAATAAAAACTAAAAGCCGTCCACAAAAGCCAAAAAGAACATGCCCATAACTTTTGATTGTGGCTTATATCTTTTAGGCTATTCGTGAGAGAGTACGGAATAACATAAACTCTTGTACGGTTTTTGGCCGATATAAATGAAGTCGCTATAGTGTGTATTTTCATCAACTTGTAGATCTCGCCTTAAAAAGGCACTCCGTTTGAAAGCTAGTTATTGTAGAAAAACCAAAAAACAGCTTTTAAAAACTAGGAAAAAAGTTTAGTTTATGACTTATGACTTTTTACGAATAAATAAATAGGGTGGTTTCTCTGTTGTCTTTTTGAAACAGTTTATCAAAATAATATTTTTAAAGCAGTTTATTAGCTCTATTTATTCACACAAACGTCCACACTAAAACCATCAGCCACAGAAAAGGAACCACCAATTGATGATGAAAAGCTCAAACGAAATAAGCGGGATCTTATGTTGTCGGACCCAGATTTTTCAATCTAGGATCCCCTGTGTTTCACTGCACTATTCCCATGATCAGATGATAGTGCACACAGGTACATTGCTGCATCATTTCATCCATTGCAAAGAATATATATTACATAACCAAGTTTGAAATTACATCACGTTGGGCGAAGTTTACACAGTAGCCGAACATGCTAAATGTTTACATTACATGAACAATAGCGGAAGCAAAACGAAGTGAGACCAAAATCCATAGGCAAGCGACTAGGGGTAAAAGGGGTAAACATGTGCCATATGAATATTACCTAAACTTAGGCAATATTTATAGGCACACAAGACCATAGTCTAATTTGCCTTGGACCCAAAAACCACAGTAGTCGTCCTAGTTTACGGCATCACTCCCACCATCCGTAGCAGGTGCATCCTCATGGGCGTAATGGTCTTGGGTCCCTGAATCTGATGTTGGTAATGCGAGTGTGAGCACAATCCACCGTGCTCAGCGAGCCAATACACGGAATGCAAATAGATAATATGCATGGCTTAACAAGGGAAAGCTCGGATTATTTTATTTACTAGAAATTGCTTTTTGAAATATATTATGTAGAAACTTCCTATGACCTAGCAATTTTAACCAAAGCATAAGATTTGTAACAAAATGCCTTATCAATAGTGATCTAGAGACCATCCACCTTTACATGGTCTTTGATAGCCCTAGAAATAATTACTCAATGATAGAAATACTTGTAGTATATTTATATTTCATGCAAGTTTTACACTACTAAGGTGACGACCGCTGGCCGATAGGTTTGAGAAATGAGGTATTAGCGTAAAGGAGCTGTGGGACACCGCGAGATGGTCTTCGCCCACCACTTTACCCTGATATGGAAGTTGGTCGTCTTGTGAAAATATAAGGACTAGACCCTTGCGCCGAGCAAATGACATAATGGCCGCTCAACCACAGGTGTTGACTTGTCAACCCTGGTTTAGTAACTGCTCAACTCGAGTGAAACCCTACATTGGGAGTTGGTGTGGATCGGCAGATCCAGACTAAACAATGATAGGTCTCCACAATTTGGGCTCGGCGTTCCATGCTGGCCAGCGGATACCCGAAGTTGTGCGAGTCCCTAACCTATCGGGTAGAGTGTATACCAAGGATTAAGCAGTGAAACGACTCAGTTCCTTAACTCAGTCATGAGGGTTAAGAATGCTTTTGGGTAAAGTTGGGCAACTCTGCAGAGTCAAATAATTGGTATTCGAATACGTCGTGCTCCCGGTTAATGGAGTGTGTCTATTGGGTGATTTCAACAGTGAGGCATAAGTAGTTTTCACAAGTGTTTTAAATTGATTAGTTGGATAATCAACTTTGAAAGAAAACCCCTTATCTTAAGGAGTAGTTTTAGGTTTTGGGTTTTCAAAAGTGTTTATAAATAAAAGTGCACCCACTCACGTTAATAAAACAAGTATATTCCCATCCTTTGGTGATTTGTGCAAATAGCTTAAATATGTTTTTCCCTTTGTGACTTGCTGAGCTATCCGGCTCACGGCTTGCTAAACCCTTTAGAGTATCAAGAAGCCAGTGAAGGTCTGCCAGTCGAGGAAGCTCTAGAAGAGCCGTTCTTCGACGACGACTCGTGGTTTTAGGTCTCAGTCGCACTCAAGCTTCCTGGTGTTTATGTATTGTAATACATTTCGGGCTTGCACACCCATTGCAGTAAAACCTGGTTGTTAAACCATATGTTGTAGCATAAGATGACTCTTTTGTTGTAAGCTTATTCTGTGATGATATTTGCTTGCTCGACACTCTGTAACTGGTCAAGCTTGGGTAGTTGCGGAATACCGGATCCTGGCGCCCTGAAAACGGGGGCGTTACAGCATAAACCCAAGATGTGTCAAATAGGTGGATACAAGCTCTGATATAAGTAAATTAGAATATGGGACACAATCTGGAGAGAGAACTAGAATTAGATATCTAAAGTATAAGCAAAAGATAAAGAGAAAGTTTGGAAGGCCATGCGCCCACACACCTCTGCCTCTGAGTCCGAAGCTGCACCGCTGACAGTCATCCACCGCTTGTAGTCTCCAAGGACAACCGCCCCCGCCGCCACCAAGTCAGAAGCTGCGGTGCTGTATCCGAGGACGTCCACCGCACTGTCGGTTCCGAGGCCGCACAGTCGCGCTGCCGTCGGCCACCCACTCTCTGCTGTATCCGAGGACATGCAGAGCCCCCTTCAGCCCTCCATTCCTCCACCGTGTCATCACCTCCGCTGGCCCTGGCCGTCGCTTTCACAGTTTCACCTCTACCAGCCCTCTACTCACCTTAGGTTGCCCTTGCCAAAGACGAGAGTAGGATCGAGGCACAGATGTGAAGATTGGAGTTGTGTCATTTGGGTAGCGCCTTTGGCCATTAGGAATGTTTAGCCTTCGATCGATTGCTAACAGATTGGCTCCGTATCCTTTTATTAAGCCAAAAATTCTAGATATTGCTAACTATCCGAATTTGTTATCAAGAATGACCACCTACCAAGGCAACTCAATGACGGACAATCCTTTGGTTGTGCGAGTGAGATTGCAGTCCCAACTTGCACACGGAAATGGGCCAAACTACTCTCAACGACCACATATTTGAAGTGGTCGTTAATTGTTGCTTGTTTTGTTAATAATCGAAATTCTTGCAGTGATTCATACACCATATTCTCACACACGAAGCTACACGACGTCGTATGTATATGTAATAGGGAGATGTGGGGGCGGCGCGCTTAGCAGCGCAGGACAGAGATGACACAGGAGGCGATGGCCCTGCGGGCGATGGGGTTGTTTATGTAGTGGTTGTACACCGGGTTGCGCGCTTACTGGCAGAAGCACCCCTACTGCGCCCGCAAGTTCGAGCAGCACGACGCTGTCGGCGTTGCCCCGTCGATGATCGCCGGCGCGCACACCACCAGCTGCCCCACGTTGCACTGTGCCGATGCTCCACCCGCCATCGCCACCATCACCAGCGCCACAACCACCACACACATCGCCGCCGCCTTAGCCATGATCTGTTGGAATTAACCCTGAGCATCCCATCCGGAAAAGGAAAGAAGATTTCTGAATGACAACGGCAAAAGGAGTTCGTCAGCAAGCAGGAGACAATTCCGAACTGCTGTTTTCAGAGAATCTGTTTCCGGGCAGGATTTTGTATTATTGTCCGATTAGGATTCCAATTTGTATAGAGTCAATACTCACCGTATTTTCATGTATTGCTGCTACTATATATTGAGGAGAAACCGGGGAACCAAATTGCCCCAACCAAAATCATTGCGTTGCATCTTGAATTGTCCCGGAAGTGCTATAGTGCCCGGAAATCTGAACTTGCGCTTCAGATTTCAGACTGCAAGTTTCAGCGTTCGGTTTTCAGGCTTCAGAAACAAGAGCATTGCGACGTTGGTCTGAATACTTGCGTCTACATGATCTTCTTCAACTTCTTTCCAAGCACTGGTGAAGTGTGCAAGCAAGAAGAGTATTTCTAGTGGCAGCCGTAGTGGTGGGAGCGTGAGATGTGGTTGGTGGTGTTGGGTTTGAATCACTTAATAAAGCAAGGGACGGAGAAAGAAAATAGAACAGAGAAGCTTCAACTCTATTACTTTTTTCTTGTATTACATTGATATCATATAGGACGTGTGTTACAACGTAGCATCCAAGTCTATTTATAGACTTCATTAACCGACTTACAGACTCAAGACTAGATAACTAAACCAGCTAACTTATTCATATACCTTCTGATGACTAAGTAAGTCTATTCATTTTAACTTGTTAGTTAAGAAACTTCATAGCTCAGAAAGAAAAAAAAACTTATCCATACACCTCATGATGACTAAGTAAGTCTAATTTATGAACTTGTTAGCTAAGAAAGGAAAGAACCGATATGCGTGAAGCTAGTAGCTATCAATCAGTCAAATTTAATTTAACTTTGTTGTCTCAAGAAAATAAATTAACTAATCTTCAACAAAGACCCCCTTTAATTCATTTTCTAGAGACACCAATTAGTTTTCTATTATGTATAAACTTTTCTCCGCACAAAGCCTTCGTAAAAATATTCGTCAATTGCTGATTTGTAAGATAGAATTTCATTTTAACCTCTTGCTGGTCAACTGCCTCTTTGATGTAGTGGTACTTAATAGCAATACTAGTCATGTGCCCGTACGTTGCAACGAAATTTATTAGATGTATAAATAATCATGCTATGGAAGAGAGTTGCTTTGATCTATTGAGAAGTAGAGAGTGGTGAGAAATTAAAGGAATAGGACGGTTGAAGGAGAACGGACGTACGACCACCAACTTGTTCTTTTACAATAGTAATGATACTTGGTTCATTCGTGACTAACTGGATTATCACTTATCGCAATGGCCGATTTGCTATCATAATAAATTGTAGTTGGCTTATGTTGTCTCTCCCTGATATCTTTAATTATTATCCTCAACTAGACTGCTTGTGAGACAGCTCATATTGCTGCTACATACTTTGCTTCGGCCGAAAACAAAGCTACTATATTCTACTTCTTTGTTGACCAAGAGCAAATACTTGAACCAAGCAAGAAGCATATATTGATGTCCTTTTCATGTCGTCAAGACATTTTGCCTAATCACTATCTGTATATCCGATTAGTCTTGAATCTTCTACTGACTTGTACAAATGCCATAATCTGATGTTCCTTTGACATATCGCAAAACTCCTTTTGCAGCGAAAAAATTTAATTAACTTGGGTTACTCATGTATCTTGATAATAAACTGGACACAAACATAATATCTGTCGTGTCGTAGTCAAGTATAACAAGCTTCTGACTAAGCTTCTGTAAATTGTCGAATCTGCTTTATTTGCTCCATCTTCTATCTTCTGTTTCTCATTTGACATCAAGGGGGTTGCAATTGATTTTCAATCATGCATTTTAAATTTCTTCAAAATACTTTTTGCATATTTTTCTGTGATATGTAAGTGCTATTATCATTTTGGCATATTTCTATACCTAGAAAATAATGTAGCAAACCGAGACCACTTATTTCATACGTCTCAATCATATCCTTTTGAATTCTAGCATCATCTATTCATAATTGCATGTATATATCAAGTCATCAACATATAACAAGCAACTAGTATATACATACCTCTTTCTTGATATATAAGGTATGCTCGCTATTGCTTTTCTCAAATCCTTTCAATATGAAGCACTTTGTCGATTTGATTGTACCACACTCTCGATGTTTGCTTGAGGCCATACAATACCTTCTTAAGCTTGAACACCTTGTTTTCGCCCCCTTCAATTGAAAGCCCTTTTGGTTACTCAACATAAATATCTTCTTTAAGATAGCCATTTAGAAATGTTGATTAACATCAAGTTGATATAACTTCCACTTCTTTTGAGCTACTAGAGCAATAATTATTTGTATTATCTCTAGCCTTGCAGCTGAAGCATATGTCTCATCGTAATCAACACCGTGCTTTTGCTCAAAGCCTTTCACCATAAGTCTTGGTTTATATATTTGAATTGAGCCATCTTGGTTTAATTTTGACCTATAAACCCATTTGACTCCAGTAACTTCTCTATTCTTGGATCAATCAATTATCTTCTAAGTATCGTTATTCTCAATCATACAAATCTCATCTTCCATGGCTTTTACCCATACTGGCGCTTTTCTGCTTCTTCAAAATTTTGTGGTTTAACAACAGACAAATCACATGACTCATATGTCTGCCAGACTCCTTACTTGTTGTGGAGCTAATTCTAGCGTACTCAACTACTTGCCAGCACTCGGGCTTGAGCTAGAACTCAAGTTCAAACTTGAATTTGATTCATCTTCAGTTGGAGCATCACCTTGCTCAATCGAAAATTACAGTTGGCGTAATGAGATAACTGTTGTTGATATCAACTGATTATTTTGAATCTTAGTTGCTTCCCAACCTTAGGAAACTTTCTCATCAAATATCACATCTCTGCTAATTATGATCTTCTTCTTTTCCAAGTGATAAAGCCGATATCTTTAATGCCATTAGCATAGCCAACAAATATACAATGAACACTCGTATCAAATGGTGTGACAGTTTGATCTCGAGAGAAACCTGCCAGTTGTGTGGCCTTCCATAATGGTTGTTTGCTGTCTTGCCATACTTGCTGACTCAGATTAGCAGCTTCATCCTGCGCGAAAGCTAGAAATGTCAGTCTTTGGTGTATGAGCTGGAGGAGATAATAACCGTATTATGAGGAGTGTGGCGCCATGGCTTCATGGATACAGGGGTGGCAATTTCGCCATGGGCATATCCCTAGGGTGACGGGAGCGAACTCCCTCTCAAGGGGTGACGGGGGCGAACTAGTGGGGGACGAATTCCTCCTATGGGTGCTGTGGGACTTGCTAAGATCACACACACATACATATATTAGAGTTTTGAATATGAAATGTGTATTGTTTTATATATGTTTGAACTAAATATGTATCTATATATTATATATTTATGTTTTAGAGCTATCATTTTAAAAAGTATACCTAAGTACTTATAAAACAATAAGTACAGTCATATTAATATTTCAAAATATACATATAGACTCCTTTTTAATCTATATAGGGATCCTCACAAGAGCCAGGTCTCCGTGGAGCACGAGGACAAGGACGCATTCCTCTCTATTAGCCTTTGGTGGGGGCAGAGCAGAGCTGCCCCCCGCAACCTCCTACTGACATCCTTACTCGAATAGCCTAGTGCTGGGCTGTTTCTAGCACAAACTCTCCAGCACTATGTTCGGGTGGGCCTCCGACGTAATCCAGCACACGCGGCCGCGCCCGGCAAACAAGTGGGCAGCCGCATCGCTCGGCGTTGCCCCGTGCGCGGCCGTTGCGTCACGCGAATATTGTTCGCCACCATCGCTCGCCACCGCAATGATGACGTTGGCCTCGTCACCCGGCATGGCCTAGCGCGGTCTCACTCGCCACTTCACCGGTTGCCCACCTCGTCGCACTTGGCTGGAACACCACCTCCTCTCGGCCCGCGCAGCCACGGCCGTGCAGCACGTCTCGCCGCACGCGTCTGTGATGCGAACTCGTCCGTGGCATTCGACTAGGACTCTTGGGACATCTCCTAGGTGGTGATCGGTTTGGCTGAAAGCCTCGTGGTTTATAGCTGAAAACACTATAGCTGGTTGAAAAAAATACTGTATCTGACAGAGCCTTATTTACCATAATTAAATTTAAAAAAAATTTAAAAATAGAAAAAAACATATTAGCCCATCACGTATAATGCAAACAAATACGAGGAAAAAAAGAACCGGTAAAAAAACCCAAAAAAAGCCAAAAGTTCAAAAAAGATGAAATTTATGAATAGTGCAAAAATAAGTTGAAGTCAAAAGCTGAAGCCATATTGATCAGGGCCCTAATCAACCAGTGTGAGGACCAGCTTTGAATTGTGCAGTGCTGTTTCCACTCCGCGTCGATCAACGAGTCGAAGGTTACGGATCTGATTCGGATCCACATGGGACATGGGGATAGTGGAGGATTGAGCTTGTTAGAACTAGCGGGGGTCAGGATAGAAGCGCGGACAAGCCCCCGGGACCCTTGGCCACGTTGCCACCCCTACGCTCAATGGATTAGTGCCATTTGAGGTCTCCAAAGTTTAGATGGAAATGGAGGATAATAGTACACATGGGTGAGTTCTTTTAGACTGATGGTTTATGACTTAAATATTTGAATTCTGACTATTCGTAAGGGGTGGTACACAGAGAGAAATAGTCGCATGTGATTTTGGCCGGTACAGCTGAACTTAAAACACTTTTTACTACAATTTATCTATTAACTCTGCCTTGAAAAAACGTATCATTTAAAAGTTAGTTATCGTAGACAGCACAAACATAAGCCAACTTTAAGTCAAAAAAAACCCGGCAAAATGCGAGCTTCAGGCAGACGAAGCTAATGCATGACCCAACAGGATTCTGTTTGGTCTTAAATGAAATTTTGAATGGTTTACCATGAAATGTCTAGTATAAATGTTTTCACATGAAGCCACTCAAATTCTCAGGTGAGTTCTTTTCGACTATGTCCTTGATTTTTGATTTATAGTTTTTGAATTCTGACTATTGTACGAAGAGGGCATACGATTTTAGCTAGTACATCTGAACTCGGTACAGTATTTACTATAATCTAATTATAGGTCCTACCTTAAAAAGAAGCATCGTTTGAAAATAAGTTACTGTAGCACAAAGTCAAAAAGTCAAAGCGTGAGCCCTGCTGAATGGATCCCTCAAACAAGGGTAGAGATGCAGCGGCATTGTTCTTAGTTTATATCTTATGGTTTCTCTTGAACAAATAAACATAACGGTTTCTTTGTTGTTTTTTTGAAGCAGTTTTCAGGATAATTTTTTTGAAACGACTTATCGATATTCGATTTATTAGCATAAACGTTCACACTGAAATAAAAAATCATCACTCGTGGTAAAAAAGAACCACCAATTATCTGTACGTTGTTTGGTCTGTTACGCAGTGACCATTGACCAGTACCAGGTTCAATACATTTGTTGATCAACTACAAGGATTAAAATTAAATAGATAATACAAACAAGTTTAATAACGCGGTACGGGACATAAATATATGCTAGTAAAAAATATAAAAAGAAAAATCATACGGAAGTATTTTTAAAAATCTAAACAAGACCTTACCACGTGAAAAAGTCAAATATTAACATATATTAAAGAAAAATTGACTAGTGATATTCTAAAGCAATATTGATTTGAAAACGAAGGGACCAATAATAGAAAAGAATGTTTGCCTCGTCATGATTGATGTCCACGCAAGGTGCCAAACTATGCCCATCAAAATTGACCACAGTCAAGCGTGAAGACTCTTAGGCGTCATTAGGTTAGGCTAAAACAGAGACTTATAGTTGAAATTTTACTGTACCTGACTAAAATTACACTATAACCAATGATAGTTTATTTGATCTAACTAAATTTAAAAAATAAAAAAAACAAAGTTAACCTATAACAGACAATACAAATAAACATAGAAAAAACGAACGAGCAAAAAAGCTAGAAAAAACCAGAAAATTAGAAAACACAAAATTTATAAATAATAAAAAATAAATTAGAAATCAAAAGCTTAAGCTGAAATAGGCCTTAAAAGTGCAGTCGATTTTGGTCACGAACCTACCATACAATCCGCACAATAAATACATAGGAGAAACAAATCAGCTTACGGTAGTAGCTTCACCATGGAGGAGTAGTATTATATAACCATCGGATTTAATCTCAAACATGTATACATCGAAAACACACCAAGATCGATCGACATCCATCGATCAAAACACACACACAGCCCCGTTTATTCATACACCGTATTCTCACGCACGAAGCTACAGCACGTCGTACGTACGTAACCGTAACAGGGAGATGCGGGGGGCGGCGCGCCTAGCAGCGCGGGACGGAGATGCCGCAGGAGGCGATGGCCCTGCGGGCGGTGGGGCTGTTGATGTAGCGGCTGTACGCCGGGTTGCGCGCGTACTGGCAGAAGCACCCCTGCTGCGCCCGCAGGTTCGAGCAGCACGACGCCGTCGGCGCCGCCCCGCCTATGATCGCCGGCGCGCACACCGCCAGCTGCCCCGCGTTGCACTGCGCCGTCGCCCCGCCCGCCATCGCCACCACCACCAGCGCCACAGCCAGCACGCACATCGCCGCCGCCTTAGCCATGATCTTGTTCGACTTCTTCCCAAGCTCCGGTGAAGTGTGCAAGCAAGAAGAGTAGTTCTAGTGGCAGTCGTAGCGGTGGGAGCGTGAGATGCGGTTGGTGGTACACGGGAAGCACGTTCCTGGTATTTATGGGCAGGAGGAGGCGTTGCGGACGGTGCGTTCTGCGTGAGCACTAGTACTTTGCACTGACGTTTCTGTCCAACTGCTTGCGTAACGCTTCACTCAAGCCCTTGTGCCAAAAATCAAAGCACCAGATGACCGAGGGCAGCTCGGTTGGTGCGACTGGCAGGTGAGCACTTAATCCACTTAGGTTTGAGTCCGTGGTTACATGTAGCCCCGATCGGTTGGGCTTTAACTTCTAACTTCTGATTTATTTTTCATTATTCATAAATTTCGTCTTTTTCTGAACTTTTGATTTTTTGTTGAGCTTTTTTGCCGGTTCTTTTTTTCCCGTATGTGTTTGTATTATACGTAATGGGCTAACATATTTTTTATATTTTTATATTTTTTAAATTTAATTATGCTAAATAATCCTCTGTTAGCTACAGTATTTTTTCAGTCAGCTACAGTGTTTTCAGCCATAAGCCACCAAAAAAAAGCCCAACTGATCACCACCCTTATTTGCAGAAGAATTGTTTGTATAAACAGTATTTTTGATACTGTGTATGTAAACAGTGTCATCTGAGTACACATGCGTATAGATATTTTTAGTGGTTAAAGTATGAGCCCGTGCTTCTAGAGATTCTAGGATTTCTATCTCATCTTAAACATATATACTAGATACACTCACGTGGATATATGAGTATATGTACGTGTGAGTAAGTTTTGTTGTACTCACTTTAAAAAAATCAAAGCACTACACTACAGTGTCAAGTTGGATAGTGACTACATTAATATGGGTGACACGTATCTATAATTTTAAATGATACCAGTAAATGGTCCATCGGTAGCGATCAAGCCTTGCGTCTTTAAGATGCAAGGTAAAATTGATGGATCATATTACTCCGTCTCAGTTGTTCTTGAAACGCGGAAATTTTATAGAAACAATTCAATTGCCGTAGGAATTTAGGAAATTTTCATGTTTGAGTGGGGGTATGAAGCTAAACATAAGACTAGTCTCACCGTCTTATCCACATACACAGGAGCATTGTCAGTCAGTGGCTGAGCCATGGGTGCAGTCTATTAGAAATAACGATGGTGCGATCTATACTGTTATTAGCTATAATATTATAAATAAGTAATTTTGATATGGATTTCAGGCCTCCGCTCCTGCACATGCATGCTAGGCCGCTAAGATGGATGTTTGTACGTGTGGTTACAATGCGCCGGAGGGTCACATCTCAGGAATTTTTTGTACGAATAATCTATTTTTTATTCAAAATTACAGAAATATACTCGCGGAAATTTTTTTTACAAAAATAGGCTCCAGTCGCCCAATGGTTGGGCGACTCGACCCTTTCGCCCAACCCAGCAGCGACAACTGGAAAATCGCCAAACCGTTGGGCGATTAATTGCAGTCGCCCCACCGTTGGGCGACTTTCATCCAGTCGCTCTCCCATTGGGCGACTGTATGAAAGTCGCCCAATGGTTGGCGACTGCACCTAGGCCCTTAGAGAGAAAAAGAGAAGAAAGAGTCCATCTTTGCCGAAATTCGGAAAGTGCATCAAACCTTCACCAAAAATAGTGAAAATTGGTGGAGCTGTTCTTCATACATCCAACAGCCTCTAGAAAAAATTTGAGCAATTTCGGCCACGGGATCAAAAGTTATAGCAGTTTCAGTCTGTTTCCGACACACCTTTAGTAAAATGGGCATAACTTTTGCATACGGTGTCCGTTTTCGACGTTCTTGTACTCGTTGGAAAGCTAACGACGAGCCCAATCCAATGAAAACGACCCGCTTGCGCTAGTCTCCCTCCAAGACCTCAAAAATCGGTCATCTTTGGATCTAAACCTGCGTCGCAAGTTTTTGGTTTCTGTTTTTGCCCTTTTTCTTGGTCTTTCTTTCGGAATTTGGATTTTGCTTCAACTGAAAAGTTGTAGATCTCATCGAAACCTCTCAAATAAGTATATACAAGCCATATAGAAATTTGCTATTTTATCTTTTTAGACTAGTTGTTTATATTGCATCGGTATATAAAACGATCGGTACATACGGTTTTTGTCGGCCCCTGAGTGCAGTCGCCCAACCATTGGGCGACTGCATGAAAGTCGCCCAATGGCGGGCGACTGCATGAAAGTCGTCCAATGGGCAGTCGCCCAATGGGAGAGCGACAGGAACTCTGTCGGCCCTTGGTTGGGCGATAGGCTCCAGTCGCTCTCCCATTGAGCGACTTGAGCCTATTTTTGTAAAAAAAAATTCTGCGGGTATATTTTTATAAGTTTGAATAAAAAATAGATTAGCACGCGACGGCAGCAGTTATGCTCGATTACCAGCAAGGCATCCTAGGCGAGCTGAAAAGCAAATACGCATGGCGCCGTTCTTGTACGATGAGAGATTACTGGTTCCGGACGATCGACCGAGGCCGCCTGTGTTGACCATACATGTTTATGTTTGGCTAAGGATGCCATACTTCAACATGCAATTAACGTGAAGCTGGACCGCTTAGAGCATATACAATGCAAGATGCTTATATATGAGTGCTTAAAGAGAGAGAATATAGCCACATCATTAAGCATCCATGCAAAAGTTATTTCCTCCAATGCAAGCATCTCTTCTATAGGTGCTTAGATGCTATATTATCTATTAATAGATATAGTTATACACATAAGCATCGGTGCTTATTTAAGCATCGATGCTTCAAAATAAGCACCTTATCTATCCTATGTGGCAAGAAAAATCAATTTTTTATTACTAAGCATCTCTCTAAGCGCCTGCATTGGACATGCTCTTATGTGGCTTTACCACGTAATAATGTGGCGACGACCATAATTGTAACATAAACCCTATGTGGATACTGTTTTTAATGTAGGAGATGTGTTTTTTCTGTCTCTATAATGTTGTAGCGATATTTTTTAAAACGTCATTTAATTATCTTTCTATGCATCGTCAATATAAATGTAAAGACGTATTACTAAAACATCTCTATATTTTTTTTAATATTCTATAGAGACATTTTATTGTGCCTATAAAGAGAGAGGCATTTTATAGTGACGTTGTATTGTGCTACTATGCATCTCTGTAATGTTGTAGAGATATTTTCTAAAACGTAATATAAAAGTCTTGCTATGCATCGTCGATATAAATGCAGAGACGTATTATTAAAATGTCTCTATATATATTTTTTCAGCATTCTATAGAGATGTTTTATTGTGCCAATAAAGAGATAGATAAAATTTATAGTGACGTTGTATTGTGTTACTAGCATAGTTCATCATAGAAAATAAAATAAAAATACATATATAAACTCTTGTAAAGGCTAGTACTCAAACTCTAGAGTTCATGGGAAGTGCGTCTCTTAGACTTGTCGCACTAGCCACTTCAAATCACCACTTTACATGTTTAATTACATCTCGCAATACTTATATGTTAGTCGTTTGACATATATCAACCACTAAAAATGATTCTAGATAGTTAAAAGCATTTAAAAAATTATATTTACACAACAAAAAACTTTAAACGAATTAGAGAGCATATCTACAAGATAAAATTTTGCATGTGGCTTTGAAACTTCTCAAAATTACCTCAAAACTGTCTCTGCAGTATAAAATTTTAGCATGATTTTTAAAGTATCTTTAAAAATGTTTCTAGACTATATAACTCTAATGTTAGAGATAAGATGGAAAACACCTCTAGAAAAATGCGTCTACAGTATGTTTTTCTTGCAGTGGATGCAACACTACCTTATTACCACTAATGTTAGAACCATGTCCATGTGCAAGTGCAGCAAGGGGCATGCACAGAAAGCTAACCACTAATTAAAGTAAGTTGGATCGTCGGGTCGGCCCACTAGCTTGTTCCATAACGCTAAGTGGCCTCGTGGAAGGCGTGGGACACTCATAGGGGCTCGAGAATTATGTTGGAATTTATCTTCCTAAAAAATATGTTGGAATTTTATAAGAAACTAGCAAGATGGTCTCGGTATTTATGCAGCTAGACATGTTACAAATTTTTTTTTGTAGTATCAAATGATATAGGTTACATGCTTTACAATACCATTTTACATTCACGTAAAAAAGAATATTGTTTGTATATTCTGTTTTGGTATCTGTTAGAAAACATTGGCACCTCAGGTTTACTAATTTGGTGCATTCTAATGTCAATACAAAGAACGAACAACTTACATCGGGTCGAGTCTTCAAAAGAAAAATTAAAGGAAAAGAGTCTTAAAAAATATACATAGGGAACGTGGCATCAAATACACCAAAACAGCTTCAGAGTGTGGTGATCGGTTCGGCTGAAAAGTTCGTAGCTTATGGCTGAAAACACTGTAACTAGCTGAAAAAAGCACTGTAGCTGACAGAGGTTTATTTAGCATAATTAAATTTAAAAAAATTTAAAAATAAAAAATGTTAGCCCATTACGTATAATACAAACAAATACGGGAAAAAAGAACCGGCAAAAAAGCTCAACAAAAAGCCAAAAGTTCAGAAAAAGACGAAACTTATGAATAGTGAAAAATAAGCCAGAACCAGAAGCCGAAGCCGAGTTGATCAGGGCTAATTGTATTATAACTTATATCTAGAGCAGAGAGAAGGGTTGAACTTTAGCTACAACAACTCCAATTAATTGTATCTTTAGTTTGTATCTAAAGGGCCCATTTATTTACTGCATAAATCTCCCATCTCTAAATGGGTTCTTTTGCATACAAGCTCCTCCTAATGGCATATCTACTTGTATATATGTCTTGGTTTGCTAAAAAGTCTTGTATCTTACATGAGATACTGTAATGCCCCTTTTTCTAAACTGGCCATAGTTGCTAACCTCACGTTCTAAGCTTGAAATTAACCGCGTAATTAACAAAGACATCGCAACCATCAGCCGACAGAGTAAAGAGAGGGAAGAGAGTATATATACGCATATTTATGTATTGAGTACCCTGGTATACATATAATTGCATCCATAATCTAGATATCATTTAAATTGCAAAAACTCAAGTAATAATTATTCATAGATATTAAACTGAATAATCGTCATTAATAAACTAGATTCACACGGCGAGATAAAATAGCTTTTAATAATAAATTCCGCTATCGGCTAAATTGACCTAGAGAATCGCCATGGGAACGCATCGATATAGTTTATCTTTTGTATTTGTAAAGTAAGCCGTAGCATACGTGTTAAAGGCAGGAAACGAACCAGATCTGGAGGAAGAATTTCACTCGAGTGTACCTAAGACCGAAACTTACGACCAACTCACAGGCAATCATACCTTTGAACATGTGATTAGAATATATTCAGTTAAAACAAGTATTTACCTACTAAAGTATTATCACCCTACATCAAATGAAATTATGTTTAATCTAGATGAATGCTATGTGAAAGAAATAAAAAGAGGTATAGCAGGCTCAACTGATGGAGCAGTTGACCTGCAATATATGTAAATGGTGGGCAAAGGGTGCCTTGAGAAGGTGACAAAGGGAAATGTTGGGACTTTCTACATAGGGGTAAAATCTAATAACTTATAAACTTTACTTGTGTAATGGACTGTATAGATTGTATCTATCATTGTTTCATCTCAGACAGGCAGGACCAGCAACTCTATGAAAGTTATTATGTACTCCACAACTGGGTATGTAGATTTATTTATGAAGGAAACCAAACGGGGTCATAATTGGACTCAGAGACAAAGGATAAGCCTGATGCATATATTTAGTGATGTGGAGTGTCGAGTGAAGGTGCGTCCGGCCCAGCCAACGACTAGCTCATAATCGAGTAGGTGCTGGGTGAGGGTGAGAAACTGCCTCGGACCAACGATAGTGGTAAAAGTTATATATATGTTCTAATTTGGGCGTCGCATATAAGGAAATGTAAAGATCTATTAGCTAAAAAATCAAGGTGACATGGGTAAAGTGGTATAAACCTGCACATTGTTAAATAAATCATGAATTCATACTTATTTCCTAGACTGGAGGCCATAAGAACCAAATGGAGGTTCTATATGGTTGTACGAGTACTCAATAAATTTCTAAGTTAACAATATGAAATTATTTATCAACCTAAAAATATTTATTTTCGAGAAGTTATGAGATGAGAATGGATTCATTGGGATGTTGGCTTATGATCATAAAAGTGCATTTTTGTTATTAATGCTTGTTGAGTACTTAGTACTCACCTTTACTATTATTTTTCCCTGTTTAAAGATTAGCCAGCCCAAGATTTCACTTGGTATGGATGAGGCCTATCCAAAGGAGTTTCATCCCGAGTAGGAGGAAGATAATCTTGAGTACAATCCATATGAGATGAACGCCTTATGTGAGATCTGGGATGACTAGAGTATTACTAGCAACTCAAGTACAACCCTTAGGTATATGTAAATTAATGCAATGTTGTATATTTTCTAGTACTTATGTAATTATTAGTTGGGTTAGAACTGCTTCCGTATTTATTGTAATATTTACGCACTTGTGGCTTTGCTTTAGACTTAGCCCTACGTGGCATTGTTAATGTAATATTATGTTCAATTTATAATTATTGTTTTGTTGCAACACTCTAATGAACTTATTATTCAATAAAATATTTCAATGAATAATAATCCATTGACTAGTATTATTATCTCTTGATAATAAAACGAGTTGCCACACATACAAGCCCCTTTTCTCTTTTTCCCCTCACCAAAAATCTGATGCAGCACCTTCTTGATACAAGTGAGGTGTACTATTGGGAATGCCCTCATTGATTGTGGTGAGACAATTGCCTCATTCTTTTTTGCTTTTCAACCAGCATTTTATTTTGATTTCTTTCAGCTATCACTATTTATTAGACTAATAAGCCGCAGTCTAAAAGAATAGATCTAATAAGAGTCCACCAATTGAGGGATACAGCAATAGCAAAAGAGTGACTCTTGCGCAGAGATGCAGATCAAACGCCATAGCAAAAAAAAAAAAAAAAAGTGCACCAAATACAGCATAACAATGTTGCCGACTTATATGTTGTAGTGAAAAACTAAAAAATTGAAGAAAAAAAAGATTTGTGGTTCTTCTTGTATAAATATGTTGCAACAAAAGAGGATAGGAAGGATTTATAGGGCATGATATTGGCATGCCGAAGACACTTGCAGTTGTCAGTGGTGAGAGCAACGTTCCCAGCTACTCATGCACATCACCTCTTCCCGTCGCAGTAACGGTGCATCAATAGTACATCTAAACAACCAAACACAAGCCATATTAATCACCGTCTTATCACACGCATACCCAAAAATGTGACATTCGTTTTGGCTTTAGCTTCTGACTTCGGTTTATTTTTCACTATTTATAATTTCATATTTTTCTGAACTATTGGCTTTTTTTTAGATTTTTTGCCGGTTCTTTTTCCCGTATTCATTTGCGTTGTCCATGATGAGCTAGCATATTTTTTCTATTTTTAATTTTTTCAAATTTAATTATGCCAAATAAGCCACCTTCAGGTACAGTGAAATTTCAGCTATAAGCCACAGCTTTTCAGTCCAACCGAGCGGGGACGATTTCATCTGAAGCCAATCAAGTATCTAACGTGATGTGCCATTCACTTCCCTCCCTGCATGGACTGTCTACCTTGCTCGAATCAATTGCATAGCCTAGCACAAAAACTACATGGGGTCCTGTTCTTTTCAGCTTTTAAAAGATGATTTTTAGCTTTTCTACAGTAGCTAGTTTTTAAACGGAGTATCTTTTCAAGATAGGGTCTACTAGTTAATTGTAGTACATACTTTACTGATTTCATTTATATAGCCAAAAACCGCACGTGAGTTTCTGTTACTCTGTAATCTCTCACACAAACAACTCAAAAGGTATAAGCCACAGCCAAAAGCCACAAGCTGCAGCCGAAAAGAACATGCCCTTATGGGCTATTGCCTATCGCACCTGCACTTGCTGTTACTTGCGCATGCTTAGTTTAAGACCCCATTTTAAACAGCTTAGGGTTTTAAAAGTCAAAAATCTTTTAGAACACATTGATTTTTTAATATGGGTTTTTTCTTTTATATTATCTATAAAGATATAATGGCGTTTTTCACTTTTTATATTACTTATTTATTTTTAATTAAATATCTTAAAAATACTAACAACCGTCACAGTAAGCGATCAACTCCTAACCGCCTCGAACGCGTGGCTTCCTTTTCCTGACCTGCATGGTGGTGTCCTTGGATGCCTACGATGTTGATCTCCATTCATGCTAAGTTTGATGCAAGTTTGGTTATAGGATCTTGCCCGCCGATGCAGCGGACTTGACCCCATTGGTTTTGCACGTATCGTATGTACTTTGTTGTGCCGGCCAGATTTAGGTCCTTAAAGTCTATGATTATAATTATAGTCTTGTAGCAAATCCTATTAGGATTTGTAGACAAACTAAGGCTATGTGCAAAAGTATTATGGTTTTTAATTTTTAGCTTATTGTAAAAGGGATTGAAGGAGTAAGAAAAATACTCATGTTAAAAAACCACTTCGTTTAAAACGGTTTCTACAGTACCTCATATAAACGATTTATAGAAATCACTTTGAAAAGTAACTCAATTTAAAAATCGACTTCTAAAAATTAAAAAATAGAAATTATTAGAAAAGTAACTCAATTTAAAAATCCACTTCTAAAAATTAAAAAATAGAAATTATTTGGAGCAGGACCTAAATCCTCCTTTTACATCAACTACAATTATACAACGTGTCTTTAG
This sequence comes from Dendrocalamus sinicus, assembly GCA_036346575.1. Lineage (NCBI taxonomy): Eukaryota > Viridiplantae > Streptophyta > Magnoliopsida > Poales > Poaceae > Dendrocalamus > Dendrocalamus sinicus. The sequence goes on from CM070670.1 coordinate 18,906,250, forward strand.
ATGCCTATGATATTGATCTCGATTCGTACAATTTGGTTTACAGGTTCTTCACGTACGGTATGTGCTTTGCTGGCAGATCTCGGATCAAAAATTTAAGGGCTAATGAGATTTGTTCACCGATTTGTTAAATACCAAATTGTCAACCTGTAGTACCTATCGCACTACGGTGAAAGATAGAAAAATACTATTACGACTATAACGAACTGTGGTGATAGATGACGATGGAAGGATAGTGTAACGCCCCCGTTTCCAGGGGCGCGTACGGACACGGCATTCCGCAACTATTCACGCATGAACAGTTATGGAGTGTCGTGCAAGAGTATACCATTGCATGCTTACAACAAAAGTCCAGCATATATTTCACATAAGGATTAACATCCAATTTTGACAACGGGGCGTGCAAGCCCAAAGCATAGATACATTACAAGAAACTTCCAGAATCCGCTTGAGCGCGGCGAAGACCTAAAGCCAAGGATCCTCGTCGAAGAAGAGATCCTCCGGGACTTCCTCAACGGGGAGACTTCCACCTTCGTCTTGATCCTCTAAAGATTAGATTAAACAAGCCGTGAGCCAAACAACCGGCTCAGCAAATTCCAAAGGGATCCTAACTTACTACATGCACGGAATATCAACGGAAGGGAGTATACTTTGTTTATTACATTTGGTGGATGCAGTTTTATTTGCAAACATTTTATAAAACGGACCAAAAACTACTTCTTAAGATCTCAGGGGTTTTTCATGAAGAGTTCATTAACCAACTAATCAAGTTAAAGCATGTACAAAACTACTTAAGGTTCGCGGCTGGAATCACCCAAGTGACACAGCTCCATTAACCGGGAGCACGGCGTATTCGAATACCATTTTATTGACTCTGCAGAGTTGCCCAACTTTACCCACACGCACCCTTAACCCTCATGACTGAGTTAAGGAACCGGGTTTTTTTGCTGCTCAACTCTTGGTATACAATTCACCCGATAGGTAATAATCCCGCACACCCTCGGGTCCGAGTTGTGGGGACCTAACGCGGGGTTTCACTTAAGTTGAGCAGGTACTAAACCAGGGTTGACAAGTCAACACCTGTGGTTGAGCGATTGCTATGACATTTGCTCAGCGTAAGGGTTTCAATCCTTATATTTTCACATGGCCCGCAACCTTACCAGGCCCGCGACCCAGCCTAGGGTAAGAGTTGGGTGAATAATCATCTTGCGATGCACCACAACCCCCCTACCTTCAATCCTAGGGTAAGAGATGGGTGAATAATCATCTTACGACGCACCACAACCCCCCTTACCCTACCTTGTGCACGACGGCACTCTCCGCTCTAGGGCACGGTGTCCCATACCACCCTACCCTAGAGTCGGGTTTTGCAAAGTCTATTGGCCCGCAACCACAACCTTATTAGTATAAGACTTTGAGTGATAATAATAACCTACAGTTATCTAGATTAACAGATAATTATGTCTAGGGTTACAAAGGCATAGCTACAAGTTTAACAGAGCATTTGACAGTGGTAGGATTAACTACATAACATGTCATTCTAAGCATTTTATTTTACTTTGAATTAACATTTCACAATTAGCATAATGCAATTAGCATAATAACGTAATTAAATGGCATGGGATACAACATGATCAAAGGATTTGGGACTTGCCGTCAATCCGGATGATCTCAGCTAGCTCGAACGAAGAAACGGCTGGACCCTGCGACTGCACTTGAGCTTTCGGGATCTCCGACACTAGCGCAAACACATAAAATAATTAAACCCAGCTTGAGACTAATCAAGCGAGGAAAAATAAACTAATTAAAAAGGAGTAAAATGCATAAATCTCCAAATGAGGAGTTTTAGGAATTTATTTGGGGTGAATCTGTGGAAATGGAGGACAAAAATGGGTCCAGGATATTTTTCTAAGCAAGGTGGTGAAATTTGGGAATTTTTGGGATTTTCTGTGATTTTCTAGGATTTATTTGGATTTTTCTGGATTTTAGAAATTGGAAAAGTCTCCGGAAATTCGGGTGAACAGTAACCAGCCCGGCCTGTGCTACAGTGCGGCCTGGCCCGGGGAGAAGCGGGCCGAGGGGAGGCGGCCCAGCCAGTGAGCGCCCGCGCGGCTCAGATGTGTAACATCCTGATTTTCAGAGCCTTTTTGAAGCTTTTAAAATAAAATTCACCATTTGAATTTTCTGGAATTAATTAAAGCTTAAAAGGAATTTTCAGAATATATTTAGATTTAATATGATTAAATTAAACATTAACATTTGCCAAGTTTATTTTATTTGAGTTTCCTGAGTCTCAAGGAATTTTCTGGAATTTTTGGTGATTTTTTTCGGATTTATTTGCTATTTTCTAGAGCTCAAAAAAAATTATTGGAATTTCTGGAAAAAGAAAAGAAAAAGAAAAGCCAAACCGGCCGGTGGGCCGAAGCCCACCGAACCGGCCTGGCCCAGCCGCTCACCACCACGCCAGTGCGCCTCGCCACGCCACGCGGCGCGCATCCGCGCGCGCCGCGCCGCTTTGAGCGCCCGATGGCCGACACGTGTCGACCATCCAGCGCCTCGCCAGCCGCGTCATCTCGGCCGCTCCCTCTCGTGTCGGCGGCGGTGGGCCCACTGCCGAGGCGTATCCGGCCGGGACTCGGCGTCCGTGCCACGCCCTCGCCACCGGGTATTTATTGCACGCGCCGCCTCGGTTCGCGTACCCGCGCGCCGCCGCCGCCTCTCGCCCTGCGCGCGCGCCGTTGTTGCTTGCCGCGGCGCTCTCCGCCGTCGCCGCCTTCGTCGCCGGCCGCCGCCGCCGACGCCGCCGTCTCCGCCGTCGCCGGTGAGCCCGCCGGCCTAACCCTAGCCGCGCCGCCGCCGCGCCGCCTCGCCGTCGCCGCCGCTGCCGCCTCGCCGTCGGCCGAGCCGCCGCCGCCGCCGCCGGACGTCGCGCCTCCTCGGTCGCCGGCCGCGCACCACGCCGCCACGGACGCACGCGACGCGCGCCACGACCCCTCGGTCCCCGCGCGCCACGCGTCGGCCATCGGCCGACTCCGCCTCCGTGCCGCCTCATCCCGCCGCCCATCCAGATCTGAGCAAAGGCCCGGATCGCGCGCGTCGGACGCCTAGAGCCGTCCGATCGACCGCCGCCGCCGCCCGCATGCGCGCGTCGGCCCTAGCCACATCACCGCCCACGTCAGCCCTATCTGACGTGGCAGCCACGTGTCGCCGCCACGTCAGCCTCTGCCGCCCGCGTCAGCAGCCGCCGCCCGCACTGTTTCGTGAGCCGAGCCCACCGTAGACCCATCTCACCGTGCGCCCGGTCCACAGCACAGTGCCTTTTCCGATTTTCAGCCTTTTTCCTAAAACCAGATTTTTCCAGAGCCCCGTTCTCCCTCGTCCTAGCTCCGATTGACCCGATTCTTTTTCCTAAATTCATCTAAAATTGAGATCTATCTTTTGGTTCTAGTTTTGAAGTTTTTGGAGTTTATTTGAGTTTTATTTGAATTTATTTTGTGTTTCATTTCGCTTTCTCTCTCGTTAGATAACGCTTTCGAAGGAGCTGAACCCGGATCCGAAGATCAAGAATTCCTAACTGAGCAAGGCCAAGGCAAGTCGTGTCCTTTGATCATGTTGAACCCAGTTTTCAAATCTATTATGTAATACTTTGCTTTAAATTATCATGCATTGCTATTTTATTATAAAACCCTTGTATTGGTAGTTAATGACCTAATTGATTATTTCCTCCTTGATAATTTGAATACCTTGATGCCATTGTCACCTTAGGTTGGGAATTTAATTAGTGATGCTATGTTATTTGTCACATTGGGTTGGTACGATTAGAATGCTTAGCCTTGCTTATTTTGCGAAAGGGTTCATCATCACATGTGATTAATTAATTTGACTTAATGAGATATTGAATTGTGGTTGGTGCCACGATGAATCGTGGTTGGTGCCATCGTTATAAAATTTGAGCCGTGACGTTGGTGCGTCATTGGCGGTGGTTATACAAAATTGGTTTTCACTCGGCGAATGATCATGCAATAAAGGGGAAGTGTGGATTCACTTCGTGGGATGTGGAAGTCTCGCCCGTACACTTAAGGACTTAACTTTGTGCGCCATTGATCCGAGTCTTACGTGCAAACCACATGTCCGGTATGGGACGGACTGGCCGATTAATTTGGGATGTTTCAATTTCAATCTCATTGGGATGAACATGGTTGCTGATTTCCATGAGGCGCAAGGGGGTGTGATGCGAAACCTAGCGGGCGGGATTGGGTTGGAATTGAACATTGTAAAGGCCTTGTTGTGATTTCCTTAGCGCGAGGCTAATCACATCGTGTGGGTACAGCTTATGCAACCTCTGCAGAGTGTAAAACTATTCGAATAGCGCGTCCTCGGTCATGGACAATGCTCCGTGATTTCACACGAGGTATAGTTATTTCTAAAAGTTTTGGACGGTGGATGGTTAATTCATCGTTGGTTTAACTTGTGGATGGGAGGTCCATAAGTGGTTGGTTTAGCTTATGGATGGGAGATCCATAAGTGGTTACTTCAATTCCTTTGATTATTATTTATTATTGTTTTACTTCAAATGCGCTTCAATCTATTTATTGTATTTTCAAATGCCGTTTATGCAAATTAACCTTTAGCCTTCCATTGGTAAGCCTTGCATATTATATTGCATTCATTTGTTACAACGGCTTCTTCGAGTACCAATGTACTCACGGCTTTATGCCCCGTTGCTCGATTGAGGAGGAGTATCACCACAGGAGGTTCCGAAGGAGAGTACTTGACGTCTTCGCGGATTAGGCTTCGTTCTCCACTCGATAGCTTTGTGGGCGTGTCGATTGGTCTGCTGCACTTTCTTTTGGATTTCACGCTAGTTTTGTTAAGCCCTTCGGGCTAGTCTATTGTAAGCTTGGCCATAAGGTCGTACTCTGATGATTATCAATATAATTTGGTTTTTCCTTAGAATATCGTGATATAGATGATATTTATCTTTGTTCACACTTTGTGCACTAGCGTGATCCTGGACTAGTGCAGAATACACAGGAGAGTCCGGATTTGCATATTCGTGTCTCGACAAGATGGCTGCCGCGTGGCGGAATGAACGGCAGCGAGGCGGGGTGGTGAAGCGGTACGGGGAGAGATCGGACGGAGGAGAGGCGGTGCTTTTAAGAAGATCCGACGGCCGAGAATCAAAGGGATCCTACGGTTGAGGTTAGACGGCACAGATGAGATGGACGACGGGGAGGCGGCCACGTCGTCTTCGCCCTCTCTCGCGCGAGCGGCGGCAGGGGCAGAGCTGGCGGCGCTCCCGCTATCCGGCGACGGCGAGGGTCTCCGGTGGCCAAAGGGAGTACCAACAGGAAGAGCTCGACAAGGGGAACCCGTTTTGGGGTTTTAGGCCATGAGGGAAACAACGAAGGGGATGGGAGGCAAAAGGGGGAGAAGCGGCTTCCCGGCGGCGAAGAGGGTTACCAAGGCCGAGAGGGGTCAATCGGGGGCGGCTACACCGTCTACGGAGGAGGGGGCTCACATTCACGGCGGCGGTGCGAGCTGGGGAGTCTCCTGCAGGGCTGGCCACGGGAGGAGGGTTCCGTCGGCGGTGAGCCTCGATGCGGGAGTTCCTCGGGTGATCACCTGGCCAGGCGAAAGCACCGAAATGATCAGCAAGCAGAAGCGACGCTCCAAGCCCAACGAATCGGGAAATGGCGAAGCAGGGAAGGGGATTGCCTCTTGGGGGTCGCCGGCGCAGGGGAAGGGAAATGGTGGTGCTCCGGGCTATGCGGCGTCGATTGGCGGCTCAGGGAGGTAGCTGGGAGGGGTGAGAAGCGAATGGGGGTATCGGGGAGGCTTGAGGAGCAAGAGAAGCAAGGGGGCAGGGGATGGGGCTTTTATGCCCCGGGCGGAGCGAGGGAATCCGAGGGAGGGGGAAAGCGGCAATGGCGCCGGGGTCAAGGGAGTGGACAGGGGAGTGGTTGGGGAGTCTCTCCGCGCAGGGGGGTGTGACGGGGCTCTGCACGGGAGTTAAGGCGAGGCGACGGCACAGGAGCAGGTGGCCGGAGCGGCAGGGGCATGGCGCGTCCGCGCGGGGGGGGGGGGGGAGGAGGAGGTGGTGGCCACTGGCAGGGGGGGTCGGGGCAGAAGGGCGGCGACGCGTGGCGCGAGGACTCTGCTGGTTTCAGACCGGGGAAAACGGCGGGGCACGGCGGTCCAAACCCGAGGCGCTGGGAGGCGGTGCGGAGGCGGCGTAGAAGCAGCTCGGGCGCGGGCGCAACAAGAGGGAGAAGGCGGGGAGGAGCCAGGGCGCCAGCGGGAGAAGGGGAGCGGGGGAGACGCTGGGGCGAGGGCGAAGGCGGAGAGGAGGCAGGGCGCCAACGGGCTGAGGCGGGCGCAGGGGTGCGCGAGGAAAGGCGAAAGCGGAGGGAGGGAGGGCGCCAACGGAGGGGAGTGGCGCTCGGCCAAAAGAGGAAAGCGGCGGCGGGGAAAACTTTTCCGAAAAAGAAAGTTTCCAGAAAATCATCCAAAAATGCAGCAAAAATCAAGGAAAATTTTGGTTTGAATTTTTGGGGCTTTTCAGATAGCAAAGAAGGGAAGTGATGGGCTGAAGAGAGAGATGGGCGACGTGAGATGGGAGGTGTGATGAAGATGGCCGATTCAGCGGCCACCAGCGAGGTATGGCCTGGTCTCATCGGCGTCGTGGCGATAGAAGAGAGGAGGAGAAAGAAGAAAAGGTGATAAGCAAAAGGGGCTAAAAAAAGAAGAAAATCAGACTGGAGGATACGAGCCACGGCACCGACAAGATCAGGCCGTATCCACCCCCACCGCGTCTCTCACCTCCCTCTACATCCTACCACCTCCTTTCTCTGCTCTCCTTCCACTGGCCATCTTCCACCACAGCCCGTTATTCTGTTTTTCTCCGTCCTGCTCAAGATGCCAAGAACACCATCGAGGTCGGCGTGTTCACCGGTGATACTAAGAGCTAGGCTGGCCGGTGATCGAGAAGGCCGGCGGCGCACAGCAGGTCAACTTCCGCGAGGGCGACGGCCGACGGGCCCGCGGTGCTGGCCGGCGGTACCCCCAGTGGGTCCACCCCTGGGTGCTTAAAGTATATGATTATAATTGAAGGCTTGTAACAAATCTTATTCGTAGACAAATTCTAAGCTCTCCTTGTACGTCGACAACAATAATATTTGAGTACTCATAATATTTAACTTGGATACTTTATTTATACGTATACAATCTACACCATTATATTCTTTTTTCTACATTGTTTTTCCTTTTTTCCCCATACCTGATAGGAGTATGGAAAGTTGATTTTTTTTGCGTTGCTTTTTTCTTATTTTCCGTACGCGATAACTCCATGTTGCTTTCTTTCTTTTTGTTTTGTACTGGATGAGGATTACAAGATAAGGATTTCAAAACAAGGGTCAGATTCTTGAAGACTAGACTATTTATCTTTTTTATTATTAGTCGTAGAAGGACTGTTATAGGCTTTTATTATATAATATGAAACAAAACCGATTTTTGCAAATTAAAATCGAATTTGAGTTGATTTTGATTTCTTTGCTTCCCCAGTCTAAACCCCACAAATCTCCGTCCAATCCCGCCCTTAAACCTTGTCATGGATTTCACGGTTACTGTTCACAAATCGAAAATATCGCCGCCGCCAGCTCTTGTTTCTTCGTCGCCAAGTTGATCGCCCCCTCTCACGCCTTCTCGCACCTGCGCGCCCTGCCAGCTTCGCCCCCCTCTGCCAGTAGCCGTACGCCTCATTAAGGACCCCTGTACCGGTGTCAGGCCATCTCGGCCACTGCCGCCATTGCCGCGCCCACCATTTTGCCGTTTTGACCATTCTAGCTCCCTCGCCGACCTGACATCTCCTGCCTTTCTTGACCGCCGCAAACCGTAGCTCGAAGACACCAGCACCTCCCCTGACCGCACCCTCCCGAACAATCAAGACCATGGCCACGCGCCACCACCGCCTTGGTCGGGTCCCAACGCCGAACCGCCTTCGGGCGTCCTTATAAGCTAGCCACCCCTCCAATCTCTCCCGCACACTCCACTGGAGTTCTCCTCTCGCCCAATTAGCTCGTCATCCCCTCTGTTGCCGGTAATCAGGAAAATCCCCATTTCCAAGCCCTAACCTAATGTCTGCCCTCCGGCTAATTATCCTCCAATTCCCCACACCAGTAGCCCCCTTCCAACCGCCACCCTAGCCTCCCAATCGCCCTTCTTCCCCGACGCCATGAGCCATCTCGCCGCCGCCAACCCCCACTGTGGCCAGCTCAACCAGGACCTCCCGAGCTTCGGCCAACCCCTCTCTAAGCTTCCCCACACCTCAAGGATGCCCTAACACCGACCCAATTGCCCGATAAACCTCCCGGTTGCTCTAATTTTCAAAAATAGCCGCGAGAGAGAGAGAGGCTTGCTGCCGGCGAATGTTGCTTCCGCTGGTCCCCAAAACCCCAAAAATGGAATCCCCTCACTCCTAGGAACCCGCCCATACCTTCAAAAGGCGTCGCAAAACTCCAAGGCCCCGCCGCCAACCGCCGCCTCCCTTCCCTGTCTCGCTGCGCGCGCACGGGCCGACGGGGAAGAAGAACAGTGCGGTGTGCACTGTTCCACCGACCAAGTCACCCCAGGTTGGCTAAGCCGAGTCGCTTCGCCGCGCCGGACGCGCCCGTTCTAGCCGACCCGAGCCCGATCGACGCGGTCAGACCGAACCAGCTTGCTGAGTCCGACCCGAACCCAATGAACAGTCCGACCGAGCCCGATGAACAGTGACTGGTCCGAACCCAAAAATACAAGTTTATACTCCCTAGATCCGTTTAGATCCTGCCAACGCAAATTTCAGGCCTATTTCCCCATATAGCCCTCCTATAAACCTAAAACCCCATTTATTTGAATTTTCTGGATTTTCTTTCTTTTTTTCGTTTTCTTTGTTCCTAGCTCAGTCCTTCGGGCGTGGAACTGATTTATTTTATTTTGCATTAGTTCTCGACATTGAAAACCACCCGGAGCATGAAGGAGAAGGTCAAGCTCAAGTCCAAGAAACTGAAGAATCCGAAGTTATCGAAATCGTAGGCCCACAAGGCAAGTCACACATATTTTTGAACATGTTGATCCTACATTCCCTAAGTTATTTATTTACTTGTATTTTCATTATGTTATTTGTACACTATTATTTTATGTACAATGAATGCTTAGAATGACATGATACTAGTTACGTCCTACCACCCGAAAAAGCCCAGTCTAATTTGATGGCCATATTCACCTTGACAAGATATAGTAATATTAAATATAGTAATAATGTGAATATGATAGCTTAGAGAATCAACATCTACTGTTATTAAAAGATTTGGTATTTATCTGGGAAGTGGCTCTAGGATAGGCGAGGATCGCTGGATCCCGTGACCTAGGGTGAAGGCAAATGTTACAAATCAATGGGAGTGTTAAAGCACTGGACAGATTTGTAGAAGGGGATTTGCCACCGGTGAAAATATAAGAACTAGACCCTTATGCTGAGTAAAGAACATAGAGATCGCCCAACCACAAGCGTTGATACGTCAAACCTGGTCTAGTAACTGCTCAAATTCGATTGAACCTCTACATATGCGGTTGGAGGCAAAGTGTGAGTCCATACGGAAGGGAGCAGAGAAGGGCCTATGGAAGTTGGCGCCATTGTTATTTTTGTTATTTGATTTGATTATCAGATGTCCACACAATAGTAGGCTGAGATGAGTCAGAGGTTGTGGCCTAGGCTTATTGAGGAAGTCTACTAGGTGAAGGCTATATAAAGAATTGAGCAGTGAACAACCTTGTTTTCTTAACTCTTTAGCAGGAGTTAAGAAATCTTGTGGGTAAAGCAAGACAACTTTGCAAAGTCATGACTAATGGTATTCGAATACGCCGTACTTCCGGTCAATGGAGTTGTGTTTAATGGGTGAATCCAACAACAATGCATAAGTAGATTTGGAAAGGGTTTGGTAATGTTGGTGATTTGGTAATTGAACCTTGAAAACCCCCTAAAAGTATATAGAAAGCTATGATTTTATGTTTGAAATCTGTTTACAACTAAAACTACATCCACATAAAATAACAAACTTCCCCCATCACTTGAGGTACCCTGCTTGTAGTTAATAGTAATCTCCGTGTGACTTGTTGAGTACGGTAGCTGTACTCATACTTGCTAAAAACATTAACAGAAATAGTCAGCAATGAGGAAGCAGATGAAGGCAAAGAAGTGGAGTTCTATGAGGTCGATGACACGTGGAAGTAGGGTCGTCTTCCGCTCAGGCGTGCCTGTGGCGTCCTTTTCTGTAATGTATCTAAGGGTCGTCTGCCCTACTGTAAAACTTGGCTTTTATGCCTTTCTATTGTAATAAAGCTGGCTTTTGTCTTAAGCGTGTGTTGGCAATGTTATACACTCGATTGATGTAACTCGCAGCTGAACAGTTCTGGGCAGTTGTGAGGGTTTCATAATACTCCCAGGAATGGGGGTGTTACATAATAGATGAACATCCACTTTCACATCGAATATGGGTTTTCTATTAAATTCTATGTAAAAACCCTACGTTCTAACAAGCCCAAACTGGCTCGACTGGGTGTTATAAACTGAGACGTTCTCAGGTGCGTGCATGTCTTTTTGAGTCTTTGACTAGTACCAGTAGATCGATGCATGCTTGGTCCCGGCCAATTTAATCAGCTCCCAACAAGATCGATGTTTCTCCTGTACCAAACGCGACGTACGCCGTCTTGTATGCATGTATCCGCGGAAAAACAGTGGTTTATAATTAAAATTATATTATAACTAATTGAAATTACACTGTAGCTACATATAGTTTATTTAGTGTAATTAAATTTTTTAAAAATATTAGTTCATCACGGACAACGTAAACGAATACGAGAAAAAAGAGCCGGCAAAAAAACTCAAAAAAACTAATTTTTTTAAAAAACAAAATTTATAAATAGTAAAAAATAAGCTAGAAGTTGATAGATCGCCGTACAGCGAATGTGACTGCCATCTGATCAAAATGATCAAGCATAGACAAAGAAGCTTGCATACATGATTGGTGGTGCAGCCAGCCAGGGCCAGGCCGGCGAGATTTTAGTGGAAGATTGGTGGTACCTGTAACGCCCCCGTTTCCAGGGGCGCGTACGGACACGGCATTCCGCAACTATTCACGCATGAACAGTTATGGAGTGTCGCGCAAGAGTATACCATTGCATGCTTACAACAAAGATCCAGCATATATTTCACATAAGGATTAACATCCATTTTTCGACAGCGGAGCGTGCAAGCCCAAAGTATACTTACATCACAAAAACTCCAGAATTCGCTTGAGCGCGGCCAAGACCTAAAGCCACGGGTCCTCGTCGAAGAAGCAATCCTCAGGGCATCCTTGACGGGGAAACCTTCACCATCGTCTTGATCCTCTAAAGAGTGGATTAAGCAAGCCGTGAGCCAAACAACCGGCTCAGCAAGTCCCAAAGGGACCCTAACTTACTATATGCACGGATTAACAAAGGAAGGGAGTATATTTGGTTTATTAACTTTGAGTGGATGCAGTTTTATTTGCAAACCTTTTGATAAGACGGACCCAAAACTACTCCTTAAGATCTCAGGGGTTTTTCATGAAGATTTAATTAACCAACTAATCAAGTTAAATCATGTACAAAACTACTTAAGCTTCGCTGCTGGAATCACCCAAGTGACACAGCTCCATTAACCGGGAGCACGGCGTATTCGAATACCATTTATTTGACTCTGCAGAGTTGCCCAACTTTACCCACACGCATCCTTAACCCTCACGACAGAGTTAAGAAAGCCAGGTCGTTTCACTGCTCAACTCTTTATATAGGCTCTACCCGGTAGAATCCACTCGGGTCTGGCTCACACACACACACCCACAAGAAGAGAAAACCAACGTCCGTTTCGAGTGAACTCTACCGTTGTTAGGCACCCGCAGCACGGCCTGCCTAACCTCACTGCTAAACCTCCTCCTCCACACCTGTAGAGTTTCAATCGAGTTGAGCAGCTACTAGACCAGTGTTGACAAGTCAACTCCTGTGGTTGAGCGATCACTGTGACATTTGCTCAGCGTAAGGGTTTCAGTCCTTATATTTTCACATGGTCCGCAACCTCGCCAGGCCCGCGACCCAACCTAAGGTAAGCGGTGGGCGTAGACCGTCTCGCGGTTTCCCACAACACCCTTACCCTACTCCAAACCTAGGGTAAATGATGGGCAAAGACCGTCTCGCGGCTCTTCCCCAACCCTTACCCTACCTTGTGCACGCCGGCACTCTCCGCTCTAAGGTACGGTGTCCCATACCACCCTACCTTAGAGTCGGGTTTTTCAAATTCTATTGGCCCACAACCACAACCTTATTAGTGTAACACTTTGCATGATAATAATAATATCCTACAATTATCTAGATTTACAGATAATTATTTCTAGGGTAACAAAGGCATAGTTACAAGTTTATCATGGCATTTGTCGATGGTAGGTTTAGCTACATAACAAGTCATTCTAAACATTTTATTTTACTTTAAACTAACATTTCACAGCTAGCATAATGCAAATAGCATATTAACATAATTAAATCACATGGGTTGCAACATGATCAAAGGATTTGGGACTTGCCGTCAATCCGGATGATCTCAGCTAGCTCGAACGAAGAAACACCTGGATCCTGAGCCTGCACTTGAACTTCCGGGATCTTCAAACTAGCGCAAACACATAAAATAACATAAGTCCTGCTTGAGCCTAATCAAGCGAGGGGAAAATAAACTAATTAAAAAGGAGTAAAATGCATAAATCCTCAAATGGGGAATTTTAGGAATTTATCTGGGAGGAATTTGATGGAGTGGAGGTCAAAAATGGGTTCAGAACATTATTTGGAGCAAAGTGGTGAAATTTGGAAATTTTGGGATTTTCTGTGATTTTTTAGGATTTATTTGGATTTTCTGGAATATTGGAAATTGATAAATCTCTGAAAAATCGGTGTGAATGATGCTAGCCGCCCACAACAGCGATGCGGCTCGGCACTGGCAGCCCACGCGCCAACGGCCAACGCGCCACGCGACGCGCGCGCCATGGCGAGCGCTGAGGAGACGCGCGAGCCAAGGAAGGCGGCCACGCGAGGCGGCTCGGATGGACGACACGCGGAGAGGCGAGCGGGCGGGATTGCGAGCGAGCGGGCGGGCACGATGCGGCAAGGGGGAGGATCGGACGGCGGCGAAATAAAGGAGGGGCGAAACGGTACGGCTCGATCGGACGGACGACATTAAACGGCAATGGGGAGATCGATCAGCGGAGGAGGGGCCACGTCGGTCGTCGTCCTCCTCCAGCCATGCGAGCGCAGTGGAGGGGCAGAGGCGGTAGAGCTGCTGTGCTCCGGCACGGCGATGGCCTCCGATGGCCGGGGAGAGCTCCACTGGGTGCTACTCAACACGGGGAGCTCATTTTTGAGGGTTGGAAGGTTGGAGGACCAATGGGGAGAGCAGGAGGCAGAAGGGGAGGTTTGGGGCTCTCCGGCGGTGAGGGTGGTCTCCGGCGGCGAAAAGTCCAAAAGGGGTGCAATTTCACGGACAGGGGAGTCTAGGGCTCACAATGGCAGTGGAGGTGCGAGCTGCGAAGTCTCAGGGAGAGCTGGCCACGGGGAGCTGGTTCGGCCGGCGGGGGTGCTCCGAAGTGGGGACTCCTCGATGCTTCTCCTGGCCAAACAAGTGCACCACGGTATTTAGGAGGCAGTGGAGGAGCTCTGGGCGGAAACAATCGAGAAATGGAGGGAGAGGGAGGAAGAATGGGTTTACGGGGTCGCCGGCGCAGGGGAGAGCGGCGACGGGGCTCCGGGCGGAGAGATTTCAATCGGCTGCGTTGGAGGTTCTTGGGGGTGGTGGGAGATGATTGAGGGCAGTGGAGGAGCTCGGGAAGCAAAGGAGCGAGCGGGACAAGGAAAGTGGTTTTTATACCGAGCGGAGAGGAGAGGGAGCCTTCGGAGAGAAGGCAACGGCGAGGGCTCCGGGGTTGACAGGAGGACAGGGGAGTTGGTGGCGCGTCGCCTCCACGAGATGGGCGTGACAGAGCACTGCCGGATGTTAATGCGAGCGACGGGAGCAGGTGAGGTCGGGCGAGGGCAGAGGCGCGTCCGCGTGCGGGAGAGAGAGGCGCGGAGACTGGCAGGTGGGGCCGGAGCAGAGGTGGGGCGACGTGGCGCGAGGATGTCCACGGCTTTAGACCGGGGCGATCGGGACGGCGCGGGCGGCGCGGAGACAGGCACGGCGCGCAGCGCGCAGCGCTCGCGCGCGCGCGGGAGAAAGCGAGGAGCGCGCGCGCGCGGAGAGAGGAACGGCGAGGGCGCCGGGGCGAAGGGAGAGGCGGAAGGGGAGGCGGCGCCAACGGGTGGCGCAGGCGCGGGGCACGCGAGAGAGGAGGAAGCGGAAAGGGGGCGGGGCGCCAACGGAGCGGGGAAAACGGAACGGCTGAAAAAGGAAAGCGCATTCCGGGGAAAATTTTCAAAAAGGAAAATTTCCAGAATTCACTCAAAAAAATGCAGCAAAAATAAAGAAAATTTTTGGTTTGAAATTTTGGGGACTTTTCAGTACCTTGACTGATTTGTCCCTTAACGATTTCAGGGGAAAGAAAACTTTGCAGACCTTAGAACATCAGCTTTTACTAATATACTTAGACTAACCCTCAAATTTCTAAGGTGTTCAGTGACACACTGTTTTGTACTATAGTTGTAGAGCCTATTTTTTTCAGCTTTTAAAAGCTATTTTTTGATTTTTCTACAAAAACTAGCTTTTAAACAGAGTATCTTTTCAAGATAGAATTTACTAGTTAATTGTAATATATACTGTACAGTCTTCATTTATATCAGCAAAAATCGCATATGAGTTTCTATTACTCTGTAATATCTCGTATGAATAAACTAAAAGTCACACGTTACAAGTAAAAGCCATAAATTTAAACTGAAAAGAACTGATCCGTAGTCTTTATACTAGTCAGTGACAGTGACCATTTGGCCATGTTCTGACGCCGTAGAAAGCACGTATCATGCGAAACTTATTCTGGACAGACTGGACCTGATTGATGGTGGTGGTTGTCCGTTGGACGTAATGGCAGGCAGACACGAACAGGCGGAACAGCGGGAGGAAAAATTCGTCTGAACTCTGAACCAGGGATGGCAATGGGGCCTCGTGCCCCGGCAACCCCGAGATTTGTCTCAGTATGAGCTAGTTACTAACTCTAAAATTCAATAGTTTGAGTCAACTAGTTATATGTATGTACACATCAGCATATATCCTATGTGGAGGAAAGAGAGTATGCAAAAAAACCGAGCCAGCTCTTCCTAGTCTATAACGCAAAACGAGGCAGCCTCTATAAATGATAGTCCTTTTCTGTGTGTGCATGTAAGCATCAAATAGCTATCCTTATAGATAGTTCTTTAGAGCAAGTACAATAGTATAGTCAACTAGTGGCTATAACACTTGTCCATTTTATCTATAGCTTTCAAAAAAATAGTTAATACAATAAGGTAACTATTACAATAACTATTTGGCCCCACGTGTAAAAGAGTGAAATGCATATTTTTACGTGCTATAACTAGCTGTAATTTAGTAGCCAGCTTCCTTCTCTCTCTTCCTTTCTCTCTCTGCCACGTAAGATTTGGTTGATATTATATTTGCTATAGCCTGCTGACTAAGTCTTATTGTACCTGCTCTTAGAATGCTAACTTTTAGTGTGTACTATATAAATGATGTGGAAGTCTTCTAGTTAGTTGCTAGCTAACTTTTAGTACATAGCTCATAAGGGCACTCCCAACCCATAGTTTCCATGGGTAGTTTCTAGAGGAGAGAGAGTGCAATCAATGTTCAGTAGAAACTACCCCTCCCAACCCACAGTTTCCATAGTAGTTTCCATACAGAGAAAAATTTAATGACAGTACAAGAGAGACCTTGATTGATTGTGATAAGCCACTACGTAACCACATCTCATGCTCCACTGTACACTGTATATGCAGTCTATAAATATGATAGTCCATAAATAAAATAGGTATCATAGTCTGAGAGCAGAATAAATAAAGTTCAATTCAGCATTTGCGTAGGTGCATAGGAACATCCAAAAACCATCGTCTTCAAAGGAAACAAAATGACAAATGAGTTCAAAAACAGAAAATAAGATTGCCCATTTCATGTAATCATCTAATGATGCTTTGCTCTATGGACTTTGTAATTGCTGAGCACCTCTATCAGATCATTCACGACATAATCAGACACTGTTTTCTGCCAGTGGTTTGTCAAAATCCCGCCATACATACAGCATGCCACAGCATAGTGTTCACCAAGCTAGATGATGGGACTCCACTTTAATTTCATCAGCTATGTATTGCCACATTCCTGCAATGTAAGGAAAATATGTTCTTACATCTGCTGAAGACCAATTGCATTTGAAAATAATAAATCAATGGTTCCCACTTTGATTATAGATAGTAAATACTGTCCCTTTCTCATCAAAGATTCAGTAGGACCATTTACTACACATTTAAAAATTGTTTAATCCAAACAGTCAACTAGTCAAGAAATCAACTGGCCAACATATGGGATAAACCACAAAGCAGAAAAATTAAGCTAATGAAAAAATGTTGGTAAAACAGTGTAACATATGCATCATGATCCAAGCCTTTCGCTATAAGAATCACTAAATCCTAGCTTTGCAATTCAGAGAAACGTTGGTGGACTAGGATTATTATTACATACAAAGCCAAGACATCAAGTCTCCATTTTAGCAAACTCGTGTCATTTCGAGCAATCCAACAGGATATTAGATGGCACTTTTTCGCAAATCTCAACAAAATGTAAAAGAAAACAAATTGCACTTTTGTGAACAAGAGGCCAAGATCCAGTTT
This sequence comes from Dendrocalamus sinicus, assembly GCA_036346575.1. Lineage (NCBI taxonomy): Eukaryota > Viridiplantae > Streptophyta > Magnoliopsida > Poales > Poaceae > Dendrocalamus > Dendrocalamus sinicus. The sequence goes on from CM070670.1 coordinate 18,923,146, forward strand.
CGGACAGCTCAATACGTCATAACACATCCATGAGTACCAACTACAATCTTTTGAATGATTCATGAATGCCAGGACATAAGAATTGGAGCAAACCCCATATCTAAACCAACCATCACACTGTGTAGCTTGTTACGAAGAAGCAACCCATATGAGCAAATACTCTGATTCAAGAACCAGTAACATGCATGACAATTATACATGAAAATCGAAGCTAAGTCACGAAAATCCTAGCTTTGGGACAGAGGATCATTGCTTGCATCCAAATTTATAAGCCAACACATCCAATCTTTTCAAGCAAAACAATACATTTCAAGCAATCCAGGGTAGGCAAGGAGTCAACCAAATCCCATCTTTCACAGGCTAATCATTAAATCGGACTATATACAAAAGCCAGCAAGTAACGACGGCCGGGAGTAGCCAATTCACCGCCACTTGGCGGTACCGAAGCGCCGTGTGTAGCTCGCGCCGCAGCTCGCCGCGCCGCGCCTCATCCGCCGGCCGGCGCCGCAGCCTCGAGCGCTGCCTCCTTTCTCTCTCCGCACCCATCTCCTGTACACCGACTCCATCCTGCAAACCCCACAAGCAAAACCAAAAATCAAGCAAAAAATCGAAACAAGAAAGGGAAACGGGACAAGATCGAAGGGAGGAAACAGGAGGCCAAGAAAAGAATGCACCGGTCGGCGGACTCCTGGACCTCCTCCGCGGCCAGGAAGAAGGGGTCCTAACCTTCTCCCACCGGTCAAACGACGTGGCCATCTCGCGCGCCGAGCTGCGGCCACCGAACGGAGCCAAGAATCGGTGGAAGGAAGAAGAAATTCGTGGAGGGCCTGGATCGGAGGGACGCGCGGGATCGGAGGGAGGCGCGTCGGAAGGAGGCGCGCGCGCGGGGTCGGAGGGGGAGGTGGCGGCGCCACACGAGATCCAGCAGCATGCGATGGAAACGACGCTAGAGTCACCAACGCGAAAAGAGCAATTTCCTCCCGCATCGGACGTTGAGCCGAAACGAACGATTTCTCACCTGAGAAACGATTTCCTCTCTCTCCACCTTAACTCACCTTCCACATCAGCAAAAAAACTGAGGTGACACTCTATTTAATGCCATAGAAACCATGATGGTTTTAGGGTTGGGAGTGCCCTAACATGAATAGCCCCACATGACACTCTCACATAATCTTAGAATGTGTGTATAAGACTAGCTCTTGATCAAGAGATAGCTTTTCTCTCTCTTCTATTAAAATATGAAATAATATGCTTAGAGCTAGCTCATAAGTCACTATTGGAGCTGCTCTTAGGTGCTGCTGCTCCAAATAACTTCTGTCACCGATTTCTAGAGCACAGTGGTTTTTAAATTTCATCTTTCTAAGTTTTTTTAGTTTGTTTGACTTTTTTTTTATCTTTTTCTCCTTATTCTTTTGTATTATCTGTGATGATATATATTTTTATTTTTTTAAATTTAATTCTTCAGAAAAAGCTAATAACCGCTACAGTATATTTTTAGCCACTACAATGTTTTTTCAGCCATAAGACATACGCCAGAAGCTACATTGAGCGCTACCTTATATAGGTATGCAGTGGCAATGCCTCCCCGTTCCTATTCCCACAATATCTCGATAAACACGTGAATACACATAAATTGGTACATCGCATGTCTAATAACATAGGTATTTTGTCTTTAGCATAATATATTTTAGTACAATCTATATCATATTACTAATTTATTACCATTTTAACATCTCATATGCTAATAAATTATGTATTTGTACGCAATTATATGATAAAACTATCAGATTATCTCAATATCATTCGAATTTATGTTCTTATTGGAGCCTTGTCCCCGCCAATTCCTCAGTAAAATGGGGACGGAATGAACATCACCCTGATAGCTAAATAGAGAGTAGAGATGGGAGATCATTCCTCTAGGGAGTAGCCTTTTTGCTATCCCTACTCTGAACCCCCCACATCCTTGGGCGGAAGGAACAGCAGTAGTAGTACATCCGGGGGCAACGTCTTTTTTTTTTTTTGGTCCGTGTTCTTTCATAATCCGTTTGCCTTTCACGCCCTAAATTTACTCTGTGATTATGTATGGATCGATAGCTTCGTGAGCTGCATGTTCGGTTTGTTCTTCAGGAAGGCTGGGCATTTGTTTTCTACCTTGACTTACTGCAACCGTCATGCATAATTTGAAGGCCACTGTCTTTTTCCGTTGGATTGAATGGGCGTATGAATCCAATCTCAATAGAAAACATAGGCAAAGGAGGAGCAGCGAGTGAATCGGGGAGCTGACGCGATCAGAGCCTGTCGGGATGTATGATGAGTCATCACTTTGTGACATCAGGGGATTGGCAGACGGAATACCAGTATCGTCGTCTCGCATCACCCACGGCGCGCCCTTACGAAAGGGGCTCACGTAAATCTACGCATAGGCCGCCGGACGTTCACACGTCCGGTACAAAATATCTTCGTCTTTTGTTTTCAGTTTATAGATTATAATTTATAGTTTATAACTTTTTTAAACAAATAAATAAAATGACTGATCTGTTGTTTTTTTAAAATAGCAACTCCATCCCATTAGTCATTTCTCCCTCTCTATTTCCTAGGATGAAGAGACTACCTATTATTTTCAGCTCTCTATTTGAGTTAGCATTCCAATGGCCTAGCTATTTGAGAAGCGAGTGAGGAGGCGCTCGCCAAATCTAGCTAGCGGCCGGGAGAAAATAACGACTCGATAAAAATGAAGAGGAGGATAAAGAACCGGTTGGAGTCCATTTCTTGAGTCATATTAGGTAAATATACAATGAAGAGTAGGATAAAGAACCGGTTGAAGTTGCTCTAAGATGCTTTTTTAAAATGATTTATTAGCTATCAATAATTGTAAACGAAAAGAATCTAACCTTTTTACGATTTTAGAAAGTATAACTAGTCCAGCCCAGCCCATTTCATCCTTCAATTATTTGTATGTCATTATTACTTTATGGCCTGGACTTTCATGGTATCACGTCCTGGTGGTTTTTCGGCCGGACGTTTATGGGCATCCTGTCCCTGAGGTTTGTGTGTCTTGAATTAAGCCCTGGTTATATTAATTTTTTAAAACTATTGTTCTATAGTAAAAGATTTTTTATAATACATAGCTTTTGAACGAAGTATTTTTTAAAGATGTGGTCTACTAGTCGATTGTAGTATATATTGTACTTTATTTATATTGGTCAAAATCATATATGAATATCTCTCTATAAGTTTCTTTACAAACTATTATTATTAATAAGTCAAAGTCAAAAGACAGTATAAACGGACGCCCTTAATCACTGCGTTGGATTTTGTTTCTGTAGCTGGGTCTTGTTGTCCCGGATGGGCTTTTGTAAGCTGAATGATATAGCAGGATGCGTTCACACCATAGAGAGCACTAGCGTGAGTAAAGATGGCAATGGGTCTATACCCATTGGGTTTCACCACCCCAAACCCACCTCCATTAAGCAAAAACATCCCCGCTGGAGGACCCAATAACACATGCGGGTACAACATTCCCCCCAAACCCATACCCGCGCGGGTGAAATAAACCCGGCGGGTGACCCATACCCGAGACATGATATACAAGATTAAGGATCAAATCACCTAAACAACAAGATCACCATGGGCGTCGGCGGCTTGGCAGATGGGTGACGGCAGCGGCGGCTTGGCAGAGGGTGGCGAGGATGGCTTGGAGGGCGGCGGCGGCAGCTTGGAGGGCGCCCGAAGCCCCGAACGGCTTGGAGGCTATGAAATGGGGAATTCGGGTCTGGCGGCCGTCTGGGGAATAGGGTTAGGGTTTTAGTTTACATCTATTGGGCTGGGCCAAATATAATTATTTGTTGTGTGGGCTAGGCTACAAATAGATGGCCCATAAATACTCGGGTATCCATTGGGTAATGGGTATGGGTAGTGTCAAACCATACCCACACCCGCGTACCCATTGGGTCCTATTTTTCTCCATTAGTAGATCCATGGGTAGACATTTTAACCTATATATGTACCCTAATGGGGTAATTACTCATCGGATTTCGGGTTATGGGTACCCATTGACATCTTTAAGCGCGAGTGGTGGTGAGTTTGGAAGGCGATATGATTGGATGGCTGTGAGATAGGCGGTGATGAGGAAAGAAAACCGTGTGCCGGTGCCGGTAGCCACTCCGAAGGAACGCTTTGCTAAGGCTCTGCACGTTTTTGCTTTATTTTCTAATTTATTATTTCTTAATTTCATCTTTTTCTTATTTTGATATTTTTGAGCTTTTTTACCTTTTCTTTTTTCCCGTATTCGTTTGCATTATCCGTGATGGACTAACATGTTTGTTCATTTTTAAATTTTTTTAAATTTAATTACGTCAAAGGTCATCAGCAGTCGCAATGCAAAATAAACCATCTACAGTGTTAAATAAGCTATAAATCATAAAAAACACAAATGAGCATCCACCAGTACTCCTGCAATTGGCTTTTGGGCTACGGCTAATAGGTTATGTCTATATTTTTTTTTGAGGTGATGACAGACGATAGAGATATCGATGCAGATGATGTATACGGTTTATTGGCTCAAAAGCTATTTGGAGAAATGGCTTCAAAAAGTCGAGAAATTATCCTATCTATTTTAGCTTCTGAAGAAGAAGAAGTCAGAAAACATTAAAACAGAGAAATAGAAAAGAACAGAGCCATTATCAGGAGAGCTGAGTTTGTTCTGCTCTCAGAGATAATGAAATGTTCGATCAATTAAACATAAGAGAACACAGGACATGCTGCAGACTCTAGAACCCAAGGACTCCTTTTCCTTTTAGAAAAAGCGAATAAACGCGCCCCCACATTCATAAAATTTACACGATAATTTTCTTGCTCTGAGCAGCTGATGAAGTAGCCTTTGCCTTTTGTATGGGGATCTTTGCTATCTGTTGTTGGTTGGTGGGGCCGTGGAGAATCTCAAATCGTCCAGCCCTGTATGGCAAGTAAATGACCTGACTCAACCTTGCCTTGGACCAGAACACCTGGGCCTGAGCTCATAGGGTGCCCGGTAAAGGCGCGTGGCCTAGCTAGAAATGACATAAAGCCAGTCTCAGTGGGGTTTTATGGAGTTTTATGGGCATTAAATACGCTGACATGGCACTGTATTGATGAAGAGAGAGATGATAAAAATTTCATGGAAGTAGAAAGAGTTTCATGGGGATGAAACTCTTCTGCACTGTTTCCAAAATATAGGTGTGTTGGAAACTGGGACATGAAACCTCCATTGAGACTGGCCTAAGCACGACGCCTCTCCCAGAAAACACCGACCAATGCGGCAAATATGCTGTGGATTATTTTTTCTGCCGTTTATGCCCGTTACTTATGATTTTTGTTGCTAGCAAAAATACTTGTGTGAATAAATCAAACATCAATAAATTATTTTAAAAAATTGTTATGATAAATCGCTACAAAGTGGTGGTGAAGAAACCACCCTGTTTATTTGTTTAAATAAAATTATAAGCCAACAGTTATAAAGATGAAAAGAATTAGGTCATGGACGCACCGGCTGCCTCCCCCATCACAAAGATGAAAAGAATTAGGCCATGGACGCACCGGCTGCCTCCCCCATCCCTGGGTCCGTACAGAGTCGCCGCATTACGGCTTTCCCTAGCGAAGAAAATGCCATAATGCGATCATTCCTTATGTGTCCGGTCTCTAATATGTTTTAAGGGTACAAAAAAAAGACACACACAATTTGCATCCTACTCATAACACTACACACACACGTACGCATTACCTAACACACACTTAGAAATTTTACAAAGATACTATCATATTAGAAACACAGATACATATTTTCTTACTAAACACGTACATATGTATGCCTACTCTAATATTTATGTGAGACATCAGATTCAGTCCCAAAAACCGAATCCGAGTGGGCTGGGTGCCTGGGTGCACTACGGCAGCGTCAGCCACCCGATTCTCGGGCGGTCTCTGATGGGTGGACCTTCCAGTTGCTTCTCCCCGACGGCCCAAGGCCGCCACGCGTCCGCTCTTTCCCGGGGCACCCCAACGTGTGCGTCGAGGTGGTAGCCGCAGTGGCGGAGCCAGGAATTTTACACAGGGGGGCCAGCCAAGTACAATTAATATATTGCTATAATCGAACTGCCAGGAAAGATGAAGATTGGATATACTTTACCAAATGTATCACATATAAAGTCATGGTTTCATATTTTCATTACATATAAGTTGCTGCAGGCAAAAGTATTCATAGGAACTAACCTTTTTCATTTTAGTCTTACTTTGCGTGTCTTCATATCATAGAAATTATCAATAAGTGTATCAGTTGTGAACTCAATTGCAATCTCCTTCTCAATGTAGATTATCAAGCAATCTCTTAGAAATTCATCTCCCATTTTATTCTGGAGTCTTGTCTTCACAAGTTTCATTGTAGAGAATGCACGTTACGCGTAGTATCTTAAGCGGTAGAGTTAGAACAAGCCGAATCAATCTGTCAAAGAAAAAATGCTTAGTATTTGCCATCTATAAAAATGATTTGAGACAACAGATAAAAAATGAGGGACGTTATATAACCTGTCAATCAAATAATAGTCATTTGATTTTCTAGTTTCAGCTAGTCGACGGCACAGATCAGCAATAGTTGATAAATTCTGGAACTGTGGATTTGTGAGGACATCAAGCTCATAATGTTGTAATTGATGTCTCAAATTATTTCTTTCTTGTTCATAATGTTCGGAAGCCCATGTAAGTAAATTAGTAAAAGCAAACAATATCAAATTAATTAGACCTAATTACAATATAGGGGTTAAAAATTTTCAGCAGCGTTGGGGGCCGTGGCCCCTGCTGGCCCCCCTCTAGCTCCGTCATTGGGTAGCCGCTGCTCTGACCTGCTCCCCGTTAGATCCTCAGCACCTCCCCTCACCCACGCAACTCAGCTCGTGATCGCAGCAACGTTCCAATTTCCAAACATCAGCTTCATTCGCAGAATCCGATTCGCTAGCAATGTCGTTTGCGATGACGGTCGATCGATGGACGCGCCGGGCATGGTCATGCGCAAGCACGTCCCCGAGGAAGTCCGGAAAATCGCCGGTGAGTATACGTACATCACTTGGTCAGTCGCTCGCTGCACGTACCATGTCGCACTTGGTAAGCACGTACGTTGCTTACTTTTGTTTGGTCATGGCGTGGGTGCGTGACTGCGTGCAGCTGATGAGGAGGGGAGCCAGCAGCCGCACCGCGACGACAAGCAGCACACGCCGGTGCTCCATAAGGTGAAGAATACCATCGCCGGCCACGGCCACAACGGCGGCGGTGAGCACGGCGGCGACCGTGGCGGCAGCAGCAGCAGCGATGAAGACGTGGGGAGGTGGTGCTGTTAATTCTTATCTAAGGTCTAAACATGAATTAAAGCCTTAAGCCTAGATCAAACTCATGAACACCTAGTTGAGATCTTAAGAGCGGAAGCGTGATTGCGTACCCGAAGCCGGAGATGCCATTAGGATTGTGGTCGGTGCTCGTTGATGCAACAGAGGAGTGCGGCCGACAGTATGGAGGTCGCCGGACTGCGGTAGTCGTTGCCGACGGGGAAGAAGAGGCTGAGGAGACCGGCGGTGTAGATGTGGTCGGCCGTCGTCGCAGTGGGGCTTCGGTCTTCGTTCACCGCAGCGCGTCGTTAAAGATCGGGTATATTAGGGTTTTTAGGGGCCTTGAACAACACACGCACAAAGCCTGCCGAAACCCTCCTTTTATGTGGCGCTGGGTGACCGGGACCGAAACCAAACGGGTTGGTAACCGCCTCCGATCAAGGCGCTGGGTGGAGATATGCCTCCCTGAAAAATCTCGGGTGGTTAGCCGAGAGATCAACCCAACATTCTCCCCTTTGATCGTAAGGCTAACATCATAAGCCCATTCTCAATAAAATAGCACACCAAGGCAATGTGTTGCATGACCAATTAAATGCCGTACAACCCCAGTACCTATAGTGTACTATCCTATCTCGAAGTGGATATTCATTATACTTAATGGGAGTTGGTTTGCTTAAAGGTCCTTTTATCCAGAATCAGAGACTTTCCAATAAACCCATGCCGGCAACATGATCACGAAAAATATTGGGTGGTAAGCCTTTAGTAAGCGGATCCGCAAGCATTAACTTAGTACTGATATGCTTGATACTTATGGTTTGATCCTGGATTCTATCTTTCACAACATGATACTTAATGTCAATGTGTTTGGCAGCACCACTTGACTTGTTGTTATTTGCATAAAAGATGCGGGTTCGTTATCGCAGTATAAAGTGAGTGGTTTAGAAATCTGTCTACCACTTTAAGTCCCGGGATAAAGTTCTTAAGCCATACAGCCTGCCCGGTAGCCTCATAACATGCCACAAACTCAGCTTGCATCGTTGAAGATGCCGTAAGGGTTTGTTTGGAGCTTTTCCACGAGATAGCTCCTTCAGCGAGTGTGAAGATATAACCTGACGTGGATTTCTTAGTATCAACACATCCCGCAAAATCTGAGTCTGAATAACCAATAACTTCAAGGTTATCAGAAAACTTATATGTGAGCATGAAATGCTTAGTAGCTTGCATATAACGCAAAGCTTTCTTAACGGCTTTCGATGGTCCGGTCTTGGATTTGAGTGATATCTGCCAAGCATCCCGGTCACAAAAGCTAAATCAGGGTGCGTACAAACTTGAGCATACATAATGCTTCCGACAGCTAAAGCATAAGGAACCGACTTCATCTGATCAGCTTCATATTGGTTCCTTGGACATTGAAATGTCCCAAACTTATCGCCCTTAACAATAGGAGCAGGCGAGCCAGAGCACTTATGCATATTGTATCTTTTCAGTACTCTGTCAATGTATGCCTTCTGAGATAAACCTAATATTCCTTTGGACCTATCTCGGTGAATTTCAATGCCAAGAACATAAGAGGCATCACCGAGATCCTTCATATCAAAATTAGATGAAAGAAATCTCTTGGTCTCAAACAGCATGTCCTTATCATTCTTTGGCCAATAAGATATCATCCACATAAAGTACTAAGATGGTGAATTTACTCCCCTTTAACTTAACATATATGCAGTTATCAACTTCATTTTCTTTGAAGCCAAAACTTCTTATAATCTTATCGAATTTGAGGTACCACTGCCTCGACGCTTGTTTTAAACCATAAATGGATTTCTTAAGTCGACATCCCATATGCTCCTTGCCTTCCACGACAAAACCTTCCGGTTGAGCCATGTAAACATTTTCTTGCAAATCGCCATTAAGAAAAGCCGTTTTAACATCCATCTGATGCAGCTCTAAATCATAATGAGCTACAAGTGCTATAACAATTCTGAATGAATCTTTAGTTGAGACAGGAGAAAATGTGTCATTATAATCAATCCCCTCTCTTTGTGAGAAGCCTTTTGCTACAAGTCTTGCTTTGAATCTTTCGATATTTCCCTTAGAGTCATGCTTGGTTTTGTAGACCCATTTACAGCCTACTGTTTTGACTCCGTCAGGAATTTCTACTAAGTCCCAAACATCATTAGTGCTCATAGACTTTAATTCATCCTCCATGGCTTCAAGCCATTTAGAAGAATGTTCACTCCTTATGGCCTCTTTATAAGAGGTGGGATCATCTACCTTCCCTATATCATTAACATCTTCATTCATATAGACAACATAATCATTTGGGATGGCAGATCTTCTCTCCCGCTGTGATCTTCTAAGAGGTTCATCAGTTATTTCAGGAGACTGCTGAGGCTCTTCATTAGGTATAACATTAGGAATTTCAAAGACCTCAACAGTGGGTGCAACAACAGTATTCTCTACTAGAGGTGCAACCGCCTGAGGCGTAGGAACAAAGGTCTCTGGGATGAGCGGTGAAGGAACATAAACCCGCTTCTCCTCAAGATCTATTTTCCTGGGCTTCAGGTCCTCGTTATTTTCTAAGAACACAGCGTGCCTTGTTTCTACAAACTTAGTTATCCTATCAGGACAATAAAACCGATACCCTTTGGATGCATCGAGGTACCCCATAAAATGGCAACTTACTGTCTTAGGATCTAATTTCCCAATGTGTGGATTAAATAACTTAGCTTCAGCACGACAACCCCACACTCGTAAGTATTTCATACTTGGTTTTCTCCCAGTCCATAATTCATAAGGTGTTTTAGGTCTCGATTCTCGGGAACCCGATTAAGAATATGTGCGGCTGTCTTAAGTGCTTCCATCCACAAGCCAATTGGTAAACTAGAATGGCTAAGCATGCTCCGTACCATATCCATAAGTGTACGGTTGCGCCTTTCAGCTACACCATTCTCACGAGGTTCGCGGCATAGAATCTTGGGCAACGATGCCATTTTCTGAAGGAACTTAGCGAAAGGGCGGAATTTGCCCATAAGAGGCATGTCTTCCATAATATTCTCCCCACGATCCGATCTTACCACTTTAATTCTTAGGTTGTGTTGATTTTCAACTTGACCTTAAATATCTTAAATTTATCAAGTGATTCAGATCGGTTTTTAATGGGAAAAATATAACCATAACGGGAGAAATCATCAGTGAATGTGATGAATGTATCAAAACCATCCACTGATGTCACAGGAAAAGGACCACAAATATCAGTATGAATTAATTCTAAGAGTCCTGTGCTGCGAGTAGCTCCCTTCTTTATTTGCTTAACATATTTTCCTTTAATACAATCAATGCAGTGGTCTGAGTCAGAGAAATCTAATGGGTGGAGAATTTCTTCTTTAATGAGGCGCTCCATTCTCCCCCTCGAAATGTGGCCTAAACGACAATGCCACAGTTTCGAAGAAGTCTCATCATTATTTTTACGCTTAGCATCACAAACATTCAAGGATACAGGAGATTCATTAAGGGAAAGCATATAGAGCTTGTCTTGTCTAAACGCAAGACCAACATTATTTGAATTAAACTTAATAATACATTTATTGTCTCCAAAAATACATTTAAACCCTTCATCATCCAATAAAGAAACTGAAATTAAATTCCTCCTGATGGAAGGAACATAAACTACATTATTAAGACGAAGAGTGAAGCCGCTATCTAAGACTAGTGAAACAGATCCAACTGATTCAACTTCGGCTTCCTTTCCATCCGCGACTCTAAGACTTCGCTCCCCCTTTCTTAGTGTTTTCGCGGTAAGGAATCCCTGTAAAGAGTTGATAACGTGCACAGTTGCACCTGAGTCAATCCACCAAGAACTAAGGGAAAAATCAGCATAAAGAGTTTCATCAATGAAAGTTATCGTATCATTACCCCTTTTGGCGAGCCACTTAAGGAAACCTACGCAATCCTTCTGGAAATGCCCTGGCTGCTTGCAGAAATGACATTCCCCCCCTTTAGATGCTCCGGCGGGAGCAGCATGAGGCTTAGGTGCATTGTGCACCTTAGGCCCCGACTTGTCAGAATTTGGGGAGAATTGCAGCTTCTTCTTTGATTTGAAGTCCCCTTGGAACTTCCTTTTGTTCGAGCCACCAATTTGAAGAGCATAATCTTTCTTTTCTGTTCTTATTCTCTCTTCCTCCTGGACACACATGGCGATCAAGTCGCTAATGCTCCATTTCTCTTTCTAAGTATTGTAATTAATTTTAAAAGTTGTATACTCAGAAGGAAGGGAGGTCATAATGAAATGGACAAGGAAACCATCAGAGATTGCCATGTCCATGCCCTTGAGTTTTCCTACCATATCAGTCATCGTCATGATATGCTCTCTGATACTGCCGGACCCATCATATTTGCTGGTCAAGAGCCTCTGAATTAAAGTACTAGCATAAACTTTTGTGGAGCCTTTGAATTTCTCCTCAATTGAAGCCAAGTACTCCTTAGCATTTTCGGAATCGGGGATTGCTCCCCTAATCCCGACTGAAATGGAGGTCTTCATGATCATTAGTGATAAGCGGTTAGACCGCTCCCATTTTTCAGCATTAGCCTCATAAACTTTCTTTTTCTCATCAAAATTCTCCTCACCTTCATGGGAGGAATGGGAACGGCTACCCTTAAGGCATAGTCGAGGTCCAAAACCCCAAGGACAACAGTAATTCGTTCTTTCCACGTGGGAAAATTGCTCCCCGTGAGCTGCTCAATGTTATCAACAGTGGCGGCAACGTTCGAAGCATTAAGTGCTGAATTTCAAAATATAAGGCAAAAATTAGAAATATCATAAAGACATATGTTGCATGTAATTAACCCTACGTTGGTCTGATTAATAACATACAAAAAAATTACAGTTCTAATTCATATCACCGTTGGGCAGAAAATGAAAAAGAACTTTATTTATATGGCGACATATGATTATAAACAACGTTGGTCAGAATATAACCATATGCATACATAATGCCAAAATTAATCGTAAAAATCTCAAGATTAAAATATCCCGTTGGTTCAATTATAATCCGAGATTACACATGATAATATGGTAAAGATACATTAAATTTTGGGCCTCCGAACTTAATTAAAACAGTGCATAAAAAAAACTTAAAGCAAGAGGAAATGCACTGAAAATAAAGGACAATAGTACTGCTGCAGAAGTCCAAAAATCGGCCTAAAACAAGCATTCAGCCCACAAAATTTCGCAGCCCAAAAGATCCCATGGCCTAAAAAACCATTCGCGCGCGGCCCAAAAGCAATCGGCCCAAGGAGGCGCGCACTCGGGTGCAGCCCATCAGCTCGCACGGCCCATAACGCGCGCAGCCCATAACGCGCGCGCGGCCCGGACTTAAAACGCGCACTGGCGTGTGCCATCCGATTTCGATCGAACGGCCGAGAACGGCTGGCGGCCCATCAGATCTCCAGCCCGGAAAATCGTGACCACAGAATTGAATCGGACGGCTAATAGCGCGCGCGTCCGGGATATTATCCCCGAAAACCCTAACCCTAGGGCCATTCGGCCTGACCCCTTGCGAAAAACCCGGAGCGGCGGCGGCTCCCGCGCGTAGCGCGCGACGCTGAGCGGCGGTGGCGTCGCGGGCGAGCTCGCGATGCGGCGGCGCGCGGCGACATCGGCGACGGCATAAGGCGGCGGCCCGTAGCCCTCCTCGCGGCGCGCGCGCGCGCATCGAGGTTGCGCGCGATGTCGTCGAGCGGGCCACGGCGGCGCCCTTCACGGTGAAGGCGGAGATCCGAAAATACCGTAAGTTCTTCTCCGCCCGATCTAAAATTTTACTCTATTGATTTGGGTTTCTAGGGTTCGGAAAATTTGGGGTTTGGGATTCGGGTGGGCAGATTTTGGGAGATTTCTATTAGGGTTTTGCCAATCAAAACTCACCTCCTTCTAAATGCTAACCGAGCCCCAAATCTAAATCCGAGCTTCAGTTAAGGCTAATAGGGTTCAAGATTGAAACTAGTATGCTCTGATACCAAATGTTAATTCTTATCTAAGGTCTAAACATGAATTAAAGCCTTAAGCCTAGATCAAACTCATGAACACCTAGCTGAGATCTTAAGAGCGGAAGCGTGATTGCGTACCCGAAGCCGGAGATGCCATTAGGATTGTGGTCGGTGCTCGTTGATGCAACAGAGGAGTGCGGTCGACAGTATGGAGGTCGCCGGACTGAGGTAGTCGTTGCCGACGGGGAAGAAGAGGCTGAGGAGACCGGCGGTGTAGATGTGGTCGACCGTCGTCGCAGTGGGGCTTCGGTCTTCGTTCACCGCAGCGCGTCGTTAAAGATCGGGTATATTAGGGTTTTTAAGGGCCTTGAACAACACACGCACAAAGCCTGCCGAAACCCTCCTTTTATGTGGCGCTGGGTGACCAGGACCGAAACCAAACGGGTTGGTAACCGCCTCCGATCAAGGCGCTGGGTGGAGATATGCCTCCCTGAAAAATCTCGGGTGGTTAGCCGAGAGATCAACCCAACAGGTGCTTGTCCGTCATGTGGGCCTTCGAGTCGATGATCGTGTCCAACGACCCGCCGCACGTGGGCGCGGGGAAGCGGGATGTGATTGATGAGTCCAGGGAGAGAATGCCGGTGTCGGACGGCTGCGGAGAGGAGTGGAAGGGCGTGGCCACGGACGCGACGACGGACGGCGCGCATCCGGCGCGACCTGCACGAACAAGATCAAGTCCGTGGCGGCAGGCACTACGGAGTACGGCAAGAAGCTGGTGACCACGGTGTACGAGAAGGTCGCCGGTGTCGGCACGGCCGTGGCGGGCAAGGTGCAGAAGGGCATGCAGTCGGCTGGCACCGCCACCCCTGGCGTCGGTGCAAAGAACAAACCTAGCACGACAGCCACCCTTGGCGCCGGTGGATCGATTTCTCTGCTTATTGCAAACAATCAGATCAATCATAGAAAACAAAATAGTAGATTGAAAACACAAAGAGGTAGAGAGAACTCTTGATCTTTCTTTATTGATTTCTTTCTGATTCCGTATACAAAATAACTAATAGTACTCTCTATTTATATCCTGGTGAAGAGGTGTCCACCATGGGCCAAGGCTTTAAGCCTAGACTCAAGTTTCCTAATACTCCCTCTTGGGCACTCATTCGACATATTCATGCCTCGTTAAAGCTCCATAAAAATACAGTGGGAAAAATTTGGAGAAAGAGTATATGATTCAAGTTATGCTGCGTTACACGAATTGCCTCATTAAAAACCTTGGCCGAGAAAGTTCAGGAAAACTCGTCAAGGGAAAAAGAGTACAATCCACCCAATTTTGTTCAATCTTCAGGACTTATTCTTTGGGTACTCGATCTTCATGATCAAGGTTTAATAATTGATTTGAGAAAATTCTCCCCCTGAATTCTGCATTTCTCTAAGTTTCATCATTCCAATTCCTCGTATTCATCTTTCAAAACTAAATGCAGGTAGTGACTTAGTGAATAAATCTGTCAGATTCTCACATAACTTAGTATGTAATACCTTAATCTCATCCATCTTTTGCAATTCATGAGTATAGAAGAACTTGATGTTGATATACTTTGTGAGATGACTCTTCACGTAGCCCATCTGCACTTGTACAACGCAAGCTGCATTGTCTTCATAGATAATTGTGGGAGCTTGCATAATATTCATCCCACATGACTGTTGTATGTGGTGAATCATTCGTTGAAGCCAAGCACAGTCTCACGCGGCTTCATACAGTGCTATAATTTCTGAATGGTTCGTCAAAGTCGTTACAAGACATTACTTAGATGATTTCCAGAAAATTACAGTTCCACCACACAGGAATAAATAGCCTATTTGTGACCTTACGGTATGCGAGTCAGACAGGTACCCAACATCTGCATAACCAATCAAGTTCAGATCTTAATTCTTTCTATAGAACAATCCAAGGTCCTTACTTCCTTGGAGGTATCGGAAGATATCCTTTATTCCCTGCCAATGCCTTTTGGTAGGTTCTGTACTATGCCATGCTAACAGGTTTATGACAAATACAATATCCGATCTACTGCAGTTTGCTAAATACATAAGTGCTCCTACTGCACTTAAGTATGGGAATTCCGGTCCTAGGACTTCCTCCCCATCTTCCCTATGTCGGTATGGATCTTTTTCTTGCTATAAAGACCTCCCGATCATCGGTACTTTCGATGAGTATGCCTTCTCAAAGCCGAACCTTTCTAACACCTTCTGGGCGTAGGCTGACTAATGTACTAATATTCCTTTAGAGACATGCTCGAGCTACATCCTAAGCAGTATTGGGTTTTCTCAAATCTTTCATTTCAAATTTTGACTCCAGATAAGAACTTGCTTCTTTTATATCTTCTATTGTTCCGATGATATTTAGATAATCTACATACACTGAGATTATACAAAATCCATTCTGGGATCGTCGTATAAACACACATGGACAATCTTCGTTGTTTGTATAGCCTTTCTTGCATAGAAAGTCGCTTAAGTGATTATACCACTTCCTGCCTGATTGCTTCAGTTCCTATAGTGATTTTCTGAGCTTCACACTGTACAGATTTCTATTTGCTCTATCTTGGTTTGGGACAAGGATACCTTCATATAAATTTTTGAATCCAAGTTTCCATAAAGATATGCAGTTACCACATCCATCAATTTCATTTCTAGATTCAAATTTACTGCCATTGAGGTCAAATATCAAAAGGTAATTCCACTCATGATTGGGGAGTAGGTTTCTTCATAATCAACTCCTGGATGTTGAGTGAAACCTTATGCTATCAGTCTTGCTTTATATCTTACAACTTCATTTCTTTCATTTCTTTTTCGAACAAATACACACTTATGCCCTACAGGATGCACATGGAAAGGTGTGCGGCATACGGGCCCAACACCTCTTTTTTGTTTAGAGATAATAATTCAGTTTCTATTGCCTTCTTTTAATCTTCCTAATCTGACATTTTCTTACATTTAGTGAGCGATGCAAGCTCGGGATCAAGATCGATGATTGTGGTAATTTTCTTTGCAAAGTAGATATCAACATTGGCTGTTATCCTATTCATAGACTCTCCCATGTGCACATAATTTATAGCTATTTCTTCATGAGTTCCTTCTTTTAGAGCGTTTGCTTCTTTTGGAGCTTCTCCTTGCTTATCACTTATTCTAGTTGCGGTGGAAAATTTCTTTAGTTTTTCAGCTCCGATGTGTGCGCACACATCCATACCGATTTCTTCTTCCATGGGGATGTTCAGATCCAGTATGCCCTTTTCTGAAGGTGTCATACCACTGCCAGGTCTCAACTGACTCCCCTTCTGATTCTGGGGAATTTCAGTGATCGGCTATAACAAGTCTTTCTTATCCTTCTTCACCGGGCGTCCCCGGTTACTTGGGATTCGAGGGGCCGGAGTTCTCGTCCTTTTATTCTGAGGCCTCTGGACAGGATTAGGGATATCTTCTACTTTCTTTGGTATTTCAACCCTCTTCGGTGCATTGCGTGTATGCATATGCGACTTGGTTACGCTCTTCAAATCACTAAAGTGGTCAGGCAATTGATTTGCTAATGCTTGCAAATCAATGATCTTCTGGACTTCTCTATTTGCTTCACTAGTGCGCGAGTTATGTGCATAGATTCCTATGGCTTGCCACGTAATTTTCCAACATTTTTCATCAAGAGGTTGATTTCCTGCCCCCTAATGTTGGGAAATTATCCTCATCAAATATGCAATCAGTGAAGCGGGCGGTATGCAAATCTCCTGTCATGGGTTCTAAATACCTGATTATAGATGCAGTCTTATAACCAATGTATATCCTAGTCTTTCGGAGAGGACCCATTACAATACGCTGTGGAGGGGGTATAGGTACATAAACTTTGCATCTAAACCTTCTGAGATGAGAAATTTTCGGTGCTGACCCTTGCGCTAATTGCATAGGTGAATGGATGTTATAGGCCGATGGTCTAAAGTTGATGAGATTTGCTGCATGTAGGACTACGTGTCTCCAATATGTAGCTGGCAAATTACAATTCTGCAAAAGAGGTCAGGCAATAAATTTAATTTTCTTGATTGATGCCTCTTCCAAACCATTCTGGGCATGGACGTGCGGTACAGAATGCTCAACTGTAATTTTCATCGCCGTGCAATAATCATCAAATGCCTTTGAAGGAAATTCTCCAGCATTGTCCATTCTGATGGACTTTATATGATGATTGGGGAAAATATTTTTGATGCGAATTATCTGCGAGATCAGCTTTGTGAAAGCATGGTTTCTCGTGAATAATAAACCAACGTGCGATCATTTCGAGGAAGCATCGATGAGCACCATGGAATATTTGAATGGCCCTGAAAGTGGCTGAATGGGACTGCAAATGTTTCCTTGGATGCGTTCCAGGAATGCAGGGACTTCATTTTTTACTTTCAGAGTGGAGGGCCTAGTAATTAATTTTCCGGTGGCACATGTAGGGCACACAAAATCTTCATGATTCGGGGAATTGTTTACATTAATATTATGCCCTTGTGAATTGTTAATTATATTTCTGATCATCCTAAGATCTGGGTGGCCTAATCTGTCTTGCCAGAGACAGAAAAGTTCAGAGCTTCTAAATACTGTCTTCTGGACAATATAGGCTACCGGTGTCTTGATGTTGGTGTAGTATAGCCCAGTTTCTAATGAAGGAAGTTTTTCTAATACCTTTTTTCATTTTTTTCGTGCTTTGTGATGAGCAGGTATTCCTTATCGTACTCTTCTTCAGTCTTAACGTGGAAACTGTTGGCGCGAATATCCTTAAAACTTAGGAGAGTTTTAATCGATTCTGGATAAAATAAGGCTTCTTGAATGACCAAAGTTGTGTCCATTAAGAGTATAATTGTGGCTCTTCTTGAACCTATTATACATGCATCGCTACCGGCGATTGTTGTAAGGCTGCCAGCATTCTTACGAATCGACTGAAAATACTTTGTCTCTCTTAAGATGGTATTCGTTGTGCCGCTGTCAGCTAAGCACACTTCCTCCATAGGGCGCCACACGTGTTCTAATATAAGGTAATTTATTAATATGCATTAGAAGGCAATCAACACATACATCAAATACTTCAATATCAGAACATATCATGCCATTATAAGCTGAATAAATGAATGAATTATTCAAATATCATCCAACCATCATGAGAAAATAAAGTTGCTAAAGTACCATCCATGCAAGTTCTAACTTGTCCCTTTCACACAAAATAAATGACAATTAAAGTTTAAATGCATTATGTGCATTAGACTGAATCTGCTAAGAAATCAGAGACTTCGTCTGCTATTTTCTCAGGGGTGATCTACTCTTCGAGAGAAATCATGGCGGTGGCCACTTCTAGGTCAAAAGGGGATGCTGCTGCCGGGATGGCTTCAACCTCCATCAGCGCAGGTAGCTGCTCAGAACTCTCCCCCTCAACAGATGCAAAGTGGGTTTCATGCTATCCTTTGCCATCCTTCTTCTTCTAGGCTTGGAAGGTATCAATGACATGTTGCGGCTCTTTACAGATCCGTGACCAATGCCCCCACTTGCCACACTTGAAGCAGGATTTGTCCTACTGGCCATAGGACTTACCATCCCGCTTTGGCTTACTTGCCTTATTCTCACGTGGAGCATCTGACTTGTCTTTCTGGGCTGCAGCCTTACCCTTCCTTCTCCTTCTCTTTATCAAGGGATTTCGCACCTTGTAGCTTCCAGTGTTGGCTTCACGGCTAGCGAAGCTCCCAGGTAGCTGTGTAACATAGTTCTTGCAGAGAATTTTATCCTGAGCCTCTGCAACTTGCATCATATCAATCAATTCGGTATATTCCTTGTAGCCGTCTTGATGATAATTGCGTGCAGATTGCACTGTATTGGGGTGGAAGATGGATAGGGTTTTCTCAATCTTCTGCTCATCTATGATCTGCTTGCCACAGAGTTGAAGATTGGTACAAATCCTCGAGCCGGCGGATCCTCGGGCGTGATGGCAGGAGGCGCTTCCTCGGGCGTGAAGGCGAGCGACGCTTCGGGGCTGGAAGTCGAGGTGGCGATCGGCCACGCGGGTCTCAAGGTGGCGCGGTCGGCAGCCGTGCGGGAATCGAGGTGATGCGGGCGATGGTTGTGCGAGAGCCGAGGCGACGCAGGCGGTGGATCCTCGGCTTCAGGGCCAGGTGGCAACTTCGGGGCCTCGGCGACTTCGGGTGCGTGAGCCGAGCAGACAGCGTCCTCCTTGGGTGGCGGCGGTCGGCGGTCGTTTGGGGTCGCGGCTATGTGCGAAAACCGAGGCATCATTGTCGACGGCCGTGCGGGGCCGGCGACGACTTCGGGGCTGAGCCTCGTGCGATGACCGAGGCGAGCGCGAGTGGTGCCGGTGGTAGGCCAACGGCCGTACAAAGCTGACCGTGCGTGGATTTTTCCCTTTTTTCTTTTTTTTTCAATCTACAGTGCAATCAACATCTACTCTGTGATGTAATCTACCGATCGATATTGTGGCGACGACTTCAAGTCTGCTTGCGGTAGATTA
The DNA here is from genome assembly GCA_036346575.1 of Dendrocalamus sinicus. Classification (NCBI taxonomy): domain Eukaryota; kingdom Viridiplantae; phylum Streptophyta; class Magnoliopsida; order Poales; family Poaceae; genus Dendrocalamus; species Dendrocalamus sinicus. Next base: position 18,943,009 of record CM070670.1, read on the forward strand.
GAGCGGATTTGCACTGTAGAAAATAATCTAAAAAGTAAAATTTACGAATTTGGAGTGATCTAGACAATTCAATCTACTAGTACTTCGATGATTACCTTCGATTCACCGGAGCGATTCGTGCTGATAACTTGTTGAGGAACCGTCGCTGGCGACTAGTCCAATCAATTCCTCTTCTTATTGCAAACAATCAGATCAATCATAGAAGGCAAAATAGTAGATTGAAAACACAGAGAGGTAGAGAGAACTCCTGGTCTTTCTTTACTGCTTTCTTTCTGATTTCGTATACTAAATAGCCAATAGTACTATCTATTTATATCCTGGTGGAGAGGTGTCCACCATGGACCAAGGCTTCAAGTCCAAGCCCAGGTTTCCTAATATGTGTAATGGTTTTTGTGTAAGGGCCTGTTTGGCAGAGCTCCACCAGCTCCAGATTCACCAAAAACAGCTCCACTCCACGAATTTTTACCCAAACGCTCCAGCTCCACGAAATCTGGATCCACCAAAATACTGAATCTAGCTCCAGATTCATGAAATCTATGGAGCACCTCAAGGGGTGCTCCACGAAACCTTGTTTCGTATCTACTCGTGGAGTTGGGTGGTAATTACCCACCAATGCCATTACACACCCCTCCCAACCGTTTTTTCTATTCGGCCTTCTTTTCTCTCCTCGCGCTCCTCTCTCGCCTCCTCGCCGCGGCGGCAGCGCTCCTCTCCTCGCGCCGCCTGCTCGCGCCGCCACCTCCGGCGCTCCGGCGAGCCGCCTCCTTGCGCCGCCTCCTAGCGCCGCCTCCTCGCGATCCTCCTCGCGCCGTCTCCTAGCTTAGCCACCTCCGGCGCTCCGGCGAGCCGCCACCTTCGGCAATGGCCGGATCTGGTAGATCCGGCCCCCCTCTACCTCCTCCACCTCCTTCTTCTTCCTCGGCGGCGCAGCGCGGGCGCCGCCGCGCGCTGCTCGGCGGCGAGGAGGCCGGGCTCGGGCGGGCGAGTCGGGAGGCGGCCCTCACGGCGGCGGCCGCAGCGGCTGGGGCGGCAGTCCGCGGCCGGGTGGCGCGGTGCGACCAAGCGGCGGTTTGGCGGCGCGGCGGCCCGGTGGCGTCGCGCGCTGCGCTGCGCCCGCCGCGACCAGCGCAAGGGCGGTGGCCCAAATGCGCGTGCGGCGTGGGAGGCGATGCGCTGCGACTACGGCGCGAAAGCTCGGCGGCCGCGCGATACACGGCGGCCGGGCGGAAGGCACCGGCTACGAGCGGCATGCGGGAGGCGAAGAGGTTCGGGTGAGCTCGGAGGAGCTGGTGCGGCGGCGCCAAAGACAAAGCGGCGGCGGCTTGGCGAGCGGCGCATGCGAGCAACGTGCGGTTCGGGCGAGGCGGCGGCGGCGGCGGCGCATGTGGCCGGACCGGATGTGCGGCGGTGAGCTGGCGGCGCGTGTGGCGACGCCTTGTTCGCCGGCGGCTCAAGGCGGCGGGCTTGGATGCGCCGCTCGGTCCTGCATGCGCTCGGACAACCCCAAGGGCACAACAGGCCATTCCCACCAAAAACTCAGTTTTGTGGATCTAGAGCTGCTGTGGAAGCCAAACAGTTTCTCCAGCTCCATGGTGGGATCCCAGATTCACGGTGGAGCTGCTCCACGGTGAATCTGGTGGATCTGGAGCTGGTGAAGCTCTGCCAAACAGGCCCTAAGCATCCACTTGTTTGTCTGTAATAACCTGTATGTTTCAAGATGTGTTGCGTTCTTCTGTGCTTTTGTGTTCCTTATCATGGTGTGTGTGTGTTGGCTGCGCAATGCATTTTTTGATCAGTTGATGTTGCTCGAGCTTGTTCTGTCCGTACAATGTGACGTTCGACGTGTTGACGCACCCGATGCTTGTTCAAGTTGTGAATCCATGTAACCACCCGATGCTTGTTCAAGTTGTGACCCGATGCTTGTATATTGTTGTAGCTGGCTTTATAGCGCATTTTACAACTTACAGGTAGGGAGCAGGTGAGGTCAAATAATCCAAACCAGTACGACGGCTCCAGATCCTCTTTGACTTACAAGAGCAGAGAGAACAATTCTACAAATAATGTAGAGAAATTAGATTTGGAGTCATGATGGGCTTTTTCGTGACAGCCTGAGGCCTGGTTGGCCCGATATGGTCCAAACACAGCATGGGCCAGTCATGTAATGGATCGTGTTGGTACGGCATGAACAGTGCCGGGCCTAGAAAATTGGCCCATTGAGTGTCACGGCACTGCCTGGCGTAGCGAGCATGCGTGCCGTTCTTGGGCTGACCCAGCACGGTGGGCACGGCTGGCACATTGGCGGCTGCCATCGCCTGCTCCGCCTCACACCCTCACCGGTTGCTGGTTCGCCTCCCACGTTTCAGGCTCGTCTCGCTGGCTGCACCGCAATCTTATGCTCCATTTACCCATGGTCGTATTGCAAGAACTACAACGAGATCCACTAGAACCAGATAGAACAAAGAAAGGTACGGTAATCAGCAATCACTCATCGAGTCATCGTCATCGGTCATCAGGATTCAGGACTTCAGGGGTCCCTAAAATCACACACAAAATTTAACTACAAGTCTACAAATGAGGAAGTGATCCCCAAATAAAACACATAGAAGAACATTTTTGAACAAGAAACTTCTTAAATCTCACACAAATCTTGTGCACTTGGAAGGACTAGAAGCACTTGTTGCATGTCTTGCACTCGTACATGAACTCACCAGCGGCGCCGTCGATCGGGCGCGGGCGAGGAGCATGAGGCAAAGCGCCATGTCCTCCTCCTCCCGCTTCCCGCCTTGGCATCGCCGCCCCCCCACCTCGGTGACCAGCGGCCAACGATGTTGAAGGGGAAGGCAATAGCGTAGATGGAGGAGAGCGGTAGATTGGAGGCGCGCCAGCAGCCAAAGGTGAGAAGGTTGGGGGATGAGAGCATGCAGATCGGAGGAGGGAGAGGCAAGGAGGCAAGTGGAGTTAGGGATGGATCACCGGCGTTTGGCAAGGAGGCAAGGAGGAAGGGAAGCAGAGAGAGGTGGTGGCCACGGTGTGTGTAGCCTGGCCTCATCGGTGCCGGTCGTGGAGAAGATGGCAGGGGGAGGAAGAGAAAAGGGGGGCTAAGGAAGAAATGAAGAACTGAGCTCGAGTCCTCCAGCGGTGCAAGGGATTTTAGGGATTGGGGATTTGGCCATCAAGTCAAGTAGTTTCAACTACCGCTAGTTTAAGAATTCGTTCAATGTGATATTGCACACACTCCTGATAGTAGAGCAATACTCACCTATATATATAATTGCTAACCAGCGCGCAGGTGTAAAATAAGCGCGCACCTCTAGTTGACCCAACCAGCCAACTGCTCCACCATCCCACCCAATGCTAAGTTACAAGCATTTGTTAATTATGGTAAAGTTACTATTGAATGTATATCATGTTATCATATGTAATTCTTGCAGTTACTTTCGATTACGCATGAAGTTATCATTCATATGGAATGAAGTTACCATCCCCATGATGAGGCCTCACCAACCCACCATATTCTAAAAGTTACTTTCGTTTACACATGAAGTTATCATCTATATGGAACGAAGTTATCATCCCTATGTGAAGTTATCATCCCATGGTGAAGTTACTATCATATGAAATCAAGTTATCATCCATTGTGAACGAAGTTACTTTTGGTAGCGTGTGAAGTTACTACCGAACGCTTACAGTATACAGTAGAAAATAACTTTCCTCACAATAGGCAGTAACTTCACTCGCAATAGGCAATAACATTCCTCACGACCGAATCTACTAAATTATCACATGCATACAACAATACAGTTGACGTGGGGATTTTTTTTATCTTGTTAGGACTTTCGACTACTACAGTACTTTTGCCTGCTACAGTACCACACCTGTTACAATACTTTCGACTACTACAGTACCACAAATGCTACAGTGTTATCGACTGCTATAGTGCCTACAACTACTGTAGCTATGACCGCTCACTGTAGCTTGACTGTGGCTTTGATCACTGCTTCGGCCATGGCTTTGACTAGTAATTTGACCATGGCTTCGATCACTGCTTCGGCCATGGCTTTGACTACTCCTTCAACCATTGCTTCGACCACAGCTTCGATTGCTCCTTCGACCATGGTTTTGACCACAACTTTGACTGCTCCTTCGACCACTTACAAATCATCAAGATTAATTCTAACAGTATTGCTACGGTTATAATCATAAAGTTTGCTCATGTCTGATATGCAATATAACTATGGATTGCAGCCAGTTATATGCAAATTGCATTGGAGGAGGTGGCTGACTTGGAGGGGCCAGAGAGGTGGCGGTGGCAGACGTGGAGGGGCTAGAGAGGTGGTGAGCGGCGGACCTGAGGGGGCCGAAGAGGTGGCGAGCAGTGAGAGAGCAGTGGGAGAGGCAGCGACGGTGAGGGAGTGGTGGGAGAGGCGGCGGATGTCCAAGAGGTGCGAGCGGAGGACCTCTAGGAGGTAGCTGGTTGGTGGCCTTCGGGCGGCGGCGGCGAGCGAGGAGGACATATCACCGCGTGTTGGAATGTATCGCCATATCGGATACATACCGGACACGTGTACGGTAGTTGGGAGCTGTATCAGTGCTTCCTTGGTACTCACTAATTGGACTGGGTTCATGTGCTTGGTAAAGGAGACAAACCACTTGCAGGTTTCAATTTGCTGAACTATATGAGTGATGTTGGTTGCATACCAAATGTGCTCCATTTCACAAACTTGATAGACGGTCTTAGCCGTGTTGGCAACCTAGAAGCTTGCAAGTATTTCTTTGATGCAATGTTATTAAGCCATCGATCAATTCATGATTAGTCGTCTAGTCGGTACATTTAGGACAACTAGGCTGCTTTATTTGACTGCAATGACTAGTCAGGCTGTCGGACAAACAATCGGTGACTAGCAGCAACTAATCGGGCATGGCTAGACACGTGACTTCATGGCCCACCTTCAGAGTCCAGATGGAGAGAGTTTAGATATATACCAGTTGGACTGTTGGAGTCACTTAATCCTAACATATCGAGCCTAGTCCCCAATAGGGCCACATCGCCGCCGCCCTAGATGCGACGGTGCGAGAGTGCCCTAGCCGCCACCCGTCGCCAGCTGCCACGATGCCGGTTACTCTCAAGCAAGCAACCTCTCCTTTTGAAAGCTCAATCTTCCTCCTCAGCCCTCCGTTGTTGCAGAGAAGCGAATCATTGCCTCGGCTCATCGCCAGCCCGTCTCTGTCTCTGTCATCATTGCCAGTGTTTGCCCATCGCTCGTCTATCCTCCCCTTCTCTGCTCCGCTTTCACTTTAATGTGGTTAGCAATCTACATTTAATGATCTGATTTTTCAATCTGATATTCTGATGCTCTTGCTCTCCTCCCCCTTCTAATCCTCCGCTTTCTCCCCTGCTCTGCTCCACTCCATTTTAATCTGATTAGCGATCTACATCTGATACTCTAGCTCTACTCTACTTTCCTATCCTTATTCTTTCCTCTCCTGCTTTGTTTTGCTCTGCTATGCACTACTAGTCTACTACACTGTTGTGCTAAACCGCTGATTGCTCTGCTTTGTGCTTTCTTTAATACTTAGTTGATGTGTAGTGCTGCTAGTACTGCAGTATGTGTGGCAGGTTGGCAACAGTAGCAACTAGCAAGTAATGTAGTAGTAATGCACTACCAAGTTTGTACTTCTCCGTTGCTCTACTTTTTTTGATACTTAATCCATTTCTCTATGTGCACTTATGTAGGTACCATGGTAGGCGTAGACCAACAAGTCGTTGTAGCTATAGCTGTTGAGCCATATGATCCAGCCAATGATCCTAAGAGGAGGGATGTGTCCAAAGACCCAACATATAAATATGGATTCTAGCCTGATTTACAGAGAAAGGATGTCCTCCAATGTAAGCTATGTGACAAAAGAGTCCATGCCAAAGTTGGAAGATTGAAGCAACACTTTACTGGTGGTTATGGAGATGTGGAGAAATGTGCTAAAAGCAACTGCAACAATCAAGAAAGAGATGCATGACTTGTTAGAACCAGATTTTATAATCCGGAATCCACTGTGTTTAGCTGCACTATTCCCTGGATCAGTAGATAGTGCACACAGTTACGGTAATGGACATCAAATTACATATCATGCGGAAGCATAAACAAATAATAAACTTACTCATGACCGATTAGACCGAAAACAATAATTTGCAGCAACGGAATGAAGCACACCGGTGGAACCCTCAGGACATGCCCACAGGCAGCCAACTGGAGGTTCGCAGCCTAGTCCTTGACACATCATCATCATCATCCTCATGTCCATTTGTATTGCCGAAGTGTAGTAATCTGATTCTTGGTTCTGGATTTGTTGTGAAAGCGAGTGTGAGCACAAACCACCGTGCTCCGCGAGCCAACACACAGAATGCAAATATATAGTATGCATGGCTTATCAAAGGAAAGCTCAGGTTATTTTAATTGCCATAAATTGCATTTGAAATATAATATATAGAAATGTCACATAAACCCTAACTTCCACCATAGATTTTATAAATCAAACCTTATATTTCACTGCGGATTTATGATCCCATTATCAGATTTAGTATTTGCCAACCTGATCAGCTCTTGAATCCAACGAAAATCTATTATCATTTACCTTAGATCCACCGATGATTTTTTTTATCGTGATTCCCTAATAATCCAATCTGGTGTTATTGATTCAAATCCATAATTTGCTTTTCTAGTGGTCAACCTAAATCTTTACTATCTCCAATCTGACTCATGGTTATAAACATCCTCTGGAAGCAATATTATTAATCAGATCTACACTCTAACAGTTGTTATCACATCTCCAATTTCTAAAATTTTTAGTTAATCCTTCTAGCTATTGACCATATCCTATTTTTCCATTATTATAAACATCTTCCATGTATGATACGATTTATCAGTGTTGTAATCCTTTAATTTGTTTCACTCTTTCTATTTCTCCAAGAACCACGTAATTCATCTATCTAAGCAATCTATTCACTTAAGCTCCACCAGTTCATTTATCCCAAATTCACACGACCATTTCCTCCAAGGTTAAAACAATTAAGATTCAAGGCTAAACAACATGATTCTTGGCCTAGAGTGGGTTTTAATAGAAAATTTACAAGAGGAGTACTGGATTTTCATGATTTTGAATTCAAGATAAGAGAGCTTCAGAAGTAAATTGGCCAGGTCAGCATATAGATGAGAGGGAATCATCTAAGGGAGTTGAGATTGAGCAATACCACTTATATATGTGAAAATAGATATCGAGGAAATAATTCTATTCATGGACTAACGACCAGGCTAACTAGGTCACGACCTGCAGTCGATATGCTCTGATACCATCCCTGTCAGAACCAGATTTTATAATCCGAAATCCACTGTGTTTAGCTGCACTATTCCCTGGATCAGTAGATAGTGCACACAGTTACGGTAATGGACATCAAATTACATATCATGCGGAAGCATAAATAAATAATAAACTTACTCATGGGCCGATTAGACTGAAAACAATAATTTGCAGCAACGGAATGAAGCACACCGGTGGAACCCTCAGGACATGCCCACAGGCAGCCGACTAGAGGTTCGCAGCCTAGTCTTTGACACATCATCATCATCATCCTCATGTCCAGTTGTATTGCCGAAGTGTAGTAATCTGATTCTTGGTTCTAGATTTGTTGTGAAAGCGAGTGTGAGCACAAACCACCGTGCTCCGCGAGCCAACACACAGAATGCAAATATATAGTATGCATGGCTTATCAAAGGAAAGCTCAGGTTATTTTAATTGCCATAAATTGCATTTGAAATATAATATATAGAAATGTCCTGAGACCTAGCAGTTTGAACCAACTCATATTATGCGAAGGATTGCGATATCCATAATAGTGATCCAGATTTCCATCCACCGTTACATGGCATCTGCACCAATGCTTATCTTTCAGCGTTATAGCCGCTTACAATACCACTGGGACGACACCCAGGACAATCCAAACTTGGGCTTTCCACGGCCCTTCACTTTTCCAATCCCACCCATAATGTTTTCGAAATAGAATTATATCTGGTTAAGTTCCCATGTCCGCCCTTAACCGTGGGCACGACTATTCGAATAGTTTTGACTCTGCAGAGTTTGCACACTTTACCCACAAGAGACAGTTCACTCGTTGCCCCGCATGATTCCTTAGTCATGCGGTTGAGCAAACCATCACAGTAACCGTTCAAAGTACCTCGCCCCTTCCATCATCTCACCCCCTGGGTTGCTCCCATTTGCAGTGGGACTCATTCGTTGTGCGGGATGTTCTCCTCCTATATGCCTAGCAACTGGCTACCCATACTGCTAGCGCGTCGCAGGAGAACTTCTCCTTCAAGCTCGCCACCTGTGCCGCTGCATGGAGTCCCATTCAAGCTCGCCACCCAGGCCGCCACTTGCACTACTGCCGTGATGATGACTTCCAGGGTCCGGTAAATTTACTAAGCCAAGTTGTACTTTACAGACTTGTGGTTGTACTTGTTTTACACAGGAGGTCATGACAAGATTCAGTCCTTAATGGTATCTGGGCGGATTTACCACTACTCACTTTGTGCTCCCACCGCACCACATACACACACACACACACTTGAACCATCCACCCAGATATTTAAGCAAGTTGGGGTTTTTGAAAACATAAAATAATCATGTCCAAATATATACCAGTCATTCCCACCATGACTGTACAAACCAGTTTATCATGTTTATAAATGACAATGATGTTTGGGGCATTTCAATGCCCCGAGTATCTATGCAGTACTGAGCATGGCGTATAATTAGGGACTTATTTTCACAAGATTACTATTATCATTTTGCTAGGGCGACAAGGTTTACACATTCAATTATTCCAAGGGAGGTATAATAATATTCAAGGTAAACAATGGGCATATAACTAGAATCTTAAATTAAACATGTATTTGCATATAAAATAACAGCATGCAATTTGATAATTTAAAACAAAGTAATTTGCAGAAAACGTAGGTTCAACATGATCAAAGTATTGACTCGCCTGGCGCGGTTTTACCGCGGTCTTGAGCTCACACAAAGTTATCTCATATGATGATCTTTAGTTCCTGGTCTTCATCGATCTCAGTTCCGCTTGATCCGTAGAATCTTTAGAGCTCCAGTTTCTAGTTATGCGATAAACGACTGAATCCAAATAAAAGCAAATAACTCAGAAGATCCAAATAAATTCAAATAAACTCAATTTAGTTTTATTATGAGTTAATGGGCAATTCGGGTGATTTGAGGCAAGGTCTGTGGTGGGGTACGATGACTTGATTCTATTAATAATATCTATTATTATTATTGAAACCTTCTTCAAAAATTAAGAAGCACCGCAAAAATCCAAATTTCAAGAAAATACTCTGCGCAAATAATTCAAAAGCTTTCATTTTCAAGATTTAAAATTTTGGGATGTTACATGACTACTTGAAGAACAATTCAAGGAAATTCAAACCCACAGAGGGGGTAGATGAGGATGAAGCTCAACAAAGAGGAGGTGAAGATGATGATGCAGAAGAAGAGATCCATCCAAATTCTAGGACAGCTGCAAAAAGAAAGCAATCAACAGCTTCTTTTGTAGTGCATGCGCTGTCATTAGGGATGGAAACGGATCGAATATGATTGAATAGTCTCAAATACGAAAATGAATCCATATGTTTAAAATGAATATGAATACAAATTTAGATATTCTTCAATACGAATACGAATCGAATATCGTAACGAATACGAATTCGAATCAAATATGTACTTAATTCGGTCGAATATGAATATCCTTTTACAACTTATGTAACAACTTAATTCAGTCGAATACGAATGCTGCTGGGCTTGGCTGCTGGGCCGACTGGCCGTCATAGGAAACAGATTGAGTACGGATCAAATAGTCTCGAATACGACTGTTCTTGAATACGAATTCGAATATGAACATTCTCAAATACGAATATGAATATTGTCAAATATGAATACAAACATTTTCAAAAATGGATTTTGCCTACCACATTCATGTTTTTGTCAGATACAAATATTAGATAAAACGGATTATCTAACCGTTTCCCACCCCTAGCTGTCACAAAAGTATATCAACTCAGTTGCTTCTATACTTCGAAAGGCACTAGAAGAGATTGTTTTTGAGAGGCATAGCTCAACCACTTCTCAACCTACAGCTGAGCTCTTCACCTAAAATACAAAGGAAGAAAACAAACAGTCGATGATCATGTCAGATATATTGAGGGGGAAGTATGAGTTGGCATGGCAAGAATATAGCTACTCTCTCATGTCGGATGGGTGGACGGATTTGAGTGGGCGTCATCTCATCAATTTTCTTGTCAATAGTCCAGAAGACACCATCTTCTTAGAGGTTGTTGATGCTTCAAGTGAACCAGTTGATGCACGGTTGTTAGCAAGGTTGTTGGAGGCAAAAATTGATGCTATTGGGAGAGAGCATGTGGTCCAGGTCGTCACAGACAATGGATATAACTACAAGGCAGCAAATAGAATTCTAATGGAGAGAATTCTTACTTTATTTTGGACCCCTTATGCTGCCCACTGCTTGGACCTTATGTTATAAAACATTGGATAGTTAGAAGAGCTCAGCAAGTGCATTGCTCAAGCAAAGAGGGTGTGCAAATTTATCTATAGGCATGGAGAGGTTTTTGATGCAATGAGGAATAAGGAAGGTGGTAGGGATCTTGTGAGATCCACCACAACTCGTTTTGCTACATCATTCATCACCTTGGTTAGCATGTATAAGCATAGGCAAGCTTTGAAGAGTCTCTTTATTAGTGAAGAATGAAATGGAAACAAGTTATCTACCGCAAGACAAGGGAAGACAGCTACATAAATTGTGCTTTCTATATCATTTTGGCATTTAGTTGAAAATTGCATGAGAGCTATAAAGTGAACCAGTTGATGCGTCATCTCATCAATTTTCTTGTCAATAGTCCAGAAGACACCATCTTCTTAGAGGTTGTTGATGCTTCAAGTGAACCAGTTGATGCACGGTTGTTAGCAAGGTTGTTGGAGGCAAAAATTGATGCTATTGGGAGAGAGCATGTGGTCCAGGTCGTCACAGACAATGGATATAACTACAAGGCAGCAAATAGAATTCTAATGGAGAGAATTCTTACTTTATTTTGGACCCCTTATGCTGCCCACTGCTTGGACCTTATGTTATAAAACATTGGATAGTTAGAAGAGCTCAGCAAGTGCATTGCTCAAGCAAAGAGGGTGTGCAGATTTATCTATAGGCATGGAGAGGTTTTTGATGCAATGAGGAATAAGGTAGGTGGTAGGGATCTTGTGAGATCCACCACAACTCGTTTTGCTACATCATTCATCACCTTGGTTAGCATGTATAAGCATAGGCAAGCTTTGAAGAGTCTCTTTATTAGTGAAGAATGAAATGGAAACAAGTTATCTACCGCAAGACAAGGGAAGACAGCTACATAAATTGTGCTTTCTATATCGTTTTGGCATTTAGTTGAAAATTGCATGAGAGCTATAAAGTGTGAATGTGATGCTGTCATGTAACTCCTGTTATTTTAATTGTAGTCCAATACTTATGTTATTTTCTCACTATCATATTATCAATAGTTTGTTCATTACAATTTTCTTATTATTCTATTCTTCAACTTACAGGGTGTTGCTTCCCAATTTCAAAGAAATGTTGGGACCAAAACAAGTCATCTACTCATTATCATGCTTATGTTGTTCTTTTCTTCATTTCATGCTTTACTCTATATATATATATATATATATATATATATATATATATATATATATATATATATATATATATATATATATATATATATATATATATATATATATATATATATATATATATATATATATATATATATATATATATATATATATGATGCGGGATTGCCCGATCTTCACGGCATAGGATCGAGGGAGATAATTTGGATCCGTTCAACCTAACGAATCGATGGCGCCAACCACTATTAGAACAACAACCTACGACAAAACAATTCGCCCAACCACACGCTCATGATCCCGTGTACCCGACCACCAAGTAGACGCGTCGTCGCTCCAACCAATCACAAAGAATCACAAGAACGACGGGGAAGAATGCCCGATTCCCCTCTAGGTTGCAATCATATGCCAAACCTAGGAGGAACAAACGAATAGCTCTACGAGAATAATAGATTAATTTTCTATGGTCTAAATATTACATGAGGGAATATAGGTCTATATATAGCCAGACTCAACAAACAAAAAAAACCGACTCGTACGCAACAAACGGAAAATAACCGACGCGGAAACGTACTCGGCCAACCAACCAGAACTGTTTCATAGTTGGTCTAAAACTAATGCAAACCGAAGCAAAAAGAAATTGGCGGGTTACTTATATCTTCAAACTCCAGTGACACACACACAACTTTGAACAATAATTAACTAGAAGTGTGGCTTCAACCTTGTACATAACTTTTGTATTTGGAATAGTACTTCTCCAAGCTTTAATCCCATCATGTGATCTTGGCCATGCATGCATGTGTTTCTTTTGATTTATCTTTGTCTCAATTCACATGCACATGCATGATTTTCTTGCTCGGCTGATTTCTTCTGGCTTCGGCATCCAATGTCTCCTCATGTACAAACCTGAGACCAATTAAGATATTAGTATTAGGTAGTAGTCAATTCTCATGTAAATTAAAGTCAAATTTAATTAGGAGTGAATTCACCTGTTGATTAATCTTTTTAGCTCGTGCTCGCGTAATTGGACCAATCGGGATGTCCTCATCATCCTCCCCCTCTTGAGAAGGAGTCGTCCTCGACTCTGATTCTTCCGGTCCAAAAAATGGTGACAAATTAGCAATATTGAATGTAGAGCTCACAGCATAATCATCGCCCAGATGCTTTATCTTGTATGCATTATCATTGATGTTTTCAAGTACTTTGAATGGACCATCTCCCCGAGGCATTAACTTAGACTTACGCTTATCCGGAAAGCATTCTTTGCGTAGATGCACCCAAACCAAATCACCTGGTTCAAATAACATCTTCTTTTTTGATTTGTTCGCCTTCTCAGCATAGTAACGTGCCTTCTTTTCAATTTTTTCTTTAGTCTTAACATGAAGTTTCTTTACATATTCAATACGTTTTGACGTCTCCATATTAACTTGTTCATGTAGTGGAAGCGGTAGCAAATCAAGTGGCGTGATTGGTTTAAAACCATACACCACCTCAAACGGGTACAATTGAGTAGTAGAATGCACCACTCTATTGTATGCAAACTCCACATGCGGCAAACAATCTTCCCACTCTTTGAGATTCTTCTTGATCATCGTTCGTACACTACTACAGAAATCCACATTACAGACGGTTCGAACGTCATCACGCAGGCGATTTTACAACCGCTCAAATTATGGGTCGATGATAATCAAGTTATCACAGGCGGTTTTTGAACCGTCGTGATTATGCGATATCACGAGCGGTTTTCATTAAAACCGTCGCGATTATCGATATCACGAGCGGTTTTGTACTAAAACCGTCAGGATTATCGATATCACGAGCGGTTTTTAAAAACCGTCTCGTGATATCGATAATCGAGCACGGTTTTAGTACAAAACCGCTCGTGATATCGGATAATCCTGACGGTTTTAATGAAAAATCGCTCGTGATATCGCATAATCACAAACGGTTCAAAACCGCTCGTGATACTCCTCCCCTAGCGAATCTATTTACATTTATAGCTAGCCTCGAAATGCTAGCCATGCCCTCTGAAACAAGCAGATAATCACAGACATAAACATATACAATTCACACATCTCATTTCATTTCAGATACATTTCACATCTCAATTCATTTCACAGACATAAAATATCCAATTGACAACGCACTTCATTTCACAAACATAAAGCATCCATTTCGCAAATCAATTCATTGAGTTGAAATAAAATATCCATTAACAAATACACAATTGTAAAAGATCTACACTGTATTTGCACTTAGAATTACAATAAAAATCATTCGGTAGTGGAACTCTCCATCGATCTTACGACTTTTGACCACAAAACCAAATGAGCTCTCCTCGAATTTTTGCAAAATCCATTGTGTCAATGCAGATGTAGAGATGGACATGACTGCCGATAGGAATATCAACGCGCATATATAAAACCGACATGTATGAAATAAATGTGGGAAGATTGACAAACCTTAGAATTAGTGATCTTGGTGGAATCGAGAGTAGTCTCATATGGTGGCACACGTAGTATCCACACGTGTTGCCCGCTCCGCTGGTGGCACCGCAAAAATATAATGTGTTAAATCAAGTGGCATTACTACTATGTGTTGTATATGATTAATTAATGTGTAGCTAGCGAATACCGAAACTTGCGATCATGTTTCAAGGCCTTGGCCCCGTCGTCGAGTCACGTGTTTGTTGAACGTATGTGGCGAGCGACCTTCGTTATTCGAAAAGTTAGATTAGTTATTCGGAAGGAAAGAAAGAGTACAATGTACAATGTACGTACCTATCGAGTATTCGGGCGATAGTGTGTACTTGGATTTGTTCTTACTTAGAGAATCAAGGTATATAGCCTTGTTCCATTTTGGTATAATTACAATTAAAATCCAATGGAAATTCTCATTGTATGGCATAAGAACAAATTCCTTATCTTGGTGAGCAGCGATTGCTTTTGTAATATAGTCCTCGGCGAAGGATGCATTCTCGATGATGGTATCAATGGCGACCAAGCGTGGGTCCAGAAACCAATTTGTGATTTCGATGATCTAGCTTCGATCAGCATGAATCTATATATAACATAGGAAAGCAACAAATTGTGACATATATCGGTATTACGTGAACAGAGATTTTGATTATGCAGACTTACAGCGCCCAAAGATCGAACGAGTGAGGCGTCGAGAGCGTTGAGCGTGAAAAGTTCAAATATATCGTCAAAGGTCACCGTGAAGACACGATCCCGAGCCGTGCAAGAAATGTTCCGCTTGAATTTGACAGCTATACCGAGCACCGTTCGCCTCGGCTTATTGGACACTTCCATATACCAAAGGTGGAATCTTTGGCAACCAAGTCCTAGTTTTAGAGCTCTTCTGGACTACCATCGGTGAGCTAGCACGAATTTGCGGGCCAATGGCATGGACGGGAATTCGTCATCATCCTTCGTCTTTGATTTGCCCCGCCATCGCCTCGATTGTGGGTCGACTTTATGCTAGTCGATCGTAATGGTATAGACGGTGCAAGTTGCTCGCGAGAATAGCACCGTGGAGATAGCACCGGTGCGGTAGTCGTGGTTCGACCGCCGGTGTGGAGATGGCACCGGTGCAAGTTGCTCTGGCGAGAATAGCACCGTGGAGATAGCACCGTGCGGTAGCGTGGTTCGCACCGCACGGTGGAGATGGCACCAGTGCAAGTTCTTTGTGGTTCGCACCGCACTTCGGTCCCGCCACCGTGAAGAAGCCTCCGAGGAGATGTCGGTTTTGGGCCACCGGATGAATGTTCCAATGGCCTGTCCTAGATTCACGATCTCGTCGTTGGGGGCTTCGTAGCGGGACCACCTCAAAATTGGCATACACACCATCCACATTAACTTTTGCGGCTCTGGCGCTAAAGCTTGACCTGCACCATGGCCCCGATACTGCATTTAATATGCGGCCCCAAGCGTACAAGGGAATGGAGCCATATCTCACTTGGAGCCTGCATGTCGAGGCTCCTACATAACGATACAAAATTAGCTACTCGAATAGGCCTACCAATGGAGCAAGCATTCGAGAGGTAATAATTATTACGAGGATGTCGCCCACGGAAATTTGGGTGGGTTTGCGTCGGATTGAGCGCGCAGCTACTCGGATGGTTGTGCGGGCTAGCTAGCACGGGAGCGGCGGTGGCGGCTGCGACTTTCTGTCTGTTTCCGCACCTCATCTCTGATTATATCAGCCATCGAACCCAGTATCTCCTCTTTAAGAGATGCCTTGAGCTCTTCTCGTAGCTGTGGCCACGCCGCTTTGTTTCTCTTCTGCGCCGATACATGTCGGAGTCATCTTGAAACCATGTTTCCAAGGAACGTAAAGCCCAAGGCCTCTCGTGCGGCCCGGTGCTCCTTGTTTCCGGGCCACGGAGAGCATATCATTCTCCTTGTTCCTGGAATGATCCTGGTAGATTGAAAACTCAGCTCTTCCTGCAAGAGCACGACATGTCATTTCAATTAAATGCGAAGTTGTGGAGTAATTACAAGCTACGTAGTTCGATCGATATCTTAACAGCGCCGGTCACTTGCTGGTCTGAAGGGTTTGAAAGGTGATGTCCCCTGATGTCGTTGTAGATGACCTTGCTCTAATCCAATTTCGAGCGCGGTCGTCCGGGATATTGGAAAATGGCGGGGCGATGTCCTGTGCAGCTGCCAGCTCATCCTCCTTCATCCACTGCGCGATTTTACCCGCATACCCAGCTGTGCCAAGTCTGTGAGGGTGTGTATTTTTTGCCTGGAGGGCCTTGTGCGCCACACTTGTACTTTTGAAATCTTCGGTCGTTTTCATCGCCTTGAACTCTTCCCATTGTGGTTCCAGGAATGGGTATTTATGAATAGGCGTTTCGTCCGTCTCCACGTATTTCTTGACAAGCGTGCTCTTGAAGTTCTTCCATGCTTTGCACGCCGCTTTGTAGGTTTGTTGTTGCACAGCGTCCAGGTGTTCTTCTGGGAACTTGAACGATGCCAAAATTTCGGTCCACAGCTCACGTTTCCGAGTGTCAGGCACGTTCTTCCACGAATTGTATGTGATCTCAATTTGTTCTCGTGCAACTACTCCGACCATGGTTCGGAATGCGTTTACTGCTTTTTGAGGAAGGATAGGGACCCCAGATGCATTCACCGCTGTGATGATCTGTCGGCCCTTAGGCTTCTTTGATAGCCCTCTTCCTTGGCGTCTTGATGTTGGAGCGGACGCCTCCGGCGATGATGTTGAAGAATGCGCGGGTGACATGTTGCTCATTTTGTGGGTCTATTAAGATAAGATGAGAAAGTAATCATATTGAATTGCAAGACAAGAGAGGAGTAGAGGGGAAGGGGAGAAGGGAGGGGGTGATATGGACATAGAGAGGGGGTGATGTGCCTATCTTACCAATGTACCAATGTATCAAGTCCTTCTTTTTCCCGCAAAATTCAAGTCAATTTTATTACAAAGTGCAAAAAAACACATTCAGATTCTTGGTGAGCGAGACATAGCCGACTTCTTGGTGGCGACTATGCATCGCTTCTTCCCACTCCTTCTCTTCATCTCGGTCTCCGGATCACGTGCGCCGAGAGCGATGATTCATCTAATGAATCATCGCTCATCGCGCACGTGATCGAAGATCGAGATGAAGAAAAGGAGTGGGAAGAAGCAGATGGATAGTCGCCACCAAGAAGTCTGCTATATCGGCTGCTCACCGAAGAATCTGGGAATTTGTTTTTTGAACTTCTGTACTAAAATTTCCTTGAATTTTGTAATACTATTACTACAAGGTCTCTAAACAAAGTGCCTATCCTAGCACCTACTTTAGTTGCTAAAACTATAAACCAAATAGCAAAGTCCCTAAACAAAGGTCTATGAAGCAAATGACACAAACTAGTGTATCCGGTTCATTGAGCAGGAACACTATAGTATGTCACTTGCTTCATTTGCTGTTTTTGTCTAGATACATGGAGCATTTGGGTGGAAAGATCAACTGTTTAAATCAGCGCATGACGCCAATTGAAGCATAGCATAGCATCCGAGGCTCTGCTGCTGTGTCTTGAGGAATGCCAAGAGCTGGTATTCAGATGGGTTATGAGAATAAGATTCATAATTTATAGTTTGAGGAATGCCACATCTGAAGATCAGCTCTTGGGATTCCTCAAGACACACTGCAGCCTTGATGTGCCTCGATGCTACGCTATGCTTCAAATTGGCATCATGAGCCCGACGACACAATGTATTTCTTTCCACCCAAATGGTCAATGTATCTTTTGCAATAATCGCAAGATTTCTTTATCCGGATACACTACAATGTGTTACTTGCTTCATGCCCTTTGATCATATACTCTTCCTTGATTGGTTAATTTGTGCTCTCAAATTGTAGGGTTGCACATGATAAGATGAGGAAGCAAGAAAAGTGATACATGATGCTCAATGTTAGGAAGAGATCAGGAGAGGAGTAGAGGGAAGGGGGAGAAGGGAGGAGAGGAGTAGAGGGAAGGGGATCCAAATGATTTCAAACTATATACTATGTACTATATACTATATACTAACACAACAAGCAATGTAATATGTACCAATGTAAACTAAGCAACTGCAGTAAACAATGTACCAATGTAGTATGTACCAAATAGCAAACTAATTAAGTTACTGCAATAAACAATGTAACAATGTAATATGTATCAAATAGCAAACTAATTAAGCTACTGCAGTAAACAATGTACCAATGTAATATGTACCAAGCATCAAACATCAACCCTAAACACTAACAGTAAGCATGAAGCATCAACCCTAAATATGTACTAAGCAACTAACCATAACAGTATGAAGCATCAAGCATCAACCCTAAACACTAACAGTAAGCATGAAGCATCAACCCTAAATATGTACTAAGCAACTAACCATAACAGTATGAAGCATCAAGCATCAACCCTAAACACTAACAGTAAGCATGAAGCTCGGGGAGGGATTTGATGACCTTACGGTTTTGGTGACCTTAGGGACGCAGGAGGAGGAGGCGGCGGCGACGGCGGAGGAGGAGGAGGCGACGGGCTCGGGGAGGCGACGGAGGAGGAGGAGGCGGCGACGGAGGAGGAGGAGGCTGCGGCGACGTCTTCGTCCGGGGAGGCGGCGCGAGGGCGGGGAGGCGGCCGGCGAGGGCTCGGGAGGCGGCGGCGACGACGGGCTCGGGATTTAGATCTAATCGAATCACTGCAGCGCTACGGAAAACCCTAGCGAGAGGGTATATGTAGGAATATTATCACGACGGTTCTAAACTTAGAACCGTGCAGCGATAATATATCACGAGCGTTTTGAGTTAAAAACCGTCTGTAATAGTTTACTATCACAGACGGTTCTAAACTTAGAACCGTCTGTGATATGTTATCACTGACGGTTCTAAATTTAGAACCGCTCGTGATAAGCCTTTGCCATTATTGCAATTAAGACCACCAATAACTACACACTGCATTCATATCAACTACCAAACAAGCGCATTCATATACAACACCAACCATTGCATTCACACAGTGTATTTCTTGATACATTTTGTCATTCTCAAATACATCACACATTTTCACATATACATCTCAAAATTGACTACATCACACATTTTCACATATACATCTCAAAATTGACTACATCACACATTTTCACATATACATCTCAAAATTGACTACATCACACATTTCCACATATACATCTCAAAATTGACTACATCACACATTTTCACATATACATCTCAAAATTGTCACACATTTTCACATATACATTCTTATTGTACTTGCTTATTTCCTTTAAAATTAGCCCTTCATCATGATCAATGCGTACGTAACTAGTTTCGTCACGTTGTTCATCGTCGACCCTTATGCCATTTCCAAAAGGAGGTAACTCGTCAAATTGATTGTATTCCTCCTCGTCCACTACATTCTCCACTCCGACAATTCTCCTTTTCCATGAAGAACTACATGGCGTTTCTTATTTGCCGGGTCGGTTACATAGAAAACTTGAACAACTTGATTGGCGAGTACGAATGGTTCATCTTTGTACCCGACACGTTGGAGGTCCACGGTCGTGACACCGTACTTGTCAACCTTCACCTGTGGGAGATGCACCCAACGGCAGCGAAATAAGGGGATCTTGAAAACCACATAGTCGAGCTCCCAAATCTCTTCTATGAAGCCATAGTACGAGTTTCTCGACCCATCGGTACTGAATGCATCTATGCGGACACCGCTGTTCTAGTTAGTGCTCTTGACATCCTGAGACTGCGTATAGAATGTGTACCCATTTATGTCATATCCTTGCCATGTCACAACTGTAAATGTCGGCCCTTTTGCCAACCATGTCAGCGTCTCACTCGGCGAGCTCCTAGCGATTTGCTCCTTCAACCATTGGTTGAACCGACGGTTGTGTTGCCTCATGATCCAAACATCCGCCACTCGGATTACATTGCCAAGCACACCCTTGTGCTGGTCCACATAAAGCGCCACTTCAGTCATGTGTTGCAACACCGTGAAATGGGCTTGAGTATACATGTCCATATCCGGAGTGATTGCTTTCCTTCCGATAGTTCGAGACCCTTCACCGCCCCTCATGACGAGATTGAGGGACACCTATCGGCTGAATCGAGCCATATAATCGACACAAAACTCAATAACCTCTTCGCTTGCATAACCTTCGACGATGCTGCCCTCCTACGAGAACGATTCCGCACGTAGGACTTGAGAATTCCCATGAACCTCTCAAATGGGTACATGCTACGTAGGAATACGGCCCGCACATTTTTATCTCCCACACAACGTGAACAATGAGATGGACCATGATATCGAAAAACAAAGGAGGAAATACATTTCAAGGTGACATAGAGTCATCACCACCTCGTCTGCAGAGCATCTAGTCCTTCGGGATCGATGACCTTACGAGCAATTGTGTTAAAGAAATAACATAGCCTCATGATTGTCTCTCGGACTTTGATTGGCAAAATATTTCTAATTGCAATAGGGAGCATCGTGTCATCGCACATGACAATCATGAGACTTCATGCCATTTAACTTCAAATCTTGCATCGAAACAAGTTTCTTCACGTTCGGAGTAACAGACGGAACTTTGACACCATGCAAGCAGCGCACGATTCTGTTTTCAGCCTTGGGCGAGTGTAACACGCGGGGAAGGTACGTTCGTCCATTATCGGTGCATGTCGGTGCTAACTCGGGCCCGATGTGCATATCGACCAAGTCAAGCCGTGCGTTGGCGCCGTCCTTTGTTTTATCACGGATGTTCAGTAAGAGACCAATCAAGTGCCGCACACATTCTTTTCTACATGCATGGCGTCGATGCGATGCCGCACATCTAGGTACTCCCAATAAGGTAAGTCCCCAAATATTGATCTCTTCTTCCGGTGTTCTTCTCATGAGCCCTCAATTTACGTCCCTTCCGAGGACAACATCTAAATCCTTAACCATATCATAAACCTCGCGTCCCCTTAAATGCCTTGGAGTTGAACCGTCTTCCTTCTCTCCGTCAAATTGTTTCTTCATCTTGCGGTATGGGTGAGCCCTCCGAAGGAACCGCGGTGACGCATGTAGACGGTTTTGCGTGAGTGTCTCAGCCACACACTCTCGGTACCATCTAAGCAGTGAGTACAAGCTTTGGCACCTTTTATACTATGGCCCGATAGGTTACCAAGGCGGGATAATCATTTATGGTGCGAGAACAATAAGGAGCGCAGAGTGAAGTTCTCTCGTTTGTATGCATCCCATACCGTGCCCCTTCGTTCCACAAGTGCTTTTAGATCTTCCACCAACGGTGCTAGGAACACATCGATATCATTCCCGAGTTGTTTTGGCCCTTGGATAAGTATCGACAACAAAATGTTCTTTCGCTTCATACACAACCAAGGAGGAAGGTTATAGATGCAGAGAGTCACGGGCCATGTGCTATGTCATTTGCTCATGCTCTTGAATGGATTCATTCCATCTGTACTCAGTCCAAACCTTATATTCCTTGGTTCTGCACCGAACTCGCAAAACTCCTATCGATGTTTCTCCACTGCGCGGAATCAGCAAGGTGTCTTAGCATTCCATCCTTCTTGCGCTCCTCAGAGTGCCAACGCAGCAGATTTTGCCTCCTTTGGATTTGCATAAAACCTTTTCAAAGCGGGAATTATAGGAAAATACCATGCCACCTTAGCAGGAGGTCCTTTCTTCACCTCTGTTCCTCGCCATCATCGATTGATTGTTACGTTTGTATCGGGATGTGTTGCACACGGACATACATGCATGTTTGCATACTCTTTACGGTAGAGGATACGATCGTTCGGGCATGCATGTATTCTTTCTACTTCCATTCCCAACGGACAAAGAACCTTCTTGGCTTTATACGTGGTTTTAGGCAACTCATTTCCCTCCGGAAGCATGTCCGCTAAAAGACCTAGCAGCGCGTGAAACTCTTGTCGGACCAACCGTTGCTTGCCTTCAATTTCAACAGTTCAAGCACGCCCGACAACCTCGTGTACTTGCAGCCCATGTACAAAGGTTTCTCGAGTCCTCCATCAAGCCACGGAATTTAACATACTCTCTCATCATAGTTCTCTTCTACATCGCGAAGCATCGATCCAGTTATCATCGTGCAACCTATCGAATCCGAGCCACAATCGACATCAGCGGGCGGCATGTCATTCACTTCACTGCGATGTCATCCGGGGCATATCATTCACTTCACCGCGATGTCATCCCGGCATATGATCATTCACTTCGCCATGACCGGTCCAACACGTATAATCCTTTTTGAAACCCTCCGAATCAAGTGCGCTTCAATTTGCCTCGGTTCTTAAACATCTTCAAATTCGCGATCGGTGCATGGACAGCACATATATTCCACCCCTTATTCAACATATCCTCCTCGGCGGCTCTTATAAAAGCAGAAACGCCATTAATGTACTCTTCACTCACACGGCTCACGTCATACATCCAACTTCGGTCCTACGTTACGTACATATATAACAACTTAGTATTAAAATCTAGAATAACTAATTATAACTACATATATACCGCCACATTTATTATATTGAGACTTAATTTCCTAGCTCAATTCATATTACAAACACAATAGCTATTATATAACCAACAATTTTGCAAATTAATTAACCATCTTCAATAACCACTCATGGATTACTTACACCTAAATTGTAATGCAATTAAAAATAAATAAATTTCATTACTAACCATATCTACAGCAACCGGAAAGTCTGAATCTTAATTCAAAGCTCAATCTCGCCTCTTCCCACCAAATTAAGCGGCACGAAATCGCTCTAGCTTCCTCCCGAGTGAAAAAGTGCGCGGCGATGGCTAGATCTGGATCGAAATGAAGACGATGCGATGCGAGCAGCGCAATAAATGCCGTAGTCATTATTATCACGCAGCGGTTTTAACTAAAACCGTCGTGATAATAAATATCCTGACGGTTTTTATAAAAACCGCTCGTGATAAGCTTCATACCGTAACGCCGCGTGTTTGATGCCGAGAATGCTTCGTGTTTGATCGTCTAATTAACGTCTCTCAATCATTATCTGAGCGTCTATATCATTAATGTTTGGGTATACGAACCGTTTGTGCTAAAGGTTAAATATGCGCTCCTAATCCGTGTCTCTTTACGTCGTACAATACAATATACAATACAACATGGCTTCTACCATCGTTCTTGTGATCATCTCCTTCCTCTCATCTTTCATCACGAATTGTTCGGCGGAACCTTACAGCGGCCAGCAATTTGCATCCGAGCAACTTCTCGCACTCGCCCTGCTCTCCTTCCCGACTTTCTTGCATCCGTCGGCTTGACTGATCCTCCGCCGTCGACGGAGGCGTCTCGCCGCCGCTCAAGAAAGGGAAACACCCTCACCCTGGTTCTTCTCACAATGTGCGCAATGCGGAAGAAGCTCTACGCGCATTGCGAGGCGATGGATAGCCTTGCCGATCAAGCGAAGCGGCGGTCTCGAGGAATCTTTTCATGCTATCATGTACGACATTATGGATCTTTGCTGATCATTTGCCCAGGCTGCACGAGGAAGTGCTGAGGACAAGGGCAATCTTAACGGCGTTCGAGAATTTAGCGGTTGATCCTCCAAGTCCCCAAGTTGAAGAAGAAGCTTACGAAGCCCAAAAGAATACAATCTGGGAAACTCTTTACCTGTGCGACTTTTGTAATAAATTTGCCTCTAATTGAAATTAATAAATTTGCCTTTAATTTGTGACCTCTTGTCTCAGTAGTTCTGTAGTTAAGTTATTAGAAGCAATGTGTACTTATATATTAACCTCTGATCTAGATTATGACAGACAAAGGGACATCACAGCCGGTTCTTGTGAAAAACCGTCTGTGAACATTCCCAGACGGTTCTTAACAACAACCGGCTGTGATAGTCGACACAACACAGACGGTTTTTAATAAAAAACCGTCTGTGATAATCCCAGATTATCACAGACGGTTTTTAATAAAAACCGTCTGTGATATTCCAGTATCACAGACGGTTCAGCGAAGAAGAACCGCTCTGTGATACTCCTTTTCCGCCACAAATACCACAGACGGCCTTCAAATTAAAACTGTCTGTAATAGTTTACATTACAGACGGTTTCACAAAACCGTCTGTGATTTGCCGTCTACTATTAGCCTTTCTGTAGTAGTGGTAGCAGCATTGAAAGTGTTCTATTCACCACCTCCGTTTGTCCATCTGTTTGTGGGTGACAAGTTGTTGAGAATAACAACTTTGTCCTGAGCTTGGCCCACAAGGTCTTCCAAAAATAACTTATGAATTTGACATCACGGTCTAACACAATTGTCCTTGGCATACCATGCAATCTTACAATTTCTCTGGAAAACAAGTCAGCTACATGTGACGCATCGTCACTTTTGTGATAGAGAATAAAATGTGCCATTTTAGATAATCTATCTACAACTAAGTGTATATGACATGTCCTGTTAACATACTTCTTAGTTTGGGGATTAGTCATGACTAGTCGACCTAGTCGACAAGTCACCTCTCTGACGATTCTATTTGACTTTATAGCTTAATAACCTTGCTTTGATGAGATGATCAAGAAAGGGTGTGAGCTAGATGTTGTCTGCTACGCTGTTATGATCACAGGCTATGTGGCAGCCGGGGAATTTGAGGAAGCCCGGAGTTGTTTGATGATATGCTGGTGAGAGGCCGGCTTCCGAATGTATACACGTACAATTCAATGATACGTGTGCTTTGCATAGTAGGGAAGTTTGATAAAGCTTGCTCTACGATGAAGGACATGCACTTGCGTGGATGCACACCAAACTTCTGTGTATAGTACTTTAGTGAGTAGATTGCGAAATGCTGGGAAGGAATCTGAATCTAATTATGTCATTAAGTACATGACAGATAAGGGCCATTATCTTCATTTGCTGTCAAGGTTAAGGGAATATAGAAGATGCTGAGAAGAGAGACCCATAATTAGATGCAGAGTTGCTTGTCTGTTTGGTTGTATCCTGTGAAACCAGCTACACTCTATTTGTTATATACTTGATGTAGCACTTGCCATGCAGGGTTCCTTATTTAGTGATGAAGTACAGAAATGTAATGTTGTATACTCTAATTTTTTTATGCAATAATGAAATGGGATGGGGTGGTTGGCACTAATCTTAAGTAATGAATTCAACCCTGATTCACTAGTCCTAAATAGAACATCCGATCTTTGTTCTATTACACTGTTACATACAGTATATTTGATCTATTCCTGATCCTAGTCTCTCGAACCAGATGACAATGTGACATCTGATCTTTTATTATCGATTGTTTCTAGTGTCAAAAACTCATCCTAAGTAAAATATCAGGCACAACTAAATGACCACAGAACATAGTCTTGTTAACTAATCTACCTTCAAACTTTTCTTTGTCCTCTGATTTGATAGCATGCAAAACACTCTATATTGCTTTCTAGTTTCGTTTCTGCCAACCCTAGCACAGGCTTAGTGGAGTACATGTCACAAATCAGACAAAAACTGTACATGTATTGTGTGTTATCTTGTAGCACTAAGAGCTGAAAGCCTATGCTATGTTGCGAATTTTTTTTACAAATAATCCATTTTAATTCAAAATTGCATAAATATACCAGCGCAAAATTTTTTTTATAGGAATAGACTCCAATTGCCCAATGGCTAGGCGACACGCATACAGTCGGTAGACCGTTGGGTGACATAATTGCAGTCGCCAAACAGTCTATCTACTGGACATCGTCGCCCAACCGCTCGACGACTGGACGCGATATATATTTGGCCGATTGGCCGAGCCCCGGCCAATTCCATCCTCCGCGTGCGAAGAGAAGAGAAGGGAAAGAAAGAAAAGGAGAGGGAGAGGGAGAGAAAGAGAAAGAGGAGAGGTTGCGTCACTTCTGCAAGGTAATTTTTTTTATGTTTTAGTCAATATTTTTGTATAAAATAAATAGTTTGTTTAGTGTAAAATTAGGATCCATAGAAAATTATAGTTGTAGAACTTTGCTAAGAAGTAAATAGTTGTATCCTCTGTGCACGATAATCAACTACTGCGGCTACAACCAACAGAGCATGCCTGCACCCACCATTCTATCCAATTACCTAAGTCTAAACCAGTTTTGTATATTTTATTTTGAAATAGTTTTATAAACCTCCC
Source organism: Dendrocalamus sinicus (assembly GCA_036346575.1). NCBI lineage: Eukaryota > Viridiplantae > Streptophyta > Magnoliopsida > Poales > Poaceae > Dendrocalamus > Dendrocalamus sinicus. Next base: position 18,969,401 of record CM070670.1, read on the forward strand.
TGGCTCACCATAGTCAAGAGTACAGTTGAAAAGTGTATCATTTCATGTGAAAAGGGTCATCATTTCATGTGAAACAATATCCCAAAATTAATATTAGAACTAAGCAGGGCTAAGCATGTGATGTAATATCACTGTACTAACTAGGGTTTGATCTAGGGTGACAAAGGAGTAATTCCCAAGTAGGCATTAACTAAATTTGAAACTGAATTGAAATACGCTGAATAGAAATATGCATGCAATATAATTTAAATCAACATAACTTTATTTGAAATTCTGGGATCAACATGGTCAAGGGGTGTGACTTGCCTTGCTCTTCAACTTGGCTTGAGTCTTCGTCGAAGAAATTTCCCGAATCGTCGAAGTCTACACGCGAAAACAACCCACCAAATTCAAATTAAATTCAAACTGACTTCAAAAATTTGAATTGAGTCCAAAAATGTATAGAGGGGAATTTTTGAAGAATTTAGAAATTTGAATGGGCTCAATCGGAGTTAAAACGAGGGAGAACGGGCTCTCTGAAGTATGAAATCAGAGAAAATGGAAAAGAGGGAATTTCTGGAATTATTTTTCTATTGAAAAAGATGTTTATGATGTCAGCCCTGGGATTTCTTTTTCGGCCGATTATTTTTCTACAGAAAAATCTGGTTTATTGCGTCAGCATGACCTCAGCCCTGAGGCGGGCCGGCTGACAGGTGGGCCCTCGGTCCATGGACCGAGCCCACGGGAGGGGACAGCGGCCGATGTGGCACGGGGGCGGGACCGGGCTGGCGTGGCGCCGACGGGGCGAGGGGAGGCCGGATGGCACTGACGTGGCAGCCACCTGGCGCCACTTGGGCTATCACGCGGGCACGGGCGCTGACGTGGCCAGTCGGCCGGGGTGGCGCTCGGGCCCGGGGAGATCGCCGGCAAACGGCAGCGCGGTTGCCGGCGGAGAGGCCAGAAACGGAGAGAGGAGAGTGAGGGGATCTCGTGGGAGGGTGCGGCAGTTACCGAGGGCGGCCGGTAGGTGGTCGGCGACGAGGGAAGGTGGCGGCGGCTCGGGGGCTCCGGTGGCGAGGAGGTTCCGGTGGCGGTTTCGCTCGGCGGAGGGCTGGCCGAGGTGCACGCTGCGACGAGGATGGTGGAGGTGGTGGCGGCGGGGCAAGGGATGGTCCGAGCCGGCCGCAATCTCTCGCCGGAGTTGATGGCGGCGGCGGAGGTAATGGCGCACAGTGCGGGGGCTCTGGGGCAGCGGAGAGGGCAAATCGAGGGCGGCGGGAGGATGGGCGGAAGAGGGCGGTGCTCGGGGTCCTTTTATAGGCGGCGAAGGGGTGCGGGGGCGCGAGGAATCGCTCGCCGATGGTGGTGCGGCCATGGCGGCGGTTGCGGAGATGGGGAGTGGGAGGTGGGTGGCGGATCCGGCGGGGTAGGGCGCGCGGGTCCTGCAGGAAGGTGGCGGGGAAGTGGGGGGCGGCGGTTGGGCCGGGAGGAGTGGGGGTGGTGGCTAGGAGAGGCGGCGGTGGCCGTTGTGGGTGGGTGCGGGAGCCGGGAGGAGGCGGCCGGAGGTGGGAGAAGCGTCCGACAGGTGGGCCCGGGGCGCAGCGAAAGAGGGGGCGCGGGCGGTTGACGGGCGGGACCGGGCGGCCAGAGAGAGAGGAGGCGGGCGGCGGAGATGAAGGGAAGGAGACATCGGGCAGCCGAGGAAGGCGCGTGGGGCGGACGGGCCTGATGGGCCGGCGCGGCGTGGCGCGATCGAGGCCACCCACGTGGCAGCCGGGCGGAGGGGCAAGGCGGGATCGGCGGGGCGACATGGCGGGGATCCGGCCGTCCACGCGGCGGCCGGGGAAGGGAGGAGGGTATTGTATTTTTGATTTAAGATTTTTGGTTATCAGAAATTGCTAGAAAATGCATTTGGCCTCAGAAAAATACCAAAATACCCCCCAAAAATTCCAGAAAAATTCAGAGAACCTCCTGGACACTTTTTGGACTTAATAAAAATGTTTCCAACTAATGTTGGTATTAAACTTTCATACTTAAAATATTTTTTATTTTCAAAATTACTTTTTAAACTCCAGAAAATTCAGAAAACCAAATAAATTCCAGACAATTCCCAGATAATTAATTTAAAGTAGGATTTTTATAGAAAATCAAAGTATCATCTTATTAAATAATAATTTTTAGGTTTTCACTCAAATACTTTTCAAATTCAGCCTTTTCAAAAACAGAAAATCCAAGGCAAAACCAAAAATAAAATTTAGGCAACAAAAATACTTATTTTAATTGAAATTTTTATTTTGACCACTTTTATTTATTTATTTATTTATTTTTATTTTAAGAAAAATTTGGGCTGTTACAATACTTCACAAGCAAATCCAATACTACATCAGAGCTTGGTTCTCCACTTCGGGATGGACAAGAGGCAGAAGAAGCAATGAGACCAGATGATGAATCAATGAGAGGAGACCCGCGAACTAGAAAGGTTTGCTGCAGCCCACGACAAACAAGAAGGGTTGCAGCAGCCCGCGACGAACAAGTCGAGCCTGCCAAGAGGGCACCTCTCAGCAATGACGCCTCCCGTAGCAGCAACCCCATCCTAAACATTCCAACTGAGCATTCGCCATAACACACCCCGAGGGGGAGATTGTCGTCCCTCTGTTGGTGTAGGGACATATGCAAATTCTTCAAGTCTAAGTAGTGGTTCAGCCTGGGCATGCGTTACTAGGGTTGCAGAAACTACTCCTGTGACTATCCCGACTGCCGTCGGGACATGAGCAGCTATCAGCAGCTGGTAAGGACCAATTGCAGTGTATTCCCCCTATTATTTCTCTTTCAAAGTACGCACTAACAACCTTTCCTGTCTATCCATAGTCCCCAGAACCGCTGTGTGGCTAACCAAGCGGATCGACCTAAAGATTCACCCACATGATCAATGGACTCTCAACTACGTGGAATGGAATGTCAAAAGGGCCTGCGAGATCTAGGAGGAGGAGTGCCGCAATGATGAGCAAACCGAGCGTATACGTCGAGAGACAAAAGCTCATCTCGAAGTGTGCACAAGCGGGGAGCGCGAGGCTCATGAGAGGGAGCGCGAGAAAAGAGGAAAATGGCGACCAAGGCCAAAGAGGCCGCTGAGGAGTTCAACGCCGAGCTTGCAAGGAAGGAAAAATGACCATGGTCCACGCAGCAGGTCGGGCGGTTCCGCACTAGTTCCCCGAAGGTCTAATTTATTTCCATTCAAAAAGGCACATATGTATCATATGAGTATTTTAGTTTATTGCATCATGCAGAATGTTGTTTCTTATGCACGTAAACAAATCTTGTGCGCCATGTTATTCCTATTTTATTATGAAGTCTATTTAATTCGCAACATCATGTCTCATCGTCTTTTCGTATTCCATTAGTTAAAAAAATCGCTATGTTGCGCCATGGATCCATGGAGGTGCTCTTTCAGATTATTATACCGTCACTCGATTGTTTTATCGCTATGCAATACCTGTTTCAAATTTCACATTGTCTTTAAGGGACGGCGATAGGTGCAGCATGTCAGCTTAATTGTTAATTGTTCTAGTCATTTCCAATCTTTTATGATGGGTTCTTTTAAACTGGTGGCTTATGATTTATGGGTTAAATATTTGAATTTTGACTGTTCGCAAGAGACAGTATACAAAGGAAAATAGTCGCATGCGATTTTAGCTGGTACAGCTAAACTCAGTACATTTTTTAGAAAATTTTTCTATTAACCCCGTCGTAAAAAAATACACCGTTTAAAAGATAGTTACTGTAGACAATATAAATATGAGCTAATTTTAAGTAAAAAAGAACCCAGCCTTATGACCATTGCTCCATTTCTTTTGATGAAAAAGTATTCAAATAATTAATCAGGTAGGTACAGGCCTACAAGGATTCAGAATAATAGCCCTATTTTTTGAGTTATGATTTGCCAAATTGGTGTTGGTGTCTTAAAGGCTGAGCATTTGTATGAAGACAAATTGGCGAGGTGGGGTGTGTAGATGCTGAGAAGCAATGCACATGCTGTATTTTTTTGTAAGGGAATATGCTAATCTGTACTTTATAGTATAATTGTACTGAGTAATTTCACATAGAAACATTAATCAGAAGTCGAAGCTATTGCAGACGGGAGAAATGCCGTTCAATGGTGCTGTATGCTTTATGGTTTTATCATTTCTTCTGTTCTTTCTTCTCTTCTTCCTTTTCCTCTTTCTTTTCTTCTTTTGCAAATACAACAGACACAATGTCAATCTTCCCAATCTTCTTTAATTTCTTTGCAATCGTCACGGTGTCCAATTCGCCTATGATGGTCATCTTATTCTCCTTCATATCCGCAGCTATGGAATCAATACCAGTGGACGAAATGAGGTGTGCAATTGTGTATTGCATGCAATTTTCTTGCTGACATAATAATATTGCTTTTCCTGTTCGCACCCTTGCTATCAATATATTCATTTTCCATTTTTATCTGGTGTTCAGATTTGGTATACAAAAAAAACTGCATTGGAGAAATAGTTCTTTCGAAGGTTATAATATTTATATCATCTGACAGCAATCTTTTTCCCATAACAAGAAGATGCAAGTTGCCAAACGTTCTTTTTCAAAGATGCAGATTTTTAAATGTCTATGTGATAACATTTGACATGAAACATCCAGTTATGTTAAATATGTACCAACTTTATTGTCAGACTATATGGCTAGATCTAAAATATTAATAATAATGAATAATTGATAATATTACTTATTAATATTATTTGAGATATATAACATATCAATATTATTTGAGATATATAATGTGTGTGAGCTTATATCAGTCAAGCGGATCCATACACCCGTCTGTAACGCCCCTGTTTCCAGGGGCGCGTACGGACACGGCATTCCGTAACTATTCATGCATGAACAGTTAAGGAGTGTCGCGCAAGAGTATATCATTGCATGCTTACAACAAAAGTCCAGCATATATTTCACATATGGATTAACATCCAGTTTTCAACAGCGGGGCGTGCAAGCTCAAAGTATATTTACATTACAAAAGCTCCAAGATCCGCTTGAGCGCGGCGAAGACCTAAAACCAAGGGTCCTCGTCGAAGAACAGCTCCGCAGGGGCTTCCTCGACAGGGAGACTTTCACCTTCGTCTTGATCCTCTAAAAGGGGATTCGGCAAGCCGTGAGCTAACCAGCTCAGCAAATCACAATGGAAAACCCTGACTTACTACTTTGCAAGGATATACAACGGGAGGGAAATATACTTGGTTTATTATTTTTGGGTGGATGCAGTTTTATTTGTAAACATTTTTGAAAACTCACCAGAATAAAACTACTCCTTAACATTAGGGGTTTTCGTGAAAAGATAATTATCCAACTAATCCAATTAAAACATTTGTAAAGTCTACTTAAGCTTTGCAATTGGAATCACCCATGTCACACAGCTCCATTAACCGGGAGCACGGCGTATTCGAATACCATTTAATTGACTCTGCAGAGTTGCTCAACTTTACCCACACGCAACCTTAACCCTCATGACTGAGTTAAGGGACCGGGTCTTTTCGCTGCTCAACTCTTGATATACACTCCCCCTGATAGGTTCGGAATCCGCACACCCTCGGGTATCCATTGGCCACCACGGACAGCCGGGTCCGAGTTGTGAGGTCCTATTGTTGTCTTAGTCCGGACCCGCGATCTGGACCTACTCCCAATGTAGGGCTTCACTCAAGTTGAGCAGATACTAAACCAGGGTTGATGAATCAACACCTGTGGTTGAGCGGGTACTATGTCATTTGCTTAGCATAAGGGTCTAGTCCTTATATTTTTCACGAGGTCCGCAACCTCAACCCCAGGGCAAAGCGGTGGGCGAGGATTGCCTCGCGGTTTCCCACAACACTCCTACCCTAACTTGTGCACGTCCGCACTGCCACCTTAGGGTACGGTGTCCCATACCACCTTACCCTAACTCCGAGTTTTGCAAATCTACCGGCCCATGGCCACAACCTTATTAGTGACAGGATTTGCATGAGATAGTAATTATAACCTACATATGATAATACTGCAATTAGTTAAAGCTAGGGTTACAATGGCGGGCTACAAATTTACCAGGGCATTTGGAGGTGGTAGGCTATATCTATATTGCATGTCATTCTAAACAATTTTATTTTACATAAACTAACATTTCACAACTAGCATTAATGAAACTAGCATAATAACGTAAATAAATGACATGGGATAACAAAATGATCAAGGTGTTACGACTTGCCGTTAATCTGGACGATCTCGGCTAGCTCGAACATAGAAGCTCCTGGATCCTGGGACTGCACCTGAACCTCCACGATCTCCGAAACTAGCGCAAATACATAAAATCATTAAATCCAGCTTGAGACTAATCAAGCGAGGAAAAATAAACTAATTAAAAAAGGAGTAAAATGCAAAAAGATGCAATTAGGGAATTTTTAGAATTTTTCTAGGATGAATTTGTGGAAGTGGAGGCCAAAAATGGGTTCAGGACATTATTTGGAGCAAAGTGGTGAAATTTGGGAATTTTCTGTGATTTTCTAGAAGTTATTTGGATTTTTATGATTTCTGGAAAAGATTAAATCGGGGAATAAATGTTTGAACAGTAACCGGCCCGACCTATTGCTACAGTGCGTCCTGGCCGGAATTCAAACGCACGGCGCGGCAAGGCAAGCCGAGGCGGCTCGGCCCAATAGCGTGCGCCCACCTGATCGGGATGGCGGACGTGTGGCCCGCGCGGACGGCGGGGATGCGAGGGAGACGGCGAATCGGTACGGGCGATCCAACGGACGAGGGGAGGCAAGTTTATGAACATCGGACGGTGGAGAGGGGCGGCCATCCGACGTTCTAAAACAGACGGCAACGGGAGGGATGAACGGGGGAGATGGGGCCACGTCTCCCCTTCGTCTACCTCTCGCCGTGCGCTCGCGCCAGAGGGGCAGAGGGCGGTGCTGTTGCACTCCGGCGATGGCAAGGGACTCCGACGGCAAGGGAGGGTGTCAATGGGGAGAGCTCGACACGGGGAACCCATTTTGGCGTTTTTGGAGGGGTGGGGACCAACGGAGGGGACGAGAGGCCGAAGGGGAAGATTTGGTTTCCCGGCAGAGAAAGGGGTCACCGGGGCTGAACGGATCCAATCGGCGGCGGCTACACGTTCAGGGGTCCCGGGCTCACATTGGTGGCGGTGGTCGAAGCTCGGAGCCTTTGGAGAGAGCTGGCCACGGGGAGCTGGTTCGGCCGGTGGGGGTGCTCCGAAGCTGGGGCTCCTCGGGATTCCTCCTGGCCAAGCAAAGGCACCACGATGGTCAGGGGGTAGCAGAGGAGCTCCGGGCGGAAGGAATTGAGAAATGAGCAAGGGGCAGAGAGAACCGCTTACCGGGGTCACCGGCGCAGGGGAGAGTGGCGGCGGCGACTGGAGCGATGCGGCTTCAATCGGAGGCTCAGGGAGGTTCCTTGGAGTGATGGGAAGGGAATGGGTGTGGTGGGAGAGCTCGGGAAATAGAGGAGTGTGCGGGAGAGGGAAGGGGGTTTTATACCCCGGGCAGAAGAGAGGGGATTCGTAGGGGAGAAGGCAACGGGCGCGGCGCCGGGGTCACCAGGGGCAGGTAGGGCGTCTCCTCCGCGGGATGGAGCAGTGACCGGGGTGACGCCGGCTCTGCAAAGGGAGTAATGGCGATGGACGACACAGGAGGGCAAGTGAGCTTCGGCATGGGCGGGTGTGGCCGTGCGCGAGAGAGGGAGGAGGCGATCGCTGGCAGGTGGGGTCGGGGAAGCAGTTGCGACACGTGGTGCGGAAGGTGGAGCTTCCCTCGGACCGGATGACGGCGGGGTGACGCGGCGGTCCAAAACCGGGGGCGCTGTCCGCGGGCGCAAAGGCGGTGGTGCGGGCGCGGGCGCAGCGCGCAGCGCAAGCGCGTGCGTGGGGAGAAGGCGGGGAGGAGCAGAGGCGCCAGCGGAGAGGGAGAGCGAGGGAGGCGCCGGGGAGCGGGAGAAGGCGGAAAAAGGGCGGGGTGCCGGAGGAGAAGGGAAAGTGCCCTGCCAGAAAAGGAAAGCAGCGCGGAGAGACTTTCCCAAAAGGGAAAGTTTCCGAATTTCACTCAAAATTCGGCAAAAATTAGGAAAATTTTTGGGTTTGAATTTTTGGGGTTTTTTCACCGTCGATGCCCGCATTGGAGAAGAGGTACACAAATGCCACAAACTCTTTTACATTGTGATGTCCATTGGTTCATTCGTGCCATTTATTTTTGAACAACTGTTGTGGAGTCTCTCGGTTCTGAATCTGTGTGCGGCTGCTGTGCGGGACAGGCCTGCAAGGCCAACTACGCGACAGGTCAGTGCCAACCGACCGCGCCGCCCCGCCCACACCGTGCGGACAAAAGACGCGAGATGAGATTTTATTCCGAAAGAGAGATGGTTTTCACGGGGGACGGCAGCAACGGCGTCGCGGTCGGAGGCGCCGGCGCTGCCGAGTCGCGGCGGTGTGGTGCCTGCCATAGTGCTGCTACCTCGTACGAACGATTATTTTGAGTATGGTTACTCGTGTCATAGTCCTTTGTACGATTTAGAATGATGATAAGACTAAAGAACTATATAAAGCTGAGTAGGATATGAGACTAGAGAACCATATAAAGCTATAATGAATAGTCACAGAGAACTCAAGTAACAAAGTAAAGAAGTCACATATCTAAGTCTTCGTTCATTTCGATTTGAGCTTTTAGCTTCTAGCTTATTTTTTTATTATTCCTAAATTTTGTCTTTTTCTACCTTTTTGGCTTTTTGAGCTTTTTTTACAGTTTTTTTCCTGTATTCGTTTGCATTGTCCGTGATTGGCTAACCTATTTTTTTATTTTTAAAATGTTTTAAATTTAATCACACCAAATAAATTACCATCAGTTACAGTATAATTTCAGCCAGCTACAGTGCAATATCAGCCATAAGCCACTTTTTCAGCCCAACTGAGTGGGCTGTAAAAGTGGAAGTGCACAAGAGGATTAAATGCTAGATTATTTTTTAGCACTACATTCTTGTATATAGTAAGGATCCGAAGGTTCTAAAAAATTCAAGAGGATTGTAAGAGAGCGACAATCTCCTATACTCTTTTAATGTTGTACTTAAGAAATTTGTGGTGGACTTGCCAAATCTTCCCTCTCGGTGTGGTTGTTTCAACATCGTTATTTTTTATTCTCTATGAGATTCATCTTCTTCGTTCTTTATATCGTACACGCTTGTATCGTATCTCATAAACTTTGATCCGATCCAGGGGCTGTTACGTATAAGAAGAGGTATTAGAGTGTAACAAATGGTATCAGAGCCAATGCTTGATTAATTTGATTTGTGAGAAGGTTGGTAAAGCGTTAGGTGACAAAAAAATCAAGACTGGTGTTAATGATGCGGAGTCAAGTAGAGAAATTTGACGGTGAAGGAAATTCAACATGTGGCAATGTGTGGTAAAGGATGTCCTTGTCCATCAAGAGCTAATCGATGCTCTTGAAGATGACAAACCGAAAAAGTCGTCCGTTGAAAACTGGAAGGTGATAGAATGAAAAGCTGTCAATACAATCCATATATATCTCTCTGATGAGGTAAAGTACTCAGTGATTAAGAAGAATTTGTTGAAGAAATTATGGAAGAGCTTAGAAAATTTGTATTTGGAAAAGTCGCTAACAAATCAGTGGGTGTTAAAGCGACGACTATACTGTTGCATATGGAGGAAAGTACACGGTTCATTGACCATCTCAATATCTTCAACAAGCTTATCATACTGCTGACTAGTGTAGATGAGAAAAATAAGGAGAATGACAAGGTCGTCATATTGGTATTATCTTTACCACCATCGTAAGCAGCAATTGATGATAAATATTCTCATTGGAAAAACCATTGTCAACTTCAATTTGGCAATTGTATATCTATTAGAGACAGAGTCCTTAAAAAAGCCATCAGAATCTTTATCCTCAGATGATCAAGTATTGGCTGCAGTAGGTGTTGCAGGCAGAAGTAAAAGTCACAAGAAAAAGGGCAAGAGCAAGGGTACGTGTGTATAGGGATGAAAACGGTCGGAAACGGTCGGAAAACTCCTCAACCGTTTTCTACTTCTACATTTGAATACGAAAACGAAAGCGAAAGCGGTAAAGCCGGACACGAAAACGAACGCGAACTTACGGAATATCGAGAATTTCGAAAACGAACCAATTCGAGTGGAATTATGTCGAACACGGTCGGTATACGAAAATTCAATACGGAATACCGACCTGTAGGACCAAGTGCATAACAATTAACAAGTGACCAAGTGCATAACAATTACCAAGTGCATGATCAAGTTCAAGTGCATACAATAATTAACAAGTGCATGACCCTTGGTTTTAAGTATTAACACAATAGCCGACACAAATACAAATACAATACAAGTCTAGAACAAGCAATTAACAGCTAGCAGAACATCTACAGTTCATCAGCATCATCCATGAGGTCAGGATCGCTTTCCATATCTTTTGCTTCCTCAGAGTCCTCCTCAGAGTCCTCATCCCCCTCCTTGTCCTTTTCCTACAAGTTTGCAAAGTGAATTAAAATTAGATGTAGCAATAGCATATTTCAGAGCAAGCAGTCAATAAACATACACATACCTCAATTTTCAGTTTAGCCACAACATTAGCCAAAGCCTCACCCTCAAGATCACTCACAATTGATCCAACCATTTTAGAATCTGAACAAAAAATTTGGTATTCCGTATTTCGAACCGAATTTACAATACGGTATATTCCGAATAAAATGTAGAAAAGTAGAAAACGGTCGGAAAACGCCTAAACCGTTTCCGCTCCGTTTTCGAATTTGGTATTCCGTATTTCGAACCGAATTCGAATTTGTCCGAAAATACGAATTTGATCGGGTCAAATGTAGAAAACGATGCGGTTCGGTACAGGATATTTCCGTTCTGTTTTCATCCCTACGTGTGTATGTTATCTACGTGACGAGGAAGGTCACGTGATAAAAGACTACCCGAGTTTTAAGTAAATGAAGGGTACATGCTCAGCGACGACAGCAAAAGGATGATTTGGACGTACTCTAGTCGTCAATCAATCATATACTTCTCATGGATGGATATTAAATTCATGTTGTTACTTCTGTATATGTTCGACGAGGGAGATGTTTGACAAAGGATCTCTATACTCGGTGCATGGAACTGTTTACTTAGCAGGTTGCATGGAATATGCAATTAGTAAGGTGAAAAATGGTTATATTGGAGATGCATGATGGAGCACATCGCGTATTGATGGGAGTTCGGTACGTTTCTAGCTTAAAGAAGAATCTAATTTCTATGAGGTCATTTAAACTCAAAGGTTAAGAGGTATCATTTTGAGGTGGAGTCATGTGTTACATGCAAAGGGAAAATGATCATGGAAAATATCTCAAGCAATGGAGGATACCATTTCATAGGTAATCCTAAAGGAAGAGCAACTAATGGGTGATAAAAATTTTGGTCAGGAGAGCAAAACCGTGTCGTCAACGGTAGTTACTCAAATCTCATCTGTAGTTATGTGCTAAACTACAAAGACAGTTGCACAATTTAGCAGACGCAAATATGAAGATGCGAGCTGTTGGAAGAAGAAAGACATGGTGGGACCAACTATGCAGTATCGGCGAGTAGGCAGGGCTCAGAGGTGGTATAAAACCTATGGCATAGAAGGCTGAGGAATAGAAGGTGTGGTTAATCAAACTACACAATAAAGGAGCTCTCAAGTGGAGAATCTGCACAATCTAACCCAGACACTAACACACACAATGCAATGATGTGCATAAGCCCATGTGGTGCAGACACACCTAAAGGTGGGAGGGAAAAGCCGACTTGGAGTGAGTTCTTGGAAAAGCACAGTGACTTCAATAAATAAGAGTCAAAGTAGAGATTATTGAGTATGGTGACTCATATCATAATCTTCTAGAATTTAGAAAGGTATGTTATAAGGAGCCCTAAATAAATCCTACTAGGATTAGAATTTCTGCTTTCTTTTTTAGTAGGATTCTTACTCTAATTTGAAGGACGACTAGGGAGAACTATATAAAGTAATAGGGGTGGTCATAGAAAACCCAAGCAACTAAGTAAAAAAGCAAAGAAGCAACTCATCTAAAGATAAAGGTGTACAAGAGGATTGAATGCTAGGTTATTCTTTACCAATAGATTCTTGTAGAATTTTTTGTACGGATAATCCATTTTTTATTCGAAAATACATAAATATACCCGCGACAAAATTTTTTACAAAAATAGTCTCCAGTCGCCCCCCCATTGGGCGACTTCTTCCTTTCGCCCAACCGGCAAGCGACACAATATCATCATTTGGTTCTTGAGCGATCGCAAGTAGTCGCTTTACCATTGGCGATCGCCATGCGATCGCCCAATGGATGGGCGACTTTCTCTTATGATCGCCCAATGGAAGGGCGACTTTACTCACTCCCGTGATTTTGTAGAGTTTTGTCAATTTTGTAGTTTTAAATGGAAAAAATATGGTGTAGTTGTAATAAAAGGTTATGTTTATTGTATGTTGTGCGTGCATTAAAAATTGTGAGAAATTTTTTAAGAACAATTGGTGTAGAACGTTTGATATATACATTGGTAAGTGATATTTTTATGTTACTAAGAATTAGTGTCGAAGAAAAGCGGTATGTTAATTATTGTTACATGATTTGCTATCTGAATCATTGAATGCGAACACACGAGATAATAACCTTATGTGAATTGAAATAAACTTCATAATACTGATTGGGAGTAACATGTCGCTACAGTTTTATTACATGCATAACATATAGCATGATATGCGACTAACCCACCCAAGCTGCTCGTACCACCTCTTGTGTGGACCGGGCCACTTTCCTCACCACATTTTGTCTCTTGGGTGTAGCGTGGTTGTTTCCCCTTTTGTCGCGCCTTGAAGATGGCTCCGCTGCATCCTTCTTCCTGTCACTCTTGGACTTGAGGCTGCCTCATGAGCTTGAAGCTCTTCCTCCGGCGCTTGATGGTCGCTTCACGCAGACTTAGCTGCTCCCGCCTCCTTTGCGGCTCATCCTCCTTACCCTTGAGACGGTTTGGTCCACCCTCACGCGGCGCTCTTGCTCAAGCCGCATCCGCCGTTCCACCTCGCGAGCACGAGTCATCTTGACAAAGTATTGTCCTTTGTTTTCCACCTCCTTTGCTGGTTATTTGGCCATGCCGTGGCACCGATCCACCCATTCCATGAACCCGCAAGCCTATGTGTGGCATGGTAGATGTCATGGATCAAGTTGAAAAGCGATAACGGAAAAGAAATGATTTAGTTATGGTCGTTACCACGAAGTCGTCATCGGTCGGGACACTTGAAGAACCTACGGCGTATTTGGCTCGTTGTACTCGATCGATCCGGACTCCCAACATCGTCCTAAAGCCGCAATGGCACTTCGGCGCTCATGCCACTCCGGCACTCCAAATGGGTCGGACCTCCGAGAAGACATTGTTGTGTAGTAGTATTGTGATACCTTGAGGAGGAGATGCGGTATGGAAGACATAGGAGGAGGCCTTTATGTAGGCAAAGTTATGCAGTGCAGTGGGCATAGTCCATGGAGAGGATCTTTTCGCTTTTCTGGATTCGGTGTAGCAATAAATGGCCCTATATAGGCTTTTCAGAGACTATAATCTCGTAATAAATTCATAGTTTGTAGCCTTTTCAGAGATTGGACCATTCAAAGCCTAGAAGGCTAAAGACCTACGCCCCTATATGTGTACAGGCCTACAGGCCTACTCCTGTAAAGGCTAAAGACCTACGCCCTATATGTGTACAGGCTAAAGGCCTACTCCGTCACTGCGCAAAGCTGGCATATGCTGCCCCGTTTTCTCATGTCACTGAGCAAAGCTGCCCTCTTTTGTCATCTCACTGAGCAAAAGCTGACCTCTTGTGTCATGTCCCTGAGCAAAGCTGGGGCGTGTTGTCATGTCGCTGAGCAAAAGCCTCTTTTTTTGGTGGTCACTGCATTAAGCTGCCCCGTTTTGCTATAAGTAGCAGGGTTGGGGTCCCATGACATTGTGAATCGAACAAAGTATACCCTCTCTTTCGTGGTGAAACATACCATGTCTGAAGTCGAGGGGCCAGTGGGATTTGGGTCACCGAAGGACGACATTCCCTTAGCAACGAGGGATATGTTCGGTACGCAGTACCGATTGATACCAAGCCGGCGTGCTCAACCACCGTGACCGAAATGCAGACACAATGAGTACGCGGTCGTCCATATCTTGGATTCCCCGAAAGATGGCGGGCGACGTTTCTTCCGATGCTCACGCTCCGGGGTACAAATTAGTAATGTTACATTTTGTATTGCTTATGGACCCTCGAAGTTTACCGTCATTTTTGTGCAGATGGCCAAATCGACTTCTCCCATGGATCGACCCTCCTCACGAGCGGTATGTTGATCGTTATGTGGATACATTATGGGCTCGAATATGGGACTTGGAGTACCGAATGGAGAGTCTCACCGAGGAGAACAACGACCTCCGCGAGCGGATGCAGCGCGAGGGGCAACGAGGAGGTCGTGAATATAGGAAGCTCTTATGATCCCACATGTTGCTGCGCGAACCCGAGCTGCATATGTGCATGCCACTACCATGACGGCCAGCCACGTCCGAGGCGGCCCCCTCAGCAATTCTCCATGTGGGTGCCACGAGGCTCGTTTGGCATGTAGGTAACAAGGGTTATGCTTGTGTCGTATTTTAGTTCATGTATTTGTTCATGTGTTGATGCTGTGGCGGTAGGACTGTTGTGTTGAATTAAAATGTTGGGTGTACTACTTTTCATAAATTATGTATGTGTAATGTATGTGTTGTTTCCTGTTATAAGTGCGTGACGCCTTCATTTTCTGTGACCTTCGTTGAAACTTCTGGTGTTAAGCATGTGATGGATTAGTTGTTATCTTCGTGGAGTTGTTATCACAAGCAATACTGAGCATGAAATACAAGGTTACAACATACATACAAGGAATAAGTCCATTACAACATACAAGGATGTCCATTACAACATACAAGGATGAAATACCCACTGCTCGCACTTCACAGATGTCCACGGAATAAGTCCATTACAACATACAAGGATGTAACATACAAGGTTAACAAATGGTACATGAAATTTAGCGTGCATTACAACACCAACTACTGATCAGGTCATGCATTGCATCGTCTAGCTGTGTGCCCCTCCTGACCGCATCGTCCACAACGTGCACCAGATGTTCCAGCTTGTGATTCGTCCATGTCATTTCTAATACGTCGGCTCTATCGCCGACCCTTCCCACCCTTCAGCATGTTAATATCCGGAACCCAGGTCATCGCTGAAATGTCCAAAGTGGTGAAGTTTCCCACCGCCCTGAACCCCCGGAGCTCCCCATACCAAGCTTGCAGTATTCTCTCCTTGAAAAAGTACTCGGACATGAAGTTGGAAGGATCAATGCCCACGGTTCCGCATGCAGCGAGGACATGAGAGCATGGCCTGTGTAACAACTTAAGCTTGTTGCATGTGCAGCTAGGTCTGTTTGCATGATCTCCAAGGCATACCTCGTGAGTAATAAGTGAACGAGATGAAGTGCTCTGTCACGGAGTATCACCTCGAAACGATGCTCCCTGTTGCCCATGCAATGCACTGTGTGCAATTGAGCCTTCTGTGCCTTCGTCTCCATGTACGCAGTAATTTTTGACGAATCTGAGGCTCGGGATTGGCGCATGAAGTGCGGCACTCGCGTCTGTCCACGAAGTAGCGGATTGTCTTGTGAAGAACACCTTCCACGATGGTGACAAGGGGCTGAGAGCGGAGACCCCGAGAACCCAATTGTACACCTCGGCAAGGTTACTTGTCATTATTCCGTACCTTGCGCCATCCGTGTCGCAACAGCGACCACTTCTCCAATGGTTCCCCTCGATCCCTGCGAGAAGCACTTGATGTTTCGCGCGCTCCTCCTTCTTGGACCACTTGGGTTAGACTCATCGATTGCTGGCAAGCATTGCGGTTGTGCCGCCCCAGGAGTGACCAGCCCCTTGCTCCTCTCGTCGACGTTCTTCCTGGTGTACTCATCCAGCAACCCCCATAAAGCATCAAATTTTCTCTGCTGGTTCTACCTAGCAAGCCTCTTGAATAGCTTCATCAAAGATTGTTTCGGGAATTGCTTGAAAAAATTTGCCCCTAAGTGACGACTGCACCACCGGTTCCTCATGTCCGGCCAAGGAACGCTCTCCTCAGGGTCTTCTTGAAGTTTTCGTATCGCCTTTATAATACCGGCGTGGCGATCATGGATTACGCACACACCGGTAGGGTGCCTACAACTCCAGTCTTCACATGTCTTAGAAACCACGGCCGGCTCTCATAATTCTCACTCTCCACAAATGCAATAACCAGCGGCAATATTTGATTATTACCGTCAACGCCTATGGCGTCGGGAGCGCCCTTTGTATTTGCTGTCAAGAAGGTCCCATCTATCGAGATCACGGCAGCATGTGCTTGAATGCTTCAATGCTAGCACCAAATGCAAACAATGCTCTCGCAACACCGCAAATCTGGTAGACTTACGGACGGCTTCTCGTACACGGCGATGTACGTGCCCGGGTTCCTTTGTTGCAACACCTTAAGCATACGAGGAAGGTTGTCGTACGCCGCCTCGAAAGTGCCAAAACGTTTTTCCAACGCCTTTTGCTTGGCACGCCACGCCTTCGCGTAGCTAATCTTATACTTGAATTTATTCTCAATAGCTAGCACAATATGTGTTGCCGCAACATCTTTTTTCTCCACTATCTCCCCGTACATCGAATTGGCTATAAATCCGGACGTCAGGTTTCGATGCCTCACCAAGACAGTGTTCAGAATGCAGGAGTGTGGCTCCACCTTGGACACAATCCAGTGAGTGTCATACTTGGGTCTACGGGCGTGCACCCTCCAAGGACAACCAGCCTGCTCGCACTTCACAGTGTACTGCTCCTGGCTTGATTTGACGACGCGAAATGTCCGTTGCATTGAAAGGGCCCAAACCTTGATGACATCCTGCAGCGCTTCCTTGTCGACAAACACGGCATGCACCGAACCTCTGTCTCATGATACTCCCATGGTGATTCATGCTCATCATATGCGAAACACCCTCCGCATTAAACCGGTTCCATTCTGGGGATAGGAACTTCTTCATCATCGAATTGTCCTCCTCGTCGTCCTCTACAGCTTGCTCTTCATCCCATGCCCTCTCGGTCATCGATTCCATCTGCTGCACGATATACTCATTATACTCTCCTTCATCAGCTTGCCCGGTTCCCTCTCGGAGCTTGGCGGTGTAACTCTCCTCCATATACCGCATCGGCTTGCCCGATTCCCCTGTATAGCTTGGCGGCTGTAACTCTCATCCATGTACCGCATTGCCTTCATCATGAGCAACTTCATCAGCTCCGCCATCGTGCTGCCCGCCCGAGCTGCTAGCACCTCGAAGCATAGGCGGGCCACGAGCTTCTTGCGGCTGCTTGTAGTGAGCACGGTTGCACAAGCGAGACACACTCGTATCCACGGCGCGGCACCATTGCACAAAGCCCTTCCACGGCGAGCACACCAATGTCTTCAACTCCCATCGATGTCGGTGGGAGACCGGCTCAAAGCCCTTGCACAACGACGCTGCACACCTCGGGGTCCAATGAAAAACTCAGGTCAGCCAATGCTGCACATCATCATTGATTCTCGTCATCCGAAGTACGAGTGACTTGCGGAAAATCGCTCAAATCCACACCATTCGGACCTTCACGAATCATTCCAGCACCATAATACACTCTCAATGTAGTACTGGCCATTAATGATGTACGCCTACATGTATGATTGAAATTTACGACATGTCAAATATCATCGTTCAACACTAAACTAAACTTTCTATACTAAAAAGAGTAGTAAAATTTCTATATTACAAAATGTTCCATACTACAAAATGTATACTACATCTACAATTTGTACTAACACTAATATTTCATCTAAATAATAGTGTAAATACAACCTAATTAACGAAAATACCTGGATCCAAATCGATGGAATAGCTTGGACTCGTTCCTCCTTCACCTCCTCCTTCTCTTCTCCCCTCCTCCTTTTCTTCCCCTCCTTCTCTTCTCCTCTTCTTTTCTTCCCTTCCTCCTCTCTTCTTCTTCTCTCGGCTCTCTGCGAGAATGGGGAAATGTGGTTGTTTGGCGGAATGAGGGTAGTGGGCGGCGATCGGTGGATATCCATTGCGATCGCCCTACCGTTGGCGACTGAAATTGCGATCGCTGTGCGGTTGAGCGATCGCAATTTCAGTCGCTCAACGGTAGGGCGGCGCAGTATCGCCAACGGTTCGACATTCCTTTGTGTCGCTTGCGGTTGGGCGAAAGGAAGAAGTCGCCCAATGGGGGGGCGACTGGAGACTATTTTTGTAAAAAATTTTGTCGCGGGTATATTTATGTATTTTCGAATAAAAAATGGATTATCCGTATAAAAAATTCGATTCTTGTATAGGATGAGTATCACCCAAGCTGAACCACTGGAGAGGGAAGCTAGCGGCGGGAGGAGGTAGAGGCTGTAGATCGATGATGGTAACAGCAGGCTGTAGGATCAAGGATAACCAACTAGAGGGGGTGAATAGGAGGTTTTTAAATTTTCTTATCTTTTAAATAATTCTCTACAATTTCAATTTAACAAGAATGTGAAGCACTTAAAACTTACATAATTCTAGTCAAGAGAGTATCAACACTAGATCTATATCAAGCAAATGATCACAATAATACTAACAAATAAGAGCTAGAAGAAGGTATGAGAGAAATAAACACAATCGATGTTTTACCGTGGTATTCGAAAACTTGCCGGTTTCCCCTAATCCACGTTGAGGTTAGCCCAAACAAATTGGACCGGCTCCACGAATTAAGCCGAAGCACCTCAAATCCACTAGTAGTAGCTCTTTCCCGTTCCGGGTAGGTGAGCTCCAACTTTCACAAGAACACCGGGCTTTCTCACAAGCTTCTTGAGAAGATCACCGATCAACCTTCACCCAATCGTCCAGATGCCAACAAGCACCAAGAGCAATAAACCACAGCTTCACTTGATTGCAAACAAGTGCCAAATGGATCAACTATTGAATGCGCATGCACTTTTTGCTCCAACCACCTCAATTGAATGAACAAGGAGAGAGAAAAAAAGGTGTGGAGTGAATGCTCAAAGCTCAAGGATGTTCAATAGGATCTCTAACTTCTGTCCTTAAGCAGTGGTACGGGTATTTATATCCCCACCAACCAAAACTAGCCGTTTGAAACAAATTCCTGAAAATTTAGGGTGAGCGAAACTACCGCTGGCCAAAGGCCGGTAGTTCCGCTCCAGCTCTAGCGCGACAGAACGGCTATGTCAGAGGCTCTGAACTAGCCATTTGAAAGTCGACACGGTACTATCGTCGTTATAAAATCCGGTACTTCCGCTTTGCAGTAGTTCCGGGAAGTCGGCGCGGTAGTTCCGCTTGGACCGGAACCAAAACTTGGCGCTCTCTGGAAAAAAGGTTCGCCCTTATCACCAGAGCTTTCGGGCTTCAGAAGTACCGCTCCATATAGCGGAACTACCGCTTCCAACGGTAGTTCCCACATTAAACCACCGGTACATCTGATCTTGCAAACTTCACAAACCCACCCGGAGGGTGCTCTCTGGAAAAAAGGCTCCGCTCCGAGGCTGGATTTTTTGTGGCTTTGTCAAACTCTTTATTTATGGTATACTACCAGATGACCATTCTAAGGGCATCCATTGATGGGGAAAGTGTTACCAAGCACAATCCTAGGATTATCCTTGTCATTCATAATGTGTTTCTCTTCGAGTATGTCATCACCCACTGGATAGCTACACCATTAGTGTCATCATTGGAAGCAGCAACATCAGTAGTTGTAGCAGCACTAGCAGCAGCATCAACAACAGCTGCAGCAGCACCAGCATCATCATGAGCAGCAACATCAGCATCTGTTGTATCCTCATCCCTCAACCCCAAAAGAACATACACTTCTTCCTCGCTCGTAGGAACATCCCTCTCCTCTTGACCATAGGCTTGAGCAATATGAAGGGTTGACCAATCCATCAAACTTTCTGAGGACCACACACTGCCTTTACCATCCACTTTTTGGACTACTAGTGTTGCAGGTGGAATAGAGGGTCCAGCTACTATAGCTATTGACACTTGACCATCTACATTAGTAACACTGCACTAGCTTGATTGGTTACCATGAGCAACCACAATTTCAACAACAAAAAAACAAATCCATTTGACCTGCCATTGGTCATTGAATGTTTGCATCAGCTCAAAGGAGTGGTGGATCCTTTCTACTGAACCAGTGCTCTAATCATTGTAGAAGAATTGGCTTATTGGCATGCCCCCAAGTTGTCCTCTGCTGCAACTGCGTTTATAGCATACCCAATGTGCAGACCACTGACGATCCATTCCAAATCTTGACGATCAACTACATGTTTGCTTCCATCATCACACCGCGTAATGAACAGTAAAACTCTAACAGCTATTATAAACGCTCTCTCTGGATCAACCCTAATCAAGAATGCGAAAAAAATTGAGTTAGGGGCATGCCACTCCATTCATTTCTACTCGCATTGAACACAAAACGAACCAATAAAACACATAAGAGAGGGGAGTTCACAAACCCCCTCGGGGTCCATCGCGGATTCCCTCAAACACAATCATGATCTAGGAAAAAACCTATAGTTTTATTTGGGAGTCCGTCAATATTACTGGATCAACAACCAACAACCTTGTACTACGTACCAGAATGCTGCTACCTTGCACATAACCTATATTTTCGTAAACAATTCTAGTAGCTAGGCGTGGTGAGCCATGAGCATCGTCATGATGGATTGTTGCTTGTGCGTGCAACCAACAGGCAATGCGGCGAATGGAGAGGTGGTCATCGACATCCGACAAGGCACATAGGACTAGGAGGGACCAGAGGCAAGGATGAACTGCGCCAGTGGCATTGGAACTATCGGGTTGTTCTGGGCAACCATCGTCCTTCTCAGCGGATTCGAGACGGACCTCAACATGGGCAAAACTAAGTAGTGGAATCCGGTGCCACAGGACACCAAATCCAAAAAAATTTTAGTAGGGATTTGTATTTTTAGTCCATGTTTAAACCTCCGGGCTAAACTCAGTACACCCGGTTCTTTCCTTGAAACCCAATGAAGGGCATACTAGCAGCCCAAATTCTCAGTAGTTAGTACTAGTTCACAAGAAGCCTCCGTTTCACTTAGTCCATGAGGTAACTATAGCAGGCCAAGCCAGCCTTTGAGCCAGCATAAGAGGGAGAACCACAACAGGCCACAACATCAATTTGATGATCCCAAGCATGTCACCTCATAGCAGCTGTGTCGACGCTAATTCATCTCGTATGGTTGGCCAGAAGATGGGCACTACGTCCGTCGCACAACCGCACCTAGCTAGGCAGCGACCGGTCACCGAAAATGGGAGAACTTGGCACCACCGGGTGCCCTTTTCTACTATCTTGTCGCGGCGTCTCCTGGTCCTTATTACCTCACGCCCTCGCCGGCCAAAGAAAAATTAGGTCCACCCAATCAATATGTACTTTGTTCTAAATTCTTCTCAATTTATTCTAATTTGTGAGTTAGGATTTCAATGTGATGATTGTTGATTGATTTTTTATCGAATTGTAGGGTTAAGACTTAGAGTTTCAATTTTGATTTTTTGAATACCAAGTTAGCTCGTTCCAAATTGCAGACAAAATTATAGTATTTGACCTAATGTCAAGTAAGTAAACCACTATATGTATTTTTCTATTATATTATTTTTAAACTATTGAATATACAAATATCTAACTAAGTTTTCAATTATTTGGTGATAATTTCATGAATGATATATTTATTTGGTATGTAGAGAAATAAGAATTGACGAAAAATACTAATGATGTTATAGTTCGTCGTTTTATAAAATTAGAACATAAATACTAAAAGATAATGCATTAACTTAAATTTGATCATTCTACTGTTTTTCACTTAAAAACTTTAAGTAATTTTGTTCTATTTTAACAGGCCATTAAGATCGAATAATACATTTTACCAATACCGACCAACTTTTGTCTGTGGTTTCGCTCTTAGTTTGATTAGTTTGCTGCAACTAATCAATATTATTATTAGAATTTTTATTTTGGTAAGTATTTCATTCACTATTTTTTTTATCATCATACATTATCATCGGTTATATTGAAGTATTGATGTTAAAAATTACCAAACGTATTACTATTTAGCACAATATTTTATATATATATATATATATATATATATATATATATATATATATATATATATATATATATATAGTGAATTAGTAAATTTCGATTATTTTCATTCTAATTTCGCTCCTGACCTCGATCTGGTGGACTTTTGGTTCATCACATTCGTGAGCTTCTTTGAAGCCATTCGGTGAGCTCGGAAAATCTACTGCTATAGTGAACGCAAATTTGCAGGAGTGTCTGTAATTTTCCAATCAGAAATAGGGTGGTTTCCTGAAGCGAGTTTTTTAAATAGTTTTTTAAACTTAAAACTGAATACGTTATTAGCATAGATATCTTCACGCTGCCATATAAAAAAAACATAACAAAAAGCTAATGGGCCAAAAGAACACCGCTAGCCTAGCGGTAATTTAATTAGTCATTTGCAATGGATGTCTTGTGTGTTACTATACACTATTGCATCGTCTCTTCATTTCTCTACCAAGGGACCCAGGGTAGTAATGACCAGGGAAAAAAATTTCGGCCGAAATTTCGCTATTTCGCCGAAATTTCGGTCCTTTCGGTGCTGAGCGAAATTATCCTGTTCCGGTCAAAAAATTCGTATGTATTTGGATTTTGGAATCAGCCCGGGCGAGCCGCACGCCAGCACCCGCACGCGGGCCGCACGCACGACGCCCAGCCCAAATGCGCAGCCCACCAGTCGTCCCTAACCACAGTCCCCAGCGATTCCCCACTCCCCAATCGCATCCCTCTCCCTCCCCATCTTCTCACCGAGACACCGAGCGGCGCCCGGCGGCCCAGGCGGGGAAGAAGAGCGGCGGCCGGCGACCAAGGCGGGGAAGGAGAGCGGCAGCCATCCCCATCCCCATCCTCCACGGGGAAGAAGAGCGGCGGGCGGCAGCCAAGGCGGGGAAGAAGAGCGGCGGCCGGCGGCCATCCCCATCCCCAATCTCCACCGAGCGGCGGGCGGCCAATCCCCAGCCCCATCCTCCATCGAGCGGCGGCGAAGGCGGGGAAGAAGAGCGGCGGGCGGCGGCCATCCCCATCACAAGCCTCCATCTCACTGAGGGCAGCCAACAGCGGCGCACAAGTCGGCTACAGCTCCTGCCTCCTGGCCGCCGCCACCACCTCCGGTCCTCGGTAGTTGACGGCGGCGCAGCTCCCTCCCCGAGTGGACGGCCGGCGGTGGCGAGTGGAAGCACATGAAGATGCGACGTCGAAGGAGAAGAAGAAGGGCGGCATGGGAAGGTATTTATCTCAATTCTCAAATTTTGGCTAAATTTCATCAAAAAATTGATTTTTTCGTCCGAAATTCGAACGAAATGAACGAAATTTCGTTCTTTCGTTCCTTTCGCCGGCAGCCGAAATTTTTTTGCATCCGAAAGATTAAACCCTGGTAATGACTGTCTTGTCTGTTACTATACACTATTGCATCATACAGACAGAGAGAGGGCGAAGACTTCATTTTTAAGAAGTCACAAACAGAAATACAGAGAGCGGGCGAAGACTTCATTTTTAAGAAGTCAAGCCATTTTTTTAAGGAAAAAGGCGACTTGGATTCCTTCCGGTCAATGTTTTGTTTTGGGAGTCTGTCAGTATTACTGGATCAACAACCAACAACCTTGTGATACGTACTAGAATGCTGCTACCTTGCAATATTCTCATAAACAATTCTGGTAGCTAGGCGTGGTGAGCCGGATTCGGATCCCTAACGTTAATGTCAGTGACGTTGGATCACTGACGCGTAGGTCTCTACGCGTCAGTGATCCAACGTCACTGACGCGTAGGTCTCTACGCGTCAGTGATCCAACGTCACTGTAGTTAACATCAGGCGAGACAATCCTGATGAGCCATGCGCATCGTCACGATGGATTGCTGCTTGTGCGTGCGACCAGCAGGCAATGCGCAGGAACAGGAGGGACCGGAGGCGAGGATGAACCGCGCCGCGCTCTTGGAGGTGTTCTTCGCAAGCGCGGCCAGCGGCATTGGGACCGTCGGGTTCGTCTGGGCAACCGTCGTCCTTCTCGGCGGATTCGAGACGGACCTCAATCAGGTGGACTTATGGTTCATCACAGTCGTGAGCTTCTTTCAAGCCATTCGGTGAGTTCGAAAAATCTACTGCTATAGTGAACGCAAATTTACATGAGTGTAATTTTCCTTCAAAATTTTACATTTTTTCTGTGCCAGATGTTGTTTCTGCCTGCAAGAAAACACACATATCGCAAATAAACTAAAAAACACAAAAGAATTTGTGAATTTCTCTATTCCCTTATTTGTTTCTTCTTCTCTTCTTATAAAACTGGTTACAAGCCTCATAAATAGGTTTCGACTTCAACTTAAACTACACACGAAAACGAATTCTACCGCGTCTTGAACTCTAAGTCAAGATTATTTTCAACAATCTCTCCCCTAACCTTGACTTACATATTCTAGTTTAGTCTCATTGTATTATGAACTACCAGCCACGTTTCCATATGAAGCGTTCTACATGCAAGTTACATGTAAGAAATCAACTCAATTGGTATGGGTCTATTCAATGTAACGATTCTAACTCATTGAGACAGTCAGTCTCACCCACGACTTACCCAACTCATACTCGACACAGAATAGTGACACATCTACTCAACATTCTGGTCTCAACTCTACTTACTTGAGTTTGGACGGCGATACATCTTCTCAACATCTCGGACTCATCTCACCTTATTTGAGTTTGGATGGTGAACACATATTCTCAACGTCCAACACTCTTTGAGCTTTCATGTACACCTTCATCTTGATTACCCAAACTGCATAATTACTCGTTGTAAGCATTGGATTATGCAGCGAGATAGCAGAATCATCTTTGCCATCACACTAGATGATGCCTCGTCATCGATAACACAACTTCATAGAGAACGTGACATGATCTTCCACACGAATCAAGAAATGTAGCACCCCGATAAAAAAGAAAAGGAAAAACATAATTACCTCTCCTAACCAGGCATAAGGGCTAATAAAAGGAGATGCCCTATTTTCTTCCCCTCATGCAAACTTTCAACTTCCAAAACCAGGTTACTATCTCTCTCTTTTTCCATTTGTTATCTCTCTTTCTCTCTCAGTATAGCCGGCGTGAAGCCTAAGGCCGGCAGCGGCGGGCGACGCAGCAGGGGCTAGCACCGGTGGCAGGCGGTGCCAACCGACGGGCAGCGGCAGCGGTGTCACGGTGGGCTAGCGGCAGTAGCGGTGTCAGGTGGAGGTGTGGCCGGGTGTGGCATAGCTGAGGCGACGCGGCTAGGTGGTGGCATGGCCGGAGGCGACACAGTTGGATGGTAGCGGCGGCGTGGCTAGGTCGGTCGGCGTGGGCCGAGTATCGAGCGGCGTCCATGGCCGAGGTGTGCCCACCCATCTTGTAGAGTCTACATCTCGGCCGCCTGACCCGTTTGCTGTGCTGGCTTTCATCCATATCGTTATAGATGCGGCGGGACTGTCGTCTTCCACGATCGGCATGCTTGAGCATGTCGTTCGGCACCCACCGCACCTTCCTTGGCCAAATGTCCATGTAGTACACATCTAGGTCGTATGAGTTGAACTCCGCACTCCAAGTGCCATACAGGTGCTGCATGTCATAGTACTCCGAGATATATAGCACCGAGGCCTACTTCCATGCTGCAGGCTGCGTACAAATGGGAGCAAGGCTTATGAAGGAGTTGTGGCTTATTGCACGTGCACGACGCTTCATCATTGATTATGCAGACTTGTTTGCGATCCCCTTTAGCATGACCCATGACATATTTCAAACTTCTTTCTAATACTATCTAAGGGTCTGGCAGTGTGCGAATGAGCCTTCGTCATCTTCATGTCCATATGCACCTGCATAACTTTGGAGAATTGCTTGTCTTCCTCCATATGCTTCTTGGCCATCATGGCTCTGTTCGCGAAATACCCATGTAGAAACGCGAATATGCAAATCCGGACTATCCTGTGTATTCTGCACCAGTCCAGGAGCATGCACACAATATAAACAAAGATGAAACATCGACCATATCATGATTTACTAAGAAAAGACTTAAATATTATTAATAATTATCAGAATTGCGACCTTATGGCTAAGCTTACAGATAATAGCCTGAAGGCTTAAGAAACTTACAACGGAAAAATAGAAATAAGCGTAGTAGCCATTTGACATGCACATAGGCAATCGACTAGGGAGCGAAGTCCTAATCCATGAAGTCATCTAAGTATCCTCCTTCTAGTAGCTCCTGCTGATCTGGTCTTTCTTCCTCAACTGAGCAAATATGGGCGAAGCCGTGAGTACATAGAGTACTCAACAAGTCGTTTGTAGCAAAAATACAATATGCTATGCAAGGCTTGCCAATGGCTAGCTGAAAAGTTAATTTTATAGAAAGCAACAATTTAAAGTAAATACCATAAATAGATTGAAAAGTGAACTTTGAAAACGATTATTAAATAAGTAGTCAAAGAAATTGAGACAAACCCTAAGTGAACTGACTATTCAATACAATGAACCACCCGTGAACCAAGATTCACGTAAAGAATCACTAGTGAACTAACAATTCACTCCCCAACTTAACCCAACTAGGTTTTTATGAAAACTCTACCCCTCGTATGAAATCACAGAGCATTGTCCATAACCGGGACACGGTTATTCAAATAGTTTTACACTTTGCAAAGGTTATACAACTTTACTCACAAGATATGATCATCTTATATTGCCACGCCAATTGGCGCCGGAGAAGAAGGGGACGGCAGCGGCGAGGGCAGACGACATTGGAGACGACGGCGAAGAAGCGGCTATGGCTGATGAGTGCGGCGGAAGCTCGGGAAGGGGAAAACGAGAGGGGCAGCCAGCTTTTTATAGGCGTAGATGCCGAGGAGGCGGAGTCGGGCATGACAGCGAGTTCGACTCGGAGATAACGGCGGCGTTCGGCTCGTGCACGAGAACCGAGGTAGCGACCGAGACAGAGTCCATGCTAGGAAGGAGATGAACAGTGCCAGCACCGTTGGATGTGCAACACGAGGCAATCGGACGGCTACGGGAGATGGCGGTACGGACAACTCGGATGCGCGACACGTGGCTAGGGCAGGCCAGGCCAGGCCGACAGGTGGAGCTGGCCGGAGGGAGAAGGTGGGCTGGGCTGGGCGTCAGCCCGAATGCTTTTAGGGACTTTGGGAATTTTTTTTCTTTTTTTAGAAATTCAAATAAAATCCAAAGAGATCTAGAAAATAGCAAATAAACCCAGAAAATTCCTTGAAGCACAAGGAACCCAAATAAAAATGCTTTCAACAAATGTTAATGTTTAGTTTAATCATATTAAATCCTTTTAATTAATAAGAATTCAATTTAAGCTTTTATTAATTCCAGAAAAATCCAAATGGTGAATTTTATTTTTAAAAGCTTCAAAAGGGCTCTGAAAATTAGGATGTTACAACCCGACAGTACGATTTGATCTCTCCTCGATGATCGCGGTGATCGGTAGAGAGTGCATACTCTTCAGACATTGTTGTGCACCTCGGACATTGTTGTCGTCATGATTTCATATCTTGCACCGCTGGTGTCATGTAATAGAGACCACTTCTCCAAGTCGGACTTATGTGTGTTCACCCACTGCGTGAACTCCCTAACTCTCATGGAGCTACACGCTGCTAACCTTGGTTCACCGTCTCCTGAGTTCATGACACCGCCGGCTAGAGAGTGCACGGGCCAAGAGCTCGCCGGTGTTCCGGCGGCCGGCGGCGAGGGTCGCAGGAGAGGGAGGAGGCCGAGGGGAGTTCGATCCTACCTTGCGCGGGGCCGGGCGGACACGAATGGCAGCCGGCGACGAGGACGAGGGGTACTCCGACGGTGAAGGGGCTCGGCCGAGGGGTGGCTGCGGTGCGCACGGGCACGGCGAAGGCGGCGGTGGGATCGGTGAGGCTAGGCGGTGCCCGAGCCGGGGCCAATTGCTCACCGGAGGAGCTTGGTGGCGGCGGCGGCAAGGGAGCACGGTGCAAGGGATCTCGGGCGGCGGAGGGGAGAATTGGAGGGCGGAGCGAGGTGCGGTGGGAGGAGGCGGAGCCGGGGGCTTTTATAGGGGCCAGGGAGGGGAGGGTGGCCAGGAATCTCTCGCCGGAGGGGGAGGTGGGTGGCGGCCGTTGCAGAGTGGTGGGGGAGTGGGGAGTGGGTGGCGGATCCGGCGGGGTGGAGAAGGTAGGGGCACGTGTTTTGCGGGAGAGGTGGCGCACGAGGGAGACATGAGCGGGCGCGAGGTGACCGGTGGGTAGGGTGGAGGCGGCGATTGCGGCGGTGGGGCGGGAGGAAGGAGATGACGTGGGGAAGGGGAAGGGCCTGACAGGCCGGGCCCAACGCGCAGAGAGAAGGGGAGAGAGGAGGCGGCTGAAAGGTGGGCCGGGGTGAGAGAGTGAGAGACGGGAGGAAGCGGACGGTGAGGATGGCTCGGGAGAAGATCGGGCGGCTGGCAAGAGTTAAGGGAGGGGGATGGCCGAGATGGGTCAGGGTGGATCGAACAGCTATGCGGAAAGCGGGGGCGGACGGTGGGATGGGCCAAGGCGAGGGGATGGGCCGATTTGGGCCGGACGCGTGGCGGGTAGGGGAGAGGGGAAGGCGGGATCGGCCGCCGATCCTGGCCGTCCATGTGGCGGCCAGAGGGAGAAGGAGGGGATTTTATTTTCTGATTTTTGTTTTTGAATTTCAGAAAAACGTTAGAAAATTCATTAAGCCTCAGAAAAATATGAAATAACTTCCAAAATTTCCAGAAAAATTCAAAGAACTTCCTGGAGATATTTTGGACTTAATAAAAATATTTTCAACTAATGTTGGTATTTAATTTTCATACTTAAAATACTTTTTATTTTCAAAATAGATTTTAAACTCCAGAAAACTCAGAAAACCAAATAAAAGCTAAATAAATTCAAATAATTAATTTGAATTAGGATTTTATAAAAATTCAAAATATCATTTTATTTAATAATTATTTTTAGGTTTTCACTCAATTTAATTTTCAAATCAGGCTTTTTCAAAAACAGAAAATCCAGGGAAAAACCAAAATTAAAATTTAGGCACAAAAATACTTATTTTAATTAATTTTTATTATTTATTTATTTTTATTTTCATAAAAACCTGGACTGTTACAAATGGTTCCTCAGGTCATTCCACACGAACGGGGTTGCACCCTATTCTGCATCGTGCTCACTGCGAACAACAACCCAACATTGCGGTTCAAGATGATGTACGCATCGACGCGCTCCTAAGCCACTACCTACTTCACATTGGCTAGAAACCAAAGCCAGCCCCCCATGTTCCCACTCTCCACAATTACGAATGCCACGGGGAGTAACTGGTCGTTGGCATCAGCTGCAACAACGGTTCGAATGGTGCCCTTGTACTTCCTAGATAGGAAGATGCCATCCAACGCCAGCAGAGGATGGCAAAACTTGAACCCGTCGATTGCCTGACGAAAGGCCTAAAGCACTCTATCAAGAATGAAGCAATTTGGCCTTTTCATAGGATACGACTGCTCCACCTTGTTTATATATGTCCTGTGATTTGATTCTGCTATTTGGTGAAGCAATCTTGGGACCAAGTCGTAGGCTTCTTCGTATGTACCATACATATGATCCAGGATCTTCTGTTTCACCCGCCAAACCATCTTGTAGATAACCTCGAAGCCCACCATGTTGACAACATCTGCTTGCAGAAGCTTCGATGCAATGAAAATATCTACGATGATCAGGTGGTTGATCAGGCTGGCAACATATGAGGACGTCAAGTTACGATACCTTTGAAGTGGCTCAACAAGCTCCATGTGTGATCCGTCAGCACCGTGATCCAGAAGTTTGTGACCCCGTTCCTTGACTGCTATGCATGGGCCTTGCTAGGACAAGATTCGTCCACACAGTTCACAATATAGATGTTCGGCTGATGGTCACGATATATCTAACAATGAAACAATTCTATTTTATCATGCAATCAGCATAGAGGAGGGGGCCTGGTGGCATACGTGCTGACACCTAGGACACGCGCGTGGGTGGAGAGGGGCCTACCGAGCTGGTGTTCAACACCTGACGCAGTAAGAGATAGCGTCAAAGGGTAGAGTAGCACGAGTGACCAGCGTGCTGCGGTGGGGTGGCACACTAAACAATCTGGCGTGGTGGGCATGCGCGCTAGGAGGGGCTAGCGTGGTAGATGGCCGCGCCAGGAGGTTTACGGGTACACAACCGTGCCACAGGCAAAAAATGGAATTCGACACGAGGGGGGCAAAAGTGGCTTTACTCTGCCACGGGGCAGATATGCCCAAAATTCGTCTCCTCTAGCGGGCCCTACATGTAGGGATACAAACAGATCGAATACGGACGGATAATATTTCTACCATATTTGTTTTCATATTTTTTCTCGGATGTGGATACGAATACAGATACCTCGGATACGAATACAAATACGAATAATATCGAATACAGATACGGAGCGAATACGAATCAAAACGAATACGGTCACGAATATTTATCGGAACATGAAAACCCCTTAAACTATACATCCAAAATCAATAAAAACACATAAATAGTTTATCTTGTCAAAACATTCATGAAATCTAAACAAGTATAAGTATTTTTATCTACAATAGCCATACCGTTGTACAAATTTTAAATCTTCAAGTGGCAGTTAAT
The DNA here is from genome assembly GCA_036346575.1 of Dendrocalamus sinicus. NCBI lineage: Eukaryota > Viridiplantae > Streptophyta > Magnoliopsida > Poales > Poaceae > Dendrocalamus > Dendrocalamus sinicus. The sequence goes on from CM070670.1 coordinate 19,000,323, forward strand.
TTTTTTAAAGTCCTAAATGATTCTTAATGGATTTCTACCATTTACATGTGACTAATAAATTAATTAAGTATTTAAATTTGCATCAAAATGATTTAAACGGGAGTACATCAATTTAATCAGTACAAATTTTAATCCATCGACAATATTAAATTTATTTTTAATAAACATAAATATTTGCTAGTGGTGTTTGTAATTTAATATGACTAAGGAACCTAATGCCTAATGGTAATGGAGGCTTATGGCTTAGTTGGGCTAGTGGGCTGGTGGCAGAGGAGATAAGAGAGGCTGACTTGGGCTGGGCAATGTTGGGCTGAAATCCCGGATATCCGTACTCGTATTATCCGAATAATCCGTTTTCGTATCCGTATCCACCGGATATCAGGCCTACTGTATTCGTATCCGTATCCGACAAAAAAAATCCGTATTCGTATCCGATCCGACACAATCCGTATCCGTTTTTTCACCCCTCCCTACATCACAGCGCGCATGCAGGCAAGACCAGTCAGAAACCAAGAAAGGCGATAAAAGACAAGTCAGAAACCAAGAAAAGCGACAAAGACAAGCCAGAGAAAGAAGCAGGCCCTCAGGCCGATAACCATGGATGACTTGAGGCAGGCAAAGGATCTGAGGTAGAGATGGCAATGGGTACCCGATACCCGAATACCCGACGCGTTTTACCCGATAAAGAGACGGGTATGGAAAATTTTATGTACCCATGGAGTGCGTTATTGGCGAAATCCTCTACCATTGGGTAGGCGGGTGCGGTGTGGTATATACTACCCATACCGCCCTACCGAGTAATGAATACCGCATTAGACAACTAGACATTCCACTCAAATGTTAATTTTATTATCTACTTGTTGTTGATTGTTTATTTGTTTGTCATATGTTGATATGGTCATGTCAAGTATGTTTATGTGATGTACTAATTTTGATCATTAGACGCTTTTGTGCTTGGCATGTATGATTAATGAATGTCTTAATTGATGATATTTTTATGTGTTGAACCGGGTATGCTTGCAGGTACCGGTTACCCGTCGGGTAGTAATACCCGCGCGGGTACGGGTATGGGTAAATTTTTCTACCCGCGTGCGGATACGGGTAACCCGACGGGTAAATTTACACCTAGCGGGTACGGGTATAGAATGGCAATACCCGATGGGTATTTACCCGTTGCCATCTCTAATCTGAGGCAGGCAAGGGATCTAGATAAGGAGAATGAAGAAAATGTAGTGAGAGTGAAGGTGGAACCAAAAGAGAACCCCCAAAATCAAGAAAGCGGGAAAGAAAGTTCGGAAAGCAAGAAAAGATATGTACAGAAGTGGGGGGTTGTTGTCGCTGGTTCCCACCTGCAAATTTGAGGAAGCTGCAAGGGCTGCAGAGGAGGAGCGTTATCAAAACAAAGAAACAAGATTAAGAAGATGATTGATATAATTAATCTTGTTTTGGTTTGTTCAGTTTATTTTGGAGAGTTTGTTTCATATTTAGGTAGTACTTGTTATGGATATTAGAGTAGGTTTGTTATCCTTTTAAGATAGTAGAGTTTGTGTCGAATATAAATAGTCATTTGCTCTAAATAAAAGAGCACTCTGTAATCAATTTTAAGAAGAAATAATAGAAGAAAACGGTAGCGCTTGGTGAACCCGGGAAAATCGATCTACTGTGCATGCAAGAGTTGAGGGCAGAGGTGGGGCATGCACTGTTTCATCACGTAAACAAGGAGAGGTGCTGCTCCATCACGTGAAGAAAAAGTGCGGCAAGGTGCTGTTCCTTCGATCAGGCATCATGTCTAGGAATTTTTTATAAATAATTTATTTTTTATTCAAAATAACAGAAATATACTCGCATCAATATTTTTACAGAAATAGGCTCCAGTCGCTCCCCGTTGGGCAATTGGATCCAATCGCCCAATGGCAAGGCGACAAACAGGCAATCCGCCAGCCGTTGGACGAATAATTGCTGTCGCCCGACCGTTGGGAGACAGGAGGTCCAGTCGCCCAACGGGAGGGCGCTGGGGGGGGTTAAAACCGAGCACTCAACTATCGCCACCTCACTCAACAGAGGAGAAATTCGTTCGGCCGAGGAGAGGAAGAAAAGAGAGAAGAGAAAAGGAGAGGGAGGGGAGAAGAGGAGAGGAGAGGGAGGAGAGAAAAGGAGAGGGAGAGAAGGAGAAGAGGAGAGGAAGGAGGAGGGGGAGGAGAGAAGAGGAAGAATTAAATTTAGGTATTTTTTTATTTGCAATATTGTATATGCAGTATATTTTTCATTTACTGTTAGTGTTAGTAGAAAATTTTAAATGTAGATAGAAATAGTTCAATTTTTGGTATAGTAAATTTAGTTAACGCAGTTATAGCAAAGTAGCAGGCGTAGAAGCGGAGAGGAGAGGAAGAAGTAACTGTAGATATTTTTTTGTATTTGCAATGTTGTATATGACTGTTAGTGTTAGTAGAAAATTGTAGATATAGATAGAAATAGTTAAATTTTTGGTATACAAAATTTAGTTAATGTAGTTTTAGGAAATTAGCAGCCGTAGAAGCGTATAGTTGTATATAAATTAGCGAACATAGTTTTACAAAATTTGCATCGTTAGCAAATTAGCATGCGTACAAAATTGTAATTGTAGAAAATTCAATCACTGTAATGTACAAATTAACCGTCCGTAGAAATTTGTACGTATTACAAAATTCAGTAAATATTTATGTTAGAATTTAATAATTTGGTATGTAAAAAACAATAATACGTAATATTTATGGTTAAATACGAATGAATGTAATGTCGTTATTACGTTGGAAAAAACCGATAGGAAGTTCATAGTACAAGACTATTGTAGTGTGTTACGACGTGCGAACAATCGGTGAAATGTGAATTCCAGTACGTCAGTACTTTGGTATTGTGCGATGCGATTTGACATGTTGCAAAATTAAAACATATTTGCAGGCAGACATCAGCAATGCCGATACTCACTATATTGAGAGTGCATTACGATGCTGAAATCGTTCGTGAAGGTCCAAATGGCGTGGATTTGAGCGATTTTCCGCAAGCCACTCTAGTACACCCGAACGACCAAAATGCTCGAATCTCAAATGTGATGCATTGGCTGACCTGGAGTTTTTCGTTGGACCCCCGAGTTTTTCGTTGTACGAGGGCTTTGGAGCTGGTCTCTCACGGACATCAGATGAAAGTTGAGAACATTGCTACGCACTGTTGCATGGAAGGGGTTTGTGCAAGGGTGCCGGCGCCATGGATACGAGTGCGTACGGCCTTGCTCCGGGACGTGCTAGCAGCTCGGGCAGCCCGCATGTTGGCAAAGAGGAGGAAGTTACTTATGACGAAGCCGATACGGTGCATGGAGGAGAGGTACAATGGTCAAACCATGGAGAGGAAACAAGACAAGACAATGAAGGAGAGCACATTGAGTACATAGTGTAGCAGATGGAGTATGATGACCAGACGGTATAGGCTAAAGAGGAAGCTGTACAGGAGGACGACGAGGATAATTCGGATGAGGATGAAGCTCCCGTCCCATCGAAATGGAACTGGTTTCATGCTGAGAGTGTTTCCGCACATGACAAGCACGAATCCCTGTGGAAGTATATGGGACAGAGGTTCGGCTACATTCAATGTTTATTGACAAGGCATCGCTGCAGGATGCCATCAAGCTGTGGGCCTTTCAATGCAGCGGACTTTTCGAGTCGTGAAATCAAGCCAGGAGTAGTACACCGTGAAGTGCGAGCAGGCCGGTTGTCCTTGGAGGGTGCATGCACGTAGACCCAAGTATGAGACTCACTGGATTGTGTTGAAGGTGGAGCCACACTCTTGCATTCTTAACAGTGTTTTGGCGAGGCATCGTGACCTAATGTTCGCCTTTATAGTTAACTTGATGTATGGAGAGATAGTAGAGAAGAAAGACGTGGAGGCCACACACATCGTGGTAACTATCGAGAAGAAATTCAAGTACAAAATTAGCTACGCGAAGGTGTTGGAAAAACGTTTTGGGTCTTTCGAGGCGGCGTACGATAATCTTTCTCGTATGCTTAAGGTGTTGCAGGACAGAAACTCGGGCACGTATATCATTGTGCAAGACAAGCCTTCCACAAGGCCGCCAGGATATGCGGTGTTGCAAAGGGCCTTCTTAGCATTTGGTGCTTGCATCGAAGCATTCAGGCACATGTTGCCGGTGATCTCAGTTGACGGGACCTTTCTGACCAGCAAATACAAGGAGCAGATCCTAACAGCCATTGGTGTTGATGGCAACAACCAAATATTGCTGCTGGCCATCGCATTCGTGGAAAGTAAGAATTATGAAAGCTGGCTGTGGTTCCTCAGACATGTCAGGGTTGGAGTTGTTGGCGCTCGTCCAGGTGTGTGCGTAATCCATGATCACCATGCTGGGATTGTAAAGACCATAAGAAAACTTCAGGAAGACCCGAAGGAGCCCTTTTTTGCCCAGATATGAGGAACAAGTGGTGCATTCATCGCTTAGGGGTGAACTTTTTCAAGCAATTCCCAAAACAACCATTGATGAAGCTATTCAAGAGGTTGGCTATGTAGAACCAGCGGAAAAAATTTGATGCTTTGTGGACGTTGTTGGATGAGCACAGCAGGAACCACGTCGACGAGAGGAGCAAGGGGCTGGTCATGCTTGGGGCAATATAACCGGAATACTTCTAGCACTCAATGAGCCTAACCCAGCTGGTCCAAGTAGGAGGAGCTCACGGAATATCAAGTGCTTCTCGCAGTGGATCGAGGGAGAACCATTAGAGAAGTGGTCACTGCTGCACGACACGGACAGCGTAAGGTACAACATAATGACGACTAACAATGCAGAGGTGTACAATTGGATTCTCAAGGGCCTTCATTCTCAACCCCTTGTCGCCATCGTGGAAGGTGTTCTTCACAGCACAATCAACTACTTCAGGGAGGGGCACGCGAATGCCGCACTTCATGCGGCCAATCCCTAAGCATTTTATTCGTCGAAAATTATGACATACATGGAGACGAAGACATAGAGGGCCAATTGCACACAGTGAACGTCATGGACAATAGGGAGCATTGTTTCAACATGGTACTCCATGATAGAGCTAGATTTGGGATGGCTCATTCTCTTGTTACCCACGAGGTATGCCTTGGAGATTATACAAACGAACCTAGTTACACGTGCAACAAATTAAAACTTTTACACAAGCTATGCCCTCATGTCCTCACTGCATGCAAGACCGTGTGTATGGATCTTTCGAACTTCATGTCGGAGTACTTCTTTAAGGAGAGGATATTGCATGCGTAGTGTGGGGAGCTCAAGGAGTTCAGGGTTATGGGGAACTTAGCCACCTTGGACATTGCAAGGAGGACCTGGATTCTAGATGTTAACATGCTGAAGGGTGGGAAGGATCGACGACAGAACTGGTGTATTAGAAATGATATGGACAAAGTGCAAGCGGGAGCATCTAGTGCACGTTGCAGGCGATGTGGTCAGGAGGGGCACACAGATAGACGATGCAACGCATGTGCTGATCAGTAGGTAGAGCGGCATGGTGTGTACTACTAGTTGTTGGAGATTAGAAACAAATTTCTATTGTAAACTATGTTTTGTTAGTAGGCACTTTTGACGTACGGAATGTCATACTAAATGTATCATATATTTTATGTACCATTTGTATAACTGCTATGTTACATCCCCCTTTTTAGTAATGTAGTTGGTGTTGTGCTTGTAGCCTAGTATTGATCTGTTTATTTACTTAAAAATTCTATTTACTGTTACTTTACATGCGATGTTTTTTTGGTTCTGTATAAATGCTAACTTGAATTCATTTTGCAGGCATGGCTCGTGATCTTCGTGGATCGGACTGGCCTTTCGGCCTGTTGGATGAGCACATTGACCGGCTGCATCGCGCTTCCCGTCGTGTCCCACCTACAGGGAGCGCGGAGGAGCTAGCTGAGTTGGAAGTGGTCCGGACATGCACACCTTGAGTGGCCCGAAGGCTAGACCCCCACTAGACAGTTAGGTGTGCACTCTGCTAGTATTATACTATTGCCATAAGTAGGTTCCGTACTGACCTTTACTTGCTTCGCAGGCTGTGGAATGCCGGGCTACTCCCTCTCGCTCAGATGGTGCAGGCCACGGACGAGGACGGACCCGCCTTGCCCGTAGGCGGGGACAACGGCGTGGAGCGATCACGACGCTTCCCGTTCGACTGTTCTCTGCTGACGGCTTTGGTGGACCGTTGGCGGCCAGAGACGCACACTTTCCACCTCTCTTGCAGGGAGATGACGCCTATTCTACAGGATGTGTCCCTGCTGCTTGGGCTTCTGATCGTAGGAGCTGCTGCCTTCCTACCGAAGGCCCTGGCCGAGTGGCGCACAGACCTGCTCACCAGATTCGAGGGGGTCCTTTACCCGGGTGCCGCGGATGACTACTACATCTTCCCTGCAAGTCAGACACATGGGCCGTTGCTGAGGTGGCTCACACAGTTTCGGGTTCGTACTCTTTACAATCGGTCCTGTAAGCTCTCATTTGCACTATCACGTACTAATAATTTGTTGTTTGCATTCAGGTGGAGTGGATGGATCCAGATGCGGACGATCAGTAGGTCTCGTGCTACCTAGAGGCATACTTGCTGTAGCTGTTTGGTTGGGTGCTCTTCACCACCAGCCACGGCAACATCATCAGCACGCACCTCATCGCTCATGCTAGGGCGATTGCCGATGGTGAGGGCCCCTAGGTCAGCTAGGGATCGGCTGCACTGGCCGCGACCTACGTGACTTGTGCGACGCGTGCTCGAGGACCAAGGCAAACTCGGTCCTCATGGGTTGTCTGCTGCTACACACGCCAGCTTTTCTCAGCGACAAGACCATATGGGCCAGCTTTCCGCGGCGAGAAGACTACACACACCAGCTTTGAGCAACGACAAGACTACAGATGCCAGCTTTCACTAGCGACAAGAGTACACATGCCAGCTTTAAGCACTGAGAAGACTGCACGCGCCAGCTTTGCACAACGACATGACCACACAAGCCAGTTTTGCTTAGTGACATGACATGACGACCCAGCTTTTCGTAGTGACATGACAGCACGGGCCAGATTTGCGCAGTAAGAAGACCACATGCGCCAGCTTTGCGCAGCAACATGACCGCATGGTCCAGCTTTCCGCAGTGATAAGACCTCATGGCCCAGCTTTACCAGCTTTCCACACTTGGTAGCTTTGCGCAGTGATGGGACCACACAGACACCTTCATGTATCAACAGGGCAACAATGGGCCCTATAAAAGGAAGTCGAAGAAATTTCTCAGAGAACACTGCACAAGCAAACCCCACACTACACTAACGCTTGCTTCACCATACTAGGATGGACAAAAGACAGAAGAAACAATGGGACAAGATGATGAAGCAGTAGGAGGAGACCCGCGAGCTAGCACGGTCAGTTGTCGCCCGTGATGATAAAGTAAGGGATGTTGTGGCCTATGCAAAATAAGCCCACCGTGCTACAAGGTCAGCTTCTCGCAATGACGTGCCCTGTAGCAACAACCCTATCCCGAACGTTCCTACCGAACGTTGGCCGTAACTCCCACTAGAAGGGGAGACGCCCCTTTGTTGGTGCCAGGACACGTGTAAGTTCTTCAAGTCTAATCATCACCTTAGCCTAGGTATGCATTACTTGGGTTACGTAAACTACTCAAGTGACTACCCCGACCGCCGTCTAGACACCGCAACATATCGGTAGCCGGTAAGGACCAGATGCACCATTTCCCCTTATCTTTTCTCCTTCACAGTACGCACTAACAACCTATCCCCTATATTCACAGTCCCCAGAACCCCTATGTGGCTACCGCAAATGGATCGATCTTGAGATCCACTCAAAGGACCAGTGGGCCCTCGACTTTGAGGAGTGGAATGTCGCAAGGTCATCCGAAATCTGGGAGGAGTGACGTAAGAACGAGCAAACCCTGCGTATACAACGCGAGACGAAAGGTCATCTCGAGGCGTGCACACATAGGGAGCAGGAGGCTCACGAGAGGGAGCGTGAGAAAAAGGGGAAAATGGTGATCAAGGCAGAAGAGGCCGCCGAGGAGTTCAATGCAGAGCTGGCAAGGAAGGGAAAATAACCCCAGTCCACACAGTAGGTTGTACGAGTAGTTTAGTGGGTTAGTCGCACGTGATGCTATATGTTATGTATGTAATCAAAAAGTAAGCGGCATATTACTCTCAACTGTATTATGAAGTCTATTTAAATTCAGACAAGCTTATTTCCTCGTCTTTTCGCATTCAATTATTCACATAACAAGTCATCCAACAATATTAGCATACCAATTTTCCTCCATATACGAATTCCCAGTAACATTACAATACCACTTACCATCGTATTTATCTATCGTTCTAAAGTTAATCGTTCTTAAAAAAAATTTACAAATTTTTTTATGCTCCCACAACATACATCGACCATAAACTTTTATTACAAGTCCAGAAGATTATCTACCAGTTATAATCTACAAAATTCATCAAAGCTACAAAATTCACAGGGTGGGATTTGGAGTCGCCCACATGTCGTCGCCCCCCGTTAGGTGACTGGAGCCAATCGCCCAATGGTCGAGTGACTGGTTGCAGTCGCCTGGCTATTGGGCGATTGGCTTCAATCACTTGATCGTTCAACGATTAGAGTTTATTTCTATAAAAAAATATTAGCATAGGTACATTTCTATTATTTTAAATAAAAAATAGATTATACGTAAAAAAAATTCTCACGTCCAGTGCAGGAGACACGCATCACGTGCAGAGTTGCTGCATCGCGTGTACCAGACGAGGCATCCATTCCACGAGCACGACGGGAGCAAGTCACGTCAGGAGGACGGGGACCAGTGGGTCCCACCGGAGGAAAAAGAAAAGCGCATCTGGAGGCCGTGACGAAGCGTCGGGGCCGAAGCGAAGGTTCGGGGGAAAAAATTCCAACATGGAAGACATGGAGATATTATTGTTTACTATGGGCTGCTTGCTGACCTCCCGCTAGGGCTGGATAACGAGCTGGCTCGGCTCGGCTCGGCTCGGCTCGATCTGACTCGGTAGGATAACGAGCTGGCTCGTTATAACTAATGAGCTAAAAAGCTAACTCGGCTCGGCTCGTAAAAAGCGCGAGTTAGCTCGTTTGGCTCGTGAGCCAGGGCCAAAAAATGTCTCCATCATATATTCATCCATGGAAGTATGGCTCGTTTGGCTCGTTTAGCTCGTTTGGCTCGTTTGGCTCGTTTAGCTCGTTTGGCTCGTTTGGGTACAATAGAGTACAAATTAACACATGCATGGCTCGTTTGGGTACAATAGAGTACAAATTTACACATTAACACATGTAATAGAGTACAAATTAGGTTCATGGAAGCAGCATATGCATATCTAAATTCCTGGAAGTATGGCTCGTTTGGCTCGTGAGCGGCTCGCGAGCTGGCTCGAGTTGGCTCGTTATAGCTAACGAGCTAAAATCTTGGCTCGGCTCGGCTCGTTATCCTAACGAGCCGAGCCGAGTCGAGCCAACCACAAGCCGAGCGAGCTAACGAGCTTCGAGTTTTTCGTCCTGCCCTACCTCCCGCAGATGAATGGACTTGTTTCACTGCAAACACTGGAGATTTCAGACTGCCTTGCCGAGGTCACTGCAGTTCTTGAGCATAAAAACAACTGCCCAGCTTAGTTGGTCTAACATGAGTGTCGGAAGTGACACCTTTTCAGTATGGATTGATGGTAATCTTATCTAGGGTCTCCTCGTTTCGATTTTAATTTCTAACATATAATTCACTATTTTTAATTTTATTTTTTTAGCTTTTGATTTTTTTTGTTTTTTTCGTATTTGTTTGCATCGTTTGTGATAGTCTAACTTATTTTTCTATTTTAAAATTTTTTAATTTAATTATGCTAAAAAGCCACCAATAACTATAGTGTACAATAAACTAGCTACAATGAAAAAAAAATCTATAAGCTGTCTTATATAAACCGAACTAAGGTATGGAATATAGGAGAATAATAACTCTGTGACCGCATGACCATTGTGCCATGATCGAGCCTTTACCTGAGTTCTGCAGTTTAATGTAAGCCAGTTTTATATGGTTGTGTTGGAGTTTAAGATGTAAATTATGCCTCATGTGCCTCAGTATCTCGTAATATCTTGTATGCGGAGTGATCACGTAAGTATGTAACGCATCTGTACTATTTCAGTTATCCATTAAACTTGTATGGGCATACCTCTGTTTGGGTGGTCCATGGCACAATCTTTTGTTACTGTTCACAATAAATTTTTCTTTTTTGTTTTTTTTAACACACTTTGAGTTTAAAGTTGAAAATTTAAAGAGTGCTACAACAGTCTATAGACTACGTCATTAATTTGTTTCCTACAATTTTTCATGTGGATTTCGTGCCGCAACCGAAGTTGGGTTGCATAATTACACCCTAAAGGTGAGTTGCAGCTAATATTTTGTCATCTTTATAGTTTAAACCATGTGAGATGAGATGTCGATACCTTAAACGGATAAGAGGTGAGTTTTTTTGGGCTAAACCTTACGATTTATGGTTATGGTTTTTAAAGTCTGATTTATTCATGAGAGGTAATACGTAGAGAGAAATAGTCGCATACGATTTTAGCCGGTACAACTGAACTCGGTACGGTTTATACTACAATTTACTTATAGATCTCGCAGTGAAAAACACACCGTTTAATGGTGAGTTACTGTAGAAATGAAATCCAAAACCTAAACATAAGCCCAAAACAACTGAGCTCTATAAGGTTCTGGCAATAATTTTTTTTCTTGAAATGAAAAGCAGGAGCTATGTCGTTCATTTCAAGGTGTCATTTATTTCAAGGAGAAGGGAAGAGCACCAATTCGGAAGAGAATACACCAAAGACACAACATTAGTCCCAAGAGGGACACCACCTTGGTAGGAATTTATGGCTCTGTTTTTTAGTTTTTGGCTTCTACTTTTAGATTTTGGCTTCTCCAGAAGTAAAAATAAAAAACTAAATGTCAAATCAGGGTGACCTCGTGAAGCTGATTCTTCAAACAGTTTCTCAAGCTTAAAACTATATACATCATCAATCTCAATATCTTTATCGTTCACTATTATATCGAAAAACGTAGTAAAAAGGTATAAGCCTAAAAACGTCCCTATGGTAATTTAATTAGTCATTTGCAATGGATCTTTTGGTAAGCCCGGGTACCCGTGTCTTGTCTGTTACTATACAGTACCGCGTCATCTTCATCTCTCCGTCCAGGGACCGAGGGTTGTTATGACTGTCTTGTCTGTTACTGTACACTATTGCATCATCTTGGGACCGCTTCAAACGGAGAAATTTTATTGTGCCCCCGTGACACAGAGCTGGTTGTGTCACGGGCCAACCAAACGTTGACACGTGGTATGGAAGGAATAAAAAAATATATTTTTACTGTTATGCACTGTAGCAAGTCAATAAAAATTATTTTTTACTGTTTTACTGCATCAACAGTAAAAAAATAATTTTTTATTACCTTGCTACAGTGCAAAACAGTAAGAAATAATTTTTTATTCTTGTATGCCACATGTCAATATTCGGTTGGCCCGTGACAACCGGATCTATGTCACAGGGGCACAATAAAATTTCTCCTTCAAACGGCCTCTGGCTTAGATTGGTTTTTGATTTATTTAACTTAGAATTTATTTAAAGTACATTGACTTTTAATTTTGACATATTTTGATTTTGTGGCTTTTTTTACTTTTTTATCTTTTTCTATATCCTTTGTATTGTCCATAATGATATAACAGTTTTTTTATTTTTTTTCTATTTTTTTCTTCTTTTTTAGGAAAAGTGATAGGGATTTGCTAGCGTTTGGACGTCCGATCCAGACGCTAGCTCTATATGCATGGTTACAATATTTTTCAATCATGTATGTAACATTTCGATTCCATATATGTAACAAAAAAATTGATAAAAATCCCAATGTTGCACACGTCAAATTTCAATATTGCACACATGAAATAGAAATGTTATATACATAAAATCAAATATTACACATATGAAATAGATATTGCACATATGAGATCAAAATGTTACAAAAAAAGTACAGCACCAAGAAACAGATATGCAACAAAATAACCAAATCTGACCACTTTACCTATGGTGGCAATAGATCTGGCTAGCTCAGCGGAAAATGGCTGAGGACGACAGGCATGGACAAGTGCAAGTGGAGAAGGGAGTTGGGATCCAGCGAGGTGCGGAGGTGGATGCGCAGCCGAGCGGGAGACTGAGGAGGGGGCTGACCAGGAGCGCTGGTGAGATAGGATGAGCAGATTTGGAGTGGGCACGAGGGAGAGCAGATCTGGGAGTGGGGAAACGCAGCGGCTTGCCCTTCATGGCTCTCTCGCTCGTATGTCTCGGTCACGACAGGGCTCTGCTGAATCTTTAAAAAATCCATGATCTTTGATTGGACCAGCGGGAACTCTGCAGGCAAAAAGAGAAGATGAGATGGAGAAGACAAAGCAACTGGGGAAATGGTGAGCAGAGTTTATGAAAGTCGGTCAAAAAGATAGCCACACGGGGGAGGAGGGGGTAGGGTTTCATGTGGGCCACCAAGCGTTCGATTTTTCTCTCTCGCTTGTACGTCCGTATGGTAACATTATCAAAAAGCTAACCGTTATTATAATATAATTTTATTCATAAATCAAAAGTCACAGCTGAAACTTAAACCGTAAGCCAATTAGAGCAGAGCCCGGTTTCTTTGCCAAGGGACCAGGGTAGTAATGACTGTCTTGTCTGGTATACACCATTATATTGCATCATCTTCATCAAGGAAAAAAAATTCGGACGAAATTTCGCTATTTCGTCGAAATTTTGTTCCTTTCGTCCATGGGCGAAATAACTCTTTCCCGGTCAAAATTTTCGGAGGTATTTGAATCGGCCGGCGCGACCGCACCAGCCCAAAATGAGTGGCCCGCCAGGCGGTCCAGGACTCTACGCACAGTGACCAGACTCCCCCCACGCCTCACTTGCACCGTCGCGCTCCCCATTCTAACCCTAACCCCAGTCGTCTCGTCCGGTCGTCCCTCGTCATCGCAATCGCCGTATCGCACACCTCTTCCGACTCTCCAATCGCCGAATCGCATCCCTCGTCCCTCCCCATCTTCTCACGGAGCATCGAGCGGCGGCGGGTGGGCAAGGCGGGGAAGAAGAGCGGCGGGCGGCAGCCATCACCGAGTGGCAAAGCGCGCCAATCCCCATCTCAGAACTCGGTCCCAGACTCTCGCTTCTCTCCCAATCGGCCAATCCCCATTCTTCACCGGTAGAAAAGGCAAGAACAAAGAATGCACCGGCAAGTGAGTCTCGTCTCCTTAATCCTTATGCACTTCACGATTCACATCGCTTCTTAGGTTCCATGTTTCCAACATGTGAATATGATCTTGAGTTGTATAGTTGTATGAATTGAAAAACCGACATGTGAGCTCACGGCAGGGGAAGCGGCATGGATGGCGCAAGCGGCGGCACGGGGAGTGGAAGGAATGGCTGCGGAAGGGATGTAGGAGTCGGGACTGGAAGGGGAGCTGTTGCACATGTGGATGAGCCTGCTGACGCACCACCGGCATCGACTGGTACAGAAGGTAGTACTAATCTGGAATTCTAGACAATATCTTCCACTAGATGCTCTCTATTAATTGTTTGCTAAGGTAAACATCATCATAAATGAATACATCACATAATTCCTTGTTCTTTTTTTATAGAACTAAATCATCCTTTTTTATGGGAGGGTGTAATTTTTTTGAGGAAGTATATGGATTTGCAGTGGTTGTGCAGGATATAAAAAAACACATTAGTATATAATTCAAAATATTACAGGGCAACATTGTAACAGTTTTGTCAATGGCGATATTCCTTGGAAATGCAGGATGTTTGAACATTGGAGATATTAATAATGTGTGGAATCATGGCAGCAGAGTTGGCACCCAAGGCTTCACATGTAAGTACTGCACATGGACAAAGCATGGTGGAGGTGCAACCCGGCTAAGAGAGCATTTGGCTGGGGTAATAGGTGAAGTGCGAGCTTGTGAACGTGTGCCGCGAGAAGTGCGTGATGCTATGAGGAAGACCCGGATTAGTGGGAAGCAAAAGAGAAGAGAAGGAAAAGAGCGCAGCCTTAGATTTGAACGTGAGCTTATAGAGAACATAGAGCAAAATGATGTAATTGATGTGCCTAGCGACGAAGAGGGCGAAATACAATTGGCGTTGGCGAGATCATTAAGAGATCTTCAGTTTCGGCAAGCAGTGGAGAGGAGGGATGGTACTTTCGAACATGGCGGTGGTAGTGGCAGTGGCAGTGGTGTTGGTAGTAGTATTGGTAGTAGACCTAGTGGAAGGATTGCCGCCATGTTTAGCAACGCTAGGGCTAGTGGTAGTGGTGGCGGGTCATTTGATTCAGACTTGGCACGTGGTAAAGGACCCAACCAGCCTAGAATTGACATTGCGATGAATAAGGGATTCAAAGAAAAACTTGGCCAAGCTTGGGCCAAATGGTTTCATGCCAATGATATTCCTGGGCGGAAGGCCAATTGCCCTTATTTTTTAGCAGCATTAAAAGTGACTCAAGATCTAGGTCCAGTGGCGCACCTTCCTAAAGGGAGTGAAATTGATGGGACATACTTGCAAGCCAACTATAAGGAAATGGAGTTGTATGTTGAGAAATACAAGAGAGATTGGGATCAGTATGGTGTAACTGTCATGTGCGACTCATGGACAGGACCAACCACAATGTGTATCATCAATTTGATGGTGTATTGCAATGAGAATATGTTCTTCCATAAGTCCATCAATGCAACGGGTCAAATCCAAAATGCAGGTGCTGAGAAAGCTACTACTAATTCTATTTCTCATTCATTGTCATGCGCTTTGATTTATGTTATCTTCTTTTTCCATGTAGATTTTTTGTTCGCAGAGATCAAGCGGGTGGTTGTTGATGAGATTGGGCACAAGTCAGTTGTGCAAATAGTAACAGACAATGGATCAAATTACAAGAAAGCATGTGCCCAACTCATCAGCGAGTACCCCCATATTTTTTGGCAGCCATGTGCAGCTCACACTGTTAATCTTATGTTGAAGGACATTGGTAAATTTTCCGGAGGTTGCACAGGTAGTAATAAGTGCCAAACGGATTTGTAGATTCTTCTACAACCATAATAGGTTGCATGATGAGATGAAGAAGAAGATTGGCGGGGAATTGATCCGACCCAATGCCACCCGCTTTGGAACTGTTTTCATCTTCCTTCAAAGTTTCTGGGATAGGAAAGATAAGTTTCGACAGTGGATGGTGTCGGAAGAATGGAAGGACAACGATTGGAAAAATGATCCTGACTATGCTTATATAGAAAAAAAAATTAACAAGTACTACTTGGTGGAGCAAACTCAAGTGGGTGTTAGATGCAGTTGGGCCATTATATTCTGTATTACGATATGCTGACCAACAAAAATTTGGAACAATTTCTAGTTTCATGCCAAGGATGATGAATGCGATAAATGCAATGGAAGCCCATCTTGGTCTGGGGACGCTGGAATGGGATGTATACATGAGTAAGGTGGCCCCTAGAGTCAGCTATTTATGTGACGACACAATGATGCTTGCAGGTAGTGACAGAATAATAATATGAAATTGTAAATTAGCTAATTGTCATGCATTTAAATAATTGTTTTCTTTCATTTATCATGTAGCTACTGCTCTTGATCCTGAAGGGCATTACAAGTTGAACCTTAGCAACAATGCCCAATATGTCGAAGCATTAACAGATGTATTAGGGAGAATGACGAGTCACACGAGGTTGCGATGGAGGCAATGGCTCAATTCGAGTTTTTTCGCGCTAACAGAGGGAAGTTTGATGGAGCGATGGCGCGTCTTGGAGCATCTAGAGTTAGGCCAAGTAAGTGAACTCATTTTGATTATTGAACATTGAGAAATAGTTCCCTTTACTGACTTGTAGTGCTTTCATTTAACGGCTTGGTGGTTCCAGTATGGAGGAGAAGTAAAACTCTTACAGAAGTATGCCATGCGAATTGTGTCACAATGTGTGTCATCCAGCAGGTGTGAGCGTAATTGGAGCACGTTTGCATTGGTTCATACCAAAGTGAGAAATCGGCTTGGTTATGAGAAATTGCACAAGCTAGTCTATATTCATTACAATTTAAAGCTGATCATCCAACAAAACGAGAGTGAACATGAAGAGAAGGACATTGATCCATGTGCAATAATGATGGATACTGCAGTATTTGATCAAGGAAACCCAATTATGGATTGGCTCAATAAGTCAATGAGTGAATCAAACCCGATTTTGGATGAGGGTGGTCGCCCATCTCAGGTCATTCTTGATGAAATACGTCGTCAAAACTCAAAGAGGAAGCGCTCTCATCATGGAAGAAAGGAGAACGTGAAAAGAGGAAAGAGGGTAGTGGTGGATGACGAGGAATTTACAGAAAGTGATAACGACGATGAACATGAGGAATTTGAGGAGACCTCATCCAAGAGTGACGACAATGATGGAAGTGGAGGAGATGCCACCCAAGACATAGAGGACACCCAAGAGACGGACACTGAGGAGCAATTTGATCGCCGGTTAAAGAAAAAGAAGAAAGACATCGCAAGCCTCTATTAATTAACTTATGCCAATGGTTAGTTATTCTTTCACGACAACAATATTATCTATATTAATTAGATTTTTTTTCTTACATTCTTCGTAATAGCAGGTTGCTAGGGAAGGGATGATGTCAAGGCAGCTGCTATGAATCTTGTGAACATCTGGTTATTTGTCTTGCTATGAATCTTAATGTGTGCCTGTGTTGTAAATGGCCAAAGAAAGAGGACAGTGTATCCATCATTGTGGTCTGCATTCTCACCTTATTAGTAGTGCTGATGTTAATCTCTTGTTGCGATGTTAATCACCTGCAGGCACATGAAAGCATTGCGGGCCTACCTCTACTTGATGGAAGCACACCGAAGCAAAAGTATGTAGACATTTTTCATATTTCTGAAACACGCACTCATAATATTATTTTTCCCTATCTAAACCAAAATCTGCATTTACCTCTAGTATTGCTGTATAAACATATATACTCATGTTACTGAAAAGGATTTGCGCAAACATGTTCCAATCTCCTGGTACTTCCATTGGCACTTGCTAGTATTCTTTTATGGTTGTTATCAAATTATTGTCATCCAGGCATTAGAATCTTGAATAAAAATCCACACTCAATGCAGTTTGTTAGAAAACAAAATTCCCAAGTTCGATTTCCACATCTGAATTGACAAACTAGAAGCTGTCCAAGTTCTTGTTTTTGGCAATGTTGCATTTTAATTTCTTAAGTGGAACAGATTGCTTTCAGCTGCCATATTGGTTCATACATAAGATTGAAACTACGGACTTGCAAGAAACGTTTGCCTCCTTGATGATTTGCAGTACATGAAATGCATTACTTGATCCAATTCTCAATACATGAGTTTTGAGCGAGCGAGAAAGACAGCTTTTCATTGTTGTTGTAGAATCAAATAGTTTTGAGTTTTTTTTGTTTGTTAACTACTTACTTTGTATCTTATCTATTCCCTGCTTTAGGATGTGTCAAGCTAATTGGGACTGATTTCTGGACAAGAAAGGGTAATATGGTTTCTAATGCAACTTTCCTGTTTGAATATCCAGCAAAAATATGCGCTGCCCTTACGGTGCGGCTGCCGTCATGGTACTGTTGTGCCACTTGGGTCCAGGACATTTCGATCAGGCCTAAGGGCCCCTATCCCAACCAAGAGTCCAAGACCATTAAAATTATCTGATCTCAGAGTTGCAATTATCTCTATGTTCAGGTCATTAATGGTTGTTTATGTTGTCCTATGTTCTGATTATCCATGAGGTTGTTGCCATTCTCTGTTGTATGTACAATAGACAGCTTTTTTCCCTGTGCATTGTGGTTCATCTCGTCATTTACAAAGCGGTGCGTTGAAATTTCGTCATTTTTTCTGTCAGAATTCGGTAATTTTTCGTTCAGATTTCGGCCGCTTTTCGTTCAGAATTCGTTCACATTTCGGCGCAGCATTCAAACGGAAATTCAAAAATTTTGTCCGAAATTTTGACGAAATTCCAAAATTTCGGTTATTTCGTCTCTTTCGCCAGGTCCCGAAATTTTTTCCACACCGAAAGATTTTTCCCCTATCTTCATTTCTCTGCCAAAGGGACCCAGGGTAGCAAGGACGAAGTACCAAAACAAACAGACAGACAGACGGACAGGCAGAGAGGGCGGCAAGATTCGTTTTTAGGAAGTCACAAGCATACAGGCAGAGGGCGAAGACTTCATTTTTAAGAAGTCAAGTCATTTTTTTAAAAGGAAAAATACGTCATTTTTTTAAAAGGAAAAGACGACTTGGATTCCTTCCGGTCAATGTTTTATTTTGGGAGTCAGCCAGTCACAAGCATACAGGCAGAGGGCGAAGACTTCGTTTTTAAGAAGTCAAGTCATTTTTTTAAAAGGAAAAAGACGTCATTTTTTTAAAAGGAAAAGACGACTTGGATTCCTTCCGGTCAATGTTTTATTTTGGGAGTCAGCCAGTATTACTGGATCAACAGCCAACAACCTTGTAATACGTACTAGAATGCTGCTGCTACCTTGCACAGAATCTATATTCTCGTAAACAATTCTGGTAGCTAGGCGTGGTGAGCCATGAGCATCGTCAAGATGGATTGCTGCTTGTGCGCGCGATCAGCAGGCAATGCGGCGAATGGAGAGGTGGCCGTCGCCATCCCACAAAGCGTGCAGGACCAAGAGGAGAGGATGAACCGCTCCGCGCTCTTGGAGGTGTTCTTCGCGAGCGTGGCCAGCGGCATTGGAACCGTCGGGTTCGTCTGGGCAACCGTCATCCTTCTCGGCGGATTCGAGGAGAAGCTCAGTCAGGTGGACTTCTGGTTCATCACATTCGTGAGCTTCTTTCAAGCCACTCGGTGAGTTCGAAAAATCTACTGCTATAGTGAACGCAAATTTGCATGAGTCTCTGTAATTTTCCTTCAAAATTTTACATTTTTTTGGTCATGTCGACTACCGGACTGTTTTTCAAGAACATACAAAAGGCTAGTGTGTCTTTATATTAAAGATATATAGAAGAGAAATAACAACTGATTAACAAACGTTTTACAACTCTTACAATGTAGGTAGAAAAAATAAAGGTTCCAGCCAAATAAAAAACAGAAAAAGAGAAAACGTGAAAAAGATTACAACTACCCTATCTTGTTCAAACCAATAGATAGAGTTGGGGTTATAGTTAAAGCGGCTAGTAGAAAACCAAAATAACTAATTATAGTAAGCATGAAAGAATTAAATTCCATTTATATTTTTACTACGCTACATATATTGGTAAAGCACTCGTCTAAGTTATGAAAGATTCATAATTTATTGGTTATTTTAGATAATACTAAAAAACAAAATCAAGTGAGATTTAGAAGTGTAAAAGAAAATCGATTCATCACATGCGACATGAGCCCCTAATTCTGAATCAAGAGATTTGTCGTGGAATCTGTCAGTTGAGTAAAGTAATAATATTAAGAAGTAGATCGATCTCATCCATCGTTAATTACCTTTCTGTGCCAGGATATTCGGTGGTGACTGGAATGCGGACCAGAACATCCTTTACGGGCTACCAAACCTACCCCTAGATATTCTTTCCCCCCAAGGTAGGATTTGCAAGGTTCTGATGTGCTGCCTGGATTATTGCTCGCTTCACACGCCCAAGTTGAGCTGCCTCCTCCTCACCGGTAAATTCCTATGCGTCTTTGCTGCGTTCCTGGTTCGTTTGCTGAAGTTTGTGGTGCTTCTTGGCACCCTAATTCTGTCCGTCACTCGTCTCATCCTCGGCGAAGTGGGTTCCAGCGCCGGAGGTGCCAACCTGAAATCGGCGTTCAATTTGTTCTACGGCCTGGCGATTGTGCAGGCCGTGGTGTCCTACATGGCATTCTCCTACTCTCATGCTCACCGAGACCTTGTCAAGAAGATGTCCACGGACAGGTGCGGACCCGCCCTTCGGGCATGCCTCGGCGCCATCGGCTGCCCCAGCGGAAGCCTCGTGCGCGACGACGAGACGGCCACGGACAGGTGCGGACCCGCCCTTCGGGCATGCCTCGGCGCCATCGGCTGCCCCAGCGGAAGCCTCGTGCGCGACGACGAGCATTTCGAGCTGTACTACGCCCATGTCAAGAAGATGTGCAAGGCCGGGCGCATCACCGAGGCCATAAGCATGACCCTGGTCTCGTTTGCAGTGGAGTCTCTCAGCTCGAACGAGCAGGA
Organism: Dendrocalamus sinicus; assembly: GCA_036346575.1. Taxonomy (NCBI): domain Eukaryota; kingdom Viridiplantae; phylum Streptophyta; class Magnoliopsida; order Poales; family Poaceae; genus Dendrocalamus; species Dendrocalamus sinicus. The sequence goes on from CM070670.1 coordinate 19,020,617, forward strand.
AGCCCGCGTTGCCGGGGTCAAGATCTTGCACTACTTGATAGACAGAGAAGATTACAAAGAGCAAACACTTTCTGCTGTTCGGGGTTCCATTGATGCAGCTGAGTCATTGTTCAAGATGATCGCATCGACCAGCCAGGATAAGAGGCCAATGGAAGCCAGAGAGGGAGCTACCTCGTTCATGGCAAAGCTTGCTGGTAATCTTCGCATTTCTGGAATCCCCTGCGCGACGCAATCAATCTGCTCATTACTTGAAGAAACTAGGGGTGGCCAGCCGAACGGGGTGCAAGGGGTTCCTGGAAACAACGGTCACCGGAATCCTGACACAAGTTTGACAGGAATGGAGATTCTTGAACAGCTTTCGCGTAAGAATTGCAACTTGGCAGAAATATCCAGCTCAGACGAGCTCATGTCAAAGATAACAGAATTCACGTCTAAGAACTCAGATGAGGTTCCATCCATGAGTGATGTCGACTTCCAAAAGGCTATGAACTCACTGTCCGTGCTGAGAAGACTTGCAGGAGCTATTGGTGAACAGGGAACCATGATAAGGCAAGTGATCTTGAGAAATGTCTTTCTTCTGTCAAACCTCAGAGAGATACTGCAAGGTCGTCCTAACAACGACCAACGTCTGCAGGAGCTAGCTATAGAGATAGTGGATGGCTTTGCTTTGGACAGTGAATCGAGAAATCATGATGCCCTTCCAAAAATTATTACCGAGCTGCTGAATATTTTCTGTGAGGCGCCAAATGGGGCGTTCAGATCGGCCACTGGAGAAGCTCTAGCGAGATTGACCGTGGAGAGCAGAGTTAATTGTAATGCCATCTTGAAGGCATACAACTTCGAGGGACTTCGTGATATGCTTTTCAATGATCAGGAGGTTGCACGAAGAGTAATTGCAGGAAATATTATGAAAAATATGTGCGCATACTGTGAAGCTGAACCCAGTAATCAGGATCAATATGAGACCTTTATGGGTTTCGTTGGAGATAACATGGCCAGGGTAAGCATAAGTTGAGGTCATTGCATATTACATTTAACAATATGTTAATATCACAATTCTCTTAGGAAGTTAGGATTACACTAGTGCCAGTTGCTCCTTTTCATCTTTTGCATAACAAGGACTAGTTATTTCTCTCTAAATTAATTCCTAAAGATGCCGAGTTGCCGATGGCTCAAAATTTTCTCCTCTTTAATTGTTGCCGTGGGATCAATTCTAGTGGATTTTTCCATGAAAATTGAAGGGATGTATTTGTGAGGTTTAGATCTTAGGATCTCCTAGGTTAGATCTAGAGGGGTTCTTTTAGGGTTCGTGTTCTTGAAGTGCCGAGAGGGAGAGGGGTAGAGGTACTAACCGTCCGACGGCGTGGAGGAGGAGGTGGCCATCTCACGTTCGCTCGGTGAAGTCTGCGCACGGGCAGCGACGGCCGGGGAAGAAGGAAGACGACGGCGGCGGCGTCGGAGATCCGGTGAAGGAGACCGGTGGTGCTTCCGTCGCCAGCCGCCTCTCTGATCGGGTCTAGGGGTTGTCGGTGGGGGTGGCGGCGCGGCCAACCTCGTGATACGTGCCGCCCGCCCCCTCTGCTTATATGGCGCGCGGCGACAGGGCCCACCTGACCAAGCGGCCGGGCGCCCCGATCGTAGCGCTGATCAAGGGTGGGCTTTGGCCGTTGGGCCAAAGCCCCGAGATCACTCTAACATTCTCCCCCTTGATCTCAATCTATACTTTATCTTTAATTACTTTTGACTTTACACATTCCATCACAGATTAGTGCATAGAACATGTCTCATCGTCACGGTCAATCACCGATAGATTCAATGACTACAATACACCTCTCTGTTCTGAAATAGTTACTTTAATCTTTTGGGCCATCTTTTAGTCCAGAATCATAGGCTTTCCTTAAACCCATGCCGCTACTTGTTCTCTGAACACGTTGGGTGGTAAGCCTTTAGTAAGCGGATCCGCTAACATCGTTATGTACTTATATGCTCTAGACTTATAATTTGATCCCGAACTTTATCTTTCACAACATAGTACTTTATGTCAATGTGTTTGGCAGCACCACTTGACTTATTGTTGTGGGCATACGTTATCGGGTTCATTATCGCAGATACAACTTAAGTGGTCTATTGATGTCGTCAACCACTTTTAAACCGAGTATGAACTTCTTTGGCGATTCACCGCCCGTAGCCTCATAACATGCTACAAACTCGGCATACATTGTGGACGATGTAGTGACGGTTTGTTTTGAGCTTTTCCACGATATAGCTCCTTTAGCGAGTGAACACATATCCGGATGTAGACTTTCTATCATCTCCGCAAAATCGAATCAGTATACCCCACTATATGGAGTGAATCGATCTTCGTATGTCATCATGAGGCCTTTTGTTCCTTGCAAATAACGCAAGACTTTCTTTATCAATTTCCAATGTTCTATTCGAGATTGCTCGAATCGCCAAGTAACCCAGTAACAAATGCTAAGTCGGGCGTGTGCACACTTGAGCATACCGTAAGCTTCCGACAGTGAAGCATATGGAACCGCTTTCATTTGATCGATCTCATCGGTTCCGGGCATTGAAAATCCCCATATCATCGCCCTTGACTATAGGTGCAGGTGAAGGACTACATTTATGCATACCAAATTTCTTTAAGACTTTCTCTATGTATGCCTTTTGTGACAGTCCCAATATCCCTTGTTTCTATCCGGTGAATTTCGATCCTAGAACGAACGAAGCTTCACCAAGATCTTTCATATCAAAGTTTGAGGACAAAAACTTCTTTGTCTCCGATGAGTGACTAACATCACTACTAGCTAGCGGATATCATCCACATACGAATTAGGAAGATAAACTTCCCATCTTTAAACTTTGCATAAACACGTTGTCCTCTACATTCTCTTTAAACCCAAATTTTCTTATTGTATCTTGTCAAACTTCAAGTACCACTGTCTTGAAGCTTGCTTTAACCCATAAATCGATTTCTTTAGGCGGCATCCCATTCTTTCATTTCCCTCCACGACAAAACCTTTCGGTTGTGCCATGTAAACATTTTCCTCCAAATCCCCATTAAGAAATGCCGTCTTTACATCCATCTGATGTAACTCTAAATCATAATGTGCTACTAATGCCATTATGATTCTGAAGGAATCTTTACATGAGACTGGAGAAAAGGTCTCATTGTAATCAATCCCTTCTCTTTGCATAAATCCTTTTGCCACAAGTCGCGCTTTGTATCTTTCTACATTCCCTTGGGAGTCATGTTTAGTCTTGTAGACCCATTTACAGCCTACTGTTTTGGCTCCTTTAGGAATAATTTCCAAGTCCCAGACTTTGTTAGTCTTCATGGACCTCATCTCCTCTTCCATGGCCTCAAGCCATTTTGAGGAATTTTCGCTTCTCATGGCTTCTTCAAATGAGGTGGGATCATCCTCCATTTGAAATTCCTCTGTATGATAAATCTGATAATCATCAGAAATAGCTGATCTTCTTACTCTTTGAGACCTCCTCGGGGCCTCCTCATTTGGTACATCTATTGTTTGAGGCTGCTGTTGCTCCCCCTCATCTGTGGCAATAGGTTCTATAGGATCCTGAAGAACAGGTTCCTCATTCTCATTCATTGTTGCCACAGGAGGAACAATAACAGGTGCTGGCACCACAGTGTCTTGCACCGTCGGTGCAGCGACAGCAGGTAGTGTGAAGAATGGTTCTTGAATCATCGGAGTGGGCGCATACACCCGCTTCTCTTCAAGGTCAATCTCTCGAGCTACCATGCTCCCCCTCATCATCTCATCCTCTAAGAAGACAGCGTGTCTCGTTTCTACAAACTTTGTATATCATGCGGGACAAGAGAAACGAAACCTTTGACTTTTCCGGGTAGCCAATGAAATGGCAACTCATGCTTTGGGATCAAACTTCCCAAGGTTTGGGTTAAATACTTTAGCCTCAGCAGACTCCCCACACACGTAAGTGGTTTAGTGAGGAACTCTTCCCGTCCACAACTCAAATGCGGTGTTTTGGGCACCGACTTACTAGGCACTCTGTTGAGAATATGAATGGCGGTTTTCAACGCTCCATCCATAAACTCAATGGGAGTGTGGAGTAACTCATCATACTTCGCACCATATCCATCGAGTGCAGTTGCGTCTTTCACTACTCCATTTCTTGAGGTTCGCCGGCATAGAATCTTGGGCTACTATTCCATTTTCTGTAAAAACCTCGCAAAGGTCCAGGAACTTGTCCATATGGGGTATGTCGACCGTAGTACTCCCCCCCACGATCAAATCGGACTATCTTAATCTTTAAATCGTGTTGGTTTTCAATTTCAGCCTTAAATATCTTGAATTTATCCAAGGCTTCATTTCTTTCTTTAATTGGATAAATATATCCATAACGGGAGTAATCATCCGTGAATGTTATGAACGAGTCATATCCATCCACACTTTTCACAAGAAAAGGACCACAAATATCTGTGTGAATAATTTGTAGAACTCCTGTGTTTCTTTTAGCGTCTTTTTTAATTTTCTTTACATATTTTCCTTTAATGCATTCTCTGCATTGTTCTAAGTCTGAGAACTCTAATGGAGGAAGAATATCATTCTTAACTAGTCTTTCTATTCCCCCCCCTCGAAATATGGCCTAAACGACAGTGCCATAATTTCGACGACTCATCTAGAGTTCTCTTTCGTTTTCTGTTTACATTCGTAGACGAGATTCAATCACTTTCTCGCACGCAAGCGTTCTCATTATCGCATACGACATTCACATCATCACATAATGACAACAAATAAAGCTCGATTCGTAAAATGGCAAGACCAACACATTCTTTATTAAACATTATTTCACACTTGCCATTTCCAAAATTACAATCATAACCATCTTTGTCCAAATTTGAAACACTAATCAAATTCCTCTGTAAAGAGGGAACAAAAAGGACATCTCTAAGTAAAAGATTGGAGCCATTAGCTAATTCTAACGAAAGATCGTCAACGGCTTCAACTTCAGCTTCGACTCCATTTGCAACTTTAATGCATCTTTCTTTTCTTTGCGTAGTCCTCGTCGAACGGAATCCCTGTAAAGAATTAGCAACGTGAACAGTTGCTCCTGAGTCAATCCACCAAGTGGTTTTCGAATATTGCACATACAGAGATTCATTTATAAAGGTAATAATGTTCTCACCTTTCTTTACCATTATCATCTTTAAATAATCAGGACAGTTCTTCTTGTAGTGTCCCGTCTTCTTGCAGTGAAGACACTGATCTTTGTCTACAGCAAATTTATTCTCGTTGAGGTGATGGATGAGGCTTTTCCTTGTTCTTTGAGAAGGAGGTACTGTTGAAGTTCTTTTTCTTGTTATCCTTCACATAGTTGATGGATCCACCATGTGAGGATTTAATTCTTTCCTCCTCTTGCACACACATAGCTATGCACTTTTCCATGTCCCATTTCTCGGGCTGCATATTATAGTTGACAACAAAAGTGTCAAACTCTTTTGGCAAAGAAGCAAAAATCAAATGAATAAGGAACTCATCCTTGAGAGCCAAATCCATCGGTTTAAGTTTAGATGCCAAGTTGCTCATTCTAAGAATGTGCTCTCTTATTCCATTGCCACCGCTGAATACCTTTACATTGCAGTGCTTAATCATTGTGTAGCATAAGTCTTTGAAGAGCCAATGAACCGACTCTTTATTTTATCAAGGTATTCGATGGACAAGTGTCACACTCTGCAATTGAGCCCGTAATCGCAGCTCAATTGTGTTCTTTATCACGACCATACATTTCTTGTTGGTGTGGTCCATTCTTATGATCAAGGTCATAAGACATCCGTAAGGAGCATGATCCCTCTCCTTTTTCGTCATGCGGTGTCATCCTCATTCTGTTTCCTCACCGCGCCAAAGGCTCGGTGGGGACGTCTTGTAGTGAGGACCCAGTCCACCTCACCAAGATAAACGCTAAGTCTATCTTTTTCTTCCACTCTCCATAATTATCACCTTTGAGAGTGGGGATTTCTCTAATACAACTCATCAAGTTGTATCCTCCTGAAAAATATTTCAAATACGGAGAACGTAACATCAAAATTATATGCCTTATTTCCAACGTTGGTCAAAAATACGACATACAATTTAAAAACAATTCTATCATACATTAAATCTACATCACCGTTGGGCAGAAATAGAAATAATGCATAAAATCATCAATTAAAAAATTTATAATATTGTTATTATCAACGTTGGTCAGAAAATAACAATATCATAATAATCTGGGATTTATCTCTATTTTTCCAAAATTAAATTCTCCCGTTGGTTCGAATTTAATAATGAAAATTAATCAACATTAACTTTTGCAGCGGAAACTGTAATTATTCTAAAATAATTCATTATACAGAAGCATTATACTGTACACTTTTAATCTCTGAAAAATTAACACGTTGGTGCAAAATTTTCCAGAAATTTAATTCAAATTTCAATCAAATTCAATCATTAATGCTTCTGAAAAACAATAAAATTCATTTTGGGATTTATCGTTCAAACCGCCATTCGGCCGCTTCAGACGGTTGCAGCCCACGGCGCCCGGCCAGCCGCGCGCTCGCGCGCTCCTCCCCGCGCCGGGCCGCCAAAGGCCGCGCCGACCCACTCGCCCACGCGCGCCACGGCCAGACGAGCACGCGCTGCGCTCGCCGCGCCGGCCGCCTCCCGCGCCGGCCAGGGCTACCACGCGCAGCCTTCACGGCCGTTCATCACAATCGGACGGTCGGGAGAGTCTTTCGCCGGATCAAAATCCGGCGCCCCCTTGCAAACCCTAACCCTCATTTCTCCTCCTCTCCACCGGGAAAAAAAGGAGCGGCGACCCGCAGCGGCGGCTAGCTCGCGCGACGCCCGCGCAGGCGAGGCGGCCCCGAGCAAGCGGCGGCGCTCCATCGGCGGCAGCAACGCGCGGCGACGGCGAGCTCATGAGGTGCGGGCGGGCGCAAGCGCGCGCGCCGACGGCGCGATGCGACGACGGCGCCAACCGGAGCGACACACATGGCGACGCAGCAGCGGCGGCGGCAAGCGGCGCAACCGTAAGCCCCGATCCCTTCTCCTTTTCTTTGCCGATTTCTCGGTTGGAGATTTGATCCGTTCCTCTCTTTTCTTTTTGCCATTTTTCTAGGGTTAGGAGGGGGGCTCTGTTCTTTTCTATTTCCCGTCTAGATCTACCACTAGGGTGCTCTGATACCAATGTGAGGTTTAGATCTTAGGATCTCCTAGGTTAGATCTAGAGGGGTTCTTTTAGGGTTCGTGTTCTTGAAGTGCCGAGAGGGAGAGGGGTAGAGGTACTAACCGTCCGACGGCGTGGAGGAGGAGGTGGCCATCTCACGTTCGCTCGGTGAAGTCTGCGCACGGGCAGCGACGGCCGGGGAAGAAGGAAGACGACGGCGGCGGCGTCGGAGATCCGGTGAAGGAGACCGGTGGTGCTTCCCGTCGCTTCAGCGCCCCCTCTTACAGATCGGGTCTAGGATTTGTCGGTGGGGTGACGGCGGCGCGGCCAACCTCGTGATACGTGCCGCCCGGCCCCCACCTCTGTTTATATGGCGCTGGCGACAGGGGCCCACCAGCCAAACGGGCTGGGCGCCCCCGATCAGGGCGCGGTCAAGGGGTGGGCTTTGGCCGTTGGGCCAAAGCCCTGAGTTCACTCTAACAGTATTTGTTTCTCCTACACTGGAAAATTCATCTACCTTGGAGAAGAGTAGTGTGTTCAATACTTATCCACTCGACAGATGTAATGTGCTAACCTGAAAAGAGTTGATGTGCCTACCATTATTTTGAGTTAAAAAGAAAGAGAAATATTCTGGAAAATTTACTTTATGTGCAAGAAAGTGTATCTTCCGTTTTAAGTATCTACAGTTGGCTCATCAAGAATCTATTTTTTGCTGTAAAATTGAGTTGTGAAGGACTTGTCAAATACGATAGCTATGCTTTTGTTTAGAATTGTAAATCGTGAACATAATATGCAAATGTGCAACAGATGTGGTTAGTGGCAACTATTATTCATGATTCATGAATTCCCAAGTTGAGTACCTTAACATTTTCTCACACATTCTTCTTGGGCTACTCTTAGAACACTAATTTTGTTGTTAGACCACCGTCGGGACTTGGGCCTATCATGCTTGTCTTGTCATAGGGAATAATATAGTTGCTGGTTGATTTCTAGGTACTAAGAACAATAAACGAGACACAAAATCTGGTGGGGGAAGACATGGAGGTGTTTCTTGGCCTTGTTTTGCAGTTCAGTAAACTTATCCCTGAAGGAGGTTTTCTTGTGGCGCTCAACGGCATTGGGTCCGATAATTTTGTACAGAAGCTGAAGTCAGTTCTTGATCAAGCAAACGACGCACAGCCAGCTGATAGACGCCCCGGGATCAGAAGGTTCGCGATTGAGCAGGCGATATGGATGATGCGATCGGAGGAGCAACTCCACTGCATTCAGTCTTTCATCGACTGTGGAATGCGGGGCGCTCTCGATAAAGTGCAGCAAACGGACACTAGGGCAGAGAACTATAAGCTCTTGTCTGGAAGTATCCCGGTCCAGGTGTACGAAGAATCCCTTTCTACTCTTGTCAAGAAGGCGCTGCGGCTGATCCCCCACGTCCAAAATGGACAGTAACGCGCATGATCCATCTCAGCGCACTATTAAGTTCAGGGAAAGCTGTTCTATCTGTCTTGTGTGTGATTGCATTGGAGTTTTAAGATGCAAGACTCGTGTTTCTCTAGAGTACCTTACCACCTGCTGTTTGTGGAGTAATAATCATGTAACGCATGTGTAGCGTACCGTACTACAATGTGACCGACCGTTCATTCCATGGTTTCATCCTGCCGTGTTTGATATAAAACTAGCTAGTCATGATCTTTGCAACATTGTAGTATCACGAGTTGGGAACAGATTTCGACGGGTCACATGGCGGCGCCATGATGGCGCGTGGTGGGGGCACGGGCTCGGGTGGGGAGCGAGCTGGAGTCCGGGCGCAGCGCCGGGCTAGGAGGCCTGGATCGACTGGACGTCTGGACGGGTGCTCACTGGATGCATGCCCAGCGTCAAAATCCGGCCGCGCGCCGAGTCGCGCGGCGTGGCAAGCACCACGGGCGCGTGGAACGGTTCATCTCGATAGATGCCGTCGCGCTTGCGCGGATCGCGTGAAACCGCCGGACGTCGCGGCACGCCGCACGCGCGAAGTGGTGTATGTCGCGGCAGGCGCGCGCGCGGTGGCGGGCAAACCCGTTCAGCCGGCCGGCTGGGTTGAAGAGCGGCATGGAGAGAAGGGTCTGCTGATCGTTTTTTTTCCTGGGAACGGTAGTTTTTGGTTGAAAATGAATAATAGTGATTAAAAAAAATTTAGAAAGAGTGAATAAGTGGTGCTAAAAATAAAAAAAGATGTGTGCGCGAGACGAGTGAGAGGAATGGGGTATGTAGGATCTGTTCTTTTTTGCTGAAACTTATGTCTTTTGACTGTGGCTTGTGATTTTTGGGCTGTTCGTGCAAGAGGTTACAGAATAATAGAAACTTACGTGCGGTTTTTGCCGATATAAATGAATTCGGTACAGTATGTATTACAATTAACTAGTAGACCCCATCTTAAAAAGACACTCCGCTTAAAAACTAGTTACTATAGAAAAGCCAAAAGCTGAAAAAGAACATGCTCGTAATACGTCTGTGACTCCTGACTTATCCTCGGAGCGAGAGGAGTGGAAAAACCATTTTGAGAAGCCAGATGTTCATATGGGGTATTCTTTTAAGACGCGGCTAATGGATTTTGGCTGTGGCTGATAGCTTTTGTCTGCACTTTTTAATACAATAGCGGACGATGACAACACCAATGCAGATGATGTACATGGTTTTAAATTCAAGAAGCCGTTTGAAAACTCTAATTTAAGAAGTCACCCGATGTTTGTCTTTTTGACTCCTAAAGAAACCAAAAGAATAAGGCAGAAGGTAGAAGCCAGTATGAAATACGAATGAACAGGGCGCTGCTTGTGGCACCGGTTTCACCTGTCAGTCTAACGGGCAGGAAAAAAGAGAGAAACTTGAGGTCCCTTGCTTTCCCAACCTCCCAGTCACCGAAGCCTCCCACCGGCGATTTTTTAAATAATCCTTTTTTATTCTAAAATACAGAAATATACCTGCCTTTTATTTTTTACAGAAATAGCCTCCAGTTGTCCAACTGTTGGGTGACTGGAGACTGTCGCCCAATGGCTGTGCGACAAGAAGGTAGTAGGTGTACTATTGGTGACATAAATGCAGCCTTCGAAGGGTAAGATGACTGGAACCTATCACCAAGTTGTTGGGTAACTAGAATTGCTATCGTCGAACAGTTAGGTGACAGGTTTTCCTGTCGTCCAACTGCTAGGCAACAGGATCGCCATATAGAACCGGTGCTCGGCCAAGCGCTCGCCATTCGCCACCATGAGAAGAGGGAAGAAGAGGGAAAGAAAGAAGAAGAGAGGAGAGGGAAGAAAAGGAGAGGAGAGGGGAGGAGAGGGAGAAGGGTAGGAGGAGGTTCCGCTACTTCAGTAAAGTAAATCTTTTTGGTTTTAGTAAATTTTCTGAATTAGATAAATAATTTGCTTAGTATAAAATTAGCATGCGTAGAAATTTATAGGTGTAGGAAATAATAGTATAACTTTGGTTAGACAAAATAATACTATTACGTAGGAAGGAATTAGTCCCATTAGAGGAAAAACTAGATGGAAGACAGGAGAAAAAAAGAGAAGGTAGGAGAAACGCGCTTGCATGTAATTTATGTCATTGCGAACATTTAACTAGGAGGATCCCATGGCATGTTAGAGTAGTAGGAAAATTTTGGTTAGTCATGTGAATGCAAAACATTATTAGACAACATTTCAAAAAAAAAGAGGAATGAAATTAATGTCGTAAGTACATTGAAAAGTCGCGCTTACAGTTAAAATCGGTATATTGGCATTTAAATCAGTATGTCACATACTTAATTACTTAATTAATTTTTGTCAATGTCATGTAAATTATCACAACCTATTAGGAATTATGTACAGCAGGAGAGAGCTCGAGCTGAGAGAGAAGAGCAGCGTCGGTATGCGTGGGAGCAGATAGGAAGTTGGTGCACAGTGGGGGCAGAGGAAAGGGAGTAATGTCTGTACGAATGTGGAAGGGTTACACTATGAGGAAAAATTAACCGATATGAAGATGCCCGCACGTTAATAGTGGCCTCTATCGTATGGAATGAATGGCGTCTTAACTATGCGGTAATGTAGTTGTTCACGATAGGGGTACGGTCGTACAAATGTAAATATGCAAGTACATCATTACTTGCATATTATGCAACGCGATCTGACTAGTTGCAATGTTAAAAATATTTGCAGGTAGAAATTGATCATGCCAGGACCTACTACTTTGAAAGTGCATTACGGTGTTGACACCATTCGTGAAAGTCCATACAGTGTTGACCTAAGCGGTTTTTCGCAAGCCACTCTGGTACACCCGGACGGTGACAATGCATGAATTGTAGATGTCATGCACTGGCTCACCCGCACCTGCTCGTTGGACCCTGAGGTGTGTAGCTTCATCATACAAGGTCTTTGGAATCGGTCTCCAACGCAGATGGGAGTTGAGACCAGTGATGCGCACAGCTATGTGGAAGGGCTTTCTAGAAGGCTACTGGTGCCATATATACGAGTATGTGCTTCTTGTGTAAGCATGCGCAAAAGAAGTTGTATAGGGCCCTACCGACGGATATCACATGTGTGGTGGGAGTGGCTCTAGCACTCAGCATGTCGGTGAAGAAGAGGCCCCGGAGGCCGGTGTTATGAAGGGTGCAGAGGATGTTTCTTGTGACGAGGCCGAGGTGGTACATGGTGGAGAGGAAGATCAATCATAGAATGATGAGCATATAGGACAAGTTGATGAAGGAGAGCATAGGGAGGACACAGTGTGTCAAATGGAGAGCGATGATTGGATAGCCTGGACTAAAGAGGAAGCTGTACAGGAGAACGACGAGGACAGTTCCTATGAGGACGAAGCTCTGCTCCCCCAGGAATGGAGCAGGTTTGACGTAGAGTGTGTAGCTGCACATGACAAGCAAGACTCACAGTGGTAGTACCATCCCACAAAGGTTCGGTTGCGCTCAATGTTTGCAGCTAAAGCATCTTTGCAGGATACCATTAAGCTGTGGGCCATGTCCATGTAGTGGATATTTTTGGTCATCAAATCTAGCTAGGAGTAGTACACCGTCAAGTGCAAGCAGGCTGGTTGTCCTTGGCGAGTGCACGCACATAGACCGAAGTATGAGAATCACTGGATTGTCTTGAAGGTGGAGCCGTACTCATGTGTGCTCAGCAGTGTTTTGGCGAGGCATCGTAACCTAACGTCCACCTTCATAGCCAATTTGATGTATAGAGAGATAGTGGAGAAGAATGACATGGAAGTCAGGCACATCATGGTCGCTATTAAGAAGAAGTTCAAGTACAAGATTAGCTATGCAAAGACGTGACATGCTAAGCAAAAAGCTTTGGAAAGACAGTTTGGATCTTTCGAGGTGGCGTACAATAACCTTCCTCATATGTTTCAGGTGCTACAGGAAAGAAATCCAAGCACATACACTGCTTTGAAGGACAATCCATCTATGATGCTGCCAGATTATGCCGCACTACAGAGGGCCTTCTTAGCCTTTAGTGTCTGCATCGAGGCCTTGAGGCATATGACGCCCATGATCTCAATTGACAGGACCTTTCTGACCGAGAAATACATCCTTACAGCCATTGGCATTGACGGGAATAATCAAATTATGCAGTTGACCATCGCATTTATCGAGAGTGAGAATTACGACAGCTGGTTGTGGTTCCTCTGATATGTCCGAGTGAGAGTTATCAGAGCTCATCCTGATGTGTGCATAATCTATGATCGCCATGCCGGGATGTTGAAGGCCATAAGAAAGCTTCAGTAAGACCTCGAGGAGTCGTTCCCTTGGCCGGACATGAGGAGCAGATGGTGCATTCACCACCTGGGGGCCAACTTCTTCAAGCAGTTCCCGAAGCAACCATTGGTGAAGCTATTCAAGAGTTTGGCTATGCAGAACCAGCAGCACAAATTTGACACCCTATGGGCCAACTGGATGTGCATAGTAGGAAACACGTGGCCAAGAGGAAAAAGGGACCAGCCATTGCTGGGACAGCACAAACTGAAAGCGTCGCACCACTGCCAGATCCTGAACTTGCTGGTCTGAGGAGGAGGTCCTCAAGGAACATCAAGCGTGTCACCCCAATGGATCGAGGTGGAGCCATTGGAGAAATGGTCCTTGCTGCATAACACGAATGACGTAAGGTACAGTACAATGACTACTAACCTTGTAGAGGTGTACAACTGGGTTTTTAGGGGCCTTCATTCTCAACCCCTTGTCACCATCATCGAAGGTGTCCTGCACAGCATAATCGGGTATTTCAGGAAAAGGCATGCAAATGCTGCACTTCACATTGCCAACCCGCGAACACCCTATTGCACGAAGATTACAGCATATATGGAGGCAAAGACAGAGAAGGGCCAGTTGTACACAGTGTATGTGATGGGCAATACAGAGCATCATTTCGATGTGCTCCTCTGAGATAGAGCTGGTTTTGGGATTGTTCGTTCTCTTGTCACCTACGAGGTATGTCTTAGAGATCATGTGAACCAACCTAGCTATATGTGCAACAAGCCGAAACTCTTACACAAGCTATGCTCTCATGTACTAGCCACATGCGGGATTGTGCACATGGACCCTTCTAACTTTATGTCCAAGTACTTCTTCAAGGAGAGGGTGATGCAGGCGTGGTGTGCAAGCTTAGGGAGTTCGGAGTTGTGGGTAACTTCGCCACGTTGGATATTGAAAATAGAACCTGGATTCCAGATGTTGACGTGTTGAAGAGTGGGAAGGGCCATCGGCAAAGTCATCAGATTACTAATGATATGGACAAAGTGCAAGATGAGGTGTTGGGTAGACACTACGGGCGCTGTGGCCAGGATGGCCAGACGATGCAAGGCGGCTGCTGAGGAGTAGTCACACTGGCATGGTTTGCAGTACCACTTGTTGGAGTGTCGTAATGTTTGTGTAACTGTGTTGTACTTGTATTGTACATTGCTTGTAATGTTTACATAACCATTGTGGTATTGTCCAATTTTCATTACATGTCCATAGCGCTGTAACACATGTATCGTATGTTGCACTTCCTGTTTACGTTACTATTGTGGTACTATCCCTTTTTCAGTACCTTTTGAAGTACTGTCCTGCAAGCCTTGTGTTGTTTTGTTTATTTATTTACAAGTTAAATTTACTCTTGTTTTACATTCGTTATTTTATTTCTGTGTATGTGCTAACTTGAAGTTATTTTGTAGGTATGACTTGTGACACTCGTGGATCAGAGTGGCCTTTCGGCCTCCTGTAGGAGCACGTTGACCGGGTACATCACGCATAGCGTCATGTGCCGCATCCTGCGGGCACAAGTGATGCGACTAAGTTGGGGGTCATCTGCACCCGGACACCTCAGGTGCCCTGGAGGCAAGACCCATACTGGATTGTACTTGCTGTTGACCCACTCCTAGCACCACGCGTCCCAGCACCGACTAACACGTACCCTGTGTACTTCGCGCAGAATGTGCACCGTGTGGTACATTACATCATATTTCAAAAACCTCTATTCTGGCAACCCCCTTTATAGATTTCTCCATGTGTTTTCTTTGCAGGTGGGCATTGGTGCTGAGATTGAGAGGGACTCCCACTCCTTGTTTTGGAGGAAGACCGGTGGTGCGGAGGTCACACACGAGGAGGCAGCCTAGGATTTTTGCCATGTGGCAGCTCAGGCCGCACGTCTTGTCGACCTGTTGACGTGTACCAGGCTCCCAGAGGTTGACACGCCGACGTCTAGTCGACAGTCCATACATCCACTGGCGCCATCTCGTCCAGCAACACAGCAGGGGGAGGGTCTGTGTGGTCACATGTGGCACGCCCTGAAGAGGTTAGAGGCTTGGCCATGCCATGTCAGACATCTCCATGGCTTGATGAGGCCAGAGGGTCTGCCTGGGCACATCCCCGTACACCGGCCTCGTCGTAGTACAAGGGTCCTCAGGACTCATTCACCTTCCAGATGCAGCACATGCATGGCGTGTACACCCTACTGTTCTTCGTTCATGATGGCTTTTCGTGCGCCATGGCGCTAGCCCAAGGTACGTTATGTCAATGTTTGTTTATTCGCATCGCCTTAATTGAATAACTAACAATATTTGCACTACAGGTCTTGTGCCCACGGAGGCATCGATGGCCTCCCTAGGCACCGCAGACATGCAAGAGTTCCTCGTGGACCCAGACGCGGCAGCTCAGCACACCACCTAAGGTTCTCTCTGGGTCACACCTAGCCGGTACACCACTATCCATACAAACGGTAGTGTTATCCACCCCTCAGGCTTTGGGACCTTGTCAGACCAGGGCTCCTGAGCATCTTTCCCCCCTTTGGGTCGAGGCCCTGACACCCAGCGCAGAGGAAGAAGCCGAAGCGAGGCCGCACGAGAGGTCATGAAGGTGGAGTGGGTCGTGGCGACATGGGAGGGGATGCTGAGGGTGCTGTTGGGGGGTCGTAGTAGGAGGCGTCACCCTGCACTTCATGTACTTTTGCTTACTCAGTTATACTTAAATTATGTACTTACTATGTGATATCTGTAATGTTGTTGTGTTCTTATTGTAGCTCCTTCGTACAATGTATATTTCTTCAATGCGTATTGATAGCTCTAGCTTAATGCACGGGACACAACAAACCAAAACTCTACTCAATAAATGGCAACCGCAATGACACATCCTTTGTTTAGCTACATGCTTTAGGGGATTGAACATAACTGCATACAATAGGGGAGAGTATCGTGCTACAAAGGAGTGTGCCTACTAGTAGAAGGTGGCTCGCGCTACCCACATAGTGTTCCATAGGGGGGCGCCTCAAACGTGGCTGGTCGTCGTTGCAGTGGAACGCATATAGGCAGTTAGGGTTCACGCAGCGCATGTGGGATCATACGAACTTTCTATGTTCACGACCTTGTCGTTGTCCCTCTCACGCTGCATCTATTGGCAGAGGTCATCATTCTCCTCATTGAGGTTGTCAATCCGCGTCTCCAACTCTAAGATTCAGTCCCACAGTGTATCCACATACGCCACAACATGGTGTTCATGGAGAGGATCGATTCAGTCGACAAAGTCGCATTTCGCCATCTATTAAAGACGAGGGTTAACATGGAAGCTCTATTTGCTGTAACAGAAAATAAACAGTTGGGTAATTTTACCCTAGAGTGTGGGCATCGAAAGAAATGTCATCTGCCTTCGAATGGGGTGTCCAAGACCTGCACGACAATGTCCTCACATTGTTTGCATATCGGCTATACCGGTTGAGCACGTTTGCTTGGCACCAAGTGGTAGTTAGGGCCGAAATCTTCCTTCCTTTCCAGTGGAAGGTCTTGCTTTGGTGACCCCGATTGGACTGGCCCATCAGAGTCTGCCATGGTATGCTATTACGATGAGCGTGAAATTATGGATCCATTGTTGACGCGATGAACAACTGCGAGACCTCCGTATTTATAGATGGAGATTATCAACCCGTTATTGATGCCTAGCACGGCGGGCGAGGGCGAATGGCATGGATAGAGTGACAAGTGTGTTCACGAGGGAACTCACTTACAAAGTAACAACTGAAAACACTCTGCCTCGCCATCTTTTTCAGATCGACATAACAACACTATACCTTCTTAGCTTTTCAGACCAAAAAGACAAGACTCTGGAAATGAAGACATGACAAATCTCTGCAAAGTAAGAACTGACAACACTCTGCCTCACCATCTTTTTCAGATCGGCATAACAACACTATACCTCCTCAACTATTCAGACCAAGAAGAGAAGACTCTAAATAGCAGGACGTGACAACTCTCTGCAAGTCAGAATTGACAACACTCTGCCTCGCCATCTTTTTCAGATCGACACACCAACACTATACCTCCTCAGCCTTTCAGACCAAAAAGACAAGACTTCGAATAGCAGGGCATGACAACTCTCTACAAAATAAGAACTGACAACACTCTATCTCGCCATCTTTTTCAGATCAATATAACAACACTATACTTCCTCAGCATTTCAAACCAAAAACACAAGACTCTGCAAAGCAAGACGTGACAACTCTCTACAAAGTAAGAACTGACAACACTCTGACTCACCATCTTTTTCATATCAACATAACAACACTATACCTCCTCAGCTTTTCAAGCCAAAAAGACAAGATTCTGTAAAGTTGGACTTGACAGCTCTACCTCACCATCAATTTTGCAGAAAGACAATTCAACACTCCGCCTCGCAGCCTACTCACATGAAAAAACCCCACCATGCCAACCATTTGGCTTATAAAAGGTTGGTGGAAGAGATCTGGGAGAGAACACTACGCACTCAAACCCAAAACTACCCCATAGCTTCCTTCACTATGTCGGGATAGACAAGAGGCAGAAGAAACAATGGGACAAGATGATAAAGTAATGGAAGGAGCCCCGTGAACTAGCAATGTCTGCTGCATCCCGCGACGAACAAGCAAGGGCTACTGCGGCCCGAGACAAACAGGCAAAGCATGCCAGGAGCTCCCCTCCCTGCAATGAAGTCCCCCGTAGAAACAACCCCATCCCGAATGTTCCAACGGAGCATTCACTGCAACACCCACCTAAGGGAGAGACACTGCCCCTCTGTTGGTGCAGCGATCCATACAAGTTCTTCAAGTCTAAGCAGTAGCTCACCTTGGGCATGCGTTACTAGGATTGCATGAACTACTTTTGTGACTATCCTGACCGCCGTTGGGATACGAGCAATTATTGGTAGCCGGTACGGACCACTTACAGTGTGTTCTCCTACTTTTTCTCTTTCGAAGTATGCACTAACATCATCTCCCGTCTACCTGTAGTCCCCAAAACCTCTATGTGGCTACCGCAAGTGGATCAATGTAGAGATCCACCCATGTGACCAGTGGTCTCTCGACTACGAGGAGTGGGATGTCAAAAGGGCCTACGAGATACGGGAGGAGGAGCGTCGCAACGACGAGCAAACGGAGCGTATACGTCAGGAGACAAAAGTTCATCTCGAATTGTGCACACGCAGGGAGCGCAAGGCTCGCGAGAGGGAGCGCGAAAGAAAGAGGGAAATGGCGGCTAAGGCCAAAGAGGCCACCAAGAAGTTCTACACCGAGATCGCAAGGAAGAAAAAAATGGTCCCGGTCCACGCAGTAAGTCGGGCCGTTCTGAAATAGTCCCCTAAGGTTGAATATATTTCTATTCCAAAAATGTGCATATGTATTGTACGGATATTTCGGTTTGTTGCATCGTGCATGATGTTATTTGTTATGCATGTAACAAAACCCTATGCGCCCTGTTATCCGTAACTTTATTATAAAATCTATTTTCATTCCAACTTAGTAATTTACACTAAGTAGTTTTACTTTTTACTTTGTACCGGTGCTCCACGACGATGGCAACAGTGGTGTTGCATGGTGTGTTATAGGGTGTAGTACAGAAAGTTTCAAACGACGAGCGTACAGGTTCATGTGGCCTATTTCTCTGAGTTTATGTATGGGGTGCCTGACCCGGTGTGTTAGTACACTTAGTACAATGCTAAGCCCAGCGATTAATTATGGTGATTTTGAGTAGTACTTTCAGTGGTGTGAATTACTGCATATTCTCAGTTGTTGCCTATACTTTGAAATAATTTTTTATCATGCGCAATGATTAATTAACATGAAAAAACAAGTCATCAACATAACGAACCATGATTTCCTATCAAGTTCGACGGAATTTTCATAACTTACAACTAGCATTGTGTAGCCAAAAGAGCAAAGGATGGTGAATTTACTAGGGGCGAAAAGAGCAAAAAAAAAATCTATATATGTATTTACGCTCAATTCAAAGGATGGTGTCAAATATTATTCAATATTATTCACACATACATTCTCTATTTTTTAGTTATGTTATTCACGACTGATTAACTTTACTAATTTTGTTGAAATTTTATTTTTTTTTAAGCTCTAGTAACCCAACTATTAGGCGACAGGAAGTGTTGTTGCCTAACTGTATTCCTGTCGCCCAATGGTAGAGCTACTACTATCATGTCGCTCTGTCATTGGGTGACAGGCTTCAGTCTGGAGGCTATTTCTGTAATAAAAAATAAAAAATAGTTATGTTTGTGTATTTTGAAATACAAAAGGATTATTTTTTAAAAAAAATCCCCACCGGTCGCGGCCGTTGGCGTGAGTAATCGCCGCCATACGGTAGGCGCCATGGCGCACGCGGCGGTGAACATCCTGCCGCAGAAGCGGTGGAATGTCTACAACTACGACAACCGCGAGAAGGTCCGCCGCGACGAGGCCGAGGCCGCCCGCGAGGACTAGCTCCAGCGGGAGGCCACCCGCCGCCACGGGTCCCACCTCCGCCTCGCCGCGCTCCGCTGCATTCGCGGCCTCCAGGCCGACGACTCGCCCTCCTCTGAATTTTTTGTACGGATAATCCATTTTTTATTCGAAAATACATAAATATACCCGCGGGAAATTTTTTTTACAAAAATAGGCTTCAGTCGCCTAATGGTTGGGCGACTGGAGTCTTTCGCCCAACCAAATCGCGACAGCTGGAGAGTCTACCAACGGTTGGGCGATTAATTGCAGTCGCCCTACCGTTGGGCGACTTTAATGCAGTCGCCGAACCGTTGGGCGACTTCATTCCAGTCGCCGAACGGTTGGGCGACTGCGGGTGGCTATAAAGCGGCGCTCACCCGCGTCGCCCGCACTGTTCCGTTCGGCCGTCGCAGCGCAGAAGAGAAGGGGGGAAGGAAGGAGAGGAAGAGAAGGAGAAGAGGAGAGGGAGAGAAAGAGAGGGAGAGGAGGAGAGAAGAGGAGAGGAGTGCGCGATTTTGTGTAATTTTTGTTGTTATATTTTTGTTAGTGTAGATAATTAGTGTAGAAAATCAGTTTAGAAATATAGTTAAGAAAATTAGTTTAGAAATATAGTTTAGAAAATGTAGTGTAGAAAATTAGTTTAGAAATATAGTTTAGAAAATTAGTTTTCAAAATGTAGTTTAGAAATTTAGTTTAGAAATATAGTTTAGAAAATTAGTTTACAAAATGTAGTTTAGAAATTTAGTTTACAAAATGTAGTTTAGAAATATAGTTTAGAAAATTAGTTTAGAAATTTAGTTTACAAAATGTAGTTTAGAAATATAGTTTAGAAAATTAGTTTAGAAAATGTAGTGTAGAAATTTAGTTTAGAAATATAGTTTAGAAAATTAATTTACAAAATTTAGTTTAGAAATTTAGTTTAGAAATTAAATTTAGAAATATAATTTAGAAATATAATTTTCAAATTTTGTTTAGAAAATTTAGTTTATAAATTTTGTATACCATTTAGAAATGTATATGTATAAAATTTAGTTTAGAAAATTTAGTTTATAAATATAGTTTAGAAATTTAGTTTATAAATATAGTTTAGAAAATTTAGATGTAGAAAATTTAATGTTGAAATTATTGTACAAATTTTGCAGGTATGACTCATGCTGGACGTGACTCGGAGTGGCGGTTGCACTGTTGGACGAGCACGTGGACCGCTCTCATCGCGCTTCCGTCTAGTGCCGCCACCGGGAGCACGGACGAGCCGCCTCGGTGGGAGTGGTGGGACACGCACACCTCGCGTGGCACGGGACTCGACCCTCGTTGGATCGCCAGTTTGCACTACTCCAGCGTTTAGTGCGGCCGTAAGTTC
Source organism: Dendrocalamus sinicus (assembly GCA_036346575.1). Taxonomy (NCBI): domain Eukaryota; kingdom Viridiplantae; phylum Streptophyta; class Magnoliopsida; order Poales; family Poaceae; genus Dendrocalamus; species Dendrocalamus sinicus. Next base: position 19,041,398 of record CM070670.1, read on the forward strand.
GTTCCGTCTTGACCTTCACTTTGTTTGTAGGTGCGGGATGCGGGCTACTCCTCTTGCCCGAATGGTGCGAGCCACGGACGAGGATGGAGCTGGCGCTACCGGGCGGGACGAGGGCGGGGACGAGGCGGGCAGGGAGCGATCACGACGCTTTCCGTTCGACCGTTCCCTGCTGACGGCTTTGGTGGACCGTTGGCGGCCCGAGACGCACACGTACCAGGCTCGTATATGTGGTAGACCCGCCTGCCACACATGTCGCCGCTCCGACGGACACGTACCCCGCGCACTTTGCGAGGGACGCTCACCTCGCGGTACGTTACATGTCATTTCAAAGATTCCCAAATGGTAATGTCGTTTCGATAATCGACCATTTCATGTCTTTGTGTCGGTCGGCGTCGGTTACGCCTATGTGCCGAATCCGACGCGAGACTAGAGAGGCTCACGGTGGTGCGCGGTGACCCATGAGGAGGCGTCGGCTTTGCGCATCGGATGCACGAGGGTGTAGACGTATCGTTAGCCTCTCGTCCCGCACGAGGCTACCGGCGGTCTCCACGCCACCGCTCCGATCGCTCGTCCACGCTGCCACCGACCGGCGTGGCACTACTGCGTGCACCGACGCGTGAACACGTCCTCCACCGCCTCACCCGAGCGGCCGGGGTTCACTGGCGGGGCCTCCTACACCGGTTCACTTCACGCCCCCACGCGGGGTGTACGCCCTCCATGGCGCCCGGCTACGGTACGCAGAGGGTCTTATATCGTGTTTATCCAAGACAACATGCAACGAACTAACGATATTAATATTGCGGTACTTACCAAAGCAGAAGGCGTCTCCGGGCCAGAGGATGTGGACCAATTTTTCGCGAGTGGCACGGCGGTTCTCCGACGCAAAGATCGGAGGTTCTCTCTGGCGATGCCTCCGGTGCACCGAGAGTACACGGCAGAGGTGCGGTGACTCCACCAAACGAGGCGGGATAGACAACCTCTGCTCGTTTTACTTTTTGAGCGCCCTAACCCGTTGACCGGAGGAGGCCAAGCGAGGCAGTATGGGAGGACGCGGCGCGGTGGACGGGCACACCAGGTGACGAGTGAGGCGTCTTGCAGATGCTATATATGTTATGCATGTAATGAAAAAACATGCGGCATGTTACTCACAGATATATTATGAAGATTATTTAAATTTACATAGTCTATCATCTCTCTCCGCACATAAACTATCTCACTTAACAGTGTATGTATCGATCGTTCTCTACTCAATCTTTCATAAAAAAAATTTAAAAACTTTTTACACACGTACAATACATGAACATAAACTTTTTTTACAACTTCACCGTATTTTTTAACGGTTAAACGTTACAAAATTCACAAAATCTAAAACAATCACGGGGCTACATGCGATCAAGCAGGGATGGCGATCGCATGCTAGTCGCTTAACAGGATGGCGACTACATTTAAGTCGCCGAACGAACGATGACTTAATGCGATCGCGCTCATGCGGCGAGATATATTGTGTCGCGATTTGGTTGGCGAAGGCTTGATCGCCCAACCATTAGGCGACTGGAGGCTATTTTTGTAAAAAAAATTTCCTGCGGGTATATTTACGTATTTTCCAATAAAAAATAGATTATCCGTACAAAAAATTCCCCTCCCCTCCCCCACACCCCGCCGCCGCCGTGTCCGGGGATCCGGCCGCCCCGTCCCCCGCAGCCTCCGACGGCGGCCACGTCAACCTATTCTCCGGCGGCGGTGGCGCCGCCGACTTCGCCGTGCTCGCGTCCGCAAGCGGAGGGAGGGGCGCTGCCCGGGAGCGGGAGCCTTCTGCCAACCCTAACCCTAAGAAGCGGAAGAAGGAGGAGGTGAGGACGGTCGGGCCTGACGAGGAGAAGTACAGACTGGGTTATGGTCTCGCCGGGAAGGGCGTGGCGGCGCCGTCGTACATGTCGAAGCCCTCGGCTTCCTCGTCGAAGGATAGGAGGGACTGTGAGGGGCCAGAAGGGAGCGGAGGGAAGAGGAATGGAGGTATTGAAGAGCTGAGGGAGGAGAGGAGGAAGAGGGAGGCCAAAGAGAAGGAGCGTGAGCGCGCGCTGCTCAAGGAAGGAAAGAGCGCGAGCGCGCGCTGCTTGGCGCTACTGCAAGGAAGGAGAGGCAGGCAGAACGGGGGCGCTCATCGAGGTAGTGTCATTGTGAAAGATTCATTGGTGTGATTTCCACGTGTGTTTCGCTGTTGTGGTTGTAATCATGTGTGGTAATTGTTGCCCTTTTGTTCTTGGATGCAGGTGGGCACGGTGATGCGACGATTCACATGATATAGCTTGCAGCATTTGCAAAGGTTGTTGATTGGAGGTATGATAGTGCACTAGCTGTTTACTTTCGGATTTTGAGTGAGAGAGTTAGCAGTTGGAAATTAGTTTTGTCGTTGCAAAGGATGCTGTTCTAGTTTGGTGAAAACATGAGTGGTTGATGGTTTATTGTGAGTCTCAAATTGCTTTCAGATATTGTATTGAGCAGTAAGTCTATGTTGATGGATTCATAACACATGATGCAGTTACTTTCGATTGTTTTGATTCTGTGGACTTGCGCAAACAGAAACACAATTCAAATTAAATATTTGTGTTTCTCTACTATTGTAACAACCCTTGATCGTGTTGGAGATGTTCTGAAGAAGTTATGTTGTAGAGCTCTACGTTTACTCCCTCTTTTTTAAAATGCTATTATTTGCCAGCGTGGTCTCTTGTTATATATAATCTTTCAGGTTTTAGTGATATAGCAATTGACCAATGATTTATTTTGGAAATGTTTGTCCACACCTTAAAAGAACAAGGAAAGAAAGACTTACTAGTTGAAAACTTAGATGGTTAACTTTTGTCTCTAAGATAGCTCTGAAACTTTAAGCATCGAATGCTAAGCAACTTTAATTCCTTGGTGGTTGAGGCTAGAACTTATCAGAATTTTTGCAATGGAAGGTTTGCTTGATGGTTTGTTTTAAGATCCTGATCTGCACAGTATTGGGAATCGTTGAACTATTTAGCCACGTTTGCTGATCAACCTGTAGTTCTTATGTAAGATAAATTTCTTCTGTCCACTGATCTTCCTCTTCTTCAGGAATGGAGTCAGTAAACTGAAGGCCTGGCTAAGCTTGCGCAAGATTGTGGAGGATACGGTGGAGGCAAAGAGCTACGCTGCTCAGGTGCCAAAGGATAAACTTATAAGCAGTTCAAGAACATCTCAGTAGACAATAAGATTCCGTTTGCTTTCTTAGATGTTAATTTATGTGCGAATTTTTCTTTTGTAAAACCTACAAATGTATTATTGTAGCGGGCTAGCAGTTCGCATGCTCTTTGTTTGTGAAGTTTATCAACACTTTCCTGATGTACATACTTGATTTGGGTTTCTAATCTGCACTTCGTGAAACAAATGTTCATGCTGTGTTGCATTGTACTGCCAGAATTGTTGTTCTGTGCACAGTGCGGACTTGGCAGCCACCGCTGGCTCAGTGGCAGTGGCACTTGAAGAGCCATGATGCAACCTCGCATTATGGTCAAAACTCGAAGAGTACCATGGATAATTGGTGCCAGTCGACCGAGAAGTCTGGCAGCTAAGCAGCTTCCTTTGGATACTAACCAATTCGAGCAAACATGTGGTTAGACCAACATATGTGCGTTATTTGGGCAAGATTTCTGTTTGTTTATTAGACATGGTCATACGCAAACTGACACAATCCACAATTCATATGATAATCAGAATGATTTGTACAGCAATCACACACCACAATCAAGAGCAGTTACTTTCCAATGAATAGTTAAAATACATCATGGATCAAATTAGATGCCATTGGACAAACCATTTTTTTTTTGCCAATTGGACACTAGCAAAACCTCACCAAACTTGGTTTGATCTGTTCGCTGTAATACTGGTAGTTGGCCAACAAAATCGAACATCACACGATGTCACCTTTTATTTACTGTAGGAATTATATGATTAGACTGGAAGGTGAAATTCTCATTTCATTACAAGATAGCCCAGAATGATGCTAAGCAGCCCAACCACCAGTAAGAATACCAGCGAGAAGCCTCCTTGATGTTTACCGACTTCACGCCTAACAAGCTCCTGCATGTTGACGCAACAAACATTTTACGGTGAGTTCGATAAATGATCATGGTAGTTACAGATATCAGAATTCAGCAGACCAATTCTTCCAGAAAGGACCCTAACTAAAGTCTGATGGGAAAAATTAGCTCCTTCCTTATCAGAGAATCTTTATTCCACTTGCAGAAAATCAACCAAAAGTCATCCAGTTTAGATCGTTCACTACTACATGATAATTCACAAGTTTGGCTCCCATTCAGGGAGTTCATTTCAGGGTTTTTTTTTTTTTGGCGATTGAAAAGGAAGAACTTCTTTGTGGAAACAGAATCATGTGCTCTCTGCATCTTGGGACCATCTTCACTTGCAAATTTAGTGAAGACTGCTGAGCACTGATTAATATTAAATGGGATACTTCTCCCGGAATTCTAAGCATGATCAAAAGGGCCAGACTTTCTGCAAGAATGGATGGAAGCTTGTTTAAAGAACTAACAACCCTTGGCTGCGGGCATATTTGGCTTCAAAGAAGTAGATGTGCTTTTGATGAGGGTGCCGCCAGATAGTTCAGATGGAAAAAAAATTCTCCTTGATATTGACTTAAGAGTTCGAGTTTTACAAAAAGTCAACGAGAACATTGCCCGGTGGCTGGGCTAAATTCTTCTTTTTTTACTGTAAATATTGATGTACCATACTATCCTGTATATTAATTTAATGTACTAACAGCAGGGCATTCCAATGTTGTATTCCCTTTTAAAAAGGGAATTTTCTGGACAGAGCTTACTCCAGTTCTTTAGTCACATTCTTGAAGAGTTAAATGCCCTTACGTTCTTGTGCTGGACCTGTCAGATCCCTCCAAGTGCACGAGTCTTTTAAGCATCTAGGATAACTGTATGAGTGCCTAATGAACATTATTGAGTGCATAGTTAAGAATCTAGGATTGTTCCTCATGCATATTCTAGTTTAAGTGGGTAGCCCTAAAAGAATTCCATACTAAAAAAAACCGTTGAACAAACTACATCAATTGATGGATGTATACTGCTGCAGATATGTAGCTTGAAGCCCCTTCAAAGGGATCCCTAGAATAACGGTTTATGTGTATATTTTACAGGAACATTTATTTAAGGTAGGTGATATACTGACATTCATTTTCATGATAATATTTTAATCAAAAGGAGAGAGAGCTCTACATCCGCCTACTATTCAGGGTGCCAATGGTGGCTCATGGAAAGAGTACATGATTCCAACCTAATACTCACCAACTCACTTCGAAGCTTTTTATTCTGCTCAAGTGCAGAATACTTTTCCTCAGACAATTTTGCAATTAAAGCTGACAGCTGGAATGAGATAAACATACAAGTGGTTATTCAGCTCAGAAACAACAATTACAAGGCATCTAAAAAACTATTACAAGGGAAATGCCGAAATGGATTACAATTTGCATCAAACAAGTAATTTGATGCCTGGGACAATCATTAGTAAAATACTAAAAACACACTGAATTAAAAGAGCGCTACCAATGCCAGTTGTATGATGTATATACTGAATTATAAAGATGATGAAGGCCCTCTAAGAACAAACCCCAATAATAAAGCAAATTAACTGGGAGAACAACAGAAGTATTGGTAAATAACAATGTGTGCACAATTAAAACTCGCAAGTCGCAACTAGATATAATTCCAACATAAAGCAACTAAATATCGTTCATATATCGTAGGACAGAAGACATTATATTTCATCCCCATTGTTTCTGGTTAAACAATGATTCACAGACTAAAGAAAAATGAATGAACATGATTAGCAAGCATCAAAATGGATTTCTCCTTTGCAAATATTCCCTTATGTTAAACGAGCATTTTTAGTATGTTACCTAGTCGTGTGACATAGCTATCAGTATTCCACACAGAAAAACAACTGAGAAAGACAAAAATGAACTCACCTCAAGGGACTGTTCATCAGGTCCTGCATATGTTCTTGTTTCCTACCATTTCACATCAAAAAGACAGAAAAACCAACATTTTAATAATTATACAAACTATAAAACCATAAACCTAAGAACATATATACATATAGCACATACAACAGCACGTCCTGCAGCATTCAATAAATCCTCCGTCCTCACAACTCGTCCAATAGGTGATCCCACCTCCTGAAAGCACATTAAGCAAATTATCCATTCATCTCTGTTAAAATTGGTAATCTTGTTTTCAGAGTTGGTAGTCGTAGTCGAGTATTAGTGGTCATGTACGAGTACGCTCGTAGTCATGTTCGAGTTTGTGTATGAGTACGAGTCATCGAGTTCGTGTCGGAGTCGTAGACGTCGTAGTCGTAGTCAAAGTCAAGTCTGTCTCGGAGTCGTAGCAAGTCTCCGAGATGTAGTCAAGAGCCAGGCATAAAAGGGCAGAGCAATGTAGCGAGAGAGAGCAAGCAATAGAGAAAACGATCGGTGTGATCGGAGCGATCGGTGTGATCGAACAAAGAGAAATAAAGAAGAGAAGGAGCGGTTTTAGCTCCAGGAAATCTATTGAGTATCGAGTTCTGCGTATTCACAGACATGGGCGTAAGTTACGACCACGGCAATTGAGCGGAGGTATCCACAGGAGCTGAGGACGTGGTCGTAAATGAGTTACGGCCATGGTCGTGGAGCAAAAGACGTGGTCATAAGGGCTACAACAACGGCAGTCGATAGAGCCTTCAACATGGTCGATAGAGTCATAGCGTGGTTGTAATCAAGTTACAACTACGATGATCAAACCTACTATGTGGTCGAAGGAAGCGCAGCACAGCAGCGGAAGGTGTGGTCGTAATTTTCTCAGCTGAAATTACGAGTACGCAGTCGGAGCTGGGAGGCGTGATCGGAGCGATCACAACGTGATCGTAGCCAGACTCAGAGTTGTCATAACGATTCCAGACGTGGTCGTACGACTGCAGTGAGTGGTCGTAAAGGCTACAAAGTGGCCTAGGGTACAACAAGTGGTATCGGGGCTTGCTGATCTTGGTGGTACCTAAAGAACATGGGAGAAGCGTCGACTTCGAGCACCCGGAGTGGGCTGATCTCCTTCCAGTACCCTCTCCTGGCGATCGACAATTACCCGATGTGGGCAATAAAGATAAAGACGAACATACGAGCATAGGGTGTCTGAGGTGCAGTCGATCTGAAGGGAAAGGACAAGGAGGTGGACGACAAGGTGGATCAGGCGGCTTGGGCCATCATCTACCAGATGGTGCCAGATGCGATGGTGCATCAGCTCATCGGCAAGGAGACGGCACGGAAAGCGTGGGCAACGCTTTAGACGATGCACGACGGCGTTGATCGTGTCAAGGTGCAACTTCAGAATTTGTGGAGCGAGTTCGAGAATCTGAAGATGGGAGAGACCCAGTCGGGGGACGAGTTCGCCGGCGAGCTGAGATCGTTGTATAATCATATTAACTCTCTTGACAATAAGATGGAGGAATTTGTGGTGGTAAAGAAGTACCTACGCGTGCATTCGGAGAAGTATATACCTGTTGTCACTACACTTATGTACTCCTCCGATCTAAACAAGAAGAAGATCGAAGAGATCATCGGCTCTCTCAAGGCATATGAGGAGTTACTGAAGGCGTTTCAGTCATGTAACAAATAGGGATCTCAAAACGAGCAGGCATTGCTGGTAAACGGAAATCCGAGAGACGGTCGTGGCTCATCAAACAACCGCGGGAGGTGGTGCGGTCGAGGTGGCCAGAGTGGTCGAGGTGGCAGGGGTGGCCGTGGAGACAAGGCTGGGCAACGCGTTGGTAAAAGATCCCGTGATAAGTCACATGGCAAGTGTTTTGAATGTGGCGAATACAGGCACTATGCCTCAGGATGCCGAAGCCATATAAAGTGTTTCAACTGTAACAAGTATGTGCACTATACTTCGAATTGCAGAAGCAAGAAGAAAGACGGGGAGGTGAATCTCGTCAAAGACGAAGAAGAAGATGAAGAACTGGGACTACTTCTCTCCTCATATGTTGAAAAGGAGCCAGTCAAGGTGATACTGAATGAGGAGAACGTAGTTCCAAAACTACGTACGAAGGAAGGTAGCCATGATCACACGGATCAATTGTACTTGGACAATGGAGCAAGCAACCACATGACGGGAGATCGCTCCATGTTTCATAAACTCGATAAGAAGGTTTGGGGCAAGGTCAAGTTTGGCGACGGCTCCACGGTGGAGATAAAAGGCAAAGAGACGATGATGTTACAACGCGAGAACGGAGATAAGAAATTGTTGACAAGGATTTACAACATATTTAGTCTCGGGCAGATGACAGAAAGAGGGTGCAGGTTGGTGTTGCAGGATGAGTTCTTGCGTTTGTATGATAAGAACAGAGATTTGTTGATGAAGGTGCAAAGATCTCCAAATCGGTTGCACAAGATTTTTTTAAAAAAACTTGTAGATCGATTTGTTTGAAGAACAGCCTAGAGGAGCCAGGTTTTTGGCGAAGATGCAGACGCAGCAGCATGCAGCAACTCCGAAGGCATGCAGGGGCGCACATCACGCGAACATGCAGTTAGCGCAGAGGGAGGCAGAGGCTTTGAGGGTGGTGAACCCTACGCTGGCGCAGCAAGCGGTGGCTTGGGCATACAAGGCAACGAGACCCGAACGCAGCACACGGTAGTCATAGCAGGCATGAGCACAACTGACGAAGAGGGAGGTCGAAGCGGCGTTAGCTTGAGTGGTTGGCATAGGCCATATGCAAGAGGCATAGGAGTGCATGTAGCTACGGACGGTGGAGCACATGCATATGCAATGGCTCAGGTCATGGGAGGGGGTCCCACGGCCAAGGTGAACAAGAAGCCAGCGACCGGCGGTTGGCGTGGACCACACATGGATGCATGGAGACCGCATAGTCGTAGTCCATCTCTAAAAGGTGTTTGGAACAGGCTACACAGAAACAACAGCCAGTCCAGAGTTGGAAGTTGGTCCAAGAGAGAGAAGCAGCAAGGCTCAGGAAGGAACGGCACAAGAGAGAAGATCGGTGTGATCAAGATGGAGAAACAAGATTAAGGAGGTGATTATTAGAGTTGGTAAACTTGTTTTCAGAGTTGGTAGTCATAGTCGAGTATTGGTGGTCGTGTACGAATACGCTCGTAGTCGTGTTCGAGTTTGTGTACGAGTCAGTTAATCGTAGTCGAAGTCGAGTCCGTCTCAGAGTCGTAGCAAGTCTTCGAGATGTAGTCATAGAGCCGAGTATAAAAGAGTAGAGCAATGTAGCGAGAGAGGGCAAGCAAGAGAGAAAGCGATCAGCGTGATCGGAGCGATCGGTGTGATCGAACAGAGAGAAATAAAGAAGAGAAGAAGGAGCAGTTTTGACTCCAGAAAATCTATCGAGTATTGAGTTCTACGTGTTCACAGACGTGGTCGTAAACGAAGTTACGACCATGGTGGTGATCGAGCGGAGGTGTCCGGAGAAGCTGAATACATGGCTTAATCAAGTTACGATCACAATCGTGGAGCAGAAGATGTGGTCGTAAGGGTTACGACAACGACAATCGATAGAGCCTTCAACATGGTCGACAGAGTCACAGTGGTCGTAATCGAGTTACGACTACGGTGATCAAACCTACTACGTGGTCGAAGGAAGCGCAGCGTAGCGGCGGAAGACGTGATTGGAACTTTCTCAGCTGAAGTTACGAGTACGCAGTCGGAGCTGGAAGGCGTGATCAGAGCGGTCACAACGTGGCTGTAGCCAGACTTAGAGTGGTTGTAACGATTCTAGACATTGTCATACGACTACAGTGAGTCGTCGTAAAGGCTACAAAGTGGTTGTAGGCTGCAACAATCTCCTTAGAGACTCACAGCAATAAAGGAGTATCATATAAGAAACATTTTCAGTAAACTTACCGTCCCCAGATCAGCTGATCTCAATGATACAGAACCACTCGACAGCTCCGAAGCACTCCTCGCAGAATCCACAATTCGCCGCATAGGCACTACAATTCGCTGTGGATCATCACTCTCCTCAGCGAGCTCTGACGGCGCTTCGGGTGGCATCACATAAGCGACCCTCAGCCTCACCTCCTCAACCGCATTACCCTCCTCTCTCATAAACTAGGCAACAAACACCAAACCACGAATTCACTGTCAAACATATAGCCATGAACTACATGAAAACTACACCCAAGTATTACTACCATTTGAGATGTGATGTCCTTGGCTGACAAGCTGTCGCTGACGACTACGCCCTGCACCAAGAATTTGTCCTTGCACTGCAAGTCTGGTGACGCAACAGTCTGTGCCTGCATCGTGACTGGCACACACAACGCATTGAAACTTCTAAATTAAGATCAACAGCCAAAAAAAGTCTCTAAATTGGGTTGTTTCTTGAACTCTAGCTGGTCCAGTAAACACAACACATTACCTACAACTACGCAGGTGGATCGTGGCCGCACCACGCCATTGTTGGGACGCACGCAGTACTTCTTGGGGCTCGTCGTCTTAACCTACTACCCGCACACAACACAAGGGCACCAAGAAAAGCATAAGAGAATCCCTCAAGAAGCTACTACCCACAAAGCGACCAAACCCAATTTTCTAGAGTTATGCACCGCAATTAACAGGCGAATCACCTTAAAGGCGACGGTACTGTCGGTATTATTGCTGATCTTCAGGGGGCAGGAGATCTGTTTGTCGAGTTCGACTAGGCATGCCAAGAAAATTGCAAAAGGTTCAGCTGAAAATTTCAGACAAAAAAATTCTGGAAAAACATAATCTGAAACGAGAGGAAGGTAGCACGGGGAACTGGGGAGTGAGAAGGGCGGGGAGCTTACAGGGGAACTGGAGCTCGGGGGGGTCGACGTCGAGGAGGTCGCAGGGGGCGGCCATGGCTGCTGTCGCGAGAGGTGGGCAGGCTGCTGTCTTTGAGACAGGTGCTGGGGGAGTTCTCTACTGCTCTGGGTATATCGTAGAGAATTTTTTTCAGCACTATAGCTATATGAATTGCAGTGCTCGTGCAATCTTACTGGTACTAGTAAACAGTGCCGTTCATATTGTATTTTGACTTTATCTTTTACCTTTAGTTTATAAATAGTAACCATTTATAAAAAAATTTATAGAGATAGTTGCATACGATTTTAGTCGATATAAATAAAGTCACTACAGTATATACTACAATCGACTAGTAGATATCTTGCAAAGACATTCCGTTAGATACAGTAGAAAAGCTATTTAATATGAATAAATAGCTTTTATAAATTAATACGAACATAGCTTATAGTCTTATTCGTGCTGAGCCACAGTTTTAAGCTTAATTTATAGGTAATAATTGGTTTACATGGTTCACTATTTTTTGGCAATTCTTATTAAACTTATCAAAGACTGTAAATGTACGAAAAGATTGCTTTGACAAATAGTAATAACTTTTCTTCTTTCAGCGTGACACTCCATTATGATGAATTGGCATGGTATGTTTTGGTGAGCACTTTATTCTACTTTTCTGTTTCAGTTTGACTTGTGATACGTATGTGTCCGTTTTATTAAAAAAAATTGAAACATGTCTATTTTCAAAGTTATTGTAGATATTAAATGATTGTGGGTACTCGATTTTAATGGTGTGATCTCAAAGATGCTTATGGCATTTTTCGGATTTCATCATTAAATGGTCTACCTTTGTCACATACCTAACATACTTTAGGCTTTTTTTTCTTCTTATTACTATATCTTCTATCATTTTTTTTCCAACTTAGATTTTGAGTCATTAATTTTCAATTTTAAAACAGGGTGACTATTGTTCATTCATTTATGAACTTCTTCACTTGGATATGTGCTCCTCTTTATATGTCCGCTTTTTCAGCATCCAGAATACAATGAGTAAAATACCTCAATTTCTTGTTGAATACTTGAATTCAAATCTTACTCGGGTTTGTAAGGGTCATTTCTGAATTAGGCCTCACTTGGGACGCGTTTTTTTATTTTTGCGGGAATTGAGTTGTTTTCCTGCATTTCAAATGGAGCTTTAATTAATTTATTATTTGAAATTTAATCATGCAATTTTTTAAAATACACATTGCACTTGATCTTTTGAGATTATAAGGTAAACGCATGGGCACACACGCATTCTAATTGAGACACATGTGTATAAATACGAACATGTAGATGTGAGGCCCATTTGGAATGTGGAAATTTTCTTATAATCCTATGGAAATTAAACTATTTCATGTGAAACTCTTGCGAAGTTTCTGTGAAGTTCACGCAATTCTGGATTGCAGACAGCCCTGAATCTTGGAGAATGAAGTCCTATGCCTATGAATCCATCACCCACCAAGAGGGGTGATTCCCCACATTATATAGCTATCCGGGATTCGATAAAGATAGAGCTATATTACGGCGCCTACATGAAAATTATGAACAACTAAAAAATTATGCTGCCTACCTGACAGAAAATGACATTGGTCTCAATCAAAAAAACAAAACAAAAGGAAACGACAAAGTCATGCAGCACGTCCTACTTGTAGTGTGTAAAATTACACTCGTGCTATTATGCTCTACTTATTCAAATGACATATTTCTAGGATCCCCTTGCATTTGGAACGAGAACGCTACTAAATTGCAAAGGTATACACTTTTCGTTGTTACGCGGTCGTTCTCATTGAAGGTGGCATAATAAATAGGAGGTGTTCATACATCCTCTCAGGAGAAAGGAAAAATGGAGAAGGTGTTCATACATTTGTATATATCTGTGCAAATGGTTTTGTCAAAAGAAAAATGGAGAAGGTGTTCATACATCTCTGTGTATGTGCAAATAGTTTTGTCAAAAGAGAGGCCAAGAAAACACCTTTTGTGCCTTCGACAATTTGGAACCATCCAATCCGTCGCATGTTGTCATGTTGCAACTAGTCACGTTTAGTTTTTTTTCTTTTTGTCATGTTGAGATATGCTATTTTTTTAGAAACATTGTCTGATTTATATTAATGAAAATACAAAGATAAAATATATGAGTACCCAACTTTTATATTAAAGATATCCGATGAACTACTTGTTACCATCATGCTCTTGAGTCGATGAACGTGCTGAACTATTTTATTTTCCTCGCCGAAAACTCCAGATCTTGCAACAACAATAGGATGATCAATAATCATGAAAGTGGAAAGTAGATTATCAAGAATCCCTATGGATGCATAGGATCTATGCCTTGGTAACAGGGTTGTTCATAAGAGAAACTAGAGGAGATTTATTTAAAACCAACTTGGCCCGTAATGACGTTCGGTGTAGGTGTCACCGTCGTCATTCAGATGAATTGGTACAACAAAATCCATCACAGGTAAAAGAAATCTGGCTCAGAACCGACCAATAAAAAACTAGAATAACTTCATCTAGGAAAAAATACAGAAAAACTAAAGAAACCTAAAATTACTATGGAAAATCATGGGTCACCTGCCCATTCAACTCCAGCAATAACGTTACAGAGGAGGGGAGAGGGGGCAGTGATGGAGGTTGATGGCGAAGCTCCCCGCACGCCGCTATTGCCAGATATGGCCCCCCTCCTTGCGCAATGCCCGGAGTGGCCCCCTCGCGCGATCGGGGGTAGCGTGAGCAACGTAGCGTGGTCTCTAGCCGTGTGAGCGGGGCCTGGCACGGCTCCTGACCATGTGAGCTCCTCGCACGCCCACTGGCCATGCTAAGAGTGTGTGTGTACGTATGTATATTAAATATGCGAATTCAATCCAAATTTATGTGTATTTTTTTAAAGTATTAGTTTTAGGGTATGTACCCATCTTTTATAATTCAAATAAAATGTATACCTTTGAAAAAATATACTCAATTTTAAAGTTTTGAACGAATTTAGATCACATGCTTTGCCGATTTATATATATATAATCAACACATATCTATAATCAAACTATCGTAAAAAAAGGCAACTGCAATTGGAATTTTAGCTGAAACTTGTTGGAACTAGTTAGTAAAGCAGTTAAACTCAACATCAAAAAATTCCCCTATGTATCATGTGCAAAAAAATTTGGAATTTTTTTGACTTCGAGTTTAGCTACTTTACTAACTAGTTCAAACAAGTTTCAACTGAAATGCGAATTGTAGTTGCCTTTTATACGATAGTTTGATTGTAGGATTGTATTGATTATATATATAAATCGGCAAACCATGTGATCTAAATTCATTCAAAACTTTGAAATTGAGTATATTTTTTTAAAGATATACGTTTCATTTGACTTGTAAAAAGATGGATACGTACCCTTATTTTTTCAAAGATATATATTTCATTTGAATTGTGTGTATGTGTATGTATGTATATATATGTATATATACACACATATACGTACATACGTACATATATACATACACACACACACACGTATATAAACTAGTTAAACTTGACATCCAAAAAATTTTAAAATTTTTCGCACATGATACATAGCTATTTTAGACTATGGTGACCGGGCACCAAAGAGCACTCGTGTGTGTGTATAAAACAGGAGCACCATGCTGGCCAAGCTCTATGATAGAGACTTTCCATCCATGATTGATTCAGCATACTAAATCAATGACTTTTTTTTCAAATCATGCTTTTTCGAATGAATTAATATTAACGGGTTTGTCTGATATATTATATATCATTGCACTTACATGCATCTAAAATCAATTCAAAGATAGAGAGACTTAGTATCCAGACACCATGGTGGCATATTTAACATCACGTGAGTTTCACGCTTCTCTGTCTACATATATATATATATATATATATATATATATATATATATATATATATATATATATATATATATATATATATATATATATATATATATATATATATCGCAGACAAAGGGTGCGCGAGGATCTCACGTGGTGAAGAGCCATGCCAGGCCCGGCTCACTAGGCTAGAGACCGCGCCACGTCACTCATGTGGCCCCTACCGCACGAGGGGGCCACTTCGGGCGTTGCACAAGGAGGAGGCCATATCTGGCTGGCAATAGTGACTCGTGGTGGACCAAAAAGGCATTGAATTCGATATGTGCTGGCAGTACTTCTATCAATGTCAACGATTATACATGGACCATATATTATGGGGCACTTAAAAACCGAGGCCCAAGTTTGGTCATCAAATCGTAGGCAAATTGGACCAAATTTATTCCAAGATTGAGAAGTAGACAGCCCATTAATAAGTGTACTCAAATCATAGGTGCAGATGCAGTGTATATTCCTCGGTGGTCGGATGGGTTGAGAAATTGAACTAAATATCTGACGAGGGAATCAGGTCTAATCTATCTATAGAAGCCCTACTCGAGTAAGGTTTCGAGAGGCGACGGCCAGCTAGGCGGCCGACGGCAGTGTTAGAAAAAATTGATCATATACCCTTCATTTAGATGGAAATTGAGGATTTATCCTCCTGACCTGCATGTCAGTGACTTATGATGATCTCATGTGTCATTGAGATATGGAGGGTAAATCCTCAATTTTCCAACTAAAAAGAGGGTATATGATCCAATCTCTCGCAGTGTTAAGGTTTGGGTGGCGACGGGTAGAGACGGTGGGCGGTGCAAAGATCACGTCGGCGACGGTGCCGGGGGCTGAATCTGAAGCCCCCATTGGCCGTGCATTGCGATCACGAATTCACGGCCGCGCTGTGCTGTGAGTCGACGCCGGGCTGGCCCTCGTATTAAATGGCTGCTTTTCAGAAGCAGTGTACCAGATCAAAAGAGATCTTGATACACTGAACGGGACGGCAGCATCTCGCTGCGACGAGCGGCTCCGTGTCCTTTGGATGTGCGTGCATATGCTCCAGTCGAAGCTGTTGGACCTGGCCTACATGCTACAGTGGTAGGCGTTGAGTCCAAATACCAGAACCAAATGAATTTGCCCCCGTCCCTGCAAAAATGAATTGGCCTACGCGGTGTACTATGGTACAGTTTTTTTTAGTGGAGTAGTACTCGCTACTCCAGCAATTAGTCCAGCTTTGTGGCTGGAAGAAGATGACTGAGAATGAGATCTAGGTCCATTTTTAGTCGGAGCGAAAACCCTAGCTCCAGCTCTTTCGGAGGTCACTTCTGGGATTCACATCGTTTGCCTTTGTGAAGTAATCATTTTGCGGTAGCAATCGATCACATGCGGGATTCTTTGATTGGATGGACCGATAATAGGGAAGGCACAACACCTGTTCTTCTGCGCCCTTGCTCAACGAAATTCGGAGGATCTCTATTCTCACTTCTGACTAGCGGTGAAACTATCTAGACTGTTAAGAGGTTGGAAACTCAAAAGGTGGAGGGAGAAACAATTGGGTTGATATCATCGGAAAACTTGCAGTTTAGAAAAGAAATATATTTGACTGTCATCTCAACTTTTGCGAAAGTCTAAGTTGCAATCTTCAACTGCAAAATCAAATGTTTTACCACCTTCAAGTATCAATATTATTTATTTTACCCTCTTAGATTATTTGAAGCTAGTTTTGCTCTGATGTGATGCAGAAGTGGCAATTGTTTTGACACTTAGGCTAGTTTTAGATGACATGGAACCAATCAACATCATCAGGGAAAAGATGGTAGGTTCCACATGTAATACTAATCCCTTCTTCCTCCTTCCCCTTTTACTCCTCTCTCTCTATTGTCTTGCCTCCGTCCCAATTTCTACCATAAAACTCGCTGCAAGCTGCCCTAGGCTCAATCACTGCTCACAAACACCTCCATGTCTATTGTCGTCCCTGAGCACTGCCGCAACACAAGACCACGATGTGAGGCCGTCGGTTGCCACTTACGAACACCTCCTAAAACTGAGAGAGAGAGAGAGAGAGAAGAGAGGAGGAGCGAGAGAGGCTTTGTATACAGAGCCGTTGGGCTACCGCCGCCTAACCAGCGTGGTCGGAGACGTGTGTCGTCGAGCCAGACAACTTGGTCAAAAAAACTAGTGTGGTCGAGGATTGGTAGTACCGGCTTTGTGTGAGTGGTCCGACCTGCCTGTAGTACTACCAGCTCTATGTAAGTGGTACGATCGGAGTTGCAGTACGACCGCTTGTGTAGCGGTACATTTTATCCTGAGAGACACCTTTTTTAGAGTCTTCTTCTCCTTGAAAAAACGGTAGTTCTGTATGTGTCGAACAATACTACCACGTTGCAGTAGTAACGGACAATGGTCAGCGGTACTATCGATTTCAGTCTGTAATAGATAGTTTTCTGACCGTTGCGAGGAGAGTGTAGTACCGGTCATATAATGACGGTACTACCGGATTTGCTAATTTTTGTTCCCAATGGCTAGTTTCGTTGTGTGAGATATAAATACTCCTTCGTGGCCGGTTAAGGGTAAGATTTTTTTGTACTTTATTTCACTCTCTTGAGTTAGTGTGAGTTTCTCCTCTTAATTGTGCATGTGTTTTACTTTATGAGTAAGAAGAGATGTCTCTAATTGTATGTATTACATCTAGAGATAGATTTTGTATCCACTTAAGGGGGGAACAAGAGGAGCGAGGCAGGAAAGGGAGACAGGGAGGCAGTATGTGAATAGGAGTGATTCACAAGGAAGGAAGTCAGGCTCGGCGCATCTAATTTTTTTGGGGTAATTGCATCATTTCATTCAGGAGCTAGTGACAAAGCCAAGAGAAGTGACGGAGTGGTATTTCACAGAACCAAACGATGCTAGAGGGCAGTGGTATTAATATGATCTTAAAAATGATGTGGTATTTTCTTAGGCTACATTCCAAACAGTGATAGCTTCTACCTTCAGGCTTTCAGAAACTAAAAACCGTTTGAAACATGTTGATTCTTATCGTGATTTTTTTTCTCTTTTTTCCTCATTTTTCTTTAATTAGATATCTCAGAAAAAGCTAACGATTGTTGTAGTACTATTTCAACCAGAAGCCACAATACTTTAGAGCAAAGCCTTAATCTGCACCTGTTGGATGCTACTAACCTAATTTTTCCCAAAAAAAAGTGAGTGTGAGATTGTCCGAGACGTGTGCAACAGAATATCTCAACAATGCTAAGGAATAGACGAGAACTGCAACCCAAAAAAAAAAAAACATGCAAACCAATTGATCTAAACTTGTGTTTTTCACAGGGGTCATTGGCGCAGCTCAGGGTACCTGCTAGATACTGAACTGATGGCCCAACTGAACAACTCTATCAGACTTAAGATACATTCGGAAATCAAACATGCACATTGATCCAGAGTAAAGATTGCAGATTTCGTTCAGACTAGTGTTTTTCAATACTGGTCTTTTTTTCACCTGAGGGGCCGATACAAGTGATAATCCCGATAATCGAAAATTTTCGATGATTTTCAGCCTGAAAATTTCAAACAAATTTCGGCCAGAAATCAGTTCAAAATATAGGCCGAAATTTTTAAAAACTAATTTCAGCCAAAATTCTTTATATTTGACAAAATTCATGCGAAATAATTTTTTCAGAACCGATTTGTAATTTTACCAGGAGACTGATATAGCCGATAAAAACTGATAATCGGCCGATTATCAGAACAATGGTTCAGACATAATGACCACTGGTCAGTGGCGGATCTGGGTCTCGAGCAAAGTAGGCTATAGCCTGAGGCACAGGATCCAGACCCATTAAAACTTAGGATTTAGGTAGTGTTTGGTTTGGAGACTTGGTGGGATGGGATAGCTCCATCCCAGGTATGTGGGATGGGATAATCCCACTTTTTGTTTGGTTGCAAGGATGTGTTAGTCCCTGTTTTTTGTTTGGATGGAGGGATAGAATGAGATGGGTTAGTGCAGAGGATGCCGGCAGTGGAGATGACGCCGACGGCAGCGGAGAGGACGGCGGAGAGGAGGCCGGCAGTGGAGAGGAGGCCGACGACAGCGGAGAGGAGGACTGGACGGCGGAGAGGACGGAAGTGGGCCGGAGAGGACGGCGGAGTGGAGGTGCTGGAGCTCGGCGGAAGTGGGCCGGAGAGGACGGCGGAGAGGAGGCCGGCAGTGATGATGACGGCGGGGAGGACGCGCCGGGGCGGAGATCCGGCCGGCAGTGGAGAGGACGGCGGCAGCCGAGCACGGCGGCCGGACCTCCGGCAGCGTGAGGAGCGCAGGAGGCGCGCACACACCGGCCGGGACGGCGCCGCGCGTGGAGGAGATGGGGCGGGGAGATGCGCGGCGCGGGAGATGGGGGCGGGGAGATGCGCCATGGGGAGATGGGGAATGGGGCGCGGGCGGCGGGGGAGATGGGGGCCGGGGGGAGATGCGCGGGCGGCGGGGGAGGCGCGGGGGAGACGGGCGTAGGGACGCGCGCGACAGAGGTGGGTTGGCGCGGTTCGCTCGTTTTGGGCGGATCGTTCCAACCCACTTTTCAGGAGAATCTTTTCTTTTGGGTCCAACCCACTCCACCAAATCCTACAACCAAACACTACAAAAAAAGGGTTGGCCCCCTCCCATCCCAGGATATCCCCTGAACCAAACACTACCTTAAGGATGTGCTATTTCTTTGAAGATTTGTTATTTCTTTGTAGGTTTGGTCTAAGATAGCTGGCCCAGCCCGTGGCTTGAGCCCGGGCTGCCTCCGCCCTGCCGCTGGTAACATGATGCAAAAGAAAGTTTGCGATAGTTCATATGCAAGAAAAAGACTAGCTCGATTGATGTTTCTTAATTTTCCCTACATATCTCATCCTCTCATCAGACATATCACACATGTACAGTACAGAACTACAGAGTGAAGTGATAGACTTGAAACTGAACATGACATCTACACTGCCACAGTTTTCATCCTCTCCTCTCATTTCATCTTCTTTACAAGTCTCTCTGAACTCCAAAGAAAAAAAAATGTAATACTATGTACTACAAGTTTAGAACCCTCTTAGGCCTTCTCCCCAAACCCTACCACCCTTTGGTTGCTCTTCCTGGTGATCCTGATGTAGCAGAAGATGACGGCCATCACCGCCGCGGCGAACCCCGCAAGGATCACATCTGCGCCGGCGATCGACCGGTCAGGCCTCCTTTCTCCCCCACCGAGCTGCGCCACACCGGCCGGCCCGGCCGCCGCCACGCCCGGGGGCGATGGCGGCTCGGCGATGCCCAGCAGCGGCCTGGCCATCGCCACCGCGACCACCTCGCCGCCAAGAACCAAAAGCACCAGCAGCCTCTGCAATGACAAGAAGCCACAGCACCTCGCCATTGCAGCAACCAGCAACTCGATCTTCCTGGCTCTCTGCTAGCTCCAAACTTCAGAGCTGTCTAAGCTTAGAGATGTGAGGACGGTTAGTGGAGGGGTTGGAGTGGGTGAGGGTGTATATATAGGGGCAGTGAGCTAGCTGAGCTTGAGGTGATGGAGTGACTAGTGAGGTAGAAGTTTGGGGGACAAATATGAACTGTGCGTATTATCTGATTATCATATTTAATGTGATATAAATATATTATAGATTTTCTTATTCTATTAACTTTTCTTCTATTCATATTTCTATTCGAATCATATAAATAATATGGATATGCATATAGTATAGACTTTTACCATCCAAAATGTTATTTTATTCGGACATTGTATCCATATTAATATTCGGCGAAGCAATATATATTTTTGTTGGAATATGACTAATTAATTAGACAGATTTTTTTAATTTAATGTGAAATCGTATTTCTTTAGATGAAATAAATGAATTAGAACGATTAAGTGTGACTGTACAAGGATAAACTATTATTAATATCTTCATACTACATAAGTTATAAGGATATCTAGATCTGACCGAATTAAGTAGATATTCGATTTAAATTCATATTTGTTATAATATTTGATTCATATTTATATTCAAAAATATTTAAATTTATATTTGTTTGTAAAATACAAATGAGAATACGATAAGAGAACTATTTAATTCGTATTACATCCGTTATCACCCTGCTCGTGTCGGTCGGCGGAGAGATGGTGAGTTGGGTCTTCTTGGGATTCTGCTGTCCTAGTGCTGTGACGTGGTGATGCAATGCAATGGTGCTCAGCTTTGCTCTTCTCTGCTTCTCGGCGTTTTGTTTTGTTTAGTGAAAGAGGGGGGAGCAACCGAGGAAGAGGTCGGATCGGGGGAGATTGCCTCGGGGAGGGTTGTATTGGACGCTGTCCTGGGCAGTGCATGACTGGATGCTGCTTTACTACTATTTTCGTAACATATTTTATACAATTAAGTTTATAATATACTTATGGTGTATTTTAACTAAAAAAGTTATAATTTTTTTTTAAAAAAATCTCTATATACTTTTAAATTTATTTTAACTATACATAAAATCTCAAAATTAGATTTATTATATGTTGCGGTAACAATAAAAGAGAAAATTTGACAACTATTAAGAGTTCAGATTTATTATAATTTTTTTGCTGCTCTTAACATATAATGAATTTGAACTTAAAATTTTGTATATAGGTGGAGTAAACCATAGAATATATATAAAATAATTTGGAATTTTTTATGACTTTTTTAGTTAAAGTATACTATGAATGTACCATAAACTTAAGTGCACAGGATATATTACCTACTACTTCGGCTACTCCCATGTCCTCTTTTCTTTACGGGCCTGTTTGGCAACGGCTGCGGCTTATGGCTTTTAGCTGAGATTTTTGAATTTTGGCTGTTTACGGTACGGATTATGGAGAGACAGAACTCACTTGCGATTTTGGCTGGTACAGATGTTGGGCTTTTAACGTGTAGATTGTTTAACTTGTAGACCCTGTTTTGAAAAAATACTCCATTTGAAAGTTAGGTACTGTAGCAAAAACGAAAAGTCGTCAGCTTCGGAGGAAAAGAACAGGCCCGAGTCGTTGCTTGTAGTACTGCTGCATACAAGGAAGCTATGCTCGTTTCAGTGGTGATGCACTGGAGGGAGCAATGCTGCTAGGAGTAGATGGGCTTGGACGCTTGGTGACTGGAAGAGGTAAGTAGCAGGTAGAGGAGGAGTGCTTGGGCAAATGGCCTTTGAGGCATCAGTTTGTAGTTTCCTTTCTATGATGGTAGCCAAAACAGATCCATAATATTTTCTCCCTAGAAAGAAAGAAAGAAAGCAAGAAAGAAATTCACCATAGTTGTAGTCCTGTAGATGTTGTGGTTTGTAGGTGTCCTGGCTGGATGTGGATAAATCAGTTGTGTGGACACACTTTTTCCACTCCCCTACTCCCAGTTCATTTTACAGCATGTTCAGTTTGGCTGAAAAAATATGATTTATAGCTGAAATGACAATGTAGCTAGTTAAATTTAAATTATAGCTGATGGTGACTTATTTGGCGTAATTAAATCTAAAAAATTTAAAAATAGAAAAAAAACTGTTAACCTATTACGGACAATGCAAATGAATATGGGAAAAAAATCAGCAAAAAAGCTAAGAAGACAGAAAAAACAAAATTTAAAAATAGTGAAAAATAAGACAGAAGCTTAAGCCGAAATGAATTGGACCTTAAGCTACTGCTAATAGTATACCGAGCCATTCAGGAACATGTTTAGTGTTTTCTCTCTCTAAACTATTCTAAACACATGAAGGGAGAAAGTAGGGTTATATGATCGAGATGTTAATCCAAACAAAACAATGCAAGCGAATGATCTCCATTGCCCTCGTTGCCGGCCGAATCCAAAACGTCAAGACCCGGTAAGGGTTGATCTATGCGGGGAAGGTCCATACGGAATGAGAATGCACATATTACTGAACCGATCCATCTGCACCCAAAAAAATGAACCAGGGTGGCTGCACGGTTTCCGAGCTGTGGCGCAGCAGTCAGCAGCTGGTCTACATTTGACCGCTGTCAGAGCGCGCGGCTGCATGTTTGGTGGAGGGAGGACGATGAGCTGTAGCAAAGCTAGCCGGATCCCGGCTGGCTGGCCGAGCAACTACTCCCAGTCAGAATACGCGTTTGGTACTGTACCAACCTCGCTTCCGCGCTCTGCGCACGCGAACAGGTCCGTATGCTCCGTTTGGTTGAGACTGGGCTGTAAAACATGCCCAGGCACACGAGTTCTTCCAGTCTGTTCGTTTCTGCTTCAGCTTCTAGTTTTTAGTTTATTTTTTATTATTCATAAATTTCATCTTTTTTTTTAATTTTTTTGGCTTTTTTGCCGATTCTTTTTCCTGTATTCGTTTACGTTGTCCGAGATGAGCTAACATGTTTTTTATTTTTAAATTTTTTAAAATTTAATTACGTCAAATAAGTCACCTTCAGCTACAGTAAAATTTCAGCCAATTACAGTGCATTTTCAACCATAAGCCACAGCTTTTCAGCCCAACCAAGCAGGGCTTAAATCAAGGGCTTTTTTACAAATGACTTATAGTTTATATCTTATATTACAGTAACTAACTTTTAAACGGTGTGTTTTTTCAAGATAGGTCATCAAGAAAATATGATAGAAAGTGTATTGAGTTCAGCTGTACCGGCCAAAATCGCATGTGAATATTTTTCTTTACATACTGCCTCTCGCGAATACTAGAATTCAAAAATTTAAGCCATAAGTCATAAGCCACAGCCCAAAAGAACCCACCCAAGCTTAGAGTGAGCCAAGCTCGAGTTTAATCTCGAGCCGCGAGCTTCAACGAACCGAGCTCAAATAGCTGGTTAGGGCTCGATTCGAAATTGAATATTGATGCATGTTAATTCTTACTGAGTTTACTCGAGTTGACCTCAAGATCGAGCTTTTTTATTGTTGAAAATTAGTGCATGTTAAATTGTTTGATTATTGTCGAGCTTATTCAGCTGGGCTCAAGCTCAAGTTTTTCTTATTGTTGAAAATTAATGCACGTTAAATTATTTTGATTGTCATCAAGTTTACTTGAGTCTACTTGAGTTTAGCCTGAGCAGAGCTTGAGTCAATATTTGAGCTCGGACCACAACTTAAACTTGCTCGAGCTTCTACTGAACTCAAACTAAAAAGATTAGACTCGCTCAAGTTTAACTCATTTACGGCCCTATTAGGGACTATTTAAGAGCCTCGGTGTTCATTACTTCCAACTTTTGTTGTGAGTGGGCACACAAACAAAGCGTGTGTGGCCTGTTGGCTACAAATTTCTACATGCATAGATGAATGTACCGAATCAAGTGAAGTGAACCCCACCAATACTACATCGGATCTCCAGGGATCCACATCCAATGTGATGCCAAAACGAAATAACAAGTGTGATGGTTAAAGGGAGCCTTTTGAAGCCGCTTTACACCACTGCAATAAGAGGTGTTTTTTTAAGCTATAATTTATTAGTTTAATAAATAGTAATTGGTAAAAGAAATTAAAGATAAAAATTCACTGAAAAACTGAAAAGGATATATAGCCTTTAAAGCTATCTCACTCGTGCTACTGATATTAAATTTACCGGCTTTAGCACCCTGCAATGGATGAATAAACTACTCAATTCCCCCAACGTGCCTCCCAATTCTACTGGAGAAGTCTACTGGAGAATCTCCTTAAATAAACCATACGGTCAGGTCAGTCTTGGTCGACCAGGTTAATGATAATGCATTGCATCCATGCATGGAGACCGGAAGAGTGACTACCAATGTCATTAACCTGTCATGAATCCGAACCTATCCATCGGCCTCAGCTGGGGTTGTAAACAAAACTCGAGATTCGTGAGTTGCTCGAGCTCGTCTCACTCTAGGCTCAATTTAAACTCTAAACAAGCTAAACTCAAGTTTGATTGTAAGTTCGCGAGTTTCAATGAGCCATGTTTGAATAGCTCGTCAAGTCTCGATTCGAGCTTGAATATTATTACATATTAACTCTTACAAGCTTACTTGAGTTAAGCTCAAGTTTAAGATTTTCTTATTGTTGAAATTAGTATACGTTGAATTGTTGACTGTTACCGAGCTTACTCAAACCAAGCTCGAAATTAGATTCAGGCTTGAACTCCAATTCAGACTCACTTGAACTCAGATCAAGCTTTTACCAAACTCAAGTTTAGAGGCTAGACTAGCTCGAGCTCGGCTTTATGGCCTTAGTCTCAGCTGTCGCCGACAGCATCTCGTCTGTTACATGGCATACACAGCAGGATGTGTTCACCGGTCTCAGAACAGGAGGGGAACATCTCAAAACTGCTATTTGGATCATGTGAGAGGCGGGAGCACAGCTCCAGCAAAACAGATGTGTTAGCCTCTCCTAAACCATCTTTCAGTTTGGAGCCCAGGAGCAGAAGCATCAAGCGACGCAGCAGAAAACCGCATGTGATGTGTTAAATGTCAGCAACTGCATGTTCAGTTCAGAGGGGTTGGTGATCATCGGCAGGGGCTGCCTGCCGCGCTGAGCATTTGGCCGTGGCTCTGTGTCTTGGACCATGTGGTTGGTGATCGATCAAATGATAAACTTATGTGTACCTAACAAAGATGTAAATGAAGGGCCAAGGGTTTCACATGCAAACGCTTGCCCTCCAGACTCGAAGTTGAGATCTGGTTTTGAAGTGATCGCATTTGATTAACACAGAAATGCATACTAGACAGCTAGAACACAGTACAAAACAAGGAGAGAACCGAGAAAATGGTGAGTATACTAAGAGCAAGTACAATAGTATAGCCAACTAGTGACTATAACACTTGTCTATTTCATCTATAGCCTTCAAAAAAATAGTTCATACAATAAGGTAGCTATTACAATAACTATTTGGCCCCACGTGTAAGAGAGTGAAATGCATATTTTTACGTGCTATAGCTAGCTGTAATTTAGTAGCCAGCTTCCTTATCTCTCTTCCTTTCTCTCTCTGCCACGTAAGATTTGGTTGATATTATATTTGCTATAGTCTGCTGACTAAGTCTTATTGTACCTGTAGGCAGGGGCTGGAAGAAGCATAGTACCCAAAAAAGAATGCTTAAAAGTAACTCTCTGACGATGCTACACGTTCCGGTTACAAATACATATCATTTTAGAACATATATAGTTAAAATTTTAAAACTTTGACTATCAATATATTTTTAAATATTTAGATTGGATAGATAAAAATCATATGTATAAATTTATTTTTCAAAATACTTTTATAATATTATAATTTTATTGAATTTTATAAATATGTGATAATAAAAAGTAACAGTCAAAGTTATGTTTTAAGAATGTATCAATGTTTAAAATGATATGTATTTACACCGAAAGAAAGTAGTCCTAAGTCTGATACTGGAAACACAACAGATGAACACCGGAAGGAAACCAAAGCAACCCATCTTCGCACACGCGCAGACAGGCAGAAGCAGATGCATGTGTTAAGAGAGAAGGATGAGATGTAGCTGTGGTTGAGTTTTTTTAAGCGCTTATGACTTTTGTTATAGTAATTAATTTTTAAACAGTATATTTTTTTCAAGAAAAGGTTTCAAGTCAATTATAGGAGAGATTATACTAACTTCAGCTGTACCGACCAAAATTGTATGCGACTCTCTTTCTCTTATTGAACAGCTATAATTCAAAAATCATAAGTCAAAAGTCACAGTCCAAAGAAACCCACTATATAAGTTGCAAGGCGACAGCTGCATCTCACCAATAAAATTTGTTCTCAGGGTGTCGAGTGAGGATTGCACTTATGTTGTAAACTTTTGATTGATTGCAACTTATTAGCTGTTGGGATATGATCCTTGTATCTGCTGTCTAGGTAGTACAAACCCACGCATATATACAACAAAGGGGCCACATAAAGAAACGATACCGATTAAAAGAACGAACTCATCGCCACAAGAAAACTGTGACGAGAACTATGCGACTCAAAATTGTTTGAATGGTGATTTGGATCAGTATAAGATCAAATTTGATGAATATCTTGTGGTGTCAACAGTGCATCATAATCATCGGCCATGACCTGCCATCAAACGAAAAGGTCAGCAAATTTGTATATTGACAAAGGCATACATACAGACATGATAGTATGTAATAGGGATGCTAAATTATTCTCTACCTTGTATTTCCGACCATGAAATGTGTATTCAACAAGTAATAGTTTCGGATCTCCAGGGCAGGGATCATAGAAGCCCATTATTCCAGACTTCTTTATCCCCTCATGAAGCTGCAGGTGGCAGACAGACAACATTCAGTGTCAGATAACCAGAAAAATGAATCTGTCAAATGGTTTAACCTACTTAATTTTAAAGAAGAATGCAATGGATTACTACGATGAGCAATCTGTAGATGTAAGAGATTGAAATGTAGCCTGGTCCAGGAGTAAAAGTAGCATGCAATTAATTCATAATCGCATTTTTTTTAATGAAATACGAGCTGATGTAGACTTGTTCTTTGACCCATATCGCTGATAGGTCATGCAATTGATTCACGATCTCATTCATTTAATGTCATATGAATTGAAACTGACTCGTTCTGACACCCATATCAAGTGTGAGTATCTGAAAGGTGATCAGTTTCACATATATGCTGGCCAAATTTGGGTTTCCTTACATGTATGCATGTAAATTTGTGAGAACAAAACCTATAAGCCACAACCAAGGTTTTCCATACCAGATTGTGTTCACGTAATAAGCCTAGTCTTCTGACAAACCCAGCACAACTTTCATAACCCTCTTCCCCAGCATCCACAACTCAAAGAGGATTTACTAGCATAGCTGGCAGAAATGTGAAACAGAAGCTATTAACGTGGAAACTTTTTTTAGAAGAGATAAATTTGGAGAACATGGTTAATTTAGGAATGTATGATGATTCTATGACAGTTAGTTCCTATCCATTTGCAAGTTGAAACCCACAAGTACCATCCTATATCATGGGTCTTCCAATTGAACCACTAACCAGAAAAGAAAGCATAGACATGATGCAAACAATAAACTACGATATACCACAGCATTTTTTAAGTGCTACTTTACATTTCACATAAACAACTTAAACTTATCAAGAATGTGACTCGGACATACCTTGAGCTGACCTGCCTCAGTCACGAGGAAGTTCAGTGGGATCGTCACATCTAATACTTGTGAAGCAACATCATCATTTATCTCATTCAATTCACTACTCTCTTTGATTTTTTTACGATTACCATACAGAGCTTTTGTAATTACTAAACCATCATTCTCTAGCTGTGTATTCTTCTTGCGATTGGAGACAGGTTCCAGCAATTTTTGTGCCTTTTTAGCTGCTTGTCTGGCTTCAGTTAGCTATACAGGAAAAGACAACTTCAATTATTAGATAATTTTATATATATAGGAAATTTTAAAATGAAATTTTAACAAGAAAAACACTGCCACCAAGGCAGTTAAGGAATATATTCCAAAGCTACATGCAGCAAGAAAGAGAAACAACAAGACACTTGTTCCATTCTGAAAAGTGAAAGGCATTTTACCTGTATTTACATACAGTCAATTCGACTAGCATGTTATAACAACCGTTGGGTGTCTATTCCAAAAGAAAATTATATGTGAAGATTCAAACATGAAAGCATAACCAGTCTGCCCTTTATGCGCTAATGTACATAAGCTGTGTAACATAAGCAAGAATATAAATGCACACAACAACCTCATTTTACCTGTGTGGACAAGCTTTCCATCTTTTCAAGTGTCTTCTGCTTTTCCTGCTTAAGATAGTACGGCTTTACAACATATGTCTGTCAAACAATAAGAAGCCAGAGCTTGGCTTTAGTTAACAGATGCAGAAAAGGTAACAAAAGTGGGATAGGAGTCTTATCTACATAGAACTATCACATATCTCTGTCAGGGTAAGAACGAAAGTAGGTCAGGAATATTGTAGAACCTGAAGTAGAAAATATAGTGTTGAAGGAATAGCAAATGCACTGGTGACAAATAATGCATTGAAGTCAGTTGAAAGCAAGACCTGCACAGTTAATGAAGAAGTCAGTGAAATCTGACAAGAGAATGATACAAGAAACACATGTTAGTAAAAATCTCCCCAATGAGCTGCAGGGATCAATAACTGCAAGAAAATAAAATTGCCTTATAGTTCTGTGATATTTATACCATTACTACATCTATACTATTAGATTTAGATGAACAAAAAAATATTAAAGCCTGCCTCGGAGGTGAACAGCTCCACTTACTGGGATAACTAATTTTTGACCAGCACGGTGTAACTCAAATCTCCAAGAGACCCCCTACATCAGAAAGAGGAATTTCAGAGCACAAAAAGGTTAATAAGATGTAACAACCTGTCAAAATGCATCAAGCAGCACAAGTTTTCTACAAGCTATTACATGATATGCAAAGCAGTTAAGAGTTAAGATTACCACAACAAAGGCCCTCAATGCTGGAAACAGCCATCTTTATTGTTATAAGCAGCGCATTAGTAATGACTCCAATTTACTATTGTGAACTATAGCACTACCATTTTCCCAATAGAAGCATCCATAGAGGTATTAATATACTCCAATAGTCCAATGTGTATAAATACTTCAGTGAAATGCTTCCTCGCAATCATTCAAAAAATAATAACAAATACATGATGTCAAATGCATGATTGCATGCATCAATTGCCATTGCCTAGTAACTATACAATAAAATGTATATTCTAATTTTCGTATTGACGACAAAGAGTATGCAGGAGTTGTTTTCTTTGTTATCCATGAACAATTAGCAACACATGAATGCAGTAGTTGGTGCGGTTTTTTACTATTACTTCCAATCAAAGAGATAGAGTGCGACAAAGACTTTGCAATCTTGCTGAAACAGAACTCAAGAAGCAAATTGAGAGCACTTCAAACACACAGGGCCATAGAACCAAGCAATTCACCTGGATTCCTATATTGTAGAGCATCCTTACAGTACTGAATTCTGATATCCGCCTTCCTCCTCCAATTTCAAAATCAAGGGCCGTGCTGCAAGAAAACAGTTCAAGAGAAAAGGAACATAAGTTACCAACTGATATAATGGGTTTTGAAAATTACACTGCCAGACATAAGTGAGATCAAAATGCATATACCTTCCAACTCTACCAGCAACACGACCATGAGACTTGGAGGAGAAATGATGGGTGTAATGAGCAGATGCACCAAAAGAATTAGCACCAAACTGGGGAGAAAAAGAGAAGTCGTCAATAAATGAAACAGCCCTCAAAAGGCAAGCAACAGATTGTTGTCTGATGTAAGAGGTGGAAAGATTAATAAATAATAAGCAATTAGTTCTTGAAGGCAGTATAATCAAAGTATACAAAATCAATTAACATGTATAGATTATACTGCCCTGTAACTAGAGGCAAGGCATATAAAACCCAATCAAACAGAATTTAAAACATGTTCAGCAAAGTTTACCAAAAAGACCAAAATGCCAGTGTATCACTATGTTTTCATGGCCCTACACCAAATATTGGCGAGTCATAGTTGAAGTCGAGCAGAAAAATGCATAGGCTTCCATCTGCAAGTACTAAATGAATTATATGATTGCTACGGTCACTTTTATCTGCTACTTAATCCTGCTTGTATTTTAACTACGGCTATTTAAACTAGCCAGCTAGTTTCAGAACACAATGGGGTGCTTTTGAAATAACTACAGTAAATACAACTTTTTTGAAGTGACCCAGATAAAACAGAATGGGGAGCTATTCAAGAGAGAGAGAGAAAACAATGGATTCTTCGGAACAAAACAATATGACACTATGCAGAACTAAAAATAAATCCTACCTGGCAAACTAGATGATGTGAGAACCTGGAATGTCAACTATACATTTTGAAACAAATTTGTCAATTTTTAGCTTATGGATGACCGAGTTGGTTTTCTAAATAAGAACTACGGCTGAGTTGGTTTTCTAAATAAGAACTACCTTTACTTCTCCTGCTGCAGAACTTTTTTCATCCTTCTTTTGCCATCCAACAGATATATTTGATTCAGTACCAAGGACAAGTTGTATCTGGAGGTTGGGGGAAAAGAAAGTAACAGAAAGGCAAAAAAATCATCATCGGCTTATCCACACAACAAACAAATACATGAAGATGAACAATCCATCCATGCTGTAAATAACGGAGCACTAAAAATCACATGCATACTACATAAAGATAATAGGGAATGAATAACTATGCAAAGACGCCTCACTGGAGCATAAATCGGCAAACTAAATAAGACAAATTTTGGATTTCTCCGGAATTTGAAATTTTCTAATACGTAATATATGGAAGCCATTACTGTCACTTATCAAGCAAGGTGCAGTTGACACCTCATTCTGGGCATGGATCAGATATACGATCACATAAGCCATAAGGTCTAAATTATGCATTAGCTGTAAAACAAACAGTTGACAGCTCATTATAGACATGGATCAAATATGGGATAATATAAGGTCTAAACTCTGTCATACATTTAACTGTAACACATTACATTGTCTAAAAGCTTGTGTAAGTGTAACAATCCTAATCAGCCAGGGGATTTGTATTGCAAGTCAAAAACTACATAATTTGAAATTAAAAAGATACTGGTTTGTATAGTCTTATATAGGGAATAGAACACAAGTCATTTTTTCAGCATCTGTGGTTGACATCATAGATTATGCACATATTATTATCATAGTTTTGGAGTGTTAAGTTACTCATATTATTATCACAATTTTGAAGTGTCAAATCACTCACTTATTTTAGTTATATATTGCAAATAAACAGTGTATCAGACACATGAAAAGAGCATTAAGTATAAGGGGCCATACATTCCCAACAGTATGTTCAGACAGTTGGCGAGTCCAGGCATTTGACAGGTTGATAGATCCATCTCTCAAGGAAAGAGCAAGTCCAGAAGTGGCTGTTGAATGTGGTGAAATCTGACTGAAGCAAATAACACCAACGAATTATGATTTGCAACTAGCAAGGAACTAGAAATTGAAGGAGAACAAAGGAATGACCAATTCTCACCGAAATGACTGTATTCCAATAAGGGAGCGTAGTCCAGCTGTTGCCATAAACTCAATTGAAGACACTGAAGACAACTGGTGCCGCAGCACAGTGGTTGCTGCACCAGTTCCAACTGTACCATTGACAACCAAATTTCCACCAACAACAACAGTATTTCGCTTGGATACTGGCAACTGAACTTCACTAGACATTCCCATTCTAGACATTTTCAAATCAAATAATTAAATCATGGTACTGCTGAAGAATATGGGAGGAATAACAATTAATATGACATCTAAAGAAATACTTGAAGGACAATACATACATAAAGAGGTTTATTCACCAACAGGCTACCTAGGTGTCTAAGTATATTAACAATCAGAATTGGCATAAGATTAAAAAGGGTGGAAAAGGTAATAATGAATGTAAACTTCTGCAAGGAAAGATCCCCAATCTAATCTTTGTTTTTTTTTTAAAAAAAAGTTGGAAGTCTGGTATGCTGAAGGTATATAATATATGGATAAATCATGGCCCATCACTAACAAACATGTGGAAGAATGTGAAACAATACAGAGCAATTTCATCAACAAAATTACAAATTAACATATGGGGCCTATGATGACTGAATTACTAATTAATTTGCAACATGTTATAACCAAGATCTAAACAAGAAATGGCTTCTAAAGTATGTTAACAACTTCCCATTGCATGTGACTGGACAGAGCGAGCACAAGCGTATATTAAAATGGAAAACACTCTGTACCCTCTCATGATGCCATCACCATCTAAATATTGTGGCACTGAAATATTAGCGATGATTGAGCCAGTGGATCGAGCATGGGCAAAAAATTTCTCTTCCTCCTTACGCCGCCGCAGCCGTTCCAACTGTTCTTTGATTTCCTCTGGTTTGTTTAGCTTGGGGCCAAGTTCGAGGCCAGAATTTAAACCTTCCATACCATAGATGTCATAGATCTGTCTTTTGTTCTCATCTGATAGTATCTCGTATGCATCACGTATTCGTTGAAAGTTTTCAGTTGCTACATCCTTCATCTAGAAAAGCACAGGAAAAAATGGAGGACAATTCAGTTTGGAAGAATTCAGCAATGTAAATTGTAGGAGATGACTAGTTCAACAAAATACAGATTGCACGAGTGCAAGAACCTAACTAACTTCAAATGATTTTTTTTTTTTTGGTTTGAAATGCAAGTTGAGAGAATCAAGTAGTGCACGAAAAACATCTGATAGCACCGGCCAAGTTACCATATGAAGATTAGATGTAATGTCAAAGTTTCTGACTTCGTTATTCTTCATAAAATTGTATCACAAAAAAGTAGAAAGTTTCCATTTGAATCAGAGGATCACTAATAGGTTCCTTCTCTAACTTTCATTCTGTCTAGCAAATAATCACTAGAGATTGCTCATCGGAAAATGAACGTAAAGGTGCTTGTGCCAGATGGATTTTTATGGGATAAGTTTCAGGTTTCGTTTTTTAAGAAAAAAAATCAAATGCATGGAATAGCAACATATATAGCCCAATACTCATGATATCTCTCCAATTTCCCATAGCGCTACCTAACTGACAAAGCTCAGTCCTAGTGCAAAATACGGATTTCCATTCGCGCTGACCAAATTTCTGTGCAGTTGGGCGACAACAACTAATGTGAAATTCTCCTTATTGCCCAGTCTCTTCTTATAGCCTTCTAATTCTCCTAGTAACCTCCTAAGAGGCAATCAAATCGGTAATAAAGGAGGTTACTAGGATAGCAATGCAAACGGGTAAAAAACCCTTCCTCTTGATCTCTATCTCTCAATGCAAACGGGTAAAAAACACTACAAACTAGCATAGCAATGTCAGTTCAAACCAACCAATGCCCAATCTGGACGGAGCAGAGTACCCAATCAAACCAGTAAACACCTAACTGCTGAGCGAGTTCAAACCAATCGAATCCCAAATACCAATTGACGCACCGTGCCAGATCACAAGCTATCGCCATTCCACCACCAATCCAACTCCCAGCGAAGCATGACGCGGAACCCTAAACTAATCAGTTCACACCGATCGAATCGCAACTGCGGTGCAGGTCTGCAGGGAGGGGCATCTCTCTACCTGGGGATCCTGGTACTTGTCGGGGTGGTAGATTTGCGCATATTGGCGGTAGGCTTTGCGGATTTCCTCCGCGGAGGCGTCCGGCGAGAGATGCAGCAGCGCGTAGAGCTCCCTCCCGTCCTCCGGCTCCGGCGCCGACGCCATCGCGCCGGGCGGCGGAAGCGGCTGCGTTTTTTGGACGCGAGGGTTTATTGGAATTTTTGCTTTCTTTCGGTGGATTTGGGTTGGCTAATGAGGTAATGTAATGATGCTCTACTTGTGCGAATTTTTTAAAATAATCTTTTTTATTTGGAAATACAAAGTTATATCTGTATTTTTTTTTTACAAAAAGTAACCTCTGTCACCTAACTATTGGGCGACTCGCCGCTGTCGCCCAATGACCGAGCAACACATAGGCAATCACCCAACCGTTGGGCTATATAAATGCAGTAGCCGAACGGTTGAACGATAGATGTTGTCGTCCAATCGTTCGGCAACAGCACCCTCTAGTCACCCAACTATTCGGCGATTGGATGGGCTATATAAGTCGCATGCCTGAGCGACTGTCGGCCGAGCGTAAGAACAGAAAGAGAGGGAGAAGAGGAGAGGAAAGGGAGAGGAAGAGGGAGAAGAGGAGAGGGAGAGGGGGAGAAGAAGAGGGAGTTCAGCTATTTCTGCGAGGAGTGATTCATCCATAAGGTAAAAAAAAATTTACCTTTTAGTCTATATTTTTGTAGTAAGTAAATAGTTTATTTAGTGTAAAGAATAGCATAACTAGTATCCGTAGAAAATTATAGTTAGATGGTTGGAAAGAAAAGCAAAAAGAGAGGAGAAACAAAATAAAAAGGAGGAGAAGCACTGTAAGTTCAAGCTTCATTAAGTTAATTTTGGTGATAATAACAAATATATTTATAAGACTAATTTGTTTGTCCACTATGATATTAACTAGTCTCATTTGAATGTGATAATAACAAATACTTTTGGATGTAATGACAAATGCAATTGTGAGACTAATGTGTTTATTGATTATGATAGTATTTAGTCTCATTTAGATGAAAAATTGAAACCATAGAGATGTGCTTTTGACACTCATATTCTTATATCTCAATGCATTCCTCGAATCCAAAATATAGATTGAACTCCATAAATAGTTAAACTTGAATATGTACAATGCTTCCATTATACATTCTTATATGCACACATATAACCGGAGTTCACTCTATGTTTTGATGTTTCAAAGTATTGATCCATATTCCTTCTGCCACATATAAAGGATCTTTACTTTGAAACATATCCTTTGAGTATATATAACTTGTGCAATTCATATATACTAGTAATCAGGTTGTCATCTAGTTCCTTTATTATGTGTTAATAGTTGAATAATCAATGACAATTGCATGTGTAAGTTTTGCTTTAAAAGCTTATTCCAGAGTATACAATTGTTGTGTATATGTTATATACTCTCAAATTAATCTTTATCTCATTATTTGTTGAAATCGTCATGAATTATCAAAAAAGGAAAGATTATTGAATCTAATCCCTCAATTATGAGTTAATGATGAAGTTTTGGTAATCTCTACTTCTTAAAAATGTGAGTTGGTGATCGTCGGTCCGTTCTCTCCCCTCTCTTTTCAGCCGTTCGATCAAAGATCAGCCGACCAAATCTGCATGTAGGTAGTTCTTCCGCTCCTCGTAGAAAAGGTCGGGCCGACGCGTGGGCCGCACTCCTCCTCTTTTCTTCCCCTGCATCCTCCGCCTCCCCCAACCACTCCACCTCCCGCAACCGTTGCCTCCTTCTCTCCCTCAAACCCTCGCGCCGCGCCTCCTCCTCCTCAGCGCCGCCACCAATTCCTTCCCCGCGCGGCAGCGTCTGGTCGCAATCCCCCAACTTCCCCTAGTAGCTCCACATCCCCCATCGCCGCCTCCCCAACGCATTCACCCACCGTCTCCTCTCCCCATCTGCCCGTCGTCGCCTCCCCACCTCCACCTCTTGCAATCGCCGCCTCCTTCTCTCTCTCGAACCCCCGTGCCGTGCCTCCTGCTTCTCCTCGACGCTGCCACTAATTCCTTTCCCCACACGGTAGCATTTGATTGTAGTCCCCCAACTTCCCCCAGCAGTGCCGCATCCTCCCGTCACTGTCTCCCTAACGTATTCACCCACTGCCTCCTCTCCCCCATCTGCCCACCGCTGCCTCCCCACCTTCACCTCCCGTAACCATTGCCTCCTTCTCTCCCCCAAACCCTCGTGCTGCCCCTTCCCTCCTCCTCGGCGCCACCACCAATTCCATCTCCCGTCACCCCTCCAACTAGCAACACGACGCTTGGCGATAGTGGCCGGTGGATTGGAGAGAATGACACTCGGTGACAGTGGCCGGTGGATCAGAGAGAAGGGCGCTCGGCGATTGCGGTGGTGGCTTCCTCTTCCTACACCCACCCACGTGGCTCTCCCCTGCCGCCACTGCCCAGCGGTCGCTCGCTCGGTGAGCCTCTCTACCTCCTCCTGCTCTTCGCTCGGAGCCCATCACGCTGTCTGACGATTTTGGTCTCCCAAACTGGTCGTCGAAGTCGGTGTCGTGGTCGAAGGGGGCCATGGCCGAAGTCGAGGGGACGTGGTCGAAGTTGAAGTCGTAGTTGAAGGGGGCCATGGTCGAAGTTGAAGCCGTGGTCGAAGGGGCAGTGGTCGAAGTCGAAGGGCCATGGTCGAAGTTAGGCCGTGGTCGAAGTCGAAGGGTCGTGGTTGAAGTCCAAGCCGTGGTCGAAGGGGACATTGGTCGAAGTCGACGGGCCATGGTCATCGAAGGGGACAATGGTTGAAGTCGAAGCCGTGGTTGACGTCAAAGGGCCGTGGTCAAAGGGGACAGTGGTCGGTATCGAAGGTTCGTGGTCAAAGAGGACGGTGGTCGAAGGAGACGATGGTTGAAGGGGAAAGTGGTCGACATCGAAGAGTCGTGGTCGTCGAAGGGCCATGGTCGAAGGGGATGGTGGTCAAGGGGGCAGTGGTCAAAGTCGAAGATCCATGGTCGAAATCGAAACCGTGGTCGAAGGGGGTCGTGGTCGAAAGGGGAAGTAGTCGACGTCGAAGGGCCATGGTCGAAGAGGATAGTGGTTGAAGGGGGCGGTGGTCGAAGGGGGAAGTGGTTGACGTCAAAGGGTCGTGGTCGTCGAAGGACCGTGGTCGAAGGGGATAATAGTCAAAGGCGATGGTGAAATCATCGGACCAGCATTTTATAATCCGAATCTCATCGTTGTCGAGGGGTGGCCCCGCCTAATCCCAAAGAGCTCGGTAGGAAGGTTATAAGGCCCAGAATATGCCATGTGTAATGACATAAGCGCCTGCAGGATAACCAGATGTAAGGGTATAACTGTAAAAGCACTCCTCATGTGCATATATATATGAGCACAAGCCATGGGGAGAGAGGAGGCTATTACACACAACTTCATTACTCTCCACTACCATCTCTCTCTGTTTGGTGCGTAGCCACAACGCTTGGTGCCGTCCGTGGGAGGGACGAAGACAAGCTCAAGACCAGAAGAAAAGATGGCACCGAAAAAGCTTCCTCGTGGCGAAGGCAAAGAAGGCGGCCGGCCGAGCGTCGTAGGGGCACGAGCCGGCGTCGCGGCAGCAAGCGACGCGGCGGCGAGGCAGAGCGGCGGCCGGAACGTCGGCGTTCGCGCGGTGACGACCAACCGTCACCGCAGACAGCGACAACCGACTCCCGCCGACGCTACGATACCGACCCGCCGCTCCCACGCAACCTCGCCGGCGATGTGGACGGGCGGTCCGAGGTAGCCGCGACGAGCGACCGGCAGCTCGGGACCCGCGACGTGTTCGTCTCTCGCCGACCCGCCCGTCGGAAGCACCGCAACTCCGCCAAAGACCGGAGGGAAAGCGCCCTGGCGGCCTCAACGCATTCCGGCGGAGCTGGGGACCTTCGCGAGCCGTCGAATATGCAAGAGGCTCGAGTCACCGGCCGCGCCAAAGAATCGTGTCCGAGCCCGCGCGAAAGAGCGGACGGTCGCGGCCCCCACGCCCACCGCGTGCGGCTGGACGCGTGGATCCAGAGTCCCCGCTCGGCGAGGCTGCAGCAGCGGCATGGCCCAAGACTTGTGTTCCCTAGCGCCATCGACTCGTATAAAGGCGACACGGACCCCCGTGAGTTCGTGCGCGTGTACGAAACCGCGATCGAAGCCTCCGGCGGAGACGACACCACGAAGGCCAAGGGACTCCCCCTCGCGCTACAAGGGGTGGCGCTCTCTTGGTTCTTTACCATAGAGCCAGGCTCCATCTGCGCGTGGGAGCAGCTTCGCGCCCGCCTTCATAGCAACTTCCAGGGGTACTATGACGAGCGAATCGAGACGGACCAGCTCTTCGCTGTAAAGCAAAGCAACCCTCAGAGACCCTCCGGGGCTACTTCAAGCGCCGCCAAGATTCGATGCGGTGAACAATCTTAATGAAACCACGTCATTAATGCAGCCATACAGGCCTTCGCCAGTCCGATGGCCGAGTACTGCACGCAGAGACCAATCAAGACCGCCGCTAAGCTCTTCGACAAAATGGACGAGCACGCGCGGCGGAGGAGGATGCTGTGGCGCACCATTACCGCCTCGGCCTCGCCCATGAGGAGCGCCCGCGCGGGTCGGGCGGGTGGTCCCTCCACGGTCGGGCCGAGGCAGAGCCCCAGGCAACCCACCCCAAGGCGGTGAGGTCAGTGCGGAAGGCTCTTCAAGGAGCAGCCTAAACCTCGACGCCGCAACAGCGGCCGCAAGCGGCCCATCACGCCTCGACACCAAGAGCGCCCAGGACCCGACCCGCCTCACGGAGGGGGTCGGGATCGCAAGGTGGACTAGCTTACGGCGACCACCCCGCGCAGAGCAAGAGCTCTGCACTATGGCGGTGGTGCGAGGTACACGGCCACGGCGACCATCGCACAAGGGCATGCACCGAGGTGATGGCGCCGCGAAGGGCAACGGCCGGATCTCGGGCTCACGCCTCGGCCCCGCCGAGCTCAAGTGGGGCACCAGGACAACCCCATACGAGCCACCGCAATGGAAAGTGCGCAGCATCGTACCATCAACGTCATCACCGGAGGCTCCTCCTCAAAAGCCCCTGGGGGGCAGCCGCAACTGTGGATGCCGCCCCGCAACATCACCTTCGACTTGAACGACGCCAGGGGTGTGGAGTACCCCCACCAGGACCCTCTAGTCATCCAGACCCACATAGCATGCTGTGAAGTCAGGCGCGTCCTGGTTGACGGGGGAAGCTCCGCGAACATTTTATTCGCAGAAACCCTCGACCGCATGGCAATCCCCCGAAGCCGGCTAGAGCAGCCGGGAGCTCCCCTTCGAGGCTTCGGAGGTCGACCGCTGCAGGCCCTAGGGCACATGTCTCTTCCGGTCACCTTCCGTCAGGAAGGCAACAAAGGTAACATCCGGACAGAGCACATTATTTTCGACGTTGTAGACCTCCCACACCCCTACAACGCCATGCGAGGCGACCGCCTCAACTCTTTCGAGGCGATCCCGCACCACGCCTTCTTGTGTATGAAGCTCCGGCCCCGAGGGGTATTATCACGCCGGCGACCAGACTC
Organism: Dendrocalamus sinicus; assembly: GCA_036346575.1. Taxonomy (NCBI): domain Eukaryota; kingdom Viridiplantae; phylum Streptophyta; class Magnoliopsida; order Poales; family Poaceae; genus Dendrocalamus; species Dendrocalamus sinicus. Next base: position 19,080,803 of record CM070670.1, read on the forward strand.
GGCGACGCGCCGGCGGCGGCCGCATTCCGCATCGCCGATGCACGCCCTCTCCGGCAAGACTCGGGAGGGCCTCGGCCCGGTGGACGCCAAGCCTCGGCCGAAGGCGGAATCAAGAAAGTGCAGCTCCAGGCGGAAGGACAGTTTGTGTCCATTGGCGACGGGCTCCCACCGGGGGACGAGCGTGATCTGATCTGAGTACTTCAGAACAACGTCGACATCTTCGCATGGTCCCCGGAGGACATCAAGGGCGTGGACCGAGCACTAATCGAGCATCGCTCGCGGTCCGCCCGACGCAAGCCCGCCAAGCAAAGGCTTGGCGATGTCGATGGATCGGCAGCAGCGCCAAAGCAGAGGTGGCAAAGCTTCTTTGCGCGGGGTCATTCGCGAGGTCCACCATCCAGAGTGGCTCGCTAACCCGGTGCTAGTCAAAAAGGCCAGCGGGGCCTGGCGCATGTGCGTCGACTTCACGGCACTCAACAAGGCGTGCGAAGGACAATTACCCTTGCCGCACATCGATCAATTGGTTGACGCCATCGCCGGTGCGAACTCATGAGTTTCTGGACGCTACTCCGCTACCACCGGTGTACATGGCGAAGACGACGAGAGAAGACCGGCTTCATCACACCACCGGGACATTCGCCGTCCGAATGCCCTTTGGCTTGAAGAACGCAGCGCCACCTTCACTCGCCTCGCCGCCATCGCTCGCCGCCTCGGGAGGAACGCAAGCCTATGTCGACGACGTGGTGGTCAAAACTCGTCACCGCCGCATGGCCGGACCTCCAGAAACCTTCGACAACCTCGGAAGGCGGGCATCGAACTCAACCCCGACAAGTGTGTCTTCTGGTGCAAAGCGGCAAGCTCTCGGGTTTCTCGTCTCCGGACGGGCATCCAGCGAACCCCGACAAGGTAGACGCTATCTTGGGCATGGAGTCGCCCAAGACTACGAGGAGGTCCAGAGGTCGGCGGGCGCATGGCGCGCTAAGCCGCTTCTATCGAGCGGCGGGCGGGCCGCCATTTTTCAAGACGCCGGCGGTGCGACGGATTTAGTTGGGACGAAGATTGTGCGAAGGCCTTCAACGAGCTCAAACAAAGACTCGCAAGTCTCCCCACTGTCGCCCAAAGACACGAGGCTCCCCTCCGCTCTATCGGCGCGTCACCATCCGCGGTCGCCGCCGCCTCGTCTTGGAGGAAGGCGCCATGCGAGGCCCGCCTACTTGCGTCTCGAAGCCTCCAAGGCGCCAAGACAAGATACACGGAGCTTGAGAAGCTCGCCACGCGCTGGTCATGGCTTCCGTGAAGCTTTGGATATTTTTTCGCCCACCCGATCACAAGATACCTTCCTCATTCCCCGGCGGAGATCTTGCACAACAAGGAGTCCACAGGCGCACGGCAAGTGGGGCGCCGAGCTCGCCCCTTCTCCTTGACGTATGCTTCGCGAACGACAATCAAATCCCAAGTCCTGGCGGATTTTCTCGCCGAATGGACCCGCCGCCCCCCTCCGGACGCACGATGACCCGTGCTCGACGCTATAATCGACGGAGCTTACAGCGTCGCGCGGCGTAGGGGCGGTGATCGTCACACCGGGGCGTTCTTTGTACTACGGCGCGCTTTGACTTCCCGCCACCAACAACATGGTGAGTACGAGGCACTACTCTTTGGCTCGCGAAGCTCAAGGCAATCGGCGCGAGACGGTGCTCGCCCGCACCGACTCGCGCTTGGTGGCCGCCATGTGGACAAGTCATATCAAGCCAAGGATCTAGAGTTGGCCAAGTACTCGCGGCGGTAGGGGCGAGGAAAGGCACTTTGGGTGTCACCGTCAAGGCCATCCCGCGGAGAATGAGCAGCCGACGCCCTCGCGGCGGCCGGCCAAGAATCGCCCGACGAGGCGTTCTACGAGACATTAGCAAAGCGCGCCATCGCGCAGACACCCGGGACGTGGCACTCGCCCACCGCATTGGTCGGCGGGAGATTGGCGAGCCCATCTTCAATTTCTTGTGGCATCGCCGAGCCGGAGGACCTGCCGAGCCGCGACGCTTGCAAAGACTGCACGGTCCTTCCAGTGTTGAAGGAATACTCTACAAGAGAGGGGTTTGCGCCCGCTCTGCGCGCCTCTCAACCGAGGGGAAGGGAGCTCTTGGCGGAGATCCACGCGGCGTATGCAGATCCCACTTGGCACCAAGATCATTAGTCGGCAAGGCGTTGAGCAAGGCTTCTCGCCGATCGCCATCACCGACGCCCAAGACCTCGTCCGTCGGTGCCAAGGGTGCCAGTGGATGGCGCGCATTATCCGCAGGCCCCCGACGCGCCTCAACCCCATCCCCCCGGTGTGGCCACTCGCACGCTCGGGTCTTGATATAGTGGGACCACTTGCCCGAGCCCCGTGAGACCTCCGTTCGTAGTAGTCGCGCTAGAGTATTTTTCCAGATGGCCGGAAGCGGTCGCTCTGGCCAAAGTAACTTCGGCGGCCATACAGCGCTTCCTATGGCAAAACATCATATGCCGCTTCGGTGTGCCCCGGGAGCTCACGGTCGACAATGGCCTGCAGTTCGACGCCACCTCTTCAAAGATTATTGTGACAAAGATGGGCATTACCCTCCGATTCGCCTCGGTGGGACATCCCACCCAACGGGCGGTCGAAAGGCGAATGGCGCCATCTCCGCCGCCATCAAAAAGCGTCTGGTTGGATTGCCAAAGGGCAAGTGGCCAGGCGAGCTTCACAGCGTTTTATGGTCGCTTCGCACAACGGTAACGCGCCCGACGGGGTTCACTCCATTCAAGCTCCTCTTCGGTGATGAGGCGGTGACACCCGAGGAAATCAAGGCCGGCTCGCGGAGGGTCCTCGTCCAAGCACCCGAAGAAGAGCGCCGTGTGTCCTTGGACCTCCTCGATGGGATACGAGCCGACGCAGCCCACCATGTCGAGAAGTACGCGCGGCAAACAGTGCGTACTCGGGACCGCTCTGTATGCCCACGGGGTTCGGTCCGGGATCTCGCCTCGAGTGGCGCTCAGCGAGACCGCCGCAAGCGGAGTCCAAGTGGGAAGGCCCGTACATCGTGATGAGGCATTGCCGAAGGGGCGACGCCGCCACGCTCGAAGGACAAGCCTTCCGCACAAATGGAACGCGGACAAGTTGCGGCGGTACTACGCCTAGAAACAGACGAGAGGCGACGGCCGCCGTCTTGTTGATCGGCGATGCTCGCCGCGCAAACGGGACCTCAATAAAGATTGCTGTTCCCAAAGACATCCCCGCCCACGATGAGAAGAACCCAGTCCACGGACTTTAAATAAGACGTGGCGCCGAGCCTAGCTCCGCACGCGCGAGTCTCCGTACTATAAAGAAGACGTAGCGCCGAGCCTAGCTCCGCACGCACCATCCACGGACTTTAAAAAGACGTAGCGCCGAGCCCAGCTCGCATGCGCGAGTCTCCGGACTATAAAGAAGACGAGGGTCGAGCCTAGCTCGCACGCACCATCCACGGACTTTAAATAAGACGTGGCCGAGCCCAGCTCGCACGCGCGAGTCTCCGGACTATAAAGAAGACGAAGGCCGAGCCTAGCTCGCACGCACCATCCACGGACTTTAAATAAGACGAAGCGCCGAGCCCAGCTCGCACGCGCGAGTCTCCTGACTATAAAGAAGACGAGCGCCGAGCCTAGCTCCGCACGCACCACCCACGACTTTAAATAAGACGAGCGCCGAGCCCAGCTCGCACGCGCGAGTCTCCGGACTATAAAGAAGACAGAGCGTCGAGCCTAGCTCCGCACGCACCAGTCCACGGACTTTAAATAAGACGTAGCGTCGAGCCTAGCTCCGCACGCACCAGTCCACGGACTTTAAATAAGACGTAGCGTCGAGCCTAGCTTCACACGCACCAGTCCACGGACTTTAAATAAGACGTAGCGTCGAGTCTAGCTCCGCACGCACTCTACGGAGTATAAATAAGACGTAGCGGGGGGACGCCTCCGCGCGCACTCTCCGGAGTATAAAGATGACGTAGCGTCGAGTAGGGCTGTGCAGTTTAGTACCGAACCGAATAAACCGTACCAAAAAAACCGAACCGAACCGGTCAACTCGGTTTGACCGGTATTCGGTATTCGGTTCGGTTTTTAGAAAAGTAGTATATCTCTGATTCGGTTTTTTCGGTAAAAACCGTAGAAAAACCGGATTTACCGAAAAAACCAAACAACCCACGGCGTCTGGCCGTCTCCGATCTCGGCCCACACTCCCACAGCCCGACGACGCGGACGCATACGTAGCACGGCGGAACTTCAACCCTAGCTAGCCGCAGCAGACGCCGAGCAGCTCCCACTCGCCTCGGCGGCTCGGCGCCTCGCCAGATCCGCCGCAGATCCGACCTCCGGTTCCGTCGCAGATCCACCTCCTGTTCCCGTGCTCCCCCCGCCTCGCCAGATCCTCGCTCCCCCTCGTCCGCCTCCGCCTCCTCGCCATGGAGCTGAGCCCAGACGGCGCCGGCGGAAGATCGCGCGCCGCCGCCGCCGCGCAGTGAGGCGAGACGGGACGGAGAGAGCCGGAGGGGAGGGAGAGGAGAGCAGCGCGGGCGCCAGCCGGTCGGCGCGAGCGCGAGGCGGCCGGGCGGGAGGCGTGAGAGGGGAACGGGGAGGCGGCGGCGGAGGCGAGACGGGGACGGAGAGAGCCAGAGGTGGAGCGAGAGGGGAGAGCGCAGCAGCGCAGCCGAAGTCAGCGCGAGCGCGAGCGCGAGGCGGCTAGGCGGGAGAGGGGAACGGGGAGGCGGCGGCGGAGGCGAGACGGGGATGGAGAGAGCCTGAGGGGGAGGGAGACCGAGAGACGGGGACGAGTTTGCCGCTTGGTGAGACTGAGCGAGAGAGCTGATAGCCTGATATGGACCATATGGTCAAGACTCAAAGAGTCAGGACTCAGGAGAGGAGACCGAGAGCTAGTATTTCTGTATTTGGGAGATATGTTAAAGCCAGATAGTAATATTTTTTAGGTAGTATTTGGGAGATACTATTGAAAGGAATAATGAAGTGTGAATAATAGCCGATGCATTCATATACAGCAAGAATCCTCTTCCCATGAGTGTTTCTAAAATTCTAATTCTATTGCGTGAGTATATGTATTATCGTCTACTGCCTTGTCTCGCTAGTCGCTATATCGCTTGCAATTCGCACAACTTTGGTAAATATGGTATTTACCGATACCGCATCAAATAAAATGGGATTTAGCGATACCAACCGTATTTCTAAAAACACCGTATAATACCGAACTACAAACACCGTATTTACCGTATATACCGTATATACCGAACAGAAAAACCGAAAAACCGATTGCACAGCCCTAGCGCCGAGCCTAGCTCGCACGCACTAGTCCACGGACTTTAAATAAGACGAAGCGCCGAGTCTAGCTCGCACGCGTGAGTCTCCTGACTATAAAGAAGACGAAGCGCCGAGCCCAGCTCGCACGCACTAGTCCACGACTTTAAATAAGACGAAGCGCCGAGCCTAGCTCGCACGCGCGAGTCTCCTGACTATAAAGAAGACGAGCGCCGAGCCTAGCTCGCACGCATTAGTCCACGGACTTTAAAAAGGCGAAGCGCCGAGCCTAGCTCGCACGCGCGAGTCTCCGGACTATAAAGAAGACGAAGGCCGAACCTAGCTCGCACGCACCACCACGGACTTTAAATAAGACGAAGCGCCGAGCCTAGCTCGCACGCACGCACGATCCACGGACTTTAAATAAGACGTAGCGTCGAACCTAGCTCCGCACGCACTCTACGGAGTATAAATAAGACGCAGCGGGGACGCCCGCGCGCGATCTCCGTATTATAAAGAAGACGAAGCGCCGAGCCTAGCTCGCACGCACGCGCCCACGGACTTTAAATAAGACGTAGCGCCGAGCCTAGCGCCGCACGCGCGAGTCTCCGGACTATAAAGAAGACTTAGGTCGAGCCTAGCTCGCACGCACCATCCACGGACTTTAAATAAGACGAAGCGCCGAGCCCAGCTCCGCACGCGCGAGTCTCCTGACTATAAAGAAGACGTGAGCGCCGAGCCTAGCTCGCACGCACCATCCACGGACTTTAAATAAGACGAAGCGCCGAGCCCAGCTCGCACGCGCGAGTCTCCTGACTATAAAGAAGACGAAGCGCCGAGCCCAGCTCGCACGCACCGATCCACGGACTTTAAATAAGACGAAGCGCCGAGCCTAGCCGCACGCACCAGTCCACGGACTTTAAATAAGACGTAGCGTCGAGTCTAGCTCCGCACGCACTCTACGGAGTATAAATAAGACGCAGCAGTGGGACGCCTCCGCGCGCACTCTCCGGAGTATAAAGATGACGTAGCGTCGAGCCTAGCTCCGCACGCACTAGTCCACGGACTTTAAATAAGACGTAGTGTCGAGTCTAGCTCCGCACGCGTGAGTCTCCGGACTATAAAGAAGACGTAGCGTCGAGCCTAGCTCCGCACGCACTAGTCCACAGACTTTAAATAAGACGAAGCGCCGAGCCTAGCTCGCACGCCGCGAGTCTCGGACTATAAAGAAGACGTGGCGTCAAGCCTAGCTCGCACGCACTAGTCCACGGACTTTAAAAAGGCGTAGCGCCGAGCCTAGCTCGCACGCGCGAGTCTCCGGACTATAAGGAAGTCGTAGCATGGAGGGTCGCCCCGCACACGCCACTCCACGAAGTATAAACGAGATTGTGCGGACCTGCCCTCTGCGTGTGGCGGGTAAGACCAAGCATAGAGTACTACTTGGTTCCATTGCAAAAGCAAAAGGGTTACATGGTAACAAGCCTAAGAACCCGTGCTTCATCCCCGCCTGTCGACCAAACACTCACTTGGCGCTGCGAGCGACGGCCGCGCCGCCATCGCCACGCCCCTGAAGGACCCTTCAAGCCACCGGAGGAGGTCCTCCCCATGCGCGCTCGCTGCACGGCGACCTGCGCAGCTTCCCGAACCGCCCCACACCGTTGGTGGAAGTTTTGCGAGCTAGGCCCGACGGAGCGGATGGCGTCCGACATAACCCCGCTGGCCGGTGGATCCATTCTATGGATTCGCTAGCTCTGGTATGCCTACACCCACGGTATGAAGCGGTGGAGGGCGGCACGCACCAACATAGCCGCAGATGCTCGCCAAAGGTTCTCGCGCCATGAAGAGCAACGCCGCCTCCTCGATCGCCCGAGCGTCTCCAACAGGCCTCCGGCCAGGCGTAGTGTCCCGCACTCGGACGCACGATCTCTGAGGGTCCAGTTCAGAGACTCCATGGCCCGCCATGCCGGCATGGACGCATTCTCCAAGGCAAGGCGGTTCTCGCAATGACTTCACTAGCCGGGCGTTCTCCCTTCTAGGGCAGCGACTGCTGGAGGAAGGCGCGCGCTCCTCCGCCGCGGTGCCGAGCTTCTATAGCCGTCTTGTCGCGGCGCGTGGCACCCCAGCGTGACATTCCTCATCCTTCGCGGCGAAGGCGTTGTTGCTTCAAGGTGGCTTCGGCGCCCTCCGCCTCGAACGCGGGCCTCGTCAAAGGACCGCCGAGGGCAAGCGTCCGCAAACACAACGGTCGCAGCGCCTAGCAAGACGTTGCAAGCCCGGCGCGCATATTTACCCTTATTTCGACGCTGCGGCGCAAGCGCTAGAAGTTCCCCTCGCATGACGCAGCGCCGCCTCGTTGAGGCCGTGGTCGGCATGCTCGGGCCGCGCAAGGTCGCAGAATATCTCCGATCGGGGAAGAAGTCGCGCGTGCTGAGCCCCGCCCCAAGGCGCCAGGATTTACCGAGGCCACGCCACGCCGACGCCGGCGGCACTGCGGGCACCTCGCACAAGGCTTCGACTTGCGCGTACCTCGCCGCCGATCCTTCGCCACGCTGGGGAGACTTCGCCTCTCGTCGATGTTGGCGTAATGAGCGAGCGATCGGAAAGTCTCGCGGTCAAGTGAAGAAAAGGACTCACGCCTACCTCTGCGCCTTCGTTGCGGTGGGAAGGGGCGCGGCTCGACCACCCCGGGAGGCAGCGCCAACAGGGGAGAAGGTCTTCTCGGCCGCGGCGCGACGGCGTGATCCGCGGCAAGGCCCCGCAGCAGATCGACTCGTTGGCGGCGGGGATCGCGCCCGAGGGCATTTCGCTGCGGGGCACAGCGATTCTTCCATGGCGGGACCAGCCCGGCCAATATCGCCCCACGGTTTCTCTCAGGAGGCACGCCCTCGGGCGCCGCGGCGGAGGATAACACACCTCCCATCGTGGTTTGCCCGCCAGGACGACGCCGCCGCCGGGTTGGCGGCTTCCAACTCAACGACGGCCGCAAGCCCGAGCACGGCTCGTGGCGCGGCGGCAGTACCAAGGGACTGCGCGCGCGCGCCTTCAAGCACTATGGCCGGGCCCACCGCGGTTGCACGCCCCATCTCGGTGGTGGCCGCGGAGGGGCCGCTGTCGCATACGGCGGCGGGAACGGGCCGGCGCCGTGAAGATAGCACCCCGCAGATCATCACCATCCCGAAGCGCCCGAGTCCCGCGGAAGCTCTTCCGCACCACACGCCGGCACCCGCAATGCCCAAAGCCTCGCAGTGCGGTTTACTCGCCGCTTAGCCGCTTTAATCGCGACCTCGCGAGCCCGGTGCTCAGTGGCACTGCCCCATACATCGTGAACTCCTCGGCCAGGTCGCGCGACGCCATTCGACGGCGACACCGACAAGGCTCAGTAGCTTCCGCGCGTCGTCAATCTCCGCCGCCGGACCGCGCGGTCGTTGAATGAGATCGCCCACCTCGCATCGCGATCGGCTCTTGTCGGCCACGGTGTAATAGAACCACCATCGCGTCTAGCCGGCGCCCATTGCCCGCACGAGGCGGGCACAGGGAACAACGTCGCGCACGATGCCCGGAGCACGAAGTCCACACTGCCGAAGTTGGACATCGCCCCGCCAACATTTCGGGTCGACGGTATGCGTCGTGCGTGGTGGCGAATAAGCTGTGTTGGGACGCCACCCTTCCGTCCGCACGCCCATGTGAAGACAGCTAGGCGGAATATCGCGTGGGCGTCGGTGGGCTAGCTCCAACTTGTAGGCCCGCAAGACTTTGCCCACGAACAATGTGGAGGGCATCCGAAGGCGGCATCGAAGAATGCGACGAAACAATCGCCTCGGGGCCCGGGCCGGCCCGTCTCCCGGTGGGGTAGGCGAGCCCCATGGTGCTCCACGATCTTCCTCATCCACGAGCCGCTGCAGCGCCCCTTGATCATGCGGCTCTTTCCCAAAGACGCGAGAGCAGACCCTCCCGAGTGCTCCATGGCGCCCCACCATTTGTTGGCGCGCGAGCCCCCGCGGCACCGCTTGTACTGAGGAGGGGGTCGCCCGCCCGGCGTGCAAGGCACCGCTGTGGGGTGGTAGGTGGCGTCGTCATGGCTAGCCATCGCCGCGACAAGAGCGTAAGAAGCGTGCAAGGGAGCAACCGCGTGACAATTAGCACGCGCGAGCGCGCGCAGATCAAAAGCCAAGCAAGAAAGGATGCCTCCACCCCAAAGATCGCACCTTATAAAGACCGCCGCCCGCCTTGTGGCTCAATGCACGAGCGGATCGAATTCCCAGCGGTTCGGCTATCCAAGCTTTGGAAAGAAGAACCGCGAACATAGAGAGCCGGCGGGTAGGTGGCCGACAGCGCACAACGCCCCACATCTCCTACACGCGCCCGCCTTCCGGGGACGAGGCGAACGGCGCGGTCACGCAACCGCCACATCCCACGACGCACTGGGCCGAGGTCGCCACGCGCCCCACCCGCAACATGGCGATCGCGACGACGCGACACCGCTTCGCCGAGCCAGCGTCGGCATGTTTCCAGCCGCCATTAAAAGCGCACTACCAGACTGCAAGGTCACAAAAGCCCCAAAGCACGGGGGACGGAGCGCGCGCGTCTACTCCGAGTAGGCGCCAGCTTCGCTGCCACCCGCTCGAAGGGTAGGGGACGGAGCGCGCGCGTCTACTCCGACTAGGCGCCAGCTTCGATGCCACCCGTTCGAAGGGTAGCGGACGGAGCGCGCGCGTCTACTTCGACTAGGCGCCAGCTTCGCTGCCACCCGTTCGAAGGGTAGGGGACGGAGCGCGCGTCTACTCCGAGTAGGCGCCAGCTTCGCTGCCACCCACTCGGCGGTAGGAACGAGCGCGCGTCTGCCGACTCGGCGCCGGCCGCGCCACCCGCCGAAGGGTAGGGGACGAGCGCGCGTCGCTCGACTCGACCCGGCTTCGCGCCACCTTTCGAAGGGTAGGGGACGGAGCGCGCGTCTACTCCGAGTAGGCGCCGCCAGCGCCACCCGCCGAAGGGTAGGGGACGAGCGCGCGCGTCTACTCCGACTAGGTGCCGCCGATGCCACCCGTTCGAAGGGTAGCGGACGGAGCGCGCGCGTCTACCGACCAGGCGCGGCCGCCGCCACCCGCTCAAGGGTAGGGGACGAGCGCGCGCGTCTCTCGAGTAGGCGCCGGCTTCGCGCCACCCGCTCGAAGGGTAGGGGACGAGCGCGCGCTCTTTCGACTTCGGCGCCACCAGCGCCACCCGCTCGAAGGGTAGCGGGACGGAGCGCGCGTCTACTCGGTTAGCGCCCCGCCGCCACCCGCTCAAGGGTAGGGGACGGAGCGCGCGCGTCCACTCCGAGTAGGCGCCGGCCGCGCCACCCGCTCGAAGGGTAGGGACGGCGGCGCGCGTCTACTCGAGTAGGCGCCGGCCGCCGCCACCCGCCGGCGGGTAGGGGACGGCGCGCGCGTCTCGCCGACTTCGGCGCCCGGCCAGCGCCACCCGCTCGAAGGGTAGCGACGGAGCGCGCGTCTACTCGGTTAGCGCCGCCGCGCCACCCGCTCGAAGGGTAGGGGACGAGCGCGCGCCCACTCCGAGTAGGCGCCGGCCGCGCCACCCGCTCAAGGGTAGGGACGGAGCGCGCGCCCACTCCGAGTAGGCGCCGGCCGCGCCACCCGCTCGAAGGGTAGGGGCGGCGCGCGTCTACTCGAGTAGGCGCCCGCCCGCCGCCACCCGCCGAAGGGTAGGGGACGGAGCGCGCGTCTACTTTGACTCGGCGCCCGGCCAGCGCCACCCGCTCAAGGGTAGGGGACGGAGCGCGCGCGTCACGCCGACTAGGCGCGCCGGCCGATGCCACCCGCTCAAGGGTAGCGGACGGCGCGCGTCTACTCGACCAGGCGCCGCCGCCGCCACCCGCTCGAAGGGTAGGGGACGGAACGCGCGCCCACGCCGGCAGAGGCGCCGGCCGCCGCGGCACCATCCCGAGCTTCCGGCCCCACCACAAGCCCGAGACATTCACAGCCGCAGGGACGGAGGGGCCAAAGGACTCAGCGACATGGCTTCGGCCCGTGAAGCCCTTCACCATGAGAGGCTCCTGTCGAGGGGTGGCCCCGCCTAATCCCCAGCAGCCCGGTAGGAAGGTTATAAGGCCCAGAATAGACCATGTGTAATGACATAACTGCCCCAGAGGGGTTAACCAGATGTAAGGGTATAACTGTAAAAGCACTCCTCATGTGCATATATATATGAGCACAAGCCATGGGGAGAGAGGAGGCTATTACACACAACTTCATTACTCTCCACTACCATCTCTCTCTCTGTTTGGTCTGTAGCCACAACAACTGTGTTAGCTGCACTATTCCCTGGATCAGTAGATAGTGCACACAGTTACAGTAATGGAGATCAAATTACATATCATGCGGAAGCATAATTAAAATAATAAACTTACTCATGGGCCGATTAAGCCGAATTCAAAAAGTTGCAGCAGCGGAAGAACGAAGCACACAGGTGGGACCTTCAGGACATGCCCACAGGCAGCCAACTGGAGGTTCGCGACCTAGCCCTTGACATCTTCTCTTCCAGCTTGTCCAATCTTGTTGCTGCGGCGCAGTGATTTGATTCCTGATTCTGAATTTTGTCGCAAAAGCGAGCGTGAGCATTCCGACCCCGTGCTCCACGAGCCAATACACATAATGCAAATAAATAGTATGCATGGCTTAACCAAAGGAAGGCTCGGGTTATTTTATTTTTACGTAGAGTGCTTTTGAATCCAATTACTTAAAAAGCCCTATGACTTAGCAATTTTGGAACAAATCATAATGTACAAGGAAATGCATTATTAATATTGATTCAGATTCCATCCACCGTTACATGGCATCTGCACCATATAGCAATTTCTTCAGCGTTATAGCCGCTTAACTTACCACTGGGACTACACCCAGGACAATTCCAAACTAGGGCCTTACACTGCCCTTCCACTTTTCCAACCCATCATAAAGCATTTTGAAATAGAACTATATCTGGTTAAGTTCCCATGTCCGCCCTTGACCGTGGGCACGGCTATTCGAATAGTTTTGACTCTGCAGAGTTTGTACACTTTCACCACAAGAGATAATCAACTCGTTGCCCCACATGATGCCTTAGTCATGTGGTTGAGCAGACCATCACAGTGACTTTTCAAAGTATCTAGACCCTTTTGTCATCTCACCTTATGGGAAACTGCCCACTTGCGGTGGGTCCCATCTATGCGCGGGATGTTTCCCACAGCCACTACGCAGCCGGGCTTCTACCTTCCCGCAACGTAGGATAGCTGGGAAACTTCACCCCCCACTGGTGTCCCTTCAGGCCCCCTTGCCATAGCGTAGCCCCTTCACACCCCTACCAGTGAGATGAGTCCGGAGTTTCGATAAATTTACTTAGCCAAGTTGTACTTTACAGACTTGTGGTTGTATTGTTTTACCGGGGAGGTCATGACAAGATTCAGTCCTTAGTGGTATCTGGGCGGTCTACCACTAACCCACTTTGTGCATCCACTGCACCACACTCACACCCTCGAACCAATCCGCCCAGGTATGTAAGCAAGTTGGGGATTTTGAGAGCATAAAATAATCATTTCCACAATATACCAGTCATTCCCATTATGACTGCCCAACCAATTTTTCTCAGGTTTACAAGTGATGCTTGGGCGCTCTCGCACCCATGAGTATCTATGTAATACTAAGCATGGCATATAATTAGGGACTTATTTTCAAAGGTTAATATTATAGTTTTGCTAGGGCGACAATGTGCACATATTCAAATATTTCAAAGAGGGTGTAATATTATTCAAGGTAAACAATAGGCATGTAACTAGAATCTTAAATTAACATGGATTTGCATATAACATACAGCATGCAATTTGATAATTTAAAACCAAAATAATTTGCAGAAATGTAGGTTCAACATGATCAAAGTATTGACTCGCCTGGCGCGGTTTACCGCGGTCTTGAGCCCACGCAATGATTTCTCTTGAGTTTCTGGTCTTTATCTTCACTTCGAGCTTAATCTCGCTGGATCCACTGAATCTTCACGTCTTCCAATTTCTAACAACGCAACAATCGATCGAATCCAAATGAAAGCAAATAACTCAAAAGATCCAAGTAAATACGAATAAACTCAATTTTTGTATTATTATGAGTTAGTGGGTGATCTAGGTGATTTGAGGCAAGGCCGGTGGCAGAGAATGATGTCTTGACCTTTTATTAATAGTTTCTTTTATTATTTTTATATTTATCAAGGAAGTTTCATGAGTTAGAACGGACCTACGAGTAGTTATTATTTTGTCTAACGTTACTCTTCAGGGCATATTGACTTACCGAATAAATTTTAGAGTGTAGGTGTATAGCATTGTATGGATGACATTTTATGTGCATCTAGTTGTCACTAGTCATATCTTATTATTTCATACTCTTCATTATTATTTATTAATCTAACGTTAAGATTTAATCAATAGTGCCATTATTATTTTATCTACGCATTAGCTTCGATTAGGATTAGTTTTATTTTTAATTCATATATTTGACATCGCTTGGTAGGTATCATTTTTTTGTGACCCTAATTACCCGTGTTAATGGTTACATACTTACTTTAGAGTGTCTATGTGCCCGTGGGATTATTTTAGTATTTGTTGACCTAGGCTACTATATTTTAGCATATGTATAATATGATGACCTTCTAATTTGAGTACCCCCTAGAGACTACTGATACCGATACTTTATCCTTTTACAAGTCGAGCCTGCTATACATGAGTACGTTTTGCTATCATTATAAACTAAAGCTACTATTTAAGATTTCATGACTGGCGGTATATTAACGATGGCATACATACACATATGTTAGTGGGCCCTACGGTGACCTCAAAGTTGTTCGGTTATTTTTATTAGTGATTTGCACACATGTCATCCGCATCTCTCTAACCACAAATTTATACATATATAGATATTTATATACTTATATATTTTCTTAGAAGGTTTCCTCATTTTAGTTGTTATTTGGATTATCCTTTAATTAAAATTTATTTACCCTACAAGGCTTGGTTTACAAAGTTATACTTCAATATTTGCTAATTGGCAAATCTACCATACAAATATATTTAACGATGCGCAGTAAATATCGGGCATAGATTTTGCTTATATTTAAGGGTACCTTTACTAAACTTGGATATTTAACCAAAGCCACTTTTTCTTTATTAAGGTCTTTAGTTAATATCTAGATGTTAAATAATTATTTAAATCACATTCACTATTCACATATGGCCACTAACCCAGTTCATCTATGAATACTTTTAATTAAAATTTAGATTTGAGTTAAAAAGTTCTAAACAACATACATAACAGTTATATTATTGCAGCTCAAATAACCTTATTTCTATCCTAATCAAAATTTATCAACTTCCACGAATAACTTCTAATTTCTTTAATGTTTGTTACTTGAACCCAATCAGTTACCTTAGCTCTCTTATGTTATTTCCTAATTAATTTCTAGCTAAAATGTGCTAAAAGGAAATAAAGCAGAAACGTGTACAGAGAGGATTCGAACCAAAGACCTACGGGCAAGGGCTTAGGCATTTACTTATCCAACCAAGTGGGACGCTCGGCCTTTCGCGAGTGAAAGGGGAAGGAATACTGAAGAAGCAAGCAGGGCCGGTGGGCTAAACAAACAAGCAGGCAGCAGCCGGGAACAGGGGAGGGGCGGCGCTAGCTAGGCGGCGTGTCGCCGGAGAGGGGCGGCCGGGGAGCTGCTGGGGACCATCAAAAGGCATTGCGGGGAGGGTGAGGAAGTCGGTGGAGGGGGCGGTGCTGCTCGAGACGGCAACAAGGTGGCTCGGCGGCGAGGCTCAGCGGCCAGGGCGGTGGTGAAACGAGGCGCCGGCGCTGTGGGGGAAGGGGTGGAGTTGGGGAGGGGCGTGAGTGTGAGGGCGACACGAGGAAGCTTACCGTGGGGTTGGCCGTGTGAATGAGTGGCCGAGGTGGGCTGGCGGCGGTGGCTTGTGGCGGCGCAACGGGGGTCATGGTGCAGGCGACGTGGAGGCGGGGAAAGGCCCGGCCGACAGCGGGAGGAGCTAGACGACGGCCCGAGGAAGCTTTGGCTCTGAGGAATCGGCTTGGGATGGCTCCAAGCGGCTGATTCCTCGCCGGCCGGAGTTAGAGAAGGAGGGCACGCCGACGGCATTAGAGGCACAGAGGACACTATTCCTTTGTGGAGGAGGGTTAGTCGAGCAGGGCAGTTCAGCGGGGGCCTCGAGCGGGGTTTTAAAGGCGACGGAACCGGGCGGCGACGTGAGAGCAAATCGACGGACCGGCGGGGATCGCGCGCGGCGTGCGATGCTGATGGACGGAAGGACCGCACGGGCTCGGGGTGCGTGGACGGCGCGCGGCGCATGAGGAGGCTAGGGGCGGCAGCACGCCGCGGACCTTGGCGCTGGCGGCGGCGCGATCGTGTCGGCCGGCTTTCTTGAGCGAAAAGGAGAGGAGGAAGGGGCCGGGCGGCGCGGAGGAGAAATACGGCGCGGTGGGAAAGCAGAGAAGAACGAGAGGAGGAGAAGAAGCGGCAGCAGAGAAGAAAAAGAGGGGGCGCGCGCAGGAGGTAAGAGGAGAAATGGAGCGGGAAAAGGGGAGGTCGGCGGAAGTAGGACCATAGCGGAGAGCACGGAAGGAAGGGATTGAGTGGAAAAAAGAGGAGAAAATATTTGGGGCTTTTATTTATTTATTTAATGTACATACATGTATATATATACCAGTATGTATACATATGTATAGTGTGTAAATATATATTTTTATTTATTTCTTGTTTTTGTATATGAACATATGTACTTATTTTATGTATGTATATATATACATATATACGTATATTCTGTTATTATTATTATTATTTTATAAATATGTGGGCTCTTGGATGTATAGGTATATATTTATGTATAATTTCTTATATTGTTATTTTGCTAGCTTCACAAATTTTTGCTTATTTTTATTTGCTATCTTTAACAGGCTCTTTCTTGCACAATTTTTATACACATACATACATACATACATATATATGCGTTTGTATTTTTATTCATGTACTTTTATTGCTAGTTATATCATGATTTCCAAAATGAGATTATATATATATATGTATATATATTTTTAACTCAGTTTCTCTCTTTTATCTTTGGATCATCTTTTGATTCGTATTTAAAATTTTTGTCTTCTATTATATACATATTTCCTTTTTGGCATTACTAATGTTTGTCTTTATCTTTTATAAGTTCTTAAAATTTGAAACCTCATCCAAATTCAGGAAAATACCATAAAATCCAAACTTCAATGGAGTATATCGCAAAAATAATTCAAGAAATTTATATTTCCCAATTTAAAATTTTCGGAATGTTACAAAATCACAGATCTGTGGTTGAAGTCGAAGATCCATGGTCGAAATCGAAGCCATGGTCGAAGGGAGAAGTGGTCGACGTCGAAGGGCCGTGGTCGAAAGGGGAAGTGGTCAAAGTCGAAGATCCTTGGTCAAAGTCAAAGCAGTGGTCGAAGGTGGAAGTGGTCAACATCGAAGGGCCATGGTTAAAGGGGACAGTGGTCAAGAGGCAGTAGTCAAAGACAAAGATCCGTGGTCGTCATCGAAACCGTGGTCAAAGAGGGAAGTGGTCGACATTGAAGGGTTGTGATTGAAGGGAATAGTGGTTGAAGGGGGTAGTGGTCGAAGTCGAAGTCATGGTCGTAGTCGTAGCGCCCACAGACGTGATCATAGCGGTCATGGTTGTAGTCGTAGCGCCAACCCAAAGGACACCTGCTGGTTCGTCCACAACCTCCGCCACTACGAGTTCCCCCTCTAATTGGATATCTTCATTGCCTACTCCTAGGTCACCCCAAGATCGAGCTCCCCACCCTCGACAGCAAGACCCACAAGGTCTCGTACGCCCCATGGATTGGAACATACTTTGACCACAAGGTATGATCGATGGCTTCCGATTTACGACCACGAGCATTGGTCGATGTGTTCCGACTTACACCACGAGGTGTGGTCGATGTCTTCCAATTTACGACCACGAGCGCTGATCGAAGTCAAAGATCCGTAGTAGAAGTCAAAAATCCGTGGTTGAAGTCGAAGCCGTGGTCGAAGGGGGCCGTGGTCGAAGGGGGAAATGGTCGACGTTAAAGGGCTGTGGTCAAAGGGGACAGTGGTTGAAGGGGGCAGTGGTCAAAGTGGAAGGGGGCAGTGGTCAAAGTGGAGGCCGTGGTCGAAGTCAAGGCCGTGGTCGAAGTCGATGTCGTGATTGAAGTCGGGGCCATGGTCGAAGGGGGCCGTGGTCGACGTCAAAGAGCCGTGGTCGAAGTCGGGGCTAAGCAGGTCGGGCGGGTCGAGCAAGCTAGCACTAGCAGTCAGGTGACAGGGCACAAGCGCACCGCAGGCCTACCAACGTACGACCACTAGTGATGATCGATCGCTCCCAACCTACAATCACGCGCGATGATCGACGGCTTCTAACTTACGACCACGAGGTCTGATCGATGGCTTCCAATTTATGACCACATGCATTGGTCAATGTGTTCCAACTTACGACCACGAGCTGTGGTCAATGTCTTTCGACTTACAACCATGGGTGCTGGTCGATGTGTTCCAACTTATGACAACGAGGTGTCCTCGATGGCTCGACTTACGACCACGAACGATGGTCGTTAGCTTCTGATGTACGACCACGAGCCATTGACGAAGGCTCCTGATTTAGGACCACGATCGATTGTCGACCACTGCCAACTTATGACCACCAACGATGGCCGACCGCTCCCGACCTACAATAACGCGCGATGGTCAATGGCTTCCGACTTACGACGACGAGGTGTGCTCAAGGGCTCCCACCCTACAACCAGAAGGTGTGGTCGATGTCTTCCGACTTATGACCAAAAGGTGTGATCGACAGCTTTTGACTTACTTGATGGATTTAAAAACTTTTAAAACATGTTTGTATGCATATTATAAAAAATTTTACCACCTGAGTTTTAAAACATGTAGTATGATAAATTTTAAAAATTCGTAGCAATTCACAGGCATTCAGCTAGTTAATGATAATTGGTTTGTGGGCTAACATTTTTCATGAGCTGGATGAATATGTTAGGATTCACAAATGAGAATGAGTTAGGATGACTTCATATGTTGAAGATCATCAAGTCAAGATGTGGGATAGAAGATGGCTTCATGAGTTAAAGGCCATCAAGAAGAGAATGCATCATGAGTTGAGGCATATCAAGACGATGACCCGAACTTGAAGTGAAGATATGTGTCATCAAACTTCAAGAGGATGACTCAAGACAAAGGTATGACTAACTAAAACTAAAGATATGCTCCTAGTCTTTTACCGATCTTAGTGTTTGGTTGTAAGACTGAATTGCTAGTATAAGTTGCTATACTATTAAAATGGGTCATGTCTAGTAGCTCGAGTCTCATCATATGTTGATAGCTCAACCTCACTTGCTCTAGTTTTCCATAGCATGATGCCTATATTTGTGAATGTGTTTTGTAAATAATTGTAGCTCATGTGTTGAATCCTTGTAACATAAGACTATACATTGCAAATGTGTTTTGCAAGTATTTGAAGTCCATGTTTTCTACCTTGTGTCATGATTCCAAAAGTGTGCAAATATATTTTGCAAATTGTTGAGAATCACGGTTGATCCTTGTGTGCATGATACTATAATTTGTAAATGTGTTTTGCAAGGTTTGTTGAAGTGTATGCACTTCTCAGGAATATCAGAACTACCGTGTTCGTTGGCAGTCGGAAGACCTATGTGGTCGACAACTAGTGTGGTCATGACCAGTGTGGTCAAACCAAGGTGGTCGAAGACCTGTGTGATCGAACCAACGTGGTCAGAGATTAATGTGGTCGAGAACCAACGTGGTTGAACCAACTTGGTCGAACCAATAAGGTCGAAGATCGACGTGGTGGATGGCCTATATGGTCGAAGATCGATATAGTCAAACCAGCGTGGTCGGGCCGACGTGGTCGAACCAGCATGGTCAAAATCGATGTGGTAGAGACATGTATGGCCAAAACCAACGTGGTTGAACTAATGTGATTAAAACAACATTGTCGAATATCGACATGGTGGTCGAAGATCTATGTGATCAAAGATTCATGTGGTTAAAGATCGACATGGTCGACGTGGTTGCAGACCTGTGTGATTGAACCAAACAACGTGATCGGAGACCAACATGGTCGGAGACTTGTGTGGTCGAATCGGACAACGTAGTCGAAGACCAGTATGGTTGGAAACCTGTGTGGTCGAACCGGACAACATTGTCAGAGATCAGCATGGTCGGAGACATGTGTGGTCGAACCGGATAACGTGATCGGAGACTAGCGTGGTCGAAGACTTATGTGGTCAAACCGAACAACGTGGTCAGATACCTATGTGGTCGAACTGGAAAACATGGTCAGAGACTAACATGATTGGAAACCTGTATGGTCGAACTGGACAACGTGGTCAAAGACTAGCGTGTTCAGAGACCTATGTGGTCGAACCTGACAACGTGGTTGGAGACCAATATGGTCGGAGACCTGAGTGGTCAAACCATCTAACGTGGTTGAGGACCAGTGTTGTCGATGATCGAAAGTTCTAGCTCTATGTGAGCATCCGACCGGTGAGCGGTACTTCCAAATTGCGGAACAATCGCTTGTGTAGCAGCACTTTTTTTCCAGAGAGACACATTTTGGGAGTCTTCTCATCCCCCGTGGTAATCGGTAGTTCCGCAAAAGTGTAGCAGTACTTTCGATGATTGATAATACTAGAATTTGTGTGTCAGAACTACTAGATTCACTGATAATGGCTAACTTTCTGACCGTTGCTAAGAGAAGTAAAAATAACAGTCTTAAGTCTACAGTACTTCTGAAATTTTGCCTTATGGTCAGTTGGAGAATAGGTTTCTGGACTCTATTTCATTCCTTTGAACTAGTTTAAAATCCTCCTCTCAATTGTGCATGTATTACACCTTGTGAGCAATGAGGAAAGATCTAGATTGCATCTAGAGATAGATTTAGTATCCACTTGAGTTTGTGCATTCATTGCACGTGGTGAGAGTCAAGCGAGGGGTTTGACTTGTTACTCTTGAAGGTTGTTGACATCTAGACGGTGTTATATGCATTGTGCACGGTGATCTTCTTAAAGAACATTGTGAAAAAATCCGACGAAGTGTGAAGGTTGGAGCTCACCTACCCGGAGCGGGAAAGAGTTACCACTTGTGGATTTGAGGTGATTGACTTAATTTGTGGAGCTGGTCCATTTCATTTGGGCTTACCTCAACATGGACTAGGGGAGACCGGAAAGTCGCCGAACACTGTGGTAAAAAGGAGCCATGTCAATTATGGTTTGTTTTCTTATGCTCTATTTAAATTCAAGTAATTTACATTTATAGAATTAAATTAATTACTTGTCATTCTAGAATTGCAAATCTTGACATAGCCTTAGAGTGTTGGTGCACTTGGTGAACATAATTGATTTAGAATTTATTTATGCTAAACCAATTTGAGTTAAGCTTCCATATTATAATCTTGGTCTTAGCCAAATAATTGGAAAAGAATTTTTAATCCTCCTATCCACCCTGCTCTAGTCAGCCTCCTCGATCTTACAAGTGGTATCAGAGCTTGGTCTCTCATTTATCGGAGTTCACAACTTAGAGAGTAAAGCATGGCGATTACGGATATAGTACACTTAGATGAAGCACCTCTATTTGATGGCACAAATTATGCAAATTGAAAAATCCGCATAATATGGCGTATTGTAGATGTGAAGCACCTCTATTTGATGGCACAAATTATGCAAATTGAAAAATCCGCATAATATGGCGTATTGTAGATGTGAGTTTTTCTCCTCCAAAGGATCCTCTTACTCCAATAATTGAGGGGAGCGAAATGCTCATATCTCAATGCTCAAGCAACTAACGCTTTATTTAGTGCTTTGAGTGTAGATGTGTTCAACACAATATGCAACCTTGAGAGCACTCATGAGATGTGGATCAAAATGCAAGACAATATGAAATGCCCACCTCAATCGATGAGGATTGCATACATGTGTAGGTGTCGGGAGAAGAATGCTTAATCTCTAGCTCCAACAATGAACAATCCACTATTCCTTCCACATCAAATCAATGCTTCATGGCAAAAGGTAAGAAGAAGGTAAATATTGATAATGACAATAATGTACCTTCTTATGATGAGTTGATGGATATGCTAGAATGTTTAATAAATTTCTTGAAAAGGATAAAGCTAAATTTAAGATTTTGAAAAACGAATGTATCACTCTTTAAAACAATTATGATGTGCTAGAAGAACATTAGTCTCTTCTTTTTAAGAAATATTCTAATCCTGATGTGAATATTCTAATAGTACTGTAAAAAATTTTGGTAGTGGTGTTAAAATGCAAAACATGAGTAGACAACATTCATGATTAATTAGGATTATCATAAGTACATTAAAAATTCACGCATACTGTTAAAACTAGTATATTGCAATTTAAATTAGTATGTCACGTACTTAATTAATTTTGTCAGTGTCATGTAAATTCTCCAAACCTATTAGGAATTATTTAGTGTAGGATAGAGGTCGAGCAGAGAGAGAAGAGCGCCGTCGGTTTGCGTGGGAGTAGATAGGGAGTCGATGCATATTCGGGCAAAGGAAAGGGAGCACTGTCAGTGTGAATGAGGAGGGGTTGAGATAGGTAAAAGGGAAGAGAGAGAGTGGGCCAGTAGTGAGCCAAGACTAATGGGCTGGCCGAGGGATAAAATCAATATGTTATATATTTATAAATATTTGCACACACATATGAAATTATATGGAGATATATGTAAATATATTGACATAAATACATGTATATAGATGCATGCATAAACAGTACTTGGCCAAGAACAACAAAATGTGTAATACACTCAATTGATAAGCCCACATCAGTAAAATAATAACAAACAATAGATACAGTAGAAAATCCAATTTTAAATGCAGTTACTAGTTCTAATCGATTGGAGGTCTGTCAGTAAGCCACCCTAGTATAGCATATTATATGTCCCCGTAAATTAAAATAAAATATTTTAATTTGAAGAAATGAAAGAAAAACAATACAAGGATGTTTCCACGGGCAATGGAAGGGTTACGCTATGAGGGAAAATTAACCGATATGAAGTGACCGTCACGTTCATTTTGGCCTCTGCCTTAGGAAATGAACAACACCTTAACGATATGATAGTGTAGTTGTTCACGATAGGCGAACGACCATGGAAATGTAAATTACAGTATATCAGTACTTCCATAGCATGCAATGCGATTTGACTAGTTGCAATATTGGAAATATTTATAGATAGACATCAGCCATGCTAGTACCCACTAGATTGAAAGTGCATTACGATATTGGTACCATTCGTGAAGGTTTGTATGGTGTTGACTTGAATAGTTTTCCGTAGGCCACTCTGGTACACTCGGACGACGAGAATGCACGAATCGCAGATGTGATGTACTGGCTCACCTGCAGCTTCTCCTTGGACCCTGAGGCATGCATCATCGTCATACAAGGGCTTGGAGCTGGTCTCCCACGCACATTAGATGGGAGTTCAGAAGACTGATGTGCATGGTTGTGTAGAAGCACTTTCTGGAAGGCTGTCAGCACTATGGATATGAGTGCATACTGCTTGTGCAACCATACCCAAAAGAAGTTGTATAAGGCCCTACCGACGGATATCATCTAGGTGGTGGGAGCAACTCGGGCGTCCAGCATGTTGGTGACGAAGAGGACCCGGAGGCCGATGTTATAGAGGGTATGGAGGATATTGCTTGTGATGAAGCTTACGCAGCAGATGTAGGAGAGGAAGATTGGTCACCGCATGTTAAGTCGAGGATCACCGACAGTGCGAAGGTCACACGCGAGGAGATGGTCCAAACTTTTCATCTCGTGCAAGTTCGAGCCACACATGTCATGAACCTGTTGTCATGCACGAGGCTCCCGGAGGTTGACACGTCGATGCTTGGTCAACACTCCGTACATTCGTTGGCGCCATCCTAGTCGGCAGCACACCAGGCAGGAGGGTCAGCGTGGTCTCGTCCAGCACGCCCTGATGATGCCAGAGGGTCGACCAGGGCATGTCTGACACCACCGCGGTCATATTTTAGCTTGTAGAGCAACCACGTCATCTCCATCATCAAAGCGAGATGTGGCATCCCTTTCCAAATAAGGCACCTTTCTGCCTCGACATGACCTAATGAGGCAGCTTTTCGTAGCGCGTAACCTAACGAGCTAGCCTTGTGTAGGATGTGACCTGACCAAACACCTTTGTACTGTGACGTGACCCAACGAGCCAGATTTACGCAGGACGTGAGACGTGACCCAACAAACTAGCTTTGCACAAAACATGGCCCAATGGGCCAGCTTTTTGCAGGACATGACCTAAGAAGGCAGCTTTGTGCTACGACGTGACCTAATGACACAGCTTTACGCAGTGACGTGACGCAAGGCTACAGTACGGTTCTTTACTAGGCCTGGTGCATCGCGGACACCAAATTTGCTTCAACAGAATTACACTTCAATCGCGTCCGCCGATCTGCATCACTACTTAAGTACTACCCCACCAGGGTACTCCTGCATCGCGACTACAATAATACCTCACTCAAATAGAGAGCTAGTGGGATGAGATTCACAGGCTTGCAAGGGCTGCTGCAGCCCACGACGAATAAAGGGAGTGTGCTAGAAGGACACCTCTCTACAACGATGCCCCTATAGTAGCAACCCCTATCTCAACATTCCAACCAAGCACTCGCCACAAGAACTGCCCGACGAGGAGACGCCGCCCCTCTGTTGGTGCAGGGATAGATACAGGTTCTTCAAGTTGAAGCAGCGGTTCAACCTCGGTATGCGCTACTAGGGTTAAGCAAACTACGCATGAGTGTGTCCCGATCGCCGTTGGGATGTGAGCTGTTACTGACAGTTGGTAAGGACCTGCAACAACTTATTCTCATATTATTTCTCTTCGCAACTCGCACTAACATCCTCTCCCGTCTACCCGTAGTCTCTAGATCCACTATGTGCCTAGCGCAGTTGGATCGACCGAGAGATCCACCCGCACGACCAATGACATCTTGACTGCGAGGAATGGAACACTAAGACGCACCGCGAGAGAATGGAGGAGCGCCAGCGGGAGACGCAGGCTCATCTCGAGGCATGCAGGCGTAGGCCACGTGAGGCTCGCGGGAGAAAGCACGAATTGGCGGCCAAGGCGAGGGCAACGGGTGAGGAGTACAACGCCAAGCTCTGTCGGATCCCGGAGTAACAACTCCGAAACCCTCTGTGTAAATCGCACTAGTCCAGGAACAGCTAGTGCACACAGCCAAACAAAGATACATATCGAACACAAATGACCAAATATATTAAGCAAATGGGTACGGCCTTATGGCCAAGTCTTACATTGATAAATCAAATGAAAGGGAAATAACAGCGGTAAATAAAAAGATAACTGGCGAAGCCCAACTGCCTCCCCACAGGTAAACGACTGCAAGACACGTCCTACTCGTCCTGGTCCTCACCGTAGTCGTAGACATCCTCCTCTGTTAAGATGCAACAAGGTGAGTACAAACTTGTACTCCGCAAATCACCCGGGAAAATGCAACATAATGATAAAGACTTCAATGGAGGGCTTATAGGGTTAGTTTGGGAAAACAGCATTGTGAAATACAATAGATAGTTTGAAATTGCTGAATTTAATACAGTAAGTAAAAACAATATGCTTGAATAAAATTCATACCGTTAGTGCAGAGCTCAGACCATACACCAACCTAACCACGGAATCCTCCGGACCAATTTCCCAAAACAATCCATGTGAATTCCATCCGTCCACACATTAACCATACGCTCATGGACTCCATCCATCCATAAGGTTTTGAAAACATTTTTGTAAAACCAAGTCTAATCTATGAAAAACTTTTGCTTAGCATGCCCGTGACCGTGGGCACGGCTATCGAGATAGATTAAACACTCTGCAGAGGTTGTGCGACTTTACCCACAAGATATGATGTCCTCATAATGTCGGCCAATACACGCTTCCTTAGGCGTGCGGCGAGTAATCATAACAAGGCCTTTACAATGCGGCCGTCAACTCGGCCAAGCCAACTCTAAGGTTTCACCCGAAGAGAATCCACTGCCAGGACCCCTCTTGAGCCTAGGTGAGACTTCTCATGGCTACAACCACGCTCACCCAAGTGGGACTTCGCATGGCACCAACCACGCCCACTTTCAACCTACGACTTGACTCGAGTTTGAACTCCGCAAATTATTTGGCCAGGGCTGTCCCATACCAGCCATGTGGTAGTACGTTAAGGCTTTAGCAACAATAGCTCAAAGACCGGTCCTTAATTGACTTAGGCTCAACCACATACCCCCGTGCACGACAGTCAACCACTGCGGCTCCAACCAATAGGGCATGCCTGCACCCACCACTCTAACCATTAACCTAAGTCTAAACTAGATTTTATATTTTGTTTTGAAATAGTTTTGCAAACCTCCTTGACTCTCCGAAGTCAAGAATACTATCCAAAAGCTTGATATTTTATGTGAAAAGGTGTCCCTAACCTAAGTTTCATCTATGCAAGGCTAAGCATAAACTATAAAGTTTTCTCTAGCCATTCTATTGAACTAACCAGAGTTTTAATCTAGGGTTACAAAGTATCGAGGATTTCAAAATCAATGAGGAATTAACAAGTAGGCAATAACTAAATTTAAAACTGAATTGAAATACATTGAATAGAAATTTGCATGCAATATAATTTAAATAAACATAATTTTATTTGCAATTCTGGGATCAACATGATCAAGGAGGGTGACTTGCCTTGCTCTTCGAACTGGTGAGATCCGTCGTCGAGGAAATCTTCAGAATCGTCGTAATCTACACGTGAAAATAACCCTCCAAACTCAAAATAAATTCAAATAAAATTCAAATAAACTCAAAAATTCAAATTGAGGCTAGGAATGGGTAGAGGGGAATTTTTGATGAATTTAAAATTTTGTTTGGGTTAAATCGGAGTCAGAACGAAGGAGAACGGGCTCCGGGAAGTTTAAATTCAGGGAAAAAGAATAAAAAGAATTTTTGGAATTATTTTTGTATAGGAAATTGAGGATTATGACGTCAGCACCAAAAATCATTTTCGGCCGAATTAATTTTCTACGGAAAACTCGAGTTTTGCGTCGGCATGACGTCATCCGAGTTAGGCCGACCGACATGTGGGCCTTGGTCCATGGGCCGGTCCACGGAAGGGATGGTGGACGACGTGGCATGGGGTGCGGGTGGCAGCGACGGGCGGTGCAGTGCGCGGGTGGCGCCGGCGTGGGCGCCACGCGGGCTGGGCTAGGCCGATGTGGCTCGGCCACCGGCGGAGTGCACGGTGCCTAGGGTCATCGGCGGCGCGCCACGCGGAGGACGGCGAGGCGGGAACGGGAGAGGGGCGCACGGGAGCGAGCCTATACCTCCGTGGCTTCGGCGGTGGACGGAGGTGGCCGGCGACGAGTGGAGGCGGCGGTGATCGAGTTCCGGCGGCGGGGCTCTCGGCGGTGCTCGCACGGGAAAGGGCGAGGAGGCTCGGCGTGAGGCGCGGAGCTCGGGCGGCCTCAGCGGCTCAGCGGCTCTCGCCGCGGCAATTCTCCGGAGGAGAAGGCGCGCGCGGAGCGAAGACGCACGCAGTGGGGAGCTCGGCGCGGAAGATGCAAATGGGAGGTGGAGCGAGGTGGAGTGGGAAGGGTGGTGCTCGGGGTGGCTTTATAGGGCCGAGGGTGGAGGCGCGGCGGGATTCTTCGCCGGAGAAAGGGAGGTGGGCGGCGGTTGCAGCGAGTGGCCGAGTGCGCGTGGGAGGCGTGGGCGTCGTGCGCGAAACGGGGAAGACGGCACGGCTTGCGCGCCACGAAGGAGCGGCGTGCGGAGGAGATAAGGGGGAGGGGGCCGGTTAGGGCGGAGCCGGCCAACGGCCATGGCGGCGGCGCCCGCGTGAAGGGATGGGGGTCGGGGATGACAAGTAGGGCCGGGCAGAGAGAGAGAGGAGGCGGGAGCGGGTGAGATCGCGGGGCGGGGAGATCGGACGACGGCGGATGGGTGCAGGGATTTAAGTGAGCGGAGACGGCTGAGATCGCACGGGCGAAAATGAATGGACGGCCAGGATGGAGGCGGGGTTAAGTGGGCGGGGGTGGCCGAGATGGGCCGGGGCGGCGTGGCCGCTATCTGGACCGCACGCGTGGCGCGCAGAGAGGGAAGCGAGGCGGGATGGAGGTGGCGACGTGGGCGGCATCTGGCCGTCCACGTGTCGGCCGGAGGGGAGGGCTGGTTTTTACTTTCCTTTTTGATTTTCTAAAAACCCGAATAAAAACTTTTAAGCTTAGGAAATAGCAGAAAAATCCAAATAAATCCCAAAAAAATCCTATAAATCTAGAAAAATGCAAGGAACCCAAATAAGAGCATTTAAACTTATTTTGTTCACAAATTCTCCCAAACTCACTAACTTTTAAAACAAGGCAAAAACAAAAAGGGGACTAAAAAATTCCGGAAAAAGGAATTAAAATAAAGGAAAATTTGGGATGTCACAAGCTCGCACCACGATCCACGCAGTAGTTCGAGGCATTCCGTAGTAACCCCCGACCAGCCATATTGTTCCTTTATGCACATACATGTATTCTGGCATTAATTTGATGCTTCTGTCACAGTGTACTGTAGTAGTATCGATCTTTACTTAAGCAATTACTCAAAGCACTATGCCATGTAACCACATCATATGCGTGTCAATTTAGGGACTCTAATATATTATATGTTTCTTATCTCCCAATTTATCTTTGGTCTAAACATTTTACCACTCTTATACCTTCTGGTGTATTCGCACTATACAGCACGATTTGTATGCATTATATTTTTTCATCCAAGAATTCCAAACTGTGACAACTTAATTGATACTCAAACTCTACTATATTTATTTGCAAATTAAGACCTCAAACGCTAACTTCTTTGCCATATGACATACAATGTACTACATAAAATATTATGAACTATCATATAGTGTTACTTTATAGTCTAACAACACCATCAATTGACGATGTCCAATCTCACATCCAAATAAAAAATAGATTATTTACTCAGGCTCTGATCGAATTGTTGGGTAACAGGAGGTGTTGTCATTGAGCAGTTAGGTGATCGCATCCTGCCGCTGCTTGGTAGAGCTATTGCCTACGTGTCGCTCGGCCATTGGGCGACAGGGTGCAGTCACCCAACGGCTGGGCTATAGGGCATTAATTTTGTAAAAAAATAAAAACACGGGTATAATTTTATATTTTTAAATAAAAAAAGAATTATTTAAAAAAATCTACTTCTGCCGCAAGGCGGGGGCTGTCGCAAGGAAATATCACACCTAAGCAAGCCTGCACTGGGCCAAATAAAACGTTGAAATCGAGCAAGATAAGCCAGTTGCATGGAATACACCGCGATTGAGTCCCCACTTCTCTTCCTCTCCAAATAAAAATGGCAATTCTGTGGTCGAGATCAGTTGATTCGGTTGATGACCCTTAACTAGTTAACTTCTATGCTGTTTCTGTCTTGATTATTTGCATCTTGTCCTGTATGTCTGTGACCGGTTGTGTAAGAGAGATCGATTCTTATCTACAGGTCTTGGCTTCGTTGGTTTTGACCATCTATGTTAACGACAGTCAGTGTCTTTGACAGTACTACAGGGGTATACAACTGCGGCTGCCGTCTCTTAATTATGGCGGAGGAGTAACAACGTCGAAGGTGCTGAGAATGAAATACTCCAGTTTTGTGGCCTCCCGTTCTGAGCTTCGCTTTTACTTTGGTCGTGAACTCTGCGTGTTTTGGTTAGTCTTGTACAACTACAGTAGAAAACAACCGGCTCATAGCTTTTAGCCCTGTTTTTTTTGTTTTTTATCGGATTTTATCTTTAATCTTCTCTCATCAATCACTATTTATTACACTAACGTTCGCTCGGCTGGATTGAAATAAGCTAGCTTACTGTTGAAATTGCACTGTAACTGACTAAAATTACACTATAACTGATGATGGTCTATTTGGCGTAACTAAATTTTAAAAAAATAAAAATAGAAAAAACAAGTTAGTCTATCATGGACAATACAAACAAATACGAAAAATGAATCGGCAAAAAAGCTAAAAATCAGAAAAGGATAAAATTTAGAAATAATAAAAAATAAGTAAGAAGTTAGAAGTTTAAATCGAAATAAAGAGATCTTAATTAG
Source organism: Dendrocalamus sinicus (assembly GCA_036346575.1). Lineage (NCBI taxonomy): Eukaryota > Viridiplantae > Streptophyta > Magnoliopsida > Poales > Poaceae > Dendrocalamus > Dendrocalamus sinicus. Next base: position 19,110,346 of record CM070670.1, read on the forward strand.
TCGTAACAAAAAAATCATAATCTACCGCTAAAAGATCACGCACTTTTACTGTTCAGATTCCAAAACCTACGCGGTCCTGGCTCTCGATGACTGATGAGGACGCTGGTGAGAACAGAATCACTGTGCGTCCGTCCCCGCGGGCGTGCCCAGTGCGGGATTCTGGTCGGCCTCCCGCTGTCGGGCCCATGCACGTGCCGCGCCGATCAGGATGGCGCGAGGGGTGGGGACTGGGGAGGGGTGGCGTGGGGCTGCGGGCGCCTCGCTGTCGCCATCGCACCGCGCACTGACTGCAGCCAACGGCCGCCGCCGTCCATCGGCGCGGCCGCGCGCTGGCGCCCTTTACGACGGTGCGGGCGCGCGCCTGCGCTACGCGCACTCGTCCGTTCCTCTCCCACGCCCTGTGCAAGCGCTGCAGCCGTGTGTGCGCTTGACATGGCTCCGCTCAACTGTTTTAACTTGTTTTCTTTTCACCTTGGGGTTTAAGAGAGTGTCTATATAACATTCGACTATTTTTTAGATAAAAATAGTCAGATTTTGAGCCGTTAGATGAAGATCCAACACCTTAGATTATTTTTTTGAGGGGGTTATTTTTTTTGGAGGGGAGCTTGTATGGGTGGATCCGTTGGATGAAGATCTAATGCCCCAGATCAATTTGACTGTTTTTGTTCTAAAAAACAGTTGAATATTATATAGACATACACTAGTTTTTATATGTTTGACCTCACGTAATATACAAGAATTGCCGTTCATTGTCAGTGTACGGTTGCATTCCTCTCTCAGTGTGCATGGTATTTGGTTAATAGTCTGGGACAACATGTTCAAGTAGATGACATTACTACAAGTTGGGATATTCATGTCATTCTGGGAAAAAAATTAAAGCGTCTAACATCGATGAAAAGGTACAACAGGTTTGACCTGACAAGCCGATCATGTTGGCTATGCGTGGACGGTGGACCTATGTCCAAACTCGAAAGATTCTTCTAGTTGACCAGTGAATCCTAGCTAAATGTAGATCATGAATACCTTAAATAAACTGGACCGTGGTGCGAGCATTGTTCATGACCTGTCAGAGTTACCTCGCAAGCTGGAAATACAGCTATAAAACTATCCGGTGGAACGCACCTAAATTCTGGACCCCAAACAGCTAGCAAATGTCGCAACCAAACGAGTAAACGACCCCTGTGACCGAGCAAACACGCCCATTTCGAAGCGCCTCGCCGCGCTCAACCCAACCGCCCCGTCCGCCCAAGCAAGAATCACGCAAGAAAACGCGCCCAAAACCGTACAAAACCGCACCCGCACGGCCGCACCCCACCGCAAGCGTCCAACGCGACGCCACGCCACGCCAGTCCGGTCCCGATCCCAATCCTTCCCCACCCATCGCTCCGCTTTGCCCCCACCACCATCCCCACCCACGCTGTACGCGCTCCTCCTCCTCGGCGCACGCTGTCGAGTCGAGCGAGCCCTCTGCCTCTTCTGCCATCTCACTAACCACGATGCGCTCCGAGTGAATCCGCCTCGCACCTTCGCTTCCCTCGCCGCTTTCTGCTCACTTCTTCCCCCGCCGAGTTTCATTTTTCCGAGACCGAGCTTTGCGATGTGGCGGCTTCTCGTGCTGGTGGCGGCGGCGGCCGTGCTGGCGCCGCTGCGGCCGGCGATGGCCGCCGACCCCTACGCTTTCTACGACTGGGACGTCTCCTACGTCACCGCGGCGCCCCTCGGCGTCGAGCAGCAGGCAAGCACTCGCATTGTGATCCTCTGCTGTCTTCCCTTCTCGTTGTTTAAGTAGGCGTGTCTTGACGAAGTTGGAGGAACCTGCGGCCGGTAGGTGATAGGCATCAACGGCAAGTTCCCGGGGCCCGTCGTGAACATCAGCACCAACTGGAACGTCGTCGTCAACGTGCTCAACGACCTCGACGAGCCCCTCCTCGTCACCTGGTGCGTGCGCGCGACCACCGCGACCGAAGTGCGTGTATATAATCCTGCTTTGCATCAAGTAAATAATACGTGTTGTTTGGCTTGGCTTTGGCATGCAGGAACGGGATCCAGCACCGGAAGAACTGCTGGCAGGACGGCGTGCTGGGCACCAACTGCCCCATCCCGTCCGGGTGGAACTGGACGTACGAGTTCCAGGTGAAGGACCAGATCGGCAGCTTCTTCTACTTCCCCTCCACCGGCCTGCAGCGCGCCGCCGGAGGCTTCGGCGGCGTCATCGTCAACAACCGGGACGTCATCGCCGTGCCCTTCGGCCGCCCCGACGGCGACATCACCATCTTCATCGGCGATTGGTACAGCAAGAACCACACGGTACGTAATACTGCGGTGACACCAGCGAACTAACTACGTACCTCACAAACTCATCACAATGCCATTGATTGATTGCCTGTGCCAGAGGATTTTGGATGTAAATGGTAGTGTGTATTCGGATTGTAGGATCTGAGAAAGATGCTGGACAACGGTAAGGACCTCGGGATGCCGGACGGCGTGCTGATAAACGGCAAAGGGCCGTACCGGTACAACGACAGCCTTGTGCCGGCCGGCATCGAGTACGAGACCATCAATGTGCATCCGGGTAATTCATTACGCCCTCTCGTTAGTACTAGCCCTGCGTTAATCCGTAAAGTTACTGGTCTGGCAAGTGGAGGAGCAGGTTGCAAGTTGCAACATTGCCTTTATTCATAGCATTGTTTTCTCTCTGGATAAGAATCTTGTTTCATGGTAGTACAACTTTCAGGTGAAATCTATGAATAGGTTAGTCCTTCGCTTTACTGAGAAGTTGGATTTGATTTACAGACAGAGTCTTTTTGTGAGTTTAGTTCTTGAGTATTCTGATTTTGTTTGTTTTATCCACCTATCGATTCAGACAGTAGAATCTCAGTATAGTAGTAGATCACAGCACTGCAGTACTCTACAGTGTATTCATGTTTGGTTGACAGAAAAGAGGTCGTTAGTTGCAGTGAGGTGATTTTAATGGCAACATTCACAACACAATGCAACTACTCCATTAGGCCATTTAATTTGCCGCACAAATCTTGATTCATTTTGGGATTTATTGATCATATACCCTCTATTTAGATGGAAATTCAGGATTTACCCTCCTGGCCCACGTGTCAGTGACTTATGATGACCCCACGTGTCATTGAGATGAGGAGAGTAAATCCTGAATTTCCCAACTAAAGGGAGGGTATATGAGAGTAGGTTAAAGAGCAGAAGCCAGAATGACCGAAGCCAAGCAAGTAAAAGTTCAGACTTCAGAGACCTCTAATTCAACCGTGTATGCGTTTTTATGCAGTATGGAGCCAGAGTATTGCCCTGACATTTTTTGCATTTCATATATGTCTTCTTGAATGCGTCGGTAGAATTTACTCAACTGTCAAGATACCTGTGACTAAATCTTATCTAGATGCAGAGCAATTGCATTCTCCGACAATGCAAACCTAACCCTTACCAAATTACTAAATTCGCTTCCCAACTACAGCAAAGCTGCCATGGCAATGTGCGCATCTTTGCACTATATTCACTACTGCAATCCACTCGCTGTGTTAGAATCATGAGTAAATCATGTCAATACGATCACAACTTCATACTGCTTAACATGAGCTCGATCGATGATCCCTTATGTCGGCATTGATCGATGGAGCAGGGAAGACGTACCGCATCCGGGTGCACAACGTGGGCACGTCGACGAGCCTCAACTTCCGGATCCAGGGCCATAACATGCTGCTGGTGGAGACGGAGGGCTCCTACACGACGCAGCAGAACTACACCAACCTCGACGTGCACGTCGGCCAGTCCTACTCCTTCCTCGTCACCATGGACCAGAACGCCAGCTCCGACTACTACGTCGTCGCCAGCGCCCGCATGGTGAACGAGTCCCTCTGGCGCCGCGTCACCGGCGTCGCCGTCCTCCACTACTCCAACTCCAGGGGCAAGGCCTCCGGCCCCCTCCCCGACCCGCCCCAGGACCAGTTCGACAAGACCTTCTCCATGAACCAAGCACGATCCGTCAGGTCCGCCCGTGTCCATGTCATAATGTCAGTGTGTTCTTGCCTCTGAGATATCTTATTTTCTGACGGCCGTCGATGCTTGGTCATGGCCAGGTGGAACCTGAGCGCCGGCGCGGCGCGGCCGAACCCGCAGGGCTCGTTCCGTTACTCGTCGATCAACGTGACGCAGGCGTACCTGCTGCGGAGCACCGCGCCGGTGGTGATCAACGGGAGGCGCAGGGCGACGCTGAATGGGCTCTCCTACTCCCCGCCGGAGACGCCGCTGCGGCTGGCCGACGCGTACGGCGTGAAGGGCGTGTACACGCTCGACTTCCCGGAGAGGCCGCTGCAGGGCGCACCCAAGATGGCGCGGTCCATCATCAACGGCACCTACCGCGGCTTCATGGAGCTCATCTTCCAGAACAACGACACCAGGATGCAGAGCTACCACATGGACGGATACGCCTTCTTCGTTGTCGGGTAATCGATCAGTTCACAACGTACAGGCTGCTATGAGTGTTCTCATCGATTCTTTTCTAACTTGTGTTCGTATTCGACGCAGAATGGAGTACGGAGAGTGGACGGAGGACAGCAGGGGCACTTACAACAAAGGCGACGGCGTCGCCCGCAGCACTGTACAGGTGAGGCAAAAACACAATTGGGTATACTAAACCACGCTACGCAACTGCACGGACCAATCGGCTAGAAGATGCATTCACATTTTCACTCACCATTAACACATGGCATCTTAACCTACAAGTCCAGATCACTGTTCATTGCAATCACATCATTTCTGCACATTGATCAGTGTTAACTGTTAAGTAGTCACAGCATTACTGAATGGCATGAAGGGGCTTTATGTCATGGCAGAGCTGGGGAATGGCTACACTGTTTTTCAGATCTGATTCGAAACATGTGCTTTGCAATGTTTTCAGGTCTACCCGGGCGCGTGGGTGGCGGTGTTGGTCTCGTTGGACAACGTCGGCATCTGGAACGTGCGCTCGGAGAACCTGGATTCATGGTACCTGGGGCAGGAGGTCTACGTCAAAGTTGTCAACCCTGAAGACACCGGCAACAAAACCGAGATGACCATCCCCGACAACGCCTTGTACTGCGGCCAGCTCCACAAGTATCAGAAGTATGTCCTCCAAGTTATCACAATTCCTCACCTAAACGAACATTCTTTTTTTTTCATGTATCAGCATGTTTGGTTTCTTAACTTGTAAGTGTTGTTTTCAATTTCTTTCAGGGAGCAAACTCCTCACCACAAGATGACAGCGTCCGTTGCGGCGCAGCCGGCGTCCGTGGGGAGCCAGGCGGTCGCTGCGATGCTGCTCCTCGTCGGAGCGGTCATGTTCGCGGCGTAGCGCGGCGCCGTGAATCCGTTCTTCTGCGCTAAGGTGACTCCGTTGTGTAGGGTTTGTCTAGGATCGGTGTAGGTTAAGTCAGTCATTTTTCTCTATTGATATGAGCTTGTCAGTGTGCCACTGGACTGTGCCCAATTGCCCATGGTTCATTTTTTTTTTTTTTTGCCTCACTCTGGGTTTTTTTAGGAAGGATCGGTTGCTTCTTTCTGCCTAGTGCCGTCGCGGCTTATGATTTGATTTGTTCATGCATTTGTACACGAGGATCAGTTCTAATCTATTTTTTGTCTAGCTTAATTAACTATCTTATATACGTTCATCTGAAACCGGCATCAGTTTTATCCAGTGGCCGACAGCAAGGCAATCAAACAAAGGACTAAATGAGCCAGGTTCAGATAAACACTGTAAACAAGAGCAATCTTGCAACATCATAACTACAGTTTGTGAACCAAAACCGCATCATTGTGACTGCACTCATCTGTACGCCGCTGGCACGGCCAAGGGTTATAATTGCAGCACATGCAGATGCAGATGCAGGCACTGCGATTCTGTAGAATGTGGTTGTCCAGCAGCAAGCAAGCAAGCAAGCTGCAAGCAGCAGTGTGCTCCTTCTTTTCTTATTTACTGCGTTGCTTTTTCTGAATCCTGAAGGCCGGCGTCTGTGACAGGGGTTTGAATGTACCGTGGGCGCCTTTGCACCCCTACTGCTGTGCTGCACATGCATGCCGACGCAGCAATTTGGCTGGGGCAGGCCTGATTTCGACGATGCCACCCCTCGTTTAGCGTCTCACAGTCGCAGGCAGGCGGTTTGGGCCAGGCTGAGTAGCCGACAGCCGTACCGCCGCACAGGCTACCTCAGTAGCGTCCTTACCTGTCGTTTCCTATGCCAGTGTTGTTCCTCTGGTGGTAAACTGTAAATGCCTGAATGGGTGTGTGCATTTGTGGGTCTTCTCACTTCTGATTCCTTGGATACCATGGTGAAAAGAACTGGCAGTTGATCATTTGTCACAGCACAGTCGTTACGGTACGGGTAAAGTATAGGAATCATGTGAGAGGATTTAGAATATTGTTACGATGAATTATTGTAAGTTTTATAGAGTAGTAAATTAGTTTTACAAATATTACATTTAATTTGGACTGTCTTCTAGAATTGTCAGGAAAATCAGAAGTATCGTAGGTGTAAGTGCGGTAGTTCCACTTGGTGGAAATACCGGATTGAGTTGCGGTATGTTTTTTCCAGAGAGCCCCAGGCGAGGTTTTCAGTATGCGAAAATACCATTTAGGGATGCAGCGGTTCCGCATTATAGAAGTACCGGCGTGTTAGGTGCGGTACTTCCGATCTTGCCAGGAAACAGGGGTTTTGGGAATTGAGTCATGTATCGAGTTGGAATGACCTGGGTCAATGGATTAAGATTGCATGATGCATATCTTAATTAATGTAGATCAAGTTGTGAAGAACTTGTATTTGAAAACGATTTCTTTTTTTGAATATGTAGGGTCGTTTGGAGTCAACCGTGATCAACAGCGAGGGTCGGGGCTAGACTCATGGAGGATTTGAGGCCCAAAATGATCGAGAATACCAAGTGAGACGGTAAACTCAAGCATGGCACGAGAAAAGCGTAAAATATTAAAGGTAAATTCAAACGGCGGGATGGTGCCATGTAGCTTGCACAGACCAAGTGAGCCGTGGTAGAGACTTAGCAACGCATGGCAGGCTAGTGGTGCACCTACACATGGCAAGCATACCGATTGCTTGCAGTGGTTGGTGATGACCGAATCAAGGAAGGGTATTTTGGTAGTTTGACAAAAATACCGAAAACCATCTTGGATCAAAACCACGACGCATAGGCGATGCGTTGGAGAGCGGTTTAGGTTAAGGTGGAGCTGATTGAATCAAAACTAAGGATTTTGCGGATCCACACTTATGCACTTTGAAAAGCGTATATAAGTGAACTTATGAGAATAAAACCCGTATGTATGGGGTTAACAGGTTCCTCCATTGTAATCATGAATAGGATCCATTAAGGGGTGTAGATGCCTAGTTGCCCACCTATAAAAGGGGTTAGGATGGAGACATGTAGGGGCGTAGGTAGCTGGTTCTCTTTTCTTTCCTTTTCTTGATCTTACTATGCTAAGAACGTGTAAGAGATGGAGACTACCTCTAGAATCTATCTCCACCCATATAGGCACTTTGATAGCAAGTTTATCGAGTAAACTTAGTTTTGCTTGATTTGGGCTAAATATGTGATTTCTTGATCCGAGGGTATTTGAGTTGATTTCTTTGGTATTCTAACTTGTTATGACATGTGGGAATATATCTAGACCCATCTTGGTCATCATTCACCCATGAGCAAGTTGTATTTACCGATTTTGATTTTGACTCAGTTTTGGTGGAATCTTCCAACAAACTGAAAAAGGTCTCAACTTTGGCCACATTGGGTTTTCGACCACTCACTGGTCGTTGATCTCATTGATCGTATTTCGACCTGATTTGACCATGTCAGTTTTAGAGCACTCGTTGGCCTTCGACCACGTGGTTTCAACCACGTTGATTTTTGACTGCGCTGGTTTTCGACCATTCTTTGGTCATTGACCACTCGAGTCGAATTTCGTCCACGTTGGCAACTAAGTGCTAGCCAACTAAGGTCGTTAACTAAGTGTGGTCAAGCTGTTGGCTTGTAAGATCGAAGAGGCCAATTAGAGTAGGGGTGAGTAGGTGCTTTTAAAAATTCTCTCACTTTGGCTAAAACCAAGTTTATGTGTAGAAGTATAAATTAAATCAATTTTGCATAATTAAGGCCTAAATCGCCTAGTTTACCTAAACGCACCAACACCCTAAGTATGTTTCAAGGTTTACAATTCTAGGGTGACAAGCATGCAATGCAATTCTAAGAATATAAATTAAGCATAAAAAAGCAAACCACATTTGGCATGGCTTATATTTAACGTGGTGTTCGGACACTTGCCGGTCCCCCTACTCTTTATTGAGGCAAGCCTAAATAAATTAGATCGGCTCCACGAATTAAGCCAACCACCTCAATTTCCATTAGTGGTAGCTCACTGAGCCTTCTTATAAGCTTCTTTGAGAAGATCACCGGACCACCACGTCTCCAAGTTATCTAGGATTCGACAACCTCAAAAGTAACAAATCAGAGACGATCACTTGAATGAATCAAGTGCCACACCCCAAGGATATTAAATCCACCACTAAATGCAACACATGCATATGGATTTCCCTCTTCAAACTCTCTAAGTGCACACATGCCCATAGAAGGTGAGAGGGTTTGCTCTTAACTCAAGGGTGATGAAGTAGGTACCAGCATCTTGTCCTTAACTGGCCATAACAGGGTATTTATACCCCCACATCAAGAAAACTAGCCTTTAGAGCAAGAATCAGTTATTTCAACCGGGGTCGGTACCACCGCCAACTAATGGCCGGTACTACTACCCCCACTATAACAGTTAGAAAACTAGTTGTTACACCCGCTATCAGTGCTACGACCCACATAGGTTCCGATATTACCCCGCATGACCACGAACTAGAAAAATTGCTTTATGGAAAAAATACTGTCTACAACAAATGCCCGGTCGTACCGCACGGCTGAAAGTATCTAGGCCTCTAAAAATGATTTTAATAATTAATGACTTTATGTGAATATGAGAGCAACATGTTTACTGAGTATTTGAAAGGTTTAGTCCCGATGATGAATATGAGATACATGCTAAGGATCATCATGATGATCAATGTGGCTCAAGACACCGGAGTATTGAGATTTGGAGGCCTGCGATCGTCGTTTTTGGAATCTGGTGACATTAGGGCCTGTTTGGTAGAGCTCCAGATTCTCATTTTTCAGCTTCTGCTCTGGATTCTCTGAGAATCCACTTCTCTGAGAATCTGGAGCTGCCACTGAAAAGCGTTTGGCTAGTAGGTTAGCTCGATTCATAAAGGGGATTTGATGAAAATAGACCATGTTACCCTAGTTTTCACACAATTATCTTTTGCTTGTTTTTTGTTTATTTGGATACATGATTAAAAGAAAATGAATATGATTAAAATAGATAAATAATGATACTTTTATGATATGATAAATACACGAAAATACCTTTTAATTTCTAAACACTCAGCTTTCGAATATATGCAAACCATCACCAATTCCGAACAAAGATTGCTTGGATTTTTGTTAACATGGCCATCCTTGCTAAGATTGATTTACCTTTTAACTCGATGTTCATTGTTAACATTGGATGACATAACTCAAGTGAATGGAAACAAAGGAATTACCGTGACATTGAAATTACCACAACTTAAAACATTGAATTCATGCCCTCCACTTTTATCCGGCTTGGGACCGCATCGGCGATGTTAGGCATCCCCACCCCACACATACCCCAAAAATAAAGAACATAGGCACTATAGATACTACTGCAAGCTAATTGGTAGCATTTTCCAACCGATTAGAACCCGGAACATACGGCACTAAAATTAATTAGTATCGCAAAGTAGCCGCAAGTAATGATCACATCAGTATTAGTAAAACTTAATTCAGAACAAGACCAAGAAACAAGTGCACTACAGGCAATAGATGGTATACCATAAATAGACCAACAATCATTTTCTTCTCAACGAAAGCAAACAAACCATTGAGAGCAACCGACCGTAAGAGAAATGAGCATGGGAGAATTGGTTCCCAAATTTGATAGGTGAATCATGTGCAAAACCTCTTCACCGCCATTCAAATTTATGCCAAGAACCTCTGTGCGTATGTATGGATGCCATGTATGGATGTATGCCAAAATCATTTTTCACCGCCATTCAAATTTATGCCAAGAACCTCATGCGTATGTATGGATGCCATGTATGGATGCAAAATACAAAACATTCCATTACTTCACCGCCATCAACTTGGTTCTTCCTCGATTTGCCATCGTGTCGCAGTGTATTCTAAAATTTGCCATGTGCCACTGATATACAAAACAACATTTCATAAAATTGTTGTGTGATAATCATGAAATTGTCGGTGATAATGAGCGGTGTATTCTACTCATCCGAGCACTCAAAAGATATACCATGAACAGCCGGTTGAATACCATGAACAACAAGTGAATACCATGAGCGACAAGTGAATAACATAAACGCATACAACAACGGCTAAGCACAATTACAGAGCAAGTGAATACCATGAACAATTACAAGCCCAAATCTAGGGTTAGGAGAGGGGAGATTAGGGTTAGGTGTTCACCTTGCCGAGGGAGGGGGAGGCGGCGGTCTTGAGGGGAGTGGGCGGCGGCGGCGGCGGTCCCGAGGTGCGAAGGAGGCGGCGGTCCTGAGTGGCGGACGGAGGAGGTGGCGTCGGACGAGATCGGAGGAGTCGGCCGTGTGGAGTGGAGGAGGCGGTCGGCGCGAGAGGAGGAGCGGGAGGAGGCGGGCGCCGCGCGAGAGGAGGAGGCGTGCACGGTGCCGGGACGAGATTTGGAGGAGGCGGCCGTGTGGAGTGGAGGAGGCGGAGATCCGGAGGGGGGGGAGGCGGCGCGGAGAGGCGGAGGAGAGAGGAAGGAGGTGGCGGCGGTGGTGCTGAGGGGAGGCGCGCGGGAGACGGGAAGGGGAGAGGGAAGGAGGCGGGCGCGCGGAGATCCAGAGAGGCGGGGGAGGCGGCGCGGAGACGGGAAGGGGAGAGGGAGGAGCGGGAGGCGGCGGCGGCGAGAGAAGGGAGGAGGCGCGGCGGGCGAGAAGAGAGGGAGGCGCGCGGCGGGCGAGAGGAGCGAGAGATGGGGAGCGGAGTCGCGTGCGGGAATGGAGAAGGGGACCGGTGGGAGGAGTGGGGGTATTACCCCAATGGCAATTGCGGGTAATTTTTGCGACTTTTGACGAATCTAGAGCTGTGAAGTGGTTTGAACCCTGCTCCACCACTGTAGTACTATTTTTGAAGTGGATTCACCCTGCTCAGCTCCAGATTTTTGCGAATCTCCGTCCGTTTGGCACGGCTTTAGCTCCACCAAAGATGAATCCGGGAGCTGGAGCCCTGCCAAACACGCCCTATAAAAGTTGTGGTCTCGACGAAATCTTGATGGCTGCCTTGGGCAAATACTACACGTATAATCTGTACCTTTGTGTGTCGCATGCTGTGAACGGATCTGCTTCCAGCCTACTCCACTAGATCTATATAGGCCCATACGTTGTTGCAATCGAATTGATGTTCTCAGATTCAGCATTCAGATCCAGCTCTCTGGAAGAGTAGAACCATAAAATTTAAGAAATTCAATGGAACTGTAATGTTCATAGTGATATTTGTTGATAGCTTTTAATTTTAGTTTATAAATAATAACAGTTTATTTCAATTTTTACTGATGGTTTTTGATTTTAGTTTATAAATAGTAATACTTTAGAAAAGCCATAAGGAGAGAAACACTCGCGTACCATTGTAGCCAATTTTTACTAATACGTAAAAGTAACACTTCGGCCATTTGAGCTCTTCCCACATGTGTATGTGGGCGGGCGTTAACCTGGTGGAGTATGCACGTCGGCGAGCAGAAGGCTGATGCAACAACGCAAGTTCGGCTGAGGGCCCACCCACGGAATTCTGCCTATTGGGCCGGCGCGCGGTGCCGGGGCGGACGAGTAGAAAATATGACCAAACACTGGCTCCGCTCGCCCGAACGGCCCAACTCGACGGGAGAACCGCAGAGCACCCCGCCGCGGCGCGCGTCAGGTTGTCCCATGCGCTTTCGAGTCTGGAATGGAGCCTATTCTGCGGCCCAGTTCATTTTCAGTTTTTCGATGTTTTCTTTTTAACTATTATCCAGATTTAGAACTGTTGAATTAGAGATCTAATGGTCATGAATTATTCTCCCTCCCCCTTCAATTCTCCCCTCTTCCCTTTGAAAAAAAAAATCACCTCCTTAAAAAACAAGGAGGCCTGCGACGTCTGATTAGTTCTACCATGTTGCACGCGTTTCACCTCGATATGATATGATGCTCAATAGCGAGAATCACCTCTCGCCGACGCCACTACATTTATATTACCGCTATGGCTAATATACGCGTGCGCCTTTGAAATAGGCATATAGTATGTATAGCGCAAAAGTGCATACAGAAAGTCCCAGTGGATAACAAATTACTGGTACTATATATAATCTGGTATACTAAAAACGGCGAGAACACTGAAATCAAAACCTGATCGATACTTGAGTAATCAGTCACGCGGTTTAGTCGGAGAGAATCTCACTTCACCTGCAGGAGATGCATACATGATCACTGCCTACGTACACGCACGCCAACCTGCGGCTGCAACGCAACGCTTTCCCCTGTGCTCCAAATTCCTTTGTCAACCCAAACAGCGCCCCTCGTGCCCCGGAACGGGGGCGTGCGCAACCCCCAAAAGTAGCACAACCGAATGGCGCACTGTTAAAGCCGCTCCATCTCAGATTCTCAGGGCACCGCGCCTGGCGCTTTGAGCAGCCAAGCGCCACCTTTATGCATAGTCCAATCGCGCATGTACACGGCCGGTCGCGGTGGTGGAGCCAGAATTTAATTACGTCTCGGCTTCAGTGGTGGAATGATCTAAGTTATTTGAATTGGATCATGAAAATATTACTCAGACTAGACTGAATTTACCTGTGTTGTACACTAAATATTTTTCTACAGCTTAAACTGAAGCTTACTCTGTTCGAGGTGTGGCTTCGCCTCTGGCCGCGGGATAGCCTGCACGCCGGACCATCCACTCGGTCGATTCTTCGTCCATCCGTCGTCCTACGCGCGTCCGCCGGCCGGTTTTGCTTGCCCGTCTACGTCGCGCGCGATCGATCGGCATCCACATCCAACAATGCAATCGCACGCATTGGCATCGATCTCCGCCTAGCTACAACTACAGGCAAATTAACACGGTCGAGCTCAGATCTGGAGAATGTGCACAAGTACCCGGCTATAGTGCATGTATGTAGTCCAGAGGGAAAGGAGACAAGAAAGCAAGCAAAACAGCTGGAGCAGTGACATGAGAGAGAGAGAGAGAGAGAGAGAGAGAGAGAGAGAGAGAGAGAGAGAGAACTGGGAGTGATCAGTTGAATTCCAGCAGCAGCAAGGAAACAAAGACCGGTCTTTGGACAGGGATGATTCCAGACAACGCAAGCCCGTGGCTGGCTTCCTTTACTCGACAGGGGGAGAGCACTGCACCAAAATACTTGAAGAGAACAAAAACAAAAAAGAACAAAGACAAAGGGAAAAAAAAGAGTATCAGAGGAACGCAGTTGAATTAGTAGTAGCTGCAGCAGCAGTAGTAGTAGAAAGAGGGTTGATTATATGGATGACTAGAACTAACAGCACAGATATTAGATCGAGCAAACTACTAGCAAGCAGACATGCACGCACTGAACTAGATGATCACATTATAGGTCATACGATGATTGGTAATTAACAAGGGAGAGCCCGAGCTAGACAGCTTGATAGGAAGTAGTTAAGGAGACTCGGCAATAACATCTTGTTAGCTTATATTAGTACGGAGCAACCCCCATGTTGGCCGCCGCCGCGGCTGCCGCTGCGTAAAGCCCGTCCTTTAGAAGCCCATCCTTTCTCTGATGATCCTAATGAGCCAAAAGGGGTTGGCATTTAGTTAGTAGAAGAACATTCCTAGTCTTTCAACCAAGAAAATGTTTAATTTCAGTTGTGCATCTAGTGATCAAGTATATCATTAAAGCGCTCACCTGAGGATTATACATGGGGAAAAAAAAATCGTAATTTCAGTTGTGCATCTAGTGATCAAGTATATCATTTAAGCGCTCACCCGAGGATTATACATGGGGAAAAAAATCGTAATTTTGAAATAGCAAGGTGTTCTATGACGTGTTAAATATGAATTTGACGTTCTATATATGAGCAAATAAGTGGCGATTGTGGGGAATTATTTTTTTTCTCAAGAGTATTTTTTAACCTTTGCTTGACCCAGGCTTTGAATCTAGGCCAGTCAGTTGGGATTCTCAAGTCCTCTCACATAAAAGACACATCCTTTTGTGGTTTGGCCTGATTAATTTGGCTCATAAAATGAGAAAAGGCAAGGGGCTATTTGCACCACAGATCAGTAGTGATGCATGGATTGAGACCTATACAAAGGTCTATACAATTTTCAATTTAACAGAGTACTGAAAAAAACTGTTCTCTGAAATACATTATTTTTTGTCTTGTGAGACTTAAAAAAATAAAGAAAGCATAAATATACTGGCTATAATTTTGTGTCTCATCTGCCTGGCAATACACACACACTAACCAACGCGCAGATGTAAAATACCCGGGAAAGTTACTGACATTTCTGAATAAAGTTATTGTCAAACCTTCACAGTGCTAGGAAGTTTTCATCAGTTCTTACATAAAGTTACCATCGGCATCGGTAGTGAGTGAAGTTACTGCCGAACGCAAACAATATAGTCGGTAATAACTTTCTTCACAACAGATGATAATTTTTCGCACAACCGGTGATAACTTGGTTGGGTGCAAAACTGTACATAGAATACACGCGCGCGTAGAATAGCGCTACCGTATGTGTGTGTATATATATGTCAGTATATGGACAAGGTTTGATTGATTAGTCACCTGAGGTAGGAGGCTGGTCTTCTTGAGCCCGTGGCGATCCGTCATGAGGCCGAAGTGGATGTGTGGAAAGTGAGCCCACTGCAACAACGAAACCACCACACCCACACAAAGATTTAGAAAAGAAAGGTGGAATACAAGGAATAACAAGTATATCATGCCATTTTGAAAGATTGGGAAACCCTAGAAACAATGAAGGCATATGAGAAAACCCTTAGAGATCAGAGCGGGGGGGGGGGGGGGCGAGATCTAGATGAAGGCTACTGACGTTCTTGGCAGCCGCGCTGAAGGCCTCCCTGTGCGAGATGTCGGGATTGCCAGCCTTGATGCGTTGGATTTCGTCCCTGCAATTCCCCCACAAAAAAAGGAAAAAAGGAAAGGGAAACATCAGCTCAGCTCGACGACACCCCTATTACTTGCCATCACCAATGCATCATTTGACATGTCCCATTAACTTCACTCTCTACGAGTACTCACTCTCTGTTTCTTCATCCTCGAAAGGTGAACAAAGAGAGATAATGAGGGAGAGAACCAAACAAGGCCTCTCTCTGCCTCTGCAAAAGGCCTCAATCACTTCTGCCGCCCCAGCTGGCCCCAACACTGCAGGCCGGCTGCTGCCACCGAGGCAGCATTGCCGTGACCGAGAACGAGCACTTGCACGGTCTAATGCATAGCTTAGGAATGTACTTCTATTACTCACTTGATGAAGCGATTGTACGCCGACGGCACGCGCTGCCTCTTCTCCGGCGCTGCAGAGAATCAAAGCGAAGCTGCTGTTAGAAAATTCCAGACATGAATGATCGGTCTCGATCTAGCTAGTTTCTTTCGTAAGTGCATGCAGGCGCACACATGGCTAGGACTACGATGTTGGAGCTCGGCGCACTACCTACTCTGCTGCATGGGCCGACCATTATTCCAAGCGGAGACATGCGAGAATGGAGGAGGGAATCGGCTAGTATTCCCTCACAGTGAAAAGTGCTCGAGAGTGAAAGGAAATGATACGGCTAATAGGTCCGATACGAATTGCATCGGACGTCTCGCCTACTAACAAATAAATATCATCTTTATCCCTTCTCACCGGATTCCTATTCAGCTACTCCTGCCCCACCATGTCTCACCAGCAATAGGAGCTTAGTGCTCTCACTTCACCTCTAGCCCCTATTTCTCTTTCTCTCTTCTCATAGCTTGCACTCGAGGAAAGCCATGCGCCATAGCTGGAACTCACGTGGAGATGTCTTTCCCATGGAGAGGCCAGAGTTTACCAGATCTGTCACCAGCGCAGTCAGATCTCCCCGTACTTGGTGGGGCGAGGACAGAGGAGCTAGGATGAGCACTGCTGGCCTCGCCCTGCTAAATCGGAGCCCGCTGGTGAATGATGTGGCCCGTCTGCATTCTCCTCTACATTCATATCAAGTATTGACACTAGTTAAGTCGAGTTGTTGCAGTAGTTGTTTTTTTAATGTTGTAGCACAAGACACCAAATATTGTAGACGTTTCGATATTTTCTTTGTTGTTGTAATAAGGTTTAATTTTTGTTGTGATGGGATCTTGTATTTGTTACCCCAATAATTCAAATTTGTTGCATATTTTTGTTTGTTGATTTCATGTTTCTTGTAACTGAATCAAAGATTTGTTACAAGCTTACAACTAATTGTTATGTTTCTCGGATTTTGTTGTTACACTAGATCGAATTGGTTATTTCATCTCTAAGGAGAGGACAGAGTTCGATAGATCTGTTGCCACCGTGGTCAGATCTCACTGGATTTGGTGGGGCCAAGGTCAAAGAAGCTACGATGAGCAGTCCCCATTCTCCTGTAGCTCACATCAAATACCATTGCTAGCCTTGCCCTGCTAGATCCAACCCCGCTGGTGAATAATGTGGCTTGTCCCCATTCTCCTCTAGCTCATATTAAATATTGACACTAGGTAAGTCGAGTTGTTGCAGCAGTTGTTTTCGAATATTATAGCACAAGACATTGAATGTTGCAGACATTTTAATGTTTTCTATTCTATTGTAATAAGGTTTTTTTTTGCAATATGTTGTATTTGTTGCCCCAATAGTTCAAATTTATTGCATATTTTTATTTGTTGATTTCATATTTGTTGCAACCTGATCAAATATTTGTTGCAAATTTAGAAACTAATTGTTGCAGTTCTGCGTTTTTTTGTTGCACTAGATCGAATTAGATGTTCATTCTCATCCATTCACCAATAAGTCTACATCTTCCGATCCCTATTCTCACACCGCTAGCATTTCTCTCCCTTCGATAGCTAGCCATCGCCGTATGCATGCTACTCCCGCTCTCTCTTGCTTTCTCTACATGCGCCTCTTTTGTAAATTTGTTGCAACTAACCGGGTTTCTCCTCCCTGCCTCCTCCTCCTCCCCCCTCCTGCTCCTTTAGTAAGCTGGGGCTCCGGTGAGCCAGCAATGACTAGGAGATCACCCTCTCACTCTCCGCGCCTCTTCCTTGGAAGCAAACTACGACCACCGGCGTTATAAGGCTCGGCCCTAGTATTCCAAGCTCCAACTTCAGCTGTTAGTCTAAGATTGTTGTCGCTCATGCTCAAGGGAGGCCATCCGTTATGATCTTCTCCTCCTTCAGGGAGGTAGCAGTGGCTGAAGATTGAGCAAAGATAAGTTTCTCTATTATACTGTTTAAAATTTATCTACGTTAAATCTTACGGTGGAGGAAAGTGTACCACGGGGACGCTAGTTGCTCCCTGTGAAAGAAAGATGCGCTCTATTATCTCTTGGAGCTATGCCTAGGCCGCTAGGCGCATGTGTAGCTCTCTGATCAGCGGAGAGGACATGGGCGCAACTAGTTCAAGATCGACCTCAAGAAACCACACAAAAAACCTAGATATTCCAGCAAGGAAGAAGAAAATCGAGCATTTGACAACGTGCATGCAGATTTAGGCGGGCGGACTACTCACGTCTGTTGACGATGGGGTTGGTTCGCGGGGACGGCTCTTTCGCCCCTTTCCCCACCGCAGCCGGCGGTGGTGGCAGCGGCGGCGCCGTGGTCCTACCTGCACCCGCAATCAGGCCGCCGAGGCCGTGCTGCTCCAGCAGCTGCAGGCTCGGGTTCGTGCTGGATATCTCATCCTACATGCACACAAGCACAAAAACCACATGTACGATCATTTGAATCACCACTCACCTGGAGTGCTATAGCGACTCCGGCCATTTTTGATGAATACAAGAAGGTGTCGTGCGTTTGGCACGTACCAGCAGGGAGTGGTGTGTAAGGTTGGGCGCAAGATTGAGTAAGTGGGGGAGGTGGAACTGGCCGTGTTGCGCTTGAGCCGCGGCGGCCGGCTGCGGTGGCGCGGTGGCGGCGGTAGTGGTAGTAACAGCAGCGGCCGTAGCGGCGGTGCCCGTCGGCGTGCTTGGGAAGAGGAGCCCCCTCATGTTGACGGTGAGCAGGCTGCTGCAGTGGCCGCACCGCACCGTCACCGTCTTGAATAGGCTGCTGCTCGGCACGCTCACCTGCACACGCAGATACACACCACCGATTAAATCGATCTCTTAGCATGTAGAATTTCAGATAAAGAAGAAACAAAAGTGCGGATATGTATAGAGATTAGAGAGCTGAGGGAGAAATGGCTTGATCACGGACGACGAGGACGGTGTCGCAGAAGTGGCAGTGCACGTAGCAGAGCTGCTCGGAGGGCGACGCCTGCACCGGCGGGAGCTGGTTC
Organism: Dendrocalamus sinicus; assembly: GCA_036346575.1. NCBI lineage: Eukaryota > Viridiplantae > Streptophyta > Magnoliopsida > Poales > Poaceae > Dendrocalamus > Dendrocalamus sinicus. Next base: position 19,128,973 of record CM070670.1, read on the forward strand.
TCTGCCAGCTGCGGTGCTGGCGGGAACTCGGCGGCAGCGGAGGCTGGGGAGGACATCGACGACGAGGACGACATGCTTATCTCGCACTGCTGGTACGTGGTGCAAGTACTTAACCGAGCAACCGAAGCAACAGGTAGCGGGTTAATTAGTTTCTTGGCTTGATTTGACGCGGCAACGAACGAGATAGGATACGCAAGCGCGAGTGGAAAGGCGGCACGCGATTGCTAGCTATCCAACAGCTGATTGCTTGCTTGCTTTAGTAGTTTTTTTTCTCTACTCTCTCTTTCTCTCTCTCTCTCTCCCCTCTTTATCTATGATTTGATGGGTGTGATGGTGTGGTGGGCGTGTATGCATATATGATATGGTGATTTGATGGTTCGGGGTGAGTGACTGATGTGTGATCCAATGGAACCTAGTATGTATCGGATCTGTTGTTGCTGCTGCGATTTGGGAACTAAAGAGAGAAATAGAGAGAGAGAGAGAGAGAGAGAGAGAGAGAGAGAGAGAGAGAGAGAGAGAGAGAATGCGAGAGATGGTGCTTGTGCTGGTGTGATGGGAGAGGACAGCAGAGGGAGGGGGAGAGATATAGGAGCAAGGTGATCTAGTGCAAGGGTAATTTGGGGAGCTCTGGTCAACAATGAGGGACAGTGGCAGCCGCAGCTATGGCTAGGCAGCTAGGCGACGGGTTTGTGGGGGCTTTCTCGATCTCTCACTTCCTGCCATGCCATTTGAACTAGACTCTAGAGGAAGATGGCAAAGAGGAGTTAATAATGTATACGTGTTTGCTGTTTGTTGTGACTGAGTGCAATGTGTGTGTGAAAGATTAGAATCGATCGAATCAAATTGTTACGTTCTTGAATAGTTGTATTGGCCTGTCTGGTGCTGCCCTCTCTGATCGGCGCGGTTCAGGATCTCGCGTTCAACTGGCGGAGTGGCGGGTGGTGGTGGCCACCGTCGTCGGCTTCCTTGGCTCGGCGTTCGGCACCGTCGGCGGCGTCGGGGGCGGCAGCATCTTCGTGGCCCTGCCCATGCTCAACCTCCTCGTCGGATTCGACACCAAGTCCGCCGCCGCGCTCTCCAAATGTAAGCTCCCGCCACTACTACAGAAAGCCTAATAGTAGACGGCTAATCACAGACGGTTTGACAAAACCGTCTGTGACTAACACTAACACAGACGGTTTTAATTAGGACACCGTCTGTGTTGACGGCGTCGGAGAAAATGAGTATCACAGACGGTTCTTAACTATGAACCGCTCGTTATAATGTAGTATCACGACGATGCGTATTAAAAATAAATGCGTGATGATCCCAAATTATCACGCACGATTTTTAATTAAAAACCGCTCGTGATAAATCGTTATCACGCACGGTTATGAATTAAAAACCGTCGTGATAATTCCTGACGGTTTTTATTAAGAACCGCTCGTGATAATGGTAGGCATTTATTGCGCCGCTCGGATCACATCTGTCTTCATTTCGATCCTAGACGGTTTTAAACATAAACCGTCTATGATACTCCTTTTTCCGCCACAAACACCACAGACGGCCTCCAAATTAAAAGTCCGATAAACAGAGATTCCCGATTTTAATTCAAGACAGATTTAATTCATTACAAAAGTTCGACAAACAGAGATTCCTGATTTTAATTAAAGGCAAATTTAATTTATTACAAATCTAAGAGAAAAGAGATTCCCTGATTTTAATCTTACGGGCTTCATATGCTTCTTCTTCAACTCGGAGTTGGAGGATCACCATTGAGTTCTCGAATGTCGTGAAGATTATCCTTGCCCTCTCCGCTTCCTCCTCTAGCTCGGGCAAATCATTAGCATGGCCCATAATCTCAAAGAGGATGGCATGATAAACTTCAACAGAATCGGCCGAGTCCGCTTGATCGGAAAGGTTATCTAGCACACTCGCGCTCCGCAAGAGCTTCCTCCGCTTTGTGGACATTGTAGAGAAGAACAAGGGTGAGGCGTTTTCTTTTCGTGAGCAAACAACGAGACACCTCCGTCGACGGCGGATGATGAGGTCTAGTTGACGGACGATATTGGAAGCGAGTCGAGGAAGGAGAGCAGGCGTGAGCGGAGGAGATGCTCAGACGTAAATTGTTGGCCCTTTGTGTAAGGTTGCGGCGAACAACTCATGATGGATAGATGAGAGGAAGGAGATGAACAAAATTTTAGATGTCATTGTTGAGAAATGTGGTGATGATCGAAGAAGATGAGGGAGAGGACAGTACGTTTAGATCGAAGAAATGGAATAGTGCGTGCAAATATAAGCATTATCACAAACGGTTCGTATACCCAAACATTAATGATATAGACGCTTCGTATAACGATCGACAGACGTTAATGGAAACACGCGCGAAACACGAAGCGTTCTGGCAATCGAAACACGAAGCATTCTGGCAATCGAAACACGAAGCGTTCTGACAATCGAAACACGAAGCGTTCTGGCAATAGATCGAAATTTTGAAGCTTATGGCAGACGGTTTTTTTTATAAAAAACCGTCTGTGATAATTGTTATCATAGACGGTTTTTAATTAAAAACCGTCTGTGATAATAATTATCACAGACGGTTTTTAGTTAAAAACCGTCTGTGCTAATGATTATCACAGACGTCTTTGATAATGACCAGGGCATTTACTGCGCTGCTCAGACCGCATCTGTCTTCATTTCGATCCAGATCTAGCCACTGATGTGCACTTTTTCACTCGGGAGGAAGCTAGGCGATTTCAGGCCTGTTAATTTGGTGGGAGAAGAGGCAAAGATTGAGCTTTGAATTAAGATTCGACTTTCTGGTTCTTTGTAGATATGGTTAGTAATGAAATTTATTTTTCTTTAATTGCATTACAATTTAGGTCTAAGTAATCCATGAGTGGTTATTGAAGATGGTTAATTTGCAAAATTGTTGGTTATATAATAGTTGTTGTGTTTGTAATATGAATTGAGCTAGCAAATTAAGTCTGAAAATAATAAATGTGGCCGGTATATACGTAGTTATAATTAGTTAATCTAGATTTTAATACTAAGTTGTTATATATGTACGTAACGTAGGACCAATTGGATGTATGCCGCGAGCCGTGTGAGTGAAGAGTACATTAATGGCGTTTCGCTTATAAGAGCCGCCGAGGAGGATATGTTGAATAAGGGTGGAATATATGTCTGTCCATGCATCGATCGCGAGAATTTGAAGATGTTTAAGAACCGAGGGCAAATTGAAGCGCACTTGATTGAGGGGTTTCAAAAAGGATTATACGTGTTGGACAAGTCATGGCGAAGTGAATGATCATATGCGCTGGATGACATCACCGGTGAAGTGAATGATATGCCCCGGATGACATCGCGGTGAAGTGAATGACATGCCGCGGTGATGTCGATTGTGGCTCTGATTCGGATAGGTCGCACGATGATAACTGGATCGGATGCTTCGCGATGTAGAAGAGAACTATGATGAGAGAGAGTATGTTAAATTCGTGGCTTGATGGAGGACTCAGAGAAACCTTTGTACACGGGCTGCAAGTACACGAGGTTGTCGGCCATGCTTGAACTGTTGAAATTGAAGGCAAGCAACGGTTGGTCCGACAAGAGTTTCACGCGCTGCTAGGTCTTTTAGCGGACATGCTTCCGGGGAAATGAGTTGCCTAAAACCACGTATAAAGCGAAAAAGGTTCTTTGTCCGTTGGGAATGGAAGTAGAAAGAATACATGCATGCCCGAATGTGTATCCTCTAAGTAAGAGTATGCAAACATGCATGTATGTCCGGTGTGCAACGCATCCCGATACAAACGTAACAATCAATCGATGATGGCGAGGAACAGAGGCGAAGAAAGGACCTCCGCTAAGGTGGCATCGTATTTTCCTATAATTCCCGCTTGAAAAGGTTTTTGTAAATCCAAAGGAGGCAAAGCGCTGCGTTGGCACTCTGAGGAGCGCAAGAAGGATGGAATGATAAGACACCTTGCTGATTCCGCGCGGTGGAGAAACATCGATAGGAGGTTTGCGAGTTCGGTGCGAACCAAGGAATATAAGGTTTGGGTGAGTACAGATGGAATGAATCCTTTCAAGAGCATGAGCGTGACATAGCACATGGCTCGTGAATCTCGCATCTATAACCTTCCTCCTTGGTTGTGTATGAAGAGAAAGTACATTTTCTTTGTCGATACTTATCCAAGGGCCAAAACAACTCGGGAATGATATCGATGTGTTCCTAACCGTTGGTGGAAGATCTAAAAGTCTTGTGGAACGAAGGGTGCAGGTATGGGATGCATACAAACGAGAGAACTTCACTCTGCGCTCCTTATTGTTCTGCACCATAAATGATTATCCTTCCCTTGGTAACCTATCGGGCCATAGTACAAAAGGTGCCAAAGCTTGTAGTCACTGTTTAGATGGTACCGAGAGTGTGTGGCTAAGACACTCACGCAAAACCGTCTACATGCGTCACCGCCGGTTCCTTCGGAGGGCTCACCCATACCGCAAGATGAAGAAACAATTTGACGGAGAGAAGGAAGACGGTTCAGCTCCAAGGTATTTAAGGGGACACGAGGTTTATGATATGGTTAAGGATTTAGATGTTGTCCTCGGAAAGGGACGTAAATTGAGGGCTCATGAGAAGAACACCTGGAAGAAGAGATCAATATTTTGGGACTTACCTTATTGGGAGTACCTAGATGTTAAAGATCGCATCAACGCCATGCACGTAGAAAAGAATGTGTGCGGCGACTTGATTGGTCTCTTATCGAACATCCGTGATAAAACAAAGGGCGGTGTCAACGCACGCTTGACTTGGTCGACATGGACATCGCCCGAGTTAGCACCGACATGCGATAATGGACGAACGTATCTTCCCCCGCGTGTTACACTCTGTCCAAGGTGAGAAAACAGAATCGTGCGCTGCTTGTATGGTGTCAAAGTTCCGTCCGTTACTCCGCAACGTGAAGAAACTTGTTTCGATGCAAGATTTGAAGTTAAATGGCATGAAGTCTCATGATTGTCATGTGCCGATGACACGATGCTCCCTATTGCAATTAGAAATATTTTGCCGATCAAAGTCCGAGAGACAATCATGAGGCTATGTTATTTCTTTAACACAATTGCTCAGAAGGTCATCGATCCCGAAGGACTAGATGCTCTGCAGGACGAGGTGTTGATGACTCTATGTCACCTTGAAATGTATTTCCCTCCTTCGTTTTTCGATATCATGGTCCATCTCATTGTTCACGTTGTGTGGAAGATAAAAATGTGCGGGCCCGTATTCCTACGTAGCATGTACCCATTTGAGAGGTTCATGGAATTCGAAGTCCTACGACGGAATCGCTCTCACGGAGGGCGAGATCGTCGAACGTTATGCAAGCGAAGAGGTCATTGAGTTTTGTGTCGATTATATGGCTCAAATTCAACCGATAGGTGTCCTCAATCTCGCCATGAGGGGAGGTGAAGGGTCTCGGAACTATCGGAAGGAAAGCAATCACTCCGGATATGGACACGTATACTCAAGCCCATTTCACGGTGTTGCAACACATGGTGAAGTGGCGCTTATGTGGACCAGACAAGGATGTGCTTCGCAATGTAATCCGGAGCGGCGGATGTTTGGATCATGAGGCAACACAACCGTCGGTTCAACCAATGGTTGAAGGAGCAAATCGCTAGGAGCTCGCCGAGTGAGACGACATGGTTGGCAAAAGTGCCGACATTTACATTGTGACATGGCAAGGATATGACATCAATGGGTACACATTCTATACGCATCTCAAGATGTCAAGAGCACTAACGAACAGCGGTGTCCGCATAGATGCATTCAAGATGCCGATGGGTCGAGAAACTCGTATTATGGCTTCATAGAAGAGATTTGGGAGCTCGACTATGTGGTTTTCAAGATCCCCTTATTTATTTGCCGTTGGGTGCATCTCCACAGTGAAGGTTGACAAGCACGGTGTCACGACCATGGACCTCCAACGTGTCGGGTACAAAGACGAACCATTCGTACTCGCCAATCAAGTTGTTCAAGTTTTCTATGTAACCGACCCAAATAAGAAACGCCATGTAGTTCTTCATGGAAAAGGAGAATTGTCGGAGTGGAGAATGTAGTGGACGAGGAGGAATACAATCAATTTGACGAGTTACCTCCTTTTGGAAATGGCATAAGGGTCGACGATGAACAACGTGACAAAACTAGTTACATACGCATTGATCATGATGAAGGCTAATTTTTAAAGGAAATAAGCAAGTACAATAAGAATGTATATGTGAAAATGTGTGACAATTTTGAGATGTATATGTGAAAATGTGTGATGTAGTCAATTTTGAGATGTATATGTGAAAATGTGTGATGTAGTCAATTTTGAGATGTATATGTGAAAATGTGTGATGTAGTCAATTTTGAGATGTATATGTGAAAATGTATATGTGTGATGTATTTGAGAATGACAAAATGTATCAACTGGTTGGTGTTGTATATGAATGCACCTGTTTGGTAGTTGATATGAATGCAGCTGTGTAGTTATTGGTGTTGTCTTAATTGCAACAGTCGGCAAAGGCAGATTATCACAGACGGTTCTAAATTTAGAACTGCTCAGGTAGTTTATTATCACGAGCGGTTCAAGTTTAGAACCGCTGCGTGATAGTAATGCTATCTACGCAGTTCTAAATTTAGAACCGTCGTGATATGTTATTACAGCACGGTTCTAAGTTTAGAACCGGTGTGATAATCTGCCTACATATACCCTCTCACTAGGGTTTTCGTGTGCGCTGTAGTTATTCGATTAGATCTAAATCCCGAGCCCGCCGCCGCCGCCGCCTCCGAGCCCTCGCCGGCTGCCTCCCAGCCCTCGCCGTCGCCTCCCGGACGAAGACGCCGCCGCACCTCCTCCTCCTCCGCCGCCTCCCCGAGCCGTCGCCTCCTCCACCTCCTCCGCCGCCTCGCCAGCCCGCCGCCGCCGCCGCCTCCTCTGCGTCGCCGCCTCCTCCTCCGTCGCCGCCTCCTCCTCCTCCGTCGTCGCCTCCTCCACCTCCTCCTCCGCCGCCGCCTCCTCTCTGCGCCGCCACCTCCTCCTCGTCCGCTGTCCCTAAGGTCACCAAAACCCTAAGGTTGATGCTTGATCTTTCGTTATGGTTTATGCTTGATACATTGGTACATAGTACATATTTAGGTTGATGCTTCTTGTTAGTGTTATGGTTGATGCTTATTGTTAGTGTTTAGGTTGATGCCATCTTTGTTAATTTGCTATTTGGTACATACTACATTGGTACATTGTTTACTGCAGTTGCTTAGTTTACATTGGTACATATTACATTGATGCTTGATGCTTCATACTGTTATGCTTGATGCTTGATGCTGTTATGCTTTATGCTTTATGCTTGATACATTGGTACATAGTACATATTTATGCTTGATACTGCAGTTGCTTAGTTTACATTGGTACATATTACATTGCTTGTTGTGTTAGTATATAGTATATAGTATATAGTATATAGTATAGGCACATAACCCCCCTTCCCTCTACTCCTCTCCTCTCTTCCTAACATTGAGCATCATGTTTCACTTTTCTTGCTTCCTCATCTTATCATGTGCAACCCTACAATTTGAGAGCACCAATCAAGGAAGAGTATTGCAAAAGATACATTGACCATTTGGGTGGAAAGAAATACATTGTGTCGTCAGGCTCATGATTGCCAATTCGAAGCATAGCATAGCATCCGAGGCACATCCGAGGCCTGCAGCTGTGTCTTCATCCGAGGCACATCCGAGGCCTGCAGCTGTGTCTTGAAGACACAAAGAAGAGCCCCTGATGTGCCTCTGATGCTATGCTATGCTTGAATTGGCGGTCATGCGCTGATTTAAACAGCTTGATCTTTCCACCCAAATGCTCCATGTATCTAGACATCACCCTACAATTTGAGAGAACACATTAAGCAATCAAGGACCACTCTAGTGTATATGCCACATAGACCTTCAAGGGGCATGAAGCAAGTGACACACTCTAGTGTATCGAGTTCAATGAACCGGATACACTAGTTTGTGTCATTTGCTTCATAGAACTTTGTTTAGAGACCTTGTAGTAATAATATTTGGTTTATAGTATTAGCAACTAAAGTAGGTGTTAGAATAGACACTTTGTTTAGAGACCTTGTAGTAATAGTATTACAAAATTCAAGGAAATTTTAGTCTGAAGTTCAAAAAAGAAATTCCCAGATTCTTGGTGGCAGCCGACATAGCGACTTCTTGGTGGCGACTATCCATCTGCTTCTTCCACTCCTTCTCTTCATCTCGGATCTCGGATCACGCACGCGAGAGCGATGATTAAGTTAGATGAATCATCGCCATCTTGGCGCACGTGATCGAGAGACCAAAGATGAAGAGAAGGAGTGGAAGAAGCAGATGGATAGTCGCCACCAAGAAGCTCGCTATGTCTGATCTTCGATCACCAAGAATGCAGAATGTCTTTTTTGCACTTTGTAATAAAATTGACTTGAATTTTTTGGAAAAAGAAGGACTTCATACATTGGTACATTGGTAAGATAGGCACATCACCCCTCTCTATGTCCATATCACCCCTTCCTTCTCCCCTCCTCTACTCCTCTCTTGTCGTCCAATTCAATATGATCACTTTCTCATCTTATCTTAATAGACCCACAAAATGAGCAACATGTCACCCGCGTATTCTTCAAAGATCATCGCGAGGCGCCCGCTCCAACATCAAGATGCCAAGGAAGAGGGCTATCAAAGAAGCTCGAGGGCCGGCTGCACCATCACAATGGTGAATGCATCCGGGGTCCCTATCCTTCCTCAAAAGTAGCAAACGCATTCGAACCATGGTGGAGTAGTTGCACGAGAACAATTGAGATCACATACAATTCGTGGAAGAACGTGCTCGACACTCGGAAACGTGAGTGTGGACCAAAATTTTGGCATCGCTCGAGTTCCCGAGAAGAACACACGACGCTGTGCAACAACAAACCTACAAAGCGGCGTGCAAAGCATGGAAGAACTTCAAGAGCACGCTTGTCGGAAATACGTGGAGACGGAGGAAACGCTGTTCATAAATACCCATTCCCGGAACCACAATGGGAAGAGTTCAAGGCGATGAAAACGATCAAGATTTCAAAAGTACAAGTGTGGCGCACAAGGCCCTCCGTGCAAAAATACACACCCTCACTGACTTGGCACAAGCGGGTATGCGGGTAAAATCGCGATGGACGAAGGAGGATGAGGCGGCACGCAGGACATCGCCCGCCATTTTCCAATATCCGGATGACCGCGCTCGAAATTGGATTAGAGCAAGGTCATCTACAACGACATCGAGGACGCCACCTTTGAAACCCCGCACCAGCAAGTGACCGAGCGCTGGTAAGATATCGATCGAACTACGAGCTTGTAATTACTCCACAACGTCGCATTTAATTGAAATGACATGTGCTCTTGCAGGAAGAGCCGAGTTTTCAATCTACCCCCGGATCATTCCAGGAACAAGGAGAATGATATGCTCTCGTGGCCCCAGGAAACAAGGAGCACCGGCCGCACGAGAGGCCTTGGCTTTACGTTCCTTGGAAACATGGTTTCCAAGATGACTCCGACATGTATCGGCGCAGAAGAGAAACAAAGCCGAGCGTGGCGCACACTACTAGAAGAGATCAAGGAATCTCTTAGAGAGGAGCTATTAGCTCAGATGGTGATGTAATCGAGATGAGGTGCGGAAGCAGACAGAAAGTCGCATGCCGCCACCGCCGCTCTGTGCTAGCTAGCCCGCACAACCGTCCGAGTAGTCGCGCCCAATCCGACGCGAACCCACCCAAATTTCCGTGGACGACATCCGGTAATAATTATTACCTCTCGAATGCTTGCTCCATTGGTAGGCCTATTCGAATAACTAATTTTGTATCGTTATGTAGGAGCCACGACGTGCAAGCTCAAGTGAGATATGGCTCCATTCCTTTGTACGCTTGCCAGGGCCAAGCATATTCGCAGTATCGGGGCCATGGTGCACGGTCAAGCTTTAGCGCCGAGCCATAAAAGTTAATGTGGATGGTGTGTATGCCAATTTTGAGGTGGTCCCGCCACCAAGCCCCCAATGACGAGATCGTGAATCTAGGACAGGCCATTGGAACATTCATCCAAAGGCCCCAAACCGACATATCCTCGAGGCTTCTTCACCGGTGGCGGGACGGAAGTGCAAAGTGCGAACCACAAAGAACTTGCATCGGTGCCATCTCCACACGGCAATGCGAACCACGACTACCGCACGGTGCTATCTCCACGGTGCTATTCTCGCAGAGCAACTTGCACCGTCTATACCATTACGATCGACTAGCATAAAGTCGATCGACAATCGAGGCGATGGCGAGCAAATCAAAGACGAAGGATGATGACGATATCCGTCTATGCCATTGGCCCACAAATTCGTGCTAGGTCACCGATGGTAGTCCAGAAGAGCTCCAAAACTAGGACTTGGTTGCCAAAGATTCCACCTTTGGTATATGGAACAATCCAATAAGCCGAGGCGTAACGGCGCTCGTATCATCACAAATTCAAGCTGGAACATTTCTTGCACGGCTCGGATCGTGTCTTCGCGGTGACCTTTGACGATATATTTGAACTTTTCACGCCAACGCCTCGACGCTCACTCGCTCGATGCCGACGCCGTAAGTCCGCATAATCACGATCTCTGTTCACGTAATACCGATATATGTCACAATTTGTTGCTTTCCTGTGTTATATATATATATATTCATGCTGACCGAAGCTAGATCATCCAAATCACGAATTGGTTTCCTGGACCCACGCTTGGTCGCCATTGATACCATCATCGAGAATGCATTCTTCGTCGAGGACTATATTACAAAAGCACTGCTGGCTCACCAAGATAAGGAATTTGTTCTTATGCCATACAATGAGAAATTCCATTGGATTTTAATTGTAATTATACCAAAATGGAACAAGGCTATATACCTTGATTCTCTAAGTAAGAACAAATCCAAGTACACAGCTATCGCCCAAATACTCAATAGGTACGTACATTGTACATTGTACTCTTTCTTTCCTTCCGAATAACTAAGCTAACTTTTTGAATAACGAAGGTCGCTCACCACATACGCTCAACAAACACGTGACTCGACGACGGGGCCAAGGCCTTGAAACATGATCGCAAGTTTGGGTATTCGCTAGCTACACATTAATTAATCATATACAACACATAGTAGTAATGCCACTTGATTTAACACATTATATTTTTGCGGTGCCACCAAAGAAGAACCGCAACACGTGTGGATACTACGTGTGCCACCATATGAGACTCTCCTCGAATCCACCAAGATCACCAATTCTAAGGTTTGTCAATCTTCCCACATTTATTTCATACATGTCAAGTTTTATATATGCGCGTTCATATTCCTATCGGCAGTGCGTCCATCTCTACATCTGCATTGACACAGCCGGATTTTGCAAAAATTCAAGGAGAGCTCATTTGGTTTTTGTGGACAAAAGTCGTAAGATCAGATGGACAGTTCCACTGTCCAGAATGATTTTTTATTGTAATTCTAAGTGCAAATACAGTGTAGATCTTTTACAATTGTGTATTTGTTAATGGATATTTTATTTCAATTCAATGAATTGATTTGCGAAATGGATGCTTTATGTTTGTGAAATGAAGTGCGTTGTCAATTGGATGTTTTATGTCTGTGAAATGAATTGAGATGTGAAATGTATCTGAAATGAAATGAGATGTGTGAATTGTATATGTTTTATGTCTGTGTTTAGCTTGTTTCAAAGGGCATGGCTAGCATTTCCTGAGGCTAGCCAATAAACAGAAATATATTTAGGGGTTGAAGGGAATATCACAGACGGTTGGGAGTTAAAACCGCTCGTGATAGTGATAATCCGCAGCGGTTGGGAGTTAAAAATAAATGTGATAGCTGATAATCACGAGCGGTTTTGAGTTTAAAATCGCCTGCGTGATAGCCGATAATCACGAGCGGTTGGGAGTTAAAACCGTCGTGATAGATGATAATCGCGAGCGGTTTTAAGTTAAAACCGCTCGCGATAGTTGATAATCACGACGGTTTTAACTCCCAACCGCTCGTGATTATCAACTATCTGACGATTTTAACTCAAAACCGCTCTGTGATATTCGATAATCGCGACGGTTCAAAACCGCTGCGTGATGACCTTCGATTATCACTGACCCATAAATACAGACGGTTCACAAAACCGTCTGTGATGACGATTTCGAACCGTCTGTGATGACCTTTTCTGTAGTAGTGCGCTCATCCACACCAACGCATACCGACGCCGATGCATCCGGGAGGGATCGATTTGCTGAGACGCGTGATTGCTTGTTTGCTTTTGGCACAGGCATGATCATGGGGGCGTCGGCATCGTTGGTAATCTCCATGTACCGTCCGATCCACCAGGTCAGCGCCTCGGTTCTTGCGCTTGGGTTCTTTTTATTTCTTGATCACCTCCAGGATCTTGGGCTGGTCTCACGAATTTGCGCGATTTGGTTGATCTACTGTAGGAAAGATGGTATCTTGGTTGCGTGTTTGTGTAATTGGGTTCTTGCATGACCACGATTCGAGAGCACGAGCAATCTTGATACAGAGAATTGGGCCTTTGTAAACTGTTTTAGATTCTTCAATAATTCAGAATGCTATAATGATGGAAATGGAGCATACTACATAGAGGACATTATCATGTATTGTTGGGTTCTTTAGGGTAATCGAACTGTGTGATGCTTCATCATTTGTTGAATCATGTTATTTTATTGTCTGAGTTGTTGAGTTGTTGACGTACTTAGTTATTTAGTGATATGTCTTTCATCTTCTCTTTTTATTGCATCTTTTATATTACTATTATCAAATTGTGACACTATCAATCCATCTATCTTTCATAACTCACATGTTACTTCTTCTATAACTCATCTACAACTATGGATTAAGTTTCATTAGTGAGGTATTTTTCAATGCCCTACCGTTATCTACATATGTCTACATGCGAATTGTAGTTGCTGTTTCTATTGTAGATAACATACTCTTATTAGTGCGATTGCAACGTAGTTTGATCATGGATTGTTTTGCTGTTAGGTAATAATGTTTGTTTCACACTTCTGACTCCGCCCTAGCTTTATTTTATTCCTGGGTCCGCCCCTGCGGTTCTTCTTAGGACACACTGTTACAGGATAAGTGTATATATGTAACGTATTTGACTTGTTAAAGCGAAGGTGTCGATATGATCGATGCAGATAGTACGACAGCTAGCCGAATAAGTCAACTATACGTGTCTGATTGGTTAGAGCTAGCAACTCGTTGGCTGCTGGTATCATATAGATGTCAATGGATGCAGAATTGCCGATGCAATATTGTGACACCATCTAGAGGTCATATATGTTGTATGCTGAGTAATTGATTTTGTTATATAAATTGTATTGAAGATTGAGTTTGGTTTTAAAAATTGCATTTTTAGAGTTGATGTCTACCTCAGCCGATCGAACTAGGTTGTAGGCTACGGTCAGACTAGATTGGGAAAAGTGGTCTGATCGGCTTCTGGATGATGATCTGACAGTTAGTCCGATGTGATCGAAATTCGGTTGGTAGTCTGACTAGCGGTCCCGTGAGACCGATTTCTAGTTGACGGCTGCTTTTTCCAGAGAGTATGTTTTAGAGTTGGGCATTGTGATCGGTCTAACCGGATATGAGTGGCTGGTGTGATCGACTTTAAAAATGTGGTCACACTTGTTGTCCAATCAGACCAGCCAGTGGCTGGCGGTTTGACCGGGGTGGTCCGATCAGCTTGAGGAGAGTGGTTAGACCAGTGGCTTCAACTAGAGAACAGGTTGAGTTGAGCCGAGTTGATTTGAGGTTGAATCATGGCTGGGAGCTATGATGGTTTGTATTACATTGCATGATGCATGTTTTTGACTAACGTGAGACAAGTACATAGAACGTTTGCCTGATATGGTTGTTTGGTATTTGGATGTGCAAGTGGCTTGGATGATATAGCAGGAGACTAGACAGGGGAGCTAAGATTCGAAGCGGTACTGTAAGTCTGGGTGAGGCTATGTGGATTAAGCGGGAAGAATAGAGAAGATAAGGATTATGAAGAGGCGAGTTGGTGCATGTTGTGCACTAAGTGATGAAGCCGATGCACCTAGATATGGATTGGGGGAGCCCAAATACATGAAGATGTGACGATTAGTCATTAGGCTCTACGAGTTGCGTGCCAAAGCATGTGGAGATGTTTTGATGGAAGGTAAGGATTCTTGCCGCATCAATTACATCAATTGATGACTTTGTGTTGTGCGGTGCTACATAATAGTTTGCTTGTTGTTGTTGATTGTAGTTAGGACTCCGGAGCTAGGTCATGGTGAGGCAGAAATTATTGGCACTAAGCTAGGGGAGATAAGGTCCAGAGCGATCAAGATGTCGCTAGAAGATGATTGAGACTAGAGGAGTGGTTACAAGCCAAAAAGATAAGGAACCGGAGTGGGATCTACTAGTTGTGGACATGATGGGCAGCGACAAAATGGGCCAGGACTAAGCTTAGGGAGCAGGTGAGGTCCAGAACAGTTAAGGAAGTCGGGTATTGTCATGGTGGATAGAGAGCCATGTGGTGTGGCAAAGTGACTTGGGCCCATTTACAAGCGAAGATGGTTCGACGGGATTCGAATGAGTGAGAGGCTCGGTGATAAGTCATTAGGGCCACATGGAGTTAAAGACAAAGCACGGGGTTACTTCAAGGTCAAGGAGTCTTCGAGTGAATTCAGACTATTAGAGCCAAGTGGAAGTCACGCTTTGAGAAGCATGCATGTGTGGGTGTAAAACTAGGCATGGTGTTTGGTTAACGGATTAGCCCATGTAAGAGTAGATAAAACCCAACTAGAGGTGTTGGTTAGAGTTTCTTGTGAGTCTCCATGTATAAGGAGGAGAGCAGGTGGCTTAAGGGCTAAGCTTAGTGCTAAGCCTTTAACAGGAGTTATGTTTCTTGGAGAGAACTTTTAGAGAGATCAGTTGTGACTCTTGTAGTCTTGTATGTGAGCTTTTATCATCCTTAGGCTTTGTAAGTGGCTGAGGAGTGGGTGTAAACATTCATATCCAAATATCAATATATATATTCAAAATTCATTCAAATCTTTCTCCTCTTTGCTCAAGTGTTGAGATCATAACTAGACATGGTTTTTGGTGTTTCTTTCTCTCCTCTTGATCTTGCTTTGTGCTAAAGACGTGTAAGTGCACTACTACATGAACACACATACACCAACGGATAGGTCGCAATACATCTAATATCTATTGCGAACGGGCTCGTGTGCCGTGTTGCGAAATAAGTTGCTACAAACACCCAAACATATGCCGCCTCTCTTTAACATCCTGATTTTTAGAGCCTTTTTGAAGCTTTTAAAAAATAAAATTCACCATTTGGATTTTTCTGGAATTAATTCAAGCTTAAAATGAATTTTCATTAATTAAAAGGATTTAACATGATTAAATTAAACATCAACATTTGTCAAAAATATTTTATTTGAGTTCCTTGAGTCTCAAGGATTTTTTTGAAATTTTATATGATTTATTTGGATTTATTTGTTATTTTCTAGAGCTCAAATGAATTTATTGGAATTTCTAGAAATAGAAAAGCCCAAAAAAAATCCTTAAACAGTAATGGGCCGAGCCCGCTACTGTTCCTCCAGCCCACCTTCTCCCTCTGACCCGCTCCGCCCGATGGCCTGGCCTGCCTGCCTTTGCCACGCGTCAGCCATCCGCCGCATGCCGCCCGCATCCGAGCCGCCCGCTTCGCTTGCCCACCAGTCCTTCGATCTCCTGTCGCCATGTGTTGCCAATCGGGGCCCTATGCATTGTTCATTGTCTTCCTCCTGATCTTTCACCGTCGTGCGCGAGACGAGGTCATCTCGGTGTTCGCGCATCTCCTTCCCGACTTGACGTCTGTGCCCACCGTGGATTCCTCGAGACTGGGTATAAATAGCCGAGCCATGCCCCTCGTTTTTTGAATCTCACTGAGTCGCTCGCTCTCGCTGCCTTCACCGTTGAGTTCACCAGAGTTTGTAAGTCGTCGCTGACCTTCGCCTCGCTCCGCCGATCTCCTCCGCGGACTGTTCTTTGTCGCCGGTGAGCCTCGCCGCCGCTCTCGTCATCTCCTTCCTCAGCCGTCCCATCTCGCCGCTGCTCAGCTGTCGTCGTCTCTTGCCTTAGCCGCCGTCACCTTGGTCCGCTTCCCCAGTCACTACCCTCGGTTCACGAGTTCGTGCCTCGGTTCGCGTGCCCTCCAGCTCAGCCCACACCCGCACATCGGTTCATCTCCTCGGTGCACTCAATCCTCCGTGCCCCATGCTGTTGACACCTTGGGCCCACCTATCAATGTACTATGCCGTAGACCATGAGCCAGCCGAGCCTCGCCAGCATCCACATCACCAGCCACCTTAGCCCTAGTGCATACGTGTCCTTCCACATCACTGCCACATCAGCCCAATCATCGTGCACTATTCTATGAGGCGGGTTCATCGTATACCAGCTTTTCCGTGAGCCGAGTCTACGGCATAGTAGGTTTTCCAATTTTTAGCTTTTTCCTTTAGATTAGATTTTTCGAAAGCCCGTTCTTCTCTGTCCTAGCTCCGATTGACCTGTTTCTTTTTCCTAAATTTATCTAAAATTGAGCTATATCTTTTAGTTCTAATTTTATAGTTTTGGAGTTTATTTGAATTTTTTTGTGTTTCGTTTCGTTTTCTCTCTCGTTAGATCACGCCTTCGAAGGAGCAAAAGTAAGATTTGAAGATCAAGAGCCATTAACTGAGCAAGGCTATGACAAGTCGTATCCTTTGATCATGTTGAACCCAGATTTCAAATCTATTATATATTATTTTGCTTTAAATTACCATTCATCGCTATTTTATTACAAACCCTTGTATTTGGTAATTAATGCCCTATTTGATTAATTTCTCCTTTATAATTTGAACGCCATGATTCTAATGTCACCATAAGATGGGTAATTATCTAGTGATGCAATATTAGTTGTCCAATGGGTTGTACGATTATTATGCTTAGTTATGCTTATAGTCACATTGGGTTCATCATTACATGTAATCAATTAATTAATTTTGACTTAATGATATATTGGAACGAGGTGGTCAGCCACAATTATAAAATTTGAGTACCATGACATGGGAGGAGTCATTCGTGTTGGTTAAACAAAATTGGTTTTCACCTAGGCAATGCCACTTTAGGCAACACATCCAAAAAGCATTAGTAAAACTGATAGCAATGTTTATTTGATGTTTTAGCAACACATCTTTCTTAGTAAGTTCTTGTGATTGCCCTATTTTGATTCAAGAAAGAGCGATTTTTGGGTTTTAATCTTGGGGCTTTTGGCTTGGGTTGTTACTGTTGTTAGGTTTGCTAGGACATACAGAAGTAGATCCAAGTTGTCGGTGTTTTAATTCCGATCTTATGTATGATTTATTTGGATTTGGGAATTCTCCTAGAAGACTAAGCTATGGTCTTGTAGAAAAGGGTTATGTGAATTATCTAGGTTCGGGCCTTCTCCAAGGAGAATAATAACCCTACGTCCTGTGCGATTACTAATCAAAGGAAATAATTACAAGAGTGTAATGCGAAAAAGAGTCTGTACTATCTCTAATCTGGCTTAGGTCCTCCTCTCCCCTTCAACGTTAACCTTTAAATAGGTGGTGAAGTGACAGCCGTTGTGCCACGCTAGAAGACGCCTTAATGCTTCGGGTGATAACCGTCTGGTGGAAATTATTGTCAGAGAGACGTAGTGGCTTGCTTACCATGCAGCAGTTGTTGTCAGAGAGAGATCGTGTGCAGTTATTAGATAAACGTACGTTCTAACCACCTTATTAGACGGCCCACGATGTATTAAGATGTCGTTTGACAAGTTGATTGGGGATATAGAAACCGCACAATAGTCTACAATCGTAGAACTGCTTACGACTATATGGTCGTAAAAAAGATTATGACTTAATGGTCCTACAAGAGCTCATGACCACAGAGTAGTCGTAGAAGGACTTACGATTTCATGGTTGTAGAAGAGCTTGCAACCTAGATTAGTTGTAGAAGGACTTATGACTTTATGATCGTAGAAGAGCTTGCGACCATGGAGTAGCCAAAGGATGACTTACGACTACTTTGTGAATCTTCTCCCTTATCAATAAGCGGTATATCCTGTGGATATGGTGACGTAATAATTTGAAGATTATTCTATCCTCGTCAAAGGTCACTTGACCATCCTTTATCTATGAGCAAATCTTGATTTAAGTTTTTGTGTTTTACCTAGTTTTGGTGTAACCTTCCTCAAATAAAAATCAGAACTTTGGCAATGATCTTCTTGATCTTTGAATGGAATAGATTCCTAACATCTTACAGAAGGTGCACGCCAAAATTCAAGTGCTTTGGAGCTATGATTCAAAAGTTGTGCAAGTTTCTCTTTCTAGCTGTTGTGCTGATTTTGTCGAGAGGTTAGACCACCCTACCCAGACAGACCCCCATTTGCACTACGTTCAAACCATCCAGGTATATCCAGACCCATTTGACTTGTTTTTTTAGCTTTCTTTGTAGGTGTTTAGTCTTTTATCTCTATACTTTTATATAGCTATTAGAGCTTTGATTTCACTTTGGAAAATTCAAAAGACGTTTGATATTGTTGGCTCATATTAACCCCTCAGGTCGTTGTTCTTTGTCCTATAGGTATACTCCATGTGCATTCATTTTTGGGATATATGCATGCATGTGTCGATATGCAAATCAATTGATAATCTAATAAAGCCATTTTTTGTGTAGCAAACAGCTCTGCACGGCAGAAGCTTTTGCCTAGAAAAGAACAAGTCAGAAAAAGAAGTGCTGTGAAACGACAGGAAAAAGGATCGATCAAGGCGAAAATTAAACTGCATGTTTTGCAAGAACACGTCGTAGTACATGCTATGGCAGTTAGGTCGTCTTGCAGGCTTACAGCTGCTTGTGGGTGCTTAAGACTCTGGTATCTATAGTTTTATATAACTATTAGAGTGAAAACCTTTAATTTTACTTTAGAAAAACATGTTCAAAAGACGTTTGATAGTGTTTGCCTCTATTCATCTCCACTGGTGGTGGTCTTGATCCTACAAATATACTCCATATGCATTCATTTTTGGGTACGCATGCATGTGTCGGCATGCAGATCAATTGATAGTCTAATAAAGCCATTTTTCGTGTAGCAAAGCTGGCTCTCCACAGCAGAATCTTTTGCCTAGAAAAGAACAAATCAGAAAAAGAAGTGCTGTGAAACGACAGGGAAAAAGGATCAAGCGAAAATTACCTGCATGTTTTGCAAGAACACGTGCTAGTACATGCTAGGGCAGCTAGGACGTCTTGGAGGCTTACAGCTCCCTTCGAATAAATATACCCCACCAAAGCACGCTTCCATGGCCAGTACTCACCACTAGCCTCCAAAAGAACAAGGACCTTTCATGCATCGACAATAAAAGGCATAGCAAATATATTTTATTTATGAGCGAAATGGCGTTCTAGACTGCAGTCCATACCCTCTTCTCCATATGTAAGTTACCGTGGTATTTATGATGCTGTCGACTGTACCGTGGCGTTAGGTTTAGGTCAAAAGTTCGATATGATTCTCATCTAGATATTGTTGGATTATTTATTAGTCAAAGTTCAAAAACTTTAAATCTCCGGATACGTACACACCTTATAAAGATCAACAGGGGAAAGTAACCAAGCGTCGCTCGCAAATGTGTTGCAATCAAATAAGTTGCATGCTTGTACTTGAGCAAATCAGCATTAGCTGGACACTCTAGAGTCTTAGATGGATCGCTGGACTCAACATCATACCGTTGCTGTCATATCTTTACACACGTCGAAAACCCGGCCCGTCGATCACAAATTCTTCATCCATGAGATATCCCCCTGCGACATAGGCGCACTGTACACAGGTTGCTGACTTACTGGACCATTCACGGCAGAAAGGAGCGGTCGATCGGCGCGGAGCGGCGGCGAGGCTGCAGCAAACTCGCGCTTTCACCGGCCATGGTGAGTTCGGCGATCAAAATCAGAGGCAAGCAAAGAGCAAGTCATCCCCTGCTAGCTAGCTAGCTAGCTGCTACTGTAACTGAGAGGAGCCCCTCGGAACCGCCTCGCTGTCAAGTACTACGTGCGTACCGCGACGACGACGACAGCCGGATCCATGACGCGTACGTACAACCTGCTGCGGGCAGCAATGGCGATCGCGATGCCGTCCTCCTTAATTTCCATGCGCTTTTCCTATGGGCATGCAACTGTAGCTAGCTACTGTATATGAGTTTATGTATGTATGGACCTAACGACGGAACAAGGCAAGGAGATCGAAGGCAATGGTTGCCCAAAGGCCCCGGCAAACAGTCGACCAGGTTGGTGGTGAAGGCCATGGGAGGGGCTCCGTCGGGGACCCACTACCGGCCGATGGATCCATCGATGGGATAAGGACCATCTGACCGCATGGTGGTTTTCGCCCCGGCACGCACGGAAAAACACATCCAATTGTTGAGTGATGCCCACCATATGCATGATGCTAAAGGGGAAATGTAGCCCACCAAATATACCGTCGGCTGATCGGCGCCTCTCAGTATAAGTAGGCTTTATCATCCAGCTTTCAAAAATACAACACCCATATTTTTGCCAATTTACCCTCGCCATAGAAAATTCCAGAACAGTGCACAGTCCACAGTTCAGACCATTGGTCCATAAAGCCCACAGTAGCCCAAGACTAGTGGCGGATCCAGGATTGGAGTACGCCCCGGGCTAAATTTAAACCAAGTAATAATCTAGCATACCATAAGTCTAAAACTATATTATGATATAACAAAAAATATATTATAAATGTATCATTGATATGAAAATTTTGCTTAATGCTCAATACTTGAAGAGTTCAAGTTTTCAACACAAATCACGATAAAGAAAGTATATGAAACCATATAGAATGTAGCGTAATAAAGATACATCAAGTACCTCAAATCCTAAATGGATATTTGCTCACTATCTTATGCTGCTAGCCCACCATTTCCTCATCAATAGTAGGACAAGAATCAGAACCTACAAAGACAGCATAAAAATAAAATATGCATATAGATAAATTCAAAGGGCATGATTATTACATTTGAAATAAACTAATGTACCACTTGCACGAGAAAGTTATTTTTTGCGTGACCTTATCCCTTGAAAACGCTCTAAAATCTTTTCATCTAATCATTCGTACTAATTCTAAAACATAAAAATAATTTTGTTACTATTTTACCTGCTCCACTGCATAGCCTCGGTAGTCATTTGAACCGGATTCTTGAAAGTTGAATCGATCGCTCGGCCTCGGTCAATTAAATGAATCCATCGCATTTCACCATGATGCGTTGCCTCGGCCATTCCGCCCATTCGGCGTTTCAGTGTCTCATTTCGCCATGATGCGTCGCCTCAGCCATTCTGCCCATTCGGCATTTCGGTGTCTCATTTCGCCATGATGCGTCGCCTCGCCCATTCCGCCCCCAGCCCGTCTCCTCGTCTCATCTCACTCTCTGGCACTCTGCTCCGGTGCTCCCTGGCTCTCACTCTCTGCTCGCCGCTCGGTTGGCGCTCGCCGTGCTCGGCTCTTTGCTCGGGGCTCGGCGGCGGCCTACGCCCTGCGGGTCCACGAGGCGAGGGGCGGAGGCCGGAGCGCGGAGCGGCGGAGGTGCAGCCGCACAAGTCCACGACCACGACTCCACGAGCAGCGGCGCAGGCGAGGGCGACGGCCGGCGGTGGAGGCAAGCGCAGGCAAGGCGGCGGGCGGCGGTGGGGGCGCGCGGACCGCGGCGACGCTGCGTGCCTGCGTCCGTGTCGGGAACGAGAGGTGAGGGTGTTGCTGGCGGTGGAGGCACGCGCAGCGGTGCAGGCAAGGCGACGGCCGACGGAGGGGCTCGTGCAGGAGAGGACTGGACTCAGATCTGAGATATGATTTGGGCAGCTGGGGGCTGGGGATTGGGGATTAGGTTTCTTCTCTAGTTCTCTTGGTCTTGGTGGATGACTCATGTATGGGCTGTTGACTTGATGGGTTGATTTGTCTGCTATGGGCTATCTCATGTATGGGCTGTTGTTTGGGCTACCAGGCTGATAATTTTGAGGCCTCGGGCTGGGCTGCTAGGCTAATAATTTTTGGGTATATATTATAGTGGGGTAGTATTAGTAGTATTACTGGGCCTCGGGCTATAGCCTTCCCAGCCCGATGCCCAGTTCCGCCCTTGCCCAAGACTCATCTGTGGATAGAGTGAGGGCAAAAGAGTCATGAAAAGTGCTACAGAGAGAGGAGACAGCCGAAACCCCCCATTCGTAAGCCCTTCTCATAGCTTGCCCATAGAATTCCAATCCCGAGAGCAACCAAAACCACCAAGAGCACAAAAGCCAGCCGGGAGCCCACTGTATTGCAAAACCATCAAGAGCAACAAAGCCAACTGATAGCAGCAAAACCACCGAGATCACTACAGCTCAGTCCCAAGCAAAGCCAACCAAGAGCAATCACAAAACACCAAGCCCCAAAGCAAAGCCAAGAAAAGAAAGCCTCAACATTGCTCTCTCAGTCCAAAGCCAGACAGCCATTCTTCCCAAAGAGCCAGCAACCCACCGGGTGAGGAGATAGGAGAGTTGGAGAAGGGGAGACAAAAAGTGGTGGAAGATGAAAGAGTGTGTGGACCATCGGGACCCAAGAGGCTGATCGCGTGGACCACAAGGCGACGACCCCAACAATGACAAGGAAGCCTCGGCCACACCTTCGTGCACGTCCGTAGCGGCGTAAGGACCACACTACAACCCCCACTAACGAACTTTCCATTTCTAGCTTGACATAAGTAGACCCATTTTTCCCTCCACCATCCTTTCCCCATCTTTTTCTCTTTTCAATTTCATCTCAAAAAGGCAACAAACGCTTAGCATGCACTCCATCTTGGCTTAGCCGGTTGAGCCAGGCAGCCAAGAGGAAGGAGCCACCCAGCCCAACCGATAGCTACCACAACGATCGATGGCATGTCCTAGAGAGCCATGAGTACCCTCAAACAAGGGAACCCACTCTCAGGCGCGAGACCCCTATGACCGAGTCCCGACGGCATAGCCACTAGAACCTCCCAAGAACTGGATGTGGTAAAAAGAGGCAAGTATAACAAAAGTAATAGCTAAATCAAGAATGCATAAGCATCGAAATGGGTAGGGGAGAAGGTAGAACCGGCGAGGAGAGGAAACCGAGCCGAAATGACCACCTCAACAAAGGTAACCAACCACAAACTGAGCTATGCCATAAAATCCACCCCCAACCGGCAGCATCCTCCATGAGGGTGAAAGAGGTTGAGGGACCTACCGAGTAGCCAAGGAGGCCGAGTAGCTGGAGTAGCCAAGGAGGCCATATAGTCGGAGTAGCCGAGGAAGCCGAGTAACCGGTGTAGCTAAGGAGGCCGAGTAGCTAAGGAAGTCAGTAGACCGAAGTAGCCAAAGGGCCCGGTGAGTGCATAGGCCGGCCGAGCCAGCAAGCAACCCACATGTCTGACAATAAGAGCCACGAGACCATAGATCCAATAAGGTAGCAACTAGATCCAATGAGATAATCGTAGATACAATGAGTGTCCACCAGATATGAGGGGTAGCCACTAGATCTGACGAATAGAGGCAGCGGTGACCATAGATCCTGCAAGTGGTGACCCAAAGGGAGGTCGATCGACTGAACTCAAGTCGAGGGGTAGCTACCAAATCCGGTGAGTGGCTACCCAAAGGGAGATGATTGGTCGGATTCAAGTCGAGGGGAGGTGGCGCACCGAGTACATCCGGTGAGGAGAAGCACCAGACCATGGGGAAGAAGGGAGAGAGGCGAACACCGACATCCAAGGAGGAGTGAAGAGTAGTGGCGGAGAGCCAAAGAGTCAGCCAAGTGCGTGTGAGACCGAGGAGGCGAGGCGTTTGTGCGGCGGCGGCGGTCGAGCGTGTGCACAACTGAGAAGGTGAGGCATTTTGTGTCGGCTGAGATGGGCCGAGTGCGTTGGACTGAGGAGGTGACGGTTTTGTTAGGCCAAGCCAGGTGAAAGCATCTAGGCCCCAAAAATGGTTTTGGTAATTAATGACATTATGTGAATATGAGACTAACATGTTTACTGAGTGTTTAAAAGGTTTAGTCCCTAAAATTATTGTTAAATGCATGCTAAAGATCAACATGAAGATCAATATGGTTCAAGACAAAGGTATAAGTAGACTAGGATCCCTTTTGCTTTTATCAGTCTTAACAGAAAGGGTGAAAGACCGGATTATAGGATAAATGTCGTACTATTAAGAGGGAACATGACTAGTAACTTGATAGCATATTCTTGTACCATTTGTATTAATTTACGATTATGCATTTACTTAAAACTAAAATTGATAGCCAATCTGTGCTCTGTTTGGATAATCGAAAGTATCGGAGTACAAATAGAGGTACTTCTGCTTTCTGGAAGTTCCGTCAGAATGAGTGTTATGTCTTTTCCAGAGAGCACTCTTGGAATCACTTTGTCACTCTGGAAAAATGGAAGTACCGGAGTTTCAACGGTGCAACCATAGCAGAATGGTAGTACCACAACCCCTAAATGGTACTTCTAGATCATGTAAGCTCCAAAAATCTGGGCGATACGTTTTCTCGAGAGAGCGCCAACTTTTGGCCTCAAAGCAAATGGAAGTATCGTGCTGAAATTCCAGAACTTCCGAATATCGAAACTACCATGATTACAATGGCGGTAGTACCGCACAGACTTTCAATGGCTAATTCAAAAGCTTTGAAATAGTCGTTACTGTTGTGTCCGAACAGGTGCGGTAGTACCGACGATGAATGGAGGTACCTAATTTTTCAGGGATTGCCCTATAAGGGATAGTTTTGGTTGGTGGGGTATAAATACTCCCCCACCTGCTCAAAGACAGAGGTAAGAGACTCCATTGAACATCATTGAGCATTGAGCATTTACTCCACACCTATATTTCATATTGTGCATTCATTTGAGATGGTTCTACCAAAATCAAGTGCATACATCTTAGATTGATCCCTTTGGTACTTAATCGCTGTCAAGAGAAGCTGTGATTTATTACTCTTGGTGCTTGTCGGTACCTAGATGGCTTAGCAGGAGGTTGTGCGGTAACTTCTTCAAGATGGTTGTGAAGTCCGGCGTCAACTTATGAGTGGTTTGGTGTCTACCATCTCTGGAGCAGAGAAAGGACAACGCCTAGTGGATTGAGAAGCTAAAACTTAATTCGTGGAGTTGGTCCAAGTTTCTTGGGGTCTTCTCAATGTGGATTAGGGAAAACTAACAAGTTTTCAAACACCATGGTAAAACATTGTGTGTTAATTGGTTATTTCTTTAACTCTTCATTCTGCCCTTATATTTCTAGCATATTGTGATTATTGCGATTGTCATATTTATTTGTGCTAGAGATATTTTTGTAGAGACTTATCCTTGTAGTGCCTTAGACATACTAGTATTGTATAGGTTTGAATTGCTTTAAAATCTTACTAGACTAAATAGTAGTAATTATTTTAGAAGGCAATAATTTTTATAACCTCCTATCCACCCTTTCTCTAGTCGGTTTTTCTTGATCCTACAAGTGGTATCAGAGCTTGGTCTCTCATTGATTTAGACTTAATCGTCTAGAGAGAAAAGGATGACTAGTGGGGGATTGCTATTGGGAGTACATTGGAGAGTGGGATTCTGATGAGGAGTGCACTGACTCTGACTCAAGTGAGAATGAGTCCCCTAAGAAGAAGAGACTTATCGGTATTACTCATTGGAAGAAGACCGAATATTTTCTACTTTAAAGTATTTTGATACAAATTCTACATCTTAAGAAAGAGTGTTCAGCTTTCTAAATTTCAAAGTCGATGTGATAAAGGATTTTTGCTTAGTTATTCTTCTAATAGCAAAGCTTATAGAGTCTTCAACAAAAACTCTGGTTTAGTTGAAGAATCATATGATGTTCAATTTGATGAAACTAATATTTCTCAAGAAGAGCAAGAGAATTTTGGTGATGTAGGTGATGAAGGACTAAGACGAGCAATGGAGAACATGCAAATTGGCAACATCAAGCCAAAGTATGATCCAAGTATATCTCCTTCATCAAAATAAGTTGAAGCTTCTACTTCTTCCATAACAAGCAATACGCAAGCAATAGATGTCAAAGAAAAGGAAGAACAACCTCTACCACTGAAGATCCACAACACAATCACTACAACAAAGTTAGCCTATTATGACGATCATCCATGTGACGAAGAATGAAATTGTCATATATACTGTTATACTATGACGAATAAAACCGGGCTGTCATAGCCTTGCACGGTCCTTGCATTTTTATGACGATAATTAAAATTATGTCACAAAATATCAAAAGAATTTCGTCATAGAAAATATCAATGCCAAGCTGGCATCGCCCAAAGAAAATTTGTGACGTTAAAGTTAGTTTATGACAGTTATCGTTTGTCATAAAATGGTTGGCATATTATGACGAAGTGGCCATCCGTCACAGTTCTGCTCGTACATGTGCATAGGTTCGCAATGACGATTCAACAATCGTCATAGATTCTGTAAATAAATAAAACCCTGCTGCAGGCAACTTTCCCCATTCTTACCCGATTAGAGCACCAGAAATGAGACGAGAAATGGGAGGGTTCTGTGATCTACTCGATGCTTTCTCCTCTTATCTTCTGGTTCTTAATTAGCCGTGTTAGCACTCCAATAAGAAGACTCTTAAGTAACGGAACATTTCCCAGGTGGCTGTAACCTAAGGTGAGCTATATGCTTTTTAGTTTGATATTTAACATTTTGAGTTCTTGGAATCCCCTTGAAAAATAAAATGTCAGCACCATTTGCTCTTTACAATTTTGATCACTTACTAACTGTATTTTCTAAAGTCCTGTGTACTTGATCACAATGGATTTTTTCAAAATACTAGCAGTATCTATTTGCACTAAAGATGTTTGATATAATGCCCAGACAAGATACTTCTTTGTTGATGACCCTTTTTATTACAGTACAGAAGATTTTTTTTCTTTATAAATGACCCCCCACCCCAGTAAAAACAGTGCAAACGGTCTTAATTTGTTGGTTTGCTTTGCTTTACTCTAATTCTTTGATATAGTTTTGCACATAGTATGGGAACTAATATCAGTTTTTTTAAGTTAGAATCAAATGGACAGAAGTTGGATAAATGCTTTGCCATTCACTCCTACCTATATAAATGGCGTGGTCCAGTTTATGCAACATGTTCGACAGCATTTCAATGAAAATGATGAAATATTTTGCCCATGTCGTCGTTGCCTTAATCACAAACGCAGATCTCAAGAAGAAGTGGAGGATCATATTCATATTTATGGTATGTCCAGGACATACACTCAGTGGATACACCATGGAGAATCAATTAGTGAGGTTGAGTCTCAAGCTAATGTGGGTGCTGTTGTACTTTGTGATGGAGCAGATCAAGAAGGATCCTTTGGTGAAGGGTCTGGAATGGCTCATGATGCCTGTGGGGAAGAACAAAATGACAAGGATAGTGGAATTCCAAGTATGATTGGGGATCTCTATGCAGCTGCAGCAAATGGTGAAAGCAGGCCAAATATATTGGCTAATTTGATTGAAGAAGCCAAGCGTGAACTTTATCCAGGCTGCACTGAATTCTCAAGATTGTCTTTCTTGATTAAACTGATGCATATCAAGGTTTATAATCGAATTACTAATTCTGGATTCAATTCCTTGCTTCAGTTAATTTCGTTGGCACTACCAAATGGTAGTACTATACCAAAATCATACAATGAGGTCAAAAATATACTTCGGGAGGTTGGACTTGGTTATGAATCAATTCATGTATGTAAATATGACTGTGCCTTATTTTGGAAGGATCATGCAAATGACAACCAATGTCCAGTATGTGGAGAGTCAAGATGGAAAGACAAAGAAGGCAAAAAGAGAGTTCCACAAAAGGTGCTTCGTTATTTTCCTATAATACCAAGACTTCAGAGAATTTTCATGTCAAAGGATAGAGCTGAGTATGCACGATGGCACAAGGAAAAAGATTAGTTGTTGAAAATGAAATGAGGCATCCAGCTGATGGTGAGGCATGGAAATATTTTGACAGCAAGTATGAATCCTTTGCAGGATCCTCGTAGTTTAAGACTTGGTCTTGCAACGGATGGTTTTAACCCGTTTGGTAACATGAGTAATTCTTATAGTATGTGGCCAGTCATTATGATACCATATAATTTTCCACCATGGATATGCATGGAGCGATCTAATTATATGATGGCTTTACTTATCCCAGGACCAAAAGCACCGGGGAAAGATTTTCATGTATACATGCAGCCTCTAATTGAAGATATGATTCGTCTTTGGAATGGTGTGCCTACTTATGATGCATATACTGATGAAGTATTTTCATTGCGTGCAGCCTTTATATGGGGAATTCATGACTATCCCGCTCTTGGCACAATGTCCGGGCGAAGCACAAAGGGTTATTTTGCATGTGTGCATTGTGATAAAGAGCCGTGCTCAGAGCCATTGAGGCATAAAATTGGGTATGTTGGTCATCGTCGATTCCTTCCACATAACCATCCATGGAGGAGGAGCAAAGCATTCAATGGGAAACATGAAAATAGAGATATGCCAAGAAAATATTCAAACTATGAAGTACTGAAGCAATTGGAGAAAGTTAAAAATGTCACTCCAGGTAAGCATCCTGCTAATAAGAAGAGAAAACGTGTAGATAAGGATAGACCAAATTGGTATGTAAAAGTTAGCTTGTTTGATTTGCCTTATTGGTCAGAACTAAAGTTGCAGCACAACCTTGATGTTATGCATATAGAGAAAAACATATGCGACAACATTTTAGGAACCCTACTTGATATAGAAGGCAAGACAAAAGACACTATCAGCGCTAGACTTGATTTGCAGGACCAAGGTATAAGAAGAGAGTTACATTTAAAAGATAATGGGAATTCCTATGTGAAGCCAGCAGCATGCTATACCCTGAACAAGGAGCAGAAGAAAATTTTCTGTCAATTTTTAAGTGGTGTTAAATTTCCAGATGGGTATGCTTCTAATATAGCAAGATGTGTCGATCTTGATGGATGTAAAGTGCAAGGGCTGAAAACTCATGATTGCCATATACTCCTACAGCGCATTTTACCTGCTGCCATCCGAGGACTTGTGCGAAAAGATATATATGAAGCAATTGCAGAGTTGGGGAACTTCTTTCAGGAACTATGTTCTAAGACTCTGAAAATTGATGTCTTGCAGCGATTAAAAGCCGAAATTCCGATAATCCTTTGCAAGCTTGAGAAAATTTTTCCACCAGCATTTTTTGATGTAATGGTCCATTTAGCCATTCACTTACCTGATGAGGCAATTCTTAGGGGTCCAGTTCAGTATGGGTGGATGTATCCAATTGAAAGGAGGCTGTGCACTTTGAAGCGTTTTGTGCGAAATAAAGCCAAACCTGAAGGATCTATTGCAGAGGCATATATCGCTTCTGAATGTTTGACATTTTGCTCAAGGTATTTTGATGATATTCAAACAAAATTTAGTAGGGAAGAAAGGAATAAAGATAGAAAGGAAAATATCTTACCAAATGATCTCTCAATTTTTGCACATGGTGCCAATCTACTTGGAGCTTCTACACTCAAGTACTTACATAGTGAGTATGAGAAGGTCATTTGGTATGTGCTAAACAACTGTCCTGAGATTGATCAATATATGAAGTAAGTTCTTGTTCTCTGAACATTTTGCTTTGCTCTAATATAGGAAATTCATATTCTCATTGACATCTTTTAAATTTACTCACAAATTTATATCCCTATTTTAAGTTTATTTAGAGATTCTCTGGAGAAAGAATTTCCAAAATGGTTTCAAAATCATGTGAGTGTTTTAGTTTTTAACATTTCATAAGATACTTTAGTAATATAAACTGAGATGAAACTCCTACAGATTCAAGGTTTGCATCACAAAGGCTCAACAGAAATTAATGAAGACCTTTATGCATTGTCACATGGTCCAGACAAGCGTGTGAGATCATATTCGTCCTGCATTGTGAATGGTGCCCGATACAACACAATTGCTCGTGAGAAGAATAAAAAAACACAGAACTGTGGCATCAAGCAGCACTCGATTTTACAAAAGAACAACTTGATTCAACAAAGGAGGAGGTGAGGCAAATGAGACTAAGACAAGCAGAAACTGATATGATACTCCGTCGTTTGTTGGAAGAGCGAGATTCTCGATCCAATGCTTAGGGTGGTAGGGCAAGATCTCCATGATATTTGCCTTTGCTTTTGGGTGGTATTTTGCAGCTGTGTTGGTTGTCCAGAAAGTATGTGTTTGGCTTGTGCATTTTGTGAAGGTTAGGACTTAGCTAAAGGGCAGATATGGTGAAATATATTTTGGGTATGCAAGATAAAGAACCAGTAGATAGTATATATAGGCATCTAGCTAGCATATGTTGTGGTTAGAAATCTGAATATGGTCATGTGATATATGGTACATTGTGACCCCAAGAATTATGGGCGAAAGCTATGCAAGAATTATGGATGAACTAGTATGTATTTTGGAACCTCATGAATGATATGGTTTAATGCATTAGTACATTCTAAATGATCTGTATTGATAATGTGATATTTTGTTTTTGAATGTATGCATTCCAAATTAATGTTGATGGTACGAATTTACATTATTTGTGACGACCATTTTTGTTCTCCACTAAAATTTTGTATATGTAGCAGTGACGCCCACTATCCGTCATAAGAAACTATAAGTAAGGTTCCCATCAGGTTAATTATGACGAAAATGGATTCAGGTGTTGTGTCCAGGCTACAAGCTATGACAGAACAATATTGTCATAAATCATATTAATGTATGACGATGAACCTATTCGTCATAGACATTTATGACGTTTTTCGAAATTTTCGTCACTATGAACTTTTAGCGACGCGTGATACATGACGAGTTGCATGACGCTGGAATTATGTCACAAAATATTATCTATGACAAAAAATAGCTATTCCGTGATGATTTTGCTTCATCATAGTAGGCCAAATTTCTTGTAGTGAATCGACAAAGATCATCCAATAGATTAAATATTGGATGACATAAAGCACTAGATGATCCGGATTGGGTGAATACAATGCATGAAAAACTTAACAACTTTGCCTAAAATGATGTTTGAACATTAGTGGAAAGATCCAAAAGCACAATATGATTGGCACAAAATAGGTCTTCCACAACAATCAATATGAAAATAGAGTTGTGGTAAGAAACAAGGTAAGCTTAGTTGCTCAAGCTTATACTCGAGTTAAGGGTTTGGATTATGATAAAACATTTGTTCTCATAGTTAGACTTGAATCAATTCGCATATTACTTGTCTTTACATCTAGCTTCGATATTAAATTATTTTAAATGGATATTAAAAGTGTATTCTTACATGGAATAGTTTTCAAACTTGTTTATGTTGAACAATCTCCTGGTTTTGAAGATCCTAAAAATCTTAACCATGTGTATAAACTCTCCAAGACGCTATGTGGATTAAAACAAGCTCCTGGAGCATGGTATGAGCACCTTCGAAATTATTTACTCTCTAAAAGATTTAAAATTAAGAAAGTTGGCACGACTTTGTTTACAAAAAATATTGATGATGATTTTTTGTTTGTCAAATTTATGTTGATGATATCATATTTGGTTCTACTAATCAAGAATTTTGTAAGGAGTTTGGTGAAATGATGTCTAGAGAATTTAAGATATTCATGATCGAAGAATTAAGCTATTTTTTTGGACTTCAAATTAAGCAACATAAGGATGAGACCTTTATAAGCTAAACAAAATATGTGATAGATCTATTCAAGAAGTTTCGCGTGGGGGATGCAAAACCCATCAAGACCCCTATGGCAACAAATGGGCATCTTGATCTTAATGAAGAAGGTAAATTAGTAGATTTAAAGTTTTATAGATCCATGATTGGTAGTTTGCTTTATCTTACCATATCTAGACCCGATATCATATTTAGTGTTTGCATAAGTGCACATTTTCAAGCATCTCCAAAAGAGTGTCATTTAACAGCTGTAAAGAGAATTCTAAGATATTTAAAGTATTCCTCTAGCATAGGGCTTTGGTATCCTAAACGTGCTAAATTTGATTTAATTGGATACTCGGACTCCGATTATGCGGATTGCAAAGTGGATAGAAAAAGCACCTCGTAAACATTATAATTAGTCACATCTGGACCGAAGACCAATTAGCGAATATTTTCACCAAACCATTAGATAAAAGCCGTTTTTGCAAGTTGAGCAATGAATTAAATGTCATAAACTACTCAAATATTGCTTGAACTCATGTCTCATACTTTCATGCTCATTTATAGTTATTTGAAGTATTTTTGAAATGTATTTTTCTCTTATTTCTTCTAAAGATCTCTACGTTCGTAAAACTATATTCCAATGTTTTATTTAGTGTTATTAATGCATAATGATCCTTAATGATCTTTATTTGAGTGCAAAAATAAGGATCATTTGCATATTTCTCTTATCTAAGTTTACATATGGATAAAACATAAGGACCTATAAAACTCTCACTCAGAAAGGGGACCATATTTAAGTGCCAACCATTTTTCCGTCTCAGACGGGCAGAAAATACTACTCTGTTACGTTATTCATCTCTCTACATTGGGTAAGTAAATTATGAGTGAGTAGTGATGGATGGAGTTCAGGACCAGTAATATCAGTCTGGAAGTGAGTAAGTGCTAAGCACATATATTAGTGTAGGTGGAGTATTGGGTGTTGCGAGCTGGCCCCAACCAAACGCTATTGGAAGCCGATGGAGCCCGGGTGAGTGAGCCGGTACATCGATGGAAAATAGATATGCTGGAGATTTGAGTAACGTAACCCGGAAAACGTTCTGTACTTTGAACTTGAACTCGCACCAAATAAAGTGTGGGATGCCTAGTTTATGATGGTTCAAAGTAGTTATGGGTATAGTGGCACAAGCCTGCACAGTGCATAATAAAATCATGAATTCATGTATATCTTCTGGATTGGAAGCTACGGGGTTTACTAGGAATTTTTCTTCTCCCGAGTGAAAAGTAGAATTTTCTTAAATTAAAATACATCACTTAATTTAACAAGATTATTTTCCAGAATCAGATTAGTAGAAATCGTGATAATAGACAAGAGAAGAGGCATACAGTGCATTTTGCTATTATAAACTTGCTGAGACGTTAGTATTCACCTTTGCTATTATTTTCCTTTGTTAGACTCTAGTCCGACTGGGGATTCCTCCGAGCTGAATGAAGGGACCGTAGGCACCATCGAGGTCATAGGTGAGGAGGGCGATGGTTACAAGGACTCGAGGAGGTGGACCCCCTATACTTTGATTGGGATGAGTAAGCGTCCCGCCGAGCTAAGTAGGAGAGTCATGGGGTATACATCTCGTATCTTTTGCTGTTGTATATTTGTATTAAAAACTATAGCCCACGCGGCAAATGTTATAATAAAAAGATAATTTCTATATTATTGTTCTACTACACGACTTTGTTAAAAATTTATTATTCGTTGAAGCAGTGTTCTAATGATGACATAAATAATAATAATATGTTACTTAAGTATGATTACCCTCATAGTAATACACATTACTATGAGACGTCGCAGCACGTATTTCTGCGTCGATGTACACTGGACCACATCATCCCCTTATTACTCCCCGCGGGTTTCCCGGCCGCTGAGGGCGTCCACGTCGCCCCCCTGCGCTTGGTCGGCCGGCGCGTGGCGGACGAATTTTGGTACGGTCGGGGGAGCAGTTTTGTGAAAAAGTCCCTGTATTTTCCAAAAATTACGTAAAGGTCCTTTTTCCTCGCGAAAAGGTCCCGGTCAGTTTTTTACCCCTCCACTTTGCAGGATAGCCCCCCGCGGTTTTCTAAATTACGTACTGGTCCTCGTTTTCTTACGTACAGGTCCTCGCTTTTTTACGAAAAAGACCTTCGACTTTTTCCGAAAATACACATGTGCCCTCGGTTTTTTACGAAAAAGACCTTTAACTTTTCCGAAAATACACATACGCCCCTCGGTTTTTTAAAAAAACCCCTCACGAATTATCGTCTTTTTTACTTCGGTACACACGGTGGCTGGCGCGGCGTGACACCGTGCATATGAGGCTAGTTTTATTTATGGACCGATGAAAAGGGCCTTGCCACCCCCTCCGGCCTCGCAACATTCACTTTGGAGAACTTGAAAGCTCAAAGTCATTTGAGAGAGAGAGAGAGAGAGGGAGAGAGAGATGGAGCGCAAAAGCGGCTTTAAAGAGAGAGAACAGGCAAGCAGCTAGCTAGATAGGATGGACGCGACGCCATGGCTCCCTGTAGCATACGCTCGGACGTACGTACATGGCGCGGCGCCGCGCGAACCTGGCGCCGTGTACATGCAACGCCCAGGCACGCACTACGCGTCCGACAAAAACACCTGTGGCGCAATAGTAAAGGAGATCGGGCAAAAAGGGGGTTTAGTACTAGCAGCTAGTAGGAGTAGTGCATGCATGTACATGCATGCTTTCGATCTTTTCTCATCAAGTTCCATCAATCCAACTGAAAATGAACTTTTTCGTCGCAAGGGCAATAATGGCGATGGATCGCCGATCTCTTCTTGGTCGACTGCTACTTGATCGTCTCGTACCAATCCGAGCTTGATCAAGTACGTACACATACAACTCCTAGGAAGCTCAATTGGAGAAACTACTCAAATCAGGTAGAGATACCGTTTTTATATACACGTAAGATACCGTCAAACTTTTAAAATTTTAACTGAGTTGATTAGTCCTTAAACCTCCTAGAATTTTTGTTTGTAGAAATTAACCAAATAGACATTAATCGAAAGCTATGGCATACCAATGTATATACTATATAGTATTCTAGTCGATCGCTGCACCCCAAGCTTAGATTAGATATGGAGTACAAATATAGTTGCCAAACATGTACAAAAATTTGCAGGCAAACCTAGCTAAGAGAGATGATTGCTAGCTAAGCCGATTTAGCCTGGTGCATGCATGCATGGTCACCGAAAGCTTACAATGGTATAAATAATTATTGTCTATAATATTCTTTATATTATTTATAGATGACCCTAAAATAGTTTATATAATAGATTGTTTTTTTATATCTCTATAAATATTTCTTCATAATATAATATGTCTTATTTATCGTACTGTAGTTAATAACTGTATGAGAGACAATCCACTTCTCCGACTAGAGTTTCTTCCATGATCACCAGAGACGGAACTGGGGGGGGCCAGCAGGGGCCACGGCCCCCCCTATGCCGCAAAAAAATTTCAGACCCCCCCCCTCAGCGATGACGGCCCAGCCCAACAACGGAAGGAGAAAGGTCACGTACGAAGAGTTGAAGACTTGCCGCTTGCTCCTCGCGTCGCGTGTCGCCGCCAGTTGCAACTCGCGGACTCGTCCACTGATCCACTCGTCGACTCGCGTCGCTTCCAGTTCCCCATCGGCCCATCGGCCATCGCCGCCCGCAGATTCTCCCATCGAGAGAGTAGATGAGCACCGTCGGCCGAGCGCAGAGGAGCAAAGAGAAAGCGATCGATCATCGATTCAAGAGCAAATGCGCATACGCAAACGCAAGCGTGCAAGCAGCCGTAAAGTTACTAAGTTAGTATAATTTAATGATGTGCTTTCTATTTTTTAATTGATAATTTGCAATGATCATCCGTGCAAATTTTTGATTTTGTATCATTGTATGCATATTCAGGTAGGAAATACAATTCAATTCACAACGGATGCCATTATTGATGATTTCTATGCCATGAAGACGCGCAAAGTGAGGCTCAAATAAAAAAAAGAAGTAAGTTTCTTTTATCCTCTTTTACTAAAGAGTTAGTTCTATGTGTTGTCACAATAAAAAACTATGATTATATGGATATTTATATTTCATATATATACACTTTGCCGATCCTTGTGGTTTGTCTGGCCACACTGGCCCCCTTTTCTCACTTTGCTGGTTCCGTCACTGATGATCACTCGCCTTGTCTCCCGGTCCCGTTCCAGCGTAGGCACCGGGCTCCGGCAGCCATAGACGCAGGCCAGGCAGGAGAGGAGTAGGTGTAGGTGTGTACCCTCTTCACCTCTACTCCTCGGTACTGAAGTATGCGTCCAAAAATAATGCAGTGGTCCCTCAAGAAGATTGTTAAATGCAAGTATTCTGAAGAGAGAGGGGGGGAGAGAGAGAAGGGGTATGAAAAAAACGAAAACAAAAGCGTCGTTCACTTTTGGTGATTTGACCTCACCATGCACTCAGTCGTAACAGACGGGCAGCATGCAGCTGCGGGGCTGTGCAGAGATCCGGCCCCCATCTTCTCTCTGGTCACCCCCTCATCACTCCAGCTAGTATCATCTCGTCTCTTTCTCTATGCGATCTATCGACTCGGCCATTGTTCACCCATCCACCCATCTCTTGGAAATCATCAATGACAGAAAATTCTGCTCAAACCTACACAAAGCCTGTTCCACAAGCTGATTAAGGGGCTAAAACAAACTATGTAATTTCCAATAGTAAGGGTGTGTTTGGTTCGTGGATGGAGGTTGCATCGTATATCCTGGCTGAGTGGATGCAGATTGAGTGGAATCGTATTTCAGAAAAAGAAGATGTTTGGTGAGGCTGCATGAGCGGATACAAAAAAACTGAGATGCTGTTTGGTTGCCTGTATGAGGTCTACCAAACCTGAGAGGCTGACACGTGGGACCGCATAAGATACACTGTATCCACTCATCCAGGATGGCTAGTGAAGCTCATTTTGAGCGTATCCACCCATCCAGGATGAGTGCGTATTTTTGTATCCGCTCATACAGGCTGTATCCGCTCATACAGGCAACCAAACAGGCTCTTTCTCAGATTATACGGATCCACCCATCCAAGACGAAGGAGATACAGGCAACCAAACACACCCTAAATGAACCATGGCCAATATCTTCAGAATAAGATCGCAAAAGTTTGATTTGGACGTTTCTTAATTGCCATCTTATCTAAGTAGCCCATTGCACTAGGTTTTGAAGCTTGCTAGGCCTGATTTAGACGTATATCTTATCTAGATATCTAGATAGCTCTTACAACTGCACAAACGATATTTATAACAACCTAATTAAGAATCCCATATCCCCATCTATCATTTTGATTTTTTTATTGCTTACCGATACTAGCGTGTAACCTGAAACTCATAAGATAAAGATAGCACATATTTTTCATCACTGTGACAATCACAGGTTAGAAGAGAGATCGGTTTCAAAACATATTGACACTGGATGGTGTGTACTACGTGCGCAATCCCGTGGGGAAAAAACCAGATATTTTGTCACACAGCGGGTGCACCTGATAATTTCCTTCCAAGTCCAAGTGGTGGGCCCACCCCCAGCTTAGCAGGTTTGTCGTCGCCCCGATCGATCTTCTCCCTCCTCTGCTAGCTTCTCTCTCTCTCTCTCTCTCATGCCCATGCACGCCCTTCCTCTCATTCTTTCTTTCTTCAATTAGGTCACAGGGGTTAGATTACTTCAGATTCAGAGGCCTGGCCTGGTCTCTGCACCTGAGTCTTGCCAGTTCCCCACCCCCACACCACCTCACCTCACCTCACCTTAGATTCTAGGACATGGCTCAGGCATGGTGCATGGCCACCATTTTCATGGCCCATGGTGTGGCCTTGTGCTGCTAGCTACTTGTGTCTGTGCCTTTTGCACGTGTGGAAACCAGATCAGTGCTTTACTTCTCCCTAGCCCATCAGCATCGATGCATCCACTCGCTTGGAAATTGACTATCATGTCAGATCTGTGCTTATTGGTTGACCTCTCATGTGTATGCAGTGATCTGAAAATTGATACATTGGATGTGTTAGTGTGTTACTATGCCCGGTTTGATTGTAACTTTCTATCGCCTACTGGCGTTGAACCTTCGTGGGCAAGGGCCGAAACAAAGATTGTTTACACAAGCTTAATTTAGGCCCTGTTTGTAAACAAGGACATATCTCAAGAACTTTGGAGGATCTATATGTAGTTTCCTGCAATGCTCATTTGAATTAGCTCCTGTGTTCTAAGCAAGCTCTAAAACTTTTACTATTTAAATACGGTGTTTTTGAATAACTCATTTAAACTGGAAACCAAGATGATTAGCCTTTTCCTTTCAGGAATAAAAATTTCGGAATTGCTAAAAACTATCAGATGTTTTTAGGAAAAACAATTAAATTTGTAACCTTACGATCTGCTTAGAGATTTATGCTTCGACCAACGAGACGCCTTCTCCGGCGGTGAGACGGTGGACCTCATCGGCACAGGTGGTGGCGTGTGGGAGGACCTAAGGGCTGCTGCTAGCTGGTGGGTATCAAGGTTGGACATTGGGGATGGATTTATATACAAGAGATCTAGAATAACAGTAGCATTTGGATCTTCATCTAATGAAAAAATCGATCGATTTAAAAACTATTCAAACGTACGTTATGTAGGTAGTCCCTAAAAATTTTCGCTCTCGACAGAATCGTCTTGATGTTGTACTGTATATTGTTCTTTTTCTGCAGGACAGTCCCAAGAAACCGTTGAGGCTGGGGGCGGTGCATATATATTCCACATGATGGGGACCAATATCCCAACTTCGAGGGCTGCAACGAGAAAAATACAAGATCAAGGCCTCGCTGTCATAGCATCACAGATGCTTGTGACTTTCCCTTCTTGTTTGACAGATGAGTGATGTTACGCCCGGTGATGTGACGAAGTGGATCGCCGCACGGATCAAATTAATGATTGCTAGCATTTGGCAGGCATTCTCCGGCCTTTTTCAGTCGGATCAGGAAATCTTCAGTTAGGGTCCTGGTTCAATCGGTTTTAGATTTTGATCGTGGCTGTTGATTTGTAGTTAAAATTGTATTACAGCGGCTATTAATTTTTTAAGACATCTAAACTTTTGAAAAAAAATGAAATAAGAAAAAATAAAAACACCGTTATATCTTTATGGATAATGCAAAGGAATAAAGAAAAAAATAAAAAGCTAAAAAGCCGAGATTAAAAATTTGACGTGTTCTAAGTAGCTTCAGCCTTCTAAAAGTCAGAAGCCAAAGTCACTTGGAGCGGCCCTAAGATGGCCGGATTGTTGTTTAAGCTATCACATCTACACTATTAATCCACCAGTTCAAATTATTTTACATCCACTTAACAATTACCTGCTCTACAGTCATGACCTTAACTACGTCCACACCACAATATGCACCCAGAAATACACCATCATAAAAACGTGCGTACCAGATTAACTCTTATCCATTCTCTCTCCTTACTCAACCATATCAAGCGGTCATCCTTCAATGGATCTGCAGTGCCCCTCCACCCCGCGCCCCGCTCGACTGCTGCGCCCCTCCCTCCGCCTCCCCGCGCCTCCTCCGCTCCCTCCGCCTCCTCCTCCTCCTCCTCCCCGCGCCTCCTCCCCGCGCTTCCTCCGCTCCTCCGCCTCCTCCTCCCGCGCCTCCTCCCCGCCTCCGCCTCCCCGCGCCCCCTCCTCCCGCGCCTCCCTCCTCCGCCTCCCCATCCTCTCTCGCCTCCCCATCCTCCCCACGCCTCCTCCCCATCCTCCCATCTCGCCTCTCCCCGCCGCCGCCGCTTCACCCGCGCGGCCGAGAGTACCCCCTCCCACGTCCCCGACGCTCGCGGCTTGCATGCATGCAGGTCGATCGTCTCCTTGAGTGGAAGGCGGCATCGTAGGGCGTGGAGGACTCGCGAGACCGCGGCTAGAAGGCGCGCGCCATCTGCAGCAAGTAGATCGACCGAGATCTGCAGGGAGAGCGGCGTCGTCCGTCGTGCCATCCTCGTCGGACACGGGTTGGTTATTTTTCTTGAGATCTAGCCGCTTTTGGCGGGATTGTTGGGGATTTCTCGAAAAAGTTTGTTGAATTGATCATTTGTCGGGTTGGATAAACGATCGCTACCTATTTGTATTGTGCTATAAATGATGCGCTATGTGCTATAAGCGATTCAAATAAGCGATCCGGACCCAAATCGAGCGGCAAAGAACGCGAGCCTCCCGCCGCCGGTGTGATTGCGACCCTTCGCGAGATCTTACCGTCGCAAGGTACCGTCCTACACCTTGCTCTCGCCTTCTCATCTCCTCTCTGCTAGGTTTGCCCCACCAGCGGTCTTTCCTTACATGCACCGATCTAGACCCCGTTTCTAGAAGTTTATAGGCTTGCCTTTGATGCTTTGATCGGGATATCTAGATGATCTGTTGGGTTGAGTCAGTAGGCTATCCTAGGCTCCTAGTTGTTCACCCTTGAATCGTCCCTTCGTTGTTCAATTACAAAATCCCTAATTAGCGATGAGAGTAGATGTGGTATGGTGATGTACTATCTAATATGCGAATTCTCGGTATTGGCCACTTTATCGGCGTCATCTTTGCTTTGCTCATAAGGAGTCTGTATCGAGAGTTCTTGCTCAATGGGAACCTTGTAGGTTACTTGCAAATTTTATGGTATACCACTTCAATTGCAATGCCACATCCGCCCCAGTGGAAGCCATCTTGTGTGTTTTGGTTTATTTTCTTGCCCGTTATGTTCATATTTCAGGATGATGTTGCCTTTGCTATGTTCAATATATGAATATAGAGTAACCTATTACTTTAGCTATGATTGTCGATGATGGTGGCATGTAAGAAGCAAAATACAAAACAAGTTACAGTGTCTTTCACTCCTACTGGTGGTATAGGCATTTTAGTGTTATTACGACAACATCCATTAAATTTTTTAGCCATTGTCTTGATGATTAGAATGAGAAAGACGAGAGCATGGAATTACGTTTAAATGTTATCTTTTATGCTTCGTGCGATCATATAAAAGTTTCTTATAATTTGAACGAATTAGCAATGTGGTCATCACCTCCACCCTCCGTCTCCACCGAGCAGCACGGCTCCCAATCCCCATTTTCCCATCGGCCGCCGTTCGAACAGAAGAAGAGAACAAAGAAGAGTGCGTCTCTTCACCTTCACTCCTTATGCGCTTCACATAGCTAGCTAGGGATGGTTTCTTAGATCTTTGAATAGTTGATTGGATTGGGGGATTTCTTTCGCTGAGTTCCAAATGTAGTTTATAAATGGATATTCTATTCCGATTTCAAAATCTCGGTTTGTGAAATATAAATTTGTAATGCAGATTGCTAAATATTTTACTACTGTTCCAATTTATCAATAATTGTAGTCTGCCATAAATTAGCATCAGGCGTGCTCCATTTCTGGATCTGACACTGGTTAGATGTATGTATGGTATGCTTGTCTCATATTAGCTTTGTCCTATAAGCACCTCCTAATTTTTTGTCCTGCGTACGCCACCCATCAGACGAAGAGATGTCAACATGTATACGAGCTCTGGGATAGCAGTTCGATGTGAGGCTCACTGTCATATCTGGTAAGACAATGGAGAGAAGAGCATGTTAATAAGCTAGGTGCCTAGGTACTAAAACTTTAAAAAAAAGCTAGGCATTCTAACTCCATTGTGCAATACTGCTATCCAAGATCAGGTCAGCCACCCCACCCACAGATCCTAAATCAAACTGGAGTGTGGTAGTTTCAGGCTTTCAGCGTCAAGGAGACCATGTGTTGGTTGAACTGAGAAGCATCAGGACTCTGTTACTGCAGCTTGTGCAGCCGCTACAAGGGTATGTGCCATCATCTTTTGTTACACTTGACTGCTAGCAAATATGTGAGTAATAAGAAGCTCATCTCTTTTTTTGGCTTGGTTTGCAGGAGTTTAAATCTTGATGGATGCCAAATTCAGTGCCAGCTTTCAACTCGGGGTTGCTGTTTTTCGATGTCATTTAATACATAATAAAGCAACAACAAGGATATCATTTGGCATGTTGATGATTCTATTGATGGCTTGGTTGATACTCCATGCTCGCAATGACTGGATCGAACATGCCAATAACATTCAATGTTATGTTATTGGGAGTTCTGTGGTTTTGTTGGAAGGTTGTGTGTTGACACACCGAGGGGATGGAAATGTCCGCTCAGATTCAGGAGATCATTTGCTGCATCCATTTACTTGGAAACAGTTGTCCATCTCTTTTATATCGCATGCTTTTTGGTCCTATTTCGTGGGTCACGGAACCAAGGTCATGAGTTTACCGTATTGGGTTCACCGATACATATTTTACACCGTGCTATCATTGATTCTCCCATGCTTGGTGGTTTCTTCGCCATTTGCATCTCTCGCT
Organism: Dendrocalamus sinicus; assembly: GCA_036346575.1. Taxonomy (NCBI): domain Eukaryota; kingdom Viridiplantae; phylum Streptophyta; class Magnoliopsida; order Poales; family Poaceae; genus Dendrocalamus; species Dendrocalamus sinicus. Next base: position 19,171,231 of record CM070670.1, read on the forward strand.
GATGGAAGGAACACGCAGTTGAATTTATAAAATCCATATTTACAGGAAGTAGCATTCAGGCCCTAGAGATTGGATGTGGTCGTCAGCATGAGAGCAGAGCCTTGAGAAGTTTGTCAGGTGGAACAATAAGCACTTGCAAGGTTGACCTGTTTTGTGAAGATGAAGTTTGGTTCACTGTTGTCCAAAATGAACATATATGGGACAGATTTCAGTGTAGTAAGAATGGCAGCTATTTTGCTTGGCTGCTTTCATCTTCAGGCCTCAACTTCTCTTCCTACTTTCTGTTGATACATCTGATGAAGCAGGTTTTGATAGTTGTGCTCTTTTGTCAACCGATATCACGAGTGAGATGCTTCATTTTGCCTATGTAATTTCTTTCCCTCATGAAAGTATAGAAATATCATGTAGATTGTAGTTGCCTCTTTTTTGTGGCTCTGATGTGTGTGGAACATTGTCCTCAATGAATCATTGGTTGCTTCTTTTCTTCATCCCGTGTTATGTATTTTCATTTGGGTGGCACCATCTGCGGTTCTTTTTCAATCGGATTCAGATTTTCTCACTTGCATGCAAATTGTAAATTGTATGTTAACAAGCTTAATACATTAATTTCATGCCAGTGTTTGGTCATTTCGTTTTATTTATGTGCATTATTTGGGTTTGATGTTTGTACATCTGGACATTTTAGTGCGATGGTATACACCGTCGAGGTCTGTAAATAAATTGTTTTGCTATATGGCTCTCAAGTGTGTCATTGATTCTTTTATGGGATTACTTAAGGCACTTCGATTTATGTTCTATGTTGTGCATCGTAATTCATTCTGTATGGTGGGTGCTATTTTGCGTTGTCTGCTTTTGCCCGTTTATTCCGCATTTATGCTTCCATATATTAGCATCAATCTGTTCGTAGACACATCATTTCGATGTAGCATGTTGGTGCTGTAGCTTGGTAATAATTTTCTCCTGTTGTCTCGCATTTTCTTCGAGAATGCTTCTGTTTGCATTGCTTTACAGTATTCAATGACACTCGATAATCAATTACAATTGTCTACTTTCTAGCGATTCCCATGTGAATTGTCATAAGGAAAACTTAAAAGAGTGTAATTTGGCAATCCTTGCATTAGCGACTTAGCATCGTGCCATCACCAAAATGCTACGAAACTCGGCTTAAAATACAGAGGAAACCTTTGGCAATCGCAACAATAGGCTACGAGTTTGGCCAGTTCGAGAGCAAAGCAAAGGCCTTTGGCCCGCCACCGACCAACGCATCTCACCATAAGCTCATGGTCATGGCGCGCCGCCCATCCTTCTCTCACCCTCCCCACCTCCGCCCGCCACCACCCCAAAGCCCCGCGCGGACGTTGTCTCATGGACGCCCGCCATCGCGTGCCCGCGCGGCAGGCGACTGCTGCCCATGGCGGCGCGGCGCTCTCCGCCATGCTCTCCTCCCCCGCCACGTCGGCCCCCAACGACGTCACCCTCCTCACCGTCCTCTCTGCCTGCGCCGACTCCCCCTCCTCCCCGCTTTCATCTTAATATATGGTAATGACACCGAACTGTTGTTCCACAACTGATCGTTTTTGGCTTGTATTACCGAGTGCTGGAGAGAATCTTGTTGGATTAATTTTTCTTTGAGGCAGCTGTGGTCACGTTGTAAAGTCGCTGAGCGTGGTCAAAGAAGGCTATGACCACGGTGTAAGTGGTCGTAAGATGAATTATAACCACGGAAAATGCGGTCGTAAGAACTTACGACCACGGCAAACCGTCAATAGACATGGTCGAAAGGCGTTGGACCACAGCAAAACAAAAAGAGGCGTGCTCAAGAGGACCTACGACCACAGCAAGGCAAAGTAGGAGGCGATCGAGTGGTTTACGACCACGTTGAAGGAACGCAGAGCGTGGTCGTAAGGGGTTATCGACCACGGCCAAGGACAGTGTTTTTACGACCACGGCAAACCTACAGTAACTTTGCATGATGGTCGTAAGGAGTAAGATCGTGGTCGTAAAGCTAGCAGGCGTGGTCGAAAGGCGGTCGACCACGGCAAAATCGAAAGCAGGTGTGATTGGGAGCATCTACGACCACGAACACGCAAAGTCGAAGGTGGTCTGAAGACGTACGACTGCAAAGAAGAAGATTAAACGTGGTCGAAGGAGGCTACGATCACGTTATGAAGGTTTCGACCACGGTGAACAGTGATCGCCAGCATCACTGCGTGGTCGTAAAGAGTTGCGATCACAGTAACTCGAGAGCGGCTGAAGGAAGACAATGCAGCGATATAGCGGAGCGGTCGTAAACTTATACAGTGATGTTACGACAACGACTCAAAGCGATCGGTGCCGAGTTTGAGTGGTCGTACGGCCACTGCATACCCTGGGGCCCAGCAGTAAGTCATACATAATATAGATATTACATGTAAAAACAAAAGAAGAAAAAGCTTACTGTGTTTCATATTTCTTTATGTGACAAAAATGTTTGTTTTCTTTGTAGCCTCAAGTTTAAACAATGTGGGGATGAAGAAAGTCGTCGGTGGGTGAGTCTAATGATGTTGTCGCCTCCTCAAAGGATCAGTCGTTATGTGACATTTATTATGTGACAAAAATATTTGGTTATACAATATATGAGACGTGAATCTTAATGAATCTGATTGTTCGTTTATTTTTTACAAACTTTATCTTGTTTTGTATTTTACCGTAGCGTTAGCACGGGCACTATACTAGTGTATGGTAATAGGTCTCATTCCTCGTTCTCTGCTGACAAATTCTCCTATTAGAGATAGGGATAGGGAAAAACATGTCTCTATTGGTCCTTAAACATATATTACTTATATATGCTCTCACAAACATTAAATTTTAACATTATATGATAATATCATATATTTACTTGGGATTTTATGATAAATTCTTGCATCTTCTACAAAGCTAATCGTTGTATTATTGTTGATTATGAGTCATTATGCAAGCAAAATGGTCCTTGTTACCAAGGGATGGGGCACATCGGGGGTGTGGGAAAGGGTGAAATTACTCCCCGACCATGTAAATCGGGCAGCGGGGAATGGGGACGTTCCGTGGATCCGGTGGGGAATGTCTCTGTTGCTATCCCTAAGCTATCATGAATAATCAACGAATGAACAATTGAACAAAGTTTCATGGAAAATCGAAGCATAGATATTTGTGTATAAGGCCCTGCTTGTTTTAGCTTATGGCTTTTAATTCACTATTTTTTTATTTCATCTTTTTGGCTTTTTTTGGGTTTTTCTTTTTCTGTTTCCCGTATTTCTTCGCATTGTCCGTAATGAGCTAACATGTTTTTTCTATTTTTAAAATTTTTAATTTTAATTACTTCAAATAAGACACGGCACCACCTTAAGTGCTATACATAACTAAGTATTTTGCTCTCAGCATGCGGGTTGGCGGCTAAAGATCCTAACTTAACTTTGCTTGTAGCCTCGGAACCCCGGAATAGATTCTGCCATACATACAGGTAGCGGACGGATCAATCATATACTAGTGTTAATTAGAAGCTAGCGTGCACATCTAGTACTCTGGCCTGTAGGATTCACACTCTAACCGTTGCATACGTTCTCAACCGTCACATTGGAAAATAACGTCTCCGATCGACCCCCCTCCATAAGTTCCTGTTTTTGGCTTCTTAATTTTATCTTTTTGCTTTTATTAGGTTTTTCCCTCTTTTTCTTTATTCATTTGTATTATCCATAATAGTATAACTTTTTAATTTAATTATATAGAAAAAACTAATAGCATCCACGTTACATTTTCAGCTATTATCATAAAAAAACCAAAAGTATGAGCTTATAAGCCCTTTGTATCACTGCCACGTGGGAAATCACTGCAGCCATGGATCTCGCCGGAGATAAGCAGTGGGAGTTTGTGTTGATAGTTGTGTATATGTCTGTATTCGTCGTTGTTTCGCTCCAACTTAAGTATAGATTGGCCTGATCAATTTGACTTCGGTTTCTAGTTTATTTTTCACTATTTATAAGTTTCGTCTTTTTCTGAACTTTTGGCTTTTCGTTGAGCTTTTTTGCCGGTTCTTTTTTCCCGTATTTGTTTGTATTATACGTAATGGGCTAACACATTTTTTATTTTTAAATTTAATTATGCTAAATAAGCCTATATCAGTTACAATACTTTTTCCAACTAGCTACAGTATTTTCAGACATAAACCATGAGCTTTTCAGCCAAACCGATCACCACCAAGATAAGTCGGTTTTGGAAATTGGCCCTAGCTCTCGAAAATTACTGGATCGGGCACCGAGTGAGACCACAGGAAGGTGAGTTTGCAGGCGACCCCGCTGGACGCTAGCTCACGAACGCCGGCCGGTTGCGGTATTTACTGGTTTTGCTCGGACCAAGAAAGCCTGGCAGGCTCGATCGGCGACGCCATCGCCAGCGCCATGGGAGGGAGGGGAGCCCAAAACTAACAAGAACACACATGGAGCACCCGCATACCTCCCCTCCCTTCCGGATCAATGGCGCCACTCCACTCTCTCTCTCTCCTCTCACTGTGTCAGGACTGTCCCATCTCTCACCCTTTCTCTCTGTGTCTCCGATTAAATCCTTTCATTCAAGCGCCCGAGGAGAGGAGAGGAGCCTTTACAGCGGCAGCACCGGCTGCATTCACGCCAACGCGCAGGCATACCGAATTACCGATGCCGATAGAGTGCTACTACTGTACGCTCGTACTGCTACGTGCTTGGCGTACACGCGTGCATACGCGCTACCGACGATGTGCGAGGCGTATGGTTGTGTGCTGGTGTAATATAATGGTGTACGCATGTGCTTGTCTGGTTCTTTCCGGATGGGTGGCCTCTTTTCAACGAGCTAGTCAAGGAGTAGTAGAAAGAGAGGGCATGTTCGCTTATCGTCTGTTCTTTTGCAGGTTTTAACTTTAGCTTTTGATTTTTTTTTTACAGTAACTAACTTTTAAACAAAATATCTTTTCAAGATAAAGTTTATTAAAGATAAAGTTTACTAAGTTAATTGTAGTATATACTATACCGATTTTATTTATATTGGCAAAAATCGTATGTGAGTTTCAGTTATTCTATAATCTCTCACAAGAACAGCCCAAAAGCCAAAAGTCACAAGCTACAGCCAAAAAGAAAAGGCCCTATATTCTTTTAGTGTATAATTGATGGTTTTCTGTTGCATTTTTTAAAATGATAATAAACAACGAAGATACTTTAATATAAACTTTTTTTTAAAGAAATAATTTCAAGAAATCGCTTAAAAAAACTTTTGCTTATTTTGGTTTCTAAGCCAAAAACCACTCAAATCCAAACGAAAAGGCGGAAACACGGTGGAGCCAGCCGATCCATGCCTTGCCACTCGCTGCCGTACGCTTGTCGGGACTTGACTCCCCGTTTCGATTGATGTTTGGGGGCCGTCTGTCGTAATTGACGAATGTCCCGGTGGGGCCCGTGCGACTGGATGCCTGTGCTTAGATCTGATAATTTGTCCGGCACCTAGCTAGCTCGGTCAAAACCCTGCATGCCGGCCACATAACATTGCTGTAGGTAGGCATGAATGATCTTTGCCTGTAATTCCACGTTCTGTTCCGACGTAGTAATCGCTAGCCGCCGTAGAACTGCTCGGAATGAACAGTATAACTGTAGAGAAGCACCCCATGCCTCCAATTTATGGTCTTGCCATTACATGTTTTGCAAACACTTTTAATTCATATCTTGTCTAGTCACTAAAACACTGCGGTAGATTATATGGGGTTCTGGGTCCTAAGAATAGCACTAGGGATGGCAATTGTGCCCGTTTACCCGTGTACCTGTGGGTAAATACCCTAATGGAGCCGGGTATGGGATGCATTTTCTGCCCACAGGTATGAAAACGGGGGAAATTCTCTGCCCATCGGGTAAGCGCACGCAGTGCGGGTAAGCTCTACCGTGCACTGTCTCACCCGTTTACCCGCCAACTAACAAACCCTAACCCTATTCAACATTTCTGCCGAATCAACTCCCCACTCCCCAGCCGCCGCCGCCCATTCACTCCCACTCCCGAATCAACTCTCAGTCCTCACTCCCTATTCCTCACCCCGCAGTCCCGCACCCGTCTCCTACTCCGATCTGCCGCCGCCCCCACCCACCGCCCCCACTCGCCGCCGTCCTCCGATCTGCCGCCGCCCCCACTCGCCGCCGTCCTCCGATCTACCGCCGCCCCACCGCGCCGAGCCGCGCCCTCGCCGTCGCCGTCCTCCGTCGCCCCACGCGCGCGCTCCCACTCGCCGCCGTCCTCCGATCTGCCGCCGCCCCCACCCGCCGCCTCGGTCGCCGTCGCAGAGGCGTGAGAAGAGCTTCTTCTTGGAGGCAGGTGAGTCTTAGCCCTTAAGCTTCTCTCCATCGAGGTATATATGGATGGGGCAGCGTTGATCTACCGGCTGCCGGAGGAGTGCGCGGCGTACACCATCTCGATGACGTCGCCGGCCGACGCCTACCACTCGTCCGCCGTATCAGCGGCCTTCAAGGCCGCCGCCAACTCCGACGCCGTCTGGGACCATTTGAGCCGTTGAAGAGTATATTTTTATAAGGATGTTGTGTGTTAACAAATCCTGAGATGACTCTGAATTTCAGAATTTCAGAGTTTGTTATTGTCCATATTGTTATAGTTTATTTCAGCAATTGTCCATTTGAGCCGTTGAAGAGTAACTGGATGTAGAAGTAGCAATTAGTATAATACTAATTAGTAACTGGATGTAGAAGTAGCAATTAGTAATATATTTTTATTAGGGTGTAGAAGCAGCAATTAGTATAATACTATAGTCCACATAATTCATAGAATTCTCCTCATTTCTGAATGTGTTGTTGCTTTTAGTGTGGTGTTCTTGTTAATATAGATCTACTTGACATGGTTGTGTTTCTTCCATGTAATGTAATTTTTGGTGATGATTAGTGTGTGGACCAAGCTGTTTTTGCAAATATATATGATCTGTTCAGTAGTGCATGAGTATTTGTGATTTGTGGACCAAGCTGCTGATTGAGTAGCTGATTTTCCATTGTAGATGTTGAATATATGAATTTGTGATGCATTGGTGATGTTTGAATGTGAATATATGATGTACTCGATTCATGGTAACGGGTATGCCATGGGCGACAGTACCTGCGAGCGACGGGTATGGCGGGGTTTTTACCCGTATGTGCGGGTATGCCCGTGGGCGAAAATTGGGGTCGCGGGTACGGATATGGGCGAGCACTACCCGTACCCGCCGCGCCCGATTGCCATCCCTAAATAGCACATAGACCCAGAAGCGCCGAGCATACATGCCATCCTTTTAAATCCAAATGCTACAAGGAGTTAAAAAAAATGATGCTACAAGTAATGAGCCTCTTGTTTTTTAGTTTTTAAAAACCGTTTTTATATAGTAATTACTATTTTTTACAGTAACTAGCTTTTAAATGATTGTCTTTTTAAGGTGGATGTCTACAAGTCGATTATAGTAAACACTACAACGGCTTCATTTATATCAGTTAAAACCACATACAAATCTCTTTATATACTATCTCACGTAAATAGTCAAAAGCCATAAACAAAGAAAAAAGAACAGGCCCAATAAGCCTTCTCACGCCATCTTCTCAATGCAGCCCACATAATTTCTAGAAGAAGCTACTCTGCTCTTAGAAACAGTGTGCATGTCTGAAAGCTTATCTAGTGGCGTACGGCATAAAAGCACATAGTGACAAGAAATTCAACGCGAGAGATTGCCCATGTGTAGCCCCATGCTCGATGCAGTCTGTACAGCTATAAGGATACGGGACGACTGGCGCAAGGGAGAAACGTACATGTAAATCCTCGCGACCCTTCTGAAGATCATGAGCATTGGATGTGTCTACAACGCACGGCCAAATTTGGGCCATCAGCGCTGTGACCGCTTCATGTTTGCTTCTCCAGATAAGCCGGGTGCAAATGCATATAAAACCGCCTTCGTACAACTCAGTTCTGGGATGCCAGGGCAAATATCAGCCTAAAACTCATCAAGAAAGAAATATCCACACGTAAGGCTCAAGCCTCATTAAGCGAGTAATAAGTTCACATTGATAATCCACTGGTTCCAGAGCTACATAGACCACGACTAACAAGTTCCATAATCCGCAGCATCGTGCGGCGAGTTATTACAGCAAACAACACGCAAGAAACAAACATGCACAAAATCAATAGCCTAACATTGGAACTAGCCAACAACAAAGCCGCGAAGGCAGAAAAGATGTCATGCTTCTACCTCCCTTGGCCACCAAACAACCACTGAGCAGCTGAAGTGATGTTGAGATTTAACAGAGTTGAAAAGCCTTACCGCAGCTATCAGATTTCAGTTCCTGTATTCATCTGCTCGGTGATACTGGTAGTCACCTTCCTCGTATGCCTCACCTTCCTCAGGGGCTTCAGGTTCTGCGTTGTTAGGTTGTGCCTGACTGTTGGTTGCCATCTCACTGTATGAATCGTCACGATAATACTCATGCTCATGCCGCTTTGAGCGCTCAGTTTCATGCCCATGTCCATCTTGACCATAACCATATACCTCGTGGCTTTTGTGTTGCTCATACTGGTTATAGCCGTAATCCTGCCCATAATCAGCCAAGTTTCTGTCATGTTTAGGCTCACCGTTGCCATAACCAGCATCCCTCTCATGCAAGCGACTTGCACGCTCATAATCTCTGTCACGGTCCCTGCCCCTGTCACGATGGCGGTCATGAGAGCGATCACGTTCCTTCTCTCTATCATAGTCCCGACCATGATCCCTGTGCCTATCTCTATCACGCCGGTCACGCCCGCGGTCTCTCTCCCGGTCCTTGTCCCGAGTCCTCTCACGATCTCTATGGTGGTGCTTCTCTTCTCTTGAATCACGATCACGAATCCGGTCATGGGAACGTTCGCGGGTTCTCTCATCACGATCCCTTTCCCGTACCCTTTCACGAGACTTCTCAAGATCCCTGCAACGAAAGTAATAGACAATGAAGCATAATATAAGTACCAAGTTAAGATGATAGATGTAAGCATCTCACTCATTTGACAAGGCTTACCGATCAGCATGACGATCATCCCTCCTAGGCTCTTCTGATCTGGGCCGCCCAGCATGCTGTTGCTCCCTGATAACCAAAAACATAAAGTGTAAGACTATAACAAGATAATCCAACACAAGAGGAACAGCAGTAATACCATAAAGGCCCCACAGTGTTACAGCACTAACTACACACACGGCCACCAAAGTAACTATCCCTATATAGCAATAATGAAATATCAAACTTCAAGACTTCAATGTGTACCGAACAATGTTAAATTCCCTTTAGATCAACACGACAGAAAAGGTATATCAGACAAAATAGAGAGTGAAAAATACTGTAACAAACAAACAAAATTATGCAACATACAAAGCATTTGCAATCAATTGGCTGGAGCAACCATACCAGTTCTTACCTCATTCTAAGGATAAATAAATTTCACTTTCTTCAAGATCAGAATGAGAAAATACTGCTAAAAAATGAGAAAATGAATATACCTAGCAGAATGCTTCTGGTCAGCACCTTCACCGCCAATCCTGCTTGATCCAAGTCCACCACCCAATCTCCTGGGACGCCAATTTGGAACAGTTCTACCACGCTCTACATCAACTAGTACCCTCTTATTGTCCACTTTTCTCCCATCTGCTTGCTTGTAAGCATCTGGTGACGACCAAATATGGGTAGAAAAAAGGTGAAGCATCAGCAACAGCAAGTGTGTGAAACTAGCCTAAATGGAACATTTGTTAGCCACAAACTTACTTTTCATGTCCCGGGTGTGCATATACTCTACAAATGCATATCCTCTAGGTTTATTTGTTACCTTGTCAGTTACGAGCCGAACCTGCAAAGCTCAAAAATAGTAATTAGGGACTTCTCACAAATAAAGATGCATTAAACTTGAGATGATGAAGATATATTATTAATTATCATTACAATAGTTTCTTTGGTTAACATATTCTATGTTGCACGACAGGAAGGCATAAAGCCTAACTAGCCGTGCTAACCTTGCATATGTAGAGCTTCCACGAGAACTGAAATCCAGCACACATAAACAAAGTTGGAGGGAAAAGCGAAGTCTGGCCGATTGGCGTATGTTGGAAAATACATTGCATATCCCCTTACCAGGGAACTTACTAAAGGAAAAAAGTGTATGACAGCAGACTAAATAATATACCAAGTTGCCCTATCCATTGCTTATAATTTGTTCAACCTTTGTGATCAAGACAAACAAAATAGCAACAGCAGTTACATGAATTAAGGTGATAACAGCAAGTGTGGGATGGGTAAGTATTCCTTACACACAGGGAAATGGAAGAATATTCAACTCTATTGAGTTGAGAGATGCCATTAGCATTATATTTTGCTGTTGTTTCCTCCATGAGAAGCAGAACTTGGCAGCGACACTAGTTGCTTTAACAGCTCATGGAAAGTAACTATGAACACTATACTCACCAGCGGACCTACCCAATTAAGTCCCACAGTGTAGAAACCCCCTGCAGATAAGCTGCTTTTTAAAACATAAAGTGATCTACACTTACTCGTGGCATTGTCAGCACTCTTCAAGCTTGTTTGCTCCAGTTAATAATATGAGATATGCAAGTTTGTGGAATGGGAACAACCAATCATGAAAACAACACTACCTTGCTGCCTTTGGCAGAAGCAAATGATTTGATCTGCTCCTCGAGATATTTCTCAACACAGAAAGATTGATACGAACTACTAAGAAAGAGAACATCAAGGCTGCACACAAGTGCAGCCAAAATTACCTGTGCATGCACATTTGTTTACCCAGAAAATCTTCCAGTGTTCAAACGTTGTGCCAACCATGTGCATAAAAACGGCTTAACAAAGATTCGGGGCAAATAACTAATTTAATTACTGCCACACCTGAACTCCATATTACTTATCTATCAAGTCATTCAGGTGTATGGAACTATTGATCTCACAAGTAGACCTCTAATTCCCACATGGTTTAAAGATAGCTTACTAGAAAAATTGTGTCAGGACCTCCCAAAATGAGCCATACCTATACAATTTATTGATGAGAAAACAATACATGTATATATCCATACACAAAACAGAGCAAATATAGTCCGCTTTAAAACAGTAGAGCAATACTTTTTTTGCAGCACACACACACACAGAGAAGCAGTTTTTCATTTTTCTTTGAAAAAAAACACTTGCGGGAAATTTATCCAAAAAAATTAAAACAAGAAAGATAACAAACATCTGTAGCTTTAAGAAAATCTTTGGTGTGCAAGGTTCCTGATTTCCAATTCTGTTTGGTGCAAGCAACAGGATAAAAGATAGAATCCCTCATTTCCAAATAGCACCTTGTTAAAGGAGCTACCAGGAAGCTATAAAAGGATAGTGATGCAAAAAAAAATTCCAGTTTTCACACGTGATTGTTTACCAATTAAAATAACTGAACACCTTACCAAAGAGGAATAACTTCACCTGCACTGGGATTTACCACGCGTACTTACCCTTTTAATAGGTCCATAAGCTTCAAACTCCCTTTTAATCCTATGCTCAGATGTCTCATAGTTCTGCAACAGTTTGGAAAAGCCAATGAGCATTAAGTTACCAAAAAACTAACTTATCAACTATGCTGTTTTCGCAAGGAAAAAAGGATGCATAAATGATGCAGTAAATATACTTACAAGTCTCGCAACGAAGAGTGTTTTGTATGGATCTCCAGTGGAGTTGGGATCATTTTGCGGGTCATCTACATAAAAAAATCAAAATAATAATGTTACTATGTCTATCATCTGAAAAAAGGGTAGTGTGGCTTTAGAAAGAACTTACACTTCTGAAGCTCTTCAGCAACCTTAGCTGCACCTTGCTCAAGCTTAATCTGGCAGATTCTAGCCTTCTTTTCAGCCTGTATACAGAAAATATAATACTAAAATCAGAGATAAGAGTAGCAAAATCATACAAAAATACACAACAACATACAATAAAACTGACAACCTTGACAGAACAAGTTACATACTTTATTTACAATAATAAGGGCTGAAATTTGTTAAAACATTTGTTCAAACATTTGTAAAACGATCTCAGATCGACAAGATATTCATTTGGCATAAGTGCAACAATGCCTTCTCAAAGCGGAACCTTTTAATCGAACTCTTGCCTACATGAAAACATCTCTGAAGCAATTTCAGGTATAATTGTGGCATTCAGAAACTAATTTTGTGTTATTTCATTGGAGCAATCTCAAATTGTGCCTGCTGTCCAGCGGACATAATTATCAAAATTCACATGCTAACATTAACACCTTAATTATTCCATGCTCAGCTAGCATTATCTCCACTATACACAGGTTAACAAGATTTACAATTTTATTCCTTGCCACACTATTTCAGTTGCACTGAAATAAACAGGTACACCTCAAAAGCCTAACCACAAAGTCTGAATAAGCAAAAACACCTCAAAAGCCTAACCACAAAGTCTGAATAAGCAAAAATCCTACTAGCATAATGGCATATCATGAGCATGTACTGATTATGACCAAACACCACTGCAGAATGCTGGCACCAAAAAAATAGCACAAATTGCAGGAGTAATGACCAAAAACATACTCTAGCACAAATTGCAGGAGTAATGACCAAAAACATACTCTAGTCTCGCCCTTGGGGACGGGCGGGGCGTACTCGGGATCACCAGGCTCCGCAAACTGCGACACAAACTGCGCCATCCCTGCAACCGATCAACAACAACCCATCAGCAACGCCCCTCCCATCAATCACAAACTAAATTTCTCATCCACCCAAAAACACATGCCCGAGGGGAACACGATTACCGGTATAGGCTGGCAACTTGCGCTTCTCGATGGGCGGCTTGTACTCGAGCGGCGGCCGCGGCTCGAACAGCTTCAGCAGGTTCGCCGTGAGCCCCGTCGGGTGGCTCTGCCCTATCTGCCACAAAACCGCAACACGGAATCAAATATCATATCGAAACGAAACGGACGGAGAAGGCGAAGAGCTAGGGTTAGGGTTTAGGGGCGGCGGATGCTTACGAGCTTGAGCTGGAGGAGGTTGGCGCGGGTCTGCGCCTTCGTGCGGGACTGCACGCCCGCGTCCTGGTTCCGCATCATCGCGTTGCCGTAGTCGCCCATGGCGGCGGCGGCGAGAGATTTGCGAATTGCGAGCCCGGCCTTGGGGAAGAAAAGGTCGAGGTGATGGAAGTGGAGGTTTGCTTGGTTTTATAGCTTGATGGAGCCCGTGGGCCTCGTAGCAGATCCAAACAGTCACTGACTCGGTGGACCCAAAGAAAAACATGGCCCACAAGTCAGACTATGATTTCCATCCTCCGCAGTATCGACAGCTTTCACCGTCGAACACGTCACTTACCGGTGGGTCCCACCGAGCTCGGTGTGAGCCCACCTTCACAGGCCGTCTCGTCGAGTCCTCACAGCCGCTGCCGCCGCTTCCTAAACACAAGGCAGTTCACACACAAATCCGCCGCAAAAGCCTTGTCCCTCCAGCCATGCCCACTCCATGCTATAAAGCACATGCTAATGAAGTCAACCACCTTCTTCTTACCCTTCTTTCGCTCAGTCTTCTCCTGATCGCTTGAAGGATCAATATCGCTCAAGTCTCGATTAGCAAAGGATGAGATCAATGCCATCATAGCCCTCTTGAGTGCAACATCATGCTTGTTGAATTGATAAGGCTTCTTGTTGTAGTCCTTCTCGTAGTCCTTCTTACCATGATCATCTCTACCTCTATTCATAAGGTTAGACAGCTAGCACGAACATGACCCATCTCATCACACTTAAAACTAATGAGTGGACCACTTCTCTCATGCTCTCTTGCTTTACGGTAAGCATAAGTGAATCTGCTAGTAATGAGAGTTAGATCATCGAGCGAACAAAGAAAAACAAGAAGAATCATTCTCAAAAGAAGAGCCACACTTGGTGGGATCAGTCACAAGAGCCATCATTTGTGGAGGCTTGGACTTCATGGCTATGATATCCATTTCATAAGTCTTAAGCTATGAATACAACTTACCAACAGTCATAGTTTGCCTTGTCACTGATGGATGTGACTTTCATTGTCAAACACTCATGTCAAGAGCACTAAGAGTATGATGATGAGGGGATTTGGCTCAATCTTTCGATAAGAACGATAACCATGATTGATTGATGTGACGTTGATAATGAGGCTACTTGACTGAAACGACCAAGTCCGCCCTACCACACCCTTGTCATTACCAACCGTGCTAAGAATGTGGTTAACCTGAACATAGGGTTCAATTCTTGCGAGAAATCAAAGAACAAGTAAGAACAAGATAAAAACCAATCTGAATATTACGAATATCAATTAAGAACATGAAAGAGTTGAGGCAGGCAATCGCAGTTGTTAGTCTAGTCGACACAAAAATACACGGTGAAGTTTCACAGTGGAAAACTAATCTAAACAAGCCTATATTACATGGCTAATTCAGTCTCTATTTATATAGCACGCATGCCCTTGGCATATGAGAACTAATCAACACATGGAAACTAATCAAATCATATCTAACTCTATCTCTAATTCTAAGATTGACACATTGTTTTGATGATTCCGTTGCACACAAAAAAAAATTTAGAGATGGGGCTAGATCTGTTGCAAAACTGACAAGATAAGATTTCCATTAAGTACTTGCACATTCCAAACGGACCCTGGATGCGAATTCTATGCATGTCTGAAGTTGGTCCTATCAGGCTGAATCAGCATCAAATTGTTTTAGCGATTGTGACTCGCACAGAAGGAATTTGGAGGTAGGATTAGATCTGTTGGAAAGAGAATGAGATAAACTTTCCAGTTTATACTCATACACCTGAAATGGAGTCCGTATGTGAATTCCATGCATGTTTGAAATCAGTGCTGTCTTCGAAGACTGAATTGGATTCCAGAACATGTCCAACGTGAACTCTTGCTTTGATTTAGACAAAAGTGACTTGGTGATTTTGAGAAAGAATTAGGAAAGGTGTCGACTTGGTTTTGATGTGCTAGTCAGTTTCTCTTTAGGTGGACCCCAACCACGAGTGTGTAATGTTGATGCAATCCTCCTTATATAGCTGCATAAATATATATTTTTATCATTAAGTAGTATCATATTCTTATTTAAAATAAATTGAAGCTGAAGAAACAAATACACCTTTTGTTCAATCTTAAGAGTTATGGTCGTATGTGTTTGTGGCATGGTCACATCACATGAGTCGCATTATCGACATCTGAGTAAGTGACTCCCATAGACCTCAAATCAATCAAGATCTTATAGAATCTGTCAAAGAATGAATCGATGGATTCTCCAGGTTTTGTCTCCAGCTTCTGGTAGTCCTTCTTGAACTGGGTCTCACACACATTCTTAACTTTTGATGCTCCCTCATGGTAACCTGAGAGGATTGTTCTCATTTCATGTGCAGATACAAGATGAATCACTCTATTGAAGTTAGTTCTTACTAGGCCTTGGATCAAAAAGTTGTGTGCCTTAGCATTCGCCTCAACCTCATTTGTCACGGCATCATTGAGGAATATGTCATTGGCAGGCACAACAAAGGGATTTTTCATTTTGTTTCTAATGACTAGGCCTTGAGCCTAGATGTACGTCATTATTCTTGTCTTCCAATAGAGATGGTCGACCCCATCAAAGACATGAGGCTTGTTGTAATACCTCCCCGACATTATTGCTCAAAAGACTGGTTAAGATCTATGAAGAAGAGCTAACTAGGCTCTAATATCAATTGTAGTATTGGTACGGGGAGTTAGGGGGTGAATGACTTCTTTGAAATCTTCCCCTGTTATTATCAACTCAATGTAGTGAAAAACACAAACTCACAAGCTCATCAGAGCCAAGAACCAAAAATCATAAATAATAGGAGACTTCCTTGTCCCAATTGGTTTGACCGCTGGCTGGGGAGCAGTCTGACCGCTAGGGCACAAGTCTAATCGGGATCGGCCAATCTAACCACTCGGTCTTGCCGTTGACCACAACAATCACCAAGTGCACTGCATATCAAAGACCAATAACCGTTCTGAGTACAAATGACATGCACTTAACTCTTATTAGTAAAATAACACATACATGGATTTATGCCATAACTCACACTCCCATATGCATGGACCCCTGCCATGACACACTACTGAAACCAACTCAGACTCGCTCCCAAAACCAGAAGCTGGTCTAGCACCAACCATCGCCCAATTAGACAGCCAACAACCGACCTACTCCCTCCTGACAACGAGGGTCGATCTGACCGCGGCAAGCGTGCCGGTCAGACTGCCCCACTCCCATCGGTCAAATCACCATGCAAGGCTAGTCAGACTGCCTATGCTGGCTGGTTTGGCTGATATCCCCCAGACAATAGAATCACAGAGCAAACATTGCAATATCACACTCAAACTACGACATTGAAGCGCAAGCACAGTCAAATACTCATCACAAACATGGGATAACCTCCACATGGTCTCATATTATTTAATTTTTTAATAAACTAATTGTTTAAAAGTCCAATATGTTAATGATAATATTTTACCTTAGAATAACACGTAAACAACAAAAAATAAAGCAAATTAAACTATTGAAAATAAGTAATATCAAGTTTTATATGCTGATATAGTTTGTTGTCAAAATCATGGTCCTACCCAATCCTTAGCATGGTTCTACATTCAGAATCATGATTCTATGAAATTTCGATCCGTAACATTTCAACTCTATGGGATGTTGGATTGTATGATCCCACGATCTGTATCGCTATCGTTACAACTTTAGCTGACAATCAAAGAGGAGTTGGCATACTATTCTTTTGCTGCGTGTTGGTAGCTAGGTTGACTTTGCCATGCTAAATGTCTTTCATGTACCATTTGTTCCCTTGCTTGTGGGACTACTCATTTCAACTTTTGTCTTAAAAATCACTATTTGGGGCCTTTTTCACTGTTTAGGGGTATTTTGGGGCTTTTTTTGCATTGTTTAGAGTTTTTTTTGCTATAGTAGCTGAAAGTTTTTCAGCATAATTTTATTTTTTTCTAGCATAATTAAATTTAAAAAATAAAAAAGATTACATCCTTACGGACAATATAAAGAAATACGAAAAAAAAGAAAAGGCAAAAAAGCCTAAAAAAGAAATTAGAAAAAGATGAAAAAGCTAGAAGGTAGAAGCTAAAAAGTTGTAGCCAGCACGAGCAGCAGGATGCCGATGTCTCGCGAGAAAAAAAAGAAACTTATGCTGATGACGAGGCAAAGTTGGCTCTCCATGGTCTCCTCCATGTAAAACTCCGGCCCTACCCCTGCAATCCGGACACGGTCACACACGCAGGAAATTCAGGGCCGCGCGACGTAACCGCCGCGCAATCTTTCTCGCCTAGCCCTAGCCGGGCGACCGCGCCTGCAACGACTTGGAGAGTTGGAGCCCTCGCCAAGGCCCGTCCCTCGTGCGTTGCCCCACCGCCCCCAAGGTGCGTGGCCGCACGCACGTGCGTTTCCGCCCGTGCCGAGGCCTCATACGGCGCGACATGGTAACAGCGACGACCCAGCCCCGCGCACGGCCGCTTCCCCCTGCCAAACGCCGACCGGATCGGCTCCAAGTAAACAACGCGCAGACGACCGTGCGAGCCTGGGCCACGCTCACCGCTCGCCATCATTCCCCGGCTCGCAAAGAATGGGGTCGTTTCTTTAGACTTATAGCTTTTAACTATAATTTATAATTTTTAGATTGTTTATATGAAATATTATAGAGTAATAGAAACTCACGTATGATTTTTACTAATATAAATAAAATCGGTATAGTATGTTGTTGTGGTTACAGACCAAAGAGAGATAGTATGGTAGTGGGGAGTTAGGTGAGTAAATGGCTTAGGGTTTCTTCCCATGACTTGTATTACATATATACATCCACATAAGGAGCGCTTTTACAATTATACCCTTACACGTGAGTATTCCCCTCAGGGGTACACATGTCATTATACATGTCCCATTTTGAGTCTTACATCCTTCTAACAGGCCTACTGGGCTTAGGTGGGGGCCACCCCTACAACAGGAGCCTCTCATGGTGAAGGGCTTCACGGGCCGAAGCCATGCCGCTGAGCCCTTTGGCCCCCTCCGTCCCATGCCCTCACCTATGGATACGAGCTGCCCCTCCGCCTGGAGCGGCACCCTCTTCACTCTGCCCTCCGGGTGGGGCTTAGGTGTCCATCCTGGAGCGGATGGCGTGTCCACTTGGTACTTGTCGGCGAGGACGTGCACCTTACGGTGCAGGCTTTCAGCTCCGGTTTCGATGCTCCTAGCCATATCCTGATCGCCAAAGACGGTGATGACGCCCCGCCGGCCTGGGAGCTTCATGCATAGGAATGCGTAGTGTGGGACCGCTTCGAAGGAGTTGATGGCAGGCCGGCCCAGTATGGCATTGTACGGATACGAGACGTCCATGACGTCGAAGACGACATCTTCAGTCCTGGCGTTGTCGGCCTGGCACAAGGAGACTTGGAGGCGTACCTGACCCAAAGCCTTCAAAGGCTGCCCTCCGAGGCCCTGGAGGGGGGCTTCCGAAGCTTTCAGTAGGCTCCGAGGTATTCTCATACGATCAAGAGCCTCTGTGAACAAGATGTTTGCAGAGCTCCCTCCGTCAATGAGGATACGCCTGACGTCGCAACCTGCGATGTTGGCCTGGATGATCAAGGGATTTTGGTGGGGGAATTCCACGCCCTGGGCATCGGCTGACGTGAAGGCAATGCTGCAATGGGATGCCCGCAGAGGTAGTTGTGCTGGGGAAGTGCTCGACGAAGAGCCTCCAATGATGACGTTAACACCATGGCACTGGACCTCTCCGAGGGCCGAGCGCGCAAGGGACTGCCTTGCGTATGCTGCACGTGGGCTATTGCGGGGGTCAGTGTCTACGAGGCTCATACGTGGCCCATCGCTTGCTGTAATGCCGCAATTTTGGTGCATATCCGTGTGAAATGGCCCCCGTAGCCGTGCACTTCGCACCATCTGCCATATTCTAGGATTTTCTGCTCCGCACGCGGCTTCTCATCGCGGCTTCCTTCGCGTCTCCCTCCGGCGCGCGAGGTTAAAGCGGCCTCCCGGGGAACGCCTTGCGCAGCGAGGACGTGGCGGGCCTTTTGGGGTCTTCGCCGGTTACGCCGGGGCTTACACCTGTCGTATGGCGAGTTTTGGTGCACCCCGTCGTCGACGTGCTCACGAGTGTCACCCACGGACGCTTACTTGTGTTTCATCCTTAGGTTGTCTCTTGTGCTTCTCCTTTGCGACAACTCCTCGGTTTGCCCGGCATCGGAGCTGTCGTCGCTGCGCCTCCGCGCGTCCTCCTCGGATCGGGCGTACGTTTCCATTTTGTCGAAGAGCTTCGCAACTGTCCTAATGGGCTTACGCTCGTTGTACTCGGCCATCGGTCCCGGTCGGAGGCCTTGTATTGCTGCATTGATGACGGTTATTTCGTTGACGTCCTTGTCCTGGCAACGTACTTTCGCGAAGCGCTTGAAGTAATCCCGGAGCCTCTCCTCAGGTTTTTGCTTGACTGCGAAGAGCTGGTCCGCATCGACACGCTCGACGTAGTTTCCCTGAAAGTTGTTGTAGAGTCGATCGTGGATCTGTTCCCACGCGTGGATGGACTGTGGTTCAATGGTGAAGAATCAGGATAGCGCCACCCCTTGTAACGCGAGAGGGAGTCCTTTTGCCTTCGTGGTGTCGTCTCCGCCAGCGGCTTCGATAGCGGTCTTGTACACGCGCACGAATTCTCGCGGGTCGAAGTCACCTTTGTACGCCTCGATGACGCTCGGGAGTTTGAAGTCCTCGGGCCATGCCGCTTGCTGCAGGTCCACGGAGAGCGGGGATTCCGGGTCTATGCACCGTAGTGGGACGTGACTGGACGCGAGAGCGTCGTGGCTATTCGCCCTTTCCGAGGTGGGCTCAGACGCAGCCACCGGCGTGGCGCGTTGGCTTCGAGCCTCTTGTATGTCTCGCACGGCCCCGCGAAGATCTGACAGCTCCCGCTGGAACGCGTTGAGGGCCGCCAGCAGGGTGGTCTCCACCGTGGGCGTGGTTGGGGCTGTCGATACGCTCTGCGGCGCAACCGGGACGGCGATGACCACGGCCTGTGCGCCCAATCTACCCGCAGCGCTGGCGCGGAGGACCACGAGCCGGTGACGGCCGCGTCAGAGCGGGACCGCCACGCTCCGCGCCGAGTGGGGAAGTGGACGCGCCTGCGTTGTCACCGCTGGGGTTGGTGGTCGGGGTAGTGGTGGCGGGGTCGGGCGTCGCGTCGCGAACGCCGGTGCTCACGGTCATCACACCCGCACCGCCACCTGCACCTGCAGCTGCTAAAGCCGAGGCCTTGGTATTGACGCGAGATTTCGCCGCCTCCGCCTTCTTCTTCTTCGCCACTAATGGTGAAGCTTTCTTTGGTGCCATCCTCTTCAGATCTGGAGGCTTGCTCTTGTCCTCTCCACGGACGGCGCCAACTGTTGTGGTTACAGACCAAACAGAGAGAGAGAGTATGGTAGTGGAGAGTTAGGTGAGTAAATGGCTTAGGGTTTCTTCCCATGACTTGTGTTACATATATACATTCACATAAGGAGCGCTTTTACAATTATAACCTTACACGTGAGTATTCCCCTCAGGGGTACACATGTCATTATATATGTCCCATTTTGGGTCTTACATCTTTCTAACAGGCCCATGGGGGTTATCCCTATAACATATGTACTACTAGTAGAGTGCCCGTGCTAACGCTACGGCGGCATTTAAGGGATGCACATGAAAACAACCAAATGACAACCTGGCAGTGAAGACTACCTCAAATATGTTGACGATTTTATAAAAAATTATCTCGTTGACTCAACGACGCTAAGACACCGGATTATCGATCGTTATCACATCATCCGGATTATCGTGACCTCTTTATCTTGTTCATCATCCCGTACCTCTCTTTGTATTTAATGTGGAGTTCCATAAGATTGCAGGAGCTTGAACCTAAACTTACTTATATCATCCTGAAAATATGAGCAAGTGCTGATCTATTAACCGATTATTTGACAAAAAAAGTGACTATGTTTAGAAATCTCCCTATGAATTACCTGGGTCACATGGTCAGATAGAGTAATTCCAGTCCAATACTCCATATATTGATCATCCATAAACCACAACTTACCCTATGCAAAAGTGAAAAAAAAACTAACATGAGTGATATAGATACCGTTGCAAGTCAGGCAATGGCATACACAACAAGTCAGATGATCTTTTACCCATCTGTTTGCATTCTCTCAGTGATCTTATCTATAATTGGCCAAGATGCCTGTACAACACCTTTGTGCAGAGTCTCTCTCTGCTTCTTTGTATTCTTTCAGTTTCAGCTTGCACGCTGCATTGTTGAGCTTGCTTCTGATCTTCAGTGCTTTGGATTGCTTCTTCTCATCCTCACTGAAAGAGTTGTCATACTTGACGACTTTGCAGCCTAATTAAAAGCAAAATAGAGGTGCTCAATATACGTAGAGGTAGCTAGATTAAGTAAACAGAGAGTTCTTTTAGTAAGATCCTATTGACATTTACCTTTTCATATTTCTTGATGCCCTCATTGATGAGGGTACTCAAAGTGGAAGTAACACATGATGTCCTATGATGGAAGTAACACATGTCTGAATCGAACATGATGTAGGAAAAGTTTGGGTAAAGAAATTTACTTACCAATTTTTCACCATCCAGACATCTTTGTACACAATATTTACGGTGCTTTTCCTGTTGGATCTAATTCCTTCTTTGGTTCGCGGAATTCTTGTTGTTTGCCTTGACACACCCTCGACAAAGCAACATAGAGTTGTCCATGGGAGAACACAGCTCTGGAAGGTAGATCCCAACATTTGGGATGGTTTGGCCTCGCGCTTTGTTTATGGTCATTGCAAAACTCAGCGAATGGGGAACTGTTTTCTCTTGAACTTAAAAGGAAGTGAAATATCATCCGACGGAGACATTGGGATCCTAGGTATGAACACCCTTTTCCTCGCATTTGGCCACCAACAATTTCAGCATCAATTGCATTATCTCGAATGCTCTTACCATTAATCTTGTTCCATTACACAAGCCATTGTTAGGATCAAGATTGCGGAGAAGGATCACAGGACAATTAATTTTAATTTTTAGCACATGTGGGGCAGGCCATTCGAGTGATCGAATTCAGGAAATCAATAGGATAGTTATTTCGAATCCTCATCGATGAGTCAAAGCTATGATAAACCTTTTCCTCGCGGGAACTGTCAATCATCTTTGCGTTTAGCTTATCAACATGCTCATTTTTGGTACAAAGAATGGCACGTGTACTCATATAAGTCGTTGATCTTGCATTTTCCTCAAGTGACGGAAGACATCTTGAATGAGTTTGGTTATAGAATCTTGGTGTCGGTATAACCAATCACAATATTCTCTGGCGAGCTAACATAATCATCCCCGATAGTCTTTTCGGTTCCATTCCCAATCCTAAGGAGGTAATCAAAACCATGGGTCGATTGAGCCCTCATGTTTAGTGACAATCGTATCTTCCTTATACTTTCCCATAGGTAAGATCTCTCGCAATGTAGCATCGATTATCGTGCTCTTGTCCCACGTGTTATGACTGGAAGTACTGTCTGAAATCTCCACCAAATACCACTACCTTTCCCCAAAGGGCAAAGATGAACTCATAATATCTTGCGAGGACCTATCAAGACACTCAACCGCTTGACGCTTTGTCATGGCAACCGTCCCAAATAATCAAGGATGCCGTGCGGAGTAACTCTGCGGTGCCACTTTGCTTGGTGAAGTTGCACATGCTATTGTCGACAAGCTTAATTGGAATTTTGAACCTTGAGTGTCTTTGTGCGTCCTCCCGCAAAATTGACGCCGCAATACCGAAGTTGCGTTGCAATGGCTATTAATCCTCATATCGCACTCTAGCAAGGAGTGCCCGTATAGGAACGTCTTGCCAGTTCCTCTGGACCATCCACGAAGAACACGGCTTTTGTTTGCAAGCACATGTTGTATGATTTCATCAAATCCTGCACGCTGCTCCTGTTAAGAGATGAGTGTATATCCAAATGTTCTTGGTCTATGGCCACGAAAGTTCTTCTCTAACCTCCTCATGATGTCATTCAAAAATTCACCTGATTTGCACAAAGGAATTAATTTATCATCCACATAATTGGTCAATAGAAAAAATAAATATGTGTACAGTATGTAAGTGAATCAAAAGTTTAGGCCTTTGGATGGGACAAATTTACTCGAATCATTCACCTCCGGAAGATCATAATTTATGATATCCTTCCCATCGATCGAATCAAATCCCGAATGTCTCTAAGCACCATTTGTTCTCATCTGCTTTGTGTTAGAATTGTCTCATTTGTAATCTTCGGACATTGAGTCCTTGTGCTTGTCCCACAGTCCACGAATGTTGGTGGCCTCGCAAAATACAAGAATAGTCGCAAATAATCTTCGCAGGCTGCGTGGCATCTGAAAGTTGCAGACTCACACAAGCGATCATCAAGTGACTGTCCGTCTCAATAAGTCCTCTCTTCTCACATGCTTCTCTGAAAGTAGAGTATGTGATTCCAACCATTGTTCTTAAATCTTCATATGAGGTTGCACCTCTAACATGCCTCAAAAGCACTCTCAAGAAATATCTCTCCTTCAGCAGGGTGTGCATAAACAACCCGCCCAATTTGTCCTCTCTGCTTTCTTCTTTGCCACACTTTTCTACCAGTGATCCACCGGTAGTATTCAGGAAGTCTCAGACAACAATGTCCTCGCAAAACTATCCACTATATTCTTCTTGAAATACTCGTGAGTGTGGTCATGGATGAAGATGGTGGTGACAACATCCTCAAGACTTTTACTCTCATCAATAATTACAGATCGCATGTTGGGCGGATGAAGTTGGAGCCGCAAAGCAGATGGGTAGACACCAAAGAGTGGAAAACCAAAAATCCTGTACTGACTTAGGTGGTGATATGTATCTAGCATCCTGTATTGACGAATCTCATTGATTACTCCATCTTCCTTATGTGACGGGTTTATCGAGAATGATGCACATCATGACCTTTGTATACGTACTTAAACAGTACTTAATAGCTTTGATCTTGGAGCAAGCTTCAACATTGATGTGGCGATTATATCTCATAAGCGACCCAGGTTGTATGGAACCACCCACCTATTGTCCAATTCCGCTCCTCTTATCTTTACAGCGGCCATCATCTCTCCTCCTATACAAAGGGTAGGAATCTTTTCCTTGTTGTGTTGCTGCACAAACCGACGAGAAACCGAAAGCGACACTCTCCATCGACCATACAAGCACACTTCCTATTTAGCACTCCACATGGTCCATGCAGCATATGCTTGACGACAAGATTATGCAGCACAGGGTATTTGTCTTTGTCTGGTATCTCTGCAGAAATGACTTTATCATAACCATCTGGGCTTGTTAACTTACTGCCTGATTTCATGATCAAGAGGATGTGTTCATGCGGCAAGCCCCTCTTTTGAAATTCTGTGACATGCACATACGCAGCAACCTCGCCAAAATAACTCCTCTTGACCAACAAATCCTTGATGTCTCGTAACTTAGCCCTGTACACTCTTGAAACCAGGTCTGGCCTATCTTGTGGTGTTTGTCCAGGCTCAAGATTGGACGTAATCTCCTCCCAATAAGGATTGCATGTCATTGTGATGAAATAATCTGGTTTACCAAAACGCTGGACAATAGCCATAGCATTTAGAAACCTTTTTTGCATATCACGATCACCACCCGGAAAACTACGAGGCAGCACAACTCTCTTTCCAACCTCTGAAGCTCTTGTCTCTCCAGCAGAGATTACATCAACCAAACCCTGTGATAGAAATGACGTCATGAACCTACTGTTACTATAATGGCAGGTATAAATTTTAAATACTAAAAAATATAAATTTTCTGCTAATTACCTGGTACAACTCAGCCCGTATGAGTTTCTGGTTCTCAGGGTTAGAGTACCAATCAAGCCTCATAGACTCTATCTTGATATACATGTCAACAGCCCATTGTTGGAAAAGCGGCCTCAGAACAACAAGATGTTAAAAGGCCCTTTCTAACTTGCATCAAGAAACAATAGTATTCCCTTGCCGTCACAAACCGTTTTGATTGGGTGTCATCTACCAGTCTACTGATGTAATCCCCTTCTTGTATGTCATCATCACTTTGTTGACCATGATCTGCATAAATAAAAAAATAATGGATGAATACAATTAACTAAAGCGCTGCTGACAAGGCAAATTAAAGACAGAATTATATTTGGAGTTAGTGACGGTACCAGTAGGCTCGGCGGGAGTGGGTTCTTCCATAGACTGTACATTTAACGAAGAAGGGGTCTCCATGTGTACAGTAGGCATTTCATTGCCATGTACTGTAGCCATATCATTGTACGGCATAAAGCGGTTCCATCCGGTTTCACCCCTAGGGAGAAATAAAAGATACGACAATGGGTCATAACAACCATGGTACGCTTTGATATAGCGCGGGCGATCCCCTCTGGCATATACAAGTACACTTCTATCAAAACTTCGTTGTGGATCATTCCCTTCCGACCAAATTGCAGCAACTTGTGAAGCCGTGGGCGCATTGTACCTTTGTTGGGCGAAGTATACACATTAAAAACCATTGATAAATTCGAAATATGTAATATATGTATTGAATCATTGCACTAAAATATCGTACCTTCATTTGGTCGTGTGACATTTGTATTGAGTTCAATCACGTAGTCATCTAGGTTAGGAATAGCACCAACTCTATTTAATGTATGCACATAAGGATTATCCTGTAATATTCTCAGAACAATTCTAATGAGATTGATATCAAGATCAGGAGATCTCTGTACTCGGTGGGATAATGTATCATCTTCTGTATCATAAAAGTATAGTTGCAAATGACGGGGGCCCTTAGATCCTGGCACCAAATGGTCGAGACGATGGTACAAGGCACCATGGACACGGAATGTATACACACCGGCCCCGATGCTGTAGCAACTCGTCGGTCCAACGTAACCCCAAGGCTTGTGAAAGAGAAATGAGAGTTGAAATACCGTATGTGCTTTCAAATATTTTGCATCATCATGGACCCGACTTGTAAACAACCTTTTCAACTCTGCAGGAACATCCGGAATATGCACTTTTATCTTTCCTTTTCGCAACAAAACCGGTGTCTCATATTGGAACCGCATGGCACCACAATATTGTGATTAGGAACTTGTTTCAAAATATGGTGCTGTCAGGCAAGTTTTGGTAGATGTAGTCGTATGGATCTAAAGAGCCGTGGTCATGAACACCATTACGGGCATGCGATAGGACTCAAATGCATCACTGTCAAGAAAAGCAAGGTATGGTTGTAAGCACGACCATAAGACCCAAAGCAATAGATCATATACAAGTAGTTATTACCTTGACCGAAATTGCCGGTTTCCTCATCATCAATAGGATCGTCAATATGATCTACAATATCGGAGTCACATGGTTCCTCGATATCATCTGTTGCATGATATCAGGTGGCACGTTAGGCTAATGTTAAATATCATTATGTAATTAAGAATTAAGTAGATATCAATGTAACCCACCTTCTTCGCGAGCACCAGTGTGGGTAGGCTCAAACAACAAGCTATCATATTCTTTATCCGCTTGTTCGTCCATGGGATAGAGTAAGGCATGGTGTGATCATGAATAAGAACACCGGATTCACTTTACAATCGAGCAAACAAGTGAGTAGAAATTGTAAGATGTATTGGTACTGCTGGTCCTTATTTATGTGCTCACCTGGGTCTACAGTAAGAAGGGGAGACTGTTCCTCCCCTATGCTACTTGATCTCATCATCTTGCCATCAGGTTTCTGTTGCGCCAATTCTTCATTCTTGGATTCATCCCTATCTATATACCGTTTGCGATAACTAATAAGTTTGCTTGAGCTGTCAGCTGGTCACAGAGACAAGGACTTAAATATGAAGAATTTTTTAAATTATATTGAGTTATACATATAAGGTTATACACAGTCACCTCGGTCTGAAGTTGGTGGATCATTGGTGCGTTGGCAGCGTCGAACGTAATTAGGATTTCTATGCAACCAATCATTGGGATCATCTGGATCGATATTTTCCTTGTCGTTTATGATTGATGCTTGCAAAACTGTTGAACGCCCCGTACCTGCAGGTGATTGTTGACCTATAGCACATCATGTTATTGTGACCATCACATGTGAAGAAACAGGATCAAATGAGTATACATAAATGTCTTCCAAATGTACCTCCACTGGATGGTGTTGAGTGTTTTCCCAATATCGACGGTGTTGAAACACTAAAGTTTGCACGGTGTCCATAATAGGCTACATGATGTCGACTTTGGAATGTTGCTGCACAGAACCATAGTCAGTTACAATGAGAATTATTGGACAGAGCCATACGACACAGGTAACATTACCAGGTATAGGTGTTAATGAATTAGCCTTTTGTCTTGCTCGGTAATCACGTTGTTTCCTATTCCTCTCTTCTCTCTGCTCATCTGTCTCTTCAGCCTTCTTGCGTGCACAGTATTCACGTTTTTTTTCTGTTTATCTCCTCCCGCCTACGATCTGCGTCGCTTTGGGGTGCTGGCCATTATGTAGAATGGCAGAGATTAGTTGCGACAGCAACGACAATAATTATTGGTACGGCTACAAAAATCAGCTCTACCTGTGTTGATGATGTTTGTTACGTCTCTGAACGCAGAGAGGCCTTCTTCTGGAGTCCCCATTAGTGAGCAAGTAAACCTCCACTACACCAAATGTAAACACTGATTAGTGCTATAACTATAACCAAGAGCTTGGCCGTAAGATAAGGAGCTCATCTGCTATCTCCGTCTGTAGCACCAACCAACAAGATCAAAACCGCCGTTTCCCAATTCCACCCCCATGCCATGGAGACCCACCTTATATCAGACACAGAGCAATAGATGAATAGACAGAAGAACAAATGAGAAATGTTCAGGTTGTAAAAGACTTCAATCTACACATAGTATGTGCGTATGCACATGCTAGCTATATGATGTGTAGAAGACAATAACCAGAAGCTTTAGTTGAAATCAAAAAGGCAAGAGGAATTCTTCTTCTGGCAATTCAATATGATCAAATAAAGTGAATTACAAAAGAATATGTGGATAACATCATATTATATGGTAAAAAATACCAACTCTTTTTGCTAGGAAATGTTCAAAGAATGCAATATATATTATTAAATTAATGTGCAAGAACAAATTTTACTTCCGGCAATGCACAACAGATCCTCAAGAACAATTTTATCCCCCAATTGAAGTAAATCAGTTTGATAGCACAGTTTGGCAAACAGATTGAGTTGGAAATATAAGCTTGGTAAGCCCAACTAACAATGTACAAACAACGCAGTGTTCAAGGTACTAAAGATTCCCCCCAGAGGGATGGATCCCTACTTGACAATGTTGGCTTGATCATGGTTTGCAACACAAGGGGGTGAGTAACTTAGTACAGCAAGAGTGGGCTTTGATTTAGTAGTGACATTATGGCGCTGACTTGCAGTTGGTAGCTCAATACAAAATAAATTATTTCAGAGAATATAGATGTAAACTCCAACAAAGCTATCTCCTACTAAATAAAACAAGCTTAACCATTTTAAAGAAAAAAGAAACAAAATGGTGTAGGACAAAGCTTCAGAACAACAAAAAAGAACCATATGTACAGTTAGTATAAAATTTGCAATCCCAAACAACGACCATTTGCAATCTAAATTTTGATACATGTCGAAGATGAATGCAACATGACAAAACACAAACCAAAAAGACAAGAAAACAAAACACTCAAATAGAGCCCAAATGACAAGGAGGCCCGAGAAGCAAAATTATTCAATTAGAAATCCCAACCACACCATTGCTCAACACCAAACAATGTCCTTTCACACACCATCGAAGTTCTGAAGGAAAGGACTTGCTTGAATAAGTAAAAGTATTAGGAAAAGATAAAAGAGTCTATCAACGTTTCTTAGCTTTACAAAGAAAGAAGACTGGAAAAAATCTGAAAAATTCTTGGAATAAGCCATCCGAGGCCGGAAAGGAGAGACCTAACAAGTGAAGAAACGGCAATTATTGGGAGGGATAAGCATTTTGGTTCCTAAACTTCAAGGTGAGAATACAAGCCTCGACTTACAAAGACGAAAACTTATAGATCGACTCAAACCAACTTTCTATTAGTTTTGGATACAAAATGAGACTTGTCTCTGGCGGTCACTTGTACCCAAATTTCCAAGAGAAAAGTATGTAAGCAAAACTTCATTCGTATTTACAACCGAGTTGAGGAGAGCAGTCAAGCTCCATTACCTTAAAAGTAATGTTTGAAACAGTGTTAAATAGCCTTCAAAGAAACCACATAAATGTATTTACCGGTTAAAATATGCATTTGCAAGTTGCAACAGGTCCTTCCAATTGATTAGATATGCTAAATGTGAACATATGCGTAGCAAACATACCGCTTAATATTCACTTGGAACTCAATTTGAGCCAACAAAACCAGAAAAACTCAAATTTAGGTCTAATGAAAAAGGCCAACAATCAAGGCTCAAAACTATCCATTCATCAACCATTACCACTGTACCTAGTGTCTTCACAATTACCTCAACATTAAGTGGCCTTCCAAATTATGATGTTTCATTCGCCATTTTGAATCACTCATGTGCCATCTTGGGTCTCCGAACGCCATCACAAGATGGGCCCCATGCAAGTTGTCCGTGTTGATCACGCGGCAAATATATTGTTCGCATTAGTTTCGAGCAAGATGTTAGTATCTTATTTGGAACTTACAATTGTTCAATTTTCTAATAATTTTC
This sequence comes from Dendrocalamus sinicus, assembly GCA_036346575.1. Taxonomy (NCBI): domain Eukaryota; kingdom Viridiplantae; phylum Streptophyta; class Magnoliopsida; order Poales; family Poaceae; genus Dendrocalamus; species Dendrocalamus sinicus. Next base: position 19,201,115 of record CM070670.1, read on the forward strand.
TACACCAAGAAGATAGTATCTTATTTGGAACCACTACTAAGAGTCGACACACTCAAAACTTAGTACCCATAGTATCATTGCAATATGTTCAAGAATGATAGAGTATTACTCTTTCAATCGAAACTACACCTAAAACCGAACAGCTATTCCACGATCGCAAATGGCGATGAATGAATGAATTGTTCAAAGATCCATGTTGAGTTGTCGGCAGTTTAAACAGGTGCAAAGATTGAAAAGAAAGAAATTTCACTCTTGGACGCGAATCCATCTATATCTGTAAGGGCAACCGAGCAAGAAGCGCAACAAGGGAAGAAGAAGAGGAAGACGGAGAGAGGACTGGCGATCTCGAGGCCGATCTGCGTGGTGGCCCCGATGGACGACGACGAGACGCCGAGCGGGGTAGCTCGAGCGGGTTGGCGAGGTGGTCGGCGCGCGATGCTGGAAGAGGAACTCCCACGATGCCCCACTTGGAATCGCGCGAGGCCGGCGGCCGTGTTCGTGGCGCGCGGAGCGGGTTGGCGAGGTGGTCGGCGCGATGCTGTTGGAAGAGTAACTCCCACGATGCCCAGATTGGGATTGCGAGTCACGCGGGGAGGCGGCCGTCGCCAATGGATTTGGATCGTTGGATATGAGTGGGTAAGGAGAGAGAAAGGTGGGAATTGATCCTTGATCGTTGATTTCACTGGTTGGTTTTCCTGGGGACACGAATTGGTGTGGACGCAGAAAAACTCATGACTGTTGGGGGCACAATTTGGGGTGGGCGTAGGTAAGAACTGAACTGGTATATTTTAGGGGTAGAGATAATTAACTAGTAGATATCATCTTGAAAAAATATTTTATTTAAAAGTTAGTTACGGTAGAAAAGTTAAAGTAGAACAAAAAGCTGAAAAAAAAAGAGGCCGAAAACACCCCCCCGGCTCGTTTTTCTCCCCTCCTCGCGTCCACCGCACGCGCCGCCTGAACCCTAGCCTCCTCCGACGCCGCCCGCCGCAGGTGACTAGGTAAGTGAGACGGGCGCCGCCACAACGCCTCTCTTCTCGCGCTCTTCCCTCTTTCGGTTCACCCCTCTGCCGATCCGTACAGATCCATTCGTATCGTCCGCGTGGTGTGGCGCAGCTGGGAGAGGATGATGAAGGGGGGCTCCGAGTCGTCGCTCGCCTGCGCTCGCTGCGGCAAGCCCGCGTCCCTTCAGTACGTTCGCTTGCCCGTCTCTCTCTCTCTTTTTTTTCTGCCCATTTGAAGTTTTACCATGGAAAGAAGTGCGTACTAGACGAGCTACTTCGCTGAAGTTGTTGCTAACCCTTCGTTGCTTTCAGATGCCCCAAGTGTGCGCAATTGAAGCTCCCCCGTGAAGGCGCTGCTTTCTGGTGAGTGGTAAACTCCTTCCCCCCAATTTTTGTATTGCAATATCATCAATGAAGATTTTGATCTATAGCGTGGTTCATTTCACAGCTAGTGTGTCCTTAATAGGTAGCTGCCATGAGTTGGAATTTATTCTGGAGCCTTCGAGATCTTTTTTTAGTTCTGAATGAACTTGTAGAAATAGCACCCGGTAGATTGACAAGTGTCGGGCATCTTACTAAAAACTTCTAGACGCTTTAAAGATTGTTGTATCATGTAGTAATGGCATTATGTGGAAACCTAAAACTTTATTACCAATAAAGATGAAGTTGGTCCAATAAACCTTTGTCCCCCATAATAGTGGAGTTTAGCTGCATTCTTTTGACTGTGAAGAAAATGCATCTTTTATTATTGAAGCATCCTTTGGAGGCGGTGGCATATTATACTAGCATAGGGTAGAATTATGCTCTATGTGTAATATTATGGCCTCCAGCATTTTGAGTGAAAACATTTGATGCTTACATGCAAATCTTTTGCAGTACACAGGATTGTTTTAAGGCAGCATGGGTCTCTCACAAGTCTGTTCACACAAAGCTAGCTGCACTGACACCCCAGCAGTCTCAAGAAGGTTGGAAATATTGTTTGAAAAAAGGGCAGACACGGACATTGGAGCTTCCTCGTTTTGATTGGTCAGGGTAAAAACACTTTTTACCATTTATTCACATCCATTTTGTTGGGTCTACATTGATGCTTCTGTTTCATATAGCCAACTTAATTTGCTTGCGCGGTGTATTCATTAATAACTTTGTTTGCAGAACAAGATTTCTCTCTTCATTTGATGAATTGTGCTTGATTTAACAACTTCATTAGTATTGTAGGGCAGAAGGACTACTTTAATGTGTTTTGTGTTAAATTATTATGTGTTGCAGTTCATTGAGACCATGTGTGATATCAAGGGTGCATGTGGTTCTTTGAATAACTAGATTTGTAGTTGCTACATCTGTTAATAACTCTTTGTGCAAAATGAGGCTTGGTAAGCTAAAACCAGGCAGCTCTCTGCATTGGACATCTTTACTACTTCTCTAGTGGTTGAAGGACTAATTTTCATTATTTACTTTGCACTTAATTATTATGTGTTGCAGTCCATTGAGACCATATCCTATATCAAAGATGCGTGTGATACCGGACGAAATTGAGAAGCCTGATTGGGCACTTGATGTAAGTCTTAATTGTGCTTAAGTTGTATTTCCTCCCATCTGCTTATCTTGTTGACATTGCCATTTGAACTGATATAGTTCTCTGTACCAAAACGTTGGATCATTAAGTTGGACTGCTGTATTGTTATCTTGTAATATTCTCTATTACATCTCCCCTGACATTATCCAGCATTTTTAGGGAATCCCCAAGATTGAGCCAGGTAGTGATTTGCAGAAAAGAGTAGAGGTACAGTTCTTCTGAGATTTGTAAGTATTATATATGTTCCACAAATAGATATCTGATGATCATTTTCTTTGCTGGATTCGTGTTTGCTATTTCTGTAGATTAAGACCCCAGAACAAATTGAAAGGATGAGAGAAACATGTCGAGTAAGTTTCCAGCACATCTAACTTTGTGCTGAAATATTTCAGTGACACTTTACTAACCATTTCCGTTTTATTCCACACTATCTCTGTTAGATTGCAAGAGAGGTTTTAGATGCAGCTGCTCGTGTAATCAAGCCAGGAATTACAACAGATGAAATTGATAGAGTGGTTCATGAGGAGACAATTGCTAGAGGTCTGATTAACCTTCTTTTAAAATTTAAATGCAACAAATTGATCATCAGTTGATTCAGTGATGATTATAGCCTGTAAATGAGTAAATCACTATTATGTATCATCAAATGGTTTAGGAAATCTTGTAGTTTACTAGTTTGTAATATTATGCCATTCATTGTGAATTTGTTATAGTAGAATATAAGTCCAATGTACTTCTCCAGGTATTAGATATGGATCTTATCTTGATCTATTTCATTCTTGTTTGTCATAATTTCCATTCTATCCTCAGGTGGATACCCGTCTCCATTGAATTACCATTTCTTCCCGAAGTCATGCTGCACGTAGGTTGTCTTTAATTTGTTAGTTATTTAGCATCAAGTCTAAAGACTGTAAAGTGATATCACTCACATTGTTGTCACTTGTATTCAGGTCAGTTAATGAAGTCATTTGCCATGGAATTCCAGATGCCAGGTCCCTCCCTGAAATTTATACATCAAGCTAATCTTTCATATGATGCTTTGCTTGAACATGATATTGCTTTGGCTGAATTTGATTTACATGTATAAGGATTTCCGTTGGTTTCTATCTGAATTTTTCTAACAGAAAACTTGAGGATGGTGACATTGTAAACATTGACATAACTGTTTATTATAAAGGTGTTCATGGTAAAGTCTCAGCAACCTGATGTGGTGTTTAACTGCTGAAAAATGTTATATTTGGTTTTTGATTTGACATATGAATATAACTATTACTGCAGGTGATTTAAATGAGACATATTTTGTTGGAAATGTTGATGAAGCTTCCAAACAGCTTGTCCGCTGTACCTACGAGTGCTTGGAGAAAGCTATTGCAATAGGTGATGCTTCGGTTTCAATCTTGTATTATTAGTAATCTCACCTTGCTTTATTCCTTGGCTTTCTCTTTTTAGCTAGTGTCTAAATTTAAAAATATAATATCCTTCTGTTTGAAGTTCCTGCTACATTTGTGAGAACATCAAGATATTTGTAGAAAGGAGATATGACATTTGAGCTTTCCATTTTTCATGAATAGTTAAACCTGGAGTTAGGTTTCGAGAAGTTGGAGAAATCATAAATAGACATGCGTCAATGTCAGGTTTATCTGTGGTCAGTATAACATTGGCATTGACTTAATCTTTCATTACTATTCCCATTGTATATTTGCACCCTTACTCTAGTAATTTTCTTTCTTTCAGGTGAAATCTTATTGTGGTCATGGCATAGGAGAACTGTTCCACTGTGCCCCAAACATCCCTCATTATTCAAGTATGTTTCTTGCATCTAGTTCATCTTATTTGCATTTTTGCTTATATTAATGCTGTAGGTGTTATACTACCATACTAGTTTTGTCAGATGCTACACAATGTCATTCAATCTGAGGTTGCCTTTTAATGTAGGAAACAAGGCTGTCGGTATCATGAAACCTGGGCAAACATTTACAATCGAGCCAATGATAAATGCAGGCAAGTGTCTAACACTGGCGAACTCCAACACCTATAATGTGCACTTCAGGGCTTCAATACTTTGATGTTCCTTTTCCTGACACACCTTTATCAAATATAGTGACCTGGGCCTCCAGCATTATTTTGTAAAAAATTCCATATTTTGTAGGAGTTTGGCATGACCGTCTATGGCCTGACGAGTGGACTGCGGTAACCGCAGATGGTAAACGGAGTGCTCAATTCGAGCACACCCTTTTGGTGAGTGTAAACATGTTTGTTTTTTTGTGTTTCGAGGAGTTAATCCATTTGTTCATGCGGATACTGTTTATCACACATACAGTTTTTGTTAGCCGAAGAGAACGAATCCCTTATCCGCACTGTAATTTAATCCTGCATCGACTTGCACTGCCAACACATTTAAATCAAATAGGATTTCCACCCTTCAGCTTGCCACCAGTTTGGTAGTTATTGTACTTTAGTAACTTTGTGTGCTTCTTTACCAAGAAAGCTTCGTTTGGTCTTTCCTGGTGTTTGATGGTTTATTTGAGCTTGTTCCCTTTGTTCTCCTATGCCCTTCAGGTGACGGAAACGGGAGTTGAAGTATTGACAGCACGATTGCCCTCATCACCGGATGTCTTTCCATGGTTGAAGCCATGACACTACTTCAGGCATCAGAACAAACTAGCAAGTGATACGAGTACCTTGCGACTGTACAATTTTTTTTTATCTACTCTTATCAGTCAGCTGCGATTGAATCTCCTTGTGATAAACCTGTTGGTGCTGACGGCTTGCTGCAACCATTGTTCACCTTACTGAGTTGTTTCTGGAAGTGTTAATTATTAAGTCGATTTGTACGACTTATATGAGGTATAACTGTATAAGGCACTTCGCCTAGACTAGGGATTTTCTTGGAAGCCCGTTTTGTGTTTGTTACCGATATGTTTGTGCCACCAGAGTTCACATGTGAAATATTCATCATTTATACCAATTTGAGTAGAATTAATTTGTCTGACAAGTGAGTTCCCTTGGAAGGACGTGCAAGTTTTTTTTGGTGCTATGCGTGGCATTTCATTTCTCGTTACACCATTGAAAGCTCATGGCTGCAAAGCTTGCAGAAATTGTTGATCATGAATTGCTGCTGTCATACTTCAGGAAAGCCCAAGGCTATTCATTCATTTTAGGAGTTGCGAGTCGTGACTCACGAGACATGAAAGTGCAGTCACCTACTTACCGTCTGTTTTCAGAGGCCCGGATCTGAGCACCTTTCTTGCAACCACATCCAGGCGAGAGGAAAATAGTGTAAAAACCATGAACTCGCACTAACGTGTTCTACGCAACCTTACCCATAGCCGCACCTTCTCGCAAACCCAAATTACAATCATACACAACAATACTTTAGCAGAACATTGCTTAAGGATATCAAACGAAAGCATTAAGGTGGTGTACAGTATTGTACAAGTGTAAAAACGATGCCTTCCATCAAAATGAAAGGGAAAGGCAGAGCTTCCGGTTCCTAATTCCTAGTATCCACTGAAATCAACCAGTGAAGAATAAGATTTGTTCTCATCGGTTGAAGCAGCATTTCGTACGTCAGTTGGTCTCCTCGTTTCTTGATTCTCGGATTTCTGTGAAGTGGCGACACCGAAGCCGGCCATCTCATTTAGTTCTGACCTCCTGCGCCTTGCTTCCTCTACGTCTCCTTCCCAGCATGTCTCTGCGAGTACTTCCTGGGCTTTATCCATATTGTCCGCCGAAATCAAATTGTTGTTTTGCAGCAGTACAAGGTACACCTGATCAGCTGCAGCCTTCCGGATCTGTAAGTCGGCAGAGAATATTTGAGCTCAATTTATCACTGCATGGTGTTTTGCACTTTTCAGGCAATAAATGATAAAGTATTACCTTGGGGTATCTATGGCCTAGGAAAGTGAGGAGCTGACAGAATGCCTTTGTGCCAGTTCCATCCAATTGTGAAGGAATATATCCTAGGATTGAGAGGCCTGCGCATAACTTTGCGAAGTCCTTTGATCCCTTTAGCTCAGAGCCCACCAAGCTTATCAGTTCGTTGTGGAACTCACCATGCCCCTGTTGAATGTTGCAAGACCATAATATTACACCTTGTAAAACATAACTAAGAAGGCAAAAAGATTCTCTCAGCAGCAAAAGCACTTAATCAATCAACATGAGATAACTAAGTTTCTTTACAAGTATGAACTTTGTCAAGTTTTTTCCTACTCTATGAGCTTTCAAGTTATAGACTTATGCTAAAAATGTACAGTACAGTAATAGTTTTGATGTGCCCTGATCACCGTGTTCCACTCTTCTGACATTCCATTTCTTACTATGTATCTCGATCTTATTGGCCTAACAAAATCATCTTTTGAGTTTGTCTGCCGCTAGACAAATGTACAGCAGTCAAATTTACACACGGGTACCAAAAGCATGGAAATTTAGCATCCAGATCCAGCCTCTCAAAATGCTCAAGCACAATATTAGTACTTGTTATAAATAAATAAACTCACCTCCTTGTTCAAGAAAACCTTTTTACTGAGGAGAGCCTCAATAGTCTGCAATACAACGCCCATGTTAGATTTTAAAAGAGTATACAAAAAATATATAAGCTCAAATGTGGGAAACAAGTGTAGAATCATGTGAGTTTTTACTGACTAAAATTGTCAAATCAAAACCAAATAACCAGAACTGGTGATGATGACATCAGAGTCTACATATGAACATACTTGTTTGATTTTTTTAAAAAAAATTGCATCAAATGCTTCTGAGGGGAAAGCACATCTATCAGATAAACTAAGACGACAACAACAAAAAACAATGTTGTTCAAGAACTACGCAAACAAAGCCATGTCGAGTTTCACAGGAAGCACAATAATAATTATAAGCATTTTGCATGCATATGTTATGAAGGATAATTACATATGACAGAATTTGATGAACAAATATGATGCATTCAGCAATATGGACAGACTTTTGTTACCTTCAATGTGGGTGTAACTACTCGGTCACATTTCTGGTAATGCTGAAGAACCCATAGAAGGTCACGACTCAATAGATACTCCCTAGTTTTCCCTTCATCATTTGCATTGATATCCGATTCTTGCAGATACCCTACTAAAGCTGATGTTGAAGCTTTCCTCAAAGACTCTTGCAATCCACCGGTAGAAATCACAAGCCCAGAAAGCACAGGCTTGCTGTAACAGCTGACCTGAAGAAGCTTCACCAAACGTGGATATGATACTGTAGGAACCTAATCAGAGTAAAGAGTTATCAGTTGAATGTCAAATGACAATACTATCAACAAGCCAAATATTATGCACATAATAGTGACAAAAGAATTGGCGGTGCGAATCATTACTGAGGCAATATTGTCAAAAGGCAACTAAATTTTTTTCAAAGGAAACAATATAATAATCAATTATTCAAAAAATAGATAAGATTTATGGATCACAGTCACTACAAACCTAAACCCCTAATATTTCATTTACTAGGGCCTCTGTAGAAAGAAAAGTAATTTGGTGAGCAAATGAGCATTAAAAGATCAGAGTTAAAGGCAGCACAGCAGTTGGTTCTCACAAGTCACAATATACCACAAAGTCAACATTAGATATAATATTTTGTAGTGAGTTTTGCAATCAATAGAAGAGAAATTGGTGAACAATCACTTACTGCCCACTCCAAATCTGCACTGTCGGGAATAATTTCTTCCAAAAGCTCCCTGTAAGGTATAAATGGGATGAACTGTTCCTGGCTGTACAGAATCCTCTGCAGAGTCTTGACTGCTATTTCTCGTATCTTATCTATTTTCTCGACTGCCTGTTTTGCAATGCCTGCAACCAGATCCTGTGCAATACCAGAACCAAATAGTTGAGTGGTACTAATTGCATTTGCATCCATGCCACTCGGTTCAGACTCAAGCCCAGCAGCTGGTGCTGTTCTCACTGCAACACTATCTCTCTTGCATAGGATGAACGTGCACCGTTCTAGTGCATCCATTGCTGCTTCACGAACCCAAGAGCCCACATCTCCTCTGTTGTCTACAGCATAATCATCAAGTGCTCTAAATAAAGCTTGCATGACCTTATCTTTTATGTATGCATATACAGAATCTCCACCATTTGCGCTCTGATCAACAAAAGCTGATAGTGTTTCACAAACCGAAATTAGCCCCCTAACAGAGTTCACACGTGCTTCAGCATCAGGGTCATCAGGCTTATCCTGCATATTAGATTAAACCAGAGTTTCAATTCTAGCATTCAAGAAGTACAGCACCAGCACAAGTTATTCTTTGGTTCTCTATATCTGTTTTACCATTGAAATGTCAATAGATAATTCCATTACCTCAATTGTGCATGAGCTGCAGAGCTTACTCATCACAGGCATCCATTTTAAAACCAAGAACTTGTACGGTAATATTCCGAGGGCCAGCGTTGCACCTCGTCTTGCAGCTACATTTGGGTCATCTAGAAGCGCCAAATACTTTGAAATGGTATCATTAACAATCTTTTCACCAGAAGAAACCAGATAGGTTGGAACAAAATGCTTCAATGCGCCAACAGCAGCAGACTGGACAAAATTGTGAAAAATACTCAGTCTACAATGCAGATGACCATAGTCATGCTTGTACAGTATTTGGAGAGTACGAGCAGTCGAGCACACTAACTAATCAGACATTGGTGTCATATGAAATTCAAACAATAGGAACAACATGAAATATGACACTGCTGAGGGCTGCTTTTTGAGTGAATGGACATCAACAAGTCTGCACTGCTATCTTAACTATCACGAATTGCTAGTACGAGAAAGGGAAGCTTCACCTGTATTTGAGAATTGGGATGCCTCAAATTCTCATTAAGGGTTTCTAACAAACTTTTCTTTGTCTTCTCATTCAAGGATATCCCAGCCATTGAAATACATGCAATGAATCGGGAAACAACAGAGCGCATAATCTCTCCTCCTTTACCTCGGTAAAGGCGTGCCTTTTCAATTGCAGGGACAATTCCTGACAAAGCTCTCTGCATGTCTACAGAATACACAGATACAAGGTCACTTTGAGGGCAAGCAGTTTAAATGAAATGTAGATCTTAAAGAAAAGAGTTTAAATGAAAAGTATTGCAAGACATAATCCACACATGAACAAATCGATCACTTACCTGTGGTAAAAGTAAAACCAAGCTGATACAACTTTAAAGCAATCTCGCCAGCAGCTAAAGTGGCCCCATGTCGAGTGCACAAATCTGATGATAGAGTGCAGGGAACTAATTTTTCGAGGGCATGTCCAGCAAAGTAATCCATATCATATTGTACAAGCAAAGAAAGGGCCTGAGCTGCCAACTCTCTCAAGCTTTTCTCCTACAAAGAAAGAAAGGTCAGCCAAAATCATGTAGTGAAAACTTGCAAGCTCGTCTCTATACAATTAAAGCTGTATCTACAATGGCCCAAGAGATTAAATATCATGAAAGCAACACTCCTTGGAAAACATAATTCAAACATTGATGCACTGCACAATAAATAGTGAAACAAGAGGAAAATATACTGCAGCAAAAAGATATAAAAAGGTCTGATGAAAGGTCATAAAAATCAGGTATCATAAGAAAGCTAACATTATTTAAAATAATCGGAATTGCCGTTACAATAGTACTCGGGAGCAAATAACACCTCCGTATATTTACTTTCTAAATGATTTTAACTTCAATCTCAAAAACTAGCTACAAATTCCAGGGAAGGAGTGCAGAAGTCCGTAAGTTGATAGGACTGAAGCACGGGAAGTCAGAATACAGGCAAACAGTGTGGGAATCGGAAACGTTCAAATAGAACTCTCACTTAAACCATAACAAAATTGCAGAAAACTACAGTACCCAGTGAGTTATTTTGTTGCACAGTAAATCTTCTGCAAAGGGATAAAGATACTCCTTATGTTGAGCAACTGAAACAGCGACATTCAGATAAGAGTTTGATCGGGAAGCTAGTGCGAAGTAGTCTGCTGCATTCACAATATCAATGCCATGTGGAAAGGTCCCTTGTCTCCCAACATTCTCTTGAAAGGCAGCAGAAGCAGCTCTTCTACAATTAACCTAAAATCATATAGGCAAAAAGGACACATAAGATCCAGTTATCAAAATACAATGACACCAGAGAATGCAGCACAACATCTGGATGTTACGAAGTACAGCTAAATCAGAAATGAACCTGCCTCTCGATCATAACAAGCAACTGTTAGAAGGTGGGGAGCAAGTTGTTCCAAGACAGCCTTCATATCAAAATTGGTATAGGCACGACCAAATGCCCAACAAACATATGCCGCAGCATCTCTTACATGTGAGCCAATGCTATGTGGACCTCTTCGCACATCATAGTGTAAAGCCTGCAGAGCTAACATGTCATGAAATCAATCTGGAGACTAAACTTGTGTTGCTGAATTAGCACTATACTAAGATATCAATACTTAAAAAGTGTCTCAAATATGTTATCAGAATATAGGTAAGAACACATGGGACATGCAGCAGCATGCCCACATTGCAATTAATGCCCTAAAAATGAACCATGAACCAAACATTCAGAAGCATCCTGGTTATCAATTATCATGTAAAAAGTTGCAAAAATTGTCTGCATGAGATATATCTTTAATGCCAGCAACTAAAGAAATACATCATAGGATATATAAAGGTGGTATTTGGTACTATTCTATTATGTACCTTAATTATAACAGGAATAACATCAGGAAAGCTAGAAGGCAGCAACAGCCCTCTCCGAGCAAGTTCAGCCAAAGCCAAGCAGCCTCCATGCCAGGAGCCATCAACCTTCGTAATCCAAAAGGCGTAAGTTATTTACTTGAGAGATCACTAAGAAAAGTTGCACTTTTGAAAGCTGTGATGGAAACTGAGAGATATCTTCAAACAATCAAAGGATGTTTTAGAGTCCATAAGTAATACACGGACCTCTCCAGGAGAAAAAAGCTGCAAGATCGATGATAGAACTTCTTCTGACAGTGCAGGTGTTAAACGTGCAGTTATCCTACCAACTCCTTTGGCAGCAGACCATCTCACAATCGTATCCTGGACAGAGAATCAAGAAACATTTACTTTTAGTTTGAGGACTACAGAGTTCGAGGTTAAATAAAAAGGATAAATAATTCACAAAGTGACACATTCAGTATGAAAACTTCATCTCGGACAACGTTGCTACCTATTGCATTTTATATCAGAACAAATCATCAATACTTTTTGCATTACAGAAGCATAATAGCATGTACAGCAGTGAATCATGGCTCCAACTACTTACATAGCTTCTCCTATACTCAATTGTAAAATCTTTTTATTTTACAGACAACCATAACCATTGCTGCAGAGAATTTACGTCCTTAGTGTGGCAGGCAGGCATGTGACTGTTTGAATCAATCCTGTGCAAACTTCATAGTACCATGCAAAATTAACATGCAGGAATGCCCCACGAAACAATTCCATCCTCTCTCTTCTAATACATCAAAACAAGTTTTAGTGAATAAATTTATAGTTCAGTTGTATGTAATTAATTCAAGAAATTTAAACAAGAAAAGATTGGCGTTTATGGTCAATACAGAACAATCTGGAGTTCAGTTGCATATTCACAGTAGGAGATGAAGTGGTGGCAGACTGGCAGGTAAATACACTTGCGTAAAAAATGATATTAATTGGCATGCATGGAGAAAGAACAGAAAGAAATACAGTAGAAGTTGTTAACAATGGACCCACTGAAAGTAAAGGAGAACACATCATATAATTAGTAAAATTTATCAACATGTTCCAGAAAACAAACTCAAATCTTTACAACATAATATTAGGATGAGAACATACGGAATCCCTCAAACCAGTCAATAGTAAGTCAATAATCTGCTCCACAATTTCTGGAACATCCATATCTTCTTCCAAAGAACACATGTCTGTCTGATCAAGGTTCACTTGTTGGGTTGATCCACTTGAAGACCCTCTTCCAGCAGTAGAACTTGAAAGGTTTGCACCCAGTGAACTACTTATTGACTGCATGAGGGGAAAACCGTGAGCAATATGGTAGAAACATCACCTTAAAACCCCAAATGGAAAGAGGAATAGACTGAAAACAGACACAAAAAAAGACCAAACACTACTCGAGATAGCATCCCATAAAAGAAGGATGAAAAACATGACATCAATTCCTATATGATTCTTCTGCATTAGCCATCTTGAAAGCTAAATCATTGTTAGCAATTTAAAAAAGCAGTAGATGTGGCTTAGTACACGATGCGCTTTTGATGCAGCTAACCAGCTTACCGCCCTACATGTTTATGCTGCTGTCCTGCCAAGGCCATTTCTTCTTATATATTTAACTTCTCAGTGCAGCACTGGAGCCAGATCATACTAGCATAAAATGCCATTGAAAGCACTGTATTCTCAATTATAGAAACTGGCATAGGCACAGAGTTCCTTTTAGAAATAAACTGAAAATATGTAACAACTTGAAGCATTTCCATGCAAACAAAAGAACATCCATAGAAATATTCACCCAAAATTTGTTTACGAGCTCTGACAGACTTTAGCCCAAAAACAACTTCCAGGGTCAACCCAAGAAAAAAAACAGTATTTTTGCATCAAAAGTATTAAATCATTGGAGTTCCAGCATGGTAGACAATCTATTTTCCAACTGCTGCTATATGAATGGCTCACATAGCTATATTTAACATATGATTACCATTATTTGGATATGATTCGGAGTCTAGATGATGCACACAATTTAATCAGACTGCAAGCATATGTCAGTCAGATGTCTTATTAAATTTTAAAGTGAACCATGTGATGAAACATAAGTACAAGGTACTCCAGCAATAAACCAACTTTTACCTCGTACCAAGAACTTTAATCTAGAATGGACATATGCACCTACAAAACAATCTATATATATTCTGAATGCACTTTCCAAAACAAGAAAGAATTCTTAAACCCCGTACGGTTAATGATTTAAAGGAAAGGTCAATGACAAAATATTTCATACCTGATAGCGCCATGATGGCGAACGGGGAGGCAAGCTAATGAGAGCAACTCGCTGGGCCAGTTTGACCAGAAATTTTCTAAGTAGGGGACTTCTGGCTGAAACATTAGTCTTCATCACAACTGAACAATTGTTCCAAATATCAGAAACAGCATCATATAGCACTGTCCGATTACCAATCTGCAACAGGAGGAACCAAAAGGAAGACATCAAGGAAAATTGAGAGGTTGTACTTCTGAAAAGAAGAAATTCATGTTCATTCCCTTTTGACAGCAACACAAGATGTGAAATAAAATCACCTCTTAGGAGAGAGCAAAATGGAGTAATGGACAATAGTGTTCTACAAAATTGTTAAGCTACGAAGGAAAAGATATCCCTGCTACATGTGCAGTATGATGTTAAAAAGTAAAAACAAAAATAAAAAGGCAAAGACAAACCTTAAATATTGATGCTAAAGCTTCCACTATACCAATGGACCTAAATTGATCCACAAAGTCATCTGTGACAGACAACAAGATCTTGTGTGCCCATTCCATAAAACTGAAAACAGAATCAAGGCAACTCAAAACACTGTCTATTATATGGCATAGAATTACAAAGAAATGGTTAACTGGATAGAAATTATTAATTTTTTGCAATCATTTCACAGACATTAACGCTTCATTTTAGTGATAGAAACATGGCATTTCTCCAGTGACAGGATACCTTTGAAGTTACTACAGCAATTTGAAATGTATATGCATGAGAGTTGTAAGTTGTAACAAAATGATTGCAAGGATAACCTTCTGAAAGCCTTTGGCATGTCTGGACGAGTCAAGAGCCTTGCAAGCAACAACCCTGACATCCTTCTCATGGGACCAGAACTGGAGAGATAATCCTTACAGATGTCCAATATCGTTCTCACAAGTGGAACGACCTCAAGCCCATCCATGTGATTAGCAGCAGCTATGCTTGTATCCACAGTGGAGATATCAAACGGGATCAAGACCAGTATATAAAGCCACAATAGAACGACACACTTAGTCTCCATTTCTCCTGTGCTCTCCTGTCTAAGAGCAGTCGCTGAGCTCATGGTATGGCACTTCTCAAGGAGAGCAACGGCAAGCTCTAGATCTGAAACCTGGTGCGGGAAGAACTTGATGACGCTCTTGTATCCACACACTGTGACCAGAGTGTAGATGATAATACACAGAGGCTTGATAATGTTAAGGAGCTCATCGGTGCCAGTACCAAGTTCCATAGTCTTTGACCGAACCAATGACATAAGCGGTGAGATGATGTTCTCTAGGTATGGCTCTAGAAGTTGACCCTCTTCTTGATATTTGTCCATCTATTGCTCAACAACAACAACAAAAATGACATTTATTCGTACCAAGCTCTTAAGCATAATGAGTTTGGCATAAAGGTAGTTCACATATTGATAAAAACCTAACTATTTGCAGTGCACATTTGCTTACTAATCAAACAAACAGCTTAAATTGCATCCTACCCTACTCGTCTAGTGTTTTGCGACAAAAACAACATTCAAGTAGGGGGCTGGTGTGAACAGGCAGCTTGAAATCTTGTACGATCTCTTCAGATTTTGTTTGTGCCTTTAGTAATAGACGCTGAAACAGATTAATTTCTTCTCTAATCCACATTATGTTAGTAATTAATCAAACAAAAGCTAACATTGCTATCACAGCTCCGCGTTCTTCTCGTTGAGATCTATGGTTAGCGATAGGGAACATTCGGAGATGGGGTAGGGGAAGAGAGCTTACGATGGAGCGGATCCTGTGGACGTCAGCGGGCTCGGCAACGCCACCGGCGGCGACGATGCGGCGGAGGATGGCGGAGACGAGCTCCCACTCCTGAAGGAAGCACCGGCGCAGGACGACCTCCTTCGAGTCGTGCTCGTCGTCGCCGACGGCGGCGGCGGCAGTGGGATCAGTTGAGGCATCGCCGGCGGCAGTGGCTGTGGAGGCGTCGGACGAGTTAGCGATAGCAGCACCCGATGCCTGAATGGTGGCACCGTCTGCGGTGTCGGCGGCGGCGGTTTCCTCCATCACCGGAGCTGGAGGTGGTTAGTTGCAAGTGTGCCGAGGGCGAGACTGCGCGTTGTGTTGGTGTGAATATCCTGTGATACGCTTAGCTCCAGCGAAAGCCCATTTATGCGTTACGCCTTAATAGCTAGGAGGCGCAATCCATGGCTAGAAGGGTCTGACTAACAGGCATTAGTGATGGCCAAATAAGTAGCATGGTCTACTTAGCCTGTCAGTCTAATCGGATCGTGTCATGCTGCTCCATGGGCTCAACCATAGGCCTAGGCATAGCCTACTGAGCTCATGGGCTATGCTGTGTCAGCCCAAGCCCATTTAACCCAATGGGCCAAAGAAACCCATCTAGCCTATATTTGGTCTGAAATTTTGAAACATTGTAATAATATCAAAAAATATGTAAAATTTGAAAAATACCAAAAAAAATTATACACGGATGTACCTATAAAAGAGACAAATATTCCTGATATAAGTCATGTTCTAAACAGTTTCTGGCTTTTAGAAGCCTGCTTTTGAATGGAGTAACTTTTCAAGGTGGTTTTTATAAGCCGTTTGTAAAAGGCATTACAGGAGCCGATTTGAACAGAGTGGCTTCTCAACGCTAGTGTCTCTTACTTTATCAATTTCTCGCAATTAGCTAAAAGGTACAACCAAAAACCAAATGCCACAACACTTTTGAACATGGCGGATCTCTTCTTTTCAGCTTCTAAAAAGCTACTTTTTAGCTTTTATATCGTAACTACTTTTAAACAGAGTGTCTTTTCAAGACGGGATCTACAAGTTGGCTGTAATATACACTGTAGCGACTTCATTTATATTAGCCATAACCATACGCGAGTTTCTGTTAATTTGTACTCTCTCTCACGAATGATCCAAAAGTCATAAGCCGCAACTATAAGTCATACGCCAAAGTAAAAAAATAATAGACTCTTTATTTGGTTGCCTCGTTAAAAAATTTATCAAGTAAAAACTTAACTTGATAAAATCTTGACCAAAAAAGAGTACAATCTATAGCTCTGTAGTACATTAAAAAAGAGAAAATGTACAATGTACATCGATGCTCTAAGTGTCACCATCTAGATAAAGATTATCGAACGTGTCTGCCAATTCTGTATTCTCTATAAAGTGGTGAGCTCACGAATCAGTTCGTTTCGTCTTTCACTGTTAGAAGTACTTTCATCATCTCACTTGTGAGACTTATTCTTCTTTCCTCTAATATTCTTTCAAAAAGGCTAAAAACAGACTCAAAAGAAATTATCGAAATAGAAATAATTAATACATCACATACTAATATAGGTATTACCGAATATGCTATCATATATTTGTGTCACCATTCCAAAACATTGAAGTTCTTTTCCCGATGATCCATGAGATCATTGTCCAAAAAGGTGGATAGTTTCCTACTACTACGGTAGTTGTGTATTGCTCCAGTATTTGATATTGTAGAATTTGATCTTCCAGATGAACCTGGTGCACTAAAGATTTTGCCCCCACATAGTTTTCTTCTTACCTGTGGTGAGTGATGTTAGAGGTTGTTGCAAGCGAACTCTCTAAAACTTCAGTTCATACTTTTCATAAAACATCAAACAATTTAGTACGAATATCTGAAAAATAGTTAGAATAATCTATTCCTATAGCCTCACTTAGAAGTCCAAGGACAGTAGTGAATCCTTGAAGTTTAACTCTATGATCCTAAAATAAATGCAAATATGTATAAATCTGAAATCTCTTTCTAATATTTTAAATATTTAGTTTTCATAGCATAGATAGCATCTTGTAATATTATCTCATTCTCATTAGCCTTCATGACCCGTAATCACAAGAATATGATGCACAATTAAATATGGTGCTGAATAATACACTCTAGATAAAAGTAACATATGAGACGGATTTGCTGCCTATTTATAGTAAAATGTGATATTTTTTAGAATGTTTTTTGTATTTTAAGCTCCGACGCTATAAACGACTACAATATCAAAAAATTCAACCGTTATCGTGCCTAACAGGCTAAAACAATGCTAAACAAGTCGTGCCTGTTGTGCCCAATGGACTGCTTTCATGCCTAATAGGCGGGGCCTAATGGGCTGCTATCGTGCCTATTTGTGCAGTGCCTCATGGATCGTGTTCATGTCGGGCTAAATAGGTTGTTATCATGTCGGGCCGTGCTTGGTCTAGCACTATTTATGCCAGACTAGGCTAGTATGTTGGACCAAGGTGGCGATCATCATGTTGTACTGCCCTGACCCATTTATATCGTGAGCCGTCCTGTGCCTATGTTGGGCCACTGATGAGGTGTTTTGGGCCATTCCAGCTGGTAGGTCCATTTAGCCCCCTCTAGACTGGCATGCAAGGAGCGTCTTCTGCCTGAACTGATATCTCTCCCCTTTCCCTGCGAGCCCCGACGATCGAGCGAGAACTCACGCCAGGCCAAGCCTCCTCGCCATCAGCCCCAATGTAGTAGCGGTGCAGCGCCTCCTGTTGACCCTCCAGCATGGACGGCTCCAACTTTTCCTACTGCAAGGTTGTCAACTCTCGTAAGCACCCACCGCTCAAAACCTCCCAATCCCTTGCTTCTCATTCGCTGCCACACGAATTTACCTCTCTCCTATTCCTGCATACCATTGCAGGGTACCAAAAGGTTGCTGAGGGCAGATCCCGCCTCATCCTCGTGCATGTACTGGCGCACTCATACTCACATGCACAGCTTAACCTTCCCTCACACTGTAATTATTGCGGTTCTTGATCTGATAAGTACTTCTAGAGTTTTGGTTTGCTCTTCCGTAGGTGCTGCACCAAGTTGCTGGGACGCTGCTGTTGCTCTCTCTGTTGAAGGGGGCGGAGGCAAACAAGTTTTCCATGCTGTCCATGGTCACCGGACTACTGGCTATTGTTTTAGGGGAATTAGGTGATGTTTATGATTGATCTCAATTGTTCTAATTGCAAGCTTGTTTTTCTTTTTTTTTCAACAAAAAGAATCTAGATCCAAGCCTGGTTTCTTGTAAAGAAATCACAGTAATGTATTACAAGTCTTAAGAGTTCAATAAAAGAATTTATGGCACTAAGTCAAAAAAGGTGAAAATCACAATTACAGCAGTGGCTGTGGTGCATTGATTGTATTTGAGCTAATTTTGTTATTTGGTCTAATTTTGTTATTTGGTGTTGTGGCTGCGGTTTGGTGTTCCACAGGTTGGAGGCGACTATGGTAGTGCTGCTTCGGCTGTCAAGAGCTTGTCATCAGTTGCTATTGATTCTCTGTGGCATGCATTATTAGATCAGAGTTGTTCTTGAAGCTTTGGATTATGAAATGTAGAACATAAATGTTTTTGTGAGTGATGTGTGTGAAGTTTTATCTCATGCAAGTTTTTAAATATATTTTTGTGCCTTTTTTGCTATCCAAGTAAAAGCATGAGCTAAATCTACTTGAACTTCATTGGCAAAGGCAAAGCAATCTGTCTCGTTAAGACTTACTTTGTTTAGATGATGTTGTTTCTAGAGGTTTTGATAACTTTTTGTATTGTTTTCTGATTGGAAAATAGAAGTAAACAATGATAGATTGGGCCCATTGGTCACATACATACAAAGAAAGAGAGAGAGGGGGGCACTATAGGGCCAAAATAGGGGAGTGGCGGCGCTTGGCTAGGGCGAGCTCTCCGGCGGTGAGGAGACCACGACAAGGCTACGTAACCACAAAAATGGAACCAAGAGCGAGTAAGCGAGCCAAGGGAGGCAGTGTTGTGGCTCGGATGGCACTGAGGCGAGCTGGTGATAGTACATGGCGGCCAAAGTAGGGGAGGAAAAGGGGACGATAGTGGCCGGGAGGAAGAGGCGCACAAATAGGGAGGGCGTGAGCATGAGGGGTGGAGAGCTCACCGGAGTGATCGATGATGGCGGGGAGGAGACGTGGAGGGCCAGTGACGAGAGATGGTTCAGCCCAGACTGTAATTTTGATTTGATTTGATTTTGTTTTGTTTTTTATTTGTATTTGAATTTCGGTTTTGTATTTGGAATTTGAGTTCTGAATTTGAATTTCATCCTTCTTGTTGCTTTCAATTTCTTAGGGAATTTCCCTAGATTTAAATTTTGCTATTTATTATGTATCTTTCCTTGAATTAATTTGCACAACTCAAATTCCAAGAAAGCCCAAATAAATTCTAGAAAATCTGAATGTCAACAAAATGCATTAAAAAGTTTTAAATTTTTCATATTTTCAAAATATCCAATTTTTTTATGTTACATTATGTGATGCATTTTTACTACAATCAAGTTGTGTAAATTTGCTTGACGAAGTCGATGATGTAAATCTGTTGAAGATTACTTGGTCCTATTTTTTGGTGTGTGAGCTTACTAACTGAACTTACTGCATAGTTAGTGTTTCGTGTGGCAGGTTGCTGATCATGTCCGAGTTATTTATGATTTGTTCTCATATAGCTTAATTATTTTTTGTTATATGATTTTGTTTTTTGCTTGTTATGCTTCTAACATTTATATTTGCTTCATCATGTGTTCTTTTGCTTTGCTTCCTTCCCTCAATTTTTTTGTTGTTTTGTAGGATCACCCAGGTGCTAACTTTTTTTTGGAAATACCTTGGTCATTTATATATTTTCCCCTTTGTTAACTTGATTTGTTTGTTCATATGAGTGTTCAGTTGTTTCTTGTGCAGGTGAACTGCTGATCTGTCATTCTTTTCATTCGGTGGAAGGCAAGAGCTACTGAAGAGGATTGTTAATATCTTTGCAGTAGAGGAGTATTTGCAAGGTACCATCGAAGTCTTCTGCTGAGCAGCATGCTTTTCAGGTAATTGCTTGTCGTTCAATCCTGAAGAGATCCCAAAACTCTGTTAATATGTTTGCTGCTATCTTTATGCAGCTGCCCTGAAAGTTCGAAAGGGATCCTTTTTTTCTCTTGTCTTGCATTTTTATGCAGTTGGCTATATGTTCCCAATCTGAAAGTTTCTATCTTAGGTTCAATAAGTTCAAGTATGATTTCAATCATACACGTGTATCGGATGTTGGTGCCTAGGCACCATGGTGCATTATGTAATTTTCATATATATATATATATATATATATATATATTAGGTATGTGCATGCTGATAAATGACAAGCACTAGCAATACTACTTGCTGCCAAATAGTTAGTATACACATTTTACATCTGTAACACAGTCCTTGCGTGTGCCTGTGCAAAGTCTGCCTGTTTGGAAAATGATTAGCTGCATCATCTGTTTGCATTGGGTTCAGTTCGTAACAATATATAAACCTCTTCCTGTGATACACAAGTGTTCATCTGGTTCCCGGTCTTTTTTGGCTGTCATGGCATGGCCATCTTCACTGGAAATCTTACAAGGAATATCTTACAAGGAATAAATCATCACTCTATCTAATAGTAATGTGGTGTTATATTGCTCACAAAACAAAAATGCATTTGACCTTCTTTGTTGATTCTGGTCCAGTATTCCAACATACAGTGTTTGAGTCTTTTCACTTAAGATTTTCATGACAGTAACATTCTGGAGAATTAGGATCCCCCCATTTCTGAGTCTCACATGTCCTGTCCCTAGACATAGCATTAAAATTTTCATCTCTTGAGAGATGTTACCATATACATTTTTTCCTTCCCTAGAATATTCTGTTTCGGCAATCCTGATCAGTGATGTTCCTGACCATTAGCCTTATCCTGTACATTGTGCAGAGCAGAAATCAGCAGAGGAGAAGTTTCATACAATTAGGAAGAAGGGCCTGATTGCCTGAAGCCACTGAAACTTTGAACTTCATATTGAAGAAGAGCCTGCAGCAGCTACCAACTCCTGGCATCGCATGTTGATGTGTTTGGAGAAATCAACTAGAGTAGCCATCTGCAATTCGAAAAAACCTATTGAGTCTTTGTAGATCTCAGTAGCCCCCCATCCGACAAGCTTTCTTTCAGCACAAACTTGTATGAAGTTCTTGTTTTCCTTCTGAAAGAGCTTGGGCCATGATTGTACTCGATAACGCACTTATATCCAAAGTAAACGGCTATTTTCTTTTGCATCAAGTTTTATTAGTACCCGTCCTGGAATGTGTGCAGAAGATGCCGGGTAATGGTATGTTATTTTAGGCTACTGTTGATTTTTTTTTTTTTGCTGTTACCGATTCTTTTTTGTCTGGACTTCTCTAAATGGTGTTAGACAATAGAGACATTGATGTAGATGATGCACACGGTTCTACGATCAGGAAGTTATTTGGAGATACGGTTAAGAAGCCACTTATAGAAACCGTCCATTTTGTTTCGATTTTAGGAGAAGTCAAAACTAGAAGCTAGAAAAAAGTAAAAAAAAAAACAAGAATAGGCTAATAGCACTACCATTTGCTGCTTAATCGAAGTGCTGCTTTCTCAGTGATTGATCGGGATAAAATGCATGTATTCGTAATCTTCCAGTGAACTTCCGTTAATTGCTTCAGCAAGTTTAGCTCGTTCCGATGTATAACGAAATTTCGGCCGTCCGATCGTAGACGGATGGTGATGACGGCAGGTGATGGGGGATACATTTCTGACCAACGGCGACGCATACCGATCGGTGGCAGTGGAACTGGCCGGGCCGCCGCGCTTCCATCCCCCCGAGAAACTGGGAGCGAAAAAAATGGCGCTCGCCGCCGCTCCCCTCCGCCGCCTCCAGACCCTTCCCCCTCGGCCACCGCCGTCTCTGGCCTCTCCCTCCCGCCTCTCCCCGCCGCCTCTCCTCCGCGTCCGCAGGTGCCATCGGCGCAGGTCTCCGCGCCTCGCCGCCGCGGCCACGGCCCCGCTCGCCGCTTCCTCCCCCGTACTCCACTCCTCCCGTCAAGACCCCAACCCCCTCGTTAGCTGCACACTCTGTCTAATTCTCTGCTCGCCGCGCTCGCAGGCGGACACGGAGCAGCGGAAGCACGAGCTGCTGCGCGCGGTGCAGGAGACGCAGCGCGGTTTCGCGGCCAGCGCCGACCAGCGCGCGGTCATCGAGGAGGCCATCGTACGAGACCCGCCCTTGCTCCTCCAGTTCCTCGTCTTTACACTTGCACGGCGTGGCGTTGTGATGTGATGCGGCGAGGAATTTCGATTTTGCTGCGTGTTCTGCAGGTGTGCGTGGAGGAACTCGGCGCCGGGGAAGGGTCGCCGCTGGACCTCGCGGCGCTCGACGGCACCTGGAGGCTGTGCTACACGTCGGCGTCGGACGTGCTCGTGCTATTCGAGGCGGCCGAGAGGCTCCCCCTCCTGCAGGTAGCCCCGTATGTCCCTGGGTATCGCTAATCCCTCGGTTCGGTACAACTCGATACCAATTAACAACTACAAATGCCATTACCTTAGCAATCAACTGCAGATTCCACTACGTTATCAATTTTCACACACATAAGATGTTCGATGTTGTAGAACTCTGGATGAAACTAACCCCTTGTTCCAATTTAAGTTCAGTTTTGTGCGCATTCACTGTCTCTGAAAAACTTGAGATATAAGGGTTTGATGGGTTGATTGCTCATACTTGGACAAGTTACTTTGGTGGTAGTACGATTGGTCTTTTACTAGTATTTATACTGTATAAGTGATCATGTTTGACAAATTTTTGGGAAAGGTTGTTATGATGGGTTTGGTGCTTTTGGGTATGTGCAGGTGGGGCAAATATATCAGAAATTCGAGTGCAAAGATCGGTCAGATGGTGGGATTGTGCGGAATGTTGTGCGGTGGAGCATTGAGAACTTGCTAGAGGTAAGCTTTTTTATGGGTGTTCTATCTCTTCTTGCATCTTTTCATGGGTTTGTTTGGTTTTGGTCCTAATATTCCATCACAGTAGTCAGTAGGTGATGTTTAGTAATTTTGACATAGTTACATTACATGTGGTTTTAGTTTATTTGATGTTAGCTCACCACTGTAGCCGGAATTCCAACTGTTACACGTTTGTGCTTTATGAATGTTGTTCATCGTTGATGGGTTAAATGGAAAAGGATGGTGCCCTTGTTAACTTTCAGTTTCAAGTGGGTTGACTATAGTTTCTAGTAGGACTGCCTTTAATATTTAATGAAATAGTGAGAGTAAAGTGGTGTCCCTCTACATAGAGCATGTCCCATATCACTATCAATGGCGGCAATTTATCTCCACAAGTTGCTGATATACTTAAATGGAGAGTTTAGCACTCTCATCACATGCATGACTGTAATATGGTGAAACACATAGAAAATATGGTGATTGTAGCTTTGCAGTGGCTCGAAAACTGGTTTCAGAATGTTTATTTGTTTCCTCTTTTCAGAAATAGGGTTGTTTGCTCTTTACAGATTTGTGTTATTTTTCATGTGGTGTTACTGACGTTTGACAAAAAAAAAATTCCTTCATTTGAGATATTTTGCATGAGCCAATCTTTGCATGATGTTGATGAATCATGTTTACATTTCAGTCTTTAACTCTCATTTGGTTTAGCTCTTTGATTCTTTTAGTAATCTCTGTAGCAGCAAGAAGGTGCAACACTGATGGTCTCTGCACAATTTGTTGTCTTGTCTAAGCGGAACATCTTTCTTCAGTTCGAGGAGGTAATATTCCTGTTCAGAAATATGTTAGCCTGCTTATTTGAGAAAGTGTTGCAATAGAAAAGGTTGGCATTCATGTGGGGAAGTAGGATAGATATGATGAGATGTTTGGTGTGCAATGGTAGGTCAATGGCATGAAGTATCAGCTGCTGAGTAGTATATGAAACACACTAGCAGTAGCAGTAGCATTCTCCATGATTTTGTTTGCATGCAAGATGATTCTAGAATATGACCAGATGAAGCATCTCTGACAAAATGTTATCATCGTATATTGGTATTTCTAACTTTGTTGCTCATGGATAATAGTCATTTGCAATACTGAAATTTCTTTATTTTCTGCTGTTTTCATACACCATATTATGCTGTCTTCTACAGGGAAGTTTGTTCTTATGCTACCATTTAGTCTCTTTTTTTATTTTCTTTGTTGCTGTGTTCTATCTTCTTTTTTCTGTGACTGGTTTTTAGTGTCAGTTGCCAGTTATGATCCATTGTTAAACAGGTTGCAGTAAAAAATATCAAGATTAGTGAACAGCTACAAGCACTAATAGCTCCTGCTATACTTCCTCGGTCATTTTTGAGCCTTCAGGTATACCAGGATATATGAATATAGCTATATTTGTAACTTGCATATTTCCCTTGGTGTCATGGACTCATGGTTACAATCTTTTTTCCTTTTTTTTTTCATTAAAAACAATGGCTTCCTTTATAGTCCATATGTGTTGTTTGCATTGTACAGTTATGATAGTTTTTGAGATCTGCTAGTTGCCACAGACAACCGTATATAAAATGTTATTGCTTTATTTTCTTCCCACAAAACGAAAGGATGAAGTGAAAAGTAATATTAATATTTTGGATCAGCGTTGCACTTTCACCATGTTTGCTGTATTTCTGAGTTCTGACGTGCAAAAGTTTTGCGTGTTCTTGAAAAAACATACAAGCGTTTCATTGCAGTGAATCTGTTGATGCAGATATTGCAGTTCCTTAAAACTTTCCGAGCTCAAGTTCCTGTCAGTGGCCCCGAAAGGTAGTTTTTCCAGTCTACTTTCTTCATTTCTTGCTTCCTTTGTTTCATAAGTTTCAAACTGAATTGGATGTCAGACGATCACCTGGAGGATTATACTATCTATCTTACCTTGACCGTGATATGCTCCTGGGGCGTTCAGTTGGCGGCGGTGGAGTTTTTGTTTTCACAAGAACACAACCTCTTTTATGAAGGTTTTCTAACTGCCAAGAGTATATCATATGATGGCATAACAATTGTAGTTGAGCTTACCTGCATACAAGCTACAGTCCACGTGTCTTTCTTTTCATGAAATATGATTATTATCTTGTTCTAGTTCTGTTTTTATTGGAAAGTGATCACCTTGTTCCGCTGTAGCACGTTAAAAAATATAATAACACTTGATTACTTTTACTTGTACATTAGCATGTGATTTTTATTTGTAGTATTATCATATCTGCAGTATTTTGAATGTATCTCTCTCAGTCCGTATCACTGGCAATAGGCATTTGTTCATGACCGGTTACTGACTTCTCTACCGTGTAACAGTAATCGACGAGTCTTCAACATCAATTGTCGCTGTCTGTGCAAAGTCAAATGCAACTATGCGTGTTTTTTTAGTTGATGCTGTTGGGCTTAGTTTTCAGTGTAATAACTGTAAGGTGATCAATGCGTTATTGCCGCAGATAAAATCTGCATTACCATTGTTGATCTCGGAAAGACAGTTCACTAGTTTATAGAAATAAAATATGCCCATCATTTTGTTACTTGAACTTCTATTTTATTACAGTGGCATTTACTTATAAGTTTATCGCTGCTAGTCTTGTATCCGTATGTTGCAACGAAAAACAAAATTTAGAAGCAAATATTATGTTGTAGTTATATATTCTTACTGAGAAGAATAGAAGTTTGTTTCTACTTTACTATATGATCTACCTCTAATATTACAGACAGCCAAAATGCATGCACAGAATACCCATGCTTTGCTACGTATAAAAAACATTATATTATCACAGCATGTCGAGTCGATATTGTCATGATTGACTTACCCGACCCACGTCGTTGGATCTACCTCCTCCGTAGTCGGCCACATCATGCCTCCGAGCTCTTGGCTCTACCGTGCATGTGCATACAGTAGAGTTCTATTGTTTTTTAGAATTTTTTTAGGGTGATGGAGTTTTTTCAGAATGTTTTTTCTTGATTTTGTTAGAGATTTTTGGTGAGGTTCAAGGAGAGTTGAGAGGGGTAGTTGAACCACTACCACTAACTTCTTTTTTAAGTAGTAGAGATACGTGCTTTGATAACATAGGGGGGAAAAGTTGATCCTTCAAAAGCAAGAAGCCAAGAATTGAGAATTTTTTTGCTTTTCAGACAAAGAAGAATTGAGAATGTCATTAGATGACATCATCAAAATGATCATAGACGTTTGACTTGTATCAAGGGAACACAATGAGACAGTTGGCAAAAGAAGGTACAACATTAACCAATAGCCATTCTGACAAGGATATATGCTCATTTAGAGCTGACATTTTCACTTAAAGATTTGCCTTGATCGGCTGGGCTGAAAAGCTGTGGCTTATAGCTGAAATTTCACTGTAGCTGAAGGTGGCTTATTTGGCGTAATTAAATTTAAAAAAAATAAAAATAGAAAAAAAAATATATGCTATCTCATCACGGATAACACAAACGAATACGAGGAAAAAAAGAACCGGCAAAAAAGCTAAAAAACCCCCAAAATTCAGGGGGAAAAAGACGAATTTTATGAATAGTGAAAAATAAGCCAGAAGCTGAAACTGAAACGAGTGGGGCCATAATGAGGATTCTACTTTGATTTTCAAAAGTGGTAACCAACTAATGAACCATCTCATTAAACTTTGATCCCCCAAGCAATTTTCGCAAGCAAAATTCACACTTGAATATCACATTCACAATTTTAAGAGTGGAGGAGCATTTATCAAACATCATGCACCAACACTAATGCTAGCATGATTCACGACCATAGCAGCAACAATCATCCCCTTGAATGAGAAAATAAAAAATAAGTGAAAAATTATACCACTATCATTTGATATGTAGCCGGTGAATAAGAAAAGATAGGTTGGAACACTAACATATTCGAATGGAAACACGGTCCACCTCCTATCTGGCCTTGAGCCAAGCATCAAATCCATGGCAGCCACGAAAGTTGTTGAACAATACATCACTCTCCCTCTGGTGCTCTGCAACTATAGGTGACTCTAGCTACACCAATGAACAGATTAATAGTGAAAATGAAGAAGACCAGTAGAAGATGTGCCAGATTTGTAGTCAAATATATTGGCTTCAGCTTTTAGCTTCCGGTTTATTTTTCACTATTCATAAATTTCGTCTTTTTCTGAACTTTTGGCTTTTTATTGGGCTTTTTTACCGGTTCTTTTTTCCCGTATTTGTTTGTATTATACGTAATAGGCTAACATATTTTTTATATTTTTAAATTTAATTATGCTAAATAAATGTCTGTCAGCTACAGTGTTTTTTCAGTTAGCTACAGTGCTTTTCAACCATAAACCACAAAAAAAAAGTCCAAATGATCACCATAGTTGAGATCCAGTTTGCGCTGTCAGTGCATGTCGGCGACAAGGCAACTGTTGGAAACTTGGAATGTCCCCTCAAATCTGCTATTGCCCCATCTGAATTGCGTTTCTCCGCGCACCGGTGTATCCGATCTCACTAAAAACCCATATGGAGTACATATGCAACAGTCGATGGGCAAAAACAATCAATTTGCAATATTATAGGATCGGTTCTTTTAGATTGATAGTTTATGGTTTATGGTTTAAATATTTGAATTCTGACTATTCACGAGAGGCGGTACGCAGAGAAAAATAGTCACATACAATTTTAGTCGGTACAGCTGAACTCAGTATTTTTTACTACAATTTTCTTGTTGACCCCGCCTTAAAAAAATACACCGTTTAAAAGTTAGTTACTGTAGATAGTACAAACATAAACCAATTTTAAACTAAAAAAACCTGACCATATTAACTCTGGCCAGCTTCACAGGCCTTTAAAAATGTTTAAGGGCAGACCTCGGTGACATTCACTGATAAGAGTTTTTATGCCTAGAAAATTTTCACATCACAACATAAAGAAAAGGTATTGAGGCATGGCCGCATAGCATGTTCACTTTGAATTTCAAGTGTGGCAAGCTATTTTTCACATCACAACTTAAAGAAAAAGAACCAAGGCATAGCCGCATAGCGTGTTCACTTCGAATGCTGGTACATCATCCAACTTCCAATCCACTACCCTACCAAACAAATCAAACCAAGTTATCTCTACCAGACACTGCCAAAATCAAAATCATCACGCAAGCCATCCAACTTAACTAAAGCAAACCAAAGTGCAATAATATTACTGTGCATTTTCAGCTAAATGCGACTAATTTAACACTCAGTTTCATCGGACTCTTGATAAAATATTACAATTAGCTATTAAAGGTATTACAATGACCTATTAAAGGTGTATAAGAGTGCTGTTTCAGAAGCGCCATTGCATATCTTTGTGCACAAGTGATAACGCTCGTCATTCTAGTGGCTCTCCGATACGTGAGTAGCATAATTTTTCTTTGTTGAGGCTTGAGAGGACATGAGTTACACAATTGAAGGTATAGTACGCTGATGTTTTAGGTGCCACTTGGTGGAGCAGGAATAATCTGGTTTATGGATAAAATTACGTTGCAGCTGACTAAAATTACATTATACCTGATGGTAGCTTATTTGGTGTAACTAAATTTTAAAAAATTAAAAATAGAAAAAAAAACAGGTTAACCCATCACGACAATGCAAACGAATACAGAAAAAGAACCGGTAGAAAAGCTCAAAAAAGAAAAAAATCAGAAAAGATGAAATTTATAAATAATGAAAAATAAGCCAAAAGCCAGAAGCTCAATTTGAAATGGACAGGTTAGGCAAAATATACTTTGAATATTACACCTAGTAAAAAGGCAAAGGATATCAGGCTTCATAATGCATGTTCTTTCAAAGAAAATCAAGTTAGGCTCCATTTTCGCTTTCAGTGCCGTGCTGCACTGTGCTACGGATCAGGTAGTTAAGAAGATATTTGTCATATCTAGTAGGAGATTATTATTATAGTTATGCTTCCAAAGAAAATAATTCACACATGGCAACATCAAAAAGTAGTATGTTAAACAGAATTCTGGAACACAGCATGATCTCAACGCAACCTAAACAATCCACAAATTGTAATGTGCGAGTTCGTGGGAAACAATTATAGACACATTAGAGTAGATGAGAACCAGTGTGTGTGTTTTTCCAGAGCGACTTTGACCATACGCAAATATGGAGATATTGTACCCATCCAAAACGGAATGCACAAACGGTCGAATATCATGGAAAAGTTCACCTGAAAACATTTGAAGGACAGAGCCAGTGTATGAATAAAAGAATATGACAAAAAATAGTATTCTATCAAGGGTTTGCACAACCTAGCGTTTTCGAATTGCATCCTGCACATCCAAGTTATTAGCCAAAAATCACTCTTAATAGTACGATATTTAGCCATCACTCCAATCTTAATTCAACAAAATCTAAGACAAGTAAAATCTAAAAAGAGACCCTTACCCTATTTTATACCTTTATCTTGAGCAAGTCAAACTATATCCATCTTCAGGGCCGTGCCGGCAAAATTTAAGGCCTTGTACCAAACTATAAAATAAGGCATTTTCCCTTGATAAATAGGATTATAGTAATTATCAATTCTACATACATATCTTACGTACATAGTAATGAGAAATATTAAGAATCGTACATATTCTTTTATAATTATCAATCCATAGCACTTCTGAAGCTAAGTTAAATCCTCTATCATACGAAAGATAGTTTTTTTATAAGGATCGTATGAAGGATAATTATAGTTCATATGATGATATGGACAGTAGAATTCTTCAATGTCCTCGAAAAAAATTCAAATTAGAAAAAAAAGGATTCAAATTGAAGGAGAAGATTAAATTACCTAGGAGTTGTCGACTCGAGCGTCATCGGTCTGCTCCCGCACGCCGATTGATGCATGCTGCGTTCCGTTCGGTGCTAATAATCCATCACGAAAGTTAACGGCGTGGGCTTGAATTGATCCCTAGCTAGGCCTAGGCGGTAGCGATTCGCATGCACCTGGTGACGAACTAATGATGGAGTGATGGCCTACAGCTGGTGGATGCATCAGAATTTGGGGGCCCTGGAAATTGGGGGCCCTGTTCCCTTGCACCGCTCGCACGCCCCTCGGCATGGCCCTGTCCATCTTGCATGCTTCTCCACGACATCTTTGCAAATTTGGGACCAAGCCTTTCAATCATCTCAATAAACATGGTCATCATTAATTACCAAAATAATTTTTGGGGTCTAAATGCTTCAACGTTGTTTTCTCCACATCAACAAGATGCATACGAACCTGATGATATCCAGAATGTGAGTCTAATTTGGTAAAAAATCGAGCATCTTTGAGTTTGTCCGAAAATTTTTCTACGACAGGAATCGGAAACTTATCCTTGATGGTTTTGCCATTGAGAGCTCGATAGTCCACACAAAACCGCCACGACATCTTGTTTCTTCACAAGTAATATTGGTGCCGAAAATAAATAAGCACTCGGTTGAATAGTATTGTGACGCAGCATCTCCGCACATTAATGCTCAAGCTCATCTTTCTGGATTTGAGGATAATGGTATGCTCGCAATGCAACAGGTGTCATACCATGTATGAGATGAACAGCTCAAATTTGTCCAATAATTCGGCCATTAAATACGTCGAAGGTCCTATGGGACCATGAACGAAGCCGGATGGTGTAGTCATCCCTTGCCATGTAACCTGGTGATCCCTGCGTTGGAAAATCATTATCATGGAGTTGATATCCCATATAATTGGCCCAAGAGTGCATAACCACTGGACGCCAAGAACAATGTGTAGGACCGGAATGACGACAGAAGGGGGGGTTGAATGTCGTAACTTTAAACAAAGCTAGAGGGACCTAGAGACCAAGGAAATCCAACCCATGAGCAAGAATTTCAGAAATGTGGCAATATCTGAAAATTACTGGTAGCAGCTACAAAAACTTAAATTCCCACTCAATCCTTGAATCTTTGGCCACGAAACTTTGAGGATAGCTACTTAATAGCCATAGGAACCTGCCTGCCAAGTTTCGTCATTTTTCATGAAGGGAATTAAGAGCAGCCCCAAAATGTAGAAAGGGCTGAAAATGATGCTGAAAAACAGCAAGCAGTAAAGAAAATAGACCACCAATCAAACTGAGAATTTGATGAAATTCAGCTGTTCTCCTGAGCCCTAAAGACCATGAATATGTCCTAAATAGCAAGGGAGACCAAGAAAACAAAGAACTCAGTTAAAGATCAAGAAAACAAGAAATTCAGACTAGAGACTGAAAACTGAAAAGATTGAGAGGACTGAACCAAAACTCAAATTTCCGTCAAATCCTTGGTCCTTTGGCAATGAAACTTTGCAGGTATATTAGCAATACCACCAGGACTATAGAGTCCAAATTTCATGCCATCTCATAGAAGGAAATGAGTTTTATCCTAAAACCCTAGAATGAACCGAGAACTGCAGAGGCAAACTCAAAATCCAAACTTCTCATCAAACCTTGAACCTTGGCTTATGAAACTTTGAGAATGACTAGTAGATAGCCTTAGGGTTCTCCATGCCAAGTTTCATACCAACTTGCAACGGGAATCAAGATTTTCCCAAAACCCTAGAAATGGAAATACATGAGCAGAGGAAGGCAAAGAGAAATCGAGGTTAAAACTGATTTGCTCTTGGGAGAACTTGATCAAATGATCTAGAAGCACACTCCCATCATCGAGCAACTCATTTTGCCACTCCTCGACAAAAGAAACACCAAGAATCAAAACCAAGAAATTTGGGCTAAGAAGGCATCGAAGGAAAAAGCTGCAGAGAGCTAACAGAGAATGATTTCAACCAAATCGATTCATTCCATTGAGTCACGATACGCGATTACAGAGAGGAATGATTACATTACAACACACACCAACTCTCTGCTCCATGAATGCTTGGATCAATCAAGAACACAAGAACTCAACTCCCGGATACATGATTGAGAAGGGGACACACTGCTCTCCTCACCAACTCTCCACTACTAAGCACAAAGCAACCTACCCTCAAAGCCACCTTGACCATGCAGGAGACACCCTCCTTTTATAGCCTCTCCAAAGTGGATTTTGCTTTTGCTTTACCCTCTAACCCTCATGCTTTACCCGCTAATGCCCACTTCCTTTTGCAGCCCTGCGTTTTTACCGAAACGCCCCTGCTGCACCTTCCGGGAAGCTTCCGCATTGCTTGTCTCGCACGCCTCGCAACCACCTCGAGTCCACGTCGTCTTCGACACATCCCGACCGTTCTGACCTCAACGCCACCTGCGCCTAGTCCGGTCCACCGTGTCTCGCCACGACTCCGCTCGGCGCCCCTGCGCCCACAGACAAAACAAACACATCGCATAGCACGGTACAAAACATGTAAACATGGTTAGCACCTACAAATCCTACTCAAGCGAGAAATGGCCCACATGGCCAACCGGGACGACGCCCACGCGTCAAATCTGTCTAGGCACAACCCGACCTCGCCAAATGCCAAAATGGCACGAATCATTCAAACCAAACTCACTCTAACCAAACCATGTGTCAATTACTCATCACCAACATGGGATTTAGACCACATGGTCTCTCAATCTCCCCCTTGATGAGTATATTGACAAACCCCGAAAAACAGTGAGTTTGTTTGAAATGAAAAAGAGTCAAACATGGTCCAACGAAGCTAATGACCATGTCGATAGAAGGAACACTAGAGCAACAACTGAAAGAGCAAATTGTTCTCCAAAGCTCTAGAAAGCTCCCAAAAGACTTTTTCTCCTCTATTCTCCCCCTTTTGGCAATAAACACATCAAGAATGCAAAGGCGAGAATATGATCACAAGGAAGGATGAAATATGGCTGAAGTTTGATTATTTCTAAGCATTTTGAGCCATGAAAATTATCCATAATGACCATAATGAAATACACCAAGCCATAACTCTATAAGAAGCTATCTAGATCATGACATGACATGTATAAGCTAGCTAGAATACATAGATGACAATCTGAAATATAGTACATTAAGTGAGAATGGCAAGTCATCAAGAAGTAAAGTCTAACTAGAGGTATCGAAGGATGATGCCGGCCATGTCAAATAAGCTAAGCGGAACCAAGAAGCTAATATTGAGACCAACTAGAGTGCTATGCTCAAGAATGAAACATTGGCGCAAGTACTTGGTTCTTTTTGTAGATTAAGCAAATTGAGCACATGAAACATTGTCTTTTAAAGCTCATGGTTGTTTCCAACCCAATTTTTTATGTGCTAGATCTCAAGCCTTATGCGACTACTTCAAGCGAGAAGCTTAAGAAGATAGTCTAGGTCATCCAAAACTCCCCTGAGTTCATGCCTAGTGCAATGGCAAGCCGTCTCATGAGAAAGAATTGGTGAAATCAGTTTTTCGCACAAAGAGATCTTTTGCTTTGTAAGCATGTTGTACTACCTCATGCTACATCAAGAGACTAAAAATAGCTCAATCTAAGGCTCAATAAAAGATTCAACGCTCAGCTAAGCCTAGTTGACATGGCATGAATCATAAAGAGATAGCTCCAGAAAGACTAAACTCAAATGCTAGCATGACAAGTTTTACTTCAAGTTTGGCAATTTTAATTAACTTATCATGGTAAAAGCTAGTCTACACATATGAAGTCATGATCAATCTAGCATATACAAAGCACAAGACATGGCAAGGTGTAAAGCATTGAAGTATGTCATAACGGGATAATAATCAAGGCTCAATGCAGATTGATTATAATGCTAGAATGCTGAAAATGCAAGAAAGTCCAGCTCCCCTCAACATTAGATGCAACTTTTAGTTCAAGTTGAGTTATGTCGATATTAAGCTCGAAGCTCCCAAATGAACTCCCCAACCAAAGCAATAAGAAACGAGAAGTGGGAAAGAAAATAGCACGCAGCAGTCCTTAAAGCATAGATAAGATATAGAAGCAACTATGGCTTAAAGCGACTCTCATCTACCCCAAATGACTCCGGGACTAACGGTGATCGTCGAACACACACTAGAGAGCAAACACGCACTGCCTACCCAGGGTGGCCCAACCTCGCTAGAACCTACAAGAAGTGAGTGAGCTCAACCTAGTGAGATAAGAAATAGCTAATCCTGGAAGCACAAGATAAGAGTAAGAAGTCTAAGCAACTCAACACAAGAAACACTCTAACCTATGCTAGAAGGACTTAACCCAATGCACCCGCAAATGCAATGCAAATGAAATGAGACGAAGCATAATTAATATAATAAAGCAAGAAAGCCCAAGCTCCCCTCACTACTGATCGTAAGGACAAACCACCCCAAGCTCTCCCAGAGTGAAAACCTCGAAGCGTCCAAAGGCTTGGTGAATATGTCACCAAGCGGTGGACACTCTCCACAACCGGAGCACTATGTCACCCTTCTCTACATGGTCTCTAAGGAAGTGAAAGCGAATATCAATATGCTTGGTCCGAGAGTGTTGCACTGGGTTCTTAGCAATGTTAATCGCGAAGTGTTATCACAAAAGAGTGGAACATCGTCTATCGCTAACCCAAAGTCCCGCAGGTCGAGACCATCCAAAGTACTGGCTGCGACAAGAATGGCAAGCGACAACGTACTCGGCCTCTGCAGTGGGTGTGCAACACGGATCGCTTCCTCGAAGACCAGGAAACAAGAGAGGTGCCAATAAATTGGCAGTGCGAAGTGCTCTTCCTATCTATCCTCTGACCGTGAATGCGCATCCAGAAAGCTCTCAAGGAAAGACGGGATGATGAAGAGTACCGGATACCATAGTCAATGGTAGCTCGCAGTGCGAAGATGCGCTTCACGCTTTGGCGGTGAGATACGCGAGGAGAAGCTCAAAGCGAGCACACGCAGACACGAGAGAAGTGTATATCGGTCTCGAGGCCGTGAGGTAAAGAAGGAGCCGATCATACTTCGAACTCTTTTCGATCAACGGCTCGCCGTCCTCATCGGGTCAAGATAGGTTGTAGAAGCCATGGGAGTTGACAACGGCTTACCATCACTCATGTCGAGCGTCTCGGGAGGTCACGAGTGTACTTTCCCGATGAAGAAATGTACCTCCGAGTGCGCTTGATTTGGAAGCCAAGGAAGAAGGTCAACTCGCCCATCATACTCATCTCAAACTCGGTGCTCATGACATCGAGAAGCGTGAAACAGTATGAGAAGAGCGCCAAAGATGATGTCATCGACATAGATCTGACGAGAGAAGGTCATTGCCATGACGGCGAATGAACAAGGTCTTGTCTACTTTACCCATTTCAAACCCATGACTCAACAAGTAGGACTTAAGCCTCTCATACCATGCTCGGGGCTGCTTAAGTCCGCATAACGCTTCAAAGCTTGAAGACATGGTGTGGGTATTTGGGGTTCTCGAAACACGGAGGTCGTCGACGTAAACTTCTTCCTCAATGACTCCATTAAGGAAGGCACTCTTGACGTCCATTCGGTAGAGCTTGAAACCCTTAGAAGCTGCAAAGGCAAGCGGGATTCTAATGGCCTCAAGTCGAGCTACGAGGGCAAAGGTCTCCTCGAAATCTAGACCCTCAACACAGGAGAACCCCGAGCTACCGGTCTAGCCTTGTTCGAATAACCACTCCATCCTCGCTCTGCTTGTTCTTGAACACCCACTTAGTCCCAATAATATTGTGACCTCGCGGGGCTCGACAAGCAACGGACCTTGTTCCTCTCGAAATTTTCTAGCTCCTCATGCATGGCATTGACCCAAGACTCGTCGGAAAGAGCATGAGAAACATCCTTGGGCTCAAAGGAGGCAATGAAAGCGAGAATGGAGACAGAATTGAGATAAGCGATTTTGAGCGGGTAACACGCTCGAACAGTCTCCAATCATCCGCTCGAAGGATGCCTTTTCGGATATGTGCGGGAGGTCTGGATGAGATGAAGAAGTGGCCTCTACCTCGTGAGTGACGAGGTAGGAGCAGAGCCACTAGCTCCGGAGGAAGCGATGAGGCATGGGTGATCACCTAGAGGTGCGGTGGAGGACGGCACCTCAAGAGGTGGATAAGGGACCTGGATCGGGTAGACAACCCTCATCTCCATCGTCCTCGTCATCTACGAAGATGGTCTCGGATCGCTCTAAAGAACTCGAGATATCGGGCCTAGTCCCGGTGGCCTCGTCAAAGGTCACCTCACGAGTCTCTACCATTTTGCTAGACTCGCAGATTGGACCTATAAGCCCGCGAAGAAGGCGAGTAACCTAGAAAGATCCCATCACAAGAACGTGACTCGAACTTATCTAGGTTCCGGACTTGAATAAAGCACTTGCAACCAAACACACGAAAATGAGAGACGTTGGGCTTTCGCCGTATCTCAACTCATAAGAAGTGCGGTGCAAGTGTGCCCAAGAAAACTCGATTGAAACATGGCACGCGGTCGCAATAGCCTCGGCCCAAAACTTCCTAGGTGTAGAGTACTCATCGAGCATCGTCCGGCCATCTCGACCAAGGTGCGGTTCTTCCTCTCCACGACGCCATTTCTTTGTGGGACGTGCGGAGAAGAGAAGCGGTGCTCTACACTGTCTCACAATGAAACTCTCAAAGTAGGAATTCTTGAACTCCGTGCCATTGTCATCGCGGATCGCTCGTAAGGCACACAGGAGCTCAACAGAAAGCCTCAAAAGACCTCGGAAATGTGAAACGTCTCATCCTTCGAGGCTAAGAAAAACACCCAAGAATACCTCGAGAAGTCATCGACCACAACGAACATACCACTTCCCTCCTGCCGATCGCACTCGAGTGGTCCAGCGTGTCCATGTGGAGCAATTGTCCCGTGCATCGGTCATAGTGATCGTGTGGGAGGATGAGAAGCGGCAACCATCTTGCCATGCGGCATGGAGCACAAACCAGATCTTTGACCATCTTGAGTTTCGCGGACCACGAATGAGATCGTGACCGCTAACTCGGGTCAAATGGTCAAATCAATATGACCAAGTCTCCTATGCCGAAAGAGAGGTCGCGGGACTCGAAGCAACTAAACACCGAGAGGATCACGGAAGACTCGGAAAAATCAGCACGAAAGATCCTCCCATAACGAAATCCATAAACCGGACTACAGAAGAATCAAGAATTTTACAAGCATTTTTCTTAAAGCTCACCTCGAAACCGTCATCGGTAAGCTGAGAAACTGAAAGCAAATTGTACTTCAGCTTACTAACCAAGGCTACATCTTTCAAAATGAAAGAATCATTAATGCGCACGATACCTTTGGCGATGACGCGCCGGATGAAGCATCTCCGAAGGTGATCGTCTCATCACCGGAGCACGGGCAAGGGAAGAAAACCAACGGGAGTCTCCGGTCATATGACGAGAACAACCGGAGTCTACAAGCCAAACCTTTCCCTTCCCTGCCCGGCGAACCTGAGTCAAATAGAGAGTAAAGTCTCAGTACTGGGATAAATCAAGAGTGATTTTGGCACCCAATACTGAACAACACGTCGAGCAGATGAAGTAGTCAAGCACGACTGACCTCTATCTACCCTACGCTCTCCATGACTCAAAGAAGCAGAAGGTCTGTGAGCAGACCTGAAGCTGTTGCGGGGTCCGACTGCTACGGGAGAGCGAGTCGGAACACCGGCAACACGCTGATCACGCCGCGGGTAGCTATCTCGACGGGGAAACCGAGATCTACCCTCAGGACGGCGGAAGTCATGACCAGGAGCAGCATGAGGACGAAAAACAGAAGACTCAGAAAAACCAAGTCCTCGATGCTGCCCAAACCCATCAACAGCAGTAAACCTAGACCTCGTGCTGGTCCTAGGTGCACTCAGGATCTGGGGCTGATCCTGAATACGCCTAGAAGACTCAACACGATCTCTACGCGCGATCTTGGCGCGCCTGAAGCATCGATCAACCGTGTGTCCATCCTTCTGACAGAAGGTGCAGTGATACTTCATCCTCTGAGAGGTAGAAGTAGCACGGTCGAAGCCGCCTTACGAGAGGCGAGCGAGGTGCAATCACCTTCTCGTCGAAATCCCTGGACATAGCCCGCTGACTTAAATTGGACTTTCTCGGTCCTGGGCTCGGTCTCGATCACACCTGGTGCTATGGGTCTGAGCACAGCAGGTGGATGCTTCCTCATATCCTCATAATAGTCATATCCTAGACCCTGATTAAATCTGCAAATCTTGGGTGGTCTAGAATAAGATTAAGCTTCTTCTTGCCGCCTACAAATCTCTCGAGAGTGTTCATAAGGTGCGACACTCCCGAAAGAGAGAGGTGCAAGAAGAGCAGGAGAAGAGGAACAGCGGGAGGTAAAGGAGCGAAGAAGAACCAACAGAGAGGAAAGAATGGCTTGTGCACGCACACCGACTCGAGGGACAATCCTACTACTAGCGAGTTGGTTCGCGTCTCTAAGCGTCTCATCCTTACCCTCGGGCTTCTCCCCCACACCATCAATCACATCACAACCAGATTGTGGCTTCTCTAGTAAGTCCTTAGTTAGCTTCACACATTTGTCATTCAAAGCAACCAAGTCAGATTTTAGTTTGTTACAATTAATGCATGGTGAGCTAACAGGGTCCTTAGAAGCATACTGAGCCAACTTCCTATCATGATCAATCATTTCTTGAAACTGTTTGAGACGACTTCAAGTTCGCAGATTAACTTAGGACAGTTCAAGCATGAATCAATCGGCTCAAGCAAAGAAGCTTGTAGTTCAGCAATTTTATGATCTGCCGCTTTAGATTCATCTTCAAGTTATTGCAATTTTCACAAGACTCAGGCAGATCAAGGAGCATGGCATAAGGTCCTCTAGCAAAGCAATGTCCTTAACCTCACATGAGGTGGGAGAAGTAGTCTCATCGGTAGTAAGTAGGGTAATGACCATCCTACTCAACTCTAACTCAGCAAGCGGACTAACATTCTCCACCTTAACAATATCAAGCTCGGAGGACACACTATCATGCGAGGTCCTTAGTTTCTCCATGTCACCCAACAGAGCACGGCAAGTATCACAATCATCACGGGAGGAGCGGATGTAAGTGAAGTAAGCTCCGTGATAGTCTATCTACTTCCTTCTCTAACTCGGTACACCTAGCCCTAGCTCTAGCATGAAAACCACCTAGCTTAAGAAAAGCATGATTGAGCTGGTCGTAGGTGGGGCATACCTCGTCTGAGTCGAGTCTGACTCATTGTCGCTCGATTCGCCCTCGAGGCCATGAAGCACATGCCGAGAAGTCGTCGCCGCCATCCTTGGGCTCTTGGTCACCCGTCCGTCGTCGTCGCTCCATCCCTCCACCTCGCCGAGGTCGAGGTCGTCGAAGCGGTGAGGACGCGGTGGAAGAGCTTCTTGGCCTTCCGGTTGCGGAACTTCTTCTTTCCGGAGCAGTTTGAAGGCTTCGTGTTGCGGTTCTTGTCGGTGTAGTCGTTCTTGCCCGAACCGCCGTAGTCACCTTTACCCTTCCCAAGCTTGGGCGGTTTGCTCGGATGTGGTTGGGGCCACCACACTCGAAGCAAATCACGGGTCCTCTCTTCTGTCCCTCCTTCCTTTGTAAGCATGGGAGAATCTTCGAGCAAGGAGGGCAAGTCGCTCATCCGCAGTGCTCTAAGCGATCATCGGTTATATCACGAGAGCGCAAGGGAGAAACCGCAAGAGGACTCGTAAGAGAGACCGAAGCTGAATCGGGATCGATGACCAAAGCCATCGATCGTGACTTCGACCTCACGAGACAACGTCAATCTCGTGAGTCTTGAGGCGCGAGTACAGTAGCGTCAAGAGTCAAGGTCGAGAGGTCTGTCGTGTCTTTGATGGTGGTCACTTTCATCTCCCACACACGCAGATCGAGTGCCGCAAGCATCTGACGAGCGTTGTCCGAGTCGGGGTATGTGAGACCGACCGCTCGGAGGTTGCTCAAGATCTTGTGAAAACGAGCGAAACACTCATCTAGGGACTCACCAGCAAGCATCTCGAATTTGTTGTATTCGCTTGAGGCCGGTCTGTCGAACCGTCTTGATCTGGGTGGTGCCCTCATGGTATGCGTCGAGGGTCACCCAGATATCGTAGGCGGACGACAGGTGGGAGATGCGATCGAACTCGCTACGACTCAGGCCCTGGATAATGATGTTCCTTGCCTTAGCGTTTGCCTCAACATCAGTCATGTTATTGACATTGATGTTCTCATCGGCAGGAACAGCAAACCGGACCTTGACCTTGCGCCAGATGGCATACCCCTGAGCCTGGATGTATGTCTCCATTCGGCTCTTCCAGAAGGGGTAATCCATGCCATCGAAAACAGGCGGCTTGGTCGAGTACTTGTCCGTCGCCATGGCTCTTGAGACCGGTTAAGATCTATTGATTAGAGCTAACCGGCTCTGATACCAATTGTAGGACCGGAATGACGACAGAAGGGGGGGTTGAATGTCGTAACTTTAAACAAAGCTAGAGGGACCTAGAGACCAAGGAAATCCAACCCATGAGCAAGAATTTCAGAAATGTGGCAATATCTGAAAATTACTGGTAGCAGCTACAAAAACTTAAATTCCCACTCAATCCTTGAATCTTTGGCCACGAAACTTTGAGGATAGCTACTTAATAGCCATAGGAACCTGCCTGCCAAGTTTCGTCATTTTTCATGAAGGGAATTAAGAGCAGCCCCAAAATGTAGAAAGGGCTGAAAATGATGCTGAAAAACAGCAAGCGAGAAAGAAAATAGACCACCAATCAAACTGAGAATTTGATGAAATTCAGCTGTTCTCCTGAGCCCTAAAGACCATGAATATGTCCTAAATAGCAAGGGAGACCAAGAAAACAAAGAACTCAGTTAAAGATCAAGAAAACAAGAAATTCGGACTAGAGACTAAAACTGAAAAGATTCAGAGGACTGAACCAAAACTCAAATTTCCGTCAAATCCTTGGTCCTTTGGCAATGAAACTTTGCAGGTATATTAGCAATACCACCAGGACTATAGAGTCCAAATTTCATGCCATCTCATAGAAGGAAATGAGTTTTATCCTAAAACCCTAGAATGAAGCGAGAACTGCAGAGGCAAACTCAAAATCCAAACTTCTCATCAAACCTTGAACCTTGGCTTATGAAACTTTGAGAATGACTAGTAGATAGCCTTAGGGTTCTCCATGCCAAGTTTCATACCAACTTGCAACGGGAATCAAGATTTTCCCAAAACCCTAGAAATGGAAATACATGAAGAGAGGAAGGCAAAGAGAAATCGAGGTTAAAACTGATTTGCTCTTGGGAGAACTTGATCAAATGATCTAGAAGCACACTCCCATCATCGAGCAACTCATTTTGCCACTCCTCAAAGCAAAAGAAACACCAAGAATCAAAACCAAGAAATTTGGGCTAAGAAGGCATCGAAGGAAAAGCTGCAGAGAGCTAACAGAGAATGATTTCAACCAAATCGATTCATTCCATTGAGTCACGATACGCGATTACAGAGAGGAATGATTACATTACAACACACACCAACTCTCTGCTCCATGAATGCTTGGATCAATCAAGAACACAAGAACTCAACTCCCGGATACATGATTGAGAAGGGGACACACTGTCTCTCCTCACCAACTCTCCACTACTAAGCACAAAGCAACCTACCCTCAAAGCCACCTTGACCATGCAGAGACACCCTCCTTTTATAGCCTCTCCAAAGTGGATTTTGCTTTTGCTTTACCCTCTAACCTCATGCTTTACCCGCTAATGCCCACTTCCTTTTGCAGCCCTGCGTTTTTACCGAAACGCCCCTGCTGCACCTTCCGGGAAGCTTCCGCATTGCTTGTCTCGCACGCCTCGCAACCACCTCGAGTCCACGTCGTCTTCGACACATCCCGACCGTTCTGACCTCAACGCCACCTGCGCCTAGTCCGGTCCACCGTGTCTCGCCACGACTCCGCTCGACGTCCTGCGGCCACACAGACAAAACAAACACATCGCATAGCACGGTACAAAACATGTAAACATGGTTAGCACCTACAAATCCTACTCAAGCGAGAAATGGCCCACATGGCCAACCGGGACGACGCCCACGCGTCAAATCTGTCTAGGCACAACCCGACCTCGCCAAATGCCAAAATGGCACGAATCATTCAAACCAAACTCACTCTAACCAAACCATGTGTCAATTACTCATCACCAACATGGGATTTAGACCACATGGTCTCTCACAATGCCATAGCTAGCCAAAGGAATAGAATAGCAATCAAGCTGGAATGTTTCGGTGTCAATGAGTAACATCAAGTTGTAGCAAACTCTAGTGCTAGATACACGTTCACCATTAGCCACTGCCACCCATACTTAGACCTTGTTGTGGTCGCAATGCCACCCTGGCACAATTCACCATGTCTTTAGTGACAAAAAATTGTGTAGGACAAGAATCCAGAAGAGTGACAAGCCTTGTTGAACTAACCTACATGGGTAATTTCATAGTTTGGGTGGTGCATGGTTGGATACCAGTGAGTGCGTGAAGGAAAATAGCAGGTTCAGCAAGATCAGACGCCTAGATGGAAATAACATCATAATCAATGTCATCTGGAATGACTTCAAGAAGAAACAGTCCCTTACAATGATGTCCAATGAAAAAGTGATGTCCAATGAAAAACTTCTCATAATTAAAACACAATCCAAACGCCTATGTTCCGCCATTTGAGCTACTGTTAATTAGCGGTGCAGTAGTGTACTAACCTCAGACAAACTGTTGCCTGTAGTGCCAGATGACGAGGATGTCTTCGGAATTGCAGAGTTGGAAGGTGAACTAGTTGACGAACCGAAAACAGTTGCTAATTGGCGTGAAGGCTGAGATTGACGAACCCCTAGCCTAGGAAGCGACAAGGTTAGAAGATGATGTTTTTCATGTGCACGAGCCAATGCCATGACGAGTTGAAGACTGCCTAGGTTTTGAAGCTTCACGTCTACGCGAACTGGTTCCATAAGACCAAAGGTGAATAGCTGCACCTGCTGAGAAGATGAAAAAAACTCGGTTCAGCAAAGCAAAGAAAAAACTTTTATTGATACTCCTCGACTGTGCCAGCTACCTGCAACTTGTGAGTTCGCCCAAGCAATTGTTATGAATTGGCGGTCTAAAGTGCAAATTGCAACAGTCCTTGAAAAGATGCCATGATGGTTCGCTTTCTTCTCATTCGAGCTGGTAATACCATTGTTGAGCTAATCTCGTCAGATGGTAAGGAACTAATCAAACATTGTTGCTCTCTGGTGTGTTGGGCTCGAAAAAATTATTCACAACGATTGAGCCAACCAAGAGGACCGTCTTTGCCATCAAACACTGGAAAAAATAGCTTGTGGAGGCGAGGAATGTTAAGAGTCGCCAAACCTGTCCAAACAGCGGCACGACTTGGTCCAACACGGGCCCAATTTGGCACGAGCCTATTAGGCACACATGTTTAGTCTATCAGCCTGAATGGTCGTGTCATACTGGCCCGTGGGCCGAGGGATGACCCAGGCACGGCCCCAGTAAGTTGACTGGCCGTGCCGTGCCAAGCTGACGTAGGCTTGTTCAGCCTGACAGTCCAAGGAGGCCCGTCTAACTCATTTGCCATAAAAATTTTAAAAATGTAAGAAAATCCTAGAAAATGTATAAAATTAAAAAGAAACTAAATTTATTTATACTAATTAAATTAACTATACAAAATTCAAAAATGATAAAATAAAATCATATAAATATTAAAAAATGAATGGGCCTAACAGACCGTGCACGTGTCGTGTCGTGCCATCCTAACACGATGGGCTGCCTAGCTCTTCATGCCGTGCTGTCATGCCTATAGTAGCGGGCTATGGGCTGGACCGGTAAGAACCATCTATTTGGCCATCTCTGAGTCGGTGCTCTCTACTAATGGTAGAAGGGTTGATGACGGCAGAAAAGTTGACGAGGGAGGGAGGTGGGCAGCAATCCTGGAGGAACTTGCAGCAAGCCATCGCGGGGTTTGCAGGTCGCTTTTCAAGCGCGGTTGATGCGTTCCTTGACACCGGCAATCTCCGTAGTCAAGTCAGTCTTCAACTCGGTCATCTTGAGCGCCATGGACGCTGTAAGTTCGGTGATCTGTCGAGTCAACGCCGACACCTCAGAAGCTCTAGCTATCACGGATGTTGCTGGCCTGATCGGTTCGGCTTGAGGTTCTGGTTTATTTTTTCACTATTCATAAATTTCGTCTTTTTCTGAACTTTTAACTTTTTGTTGAGCTTTTTTGCCGGTTCTTTTTTCCCGTATTCGTTTGTATTATACATATTGGGCTAACATATTTTTTATATTTTTAATTTTTTTTAAATTTAATTATGCTAAATAAGTCTCTGT
This sequence comes from Dendrocalamus sinicus, assembly GCA_036346575.1. Lineage (NCBI taxonomy): Eukaryota > Viridiplantae > Streptophyta > Magnoliopsida > Poales > Poaceae > Dendrocalamus > Dendrocalamus sinicus. The sequence goes on from CM070670.1 coordinate 19,245,674, forward strand.
CAGCTACAGTATTTTCAGCCATAAGCCATGAGCTTTTAAGCCCAACTGATCATAACAAGCACGGACCAACGAGCAGAGGTGATAGTCATGAAACACAGGAGGACGAGGATCTGACCCCTTGCGACGGCTCGGAGGCCCTGTACCGACGGATGCAGCAAGATAGCAGAGTGGCGCAAAAGCAGGGCACCAAAGTAGATGTGGGAAAACACAGAAATTGGGGTATAGAATAGTGTTGTATTGCTTGATCTCAAAATATCATGTCATGCCTCTTTAAATAGAGGGTGAAGTTTAGGGATGGCAATTGTGATCGTTTACCTGTGTGCCTATGGGTAAATACCTTAATGAAATCGAGTATGGAATGTATTTTTGCCCACGGGTATAAAAATGGGGGAACTTTCTACCCATCGGGTAAACGGGTACGGGTATGGTGAGCTCCACCCGTACCCGTCTCGCTCATTTACCCGTGAAAAACAGTAAACCCTAAGTCACTAACTCGGGCACTCGGCTCCACCAAAATCCCCAGCCGCCGCCATCCGTCTCCGACTTCCTCCAAATCTCCAATCGCCATCCGTCTCGACTCATTTTCTTGCCGCTCCTCATTTCGCCGCCATCCGTCCCGACTTCCTCCAATCGCCACTCCTCGTTGCTCCTCATTCCTTGCCGCTCCTCGCCCTCGTTCGGTCGTTCCTCATTCCTCGCCGAGACGCCGGAGTGGCCGGACTCCTCATACCTCCAGCCACTCCTCGCCCTCGTTCCTCATCGCTGAGACGCTGGACTCCCGACTCCATTCCAGTGATTCACCGTCTCCAGCCGCCTCTTTCTCCACCGACCAGTGACTCCAGATCCAGTCGGCCCGTCCTCCAGATCCAGCCGCTGCGTTCGTCGTCCAGATTCGGCCGCCTGTCACCCCTCTCCGCCGCGACTGCCACCCCTCTCCGAATTCAACTAGAGAATTACTCTTCCGAATCACCATCCTGATCGGACATAGTAATTAATGGCTGGACGTCGGTTTGAATGGATGGGCTCTTTTAAGCTGTGTCTTTGGCTTTTAACTTTTGAATTCTAGCTATTTGTGAGAGACAGTACGAAGAGAGAAAAAGTCGTATGTGATTTCGACTAATACATCTGAACTCGATATAGTATCTACTACAATCAATTTATAGACCCATCTTAAAAAACGCACCATTTAGTAGAAAATGATAATCTACAAATAAAACCGAAAAGAATCCAACCGTTATTGTGATTTCCGTCTAGTATACGTTTCTCCCACATGAGTTGCCACATTTATTTGAGTTAAATATAGCAGATTGGGTTTTTAATTTGACGCCGTAGCTGAAAATCTTTTCAAAGAAAGCCATAGGCTGGCCAACATTTTGTTTTGTCGGGTCAGTAATCTACTAAGCCACAGGCCGGCCAACATTTTGTTTAGTCGGGTCAATAATCTACTCGGAGAATATTCCTTTCTAGATCATTGGATATTCGTTCCTGGATGCTTGATGGAGACACTCCATGTTTTGAAAATTGCAAACATGATATGATGATTTACTTGTGGGCGCATGTGGCAACCCCTACACCACACTTTCTGTCATGGTGGGGTCGCGGACTCTCTGTATCATGTTTTGGATTCTACACCAAAGGAATTCACATCTGTTGAGTTGTTCTATTGAATTGGTCAGAACGTTCAACTCTCTCTCTCTCTCTCTCTCTCTCTCTCTCTCTCTCTCTCTCTCTCTCTCTGCGTGTGAGAAAGATGTAGAAGTCCTGCAGAGGGTTTACTGATTGATATTCAGACTTTCCTGGAGATTGTAGACCGGAGGTCTCCCTCTTTCCAGGCACCCCGAGAAGTAAAACCATACCTTTGACAGTTGAAAATTGAAATAAACAAAGAGGGGATTTGAATCTACTATCATGAACTAAGTGCGAATTTGAATGTGCTACTACTGTTTAAAGATCAAGTCACCCTATTTCAAAGAGAGTCGGGTCATGAGCCCATCAATTTCTTTTGCTCGTCTGTACATTGTCACTGTTCATGCCATCCTCTTGGATTCTTTACGAGGTCGCTGTGGAAATGTCCTAGTTTTTGGAAAGTATGACCGTTTCACAGCCAGTCGGTTATCTGGATGATGGATAATTTTCAGGACGGAAAAGTATATGTAGAAGAGTATCAAAGGAGAAGAGGGAAAAGGCCTGCCCATTTTCATTTCATGCTTTTGTCAAATATCTGGTGTCCATGTCTGGCCATTCTTTTATACGCATACAACTGTTTTTAAAAAACATACCATGTTCCAGCGTAAATTCAACCAAACATCAACTGCTTAATGGTTGCATATATTTCACGTGAATTGGGAGTAGATACCAATCTGTCCACTACTACAAAAAGAGTCATCACAGATGGCTTGGAACTGCTATCACAGACAATTTTTTGAATCGTCTGAATTTATGTGTCAGTGATAACAGGAGGTTATTACAGACGGTTTATGAGCCGTCTATGATAAATACAACATAGATGGTTTATAACTAGAATCGTCTGTGAAGAACACTATCACAGACAGTTCGAACCAAAACCGTCTGTGATACTCATATATCACAGACAATTCTAGCTACTAACTGTCCATGATGGACGAGTATCATAAACGGTTATAACATAAAATCGTCTATGATAGTTCTTCATAGACAGTTTATATCACAAAATCGTCTGTGATAGTTCATACTATACCTACTTTTTTCTTTTTTTTTGCTAGTCTCAAGAAATGTTATCTATACCCTTTGAAAACAAGCAAATACAACAACATATTTCATTAGAATCCACTATTACAACATCACAAGATAATGAGCAGGTTACTCATCTAATACAGCAAAAACATGTCAAGAACACATCCTAATCCTAGCATCGTGTGAGCTGAATGTCCTCGACGCCGACTTGAGCACCATCTTGGTAGCTAGCTGCTTCTGCGATGCCTTGCAGCGAAGGAGAGGCAGCGGTAGCGTCACCTTTTATGTCACGACGGTGAGACTGCACAAGACACTCTTACGACATTTACGAAAAGAGTGTGTTGTACAATCGACCGTGGTGTCACAACGGAGGCACTAGCTCACAGCCGGTAGAACTCACGTATCTTGGAGTGAAAGAGAGAGAGGGAGTAATTAATAAGCGGTAAGAGGTGGGAGGAACCGATACCTGTCATTCGATGCGGAGAGAATGGACGGGTCAGATTAGAATCCTAGGGGCATGCCACGGATTGGTGTCGTGGCATTATCAGAGACAGTTTGTTATACGAATCACCTGTGATAATGCACATATCACAGACGGTTGTTATAAATAAACATCTGTGAATTATCACAGACAGTTATTAATACAAACCGTTTGTGATGTCTTGTATTATCACAGAACATAGTATTTTGCCACTATTTCCACTAACATAAAAATGCTGCTGAAAACTATATAGATTTGAAGGTTCTACATTAAAAAGTCTTGTCTTTATGAATTGTACAGCCAAAAGATTTGATGTTTCAGTACTTCTAGATGATGATGAAAATGAAATTGTTCCCTTATTTTGTTGTTATTTTGTACTGGTTATGGTGACGTTATGTGACAAAGTCTAGCAATTATTTTGCGCTGGATGATATTTGTCCACAGTTTCCTTAATTTTCTTGCTTAATTGTAGACTTTTTTTTGCAAGGAAATTGTAGGCTTTTCGTCTGCGGTGACTTGATTTTCGTTTTCTTGTAAGCCCGTCACGTCCGTCACTCTCATCTAGGAGTATCCTTTGACATGTATATGGATAAATCGTTGTTTGGGACGAACTGACTGGCGCGAACGAGCATTGAACTCTCCTAATCCATAACGAGATGTGGAATAATGCCAATTTAATATCTAGTTTTTGGTTAAGGCAAAAGATACTTTCAGTTGGTTCCGTGTCATGATCTGACATTCTAATTTAAGTGGCTGTTTTGATTAGCTGCGCTTAAAGTATATGAACGCTTATGCCATTTTATTTCTAATCTGGAAGCAAGCGACAACTTTCCCTCCCAAGAAAAAGGTTGCTTGCTTAATTAAGCCGCGTTCCTGCAGCTTTTTCGGAAAAGCAGGGTCCTGGGTTTACTTCTGCCTAAAACTGTAATAGTCGTGGCATCACAAGTCAATTCAAAAGCTTGAAGTGTTCTTCAAGCTTTTCAGGTTTTTCAACCTTACCGTAACGTCAAGTTTTGGCCGAAAATTTCAAGCTGAGGTTTCGGCGTTCTTGGCTGTCGAATTAGTTGCCAAATGCCGACCATTATGGCCTGTAAGCACTTACAAGGATCAGCGGTGACTGACCTCATTCCTTGCGTGTATCTCAAGCTAATGTACAGTTCTACAATCTACATGCACGCCAGGGCACAAATCTACATGATTCGAAAAAAGAAAACACGAACAAGTTTACATGATCCTCACAAGCTACCAAATTATTTGCATGACCCTCACAAGCTACCAAATTAAGGAAGGGGAGCTTGTGTAGATGATCATTTGACCAATCAGTCCATGCCGCCGGCGGCGAGGCTCTGGAGGCCGGACGACCTGAGGACGCCGTCCATGAAGGCGAGCCTCTCGGTGAGCGCCTTGACGTGCTGCTGGTACTCGACGGCCTGCGCCATGGCCTCGGCCTCCAGCTCGCCGAGCTGCACGCACAGCCGCTCCTCGGCCTCCTCCGCGACGGCCAGACGCGCGAGCGCCGCCTCCAGCTCCCGCCGCAGCCGCTCCTCCCTCGCCGTCGCCTCCGCCACCGCCTTCTCGAGCTCGGAGTTCTGCCTCCTCACCTCCTCGGCCTCCTTGGTGTCCATGGCCATCTTCCTCGTCATGCCTTCTCCTCTCTTCTCGAATGTGAGGTGTGCGCTACAATACTACGATGTACAATGCACAAGACTTGTGCAAGGTTCAAGGCCAAGTTTTGAGTCGTGGCGAGTTGGTTTACATCTCTCAGGTTGCTCCCCTTTTGTAGGCCGGACTGCCTAGATGCAGTTTTGAAGGGCAACAGAAATGTGTCCAGGTTCAATGAATCGATCCGGGCAAGCGAAGCGTCGGTGTGGTGGCACAGCAGTGTTTTACGTACAAGCGGAGGCAATCGTCTAACAAAGCTTTGCCCGTACGTCTCTCTCTCTCTCTCCTTCTGTTTCTTCCCTCCATTCATTTCGAGATGTGAATCGCCGAATCGGTGGATCACATCTGGATAGTGAAGCGCCGGACGATGGAAACTGGCCTATGAGAATTCGCCTGTGGCATTTTTCGTTTAAACAATGGAGTGAAATGCACACCAGTTAGGCATTAACATGTTTTATCCTACCTGTCCTAAAAAAAAGGAAATGTATTATCCTACTTACGAAAATGTACGTAGTTGAATTCGGTCTCTTTCTCTCTTTAAACATTTTTTTGTCACTAGCAATGGGGAAAAAAACAGCCCTCTAGCAGTGGCGAAATGGCGAAGGATGGTGAAATGTGTTCACGTTGTTCGCGAGCCTGTTTTATTAACATTACTGATGATCTTCGTAGATCTACTGCAAAATCATGTGATGGCAACCTATAAAATCAAAGAGGCCGATTAGAGGGGTGAATAGATGGTCTAAAATTTTTTCTAATTATTATTGACAATTCAAGACCTTTTCTATTTATCTAAATCAAGTAAACAATGTGAAAACTTAAATCAATTTAATTTAGTACAAATAATGTCTATATCAATTAAGTTTACCTAAGTGCATTAACAATTTTAGGCTTATGTCAAGGTGTGCAATTATAGATGACAAGCAATCAGTTCAATTCTACGAAAGTAAATTGCTTTAAGGTAAATTGAGTATAAGAAAACAAACTACAATAGGCATGGTCTCTTTTTACCGTGGTGATCGGAGAGTTGCCGCTCTCCCCTAGTCCACGTTGAGGTAAGCCCAAACTAATTGGACCGCTCCACGAATTAAACCTTCCACCTCAAATTTACTAGTGGTATCTCTTTTCCGCTTCGAATAGATGAGCTCCAACCTTCATACTTCATCGGGTCTTCTAACAACCTTTTTTGAGAAGATCATCGCGCATGACGCCTCTAATGCCGCTTACGAGTCGGCAAACTCAAAGAGTAACAAGTCAAACCCCTCGCTTGACTCTCCCCACGTGCAACGAATGCACAAGCGCAAATGCATCTAGACCCTTCTTCTTGCTCCCAAAGTACAACACATGCACAATTTAGTGGAGAACCTTACACTAGCTCAAGAGAATAGAAATGGATCAAGCAGACATACCTCCAACCGGCCACAAGGGGGAATTGATACCTCACACAAGAAAACTAGCTGTTGGAACCAGACACATTTGCACACTTTTGAAATCATGACACAAAGAATAGGTACATGGACTCATCACATTTGTAAAACATATTCGTAAACCTAAGTCACATGCTATAAAGATTATATATGAGCTTCAACCGTTTGCAAAACACATTTGCAAATATAAGTCTCATACAACAAAGAGTAGGAAACATGGACTTCAAACACTTACAAAACACATTTGCTATGTATAGTCCCATGTTACAAGAATTTCGCATGAGCTTCAAGACTCAAACTACTAGACATGACCCCTCTTAATAGTACGTCAACCTATACTAGCAATCCGGTCTTCCAATCAAACACCAAGACCGGTAAAAAACTAAAAACATATCTTTAGCCCTAATTAGTCATACCTTTACCATAGGTCATTGTCTTGATATACATCAACTCATGATGCATCCTTTTCTTCAACTCCATCAACACATGATGGTTTTCACTTGACTTAATGATCAACACATGATCATCTCCTCTTGGACATGCATCAACTTATGATACGTCTTCTTCTTAATAGTTTTCAACACATGAAGCCTTCTATCATCTAGACTTGATGATCTTCAACATATGAAGTCATCCTCATTTGTGGCGCCTAACCTATTCATCCAACTCATGGAAAATATCAGTTCACAAAACAATTATCATTAATTACCAAACTTTACTATTAACTCATATTAGAGGGACTAGATTCTACAATCTTATCTTTTTGGTAATTCATGACAATCTCAACAAACAATGAGATAAAAATTGATTTTTGAATATACAACATGCACTCAACACTTGCATAATCTAAGATAACCTTTTTAAGCTAAACTTGCTTATCCAGTTGTCATTAATCATTCAATCATTAATACATAATGGATGAACTAGATGACAACCTGATTATGAGTATATATGAGCTATACAAGCTACATATATAATCAAGAGATGTGTTTCAAAGTAAAGATCATAAATATGTGAATTAAATAAAACATGAATCAATACTTATGAAACCTCAAAACATATAGTGAACTCCCCATAAATATGTACATACAAGTATGTGTAATGAAGACATATGTACATATTCATTTTGGACTATTTGCGGAGTTCAATCTATATTTTGGATCCAATAAATACACTAATATTTGAGAATGTCATTTCAAATACATACCTCAATGATTTCACCTTTTCATCTAAATGAGACTAAGTAATATCATAATTAATAAACAAGATTGATATCTTTGTCACCAAAATCTCATAATAATATTTATCATTATCACCAAAATCAACTTAAATGGAGGTTGATTTTTCACATCCCAATATAAATGATGAGTACTTAATAGTAGTCGTATCTTGCTTTTCATTGCTTGAGTTTGATTTTTTTTTGTGCAAATTTGAATTTCAAAGTTGCAGTTCTGGAATCTCTGTCAGACGGACTTGGCCAGGCGGTCTGACCACTGGGACGGTGTGGTGAGACCGATCTGGGGAGACGATCTAATCGGATGCTTTGTGGGCTGTCTAACCAGCGTATGTGCCACTATCAGACCGACCCTGTTGATTTTTGTTGAAGTCCGTTCTGTGTTTTTGAGTGTTAGTCACAGCGAAAATCCGTGCAAGTGTTAGTCATGGGGAAGTCCATGCATATGTGAGTCATAGCGTGTATCCATACATATGGTTTACTAATAGAGTTAAATGCATGTCATTTGTGCACAGATCAATTGCTCTGTTCTTTGACGTGCAGGTGTTTTAATGATTATTGCGGCCAGCGGCAAGATCGAGGCTATGGAAGGAGTCCTGAAGTCATGATGTGTTGCGTAAGTATGAATGGAGTAATATCTCAAGCTGAGAAGTACAAGAGAAAGACAAGGGCCATGAAGAGACAATGCATGCATGTGATGCACCAAATGAATTTGTGTATTTCAAGTTGTGACATTTCTTAGAGCAAGCATATGATCTTAACGGTAAGTCATTGGGTATCACAGACTATGGAGTGATGTTGGTGTGTCATGGGACTTAGACGTTTCAAGTGGTGACGGTCTTGGTGCAGGTGTACGATCTTGGCAACAAATCATGGGTGTCGCATCATCATAAACAACAACGAGTGGCAATTCGGAAAATTATCCAAAACCGAGTGGAGTGGCGATTTGCAAAACCGCGACGCTAGTCTAAGTGGTTTTAGGTAACGTCTTTATGGATAAAGTATCTTATCAGACTTGTAGAGCCTTTGAAAGTCATACTTTGAAAAGCGTGCAAGTGTGTGAGAGTGCAAAACCTGTTTGTGTGTGGGTTATGGGTTGCCCCATATATAAGTGGTGTGATCCACTAAGGAGCGGGCGATTGGTGTGAGGTGGTAGTCTCCACTATATAAATCTTGTGTTGAGTTGAGTCTTGAGAGAGACTTGAGAGATTAAGATTAGGGTTTTCTTATGTTGGAGCTTTTTGTGTATGTGCTCTAGGTTTAGAGCTCTGTTATCCTGAGAGATTGGCTGTAAAATATTTCTCTCCAAGTGAAATGTGCATGCAAAGTTTGACCAAGTGAGTTGCACCATGGATCCCCCATGTGCTTTTAATTTTCTTGGCTTTTTGTTTGGATTTATCTTCTCTTGAGTTTTTGTGGTGTCAAGAACGTATAAGAGGTGGAGATGTCTCTTAGAGATAAGATATCATCCATCTAAGTATGATTTAGAGGAAGTTTTTCAGTTTGCTTGGGGTTTGCTCAACAGGGGTGATTTACGGGTTTTGCTCGTGTGGGTGTTTTGGGTCAAATTCATATTGTGTTCTAATTTTTTATGATATGTGAGAACTCATCTCAGGACACCTAGACCATCTAGGACTCACGGGGTCAAATAAGACCATCTGTGCTCTTTTGACCGATTTTGGTGCACCCTTTATTCGAACGAAAAAATATCAGATTTTTGGCAATGATGTTCTTGATCATTGATTGAGATATGTTTATGACATTCTAGAGAAGGTGCATGTAAAGTTTCAAGTTATTTGGATTTACCGATCAAAAGTGCATGGATTTTCAGATTTCGAATAGCGTTGAAACTGATGTTCATCTCCTTATTTTACTGTTCATAGCGATATGACTACCATTAAAACAGATGTCTGACTGGCCTGGAGGTCAGATCACTCCTTCATAGAGGTCAGACCATAATATTTGTAGAGGTCAGACCGTCGGGGTTGTCAAAGTGCGTTTTGCTTGATTTTGATCAGGTCTTTCCTTATGATTATTTGTCTCTGATCTTTATAACTTTCATAACTATTAGAGTGCTGAGTTTTGCTTCCGCTTAAAGAAAACGATATTAAAAGATCTTAAAATTAATTTTGAAAGATATTAAAAGATCTTAAAATTAATTTTAACTCCTATTCACCCTTCTCTAATCACCATTCTCGGTTCTACTACTGCAAAAACAGCGGTGTTTAGTCCCGCTTTTGATACTTTATTTTTATAAATGATTTGGGCAGTGGATCAGATTCTGAGCTTCCGAACTCGTCATCTAAAAGACAGTGGCCCGTTAGGCTCGCGCAACGCAATAAGGCTTTGAGTATGACATGGACCGCGGGGTTGCGCCGTGTACGCCGGTGGCCGCGTCTCACTCCGCCCTTTCCGGCGCTGCGGGGGCACGAATCGTTTCTTCGCGGCCTTTCGGCGCAGCCTACGTCACGTACGAGCGACGTGTGGGGCCTGCGGTGTCCCGTTCATTTCGAGACGCCCAGGATGTGAGACAACCTGGACAGATCTAGGATCAAACCCGGACATACAGCTCTCGGCGAAGCTCCAACCGTGCAAACTGCAAAGCCAGGTTCTCTTGCATGTCTGCGGCTGTGAGAGTGACTGTCCCTCCTGTTTCTGCTTCTGCGACTTGTCACATATACTAGCTACGTAAGCGCGGCGTCATATCACGTTAGCCACCATGTGGACCGAAGTAAAAAAAATGATAATTCGTGAGACGTTTCTTAAAAAAAATCGAGGATGCATGCGTAATTTCAGAAAAATCAAAGGGGGTTTTTGCAAAAAAAAACAAGGACATGTACGTAACTAAACAAGGATCTATACATAATTTTGGAAACCGCGGGTTGCTATCGGTGAGGTGGAGGGTACTTTCTGGAAAAAAAAACCTGGCAAGGACCTGTTTGCGAGAAGTAGGGACCTATTTGCGAGAACAAAGGACTTCTACGTGATTTCGCAAAACGCAGGAACTTTCTCGTAAAAAAAGTGACGTGGCACAGCTCCCCGACCGGCCGGGAAGTCCCCAACTTTAATACTAGCCTCATAGGCGCGGCGGCACGCCGTGCCAGCCACCGTGTGTACCGAAGTAAAAGAGGCAAAAATTCGTAGCTAAAGGAAAGCGTAGGGTTTTTTCAAAAAAAAAGCGAGGAGCTTTTCGCAATAAAAGGAGACCAGAGGGGTTTTTCCGTAAAAATCAGGGGTTGTTTTGAAAGAACCGAGGGCCTGTACGTAATTTCGGAAACTACGGATCGTTACCAATGGAAAATAAATATGCACAGGGTCTTTTTTGAAAAATTTAGAGACCTTTTTGCGATAACAAAGGACCTTAATTTCGGGAAAACGCAGGAACTTTTTGGTAAAAACGGTCTCCCGACCGTACCAAAATTCGGTCGCCATGCGCCGGCCGGAGCGCGCGCGAGCGACGTGGGAGCCCTCTCCTGGCGCGAAAGCCGTGGGACGCCTCTCCTGCCGGGAACCCCCGGTAATATGGCTCGGATGGTACGGAGTATATGGTACTACTGGTTACTATTGATTTGTCAGAGCAGCGAGCGTCAGCGATACCCAACTTTCAGCCGGAAATGATGTGCCTTCAGCTTTGTCGAGCGTTGTGTTTACGGTGTCACTACTCACTTGTCCCAGTTACTTGGCCATTTTTGGGTGGAAAAGCTGGGTCGGCCATGGAGCCAGCGTCGGCATTGCTGGTCCGTGTGTGATGACCACGGGTGGGTCCTGTTAAAAATATAGGCAATATTTTAATTCCAAGTTTTATTAGGAGACAGAAATAATAAACTAATGATGCAAAACTCACAACTAACAGCAAGCTATTCACCATACTTCAGATTTTGCACAAGAAAACAATACAGAGACAAAGTCGAACGTGCGCACGAACGACTTACTTGTTAGTCTGATGAAGAATAGGAAGCGCGCAGCAGCTTGCGCAGCGCGTAACGAAGGTGTCGCGATGCGGTGGCGGTTGCGCGATTGCGCTGCCGAAACCTTATTGCCGCCCGTGCGGTCTTCACGGCGGCAAAGGTCCGAGATACCGCTCCTCTTCTTCACGGTGCACGCCGGAAGAAGAGTCGACGGTTCTTGCAAGACAATACCACAAAGACAAGATCGCAGAGCGTAAAGTAGAGACGAATGGAGGTGCAAAATTCTCTACTTTTCTGGACGTCTCGAGCCCTTTTAAGGGCGCCATTACTACTCACTAGTAATCGCTGCGTTTAAACAATTATGCTGCGATAATCGCCTCATCAAATCACAAATTAAGCAAGGCAAATTGACTAGTAATCGCCTCATTCAACTGTTTGAATCTCATTCAATCGGGAGATAGTGGTGCGCGCAGAGTTTATCAAAAATAAAGATGGACTTGGTGCGCCACGCGCGCGCCACGCCACGATTACCTGCGCCGCGTCGCAAGTCACAAGTCACGCGATTTTCACGCGAAAATACGCGAGACGCGCGCAGCGCGCGCGTGTGTGTGACTAGACAGAGCGATCCTCATACCATCTCTTTCCATATTCAAGGAGTGGGAGGACTCCACCTTATAAATTGGTCTTCCTCCCTACCTTAGCAATATGGTACTAACCATGCATGCTTTGGGATTCGCAAAAATGGGCCTCGCTCATTGGGCCATTTCTAACAATTCCCACCAATTCCAAAGCGAATTAGAAGTCAAAGATATTGTGCTAAAGCATCATTAATATACCGTCTTTTAGTGTAAGTCACGCACGGTCGAACTTGCACCTAGAATGACAAGATTCATCTTCTCACAACCGATGAATGGACTATGCCTTGAATTCATAGCTTTTGTGATCGATTTCACTTGAAATCTCAACTAGTACTAGGTCGCCAATGAACCACGCCTAAACGGAGCGTTATATGGTCATGCTCCTTATCGCTCATGAGCTTTCTAGAGAATGCCCTGCTCGTGAATCTGCACCACACAGCTTAGGCTCAAGTAGGTGTATTCTTTCTAGGTATCCTGCAGCTAATACCTTTTCCTTATTTGGACAATGAATACATTAAGGCTTTATGCCAACCTTCCATACTGTTGAAAGTACATTGTTTATTAGGACATGGGTACAATAAATATGTACTCTCTTGTTACAACATCAATTTGTTTTTCCCATTGCTTAAGTCACGGGATCTCCGATCAAGAAGGTATGGGTTACCATTGTGATGTAACTTAAATGGGCCTCATTCCCATGTCCATAGACGCAACAGAAATCGCTTTCCGTGATGTAATTTGCTTTTCTCAGTATGAATATAGTTCACAGCAATTACTCCGGAGTTTCTCAGTTTTCTGACAGATTTAAGCCTACGCTTCACATGTCTAGAGGACTTCATATTATCCTTTGCACTTGTGACTTTGGCCAACACTGCTTGATTATCACAAGACATCAGATTGCGGTATTGGTTTCTCAACCAATGGCAAGTCCAATAGAAGTTCTCTCACCATTCGGCCTCAATCGTGCATTTGTATCAAGTGCTACTAGTTCGCTTCCATGGTTGACATCGTCAATATGGTCCTGCTTGCAAGACCTCCATGAAAGCGCAGCACCACTAAAGTGAATACATAACCACTTGTAGCTTTGATCTCATCCGCATCGAGATCCAATTGAGTCATCTGATCCTTCTAATACGAAGGGTGTCCAAAGATAATGTATTCCAAAAGATGTTGTGCCTCTCAAGTAACACAACACTCTTTCAAGTGCCTCCGATGATCATCTCCGGGTTAAAAGTAAACCGACTTAATTTGCTCACAACAAATGAAATGTCGAGTCTTGTGGCACCAACTAAATACATTAGTGACCCAATAATTTGTGAATATCTTAATTGATCTTTTCCTAACCCCGATTCTTTGAAGCTTAATGCTCGCATCATAGGGTGTTGGTGAAACTTACTGATTTTCAAAACCAAACCGCTTAATATTTTCTCAAGATAATGGGATTGATTCAAAGTAATCCCATCCTTGCTTTTGATCAATTTAATATTCAGAATAACATCTGCCTCTCCCAAGTCTTTCATATCAAAACACCGAGATAAGAAAGATTTGACTCGTCAATTAAGGCGATTTGTTCCAAATATAAGTATGTCATCTACATACGGACATAAGATAACTCCTTGACCCCACCATAACGATAATACACACATTTATCAGCTTCATTCACAACAAAGCGGCGGATGTTAAAGTTTTGTCAAACTTTTCGTGCCATTGTTTTGGTGCTTGTTTTAGACCATACAAAGATTTCAATAATCAGCATACTTTATTTTCTGTCCAGAAATCACAAAACCATCCGGTTGATCCATATAGATTTCTTCCTCCAACTCTCCATTAAGGAAAGCTGTCTTCACGTCCATTTGATGAACATGTAGATCAAAAGAAGATGCTAACGCAAGGAGCACTCGATGGTAGTTAATCAAGCGACGGAGAATAGGTATCAAAGAAATCTTCTCCTCTTTCGGTGTAACCCTTGGCCACAAGTCTTGCCTTGTACTTCTCAATTGTTCCATCAGCCTTAGTTTCTTTTAAAGATCCACTTACATCCTACTGAGTTTACACCGATAGGACGATCCGTGATCTCCCAAGTCCCATTAGCCATGATAGAGTCCATCTCGCACTGATCGCCTCTTTCCAATACTCAAGATCGAGATGCATAAGCCTCTGAAAGAGTCTTTGGCACATCATCCACGAGGTATACAATAAAGTCGTCACCAAAGGTTTTCTCAACCTTTTGTCTCTTGCTCTGCGAGGAGCTTCTGCGACTAGATTGTTATCCTCCTCGGGATATCACATATGGTTCGAAATGGTGGGAAGTTCGAAGTTTGATTATTCTCATTTTCAATATTATCAGTTTGAACATTCTCTGCTCGTGAAATCGTCTTTGTTCTCATAGGAAAGATATTCTCAAAGAATGAAGCATCTCTAGACTCCATTATTGTATTAGCAATAATCTCGGAGTTTCGATTTAACTACTAAAAATCTATAGGCCGTGCTATTTTGTGCATATCCTAGAAAAATACAATCGATTGCTTTTGGTCCAAGTTTTCTTTTCTCGCAATGGTATATTGACTTTTGCCAAACACCCCAAGTTCGCAGAAAATTAATATTAGGTTTTCTCCGTTCCATCCCTCATACTGAGTAATCTCACTCTTTTAGTGATTACTCTGTTTAGGACGAAAGTTATGTTAGAATAGTTTCCCCACCATGCCTTAGGCATACTGGCACTCTCTAACATGGCATTAACCAAATCATCGGTGTCCGGTTTTCCTCTCAGCTACCTCGTTTGATTGGGGTGAATATGGTGGAGTAAATTCATGGACTATTCCATGCTCGTAATGAATTGAGAGAATTCATGAGAGACATACTCTCCTCCACGATCGGACCTTAATCTTTTATTTTCTTTTCTAGTTGGTTCTCAACCTCGGCCTTATAAGTTTTAAAGTAGTTTAAAGCTTCATCCTTAGTTTTCAGCAAATACACATAGCGATGAGCGTGTTGCATCATCAATAAAAGTTAGAAAGTATCTTTTGCCTCCTTTTGTTAATAATCCATTCATTTCACACAAATCTGAATGAATAAGATCTAAAGGTGCCAAGTCCTTTTCATCCTCTAATCCCTTAAAGGGTTTTCGAGGTTGCTTTGCTTGCACACAGGATCTGCACTTTGATCCTTTGACAATTTCACATCTTGGAATTAAATCTAATCTGGACATTCTAGCAATACTATCAAAACCAATATGACATAAACGAGAATGCCAAATATTTGCCTCACATTTATTTGAACCAGATTGCAATATTCAAATTATAACAAGACTCTAAGATACTTAGGCGGAACAAGCCTCCGCTCTCATAGCCTTTACCAACAAATTTTCCGAACTTAGACATTACAATTTTATTTGACTCAAAAACTAGCTTATAGCCATCCCTACATAGGAGAGAACCACTAGCGAGGTTCTTTTTATTGTAGGCGCATGCAGACGTTCTTCAAGTGGACAATCTTCCTGAAGTAAGCTTCAGATCCACCGTGCCAACACCAAGAACGAAGCATGCGACCGTTTCCCATTAGGACGGAGGAAGCCCCGCTGCTCGATAAGAGGAAAACAAGGAAATATCGAACATACGTGAACATTAGCTCCAGATCAACCCACCAATCGGTGGATTGACAAGTGAAAAGACAACGGTGAATTACCATACCCTCCGAAGTCGAGGCCTCGCTTATGGTCACGTTAACGACCTTCTTCTTAGGTCGTTCACCATCTCGATTTTGCGGAAACGCAGTCCTTCGCCATATGACCGTCTTTACCGCACACAAAGCGGTGATGTCCTTCAAATCCTTTTTCTCGTTTTCTTCTTAAAACTAGTTGTTTTGTTCGGTTTGTTGGATTTGTACTTCTTAGCAATGATCTTTCTCTGTATGACATTTGCATTATTCTCGCGGATGTGCTAGGTGCATCTTTTGCTCTTGCTTTTTCTTCCACATCAAGGGCTGCAATGAGATCCTCAAGAAATCTCTTCCTCTTATGTTTCAAGCTAGTAGCAAAATCCTCCAAGAGCGGGAGTTTAGCAACAATGCCATGACCACAAACTTTGGAGGCAACACACGCCCAAGTGCGCAATCTCACCGACTAGTAGTTGGAGGTCATGAGCTTGTCCAACTATGGACTTAGCCTCATCCATGCTAAAGTCGAAAAATTGCTCACATATGTAGAGCCGACCGCCTCTCGCCTCCGCATATTTTTGCTCTAGTGCATCCCACAACTCGTGGCGGACTTGTAGTCCATGTATACATCATAGAGCCGATCCGCGAGCAGCTTAGAATGCAGCCAAGAGCAGATTGTTCGCACCTCAAACCGCATATGCTCAATCGTAAATGGATCTTGTGGGTGGATAACCCACCATAGCCCCAAAGACATGAGCCAAAACTTGACTCTAGTCCGCCATCTACGAAAGTTCGACAGAAAACCTCTCGTGTTTCATCGCATCGAAGCATTAGCCATTTCGTATTGCAACAAAATTCACAATAAGGTTTCGGAATGTTAAAAATATAGGCAATATTTTAATTCCAAGTTTTATTAGGAGACGAAATAATAAACTAATGATGCAAAACTCACAACTAACGACAAGCTATTCACCATACTTCAGATTTTGCACAAGAAAACAATACGAGACAAAGTCGAACGTGCGCACGAACGACTTACTTGTTAGTCCGATGAAGAATAGGAAGCGCGCAGCTTGACGCAGCGCGTAACGAAGGTGTCGCGAAGGTGATGAGATCGCGCGATTGCGCTGCCCGAAACCTTATTGCCGCCCCGTGCGGTCTTCACGGCAGCAAAGGTCCGGAGATACCGCTCCTCTTCTTCACGGTGCACGCCGGAAGAAGAGTCGACGGTTCTTGCGACACAATACCACAAAGACAAGATCGCAGAGCGTAAAGTAGAGACAGAATGGAGGTGCAAAATTCTCTACTTTTCTGGACGTCTCGAGCCCTTTTAAAGGCGCTATGCATTATTACTCACTAGTAATCGCTGCGTTTAAACAATTATGCACCGATAATCGCCTCATCAAATCACAAATTAAGCAAAGTGCAAATTGACTAGTAATCGTCTCATTCAACTGTTTGAATCTCATTCAATCGGGGAGATAGTGGTGCGCAGAGTTTATCAAAAATAAAGATGGACTTGGTCGCCACGCGCGCGCCACGTCACGATTACGATCGCGCGTCGCAAGTCACAAGTCACGCGATTTTCACGCGAAAATACGCGAGTATGTGCACACATGCGCGCGCGTGTGTGTGACTAGACAGAGCGATCCTCATACCATCTCTTTCCATATTCAAGGAGTGGGGAGGACTCCACCTTATAAATTGGTCTTCCTCCCCCTACCTTAGCAATATGGTACTAACCATGCATGCTTTGGGATTCGCAAAAATGGGCCTCGCTCATTGGGCCATTTTCTAACAGGTCCAAAATGGTGTAAGACGAGGCGGCCGAAAGGGCTTTTGCCACTTACGGGCTGGAAAGGGGTTTGATTCGGTGTCGTCTGGAATGACCCGTGCTTCCGCCTTTTGCCGGAGAAGTGGTTGGAATTTAGAAGCGGCTGAGTATTTATTTGAGTATTATAAACATCAAATAAAACAAATGATGATTTATTTGATGTTTATAATTACAGTAGTAAATCTTAACAATAATCATCACATCACATAATTACATAACTAATTAATTTAATCTACACTATTAAACCACCCGATAAAATTATTCTACATCCACCCAACAATTACCTGCTCCACAGTCATGACCTTAACTACGTCCACACCACAATATGCACCCAGAAATACACCATTCTAAAACGTATGTACCAGATTAACTCTCCTTCATTCTCTCTCCTTACTCAACCATATCCGACGGTCATCCTTCAATGGATGTGCAGTAATCCTCCCGCGTCCCTTTCTCTCTCCTTACTCAACCATATCCGACGGTCATCCTTCAATGGATGTGCAGTAATCCTCCCGCGTCCCTTCTCATCGGTGGATTATAGGTTGTTCCATCCCCTCCGAGCTCCCCCTCCCCTCCGCCCCCGGTGTGTAAGTGCCCCAAACCCTAACCCCACATGCCGCTGCCCCGACCCCTCGTCCCGCTGTGATCGACCGACTCCTCTCGTTTCGCAGCTCGCACGACCGCCGGACCGTCCACGTGTCCTCCCCGTCACCGCCCGGCCATCCGCCGCGCCCCGCCGCTTCCTCCGTCGCCGCGGTGCCTTCCTTCCTCACCAACCTCCGCGACGGTCGCCACTTCGACGAGGATGAGCGCACGCCTTTGAGGCCACCGTGCGCGCCGCCAGCGCCGCCGCCGCTGCTCGTCTCTTCCCGGCAGTGGCCCCGCCGATCCGGGCCCGGAACACTGGGGCCGAGAAGGAGGTGGCTCCGCCGCGGCGCTGTGGGTCCCGCCCGCCGGCGGCGGATCTGGTCGGCGACACGCGCGCGCAGCGAAGCGCCCCGCAGCCAGCGCAAAGAAGACACCAACAGACGCGCGCTGTCGCCAGAGAGGAGGCCGCCATGCACCGCCACCGGACGACCTCCGCGCCTTGGCAGTACTCCTCCCGGCCCGTTCCTCTATTGATCCGGGATCTTCTTGATATTCATAGCCCCTATGTGATATTCATAGCTTCTCCCGGTTCCTTTGTGTAGAACTGGTATTTTACAGAGAGATGTCCAGCTTATCTGTTGAATTTTACAGAGATGGATTTGAGATAGGTGTGGGGTTGGAGGGATTTGATCTGAAATCGAACTAGATGACAGAAGGTTGGGTTAGAAGTTGATTCTGTTAGATACTCCACTGACCTTCCATGGCCGGGGGCAAGGTGCGGTTGTATTGTGTGTCCTGTTTTTTCTTCGTAGTGCATCTAATGTGTTCGATAGAATGCCTTGCCAACATCCAGGGCGGCGAGTTCTCCCAAGACGTCAAAGTCGCTGAGCAAGGTCAATCAACCACACCTCCCCCTCCTTCCCCTACGTGCCTCCCATGTCCTACCCTAACCACTACGTGGCACTGAGAGCCCAGCTAATTTTGTAGTTCTCGCGGCGGCGCCAAGGGACGAGGACGCGGTGCGGTGCAAGGTGGTGGCGCATGTCAAGTCCGACGCAACCGATAAGGCACTCACCGTGATTCGTGTCGCCGAGCGCCTCCCCATCAACCTCGGCTACTACAAGTAAATTATCCGTAGTCTCTTCCATTGGTTTATGCCTTCTTCTAGCTCTTGTGATTAGGCTACTTTGATTGTTACCGATCCAATTGGGCTTCTTGATCCGTTTTCAGGTGCGCCTCTGAAGGGGGATTCCATAGAACAGAATGAATGCATTAGCGACAGCCAGCATGAACTTCAAGTAGGTGGCCAAGTTGTTGGGTCTGGACTCCCAAGCTGGAGAAGAGCTTGCTCATCCCATTTAGGGAGATCAAGGTGATGATCCTAGCATTTTGTTTCCCTACGAATCTGGATAGCCCATGTATGTTGTTTGTTTTGGCAACCTCCTCCTGTTCATTCCGTTCGCTATTGCATAAAGATTTATTGGATTGCTTAGTTTATGGAGCTCAGGGTTTATTCAAAACGATCTCCTCGGGGTTGTTGACCAATGTTTTTTCCTTTTCACTTGGCTCATAAATTTATGGTTAGTTTTGAGTTAGGAAACTAGATAATTTTTGCTTTCAAATTGAGCAGGTGATTTTGATATCTTCATATTTACTACTTCACTTGTATTCTAGCAAAAAAAAATTCTCTCTCTCGTTATGTTTTATTTCTCTATCTGTTACTTATTAAGTCCATGTTAAGTTATTCAGAGTGAATTTCCTACTGAATATGGCAAAAAAAGTGTTTTTTTCTCTATCTCTTACTTATTGAGCACTCAAGTGAGTGTTTTTCTCCTTTTACAAAGGAGGAGGAACGTTATAGATTAAATAATACATCTTATAGAAGACCATATTCAGGCTTCTATGCTATTTATTGGATGCGTAGTTCTTTAAAAGGAAGTACATCAAACGGAAGCAGAGGAGGACTCAGTGCTGCTCTATGTATGAAAATTTCGGACACCTATTGCAAATCACTGGTACCCTACTATTCTAATGAATTCCCAAGTCTGTGATGCACCTGTTCAAAAAGAAAAATTGAAGTTCTCCTCTATGTACAACAACAGGCATGTGTTGCCATCATGGCATCCAGCTATTTGCCAGGTAAGCGATTACTCCTACAATGCTCCCAATACCAAACTAAGGTTTGTTACGGTCTTTGTGTTTTCTGTTGACAACTATGATTTTTCCTGATAAACTTATAGTTTTTGTTTTCTGCTCAGTTGTCCTAATAAGCTTTCTTTGTGCTTTCCTTTGTGTAATATTTTTTACCTGTTAATGTTACAGAAGCTCATTCAGAAATAACCAATTCTTTCCATTTATGCATTTATACATCCATGTGTCGACAATAGCTACAGGAAAGGTGCTTGCTCTTAAATCAATAAATCATAATTGATGACGATTTCAGTTTTGATAGAATAAAGCAGGTAAAGGGGAAATGTGAAACTGAAACTTTGAAAGGGTAAAGGTGATACATAGCAACTAACATGATTTCCTTATCTTACTTGATCATGACAAAAATATTTGTTTTTCTGTGTATGCACTAAACCATCCTTCTGGATGATCTAAATAGATAGTTTGCATAAAGGTATAAAATCCAGGGAATTATAGTGTGGTCACAGACACTATGTAGTATGGGTAGAACATGTTGGGTTATGTATTGTTTTAGAGAAATAGAGTAACAATTTGTTATCGTTCATTTTTCAGAGAACTTTGCTTTATCCTATTTTACTGGAATTATTTTGTATGTTAAGTTAACGTAAATGTGCGAGCACTCACATATACTCGACGACAACAATGGTTTTAGCTTATTTTTATGGTCAAGCGGAGATCTTTGTCCCATCCAAGATGTCACCATCGGAGCGCGGTATCTTGGAAGAGATTTCGGCAGAGCTTGATTCATCCGAGAACTCCTTAAGAAGCCGAATTTTCAGTCCCGTCCCTGTCAATAGAGCACTGCGTTCTCATCCTCACTGCCCCGAGGAAGAAGGGGCAACGTGGGAGCCATGTCGTCTGTGGTGCCAAGGGCGCTTCTTGCCTACAAAACCCGGCGAAACGTTCACGGTGTTGTGCGAGGTGCAGGTTCTTAAGCGGTCTAAGCACTTCAAGAAGCGATGACTCGAAATATAGTCATATTTTCAATGCCCGATTGATGTGGTGAAGCTGCAAATTCCAGATTATTTTGACATTATCAAGCACCCGATGGACCTTGGGACCATCAAGAGGAAGCTTGAGTCCGGTTCCTACACAAGTCCATCGATTTTGCGGTGATGTTAGGTTGACCTTTACAAATGCGATGACTTATAATCCTCGTGGGCATGCGATTGCATGACATGGCCATTCAACCGACCAAGATGTTTGAGACTAGATGGAAGACAATTGAAAAGAAGTTGGCTTCGCCACCACCGAGTGCATGTTGAGGTTGTGAGTGACTCAAAGAGGAGAAAGACTCTCCCGTGGACTGCAGTGATGTGTCGATGAAGTGTGGAAGGCCAACAGAGTCTGTAAAGTCAAAGATGACATTTGAGGAGAAAGAAGCCTTTGGGAACCGCTTGGCTTCTTTGTGCGAGGATCCGATTACTCGCCACATCATTGATTTATTGCGGCAATGCATTGACGACAATACAGATCAGCTTGGTGATGGAGAGATAGAGATTGATATCCATGCGTTAGTGATGACATACTATTTGAGTGAAGAAGCATGTGGACAAGTATTTGCATGAGAGAGAGCGAGCTAGCGGTGAAATCTGAGCCTTCGAGAATGAGGCCATGAATGTATCTGGCCTTAGTCACTCGTCCACAAATCCCTGCAAAGGTTTTTTTCCCTTCTAGCCCTTTCCAACAGGGAAGAGCACCAAAAATATTGTGTATAAAGACGTCCTCGATTGGTGAAAAGGTGGTAATAATGTCCTAAATGACTATTTCTTTTTCTTAATAAATCTGCACTAAATTTAAATGAATCAAGTAGCATGACTACACAGCCTTTAAGTATAATGTGCTTCGCTATTCTTATAAATTTGGAATCTCATATCTCATAAATTTGGAAAGCAATTAAGTAAAATTTTAGGATGCATTTTCTTTTGCAATGGTGGTTTCAACGTTCTAATAACTTCATCCATTCGGTTGCGGATTAGGTCCCCATCCCGATTTGGAGCATTGGAGTGGATGAAGTCTTTTGTATCAAACCATCTTCCTTCTACTAATATGCTTCGCTACACTGGGTTAGACTCATCGCTCGAATGGATCTTCGCCTGAGTTGCATGTATTATGTCATACACATGTGGTCATCTATATTTCAGCGTTCATTGACTTGTAAATCGAACTTTTGCCATTTGGATGTCTTCAATTATTTGTAGTAATCGACCAAAATAATCGATGTATATGTCGGCTTTCATTCATGGATGGACTTTATTGCTAGCAGCAACCCAATTATCCAAACAAAACATGTATGACCATTCAAAAATTGGCTTTGACAGCAGGGAACAAAACATGTATGGCCATTCAAAATTTCGTTTGGTTGATTTCGTGTGCATCCCTAAAATGCCGCCGTGGCGTTAGCACGGGCACTACACTAGTATTATACTAGTAATTAGTCTACATCAGAAGGAAAAAAGGGAAATTGCCAAAAAAAAAGATTTACACAGTCTGCAGTACAGCATTTTTTCGCAAGAAAATAAATAGAAATTCCTAAAATTATATTCAAGATATTGCAAAATCGCTTTCAAAAGTGGAGTGTTTGATTGGCTTTCAGCTTCCCGAAGCTAAAAACTGGAACCGAAGTCTTTCAAACTGCCTCTTGATGCCAAGATTCGACGAGAAGCCACTGGGAAAAATATTATACCACTTTCTTGTTGTGCAAGTTTTCTGACTGTGCACTGCAATCTTTCCGATCGGAAAATATACGAAATTCCTAATTTACGGACGGTCTCACCGTTCCATGCGCACGAACCTTTTTCTTGTCGTGACACGTGGATGGAGAGGGGGCGAGGAAGGAGCTCGCGTGCTGTCGTCGGGAGCCCGCCATCGCCTAGGAGGATACGGGTGGGCATTAGGTCGTGCCATACCGGTATGGTATGAATTTATTGTGCTTCGGATGATGTCGTGACGTGTCGGTTCGGTTCGGTTATCTTGCCATACCGTGTCTACTCATTTCATCTTTGGCCAGGTCCAGACACGGCCCAAAGTTCACCGTGCCAGTGTCATACCGTGCTAGCCTAAGCGTAGCTCTAAGTAATTATAGACAATGAAGACGACGGCGATGATGATGACAAGTCCGCTATCTTCATTTTTTTCTCAAATCCATCTTTAAAAATTAGTTAAAATTAAATTAATTATATAAAACACAGACATATCAACTGTCTCAACTCTCAAAGCTCTCTCCCAGACACCTACCTAGCTATCTCTCTCAGACACTCACGGTCTCACATGTGACCTTACCACGTGAGTCACTGAGCACATGATGACATGACGACACATCCACACTGCATGCTGCACAGCTGCTCACGGTCACTACTCACCAGTCACCACGACCAGGTCACGGCCTCAGGCCCTCAAGACGAACGGACCGAACCGAACCAGACGTTTCGGTTGCATTGAAACCATCTTGACCATGCTTTGCATGGAGAAGCTGGCCATAAGTACACAGGGAAGAAGGCAAAGACTGGATAGGAGAAAATTAAATGTACTGTATAGTCAATCCCATACGTAACCAAGTTAATTTCATCTGGACTAGTATAACCAAGATAATTCCATATCTCAAATCTCAATAGCATGTTCTGTAAAAATTCCTTAAAAAAGACCGTTGTTAAACAAGACATACTATTGAGATTTGAGATGAATCAGACCATCACACATTCACACTGATGCATGCGACGGACTCGGCATGGGCGGCCGGGTCGACTGACCGGGCCCTGAGGCGGCCGGGTAGTTGGGCCACGGCCAGTGCTCGCCCTCGCCACCGATGAACTCCGCGATGGACTCCTCCTCGATGGATTATGCCACCTCGTCGTCAGCCAAGATCTCGGTGTCGTCCTCGGCGTCAACGCTACTACCGGTCTCGGCCTCGACAGTCTCCAACTGGAAGGCCCCAGAAGCGTCCTCAGCGTAGAGGAGGTACACGGCGTCATCGGCCGGCGTCCCCATGGGCCCACCTCCATCGACTTGTGTGCGTCACTGTGCCCCCATTGTTGATCGATCTATCTACTATATAGGTGTGCGTGCGCCCGTATGGCCAGTTAGTGTGAGAAGGGAACTGAGCTATGGTGATGTGTACCGAGCTATGGTCGGCCGCCGGTGGGACGCCGAGATCGCCGCACGCGAACTGGATTAAGGACCTCATCTCCCTACCGGTCAAGTTCTTGGATCATGTGGGCCAGCATCCGGAGAGCCGGTGAGGCACAGGAGACGGTGGCGGCCACCGCCGTGCTCGTAGTAGGCTAGCCTGTGTACAACACGCTTTGCCGAGCTGGATTTCTAGACTCGGTATAGCCCATCAACCGTGCCATGCCATACAATCTACCACGTGGTCCACGTAGCGTGTCTAGCTGTGTCGGACCATCGGGCCTCGGACTGATCCAAAAAGGTCTGGTCCGACTCTCATCTCTACTCCAACCAGGGCTGGAAAAAAAGCTCGATTGTAAGGCTCATTGGCTCGATACAAAATTGTTTCAATTATACTTGTTAATTGGTTAAACATTAAAATAAGTTGATTTCAAATGAATTTGAATTTTGCTAAAGCTCGGCTCGGCTCGGCTCGGCTCGTTAGCTCGTTTCTAAAAATACTTTTAAATTATATGTAAAATGATATTAAATCAAACTATATCATTTTTAGAAAAAGCTCGATAAGATGTGGAGTTGGCTCGATATCCACCCCTGACTCCAACTCAAGGGAGGAGGGAAAGATAAATCCTAACCCCTAATTCAAAACTCGATTTTTGAATGAGCTTAGATTTCTCCCAAATCGAGTTGAAATTTCACCGATTTGAAATTTCCAAGGAGCTGAAAAGTTTTTATTTGAATAGGCTGAGCTTTCTAGTTGGGCCCTGTTTTGAGCCGTCCTGAACCACGGCCTGATCTGCTGTTTAAACGGGCCAGCACAAGGGTATTCTTGTAATTTCTCTCGTTTGGCCAACCCCTAGTTAGGGTTCCTCCCTCCCTTCCTCGCCTTATAAATGCCCACGGGGTGGCGGCGTCGGCAACACAGCCAAGCACAGGTGACGCGCCGCCACGATCAAAATTCGATCCAGGTCGGGAGGCTTTGTGCCCGCGACAGATTCATCTCTTCGTTTTTTTTCTTTCCTCTATTCGATCTGCGGTGATCTCTTTGTTTTCGTTGTGTTTTCTTTCTTTCTTTCTTTGCTTTTGTTTTCTTTGTGTTTTCTCTGTACCTTGCTCTGCCCCGTTGGTATGAAATCGTCTAATATCATCGGTGAAAGCGACGAGCAATGATTCAGGCAGCCCCTTTGTCCGATTTCAATGGCAATGGAGGTGTTGCGTTGCTCGGAGAGCAAATCTTCTGCTCTTCAGATCGGCTGAGGGGTGATGTTTTACCTTCTCCCACTGAGGCTGGTCTAGTAGTCTTAAGAACATATGTTTCTTTCTCCCAACCTCTTTTTTTGGGTTAATATTCACTGTAGGGGGAGATTTTGGTTTTTGCTAATTTTTTTGGTCAATTTTTTTACAAGTATTATTTGCTGCAAAAGCAAAACAAATGTTCTTCGAGCAACAGATCAGTACGCGATATATCCGCGTTCTGGGGGGAAAAAAAGGCTACAAACCATATAAATCTCAACCTGTCAAAAAAATTATTCGATAAAGCAACATCATTTTTTTGGAAAGATCATCCGCTAACTGAAGATAAGATAATATGCTAATGGCACAATACAAAAATGAAAAAAAAGGTTACAAACCACATACATCTCAACCTATCAAAAATTATTCGATAAATCAACAACATTTTTCTGGAAAGATCATCCGCTAACTGAAGATATGATGCTAATGGCACAATCGAAAAAAATGAAAGAGTTACAAACCACGTAAATCTCATCCTGTCAAAAAATATTCGATAACTCAACAACATTTTTCTGGAAAGATCATCCGCTAGCTGCGGATGAGATGCTAAAGGCACACACTAAAAAGGCACTAATGGCACGGTGTTGGTGCTGGAGGACACGGTGGTGTAGGGACCATTGGCTGCACGCCGTGCTGGGGATACGATGGTGGTGGCGGCGGCGGCGGCGGCGAACGCAGTGGCTGTGTTATGTGGCGACGATGATTATATGATTTTTTATAAAATTTCTGTGTCCAAACTGGACTAAACAAACAAAATTCAGAGAATTCACACCGTGAATGCCTTAGTTTGCACGAAAAATAGTAAACCCCATGGTTTACAACTCTTATTGAAAATTCCACACCCCAGTAAACCAAGCTTAAAAGTCTATAGTGATCTTGAAACAAAGCACGATAGGAAAACGTACATATGTCGATTCATCTGCTAGAGCTAGTGAGCTATAGCTACGAGCGTTGCGACGGCGGGGGTGGTGGCGGTGGCGCTGGCTCCATCTTGTACCGAGGCGCCGGTGCTGATTGTGGCGGTGGCGGAGCTCCGAGCGGTGCCCTCAAACCAAGAAGTCCCAGTACAGGTGGTGGGGCTTGATCACGGTGACCAGAGCATGCCGGCGCCGCCGGCGACGTGTGGCAGCCGTGGGCTTGCCCTTGCTCGACGCTTGACAAAACCAACGCTGCAACTAGGATCAGGAGAGCTTGAGCCACCAAGCAACAGGGGAATCTAGCCATGTTGTTGATGCCAAAGCCAAACCTTGGGTGTCCCTTGTGGCTCGAATTTATGCAGCAGATTTCACCGGACGGGTACTGTGGATGATGAGCTGTGTGCGCTGTTATCGCCGTCGTACGTATGTTCATGGCACATGACTCCTGTCTTCGGGTTAATTGCCGATAAGGATAGCCCTGATTGTGATTTATCACCTAGTAGCTCTGACATGTGAGATCATCAATGCGTTATGCATCCAGCATTTGATTCTGCTGTCGAACTGAACATGCATTGTACTATGATACAGAGAAGTGGGCTCTGACGTCTGAACTGAAATCCGAGGCTTTGTGCCCTGATATTTTTGGAGGAGTTAAGTTCATTATTCAGTGAGATGTCCGTCGAGTGTTAATCAAAATTCAAATATCTTATATTGGCACACAGATATCAAGGAGGACACGAGGAATTAACTGATTATTTACTGCCCAAGTGCGCAAGAAGTAGACTAGGTAGAATCCTTGATTTTACTTCACATGGCTAATTGAAAACTCCAAACTGAAGACGGAAGTGCGCAAGTAGACTAGGTACGAGCATTGTGGGGCGGCGGAGGAGCCAACGGTGGTGGTGGTGGCGGCGGCGGCGAAGGACAGAATGGCCGCATGCGGGCCCGTGGAGTTCCCGGCCACGGCGGGGGCGGAGTGACGACAGGTGTCCTCAATCCAAGAAGTCCCAACGGTGGCACTGGAGCTTCATGCCGGTGACCAGAATATGGCGGTGGCGGCGGCGGCAATGGCGCAGGTGATGTGTGGCAGGCCGGAGCCTGCCTTTGATCATGAGCTGGGACCCTTACGTTGGCAAGGTGTTCACCGTAGAGGATGAACTGACCGGTGCTCTTCTGCTCGGCATTTGAAGAGAATAGAGCTGCTGCTAGGACCAGGACAGCTCGGGCAACTACGAGATGTTGGTGATGTCCTGAAATCTGACCTTCTAATGACCTCTTGAATTTATGCAGAAAACTCGACCGGATTGGTCAGCAAAAGTGGAGTGTCACAAATTTGTTTGCAGCTTTGCTGCTCATCCACGAGGGCGAGCGCAGTGGATGAGCGTTCACTGGTACGGCCGTGGTACAAATGGATGTGCACGACACATGATACTGTCTGACTCCGGGTTTGTGTGCATAACCCTGGCCATGCTTGACTGCTTGTCACCTGGCAGCTAACTCTATGCTACACCGTCCCATCGATCTACCGCCGGTGAATTCTCATGTGACATTCTCTAATGGAGTAGTGCACAATTGAAGACAAACGGCTGGGTGTTGGAGCAAATGAGTTCACGATCGCGCAATGGTGTTCACAGATTACATGTGCTCGCTGATCAGGTGCAAACATCACATCACATCAGTACCTGCACTTTTTGCACTGATCCAGAACACGTACAGCACAGCGAAACAAATTATACAAAGTCGAGTTGATGCGTCACGACAGCCAGCTTACTCTGCATGAACATGATGCGTTTGGCTCACTTCTGTAACGCCCCCGTTTCCAGGGGCGCGTACGGATACGGCACCCCGCAACTATTCACGCATGAACAGTTATAGAGTGTCGCGCAAGAATATACCATTGCATGCCTACAACAAAAGTTCAGCATATATTTCACATACGGATTAACATCCATTTTCAACAGCGGGGCGTGCAAGCCCAAAGTATAGTTACATTACAGAAGCTCCAAGATCCGCTTGAGCGCGGCCAAGACCTAAAGCCACGGGTCCTCGCCGAAGAAGAGACCTTCCGGGACTTCCTCAACGGGGAGGCAAACACCTTTGTCTGGATCCTCTAAAGAAAGGCAAAAGCAAGCCGTGAGCCAAACAACCGGCTCAGCAAGTCCCAAGGGGACCCTAACTTATTACATGCACGGAACATCAAAAGAAGGGAGTATACTTGGTTTATTAATTTTGAGTGGATGCAGTTTTATTTGCAAACATTTTAGAAGACGGACCCAAAACTACTCCTCAAGAACTCAGGGGTTTTTCACAAAGAATTCTTTAACCAACTAGTCAAGTTCAAATATGTACAAAACTACTTAAGCTTTGCTGCTGGAATCACCCAAGTGACACAGCTCCAATAACCGGGAGCACGGCGTATTCGAATACTATTTATTTGACTCTGCAGAGTTTGCTCAGCTTTACCCACACGATTTCTTAACTCCCGCGTCCGGGTTAAGAAAACCAGGTCGTTTCACTGCTCAACTCTTTATATAGGCTCTACCCGGTAGAATTCACTCAGTCCGGCTCGCTCACACACACACAAAAAAAAGAAAAGCGGTGCCGCCGAGTGAACTCTACCGTTGTTAGGCACCGCAAAGACGGCCGCCTAACCTTTGTTACCCAAACACCTACTCCACAACACTGTAGAGTTTCAATCGAGTTGAGCGACTACTAAACCGGTGTTGACAAGTCAACTCCCGTGGTTGAGCGATCACCATGTCATTTGCTTAGCGTAGGGTGCGGTCCTTATATTTTTCCTTAGGGTCCGCAACCCTACCGGTCCGCGACACGCAACGTAGGGTAAGAGGCGGCGAAACCGTCTTGCGGCGCACGCGCCCCCTTACCCTATCTCGCGCATGCCGACAATCTCCGCCCTAGGGCACGGTGTCCCATACCACCCCGCCCTAGAGCCGGTTTTCCAAATTCTATTGGCCCAGCCACAACCTTATTAGAATAAGACTTTGCACGATAATAATAACTTACAATTATCTAGAATAACAGATAATTAATTCTAGGGTTACAAAAGCATGGCTACGAGTTTAACATGGTATTTATCGGTGGTAGGGTTAACTATATAACATGTCATTCTAAATATTTTATTTTATTTTGAACTAACATTTCAGAACTAGCTCAATGCAAATAGCGTAATAACATAATTAAATAACATGGGTTGCAACATGATCAAAGGATTTGGGACTTGCCGTCAATCCGAATGATTTCCGCTAGCTCGAACGAAGAACCTCCTGGCTCCTGGGGCTGCAACTGAACTTCAGGAGACTCCGACACTAGCGCAAACATACAAACAAATTAAATCCAGCTTGCGACTAATCAAGCGAGGGAAAATAAACTATTTAAAAAGGAGTAAAATGCACAAATCTCCAAATGAGGAATTTTAGAAATTTATCTGGGATGAATTTGTGGGAATGGAGATCACCAATGGGTCCAGAATATCATTTGGAGCAAAGTGGTGAAATTTGGGAATTTTTGGGATTTTCTGTGATTTTCTAGGATTTATTTGGATTTTCTGGGATTTTAGAAATTGATAAATCCGGAAATAAATCGGTGAACGATAGCTGGCCCGCCGCTTGCTCTGATGCAGCCCGCCCAGAGTTTAAACGCGCGAGGACGAAGCAGGCGGGAGAAGCGCCCACGCACGCTCGGCCGGAGGTTCGTCGCGCGCCCCGCCCCGACGGATGGGCGGCGCGTGGCGGCGGCCGACGGCGGGATGGCGAGGGAGCGGGCGGGCGTGATGCGAGGTAGAGGCGTCGGACGGCAGTGATACGACGAGGCGGTCGAATCGGTGCGGTTTGATCGAACGAGCGGGAGGAGGAGTTTACGAAGATCCGACGGTCGAGGTGTCGCCATCGGGTGGCCGACGTTAGATGGCACGGAGAGGAGAGGACGGCCGAGATAGAGCCACGTCGGTCGTCTTCTTCCTCCGTCGCTCTACGCGCAATGGGGCGAGCCACGGCGGCGGCGGCGGTCCGGGCGCACGGAGGGTCGGCGGCGGCGACCAAGGGCACCGGCGGGTGCGGCTCGACAAGGGGATCCCATTTTCGGGGCTTGGGAGGTGAGGGGATCAAAGGAGAGAGCGGGAGAGAGAAGGGGATGGTTCGGCCAATTGGCGGTGAGGAGGTTGCGGCGGCGAGGAGCTCAATCGGGCGATTACGAGAGGGGTCCCGGGCTTACAATGGCAGCGGTGGTTGGGCGAGGAAGCTCCGAGTAGGCCGCCACGGAGGCTGGTTCGGCGGCGGCGAGCAACTGGCTGAGCTCCACAGCGTCTACAGCTAGGGACATGCACCAAAAGATCGGGAGAGAGGTGAAGCCTCGGCGAATGCAATTGGGAAATGAGGAATAATGGGAAGATCCGCTCACGGGCGTCGCCGCGTAGGGAGAGCGGTGACGGAGCTCGGGCGGCGGGACTTCAATCGGTGCTGCTGGGAGGTGCACGGAGTGGTGGGAGGTGTTAGCGGGCGGTGGGAGAGCTCGGGAAGCAAAGGAATGAGATGGAGCCGAGGGTGGCTTTATACCGAACGGGAGGCGAAGCTTAGGGAGAAGGCAACGGGAGGCGCGGAGTCAACCGGGTGACGGGCGGTGAGCGTCTCCTCGCGCGGCAGGCGGTGGCAGGCGAGTAATGGCGATGGGCGGGAGAGGGGAGCAGTGAGCTCGGGCATGGCGGTGGCGTCGCGCGGGAAGGGAAGAGGCGGCCGCCTGCGAGGGGTCGAGCGCGAGAGAGCGCGACGCGTGGCGCAGAGTTCGCCGCCCGACCGGCCGTCGGGGCAGCGCGGCGCGAGGCGGATCCGAGGCGCGAGACGAAGCGCGACGATGGCGCGGCGCGCGCGCGCAAAGACGGCGCGAGGAGAAAGCGGAAAAGGAGGGAAGGCGCGCGCGCGCGGAAGAAGCGCGGCGCGGCTGGGCGGAACGGAATCAAAGCGGGCGCCGACGAGAAGGAACGCGCCTACCGGAAAAGGAAAGCGGCGGCGGGGAAAACTTTCCCAAAACAGAAAGTTTTCAAAATTCACTCAAAAAAACCAAGAAAAAGGCTCAAAATTTTTGAAATTTTCAGGGGCTTTTCAACTTCATTCCTCAGTTTCTTGGCGCGTGGTCACGCCGCCGCCCGTCTGCGCGGACGGCGGACCAGGCGGCACCGGGAAGCTCCGGCCGTGCGGACGCCAGTTACCTACTGGCGCTTTGGGTCCGAACTTGCCACCCTGCCCCCGCTCGGTTGGGCTGAAAAGCTGTGGTTTATAGCTGAAATTGCATTGTAGTGACTGAAATTTCACTGTAGCTGAAGGTTACTTATTTGACGTAATTAAATTTAAAAAATTTGAAAATAGAAAAATATGCTAACTCATCACGAACAATGCAAACAAATACGGGAAAAAAGAACCGACAAAAAAGCTCAAAGAAAAGCCAAAAGTTCAGAAAAAGACGAAATTTATGAATAGTGAAAAATAAGACAGAAGGCAGAAGTTAAAGCTGAAACGAGCGGGGTTATTGCGCGAGTGGCGACCGTGACTCTTGACCAACCACCTCCTCGATGTGGTTGTCATGAAAGCTCGAGTTAGCCACATCAATGGCGACAGCGTCGTCGCCTGAGTGGGACAAGCGGTAAATGATGAGCACGACCACGGCGGCGACGGCGAGCCCGAGGACTGCACGGAATTGGAGCCTCATGGTTTCTCTTTTGTTTGCTTCTTGTGTACCCATGGTTTCGATCACCTTCCTTGTTTATGTACACAAGTAGCTTCGCTTGTGGTAAGGATGCGTTCATTTTAGTT
This sequence comes from Dendrocalamus sinicus, assembly GCA_036346575.1. Lineage (NCBI taxonomy): Eukaryota > Viridiplantae > Streptophyta > Magnoliopsida > Poales > Poaceae > Dendrocalamus > Dendrocalamus sinicus. The sequence continues at coordinate 19,278,153 of CM070670.1, forward strand.
TAAAATCAGCATATGCTTGTACCATTTACAATAACTAGTTTTTAAACGATGCGTTTTTAAGATAATGTCAATAGAAAGATTATAGTAAAAAGTATACTGAGATCAGTTGTACTGTCCAAAATGGCATGTGACTATTTCCTGTGCATAATACCTCTTGCGAATAATTAGAATTCAAATATTTATACCATAAGGCCAAAAAAACCCACCCTAATCTATGTATGTGACGAATAGATAGTGGTAGTAGTACGGTTTTAGACTCTAGTGCGGTCGACTTGGCTGGATCAGGGTCGAAATTGCTGGTCGGATAAGACTTCAGTGGCAGCGGACCTATAATCAAATTTTAGGGGGCTAATGGGACATGATCAACAAAAAATAAATGAATGAAACATAAATCAAAGTACCTTTTTCATTCTAAAATCATATATAATTAGAATAAGGATATAAAAAAATATAATGAAGATTGTATCTCGGTAATGGTATTAAAATTAGCAAATTTAGTGTTTCTTGAAGTGCGGCTCCGTTTTGCCCCTAGATTCAGCGCGAAATGGGCAAAAAACGGTGGGGCTGCGCTTGGCGCGGGACGCCGATCTGGGTCACGCGAGGTGGGGTGCACGCCTCGGAAAGCTGGACCTCCCGCGATCTAGTGGGCCGGGTGGCTTGAAGCCGGAGGATTGGGTTGTATTTGGGTCGGGGAACCTTGTTGGGCCGCATCAGGGTTGGGAAATGGTCATGGTAAGTTACGCACCCACCAAATCTTGTCCTCTTCTCGTGTACTTGCACAACTCCTAAGTAACCATGTCCATAAGTCCATATAACGCCATAATAAGTAGGTAGAGTAGAGAAAACACTAGTAGTAAGTCGGCCCTCACACAACGTGCGCTTCAGAGGTCCCTTTCTTTTCTTATAGCTTATGAATTTTTCAAATAAACAAATAAGACGGTTTTTTTCAATGTTGACAAGAATTGAATGAATCTCTAAATACGGTTTTAATATTTAGTTAAGGCCAAAGAACATCCATAATTATAAACCTTCAGAGATGGCTCCTTAAGTATCCTGGTAAGAGAAACACTATGCGTATTGTTCGATCAGATAACCGCTCCGAGATTATATGAACTGGTACCTAGATTTGATTCTAAGATATATCTTTTGTGTTGTAGATAGAACACGTGTCTTATCCACTCCAAACAACACGACATTTTAGCCTTAAGTCTCTGACAACAACTGTCATGCAGTTATTTCCCACATTCGTCTTCCACTGACAACAACCGACGACACACGTCCTCTCTCTAACCATAACTACCTCCCTGACCGGACGCGTTGGTTCTATAAGACGTCTTTCTCAGCGAATAATTGTTGTCTCTTCATTGGTATTTAAGGCTGTACGAGAGAAGACAGAAAAAAGACAATTCACATTACATTCAATTTAGTGTAATTAGGGCTAATCTTACGCCTTCTTAAAGTCATCCTGTAACTAATTCATAGTAATAAAGAGCATGTATGTTCTAATCTAAGGATTTCAACCATTATTCTCATGTTAATTCATAAGATCGGTGACTCGACGTTGACATCCGTCTTTTTGAACTGGCTTATTAGGATAATCTTTTCGAAATATTTTATTGGTTTATCGGCATTCGGTTTTTTTGGTATAAACACTTGTGTTGGGATAAAAATTATAAACCGCAAATATAAGGTATGGCGGAAAAAATCTATCAAATTCAGTAAACCCAGCTCCTATACAATCGTACAAGTGAATTCACTCTCAATAAGTGGCTATCGTTCTGTCCTGGCTCTATAAAACCAAGTGATTGGGGCGCCAAAGCATGCGTCGTATAACGACGGGGAGAAATGTTGGCAGCGTGGAGGCGTTGCCGTAAAGCTAAAAATGAACCAATAAAGTGCGCGGAAAAAGCTGCCGCCCACCCGCTTTTGCCTGTTCCTCGCTGGCCCCGCGCCACCGCCCTCCGCGCCTCCGCTTTCATGTGCTTATTTTTTTTTTTTTCTTCTCTTGCAATCCTACCAAGTACCAACCCACCCAAACCAATGACAACTCAGGGCATACGACAACTAGGAGAAAAAGGTGCTAGAGTAGGATGGCAGGAAAACAGATGCAAGTATGTGTATGTCACGTTTGATGGACTCCTTGACAATGGCTGCTGGCTACGGCTCTAAAGCAAAATTGCTATGGGTCCACGAGTTCTGATAAGTCTAATAAGGTGGAGACAAGGTGGTGCTTGGTTGGGCTAAAATTTCACTGTAGCTGGCTGAAATTACACTGTAGCTGATGGTGGCTTATTTAATATAATTAAATTTTAAAAAAAATTAAAAATAGAAAAATGGGTTAACCCAGTATGTATAATGCAAACGAATACAGAAAAAAGAACCAGCAAAAAAGCTCAAAAAATCTGAAAAATAAAAAAAGACGAAATTTAGGAATAGTGAAAAATAAGTCGAAAGCCAGAAGCCCAAGCCCAAACAGACAGAGCCTAAGTGATAGGATTGTACCTTAATTAGAAAATCAGGCAACATGGAAATAAATCTTCTCAATTGAAATGTACAGTTAATGTTATAGTATGATGTATTTGAGAGTTGCATGTATTTAGTGAGTGAGCCGTGGGGTTATCGCATTGCTAACCCAGTTTCTATACTAGGCAACACGGGACAGAAACTCCTTCATCTAAAAAGAATTTGGACGTATGAGATAATTTAGATATAGTTACGAAATCTATATAAGTAGAAGCATGAAATTTTTGAAATGAAATGTAGTATTTCTAATTGGCTCTAAGAATTATTTACCTCAATATTTGTTGCAATGGTTCATTAAATAGCTATTTCATACCATTTGCTTCGCTAGTTAATCCTTTACATTTTTATTCCTAAGAAAAGATTATGCTGAGTTAGATCCAGGTTTTGTGCTGTGCTGATTTCATAGTCATAATATTGATAAAAATACATATTATAAATGATAGAATTACATAATGTGATATAATTACTAACCATCAAGGTCGCCGATTGGTAGCTATTTCAACAATATGACACCCGTGTCTTTAGCTAACAGTCACATTTTGAGTCTCACTAGCTACATGTTATGTGGATTTATTTGTATATTTTTCAGGATTTGATTGCATGACCTCTCGGCTGTTAAGCATTAAGATGTGCATGATAACCAATTGCTCCCTTTCGAGGAAAAAATGGATTAAGTTCATTTGATCCTTTGAACTCTGGTGAAAGCCTAAGTTTTAAGCTTGAGCTATAAAACCAGATATTTTATAATCCTTAAGTATTAATTTGTTTATTTTACCCCTAAGGCCGATTGATGATAGTTTTGCTCTGAAGTGGTGGTAATGTGGTAGATGTTTGACACGTAAGCTAGTTTTGGGTTTAGAGTTTTGATACGTAAGCAACCCAATCAGCCAAATGAGGAAATAAAACAAAAAATATTTATGGGACCCACACGTCATCCCCTATTTCCATCTCTTCTTCCTCCACTTGTTCACTCATCTCCTTTTCTCTGCCCTCTCTCACCCTCTCTCTCCTCCTCTTCTCCAAACTAGGCGCCAGTGAGGGCCAGGCTAGAGCTAACCAGCGCCTCTTTCCCTTCGTTGTGCATCTCAACTCCTCTCTTCAGATCCACCACCTCCCACCACAGGGCCACCTCCTGTCGTTGCCATCCACCATCTCCCCCAATATCTCTCTCTTTGGGGTTGGTGAGGAGGTAGCAAGAAGATGCACATGACACAAGGCCCCAAGGCTTTGCCATGGGAGACATTGAGGATGATGTCAAGCTCGAGGAGAGGGGGAGGGCTGAGGCTGCAGAACGTGTCAGTCGCCAGTAATCAGAGTGGAAGAGGAGGTAGCCCGGCAACAACGGCGGTGGTGGCCGAGATGTAGAGGCGGGTATGAAATGGGAGGTGGACTACAGAGGGGGCAAGGCTGTGATCGGCAAGCCTCTACTTGCTATGTGTCTCCCTACCACCACTGCCGCCATCTCTACTTCCTGTTTGACAACATTGTCGCCGCCTCCACTTCCACGTGCTGCCACCACTGTCACTTGAGCAAAAGGGGGAGAGATGAGGAAGGGGATCGCAAGGTGCTGAGGACGAAGCTGCTCCCATGGCCGCTATTTCCACTGGCCTATCCCTCCTCTTGCTACTCCCATGGCCGCCGCACTAGATTGGGACAGGAAGAGAAGAGTAGATTTATTTTGTGGGAGAGGATGCAGAAAGAGGAGGAAGGTGGATGTGGATGTGGCAGACATGTGACATCTACATCAGCAAAAGTTGGACATGTAAGTTCCACGTCGGTCAAAACCATGGTGGTTTTAGATGAGAGGGTATTTTGCACAATTTTGACATTTGAGGGAGGTTGGGTATCTGGTTTCATAGTTAAGGGTTGATTTTTAGACTTTCACAATAGTTTAGGTGTCAAATGGACTTATTTTTAAAAAAATAACTGTAGGATCCAAGACAGTAATCAGAGGGGGTGAATGATTGTTGCTGGTTTTGGGAACCTGAAAACAAATCTCAAACTAGTAGAAAAACCAATCTAACTTACAGAAATAGAATTCGATCACAAGATGCTCGATCGTGTGCATGGGCTCGATGGAAGTTCTGACCGCTCCTCGACCACTCGACTGTTTTGACAGCTTTAGCGCTCCAACTGCTAGAGCACTTCGATCGCTCAATTTGACCACTCGCTTCGACCACCTTTGCATATACTTAGAATCTCCTTTCGCTCGAAAGTTTCAGCTGCTCGAATGAGAATAAGCCAAGGACAACACTGTGCTCGTAGATCACGTGATGCGATACCACAACAATGTGGACATAGAAAAGCAATGCTTAGAACAACTCGCCATGCTTCAATTGAGACAATGAGACAACATCGATGGTGATTTTCTTCATTGGAATAGATCTGATGTATTATATCTGAATCATGTTCTTGGCTATAAAGTTCCCTCATGGCACCCCTGAAAACCTTAGCACAAAAAGCCTCCTCAAAGCCACCGTAAAACTACGGCTAAACCCTTAGCCTCTCCCCTGCTTTTATATGTTAGAGCCCTAAACCATATTCATATCAAACATGGATGTCTCAAACCTTGTCCATAACAATTTGGACATGCAATCCTGTCTCTTCTAAAAATCAAGGGACCCGAAACCCTTCTGAATACTGGTTTTAACCAAACTCTATCTCTTCCAAGTTATGGACTCTCTCCACAACTCCTAACACTCCATGTGATGAAGCCTCCAGGACATCACCGCCTGTATCTTCATCATGCACTATCATCATGTGTCGAAGCCTCTAAGAACGCACCTCCCATATGTTCTCCACGCAACATCCTCGCTCGTGTCGAAGCCTCCTAGACCGCACCGCTCGTAGCTTTCCCATGAATCACCACCTTTGATCTTCCACGTGCTCCAGCGTGAGCCCGATCACCTTGTGTGACATCTTCAACCGCCTAGGTCTCAGACTTCCCATCCTAGTCCCAGTTCCCCTTATCACCGACCATGATCGTCTCCACGCTCACCTGCACATGCAAAGACCAAAGAAAGTTTTCCCGGCACAAGTTCTCTACAACTTGACCGACATCAGCACACACACTCGAAACACAACTTTAACCATCCATCAACATCACACAGGTTGTCCATAACCAGACATCCCATCACTATCCAGAAATACGCTTCAGACAACTCATTACGGCCACCAACGCTATCGCTATCCAAAACACAGCCTTAGACCACTCAATACGACTACTAGGTCAACGAGTACTCAAAAATAACAAATACTTGGGAATTAACATCGCTCCACTCAATACACTTGGGAATACATCCGCATCGCTACCAACCATAAATCTATCGAGTACTGACCACCGAGTATCGATCGCTGCCAACTAGCAAATTCTATGTGTACCAGGTCCCTCCGACTACTGTGTACCGTAAAGACTACCATCCACGAGTATCAGTCACATACTATAAGTCGATGACAACCGATCGCTGACCACGATCATGAAAACCACTACTATCAAGTACTTCCATCTTCCGAGTACCGAATCCTTCGAGTACTATTACCGATCACCACCAGCCAGTCCTACCACTGGCCTAACACGAGTACTCGAAGTACTCGAAGATAACAAGAGTTAAAGCACTCGTACCGACCATGGAGTCTATGAGTACAAACCGTGAAGCCTACGACAACTGATCACTAAGTCTTTGACTTTCGACCGCAAAGTACGACTACTGATAAAAACCTAAGACCACTGACCAGTAAAGTCTACGACTACCAATCACAAAGTCTTCGACTATCGAGAGCCGACCAGTAAAGTCGACGAGTATTGAGTATCGGCGACAGAAGGCTACGACTATCAAGTATCGATCAGAAAAGTCTTCGACTATCGTCCGGTTACTGTATCTATGACAAGAAACTATAGCTACGATTACTGAAAAGTACTGTAGCTATGACCAATTCGCTGGTCAAGATCGAAGCTTACCGATTACCTATCGTGATCATTCTGTCGTGATCAAAAAGACCGTAGTCGAAGCCGGACATGGTTGTAGTCGAACATGGTTGAAGTTTGACATGGTCAAAGTTGGTCGTGATCGAAGTTGGATATGGTCGAAATACCATAGTTAAATACGTGGTCAAAGCCTGATGTGGTCGAAGTCTGCTGATTGGACAAAGCCGTTCGGACCATTCAACATAGAGCTGTTCGGACCAACGATATATGGTCGACATGCATGGAGTGACTGACGTAGTCGATCTGCCTTGAGCAATTGCCGTGATCGATCTGTCTCGAGCGACTGCCATAGTCGTAATGCTGAATTGAAAACTCTAGGAGCAACCAGAACTTTTACAAACTTAAATTCTAACAAAATCCAAATATCAATTATATATCATCACTAAATACTCGACCACCATATGGTCTAACAATAACTATCAACCATTTTGTTCAACAGTTGATATATGTTCCACAGATTATACCATGTCACCTGGGTACACTCCGGCGTGTGCACGTAAGAGTAAAACCGAAAGAAAAAAGAGATTTTCTAGGGTGGCCCTGGCGGGTATATTATTCGCCGTTGGCACGGCCGCGGAGACAGCCGTGCAGGGTGCAGCCATCCCTCCCAACTTTCCAGTGCGGCACCGGCGTCTTTACATCTCATTCCCACCGGCACCACCATTGCCACTCCCACACGCTCGCCACGCCCTATATCTCGCCCTCCTCGCCCCCCTCCCTCTTTCTCTATCCGCCATTCCCTCCCTCCTACGCTTCTTGCTGCCGCCGTCGCCTTCCCCAGGTTTCTTCGCTTTAGGTGAGCACTACTTGTCTCTCGACCGATGGTCCCTTCTGGTCTTCTAATGCTGCTGTTTCTTGCTACCGAAGCTGCTTAGGGACCAAGATGTTGTTAGATGGTAGCTAACAGTGTTGCGGGCGTAGGTTTTGCCCATCTTGTGTTTCGTCAAATGCTGGATCCGTAGGAGTAAGAGTCGTGCGGGTACTGATTCTTTCTTGTTCCTGGTGATCCTTTGCTTTAGTTAATGGATATATTCTTGTGTGTTAATGCGACGATTAGTCTTACAATAGATCTCTTGATAATTGTGTGGTGCGATAATAGGGTGTAAAGTTGGACTTCCAGTTTTTCTGAATTGCAGATCAGCTCCCAGAATTTCTCACGCTCAGAATCGGTTTGCTTGTAGTACTCACGAATTGTCTTGATCGCTTATCTGAAACTCCAATAATTCCAGTGGAAAATCTGAATTTTTGTTTGGTTTCCATGATTGCTTGGTTAGTGTGAAGGATGAATTTTCTTCCTGTAGCATTTTGATTTTTTTGGGGGTTAGTTCACAAAAGAGAACAAGCATAGCCATGGTGTCATTCTGTGACATGGATCCTTAAAATTGTCAAAAGCAGCACGTTTCGTAGTTCAAACTTAACCAGTAATCTCGATTTTTCCAAAAAGAAAAAAAAAGGAATAGGCGATGGATTGTAAATGGATGCGCATGGACCGCATTCCTTATGCTGCTCACTGCTTCAGGACCATCTGATCAGAAAAATTAATGCTTCGTGTTCTCAAAATATGAAAAACTAATGCTTCAGATCAACCAATCAGACAATCCATGAGAAGTGCGCAGTTCCAGTCGCATTCATTTCAACCACTGAGGCAGATCAAAATTGATTCAAAATACACATGGATTGGTGTCATGCCTTAAGCTACTACACAAGGGATTGAAAGCATTAAGGGCCACCCAATTGGAGTGCTGGTGCTTCGGACCAGCCTTGGTTGATGAATTTGAATTTGTTTGCACAAAGTCTCTATTGTCGGAAGTCATAAAGTCCATATGTATTTTTAACTGCAAGTCACTTAATCTAATTGGAAATCGAAGTGTTCTAATCTTGTAAGACTAGCACTTTTCTACATATAGCTAATTATTTTTGTTTGAATAATCCCGACGTCACAATTTGCAATAGTTCTGTAAGTAATTTCTGTAAATGTAACATCTCAATAACATGTATTTTAGCTTTCATATTTTGTGGAGAGTACTTAAGGGAAAAGATATTGGCCTTGTAACTCATGTTTTTGTAGGAGGAACAACTTTGCTTTCTGACTCGTCACTTTAATCTGTACTAGTCTACAATCTTGGTAAGCCCTGTTTCAAATAAGTTGTTTTCTTCCATGCAGATCAATTAACATTAATGGCTGATGCAGAGGACATCCAGCCCCTTGTCTGCGACAATGGAACTGGAATGGTCAAGGTAACTGTGATTGCTTGGCATCGCATTCTGTAACATAATTTCTGCTTGGCGGCTGTTATAGCTTGAACTTAGAAGTTTAGTAAGTGTTAATTGTTTTCATCTTTCATAGGCTGGCTTTGCCGGAGATGATGCTCCTCGTGCTGTTTTCCCAAGTATTGTTGGTCGTCCACGCCACACCGGTGTTATGGTTGGGATGGGACAGAAGGATGCTTATGTTGGTGATGAGGCCCAATCCAAGAGGGGTATCCTGACTTTGAAATACCCCATTGAACATGGAATTGTAAGCAACTGGGATGACATGGAGAAGATTTGGCACCACACCTTCTACAATGAGCTCCGTGTAGCACCAGAAGAGCATCCAATTCTTCTTACGGAGGCCCCCCTTAACCCTAAGGCCAACAGGGAGAAGATGACACAGATCATGTTTGAGACCTTCAGTGTTCCTGCCATGTATGTCGCTATTCAAGCCGTCCTTTCCCTATATGCTAGTGGGCGTACCACTGGTAAGTGAACAAAGAATTGGCTTTTTTTATGTGGACATTCTCTTTTGCTGCTTGGGAATATTAATCGAGTAGGAACATACTGAGTGATGGTGAAATGCGATATGCACAAAACAAAATTGGCAATGCATTTTATAATGTACAATCAAATAAAATATTTTAAAGCTAATGCAAAGGAATATCTTAACATAATATTTCCATTGCTGCATAAAAGATATGAGGGCAAATATATTTTTCTTTGTGTTCCATGATCGTTGCTTATTGTGATTTTGTTTTGGTCAATAGGTATTGTCTTGGATTCTGGAGATGGTGTCAGTCACACAGTCCCAATCTATGAAGGTTATGCCCTTCCACATGCCATTCTCCGTCTTGATCTTGCTGGTAGGGATCTCACTGATTCCCTCATGAAAATCCTTACTGAGAGGGGGTACTCGTTCACAACCACTGCTGAGCGTGAAATTGTCCGTGACATCAAGGAAAAGCTTGCATATGTCGCGCTTGACTACGAGCAGGAGCTTGAGACTGCGAAGAGTAGCTCGTCCGTCGAGAAGAGCTATGAGTTGCCTGATGGGCAAGTAATCACTATAGGTGCAGAGCGCTTCAGATGCCCAGAGGTCATGTTCCAGCCTTCTCTCATTGGTATGGAAGCTCCTGGCATCCATGAGACAACCTACAATTCCATCATGAAATGCGATGTCGATATCAGAAAGGACCTGTATGGCAACATTGTTCTCAGTGGTGGATCTACAATGTTCCCTGGCATCGCCGACCGCATGAGCAAGGAGATCACAGCGCTCGCCCCAAGCAGCATGAAGATCAAGGTTGTTGCTCCGCCAGAGAGGAAGTACAGTGTCTGGATTGGAGGATCAATCCTTGCTTCTTTGAGCACATTCCAGCAGGTAATGCAAAGTTCTCTAATAGTTGTTCTGGATTAATTATTCTGGCGCGTTTGAGAAGTTCTGACATAAGCTTTTTTTCGTGCAGATGTGGATCTCAAGGGCGGAGTATGAAGAATCAGGTCCGGCTATTGTCCACAGGAAGTGCTTCTAGTTGTCACATAGCATTGTCTTTCATGCCTACTCTTGTCTACTAGTATTAGCTGGTTGTTTCTTGGACAAATGTTGGTCTGATGGCTTGTCTATGGTTGTATCTACTCTATTTAGCTCGCAGTTTTTATGTATTCCATGTGTATGTCATATATACATCTCGTAAGATTGTGGAGTCAAGAGCGTACTCTATTATGTGTGTAGTTTGATTTGATGAATTGATTGGATTCTTCAACTTCATTGCTGATTCAACTCGATGCCTTCGCCACAGCAGACTTCGCTTCTGCCTGAACAATTCTGCTGTGTATGCTTGTCTGACGAATTTTTTGTACGGATAATCCATTTTTTATTCGAAATTACATAAATATACCCGCGGGAAATTTTTTTACAAAAATAGGCTCCAGTCGCCGAACCGTTGGCGGCGGAGTTAATCGCTTAACCGCACGCGGCGGTGGAGAGTCGCCAACCGTTGGGCGATTTACTCGATCGCCCAACGGTTCGGCGATGAAAATAAGTCGCTCAAGCTGTTGGCGGCGAATATCGATCGCCCAACCGTTGGGCGGCGAGGTGAATATAAGGCGCCGAGCGGCCACCCCGACGTCGTCCACTTCTTCGCGCAGAGAAGGAGAAAGAGAGGAGAGGAGGAGAAGAGGAAGGGAAGAGAAAGAGAGGAGAGGAGAAGAAGAGGAGGGGAGAGGAGAAGAAGAGAGGCGTGCGCGATTTTGAGTAATTTTTGTGTTATATTTTTTGTTACTGTAGAAAATTAGTTTAGAAATATAGTTAGTGTAGATAATTAGTTTAGAAAATTAGTTAGTGTAGATAGTTAGTGTAGATAATTAGTGTGGATAATTTAGTTTAGAAATATAGTTAGTGTAGATAATTAGTGTAGATAAATTAGTTTAGAAAAATAGTTAGTGTAGATAATTTAGTTTAGATAATTTAGTGTAGAAAGATAGTTAGTGTAGATAATTTAGTGTAGAAAGATAGTTAGTGTAGATAATTAGTGTAGATAATTAGTTTAGAAAATTAGTTAGTGTAGATAATTAGTTTAGATAATTTAGTTTAGATAATTTAGTGTAGAAAGATAGTTAGTGTAGATAATTAGTTTAGATAATTTAGTTTAGATAATTTAGTGTAGAAAGATAGTTAGTGTAGATAATTTAGTGTAGAAAGATAGTTAGTGTAGATAATTAGTTTAGAAAATTAGTATAGAAATATAGTTAGTGTAGATAATTAGTTTAGAAAATTAGTGTAGAAATATAGTTAGTGTAGATAATTAGTTTAGAAATATAGTTAGTGTAGATAATTAGTGTCGATAATTTAGTGTAGAAAGATAGTTATGTAGATATTAGTGTACATAAATTAGTTTAGAAAGATAATTAGTGTAGATAATTAGTTTAGAAAATTAGTTTAGAAATATAGTTAGTGTACATAATTAGTGTAGATAATTAGTGTAGATAATTATTTTAGATAATTTAGTGTAGATAATTAGTGTAGATAATTAGTTTAGAAATATAGTTAGTGTAGATAATTAGTGTAGATAGTTAGTGTAGATAATTAGTGTAGATAATTAGGGTAGAAAATTTAGTTTAGAAAATGTAGTTTAGAAAATTAGTTTAGAAATATAGTTAAAAAAATAGTTTAGAAAATGTAGTTTAGAAATTTAGTTTAGAAAATGTAGTGTAGAAATTTAATGTAGAAATTATTGTACAAATTTTGCAGGTATGACTCGTCTTTGGGCGTGCCTCAGAGTGGCGATGCTGCGCGTTGGACGAGCACGTGGACCGCTCTCATCGCGCTTCCCGTCTAGTGCCGACACCGGGGAGCACGGACGAGCCGCCTCAGCTGGGAGTGGTCCGGACACGCACACCTCGCGTGGCCTGGAGACTCGACCCTCGTTGGACTGCCAGGTTTGCACTACTCCGGCGTTTAGTGCGGCCGTAAGTTCATTCCGTCTTGACCTTCACTTTGTTTGCAGTGCGAGGATGCCGGGCTACTCCCTCTTGCCGGATGGTGCAGGCCACGGACGAGATGCGCGCGGCGGGACGCGGCGGGACGAGGCGCGGGAGCGATCACGGCGCTTCCGTTCGACCGTTCCTGCCGGCGGCTTTGGTGGACCGTTGGCGGCGAGACGCACACTTTCCACCTCCCATTCGGGAGATGACGCCGACCACGGAGGGCGTGTCCTCGCTCCTTGGCCTTCCGATCGCGGAGACGCCGCCTTCCTACCGGAGGCCCCACACGATCGGGCGCGCCGACCGCTTGGCGGTCGAGGGTGTCGTTCTCTGCGCCCCAGTTTTTCGCGTCTACACCGGAGTGGCATGGACACTACTCCGACGTAGCACCGGAGGTTATCTCTGCGCCGGTGCACCGAGAGCACACGGCGAGGTGCGGCTTACTCGCCCGCCCGCGGATAGACACCTCCTCCTCGTTTTACTTTTCGGATCGCCCTAACCCGTTGCACCGGAGGAGGGCTAAGCGAGGCCGTATGGGAGGACGCGGCGCGGTGACGGGCACACGGGGTGACTAGTGAGGCGACAGCTGCAGATGCTATGTATTTATGCATGTAATGAAAAACATGCGGCATGTTACTCACAGATTATAATATGAAGTTTATTTAAATTTACATAAGTCTATTATCTCTCTCCGCACATAAACTATCTCACTTAACAGTGTATGTATCGATCGTTCTTTACTCAATCTTTCATGAAAAAAAATTTTTAAACTTTTTGCACACCTACAATATACAATTAACATAAACTTTTATTACAACTTCACCGTATTTTTTACCCGTTCAACGTTACAAAATTCACAAAATCTAAAACAAAACACGGGGCTACATGCGATCGCCCTACGGGATGGCGACTTCATTCTAGTCGCGAACGGAAGAGCGATCGCATGCTAGTCGCTAACGAAGAGCGATCGCATGCTAGTCGCTAACGGAAGAGCGACTGGATGTAGTCGCTCTACTGTGCAGCGAGACAAATTGTGTCGCGGTCTGGTTGGGCGATTAACTCCAGTCGCCCAACGGTTCGGCGACTGGAGCCTATTTTTGTAAAAAATTTTCTCGCGGGTATATTTATGTAATTTCGAATAAAAAATGGATTATCCGTACAAAAAATTCCTTGTCTGACTGGCTTGTCAATTGGCTTGCTGCGTTCTACTTCTGCTTGTGTTCAGGACGTGTGTGGTAAATTCGCATCCTCGGACAAAAATCTGCACGCGGTTGATAGCTTGATGGTCGATGCCCGTCCGGCCGCCGAACGGCGCGTCCTGGCGTGATTTTGTCTGCGTTTTAACGTGGCTGCTGACCAACCGCTCCACGCGGCCAGGGTCGGTCCTGAGATTTTAGAGGGTCGGGGCGAAATTAGAAATAGAGGCCCTACTATAAATATGTAAATATAAATCTACATACGCTGTGTACATGTACACATACACACACACACACACACACATATATATATATATATATATATATATATATATATATATATATATATATATATATATATATATAATTTTACCAACAAACTCTTAAAATACGTTATGTATTAAAGAAAAATACATATCAAAGAATTTATAGATATTACCTTAAAAATTCAGTAGATGTGGACCTGCTGGTTTGAGAATTCCGAATTCCGCGGCTGATCGCTCGCCCGCTCTGCTCGGCTGTCGGATGATCAACTCATCTAGTCGCAGTACGCGCCTGCAAATCTGCAATCAATCATGCGGTCAATCGGTCATGCACTCATGCCATATTGCCATTGCATATTTGCATGCAGGCTGCAGCATGCTGCATGCAGCCATGCAAGCCATGCAATGATGCAAAGCGGATCTGCTCACGTCGCGCGACGGCGAATTGGCGAAAAGTGGTTGCGCACTTGCGCGTCGGCCGCTGGCGCTCGGCGACGGCTTGGTCGCTTACCGGCTGGGGGACGTAGCGGGGCTGCGCGGCGGAGTCACGGAGAGACGTCTAGTCGATCTGGAGACGGGCAGATGGGCGACGGGACGGCCAACCTCGGCGGCTCGGCCGCGCGGCGTGATGGTGCTGGCGCGACGAAAAGGAGATCCGATCATCCGAGATCTGAAGATGAGAAGTCGCCAAGAGTCCAAGACCAACCGATAGCCGCCTAGCCGGATCCGAATAGTATTAGACATTTAGACTATTAGTATACTCATATATATACAATGTATATCAATGTATTATGTATGGGGGCCCCTGGGTTTGGGGGGCCAGGGCGGCCGCCCCGCTCGCCCCCCAGGGCCGGGGCTGCAGCGGCGCTGCTCGGCCTCCGTAGAAAACGTTCAGCGCGGCGCGGTGCAGACGGCGGTGCCCGGTGATTTCGCCCTGCGAGATGGGCCGGCCACGGCCAGGCGAGAAACGGTGTAGTTACTTGCGCCTCTGCACTCTCACTCTGGGCTTGGGCTTGGGCTTGAAATCTTGGTACATGATAGGCACCTTACCACTAGGCTATAAATAGAAAGTACTGTTACTTGTTTTATATACGAAATTAGAAAAGAAAGCAATAAAGAAAGGCCAGAAGTTCTCTCTACCTCTCTGTGTTTCAATCTACTATTTTCTGTCTTCTGTGATTGATCTGGTTTTGCACTAGCAGAGGAATCGATCGAACTGGTCGCTAGCGACGGTTTCTCAACACGAATCGCTCCGGTGAATCGAAGGTAATCATCGGAGCATTAGTAGATTGAATTGTTTGTATCTAGATCGCTTTAAATTCACATATTTTACTTTCTAGATTATTTTCTATGGTGAAAATTCTGAAACATTCAGCAAAAGTGGAACTACCACTGTAGTATCTACGGTACGACCACTATGGTACCAGCGGTATTACCGCTCCCTCAATGAACAGAGAAAATAGCCCGGGTTCAAGAGTAAAAACAAGGGAACTTTTGATCCATAGATCCAATGTCATAAAAATTAGAAGGGATCTACTCTAGGGTATTATGAATCTATTCTAATAAATTATCATGAAAATTATAGTCAAAATTGAGATCTTTTTCAATTTGAAAGAAGAGTGCACTGAAACTGAGCAAAATCTAAGACCCGTGAATACAACTTGCTCATGAGTGGATGATGACCAAGATGGGCCTAAATGTATTTCCACATGTCATAGCAAGTTAGATCACCAAGGAAGTCAAGCCAAAAACCCACGGATCATGAGATGGACCAAACAGGTCAAAGTCAAGCAAAAACCCGGTTTTCTCATGAACTTGCTATTGACGTGTCTAGATGGGTGAAGATGTATTTCTAGAGATTATCTCCATCTCTAACACGTTATTGGCACAACAAGCTCAAGGAAAAGGGAAGGGAGAGATCAAAACCAACCAAAACAAGACCACATCAATCAAAATACGAGAGACTCAAACGAGATGCACAATGATTGATGTATTGCTTACTTGAGAAAGTAGATTTTATAGCCACTCCACCTTAGAGGATAAAAAGCACACAATGTAGTTGGGACCACCACACTCGAAGCAAATTATCGGCCCACTCCTCTTTCGGTCCCTCACTCTCTTGTATGCGTGGGAAAACTTTCTGGCTAGAAGAGCTAACTGGTCCTCTGGTGGCTGCTCGAATTGATCATCAGTTACTTCACAGAGAGCAGCAAGAGAGAAACCATAGATCAAGTCCGAAGAAAATTCAGAAGCTGCATTGGGATCGGTGACTAAGGCCATCGACTGCAACTTCGACCTACGAGAGACTATGTCAATCGCGTGAGTCTTGAGGTGTGAGTACAGCGCATCAAGAGTCAAGGTCGAGAGGTCCGTCGTGTCTTTAATTGTGGTCACCCTCATCTCCCAAACACGCAAGTCAAGAGCAGAAAGCATTTGTCGAGCGTTGTCCGAGTCGGGGTATGTGAGATCGACTGCTCGGAGGTTGCTCAGAATCTTGTGAAATCTCGCAAAACACTCATCCAAGGACTCGCCCGCGAGCATTTCAAACTTGTTGTAATCTCGCTTGAACTAGTCCTGTCGTACCGTCTTGATCTGGGTGGTGCCCTCATGGTATGCATCGAGGGTCATCCAGATGTCGAAGGCCGATGTCAGATGAGAGATGCGATTGAATTCGCTTCTGCTCAGACCCTGAATTATAATGTTCCTTGTCTTAGCGTTCGCCTCAACATCGGCCATGTTTCCGGTATTGATGTTCTCATCGGCAGGAACAACATATCGGGTCTTCAACTTCCGCCAGATGGCGTAGCCCTGAGCCTGGATGTAGGTCTCCATCCGACTCTTCCAGAAGGGATAGTCGATCCCATTGAAGATCGGGGGCTTGGTGGAATACTTGGCGAAATGACATGGCAACCATGCAATAAATAAATAAATAATAACCAAAATCATCCATTTTCATCCTTAATCTTCCCCCTCTCCATCTGGCCTCGTGGCCAGCCACGTTGTTTCCCTCCCCATCCTAGTTCGTCTCCACCACCCCGGGCCCTTGGTAATGTGATCTAAGTCCACTTGTATAGAGAGACAATAGCGTGCAATTTTGGTCGATATAAATAAAGTCACTGCAGTGTGTACTTCATTTAAAATGCTAGATACTATAGAAAATATATTTACTCTATTTAAAAAATTAGATACTATATAAAAGATATCTACTATAGAAAATCAGCTTTTACAAACTAATACAATCAAGGAATTTGTTGTGCTGCACCTAGCACCAGGGGGCCACATTTCAAACGCATGGGTGCTGTGACAAGCACGACACAACATGACAGTAGCATGAGTGTGCGACTGGTAGCCAAGCTCAAGAGCTGAGTTGGCCCTTGTGCCTTATCATGACTGCTCTTGCACCATGGTCATGTGCTGCTAAGCACGTGAGTGCCACCAAATCTATAGAAAAATCCACAAATTGAAGCAATCAAACATACCTAAATGAATGGGCTCTGATTGATTTTACAGCGATTCAACCAAATTGCTTCCAACAGGAAGAAAATAATCCAATTACTATAGAATATCAAATTCGACAAAGAATCCCCAATTTAGTTGCTATCCATTCCAGCGGGAACATAGAATGAAAGACGAGCATAAAAAGGGCAAGACAGGAGAGATCCAACTCTGCAAGACAAGCATCAAATTCGACAAAAAAAATCCCCATTTTAGTTCCCCTCCCCGTCGGATCTACTCCTGACTTGTTGTGGAGAGAGAGGAGACGAGGAGGAGGGAGGTATAAGAAGATGTAGGAGTGGAGCACGGCGGCAGGTCAGAGCCGGACGGGGAAGCTGGGGGGAAGCAAGGTGTGGACTACGAGAGAGAGGGACGAGTGGGGTTTTTTACTGTGGTTTTGGCTTTAGCTTAAGATTTTGAAATTTTGGCTATTCACGAGAGACAGTACACAGAGAAAAATAATTGCATATGATTTTGACCAGTATAGCTGAATTCGGTATAGTTTGTACTACAATCTATCTGTAGACCTCGCCTTGAAAAAATGCATCGTTTAAGAGCTAGTTACTGTAGAAATAGAAGCCAAAGCCTAGGGGTGAAAACGGGTCGGGTTTTTCCCGACCGATCCGGTACCGAATCCGGCTGGTAGCAAATTCGGTAAAATGGTTTAGTATCCGGTCGGATTCGGATTCGGATATTTGTAAACGGATTCGGTAGCGGATTCGGTTTTACTGATATCCGATCGAATCCATTCGGTATTCGGATTCTCGGATATTATCCGAATAGGTATCCGAACTTCCTTACTCGGCCAACCTGCGATTCTCTCGCTCGCTCTCGGGTATCGGCAGTCGGCTCGTCATCTACTCATCTCCTCCTGAGTCCCGACCCCTCCCCACCCGCCGTCCCGCGTCATCCCTAGCTCGCTCCCGCCCCCAAATCCCTCCCCGCCTCTCGATCTCCGCCGTCGGCGCTGCAGTCCCCCTCGCCATCGCAGCCGGTAAGTCTCCCTGTTCCCTTCCCCTCTCCCTTATCCCTCTCTCTGTCGTGGCGTGGCGCCGGAATGCATGCGGAGGAATGCGACCGCTCGGGCGCTCGGTGAACGGATCTGGGGGCGAGTACCTCCGGCGGGGTCGTTGGAACCAGCTTTGGCCAAAACTGGGGAAGGGGCAAGAGTGTAGCGGCGGCGGCTGAGGGGATTGGGTGAAATAGATCTGGCATGGGGAGTAGCATGGTGAGGTCAAGGAACTTTTTGTTAGGCTAATTGTGTCAAGCAGGATCAGTTGGATTTCGATGTGCTTGAATCTTGATTGTATCATGACTGCATTTCTGGTATTGTTTCACATCTCCATTGGTTAAACCGAGCTTGGAGTTCTGTAAGCTTTGCCATCCATTCTCCTTATTGTCTCCGTATAAATTGGATATGGTGAAATGCTTCCATTCTGCAGGCTCAGTGAGTTAGTGGCTGCCTCACCATTGCTTCAGAGCTTTTGCATAAATATGCAGTGGTGCTCATCTCCTCTTAGCC
Source organism: Dendrocalamus sinicus (assembly GCA_036346575.1). NCBI lineage: Eukaryota > Viridiplantae > Streptophyta > Magnoliopsida > Poales > Poaceae > Dendrocalamus > Dendrocalamus sinicus. Next base: position 19,296,876 of record CM070670.1, read on the forward strand.
TTTGAAGTTTCGTGTGTTCTTCCTGAGCTAGCTTCTTTACAGGTCTAGTAGCACTGGCATCTGTGGGCTCTGCTTGCCATTTTGTTGGATTTTAGATTTCTCTAGATTTGGATATGTTAACCGTTTAGTGTTATATAGGGCATAACAAGGTATTCATCTGATGTTGCATACGAGCTACATTGATAACTTGTAAATTAAAATTACATATGTACCAAAATTTCTGATTGCTAAGCACAAGTCTTTCAGCCTTTTAGCTATGCAGTAATGAGCCTTTGTGTACTAACATTGACCTATGGAGATGGTATTTGGTGTCTGGTTGAATTGGATAGGGAGAAAAGAGAGATGACAGTGGGATTGAGTTAAGGACATGTTTTTCTCAGACGCTAGCTTCAGGTGCTGCAATGTTTGTCAATGATTCTTTCTCACTGTCAATGATTGGTTATGTATTTCTCATGTGCAACATGTATTTCTCAGGAATCAATCTGTTTAGTTTCTATTTATAAATAGTTTCCTTTTGGGGTATCTCATACTGTCATACACATCTGATTGAGTGATTGGTTATGTATTTCTCATGTGCTACCACTTACTCCACTGAGTACTATGGTTGTTTTAGCATGAAGGCACTTTGAGCGTTCAGTTGTTAACTGCTTGAGGCTATGAGCCTACATTATTGTTATTTTGTATTTCTATTATGACAAGATAAACTTATGTTATGTATGGTACTCTGTACTCGTAATCTTGTATGAACATTTGTGTTTCTATTGTGGCTTGTATGAATTTACCACTTATGTGTAATTTGTGTTCCTATTGTTCTCACTGCTTGAACTGTAATCATTCGTACTATCCGCCTATATTATCCGTTTCCAAACCGAATCCGTTACATATCCGACCCGATGGTACCGTATTCGAAACTCCGAATATTCCGAATTCGTATTCGTATCCGGTCTTACCGTATTCGACTCCGAATCCGGAGAAAAAATATGGGTTAGGATACGGTTTAAGCAATATCCGACCGAATCCGATCCGTTTTCACCCCTACCAAAGCCAAAGCATAAGCCCAAAAGAAGGGGGCCGGAGGAGAGGAGTAGATGCCACCTTAGCAAAATCGAAGTGATTTTAGTCAAATGGACAGTATCAAGAGTTGAGAGTTATAAAACATTAGATTTACAACGTGAGATTAAAATATAGACTTTCTTAAAAATTCAAATGGTAAAGTAGAATTATTCCTTTGTTATCGTTGGATCTGCAAATATCAAGTGAAGGACCATGTGAGAAGGTCCAGGATAATATTGTGATGAACCATTGCAATATTTTTAGAGTGGTTAAGTGTTTTTTTTGCAAAGATCGCTTTCTACTTGGGCTGTTTGGTTCGACCACAGAACGTAATCGGAGGTGTGGACTACGATCGGTAGTTGTACGACCGGAATGACAACAGAGGGGGGGTGAATGGTGCCTTTAAAAATTTCCCCGAAGTATCCACGCAACTTTCTTCTCCGGTAGCTATAGAAGCTATGAAGAAAAATAAACGCTTTTTGTAAAGATCCGATCGATAAAAGATCTAAAACATGCTTGGCAAGTAAGACTTGAAATACTGCAGTCCAGGAAGTAATACTTGAAATTGTCAGCCGAAGAGAGACAAGTCCAACCGAGAGCATAAAAATAAAAATTGGCAAGCACAAAACAAAAACCGAGAACAGACCAACCAAAAGCACACACAAAACTGCAACTTCCAAATTGACTAGAACTTGAGTGCAATGGCGTGAAGAAAAGCAGTAAACAACTACTGATGTCTTATCTTCTCAACAGAAATGGTTCGGACTTCACCTAGACAGCATGTTTGATCTTAAGAAATAGTGTCTGCAAACAAAAAGAGAAGTTTGGCCAAAAAGAGACAATCCGAGCAAGAAGATAAAAACTGAAAATTCAGACAGAGAGACCCATAGACCAACATCTTGCCGATAGCATTTAACTCGACAGCAGGGAAAACAAAGCTCCTTGTCGGCACAGAAAAGAATGAACCAAAGTGTATGAAGTCTACTGCAGTTTACAACCCATGTTGGCACTGAAAAAGGCAGCCGAGAGCAGCCTTCCCTGCCGAAAGCAGGTAGCAGCAAAAGAATGAAGGCAATCCGAGAAGAACCAAAAACAGCAGGCCCAAGAACAGCACATAAACTGGAAAACAGCAGGCCAAAAACAGCACATAAGCTGCAGCAAATTTAGACCTGAGAAGAGAAACAAAAGCTGCAAATCAGGATCACAGAAAAAGCAAGAACTGAAAGAACCAGCAGATCGGTACAGTAATTACCGAGCCAAAAATAAAAACAGAGATCAAGGAAGAAAGAAAACTTCTCTTCTCAGATAAAATTAGTGGACTTTAAACAAATAACACCTTAACCTTAGAAACAAGAGAATGAAGCCAAAGATCAAATGAAAACCTTGAAACTCGAATTTTGCCAAGATGAGAGCAGCAGGCGACAAGAACTGAACCCAGACTAAAAATAAGTACAGCAAGAGCAAAGTGCAGATTTCAAATCTTTTGTTCTTGAGACTTTAAATCTCAGCAAGAGAGGGTCTAAAAACCAGGAAACACAAGCTGTGATCAGAATTTTTAACCGAGGCAACCAAGAACGAAACTACTCTGCTCACCGTAATAGTAAACCCTAGATTGGGATAAAACAGAGGAAATGACGCAGTCCATTTCTCAAAGAATCTTCTCAGGATGATCTGCTCTAGGGAATAGCTAGCCAAATGGGCTCAGAGCAACATCTCAACAAAAAGAGAGGAAACACGGAGAGGATCAACCATCGACGGAAGAAACTAAGGCCACAGCAAAACAAAAGAGTCAAAGGGAAATCAATAAATAAAACAGCCCAACAACAACCATCCTCATATTGATTCAGAGACAGGAATGATTACAAGAGATTGTTCTTACAGTCATCTTTTCACAACTAGAGCACAGAGCTAGAAATCAAGAGAAGAACCAGAACACTACCCTCCTTACACACGGGAGAGGAACAGAGCTCCCAGCCAACTCACGCAGACATTGAGTCCCCATACGCGATTGAAAGATCAAGAACTCATACAACCTCTCTCCCTGTTCACTGATCACCCAGACAAAAGGAAAACAAATCCCTGCTCTCCTCAACTACTCTCCAACAGAAAGCAACTCAAAAGCAAAAGCCCTAACTCCTCTCACAAGCCATAACTATATGCAGGAGACACTCCTCCTTTATATAGCATTCCACTAATGGGTTTGCATCTCCCTTTACCCGCTAAGCCCAACAAACCAGCGCTTTATCCGTTAACTCGAACCGCATCCGCTTCCGCGAGCCTGAGTTAATTTTACAGAACTGCCCCTCACGCTCCTTCCCGGAAGCTTCCTCGTTTCTTGCCGTCCAAGCCTCGCAACCACCTCGAGTCCTCGCCGTCTTCAGCACATCCCGATTGCTCCGACCTCAGCACCACCTGCGCCTAGTCCGGTCATCTCATGTCTCGCCACGACTCCGCCTCGATGTCCTGCAGCCATCACAAACAAGAAACACATCACATAGCACCGCTCGAGATAACGTAATCAACAATCGCACTAGAGAAATCTTAAACACGAAAAAGCCCAAACCCGTCGAATCAAAAGAATAAGCATCCTAAGCACTTCGACCAAGTTTGACCAAGTCCGACCGTCGCCAATTACGCAAGTCATGGTACAAACCACACAAACCAAACTCAAACTTTCCCGAGCATGCATCAATTACTCATCACACACACGGGGTCACCTCCACATGGTCTCTAGTTGTAGACTTTTCGATCGCTAGTCGTAGACTTTATGATCGAGTGCCGAAGGCCTCACGGTCGGTACTCGTAAGCTTCGAGTGCTTCAATTCTTGTATCCTTCAAAGTACCTCGAGTACTCCTGTCTAACCGATTAGGACCAGTGGTCGGATCTGCCGAGGGCTAGTAGTCGGACCAGCTATGGATCAACCAGATAGTGGGTTTTCGACCAAGGTCTAATCCTTGATGTTTTTGAGTCGTGAGTTGTGTTTGATTGATCCAGATTATTGCATGTGTGCACAGGGGTTATTGTTTGGTCCTAAGCTTAGGATCAATGGTTTGGTTGCATACATTTTGCACTGTGATGACTTTGTGTATGGTGCGATACTACGTGCTGGTTTGCTTATTTGTGTTGGTTGTAGGACTTCGGAGCTTGGTCGTGGCAAGACGTTGGAAGACTGAGACTAGGCATAGGATGGTGCTAAGGTCCAAAACGTTCAAAGAGATGCCGAAGATGACCAAGGCCATGTAGAATGGTTGCAAGCCGGGACGACAAGGAACCATAGCAGTGGCTGCCAGTGGTGGACATGATGGGCAACGGCAAGGTGAACCAGGACTAGGCTTAGGGAGGAGCCAAGGTCCTGTGCTGTCAAGGAAGTCGGGTGCTCATCATACTCAAAGAGAAGCTTCGTGGAAACCGGCATAGGGGTATTTTGGTAAATTGTGCCTATGGTCCATGCATTTTATTGCACCAACACTCGAGTTTTTATCATATTAATCGCTATTTATATTAGTATTTATATAAATAGCAGTATGTATTTGCAAAAATGACGCTTTTGTCATCCGGTGCCCGAGCGGCAACGCCACAAAGCTGACGCGTGGACATGTTGTCCCAATAGCAGATGGTAGACCTACTGCCCCAACACCTGGCCCACTTTAGTGGCCTACCATCCCATGGCCAGACGGCAGGTGATTAAGCTGGCTGATTAGCCGATTTAATCACCTGTCCAAATTTTTTCATATTATTTTTTGAATTTTTTAATATAGCAAATGGGCTAAAAAATTATGAAATTTTATGTGTAGCCTCTCAACATAACCTACTTGACTGTGTAATTTTTATTAATTTTATGCACAATAAATTTTTCTCAAACATTTGTACGATTTCCAATTAGCCCTAATGACCGATTTAGTTACACATTCTACAAAAATTTTTAGAGCTAGGAAATAATTTTGAAAAATTACAAAATTTTCAGGGGAGCTTTGTAAGGCAGCATACTACGTTGTGTAATGTTTTTGTAATTTTTCACGGCCATTTGTTACTTCTAAAAATTCTTGGAGCGGTGCACAATTAAACAAGCGATTAAGCAACCGGGAGCTAATGGCCTACCGCTCGGCCATTGTGTGGCAGGCCTGGTGCCACACAGTGGCCAGACAGTAGGCCATTAGCCTTTGACCATTAGTGCTTAATCACCTGCTTAATTACGTGTCGTTCAAATAATTTTTAGAGATAGCAAAGTGGTAAAAAAATTTCATAAAAATTACACAATGTAGCACACTACATCAGAAAGCTCCATAAAATTTTTGTAATTTTTCACGACTATTTTCTACCTATAAAAATTCTTAGAGTGGCATATAACTATTTAATCGCTTGGTTAATTATGTGTCGTCTTAAGAATTTTTAGAGGTAGCAAATGACCTCAAAAAATTACGACAAAATTATATATTCAAAACTTATACAACATACCATGATGCCTCGAGAAGCTTTGCAAAAAAATTTGTAATTTTTTGAGTTCATTTGCTATATTTATAAAATCAAAAACATAAAATTACAGATTTAGATAGGTAATAGACCGGCTAATTAGCCAGCCTAATTACATGCTGTTTTGTCGGCAGACGATAGGCCAGACACATGCGAGACGTTAGGCGCCCGCGTCTGCTGGTCGAACAACAGGCGTCACGTTGTATATGACTATTTCTATAAATACACGTTGAAAAGATGTTATATATAGCAAAAACTCCCTTTCTAGTTGCATCATGAGCCCAGGATCATTTCCATCCAGTGTTAAGGTATATTTTTCAAGTCAATAGGAAAAGCTGGAAATGCTGGGAGCAAATGGAGGGCCGACGATCTCTCCCGATAAACCTCCTCTCCCCATTGACCGAATCCTGTCCACTCCATGCAGGACCGAGGTAAAAGCGCCAGCCAGCAGTGCGTGTGAGGCGGTAAAAGAAAAGAATATCTCAAAAGGGGTGTCTTTTGGTTTCACCCGGCTTCTTCTGCAAACCCACCATCATGGCCGGGCAAAGCTGCCGAGATCAATGATAGAGCAGGCAACAGCCAGAGAGGGCAGAGCAAAATTGCTAAGGTGACAAGGGGAAGCTAGGGTTTACATTGTCAAGGTAATATTGGTTCTTATGTTATTAATTGTGTGGTGTACGATGCTTTTAATTTTGAAATTATAGAATGTTGGTTTATGTTTTATGTGTTGTTTATTGATATTATTAAATTTTGTTCCCAAAGTATTCATATTGTCTCTACCCTGAATAAATGATTAATTGCATAAAATTTAGCTACTTATGTTTGCAATCTTGAGTACGTCGTATTATGCATGTTTTGTGTTACTGATTGTTGATGTTGTTCATTTTTTTCTTTCAATAGTAGTCCTAAAATCTTTCATAATGTGGACAAGTCTTCTAATACTCAAAATAAATTGTAAGAGGAAAGCAAAATACTTGGGAATTGGGAAAGAAAAGCAAAATAAAACGTAACAAGATGTAATTTACTAAAGCAAGCACTTTGATCTTTCTATGCGGTAGATGTAATTTACCTTTAGGAAGAAAAAATCGCAACAACTATGCCTTGAAAGCGAAGCACCTAAGCACTTTCTTTAGCACAAAAAGGGAAGATGATGGGTTCTTGTGGCCTAAACAACAAATGAAGGTTAGACTCCTGATATGTCAAAGAGTGCTCAGAAACCAATAACCAGAAACTTCCAAGCCACACCACTGGATCACAAATACACAATGCTCGCCACGGTCCATGCATCTCTGTTCGCAAGCCGAAGGAAAGTCAAAATGCGACGCCACACTGACTCGAGCAAGAGGCCTAAATGCCTAATTGCAATGACTTGAGACTTTGGTTCCTCTCCATTCCAATTTCCAGAGACCAAAATCCACTGGGTCTCCATAGCCATTGGTCCAGTACCAAGTGGCAGCACCACGTGAGCGCGGACAAGCAGAGGTCTCGCCCTCCGTGTGCTCCCCTCTTTTCTTCCCCAATTCCACCCTATTTTACTCCTCTCTGGATCGGCTAGGTTGTCTCCGGCTTATTGCCTATAACTTTTAGATTATATTATAATAATTATTTTTTAAACAGTGTATTTTTAATATAAAGTCAATAAATTAATTATAGTAAATATTATACTGATTTTATCTATATCGATAAAAATTACATATAACTCTCTTTTATACTCTTTTATAAATAGTCAGAATTTATAAACTTAAATTATAAATTATAGTAAAAAAAACCCATTCTTTCTGCCCGTGTGGCTGACCGTGGCCTGCCTTCACAGTTCACACCTCCCCTTTATTTATTTATGAGGGGGGATGGGTTGGTTGGGAGCAGCTGACATGTGAACGTGTTCGGCATCACGCCATTTCACTCTCACCTCAGTGGCCATTGCAAGCTCAGTCAGTCAGTGGCTGCCTCACCATTGCTTCAGAGCTTTTGCATAAATAGGCAGTGGTGCTCGTCTCCTCTCAGCCTTTGAAGTTTCGTGTGTTCTTCCTGAGCTGGCTTCTTTACAGGTGTAGTAGCTTTGCTGCTTGCTTCACTTCTACTAGCTCTTGTTTCTTGGGAGTGTGTGGGTAAGTGGATCCATTGGGAAATGCAAGTGTTTCAAGTGAGTGGCATCTGTGGGCTCTGCTTGCCATTTTGTTAGATTTTAGATTTCTCGTCTGATGCTGAGTTGCCACTATCTTGTAGCTTCCACTTTGCCTTTTGCTTGGAATCTTTACTGTTTAGCCTATTTACCCTTTATACTAGCCCCGTTTCTTTGCCTTCAGCAAGAAGCATACATCTTACTGATTTTGTTCAAGGCTTGTCTATGCTTCTGTATAGATTTCTCCTCTTTTGTGGAGCATAAATTTTGATTTTTGTTTTTCATGATCTGTGGTTCTTGTTGGTAATCTTTTCCTCCTGCTGCGTCCTTGAATGCTATCTGTATGTACGTTTTCGCATGATCTGGGGTCTCAACTACTGCAGTTTAAATTTAGGACAAATTTTCAGGTGCAAGCTTTGTGTTCTTTTTCGGAAATCAGATCAAGAAATCTGCTCTGTTAACTTCCTTCCATGGCCAGATTTTACATGATCTGAAGTTTTGATTTCATATTCACAGCTAACGATCTGTCATCAGAAAATTTTGCTGTCTTCTTTGCTGGTACTAGTTTTGATGTTACTAATTTAAGATTTTGTGTGCTGCTGAGGGCAAAACCAATTTGTTCAACAAGCCAAGCCCAACTCGTCAATCTATCAGTTTTTGAGCCGCCTTGCATATGAATTCACCTTTCCTTTTTAGCTGAAACCCAACAAGATTTGTAGCCTAACTTCGTCAACTTAATCCTTCTAGTCTTGAATTATAGGATCCGTTGTTAAATTTGGTGCATTTCTACATAAGATCAAGCTAAATTTAATTAAACCCCTGCACTAACACCTCACTAGTTCTTGAAACTTGCAGGAGCCATGGCTAGAGAGTATCCAGCCTCTCCTAAAGCCCAGCAGCTGCAAGAATCCAAGAAGCAGCGCCTCACCTACATTCTCGTGGTGAGCGCCCTCTGCATCGCCTTCTACGTTCTCGGCGCATGGCAGAACAACACCTTGCCGAAGCCCGTGGGCAATTCCGCAATCACCCGGGTCGGCTGCGACCCGGCCACGCCGTCCTCCGGCTCCGTGCCGCCGTTCGGGTTGGCCTCCGAGAATTCGCTCGACTTCGACGCGCACCACCAGCTCAACATCAATGACACCGAGGCTGTGGTGCAGCAGTTCCCGGCGTGCGCGCTCAATTTCAGCGAGTACACGCCGTGCGAGGACCGGACGCGAGGGCGGCGGTTCGACCGGGCGATGTTGGTGTACCGAGAGCGGCATTGCCCCGGCAAGGACGAGCAGATCCGGTGCCTCATTCCGGCACCGCCGAGGTACAAGACCCCTTTCAAGTGGCCGCAGAGCAGGGACTATGCTTGGTTTGACAACATCCCTCACAAGGAGCTCAGCATTGAGAAGGCCGTGCAGAACTGGATCCAGGTGGAGGGCAACAAGTTCCGGTTCCCCGGTGGTGGCACCATGTTTCCGCGTGGTGCAGGCGCGTACATTGATGACATTGGCAAGCTCATCTCGTTGACGGACGGCAAGATCAGGACGGCGATCGACACGGGCTGCGGGGTAAGGGAAGATACCTCTGGCTCCATGTTTCCAGATGTTGTGATGGTGCTCATTCTCCTGTACTTGTATTGCTGAAGGTTGCTAGTTGGGGGGCTTACCTGCTGAAGAGGAATATCATTGCCATGTCGTTTGCACCGAGGGACACACATGAAGCTCAGGTGCAGTTTGCACTGGAACGAGGTGTCCCTGCCATCATCGGCGTGATGGGAAAGCAACGGTTGCCTTACCCATCTAGGGCATTTGATATGGCACATTGCTCGCGCTGTCTGATTCCTTGGTATGACTATGGTGAGGGCTTCATACATCTGGAATTTGACCCAATGTTTACATTATTCTTTTTTTTTTTTGAAGCTGTTCTTGGGTAAAAAAAAACGAATTGACTAATTGATTGGATGTTTTGAAAATTTCGTTAGATGGATTGTACCTAGCCGAAGTCGACAGAATTCTAAGGCCGGGAGGCTACTGGATCCACTCGGGCCCTCCAATCAATTGGAAGAAGTACTACAAGGGATGGGAGAGGACCAAGGAAGACCTCAAGCAAGAGCAAGACAAGATTGAGGATGTCGCGAGGAGCCTTTGCTGGAACAAGGTGGTCGAGAAGGAGGATCTCTCCATCTGGCAGAAGCCTAAGAACCACCTTGAATGTGCCAACATCAAGAAGACCTATAAGATACCCCATATCTGCAAGAGTGACAATCCTGATGCTGCCTGGTATGAAATCGCTGCACCAACAAAACTGTCTGACGAGTCACTTTAGTTGTCTGCTATTGAATTGTTTTCCTATCCCTTCGTGTGTATAGGTACAAGAACATGGAAGCCTGTGTTACTCCATTGCCTGAAGTAAGCAACCAGGGAGAAGTCGCGGGTGGAGCGGTGGAGAAATGGCCGGAGAGGGCGTTCACGGTCCCTCCAAGGGTTAAGAGGGGTACAATTCCAGGGATAGATGGGAAGAAATTTGAGGAGGACAAGAACTTGTGGGAGAAGAGGGTGGCATACTACAAGCGCACCACACCCATTGCAGAGGGGAGGTACAGGAATGTGATGGACATGAACGCAAACTTGGGCGGGTTTGCTGCTGCTTTAGTGAAGTACCCTGTGTGGGTGATGAACGTCGTCCCGGTTAATTCAGACCGAGACACCCTTGGAGCAGTTTACGAGCGAGGATTCATTGGCACGTACCAGGACTGGTGTGAAGCTTTCTCGACGTATCCAAGAACCTACGACCTTTTGCATGCTGACAATGTGTTTAGCATCTACCAAGACAGGTAAGGAAATTTTATACTTCAGAATTTCTTTTGGCCGTGCTCAAGTCATCGATGCTTCTTAATTTCTTCTAGTTGCCTCTGTTTCGTTGGGCCATCCTCAAAGTATGTAGACAATTCAGCTTAGGCCTTTAAAGAATGCACCAGATTACTTATGAAAAAAATATATGTAGTGGTAGTTTCTTCTGAGAAGCTATTTGATTTCTGAATCACTTTATAGATGAACCCAGATAGAATGAATACAAGTTATGTCATACAGCTTGGGGCACCACATTGACTAAATGATAGACCAAAAGAGGGGAACAGGAGCACAGGCTGGTACTGGTAATACATGAAAACTAATGGCGTCATAGTCCTTTAGTCCTTGCTAGATCAAGATTCTGGTTTAACGGCTAGCCTCATAAGCATTTCTGATATTTCTACCAGTACAGTCACACTTGCTGACACCTGATCCAACTGTGGCTATTTTGGTGGGAGGCTGTGAGCGCTGTGAATGTCGAAAACACATCAGTAGACAGGCTCTAATATTGCTCATTTCCTGAACTTTGCAGGTGCGATATAACCGACATCCTCTTGGAGATGGATAGGATACTGAGGCCTGAGGGCACAGCGATCATCCGCGACACTGTCGACGTCCTCACCAAGGTCCAGGCAATAACGAAACGAATGCGGTGGGAGAGCCGCATCATGGACCACGAGGACGGGCCCTTCAACCCGGAGAAGGTCCTCATGGCGGTCAAGACATACTGGACGGCCGACGCATCAGAGCAGCAGTAGCGCGCGCGCCCACACACACACACACACACACAACTAGCTCTCTGAAGTCTGAAACGGCTTGTGTTTACCGGCTGTGATGATGGTATCAGTTTTGCCATCCCAGTGTAGTACCAGACCACGGGGTCACCTGTTTCTTTCACCTTCTCTGTAATTCTTTGTAGTCCCAATCAAAATGGAAAAGTTAAGGGAGGGTTTTGGGGGTGTGATTGGGCTGGGTGGGTGATACAGGAGATGGTAGCAGCCAGGGGAGGAAGTGCAGATCTTGCATAGGTTTTCTTTGTGGCCCAGTGTCACGCATCGAGCAGAGCATAGATTTTTTTTAGCTTGTAATATCATGCCATCGAACAGGCAATGTTACTCTATATTGAGTCTAACTGAAATAGGTATTTATTGAATTTGCTTATCTAGTGCTTGCTTGAAATGATCGGTTCAGTTCATGTAAAGAATTGTTTCATGCTCCGTGATACATGCACAGTGGCAAATTCTGGTCTTTGCAGTTTACGTGTGGCTTTCTCTCTTCTTTTTTTTTTTTAAAGAAAGAGTACATAGTGGATGCACTCCACAGGCCACATGGGTGCACGTCCACTTGCATTTGAGAAATTACTGGGGTTTGTTTCCGTTGAAATTTAATGGACTGCTCATATTGGTTATGCTTTTTGACTGAAAATAAATAGTAGTGGCTTTCGAAAGAGAGACCGAGTGGTGAGGAAAGTGAAGGATAAATACGTACATAAGATAGAAGCAAGAGGAGTGGTGTATGATACATCCGTGATCTTTTGCTTGTACGTTTTGTACGTTTTAGCAAGTACTACTTTTCTTGAAGGTTTTTTAGAGGATTTCCTGAAGGAATTTTTAGCAACTCATGCACTGGCAGTGGCAGTGTGTAACGCCCTCGTTTCCAGAGGCACCAGGACTCGCCTTCCCGCACCTATCCAAGCCTGGCCAGTTACGGAACGTCGAGCAAAAAAATATCACAACAGAACATACTTACAACAAAAGAACCAACTTATATTTCAACATAAGGTTTACCAACCAGTTTTACTACAGCGGGCGTGCAAGTCCGAAATATATTATATCACACAAAACACCAGGAAGCTCGAGCACGAACGAGACCTAGAACCACGAATCCTCACTGAAGAACTGTTCTTCGGGAGCATCCTCGACTGCCAAGCCTTCACCTGCTTCTTGATACTCTGAAGGGGGGTTTAGCAAGCTGTGAGCATAACAGCTCAGCAAGTCACAAGGGAAAGCCCTAAAGTTAGCTAATTGCACGGATCACCAAAGGAGGGGAGTATACCTGTTTTATTAATTTGAGTTGATGCACTTTTATTTGTAAACACTTTTGAAAACCCAAAACCAAAGACTATTCCTTAAAATTAGGGGGTTTCTTTCAAAGTTGATTATCCAACTATTCAATTTAAAACACTTGTGAAAACTACTTATGCCTCGCTGATGGAATCACCCAATAGACACAGCTCCATTAATCGGGAGCACGACGTATTCGAATACCCTTTCATTGACTCTGTAGACTTGCCCAACTTTACCCACAAGCATTCCTAACCCTCATGACTGAGTTAAGGAACCAAGTCATTTCACTGCTCGTTCCTTTGTGTACACTCTACCCGATAGGTTAGGGGCTCGCACAACTTCGGGTATCCGCTGGCCAGCACGAAACGCCGAGCCCGAGTTGTGGAGACCTATCATTGTTAAATATGGATTTGCCAATCCATATACCAACTCCCAATATAGAGTTTCACTCGAATTGAGCAGCTACTAAACCAGGGTTGACAAGTCAACACCTGTGGTTGAGCGATCATTATGTCACTTGCTCGGCGCAAGGGTCTAGTCCTTACATTTTTATGAGGCAACCAACCTTCACTCTTGGGTAAAGTGGTGGGTGAAGACCGTCTCACGGTGCCCCACGGCTTCTCTACCCTAGTTCCCAATTTGCTAAATCTATCGGCCTGCGGCCACCGCCTTAGTAGTGTAAAATTTTGCATGAGGTATACTACAATTATTTATACCATATTTAAATATTTCTAGGGTTATCAAGGGTATGGCTACAACTTAACATAGCATTTATCAGTGGTAGGAAGTATATAATTAACATGTCATTCTAAACATTTTATTTTAAGCAATTAGCAATTCACACATAATAATAATGCAAATACCATACGTACATAATTCAAATGACATGGGATTCCAATATGATCAAGAATTTGTAACTTGCCTTGGTGCTCTACGAGCTCGGCAACTTCGTAAACCGCGGTTCCTTGGTCCTATCCTTGTACCATCGCCTCCGAAAACTCCGGTGCTAGTGCAAACACACAAAAATAACATAAGTCCAGCTTGAGCCTAATCAAGTGAGGAAAAATAATATAATTAAAAAGGAGTAAAATAAAATAAAAACTCAAAATAGAGGACTTTGGATTTTTCTGGAGAAGAATTTGGCAAAATGGAGGGCAGAAATGGGTTCGTGGCGTCGAAACGATCAAGATGGTGTAATTTGAGAATTTTTGGAATTTTCTGGGATATTCTTTGATTTTTCTGGTTTTTTTGAAAAAGGAAAATCTCTGGAAATTCTTTTTGAACAGTACTGGGCCAGCCACCGGAACAGTGCGGCCTGGGAAAGAAAACGGCCTACGCCGCCAAGTGGGCCGCGTGGCCTTGGCCCAGTGCGCACGCGCCCTCCCGCATACTGGATGGCCGACGCGTGGCCAGCGCGGGCGGCGGCGATGCGGCGCGAGCGAGCGCTCTGAATGCGTTGGGGTAAGTAAGATCGGACGGCCACAGAGAGAGACCATCCGATGGCTGAGGTTAGACGGCAACAAAAACGTGGACGGCTCTGATGTGCCTATGTCGTCGTCAACCTCTCGTCTGTCACTCTTGCCGCGAGGCAGAGAGCGACGGCGCGAGCGGAACGGCGCCGACGGCGCCTTCCGGTGGAATCCAAGGGTAGTACGAGGTGCCTTAGGAGATGGAAAACTCATTTTGGGGCTTTGGGACGGACGGCGAGGTTCGACGGCGGCAAACGACTGAAGAGAAGCCGACGACGACTTTATGGCACCAGAGGCCAATAGCGGCACTCCGGGCAAATTGGTGGGGCTTTGAGCATCTCTGGGGTGAGGGGATCACAATAGCTGTGGTAGTTTGAGCGGAGGAGCTCTCTGCCGAGCTGTCCACGGCGATCTCTTGTCGGCCAATTGCGACCTCCGCCGACAGGGCAGGAGAGACACGCTCTCGGCCAATGGAGTTCACCGGCAAGATCAAGAAGCAAAGGAGATTGTATTAGCGAATGCAATCGAACTTTAGAGAAGAAATGGAGAAGTTAAGCTCAAGGGATCACCGGAGCTAAGGAAGCTCGCCGGCGGCGATGCGATGGCTCAAACTCCAATCGCCGGCTCTGGGGTGGACTAGAGAGCAGCGCGGAGGCTTTGGTGAGGTTGGCCTGGCTTAAAAAGAGGGGAGGAGAGCGGGCGACAAGAGGGCGGTTCGGCGTTGCCCGAGGCGGGGTGCGGGCGCGAGATGGGCGACGCTACGGCTTGGAATGGAGCATGGTGGCAGGTGAGCAAACGGCATGGGCGACAACGCGTCGCGCGGGGAGGGGGGAAAAGCAGGGGCTGACGAGTGGGGCCACGGCGACAAAGGGAAGAGGTCAAGGGGTTGGCACGACGGGGATAGGCGGCGACGGCGAGCCAGCGCGGGCTCGATTGCAAGGAGAAGGCGGAAAAGGGAAAAGACGCCAACGAACTGAGAAAGCGAAAGACTGAGAAAGGAAAGCGGTTTTCCGCCGGGAGTTTCCGAATTGGGAAATATTTCAAAATTCACTCAAAAATCTAGGAAAATTCGAATAATTTTGAAAATTTCCAGGGCATTTCACAGTGTTTGTTTGCTGCCATTCCAGTATTATAGCAACAGAAAAACCTACAAGCCCACTTTGCTCAGTTCCCGACTTTCGGCGCCTAGATGCGCACCATTTTTTGACAACTACTTAGAGCATAATGACCCCTTTGTCTTTTCTTTTGGCGTGGCTGCGGTATGGTTGCATCTTTCATCTTCTTTTTTTCCACTTTATTCTCGTACGGTTTCCTAATTATGAAATTTATTATGGTAAAGTAAAAGTTAATGTTTGTCATTATGCCAGGACCCGGGACCTTCCTTGAAAGATACGGCTAACCGAACGAACCAAGTTTGCCGCTCAATTTCGTGCCGCAGGTCACGACCTGATGAGTTGACGGTAGTTGTCCCATCATACAAGATAGGCATCGAAAGATGTAGATGGACTTTGGCTAGTCTCAAGCCAAAGTAAATTGCCAATTTGTTGGCCTTTTATTGTAATATTGGGTTGTTTTTAGGAACCCACTAGGCAAGGCATATCCTTGGCAAAACCTATCGCGGAATAGCATGGTAGTTTCACATAGATATTTCCTCACAAAAAGACAGATGCTTGAAGACTCAGCAACCAAGAAGTCAAGGCAATAAACGTTAGAAAATTCACAAATATCTAGAATGACTAAAACAATGGCCTTCAGTAGATATTACTCCTCAGGTTCAAAAAAAAAGTTATTTTAAACATCCACACGGTTTTTAAAATATAATTTTAATCACTAATTATTATTATAATATATTTATAAAATTTAACAAAAATATCATATTTTGAAAGTACTTTTGAGATAAATCTACATATATAATTTTTATATATCTGATCTAAATATTTTTAAAAATATTGATATAGTTTTTAAACTATATGTATTTCAAACGACTTATTTATTTAAAACACAAGTGTCATGTGGTGCAAGCCGATGGGAAAAGTTGGTACGCATTGCGTATTGGAGCTGCAATGCATCAGATAGCTGCTACCCCTACAAATTAAACTCTCAAACTTCGTCCTAATTAACGTCTGATTGGTTTTCAGTTTTGACTATAGGACACTTCATTTGATTCAACTCGAAGTTGGTTGGCGTGTGCAAACTTTAATTCAATGCCGTAATTTGGTCGATTCCAAACCTTCAAACCGCATGCGCGCGTCAACCTTCAACTACTACCACCATTTACGTTAATGGATCTGGGTGGGCAGAAGTAAATGATCTCAACGTGTGAGGCCTTCCCAAATGAACGGATTGGCATATACTTAATTAGCTCAGACTAATTCGAAAGGCGGTTTCTTCTGCACACATATAGCGCGTGCTTAATTGCAGATCGCCAGGTTAGGAATGGGATTATGGGAGGCACATATATGTAGAGTCCTCTTTTAATATCCTATGTAGTTGTAGCAGTGAACTTTTTATGCTGTGTCATCTTGGTCCATAGACTTTCAAAAGAAATTGTCACACTTTGAAAGTTTAAGGACCGCGATGATATACTTTAAAAGTTTATGGACCGGGATGACACAGCATAAAAAGTTTAAGGACCGGTAATGGATTTTACTCTTTAATTTACTGGAGCCCCACATTAACCTGATATTGGTACTTATCCGATCGTTCAAAGTCATCTAAAATCTTCTGTTTTTTTAGATCTAAGATTTTTTTAGGATCATAATCTTGTTCATGTATACAATCTGATCGTTTCAGCGACCATATAAAATATCTTGCGCTATTTTTAAGTAATTTTGGTAGCTTAATTAATTGTTATGAAGCACCACAAGCTAGCCAACCCCAGAATATTACTGAGTATAATGGAATATGCTTAACGAGAAGGTGGAGAACGGAATATATAAGGGTACACATCAATTGTTATGCCGTCCGATCTCTTCCATGTATTTAATAATGGCGGATCCCTCGTTAATTTGGTCTCAAAACGTTAATTTGCATGATACAAAGATTGTTTCTTTTCTTGTTTCCCCTAATCTCCTCGAAAATAAAATTGTACGCATGAGAAGGACATCTTGACGATCGACATTGAGAGCCTATTTCCGGCGAAGTTTCTTTAATAATTATTAATTTCCCATGAAAGACTTGAGGATCCAGCAACTTGCTCACCAAAACGAGTGTATTAGCATTAATTACCCACGGTTCCACGCGTTTGTGATGTAGTCGTGTAGATAAACAATATGCATACGCAAACCACTTCGTTTTTTCAGAGCTAGTTGAGATCTTTGTGCATTGCATATCAAAGTATTTTGACGTATAAGAAAAAAAAATTAAGCTAACAATTACTCCACTAACATATGCCAATATTCTCTCTCTTTACACTTGAGATCTTAATTTTTCGTCGTCATCAACATCGAAATCGTCCTCCGATTCTCTCGCCACAAACCAATCGTATCAACCGTAACAAACCAACAAGAGAACGGAGGACGAAACAAACCAGCCAGAACTACTTAACCAACCCTAAAAAAACAGCAAGAAATTAACACCTCGATCGATCGAGACCATCAGCTGATTGATTAATCAGGCGCGGAAGCACCCGGCCAACCGCGGCAGGTGGAGGTGGTGGTGATGGTGTCCGGTGGCGCCGCTGCCGTTGAGGTCGACGAGGTGTCCGCTGTGGTGCGCGCATCCGCGAAGGTCCCGGTTGATGAGGTTCTCGACGTGGACGAATCGGTCGACGCGGCAGGGGATGGCGATGGCGCCCTGTTGCTCGAAGCCGTACTCGCGCTCCGCCTCCTCGAGCAGCGCGCAGAAGAGCGGGTGCTTGAGGTGGCCCAGCGGCACCGCGAACCGCCGCTGCTCCTCCCCCTCCGCTCCCACCCGCACCGTCACGCACCCCTTGGGCGCCACCATCGTCCCCGCAGCCGCCGCGCCGCCGCCCACCGCCTTCAGCTGCTGCTTGATGTGCATCAAGAATCAACTCTAGAGCTCCAAAGGAAAGCGAGGAAGAAGGCTGGCTAGCTAGCTAGGCTCGGTTGGTTCTTGGTTGCTCAACAAGCTGTCAAGGCGGAGGAGAGGTTTGGGTTAGAGGGAGAAGGGCCAGGGGTCGGAGCTGGAGATGGCGAGGCGGAAGACGGTGAGGGAGGAGTCGCGGAGGGAGGTGGGCACGTTGGACATGGCTAGGCTTCCACTTTGTCTGCGATTTTTTTTCCCCAGAGGACGATGCGCTGCCGAGGGAGGAGGTGGGGAGGCGAGGGGGGCGCCTTTTATAGGCTATAGCTCGGCCCGCGAGGCGTACCTACGCGCGGTTGGCGTGCGCTCTCGTCGCGTTCCCGTTTCAACTCCCTCCCGAACCGGACCCGTGGAGACGTGGTGCGGGATTCCTAGCTGTGATGTGCGCGTTGCTTTGGGGATAAGGAGGGATGGGCGATTTGGGTTCAGATGATGGCGGTTACGACTTTGATTGGGGTTTAAGCGTCATGGTTTCGTTGTGTGTTTTCGTTCCTTCTCTCTCACGGCCTGTTCGGGGTTGACCAGGGGGAGGATATTCTGGTGTTCGTACGTTGTTTCTGGATTCTTCGGTGGACCTGACGACGATGATGAGGTATGGTTGTATGGGCTCGATGATCCTGAGCCGTTTGATTTGTAATTAATTTTGGGTTTGGAAAACAAAAATCGGTTAGTTAGTTGGGGAGTTTGATATAATCCCCGCTCCAACTGGCTTATAGCTTAAAATTTTAATTATGGTTTTTGAATTATAACTGAAATTACATTGTACCTGTTATTAGCTTTTTTATGAAAAATAAGAAAAAAAGATTATATCGTTGTGAACAATGCAAAGGATAAGGGGAAAAAGAAAAGGCAAAAAATCAAAATTAGATGTCAACACATTCCAAGTGATTTCTACTTAAATAATCCGAAAGCCAAAATAAACTAGAAACTGAAGCCATTTGGAGCGGAGCTAGCCTTTTCCGTACTTCTGGGAGTATATATTTCAACTTCTAATATTCCATTCAAACAAACGTGTTGTACTTATTTATTATTTTTGGTATGTTTAAATACTAATTCTAAGATATTTCATGTTAAAAAATTCATCGAACTCCTTTATTTTTGTTATATATCCTTTTCCATATATAAAAGGAATATATATATATATATATATACAAATTATGTTATAAAACTAGACTCTGATAAAATTTTCATTAAACCCACTTTAAAGTATTTTATAATTATTATTATTATATACTTAAAAGGATAAAAAGATAATAATATCATTTAAACGGTATATAAGAGGTGATCTAATACAAAATCATTTGAGGACCTTTAGGAATTTTAGTACATATCTTCCTTGGAATATGAATGCTCAAGGATACACTTTTCATTTTGTTTATGGATTACCCCATGGCACGAGTACACGGCACGAGCATCGAAAGGTTGAGATGATGCTACAGGATGTAAAGGAGGTACGCATCCCAGGTAGCTCTACGCCTCTACAGGATGCACGACGTGCAGCAGATCCTCAGTGATATTGGTTTCTGAGCGTCCAGTCTTTCCCGACCGAGTCAGTAATCCCGCCGAACGCATGCATGGCTGCAAGTACGCGCGAGCGGCGGCGAGTTGTCCGTCTTCTCCCACGGCAATATCACCTGACGTTTTCCGTGGGCCCCAAGGACTCCATGTGGGGTCCGCTCGGCAGAGTCCCCGCACCAAGGAAGCCTGGAGGCGTCACGCTTACGAAGTTCCGGATTCTATACGAGCTTTGCGAGATCTTTTGTGCAGGACTGAAAGACCACCACACGCTTGTGCGCCTTACAAGAGCGTGTGGCCAGCACCGCGGCGTGCATACCACAAGCAGCCAGAAACCGAAACAATGCGTCAACTTTTTAGTTTTAGTTTTTTTTACTCTCATTCCTAATTTCCATTTCATTGTTCATGAAGATACGACGATATTTTCTATTTTTATTTTTCTTTAATTGAATAATTTAAAAAAGTTAACAGTTATTCCATAGCAATTTTAACTAAAACCAACCGCTAGAAACCTAAAAAACCAGATCGAAAGGGCCTAAAGACATCTTCTTTTGCATCAGTTTTGGAGGGTCCTAGTTTGGATTCTGATCTTGTCTCATGATGGATGGTTGTGATTTTTTTTCTCTATTCCCCCATCGAATTGAGTCTGTTAGAACATGAGATTGTGCTAGCAAACTCATCAAAGAAGGTCTCATCAAGCTTTCACGAACTTGGGAGGGTACTTGAGATCGAAGGCGCTGGAGGTGTGGCAGGGGAGCAAAGTTGTTGGAGCCGCTGCCCACTGGCGTAAGATTGATCCCGTCGGGAAGTCTCCTCCATAGAAATGATTAAAAATAGATTTGGCCTTGGTCAGTAAGACCGGTCCGTAGAGTAGGAGTAGGACTTGGCTCGATCAAGCACATGTTATCTTACACTCAGTACCAAACCTAGCTTCCCCAACAAAGCTTAAAAATTAAATCTTTTTTATGGGCTCGACTAGTTTGACCTGACCATATCAACTTGAATCTTACTCTGGCTGATTAGATTGTTAGGAGTACACACGTGTTCGGCTAGCTAGACGTTGTTCTAGTTATTCTGGGCTGTTAAATTTAGTATGCATCAGCTAAAAAATGATAAATATGTCTACACTATAGTTTTTACAGGTACGCCCTGAGTTATTCGTCTAGCTTTCTTTCCCCTAAAAAAAGAGCCATATCGGACCATGCTTCTCACGTTGTATTCGCTGGTGTCGCAGAAAAGGTCGGGATTTAGACTTGATTGCATCGATCCCACTGGAATGGTCTGGACCACACCGCACTGCGCGCGCACGTCCAAACTGGACCACTACCGTTAACCCCGCATGAAACACGGCCATCTAGAACGAATCGACAAAACGCCGGAACCGCACCATGACGGTTCAAAGGAAAGGACGGCCGGGCACGCGCGGCGGTGATAGCTAGCGTGGCGTTGGCATGCATACCGAGTGGTGGACTCACGCGCCGCGCGACGATGGATGGGACGGATAGCCACGTACAACGGCGTAAAATTCTTTCCTTGGAAGCGCGCACTTGGGGAGGAGGCAGGCCTTGCGCCGCCCATGTCCCACCGTCCCCGGCGAGTGCGGTCGGTGGTGAGTTGCGGAGGCGCGCAAGAATCGATTCCCCCGCGCGCGAGGAGCTAGGGTGCCGCTAGTCGGGCTGAAAAAAAGTGGTTTTTGACTTAAATTTTACTATAGCTGATTGAAATTATACTGTAGATGATGGTGTCTTATTTGGCCTAACTAAATTTAAAAAATTAAAAATAGAAAAAACAGATTAGCCCATCACAGACAATATAAACAAATATGCGAAAAAAGAATCAGCAAAAAAGTCAAAAAAAAATAAAAAGCCAAAAAATTTTATAAATAATAAAAAATAAATTAAAAATCAGAAGTTCAAACAGAAATAAGCACGACTAGCTTGCGTGACACACGCCGACCGACGCCGCGCGCCTTCTAGGCTAGCTCCTCGGCGTCAACCGATCTCTCAGTCTTCACCCAGCCCTTCCGCCCGCCTGGAGTCGGGGGAAGTGGGGGGAGCCTCAGGTAAGCACGCGGCAGCATCCGAGGGAGGGCCATACAATTCCTTTCCCTTTCCCTGGAGTCGTGGGGACCGGATCCCGCTCACACCTTCCCCAATTCTTGGACCCTGCGTACGCCGACCGGCCGGGTTAGAAATCAGAGTTGACAAGTTCAGCAGTAGCTGATTTGCCAAGTAGTGCAAAGCCGAGATGCGGCTTCTTCGAATCGGACAGCCCAGAATGCATGCCAATCTCCCGCGGGGGATACCAGGTGTAACATATTTACATGATTGGAAAATAGTATTCGTGGGCAAAATCAAAACGTGGCTTTCCAGGCGAAGTGTAGACTTTGGACGGCACACGTCGCTCAGGGCAAAGTTTGGAAGCTTGCGCATGGAGGGCCCTTTGGTGCCTTGCGCACGGCAGGGGTGCGGGGCCCCCGAAGGAACATGTTAAAAAGTTCATAATCCTGTTATGATAAATTATTGTATTTTTTAAGTGGTCAAACAGTTTTGCAAATATCATATTTGGTTTGAACTAAATTCTGAAAGTTCTAGAAATATCGGAAGTACCGTAGATATAAGCGCGGTAGTACCATAAGACGGTAGTTCCGACTATATGATGATACGTTTTTTTTCCAGAGAGGACCTATGCGAGGAGCGAATGTGCGAAAATACCGTTTTGGGTAGCAGTTCTACTGCGGTGCCGTAGCACCGGTATGTTAAGTGCAATACTACCGATTTTCCCAGAAAAACAGGTTTTTGAGATTTGAGTCATGGATTGAGTTGGATAGACCTAAGTCATTGGATTAAGGTTGCATAATGCATGTCTTGGCTACTGCAGGTCAATTTATGAAGAACTTATATCTAGAAATGATTTTCTTATCTTTGGATATGCAAGGTTGCTTGGAATCACCTGTGGTCAACGGCGATGATCAGGGTTAGGCTCATGGAGGAGTTGAGGCCCAAAACGATCAAGAATATTGGGTGAGACGGTGGGCTCAAGCTTGGCACGAAAAAGGCGGTAAATGTTGAAGGCGAATTCGAACAGTGGGATTGCGCCATATGACTTGCACGCGCTAAGTGAGCCATAGTTCGATGGAATCGGGACGGGAGAGACTTGGCGACGTATGGCAAGCTAGTGGTGCACTGACACGTGGCAAGCATAGCAATTGCTTGCAGTGGTTGGTGATGATCGGGTTAAGGAAGGGTATTTTTGTAGTTTGATGAAAATACCGAAAACTATCTTAGAATCAAAACGGTGGCTCATGGGCAATACGTTAGAGAGTGATTTAGGTCAGGGTGGAACTGATTTGATGCAGGTTAAGCCATTTTGTCTTGAGTTTTTGGATGAAAATTCTATTTTGTGTAACTTTGTAGTTATGTGAGAATATAATCTTAAATACTTAGAAAAAAATTCAAGTTAGTACCATTTATCCCTGTCATTCGGTTCAATAGCACCTTACGTAGAGGTGGTTGTCCTGACTCACATGGAAACTGGGAGAGTGCGGCGTCGGCATTGATTTGGGCGGGGTCGCGGGGAGGCAGGATCAGGTGAAGGCGCAACACGCATAAACGACGCAAGCGTGCCGCCTGGGAGGATTGGGGCTTACCCCATGTAACGCACGCATGTCTGCCTGCCGGCCCGGGCGTCTGGCGATGCACAATGTGCTTGTGAAAATTTATCTCCCTTAGCCACTGTACTATACACACCTGATCCTGTATGGCCATGGTGTATTTTCAGAAGTAAAAAAAAAATGCACACATACAAGTTTTGTTAGAACAAAACATATACTACAAGTTTTGATATGCATCGATCCCTTGTCTTTTTCCCCCTAATTACTTCTGGCTTCATTCCGTGATTGTTGGGGTGTAGAGGATAAGATCTGCTACCTCGAGAGACTAGCTAGCATGATTGCCCTGCTGGATACACCTGCCTAGCTACTGAAGTCTTCTTCCCGAAACATAAATATATATATTTTGCCAAGGATGTCTACTCTACGTACGTAAGCATGGCGAGCACTAGCATGAGCCTTCCAGCTGAAAGTCCACACGAAGGCAGCAAACAAGCTCTAGATGTCGATGGGAAACGCGGGATAGCTGGGAGGGAAAGCATCGCGCTGGCGCATCGCATGCGTGCGAGACTGCACCGATTTTTAGGACGCGCCACTTGGTGCCTGCCTTGCCGAGGAGCGTTGACACATGGAGAAACTTGTGGGATAACGCGCGTCTTCTTCCAAAACTCAATAATCTACAACCCATGTTTGGGTTTCTAACTTCCGACTTATTTTTTTTTTACTTTTTCTAACTTTTCAAACTTTGTGAGTTTTTTTTGTCAGTTCTTGTTTTCCCGTATTCGTTTGCATTATACATGCTGGACTAGCCTTTTTTTATTTTTAATTTTTTTAAAATTTAAATATATCAAATAAATCATCATCAATTATAGTGTAATTTTAGTTAGTTATAGTAAAAATTTAGTCATAAGCTACACAAAATAAGCCCAACTGAGCGGGCTGAACATGCAAATGGATCGAGCCGAGCAATTCTGGTCTCGATGATGCATTGCAGCAAGCAGCAAAGCAGGTTTCCAATGTTCCAACTAGGTGCAGTTGTTGCAGGTCAACGGCATGCATGGCTTCATCCAAGCTAGCCAGGGAAGGTTGGCTTCTGAAGTCTGTAGAGGCCACAAAGACGCTTTCAATTGACCTTTCAAGCATGCAGGCCACGTTGCTTCTGTTGCACACTTGACTTGGACTTTCATAATCCGTAGTAGCATTCCTCTAAAATAATCCGTAACAGCATATGGATTGTTTTGTTGTGTTTCTTTTCTATTTTGTTATGCTTAGTTGCTATAGCTATATTCTTTTTAACTATGGCTAATGACTTTTTAGTTATAACTTATTAATATAATGAATAGTAATTATTGAAAGAAATTAAATTTAAAAGTCAGCTAAAAAGCCAAAAAGAACGGAGCCATTTTAGTTTTGGCTTTTAAGTCATATTTTGAACGCAATTAGGCCTGCTGTGGTTACACGCTAAACAATAGATACCAAAACTTCAGAAAGCACAAGGAGAACTTCCAAATCGGAGAACTCAAAGTGAGGGGGATATAGAGTGAATGCACCATACTTAATCTTAGTTTTTTCCTCACAAGGAATGTTCTCTTCCACCAGGGTGCCTTATGGCCATATTTATAACTATGGCTTAAGGTGTTTACACAAATGATATCTTTACTAGTGGGATGAACATATCATTTTATTGACATAGCCTACATGAATTTACCTTTTAGTTATATGTATACTTGGAATTATGCATAGTGGATTTTTGGGCTAATGTAAAGGGCACCCTCAACGAGGCCATTTTTAAAGGGCGTGGATTTTAAAACAGCCATATGGTTGGATACTTGGATAGGGTTATGCTAACGCCTGTTTTCAACAGATCACTTGATTCAACCCAATCAAAATCGCCTTACAATTCTCAATTTAGAAACCAAAACTATGAAAGCGCAATACATTATCCATTTTGTTGTTTCAAATTGCACGATCAACTTTTGAAGCGATCTTTCTCTATGCGTGTATCATATATTGAGAGTTTTTTTTTCCCGATAGCTTATTAATCTAATAAATAATAATTATTAAAAAAATAAAGTTAAAAATCAACTGAAAAGTTAAAAAAAAACTTAACCATTTTAACATTGGTGACGTATAAGAAACGTGAAGGGCAACTTCACTTTGGCTCTGATAATGGGTAGTTTTTTTACTGTGGTTTATAGCTTAAAATTTTGAATTATGTCAGTTCTTGAGAGGCAGTACACAGAGAAAAATAGTCACATACGATTTTGGCTGATACAGTTGAATTCAGTACACTTTTTACTATAATCTTTATAAAAACATTCTATTTAAAAAACTAGTTACTATAATATAATTTATAAACCAAAGCTATAAGAAAAAGAAAAGAAAAGAGCCAATGTCTCGTCAGACTGTCAGAGAGTTAGCGACTCTAGTATATATCATCGTGTGAGATGCAAAGAAAAAATAATCGAATTATAATGTCCAATACGCCGAAAATGTGATGTTTTGCAAGCTATGGATCAGCCGTGGTATGGACTGGGCACAACAGCAAGTTTTTCGAAAAGCCTTGGACCTGCCAAATCGTCTAGGTTAGCTTTTGGGCTCCTTCCAGTCCGAAAGGAGGGGGGAAAGAAAACTTCTCTCGTCCATTGAGCTCGGGCGAGGCTGCAATGAAAATGAACAAGGCCTCCGAGAGTGCAACATCCAGTGGAATAGTTTGGTTGAGCCCACTCTGCGAGGCCCAGACTATGGCGAGCCACCATGAAACTGATATCGAAGGTTCCTAGAATGTAGTCGAACAAGTGAAGCCTAGGGCAATATCTAAAGATGGAATGCAAACTATGTTTTGGGAAGAAATCTGGTTAGGTGACGCTGAAAGGGCAACATCTAAGGTTGTGTCTGGTTTAGGGATAAGGTGGGATGGGATAGTCCTGTCCCTGATTTTAGGATGGGATGATCCCATTTTTTGTTTGGTTGGGGGATAGAGTTATCCCTGTTTTTTGTTTGGTTGGAAGGATAAAGTGGGATGGAATGGTCCCATCCTTTGTTTGAATGGAAGGATGAAGGTGGGACATGTGTGGCATTTGAGTTTTTTTTTAAAAAAATTGAAGGCTATTGTTGATATGTTTCTACACATAAGCCTTTGAGTTTTTTTAAATTTTTTTTAAACAAAACAGTACTTAAAAAAACAAAGAGGTGGGATGACTCTATCCCATGTGGGATGACTCCGTCCCATGAAAAAAAGAGGATTGCATGGTCCCGAATCTACAAGGAATATTCCTAGTGGGATGTCCTTGACTCTGCTTGTCTCCCATCCAAACACCTACAAAAACGGGTCCATCCCGTCCCACCTAGTCCTTGCAACCAAACACATGGTAATTCTTTATAATGTATTAAGGAGAGAGGACGATATAGTGGTGAATATTCTGAGATCGTCTCCTTTAAATATTTCCTTTCGTAGACCTATTATTGGGCGTAAGTTACATGCTTGGAATGAGTTAATTTTAAGAATTTCTAATTTACAATTAAGTTCTCAAAAGGTGTGTTTAGGTGGAATTTGAATAAGTATATGGAGCACTTATTAGCAATCATCAAGCCCCAATTAAGAATTTCTTTTGGATAATTAAAATTCTTTTAAAGTGAAGATATTCCTATGGTATCTCAAGAGAAGGGTAATATTAACTAAAGATAACCTGCTTAAAAGAAATTGGAGGGGAAGTAAACAGTGTTGTTTCTATATTAAAGAGGAAACAATTAAACATCGTTTTATTGACTGCCCCTTTGCACGTCTTGCATGGTGGGTTGTGCAATGTGCGTTCAACCTTTCTCCTCCTATGAGTATATCAAACATGTTTGGAAATTGGTTAGCCGGTATTCCAAAAAATTTAAAGTCACAACTCCTGGTGGGAGCTAGTGCCTTATGTTGGTCTATTTGGTTATGTCAGAATGATATTATTTTTGACAAAAAATGTGTCTCTAATCCCTTGCACGCTGTCTTTTTGAGTGGGCATTGGTTGAGTGCTTAGACAAATTTACAAAATCCTGCCCAAAAGGAGTCCATGTTGGCTGGAAGTATAAGGTTGGAGATGGCGGCGAAGCAAATCCTCAATCATGGGTGGCGACTTAGCCACATGATTTGCAATGTTTGAACTTAATCTCTTTTAGTATTTTGGTTGTAAGGCTCCAAGCCGATCTTAACAGATTTGGTTATTTTGATACTCTTGTCTTTATAATAAATTGGGTTGTGTGCATCCTTGATACAGAGGTCGGGAGAGATTCTTTCTCTTCCATTATCTAAAAAAAATGTGAAACCTAGGGTGGCGCGCTATGGTTGTGGCAACGAACTAAATATAGACTTAAAAGGTCGAAATTAACCGATTTAAGTACGACATGGTGTGTCGCAATGATACATATAGACATACAGCTCTCAGAGCATCTTTAGTGTATTGAACCGATGTTGATCCAAAGTCATGCCACGTAAGCATTTTAGGAATTAAGTTTGTTTTCTCCAATTTATTGAACCGATTCTTACTAATAACTGAGACCCACATTACATTAAAAAACCATAAAATAATAATATTCTTTCTCAACCGTATTCTCTTCTATATAGTTGTTTAATGCTCATATGAATTGTTTAATATTTTGAATCGAGTCTGATTCAATGTATTTTTTTGTTGAAATCGACTTCTATAATATATTCAATCGATTTAATACTTTCTTTCTTCTCATTTGAACTGCATAAAATATAACAATGAAGATGGTCCCATGTACTTTCATGTAGCGCCTGTTTTTAGTCGTAGGTAGTTCATGAATTTATGCTGAACTAACGAGTGTCTAGCTTGTTTATCTCAACCAGGGCTCTCAAGGATAATATTTTTTATATCCGTGGCTTTGTCCGTGTTTTCTATAAGTGCTTTAGTACTTGAAAAGCATTGTCCTGAGGACCATAAAAGTGCCGCCGTACAATTGTCTGGAAAAGGCGAAACAGGCTACGACGTTTGCGGCCCGCTGCCTCCTCTGCATTGGATTTGGCATGCACTCATGCATTAGCAATTTAGCTTATGCTAAGAACATTCCAAACCACATCATTTCTCCAGACCATACAACCAGATATCTCACCAGAATTGTAGCATGGATCTTCTTCCAACTGCTTCACCACAAGCTCCCTGTAGCAAGCAGGTTTTTTTTTCAGAAATAAGCAGGTAGGTAGCACTAGTGGCAATTTTCACAAACAGAAGGCAAGGAAGCAAAGTTGAAGCGTGAATGAGCAATCTGTACAATGCCCATTGACAAGCCAGATTAAGAGTGATGTATCAGAACAACCAAGATGTGAAAAATGCAAAACACATCATTTCCTCTAAAACTCCATTACGACTTTCACTTTCCGTTTCCTTTTTTTTCTCTACACGCATTCTCTACAAGAAGCTAAGCCACAAAAAAAGAGACGCAGCACCAACATCCATCGAAGTCCCATGAATGAAAGCAATGGAAGCAATCTAAGCATAAAATAAAATAAAATAAAATAAAATAATCAGTGGTGCCGCCTCGCGTTGCTGCTTCGCATAGTCAATCCATGCAAAAATTTGGTATAGCCTAGAAAGCTAAGCTTGCCATCTGACGGTCTAATCCAGTCGCAGACGATAGAATACGCCGCGGAAGAAAGATTCATCTCCTGTATGCGGAAAGGGAGGTCACTAGATTAGTACCATGCACAAGATCAAAAGATTTGTTGTGTCCTTCTCAGAATAGTTCTGTAGCATACCTGCGCTAGCTCCTCAATTGTGATGACACGGTTGCCTTCCTGCTCGAAGTACTCAAATGCGGTGCTCGCGATTTCTTCCCACCGCGATAAAGCCTCAAGCTGGTAAGGGCTGATTGTTGCCGCACGGAACTCCTCAAAGTCCATCCTCCTATATGCAAGTGGCTCCAACTGAAATTGAACACACAGGTAAATTCAAATGATGAACGATATATAGCATATGTGTGCAAATGAAGATAATGAAAGGTGAGCTTTAGAGTGGGCATTTCATACCGTATTCAAGATATCAAGGGCTCTGGATTCTTTCATAGCGTCAGTAGAGTTTTGTAGAAGAGCCTGCATAATTGAAAGGGTGAAAAGGAAGAAAAGTTCAGTATCCCGCATATGGAGAGCACTTCAACCAATCACAATACACGTTCGAAAATTAGTGTGAAAAAGCTAGTTGCAAATTGTAATTGTTATAAGAGACTTGACAATATAAGAGCACTTGCCATCCTGAAGTTTTCAATACATATTCGACCATCTCTACTACTTGGTTCTAACAAGTTGTACTGTGCTCTGATATAGATAAGCTCATCTTCTGTTATTGCTCTGGACAGAGCCTGTCAAATGAAAGATTAATATGAGAGCAAATTGGGCAACATAGTTTCAGCAAGACACATGCAATCAGAAATAGTAACAATAACACATAGTTTCACCTCCCCACTTCCCTCCATCAAGTCTATTAAACCTAGCCAGCTATTTTCGCAAGGTATAATTAAAGGCGGTATAGTTCAAATGTATGACATATGCATGCTACTGCAAGTGAGTCGCCCTATCTTATATTCAAGAAAAATGTAGTTCCATTGATTTGAATCAGTATCAAAGAAGGCATAGTTCAAATGCCATGAGATTACATACTTAAATGAACTACAAGGTAGAAAGCAAAACCTTTAATGCTGCCCGTTTGAAAGGTGTAGAACGGAGATATGCCTTGATCAACTTGAAGACTAGCATATCCAGAGGGATTGGTCGTCGCTCATCTCGCAACCAGGGGTGAGCTGCGATATAATGCAAACAATACATAAGAAAATTACCAATACCAACATTGTTTGGAAACTTAAAAAAGGAAATGTTGAATATGGTTGATGTGGGGGAATTGCAAAGTGAAAGGATCATCATTGAGACTACTTACAGACTGCCTGGGCAGCAGTCATTCTTTTTCTGTAGTCCTTGTTCAGAAGTCTTTTTACAAAGTCTTTAGCTTCGGGAGATATTAATGGCCATGGTGCGTCATCAAAATTAGGGTCAGCTCTCAGCACTGAGCGGAAAATTCCTGATTCAGTTCGTGCCCAGAATGGTCTGCTACCACACAGCAAGATATAAGTGATAACACCAATACTCCACATGTCTGCTTCTGTGCTGTATGACCTATGTAGGACTTCCGGAGCAACATAGTATGCACTACCAACAATGTCATTCAGCCTTTCATCTGTAAAAAAAATGCATTAGGCTTTTGGTACACATTTTGTGAAAAGGGTCGTAAGTATTTCATTCAAGAATATTTAACATATTTGTTAAATTCATAAGAGATCAAACAACATAGACGAAACAAGCTCTTTGTAGTACGGAGATACTACCTGGCCTTATAAAATCGGAGAGGCCAAAATCGATGATCTTCATAGGAGAATGTTCATCTTTAGTGCTGAATAGGAAATTCTGTTCAAAAATCAAGGGTGAAATTATCAGCAGGAATATATCATAATATTTATAAAAGGCAAACAATTATGATTTATATAATCAATACACAATAGACCAACAAAGACTCAACATACCTCTGGCTTCAGATCACGGTGAACAACGCCCTGAAGATGGCAGAAAGCAACTACACTCAATATCTGTTCAACAATAACTTTTGCATCTTCCTCAGTGTATCTCCCACCTCTGAAAAAACAGATAAGCAAATACTGTATCAGAGCAATTTTTATTTTGTTATTCAGAAAATGATTCTCAAGGAAAATGTAATACCTGGACAAAATTCTGTCCAATAATTCTCCACCTTCACACAACCTGACCAATAACAGGTGAAGAAAGCATCAATCACAATATAATTTTGCATAAAGTTTGCAAGAAAGAAAAGGCTCCTCATAACAGATAGCAAGACATCTATGTATAATGTGAGATGTTCCAAGAAGTCATCAAAACTCTAACGTGGATAGTTTTGAAAATAATTATACATTCCATATTAGAACAAATAGCACATGTAATATCCACAGTTTCACAGAAGACCAAAACAAATAATGTAAGGACACAAAATCAACAAATATGTGAAGGTAAGAAAAGCAAACATACTCCATGATTATGTAGACATTAAGGGCATCCTCACATGCATCATAAAATTTGACAAGATTTGAATGCCCAGATAAAGCCTTCAGAATTTTCACCTCTCTACGCACATCCTCAATAGATATTGCTGTTGTCATCTGCTAGAGAAGAACAAAAAGTTTAGATCATTTGTAAAGAAAATGTGAATTGTGTAATTGGACAGCCCAGAGAATTTATTTATTTTTCTCTGGTAGCTGACAGATTATCCAATTGAACTGTTTAGCTTAACGAAAACATTCATTTGAGCATTAATTAGATTCTAGCATCAACATATCACACTGTCAAAGAAACTGATATTCATACCTTATATGTGATAACAGAATAATTGCATGAGAGGCAAATAAAAGAATAACATGAAGGAAAAGAAACACATTAAACTCAATAAATATGTTTGGGGCTGAAATAATTTATGTAAGTAGGGTTCTCAAGTGGAGAACATTATAGCAGACCGAAATAGTAAATACTGAACATAAGTGGTAACGCTCGAAAAAAAGGCATTTACGTGCATGAGAAACATCAATGCTGGCATGCACGTATACGTGCTCGTTGAGTTTTCTTGTGTGTACTATATACTAGGTTTCATCGACAATTTGCGGGACAAACATGCTAGATGTCAAGGTGAATATCAAGGAAACAATAATAAAAAACTAAATATTGTCTAAATCAATAATATTAGTGTCTGCAAGGACAATATAAGTAGGCAAGACGATCACATTATCAACATATTCTCAAATTTGGCGCCCCCCAAAAATCTAAAGATACTTATTTACCTCCAAACCCTTTTTACTATCTTCTTGTAGCTCTGATCATCTCATCAAACTGCTAAAATATGAATTTAAGAACTCCTGAACTCTTTGGCAGTCAACTGAAGTGTTTTGAAACTACTCCAGCTGCAATGCTACTATTTGATAAGCTGTGGTAATCTCACACAGAATTCAGTCACTTGAAAGCTAGTAATCTAACACTGTATAAACTAATCCACCGTGTTTTCTTTTTAAAAAAAGACTAGAAAACAAGAAGCAGGTGGCTGATGGATAAAAACATATCAGAAAAGCAGACAATGCGGCATTGCTGAAACAAGATCTCCACAATGTACTTCTTACCCTCCAAGAAATACCTACGCAATTGCAAATGCAAATGCCCTGCTCATTGTACAAGGCAGCCAAAGAAACAAATGATGAACATATCATTGCAATGTCTGTGCTAATGGCATTGACGAGTTGCTGAATTCTTGTTACAAAACTAACAACCCAATCCCCGATTCAGTAGAGCAACTCAAAGGATCGCACCAAGAAGGCATCTTTATCCCCAAGTTCTTGGTTCTTGATCTTCTCTAGAAGCAAAGTCGGTAGAAACTCGAAAGATCGTGCATTTAAGAAGAGATGAGGGTGAGATCAAGAAAGGCGAGACCTTTGCTTTGGAGATGACCTTGACAGCGAGTATGTGACCTCTCATGTCGCCCTTTCGGGCACGCGCGAGGCAGGTGTGGCCGAAGTGGCCGCGCCCCACCTCCTTCCCCAGCTCGTACTTGGCCGCGAAGTGGCGGTCGTAGCCGAAGCTCTTGTCCAGCTCCCGCTCCACCTCCCCGCCGCCACCGTCCCCGTACTCCGGGATCGGGACCTCGAGCGGCGGCTTCGCCGCCGGCGCCGGTGCCTGGGCCGGCAAGCGCTGCCCGAGGCGGCGCGCCAGCGACGCCTTGATGTGCTTCGCCGGGGACGGCGGCGGGAACGGCCGCCGAAAGAACCGCCGCGGCGTGGACGCTGCCGTCGCCGGCGACGGCGCAATGCCCTCCGGGAGCGGGCTCCCCGCCCACGGACTCCCCGCCACCGACGACCTCGCCGGCGTCAACCCCGCCCTCCTCCGTGGCGTCCCCGCCGGCGAGGGCCTGCTACTGCGACGCCCTCCTCCCCCTCCCCCCGTCTCCCCGACCGCCGCCTCCTCCCCGGCAGCAGACACCAAGATGGTGGTAGTCACGCCTCCACCCCCACCCCCGCCGCCACCATCCCCGTCGGCGTGGGCGTTCTTCGCGTAGCATTGCCCCATGGCTCCCCTCCCCCGGCGGCGATCGCCGGAGCGCGGCCCAGAGGTAGGCGCCCACGGCGCAGCCGCACGCGCGCTGCAGGAATGCGGCGGGGTCTGGGGCCGCGCAAAGTGGAGGAAGGGGAGGAGAGGGGCTAGGATTTATAGGGGAAAACGATCGCAGGAACAGGACGGAGCAGCAAGCAGTAATATTTACGGGGGAGAAGGGGAGGGAGGGCGGTGGTGGCGTGAAGAAATGTGAGGAAATGCCGAGACGGAGTGTAGTAACGTATGCGGCCGCGTGTCCGCGTGTATCGCCGCGCCCGAGGGAGACGAGGCAAGGGGGATCCTCGAGAGAAGGGTGTCTTGCTGACGGGTGGGACCCGCAGCGTGTACGGGACGGGGCCCAGAGGGCAGTTGCAGAGGGTCTTGGCTGTTAGTACGTTCGCTGGTTATTTTTGCGGAGAGCAGTGCGGGTATTTCCTAGGTCCTGTGCGCTTGTCATACATAACATTTAGCCGTTGTAGAGATACGTGGAAGCTCTCTCTCTCTTCTCTTTGCGTTCCAAGCATGTGTATAGTTTGTCATCGGACACAAACTATACCAGATGCCTTGAAACTCTCTTATATGTATGTTTTTTGAGGCTGTTGTAGTGGCTTCGGTTTCTGGATTTAGCTTCCACTCTTTTATATGTATGATTTTTAAGGTTACTCTAAACGACTTCAGATTCTAGTTTCTCAAAGAAGCTATTTGAAATATGACGACTTCTTAATTTTAGTTTTTTTGTCTTTTCTTTTCTTTATATTCCTTTACATTGTTGGTAGAGATGTAAAATGGTTATTTATTTATTTATTCTTTATTCTTTATTTTTAAATTAAATGATTTATAAAAAACTAACAGCTCTATAGTGTAATTTCAGTAAAAACAAATAACTAAAAATCGGAAGCTACAGCTGGTTGGGACAAGACCTTTTAATTGGTTACCAAAGATTTTAGTACTCTAAACTAGTCATAGAAGAATATATAGTTCTATAGTTTGCCCGTCTCAACGGAAGAATACTAACGAGCATTGTTAGAATTATGCGTATTTACCTTTTGGAATGGCTTTCCAGTGCTAGTGTGAGCATTGTTAGAATTATGCGTATTTACCTTTTGGAATGGTTTCCAGTGCTAGTGTAAACAATTTCTTTAGCTACCATGATTCCAAGAATAAGAAGAATGTCGATTTTCTATACGATTGATGAGATAAATAAACTAATACACCTTAAAAAAAATTTACTTCACATTTGTGGTTCTCTGTCCGCTCACCTTCCAGGCCGTACAAGTCAACTTTTTATCCTCATGACTCTCCTACTCCCGCTAGGCCCTGTTCTATTTTGTTGGCTGGGGCAGATGCTAGCCTGGATAAACTCGGCTTCGGGTTCTAGATTCTGACTTATTTTTTATTATTCATAAGTTTCGTTTTTTTTCTGAACTTTTGGCTTTTTGTTGAGTTTTTTTGCCGGTTCTTTTTTCCCGTATTTGTTTGTATTATACGTAATGGGCTAACATATTTTTTTATTTTTAAATTTTTTTAAATTTAATTATGCTAAATAAGTTTCAGCTACAGTGTTTTTTTCAGTCGACTACAGTGTTTTCAGCCATAAGCCACGAGCTTTTCAGCCGAACCGATCACCATCAGTTTTAAGATTGAAAATTTGTTCAGATAAACAGTTTTAAAAAATCATTTAAAAAAATTAGCCCATTAATTTTAGTTTTTAGAGAAACAAAAACCAACAAAAAAACACCGACTCAGCTAATGAGCTGTGACCCCATATCCATGAATCCTAGGACAGATCAATAGTACCAAGCCGTAATACATAGGAGCGCACCTCCATTTACATTCAGAGTCTAGCCGAACTATATGCCATTCGTCTTGTAATGAAAAGACAAAATAATATTATTCATCATTGAGGACTTCGATTTTAGGAGAGACGGGACGATTTTCAGCGTGTGAAAAAAATCAAATGAATGAAACGATCGATTGATCTGGCGTGGCGCCGGTAACAAGTGGCTGATCCTCTTGCTCATCCGTGGTGCGATTCAAGTGGCCCTGTTCAAAATGGTTTAGACTTTTGGTTTCTGATTTATTTTTCACTATTCAACAATTTTGTCTTTTTTTCTGATTTTTTAGTTTTTTTGCAGTTTTTTTCTCGTATTTGTTTGTACTGTCCGTGATAGGCTAACATATTTTTTCTATTTTTAAATTTAATTACATCAAATAAGTCACCATCAGCTACAGTACAATTTTAGCCGGTTACAGTACTTTTCAGCCATAAGCCACTCAAAAAAACCATTTTGAGCACCTCTAATGCGAGTGATTACAGACCCTGTTTTGGAACATGTTAGTTTTCTAATATAGTTTTTTTATATTATTTGTAGAGATATAATGTTGTTTTTTTAATTAAATACCTTAGAGAAATATAAATAGTCGATATGGTACTATTTCGGTAAAAAAAACACAACAAGCCACAAGTGCGGCCCATCGTGGAGGGGTCACCCGGCTTCTCGCGCTATCCATTTGCACACCTGACACTGTAACGTGGGCCACCTCTATACGTGGGGCCCGGTGGCATACCCTACACGGCTACGGAGTTGCGTCCAGCGCTCTAGGTTCCTGTCCCCTCACTGAAAACAGTGCATCCCCACGCGGAGAGCCATGTGAACATTTCCACTCGAAATACCCTTTTTTTCTTTACAAGAAAATCCCAACGTATAAGAATACCATCATACGTATACCAGTGTGTGTATATATATAATATAGAAACGGAAAGCATACTGGTATTTGAGTGAATTAATTTGTAAATGCTACTTAGGCCCCGTTTGGCACAGCTCCACCACCGGCTCCTGGAGCTGTTTTGTGCCAAACGGGGTACAACAAAATAGCTCCACCCAAGGAGTCCCTTAAAACCTGCTGAGACAAAAGTAGCTCCTTGGGTGGAGCTGAAAAAAGTAGCTTCATCCAGCTCCACTTGTGAAGTAAAAAAAAACAGCTCCAGCCGTGCAAAACGGGACCTAATTGTTGCCAATCTTGCGTATCTGTAGGATATGTATCAAATAATTAGCAATAAATGAATAGTCTATCAGCCCCAAGCAATTAATCGCTTTCAGTGAATTTTTGGATACATGTAGACGTCGAGTATATCTTTCCATGCTCTTTAATTATCTGCGTTTTTTTTTTTGAATCGCTGTATCCATTTAATTTGCGGCTCTCTGTGTTTTGGCTGGGAAATTGGCTCTGTACATTGATGCTTGTTTGCTTGAACTGTGCAGACAGGTGAGGTGGTGGTCCTCATTGTGGCGTCTCCTGCAAGTCTTTTTGTGTTACCTTTCTATGCTCGCATCATAGTGTGTGAAAAAAAAGACAGCTAAAATGGACTGTTGATTAACCAAATTCTGCCAACCATTGATTAATCCAATTCCAAGCGGTGTGGTATATCGGTTTGTTTAGATGAAAGTTTAAAAAGAATGAAAGAAGAATGCTTCTGCGTTTACCAGTCACTGTCTTTTTCTTTTGACCTACTGCATGATGCATCTTACCTGTGTAAAAAATACTCCTCCATTAAGAAATGCGCTCAGACCCTCAACATCTTCTTAACTAATATTAAATTCGCATAAAAATGCACTTCACAGCCACAAAGTTTCTTGCAAGAACAAAATAAACCGTCATGATTCTTTTTCTGAATTTACTACTTGTGCCAGCTACAGGTCTATCCAAAACTTTTGCATTGTGTTGGCAGATCGAGCATCATGCATGTATGCTAGTCCAAGTCTTCTGTCAAGTATTTCGTGTTTCTTTTCTTTGCTTTCATCATACAGGAAAAGGAGTACTGTTCTTGAAGACAGAGTAAAAAGACTGTTAAATTGACAGTTTCTAATTGCTAACTTCTCCAGCCAACCGCTGATTTAATCAAATTCCGAACGCCTACTGTTGATTAATCCAATTCCAAATTAACAGTGTGGCACCTCGGTTTGTCTGGATAATGTAGACTTACTGTAGTATTTGATCCACGTATGGTATCTTTTCACAATGCGTAAAATTAAATACTGCTATAGTTTAAAAATAAAAGGAACAAGAATGCTTCTGTAGTTAATCAACCCCCCCTTGTTTTGACCTACCGCGTGATGTATCACTTCCTTTTAAAAAACTTGCTTAAGAAATGCTCTCAGATGCTGAATATATTTTGGACCAAAATAAAACTCCCATAAAATACACGCTTCACAACCACAAAGCTCCTGCCCAGAACAAAGTAATCCTCAAGATACAAGAAGCCCACGAGCAAGGGATGACCCTTCTTTGAATATGTAAGACCGAAGATGGCAATTGAGAGGGGATAAATGTTGTCTTAAAAATTTCTCCATTAGTATGCACTTATCCTTTGCTTCGATAGCTATAAAGATTAGGATATGAACCTTACTCATAATCTGGAGAAACACGGAGCTGTATCACCGTGGAAAACAAGAGACTCACAGATCTGAGCAACACATAGTCAGAAAAACAACATGGTTAAATTTCGACTACGTGGTCAGAAGTCCCACAAAACTGAGCACAACCTGATAGGCAAACAACGTGGTCGAAATTCGACTACAATGTGGTCGAAAATCAATATGGTCAAAACCATCACGGTCGAAGGCCAACGAGTGGTCGAACAACCAACGTGGTTGAAAGCCAATGAGCAATTAAACAACTAATATGGTCGAAGACTAATGTAGTCAAAATTTGACTGGAGTGGTCAACGACCAGATAGTAGTCGAAAACCAACGTGATCAAAAATCAATGTAGTCAAAACCATCGTGGTTGAAGCCCAATGAGTGGTCAAACAACCAACATGGTCTAAAGCCAACGACTGCTCGAGAACCATACGTGTCGAAAATCAACGTGGTCGCAGGCCAACAAGTGGTCTAAAGCTGACGTGGTCAATGACCTGAGGGAGATCGCAGACCCGAGTGCTTGAATGAAGTCGAAATCTGACCGGTGTGGTCAACGACCATTGAGTGGTCGAAAACTAGAGTAGTTGAAAACCTCACATAGTCGAAGCAAGTCGAAATACGACCAGGCAGGTCGACGACCAGTGAGCGATCGAAACTGAAGTGGTCGAAACTCATCGAAGTACTGCAGGTAAGTTTGACGACCGATGAGCGGTCGTATCAGACGTGGTCGAAAAAGACTCGGAAGAACAGAGCAATCGCATGACTATAAGATTTAAAATCCACATATCTTTTGGTTGAAAGATCAAATGGCTAAGAAACTTTATATGCAAATTACTTAAGGTCTCAAGATGCTATTTCATTCTTGAATCGAAAAATCTGTGACAAAAGTTTGACCTTTTTTGCAATTTAAGAACATGCACACCAACTAAGAACTAAAACCAAATTGATGAACAAAT
This sequence comes from Dendrocalamus sinicus, assembly GCA_036346575.1. Classification (NCBI taxonomy): domain Eukaryota; kingdom Viridiplantae; phylum Streptophyta; class Magnoliopsida; order Poales; family Poaceae; genus Dendrocalamus; species Dendrocalamus sinicus. The sequence continues at coordinate 19,335,626 of CM070670.1, forward strand.
CTTGCTCGTGGATAGTGTTAGAAATTGGCCTATTTAATTATGGCCCATTTTCTTAATTCCAAAGCATGCATAGTTTAGTACCATATTACTAAGGCAAGGTGAGGAAGACCGATTTGTAAGGTGGAGTCATCACCACTCCTTGAATATGAATAGAGATGGTATGAAAAGGGTTCTGTCTAGTCACACACGCGCGCGTATTCGCGTATTTTGGTGTGAAAATCGCGTGACTTGTGACTTGCGACGCGTGACCGTGCCGTCACGTGGCGCCCCACTTGGTAGACCAAATCTATCTTTAGTTTTCTAATCTCTGCACCACTCTCTCTATCTATTTGAATGAGATTCAAACATTTGAATGAGGCAGTGACAAGTGAATTTACATTGCTTAATTTATGATTTGATGAGGCAGTTACCAGTGCATAATTCTGTTTAAAACGCAGCAGTTACTAGTGAGTAACTGTAGTGCCCTTAAAAGGGCCTAGAGACATCCAGAAAAAAGAAAGAATTTTATACCTCCATTCTTCCTCTACATTCTGCTCTTATGCTGTTGTGTTGTGCCGTCTGAACCTCGTCGACCTTTCTTCCTGGCGTGAACCTGGAAGGAGGGAGAGCGGCTATCTCCGAACCATTGCCGCAGGGAGTACCTGCATGGGGTGGCAATAAGGTTTCTGGGCAGCGCATCTGCGTGACCGCTCACTGCACTACGTCATCTACGTTCTGTATTGCGTCAAGCCTACGTGGCTTTCTGTTCTTCATCGAGCAAAAAAGTAAGTCGTTCGCGCGCATGTTTGACTTGTTACTGTATTTTCTTGAATATATTCTTAAATATGATAAGTAGCCTACTGTTAGTAGTAAGCTTTGCATCACTAGTTTATTGTGTTTGTCTCCTAGTAAAATTTGAAATAAAAAATTGCCCACATATCCAATAGATAGAAGATAGCCAAGATGGCTTTGCATATGCTCCCACATGTCATGGCAAGCTGAATCACAAAAGAAATTAGATCAAAAGTCTTTGGATTAAGAAATCACCCGATTAAACCAAGAACGTGCAAAAACAAGGTTTCTTGAAAAATCTTGTTATTGAAGTGCCTAGATGACTGGAGATCGATCTCAAGAGATTATCTCCATCTCATCCATGTCCTTGGCATAGCAAGATTAAAAGAAGGGCAGAAGAGAGATCAAAACAACTGAAACAAAAGCAACAGAAGAGATCAAGAAAGGGTTGAGAAAAGAGAGGAAAAACCAACTCAAAACAGAGCAAACTCAATGAGACAAAAATATACATAAGGTAGATCAAATATTAATGTATTGCTCACTTAAAATGATTGATTTTACAGTCACTCCACTTTGGAGGACAGAACTCTACAGCTAGAGCACACATACTCTTTAACCTATCTCCCACGGGAGGGAGGAGTTGGCCACCAAAAGACTTAGCCAACCTTCTCAAACCCTAACTCTTGCCTCTACTCCCCTTGTATAGGTTTACAACTTGAACCCAAAACCTAATGAATCCCCCCATTAGGCCAAACCGGGGATAACCTATCAACCACACATAACATCAAGTTTTACTCATACACATTTCTCCGATGTTGGTCAATTTTACCAAAATGTCACTCTACCGTCTACCTCGAAGCTTCCCGCTTTCTTTGTCACGAAGCATTGCACATGATTCACCATCTTCCACGTGGCCCCAATGATTTTTCGCCAAGCCTCTCATGCGTCCGAATCCCACCGAACCGTCCTTACTTGCAAATGACTTAATTCACTTGGCGTGCCACATGTCTCTCCTCACACATGATGGCACCCGGCTTACTCGACCGTCTGGACCTCAACTCCTCCCTGATCCTAGTCCCAGCCCACCTTACCATTGCATATCATGATCACCACCAGTAGCTCCTGATTTGGTTCCTCGTTGTCCTAGCTTGCAACCATCCCGCAAACGTTGGTTATTTTCAGCGTCTTCTTGACCGTTCTGGACCCCAACACCACCCTGTGCCTAGTCCCGATCCTCCTACGCCTCACCATAACCTAGCTTCAAATTCCTACAACCAACACAAACAAGCAAACTATCATGTAGCATCACACAATGCATAAAGTCATCAATTGGCACAATTAATCCAAACAATGCTTAATACAAAATGTATGCACCCAACTGATCCTAAACCTAGGACCAAACAATAAATACATGTGCACACTAGCAACAGCACCTAGGTCAACCCATGAGTACTCGGATGCTCAAAGATCACAAAACTTGAAGTACTTGAAGGCTACAAGTAACGATCGAGAGGCCAACAACCAGCACAAAAATTGCTATGACCATCGATCACAAATGCTACAACTACCATAATAGATCACTACGACAATCGATCACAAGGGTTACGACTATCGATCGCCAATGCCTTAGTGTTTGGTTGGAAGACCAAATTGCTAGTATAGGTTGTCGTACTATTAAGAAGGGTCATGTCTAGTAGCTTGAGTCTCATCATGTGTTGATAGTTCAATCATACTTACTCTAGCTCTCTTAGCATGATACTTATATTTGTGAATGTGTTTTGTAAATAGTTGAAGTTCATATGTGAAATCCTTGTAACATGGGACTATATATAGCAAATGTGTTTTGCAATTGTTTGAAGTCCATATTTACTACTCTTTGTTGTATGAGGCTTATATTTACAAATGTGTTTACAAATGGTTGAATCTCATATATAATCCTTATAACATGTGACATTGGTTTGCGAATATGTTTTGCAAATGTGAGGAGTCCACGTACCTATTCTTTGTGCCATGATTTCAAAAGTGTGCAAATGTGTTTTTGCATATTGTTGGGAATCATGTTTGATCCTTGTGTGATGATACTATAGTTTGCAAAAGTGTCTTGCAAAATCTGTCGAGATATCTGCACTTGTCAGGAAAATCGGAACTATCGCTTTGTATGTAACGGTACTACCAGAGGTCGGAAGTACCGGCTCTATGTGAGTGGTGCTACCGGACATCGGAAGTACTGGCATGTGTTGTGCGGTACTACGTCTGATCGGCTCTGTGTGAGCGGCTCGTCCGGCCGTCGGAACTACCGGATCTATGTGAGTGGTACTACCGGAAGGTGGAAGTACCGGCGTGTATTGCGCAGTACTACCGAACTTCGGAAGCTCCAAATTTTCCTGCAGTATATTTTTTCCAGAGAGACACCTGTGTGGTGGTCTTCTCCACATGAAATCGGTAGTTCCACAAGTGTGGCGCGGTACTTCCGATGATCGAAAGTACCAAAGATTGAACGGCAGAACTTCTGATTTTGACTGTAACAGATACTTTTTCTGACCGTTGCAAGGGGAGCAGAAGCATCAGCCATATAACGGTAGTACTTCTAATTTCCCTGATTTTTCAGGGATCTAGCTCCAACTGCTAGTTTTCTTGTGTGGGTTATAAATACCGCCTTGTGGCCAGTTGGAGTAGTTGTTGTTTAACTCATTTTCACTCTCTTGAGTTAGAGTGAGGTCCTCCTCTCAATAGTGCATGTGTTGTACTTTGTAAGTAAGGAAAAGGAATGTAGATTGCATGTATTGCATCTACAGTTGGACTTAGTGTCCATTTGAACTTGTGCATTCATTGCACGTGGTGAGAGTCAAGCGAGCAGCTTAGACTTATTACTCTTGGAGTTTGCTGACTCCTAGACAGCGTTGGAGGCATCACGCGCGGTGAGCTTCTCAAAGAAGACTGTGAGACCCGACGAATTATGAGTGATGTGGTGCTCGCCATCTCCGGAGGGGGGGAAGAGCAACCTTAGTGGATTGAGGTGTTTCGGCTTAATTTGTGAAGCCGGTTCAATTCGTTTGGGCTAACCTCAACGGAGTCTAGGGGAGACCAGCAAGTCTCCGAACACCACGGTAAAAAGATACCGTGTCTTTGTGGTTTGTTTTCTTATGCTCAATTTACTTTCAAGCAATTTACGTTCATAGGATTAAATTGATTGCTTGTCATCATAGAATTGCAAACTTTGTCATAGCTTTAAGGTGTAGGTGCACCTAGGTGAACTTATTTGATCTAGGTGCTATTTGTGTTAAACCAAATTGATTTAAACTTCCACATTGTATACTTTGTTTAAATAAATAGAATAGGTCCTTAAATTGATATTAATTGAAAGAAATATTTTTTAAGACCGCCTATTCACCCTCCTCTAGTCGGCCTCCTCGATCCTACAATCGCGCGCGTCGTAGCTTCGTCTTGTCATCGCCCTCATCAATGCCTAGTCCGAAGGGTGGGAGACAGGTCGCGCGCACACGAGTCGTCGTCTCCCCGCCGACTTCATCAACTCCAAGTCCAAAAGCTATGTGAGAAGGAGCGCATCTCCGTCGTGCTACTTCGTCCGACCACTTCGCGGTTGAGACTTCGTCCAACCACTGTGTGGTTGTAGATGCCTCATCTGACCACCTCGTGGTCGTTGACGTTTTTTCTGACCACCCTGCAGTCATGACCTTGTCCAACTGCCCCACGGTCGTGACTTCACCCGACCACCTCGTGGTTATAAACGCTTTGTCGGACCACCTTGTGGTCATAGACGCTTATGTGCGAAAGTTTTCAGCTCGCCGCCAACTTTATCGATGTCCTATCCGAAGGACAAGGGACCTTCGTCCGACACGTCATGGTCGTAGACTCCATCCGACCACCTCGTGGTCGTAGACATTGTCCAACCACCTCGCGGTCATAGACTTCGTCCGATCTACTCACGGTCATAAACTCTGTCCAACCACGTCGTGGTTGGACACTTACTCCAACTGCCTCGTGGTCGTAGACACTTCCTCCTACCACCTTGCGGTTAGGACTTCATCCGACATGCGCGTCAGCTTCATCTTGACGCCGACTTCGTCGACCCCAAGTTTGAAAGGCAGGGGATAGACCATGCGCGTCAGCTTCGTCTCGGCGCCGACTTCGTCGACCCTGAGTCCGACACGCGGGGGACAGACCACGCGCGTTAGCTTCATCTCGGTGCCGACTTCGTCGGCCCCAAGTCTGAAGGGTGTGGGACGGATCGCACGTGCACGAGTCGTCGTTTCGCTGTCAACTTTGTCGACTCCAGGTCTGAAGGCTGTGCGGGAAGGAGCATGTCTCCGCCGCTAACTTCGAGACTTCGTTCGACTGTCTTGTGGTCGTAGATGCTTCGTCTGACCGCCTCGCGGTCGTAGACGTAGTCGTCAGGACTTCGTCTGAGCACTCATGCTCGGGAATTCATCGACACTTCCTCCAACAGCTTCGGTGCCATGACTTCGTCCATACCTACGACCACCACGTGGTCGCACCTTTGGTGACCATGTCACCAGTGGCATCATCATGCCTTCTCTGACTACATCGGAGGCGCCAACCCAACGGAGCACCTAACCTTTCGGCGTGGGACTTCGCCGCCCGCGTCTACGAGCCATCCAAGGCAGGAGTACGATCTACACGCGCCGGCTTGGCATTTGCCGAGAGATGCCACAACCGTGTCAAGATCGGTCAAATAATTCTACTCCGGGAGGTTTACAGCGTACACAGCCCCAGGGATTGGGAGCTACCAGCTGCATCAGCTCGCCTATCAGCACCTGCATGCTTACTACCGGAGGATAGGGGTGGGACCAGCCTGAGCTAATTGTTTACGTTAGCTCGTCTATCGGGACCTCCGCGTTTGCTATCGAGGGAGTATTACTGTAGTGGTGGCCCAAACCCCCGTGGTGAGGCCTTGCAACTGGCCTAATATGCAATATGCCCAATAGCATACATGAATATACAAATATACTCACCTTTTATAATTATCAAGGGATATGATGCAAATTTTCCATCCTACTCTGTTTATGTATATAAACCCTAAGAGGAGTATGAGAAAGTGGATTTATTCATTACATACATGAGCACTCTTTCTTCTTAGTTAGTCTTCTTCTTTACTATTTGGTCTGTAGTCATAATAGACGATAATTTCGTAATCTCGTTGGAGAAACGACATTACCACGTGCGTGACGCAGGCCTCGTTGATCAATCTCCCTACCTGTTTGACGATCCAAAATGAGGCCTGAAAGGAAAGGTCCGGGAGATCGAGGCGACCGCGCGCCAAATAAAGCTTGCAAACGTCCACTTTGATCGAGTGGCTGCACGCAACAAAACTGTGACCAACTCAATGCCTTTTATGCCTGTAGAACTGCACATACACACATGTAGCATCTATAACTCACATGCGCTGTAGTCTGTAGAGATTGTGTTTCTATTGAAAAGTCTTACATTAAAGGTGAGCTAATATTACCAGCAGTGTAGAGTGTAGACTCCCAAAGTAACCAACAATGTATAATACAGTAGCATTACAACAATCCTCTTGCGAATAATTTCTAGAATTTATTTGGTACTTATGGGCAGCCAGTGATGAGTTGATCAAACAGCTGGCCTCAATTTGTGGACGCCCTTTAGCTGTCCAAGACGCCAAATTGGCTGGTCAGGGCCACCTACTGTATCGATCCCTCTTTGTTGCCTGAATAGCCATCATGTATGTGAGCATTATTGCCTCATCTGCTCGTACATGCATATCGATTGCCAGTGCTTACTTGTACAGCTACTCAACTCTATTCCAGATGAATAATGAGCTTAATTACACCTTCTGCTGCTTAAGGATTATGCTCTGAGATCTAACCTAAAGACAAAGTTTCTGTAAGAGCGATAAACAAATGACTCAGGTTCATGCTTGGGCTTCAGATAATCTTTTTGTCGATGATGTCGCTAAATGTCGTAGTAATAGTAGTTCATTTGTAAGCTTCCTTGTTCTCCAATCAGCATCACCGCAGGAATCCGATCTTACAGGCCAGCCAACCTATAGAAGAAAACTACTTGCAGAACAATTTGGCCATTTTTTGTACAATTGTTCTATTATGTTCTTAGTAGACAATGTTCTTGAGTTATTATTGTTTTCTTCTTGACGACTGAACTACCGAAATACACACAAATGGATTGAAATTAAAACCCATTGTCTTCATGATGTCTAATTTGAGTAATACCTAATTAGTACCATTATACCAACATTAAAACATAAATTGGAGAGTTAAGCCCAAAGCATAAAGCTATATAGCAATGATTATAAGCAGAGTCTCGTTTGGTTTTGCCTGATCTAGTCGTAACCTTCATGACCTCACCATGGTGGTACTTTCTGTTACTCAAGGTAGCCAAGTAGCGAGGTCTTGGGGTATGTGGGGGCAGTCTAAACGTCATGCCGTTTTAGGATGTGTTTGGATGCTAGAATGACCCAGGGATGGAATGGTCCCATTCCAATTTTGAGGTCATCCAGCTGTTTGGTTGGTGGAATGGGGGAGAATGGAATGGAAGCAAATGGTCCCTCATAAGAGAATATTCCTCAAACATTCGGTATCATGCCATCCCACAAAAAATACCGGACGAGTCCATCCACAGAAACCTCACGGGCGCTCTGTCACCCTCCCGTGCGCTCACCCCTCTCTCCCCCCCTCCCTGTCCAGATCCAGATCTGGGCGGCGCGGAGGCCGGTCGGCAGGCGGCGTCGCGGGAGGTCGGCGTCGCGCGGAGGCCGGTCGGCAGCGTGGCGTCGCGCGCGAGGCGGTCGGCGGCGCGCGTCGCGGAGGTCGGCGTCGCGCGGAGGCTGGTCGGCAGCGGCATCGCGAGAGGTCGCGGCGGCGCGCGCGCCGAGGTCGGCGCGAGGTCGGCGCGGAGGCCGCGCCGAGGTCGGGCGGAGGCCGCGCGGAGGTCGGCGCGGAGGCCGGTCGGCAGCGGTCAGCGCGGAGGTCGGCGGGAGGTCGGCGCAGAGGCCGCGCCAGAGGTCGGGCGAGCGGGAGTTCGCGGCGAGCGGAGTTGGGCGCAGCCGGAGCGGAAGTTCGGGCGGCAGCGCAGCAGCGATGAAGTGAGCCGCGGTTGAGGGTCGTGAAGTGAGGCACCAAGGAGCTCCTTTGAAGTGAGGTATATATGGTGATATATGTGCATTATTTTTGTGAGCAATATATATGCGAAATATGTGTAGTGTTTGGAATCAGAGAATCATGAAATATGATAAATATGTTACATTGTGATGTTATCAATTATGCTATTTATATTGTAGATGGACAGAGACTAGCTAAAAGGAGAAAGTGTGTGCTTTATGGTGTCTTTGCTTTGTGGTCATTGCTATGGTGGCTTTGTATGTTAGATCTAGATTAATGAAAAGAAGAACACGTATTACCTATGGTCCAATGGAAGAAAGAGATAGAGCAAGAATTGATTATCTAAATAAGAAAATTTATAGAGATGATTCAACTTGCCAAAAAATGTTAAGGCTTACTAGAGCTTCTTTCTTCCATTTATGTGAAGTTTTGAGAGGTCGCAGTTTGCTTGGAGATACCATACATGTTAGTGTTGAAGAGCAAGTTGCAATGTTTCTAAATATTGTAGGGCATAACCTAAGGAATAGGTTAGTCCACACTAATTTTGATAGGTCCACTGAAACAGTTAGTCGATATTTTAGAGCTGTACTCCATGCCATAGGAGAGCTTAGAAGCGAACTTATTAGGCCACCTTCCTCGGAGACCCCAACCAAAATTGCAGGGAATCCAAGATGGGATCCATATTTCAAGGTATGACATTGCCAATTGTTTGTTAGAGATGTAAGCTCAACTATTTAGCTACTAATTTTTATTTTTTGAAAATAGGATTGTATTGGAGCCATTGATGGTACACACATAAGGGCAACCGTTAGTAAATCCATGGAGCCTTCTTTTCGCGGTAGGAAGTCATTTGCTACACAAAATGTGATGGCAGCGGTAGATTTTGATCTCCGATTCACATATGTGTTGGCTGGTTGGGAGGGAACTGCACATGATGCTACAGTTTTAGCAGATGCATTAGAGCGTGAGAATGGCTTACGTGTCCCACAAGGTAATAGCTCCACTCTAGATTAATTTGTCTATAGTTAAAGCTTTAAATTTCCACCTCACCTGAGCAATAATTTCTGCCTCACATATTAGGAAAATTCTACCTTGTGGATGCTGGATACGGAGCTAAACCTGGGTTTTTGCCTCCATTTCGCGGTGTGCGGTACCACTTGAATGAGTGGGGAGTAATCTGCTCAAGATGCCCTGAATTATTCAATCTTAGACATTCCTCTCACGTGTGACAAGAGAACGTGCTTTTGGATCACTCAAGAGGCGTTTCAAAATTCTTGATGATGCCACACCATTTTTTCCTTTTCTGTACAAGTTGATATTGTTATAGCTTGTTGTATCCTGCACAATTGGGTTCTATCACAAGGATTGATCGATTTATTGTGCGAAGTTGATGGAGTAGTAACCCGGTATCCTCCACGGCTAGCTCGTCCACACAAGCGACCAATGATCATAGGCAAATGGTTGAATTTAGGCAAAACTTGGCTAACACCATGTGGGCGATCGTCAAGCTTACCTTGAGAATTAATTATGTAGCCCTTTGTTGTATTAGAATTGTTTGAACTCTTGCAATTTGTCTCTGTGCACGAATAATTATGGCTACAATGTCCTGTTTGTACTATTTCTAATTGTCCTGTATGCACTCTTTCAAATAATTATGAATTGTTGTGATGTACCTTGGTTGTAACATATTGCTTTGAAATGTTAGGAAATGGACAGTGAACAGCATGGGGAAACAATTGGGGTAAACCATGGGGGCAGTGGTTCAATGGTTTGGACAGGTGCTATGTCAACATATATGCTTTCTTTCTGTCAAACCTAGTGGTGGTGGCACTAGGACATCATCCGTTTTAAAAAGTGCACTTAAATAATTGTGGTAAAGCATTGAGTGAGCATTTCAAGATTCATGTCATCAAGAGCAAGTTAGAAATCACCTAAAGAAATGGAGGATAGTATGGACAAAGGTTCTGAGGTTGAAAAAAATTAGTGGGGCTCTCTGGGATGAAGATTCTTGTTCTATTTTGCTATGTGAAGAGCATTACAACAATTACATTCAGCATCCGGTAAGCATTACAACAATCTATGTTCTATTTTACATTCAACAATTAGTGTATATGTTGCACACAATCTGATTTCTATTTTCTATGTTTGCTAGAAAAACAAAAGTGATCTTGACATGCTAAACAAACCTATTGAGCACTATCATGCCATGTCTACAATATTTGGGAATTGTTTGGCTACAGAAAGTATGCCAAAGGCACAAGTGATCCACTTGCCACTGAAATTCTGAGACATTGTAGATGACCCAATTGATGTTGACAGTGGGGCATCTCCAACTGAAGTTAACATTGGGAACAATAGGGCAGCAGATGCAAGTGTTGGTGAGTCCTCAGGTACCAAACCACCCCGTAAAAGGGCTAGAGTGTCTGCCCCAGCATCTGTTGATGATGATGTGTTACTACCAACAATTACTTTGGGTCTTGAGAGGATAGCTAGTGCTATAGAGAAGGTGGGCACCTCTTCTGAGTCAACTATCCCAGCTGGTCTTTGGGACAGTCTTGCATCTGTACCTGGTTTTGATGAGGCACATCTCTCTCATTATTATGCTTATTTGTGTGAGAATGTTGGGCTTGCTAAGGCATTCATGGATCAAAGCTTGACAGGAAAGTTGGTTTGGGTTACTAGGTATGTTACCAAGCATTTTCCTTGAAGTTGGGATTAGAAGCATTTCACCTTTGAAGACTTTTGTGTACTGAAAGCATTTCACCTTGAAGACTTTTGTGTACTGGAACAATTATCCTACTATGTAGTACTTTGTGTTGTTAAGGACCTTTTGTGTACTGTTAAGGGGTTAATTAGGACTGCTAAGTGTTGTAATGTATGAATTGATTAACTGCTAAGTGTTGTAATGTGATGCAAACTCTATGAGTTGTTATCTATGAAATGGACCTATTTATATGCACTTTATTTCAGTTGTAAATGTGCTATCACGTGCTAGTTAAACAAAATTATGTCAAGGGGAAAAAGTTGCATATCCTACTTTAGAACATCACTAAGTATGTCAAAGAGGTAACCTCACCACGCAGGTTAGCATATCCTATTTTTCATCCCGATCCCATCAACCAAACAAGAGACGGAACGGTTCCATTCTTCTCCATCCCACTAACCAAACAAAAAACAGAACCATTCCATCCCACTAACCAAACAACCTAACAGAACCATCCCATTCCATCCCATCCCAAAAAACTGGAATCGTCCCATCCCATTCCTCCTCATTCCACCAACCAAACACACCCTTAATTAATCAGAGTGGCCAACATCTAGAATTCATAGAGATTAACTGTGTCATTACCTAGGTATACTAAAGAAGATATTGGACCGATGGGGGTGCCAGGCCCCTGCCAGCCCCCTCCCCTCCGCCCCTGATCTTTCTCAGCTCAACATGGAAGTAAGCAACACGGACCGGACGCTCGGGGACCAGCCAACGACCGAGTTTCCTTCACCCTACATGTACATTGGAAGATTCAACCACAGTGCTCGCTAAACGGTGACATAATATACTTAAGTTTATGATGCACCGTGCTTGACTGCATAGAATATGTTGCCTCTTTTAAGCTAAGCAAGCATTTTTTTGTTATTACAGGATTACCTCACAAACCAAAGAATCTCGACCACTCTTCTCTCCATCTTCCCAGTACTTAGCAGCAAGTGAAGTGAAGCAGTAGCAGTAGCAGCAGTAAACCAGCACCAAGCTGGCCTATGCTAGTACGCTGCAGCTGCTACTACTGAGCAGTACACGGCACAGTACACGCAACCCCTACTTGTTCTTGACTGCTTTTTATGCGCTACAGAAGAAGGGAGGGGGGCAGGCGGGGCCTCCGGCGAATAGGCAGGCCGCTGCGGCTGCGTCCGCGCCCGTGTGGCACGACGAGGGGCAGGGGCAACGGTTTGGAGGATTTGACGCGTTGGGATGTGGGGGAAAAGAGGGACACCTCAAAGCGTCTCCCTTTCATGGTCTCATCACTCGACCATGGACCAACCTCGCCGATCCATGTACCTGCCCTGCCTGCCTAGTACCAGCCCATGAGGTCCCCTTGTGGTCAGGAGGCTCCGGCCGTCCGGCCGGCCGGCCGCTCGCTCGCTCGTCCGTTCTGGCAGTCTGGATCTGCGAGCGATTCCCCTCCCTGTGTACTCTGCCGTGCGGAGCTGAAAGTCTGAATTGCTCGTATTATTCGTTAGCCAAGACGTCTATGCACGCGAAGATTTACGCAAGGAGCTGGTGCGAAGAGTTTTCCTGTGGTTTTGCAGCCTGCGCGCGCGGTAGACGCCGGCACTGCCGTAAATGTGAGCAATTTTTCATTCTAATTTTTGAGACAAATACAATAAAATACTAATGATGTAAAATTTATAACTAACTGTTGATAACATATTATACTTAAAAATACACAAGAAAAGGGATTATAACAGGGTTAATCTATCCTACGAACGACTTACAGTAGGATTGAGGAAGAAAAGGGAAGCAGCGTAGAAACGAGTAGTCGTGGAAGTAGTCGACGTCAAGGAAGAAGAAAAGCGATCGCACAGGTAACGCTGCCCAGAAACCTTATTGTCACACCATACAGGTTCTCTCTGCGACAATGGTTCGGAGATCTTGCTTTCCTCCCTTCCCGGTGCACGCTAAGAAAAAAGGTTGGCGTGGTTGAGCAGCTTAATACTACATCACAACTATTCAGAGAGAAGGTGGAAGAATGGAAGAAGAATTCTATTTATTTTCCTAGACGTCTCTAGGTCCTACGGTCGCGCATTGCAAATCACAAGTTACATAAATTTCCAAGTGAAAATACGTGAATACGGTGTGCACTTGTGTGTTTAGCCAAAATCTTGCTCATACCATCTTTATTCCATGTGTCATATGTTTCAAAGAGTGATAAGAACTCCACCTTATAAATTATTTTTTATCCACTTGATAAGTAATATGGTATTAAACTATATATGCTTTAGAATTATGGTCCTATTTACATTGACTTTTAATAACTATTTTCTATAGTAAATGACTTTTTTATAGTAACTACCTTTCAAACGAGGTGTCTTTTCAAAACAGATCTACTAATCAATTGTAGTACACACTGAAATGACTTTATTTATATTGATCAAAATCCGAGTTTCTCTCTCTTTGTATAGCTCTCTATAATTATTACTATTTATAAATTAAAGTAAAAAAATTATTAGCAAAAATCAATATAAGCGGTCCTATATAAAATAGGTATCACACTCGCATGAACTTAACTTCTAACATGCACATCGATATGGGTGAAGGTTTTTTTTTGTCATGTGCTGACATGCTGTTTGTACACCGAGGATCCTAAGTGCCTGACATGGCAGCCAGGAAAGGACTCGTGGACATGCTGTAGAGAATATAGGCAGATGGTCAGTTAAGCAAACGCTATGCCAAAACTGTACACATGCCATACATACACGAGTGATTCATTTGAGGGAGCCATTTCTATACTCTAGTTCCCTAAACCCCTACCGGCCTACCATTTCTGGTTTGGGCAGCCTCCAATCTCCTTGAACAGCCTATCAATTAAGTCGGTCAAATTATTTGCACCGTTCTTTTAAGACATGACTGATAGATTTTGGCTATATCTGATAGTTTTCAATTTTCATCTATATTTTTTATATGATAGTAAACAGTGGAGATAATATAAATAACGTGCACTTTTTTGTACTTAAAAAGCCGTTTAAATAATCCGTCTGAAAAGCTATTCTATTTATTTTGGCTTTCGAAAAAATCGAAATCAAAAATTAAAAACAAAAACCATTAGATAGACAAGCTCGTACAATGATACAACACACAACTATTATATATCGTCACTCTCACTAGCTCTTGACTGTCCACCAAGTACACACCTAATAATCCCACATTTAGGCGCCCCTGATGGAGAATTTGCTCGACCTCCTAAACAGCAAGTCAGCAATGATCATGTTTCAAATAGCTTCTAACTTTTAATTTTTAAAAATTGATTTTTAAATAGAGTGACTTTTCAAGATAGTTTAAAGTCATTTATAGGAGTAAATGCAAGAGTTGCTTTGAACAGAATGGCTTCTCAACGCAAATGTCCCTTACTCATTTAATCTTTCTTATAATCAACCAAAAGTTATAGATAAAAATTAAAAACCATAGCAATTTTGAGCAGATACACCTACAAACGAGTACAACACTAGTACTCCTTGTCTTGGTCTTTGTAACGCCCTCGTTTTTGGGAACGGGAACGTTGAACCATCCGCCATCCGCAACAATCTAAGAGTTTAGTTGTGGATAGAAAGAGTATCATGTCTGCTCATGAACATTTAAAAGGAGTTAATTTGATTAAAATATAACCTAACGGTCAACTTTAGCAATAATACGGGCGTTCAAACCCAAAATTTAACTTACATTCAAAAGAACCGAAGAAAACTCCACAAGAACGCTTAAGTGTGGTCGTAACCCCTACACAAAATCTTGCAACATTCTTTCTTCTTCTGGTATCTGATGTGGTGGAAATTCGTCGGGTGGGCAGTCGAGGTTCGACTTTGAGCGCAAAGTCAGCGGAGATCAGACGACGTCCGAGTGGCTGTGGAGATTGGGCTATTGTCCAAGTGGCTTAAGAGATCAGACGACGTTTGAGCGGTTTAAGAGCATCGAATGACGTTCAAGTGGTTTTTGCTCAGAACTCGAAGCGGGGCAGTCGAAGCTCCTCTCGATTAGGTTGGAGAGTTCAGGCGATGGAGTAGTCAGAGAATCTGTGGTCGAAACAACAATTAGCAACCATGGGTGGGTTCCTGGGGCCATGAGGATTCCAGTTTTGAGGTTGGCCGGGCTTGAGAGGCTATGGTTTTGGCCGGCGATGTGGAGTGGTTCCGCAGGTAGCGCCGTAGCGGCATGGCACAAGGTGGCTCTGGTGTAGTTCTAGCGAAGCGCTAGGGTTTTTAACTATCTATGGAATAAGGTGAATGACAGTGGTGGTGGTGGCTCTAGCCAGGATGGCCTGTACTGGGCTGCCCACGGTGACCCCCTCCCGCACAGCGGTGGTACACAGCGCCGTGCGAGGATGAGATCGAGGCAAGGCTCGGCGAGTTAGGCTATAGGTTCCTCGTAGCCTAAAGATTCTCTGATAACTAGGAATTGAAAAGGTATTAATTGAATCACGAGATTGCCCGAGAAGCCTTATCGATGCAGGGGAGAGAGACGGCGGTGAGGTAGAACGGCGGCGGACGATTAGGTGATTTGGTGAGGTACTAAAGGTGTTTGTGAGGCAGATTGGCTGCTCAGCTTGGTTTAAAAACGAGAGGATGGTGGTGGGAATAGGAAGCCGAAGTCGGTGGCACTGGCACGAGGCGGACTTGCTGATGGTCGGGCTCGGTCACACGACGCGTTGGTTTGCAGTGGCCGCGATAATCAGCGCGAATGGTTGGCAGGGCGCAGGCGAGACAACGGCTGGCCAAGGGTGAGGCGACGTGCGACGAAGCTGGTAGCGGCTGGTATGAACTGCAAAGTTGGTTGCGGCGAGGGCGAAGTAGAGGCAGCCGCGTGGCCAGGGAGCTGCAGAGGAGCGATGGCGACGACCCGCCACTAGCGAAGCGACGCGCTGGAGGGAAGGCATGGTGCAGTGTGAACGATGGTGCTGGGTTTAGGCGCGAGCGAAGCACAGACAATCACATGGCCGGGGCTACGAAAGACGCCGTCGCTTTCTTGAACCGCGCCAGAGGGAAGGGGGCGGTTTCTTGGAAGACACCGGAGAGAAGGCGAAAGCAGCTAGCCAAAATGGCAAAGGTGGGAATTCAAAGAAATTTACCAAATTAGGAACGAAAACCGAATTTTTAAAAAATAAATTTTCGAAATTTTAAACTTTTTCGGGCTGTTTCAGTCTCCGAAGCACCCAACCAAGCCAGACGACAGACCGAGCGCGCACCGGCTCCCTCGGCATCTCGTACGGCGCACGCGCGCGCCGAGCAGAGCAGGTGACGGGGAGTAGTGAGGGTGGGTATATTGCGGTATAATGGTACCATCCGGCCCGGCCGCGCGCTACCAACGGAAGCACCGGTTACCGACGGCGCTCGGCTGGTCCGGTCTGGGTCCTCGCGCGGCAGGGCAGCGCCCCGCGCTGGCGCCCTTGTCCGTTCCGCTGCTCCCGCCTGCGCGCACGTACGCTCTTGGCAGCAGCTGCGGTCTCTGCGGTGCGGCAGTGGTGTGGACTCTGTCCTCGTCTCGTTTCGTGCCTTTTTTAATTTGGCCGCAAGCGTTTAGCACCGTGTGGTCGATGCCTCTGGTTTTCATACGTAATCTCGGGCTCTTGGAACAGTTGATTTGGGTTTTTCTTGGGGGTGTGTTTGTTAATTTCTTTTTGACTTGTTTGCATCCGGAAGAGGGGGAAAGAAACGGTGGTGTGGAGTCATTCGCATATTTGACGCTTGTTGTCTCTTTTTTTTAAAAAAAAAATTAGCATTTAGATATTTATTTTTATAAATCTAACCTTTTTTCTTGAGCTCGATAGGTGCTTGACAGGTTGATGTGCCGAGCCGGACAACGCAGTAGTAATTAATTAGTGTTAATAACATTTAAATAGTGCTAATTGTGCAATACGATGTTTAATTGATGCTAATCATACTTAAGTTAATCTCTTAATTTCCTACCACTCTGTGGTTGCTCGGCAGCTCATGTGCTGTTGAGTCATGGTTGCTCGGTAGGTGTTGTAGAGCACTGATAGCTTGGTATGATCTGCCGAACTGATGTAGCGCGCTTGCCACGATTGTCGAGGTCAGGGCAGGTGCTAGATTTGTAAAAATAGTTGTTCGGAGGCTAAATTTGAAAAAAGTTACTACAATGCCAAATATGTGAATGATTCGTTGGTGTGATGTATTTTTTGTCATGGAAAAGACATTTATATTATTCACAATATTTTTCCTAGGTAAAATAATTTATCCAAAGTCCAAGCTAAGCACTGTAAATATCTTAAATAAATTTATTCAAAGTTGAGCTTTTTTTTTTTGGAAAGGGTGCTTTATTTTTATATGCATGAGAAGAAATTTGCCCTCTGTGTCCACAAATATAAGTCGTCACTTAGTCACCAAAGCAAAACTTCAACTGTATTTTCTTATCTAACTAGTAAGGTGCTCGTGCGTTGCAACGGAGTACGAAAAAAAGGGTGAGACATACCATCAAACGTGATCCAAAAACCGGACAATCAACATCAATTTTATCTTACATTGCCGAGTGCCTATTCGTTGCATCTGAAATTCAAACTTTATGCAACTTTACACTCATCCTATGAAACAAAAAAAATTGTATTCTTGAATATGAACATATCACCCCTGCATGTCTCAGAACATCAAAAACAAGGAAATTTAACTGAATTCTACATAGTTACATGCTTGGCCAAAATAATCCCTACAAAACCATTGGCAATCATAATTAAAACAAATGGCACAGTGGTCATTATATCAGTAATGGAGATAGCAAACCAAAATATTAGTACATGGAAATCATTCTTCAAGCGAGTTTAGTACACGAAACCGTAACTTGATTGCCTAGAAATGGATATATAAACTTTTAAGCAATTTCTTCAAGAAAGGTTCAAAAAGAATCATAACTTGTCATAGTATGGTAAATGTAAATAAATCGACTAAGTAAATTTAAAGAAAATTTGTTGTAATACTACATCAAAAACTCCACGCCTCCTATCCATCGTGCATTGGAGGACTTGATCCTTTATGTGAATTGATTTCTTGGCAAGAACATTCCTTGAACATTGTTCCATCCGAATCCTACCAATGCAAGAAAAAACTCAAAGGTAGATTTTCTGTTCTGTAGAATTGCAAAATATAGTATAAGTTGGCTGATAAGAATAAAGAGCAAGAAGAACCTTGACTTTTCATCCCTTATGAGCTCGGGCTTAAGGAGATAGGCTTTTCCATAGCCACCAAGCGAGAAGATCTAAAGATAAGAGCAATGGTCAATAACCGAGCTCTCAATTTACAAAACAGAGAATTCATTTTCAAGGAGTTCTAATGCATAATAGCATTGCTTTGCTGCTCGGATGATTTTTTCTAACATATGAATGGTCATGCTACAAAAAAAATAACCATTATGGATGAGAGTGAATAAAATGTTGGGCAGTCCACACAGTAATTAATTGCTACTATAAATTCACATGAGACGGCAAATTTACAAAAAAAAATGTTTGCAAAATTATGCTATAAACTAAAAAGCAGAACATCCAAATATTATCTTTACCTGCAATAAATGGTTCTGAATGATACCATGAATTATACTGCAGCAACAAAGTGAAACCAGAGATTCACACTGCTAGAAGAGGAATAACAATACATGGGGGCCTCTAAAAGTTAAGTAACATAAACACCAGAATGCAGTCAAATTTTGTCTTAAAATCTGTTTAACTCATAAAGAAATTGTGGCACGTGGCAATGGACTTTGAATTCAGAGAAAATTTGTTACCATAAAGTGCAAAGAACTTTAAGGGTGTTTTGCAATAACCAAAATAATTAAAAATGTGCAATTAGTATATTTTCAAATGCACAATTGTACAAGATCAAAGGACTTAACAGGACCAGTGGAGAACCATTAGCAAAAATGGAAGTGATGTTCTGCACCACAGTTCCACAATCACTCGTATGTGCTTTAAAAAACTATTTTTAGTAAAAGAACTTCCATGCAAAACATAGTTACTTGTGACATACTCATATTGATGCAAATATCCTTCACGTCCTTTAGTCCCAAAGTCCTCCCTAAATACAATATGAAGGATATATATATATTATATGTAAGCGCACATGGTTGGCCCATCCAAATCTAAAGCTTTTCTAACTGCAATTTATTAATTTTTAACAAATAGCAAAGGATGCGCTCTAAGGTTAGAAATCTAGCTAAGGTCTAAAAATAGCAAATAAAAGTTTGCTAACCAACTATGGAAGGATGTTACCTATACTTTATCAATATTATCACAATTCCAGAGATGCAAAAACAAGCGGTTTGCAAAACAAAGAATGTGCTGCAAATATGACACTATGAGAAACAATTGCATGTAGGAAATAAACATCTCACTGAAGTCAAACAAATTACCAAGTTTTGGACCAATTCTTTTCCTAAGTAGTGGTCAATTCTATAGAGTTGTTGTTCATCAAATAGCTCTCCAAGTTGGGCACTAAGTTCCTCATCAAATACTTCCTATTTTATAGCCTAACGGAGTATGTTCATGCAAAATCCAATCCACACAACCGATTCAAACAAGAGCTGAAATAGATGATTGTGGGCCAGAAAGCACACCTCATCGAACTTGGTGGAGAACAGGTTGAGCGAGGTGAGGATAGCGCTATTGGGACCAAGGCCATACTCCTTCATCACCTCCTGGGACGAATGTCAATGTTGGCCCCAAACGGCAGCATCATCATAGCGGGGTCGAGGTTGAGCACATAACCCCTCATGTTTGACGCCTGTGTGTGGCACAACAGTCGGTGCATGAAGGTCGTCTTCCCCGTACCTGCACTGTAGTCCAAAACCCTAAGCTCCCAACCCCGAAATCACTCGACAAAAGCTCAAGTATCATAGGTTTGTTGGGCAATTTCTACAACGAAAATGCCAATTGAACAGTGGCAAACGAAATCGACGCAGCGGCCATGCCGAAGACGACGATGATCACTGGTTTCTTCTTACGTTGGTGCGCCCCGGGCCGATGGAGAGGCTCCCGATGGAGTCAGCGAGCTCCTCGCTCTTCCCCTTCCCCTCATGCTCCTCCACCGCCTCCGCCTTCCCCTTCCCTTGTGCGTCTGTCTGCACACATCCGATACCAAGCGCACGAAACAGTCACAATTAAAAAAATAAAATGAAAATAAAACCCCCGAGGGGAGAAAGCGGGGAGGCGGGGGGCCGTGGGGAGGCGGGCTAGGGAGGTGGAGGAGGGTGGAAGTCGACGAGGTGGAGGGCGCCATTTGCCCCTTGTGGGGCCGCTAACCCAGCGCACGTCCATTCGCCTCGCGGCGGAGCAAAGTGGTGGGGGAGGAGGAGGCGGCGGCGGAGCGGAGGGGTGGGGGATGGCAGAGAGGCGGGAGGGGAGGAGCAGCGGCAGAAGGGAGGCGGCAGTGGTGCAGATTAGGGGGAGGAGCGAGGGGAGGGGAGGAAAATGGAAGGGAGGATTAGGAAAGAGGGAGCGAGAGGTTGCGGGAAGAGGTGGGGGGCAGCGGTTGCGCGAACGTGCAGGTGCGGCGGTTGCGTGAGGAGGGAGGCGCGTGCGGGTGTGCTGCGCGACGGAGGAATGGGGGGAGGAGGAGGCGGCGGCGCGGGGTGGGGAGGAGGAGGCGAGGGCGGAGGGGTGGGGGAGGAGGAGGCGGCGGCAGTGCGGAGTGGGGAGGAGGAGGCGAGGGCAACGCGGAGGAGCCGTGGAGGGCGGCGGCGGAGCGGGGGAGCGGGGGAGGAGGAGGCGACAGCGACGCGGGGTGGGGAGGAGGAGGCGACGGCGGCGTGGTGGAGGAGGGAGGGTAGGAGGCGAGGGCGGCGCGACGGAGGAGGGAGGGGAGGAGGCGAGGGCGGCGCGGTGGAGGAGGAGGGAGGGGAGGAGGCAAGGGCGGCGCGGTGGCGTAGGAGGGATGGGAGGAGACGCAGTGGTGGAGGAGGGAGGGGAGGGCGGAAGAAATGAGGTGGGGGGAGGCAGTCGCACGGGTCACGGGATTGGGGGAGGCACCGCACGGGTTTTAGGGTGAAAGGGGTCCACACGTCAGTCAACATAGCTTTTTTATAAGGAGTGGGAGAGGCCGCACCAACCACCAACTCCTTTTATATAGTAAAGATATTGATCATGAGACAGAGACATAGATACCACTAGTTAACTTGCAGATATGTTCTTTTCAGTTTCTAAAAGTTGTTTTTGGCTTTTTTACAGTAACTAACTTTTAAATTAAGTGTCTTTTTAAGATATGGTCTACAAGTTAATTATAGTATACAATGTAGCGATTTAATTTATATTGGTCAAAATCATGTGCGAGTTTCTGTTACTTCGTACTCTTTCTTACGAACAGCCTAAAGCTATAATTCATAGCCAAAAGTTATAAGCTAAAGACAAAAATAACAGACCCAATAATCTATAGAAACACGTAGAATCTGTTTGGAATGTACTCTCTCCGTTACTGAATAGATATTATTATAGAATTTTGCACAACAACCAAAGCATGTATGTGTGTATGTATGTATGTGTGTGTGTATGTATGTATGTATGTGTGTATGTATGTGTATGTATGTATGTATGTATGTATGTATGTGTGTATGTATGTGTGTGTATAAGATCATCTTGTCCTCTTTATTTGGTCACTTAATGTTTTTGAATGTTGTGTGACATTGAAAATAGGAATGCGAAAGGTATGCAATGGAAGAAAATGGTAAAAAGTTACATTAAAAAGTGTAGACCGACATATTAAAAAAATAAAATTTGAAAGTTAGAACAACATGTATTTCAAAACGGGTAGGAATTTCGTCATAACTCAATAAAAATAATTTAACTTTTGGAGGCATCTTGGAAAACTAGCACCTTCGAAACAATGTCCTTAGAACGATGACGCCAACAAATTGACGAGGGGCGCCGCTGCTACGCAAGGCGAGCAAGGGGCGGCTGCGGCCCAGCCGGCCGATTAATATTTAACGGCGGACGAATTTCCCTCGTCGCGGGATGAGCCTGACGGCCCACGGAAAATGGGCGCCTCGCACGCCCAGGCAGCCAACGGGAGCACGCCAGATCGGACGCCATGGCCCAAACGGGCCGCGCACACACGCCGTGCAGTATTGTGTTTGCGCCACGAGACGACGCGTCAGGTCTGTTCACCTGCTTGTGCGGTGATCATGCAGGCTTGGCAAGCCGTCTTGGTCGCCGCAGGTCTGATGTTGCGGCCGCCGGAGCATCAAGAGAGCCTGGCGGACGGGCGGAGCGATGCGCGTGCTCAAGTGCCAAAGCAGCAACGGCGAGGGTTCGACTCGTTCCTGATCCTAGACGCCTGGTGCATCTGGAAAGAGCAGATGGAACTCGAGAGTTTTCCGCCTTCACCAAACCTCTAACCCAGGGGTGAAGCTACCGGAGAAGCTTAGGGCCTGTTTGGTAGAGCTCCATCAGCTCCAGATCTACCTAAAAGGTGGATCTGGAGCTGGATCCTCCGTGGAGCAGCTCCATCGTGGATCTGGGATTCGTCAAAGTGTTTGGTACAGCTCCATCTCCCTCTCTATCTCACTTACACCTGGCCCCACGTGTCAGGGGGCAAAATGAAAAAACCCCGGCGCGCGCGCGCGCGTGGCCGGCGGGCGTGGCCCGCGCGCGCAGAAGAGGCGACGGCGGACGCGGGGAGGCGCGCGCCGGGGAGGCGGACGCGAGGGAGGCAAAGCGCGCCGGGAGGAGGCGACGCGGCAGGCGGCGCGGCCGGGGAGGCGAGGCGAGGAGAGGCCCGCCCGGAGGAGGCGAGGCGAAGGTAGGGGAGGCGCGCCGCCCCGAGGAGGCGACGCGGGAGGCGGAGGCCGGGAGGAGGCGGAGGAGGTGGTGCGGGAGGCGAGGCGGGAGGAGGCCGCGCGGGGAGGCGGCGCGGAACGGAGGAGGCGCAGCGACGCGGGAGGCGGAGGCCGGGAGGAGGTGGTGCGGGAGGCGGAGGCCGGGAGGAGGCGGAGGCCGGGAGGAGGCAGACGCGGGGGAGGCGGAGGAGGCGGGGAAAAGAAAAGAACGAACCGTTTTTTGTGTAACCAGTGGCAATGGTGGGTAATTTTCCCCAACTCCACCAATTTGAGTTTGGTGGAGCACCTCTTGAGGTGCTCCATGGATTTGGTGGATCTGGAGCCAGATCCATGGTTTTGGTGGAGCAGATCCACGGTGGAGCTGCTGGAGCTGGAACTGTTTGGCTTGGAAAAGTGGATCTGGATCTGGATTTGGTGAATCTGGAGCTGGTGGAACTCTCCCAAACAGGCCCTTAGTAAGATTTGAGTCTCACCTCTTCCTGTGGCAATTTTGTACATAGTAAAAAATAGAGAGAAAAAGAGAGAAATTAACAAATCCAAATAGAAGCTAACTTTCCTTGATGAAAAAGTTAACAACAAGTATGAAATTAAAAAAGACGAGGAGGAGGAGGAGAAATGAAAATAAAAAAATTAAAGAAGAGCTAATCAACCAATCAAAAAAAGAAAGAAAGTGAAATAATATATGCAAATCATAAAATTAAAGAAGAGTAGGAGTAGTGAAAATCATAAAATTAAAGAAGAGATAATCAATCAAAGAAAGAAAGTGAAATATATATGAACCTTCTTGAGTCCGGGAATAACGGTGGAGAACTTGATGAACATTTGATTGATCTTTTCCCTCCGCTGCCGCTCCGCGGTGATGTGGTCCCTGCACGTGCCCCAAAGGCACCGCAACCACTGAGCCCCCCGCCCAAGTGGGCGCCACGCTGCCCCCTCTCTTCCTGGCCGGCGTATGCGCTATAGCGGCCCCGGTGATGTCCGGCAACACAACACCCCCACCGTCGCTCTCATCAGTTGGCTGCGCCGATGCGACGCTGAAGTTCCAGCTCATCGGCCTGTTGCCGTCGCTGCCGCCGGTCCTGGCGAGGGCGGTGTAGGGGGACCACCCGGCAGTTGTGTCGTGGTCCATGGCGGCGTCGAGGCTATCGCTGGAGCTCCAGATGCTGGCCCGGTAGTCAACCTGTGCCGTGAGGTCTCAGACGCCAGTGGCCGCGATGGTCTGAGAGGCGCTGCGGAGTGCTTGTAGCGATGGGAAGGAAGCACCCTTGCCATCACCGTCG
Source organism: Dendrocalamus sinicus (assembly GCA_036346575.1). Classification (NCBI taxonomy): domain Eukaryota; kingdom Viridiplantae; phylum Streptophyta; class Magnoliopsida; order Poales; family Poaceae; genus Dendrocalamus; species Dendrocalamus sinicus. The sequence goes on from CM070670.1 coordinate 19,359,328, forward strand.
CCATCAGTGTATATGGGAGCGACAGCGGCGGCCGAGGAGTGCTGGTGTAGCGTGTTCATTGCCCACTGCATGAAGAGGTTCGAATCATCCATGTCAATTGATTAATCCTTGCTCCTTGTTTGCATCAATAAACAAGCCATGAAGATGATAAGAACATTGGATAGAGTGTAGAAAAGGATGCCACCTTTTGTTTATATTGTCTCATGATTCAAATTAGCTTAATTCTGGTATGTTTCATATGATCTAAATTTTCATTGTCATTCATAATTTTCTATTATATCACTAATTTTGAGATGTTTTAAATATAGGTGACTTATCGCTACTCCACACTGATGACGCTTTCTATTATCGAGGTACCTACTTTGTATTTCTCTATTTTTCATTGTTTGTCTCCATCCAATTTATAATTTCTATATGAATTTAAAATTTTATAAAAGTAAAAGACTAATTTTGTGTCAACTAATATTGAAGTTGGATCCAACATTTCAATTTTCACTGAAGCCTCTCTTGAGGATTGTAGCACAGGGGAACTGCGTTTTTTTTTGTGAATTTGCAAATTACAACTCGTGTGTTATTTGCCTCATCTAGGATTATATTACATTAAATATATAGCTTGTTTGATTTACGACTGAACCCAAATATGAATTGTTTGTATTTTATATTCGCCAGGTGATTCATCCAAGTGCTCGTCTCCAGAAGCTGTGAACAAAGTAAGAAAGCAGATTGTGGATCACATTGACTTTGTGGTTATCATAATGTCAAGATCAAGGTCAGAATTTGGTCTGCCCAGCTATTCTACCATTGAACTATAGTGATTGTGAACCATCCTTAAAACATTTTCTAACTAATGCCTCTACAATATTTACTCTGAGCTTTTGCATTGTGGAAGGGCCATGCTGACCGCTAGCTACACACGCTTGCAATTCAGTCCCCATTCAATTTTAGCCCATTTGTTTCAGGACACGACAAGGAGCCATCGCTGGAGAGTAGATGGAGCATAGCTACTTATTGATTACCTGTGCAAGACACCAAGCATTTCTTTGTAAGGCCAGAACAATATCGCTGTTGCTTACTGTACGTAGAATGTGTACATCATTCACGCGATAATACGGGCAGAACCTTGGCTCTCCTCTCTCATTCTCCGCAAGATTACAGGCTTGCAAATATGTGATATTTGTAAAGACCCGGGAGAACAATTTTTATTACTTAACCATTTTAATTTATTTTTATTAACAAACCATCGTCTAACTTTTTTTTAAATCTAACTCTTTTGGCCATATATAATGTGACAAACAACACTGCCACAGCACAACGTAAGTGCACCATCATGCCAAAAAAAATAACTTGTTTGGCTACACCACCAGTGGCGTTGGCAAGATTTGACCACACCAAGATTGATAGTATGGCAGTATGTTTTTGTCATGTCATAGACTATAACGTGCTCAAAAGGATTAGATTTAGAAATAAAGTTGAAAAAGATTATTAATAAAAATTCAAAAAGGTTATTTAATAAAAAATTTGACATGGATGTTTAGTCTGCAGATAATATCATAACATGTAATCGAATTGCACAGAACTCTTCAACATGAGTGAACTGTTTTTCTTCGCAAAACAATCTTGGCCAGAACAAGACGTTCGTGGCCACGCGGGGAATATTTTGGAAGGTTGGTGGACTGGAAGACGCTCGTGGCCACGCGGGGAATATTTTGGAGGATGGTTGGTGGGCAAAGAATTTTGGACGTTTCTAGCACTGTTGATACCCAAAATTCCAAAAATAGCCGCGTTGAAAACACAATTCCAAAAATAGCCCCCAAACGACCGCACGATTAACGGCAACGCGACACGTGTCCAGTGGTGCGGCCGGGGAGCGCACCACACCTGAGTGGTGCGGTCCCCGACCGCACCACACCCCCGCCGTACATGCCACGTAGATGGTGCGGTGCCGCACCGCACCACTCCCCTAATGGTGCGGCACCACACCGCACCACTCGCCGTGGGTCCCACCCCGGTTAGGGTTACGGTTTGCGGGTAGGATTTTAAATCAAGTTATTTTTGTATGCATTTGTAAAGATAATTTTTAAATAAAAATTTATGTGTATATATGAAATGATGTGTAAAAATATGAATTTGAAGTGGAGTCCACTTTATCGCTTGTGTAATTAGTTGTGCAATTTTGAAAATTAAAAATATTGGTTGGTAGAGTACTGAACGAAATTTGTGTGAAGTAACGATTAGTGTTTTTGTGATTTTCCTATATTGTCGACCGTGAAAAATGTGTTGAAGTGACAATAACAAATTTCGATCATGGTATATTGTTTTATTGGAAGCAATTTAAAGAAAAATTTTTCGAGCACAAATGTGATATGAACAATTGGAGGAAATGAAGGAAAGTGATATTGAACATGTATGATTATAAGTTTTGTTAATTTTGTAGTTGTGAATCGAAAAAATTTGAAAAATTGTAAAACAAGTTTATGTTGATTATATGTTGTAGATGCATAAAAATTTGGGTAAAATTTTTTAGGAACGACAGCGAGAACGATCGATATATAAAGTGGTAAGTGAATTTTAGGGTTTGGTATGTTTTAAGGGTTTGCAATCGCGTCATGTTTGTATGTTTTGTCAATTTTGTAGTTATAAACTGCGTAAAAATAAGATAAAGTTGTAATAGAAGTTTATGTTCAATGTAAGTTGTAGATGCATAAAAAATTTGGGTACATTTTTTTAGGAACGATTCGATACATAAAGCGGTAAGTGATGTGACCAGTGGCATGTGGCATGTGTGGAACTCAGACTTCTAATGTTGAGAATTCCACCACTAGTCCTAACATGCATGCCTTAGGGGAAATAACTTGCTAGGTCTATTACATCATGGAATGCGAAAATACGAGATATTAAACATCATAATACAGTTGGGAGTAACATGCCGCGTAGATTTTTATTACATGCATAACATATAGCATGATATGCGACTAACCCACCCAACCGCCAGATGCGACCTCATTGTGTGGACCGGGGCCACTTTCCCTTCCTTGCCCGCTCGGCATTGAACTCCTCTCCGGCCTCTTTTGTCTTAGCCGCATTTCCCTCTTTTCTCGCGCTCCATCTCGCGAGCCTCCAGCTCCGTGACGCGTGCACGCTTCAAGATGAGCTTGCGTCTCGGCAGATACGCAGGTGTGCTCGTGCTTGCGGCGCTCCTCCTCCAACCAACTCCTTCTCCTTTGTGACATTCCACTCCTCGAAGTCAAGGGTCCATTGGTCCTCAGGGTGGATCTCAAGATCGATCCATTTGCGGTAGCCACACAGGGGCTCCGGAGACTGTAAATACATTGGAGATATTGTTAGTGCGTGTTGTGAAGGAGACAAGGTAGGGGAAAATGGTGCATGTGGTCGTTACCGGCTGCCGATAGGTTGCGGTGTCAAAGCGGCGGTTGGGGTAGTCACTGGAGTAGTTTGCGCAACCCCAGTAACGCATACCTAGACTGATGCGGTGCTTAGACTTGAAGAACTTGCACACGTCCCCGCACCAACAAAGGGGAGGTGTCTCCCCCTCAGGTGGTAGTTGTGGCGAACGCTCGGTGGGGACGTCCGGGATTGGGTTGTTGGTACGCGGGCGCTCTGGGGACCTTTCATCGTAGCACGATGGGCTTGTTCTACCCGGGCTCAGATCGCCCTTATTTTCTCATCGCGTGCGCATCGCGGCCGCGGTGACCGTGCTATGTCACGGGTCTCCTTCCAATCCTTCACCATCTTGTCCCATTGCTTCTTCTTGCCTTTGTCCATCCCGGTTGGGTGAGGGTGAGGAAGCGCGATGTAGTATGGGATTTGGATGGGCAATGTTCATTGGGAAATGGAATGCATACGAATATATAGGGGTTGTTTTGTCTCTACTGCACGCCTAAAGCTGGTCGCGTGGTGGTAGCAGTGAGTAAAGATGGGAGTGCTTCGCGGTATCACCGAAAAAGGTCCCGTTTGTATACGAACTCGAGCAAAGCGGCTCGAATTGTCATCTCGATGAGCAAAGCCGACTGTTGTTGTCATGTCACCGAGAACAGATGCCCTCTTTAGTCCGCCAACGCCCAAAGCCGCATGTTTTGTCGTCGACCGAGTAAAGTGGGCCGTTTGTCATGTCATCTGCGCAAAGTGGCATCTTTTGTCATCTCACCGAGCAAAGCCGCCCGTTTTATCATGTCATTTGCGCAAAGTCGCGACTTTGTCATCTCACCGAGTAAAGTGCCGTTATGTCTTGTCATTTGGGCAAAGCCGGCATCTTTGTCATCTCACCGAGCAAAGCTGCCCGTTATGTCATGTCTCGCGCCAAAGCCGGCATCTTTTGTCATCTCACCGCCCAAAGTGGCATCTTTTAGTCATCTCACCGAGCAAAGCCGGCATATTTTGTCATTTCACTGCGAAAAGCTGTCTGTGTCATCTCTTTGAACAAAGCTGCCCGTGTTGTCATGTCTCCGAGCAAAGATGGCCTCTTTTGTCATTTCACTTGAAGCGGACTTGTGCTATCATCTCTCGAGCAAAGATGCGACAAGATGTCTCCTTTGGTATAAGTAGCACGGTTGGGGTCCCAGCAATTCTTGATCGAACAAAGAAGTACCTGTCTTTCGTGCTTGAACAAACCATGTCGGAAGCCGAGGGCGGTGGGATTTGGGTCACGAAGGACGACATTCCCTTAGAAAGGAGGGATATGTTCGGTCCACGATGCCGATTGATGCCAAGTCGGCGTGCTCAACCAGCGTGGCGAAATGCGAGGCACAATGAGTACGCGATCGTGCAGATCTTGGATTCCCGAACGATGGCGGCGACGTTTCTTCCACGCTCACGCCCGGTACAATTTAGTAGTTTTACTTTTTTGTACTGCGTACGGACCCGCGAAGTTTACCGTCCTTATTTTTGCAGATGGCAAAATGCGACTTCTCCCGCTGGATCGACCCTCCTTATGAACGGTATGTTGATCGTTATGTGGATACATTGTGGGCTCGAATATGGGACTTGGAGTACCGAATGGAGAGTCTCACTGAGGAGAACAACGACCTCCGCGAACAGATGCAACGCGAGAGAGGCAACGAGGAGGTCGTGAATATAGGTAGCTCTTATGATCCCACATGTTGCTCGCGCGAACCCGAAGTGCATATGTGCATGCCACTACCACGACGGCCACCACGCCCGAGACGGCCCCTCGGCAATTCTCCATGTGGGTGCCACGAGGCTCGTTTGGCATGTAGGTAACGAGGGTTATGGTTGTGTCGTATTTTAGTTCATGTATGTGTTGGTGTACTACTTTCCGTAAATTGTTGGGTGTACTACTTTCCATAAATTATGTATGTGCAATGTATGTGTTGTAAGTGCGTGACGCCTTCATGTTATGTGGCCTCTTTCCGTAACGATGTAATGTGCAATGTTGTTAAGAATGCGATGGATTGGTGGTTATGTTCGTGGAGTTGTTATCACAAGTCCCAAAAAATGCAATATTGAGCAAAGATGCCTCATTTTGTCATCCCACCGGGCAAAGGTGGCATGTTTTGTCATGTGAATGCGAAAGTGGCCTCTTTTGTCATGTCACCGCGAAAGCTGGCCCGCTTTGTCAAGTCACCGGGCAAAGCTGTCCCGCTTTGTCATATCACCGGGCAAAGCGCCCTCTTTTTCATGTCACCGCGAAAGCTGGCCCGTTTTGTCATATCGTAAGCAAAGGTGCCCTTTATGCGTGTATGAATTGTGCCGTCTGTGTTCTTTGTGCGTGAGGCTGCCCCCACACACCTATAAAACGGAGCCATCCTCACATACTCCCTTGCCATGTTATCAGTCACCTCCGAGTTAGTTGTTCACAATCGGTGTAGTTTTCTTTCGTGCTCACTCCCCGCACTAGGCAATGAGTCACCAAAGACGTCTTCATGGGCACCGACGGTGATGTGCCCAAATTGCAACACCTTGGTTAGACGTAGGACATCACGCACGGCCGCGAATCTCGGGCGACACTACTACAAGTGCCCCATCACTCGGTGAGTCGATTGTTTGGGTTCATTGAAATCGTGGTGGTATGTTTAAAAATTTCTTGTCATGGAATCGCAGGAAGCTCATGGTGGTTGCCAGTGCAGGTGTGGGAGGATGAAATGGGCAATAGGATCGCCAATGTTCGCCATGACAGAGTTGTCGTGGGGGTTGCGACCCGTCGGGATGCGCATCGTTTGGACGGACTCGAGTGGAAGATAAATTTAATGTTGTGTGCTATTTTGTTTCTTGTGATTATTGTTATCCTCAAGTTGTAGTGCTGGAGGTTCTCCTCGTGTATGTTGCTAATGTTTTATGCTACGTTGTTGTCAAGTTATTTTGGTAATGTGTTAAGTACGGTTGTGTTGTATTTTAGTTGTTGTGTTCGTTCGTGTGTTGGTGGTTGTAATACTTGCTACATTTCATGTACGTGCAATGTATGTGTTGTTTCGTGTTGTCATTGCCTGAGGCCTTCGTATTATGTGGGTTGTACGGTGTTGTCATCTCTCAGTTGGTTGTATGGCGTAGTAAATCAAAGAACTTAGAACAACCCTTTTATACTGGAAACCATCTTTGAACATCAAACCATCAAGCACTTGAAAAACATCACAAAAATTACAACAGCCCAATTACAAAAATTCATTTATCATCTCGTCGCCGCCGCCTCGGACGACGTATCTGATCCTCCGAGAAGGTGAACCTGCTAGGGGAGCGCGGTGCATCTCGAAGGTCGTACTGCGAGGTCTGCGTCGGAGGCGGTGGTGGGTACATCTCTGTGGGGAGTGCCGACTGCTGGCCTATAATAGAGCTCAGCCAATCGGCGGAGGGGTCTACGTCCTGCAATGGAAAATACAAAAAAGTTTATAATCATTATTTGTATCATGTGTTATGTTCACTACATGCGTACATACCGGTGCATACGGCTGTTGGAATGACGATGAAGCTGCGAATTCACCCATGTACTCCTGCGCCGTGTAACCTTGGTACGTCTGCCCGAACCACTCATCGCCCTTGCGTGTTCCGCCGGGTGGATCGACCGCCAGCGCATATGTCGCTATCTCTTTGGGGTGTCTCGTGGTCGCTATCAGAGGCTCGCCCGCCGCCTCCGAGATGACGACGGCTGTAGTAACGTGCTATCCTTCGCAATCGCTGCAAGGAAAACGTGTGTTACGAATAAATGGCAATCGAGTGGACAAACGAATCGATGGCAAATGTCGTACCGCTGGTCCAAAAGGCTGTGAGGACGAGGAGCGCAGTGGGATGACCTCCGACAGCGACGGACGACCGCCGGACGAGATGGACGATCACGGACAGCGACGGACAACCGCCGGACATCGACGGACGTGGCGCCGGATGCGACGACGATCGCTGCCGGGCTGCGACGGACGACCACCGTCTGGCGACGGACGTGCTTGAAGGTGGTGCCGACGGCGGCGATGAAGGCGCTCTCTGCGGACGCGTCGTGCATGGACATCATCCGGTCGCGACTACACTCATGGCCTTGATCGCATTCCCGAGGTCATTGAAGATGCTACGCGCGAAGCAAGAACCCGATTGCCGCCCTCCCCGCGCCGCAAAGATCGAAAAGCCTCGTTTCAAGACGACGCGCATATGCTCGACCATGACGTAAACAAAGCAAATGAGTTAAAGCGATCAGACGTAAAGGAACAATGAGTACAAACGCATCGCATGTGCACGCATCGCCTCGTCAAGACGTCTTTGCTCGATGACGATGCCGGGCGGCTGTATGGCATCTTCGTGCGCGACCTCCGGGGATCGGGTGGGGCGGCCGAGTAATCTTCTTTGCGGGTGCGTGGAATGTACCACTCTAGGTACACACCGTATGTGGCGATGTCGTGTGGCCTAGTCTCGCCACAACCTCGTGCTCGCCGAGTCACGCCACAGTGTCCGCCCACCACGCCGTGTGTGGCTGTCGATCGTCACCATGGTGCCCTCTTCTTGTTTGCACGCAAGTTAGTGCACATATTGTACAATTAGTATTATCAACACATTACTACCTTGCGTACAGGTACCGTGCAATGGCTTACCGGTGGGCCTTCGGTAGTAGTGCCCGTCCTGGGAGGGGTGGCACGTGCTGGTGGAGGTGAAAGCGCCTCATCACTCTGCGGGTTGTGCGGTTCGACGAAGTGCGCGAAGACAAGGTGACAGGTCGTCAACCAGTACGTGTGGTCTTGGTGGCACTGAGATGACAACCCGTAGGGGGCAATGAGCTGAATGAACCCTGCATACCATGGGAACCAGACTATGTCGTTGTCAGGAAGCCGCTCGAAATCGTCATGGAAATCTGGGTACACACGCCTCGATCCGTAATTTGTTCCTTGCGGTGTCCCGATCGAATCCGGAACGCACGCATCTCCGTAGCTCCAACAGCTCATGGTGTTCAGATTGCGTGCGGATCACACCGGTCACAATTATTCAGTTCCGCGTGCACGCCCGCCCCGCACGAGACCACTTCCATAGAACACGAACAAGTCTTGGATGTCACCCATGGCGTACCTAACATAAGCCCAAACTGAACCCTCTTAGTATATATCACAGCAACAATTGTACCATCACACAAAGACGTAGCTACCGCCTACCGGATACAACCGTAATATTTTCATCCGAATTTCGTTGTTCTAACTATCCCATACAAATATGAATGGTTCTTTTTATTTGCAAATGTAATTTTTAATTAATTTACTGAGTGCCTTAATCTATGCGATACATAAATTACAATTTCTCCAAATTTCTCTCCTAATTTCTATTATTATTGTTCTACTTAATTAACCAACCAACCACTCAATTCTCATCATTTTTAACTTCTTAATTCTTATGTAAATTAAACATCTACATTTTTCTCTAATCTTTCATTTGTGGAAGCACGCTCTCTCGAACATGCACAACAAGATCTAATATTATTCGGTGATTTTGGCTACAACAATGAGTACATGACAATAAAAGCAGTACCTACTAGCGATTGTGCTTTCCGTATTTTTTCCATAATCTCTAATTCATGGAAGCAAGCTCTCACAAATATGCATGCATACCAAGATCTACTATCCTTGAGTGATTTTGCTACAAGAATGACTAAATATTAATACAAATAAAACCTACGCAAGTAGCCCTTCTGACTACCAGAGTGCTTCACAATGACATCAATGAAATCTAGCTAAAATCTTTACAACAGCAGTACAAAAATTCTTTACATAAAATATAAAATACAATATGCTACAACTACAAATATTTTTTCAAATAAATGGAATACACTACAACCACAAACAACTTTTAACATTACAGTGGACAACAATAACGCATAATTTCTTCACATAAATTATAAAATACAACACGATAATTACATAAAATATAGACATATGGAGAACGTTTACAGAACGTTTACGCTAATTACAGGCTAATCACTATGATTAAATTACAGATGCATTGAGATGATATTTACCTCTTCTTGAAGCTCACGAGACGATCTACAACTTTCTCACTTGCGAAAAATTCAGATCCCTTCCAAAATTACTCCAAATCCTGTGTTTTCCGCTCTTCTTGCCTTCGCTATCAGCTCCCTCTCTTCCGCTCTCTCTTGCTTGCTGCTTCTCTGTCTACCACAAATGCAAAAAGATTGAAGTCTTCCAACGCAGGCTCTCCCTTTGTATCGCGAGATACACTGCGTTCGGAGTAGGGGCCGGCTCTCCAGCTTCGACACATCGCATGTAAGAAATAAAGAAATGCGAGGGAATCGGCTGCATGCAGCACGGGGCGAGGGAATCGGCAGTGCTTTCGGTGGGATGGGACTGGAGGAAAATGGTGAGCGGCGGGAGACAGCCGAGTGGTGCGCTCTGGGGCCGCACCACTCGCGGTGTCGTGCGCCCGGAGGGCGCACCACTGGCCTGATGTGACGGCGGGGGTGTGGTGCGGTCGGGGACCGCACCACTCAGGTGTGGTGCGCTCCCCGGCCGCACCACTGGACACGTGTCGCGTTCCCGTTAATCGTGCGGTCGTTTGGGGGCTATTTTTGGAATTGTGTTTTCAACGCGGCTATTTTTGGAATTTTGGGTATCAACAGTGCTAGAAACGTCCAAAATTCACTGGTTAGCAAGTACTCTAATTTTTTTTCTCTAGTGGTTTTAAGGTCTGCTTGGTTGGACTGAAAAGCTGTGTTTAAGGCTAAAATTATACTGTAGCAGTTGAAATTTTATTGTAGCTGAAGATGGCTTATTTGACATAATTAAATCTAAAAAAATAGAAAAAAATATGCTAGCTCATCATGGACAACGTAAACGAATACGGGTAAAAAAAGAACCGGCAAAAAAAACTCAAAAAGCCAAAAGTTCAAAAAAAATGAAATTTATTAATAATAAAAAATAAGCCAGAAGCTGAAACTGAAATGAGCGGAGTCTAAATCAACGACGTCCTATTTCTAGATTCCTTGTTTTTAAGAAGAAAGACAACCTACTGCTGGTGAGACGTAGAATCAGTGTTTTAAAAACGGATTTACTATACTATATACTCGATGGTATACAAGTAATGAATGCCTTTATCTACTAACCAGTTATCTATATAATTAAATAGGTTATGCCGTATAATAGATTAATTATACATTAAAATCACTACTAGATTAGATAACTGATCAAGTATTGGTTACCGATTGTTAAAACCTTGCGTAGAATTGAACAGATCATTGTCCGGAAGAACTAGAGTTGGACACAGTGTATAAGCATCGACAGCGAAAAAAGCTTACACTTTTCCTCGAAAGAAATTAATCCAAGACCGAAACTCCCACGAAGCAGAATCATCTTTTTTTTATGATTCTTTGGATTTTTGTAAAGATTTCTTAGTTAATTAGCTACCTCTGAGCAACTGCCACTCCAAAACAAAAACACTGGAAAAATGGAGGGACATTTCAGCCGGAGAAAGACAATGGGGTCTCGCGCTCGCTTCGTCTCCCTCTTCTCCGCCTCCTTCGTCCTCCTCCTCGTGCGCGGCGCCGAGCCGCTCGGACTCCGGCACCCGCCGCACCTGGGCGTCGCCAGCAGGTACCTGACGCGGGACGAGCGCTGGATGAACCAACGCCTCGACCACTTCTCCCCCACCGTGAGTCTTCTTCTCTCCCTCGAGAGTTCGTAGTGGGGTTTTCGTTTACTTATAACTCCCTGGAATTATGATATTTGTGAAAGGCTCCCTTCGCGCGTCTATATAGAAGGTACGGTCTTGATTCTGTACAATTCCAGGGTGCTATGTGCAATGTCGCGCAGTGTTGAGTGTTCCACAATGGCTTACAATCTGCAGCCTGCAGGAGCACCGCCAATTCAAGCAGCGCTACTTCGAGTTCCTGGACTACCACCGCGCCCCTGGCGGACCGGTCTTCCTGTACATCTGCGGCGAGTCCTCCTGCGACGGCATTCCCAACGATTACTTGGCCGTGAGTTGCAGCACTTGCACCCCACTTGTACAATTGGACGCTCTTTTGCATACCATTCGTGCTGAATTATTGGGTTTGATTGCATAGGTGCTGGCCAAGAAGTTTGGCGCCGCGGTGGTGACGCCTGAGCACCGCTACTACGGCAAGAGCTCCCCTTTCGGGCGGCTGACCACCGAGAACCTGAGGTTCCTATCGTCGAAGCAGGCTCTGTTCGACCTGGCTGTCTTCCGCCAGTATTATCAGGTTGGGTCATACGCTTCCACATGCATTGACATTGAATCGTATGTTTTTCTGTTCTAATTGAAACTTTTTCTCTTTTGTTCGTAGGAAACCTTGAATGCTCGGTACAACCGATCGTCGGGGTTTGACAATCCTTGGTTCGTTTTCGGAGTCTCATACTCGGGTGCGCTCAGCGCCTGGTTCAGGCTCAAGTTCCCTCACTTGACATGTGGAAGCCTCGCGAGCTCCGGGGTGGTTCTTGCCGTGTACAACTTCACTGACTTTGACAAGCAGGTTGGTAGCACTAGCATGGATGAATTGAAATCCAGCTGCTGTTCTGTCTTGTCCACTTTTGACTCAATTCTAATTTCTGTATGGTCACATTTGTGTAGATTGGAGAGTCAGCTGGCCCTGAGTGCAAAGCTGCACTTCAGGAAACAACTAGACTTGTCGATGAACAGCTTCGGTTGGACAGACATTCTGTGAAGGCTTTATTTGGAGCACAGACGGTAATCCCTTGAGTTTTAGGACTTGGGAGATGCACATTTTTTTTCAGCAAAACTAGTGGCTGACTTACTGCCAATTCTATCTATGTGATGAATCCAACTCCGTGTTCAACAATTTCACATGCTTTAATCCACTGTTGATCGGTTTTCTTTACACGCAGTTGAAAAATGATGATGATTTCCTCTACTTACTGGCAGACGCAGCGGTCACAACAGTATGCACAATACACCTTTTGATGTCACTGTCACTTGAAAATATATTTTGGGGTATTGAGAACCTATGCTATTTTTGCAGTTCCAATATGGGAATCCGGATGCCGTATGCTCCCCTCTAATCGATGCAAAGAAGAATGGGAAAAATTTGGTGGTAAATGTCCCTTTCCTTAATTCATTCCTGAGCACGTCTGATTTGTTTGGTTTCTTAGACATCTTGTGAAGTCTTGCTAGAGAGAGCATAGAAAGAACCTTGCATTGGTTTCTTAGGCATCTTGTGAAGTCTTGCTAGAGAGAGCATAGAAAGAACCTTGCATTGGTTTCCTAGGCATCTTGTGAAGTCTTGCTAGAGAGAGCATAGAAAGAACCTTGCATTGGTCCATGTTTTTTGTGAATAAATTCGTGAATTTCAAGCTTTTTGCACTTTGCTGTACTGGTTTTGCAGGAAACATATGCTCAATATGTGAAAGATTATTACATTAGAAGACTCGAGACAACAGTATCTTCATATGATCAGGAATATTTGAAGAAAACAACACCTGATGATTCTAGTAAATGATAGCCCTACTTGTTTTCTTTTTATCAAAAACCAAAAAAATATGCTTACATGTAAGATTTGAAAGTGAAATACTGTGACATCCCTTATTTGTTATTTACTATTATGTTGTTTAGGTTCTAGACTTTGGTGGTTCCAAGTTTGCAGTGAGGTTGCCTATTTTCAAGTGGCACCCGAAAATGATAGTATCCGTTCTGCAAAGATCAACACAAGGTAATCTTGTGTAATTTTCTCTCTTGGTGTGCTTTGATTTCTCATCAAGCCTTAGGTACCTTCTTAGGAAGTGAATATATACACAAAGTACAGGAGGCAAATATGCAAAGAACCCCTTATAACAATGGGGAATAACATACTATATATATATCTCTAACACCCCCCTCAAACTCATGGTGGATCAACAACACTGAGTTTGGAGAGGTAGAAGCCGTGCTGTGCTCGAGTCTGGGCCTTCGTGAAGAAATCCGCTATTTGAAGCTCAGAAGGCACATACGAAGAGTAATCACCGATCATGCACACAAGTCCTCATGAAAGAAGCATCAACACCAATGTGCTTGGTGAGCTCATGCTTCACGGGATCACGCACACCGATAGCACTTTGTCTTGTCGACAAGAGAGGTGTCGGTGTAGTGACGAAACACCAAAATCCTCAAGTAACCACCGTAGCCAAGTAATCTCTCTGTCAAGAGAGCCATAGCTCGCAACTCGACCTCTGCACTCGAGCGGACACTGCGATCTGTTTCTTCGTCTTCCGGGCAATAAGAGAACCACCAAGAAAAACACAAGAAGCGAGATAGACCGCGATCGGAGGATCGCCGCCCAAGTAGCATCCGAATAGGCTCAAGTCGTGAACGAATGGAACGTGGAAAGAAGAGACGGCGAGAGATAGTCCCACGAAGGTATCGCAGAACTCAAGAAGGTGGGTGTAGTGAACTCGAGTGGAGCCGACACAAACCGACTCGAGAATATGAACCTGGATAAGTGATATCCGGACGAGTAATGACAAGGTAGACAAGACTCCCAACAAGATGACGATAGCGAGTCGGATCGTAAAGAGGCTCGCCATCGAGAGTCGGAGGTGAACATTGAGCTCCATGGGAGTCTCAACGATCTGACTGATCGATGAGAGAGGCGCGATCAAGAAGATCTGAATATATTTCTCTTGGGACATAAAGAAACCATCGAAGTGGAAGTAACCTCAATCCCAAGGAAGTAACTAAGAGGACCAAGATCCGACATAAGGAAGCGCTCACTAAGACGAGCCTTGACAAAGGCAATGTACTCGAATCATCCCCGTAATGATCATATCATCAACATACGGGAGAAGAAGAGTCAGACCACGAGACGAAGTGTGGACAAAGAGCGCAGGATCATGATCACTAGCTGAAAAACCAGCAGCAGTGACCACGAGGAGAAGCGCTCAAACCAAGCACGAGGGCTTGCTTAAGGCCATAGAGAGAGCGGCGAAGGCGCATGCACCATGCCCTCGTGAGCAGAATACCCGGTGGCGGATGCATGTAGACCTCCTCGCGCAACTCGCCATTAAGAAAGGCATTCTTGACATCAAGTGGGAAGCAGACGATGGCGACAGACGCCACCGAAAGAAGAGTGCGAGCGATAGTCATGTGGGCCACAGGAGCAAAAGTCTCGTCGTAGTCAACACCATGCTCTCGCTGGAAGCCACGAGCAACAAGACGCGCCTTATAGCGCTCAAGAGAGCCATCGAGCGAGTCTTAATCTTATAGACCCACTTACATGTGATGGGACGAGAATGAGATGGAAAAGGAACAAGATCCCAAGTACCAAGACGCTCGAGGGCAGCAATCTCTCGGCCATGGCAAGCTGCCACTCGGGGTGAGTAACAAAGATCCCGTAGAGGAGACAAGCTCACGAGTAGTCTGCGCCAAAGAAAGGCAAACGGCAGAGGCCGAATCGATCGGCGATCGCGAGAGCGTAGCGAGGAGAAGATGACCCATCAGGGGAAGATGGAGCATCAGAAGAAGATGGCTCATCTGGAAGATCCTCAATACGAGGTCGACGAGTGTAGAAGATAAGAGGAGGAGGTACTGTAGTGGGAGGAGCCTGCGGAGGCGTAGGAGACGACACAAAGGAGACGGAGGAGCTGCGAGTCGAGGAGACGACACAAAGTGAGACAACGGCGGAGAGGCCACGGGAGGAATATGTGGTGACTCAAGAGAACAGTGGACAAGGGCAAAACAGATATAGGAGTATCTGGAAAGGTCAAGAAAGACAAAGACTCCACAGAGGAAGTCGAAGGAGAGGCAGGACGTGGGTAGAATGGACGAGACTCATCGAAAGTCACATCACGAGAAACCCGCATCCGTCGACCAACCGGATCCCAGCACCGATAGCCCTTGTGCTCGGCACTATATCCCAGAAAGACACACTCAACAGACTGAGCGGTCAGTTTGGTGCGTTCTCGAGGGGCGAGGAGAACGTAACAAACGCAGCCAAACATATGAAGGGCAGAGTAGTCAGGAAGAAGACCACAGAGACGCTCAACAGGGATCGCACCCTGAAGAGCAAAAGAGGGCTGGATGTTGACGAGATAGGTGGCAGTGGAAACAGCCTCGGCCCAAAAGTGAGGTGGAATAGAGGCGGCGATCATCGAGTACGGCGATCTCAAGGAGGTGACGATGCTTGCGCCGGCGACACCATTCTGAGCATGAGCACCAGGACAAGAGAACTGAGCAAGAGTACCCTGTTCAGCAAGGAAGCTGCGCAGGTGACGAGAGAGGTACTCGCCAGCAGAGTCAGCTCGAAAGACACGAATAGGGGTGGAGAACTGTGTGTGAATCATAGTGGCAAATTGTTTATAGATAGACAAGACCTCACTACGAGAAGACATGAAATAAATCCAAGTGTGACGAGAGAAATCATCTATAAATATGATATAATATCGATGACCCCCTTTCGAAACGAAGGGAGCCGGACCCCAAACATCTGAATGAACAAGATCAAAGGACGCCGAGACACGGTCTCACTATGAGGATAAGGAAGTGAATCATTTACCTAACTTACACTACGACAATCTAAAGACACGTCTCCTGAGACAGATCCCAGAAGACCACGACGAACTAAGGACGACAGACGAGATCCACACAGATGACCAAGACGGTGATGCCACTGCTGGAAAGAGCCGGTAGATGAAGTGGCAGAAGCGGAGAGACTGGCGGCGGTGGTGGCAGCGGAAGGAAGGTGAAGCGGTCAAGCTCCCGAGACGCTGTGAGTCACGCGCGAGGGCCGAACCAACCGAGCTCGTGTGGCGATCCCCGAACACAACAAGAGTCGAGTCGAGAATAACCCGATAACCAAGGTCGTGAATCGCCTTGCAGAAAGAAGTCAGAAGGTAAGGCGAGGAACATGAGCAAATGAAGAAACATGAAAGGATGAGTTGCTAAGAGATCCTCGACTGAGACAGAAAGAGATGTACCATCGCAGTAAGAACACCGACGGGAGAATCAAGAGATGTAATAGAAGAGCAGTGGAAGGATCGGAGTCATGTGAAAGGATGCTCCAGAATCAAGAATCCACGGGGAGGTACTATTTGTGTAGGGGTGGTTTCTCGGTGCAGAAGAGTCGATGCGAGCCTGCAGAACCTGTCAAAGAAGAACCTGAAGCGGCAAGCAGGCGTCGAAGTCTGGCTATCTCCTGCTCGATGAGAGAAACTGCTGAAGAAGTCGATGCAGACGTCAATGTAGAAACACTAGTGCCAGTAGAAGAACGGCGTGAAAGATGCCGCTTCTTCTTGTAGCAGGACTCGATGTGGCCGTCCTTGTCGCAGAGGAACAGTGAGGACGGCCACCTCCAGACGGAGGCGGCCACCACCACCGTGGCACCACCGGAGGAGGCGCGTAGCAGTGGACGAGCGGCGAGTACGTAAGGTAGTGGCGCAGCACCAACACCACTCGAGCGAGGAGGGAAACGGTGCCCATTGGTAGGCCGGGCGACGGCGGCGACGACAAGGTAACGGTCTAACAAAGCTACCGGGCGCGCGCGGTTAAACGACATTTTTTTGCTTTTTTGCTTTTTTTCTCGAGTCGGTTTACAAAACCGACCGACCGAGCCCAAACCCTAGAACAGAGCGGCTCGGCGCGGAGGCGGCGCGGCGGCGGGAGGCGGCGGCAGCGGCCCGAGAAGCGATGCCGCCACCAGCAGCGGAGCGGAGGCGGCGAAGGCGAGCGAGGCGGCGGCAGCAGAAGGAGCAGAGAGCGCGAGGCCACCGACGGCAACGACGGAGGCGAGGCGCCGAGGCCGGCGGGAGGCCGGCGCCGAGGAAGCGCGGCGCCGCGCCGAGGCGGCGGCGGCCGGCCGAGCGGAAGGTGGAGGCGCCGACCGGCGGCGCGTTCGGCGGAGGCGAGGCGGCGACCAGGGGGAGATCGCGCGACGGAGGCGGCGGCGACCTCGGCGAGATCGCGATGGTGGAGGCGGCGACTGGCGACCTCGGGTGAAGACCGCGACGCCGGCAGGCGACCCGATCTCGGGAGAGATCCAGTGGCTAGGAGCGGCCGGTGGCGGAGGCCGGGACGGGAGTCGACGGCGGCGCGCGGAGGAGTCGGCGGCGCGCGGAGGAGTCGGCGGGCCGACGGGGAGTCGGCAGGGCCGACGGCGACCGGAAGGCGGCGGAGGCGGCACGCGGGAGTCGGCAACGGTGGTGCAGAGTCGGTGACGGCGCGCGGAACCCTAGGTAAGCCAAAACCCTAGTTTTGGTTCTGATACCATGTTATGAATAGCACATGTATTCAATATGAGGCCAATGGGCCGGAATATATACACAAAGTACAGGAGGCAAATATGCAAAGAACCCCTTATAACAATGGGGAATAACAGACTATACATATATCTCTAACAGTTGTGAGCTTCTGATTACTCTAAGAAAATTGTGTATAAAACAATCTGATTAGAGTAATCTATGGAATTGAAGTAGTGTCAGCATACTAATTTACATTAATTTTTCTTTAATCATCATCTCTAATGTGCTAGAACTTATATATACCGGGCACGTTCTGTAGCTATATGTTTCTTACGTTTTGCAAGTCAAGGATGTTCATGTATCTTATGTTTCTTCTCTTTGAATACCTCCAGGTACCATTTGGACCTGTGCAGAAATGTTTTTGGGGAAGGTGTTTATCCTGATGTTTTCATGACGAACTTATACTATGGAGGCACAAGAATTGTTGGTTTGTCTCTCTAGCTAGCCTCTCCTCTACTGAGTACTGACTAACTTTCCCCATTGCTACTTAGGAAATCTAGTGCTGTGCAACCATTAGCTATTTGTACTTGTAGCGTGTCATCAGCAGTCCAACACAAGCCTTAACCATGCCTACTATTCATTCAGCTAGTACTGCAGCCTATCTGCTGCATCAATTGGCATTTTTTGTGTGTCTTGTTAATTGTTGCATTGGTGTGACTTCAAACTAACTGTGAGCATACATGTCATGGTTTCGCTGCTTTCTGGATTTCAACTTTTGCAATTTTCTCACATTTTCCTGGTCAGTCTTTTTCCTGATTTTGCATTAAATATGTGCAGCTTCTAAAATTGTGTTCACAAACGGCTCTCAAGATCCATGGCGCCATGCCTCAAAACAGAAATCGTCGGAAGAGAGTGAGCCTACAAAGTTCTTCTACTACATTGCTGCTATTTCCATGTCTCAATATACCTTGTTCGTTATGTATATACCCTACAACTCTGGAATGCTTTCTTGCGCTGTGGTGTTTACTAACAGAGGTAATACAACATCTGCAGTGCCATCATACTTAATCAAATGTAGCAACTGTGGACATGGCACTGATTTGAGAGGATGTCCCCAACTTCCTTTCAGGATTGAAGGTAGATTGACATATTTAGTGTTCTGTAAAATTTCTTGTTATAATGATATATATAATACAACATAACTAATATTGAGATTGTTAAAATATAAGTGAATTGTCTGTCTTTCCTTAAAAGCTTAAGCTGATGAAAGACGGACAATTCATTTATACTTTAACACTTCTCCTCACATGTTTGGTATGAGCGAGCTTATACGTAAGGGGAGCGAGCGAAAGGGCCTCTATCGTAGCGGTAGAGTGCCTGTGTAGCACCCCTTACGTCCCAAGTTCGATTCCCGAGTGGGACGAACCGGCTAAGGAAAAATCCCTCGCCTACCTCACAAGCCAAAGCACGGTCAAGGCCCGCCACCGGTCGAGGTCGTTCTCTCGGTAACGTGGCCCTGTGTCGTGGTGTGGGTAGGGGTTCGGGGGTTTCTCGATCTGTGAGAGAAGTTCGAGCTTCTGTCTTAAGGGTGAATACCCGGGGGTTTCTTCCCCCCGCAGGTCGAGTTTTTTTTTTACGTAAGGGGAGCGCTGAAGTATAAATGAATTGCCCATCTTTCATCAATTTAAACTTTTTGATGAATTGGATAGTGCATGCAAGGTCTTGAGTTTAAGACCCGGTTGACGTAATTGAAGAAAATAATTGTAGCCTATTTCTATTTTGCGTTTTAGACATAAGGGAGCCTACACGTGAGTGTGAGTGTTTTTTTTAGATAATGGAACAAAGTTCGTGAGTGGGAGTGTTGAAGTATACGTGAATTGCACGTCTTTTCTTATCAAATTAAGTTTTTGGATGAACTAGTTGGTGCATACAACTTAATAGAGATTAGCTCTAGTCCTTTTTCCCCCTTAAGGACCAAGAAAATACAAGCTACTTGCATGCCCCATCACATTATTATGTTTACAGAGTAGCTTATATGAATCTTACATGTAAGTTCGTGATTTATCACCCAGTTCAGATGAGTATTCTCACGTTTCACATTCATCAGGCGATTCTTCAAACTGCTCGTCCCCAGAAGCTGTGAGTACAGTAAGAAAGCAGATCGTCAAGCACATCGACTTGTGGTTATCGCAATGCCAAGAACCAGCGAGGTCAGGAGGGTCTGGGATGCCTATCAATTCTAAGATAGAACTATGCGGTGATTGTGATCTTCCTTCCACACCTCTTTGATTGAGGCTGCTCACCTTGTAAGTGGCAACCACCCCTAGTTTTTTCATGCCTGTTCTGCAAGGGCCTTTGCTCAGACATGTTGCAGCATGCTGTGGCGAGCTGGGCCGCACCGAGGCCTGCACACAGCAGCTCTGTCGCGGCGTCTTGTGGCCAGCTACATTCTGAATTTCCGATCGTTGCAGTCCTGTTCTTACTCCATCCCGTGCGATTCTATCGTCTGCATGCAGGGCGTGGTGACGATGACTCGCACCTGTTGAGGAGTAACATTGTTAAGCTGCAGCCTGAGTGAGCCGAGCCGGCCGGCCAGTCTCCGGAAAGCGAGAGCGCGGAGCTTTGTCTGAATCATCGCATGCAGTGGGGTTGCGCTTGTCCTGTGACTCTGAGCGACTTGAGCTGAAACTAGAGACATTCAGATGCAGATGCTATTACTCTGATAGTACTTTTATTTTCTTAACAGCTGTTGGTGGTAATCAGCGTTAGCCGGAATGGCCAGCCGTTGCCAATAATAACTCACGCTGTCAAGCATCCTTAAAAAATCTCTGCATGAACTATTAGAGCGTTATATGCCTTTACAACGTCTTGTAATTAAATCCACATTTGTATTGATTTCTACTCCTTACTTTTGTTTAGAAAAACAATACACTAATATGAAAAAACAATTTCTCGAAGCGGCTTCTCCGATTTTTTCGCTATCATCTTGCCTTAGGAATAAGGTAGGAGTCACGAGTGTATCACATACCTTATTTCTCTCGCTCCCATTACGTCACGTATCTCTTCCTTACTTTCTTCGTCGCTTAATTACTATTTATTTTTAGTCAAATATATTCAAAAACCAATACGATCGCTCGCTAGGTGTGAACAGTTTTTTTCCGTGTGTGGGTGGGCAGTAGTAATCCTGTCCTGTGCACGGCGTGGCAAAATCTACATCGTGTTCGCTTTGCGTGTTTGGTGCCGACTCCTCTTCCTCAGCGCGAGCCCGAGGCTGCCTTCCCGTCCGTCGTTTTGCCGTGCGCGCAAGCTGCAGCTGGACTCGTCGCTGTCGCATGGTCTTACGGCTCGCGGTCGCGCCCTTTTACTCGTACCTAACAGGCGAGGCCATCCGGGCGACACATCACATATACCCCCGGGCGCGCTCACGTGACGTGCCGCGCAGCCTCGAAATCCGGCACGTTTCGTTGTTTCGGCGCTTGGGTGGGTGGTGCAGGACGTCCGTGCGATCGTCCACATTGTTGGAAAATCTGGAGTGGGTCGGAAAATCTGGAGTGGATCTCCAAGCCTGATCTTTTAGTAGATACTTTTTTTATTTAGTTTACTAGTTGAATATCTATATGTTACTATAAATTTTTTAAATTATCATACTACATAATTTAAAACTCATAGGTGCATACAAACATGTTCTAAAAGTTTTTTAATCCGTCAAGTAAGTTAGAAGTCGTCGATCACACCTCGTAGTCATAAGTCGAAAGATATCGACCACACCTCGTGGTCGTAGGTTGGGAGCCCTCGAGCACACCTCGTTGTCGTAAGTCGGAAGTCGTTGACCATCGCGCGTGATCGTAGATCGGGAGCGGTTGACCATCGCTGTTGATCGTAAGTTGGCAACGACCGACAATTGATTGTGGTTCTAAATCGGGAGCCTTCGACAATGGCTCGTGGTCATACGTCGGAAGCCATCGAAGACATCTCGTGGTCGTAAGTCGAAACACAACGACCAGCGCTCGTGGTCGTAAGTCGGAAGACATCGACCAGTGCTCGTGGTCGTAAATCGAAAGCCGTCGATCACATCTTGTGGTCGTAAGTTAGAAGCCGTCGACCATCGTGCGTGATCGTAGGTTGGGAGCGATCGACCATCGCTGGTGGTCGTACGTTGGCAGGCCTCCGGTGCACTTGTGCCCTATCGCCCGACTACTGGCGTCAGCCTGCTCGGCCCCGACTTCGACCACGACCCTGACTTTGACCACAGCCCCCGACTTCGATCATTGCCTCCTTCGACTTCGACCACTGCCCCTTTCAATCACTGTCCCGTTCGACCACGACCCTTCGATGACGACCACTTCCCCCTTCGACCACAGCTTCGGCTTCAACCATGGATCTTTGACTTCAAACAGCGCTCATGGCCGTAAGTTGGAAGACATCGACCACACCTCATGGTCGTAAGTTAGAACACATCGACCAGCACTCGTGGTCGTAAATCGGAAGCCGTCGATCACACCTTGTGGCCAAAAACATGTTACAATCAATAGTGAGTATGAGACCTAGTGCATCTTGCCGTCGAGGGTGGGGAGCTCGATCTTGGGAGTGACCTAGGGGTAGGCGACGAGGATGTCCAACTGGAGGAGGAACTCATAGCGACGGAGGTTATGGACGAACTAGTAGGTGTCCTCCGGGTTGGCGCTACGACTACGAACATGACCGCTACGACTGCGTCCACGGGCACTACGACTATGACCATGATCGCGACTTCGAGCACTGCCCTCTTCGACTTCAACCACTGCCCCCTTCAACCATTGTCCCCTTCGACCATGGTCCTTCGATGTCGACCACTTTTCTCTTCGACCGCGGCTTTAATGATGACCACGGATCTTGGACTTCAACCACTGCCCCCTTGACTGCTGTCCCCTTCGACCACGGCCCTTCGACGACCATGGCTTTTCGACGCCAACCACTTTCCCCTTCGACCACGACCCCCTTTGACCACAGCTTAAACTTCTACTAAGGATCGTCAACTTTGACCATGGATCTTAGACTTCGACTACAGCCCCCTTCAACCACGGCCCTTCGAAGTCGACCACTTCCCTCTTCGACCACGACCCCCTTCGACCACAGCTTCGACTTCGACGACGAATCTTCGACTTCAACCACAGATCTACGACTTCAACAACTACCCCCCTTCGACTACTATCCCCTTCGAACACGACCCTTCGATGACCACGACCCTTTGACGTTGACCACTTCCCCCTTCGACCATGGCCGTTCGACGTCGACCACGTGTTTGTTTAGTTTATAAATACAGAGTTTATAAATAGAGAGTTTTAATTATTGTAAATTTATACTTGTGAAGAAGAAAACAATAAAAAAATACATAAGTTCTCTCTCTATCTCTTTGCGTGTTCAATTTATTATTTACATTACCTGTGTTTGATCATCTTTTTTGTATAGGAGGAAACGATCGGACTGGGCTCGCCAGCGATGGTTCCTCAACACGTTATCAATATGAATCGCTCTGATAGATCGAAGGTAATCATCGAAGCACTCATAGATTGAATTACCTATATTTAGATCGTTTTAAATTCCATAAAATTTACTTTCTAGATTATTTTCTACGATGCAAATCCGTTCTAAATCCACCGCGAGCAGACTTGGAGTTGCCGACCAAGCCGCCCGTATGCATCGCATGAACCACCAGCAGGCCACCCACATGCATCGGCCCGCACCCCGCCAGCCACCCGAGTCGTCGTGCTGCTTGTTCAAGCCGCCCGCACGCGGCCGAACGTGCCGTCAGCTGTCGCGCTGTCCATCCATGCCGCCTGCATGCGACCGCCCGACCGTCGCCCACACGCGCGACAGCCTGAGTGCGCCGGCTTACAGCCGCGCCGGACCACCGCCGCTAGGGCCTCGCATGGCTACCGCAAGAGCCCCGCATGGCCGATACCGCTCAACCTCACGTTGAGCACCGCCGCCGGTCCGCATGGTCACGGCCGTGCCGCCCAAGTCACACGGCCGCTCCGCATCACCGCTCGCCTCCCGAGCACCATCGCATAGATGCGCCGCTCCCGAGCGCCGCCAGCCCGAGCTTCGTCGCGCCGCTCGGCCGCTCCGGCTTCGCGCCGCATGGTCGCCCCGCCACACCACTCGGTCGTTTCGGCCGCCGCACGCCTGGCCGTCGCTTGCCCGCTCCGCATCGCCCGCATGGCCGCGACCCGCCGCTTGGCCGCGCCAAGACGAGCATTGGCTGCCCACTGCCACCATGTATGAATAGGGGTTGGGGAAACCCTACCCCCTCATCCTTAACCGGTTGGCTTGGACCAAATGGGCCGGGGAATTTGCCCTAGTTCGGGAGAAAAAGAGAAAAAAGGGGTGGGAGGCGCCCAAGATTTGCAAAGAGGACCCTCCAAAATCCATAAATTGCGAGAGGGTCCTTTGAATTTTTTAATAGGCCCCTGGTTTTCTAAACAATTACGCAAAAAAGTTTCTCAGAACTGAAAATTAGCGAATAAGCCCTCGAAAAATTGCAGAATTCGCTGAAAATTCATATTCCAGTATAAAAGGGCCTTGGGAATTCAAATTTTGGATTGTTTTTAACATTTGAAGCATGTTTAGCATTGTTATTTTTATTGTCTATGTCTTCCTGCATTTATTTACTGTTTTGATTAATCTAATTATTTAAATTGCCTTTAATCACTGAAATTAATAATAAAATTTATAGAAAATGCATAGAAATTTATGTAACATTACGAGAATCTTTTGTAATATTGTCCAATTTATTTTATGCATATTTACCCATAGAAAATGTATATATTCCTTTTATACACATGTAGATGATAGGCATTACGAACTGGGAGTTCGAGGAGCTGGCCAGCATGACCAAAAGTACTTGACTCGGGCTTTCGATGTCAAGATCATACTTGAAGCCAAGAAGCTCGGATTGGTTCACCTTAGGATGCCAAACCCACACCCAAGGAAAATGATCAAGTACTTCACTTCCTTAGGCATCACCTCTATCTCACTCTCAACAATGATGACATGGCAGAGAAGAGTGCACTAGCATTATGGACTGCACTAAAGATGTGGTTTGAGAAGTTAAAGTACACAATTCTTCATTAGGCAGAACAGTAATGGATCCGACTAAGATTTGGTGACTTCAAGATGGTTGGAGAATACAACTCTGCTCTGCACAGAATTTGTACCAATCTTCAACTTTGTGGTAGGCAGATCACAGATGAGCAAAAAGATTGAGAAGACCCTCTCCACCTTCCACCCCAATGCGGTGCAGTCAGTGTGCAATTATCGTCAAGACGGCTACAAGTAGTATCATGAATTGAATGATATTATGTAGGTTGCAGAGGCTAAGGATGAAGTTCTCCGTAAGAACTTTGTTGCACAGCCACCTGGGATTATATGGAGTTTTGATGAGGTATGAATGTGTCAGATGAGTGCCGAAGGGGGATCTTTGGGAAACCTGGGTCTAGGGCTGTAAGCCTGGTCCATAGTGGACACCCGTCCACTTAGTTTATAAATAGGAGGTCTCAATAATTGTAAACTTGTATTTGTGAAGAAGAAGAAAGCAATAAAGAAAGACCTATATCTTTTTGTGTGTCCAATCTATTATTTGTATTATCTGTGTTTGATCATCTTTTTTACATAGAAAAAAATAATCGGACTGAACTTATCAGCGACAATTCCTCCACATGTATATGGTTTTCGATACGTACGGTTTGTGTACGCCACTTCTGTGTCATCCTCTCCGTAAGTTTCGTTGGCTTTGAAAAGTATTCTCGTACGATGCAGAGGGCTAGAGGCCTCCTGTTCCTTGCTTTAGTACGATTTTCTGGCTTTCGGCTAAAAAACGGCCGATTTTGCTTCTGTAGATTTTAGGTCAACTACGTGGCTTTTCTTCCTGTTTCTCCATTTCTAACGCAGACAAGAAAGCAGCTTTCACCATGTAGCTAAATGCCACGTCATAGTATTATTTAGGAAAAGCTAACATCCCATTCAACCAACAGGCATATCTTGAGGAAAAAAAGAAGTAACAGCCATAATTTGTTTAATAAGTTGGTGTGTTTTTTAAAATGGTTATTCATACGTAGGATACAAAATGGTGAATAGAGGTAACTATCTCATGCCTCCCAATATGGTAGTTGGGACATGGGAGAGCTATGGGTGCGTAGCAACAATAATCAGGTACATAAGGTGGTGTGGTGGGTCGTGAGCAGAGTAATTTAGCCACATGATATTCCACGAAGGTTGTCAATTGTAACACCTTTATTTCTGGAAGGTTATGAATCCCTCATAATTGCCAATGACTGTTCAGCTGCGAGTTACATCAATCGAGTGTACAACATTACCAACACATGCTTAATAACAAAAGCCAACTTTATTACAATATAAAGGCTTAAAGCCAAGTTTTACAGTAGGTCAAATGACCCCTTAGATACATTACAGCAAAAGGACGTCATAGGCATGCCTGAGTGAAAGACAACCCTAATTCCAAGCTTCGTCTATCTCGTAGAATTCCATTTCTTCGTCTTCACCTTCCTCCTCAAAGCTGGCTATTTCTGTTGATGTTTTTAGCAAGTATGAGTACTACTATCGTATTCAACAAGTCATACGGAGATTACACATAACTACATGCAGGGTATATCATGTGAAGGGGAAACATGGTTATTATTTTATGTGAATGCAGTTTTAGTTGTAAATTAGTTAAGGACTTGAAAAGGGGGTAACTTCATTATTAAAAGGGGGTTTCAAACTTGATTACCAACTTTCAATGTTCCCAAATCATTCTCAAACCTACTTATGCTTTGCTATTGGATTTACCCATTAAACACAACTTCATTTACCGGAAGCACAGCGTATTCGAGTACCATTATTTCATGACTCTGCAGAGCTACCCTGTTTTACCCACAATATCCCTTAACTCCCGCGATAGAGTTAAGAAAACAAGGTTATTCAATGCTCAATTCTTTATATAGCCTCCACCCAGTAGGTTTTTGATCTCAACAAGCTCGGGTGACCCCACGGATCTCGCCCGACTTGTCGCAGCCCTACAGTTGTATGGTTAACCACCTCCCATACGAACTCACCCTCGGTCTCTCCCTTGCCAGTTGCAGAGGTTCAATCGAACTTGAGCAGCTACAAAGTCAGGTTTGACAAAGTCAACGTTTGTGGTTGGGCGGGTACTATGTCCTTTACTCAACATAAGGGTCTAGTCCTTACATTTTTACCTGAGGCATCATCCACCACAAACCCATGTTCAGTGCCCGCGGCACTGCCACCAATCCATAGCCAAGCCTTCACCCCAGGATAAGGTCTTGGGATCCGGCCTAGTTATGGCCTTCTGCGATTCTCGCTTACCTTAGATCCACTTTTTCAGAACTCTAGACAAATACCAAAAATCTTAATAGTGGAAAGATTTTGATGAGTTCCTGCGCTACCATGCTTATGTTATTATCATATTTAATACTACTAGTTTTGTCAAGGTGAATGTGGCTATCAAATTAATCTGGACTTTTTTGGGTGGTAGGACGTAACTACTATCATGTCATTTTGAACAATAATTGTACATGAAATAACGACTTGTAAATAACATAATGAAAATACTGATAAGTATATAAATAAAGGAAATATAGGTTCAACATGAGCAAAATATGTGTGACTTACCTTGCGGGTCTACTATTTCAACTAACTCGTACTCCTCGGTGGTCTGGGCCTGAACTTGAGCTTCTCCTTTCGGCCCCTGGGAAACTTCGACGCCGGGAGCTAATGCAAAACAATCAAACAAATTAATTCTATGCCCGAAGGATCAATCTAGGGATAAAGAAATAAAAGAAAGAAAGAAAATTTGAAAAATCCAAATAAACAGGGTTTTGGGCTTTTAGGAGGGTCCAAATGAGGAAATGAGCTTGCGAAATGGGTTGGCGGGCTCGAAATGGTCAAAATGGGTATAAATATGTATTTTGGATTTCGGGTGAATAGTAACAGGTCGGATTTACTATGCTTATCGGGTTGGTACTGTTCATCGGGTTCGCCCGGTTGGATTCGCTATGGTTTAGCAGGTTGGACTCAGCCACATTGGATCAGATGAACAGCAACCGACCGTTACTGCTCATCTTCCTCCTCTCGCCCGCGCGCGCGCGCCAAAACAGAGCAGCGAGGCGGAGGCAACTGGCGCGGCTAGGGCATTTTGCGATGGGTTTTAAGACTATGGCTGGGTTGCTACAGGTGTCAGGGTTCCATTTTGGGGGTCGGCCGGGACGGGAGAGCCGATGATCGCCGGTGGCGAGCCTTTTTCTTCCGCGGCCGATTTGAGCATTGTGGGTGAGTGGAGGCTTCTCTGGGCGATTGAGCTGGTGTTTGAGCATCTACAGGGCTCGGGTAAGCTCATGGAGGGGTCGGTTTGGGCTGAGGAAGCCGGAGTTAGGTTGTCCACGGTTGGGAGTTTTGGCTGTTGGGTGGTTCTTGGCACCGGGGAAGAGGGGTGGACAGGAAGCTAGGGTAATGGTTGGGATGTGTTTCTGAGAGGTCGGGGAGGTTACAGACGAGGTTAATCGGAAAATGGTTGGTTGGAGAAGTGACATTGGGTTAGGGCTCACTTTTGGGGATTTTTGCAATCACCGGCAATGGGGAAGACGATGGGGACTTTGGGGTTGTCGGCTGGCTCTGGGGAGTGTTGGCTTCGACTGGGAGACCTTAGCCGCTTATATAGGCCAATGGAGCGGTTCGGCACAATGCGTCGGCCAAAACGGCGACGGCGTGTGGCGGGGCCGAGAAGGCTCGGGGAGGCTCGGTCCAGCTGTCAGAAGCGGTTCAAGCTGGCACTTTGGGCGACGCATTGCAATGGTCAAAAGAGGTAGGCAATGTCAGGTCAGCCGTGAGAGGAAGACGCGAGAGAGAGTAGGGGCGGTTGCAATGGGCGGCCGGCGGTGTTGCCACGTGCTCTGGCCAAGCTAGGGGCTGTCAGGGCGGGGAAGGCGAGGTTGTACGGGGCTTTGACCGGGTGGTAGCTGTGACACCCCGGCCCATGTGTGTACGCACATGAATTTCTGGGTTAGTCCCACCTTACTAGCTTACCTTGAGAAACACTTACATATAAGCCTAGGAGTTCCAAAGGTAGCACCCCTGGTTAACCGTTTTGCGCGAAGCGAGGACGAAAGCGCAAGCGGGTTGCTACGTGTGTGTGGCCTATCCAGAATGTGGTTAGGTCTGAGCCGGTTTGGACCCTAGGGCGTTACAGTAGCGGTGGCAAAGCCTGGAAGGCGCAGGAGGGCGCGGGATTGCAGAGAAAACCAGCGGCGGTAAAAATCAGGGCACGGTGGCGACAGGAGTGGCTAGCGGTGGTTGACACCGGTGCAGGAGCATTGATGGGAGTGGTACGGTGACTAACAAGTGGGGTGGAGCTGGCAGAAATGAGCATGCGCGAGAAAACGCGAAGAGGTTGGCGGCGGCAGAAAAATCAGCAGCGGCGATGATTTTTTGGACGTGAAAAGTAGCCACGCAGCTCTCCTCCGTTCAGGCTGTGATGACAATGATTAGGGGCGGCTGTGCATTGAGATTAGTGCGGTTTAGGGCTGGGAAGCAAGAGATCAAACTCAAAACGCAAATTCAAATTCATTTTCAAAAATTGGTTTTGTTTCATCAACGATCATCAAAATACTAATACAGAATAAGTAGATTATAAGCAAACTCTATTTGTCTACGTAGAATGCAAGAATCTCGCAAATTATTACGATCCCTCTGGTTTTTCTTCGTTTCAAACGGAAACTCAGAAAGGATACCGACGGAGGTCAAGCGCATGGAGGAGCGTGCATTCAGGGTGTGTTTGGTTGGTGTGGCTTCAAAAGTCTGCTGCTTGTGAGTTGTGAGTTGTGGAAAAGTCTTTGAGGTTGTGGGTGTGGAAAAGTCGTAAGCTATTTGGTTCAAACAAGTATAAAACTTACCTCCTATCTCTATTTTCCTTGAAACAACTTTGAAATGACTCTCTATTTTCACCATTTCAAAAGCGAAAACCAAAAGCAGGTCCAAGATGCTTTCAAAATCAGATTACTAAAAGTAGTGCTTAAAAAAAAACTGCTTCCACCCTTTAGTTGGCTTTTGGCTTTTTGGAAGCAAAATCAGTTTCCAAAAGCTCAACCAAAGACACCCTCAATAGAGGTAGGACCCGCATTGCTTGACGTGGCGGGGGAAGAGAATATACCAACGACCCCATGGCTGACTTGCGCATGCTACACGTGTCAACCACAACTATGCAACTACCACATGTGTACACAAGTGCGTCGAGGCCCACAAGCGACAACACACTTTCTCCATCACGCAAGTGTGTCGGGCTGCCATGGCCCATGCGGCTCACGAGTCGCGCCCGCCCACGCCCGCGGCATCGTGCGCCACCACCCGCAGAAACCGAAAACGGCAGCGAGATCCGGCCCGAATCCCCGGCAGTCCGCACGGGTCAAAAACACGCACGGCCAGCACGTCCCACCACCGCGCCGTGAACCCAATAACTGCACCCGGCTAACCCGCGCCCCAGTCGCCCGCCCGTCCAATCGCCGAGCGGGGAAAGAGGCCGGGGACCACGACAGAGAAGCGCTGCCCCACCGCACCACCACGGTCCCCTTCTCTTTCCCTTCCGCCTCTCCCTCATGCGTCGCTTCCCAGGGCACTGGCACGCACCGTCCCAAGCCAAAAGGCGCCCGAAGCGACTAAAATCGCTGTGATTTCCACCCGAAGGGCCCGTGCCGAGGCCCCGAGCTACTGCTACCGTCCCCCCGTCCTTTCCATCTCGAGGGAGCTGCCTCCATCCCCTTCCCTTCCCTTCCCCCCTGCTCTCCCTTTCGCTCGCTGTCTTCCCACGAGCTCGTAGACTTGCACACACCCGACCGCCCCCCCTCCCGGATTAGACCGCGGCGACGGCGACGGGGGGTGCTCTCGACGGGAGACGTCCGAGCTAGGATTAGGGTTTTGTGCTGGATTTGCGAGCCCTAGCCTGATCCATGGACGGGGGGACGGGCCCGGCGGCCGAGCTGCTCTCCCCCGGCGAGGCCGAGTGGCCCCCCGAGCTCCGGCTCCCTCCGCCCCCTCCCCCGCCGGACCCCACTCCGCCTTCTCCTCCCCCGCCGCGCAACGAGCCGTCGCCCTCTCCCACTCTCCCGCCTCCGGCGCCGCCGGTGGGGATGTGTCTCCGTCCACCTCCGGCTGCGGCGGCACCGAAGGAGTCGTCCCCGCCTCGTCATACGGAGAGGTTTGATGGCCTGCAGTTCCTCGGATCGATCATGGAGGCCGCGGCCCAGCCCCAGCAGCAGCAGCACCAGCCGGTGGTGGCGGCTTCTGCAGTGGGGGCGCCGGTTGTGGTGAAGAGGAAACGAGGGAGGCCGCCAAAGAACAAGGACGGAGCGGTTTCTGCACCTGCACCTGCGAAGCCGGTAAAGAGGAGGGAGGACGAGGAGGAGGTGGTGTGCTTCATCTGCTTCGATGGGGGCAACCTTGTGGTTTGCGACCGGAGGTGCGTGTGAGATTAGCAGCTGCAGTTGTATTCTGCGTGCAGTAGGTCATGTTGAACTCTATGTTTGGCAAGCTGAAATGCATCCTTTTGTGGCTGTAGGGGTTGCCCAAAGGTGTACCATCCCGCATGCATCAAGCGCGATGAGTCGTTCTTCCAGTCCCGTGGCAAGTGGAATTGCGGTGAGCCATCCTCTTGGACTGTTTCTTGCCTGCTTCTCAGTGTTTAATGTTTATCATTTCTAGTATGCACACTGAGTAGGATTACAGTATGAATGCTGAAGTAGATGTTGGATAATCATATAATACTTAATATACCATTACTTTTGAGATAATGGCAGCCAAAACCGCTGTTGGAATAATAGGAAATTTCTTGAAGCAAGTAGAAGTACGTAAGCAGGTAGTGATGATCTTCTATACTCATACAATAAATAAGTTAATTGGGTATGCTAGTCTTATCTTCTCGGGCACCTCCAGCATGCACATGTGATCTGATTCTATGTACATGTGGAGTTGGTAGAAGAGCGCAAAATTAGCAGTATAGCTTATGCCCAATCAGGGATGAATCATCTTCACTTTTCCAAAATATTCTTCTTCATTATCTGTTGATGTGACCGGGCTTTTTTAGTGTACTTGAGTTTATGGAGGAGAAATCGGTATGCTCTTTTGGCATTATATAGTTATTTCATATCGGGAAAGAAGCTCCATGACAAAAAAATAACTACTTTTGATGGTTTTATATGAGTAAATTGATGAATGTGTACATGTACGGACTGTTTGACTTCAAAAACGATAGTTTGATACTACTTTCCTGTTTCTTGATGTCACACATATCAGGTTGGCACATATGCAGCAGCTGCGAAAAAGCAATACACTACATGTGCTATACTTGTACGTACTCCGTGTGCAAAGGATGCATCAAACAAGGCAAATTTTTTGGTGTCAGAGGGAACAAGGGCTTCTGTGATACTTGCTATGGCACTATATTGTTGATAGAATCCAAAGACGAAGATCGTGCAAAGGTATCCTACTATTAACCCTTATATTTCCTTTCCATTTCTTGAATTATATAAGCATTTGTATACAAATTTACAAACACATGTATGGAATCAAATTTACTGAAAGCTTCAATTGGGTCCCCATACTTTTAATTTTGCCAATTGAGTCCTCAAACTTTAATATTTGCTTCAATTAGGCCCTTTCTGTCAGCAAGTTGATGTGGCATTGAAAAATCGTGAGTTGACACCCCAAGTCACGAGCCAGCAAGTTCATAGATCCTGCTCTCAGCCTTTAGAAAAAAAGCAGCATTTTGGAACCCAAAGTCATGGAAAATGGGAACCCCAAGTTAATGTGCTTTTGTTTTAAGACCCCCTGATTATGCTGCCTGTTTTACACTAGTGTTATCTAACTCCAGGTCCTTTCCTTCGAGGTTGTAATATCTTAGTGTTTCGTGAGCTGTAGCTTTGGACTTTTGTGTATGTAAATTTCGTATCTTTTGTGTATGTAAGAGAGATAGTTGATACAACGATTAGAAGACGTATAGATATCTTGTGTATTCAAGAGACTAAATGGGTGGGTCAGAAGGCAAAGGAGGTGGAGCATACTGGATTCAAACTATGGTATACTGGAACAGAACGAAATAAGAATGGAGTGGGCATCTTAATCAATAAGCGCCTCAAGAGTGGAGTTGTCGATGTAAGGAGGCAGGGAGATAGGATTACCCTAGTCAAGTTAATCTTTAGTGACTTGGTTTTGAATGTTGTTAGTGCATATGCTCCACAAGTAAGGTTGGATGAGACCCTAAGAGGCAATTTTGGGAAGACCTAGATGACATGGTTAGAAGTATACCTACCAATGAAAAGATCTTCTTAGAAGGCGATCTCAATGGTCATGTTGATACAAATAGTGGAGGGTTTCAAAGGGTGCATAGGGGTTTTGGTTATGGTGATAGAAATCAAGAAGGAGAAGATATCTTAAACTTTGCCATAGCCTATGATCTCATGATAGCTAACACTTTCTTTAGAAAGAGAGACATTCTCATTTATTTACCTTTGGCAGTGGTCAGCACTATAGCCAAATCGATTTTGTTCTTGTTAGGAGGGAGGACAAACGAGCCTGCATAGCTTGTAAGGTTATACCTGGAGAGTGTGTTGTCCAGCAACATAAGTTGGTAGTCTCCGACTTTCATTTTAGGTTACGTGTTTGGCAAGCTAAGGTTGCTAGAGTCACGAGGACGAAGTGGTGGAAACTCAAAGGAGTTACCGCACAGGCGTTTAAGGGGATGATTGTCACGGAAGGAACGTGGGACGTGGGAGAAGTGAATAGCGAAGCAAATAATATGTAGACAGAGATGGCAACTCGCATTAGGAAGGTGGTTACGGAGGTGCTTGGAGTGACCCAAGGGACAAGAGGAGAACCAAAAGACACATGGTGGTGGAACGAGAAAGTGCAAAAGGCTATTAAGGAGAAGAAGATATGTTACAAGTACATGTATCATGGTAGGAGCGATGACAACGTACAGAAATACAAAGCAGCAAAAATGAATGCGAAGAAAGCGGTGAGTGGGGCACGAGACAAGACATATGAGGAAATTTATTAGAAACTAAGTACAAAGGAGGGAGAGAAAGATGTCTACAAGATGGCTAAAATTCGAAAAAGGAAGATGAGAGATTTCAACCAAGTTAAATGTATCAAAGGCGACACTAATAGACTTTTGGTGAAAGACGAGGAGATCAAGGATAGATGGAGAGATTACTTCGACAAGTTGTTCAATCACGATAATGATTATAGTATGATTGAACTGGATAATGTTTTTGACGACACCGATAAGTGGTTTGTTCGAAGAATCCAGGAGTCGGAAGTAAGAGAGGCCTTAAAAAGAATGAAAGTGGGTAAGGCGTTGGGACCTGATAATATCCCTATTGAGGTGTGGAAATGCCTAGAAGTGGCGATTGTTTGGCTAACTAAGTTGTTCAATAGCATTTTTAGGTTGAACAAAATGCCAACGAGTGGCGGAGGAGCGCATTAGTACCAATTTTCAAAAATAAAGGCGACATTCAAAGTTGTACTAATTATAGAGGAATTAAGCTCATGAGCCACACAATGAAGCTCTGGGAACAAGTGATTGAGCGCCGTTTAAGAAAAGTGATAAGCGTGACAACAAATCAATTTGGTTTTATGCCTGGGAGGTTAACCATGGAGGCGATTTTCTTGCTACGACAGTTGATGGAAAGGTATAGGGAGCAAAAGAAGGACCTCCACATGATATTTATTGACTTGGAGAAAGCCTATGACAAAGTGCCATGCAATATCATGTGGTGGGCGCTTCAAAAGAAAAAAAAGTCCCAACAAAATATATTACCCTAATTAAGGACATGTACGAAAATGTTGTGACTAATGTCAGAATGTTTGGTAGTGTTACTAATGACTTTCCCATTAAGATAGGACTACATCAAGGGCCAGCGTTGAGTCCATACATTTTTGCCCTAGTGATGGATGAGGTCACGGGACATACAAGGAGATATCCCTTGGTGTATGCTTTTTGCTGATGATGTGGTGCTGGTTGATGAGAGTATGATAAGTGTTGATAGGAAGCTCGAGTTATGGAGGAAGACCTTAGAATTGAATGGCTTTAGACTTAGTAGGACTAAAACTGAGTATATGAGGTGTGATTTCAGTGGTGCTAGGGTAGATGATGGAGATGTTAGATTGGATGGACAAGTAGTGCCTAAGAAGGACACGTTTCGTTATTTGGGATCGATGCTACAGTGGGACGGTGAGATTGATGAAGATGTGAGCCACAGGATAAGAGCGGGGTGAGTGAAATAATGCTAAGCATCTAGTGTCCTGTGTGATAAAAAAGTCTCTGAAAAGTTAAAGGGTAAGTTCTATAGGATGACGATCAGATCCGCGATGTTATATGGAGCAGAATGTTGGGCAACTAAAAGACAACATATACAGAAAATGAGTGTAGCGGAGATGAGGATGCTGCGGTGGATCTGTGGTCATATAAGGCGGGATTGCATCCGCAATGATGATATATGTGATAGGGTGGAGGTAGCACCAATTGGAGAGAAGCTTGTCCAGCATCGTTTGAGATGGTTCGGACATCTCCAACGACGGCCTCCTGAGGCACGGGTACATAGTGGAATTTTAAGACATAATGAAAATGTAAGAAGAGGTAGAGGTCGACCAAAACTGACGTGGAAGCAGTTAAAAGAGACTTGAGGTATTGGAATATATCTAAAGAATTAGTTTTGAATAGGAGCGCATGAAAGTTAGCGATCCATGTACCGTAACCATAAGAAAGTTAGGGGCAATGTTTTAGCCTCTTGGCTCAGATAGCAGGTTGTGCAACTTAGGGTTTTAGCATTGTAGGTTTTATTTCAAGGCTCATATCTTTTTGATCTTGAGAAGGTTTTATTCCTAGCCTACCCCAATTTGTTTGGGACAAAAGGCTTTGTTGTTGTTGTTTCTGACTCAATTTATCCAGGGTAGTGGCTTTAAGTTATAGCTATTGGCGGCCTTGCTTGGCTTTAAGTCGCAGGGCTGAATTATAGTGTTAGCTTGAGTGAACACAAGGAATTAAGGAGAAAATGTGCAACCAGATGTCACCTTCAAAAGATTCAATATATACTAATTTTGTGAACGTATTTCCATCCTCATGCATTTGGATAAACTAGATACTAAGTGAACTACAAGTACTTATGCCTAGGTAGAAGTGATCCAAGAAATTACAGAATCACCGCGTCCTTCATATGATGGCTTTATTTTTTTGCGCTCACTATTTTCTTTAGATTGCAGCTTTGCTCTCACTGTTTTAGAAAAACTTATAGACAGATTTTTTATTCATATCTGAATATATGATGATCGCCAAAGCTGGAGCTTATGTCTGGATATGGATCATATGAATGAGATGCACTTCATCCTGACCTTAATGCCTTTAAGAAGCTTACTGAGGGCAAATGCTTGATAAGTTTTTACTTGCTTGGTGGTACTGCATTGGCTGGTCCTTTGCAGTGAGGGAAGATCTTTTGTTTTGGCAGAAGCCTGCCTGAAACAAACAATACTTCCTTTTTAAGTTGAAATCTTACATGCTTTTAGGCTTAGGTTTATTTGGGCAAAAGATAGTAAATAGAGCCCCAGAACAAGCAATACTTCCATTCTAGGTTTAGTTGCATAAATCTTGAAATGATTTGTTCTTCTCCTTTTGTTGATAAGGTACTTGGGAAGTTGGGATGTTTCATATGACTTGTTATTCTGTTGTGCCTCTTCCAGGTTAGGGTTGATTTTGATGATAAAAATAGTTGGGAATATCTTTTCAAGTTATATTGGTTGGATCTTAAAGGGAAGCATTTATTAACATTGGAAGAACTAATCAGTGCCAAGAGCCGTTGGACTGTTCGAAGTACTTCTGCTAGGAGAGAAAAAGAGGAGTCATCTGATGAACTGTATGATGTAAACAATGACCACGATGCTAGTTCTGACAGCTCTTCGAGAAAACGAAAACAGAATAATTCTTCAAGGCAAAGGGGATGGAAACGTCAAAAAGATGGTGGTATTACCGCAAGGAAATGTGAAATTTCAATTAAAGATACCGAAAGCTTACCCAAAAGAGTACCAAGTGAAGGATTGACCTTGCCGGGTGACACAAAATGGACCTCACCAGAGCTGTTGGAATTCATTGGGCACATGCGAAATGGTGATAGATCTTATATTTCCCAATTCGATGTTCAAGTTCTTTTGCTTGAGTATATAAAGCAGAATAACCTTCGTGATCCTCGCAGAAAAAGTCAAATTATTTGTGATGCTAGGCTTAATAGTTTGTTTAGGAAACAATGTGTTGGTCATTTTGAGATGTTAAAGCTTTTGGAAATGCATTTTCATGTGAAAGAGACTCCAATAGTAAATGGTGATAGCCAAAGAGCACTTGATCCAGATGCAGCTCAAGTAGATAGCAGAGGATATAGTGAGATGGCAACTAAATTATGCTCCGACAAGAGGAGGAAGACTCATAAGAAGATTGAAAGAGAACCACTGGCAAATCTAGAGGATTATGCAGCCATTGACATGCATAATATCAATCTAATTTACTTGCGTCGCAGCTTTTTGGAGGATCTTATCAATGATAATGCTGCATTCTCCGACAAAATTACTGGTACTTTTGTGAGGATAAGAATTTCTGGTGTTGGCCAAAAGCAAGATATGTACCGTCTAGTGAAAGTTCTTGGTAAGATTTTTTACTACTAGTCAACTACAGATGTGGGCTACTATAAATTTCTCATTTAACCAGTGTGTGATTCTGTATGCAGGTACACATAAAGTTGCAGAACGATACAGTGTTGGTAAGAAGACAACGGATTATGCACTCGAGATATTAAATTTAGATAAAAAGGAGATTATCACAATGGATACGATCTCAAATCAGGATTTCACAGAGGTAATTCTTTTTTTTTTGCTGATGCATGAAAGGGCATATGCAGCTCGCACATTTATTTATTTGATACCTATCGCTGTAGAATGAACCTCACTAATGGGGAAATACTGTTATATGGGTTGATACTTTTTTGTAGGCTAATTAACTTAGTGTACGCTTTCAGCCAGAAATCAATATTATTAATAAAGATATTATGCATGGCTTTGTGTAATTGGCAATGATTTACAATTTTTGGACCACTAATCCGTAAATTTAATGTTTACTCAAGCTAGCAAAAGCATTACTAAAATTTCAGAAAAATACGCTGAGTTTCTGTGCTAGAATTACTGGAAACGCCGATTTTGAATGGACCTTAAAATGGTTAACGGCTCAAGAATCTCAAAGCTTGGGCCTTGGTGTTGAGTGTCAGTACTAACTGTCTTGAATTTGTTAAACATAGATGTACAAAATCTGACCTTGGTTATTCACATTTATAATTTAGTCATGTGCAATATGGTGCCATGACCACTTAAAGTTCATTCTCGTTTATTGGCCTTATGATGCAATTCCTTTTTGCATTCCTTGAGAATTCAGAATCACCTCATAATGAAGATGTTATATATATTGGACCAGTGTCTAGCTTTTTTTAATTCCTGTAGCTATTAAAACGCAAATTTGCTACTGCTTTTTTGTATAGCACTACAAAAGTTTCTTCTTGCACTTTGTTCCATCTAAATTGTTTGCTTTCGTGTACTTATGAAGGAGGAATGCAAACGCTTATGCCAGAGTATGAAGTGTGGTCTATTTACCCGACTAAAAGTGGTACTGCTGATCAATATTTAGTATATGATGATCCATCTGATTCCCAAGTCCACCAAATCACAGTGATTTGATATATATTCTTTATCTTGTTAATTCAGGGAGACATCCATGAGAAAGCTAAAATCTTCCAATCTTTGCGAGTTAATGATGTAAGTACAACGTTATTGAAGGAAAGTTGGCTACATGCTGATCTTGATTTATTTCAGAATATGTCTACCTTGACTTATTAGCCATTATTCTTTGTTAAATCTTCTTGCAGTGGTTGGAAAATGAAAAGCAGAGGCTGAGCCATCTACGTGATCGTGCTAGTGAAACTGGACGCAGAAAGGAATATCCTTTTAACTTAGTATATTGTGCTACTGTTATGTTTGTTTTTTCTTCTTTTTGTTCTGGTGTTTTGTGGGCCATATGCTTTGAATATATTATCTTTTGGTTCTCAAATGTTTGATCACAGCTTTGCATGCCTATGCTCACCAGACACAGATCCGTTAAAATTGGAATGCAAACTGTCATTGGGTAAATCGCATCAGGACAAATATAGTTCAGGCAAATTTTACTTGAAACAGCGTTATAGTTAACAAGCTTGATATTCTACTACTAATGATGTGTGCTAAGGATAGTGCTATTGTTGCACGGTTTAAATTAATTTATACAATTTTCTTTGTTGAAGTTTTAGCAAAACCTATTCGAGAATATGCTTTCATGGGATTGTTAGGTATCTTGGGTTTAACTCAAGTTTGTAAGTTTTTGGCATTCATTTTTTACCAAAGCTTTCCAGCGGCAGCATTTGTTTTCTATTGTTCTGCCTTTCATTAGGGTTTCCTCTGTCTAAAAGTTTGGCACTCTTGCACAAAGTATTGGCCTTATTGCCTGCTATCATTGTGGCCTTATTGCCTGCTATCATTGTGAAGAGCATATGATCTTCTGTCATCCTAATGCTGAGGAATGTTGCATTTGCTTGCTGTCATTTATTGGAAAGCAGGCAATAAGATCATATGACAGAGCTTTGGCTTGATGGCTTGATGCTGTGAAGAGCATATGATCTTCTGTCATCCTAACACTCTCTGAGTTTTTGTTACAAAAGATTTGCTATCTTGGAAAGCAGCTTTCGATAAATGTGAGTTATGAGTTATCATTCTCTGCTTTCCAGATGATGCATGCTGCATCTATCCTGTCATAAAGTCTCGAACAATTTATGTTCTGGCTTTCTTTCCCTTTTAATGTAGTTCTGTTAACGTCAGATTCGTGCTAGACAAAAAATATTGTGATTGGTGGTACCTTGTTTTTATTCAAACTTATGTCATAACCTCAAGAGTCTTAAGGCTACATTTTTGCCATCATGCAAGACACTTTTCTGGGCTTCTGGCACAAACGTGCTAATAATTATTTGTTTTCTACTAATAATGATTGCCATCAAGCCATCAACACTTGCTTGCTGTCATTTATTGATCATTTTATGATCCTTAACTGTATCATACACTCAGAGAGTGTGTAGAAAAGTTAAAACTTCTGAACACTCCTGAAGAAAGAGCACGCAGGATTAATGAAGTTCCAGAAGTACATGTTGATCCCCATATGGCTCCTAACTATGAATCCGCCGAAGAACAGAATGATAAAAAAGCTGGTACTTCATCTATCTGAACTGTTCCTATTCTACAATGATGTGTGCAACTTGTATATATTGATCTTTTGGGAACTTCTTGTTTTCTTATGAAGTTGATTGGACCATATGTCTGGACGCTAGTCGTCACACGATTTTAAGTCCACCTACAGAGAGTGTGACACATAGATCAGGAGCTGGAAGTAACGCTAATTTGCAGTCAACAAATGGATGGAATATTCCTCAGCCTCACATTAATTTAAACAGCACAGCGGGTGAAGCTGCATCACTTTCATCAGCTGGAGTTATATCAAGTGACACGGAGCCAGAAAAAGTCTGGCACTACAAGGATCCTTCTGGAAATGTCCAGGGCCCATTTACTCTTTCTCAGTTGTCCAAGTGGACATGTTATTTCCCCCGAGACCAGAGAATATGGCTTACATTTGAGAGTGAAGAGAACTCACTGTTATTGACTGAAGTGCTCTCGAAACAACAGAAAGATTTCATTCAGCCTATGTCAGTTACTAACAGCAATAAATCAACATGGGCAGGCACTGGGCATGATAGAAGCGACTCAAGTATGGCTGAACATAACTCTTCCTCACCTATTGGTTGTAATGTGGTCTATTCTTCTGGATTATCTAGCCAGTCTGCCGACTGTTCTGCTCCAACAAGAGAAGGTCAAAACCTTCTGGGTGGAACTTTGCCATCGACAACAAGCTGGGAACCTCTGAAGGATGCTCACACTTCATATGTCCAGGCCCAGCATCAGGCAAATTCATGCACGATTCCATCTTCTGCAGGTTCATATGGACCACCAGGTGCTCATGATGAGTGGGTCCCCCAAGAAAAGATTGGCGAATGGAAGAATCATCAGGACAGTGGTGGTATGCGGAGTTCAACCACACTGCGCATGAGTCATAGTTGTCAGAGTAATGTGGAGCCTCATCCTGACCCGTGTGCTGCGAAGAAGCAATTGCAAAATGATAATGATTCTAAAAGTAATTCACTAGCAGGATCTGTAGAAAATTTGAATTCCCAAATGGATTTTGTTTCACAGAAAGTATCTATTCCTACTCCACAACAATCTGAGAGAGACCTTGCTGCTTCTCTTGGTACTCCATCGGAGTTTAAGACGGCGCGTCAGCAGGAAGGCTCTTGCTGGAGTTCAACAACAAACCCCACTGCTCATGATGAACTTCAATTTTCTATTGCTTCAACCAAGCCTGAAAGCTGTTCTCCAACAAATCCTGTTGAAGACAGAGACTCCAGTTCAGCCTCCGGCCTGCAGTCAGGAGCTCCTGCCTGCAGTCCACAATCAGCTCCATCTATGTGTACTTCTAATTCAAGCAAGAACAAGGAGACTATGAATCAGCATAAAACAGGTGACACTGATGCATCAAATGCTCCAGTTATTCAGCCTCCTGAGTCTAAAATTGATCTAGTGTTATCTACTGACACTCCAGATCTTGAGCGCAAATATCCTAGCCCAACTCCAAAACTTGAGAGAAAGGAGCCTTCCATGAACCTGTCAGGGTTAACATCATTAGCACCTGAAGATTCAACTACAAAGGCCTATGGCCACTCTTCAATAGCTTTTGTATCAGAAACATCTGGCCCACCTGCTGGTAAAATTGTTAGCTTGCAATCACTCAAGGAAACATCATGTCTAGAAGAA
This sequence comes from Dendrocalamus sinicus, assembly GCA_036346575.1. Taxonomy (NCBI): domain Eukaryota; kingdom Viridiplantae; phylum Streptophyta; class Magnoliopsida; order Poales; family Poaceae; genus Dendrocalamus; species Dendrocalamus sinicus. Next base: position 19,400,976 of record CM070670.1, read on the forward strand.
AAAGTTTTAAAAGATGGAGGCTCCATCACTCAAACAAAGCAATTAAAAGAAGAGACTACAGCAGTTAAGAGAGAGAACATAGATGTTAATCCTGTCTCTGACGCTGAAGCATTAGTTGTGTCTGATGTGTTGGAATCTTTAACAGAACAGAACTGTGGGACATATAACATGCATGGAGCAACACCTTTGGAAAATTTCACCCCAGCTTCAGCTGAAGAAGAACAACCACAATGCTCTAGCCCTATTGCACTATCTCCTTGGGGTGAACCAAGTTACTATCAAGGTGAAGCTGTTGATTCTGCTCTCTGGGGTGTCCAAGATGACCCAAGCAATGACATGTGGCCGTTGTCTTCACCAACGCCTGCTCTCCAACCTTCCTCAGGTTACTGAAAATGCCTTTTTTTTTTTGTCATTTTCTGTGTTTGCTACAATGTTTGATCTTATGTGATCTTCTACAGGTCTTGGAGCTGATGTAAAAGATACTTCATGCATCATAGAGGAGGTGATTGTAGCCCAAGGAAATAGTGCTGTTGTTGAAATGTCACCAACACCAGAGGTGAAAAAGATGGAAAAAGGAAACTCAAGTGCTTCCATAGGTTGTGGAGTGCTGGAGCAGGTAATGCTATTTTAAATATCTAAATAGGGTTGAATTCCAACATGATCTCTTTCGAAAAGAAAAGAAAAATCCTAGTAACATGATGTTCCAAGTTCCAACTAACATTTTGTGTCTTGACTTGTTTAGGTAAAACCAAAACCAAGTGCTGCATCAGGTTCGTCTGTAGAGGGGAGAACACAAGCTTCAGGGTTGCAACTGTCCAGCTCATCTCTAGAGGGGAGCACAAAGGCTTCAGGTTTGCAACTGTCCGGCTCATCTCTAGAGGGGAGCACAAAGGCTTCAGGTTTGCAACTGTCGGGCTCTTCTCTAGAGGGGAGCACAAAAGCTCCAGGCTGGCAACTGTCAGGTTCATCTATACAGGGGAGTACAAAAGCTTCAGGTTGGCAACCAACAGGTTCATCTGTAGAGGGAAGCAAACCTGAAGCTTCAAGTTTGCAACCGTCAGGTTCATCTCCAGATGGGAGCAGAAAAGCTTCAGGTTGGCAACGGTCAAGTTCATCACCGGAGAGGGGCAGAAAACCTTCAGGTTGGCATTCGTCAGCTCGTGAGAGCTTAAAGGTGAATTCCACATCCAGTGCCAGCCAAAACCGTAACTCATCTTCTAGTCACCACGCAACGACACCAACCGCTAAATACTCTTCGGAAGCACCAAGGAGACAGGGAAACACCAACACAAATACTGCTGGCTGGGGAGAGGCACTAGGAAACAACAAGAGCCATTCATCCTCTGGTAATGCTAGTCGGAGCAGCCAGTCGAGCTACCACCATGACAGGTACTCTCAGGGCAGTGAATCGTGGCGTGGTAGCTCAAATCATTCTAGGAGGTCTGATCATCGTCAAGATCATGGCAGCGGTGGATCGTCAAGATCATTGTCAAGAGGGCAGTCTCAAAGGGGCGTATGTAAATTTTACGAGAATGGCTACTGCAGGAAGGGCTTATCTTGCCAGTACTTTCACCGTTGATCTCCATTGTAGGAAAACGTCGTCTCCCTCACAATTTTGTATAGTCTGATAAAGATTTTACTTCGTAGTCAACATAGAAGCGAGCTTAACCTTCTTGGCACCACGCAGCTGCTAGTAAATATCCATCAGCACAGGTGTATGATTAAATTAGCATTTTAAGCTTAAAACAGCCACTGATGTACGGCCTCGAATGTAGATTCTCCGCGTTTGGAGCATGATGCATTTCATTCTGTTCAGTTAAATGGAATTATGGGTACGCCCATTTGAATTTCGCCTTGATCAGTTATGTCAGATGCATCCAAAATTTTGATTTCTTTGACTGGGTTAGCTTGTACCTTTAGTAGCAGGTTTCTTTGTTTTTTGTAAATACCTCTTACCATGGCTTCTTGTCGTAGCTCTCTCATGTAGCTATATGCCCACGTCCTTACAGGTGTATAAAGAACGGACGGCCAAAAAATATTGCTAAAATTTAGAAATACATTACAAGAATATTCTTCTGCGCGTACTTTTTCAACAAAAGACTCCTTTATTTACCACAACCTGTCACTACATTCATCGATCGATCGGAAATGCATATCACAGATCACTTCATTCCAATCGCACGAATATAGAACTACTGCAGCAGAATGACAGTGGTTAATTACTTCGACTTGGGTGTGCAGGGAGAGAGAGCACAGGGTGGTAGGTGTTCAGCTCAAGCCGGTCCAGAATCTGCTGGACAAGCGTCAAATAGGAAGTGTGCCCAACGACGAGCTCAGTAGCATCAACCTGTGAGTCAAACAACATAATCAAGTAAAGAATAGCATAGAGAAACAGGCTCAATTACCCAGTTGAATGTGCCGAACAAACTTGCGTTTTCTACTCCGGGGACATGGACGGCCTGGATGCCAGCCAGACCTTGCGTGAGCAGGCTGCATGAGAGATTTTTTTGGACTGTGTCTTATGGCTGAAATTTTTGAATTTTGACTGTTCGTGAGAGAGTACGAAGAGATATATTCACGTGCAATTTTTACTGATATAGCTGAAATCGGTATAGTGCCTACTGTAATTGACTTATATAACTTATCTTGAAAAGACATTCCGTTTACTTATTGTAGCATAGACCAGAAGTCAGAAGCCAAGAAGAATGGCCCCGAGTCATGCACAACGAGTCGACGCAAACTGCCGTGGCGATCATCTTCCAATCGTGAGTTAGCTTGAAAATTAATTACGAATTGGATAATTCTGCTTCGTTTACCTCGCACGGAAAGTGAATCCAGTCGTTGGTGGAGTAGACGTTCACAAGCCTTCCGGCAACCATCTGCAAGGAAGGATGGCCATGCAAACAACTCTCAGTGCCTAAGCTGTGCGTGTGCGTCTTGTTTCAAGTACATAATGCTTGAAGTGTGCAGATTTTTTACACCAGAAATGTTCAGTTGCTAGAGTAATGACTCTCTTCAAGTCGAGGAAAGAGTTTCTTTCAGTTGCTTTGGAGAAAAGCTCAGCATCATCCTACTGATACCTTCCTAGTCGGCGCCCAAAGCTCATCTTTAACTGAAACTGGTGCACCTACCAGTACAGCCCTCTCAACAGTTCCCTCTGTTAATGATAAAAACGTCAGCAGAATAAACAACAAACTCCATATGTGTCATGAACCGGAGTAAACACCACCAAGAAGATAGCCAGATGGCGTCGGTGTAGAACGAGAGGGAGAGAGACTAGAGATTTAGACGAAGAGAGACTTGATATTACTCTGCTTGATTACAATAACATGCGGTAGCCCTCTTATATAGATGGCTCCCCCTAACAGATAGAATCTAATCCCAATCATATCTCTAACAGATATAGTAACTAATATTATATCTCTAACTATATCTCTAACATAAGGAAACCAATCTCTAATTCAGATAGAATCTAATCTCTAACTTCTAATAATAGACTGACTAGACCTTGACCCCAAGGCCCACACCTCTGACAATATGTGCGGACAGTTAACACTAAACAGGTAGCACTATCGCCCGAAAGAGCTACTTCCTGCAAACACTTGAATACAACACGCGCCCCTAGTGAAAAACCGACGAGAGTGACAGGCCTGTAAGGGATTGTGGTACCAGTGAGAAAATTAGCTCCATGCAGAAATACAGTCTACTGAATGAAGTAGATTGCAGGCAGAAGTACCTGCTTCCTTGCAACCCCTTAAGCAACACTTCAGCAAGCATTTTCCTGGCCTTATCTGACCTGGAAGCATGTATTAGACTTATCAAGTTGGAAAAATTGCTAGCCTATCTAAGGAGGTTTAGGGGGTATTTGGTTGCTAGCCACAGTTTACTACGCCTAAAATTAGGCAAGTTTGATCAATTTTGGGAGTTGTTTGGTTGCAGCCATAGTTGTGGCAAAATTCCCTTCCAGCATATTAGGTCCCACGCGTCAATAACTCAAAAAAGTATGGCAAGATTCTCTTAGTCTTGCTAAGGTATAGCAAAGAATTTGAGTACATCAACTTAGGCAAGTGTGACAATTTTTGTTGACAAAATGTTGCTAGTAACCAAACACCCCCTTAGAACGAATCAAAGACTGAATAGTGCATACAGTAGAGCCCCTAGGTCTTCGAATAGTACTATTCAGTTTTTTCAGTTTTCTACACGACTACACCTCCAAAATAATCTGCCTTGGATATAAAAGGAAAAACACAAAAATCACAAAAACGAGGGTGGCGTGTGGATGGCAGCATTAGCAGTTGAGACGCTTCAGTGAGGTGGTGGCAGCGCTGAATATAGTGGTGGCGTTGCGAGGTGCGGTGCATCTCTCTGGCGCAGGCGTGTGCTAGCGAGGTGATTTAAGGCATCGGGCAGATGTCGAGCGGATCACAGTTGTGGTGGTAGTGGCGAGGTCGGTGGCGTGTGGCAAGAAAGTGGTGTGACGGCCATTTATGGCTCGGTCGGCGAGGTGATACGGTACTGTGCTTGGTTCGACAAGCATGGCAGCGGCGACCTGGCGAGCGACGCGCAGCCAATGAAACAGGGGGAAAGTGTCAGGGCTGTAGGCAACAAGGCAAGGAGGAAAGCGTATTTCCTGAAGAAGAAAGCCAAAAAAACATGAAGAAATTTTGGATTGGACAAGATTTCCGAATTCAAATAAAATTCAAATAAAATTTGAAATTTTTGGTTGTTTCATCGGCCGACGCTTTCGTGAAAGGAGAAGACAACACAGTAACCGTCGCACTCATCTGCCCGGCATGGCATTCCGACGCACTCGTAAATGCTGCACGCCGTAGACGCAGCATGGAGCACTACACTCACCCTGTGCGATGCATTCAACGCATGGCGGCATTCAGGCTAGCTTCTCTGCATGCATGGCGGCTACGTGCTAGCCCCGTGTTGACTTGTCAGTGCACGTGGCAATCCTACCTTCTATGCCTCTCGCATTATCTACTCGGAATCCGTACAAACAAAGCTGAGTTTAGATGAACCGAACCGGACCATCGACGATGGAACTCATCGTAGTCATGCACTTCTGCCCATGTTTTAGAAGTTTGTTTAACCTCCCCCATCCTACTGAATGCCTGTCTGCCTGGTGTCTTGACTGTCGTCCATGCAGGTGCATTCACAGGACTTCGTGAAGAGTTTGGTCTACCTAGTTGCAATAATTCAAAGAACCTATCATGATAAAAAGAGTTCAATAATATGTTGCGCATTTTTCACATCAACAGAAAAGAAGCCGAGGCTGTTCGATCCCACCCAGGAGAGAGCCACACTCCAGACAGGGTAGGCTTTAGCTCAGAGTATGAAAAAAATATCTAGTGTACAGGCTGGGTAAATTAAGTTCAGTGTGAGTAACATTTTTATGTCCAGCTCAGATAGCCTTGATCATTCTATCACTAAACCTGAGACATAATCAAATTCTAATTCCGCCACTACCTACACCATCTATGCCCCTAGGTAGCCACCGTTCTTTCTCGACGCCATAAAATATTGGATGTTCAGAGCTAGCAGCTCCTGGCTCTGAAGAAAACACGGCGAAGGTTCTAGGGCTCATCAATGGACGGCACCATCAGCTTTTCTCCTGCCTTTCCGACATTTCCTGCAGCTTGTGGAGCAGGGTCGGTTTACCCAAAAGATCAGGGGAGAAGATTGCAAAGGACCCATGCGCTCTGAATTCGAAGGCAGGCGGTTGGCCCCTGTGTCTGATTCTGATTCGCGCCCCACTAAAACAGAAAAGGCAACCTAGCGTTACATCAGTGTGCGTTACATCAGGTTTGGTGTCAAGAGAATCAGCCGTATCAAACTTTCAGACGAACTCCTACATGGCGACTTGTGAGACGCACGAGGTCATAGATACTGACACAACGATAATTAATCATACACATGTCGTTTGCTGATCTAGCTGGCTGGCTAGGACAGATGCTTGACTCGCCTCGGTTTTCTTTGTTCGAGTCCCTTTGCGTGCGAGATACCCCTCCGTTTCATAATATCTGCATCGCTCTCATGCACACAGCGACGCTATGCTAATAGCTGTTTTGGAGCTATATATTATGCACAAAGGAGAAATTTTTACAATGCAAACTGTTTATTTTTGTGGGTGTTTCGACTGCTCGAAACTCTAATCTTAATAGTCGTAACTCGTTTATAACCGCGCACCAGATATTAGCCCAGCCTTTTTCAAATGCACGCTTTGGCAGTGGACTGACGCACACAAACATGATCGTGGATAGCTTGTCGGAGATAGAAACGATAAGGTGGAGCTTAATAATTGAGCTGAACACTAGAATTGAGGCATGATATTATAGTGCAAATTGCCGTACATTTTCCTGTGTTTTCTTTGTTATTCTCTAGCTCAAAAAAGTGCTCGACAAATTACATGCTATATATAGACAATCGGGCCTCACATCAGGCCACTCACCCACTCCACACACACGACTCTGGCTGACACCGACTGGCTTATGTCATTCCACGACTACTCATGCTGACGACTGCTACAATGACTGGCTGTACACGATTGCTACAAAGACCGGTCATACCTGACTGCCACAATGACCAACAACTGCTACAGTAACCAACAACTATCATAGTGCTGACGATTGCTACAATGGCTGCTACCGAGTATGACGTCTACAGTACTCATTCGAGTATGACGTCTACGGTACTCGATGCAACTATGACCACGCACACAGGCACCACAACCACAGCACTACGACCACACCTACAGGCGCCACGACCACACACAGGCTACGAATCCTCCAAGCGTGGCACTTCGATCACGCAAGTCGTCCAAGCACCGACCACGGCACTTCGACCACACAGGTTGTCTGAGCACCTACTGCAGCACTTCGATCACGCAGGTCGTCTGAGCACCGATATGACACTTCGACCACGCAGGTCGTCTCAGCACCGACCGTGGCACTTTGACCACGCAGGTCGTCAGAGCATCGACTGCGGCACTTCGACCACGCAGGTCGTCAGAGCACCGACCGCGGCACTTCGACCGTAACATTACTTTTACGAGTATAACGCCTACAATACTCCTCCAAGTATGACGTCCACAGTACTCCTCTGAGTATGACTTCCGACTACCGACCATCGACTCTCGACTACGACTATCGACTCTCGACCATAGCGTTACGACCACGAAGTACTCAGAGCTATAATACCCGGTGTAGTTTTAGTACTGATTGTAATGACAACACAAAAACTGATCGTAATGACTATATACAGACTGATCGTATCGACCATACACTAGAGTACTCAAACACACTCAAACAAAGCACATATGTAATAAGATTAACCCAACGATTTTAACTTAAGAACTTCTGCCATAAGGGGAAAAAACCTATGTTAGCTTCTCGAGGCCCGAGAAAAACAAAACACTACCAACCCGTCCCAGTCGCCTGGTCATCAACTCATCATGACATCATGCATGTAGCCCAGCTCGCGGCAGCCAAACGTACGGGTCCGCGTTGCACACATGACACCGACGTGATCCGGGGGTCCCCGGCCGTGAGGACGGGCTTGCGAGCTCCACCGCAACGCCGGTCACGTCGGCGCCGGTGACCAAACCACTGGTTATCTCACGTAGATGGCTACTACATTTTACCACCTGTTTCGCCCTCCCTGATTGGCCTTCCCTTTGTAACAGCCAGTTAAAATGTCGTCTCGATTGGCCTTTGCCCTGTGCCGTTTTGGCCTGCGATGATCGGTCGATCAGCACAACGTCCCTGTCCACTCCAGTGACTCCACCAACGTCTCTGTTAACTTCCCTATGGAGCACAATAGGAAAACGGAAATTAGATTTATATAGAGGGAGAAAATGATAGGCATCGCCTGAAAGATGTTGAATCATTAAGTTTTACGTGCCAGCCAATTTACCTAAAAAGTTTGAGTTGTTAAGAGAAACTGGCAATATAGTCATACTTCAACATAAATCAAATAACCACACATTTTCTAACTGTTTGGATGAATTGGGTCAGTTCAGCTAGCCTGCTCCGATTCGTAGTATGACAGTTACCCAGCCACATATTCCATCTCCGCAGACGACGTTATCTTGTTGACAACCCAACGCAACTGGGAGAGTTTCTCAGCCTTCATTAATTTCTTTCAGGTTCGCCGTCAGTTTTTTTGGATGGTGTTATAAGTACTGAGTTTGCAACGTGGACAGCTCAAACACCTGGCCTGCTCATGATATAATATATGATCACTGATCAATATCTGTTGTGTACGTTAATGTTACGACATGATCAGTACTTCTACCTCTGTGCTGTGACATAACGTTTAACTACAATTATATAGTGACTAGTGAAACTGCCAATTAGTCGGTGTTCATAATATAAGTGACGAAATTATTGATGAATTTGGGGAACTTTTTTTTAGAATAATTAATTAGTTAGTGCGTCCTTATTGCCGACTAGTTGGTGGAGTTGGGGGATCTAGTACTTCGAATCAGGCTGGATATGCTCTCTCTCTCTCTCTCTCTCTCTCTCTCTCTGTCAGAGCTACTAGCCTGGATATATAGCTAGCCAATTGAGATTTTGAGAGTGATGCGCAGAGCGCACACTCCCTTTCTCTGCTTTTGGATATGGATGGTTAATCTATGATGAAATGATCACCGGAATCTTTGCACCAATGGGACAAAACATCTGTATCGTTAATTCTACCACTCAAGCTGGAGTAGATCTCGTTGCGGTTGATTAGTTGCTTCAATCCCCTCAACACCAACTTTCTGAGAATCTTAAAGGGGTAAACCTTTTGTGTGCATATATATGAGCATCGCCTTTCGTCAGGATTGGATCACCAATCTGATCGCTAGCTTACTTACTCCATCAATGATGCCGAATTATTTCATCGTTTTCCTTTTTTTGTGTCATTGTAAGCTTAAATGGAGGCAATCATGAGTTATATTAGTCAAAAGGTCACAGAGTAACTAGCCACTAGCTAAGTACTTTATGAGCAAGATATATATAGCTACTATCATAATTCAACAAGTAGAAAGTATGACTAAACTCGCAACAAAAGCAGATATTTGTCGGAGTAATACCTTTAGCACTAAGCAGTGTGGTCTCTTCTCCAACATAACTTTTCAGCAAAGGTTCTTCATGAAACCATTTCCATGTAGGGAGTGTCTAGGCATTATCTGGATATTTTTTTTAATTATTATCTAAATTTATAACCCTTGGATTAGAGATCAAGAAAGGCTTTGTTTTTGAAGGGGAGATATTTTTTCAAGAGAGAGGAGGTAGAATTTAAGAGGGAGGGGGAAAATTCGTGACTATTGAATCTCTAATCCAATAGTCCTAAATTTAGATGATAGTTAAAAAACATCTAAATAATATTTAACAAAACCTTTCCATGTATTCTGCGTAACTTATTTAGTAGGCCAAGCTAGCACTCCTTCAAACTTTCACAGCCGATCACTTTCCTAGGTACACCAATGCGCACGCATTAGTACATGGCATTGACGCATACTGTATAGTTGCTTGGATGCTTGACTCACTTCAGCCAATGACGAAGCGAGGAACAAAATTAAGGATAGATTAGGACGCTAAACTAAATTATCATAAACACAATATTTTACTTTTATTCAATTCAAATTTATTCATGAATATAAGAGAAACAAAACTAAAAAGAGATAAATACAACGAAAGTACCTCAGTAATAGAAAGTGTATTCCGAAAATAGATAAACATGCTTCTGAAGAGTAGAGATCAGTCATTTGCATATTAAAAATAGCAAATTAGTGAAACGATAACTAATTGTAAATGATCATAAACACACAAGATTAAATCACGATGTAAAGTTCGTTTCTCCATTATAGCAAATCTATCAATAAAATGTAACACATCAATTCTAATCAAACACATAAATCATAATTTTAATTTTGATCTCTAGCAATTCAAGTTGGCCATTGACAACAATACACCATATACATATAATCTCTAACTCAATATAAACAATACAGAACTAATCAAGTAATCAACTAAAAGATAAGGACTTTACTAATTACCAGTCGGTTTATTCTATCTGGTCTCCAAGAGACAGCCAACTAGCCAAGACCAAAGTGAAGGCTCAAGTGTCAGTCCAACCAAAGTATCGAACCAATTCCAAATGGGCCAAATCCCACTGGCCGGCGGTACTCGCACTCCCATTTCCCCAAACCCATGTCCCCAGCTAGCAGGCAGCAGCTCCCCGCCTCCCCCTCCGGGCTCCAGGGGTTCAGCCTCCTCCCCTCGCCGGCTCGCCCCTTGGTCTCCCCTCAGTAGCTCCCCCTCCGACGGTCCGGCCTCGGGCCCTCGGTGTCTCCACCTCGGCCGCTGCCCACTGCCTTCCTAGACTCCTGCTTGGCCACTTCCCAGATCTTCTTGGTGCAACGGTGCTGAAGCCACAAAGCGCCGCTGGCCTACCGTATCTGCCCTCCGTTGGCCACCGGGCATCACGGGCCATGCATCCAATGCCGCCAGCGCTAGGTGCCGACTCATACAGAGGTGCGTGCAACCCCTCCTCTTGTTTTGTGGTCTACGGATGTGGTCTCCGTCTCTGATCTATGAATGTGTGCGTCGAGCGTGGCGTGGTGGCTACGGTGGACTGCCCTAGCTGGCCGACCTAGCTTGTGGGGGGGTTGATGATTCAGGCGTACCGAAGGGTGGGCTGAAGCCTAACGAAGCCCACCCAGTGGCTTCACCCCTGGGTTCAGCAACTCTTAATTGCTAGCGACCAACCCCAAGCTTGATAAGAAACAAAGGAATAGCCGCTTATGGATGATGAAACTTCAACTTAGAAGAGTTAAGCTAGCCTCTTACTTGAAATTGAATGGTACAGGAAAGGCTACCTGTATGGGCATGTCTCTTCCGATCTTATTTGAGAATTATATATTGTTGTATTGGTTCATGGGCCATGTTATAAGACGACATGTCAAAAGTAGAAGATCGAAATAGTGAGACACGGATTTAATGTGAAAAACCCTTACAGGAAAATCACAGACGCAACTGCCGGGCATCATCGAATACGATCCCCTGGAGACACCAGTCATCCTTTTCTGCAAAGGAGGCATCATGACCTTGTTATCGGATGTTAGGCATTCACACCTAATCTCCGAGCAGTCTGCTAGCCATCACAGTTTCAATCGATAAACATGAAGAAGTTTGACAGGTTTCAAAATCCCATCGAATTCCTTCAAATTTACACGATCGTGATTCAAGTAGTAGGAGGAGGAGAGCATGTCATGGTAAATTATCTTCCAACTATGCTCGAGGGGTCTGTTTGATTGTGGTGGTTAAATCAACCACTAGGGTCGATCCATTTGTGGCAACACCTCTATGACCTTCCGCTAGCCAATTTCCAGGGCAACCACAATCGCCCTAGGAAGGAGGATGACCTACACAAAATGAGACAAAACAACAATGAAACCTTATGTCAATTCATTAGACGTTTTCGTCAGGTTCGTAATTCCATACCAGATGTTTCTGATGCTTCTGTTATTAGAGCATTTAAACGAGGAGTCTACAATAGAAGGTTCACAGAAGATATCACTTTGAATCCTCCGACTACTGTCGTCGAGCTTTTCAAGATGGCTGATCGTTATACGACTGCTGCTGAAATAGTCGAGTGGAATAAAACCATCGACCAAGCTGATCAAAGTTCCTAAGAAGCAGGGAAGGTAGTAGAAAGAAGAAGAAGGCCAAGAAATCTAAGAACAAAGCAAAAGGTCAGGAGCCTCAAGTCAAGAGTTCCAAGGAGGTCTTGGCCATAGGCGTTAAGAAGCCACGGAGTTCCAAATAGTACTTTGATCGGGGTAAGGACAAATTCCCCATACGAAAGGATAACAAGTCTAGGTGGTGTTCTCTCCATAACATGGAGGGACATGACCTTCGTAATTGCCAAGTTTTCCAACGAAAACTCGAGGACTACTACTTTGGTAAAAGACCACTTCCAACACTCGAGGAGTTAGAACAAACGAGTGATCGGAAACATCCGATGAGGACGAGGAGATGCTATTCCAAGATCCGAAGTACACCATTGAGCACATCTATGGAGGATCTTCGGCATACGAGCCAAAATGATAGTATAAAGTTATCGAACGTGAGATGCTAGGTCCTAAAGGAGTAATCACAATCTGCTATGATAAAAAGATGATGCTTATATGCGATCGTAAGTCTCTCGAGATGGTAGTTCAGTTAGCACCTCGACAAGCAAGCAGGGTGTAGTCTACAACCAAACACTCGAAGCCAAAAGCTGCGCAAAAGCCAAACGAACAAGTCAAAGAAGTTCCTCTGAATCTTGAGAAGCCTTCGAAGACCATTTGCATTGGAATTATTTCTGACCCCGTATAGGAAGATGCCCTCATCACCTTCGGTCAAATGCAGGTGTCTTTGCATGGTAACCATCTGACATGCCCGGGGTCCCTAGGTAGTGATTGAGCACAGGTTAGCTCTGTGGCCTGACAAGAAATCAATAAAACAAAAGTTATAGAGATTTGCACCTGATCAACAGGAAGCTATTAGGTCAGAATTGGACAATCACTCATAGTGGTTGGCTAACCCGGTAATGGTTAAAAAATCTAATGGTAAGTGGCGTATGTGTATAGGCTATACTGATCTTAATAAAGCTTATCAAAAAGATGATTTTCCTCTTCCTCGTATCGATCAATTAGTTGATTCTACTGCTGGTTGTGAAGTATTAAGTTATCTATATGCATACTCTTGTTATCATTAGATTAGTATATCTCTGGAAGATGAAGAGAATACCACATTTATTATGCCATTAGGTATATTTTACTATGTCAAAATGCTATTTGGTTTGAAAAATACTGGTCCTACTTTTCAATGTTTGATACAATTGACTTTTTCACCTCAACTAGACCGAAATTTAGAAGCCTATGTTGATGATCTAGTCGTAAAGAGCATCAAATAACTTGATCATATTTTTGACCTGCAAGAAATATTCAACAACCTCAAAAAACACCGTTTAAACTCAATCATGAGAAGTGTGTGTTTGGAGTTTCTTCAGGAAAATTGTTGATTCCTTGTTTCTACAAGAGGTATCGAAGCAAATCCTGAAAAAGATAAAGGACATTGAGTACATGCGCCCTCCGACCACTAAGAAAAAAAGTCCAAAAACTCACAGGGTGCATGGTGGCTTTAAGCTGTTTCATTGCATGACTGAGAGAAAAATACTTTCTTTCTTTAAACATCTAAGGAAATATGAAGATTTTGAATGGTCGAAGGAGGCTAACAATGCCTTCGAGGATGTCAAGAGGTATCTTATAAGTGCTCCTATTTTGGTTTCTCCGAAGTCAGAAGAGATACTCTTAATATATCTAGTTGCCACGCCACAGACATTAAGCACGACACTGATCACAGAACGCGAAAACATGCAATGACCAGTATATTACGTAAGCAAAGTTTTACATGGGCATAAGGAGCACTACCCTTATGTTCAAATATATGCCCTCCTCATGTCTTTAAGGAAGCTAAGGCATTATTTTCAGACATACAAAATTATTGTGCAGTCTGAATTTCCCTTAAGAGAGGTCCTCCAGAACTGGAAGCAGTGGGACACATGGTAAAATGGTCGGTAGAACTTAGAGAGTTTGACCTCCATTTCGTGTCCCAAACGGCCATTAAAACTCAGATCTTGGCAGACTTCATCGCTGAATGGACAAATTCTGAACCTGTTCAGGATCCCTAGTACAATTCCTACGACTAGTGGATGATGTACTTTGACGGGTCGCTTACGCTTAGTGGCTCGGGGGCTGGGGTGGTCCTGGAATCTCCTATGAGAGGGACCTTAAAGTATGTCATTCAATTAAACTTTTCAGCTACTAATAACAAGGCAAAATATGAAGATTTATTAGCTGGCATACGAGTCGCGAAAGTGCTCAAGATTCGATGACTACTCGTGAGAGGAGACTCTTAACTAGTCATGAATCAGGTCAGAAAAGAGTACCAATGCTCTAATTCAACCATGTCTTAGTACTTATCGGAAGTTAGAAAGCTTGAGAAGCATTTTTTTTCAATTTCGAGATACAATATATCCCTTGAAAGAATAATTTTCTCGCAGACCAGTTGCCTCGAATGGTTTCTTCCCGACCACAAGTACTGAAAGGAGTCTTCTTAGAATACCTCTAGAAGCTGTCTCTGGTCGAAACATCAGAGACATCTCCTACTGAGGCAGCCTCTTTAGAATACAATGATACCTAGATGGGACCCATGTACTAGTATCTTCAGAATGGTTCTGTACCCGACAACGATCTCATCGTTTATCCCAAAAGGCCAAAATGTATACTTTGATCGAAGGAATACTTTATAAACGAAGTACCCAAGTGGTTCTTATACGATGCATATCGCAGAAAGAAGGATTACAACTCCTTCACGATATACACGGAGGCATCTGTGGAGTACATGTTTCTTACAGAACGCTAGTCGAAAAAGCCTTCTAACAATGTTTTTACTTGCTGACCACCCTCAATGACGCTAAAGAGTTGGTTAAGAAATGAATAAGAAACTCTTGGTAGTATTATGTAGCTACCGTCAGGGTGTCATTAAACGGTGTATCAGTTGTCCCTTTAATTGGCGTTGTTTATTATTATTATTTTCCCTAAAGTCACCTCGATTAAATGTTGCCCAAATTGTGTTAAAAAATATGCAATACCACCTTAGACTCCTCATATGTGGATATTGCCATAGTAACCTGTAGTAGACGATGAATCGTCAGAGAAATTGTTAATGATTGATCCCGTATGAATGTCACCAATAATAGACACAACAATCTGAATTGCAATAAACTCCACCTCCAAAAATATATATATAAAGCCAACGACATAGTCTCTTGACGAAAGATGATGATCGACTGAGTCATAAGATCGTCGATTGAGATGGTGCAGTACGATACCATACCATGACATGGCGTGTGGGCGACGCCAACGATGATATCGGCAAAACTAGCACTAGAACAGTCATTGAGTAGAGCATAGATCGATGCTCGGTATAGAGTCAAGTTGTGGAACGGAGTCGAGACGAGGTAAAATCAACAAGATGAGCCTATTGAAATCGCCTGGCCTGATTCTTGTTGTGCACGAAGGTTAAATCTTGACGTGTACTGGTGGACCTTTTGTGTGCATGTAGCAATTTTGGCCGAAATCACCAAATGTCCAAATGAACAAAAGTCACGAACGGCTGACGCCTTGGACGCCACCTGCCTTTTTCTTTGATGCACGAACCGGCTGTTGCTCTCGGGAATAGATTCTAATTCTACAGCCTGCTCCTTGCGACGTTGCTCCTCAGCTTCTCGCGACTTGGCCTCTGAATGGATTACTATCTCATTAGACGGCCTCGACTCAGAAACGAATGCCTGCCGTCTCGGATTGCTGCAACTTGCCGAAACGCCGAACCGACGATTTTCTTTTATACCGGAACCCATGTTGGCCTATAGAAAGCGCCACACCTGTATGGACATGGCTCTTTCGATCTTATTTGAGAATCATATATTGCTGTATTTGTTCATGGGCCATTTCTTGCAAATCTTTGATAAGGCAAGGTTGTTTCACCAGACGAGTAGTCAATAAATTAGCTGTTAATTACGACCTCTGTCTTGTGTTTGGTGGTCAAAATCGTGTGCAACCACTTGCAATACCGGCTAGACTGATTGTAAGTCACCTTTTCATGCTTAAACTAGTGCAACTGTGCAAGGAGCCTAGGACTACTATGGTTTGAGGTCACCGTCGGCTATAAAGAAAGGTTCACTCGGCAGTAAAAAATGTGGTTGTTGGGGGATATGGTAGTTGGTAGTTGGGAAGAGAGAACAACAGATATAAAGAAAATTGTATTTTAATGCTTGTGGTTAGGTCTTTAGCTTGAGGACCAGCCTCAAACTTTTTTTGCTTATGACCTGCTTAAGGTCACCTTTGTAATGTATAAAATCGACCTTAAGATGATTTATAACCTTATATTTTTATACACTAAAGATGCCCTTAGGCAGTTAGGCTAGTCGTAGTACTCTGGGCCAGGCGAACGAGGCGTACCGGTGCCTCTACTATTTGAGCTATGCTCGGTTCCAAAACCTGTGTAGTTATAATGACCGCATTTTTTGGTTAGTGAATGGGAATAGAAAAAATTACCGTATAGTACATTTATATAAAGATTATCTTGGGAAAAGGAGGCACAGGATGTGTATGTTTACAAGGGGCAAAAAGGAAGAGTTATACAAGAAAATTCACAGAATCTGTGACCAGGAAGTCTCAAATTTTACCTTTTTGGCAGCTTCTGTTCTTAATTATAGCGCACTGCCATCCTTATACCCTAAGCATGCATGCAGCTAGTCATGTGAATCCCCTTATTGTTCTGTAGTATCGGACATTGAGTTCAAAACAGAAAAAAAACAACAAAAAGCAAGAGGAAGCCACCGAACTCCTCCAATGGCGCCGCCACTTCTGAATCAACACCTTCTTCTCCTTGCAGCCGGTACATACCATACGCATGCGTAACAACAATGGACGCGTACGTACGTCACGTGGTCAGTACAAGGAGCAGGTGAGCCGGGGCGTGGGCACGGCGTAGAGCCGGGTGGCGCGCGGCGCGGTGAGGCCGAAGATGTCGCCCATGTCGAGCTCCGACGGCTTCATGCCGTCGGGCAGCGCCCAGTTGAACCCGTGTGCGAGCTGCGCGACGGCGAGTTCCAGCGCGTACAGGCCCAGCGCCATGCCGGGGCACGACCGCCGGCCGGACCCGAACGGCAGGAACTCGAAGCAGCCGCCCTTGAAGTCGACCGCCGCGGCCTCCCCCTCCGGCGCGAACCGCGACGGCCGGAACACGTCGGCGTCCGTCCACGCCCTGCGGTCGCGGCCGACGGCCCAGACGTTGATCATAACGCGCGAGCCCCTGGGCACGGAGTAGCCGCCGACGACGCAGTCCTCGGCGGTCTCGTGGAGGAGCAGCGGGATGGGCGGGTGCAGGCGGAGCGTCTCCTTGACGACGCACCTGAGGAAGGGAAGCTTGTCGAGGTCCGCCTCGCTCACGTTCCGCTCGAGCCCCACCACGTCAGCGAGCTCCTGCTGCAGCCGCCGGAGGTCGTCGGGGCTGTGCATCATCTCCGCCATCGCCCACTCGATCGCCGACGCCACCGTCTCCGTCCCGCCAAACATCACGTCCTGCGTTCATCCATGCATGCAGGCAGCCACGTCACCACATTAGTTTATTACTTAGTAAAAAAAATCATTTACATGACATTAGTAGGTGAAGGTCGCGATGCTCATGCATGCGTTTAGATAGACCGAACAAGTTGTGTCAATTGCATGTAGTATAGTATTGGGAGTGTCTATACAATATTTGACTATTTTTTAGGATAAAAATAGTCAGATTTTGAGTCGTTAGATGGAGATCTAATTCTCTAGATCATTTTTTCTGGAGGGGGACTTGTATGAGTGGATCCATTGGATAGAGATCTAACGCCCCAGATCAATCTGACTGTTTTTGTCCTAAAAAATAGTCGAATGTTATATAGATATTCCTTATAGTTTAAGCTACAAGATAGACGTATTCACACGTCTACAATGAAGCACGCATACGTCCGGAAGTAGGTCATTTGTGCAGGCAAGTAGTAGTACAGTGCTGCATGCGTAATGCTTACCGGTTCCAAAGTTTCGAGGTCATGATCGTTTTTAGTGCGTTGATAGGTGGAATTATGATATTTTACTGTTTATTCATGGGAAGTTATAAGCTACAAACTGGAGAACCGGGTCTTAAAAAAAACGCGGTTGGTGCAAAGATAGGGGAGGCGTTGGGGCCTGTTTGGCACAGCTCCACCACCGGCTCCTGAGCTGTTTAGAGCTGTTTTGTGCCAAACGGGGTACAACAAAATAGCTCCACCCAAGGAGTCCCTTAAAACCTGCTGAGACAAAAGTAGCTCCTTGGGTGGAGCTGAAAAAAGTAGCTTCACCCAGCTTCACTTGTGAAGTAAAAAAAACAGCTTCACTTGTGAAATGGAATCGTGCCAAACGGGGCCTAAAGCTTTAATTTGGAGGGTGACATGCACCCAGATGCCCAGAGCTTATCTGTGAGCTAGCGTGTGACATGGGGTGAAAACATGGTGCGCTGAAAAGTGGTGTACATATCATGTTTATTTTTTCAGGTGGTTTTTAACTTTAGTCTATAAATAATAAGTAGTTTGTAGAAAGTTATATGAAAAAAATTCATGTACGATTTTAGTCAATATAAATGAAGTCATTAAAGTAAATACTACATCGATTTATAGATTTTATATTAAAAAAATACTTCATTTAAAACTAGATAATATAGAAAAATAACTTTTATACCCGTATGAACAGAGCTAGGTCTCGACTCGTTGGCTCAATCTTGGAAGCTTTCATGTTCATTTTCAACAGCCGAAAAAATATCATAGAAGGTGAAAAGGATGCAGGGTAGGTATGGATAAAAATGCAAAGTACATGTATGGTCCAAACTTCTGAGCGAAGTGTCATCAACATTTCTTATTGAAAATTCGAATGATACGGGAGATCAATGTCATAACTTGATCAAACTCTGTGCTCCAACTATTTTTAGTGGAGGAAAAAAACAAAAATAGTAAATAACTCGATCATCGAAACCGTCTGCACCATGATTAGGATATGCGTCACTGATCACGAGCTGCGGCTGTCTACGCAGGAGCGTAGAGGAAGCCATAGCACGTACGCAAGCAAGATACCGAAAGAGACGGCGTGGAATTTGGCGCCGCATCGAGACGGGAAATGTCGGAGAGATCAAGGCCGGCCGGTGTTCGTGGTCAGGCTCGTGGTCTTGACTTTGTAGTTGTATTTAGACTATTCATAGAAGAGAATATAAAGTAATAAAAATTTATATATAGTTTTAATAGATATAAATAAAATTATTATAGTGTGTACTATAATTAATTTATAGACTTTATCTTAAAATACACTTCGTTTAAAAGATAATTACTGTAAAAAATTGAAAAACAATTTTTAGATATTGAAAAGCAGAAAAACGGTTTTTAAAAATCGAAAAGAATTAAAGGTGCTTACATCCGCAGCTGCAAAGATCGATTCGTATTCGACCCAGGAAAGAGAGAAACGGTACTGCTAGTGAGTCAAAACAGCCGACTAGTATTTGTTGTTGTTGGTTTTATCTCTAAGGTGCTATGTATACACGGAATAATTTAATTTGAGGCTAGCTAAGTCAAGTATTTTTAAAGATAAATGTGTGGACTCTGATAAAATGTATCATCGCATGAAAGTGGTGGTTTTGACTCCCAGTGCAAAAGCGAGAACGAAGCTACAAACGAGTCGGTGCTAGCTAAGTGAAGTATTTTTAAAGATAAATGCAGGGGCGGAGCTGTATGGGCTTGAGGGGGTTCCAGGAACCCAGGTCCAAAAAAATTTTAGTTATTACTAGTAAACATTCACTCTTTGTGCATCCCCTTGGCCCAATATAGTGTACCCCTAGCCCAACAAACACCCTCACTCGCCCCTGTCCAGCCCATTCTCCCACCGTCCTATGCTCTCACGTGTGGCCTGTTGCACCCCTCCGTTTTGCTCTAGCTCCGCCACTAGATAAATGTGTGTACTCTGATAAAGTGTACCATCGCATGAAAGTGGTGGTTTTGACTCCCAGTGCAAAGCAAGAACGAAACTACAAACGAGTCGGTCAATATGCCGTGGTTCACCGTGGACGAGGATAAGCGTACGTATACAGTGCTGGTTTCAGTGCCGAGGATAACAAGTAATCACCTTCCTAATTCGATTTAATGCTACTTTTCAAATTGCAATGGTACGGTGGTGATCGATCAACGCGTGAAGACCTATACAGCTTTGATTCGAGATCATATCATTAGAGTAATTCACTGCCCAAATCTAGCCCTGAATGGAGTGCTTTGCAAGCTAATACTATATTCATGGCACTGTAATCACACACAAATACTATATTTCTAGGAGTAGCTATTCGATCGATTGACCATCTATGCATCAAGACAAGCTTGCCTTGTACTATTGGCCTATTGCGGTACACGTATAGAGTCCTTGTATACTCCACGCCAGTGTTCGATTGTTCATACTTGTCAGATACCGCTGCATTCACCATCTCACCAGGCAATCAACCACGCATGCATGTATAATGGGCAGGAAATAAGCCGGTTAATTGCGGTAAATATACGGATTTGTTTGTAAAAAAAAAAAGCGCTTGCCCTATTCTAGTTTATCTCACCTGATCAGGAGTTACCGCGAAGCAAGTTAAGAGACTTGTATATTTTTACATAATTTTATTTATAAATATAGAACGTATTTTATATTTTAATATAAAATTAGTGTGATGTTCTCTTTATATCTTTAATAAATATATAATTTTATTTGCTATTCTATATACATGTATTGAGTATACTATTTAGATATAATAATTATATGTAATCTAGCCATTTTATTGTCTTTTTAGCTTATATGTCAATAGAAAATATGCTTTATAAACTTAAACGAAAGAAGTAATTAGAGGCGGTAAAAATTGTCGTGGGAGATGGCGCTAATTAATTACTAATTAGTGTTACGTAAGGGAAGTTTCGGGGGTACTTACCATGATGATGGCCTTGATGTTATCGCGCGTGAGGCGGAGGGTGTTCTGCAGGTCGTCCAGGCCTTCGCTGGTGGCCTTCCCGCCCTGCGGCTTCGCCTCGGCGAGGAACGCGAGCATGTCGTCGACCATGTCGGCGTCGGCGTCGTCGGGGTTCTTGCCTCTCTTCATGTGCTCGTCGATGATCTTGTCGATGAACCTGTCGAGCGCGCCGCGGGCCGCGCGGAGGCGGCGGTTGATGCCTTGCGGGTCCATCCAGCCGAGCCACGGGATGAAGTCGCCGACGTTGAACGCGCCGAAGAGCTTGGAGAACTCCTGGAGGATGGCGATGAACTCCTCCTGCCCGTCGCCGTCGCGGGTGCCGAAGGCGGCGCGGAAGGTGACGTTCTTTGTCAGATTGAAGATGAGATCGCCGAGGTTCACGGCCTCGCCGCTGGACCCCGCGACGGCGCGGACGAGCGCGGCGGACTCGTCGCGCACGGCGAGCCACGTCTCGGCGCGGCGGCGGCTGAAGAGCTTCATGACGCAGAGCTTGCGCATCTGGCGCCAGAAGGGCCCGTAGTGCGCAAACGCCATGTCGGCGCGATCGTAGGTGAGGTAGGAGATTGCGATGGTCGCCGGACGGTTGGAGAAGGCGCCGTCCTGCGCCTGCAGCACCTCCCGCGCGTACTCCGGCGTCGACACCGCGAACGCGTGAAGCCGGCCGAGGCGGAGGTGCAGCAACCCGCCGTACTGCTTAGCCAGCGCCGCCAGGCCGCGGTGGGTCAGCTGGTCCATCATCGTCATGTTGCCGATGATCGGCAGCGGCTTCGGGCCCGGCGGCAGCGGCGCCTTGCCCCGCCGCCGCAGCCGCAGCAGCACGAAGGCCAGCGAGGCGAGGAACACCCAGCTCAGTGGGTCCTGGAGCCACCCCATGGCTACCTTGGCCAAGACCACCATGGATGATACTACTCCCTTCAAAGAAGCTCTTTTTTCTTTCTTTCTGTTTTTGGGTGTGCTGTGTGTTATGACGCTCTTGGGGTAGAGCTGAGGAGAAAGGGAGATAGTGCAGGGTTTATATATAGTTGGAGGAGTAGGTGAGGAGGGAGATGTCAGATTAGGTTGACACATGTACGGGGATAGGATCTCATCTTCATAATCTTAAATGGGAGTAAATTCTTAACTTCCTTTGATTTTTCTTGTGAAGGGGAGGGTGTTATGATATTTCTTTCCTGATAATTAGAGGGTGGATTAGGGGGAGATTAGCCAGTAGGCAAATACAATTGATAGTGGGAAAGGTGGTACTAAATATGGATGCAATAGCTTAGTTTATCCACCCTCTTTAAACCCACCAGGTGGATTCCCCTTTCCTAAGTTCGATTGTTCGCTTGGAATTTTAGCTTCAGAAATGCTAATCTGCAGACGTCCACTAATTCGGGAAATTTTCCTGAACTTTAAGGTGGCACAAACACATGTTTTGAAAAATAACAATTTATATTGATCATTAAAGCGAAATTCTCCCCCAGAAGTAAATCTTTCAGCAAACATGAAACAATTTCCAACTGAATTTAGTGTAGTGTAGCAAGTTTCACCTGTCCGCAATTTAATTAGCATTTTGAATTCAGCTTTCATAACACTTGTGTACCCCCAAGAGGCAAATCTTTTTTTTAAAAAAAAAACTAGACGTTGTCAGTCCCACCCGGCGTACTATTGAATTCACAACGGGTAGGGTAGCTTGGACGGAATCCATTAGGTACATAATCTGCAAATTTGTGCTGGGTGTCCTTAGTTTATCCCCCAAGAGATTCACCGAACCCTATCTTCTTCTTCCATATTTAATGGCACCGACCGCTTATTTAATCTTCAGCTTCTGACTTTCTAATTTTTAATTTATTATTTCTTAATTTTATTTTATTTTTCTAATTTTTAGGTTTTTTGGGTTTTGTTTCTTTTTCTTGTATTCCTTAGCATTGTTTTTGATGGGTTAACCTATTTTTTATTTTTAAATTTTTTAGAATTTAGTTACGCCAAATAAGTCACCACCAGTTATAGTAAAAATAAACCAGCTATGATAAAAAAAAGTCATAAGTCATCGCTAAACTGAGCGTCCCTATATGTGTTGTTGCATGCTCTAGTTGGACCTGTACAAGTAAATTAAAGGTTCATTTGGTAGATGCATGTAACATCATGTTACGAAAACTTGCGGACCAAACTTTGTGCCAATATTTAGCACTAGCTCCTAACACAACCATCGCTGGAGGAATGCTGGAAAATTGGGCAGGAGCTTTGAAAAGAAAAAAAAAAGGTAGGCACCAGGGTTCAAGCCCGAGTAAGTGGGGTGTTCGTCGATACTTTTCATCAACCAAGCAGCGCTCACTTGGTTCCTACCTCAATGGTAATTCTAATGTGGTGGATCCTGTGGAAAGAGCGAAATGCAAGGACGGTTGGGCTAAAAAGCTATAGCTTATAGCTAAAAGTGTACTGTAGCGGTTGAAATTTCACTGTAACTGAAGATGACTTATTTGGTTTTATTAAATTTAAAAAATAAAAATAGAAAAATATGCTAGCTCATCATGGACAACGCAAACGAATACGGAAAAAAAGAATTGAGAAAAAAGTTCAAAAAAAGCAAAAAGTTCAAAAAAAGATAAAATTTATAAATAGTAGAAAATTAACCAGAAGTCAGAAAAATGAGCGGGGTTAATCCACAGGAGGCTCGAGCTTGTGTGACGCCGGTCGTCAGGGAACCCACCCGCTGGCTGCCGGACAATCTTGAGCGCTTAATTAAAGATCAGCCCCGGTTGTACTTGTATTTACAGATCGTTTGTACTCTAGCTCCTGTTCCTTGTTCTGCTTCTTTTTCTTCCTTGTCTTTCTTTTCTCTTTGTACATTCTCCTTGCACGCATAAAATAAAAGGCAGCTCTCTGCCTTTTCGTAAAATAAAAACTTTCATTGAATTCACCAATAGTACTAATATCATCTTCTGTTGGATGCTTATATTCTATCTATCTGCTCCCAACATACCTACTGCTTATGGGTAGACTTCTCTTACGTACTCATTACCAAGCCTTTTTTTTTCTTTGAACCTTCTCATCGCCAGTTTTGTACAGTGTTAGTGTTACTTCCATGTCTTGCTAGAAATTATTCCTAGTAATCGCATTGAAATTATCTTAGTGATTAGGTCAAGTGGTTAAGACGATAGAACTGAGTAAGCGCATGGCACTGGCCGGCAAAATGACCGTGCGAACTCACTCAACACATGGCATCGAGTTATTCAAAGCTAATACACTGTAGTTAGACTAAAAATTCATGAATGTTAGTTTGTCTAATCCAAGATGGTGAAAATAGTGAAAAGCTACTTGTTTGTGCAAATTAAAGTGGATCTAGTGCACAAATCTGTTCAAGCTATTGACATGCATGCATAATCACTTGGTCCATGCGTGGTCTTAGTGTGTCTGCCGACTCCATAATTAGTCCATTGGAAAATTTTGATCGGCCGGCCATTGCACAATGTTTGGAAAAGGCAAAATTGCATCGAGGTCTGGTTTTTTATTGTAGGATCGATTCACACTAAGATACGCAATCAGAGGGGGTGAATAATTGCGGAAGCTAAAAATAAATTTTAAGACTCTCCCCTAAACACAAAACCTATTTAAGCCTCGTTAAAAAATTCTGGACAGAATAATGTACTCTCACTAAAACTGATCCCTATAAAAAACCGTAACTTCGATTGATCTCAAATTTTGACAGAATAAACTAGACAAAATTATTGAACTAACCCAACTGGAATCACGTCAAACAGATGTCTAGAACTCGAGATATAAAATAAACAATCTCGCTGATAAAGATAAAGACGAGAATTTTATTAAGCCCTAATTAGCACTTTGCCTTAATCACCTCTTTAATCACAAACGTTCTCACTGGTTGCATCAAACAAAGTATTCAACAATTATCGATCAACAGCAATTGGCATCAAAACAATTTGTGAAATTGTGACCTGATAACAAGCATCAATCGGAAGACTTCATACCATGCAAGAATAATCACTACCAGATGGATCTAGTGACCAGCTATGGATCAATAATTAGCATATGAAAAGAATAAAAGATTCCCAAAAGAGAGGCTCTAAGGGCAGTCCCAATGGATGGTTTCTTGAGGCAGTTTCCAAGAGAGAAAAAGAGCAATTAATATGCAGTAGAAACTATCCTTTCCAATCCATAGTTTCTACAATAGTTTCTATACAAGAGATAACTTAAATGCAACATAAAAAGGAAATAGATCAACTGTGGCAAGTAACCATATAGCCTGATTGCTTTCTGAAGATAAGATCAAACATCCCACGGCAAAGAACAACACAGGAAACTAGTATTTGCACAAGTCTTCTTCACGTGCAAGCACGTTTCAGGGATAAGAAGCTAGCAAGCTTGTCCACGTACGTGCACTGGAAAGAAAAAAGCAAATCAACATGGCCTTTCGGCAGCATGCATGCGCCAGGAATTTGCGACGCGACCGCGGAGGCGCGGAACAATGGATCCAGATGGAAACTAGTAGCGTCTCCCCAACGCGGTTTGGGCAGTTTCTACGAGTCTCGATTATAGCGAAGACTCGGTTTCGTGAAGAAGAAACCGTTTCTCCAGTTTGTGCTCTCTCTCTACATTAATTATATTGCCACATCAGCAAAAAGCTGAGCTGTCAAGGTAATTAATAAAGATAGAAACCACCATAAATATCCCATTGGGACTGCCCTAATCAATCTCACCAAATCATGCCTTTAATCACTACCAAAGAAAGTAATGCATGCAGACAACTTTTTCACTCAAGCCAACTCACAAATTCCAAAGAACATGCATGCATGCAGTATACGTAATGCAAAAATCTTAATTAGTCTCACCCAATTACTTATCAAATCACTCACGGCTAATGAACTTGAATGCAAGATTGGTAGTGATTTAGGACTTCACGCTCAGATTTCTTTTCGCCAGAACGACGTGCAAATGCTGCTTCCCTTGTGCACGAGAAAAGTTCGTGGCGCCGTGATGCACTGGATGGGACGGATCGTGGCGCTCCAGACGACATGCCTCCCCGATGACAACGAGAACGGGCCACCGACGACGCAATTTCTTCGCTCAAAAACCGCAGCCGCCCTCAAAAAGCAGCGCACAGCCAAAACCTTTTTATTTTCTTTCGCTTGATCCACAGCAACCAATGCATGCAGCTAATTACAATTTATATCTCGCTCACGGCCACCTCACGCAACAGCCGCCGTCTCCGTATTTTATATGGCCGATCGTTTTCTACTCGATCTCTACTTGAAACCCTAAAACAACTCGTTCAACTAAGCCTGAGCCTTTTTACCTCAATTAGATTTTTGGCCCACTAATTTTCAAGGGACCCGAAACCCTTCCTAATACGAGTTTTCACACTCAGACTTTTCACTCATCGCGTGTCGAAGCCTCCAGGACCGCACCTCCTGTATCTTCTTCACGCATCATCCATCTTTAATCTCGATGTGCTCCATCGTGAGCTCGACCACCTCGTGACATCCTCGACCGCCTGGACCTCAGATTTCTCCCTCCCAGTCCCGGTCTTCCTCGTCACCGACCATGACCGTCTCCACGACCAACCTGCACATGCAAAGATCAAAGAACGTTTTCCCAGCATAAGTTCTCACCAACTTGACTGATATTAGTCAACGCACACACGCATACGCCTTGAATAACAATAGTAAGTGATGTTGTCAATTATTCATCGTCATGAAAATTCCAAACATAGCCACATGGTCTAATATTTATATTAAAAAATTACATTTTCCACCAGTAGATTACCTCTTGATTTTTTTACACCAAACTTGTCCAATATTTTCACTATGCACCAGAACGTTTTAAATAAACTTTCACTTTACACTAGCATAACATGTTTGGACCTAACCGGTGCATCTCCTGTGCAGTAAATCGGACACACGGGGCTACGCGAGCCGCAAGCGGTGATTGGGCGCCGGTGACAGGTCCATACTTTCAACTATTCACCGAGTTCACTTTTTACCACCACAAATTATTCTAAGATGTGTCTAGGTATCATCTAGATATTTTCTTTTTAACAATCATCTAGATTTGAGACCGTTAGATCTTTAATCCAACGGTCCCTTTTTTGGAGGAGGGGGAGATTTTTTTAAGGGATGGGAGGAGAATTCATGGCAGGGGCGGATCCAGCGGTGGGGCGGGGGGCTCGAGCCCCCCTACCGCTACCGGATCCTTGGAGCCCTCCTGGAGCCCCCCCTAAATTTTTAGCCATGGATGTATAATGTAGAAGGGGCTGAGGTCGAGCTGAAGGTACTTCAGCCCCTCCAAAAAAAATTTCTGGATCCGCCATTGATTCATGGCCATTGGATCTCTAATTTAATGGTCATAAATCTAGATGGTAAATAGAACAAAAACATCCGGATGATATTATCAACACCCATTATTCTATGGTATATGCCACTAGTGTATTAGTGGATCGGCCAACTTATACATGACATAGTATACCTAAGCTAGCAAGCAGTTAAGCTCCATGTACTACATATAATACCCTCACGATTAGAGTAAACAAAACATGGATGCGAAGCTTATCCAGTGTTTGTGTAAAATGAATTGTGATGGAGGTCATTTATGTTCTATTTTTTTGCATGAAAAATCACAAGTATTGGAGCTGCAATGGACTGATTTGGATTTTAGAGACAAGAATGTACATCTTGTGATTGAAGTTGCCCGGCGATTGGTTGAAAGCCTGGCCTATTAGGAGATAAGTCGGTTGGACCAAACCATGCCTAGCTAGTGTAAAGTGCAACTAAATTTGGAATAATACAAATCTAATGTAAAATAAAACAAGAGTTAATCTACCTTGTGTAAAGTACAATTTACTCTTAAAAAACTGAAGTGCATACCTCCATATATATATAGCTGATAGTTCTTTAATTTTTATTTTTCTTAAGGCCACTGTTCATAGAAAGGTAATACCATGTTCGAGGGCTTCGACTTCTTGGTATAAACTAAAACTACAAAGCGGGTTCTAGCTTCCCTGAGAAGTCCGAGAAGCTAAATCCCATTTGGAGAAATCGGAACCTTAAGCTTCTAATTGCTTTAAGCTGAAGCTAAGAATATCCAAAACATGGCCGAAGTCACTAAATTAATTTGTGGGGTCCTACAAATTAGCAACTCATTATATTAGCCTTATATTAGCCGGACAAAGAAGGAAGTGGATGAAAGGCCCCATTGCAGTACTACCTTTCAACAAGTTGAAGGGTGTGTGTTGCCGACAACACACACACATATATATAGGACGAGTGTTTCATGCACCATGGTGCCTAGGCACCCATATCAATACCCGCTGATTTGCTTTGAGATTCGCAATGTTTGATGTGGGTATCTTCATATACCCATAAAAAAGTATATTTGAGATGTCAAACTCCGAAAAAAATTAAATTCAACTTCAGTTTAATTAGTTTGAACTATTTTTATGGTATATACTCAATGTAGTCGCATTGAATTCAAAAGTAGTTCAAACTAGTTTGAATTGAGTTCAAAACTTACTTACCATAAATATATTAAGGGTATAAAACATTTTCATACCCAAACTCAAAAAAATTATCAATCATACACGTGTATCGGATGTGGGTGCCTAGGCACCATGGTGCCTTACGTAATTTTCCTATATATATATATGCCTTATGTAATTTTCATATATATATATATATATATATATATATATATATATATATATATATACACACACACACACACACTCTCAAAACGTGTTCTATGTGCTTCGACTTCAACTATTGTGTGCCTACTTCAGTAGAAATTCTGCAAATTAACTACATACTACTTTCCACAGCATCATGGTGGTTTGTCGAACAACTGGATATATGGCTCCGCTCCAAACAGTTTAGCTTCTAACTTATTTTGGTTTTCAGTTTATTTAAATCAGAATCCACTTAGAACACATCGATTTCTAATTTTGACTTATTTTAGCTTTTAGGGTTTATTGTTTTTTGTCTTTTCTTTCCTCCTCTTATTCTTTGCATTGTTCGTGACGGTATAACGGTTTTTTTTTATTTTTTTTTTATTTTCTTTAGAAAAAGCTAATAGTCGCTATAGTGTAATTATAATCATAAATTAAAAAATACAGTGAGAAGTTTAAGCCGTAAAGCAGTTAGAGCTATCTGCACTTGACGTATATCCAAAACTGTGAAGCAAGCACCAAACGTGAAAATTTATTAATCACTGGAAGCCTTGCAAGCTTGTGGTCCCGCTCATTTGAGTTTGGGGTTCTGGTTTATTTTTCATTATTCTTGAATTTCGTTTTTCTGATTTTTAAATATTTTTGAGCTTTTTTTTGCTGGTTCTTTTCTCCATATTTGTTTGTATTATACGTGCTAGGCTAATTTATTTTTAATTTTTTTTAATTTTAATTATACCAAATAAGTCAATATTAATTACAGTGTAATTTCAGTTAATTATAATAAAAATTCAGTCATAAGTTACAAAAATTCAACTCACCACCTGTGATGAGCTCAGCTAGTTACGAGATGCTGACGCCGCTACTTGCCAGACATATCATTTGATCACCAAAACCTGACAAGATATCTAGTACTGCATAAAATTCCTCGCTTTCACTTTTGTCCTTATTCTGGAGGTACCACTGTCCTCGGGGTGGGCATGTTCATACTATTTTTTATCGACGGCTTTGGACTTTGAGTGGTAAATAATAGTGATCTATAGTATTAATTAATAAATAGTAGTAAATGATAGATAAAGGTGTTTGTATTATCTTTAGTTTCTGAAAATAAAAGTGACTTATAGAAGCTAATATAAATAGAACCATATTCGATTTAGAAGGCTTGGAGAGAATGTTAATCAGTTTTGTCTTTTTCTTTCCTAATTACCTTTTTTCATTTTTTTAAGCAGCTTTGGTATTTCTTCACAATACCAAATATAACGAGGCTGTCATTATAGGCGTACAATATTTTCTCTGGTCGTTGTTTTCACTCTAGAAAGATAGCTTGAAAAGAGTCCTTAAAATTATCATACATGCTTATTTTCTGCAAAATGGCATGATTCTTGGCTACCATTTTTGAAAATTTGTTCTTTCCCAAATCATTATTTCTGATGTTTTGTGATGCTTGAGAAGACAAGGTGTTGAAAGACAAAATGAAGAGCAGACTCGGATGTAAGATAACATTTTTGACACGGAGCTATTTACAAAAAAAAAAAAGGAGATTCCCCTTGTTTCTCTCTCGATCTTTATTTATCTAGAATTTCAGAGCGACACATGTAAGCAAAAATCAGAAGAACGACAGGAACAGCAAAAGCGCAGTGGGTACAAGTCTCCGCAAGTTTTCCAACTCCAGTTTCTCTGTATGGAAGAGTGTGTAAGCTCGAGAATATTTTTTGACCTGTTCATATTAGTTTTTAGTTTTGATTTTTAACTTTAACTTATAAATAATAATAACTTATAAATAAGCTTATAGCAAAAGACACTCATATGTTATTTATGACCGATATAAATAAAGAAACTATAATATATATACTACAATTAACTAGTAAATTCTGTCTTAAAAAATACTCTATTTTAAAACTAGATACTAAAGAAAAGTTATTTACTATAATTTTTTTAAAGGCTATACGAACAGAACCAACCTCAATGCTCGTGTACGTACAAAACCCATGACAACTACACAGGTTTAAGTCATACTTTTGGCACTTGCCCGCCCACTCCTTATAGCCTAGGAGTCTCCCGGTCAAAGTCTTATGCTCTGTTCACATTAGTTTTTAAAATCTATTTTTTAATAAATAATTTTTTAACAGTATTAAGCTTTTAAATTGAGTGTCTTTTTAAGACAGAATCTATTAATGGTTGTCTGCAGCGACTTCATTTATATCGACCAAAATCGTATGTAAGTGTCTGTCTCTCTAAGTTATTACTATTCGTAAGCTAAAACCAAAAGTTGTTAATATCGCAAATGGACTTCGATCTACACAAATTTGAGACACATAAATTTCACACAGATACTGCTAGAATCAGCTCAATTTGTTCGAGAAATTCATGTCTTCCATACGGAGCGATACGTTAGAACGAGCAGCTCTAATTGTACCATACCAGATATGTGAAGGTTGTACATTGGAACGCTCTTACAAGAGGAAATTTGGCTACAGTTGCAGACAAAAGCCCGTAGCTAGCCAAGTAAAGAAAGCTGTGGCAGCTCGCAAGCGTTGACAGTTCGTTATCGCAAGCCGTAGCTCACATTACAAGTACAGTTACAGCGGCACAGCCGCGGCCGCAGATCCAAGCCTATGATGCGCTGTTCTTTTTCTTTTTTTTTTTTTGCTGTGGTTTATGATTTTTAGCTGCAGTTTATACCTTTTGGGCTGTTCGTGTGAGAGATTATAGAGTAACAGAAACTCATGTGCGGTTTTTGCAGATATAAATGAAGTCGGTACAGTATGTACTACAATTAACTAGTAAACCCTATTTTGAAAAGATACTTCGTTTAAAAACTAATTTCTATAGAAAAGTCGAAAAGTAGCTTTTAGAAGCTGAAAAGAACAGAGCCGATATCTTTGCTTACAGTTAACTTGTACCGTGTTACTGTGCGGAAAAGCACAGTGCACAGCGAGAGTTCGTCGTCGCAGTTTAGTCAGTAGCTCAGAACTCACGGCGTCGGCGCCCGTGTTTTTTTCCCCATTTTCTTGGCTCGTCACTGTCCGTGGAATATTCTCTCTCTCTCGAATTTTCTAGGGTTTACTTTCTTTTGAAGGTTATTATGCCGTTATTACCTTGGTTGGTGGAGAGGTGGTGTTGAATTAGCTAAGCTTTACAATTACAGATTGCATGCTTGCCATTGTTAGTTTTTCTGCGAGGGGTTGAGGACAACTGCAACAGCAACGTCGTCAATACGTAATCGAAGCATCAAATTTCAGAGCAAAAGGACTAAGGGTATGTTCTTTACCTCACAAGCCAGCGGCTTTTGGTTTTTACTACAGTACCTAACTTTCAAATAAAGTATTTTCTCAAGATGAGGTCTACAAGTTAAACGACCTACACGTTAAAAGCCCAATATCTGTACCAGCCAAAATCGTAAGTGAGTATCTATCTCTCCGTAATCTGTACCGTAAACAGCCAAAATTCAAAAATTTCAGCCAAAAGCCGTAAGCCGAAAAGAACAAGCCCTAAGACTTTTCCGTGTGAAAACAGTGAAGCAAAAAATCACAAGCACACTTATTTCTTCACACTTGTCCCTTAAAGTGTTAGAAATGGACTACTTTCTTTCACACTACTAATAGGAGTGCAGTAGTACCATAGAATTTACAAGCACGCCAATATAGTAGACTACAAACTACATCTCATTCTCACAAGAACATCAACAGCAGTTGCAAGTCCCCGTTTTATCTTTCAAAAAATAAGCAAACAAGATCCTCCTGATTCTTCCAAGAATATGTAAAGAAAGGCTCGCTTAATTTTGGGGGCATTTGAAAATTATTGCAACTAAATGCACAAGCAAGCTGCTTTATACAAGGATTGGGAAATCATCTATCCAACATTAAAAAAAATGCATGGTTCCCTGAGATGCACGGCCAGAAAGCTGCTGTTTACCTGTCTGTCGACTAATTTGTCAGGCCGTGCACGCATTATAATGGTCGAGTCATAGATCATTGTATGCATATCACTATCAGAGCTCAAGTCCATTAACTAGTTTTCAGTACAGCTGATGATAACGTATGATTGCGTCGCTCTGCATTAAGCATGACGCATGACTTAACAAAAAAAAAGTTATATACAACTCTGCGTCATCCCATGTGTTAACATTAACAATGCAAAAACGAAAGAGAAGTCCAGTTGCCTGAAGCGAGATCCAAAACGTATCATGCATAGTAGTTCCATATTCCATTACTATATTTCAATATTTTAAATATTTAGGAAATAAAAGGCTCAAAATAGAACCGAAGTTCTAACGAGAAGCATTCGGGAACCGCACAGATGCTTCTTCCATAAAGTGTTTCTTTAGCACGCAACTTATTAACCTAATAAATAATAATTACTAAAAAAATTCAAGACTACAAGTCAAGTGAAAAACCGAAAACAACGGTAGTCCTTGGATGCCACTTTGCAAGTAGGGGCCCATCACATATGAACTCATGCCTTCGTTCATTCGTACGATGTTACCCCTATCTGTACCTTTCTTTTTAAAAAAAATTAGTTGTCCCAATGGCCTATGACTCCGCTCACTTTGATTTGAATTTCTGAGTTCTAACTTATCTTTTACTATTTCTAAATTTCATCTTTTTCTAATTTTTTGGCTTCTTTTTTGAGCTTTTTGCCGGTTCTTTTTTCTTGTATTCATTTGCATTGCCAGTGATAGGTTAACCTGTATTTTTTATTTTAAAATTTTTTACAATTTAGTTACATCAAATAAACCACCATCAGTTACAGTATAATTTCAGCCAGGTACAGTGTAATTTTAGCCATAAGCCAGTTTATTTCAGCCTAACCGAGCGACACCATATATTTGAAGAGCCAGATGCTTTCTTGTTCCATAATACTACATGCATTTTACTTTTTCCAGTCTAGATTAAAAAAAAGTCCAACATCGATTTTATCAGTTGTTGATGGCACATTATTGGATATGATGTAGGTCTTTGATGATAGCACCCAAGACAGTCTTTGAACTTGATGTGTCATATCCGGTGCAAATGCACTCCCCTTATGACAAATGCGAACTCATAAACGCAACCATCCCACCAACGTGTAGGAGTAACCCGTGCTTGCTGGATCGGCGCAGCTAGCAACACTAGCATCTCACAAATAACAACTTTAGTGTGGAACGCTCGATAATTTCTTTCATTTCCAGCTGATCAGACTGCTCGTATCGCAAGTTCACGCGGTCTTATTCTTCGAGTTCTTAGTTATCGCCTGATTAATTGCTGAGGTACATTAGATGTAAGGTCAATTCAGCCTCTCTTTTTTTTTCATTTATCACGATGACCCTGGAGCTAAACTGAAGGAGGCAGGCCACCGTCTGATGGCTGCTGCTCTGGAGCCTGGAGACAGCTGGGTGGAGTAAAAGGGATTGCAGCACGGCGACTGGAGCTAAAAAAGGGGCTCAGACATTGCTTCCCGTGGTGGCAAAATGGAAGGCCAGAGCCGAAGAAATAGCCGTCATTCGTCAGTTCCTCGCCATCGTTCCCGTGATGCTTTGTGCTTTGTAGGTAGAAAGCGCTACATACAGACGTGTCCCGGGAGGAGCACGTCTGTTCCGGGTGTCCTTTTGCATGGAAAGACATGGCGGTTGCTGTTCGGCGAAGGACAGGAAGATGCGATGTAACACCCCAACTTTGTGACATTTTGAAACTTTTAGAATAAATTTGACTTTTGAGCATAATTCAAATTTTGGTAAAAACAAAATTCAAATTTTGGTAAAAACAAAATTCAAATTTTGGTAAAAACAAAATTCAAATTCAAATTCAAAACCAAAATCAAAATTCAAACTCAAATAAAAATGAAATGAAATAAAAAAAATTAGAAAAAACTAATTGGGCACCCTGACCCAATGTTTCTTCTTCCTTTCCCTTTTCCCGGCCCGGCACCATCTAGCTCACTTGGCCTGTCGGCCCAATCTCCTTCTCTTTTCTTTCTCCCCCAACCCAGCCGCACCTGGCCTGCTCCACCTCTCCTTCTCTCTCTTGCTATGTATTTCGGCCGAGCTAGCTTGCGCCGCTTTCACTGACCATGTCGCCGACCGTCCCATGCACGTCCTGTCTTGCTTGCGTCAGCGCTCATCGTGTCACCACCTGCCACGCCTCTGCAAGCCCATGCACACTGCACTGGTAAGGCCCTGCCACGCTATCGCATCGCCTTGAATGGCCACGCCGATGACCAACCATGAGAACACCTCCACCGCGCCCACTGCCACCTTATCTCGTCAACTCATCGCACGCGCCTGCTCTCGTGCCGTCTCGTCAATGTGTTGCACCCACCCCACGGTGACGCCAGCCGCCACTACTCCCTGTGTCATACCCATGTTGCGCTTACGACGCCTATGCCACCTGGTGGCCACCACGTTGTGCTCCTCGCACGCAAGCCAAGCTTGCCTCCACTGGCTATAAATACCGCCGAAACTATTCCCCTTGCGTCCACACATCTCCTTCACTCCTTCCCACGCCATGCAATTGCCTGGAGCCAGCTCGAGCCAAGCTCGCTAATTGTCACCGTTGTGCCCCGCCTTGCTACCCCGTCGCTCCTATGAGCCTCTTCCTCTTCCAATCGTGCCAACGTGGCCGCTTCACTCTCCTCTCTATCCTACATCATGCAATCGCCTTTTCCTGCACCACAGCTTACCGGCGCCATCGTCCCCTTCAACTACAGTCGCCTCACCACCTCGCCGACCCGGCGCACCTCCATTCGTCCGGTCTTCTGAAGCATCCCCACGCCTCCCTCTCTTGATCTCCACCCCTAATTTTGGCTACCAACCACCTTAACCAGTGATCTAAAAGGCGGTATTAGGCGGCCGCCTAGGCGGGCCTAGGCGCTGGGCGGAGCCCCGCCGCCGCGCCTTGGCCAAAAATCGGTGAGCTAGGCGGCGAGCCCGCCTAAGCGGCCGTCGGCGGTCAAAGGCGGCCATCAGCGGGGTCAAAGGCGGGGGGGGGGGAGGCACCTGGAGATCTCGTTAGCTCACACGTTCTCGGCCGTCGTCGTCGCCGGATCCGCTGCCTCTGCCGTCGCCGCCGCCGGATCCGCTGCTTCCACGTCGTCGCCGCATGGATCCGCCGTCGATGCCGTCGGATCCACCGTCGCCGCAGCGGATCGCTGCCTCCACCGTCGCCGCGGTGGATCCGCCGTCGATCTTTGCCGGATCCGCGGGAGGAGGCGGCGGCGTTGGGAGAAAGGAGGTGGCGCTGGGAAGAAAGGGAGGCGGCGGCGACCGCCGACCGGAGTTGGCGTCGCCGACCGCGAGAGAGGAGGAGAGAGAGAAGCGAGGATTAGGCCGGTCGAGGCGATCGGTGAGGTGGGGTTTGTTGAGCGCACGGTTGACATTTTGCTATTTAGTCCTCTAAAGTCTGCGATATTGCAAACTAGTCCTTTTCTCTTGATTTTCTTCTGTTTAGACCCTCTAAAAGTCTATTTTCTTCACAGTTTGATCCTACGTGTCTGTGATGACCCGTACATCTGCAGGTTTTACAACTTCACATTAAGCATTTAGCCATTTATATTAAATATATATGCATGTTTGTTCATATTCGGTTTGCTGTCCTTATTTTTAATTCGGCCGCCTAGGCCCCGCCTAGGCCCCCTAGGCGCTAGGCCCCACCTCGCCGCCCGCCTAGCGCCTAGCGCCTACTTGAACATTGACCTTAACTCGCCTGTGCCATGGGAGACCGTCGCGCCGTCTTGGGCCAACGTCGCCAAACCACCATAGTACCTCCCGAGCCTCACCATCCTCTCTGGTGAGTTTCTCATATCCCGTAGATGCTCACCGACCCTCGAATTAGCTCACTGCATCATTGGCAGCTCGGTTGCCATGGTGATCGATCTCCACCGCCACTGTGCATCGTCGCGTCGCCATCGTGGTTCACCGTTGGCCGCGCCATCGCCACGCTTAGGACTGTCAAGATCCCAGCAGCCCATTTTGGGCATTGCAAGCATGGGTTGCAGACGCTCACCAGCGGCAAGCTCGGCCAAAGCACCCCCTCTGAGAACAGGGGAGAAGCAATGTAGCAATGTAATTAAGATAATGACATTGATTAGTTTAAGTTAATTACTTACTAATGTGCGGGCCCAATAGATTAAGAAACCTAATTAAAACCAGATTCAAATTATGAGCCACTGACATGTGAGCCCCTTCTGTGTTCGGATCCCACCTGTCAATCACACCGAACATTTCCTTAAGAGAAATAAATCGAGAAGAAATTAAATGGTAGTCGACCCCACTTGTGAGTCACTATATCATTTCCTTAACTACAATAAATCAAAAACAAATTAAAACCCCAGCTGACCCTACATGTCAGCCTCTGGTGTATTTTCAAATACGAAAATAAATCAGAAAATAAATTAAAATTATGGGGCCTAACTGTTAGTGAGACATATATATTACCTCTCCTCTGTTTGTTTTTAGGATTTTTCCAGAATTTAAACTTTGAAAGACCCGTTCTCACTCATTTTAAATCCAATCAAATGAAGCTTGTTTCTAAATTTGTCTAAAATCAAGATCTTTCTAATGGGGTAAAATCATAAATTTTAGAGTTTATTTGAATTTTTATTTGGGTTTATATGCATTCTCGTGTATTTATTCGTTTTTTCGTCACAATCGCCCGAGCAGATTACGATGACCCGGAAGAGCAGCAGTTCAAGCCCGTTGTTATGGTTACAGACCAAACAATAAACAAGGGAACAGTAGGGAGGCCTCCAAAGGGCTACCCGGAGCCTTACAAATCGTGGAGATAAGAATAGAAGTCTATGCTATCTAGATTTGTCTGAAAAAGAAAGCTCTACCCCCATAACAACCTAAGGCATATATTTATAGCCATAAAGAGACTTGTTACATAAATACCCCTAATTGGATCTATAATTATAGGGGCAATATAGTCTTTTCCTTTGCTATAGTTCTCTTGGACCAGTCATGTGGCCTTACGACTATTGGACATCCTAAAGCAATGGGCCAACTGAGCCAAGGTGGGGGCCACTCCCCCAACACCTGCCAAGACAACTAAGACCGACAAGCTTGCAAACAAGACTAGTCAATACTTTAGTTATGTTGCACTTACTTTTTGAATGCAAATTATGTTGACTTAAATTATTAAATTGTATGTTTTAATTTATTATTTAAACTATTTTTATGTTAAGTTCATAATTAAGTCTTTAATAATAATTGTGTTAATATACTCACTCCTTGACCTTGGACATGAACCCGTGTTGCCCTGAAACTAGTGGAATACATACTAGTTATAAGTCTGTATTTAAGTGTCATACTTAGCCTTGCTTAGATACATAGGGCATTAACTTACCCTGCCATCATTTCAAATATGAAAACTTAGATTTGTGCAGCCATTGGATGAAAATGACTGGTATGTTAAACTAGAAAATAGTATTTTGGAATCCCAAAACTCTAAACTTGCTTTATATTTAGACGGACAGTAAAATGGGGCTAGTGTGAAGAGAGCATGAGAGTGTGATTTATAGTAGAACCGTCTAGATAACTTTAAAGACTAAATTTTGTGACAACCTCCTAATGTAAAATAGTGCAACTACAAGTTTATAATGGGTATGACCTGATTAATTAATTTGCATCAATCTAGCGTGGGTTGCGCCATCCGGATGAACATGGATCGTGACGCTAGATGGAAGCCACCATGTGGCGCAAGAGGGGGCCTCTGGAGTGTGTGTATAGAACTTCACAGCAGTGAAACCTTAGCGGGTATAACCTCATTGCGAAGATGCATTGTAAAGGCATTGTGATGATCTTCTTGATTTGTATGTCTAAGGAAATGTGAGGAATATAACAAGTTAGTTACCACTTGTGGGTAAAGCGTGCGACCTCTGTAGAGTGAAAACTGTTCGAACAACCATATCCACGATCATAGACAGGCATGGAAACTTACTCGAGTTAGTGTATGTTTCCAAAAAAAAATTATATGGGTGGGATGAAAAGCACGAAGAGTGGATAGAACTTGAGTTGATTTCCCCTGGGCGGATAGAATTCAGTGATTATGATGGATGGATGGAACCCTAGTAACAAAACCAACATATAGTGGATGGAACCATGTAACAAGTGGATGAAATCTGCACTACTATTATTGCATACTTTCATACTCTTCAGAAAACATGATTTGGTTAAAAATGCTAAGTCCCAGGATTTTTACTTACTGTAATTCAATTATGTCATTTCACAAATAAAAGAACCTGAGTCTTTCTTTGTTAAACCTTACATCTATATTACTACATTCCATGTGTTGCTCACGGAGCATGATTATTTATGCTCATTCTCGTTCACTAAAATAGCTCAGAACTTATGGACCAAGACTACAATGCCTACTACACCGTTTACGAGACCAAACAGAGAAAAAGATGGCGAAGATTAGATGTTCTCTGGTAGATTAGTCCTTACATTGACAGGAAAAGCTGAATGTGATTCCACATCAGAGGTTGATGGAAGTGTACAGTTCCTTTTTTAAGACTCCTATGCACCAATGGAAATGGAAGCTTAATGGAGGAGATGGTTCGCTTGTGTCTTCTTCCTCTTATGTCTCTTCATGCAATGTCGCGTCACCTTGGAAAATGTTTTTACCGCAGGTTCGAAGCTTGGGATCAATGCACATTGGTTAACAGTAGTAGTTAGTGGTGAACAATGGCGTGGCCAACAATATGATGTACTGCTACCGCTCATCTAACCTATGAACTACTCCTATAGAAGATACAAAGTAATATAGCTCTTTTTCAGACAGCTTTAGCTTTTACCTTGTAGAAACCGACTTTTGAATAGAGTGGCTTCTCCAATTAATTTCTATAAACCATTTGTAAGAGTCACTGTGAGAATCACTTTGAATAAAGTGGTTTCTTAATGCGAGTGTTCTCTATTCTCTTAATCTCTCTTACAATCAGATAAAAGTCACAACATTTTTAAATAGGACCGTAATAAGAAAGCTCACGGTAGCCTCAAAATATCTAGGTATACTAGCCGCGTAAGCGCGGCGCACGCCGCGCTAGCTACCGTGTGGACAAAAGTAAAAGAGACGGTAATTCGCAGGGAGCTTCGTAAAAAAAACCAGGGACAAATACGTAATTCAGAAAAATAAAAGGGTTTTGAAAAAAAGTGAGGACTTGTAAGGGCTTGTACGTAAGTAAATAAGGACCTATACGTAATTTCGGAAACCCGCGGGGCGCCATCCAAAATGGGAAAAAACTTGCAGGGACCTATTCGCGAGGAAAAAGGACCGTTACGTAATTTTCAAAAAATCTGAGGAAATCACCTCGGCCGGCCGTACGCGGATTCTCTCGCCACGCGCCGGCCGGCCGAGCGCAGGGCCGTGACGTGGATGCGCTGGGGGGGCCGGAATCCCCCCGGCTATAATGAGGTTTTTTATGTCCTTTGAGTTTGCAATAATTGACGTCACCACTCAAAGGTGACATTAGCTCTCAGTGTTGATCTAACGTCATTTTGTACAATCATCAGTACATCTTTAACCATCCCGTTAGTCAACTTACATATGTCTTAAGCCTTCCTCGCTCCAAACACCACAAACTCGAAGGAACTTTTCAACAACCAATGGGAACTACAAACCGATTATCTAAGGAAATGTCGAAACTTTTATGTATCAATTGACCTTTTGGCTCCAACAATCCAAGTACAACAAAAGAAAAGTCAAAAGATAGTAAACTCTCACCAACCACCATGAATTGGATCAACGATAAGTCGAGATCAAGCGGAGGGGAACCCAAAAGGTACAGAAGGATCAAAGATAGGGCAAACTGATTGATGATGCAACCAAAGGGCGTCTGGAATTTGTTAAGACTATATATGACAACTGACAACATTTTGTTGAATTACCAGACCACAAAGGCCCTAATTTTCTTTAGTGGTAGGCTTAGACTGGGTGTCAACGGATGAATGCGAATCGAATAGCTTAGATATGAACGTCGGATAAAACGGATAACAAAGATACGGTCGACATTCCTTAAGTCTCAATGCATCATATACGAATAGAATAATCCGGATACCGGATAAAATAAATAATCTGAATCTGATTAACACCCCTAGGCTTAGTCAGATAGAAAGATAAATGGGCAATAAGTCTAGTAAAAAAAAGTTAACAATCGTGACTGAACTCAAGAAATTAAGAGTGTTGGGGAGTGGCCTCCTCCTTGACCCACTAGAAAAAAGCCCAACTGTACATGTAATTAGAAGGCAAGCCCATAAAAGCTATATCAAGGAAATGATATATTTGCCCCCACTGGTAGAAACCCTAATGGGAGCATTTGTGTAAACCTCCCTGTCCATAGCTATAAATATGACCCCTAAGGTACCATAGAGAAGAGAGAACATTTTTTAGTGTAAAAAATAAACTTGATGTGAGATTGAATACTAGTCGCACTCTACCTCTCTCCCCTCTCTTGAATCTTAGGCTTTGGTTACCCATCTCGGGCTTCCTGAAGCCTCGGTATTAACTATTTGACGTGTAAGCGCAACAAAGAGGTTCACTTTGTAGCAAAGAAAATCCATATGCACATTGTATGTTGTATGTCTCAATCTCAACTGTGAAATTAGGATTGCCCGGTATTCGTTTACCTTGTTTTCAACTGCAAATGATCTAAAACCTGGCGATGTTGCTAGGATGGTTGGTTGTTGGGCCCCTCACATCGAATGGT
The DNA here is from genome assembly GCA_036346575.1 of Dendrocalamus sinicus. Lineage (NCBI taxonomy): Eukaryota > Viridiplantae > Streptophyta > Magnoliopsida > Poales > Poaceae > Dendrocalamus > Dendrocalamus sinicus. Next base: position 19,441,959 of record CM070670.1, read on the forward strand.
CAGAACTCGAGAGAACTGGCTAACATGCACGAGTTCTAGAATGCTCCTCTGATGCGTGCACTGCTTCTAGGATGCTCTTCTGACGCTTCTTTAGATCTTGCAAAGCTCATACTATTTCTAGCACTTTCTTCTCTTTTTTTCATCTTGCTGGTGCTAGGCCTATATAGAATAACTCACCGACCAATTTGGTCAACAACAATGGTTCCAGTTGACTCTTCAAGTTGCACTATCACGTCAGGTAGCTCTCCAGGGCAGCTCCCGTGAATCTTTAGCTGTTATAGCATGGGAATGTTGGTGAACAACTTGACAGCAGAGAGAAGAAAGCTGAAGAAAAAGGGATACTGAAGCAAGAAGCACAAGGTACACTAAATCTTGCAGCCTTATTGGTATTCTTGTGCATGAAATGAAAATAAGGAAATGTACGCAAATCTTGCAGACACAATTAAGCACACAAGTACCCAATTCCAACACAGGCGTGGCTCCCCAATTTGGGTAGGTCAGAATACCGGACCATGTAATCTACCTAAAGTTAATTTCATCGTCATAACAAACTTGAATACTTTGATTTATCGATTATATTTAATCACAGGGGTGTTAGATTGCTTGACTACACATTGTGACACAGTGTGCCGCTTCTCGAAAAATAGGCTTGGAATAATATTCTTTTGCGAGGAGTAAGAACTTTCAAACGAGCGAGAAAATTTTGGTGTCTGCATGAGTCTGTGGTAGGTGTAGGACTGATAATAAGTTGAAACCTCCACATTTAAACAGAAATCATCCCAACAGAATCCATGCTGGTTATTCTAAAACTCAGCCCAACCCAACCTACCAACATAAAAAGATATGTCATAGAGCTATGAATATTGGAACAAAACAAGCGTAGGGGTTGAAAAAGCTTAAAACAACCATCCATCTCACAAATTTGTGTACAAAAATGGCTGCTAAGCTAAACCTTTTCCAGCATGCTCCTTGCTGCCGATCGTGGAGAAGGAAAAAAAAAAGCAGGAGGAAAAGAGTTCGGTAAAGTGGATTGCGATTGGTGTGGTCTTCTAAGGACTCAAGGATCGGAGTTGATGCTCGTTGCAGCTTACTGGGAAAAGTTTTTCTCCATTTTCTGATTTTTTTTTCCGCAGATTTAACCTCTAAGTTCTAACATGTAAGCCCTCTGAATTACCTAACGACAAACATGAGGACCATCAGCTAGAGGTGGCACGATCACCAGCCCCAATAAAGAGAAGTCAGTTTTAATGACCATTGTTGCTCTTCCGCAGATTCCTGATGAAGTTCGACTTGCCAAATCTACCTAAATAGGAAGTACATTAGTGGCATCTCATTTGCTTGGGATATACTGAAAGTATGTGCGATTTTCTTTTCTAGTAGGAAAGACTAACTGCAATTTGCAACATGAACCAGACAATAAGACAGCGGGGAAAGGGAGGCACACCTTGGGGAGCTCGTTGGACTCGAGGTTGTCGTTGAATGCGGCGACGACGGAGCGCGTAACGCCGCCCTTGCCGACCTGCTGCGACTTGAGCTTCTTGCCGAGACCGTGCGCGTACGAGGCCAGCTCCTTCCGCTCCTTCACGCTCAGCTTCGGCCGCGGCAGCCGCGGGAGCACCAAGGAGGGGCGGGCCACCGCCGCCGCCGTCTCCTCCTGCTGCTCTTCCGAAGCTTCGACCTCGTCTGCATCCGGCGCAGCCACCGCCTCGGCCACAGTTGCTACGGCGGGGCCGTGGCACTGGGGCGAGGAGGGAGGAGAGGAGGAGGTGGGAGGCGGAGAGGAGGAGGCGACGGGGCTGGAGGGGAGGGGAAGGGAGGGAGCGCAAGGCGGAGGAGGGTGACCGCCGCCGTCATGGTGTCCGATGGAATGCCGAGGAGACGACGAGTTCGGGAGGGGATAAGCAGGGCATAGCGAACCCGAGCCGCAACGGCAGTGCTGAGGCGATGACCTCGTAGGATAAGTCTTTAGCCCCACCTGGCAGTGTCTGACAGAATCGACATTGTTCAGATGAAAACACAACTGCCAAGATGCCAATAACACATGAACAGTACCTCGTTGCCATACAATAATACAAATGAATGCTGCCAACTAAATTCAATTTTGTGATTGTTCAAGGAAAATCTTTGGCATTTCAAAACATTGCGATAGATTAGGTGGATTCTTTTAAATTTATGATGACTTAAATAAACTCTATCTTTTCAAGACAGAATCTACAAGTCGATTATAGTATACATTGTCCTTAATTTATCACACTATCTTTCTCTTCATATTCTCTTTTATAAATAGTCAGAATTCAAAATTTTAAACCAAAAGCAATAATTCACAGCCCAAAAGAAATCACTCATAAAACATGGATAAGTCAGTGTATATTCGAGGGAGAATGCAGATGAACAACAGTGTTAAATTCCCTGCCGTATAATTTGAACAATGCAGATAGCTAGCCATGCACCAACAAGCCATCCAACGGGCAGGTGTTTTGACAAAACGAATAGAACAAAAGGGATATTCATGAATTCTTCTTTGATTACGGTCTCTGAAGATAAAGAGCATAATAATACACAGTGTACAACACCAGGGATATATGTATGGCTCAATGAACGTCTAGAAGACCTGGGCAACTTTACTGGCCAGTACACGGTCCCGTTTTTCAATGTAGTCGTAAGGGAACCAGCCAGCTTTCCCTCTGCATTCACCTTCTGCCCATCCGTTGTTTGAAACCTGATTAAGCAAGTTATCGACAGAAGTTTAGCGTAGTCAAATTTGCCTAAAATGAGGTAGAGACACTAAAAAAATTCAGCAAGCAATCAATTTCAGGCTGCTGGTAGCAGAGTTGTCGTATCTCGAAATCTCGAATCAAGCTAAGAAAGCATATGAGACGGCAATTAATTAAATTCAGCAAGCAATCAATTCAAAGCTGCTGGTAGCGGAGTGTCGAGGGATTAAGGTAAGAAACATGCTATATGAGAAGAGAAGACAATACCTTTCGGACTACAATGTAGTCACCAGCTGACAGGTTGAGCTCAGTTTCGCTCTCAGCTCGGTACGACTGGACAGCCTGACAAAAACAATGGCCATACATAGCAATCAGAAAGAAAATCTCAACGGGTAAAACAAAGTAGTAGTAAGCTACAAACTCGTGCATTATGACGAAGCAATACTTGCTTACCTCAGCCAAGAAGTGCTCCACTGTCTCCACCAATTCTGCAACTGTTGGAGTCCTCATGAATATGCCATTGACTTCTTCATAGGAAGGTGGTGGGGGCATAGAATTCTCAAGAACTGGAGGAGGTGCTCCTTCAATTCTTTGGCGCTCAGATACCATCTGAAATTTTTTTTGCTGAATTAGGATGCCAAAACCAAGTAGATCTTTCTCGATGATGTACAGGTTTTTTTTTTGTATAAGCATGATCAGGACACATTACAAAATCATCAGTACCTCTCTTTCAAGTTGATCTAGAATTTGCAGGACCCTTTGGTGGTAACTTCTCTCAGATTCAACCTTCAGTTAAGTCAACAAGTGAGTTCTCAAAAAAAAAAGTCAACAAGTGTCATGTGAAGCAATAGTAGAGCTTAAAGCAAACAAGGAAATAATCAAGTGATAAACTAAACAAAGATAGAATATACCATTGCGATAAGTCGTTGCAACGTCAGCCTTTGCTGTTGGGCTTCAACAGCAGTCATTGCTGCAACAGCTTCTTTGCCTAAAACTCCCATGTTTGATTTTAACTCTTGCAGCTTTGTCTCAGCAGCCTCTAACCTTGAAATCATATCACCATTTCCAGATGTCTCTCTTAATTTCATTTGGCGCTTCGAAACTTCAATAGCCTGCAGAACTCATGGATACCTTGCTAAGTTTCTTAAAGGATTGACAAAAATAAGGCGGTATAACACAACAGAGTGACGCTCAAATTTATAGTACAAATAATTGAAAAGTGGAAAGAAATTAATGGGAAAAGCAAATGACTGTGCACCAGTTGAAAAGTTGATTTAAGGGGAAGTGCTGTTTCTGAACGATGCAGTTTCTTAGGGGTTCGTGCATCACCCTCACATGGCAAATCAAATTAAAAAATAATATGAACTAAAACAGTTGCTACTCATTACACAATTGTTTAATTTAGTTGAGCATCTCACATGTTTCGTCTGGTTCCTATGCACCATACGATTACAAGTCAGTTGAAGAGTGAACTGCTCAACTTTTAATTTATCATATTTTAGCACATAACAGACAGAATGTGAGATAATGATATGTCTAGCTGGCTGAAAATAACTTATATTATTGCCTTACATGATTTGACCTGATAATGAGTTGCACAGGGTGGTGATCCACAGTATCATCTTCGTAAAACAATTGTTCACTACTTCACTTGGTGAAATAGATATGGCATTTGTCACCAAAGAAAATTTTATAAACTATCTGCTTTATTCTAGCAGTTATATTGCTTTACCATGTGAGATCTCATGTGTATAATACAACAGTTACAATGGATGTGGTTTAAGCGATATGGAGGCAGCAGATAAAGCAAGATAGTATGTTTCAAAGTGAAATTACCTGTGCTTCAGCTTCTTGACGCATTCTGTCGTATCTTTGAGCAAGGTGGCGAGCATCTTCCAAAGGAGCTCCCATCACCATAGCCCTCAGTGGTTCTGCCACCTGATAATATTAGCCATTAGTTACAAAAAGTTTAATGCAGATTGAGTAACATAAATGGACAAGATTGCAAGGATGCTAAGGTAGTTAATAGCCTGAACAAGGTAATGAATAATTTGGGCTTGATACATTTTTGACAGATATGAGGTTTACTGTGAATAAAAAAAAAACCATCAAGATGTAATATCACCAGTAGAAAACACAGGCCAAAAGGGCAGCTCCACAAGCCATTACTCTCTGTTAACAACTAGCTACAGTGTAATCTTACAAAGCAAATCATCTCACCCACCCAGCCACCCCACATACGGTTGTGTTCCCCCTTATCTATCTTCTACTTTTGCCTCTCTTTTTTGTTTTCCAATAAAAGAATGAGAAACTAGGAAAAAGGCTCTGTAACCTCAGTTTCATAAATGACCACAACGTTACCAGGCTATTCCATTAGTACAAAATCACAAATTATCCTAACATCTATATTGCTACCCTATCAGGACACTACATCACACACACACACAAAAAAGTAAAGATGGTAGTGTTTCTGTTCCACGCTAACTTAAATACTAGTCAATGAAATGATGGCGCACATCAATCCTCAGCCCCTTGCCGTTACTCCTGTCTACTTAAATAAATGCAGAACTAATCCAAGCATAACGCATCACAGATCATCTTGCATAACCACATGCTTTTATACATGACCAGAATGAAACAGACAAGTAATACCTGAGTGCCGAGGGCTTTCAGCAGGTTCCCCCGCTCCTTCTCCATCAGGGACCGTGCCTTCGCAAAACTCAACGCCGCCTTCGACAACGTACTACCACTGGTACATGTGTTCTCAACACCATACTTCTTGCCATCCTCACATAGCTTATTCCCTGTGAAACCACCACACACATTACACGCCGCATTACAAAATTCGAAATTGGATACACATTAAGTGTCATTCCAAAACAAGAAGGCAGTTTTTACCGATTTCGACTTGCTTCGACCCTGTGACGATGTAGCCCTCGACCCCGCGAACTATATCCCTTTGGAAGTGCTGTAACGAAATGGGGAAAAAACATCGCATTTCTAAGCGAAATCTAAGAGGGTCTAAGAACCGAGAACTGTAAGGAAACCATCCCTGTACCGACCTTGGCGGCGCGCGTGGAGATGTAGAGCTTCTCGAGCTTGGAGTGCTGCTGCGCCTCGGCCTCGTCCGCGAACACGTTGTCCGCGCCGTACCCGCCCCCGAACTGCTTCAGCACGGCCTGCAAACACGACACAACTGTTGACAGCCCAGCGACGGCGCAGGATCTCGAGGGGGATCATCGTGCCAGGAACCGCATCCGGAGGAGGAGAAAGGGGCTCGAATCCGGGGCCGCGACCCAAGGAACGGATCGGCGAAACCTTGTGGGGTGGTGGGTGCGGCGTCGAGTGCTCACCTGCTGCTGCCGGGCGACTTGCTCCCGGAGCTTGGAGGCCTGCTTCCGGATGGCCTCCATTGGCCACCGCCTCCGCCGCGGATAGCTCCCTGCGTGACGAAGAGGTCGACGGGATCGGGAGAGGCGGAGGTGGGGAGGAGTGGAACGGAAGCGGAAGGGGATCCGATCGGTAGGAGGGTGAGGAGGTGAGATCTGAACGGGAGGGATGGAGATGGTGGTGGCTTCAGCCTCTCGCCCCGGCCTGGTCCGCCCCCCTCCCCCTTTTTTTCGTTCTTTTGCTTGATTTGTGTTTGTGTGTTCTGTTGTGTGCGCGGGGGTGTTGTATCTGTTAGGAAACCAGGACTCTATCTGGAGTCCTTATCTGATTGGGCAACTCCACTATAGACTATAAATAAGGGCCTAGACCCTCCCTCATGATGTACCCCGATGCAATCTAAAGCAATAAAGAAAGACCAGGAGTTCTCTCTACCTCTCTGTGTTCAATCTATTATTCTGTGATTCTGTGATTGATTCGTTCTTGTTCTAAGCAGAGGAATCGCTCGGACTGGTCTCCAGCGTCGGTTCCTCAATACGTTATCAGCACGACTTCGCTCTGGTGAACGAGGTAATCATCGAAGCACAGTTTGATTTTCTAGATCGCTTTTGAATTCGCATTTTCTTTTGCATTCTAGATTGAAATTCTACGGTGCAAATCCGCCCTAATCTACCGCGAGCAGACTTGAAGTCGCCGGCACAATGCCGATCGGTAGATTATGAAACGGGGTAGATGTTGATTGCGCGTAGAACGATGCAAATCCGCCTAAATCTACCGCGAGCGAGATCTGAAATCGCCGGCACAATGTCGATCGGTAGATTGCGAAAACGGGGTAGATATTGATTGCATCATAGAAACAAATTTTGCATGATGTTGTTTGATCCTGCATGATCACAGCATGAAACAATCTGCATGTCTTCACTGTTCGATCATTGGAAAGGGGAAAGAAAACTTGCATCAACTTCTGTTTGGTTCTGCATAACCATGGCACGAAAAAAAAACACTGATCTGCCGCCCTGCCGCTGGTCGCCGGCAGATTGGCCTGAAGCCACCCGGTCACATGGAGCCGCCGCCCTCGAGGCCTCAGGTTCGCCGCCTGTATGCGTGCTATCCCGATCACCTTGGAGCACCGCCGCACCGAGCACCGCCGCACCGCGACTCCGCCCCGCGCGCGCGCGCCGCCGGCGCGGCGCCCCGGCTCCTCCGCATGGCGCCGGTTACGCCCCGACGGCCGAGGCGCCCCGCCCGCCGTCTCCTCCCGTCGTCGCCGAACGCGCACCGGCCATGATCGCCTCGGCTTCCCAGCCAAAGACGCACGCCGCCGGCCGCGCGTCTTGGCCTCGCGTCGTCGCGCCAAAGACGCACCGCGCTCCGCCGCCTTTGCCTCGCGTCATCGCGCCGCGCGTCCACCGGCCGCTGGCTGCGCCTCACGGCTCGCCAACGCGATGCCGCCACTAGCGCCGCCGTTCCTCTCTCGCGCGCGCGCGCGCGGCCAGTAGCCGCCGCGCGCCGCGCATGGCGCCGCGCCGCCGCCCCGCATGGAGCCGCCCCGGCCTCGCGCGGCTTTGTAGACCGCGCCGCCGAGGCACCTCCGCCGTCGCGCCGCCGCGATCGGCGCCCTCCGCGATGCGGCTGCGCGCACGCGCGCTTCCTCCGTCTCCCCGCCGCACGCGCGCGCAGCCGGCGTTCCTCTCTCGCGCCGCTCGCGGCCGCGCCTCCCGCCGCCTCATGCTCGTGAAGAGCCGCGCCACCGGTGGGATGGCTAGGTAAACCCTAGCCATCGAGTGTAATGGGCGCCGGGAAGATTTAATGGGCGGCGGGAGAAAGGGATGGGCGGGGAGGGCAGGAGGCTGGCCGGTGGGGGTGCTAGCGATTTCTGAAAAACCCTAGACTTTGAGAAAATGCAGATAGGCCCTTAATTATTTAATATAAGTCTTGATTCCTTGCAAGCAGCCTCGTAATTCGAAAATTGCGAATAAACCCTCAAATTTACGAGTGGGTCCGAATTTTGCGAAACCCCTCGGTAAATCTGAAAATTGCGTGGTGTTCTCTGAACTGAAATTTTGCATAAAACCCTCTGAATTGCAGAATTTCTTTGAAATTTCATATTTTAGCATAAAAGGGCCTCTGAATCCGAATTTTGAATTGTTTTAGCATTTGAAGCTTATTTATTTATGCCATTATTATTCTCTGTATTTTTGTATTTATTTACTGTTTTTGGTTAATTGTAATTGTTTTAATTGCTTTTAATCTTGAAATTAGTGATAAAATTATAGAAAATACACAGAAAATTATGAAACATTATGGGAAACTATTGCACCACTTTATTTACTGTAGTAAATTTTCCATGCATGTTTACTGCAGAAACTTATTTTATTTCGTTCATACACATGTAGATGATGGAATTTCAACCAGGAGTTCGAGGAGTCGCCCAAAGATGGTCAAACTATCGACATGGGCATCCGATGTCGAGATTGTGCTTGGGGGCGGGCTCTGCGCGACTATTGGGATAAGCTTACGTAAAGACGCTACACCCACACCGAGGAGAATGATCGGGCACTTCATTTTCTCGAGCACCATCTCGCTCAACTCTCAAGAATAAGTATATGGCGAGAGAAATGCGCTAGCACTGGACCGCATCGAAGAAGCGGTTTGAGAGGCTCAAGTACACCATTCTTCCTCAAGCGAGCGAGTGGATCGATCGAGGTTTGCCGACTTTAAAACGGTCGGGAGTACACCGCCTTGCACAGATTTGTACAAACCTTAAACTCGTGGCAAGGAGATCACAGAGGACCGGAAGATCGAAAAGACCCGCCCACTTTCCACCCCAATGTCAGACAAAGGTTGCGCAACTATCGTCAAAACGGCTACAAGGAGTACGCGAATTGATTGATATGATGCAGTAGTGAGGCTCAAGACGAACTTCTCCGCAAGAATTACGTCTCGCAGCCACAAGCGACTCCGCCGCCATGAAGCCAACGCTAGCGACCTCAAGGTGCGGAAGCCCTTAATGAAGAAAAGGGGAAGAAGGGTAAGATCGTTGCCCGTAAAGGCAAGTCGATGCTCCAAATGACAAGAAGGCTAAGAAGAGTGGCAAGAACTATGGCGTGCAGAACCGGGGTTGCTACAAGTGTGGCAAGTGGGGACATTGGTCGCGGATATGCAAAGAACCGCAACATGTCATTGATGCCCACCAAGCCCAAAGAAGAATAGCAAAGGGCAACTCAAGCCCACTTTGCGACCATTGAGGGAGCGGCACTGGGCAAGCACTGAGCAGTGCCGGAGATGATGGAGATTGAGTCCATCCCCAGTGGCACCTCCTTATGACTTAGAGGCAGCCACTGCTATGATCTCTCTTGAAGAGAACGTCACTGCTGAGAAAATAGCCGAAGAAGTCGATGATTTTCTAGTTGATTCCGTCTGATGCACAGAATGCATGAGACGTTAATTGTCATTTATTTTGTGTTAAATGGACAAGTTTAGAACTTGCATGGTTGGTGCTTTAGGATTTTGATTTCCCGTAATGGTTGGATGATTTTGGAATAAAGCATTCATTTATTCAGTTTATGATGGCATATTATGTTCTGATATTTGCGTATTTTATTTATGTGTTGAATGCCTTCTGATACATGTTAATTAAATACGTTATATTAGAACACGTGTGGCGCCCTATGGAGGAAGTATGCCTTGCCGATAGCGGCACAACGAATACCATCTTAAGAGAGACTAAGTATTTTGATCGATCCGTAAGAGCAATGGCGACCTTACGACAATCGCGAAGCGATGCATGTATAATCGGTTCGGAAGAGCCACAATTATACTTCCATGGGCACAACTTTGGTCATTGAAGAAGCCTTATTGTACCCGAATCGACTAGAACTCTCCTAAGTTTTAAGGATATTCGCGCCAATGGTTTCCACGTTGAGACTGACGAAGAGTACGGTAAGGAATACCTGCTCATCACAAAGCGCGAAGAGAATGACAAAAGAATATTAGAAAAGCTTCCTTCACTTGAAACTGGGCTATATTATACCACAATTAAAGCGCTGCAGCTGCATAATCGATAAAGCAGTGTTTAGAAGCTCGAACTTTTCGTCGGCATGATAGATTAGGCCACCCAAGTCTTAGGATGATGAGAAACATAATAAATAACTCACATGGGCATAATATTAATGTGAAGAATTTTCCGAATCATGAAGATTTTGTGTGCCCTGCATGTGCCACCGGGAAACTAATTACTAGACCCTCCACTCTGAAAGTGAAGGATGAAGTCCTCGCATTCCGAACGCATCCGAGGAGACATTTGCGGTCCCATTCAGCCCGTCTCGGGGCCGTTTAAGTATTTCATAGTGCTCATTGACGCTTCCTCGAAGTGGTCATATGTGGGTTTGTTGTCCACAAGAAACCACGCCTTTGCAAAATTGATCTCGCAGATCATTCGCATCAGAAATGTGTTCCCAGATCATCATATCAAGTCCATTCGAATGGACAACGCCGGAGAATTTACTTCAAAGGCATTTGATGATTATTGCATGGCGATGGGAATTGCGGTTGAGCACTGCATCGCATGTCCATACTCGAATGGTTTGGCAGAGGCTTTAATTAAAATAATTAAATTTATTGCCCGACCCCTCTTGCATAAAAGTAATATGCCAGCTACATGTTGGGGACACGCAGTCCTCCATGCAGCGAATCTCATCAACCTTAGACCTTGGCCTACAACATCCATTCACCTATGCAACTAGCGCAAGGGTCACCACGAAAGTTTCCCATCTTAGGAGGTTTGGATGTAAGGTTTATGTACCGATACCACCTCCGCAGAATCGCAATGGGCCCACTCCGCAAGGCGGGATATACGTTGGTTATGAGACGAATCCATAATCGGTATTTGGAACCCATGTCGGAGACTTGCATCTTGCCGTTTACTGATTGCATCTTTGATGAGGATAATTTCCGTCATTAGGGAGGAAATCAACCCGTTGATGAAAAATGTCTGAAATTACGTGGGAAGCCACGGAATTCATGCACATGACCCGCGCACTAGTGAAACTGAAAAGAGGTCCGAAGATCATCGACTTGCAAGCATTAGCAAATCAACCGCCCGATCACTTTAGTGATTTGAAGAGCGTGATTAAGTCGCATGTGCCTGCACGCAATGCACCGGAGAGGGTTGAAATACCAAAGAAAATTGAAGGTATCCTTAATCCCGTCCAGAGGCCACAGAATAAAAGGACGAGAACTCCGGTTCCTCGAGTCCAAAGTACCCGGGGACGCCCGGCGAAAAAGGATAAAAGGGATTTATCACAGCCGATCATTGAAGTCCCCCAGAATGAGAAGGGGAGCCAGTTGAGACCTGGCACAAGTATGACACCTTCAGAAAAGGGCATACCGGATCTGAATATCCCCATCGGCATGGATGTGTGCGCACACATCGGAGCCGAAAAACTAAAGGGACTTGCCACCGCAATTGAAAGAAGCGATGCGCAAGGTGAAGCTCCAGAAGAAGCAACTCATGAAGAAATAGCTATAAATTATGTGCACACTGGAGAGTCCCTGAATAGGACAACAGCTAATATCGATATCTACTTCGCAAAGAAAATTGCCACCATCATCGATCTTGATCCCGAGCCTGCATCGCTCGCTGAATGTAAGAAAAGATCAGATTGGGAAGATTGGAAGAAGGCAATAGCAACTGAATTGCTATCTCTGAATAAAAGAGAGGTGTTTGGGTTCAGATGTCGCACACCTCCCCACATACCCGTTGGGCACAAGTGGGTATTTGTTCGAAAGAGAAATGAAAGAAATGAAGTAGTTAGATACAAAGCAAGGTTGGTAGCCCAGGTTTCACTCAACGCCCGGAATTGATTATGAAGAAACCTACTCCCAGTCATGAGTGGAATTACCTTTAGATACTTGATCTCAATGGCGGTGAACTTGAATTTGGAAATGAAATTGATGGATGTTGTGATTGCATACCTTACTGTAACTTGGATTCGAGATTTATATGAAAGTCCCTGAAGGAATCCTCTCTCCAACCAAGACAGAGCAAATAGAAACACATGCAGTGTGAAACTCGAGAAAGTCACCGTATGGATTGAAACAATCGGAAGAATGTGGTATAATCGCTTGAGCGATTTTCTGCAAGAAAGGCTACACGAACAATGAAGACTGTCCTTGTGTATTTATACGGCGATCCAGAATGGATTCTGTATAATCTCGGTGTATGTAGATGATCCGAATACCATCGGGACAGTAGAAGACATAAAAGAAGCAAGCTCCTACTTGGAGTCGAATTTGAAATGAAAGATTTGGGCAAGACCAAGTTTTGCTTAGGCTGCAGCTTGAGCATGTCCGAAGGAGTCTTGGTACATCGGTCGACCTACACCGGAAGGTGCTTGAAAGGTTTGGCTTCGAGAAGGCATTTCCTCGAAAGTACCAATGATCGGTGAGGTCTTTACACAAGAAAAGATCCTTTCCGACCTAGGGAAGAGGGGAGAGAAGTCCTGGGACCAGAATTCCCATACTTGAGTGCAGTGGGAGCACTCATGTACTTAGCAAACTGCACTAGACCGGACATTGCATTTGCCGTGAACTCGTTAGCAAGGTGCGGTCTGAGCCCACCAAAAGGCATTGGCGGGGCATAAAGGACATTCTCCGATACCTCCAAGGTAGCAAGGACCTCGGATTGTTCTACGAAAGAATCAAGATCTGAACTTGATTGGCTATGCAGATCTTTGGGTATCTGTCGGACCGCATACCGCTAAGTCACAAGCAGGCTATGTATTCTGTGTGGTGGAACCGCAATTTCATGGAAATCGTCTAAGCAAAGCACCGTAGCTACTTGACGAACCACTCGAAATTATAGCATCAGTATGAAGCCGCACGAGTGCGCGCAGCTCGCCGAATGGTTCACCACATCCAGATCATGTGGGATGAACATTGTGAGAACCCACAATTATCTATGAAGATAATGCCGCTTGCGTTGCACAAGTGCAAACGGGCTATGTGAAGAGTCATCTCACAAAGCATATTAACCCCAAGTTCTTCTATGCACATGAATTGCAAAGGATGGATGAGATTAAAGTCATCGCATACTAAGTCATGTGAAAATCTCGCAGATTTATTCACTAAGTCACTCCCGCATCTAGCTTTGAAAGGTGCGTGCGTGGAATTGGAATGATGAGACTTAGAGAAGTGCAGAATCTGGGGAGAATTCTCACAAACCCGCTAATAAATCTTGATCATGAAGATTAAGTACCCAAAAATAAAGTCTTGTAGACCAAATGAATTTGGGTGAATTGTACCCTTTTTCCTTGACGAGTTTTCCATGAAGTTTCTCGACCAAGGTTTTTAATGAGGCAATTCGTGCATCGCAAAGACATCACATGTATCATGTACTCTTTCTCCAAATTTTTCCCACTGGGTTTTATGGAGTTTTGATGAGGCATGAGCATGTTGGGTGAGTGCCCAAGGGGAGTGTTAGGAAACCGGGACTCTATCCGAGTCCTTATCGATTAGGCACCCCACCGTAGACTATAAATAAGGGTCTAGACCCCCCCTCATGATGTACCCCGATGCAATCTAAAGCAATAAAGAAAGACCAGGAGTTCTCTCTACCTCTCTGTGTTCAATCTATTATTCTGTGATTCTGTGATTGATTCGTTCTTGTTCTAAGCAGAGGAATCGCTCGGACTGGTCTCCAGCGTCGGTTCCTCAATAGTATCGATCGGACGGTGACACGAGTTTTGTCCTTGCTCTGTCCGTGTCAACGGTCAGGTGTTTCCCGTGTACTGTACTTTGCTCTTAAGCAGTAGAGGAGCCGGGAGATTTTGTCCAACTATGTCCAATAAACACAAACAAGTCCGTATACAAATCACACATGTAAAATTAAGAGCCACAGTAGGTTTTCTTTTATTAAAAACATGATCCCATGCGCATGTAAACATCCATGGATGAAAATAAAGTAAGATACGGCAAGTACCTTATTACAACACTACCAAATCTTCGATGGCTCGCTAATAAAGGTCTAACCACACACTCAAAAGAGACCCTACAAGATAAAAATATATTGATTAGCGCATCAAATAACATAAAAAAAATATATTAACATTGAAGTATTGAACTAGTGCATCACATACTACTGATATGCTAATCACGTCTACTACGAGGCAAATTCATTTTTTAAGTCTTCATGCCTTGAACCGTAGGACAATGATAACATCAAGTGCTTTAAATATCTCCCGCTCAATGTAGCACACCATCAAATCATTGAACCAATCATCTTTAATCTTGTTGCGTAATTTAAACTCAATAATTTTTATTGCTAAAAGGCTCTTTCAACATATGCCATTGACACTGGCAATAACAACGCCAACTCAATGAGTTTGTAAACCCTGCTGTTCGTACCCTGCCTTGTGCGCGCACCTCTGTGGTGCGTTGGCCCGCCACGCCGCCCGAACGGTGCTAATGCCTAGGGCTTGGGGTGGGATGAGGAAGAAGAGGAAGTGGAGGGACTGAGAGGGTATCGATTGCCGATCGATTGGGGTTTAGGGTTCATTTGGCTAGGGGAGGCATAGGGCTTGTAATGGCCTAGGGCTTTGGCCTTTGGCCCATGTAATGTCCCAATGCGATCGAAGACTACCCAAGACAAGCTTGCCCGGGAAAGCACCATTACCATGGTGGCTGATGGAGCCGGGGCTTATCTAGGGTTCCATTGCTCTATCGCCCCCTCCCTGGCCCCTTCACGGGTGCAAATCAAGCTAGGGTTTCCCCGTCGACGCTCTTTTGGGCTTGCGTCGGTGGTTGACTGCTGGAGTCCATGCTGGACCGCCGCCGACTCCCTTCGGCTAGCCACCGCCCATTTTCTCCAGATGCAACCGCCCCCATCCAGCTCACTGTCGTCCTTGGAGAGCCAAATCTCGCCACCCTCGACCTCCTCGTTTGGCCCAATGGCCAGTTGCCCCTTTTCCCTCCTGACAACATCCCTACCTCCTTGCAGCTGCATGCTTCCTCCTATTAGTGCCAACAAAGTAAAGAGTCTTCCTCCACAAAATTTCAGTTCTTAGTTGTATTTGGTTCCATCTCCTCCCCTCCACCTCCCTCCACCATCCGTGTTGCCCCCAACCGGCAGCGCCTCCATGCTTCGCCCCTACTCCCCACTGCCATGTGCTGCCTCTTTCCTCCTCATCCCTTCCAGATCCACCCACGCTGCCGCCCTCCAACGCCTCCTCTTTTTTTTCAATTCATGAGTTCATGTGTGTTGGATCAACTTTTTTAGTTGCTGATTCATGACTTAAATTAGAAATCCAATTGTAAACTATGTGAATTTGTATGTACAGATCATCGTGAGATTACAGGAACAATTATTGATACACATCTCTTCTATGCCATTTTGTTTTGTGGTTGTGAATCTATCATGAGTGATAAATTTTGTGAATTTTATGTTAGATTTGTCCTGCTATATTTTCAGCACATAAGAGGCTTTTGGAGGATGCAAATTCAGCTCGATTCACTGCTGCGTTTGGTGTATGGTTTTAGAAAACGTCACCAATAAGTTTCAACAATATTGTATAATTCCATTCTTTCACAGAAGTATAGATGTTAGGAATTGTTTAGAATTAAGATAGGGATGTATAGTTGTATGGATGTATATGTGTGTAGATGTGATATATGTGTAATGTCAAAATAAGGCCAAATTGGCACTACCACAAGCATCAAATTCTTCACAAAAAAATTGCTATGTTCTATTCTTTATTAGCATCAAATTTTTCTGTACCAATACGCATTCCTATGTAATTCATCTTAATCAGCAAAAAGCCAATAGCCAAAAAAATACAACAGCTTCTCTACTAGTCGGTACTATTCATTAGCTACAACCAAAAACCACCAGTCGAAATAAAAAAACAAGCCCAACAATGATCAATAACCACAGCAACTTCGGTTCTACTCCAACAGAAGCACTTGGTGGTACTTGGTAGTAGTAGATGCAACCAAGCAACAACGAGCAAGAACTCAGCAGCAATTTCCTCACGCCAGCGTAGCAACAATTGATAACTATCTCCTAATGACACTAGAACAACTAGGGCGGTCGAAAAGATAAATTCAGAGAATAAAAACCCACGTACCAATCTATGATAGATAAAAACATGGGGAAGAACCAAAGGATCCGAACACCGAGGACAGTTGCCACAACTTGATGTGCCTTCCAGAAAACCCTAGATTAGATTTCCCTTTGCTCAAATCACAAGAACAGTCATGGCCGCTGCAAAACCATCTTGGTGATTTTTCTTATGTTTCTCAAAATGAAAAATAACAAGTCTATGTTATCTGGCAAAGAGCATCTACCTTTATAGTGCACGTAGGCACGGACAGGGGTGCAAGAGGGATGTCTGGTTTGGCCCGTACCATGGCCCCCGTGGTCCGCATGGAAATTTGAGGATAAACGATTAGATCGGACCACTCTTGGATGGGAAAAAAGCTACTTACTAGGGTTTATGGGTCGGTCCGTGGTGTCCCTGTGCTGTCGACTGTGGGCAAAGATGTGACATATGTATCGATTGTGGTATAACTGTGTTCAAGAGATGACTTTAGTGGATGAGGCCATCACGAGTACCAACGTTTGTACTTTCATCGAACTAGAGAAAAGTAACATAAAAGTAAGAGGAAAGTCAGAGGAAATTAATCAGCAAAATGCTCAAAAAATTCACAACATGTCTCTGAAACCAAGTATTTATCTGCTTCTTACTTCTGAGTTCTGACTCAGAACACCAACACATTTTGAACATGCTATCTAATTTGAGCAAAATACAACATATGCAACAGTGTGCTAAAAAATCACAGCTAGCAGGAACAAAATGCAACATGTGCAACAGTGTGCTAAAAAATCACAACTAGCAGGAACAAAATGCAATATGTGTATAGTTCAGCCAGTCTCAGTAATTGTTTCATCATGGCCTGGTCTTGCAATTTGAAGTACTGAATGTCCCAAACCAAATCACAAAATGGATAAGATCCCATCATGCTTACAGTGATGCAATACACAAAAATTGAAAAAAGAAACTTCATCCGAGCAAATGTTCATGCACAACCAGGTAGATCATGTGGCATTTTGTTCAAGCTAGCTATGATTTTTTAGCACATTGTTGCACATGTTGCATTTTGCTCCAATTAGATAGCATGTTCAAAATGTGTTGGTGTTTCTGAGTCAGAAGCAAGAAGCAGAGAAATACTTGGTTTCGGAGACATGTTGTGAATTTTTCGAGCATTTTGTTGATTATTTTCCTCTGACTTTTCTCTTATTTTTCTATTACTTTTCTCTAGTTCCATGGAAGTACAAACGTTGGAACCCCTGATGGCCTCATCCACTAAAGCCATCTCTCAACACAGTTACACCACAGCCGATGCATATGTCACTGCTTTTCCCACAGTCGACAGCATAGGGACAGCACGGGCCGACCCATAAACCCTAGTGGGTGGCTTTGCTTTCCATCCAAGTGTGGTCCAGTCTGACCCTTTATCCTCATATTTCCACACGGGTCACGAGGCCATGGAACGGGCCGAATCGGACCACCCCCTTGCACCCCTAATGGCGCCTTTGGGCGGCATAGGCGAAGTAGCAATGGAGGCGGAGCGGTGGCATTGGCTGGTGCTCTGTGCATCTCGCGTGCGGAGGAAGGGGTCGGGTCTACCCTATGGTCGATTGAATCGACACCCCTGTTAAACCTGTTGATTTTGGGGCCAACCCATTACCCTTTGGTGTCAAGAATTTGAAGCAGGCCACATAAGCCAACAAGTCAAACCAAACCCTTTGCATCCCTAGGTACGGAGGCACCTAACATGCCAACTACAGAAAGCCAACTAGAACCGGGAGTTGGGTCGAGCATGTAGCACCTCACATACCAATGTAAAATACTACTATAGAACGTCATCGCCAAAGTAAAGTATAACAATAAAAGCAATAATATAAATCATGAGAAAATTAAAACTTTAAAAGTATTTTAATAGAGAACCAACGGAAGCTGAAATAAATGTTTGAAATATGGGACCGGTCCAGTTTAACCAAATAAAGAACAAATAAAATAACAAATAGTGGCAAGCCTCGATGCTGAAAACTCGAGTATTTCCACCCATGCATAATGCTATCACTCCACTGGCTTTTTACCTAAGAATGAAAAAAGCAAGCATAAGATTTAAAAATCTCAGCAAGTACCCAACAACGATTGCAACACGGTGAGTAAAGGACAAGTAAAGCAAACAAACAATTGACACAAGTTAAGTGCAATGAAACTAGGTTATCGAAAACACTGATAAATATCAGAGATAAAGGTGACAGGATCAATGGAATTAAAGATAATTGTTATTTAGCAAGTTATGACAATGGCACTGGCAATCACTTCCCACATACCCCCGTTATACGAGAATAGTCAGGCACACTATTGTCCTTGACTGTATAACCACCGAGAGATGGAGATAGATAGGGAGGGAGAAATAAGGAAGGGAGAGATATAAGAGAGAGAGTTTTTTTAGGATGCTACAGAGCAGTACCGGCACAACATGGGCCTGGCAGGCTTTGGGCCATGTTGGGCCATGCCAACCTAGCATGGGCACCCACTGTGCTGTGTCATGCGGCACGACTTTCCTCTGACGAGACCCAGGCACGGTCCAAGGCATGACAGGCCACCGTCATACCGTGCCGGCTTAGGTCCAACCATATTGGTTGCATGATCTCGATCGAGCACATCGTCTGGGAGGAACTGGCCTTAACTGCATCAGGCTTTTTTCCTGACTAAAGGAAATAAGTAAGAAAAGACAGAAATAAAGAATCAGTCGATTCCTCAGGATCTGATTCGGATGAACACCAAACCCACGTAAAACCCATCCTGGCTTGCCTCTGGCTCAAGCACTTCTGGATATTCCCTGTGCGCATCCCTGGCTTGGCCCATGCATTGCTGTGCCGTGAGCTGCTGCACCCTGCGTTGCACCATGCGCCAATGCACCTTGCACTGTGCCGTGCACTAGGATTTTCCCTCTGGTTCCCACGCACCCAGTAGCTAGGGTTTTGCATGCCACAACCTTCTCCCCTTGGCCGACCCCCCTCTCGGCCTCACCGTCTCCTTTGTGCTTGTGCACAATAGATGGGACATCAAGAACAGCAGCCAGCTCATGATTTGGTGCAAATTCTTGAACTGAATTTGTTGGTGTAGCTAGGGCCGTATCAATCTTGGTGGGGGTTTTTTTTTCCGCGAGGAAAGTCTCTTGGTTTTGAATCAGCAATTCCAAGTTCTCTGGGAAAATAGTGAAATTCCAGCGCACTCAAGCATGACTCGATAATGTACGACATATCACGTGCTCGAACAAATTATCAATACAAACAATCGAACGCGCCCGCGACGCTTGTAAGCTTCCCTTGGTAGGACGTCAGATATGCAATAGAATGATGGCAGGTGCAACCTACGAACTGGACTTCACAACTCACACACGCGCCATTTCCGGACAAAAAAGGGAATTAGCGCTGATTTGATGCCTCAACCATTCGTGCAGTTCCTGTACCGCATTACATGCGAACAGCACTGTATGATCAAACAACAAGTGTTTCCGGATCTCATGTTCTTCGCTGCTTTACTTCCGAGAAAAATCGAAATGTATTACAATGTTGAGTCGCATATCTATACATGTTGCAGAGCGAGATGTTATCACCTGTAACTTCTCGATACAACAAAGAACCAAGGGTGAAGAAGCTATAGGGAAATCGAAAGAATGGCAACACAACACAGAAGGAACATATAAGGCACCTTTTTTGCTACAGGGTAAAAGGAACATAAAAGGTGCTTCAAAGTTACCTGGCAGATACACAATATATTTTGTCAGAAAATTTCAGAGGTTAGTATAAAGGGATAGACTATTGCACAGGTGACTGAAATTTTTTTATCTTTCAGTCGTTTAAAGTTGCACTTTGAATCATCTGAAGTTGCACATATTTTTTTGGAGGGGGCTGCAATTTTAGTTGATTAAGAGTGCAATTTCAGGTCACTTGAAGTTGCACTCTGAATCACCTGAAGTTGCAGATGTTTTTCTTAAGGAGGGCTGCAATTTCAGTTAATTGATAGTGCAATTTCAGGTGACTGAAAGATAAAAAAATTTCAGTCGCCTGTGCAATAGCAAAACTGTAGTATAAATAGTTACCGAGGTGCGAGTGTCGAAGTGTTTGGTACCTTGGGCTAACATGTACTTTATGTGAAGGTAATTATCCTGTCTGCAATTCTTGTGCGGCATAGAGGGCATTCTGAACAGGCAAGCGAGCAAGGCTTGCACACTGGAAAGAAGAGTCTTAGCGTAAGTAAACATGAAAGGTCAGCGAATGTAGCACATGAACGCAATTGTCTAAACAGAAGAGGCGGTCTCTTACAGCAAAAGTGCCGACAAGGAAGCAATACTGCGGCAGTTGCGGATTCAAAACATACTTTGCAGACATGGGAATTTCCACCTTTGTCGGCCAAGGAATCAGTTTCCTTCTCCTTCATCTCTTGAATTTTTGCCTGCATGCAGCAAAATTTATAAGACTCACAAGTGGAACATATCAGCAATTAAGCAGCAACAATCACTTGATCTTCTCCTTCAATTATGGAATGAAGATTGAAATTGGATTTAACAAGTCTAAATAGTGGTTCAAATGATCATCTAGTTCATGTATCTGCCAGCATGAGCTATGTGCCTCTACTTTACCTATTGGCTAATTGTGAACATTTATCTACCAATTAAACGTTGTCTACCTAGCTAAACTTGGATCACCATTACCGGGCATACCTCATGCCAGGCTCAACAGTTTGGCACTTAAGGGCTTCATTTACTTCATTTTGGACACTAAGTTTTACAAACATAAACTACAAAGGCATCACAACTGTTCCTAAAATCCACTTTTAGATTTTTCAGACTGTCAAGGCCAGCTGTTGAGGGGCCAAGGGTACATGAAGTTAAAGACAGACTATGTGTCCATTCCTAAAAACATACCATGATATGAATGAAAAATATAAATATATTTTCGTCAAAAAAATTAATATACCTTGAGACGAACAAGAAGAGGTTCAAATTCTGGACTTCTATATTCTTCTGCGGTCAATGACTTCACAGCTTCATCTGAAACTTGTTTCACAACTAAAGCTGCATTCTTGTCACCTTTGTTTTCCTTTGTACCGTTAGTTATATCAGCTAGATTGATAGATCGATCATCAACATTCAACTCAGATATGCCTAAAGTTCCTCTCTTCAATTTAGCAACAAGAACCCACATGCCTGCTAGATCGTTTTCTAAAGATAGCTCCTTTTTCTTTGCCTCATCAAACTTTTTCTTGTACGCCTCTTCAAGAAGCTCCTTCTCTGCCAAAGCAGCTTCTAGAGCAGCTTCCCTCTGTTTTCTGGCCTGTAGCTCCATCTTCATATCCTCTAAATCAAGACTCCAAGTCCCAACCTCATCCCTGCCCCTGCTGGCTGGGCGGCCCTTTCTACCAGGAACCCTGGAATGTGCCATCTCCTGTGCAATTAATAACTCCTTTGCCTGCTTTGCATTTTGTACAGATAGCTTTGTAACTTCTTCAGCCAAATTCTTAAGTTCGACGGCAGCAGAAGATGCCAATTCTTTTGCATATGCAGCTTCCTCACTTAATTTATGGTTCTGATTGACCAAGTCACGATTTTCTTCAATGATTTTCAGATGTTCATATTTAAGCTTCTCACTTTCAGCTTCCTGTCAAAATATATCAGCAAAGCTGGTTGGCTTAATTGATGAGAAGACAAAAGGTAGAAAAATCATTATATGCAACCATCAAATGAACATGTGTACTAGTTCATATCCATCACACTTATGGGAAGAATGTAACCAGAAATTTCGCAAAAGAAGGTCAAGCAGTGATATAAAGGTCAGCCCGCCAAATGATTTCATAAATCGTGAGTTTTCTATAGTATAACAGCATGCCGTAAAATTTTTGTGTGCACATCAAGGATCAAGTAAATAACCTTGGACTGGAGTTTAGACTTCAAATCAAGAATATCCTGTTGTGTGCATTGCTCAGGGGATGTATCTATTTTTGTTGTGAGTTGTTGCTCAAGGCGTAGAATTTTTTCTTGTAAATCGCTGATTTCCACATTCTGCAAGTAGCACAAATTTTTGTGTTAACCAAAATTGAACTTTTGCCTTTTACAAACAGTCTCAACTGAAACTAGCCACGCAAAAAGGAACAAAGAAAAATAAAGAACCTTCTGTTGTAGCTGCTCCTGGAGAATACGATTATCGGCTGATTTTAGCTGTCCCATGAAAAGAAACAGAAACACTTAGAATTATTTTAAAAAGATATTGAAGATTTTAGTTTTGTGGAAAGCAAACTGATTATTCAAAAAGATCACCTCTAACTCAAAAGCCTTCTCACTGCATTGAGCTGTCAGCTTCGTAATAGTCTGTTTTCACAAAACCAAACATGTTACTGCGAATGGAGAAAAAATGCACAAACTATTAGGAGGCGCATCTGTATACTGGACACATCACCTGCTGCATATCGACCATGGAAGCATTAGCAACTGATGCCTCACCACTTTCCATTATTTGTTGTTCCAGGGCTCGCATATGCCTTCTCTTTTGCTGGATATCACGCTCTAACTTCTCGATCTGTTATCAGAAGATACATGTATATTAGTATTAAAACACAGCGCAGTGCATTGGAACATCAAGATGATGAAGATAGAGAAGGTAAGAATTCATAGGATATCATAAAGAGCTACAACAAGATCATGATTTACAATGGTGACATATCTACTAAAAAGGGATATTAAGGGCAATCTATCACAAGTAGCAGATTTGAAACGGAATAGTTACAGTGAGGGAAATGTGGCAAGACAAGATATGAACCATGAACCATTGAGACATGGAGGATATTCAGAATGCTAGAAAATTAGGCAGGAGATCAGTGTTGTATACAAATGTCAAGCACTCCACATGTCTGTCCTTAAGTCATACCTAATAAGATATCCGTTATTTGTACTTGAGAAATAGGACAACTTTTTCATTTCAGACGTGTTGTGTTATTGCCTCATCTGAAGTTGTTAGCTGTTTTAGTTATCTCAAGTTGCATGCCTTCAATCGATATGTGTGTGGTTTAGGCAAAATATCTGTTCTGTTTCACTGAGCTGAATCTTTGTGTTCTGCAGGAGCTCCTATATTCTTTTTCCTTGTGAGTTATTGTAAACTACTGTGTAATGATTACTGTTAGTTTCAATAAATGGAAACCAGGGGGATCCCCTCCTGAGTCTTTTCAAAAAAGATCCGGTTATGTAGAATGTCATATTTTGTGATCTGAATCTGATCGGATCCAACCACTACTAGTCTTTTTGACCACTTGAAGAGTTCGATTAAGAAGCAATATGAACTAATCGGAGGTTTTAATTAGGATTATCTTCATTTTCATAATGGACTATGCACTAATCTGCATCAGACGTGGTGCTCTAAGGTGTATGTGCTGACTGGAGTCAGCTGTAGCTACTAAAGGCACTTCCGACTACAACTCTACACTATTATCTTCTGAGACTCTTCGAGCAGGGTACTATTCCCACCTCCGAGAAGGTTACTATTCCAGTTTCCAATAGGTCTCTATTTCATTACCGACTAAGATTTTGATCCTTTCTTTGTTAGGGACTCTAATCCCTAGACTATATATGTATCACTATAGTTAAATGGTTAAGACACGCTGAAACACGCCGAAGTTTCTCGTGCTTATAATTTCTCCTCATAAAGTGATTTCGCCGATTGTGCATCCGTAGTTTTTCGCCCAAAATGGTTTTCCGCGTTAAATCTCCATCTCGTGTTCTTAATTGTTCTTTATTATTTCATACTCTGTCTTGTCGATTTCGTAACAAGTGGTGTATCCGATCCTAACATAGAAGATGATTTTGCTTGCCATACAAGTTGCCAGAACAGGACCCTTAATTCTCAAGATTTTGTTGAATCACTGCATGTCAGTTCACTGCTTACAAGTTCCACCGAATTTGCCATTTGTTCAGCCATTAATCGTGTCCAGCAGTAAATCATAATGCATAATGTATCATTAATGGCTGCTGCTGCTTCAAATGGAACAAGATTGAATATTGGGCAAAAGGTAAAAACTAAAAAGCGCTAAATAATAGGGGGAAAACATTACTTGATTCTTTGTCCCTTCAGGATCTTCTATAGATTGTTCAATTAGTCTTTTCAGCGAACTGGTACCAAACGCAATCTCCCCAGCAAGCATCTTAACTTGCTCAATCAGTAGATCCATTTGATCTGATGCTGTGATTCCCCCCTGATACGCACAGTACCAGAAATTATAACCAATAACCATTCATAAATTCAGCTTGTTCACTTTAAAACAAAATCCAATTTAATAAGGCATTGTACTGTCTATTAAATATCTCTCATTAAAGCATATTCAGCTGGAAGGCAGGACCAACTTCCAGTCCAGAATAAATTGTGTAGACAAAACAGGCTGTATATGACTATATGGAAAAGATATGCCTTCATACAGAAAAATAGCAGTATAGATTATAAATAAGGATGAAAATGTTTGACCATGTATACCATAAAACCATAGTGCCTTATATTGTGAGATGGAGATAGTAAAAAAGAAAAGCGTTTAAGAAAAAAAAAATACATTTGGTAGTGAGAATACAATCAAGTAGAGAATTCAAGGCATGACTGCACTTTGGAAGCAAAAGACAACAATGGAGAGTAAGCTGTGAACCATGATTACAACTGATGCAGAGTAGAGAAACATATTTAATTAAGAACATTTTGGGCGATACAATAGCAAACACCTTAGGAATAAGCCACAGATCATTACTCATTTCAAAGTAGCAGCATGGAAAGTCACCAACCTGCATTGCATCTGGTGCTGAACCAGTAACTGAAGAATACTCTCCACTAGCAGATCTTAATTGATTGATCTCATCCAATGGATCTGGCAAAGCAGATGATAGAGCATCTTTCCCTGTGCTGTCGTTTTGCACAAGTGTAGAACTATCTTGTGAAGTGCTTAACTTCTGGAAAAGACAGAATAAGTGCACTTTTCAAGTTAAAAGGCATGGCTAATAACTAATAAGTACATAATCATAAAAGCAAAAGTATATGTAGAAGATGGCGCAATAATTCAATAATTAACACTTACATCTTCCTCACTAACAGAAAATTGACGCTGATGACTAGAAAAATCTGTCAAGGCAGGAATATTGTTCTTTGTGGAAACAAGTATTAACTTGGTCAAGCGTTGTATTCTGCTCATAAGAGCAGCTTTTGCTTCCTCTTCCTCCTCCAGGCGTGATTGCATTTTTACCTGGCCCTCCTCCAACTAAACAAGGCAAAGAAGAGTAACTTGTCAGGCATTTATCAACTTACCAATGTAAAATCATCGTATAGGTATCCTTAAAGAGAAGAACCAAAATTTTCAAGCAACGCATAACCACAGAGCTAAAGTTTTATTGCATAGATCACTTCAAAAAAAAAAAAGGTTTTGCTGCATGGTTCCACCCCACAAATAGCAAATGGAACTGACCTGCTGGCGTAAACTCATGATTTCTTCGTGACTAGCACCACCAATCATTCCTCTCCTTAGCAGGTCGAGCTCTTGCTTTAGAGAGGATATTTCCCTCTGATACTTCTTGATCAAAGACTTCTCATCGATTAGCTGGGTAGCAGAAATCATGATACGTTAGTTTGTATCTCCAAAACAGTGGCACCGGAAGTCAGTTTTGTATGCCTAGGATATTTACCCGGTTACGAGAGGCATAAATTTCAACACGCTTTGCTCTGCTTGCAAATTTCAATGTATTATGGGTTTCTTCCATGTTACTCGATGCTGGGGTAATTGTGCAAATTAGCTGCATAAAATAAGTTAGTATATCGCTCAACAAATTGAGAATCAGGTTTCACTTCACACTGCAAGAATGGCCTCCACCAGCACCATGGAGTGAATTCCAAACAGAACAGATCCCAAAAAAAAGGTTAATACTTTTTTTTTGAACTGAAAAAGGTTGATACTTACTGAGACATGACCATGTCCGCTCAATGATGACTGCAGAAGACGAGTCAACTTAGAATCACGATAGGGTATATGTGTTGCCCTCCCTTCACTGAGCTTCCCAATAACCTTTGAATTGGAGATTTTTAAAGTCAATAGATCTAATCAATGGTTTAAGAAGAATACAAAAAAGTAGGTGTCCCCCGTATAAAGTTCAAAAGCAAGGAAGTTGTTTGGAAATGAGTACTTTTTTCTAAGGCACATCATTTCATTTTTGTAGGTGGTTGCACAGAATCAGCTAACAAAAATTGTTGCCAGATATTCAACAGCTCCAATCATGGTTCCAAAAACCGGCGGTAGTGTGACACTCCGACCCATGTTGGCCTATGTGTGTGTGCACATGAATTTCTGGATTAGTCCCACCTTACTACCTTACCTTGAGAAGCACTTACATATAAGCTTAGGAGTTCCAATGGTAGCAACCCCGGTTAATCGTTTTGCACGAAGCGAGGACGAAAGTGCAAGCGGGTTGCTACGTGTGCGTGGCCTATCCAGAATGCGGTTAGGTCTGAGCCGATTTGGACCCTAGGGCGTTACAGGTAGTTACCGCCGGTAACCAGTAATACCGGTGGGGTCCGGGATTTGAAATGTCAGCGGTTTTTTATTTAATTCAAATTTGAAATTTTGAATGTTAAAGTTGATTTTCCTAATGATATTTACATTTTTTATACTAATGGAATGTATTAGGAATATGCATGCACCTCCCGTACTTGACTTCATACTTTTTGTCATAGGGCCTGTTCTTTACCTCACAAGCCGACGGCTTTTGGCTTTTGCTACAGTACCTAACTTTTAAACGGAATATTTTCTTAAGACGGGGTCTACAAGTTAAACGATCTACATGTTAAAAGCCCAATATCTGTACTAGCCAAAATCGCAAGTGAATATCTGTCTCTCCGTAATCTGTACCGTAAATAGCCAAAATTCAAAAATTTCAGCCAAAAGCCATAAGCCGCAGCTGAAAAGAACAGACCCATAAATGTATTAGTCCGGCGTTTTTTTATTTAATTCAAATTTGAAATTTTGAATGTTAAAGTTGATTTTTTTAATAATATTTACATTGTTTAACACTAATGGAATGTATTAGGAAGATCCATGCACCTCCCGTGCTTAACTTCATACTTTTTGCCATGAATAGGGGGACTTCCTGAATGACCGTACCGGGGAATTCTACCGCACTCCGTGGCCTTTTGTCTGATGGTACTTGCAGTAGGCATTCGCTTTGTACCTAGGAGGAACCGGTGGTTTTTTATTTAATTCAAATTTGAAATTTTAAATGTTAAAGTTGATTTTTCAAATGATGTTTACATTATTTAACACTAATAGAATGTATTAAGAAGATGCATGTACCTCCCGTGCCTAACTTCATACTTTTTGCCATGAATCGGTTTTTTATTTAATTCAAATTTGAAATTTTGAATATTAAAGTTAATTTTCTTAATGATGTTTACATTGTTTAACACTAATGGAATGTATTACAAAGATGCAAGCACCTCCCGTGTTTGACTTCATACTTTTTGCCATGAATATATTAGTCTGGGGTTTTTAGCGGTTTTTCTCCGGTTTTTGGGCGGTAACCAGCCGGTTTTTCCGCTTACCGATTTCGAATTAAAATTTTGAAAACTGAAATTCGACCAAAATTTTCCCCATTTTTCCGGTTACCGGCCAGTAACCAGTACCGGCCCCTAGCCGAAATTGTGCCCAGTTCCGGTATGTGGAACCCTGGCTCCAACTACTAATTGCTAGTAACATAAAAAAGACATCCACCAGGTGATTTCCAATAAAATCTCAGGTTTACTCCCGGAACTTAGTAGTACTGAAGTTCTAAGACAGGATCTCAAGAAGGTGTGCTTATGAGTTGTAAAACTAATGATAATAGACCTAAAACAGCAATCCTGAGTTGTGATAGGTGACTAGCAAAAGAACTTACAGTTCCAAGAGTCAAAAGACTCTTATTAATGTATGATCCTTCCCTTCTTCTTAACCCTGTAGTCTCTGTCTTAGAGCTCTCTGAGCCAGCTAGATCAATCAAATTCTAGAAAAATAATAAAGCACATAAAAGTAAGACTAGAAAGAAAGAGCAATTGAAAAAACATAACTGCCTATGAGTAAAACAACATACAAGCTGTGAGTACATGACTCCGTCATACTCATCACCATGGGCACTGCTTTCGATCATCTGCAGAAGAGCAAACAAATATTATGGGCCCAAATAAAGGAATGCAACATATCACATATCGCATATGTGATTCAGAAAGATGATGCAGGTTAACCCAGAAGTATTTATAGTACAAGAAAGAACACTAGGGCAATATCTGTAGAATCGATTAAATGCTGAAGGAATTTA
This sequence comes from Dendrocalamus sinicus, assembly GCA_036346575.1. Classification (NCBI taxonomy): domain Eukaryota; kingdom Viridiplantae; phylum Streptophyta; class Magnoliopsida; order Poales; family Poaceae; genus Dendrocalamus; species Dendrocalamus sinicus. The sequence continues at coordinate 19,470,497 of CM070670.1, forward strand.
TGAACTCACCATAGTGAAAATAGTATGACTTCGGCTGCTAAATAAGTTGAAGTTGTTAGAACCAACATGCCGATGCTCTGTCATGTTAAGTACCATTAGTTTCAATATCACAAAATGGCAAAAGTCATTTCACTATCCGGAAAGACTAAATTTATAAGTTAAAAATTTCAGATAAATCAAACTGACTTTCTAATACAAGTTAAGATCATTTAACTCCTAAATTATCAAAAACATTGGGGTAACAGGATGAATGGTGACAAGTACAAGTAAAACCATAAGTCGTCGATTTCGTAAAACAGGACTTGAGACTTAAAGAAATACTGGAAAAATAACTAGATGGTGTTTTGGCCTAAAATATTTGTTACAAATTAGATAATATATTAGGTCCAAAGTAAAATATCTGTCTTTTCCCAACATGCCCAGTATTAACTATATACTGTGGTTGAAAATAGAGAGGAGCAATCATGATTAAGAATAGAGTAAGGGAGAGGAGTCACTAAGAGTTAATAGAAGGTACTTTGTAATCCTAATTCATTTCTCAACATGTGTGTGAATTGCTAAAACATCAACAATTTTGTAATTGAGGGGGTATTAAACAAAACCATTCATAGAAAGTCAAGGGCCAATAATTGGTCATACAAGAGAAGAAAATCATGCAATTTACAACCAGACTAACAAATTTTAGAGAGATACATATGTCGCATGGCTACTTGCACATGTCTCACAGAAGCAACATAAGTGCATATCCACACCAATTGGTGGGCACAAACCACATGCAAATATAATGGAAACGCCGGAAGAAGCTTAATTTCTATCGAGTAGACTTAAGAATTAAGATCTCAGCCATTATTCTGTAATCATGATCCTACACAGAATCGGGATCGGAATGATCCAACATGATCATAGGATCGAAAGATATTATGGCTGGGTTCTTTTTGGTTTAATGCTTATGACTTTTGACTTTTGCTACAGTAACTAACTTTCAAACGATACAGTTTTTTAAGGCGGGGCTTATAAGTCGATTGTAGTAGATAATGTACCGACTTCAGTAATACCGGCCTAAATCGCATACGACTATCTATCTTTACGTACTCACTATTGAGTTTCATGCACCAGCCAGTTCACCCAAAAGCTTAAGCTGATGAGGAAAGATGGGCAATTCACTTATACTTCAACACTCCCCCTCACGTGTAGGCTCTCTTGGGCCTAGTACGTGGAATAGAAGTGGACTGCAATTATTTTTTTAATTGCGTTAGCCAGGTCTTTAACTCGAGACCTCTTGGCTCTGATACCATATTGAGTTTCATGCACCAGCCAGTTCACCCAAAAACTTAAGCTGATGAGGAAATATAGGCAATTCACTTATACTTCAACACTCACTCTTACAAACAGCCAAAATTCAAAACCCATAAACCACAGTCCAAAAAAACCCACCCTACAATACAAATTTTGATCATGAGTCATGACAACATTGTCCAAAACATATGATCCCCTTAAATGGCCACAACAAGAAGAATTATCTTCAGTAAACACAAGATAGCATCAAACATGCCTCCAGATAACCATCTTGCTAATAACATAATAACAACCGCTTATATTAGAATCACCTTCACCAGCAGCAATAAAAGAAAGTGCATGCCCTGGAGACAAAACAACCTCTTCTTTTATTCCTTCTACATAAGTTCCCTAGAGCAAAAAGGAATCAATTCGTCATAAGCTCATAAATAAAAGAGTCACAGCAGTAGATAAAGGCAATAAGGCATAAAACTATATCAGCATGTACTACAGCAAGTGCTGTAAATAAACAAGGAACAAACTAACCAGGTTAGATACGAAAAAAATTATCACATGCACAATGACTAAGACAAATAAGATCTTGTCATGTTAATCACTCTCAGAACCAAATGGCACTCCACAAACACAGAGCAAATGTTCACTTGACAATTTAATTACCAAAAGAGGGCTACAAACTGCCTACAGGCATTAAATTCAACAGCAGATTTAATGTTTTGGTACATTCTACACAAGTGATAACACAAATCATATCTTTCATTTTTGATGACATAAAATTCAAAATACTCCTTCGGAACTATTAATCAAACCACTATATCATGAGGAACAACGCAGTTTAAAGGAAGATAATTGGTAAGAGCAATATCTATAACAACAGATGAAAAGTTGAACTTGTATAAAAAATGAAAAAAATGAAGTACTGAAAATCTGATTGAAAAAACAGGTTTCAGGAGAAGATACAAAAGAACTAAAATAGGGTATTAACAGCATAGGTACAAGAGCATGCCAATAAGATAGCCCAAAAGTTGTAGAGGCTTAAACCTGTGCATCCTCCCTCACGCGCAGATTTTGGCCAGTAGGATCAAGTAGATCATTTATCACCTGCAATGAGATATACAGATTGAATCTATCCAGATAGTACAAGCTACAAGTGCATAAGAATATGACCTCAAAATTTTAACTAGGCCTCTAAATGAAAGGAGACTCAATAGTCAAAAATACCCACAAATCATAGTACCCCTTGGCCAGTATTTGTAAAGCATTAGATTGGAAGGATGAAACTAGGACAGTCACAAACTGCAAAGCTGGAACCAGAAGTATATAACCAGCAGAAATAATTGTGGATGACAAGACCAGTGACAGCAGTGACGACAGCAACCAGCAAAAAAAGGAATATATCAGGGTAATCAGTGGGTGTGCATTCTGTGTAGGGTTATCAACTAAGACCCTTTTGTCAAGATACAACTATGAAGTGATACCCTTTTGTCAAGATACAACTTAAGGAAAGTTGTTGTCGACAAATCAAGAAAGTGAGACCAAAAGCAATGCCTTGAGAGAAATTTACAAAATGAAACTGTCTCAGGTAGTATACCTCATTATAGATTTCCAGATATGACACACGGAGCAAAAATTCCCTTCCAGGAGTCTGTTAGTAAGATAGGAAATACAAGGGTTGAAGTTAAGTAACATCCAGAATAGATGGCAAAATAAAGGGTAGAATTGAGCAGCAAATAGTACACAGTATAGTTGACAAATAGTAAGATTTACAAGAAAATGGAATATGTAAGAAATTGTATAGGTGCTTGAGGACTGGATTTGCATAAAATGGAGCTTTGTGACCACACCGTCTGGGAGTTGTCAACCTTCCCTCTCAGCCTCTCACAGCACTTAGTCAACCAGATGAATAAGTGTTTTTCTTTGGGTTTTTTAGGTACATTATATTGGTAGTAGAAATGTGTTAATAGAAACTAAATCTGATCGTTGATTTGTGAGGGTATTATGGACTTTTATTTATAAACCTTTTCGTTGGATGGTATCTTCGACCAGTGATATGAACATATGTTGCAATTTTTTAAACTTGTGCGTTCTGTGCGTCTCGACGCCTCTCCATTGCCTACGCCGCCGCCCCCGAGCTAGTCACGCTAGCTGCTAGTTGAAACATACGTGGTGGCAACTTGGTCTAGCTATAAATGTCCATTCGTTGCGACGCCACAGTGAGCGAGGGCATTGAACACCGGCTGGTGTGTGAGCTCGAAACGCCGACCGAGTAAACTCGGACCCCATCGACAACCATGAGGACTGGTACTGCGGCCAGGGTTCAAAATCCCGACGGTTACTGACGAGTGACCAGTAACCGTTTTACCGGTGGAGACAAGTAACCGAAAAAACCGTTCGGTATCAATTTTGATTTTTAAATTTTGGCCAGTTTTTCCAGTTTTTTCTCGAACACGCAGGAGAACTGCGTATCTTTGTATTAAGAAAGGAAGACAAAACAAGGGTTTGAAAAAACCCTTACAGACCCAAACACACACACACCCAACAAACCGACTTTAGCCTATGATACAGAAAACAAAATAACGACCTCGACCAAGAAGGATCTAGACCAACTCCTGAGGCGGAGCAGATAGGTATGAAATACCCTTTGCTCCGGCTAGACCCCAAATCCTCATCTCCTCACTGACAGCAGCCAAGAGAGCCCTAACGTCCGGAGCAGCCCCATCGAAGACGCAGCGATTGCGGAGATTCCAAAGAGACCATGCCCCCAAAATGATGATGGAATTAAGGCCTTGCCGGGCCTGACCATGAACTTCGTTGTGTGATTTGGACCACCAATCTTCAAAGGAGGGCTCACCCAGTTGAGGGGAAAGGTTATGTAATCTCACCTTTTGGAGCAAGTCAAACCAAAATTGGCGGGCAAACACACAAGAGATCAAAAGATGGTTAATGGTTTCCTCCTCTTGATCACAAAGCAAGCAGCGGGGAGGGTGTTGCAATCCTCGGCGTGCCAGCCGGTTTTTCCAGTTACCGGTTTCAAAACATCCCAAAATTCAAATTTTGATTTTTAAATTGTGACCGATTTTTCCGGTAACCGGTCGGTTACCATTACTGACCGTCAGCCGGGATTTCTTCCGGTTCCAGGTTTTGGAACCTTGACTGCAGCCCTCTCCCACCGCCGCCGCCTTCGCACGGCCGCATCTCCACCTACACAATGGTCAGCGGCTCCAACATTTGTATATCCAAGGAGGAGGGCAAGGGGACCTACTCCTTCGACACATAGAGCGGCTTGTGGAGCAAGGCCGACAATTGGGCACTGTCGTTCAGCGGCCTCGCCGAGTTTGTCCCCACACAGGGCCTCTGGTCGGACTACTACGAGGCGGTCGCTAGCTCAGAAGTCTGGGTATCTACTCCAGGCCTCGACACCTTCTCCTTCAACACAGCACGCGGCACGTGGAGCAAGGCCGGCGAGTGGACACTGCCGTTGAGCGGCCACGCTGAGTACGTTCCAGAGCACAGCCTCTGGTTCGCCTACTACATGGTGGAGGCCAACTTGCACGCCTGGCTGTCCATGGAGCGGCACAATGCCATGCCCTTCAACACGCGCCTCGCCGACCTTAGCATCGGATCTCCTGCTCCCACAGCCAGAGCGTTGCTGACCTCGCTGTGCGAAGCTATGGATCGGCGCTGCCACCGAAGCCACCTCCTGTGGCCACCTCCACACCTCACTCTACTCTAGCATAGTCTCCGCCCCAAGTGCTGGCCATGTCACTAAGAGAGTAAGAGGTACTTCTCATCTGGAGCAAATGACAGAGGGATGGAAAGAAAAATTACTGTCAAAGGCCGGCGAATGAATCATCTTAGTCCATTAGAGTTGCAGAATTTGCCGTTGTGCCATGTATTTCCTTGACGATTATACCGCTAGTAGTGGCGGTGATAGTATAAATAAATCCTAACTAATATGATCCATTGGATCAGATAGAATGGAGGGCCCATATTCATTTTGGGGTACCGTAAAGGAGCTTTTCTTTGGCTGAACAAGAACTAACTAGGGAGTTCTTTCTTGCATAAAAAACAACTAGAAAACTCTCCTAACTCATAATATTTCCAAGCAGCCAATGTTATGGTCACTGATACTACATGTGTGAACATACCCATGTACTGTATTCTTATTCTTCCTAAATAAGAATATCTACTTCACTAAATAATTAATTAGCTTCCTATGACAGAGATTAGTTAATTGGTATCTTATCTATTAGTTAGAAAAGTTATGATTTAGCATGATCTTATCCATAATTGTTAAGAGAGCCCTTTATATATGAAGACCTATTGTAATCGTTAGAGGCAAGTAATAAACAGTCAAACAAGTCTCTGGTCTCCCCCTTCTTCTTAAGTCAAGCCTTAGAACCTCTCTACCACATCAGGGAAGAGCCCTGCCGATGGCTAGATGAGGGCGAGCGCTCTACCTTCGGTCCTTGGACCCATCCAACCATCGACCATATCATTTGGTATCAGAGCCAATCGTTGCCCTTCCACCATGTCGGGCAGCGAGAGTTTCGATTCCATGACAATCAGCAACATGTTGGGTCGCATGATTGAGATACTTGAAAAGATGCTTGATGTTCTAGAGGCCAAGATGGAGAAGCAACAAGAGGTGCTTGTCGTCATCACTATGGCCATGCCTCCATCGCCATCGTCGCCACTTCCATCACCTCTAGAACCAGCACCACCACCAATGCCACTCCTGCCGTCGCCACCAACGCTTCAACAGGCAACGTTGTTCTTGGCTGCACCTTTGGTGCCTTCACCAAGGAGGAAGGTTGCCGTTGTCCAGCAGCGGTCTTCTCCACACAGCCAGTCAACTTGCCTTTGAAGGTGCGTTGCACAACGATTGTCACGTGGGGATATGCGACTCCGTCGCATCTCTCCTACAACCGTTGTAACCCGGGGCAAAAAGGGCATCATAATTACCCCATGTTGGTTGCTGATGTCGTCGGTAACACCCTCAACGTCAAGCCACGCGAAAGGGCGCACATCAACATTGTTGCCCACTGAAGCTTCGCTAACCCTCTTCCATGCGATACGACGTCACCATTGTGCCCTTTTATCAGCATGGGGTTACGAAGAACTTCAAACGTGCCCACCACCATAACTCGAGGACAAGCTACCTCGCCACGAATGGTGAAATGTTATGGTTGCTGGTACTGCGCGCATGAACAGTACCCGTGTATTGTGGCATTAGGATTAGGAAGGGATTATCTTCCTAAATAAGAATATCTATTTCCCTAAATAATTAATGAGCTTTCTAGGACAGAGATTAGTTAATTGCTATCTTATTTATTAGTTAGGAAGGTTATGATTTAGCTTAATCTTATCCATAATTGTTTGGAGAACTCTCTATATAAGAAGGCCTATTGTAATCGTTGGAGGGAAGCAATGAACAATCAACCAAATCTCTAGTCTCCCCCTTCTTCTAAAGTCAGGCCCAGAGCCTCTCTACCACGTCAGGAAAGAGCCATGTCGGTGGCTAGATAAGGGCGAGTGCCCTACCCTTGATCCTCGGATCCGTACCCAACCACCGACCATATCAACCAATCTTCAAGGAAAGGCCACCGCACAGTTATATGGATTCAATCTTAAAGCTTTGTCAGTTGGAAATTTATATTATTATGGTCAGCAGGCATGGACATTAACAAAACATATTTACATCACACTACTAAGTTGCAAAAACATGGCTTGCTTTGGTAACACACAAAGTGTTCTAAATGCCATTTGGTATAATCTATAAACATATATGCCTTGTGCGAGGAGCAGGATCCCTACAAGTGACAGGTCCAAGTGAACTTCATTGCGGAGGTACTCTTTAGTAACTAGAAGCTAAAGTAAAGGGTTTCTCCATTTAAACAAATATAAAATAAATCCACCATGGCAGACAAAAATATTTGATAAAAATAGGATGGTTAAATATTATGTAATGTAACTAAAGCATTTACTGTCATACATCTTGGATTAAGCTGAATACATCCTTGATAGCTAATGGGATTATTCCAGGACAATTTTGGTCACCCTGCAAAAGATTAGAGAAACAAATGAATAGGTATAAACATTGACCTTGCCTTCACAGATCACAAGGAGCATATATTTAACAAAAGTATTCTGTATTCATGAAAATGGATGTGTCACAATCGTAAGTGTTATCACTTGCAGTAGCAGGTGTACAAAATAATTTTTAAGTATGAATTACATTGGAAGGAATGTGCTAGAGTGAGGATTAAGGACGGCTCAACAGGGAACGTAATCACTAAGTACAGTCTTGCACAGCTTTCCCAGAAGAATATCTTGATAATATTCCAACAGATTTTGGATATTTTCCCAGTAGGATATAAGAACTTACATGCATTGTGTGGGTCTTCCCACTACTTGTGACACCATAGGCAAAAACGGTCCCTACAAGTTAGTACAAAGCTGTGTTCAGAAATGCAAATACTTTTATAAGCTAACAGCTCGCTATACAAGGTAAAACATAAATTCTGTAACAATAAATGCCAGTACTGCAGTCACCCCAGAAAAGCACTGAACAAAATGATATGGACGATAGCAGTAAATAAAGTAGATAAAAATTTGCTTGAAAAGGTAGAAATTGGATAGTTTGAAATGGACCATGTGCCTTCATGATGTCAGTAATATTACATATGGACATACGGTGAATGTCGATCAATGAAAGTCCTCCCTCATGATATGATATAAGTAAATGGAAAATCATCATAAGAAATGTGATGATCATAATAAGCTGAAGTATCATACCATTTATGCCTTCCATAGCACCTTTCACAACAGGCCGGGCAGCAACATCATAGACAGCCTCAGTGGTTGTCGCAGGCCCAAAAACTCTATCTAAAAAATAAACAAAGGGAGAGAAACTGATTAATTATAAAAAAGAAACCAAAATGATATAATAGATAATTCATGTAAACTGTGTGATCAATCTCAATATGAACATGAAAGGTGAGCCTTGAATTCAGTGAGATTTATTGACTGTGATCAGAAACATAAAATACGATGAGAAGAAAGCATTAGGACGTGTTTGGTAACTGATACAGGAAGAAGCCATGAAACTTGTAAAAAAACATTGCCATCAATTTCACTATGAAATAATTTCCCCCCTTTTGCAGCATACTCATCCACTTCCCATTGATGATGATTGCACCTCAAGGCCTCAGGCTCATCCATCTCCCATTGTTCATATTAGAGTTATTGTATAGCCATATTGTTGTACTACACTACTTGTACTACACGTACTATTCACTTGTACTATTCGCACCCTGTTGATACACGCATCCATGCCTCCGCCTTATTGGGCTGAAGCCCTGGCCGCCGCCACATACGTGCTTAACCGGCGCCCCTCCTCATCCGTGCATCACAGCATCCCCTACCAGCTCCTGCATCAGAAGCTCCCGGATTATTCCTCCCTCCGTGTGTTCGGCTGCCTCTGTTATCCGAACCTTAGTGCCACGACACCTCACAAACTCTCTCCTCATTCGACTCCATGTGTATTCCTCGGTTACCCCTCCTCCCACAAGGGGTATCGTTGTCTGGACATGTCCAGCCGTCGCATCATTGTTTCACGTCATGTTGTCTTCGATGAGTCTGTGTTTCCGTTCGCCTTGGCACCCTCGGCGGCCTCTGTGCCGTCTTCATTGGATTTTCTGATGCAGGGTCTTTCTTCACTAACGGCGGCGCTTCCGCCCCTGGCGTTGAGCGGCCGTGTCTTTGCCGGTTGCTCCTCCTCCGGCGAGGTTGAGCGGTGGACCTCCGGACCGGCGGTCATATACGCCGGTCCCTCGCTCCCGGCCGGCCGGTGGCGGTGCCCCGCCGGCTCTGCTGGCGCCCATCGGCGGCCGCGCGCGTGCCGCAGCACGTCGCCGCTCGCTGCGGCGGCACCGGCCGCCACTCGCTGCGGCGGGCATCTGTTGTCTACCGCGGCGACAACCGCCGCCTCCTCAACGCCCGGTGCCCCGGCGGCCGTGGCGCTCCGGCGCCGCCACCGCCTTCGCGCCCCACGATGCGATCTCGGACTGGCAGCCTACGTCCCGTTAACCGCCACGACGGCCTCGCCGATCCCGACGAACTACCGCAGCGCGCTCGCCGACCCCAATTGGCGCGCTGCGATGGCGGAGGAGTACAAGGCTCTCATCGACAACAGCACCTGGCGCCTCGTGCCTCGACCACCTGGTGCTAACATTGTCACGGGCAAGTGGCTATACAAACACAAGTTCCACTCCAACGGCTCCCTGGCCCGGCACAAGGCTCGCTGGGTCGTACGGGGCTTCTCCCAGCAGGCCGGCGTCGACTACGATGAGACTTTCAGCCCGGTTGTCAAACCGGCGACGATCTGCACCGTCCTCAGCATCGCCGCCTCACGTGCCTGGCCTATTCACCAGCTCGATGTGAAGAACGCCTTCCTCCACGGCCACCTGGAGGAAACCGTTTACTACCAGCCACCGTCGAGCTTCGCCGACCGCCGTTCGACTACATCGTCTCTGCGAGAGTCCTTGTATGGGCTCAGCGGGCTCCCGGCTTGGAACCGCCGCCTCATACATCGCGCGACGGCCGGCTGCGTCCAAGTCCGATGTGTCTCTCTTTGTTTACAAAGATGGAGATAGTGTCGCCTACCTGCTCCTGTACGTCGACGACATCATCCTCACAGCATCGTCACCGGCACTACTCCAGCACATCACCGAGCGCCTCCACTCGAAGTTCGCCATGACGGATCTCGGCGACCTGCACCACTTCCTCGGGATCTCGTGGCGCGCGCGATGACGGCCATTCTGTTGCGGCGTCGATGCTGTTGCCGACCTCCTCCGGGCGTCTTGGCATGTCTGAGTGTCAGCCGACTGCGACACCGGTGGACACCCGGACGAAGCTGTCGGCCACCGACGGCGCCCGTCGCCGACCCTCCGTACCGGAGCCTCATTGAGCACTCGAGACCTCGCCCCGACGCGGCCGATCTAGCCTATGCCGCCCGGCCAGTGCGCTTGTTCATGCATGATCCCCGCGAGCCGCATCTCGCACTGATCAAGCGTATCCTGCGGTACGTCAAGGGTTCACTCTCTGCTGGTCTTCTTCTCGAAATCGGTGTGTCGACCAGATCATCGCCTACTCCGATGCCGACTGGGCGGGCTGCCCCGACACGCGCCGCTCCACCTCAAACCTGCGTCTTCCTCGGCGACAACCGGTGTCACGTCGCCCAAACGCCGGACCACAATCTCCGCTCCAGTAGCGGAGCGAATACCGTCTTTGTTGCTCATGTCGTGGCCGAGTGCTGTTGGCTACGACAGCTTCTTCAGGAGCTCCACATCTCGGTTACTTTGGCGACGGTCGTCTACTGCGACAACGTGAGTGTTGTCTACATGACAGCCAACCCTGTCCATCATCGTCACACGAAGCACATCGAGATTGACATCCACTTCGTCGCGAAGGTTGCATTGGGACGAGTTCGCGTCTTCGCATGTTCCTCGGCGCACTGATTCGCGAACATCATGACCAAGGGTCTCCTGTCGATTGTTTATCGATTTCGGACGATCATGCGTCCGTGATCCTCTCACTTCATCATCGGGCGGGTATTAGAGTTATTGTATAGCCATATTGTTGTACTACACTACTTGTACTACACGTACTATTCACTTGTACTATTCACCGTACATGGCTATATATACTCATGCCCCCCCCCCCCCACAATGGGTGTGTGGTGATTCCCCCAAAACTCATTCCGCTTTCTACAGTTCATGTTAGTGGAGAATCTCTGAGCCATACCAGAAGACCACAAGAGCCTTGTGGGCTCTTCCAAATTCTAATGCAGCTTGCAAGTGAAACACAATTCTTTGCAAAACGGATGCATCTGTAGCACCTTCTGACTGAATTTTGAATGTATCTACAACTCAGCAGGTGACTATACCTAAAGACTGAAGTTGCAGAGCACAAAGCCCTGTGTAATTATGAACATAGGAACCACCTATGGCCATACTCCACACATCAATAGTGAAAAACACTATCCATATATATTGCCATAAATCAGTGTGTCAGACTTTTAAGAAACTTCAGGGATCTGCGGTACCCAGTTCAGCACGTCCCCACATCTCAGAGGAAATAGCATTCTTGAATCTGAATAAGTTTAATTAGGGTTTCATGCATGTACACTCCAGTGAGCAAAAGAAGTATCTGATAAGATCGCAGGATTCCTAAACTATGTGCAAGTGTGCCGCCTTTGGTATGCATTTCAAAATGGCCAGTCATTAATGCATGCGTGTAGGATTCTCTTATGCGTAGGATTAGCTCTTATCACTGGCTGCCTCATTTAATGTTGACATTCGCTGTACTCAACATTAGCTGAATAAGTGCCCATCCAAGAAAGATAAGGTCAAAATGTCCAGATACATATATGATGTATAATACATGAGTGAATGATACGCTGAGAGTTGAAATGTTTTCCGCGGATATACCATGCAGTACCGACAACAATGAATCACGCACCACAAAGGCACAAATTGCTATCTATGTTCTCAACTGGTCCAGCTATTTAACATGTGCCGTTTCTTAATTTGTCCCCCAACACCATTCTTTCCCTTTCTAACTCCATGATTATTTCTTTGACCAAACTATCAAACATCCATTGATCCTGGAAACAAACTGGGCCACATCAGCTGAACTAACACTGCCAGTGTAAAGCATGACTTGTCATCTCGGGCAATCTGGATAACAGAAATTCATAACATACCTAAAAATTGGCAATCGAGAACAAGAATTCTTCTACAAGCAGCACGAAAAGCTACCAAAGCAGTGTAAACCTCATAAAGAATGACTAGCTATCAACTCCACAGTAACAGCTGCCTCTGAATACCTCTCAAAAATGCAAACCAGGACCTACATTTTCAGTTCATCATCAAGCCCCATCTAAGCTCTAATGCATTTGTTTTGGTCCACAGTCTTAGTCAACTCAGCACAAATAATAGCAGTTCGTCACTTATCCAGTTAGCCTGGAGAATCTGTATCTGTGAACATGTATCATATTATACCAATGAGCAATGCAATAAGGATTGCATCCAACAGCCGAATTAATACAATCATCAAATTGTCCGAATCCATGATTTTTTTTTCTAAGCCCCAAAATCACACAGAGCTCTTAAGTATTATTCGAATACCTAACTCAACCAAATCAGCAATCCCACAACCTACATTGCAAAATTGACGGAAGATGCAACTGAAGCGTAGCTACTTACCATAAGCATAAGCTGTCGCCGGGTTGTACTCGCACCGCACAAGCCGATCTCCATCAGCATACCACGAGATCTCGTCCCCGCGCTGGATCTCCCGCTCGCTGCAACCACACCAAATCCAGCTCAAATCAGTCGGGACACTGGCAACCGTGCCCAGGCACAAGCCCCTAGCAACAACGCCCCGCAAACAGATCCGCGCAACCCCCTCCCAGATCCCCACCTGAGCGGCCGGAAGCGGATAGTGACGGAGATGCTGTCGCCGGATCGGGATGTGTCCTCAATGACGAGCTCGTCCGCGCTGGGGAACGGCACCGGCGCGGGCGCCGGGGCCACGGTGGCGGAGCCACCCCTTCGACCGGGGGTGGTGGACCTCGAGCTGCCCCCGCCCCCGCCGCCGTAGAAATGGGAGGAGACGGAGGAGGGGGACGAGCGGGGGATGAGCCGGCCGGTGAAGTAGGAGCTGGAGGAGGACGAGGAGGTCGGCGGGCGGCGGTGCCCCGCGGAGAACGGCGAGCTGCTCCGCCGTGACGAGGACGACGACGACGACGGCCGCGACGACATCGCGGCGGGGCGGATCTCGCTGGAAGCTTCCTCCTCCCCGCAAGGCGACGCGGGCCACACGGCGGTGGGGGCACGGCACGGGGGGACGGGAGCGAGGGGAAGGGAAGGTATCGGAAGGTCAGAGGCTTCACATGGCCTGCTCCAAAAGAGGCGAGAGGCCACGGCGTTGCGAGTGTTTAAAGCGAGACGCCACGCGCAGCACAGCGCAGGAGGGAGGAAGAGGCTAGGCTAGCACTAGTAGTCTCGTACCGGAGGCGGCAGGAGGGGACCACGGTGGCCACGTGGCGCGCGAGGTCACACTGACTGCGGGGCTGGTACTCTCTTGGGACCCATCGGTCAGTGTCGTCGGTGGGGCTAGGTGATTTGAAATGGATGGACGGGGGAGCGGGCTCGTGTGGTGGGCGGGAATAACTGCGGCGTGTTTAGGTTTTTGCGGGCATTTTTTTTATTTTCGGGGAGGAAAAAGTGAGGTGGTGGGAGCGGACTGCAGGGTGGTGAGGTGAAAAAACGAAAAAGTGGAGGGGGTGAACAAGTGGTGGGAGTGTGGTCAATCCTATCAATCTCATGCCGGGCACCTAAAACGTAACATATAAATCTCATACGGGACTCAATACCGGTTATTTCAACTTATTCCAGACATTCAGTTAGAATTAGGCTTATCGTGAATTCTGGTACAAATGACAATGCAAGTAACCTATTCGTTCAATTCAGCCTAAAAAACTAAGCTAATTGATGAAGCTCTAGGATAACAGCACCTCAAGTGGCAACGCCATGGAACCCTAACCGCTATTGGCAAAAAAAAATCCTCTCGAGCATGTGTGCAACCACTATGGTAAAGTTGTAGATCCAAAGTTCCCACCGACGGCAGCTCGTCCCAGCCATTCAAGGTCTCCCTCAAGCATCGGCAGCATCACTCGGCATCAACGAAAGCTCACGACTTGCACAACAATTCATCACCTCATCCCCAATTACTTTTATAGGTTGCTTGTTTTCTTTGGTAAGTAGTATCATTTTCTTGTTTGCTTGTTTGCCTCATTTAAGATGCTACAGTACATAGGCTATTTCTAGCATTTGGGCCTCCACTAGACCAAGATCCCTTTTCTATGTTAGTGTTGTGGGGGAATAATATGATGAAATGTATAAAGTTATGAACGCGTGTTGTAGTATAATTAACTATGTTTGAGCTTTATGTTCATGAACTCATTGAGGTGCCGCTCGGTTGGGCTGAAATAAGCTGGATTATAGCTGAAATTACACTATAGCTGGTGGTGGCTTATTTAGCGTAACTAAATTAAAAAAATAAAAATGAAAAAACAGGTTAGCCCATCACGGACAATGCAAACGAATACGAGAAAAAAGAACCAGCAAAAAGCTCAAAAAAGCCAAAAGGGCAGAAAAAGACGAAATTTAGGAATAGTAAAAATAAGCCAGAAGTTCAAGCCGAAATGAGCAGGCCTGAATTGCGTGTCATATTCGATCCTATGTTTATGTATTTGAAGTGAGATTCCAAGTGAAATTATGTACGCATATAATTTAACATATATATTTTATGCATATTTGTATTATATATTAAAGTTTAGAACAATACACTAGAATAGGTTGGTACCGATGTGATCCATTCCAAGAGGAAAACCAGAATAATCTCCAGAATTGAATTGACAAGTATGGGTGTGGCACAGTGCGGCTTTCCTATAGACGCAGACCTAGTTCAGTTTGGCTTTTCCTGATAGTTTTTGGCTGAAATAGTATTGTAGCGGTTATGTTAGTTTTTTTTAAGTATTTTAATTAAAGGAAAATGAAGAAAAGATAGGAAAATTAAAAATAAGGCAAATGCAAAGGAAGAAAAGAGAGAATAAAAAAAGAAAAAAACCATATCAAAAAATAACACATTTCTAACAGCTTGTGATTTTTAAAAGTTAAAAGTGAGAAGTTATTTGAAACAGGTCACAAGCCATCTGCCAATGCGGCACTAGCCGTTGCCGTTGCTAATTCCAGGACGAGTTGGTGTGGTGGCACATGAGCTTTCGTTGGTTTATTATACTTTTTTAACCTGTTGGTTTGTTGTTTTCGATGCGATTTGAAATACAATTTTGAATTTGTGATAATGACCGTAACTTAGAGGCTACAGTTTTTTCGATGGGATGAGAGAGAGTAGTGCCTGGAAATGCTTTTCAGACAGAAGTATAGTGGTGCTCCAACCAGTTTTTAGTTTAAGTTTATGATTATAGCTTTTGGCTGAAATTGTATTATAACTGCTGTTAGTTTTTTCTGAGGAAAAATAAAAAAATCGTTATATCATCACGAACAATACAAAAGTGATAAGGAAAAAAGAAAAAGCAAAAAAAGTCAAAATAAGCCAAAATTAAAAGCCGATTATTCCACGTGGCTTTTAGCTTAAATAAGTCGAAAGCAAAAAAATCAGAAGCTGAAGCGGATTGAAGTATCAGACCTCTTCTTTTCAATTTCTACAAACTAATTTTCATCTTTTCTACAATAACTAGTTTTTAAATGAAAAGTCTTTTCAAGGTGGGGTCTATAAGTTGATTATAGTATACACTGTAACGATTTTATTTATATCGGCTAAAATCACATGTTAGTTTCTATTACTATATACTCTCTTACGAACAACTAAAAAGCTATAAACCGTAACCAAAAGTTAAGGTAAAAAATAACAGCCTCATTTATACTAGCTTACATAACGCATGTTTTGTTTTGGTGAGTTTTGTTTGGAACTATGTAAAGAGAACTATGTAAGAAGAACACAGGCGCTAAGTAATGCAAATAGGGAATAGGGGGAGTATGGTTGGCATCACGTTAAACAGTTCCAGGCATGCCCATACAAATAAGCAAGAAGCAACGGTTTTAAGGGGCGTTAGTATTGACTTGTACTGATGACTTTTGGTTGTTATTCATGGCTTTTGGCTGAAAATAAATAGTAGTGGTTGAAAAAGTGGTTTTTAAAAGAAGAGCAAGCGGTGCAAAAAGTGAGGAAGAAATATGTGCGTGTGACAGGAGCAAGAGGAGAGGGGTGGGTGATGCATCTGCGACCCTCCTGTCTTATCTCCAGAGCAAGACGGTAACAAGAGGAGTGGAGAAGCCACTTCGAAAAACCGGGTGCTTATATTGGTTTTTCTAAGTAGAAGCTAATACGAACAGGACCAAAGAGTTGAATTAGATTTCAGGGTGGTAGCTGTCAAGGAAGAGGAGGACAAACAGTAGGGATGGAGTCATGGCCAACTACAAGCGACAAAAAGTACGATAGGGGGCGAAGACACCGGTGGCCATACCAAGAGCCATAGCCATGGGGATGGAGGAGCGATGGGGTAGGGGATCATTGAAACGAGGAGTAAGAAGAAGAGCAGAAGCGGGTGGGTTAGTAGAGTGGGTGACGGTGGGTGGGTTCTTTTCGGTAGTGTCTGATGGCTTATGGCTGTTGCTAATGGCTTTTGATCCTACCTTGAGCATCGTGCGAACGAACTGAATGCCGATAAGTCAATAAGTCATTTTGAAAAAAAACTACGAAGAAACCTTTCTATTTATTTATTCGGAGAAAATATAGACTATAAGTTATAAGTCATAAACTGAAAAGAACCTACTCGACAACGTCCGCTGGCGTTGGAACAGATGAATGTTAGAGATATATATATAGTTGTTATTCCCCATTGTTATGAGGGGTTCTTTGCATATTTACCACCTGTACTTTGTGTATATATACCGGCCCATTGGCCTCATATGAATACAAGCGCTATTCATAACATGGTATCAGAGCCAAAACTAGGGTTTTGGCTTACCTAGGGTTCCGCGCCCGCGTGCTGCCTCCGGCCTCCCATCCTTGCCGCCGTCGCAAGATCCCATCTCTCCGGTGAGGCCTCGCTTGTCGCCTCGTCGTCGCCGCCGTCGGCCCCGCCGACTCCCCCGTCGGTTCCGCACCCGCGTGCCGCCTCCGGCCTCCCATCCTTGCCGCCGCCGCAAGATCTCATCTCTCCGGTGAGGCCTCGCTTGTCGCCTCGTCGCCGCCGCCGTCCGCCCCGCCGACTCCCCCGTCGGTTCCACCGACTCCTCTGCGCGTCGCCGTCGGCCTCGCCGCCTCGGCTCGGCGCCTCGCCGTCGCCCGGCCTCTGCTGCCCCTGCCGCCGTCGGCCTCGCCGACGCCGCGCCGGCTCGCCTCGGCTCCTCCGCGCGTCGCCGTTGCCGCTTCCGCCGCCGCCACCGCCGTCTAGTCGCGCTGCCGCGCGTCGCGCCGCTAACGCGTGCGTGCGGCGTGAACGGGCGAAGGCCGTTTGAGGCTTTTCTTACCGCGGCGGAAGAAAAAAGGAAAAAAAGAAAAAACGTCATTCTAACCGCCGCGCCGCCCGCCCGCCGCCTACCAATGGGCACCGTTTCCCTCGCATTGCCGGTGATCTTTGATGGTGTTAATTACACCGACTTCGTGTCTCATATGCGCATTCACATGCGTGGTTTTCGCTCTCGGGCGTCCTCTCGGTGATGTCACCGCCCGCCTTGCCCTATTCCTCCGACAGACCTCGCTGTTGCATTGCCCCCGGTACCGATAAAGCTGCTGCTGCTGATGAAGCTAATGATGAAGCGCCTCTGTCTACCAGAGGCTCGGATTCCTACAAGGATTGTCGACCGTCTACACTCGGTGAGTACGATGGCGACACTCTGCTGCTTCTTGTCTTCATCGCCGATGTCGGCCTCGATTTTCTTACGAGGTTGTGGGACTCCTTCGGCTTTCGGATGTGGACTCATCTTCGTCGGCGCCACGAGCCCTCTGGTGATGCCTGCACTGTCCGTGGTCCGCCAGAGCACTCTGCAGCAGGTGATGCTACTGTTGGCGCTTTACGCTCGAGTTACTGCATGCGGCGTCGGTTGGACTCACCGCTTCTTGGCGCATCGTGCACATGCGTCTTTGCGGATGTACGTCTTGACACAGTTTCAGTGGGTTTACGAGTTCTTTACTCACCTTCGCCCCGAGTTCAAGCAAAGGCGTGCCCGGCTCCTTGCACGCCACCTCGTGTCACTCTCTGGAGGCTCTTACCGAGATACGCGCGAGAGAGACTCGTTTGAGTGGTCTTTGGTGCGATGCCACTCCCCTCGTGCTCGCCGCTCGTCGCTGCTACACTTCGCCTCCTCCGGGCGGCTACCACGGTGGTGGTGGCCGTCCTCCGTCTGGAGGTGGCCGTCCTCACTGTTCCTCTGCGACAAGGATGGCCACTGCGAGTCCCGGTGCTACAAGAAGAAGCGACATCTTTCACGCCGTTCTTCTCGGCACTAGTGCTTCTACGACGGCGTCGCCTCGACTTCTTGGCGAGCTTCTCTCACCGAGCGGGAGATAGCCGGACCGACGCCTACTTGCCGCCGTGTTCTCCTCGGCGGGTTCTGCGAGTTCGCTATTGACTCTTGAACCGAGAGACCACCTCCTACACGATCGGTACCTCCCTTGGATTCTTGATTCAAGCATCTTTTCACATGACTCGATCCTTCCACTGTCTTCTATTACACCTCTTGATTCTCCCGTCGGTGTTCTTACTGCGATGGTACATCTCTTTCGTCTCTCAGTCGAGGATCTCTTAGCAACTCATCTTTTCATGTTCCTTCATTGCTCATGTTCCTCGCCTTACCTTGCGCCTTCTTTCTCTGGGCAAATTATCGACCTTGGTTATCGGGTCATTCTCAACTCGACTCTTGTTGTGTTCGGGATCGCCACACGGAGCTCTGGTTGGTTCGGCCTCTGCGCGTGACTCACGGCGTCTCGGGAGCTTGGCGGCTTCACCTTCCTTCCGCTGCCACCATCGCCGCCGTCTCTCCGCTTCGCCACCGTCACCGGCTCTTTCCAGCGGTGGCATCACCGTCTTGGCCATCTGTGTGGATCCGTGCCTGCCGTCCTTAGTTCGTCGTGGTCTTCGGGTGCATCTCGGAGACGTGTCTTTAGATTGTCGGGGATGTAAGTTAGGTAAGCAGATCTGACTTCCTTATCCTCATAGTGAGTCGTGTCTCGGCGCCCTTTTGATCTTGTTCATTCGGATGTTTGGGGTCCGGCTCCCTTCGTTTGAAAGGGTCATCGATATTATATCATTTTATAGATGATTTTCTCGCCATACTTGGATATATTTTATGTCTTCTCGTAGTGAGGTTTTGTCTATCTATAAAAATTTGCCACTATGATTCACACACGTTCTCCACTCCTATTCGTGTCTTTCGTCGATTCATTTTGGCGAGTACCTCTCTCGTTACTGCGCAGCTTCCTTGCTGGCGGGCACTCTCCTCGATTCTCTTGTCCCGGTGCTCATGCTCGAATGGTGTCGCTGAGCGCAAGCATCGTCACCTCCTTGAGACGGCTCGTGCTCTGATGATCGCCGCCTCTATTCCACCTCACTTTTGGGCCGAGGCTGTTTCCACTACCACCTATCTCATCAACATCCAGCCCTCTTCTGCTCTTCAGGGAGCGATCCTTGTTGAGCGTCTCTGTGGTCTTCTTCCTGACTACTCTACCCTTCATCTGTTTGGCTGCATTTGCTACGTTCTCCTTGCCCCTCGAGAACGCACCAAACTGACCGCTCAGTCTGTTGAGTGTGTCTTTCGGGATCTGATCTTGAGCACAAAGGCTATCGGTGCTGGGATCCTGTTGGTCGTCGGATACGGGTTTCTCGGGATGTGACTTTCGACGAGTCTCGTCCGTTCTACCCACGTCCTGCCTCTCCTTCGGCTTCCTCTGTGGAGTCTCTGTCTTTCTTGACCTTTCGGATACATCTATATCTGTTTTGCCTCGTCCACTGCCCCATCGAGTCTCCATATATTCCCCTGTGGCTCTCTCTGCCGCCGCCGCTTTGTGTCGTCTTTCACGACTCGAGCTCCTCCCACTCTGAGACCTTCTCCCCTTATCTTCTACACTCGTCGACCTCGTATTGAGGATCTTCCGGTGAGCCATCTTCTCCGATGTTCCATCTTCTTACGATGCTCCATCTTCCCCGATGGGTCATCTTCTCCTCGCTACGCTCTCGCGATCGCGATCGATTCGGCCCGCCTGCCGTTTGCCTTTCTTTGGCGCAGCCTACTCGTGAGCCTGTCTCCCACGGATCTTTGTTACTCACCCCGAGTGGCGACTTGCCATGGCCGAGGAGATTGCTGCTCTCGAGCGTCTTGGTACTTGGGATCTTGTTCCTTTTCCATCTCATTCTCATCCCATCACATGTAAGTGGGTCTATAAGATTAAGACTCGCTCGATGGCTCTCTTGAGCGCTATAAGGCGCGTCTTGTTGCTCGTGGCTTCCAGCAGAGCATGGTGTTGACTACTGGCGAGACTTTTGCTCTGTGGCCCACATGACCACCTGTTCGCACTCTTCTTTCGGTGGCATCTGTTCGCCATCAGTGCATTTCTCGGCTTGATGTCAAGAATGCCTTTCTTAATGGCGAGTTGCGTGAGGAGGTCTACATGCATCCGCCACCGGTATTCATTCTCGAGGGCATGGTGCGCCGCCTTCGCGCTCTCTCTATGGCCTTAAGCAAGCCCTCGTGCTTGGTTTGAGTGCTTCTCCTCTGTGGTCACTTCTGCTGGTTTTTCAGCTAGTGATCATGATCCTGCGCTCTTTGTCCACACTTTATCTCGTGGTGGACTCTTCTTCTCCGTATGTTGATGATATGATCATTACGGGGATGATTCGAGTACATTGCCTTTGTCAAGGCTCGTCTTAGTGAGCGATTCCTTATGTCGGATCTTGGTCCTCTTCGTTACTTCCTTGGGATTGAGGTTACTTCCACTCCGGATGGTTTCTTTATGTCCCAAGCGAAATATATTCGGGATCTTCTTGATCGCGCCTCTCTCATCGATCACAGATCGTTGAGACTCCCATGGAGCTCAATGTTCACCTCCGACTCTCTAATGGCGAGCCTCTTTACGATCCGACTCGCTATCGTCATCTTGTTGGGAGTCTTGTCTACCTTGTCATTACTCGTCCGGATATCACTTATCCATTCATATTCGAGTCGGTTTGTTTCAGCTCCCACTCAGTTCACTACAACCACCTTCTTCGAGTTCTGCGATACCTTCGTGGGACTATCTCTCGCCGTCTCTTCTTTCCATGTTCCGATTCGTTCTGACTTGAGCCTATTCGGATGCTACTTGGGCGGCGATCCTCCGATCGCGGTCTATCTCTCGCATCTTGTGTTTTTCTTGGTGGTTCTCTTATTGCACGGAAGACGAAGAAAGCAGATCGCAGTGTCCCGTTCGAGTGCAGAGGTCGAGTTGCGAGCTATGGCTCTCTTGGCAGAGATTACTTGGCTACGGTGGTTACTTGAGGATTTTGGTGTTTCGTCACTACACCGACTTCTCTCTTGTCCGACAAGACAGTGCTATCGGTATTGCTCGTGATCTGTGAAGCATGAGCTCACCAAGCATATTGGTGTTGATGCTTCTTTCATGAGGTCTTGTGTGCATGATCGGTGATTACTCTTGAGACGTGCCTTGAGCTTCAGATAGCGGATTTCTTCACGAAGGCCCGGACTCGAGCACAAAGACACGACTTCTACCTCTCCAAACTCAGTGTTGTTGATCCACCATGAGTTTGAGGGGGGGTGTTAGAGATATATGTATAGTTGTTATTCCCCATTGTTATGAGGGGTTCTTTGCATATTTACCACCTGTACTTTGTGTATATATACCGGCCCATTGGCCTCATATGAATACAAGCGCTATTCATAACAATGAACATTCGATGAATAGAATTGCTCTAGAAGTGTTATTGCACTAGTTGTCTAGTTCGTATACAACAATAGGAATTTGTTTCTTCACTTTTATCAAACACATGGAAACTTTATACACCCGCTTAACGCTAATGCAACAACCTTGCAGGAGCATCGACATTGACTTATAAAAAGTCATAGTCCTTCCTGTTGCGATATCTTGAGGTACAATTTCTCTGCGTTGCGCACACAGGAAGAGCGTGACCGTGTGGTCGGTGGCATAGAAGAGAATGATCAGGTACATCATATTTGCAACTACGAAGTGCGATTATGAACGTTTTAAAATTGATCGATCAAGAAATCAACTGTATGGGTTAACATATATGGAAAAAAACTATGCATTTTACAAAGGTAAAATTGATGTACAATAATTCTTACTTTTTTTGGCTAGGGATGTACAAGAATTTCACAATAACACTATTTGAATACCAGTGAATTTTTCCACAGTGGCAGAGAGCAGCGAACCATGCACGCAGCATGCTGGCGATTCTCAATCACAGTATTATAATCCAAAAGGCGCAACAATCCCATCAAATCATCTGTAACATTTTGAGTGAATTTCGGTGCAAGCATATGCATGTGGAAGGCGAAGAAATAGCATTAGGACAGGACAGAGAACGTGGTTGTTGGCAAGTCATCCTGATGCAACTAAACTTGAGCTCTGTCTTTAGCCATAATGCTGGAAACCCTACACGGCCACACACCCGATATGTGGGCAACACGCCATGCTTCCAAACAAATGTTGTTATGCCTCTATTATCATCTCACCAAACAAAAAATGTGCATGCACAGTAAATTGACTACGGTGTGTGCACTGAGTTGTTATCATGGAGACAGAGTGTGCATGCATTGGATCCTACTGGCTTTCCCCACATGGAAACTCTGTCTATTAGAACATCTGTACAGGACAGTGTCCAGACAAGAAGCTGAATTGTATGTCTTTTGATCTCATACTCCTACACATGTGAAAAATAGGACCCAGAATAATGGACCCTGATTGATAGTAATAGTACCAATCACTGGTTGGTCAAGCTCTGCAATCCTCCAAGAACGCTGTAGTTTATCTGGTGGAGAGTCCCTCCCATATTAGCCATCTCCATCACTGCCACTTAATTAAGTAACATACTGTAGTACACTAATTAAACTTGTTAGGTGGCAACTAGCAACCATATAGGCAGTATTAAAATGAGCAGTAGACCAAGACAACTGCACATCACCAATCAGTTCTATGGCATGAGGCTTCCAACACACTGCCAACCAGGTCTACTAGCATCCAATCTCCAAACCTCCCACCTAATTAACAATGAGTAAACTAATGACAAGTAATATTCCAATTTTTTAAACTTGAAAGCATGTTCAGTTTTTCTGCACCCACTGAAAATTCCCTTCCACGGATGGAGGCATGTCTGTAGGGTAATATAGACTTGCAAGCCACATGCCATAGAATAAACAGAGAATCAGTTGTCATCTTCTACAAAACTTCAAACTTAAACAAAGGTAGATTGGGCTAATACCAATATCTTGGGTCATGGACTGTAGTAAAAGGATAATATTATCTCAGGAACACTACTCCATGTCCATGTAGCAATAGGATTCTCGTTTTGTCTTTGTTTGTACTGGGATGTAAGTAGGATATATCACTTTCACTGGCTGGAAGAGACACAGATTTATGAGTGTAGGCACTAGGCACACGGTGGGCCTGGAGGGTTTTGGCATGGCGCCAGGTAATGTTCATGGGCCAGTGTCCCAGTGGGACCACCAGGACAGGAGGACGATGTAGAGATGGATTACTCTTCTTCCTGTTTATCTTCTTGTTTCCAAGGTTTCTTTTACCATTCTTCTTTCTGGTAAATGCGCATCTCTGCTGAAGGGATCTGAAGCCGTTGGCATACGTCTACTTAACTACTTCCTAAGTTGTTGCGAGCGGTTTAATTATGTTCAAAAGACGATATATAACTTCAGTTTTGCTTGGCACGTAGTAAACAACCTACAAAATACATTCGACGATCATAACTCCACTTCACAGATCACAGTTCACACCCGAAAGAGCACAACAATCGGTAGCACATAAGAAGGTTGTGGACAAGGAAAGGCAGCACCACACGCAGAACGGCCGTAGTAGATCTGAATTCCCAAGTTAGGAAGACTCCAAGGCGCAATGACAGCAGCGAAGAGAGGTGAGGCCCAGCCAATCTACTTCTCTGACCGGAGCACGAAAGCAAGGAGGAGGTGCACATGGTCACAGACTGTTCGGAGACGAGAGAAACTGTGTTGCCTTGCTCCTGCGTGCAGTGCCCCGACACGTCCTCGAGTCATGTTGGGAAAACAGAGCTACATAGGCAACAAAAACCCATCATTCTCACAGGTCAAGCCAAAAGCCCTCGTTATATATTCTGATCTCGTACTTTAATTGTCCTTCTAAACGGACTAATTACGGAGCATAATTTCTGTACCGATCTCCCATGATGAAGGCCCTACATTCGTGGATAATTATTCCCGTGGAGGTGGATTTGATTGATGCAAATTCGTGGAGATACACCTTAATTTGTATTGAAATTGTTATCTATAGGACATTAGGATACTATGAGCAGAGCCTTAAGAAAAGCTTAAGACTCGCAAACTACTTGAGCTCGACTTAAGCTTCAAATGAACCGAGCTTAAGCACGCTCTTAGGCTCACGAGCTTTTGCCGAGCCGAGCTCGAATAATTTGACAAGGCTCGCCCAACCCAAAATCTCCTTCCTTCGGCTTAGACTCTCAACAGACCAAGTCTCCACTACCTCCGGCAACTCCTCCCTTGAGGTTATGACCCGCACTCCTGATCCCGGTCAGCCGCAATCCGTACTCCTGCTCCTTGGAATCCGAGCCTTCCTCATCGCTGGCATCCAGATCTGGGCCTCCTTTGTCGCTGGTGTCCAGATCTAGGCCTCCTTTATCCAGATAAGGACCGCGACGACTAGGCAGCAGCGATGGCAGCAGTGAT
This sequence comes from Dendrocalamus sinicus, assembly GCA_036346575.1. NCBI lineage: Eukaryota > Viridiplantae > Streptophyta > Magnoliopsida > Poales > Poaceae > Dendrocalamus > Dendrocalamus sinicus. Next base: position 19,495,339 of record CM070670.1, read on the forward strand.
GGGTAAGTGGTAGCGGTTGCGATCGGGACAACGACGGCACCAACACTGGCCACGACTACTGTAGAGGTTAGCTCGATCCTCTCTTCTCCTCATCCATCTCCCCTCTCCTTCCCGGGGACCTCTCCTCCGACCACCCTGCCTCCTTGGCCACCTCTCCTCCCACTCGCCTGCCCGGCCTCCCGCCGCCTCTACTCCTGCTCCTTGATGCGCGCTAGCTCCCTGCTGGCCGTTGCCTCTCCTGTGCTATCGAGCATTACCGAGTTGAGCTCGAGCCTCATCCGAGCCCAAGCTTGTGCCCAATTCAAAGCTCGATGGCCAACTCAGGTTTGCTCAAGCTAGGCTTGAGCCTATACCGAGCTCGAGCCAAGCTCGATCAGGCTTATTTGAGCTCAGCTTGTTTACATCCCTAACTATGAATTGGGAGCCCTAACAAATTCACTCAGAGCCAGGAAGGTCACACAGCGCCCTGGCGAGCCAATCCCAGGCGCCATGGCAATAACTTCATAGTGCCCTAACGACAACACTCAGGGCCGTGGTTTAATCCCTTGAATCTTCAAGGTGCCCTAGCGAGCACTTCTCTTCACGGCGCCATGATAGGACTTCCTACTGTTCCCTAACAAGCGCCCTAGAGGGAGTTCTCATGGCACCCCAGCAAGAGCTCTTGCACCACCAGCACCCTGGAAAGTACTTCTACTCACAACGTCCCAACGAGAGCCTTCAAGGTGCCTTGGCAAGTGCTTCCTCGTAGGTGCTCCAGCGGGAGCCCTTCGGTGCCCTGTGCCTTGGCACTTGCGCTTGAGTGTGCTTTACGTGCCCCGGTGCCCTACGCGCTCTGCGTGCCTTAATGCCCTAGCACCCTGGCATCTCGATGCCCCGCGTGCCCCGGTGCGCCCTGCACCATGCATTCCATGTGCCTCAACACCCTGGCACCCTAGCGCCCCAACGCCCTGTGCACCATGCGTGACACGAGACGCCCTACAACCTCTCTACCAACTTGTAGCCGCACCTAACATTGCCTCCAAGAATCCACCAAGAGGGAGAGCGCCTTACACTCACACCCACATGCGCTAGCACCCACGCATCCTGGCACCCTATGCACCTTAGCTTTTGCGCGGCCCACACATAAGCCTCTATGCACCTTGCACGCCCCGGTGCCGTTGCGCTCATGGCATGCACATCTTGGCACCATGCACACCCCTACACCCATGCCATGCAAACGCCCCTCAGTGCCCTAGCAAAATGACTTGCAAACGCCCCAACAACAAAAAGCTAGCGCCCTAGCAAAAAACCCTTGCGCCCTGGCAAGCGAGTCACGCGCCCTAGCAGGAAGGCCTCGTGCCCAGGAATGGCTCCTTGGCACAACTCTAATGCGCTCACCAACACCCTGCAAACGACTCGTCAAGCACCCTGTCAATTCGCCAATGCCTTGTCAAACACAAACACCCTGGCAAAGTTAAGTGCCCCCAACACTTGGTTTCATCAACATCCCACAAATCCATGCCCCCTTGTGATCGGTGCCCTAGCACTGGGCGCCCCTGCGCCCAGCACCCTGCCGTCGACACCCTGAGCAAACAACACACACACAACACCTTGTGCTCGGCTCATAGGGAATCACTCATATAGGCATCCATGCTCAAAGCGGAAAGGGATCAGAGAATAAAAATCTAGCTCAAGTAGCCAAGGGATTACCTTGCACAAGCTTGCTATAGGGGCTAGCCCTCATGGGGTATCATGGGATCTTGAGTAGCCCTTGTCCGAGCCAGGTGGGCTCAGCCCCTGCCTCTACCTGCCCGGTGAGGTCCCACCTCCATGGTGGTGTGCCTTTTGCCCTCACCTCTATAGGCGCCATTCATGGCAGAGTGGCATTAGCAACACCACAAGAAAACAATCGCCGGCGTTCAGCGTCCTCGGGGGCAAGGCGGCGGTTCGCCGAGGGAACTCGTGGCCGGACGCTTCCCTATTCCCTTTTTTGTGGTTGCGGGCATCCGGCGTTTTCTTTTTCCCTTCTTAGGAGCCAGTGGCCATAGGCAAAGGAGGCAGCTTTCTAGGGCTCCCCTTGCTGCCCTTCTTATGTTTCAAGTAGGCCAGCCAGTTGGCCCTTGGTGGGTTAGCTCAAGTTGGCTGGTTTCCCTAATCTTGAACCGACAAACTGAAGAAGAAAATAGGGGCTCAACTCGATCAGCTTCCTAATGTTGCCATGGCCCAAATGTTGAAATTTGGAGCAAGCCTAGGGTTCCTCTCTATGACCAGCAGTTGAGCTAAACGTTGTAGCCAAGCCTAATGATGCATAATTGAGTGCAAAATTCAAAGTGAACAAAGTCCCTGGTGAGCTCAGCTGCACTCATATTTGAGCTGACTCAAAGAATTCTATCACCACCAAATATGGTGAAGTCAGGCAAGCCGGGGAGCCTGGCTGTACTTCAGGGGTCCGAAAAATGACGATTAAATCTAAGAGCCTCAAAGATAGTTTTTCGCCGCCCAAGTCTCACCACAACCATAGTTTGGGCCTCATCAAAGCCTCAACTGAGAGTTAACAACGGCATGGCAAGTATGACATCTAGTGTTGCCCCATCTAGATGCTACCTCCAGCGCCGAAGGGTAGGGGGTTAGTGTTGGAGGAATAATTCCCCCTCTACCGGTGAGACCTACTCTACAGAAAATACCTGCATACAGATCAAGGAATTGTAGTCATGCACAAAAAGGATAACTATACCCCTCACTTGTACTCATACGCTAGTTATCTCATTAAGGGGTATTTCTATCATTTGTGCATGCCCAAGAGCCTATAAATATCTCGTGTATCCCTCCTTTGTAAGGGGAGCTATCATGAGCAATAAAGAAACATGTTCAAACTAGTGAGCCCTCAGGGGCTCCCTCCCGGGAGGTAACCCCTGTTGACTCACCGACAGGAGTAAAGCGGTCCTTTCGAACCCCTGGACCTGTATAAATCCATGTGTTATTTTTACACTCGTGGGCGACAGCCCATAAGATGGCCGACATCCACCCCTAACTTGTGTTTGGGTTTTCACACCTACAACATATATGTTTCAGTGAGAGAGATGTTTAACAAATGATCTCTACACCCAGTGCATGAAACTGTTCACTTAGCGTATTACAAGGAGTATGCAATTATTAAGGTGGGAAAGATTATATTGGAGATGTATGATGGAACATATCACACATTGATAGGAGTTCAATTTATTGCCAGCTTACAAAAGAAACTAATATCCTGTGAAATCACTTCAACGCGAAAGTTGCGAGGTATCACTTCGAGGTGGAGTCATGCGAGTTACTTACAAAGTGCAAGTGATCATACAAAGTACCTAGAGCAATAAAGGATACCGATTAATGGGTACACATAGAGGAAGGGAAATCAATAGGAGGTCTGACAAAAAAATCCTAGTCAGGAGAAGGAAACCATGTCATTAATAGTAGGTACTCAAATCTCATCTATAGTTATATGCGAAACTGCAAAGACGGTTATAAAATCTTACAGATGCAAAGGCGAAGGTACAAGCTATTGGAAGAAGCACGCGATACCAGCGAGTAGGTGGAGCTTGGAGGCGATACAAACTTATAGCATGAAAGGTTGTAGGAATAGGAGGTGTGGTTAATCAAACTACACAACAAAGGGTCTCTCAAGTAGAGGATTTAGGTAGGCAAGCTCTGAAGGACCATGTGAGAAGATCCAAGATAGTGTTGTGATGAACTATTGTAAATTTTGTGGAGTGGGTATTTGGATTTTGCAAAGTTTGCATTTTATCACCTTTATTGTCATGCTGTTGGTCATACCACTGGTATGGCGCTGGTCAGACCGCTGGGAGCGGTATGACCGTAGTGGTAAGATTGTTGGTTGGTAGTACCGCGAATTACTTACCAGTTGCAATTTTTCAGAGAGGTATTGATAGAAAATTCTTGAGATTTTAGGAAATTGAGTCATGAATTGATTTGTATTGACCTAGGTCAGTGTATATATATATTGCATGAAGCATGTTTTTGACTAACATGGGTCAAGTTGTGAAGAGTTTGTGCCGAAAAATGATTTATTGGTCTTTGGATGTGCAGGGACGCTTGAAGTCAACCATGGTTGATGGCGAGGATCGGGACATACTTATGGAGGAGCTGAGGTCCAGAACGATCAAAGATGCCATGTGAGATGGCTGAGCTCAAGTATGATACAAGAAAGGCTGAAAATGTTGAAGAAAAGTTCGAGCGACAGGTTACACCATGTGGCTTAGGTGGCCTAAATGAGACATGGCACAATGGAACCAGAACAGGAGAGATTTGCTGATATGTGGCAAGCCAATTGTGTACCTACGCATGGTAAGCATTGCAATTGTTTGCAAGGAAAAATGAAGATCGGATCAAGAAAGGGTATTTTGGTAAGCTGACCAAGATACTAGAAACTATCTTGGATCAAAACCTTAGCATTTTAGTGGTGCTTGGAAGAGCAGTTTAGGCCAATGAGAAGCTGAAAAGATTAAGTTGGATCAAAGACTAAGGACATAGCAAAGTCAGGCTTATATGCTTTGAAAAGCATGTATGAGTATAGTGTGTGAATAAAACTCGTGTTGTGTGGGGTTAATGAGTTTTCCTCATTTATGCTAAGTGGATGTATCCATTAGGGTTAAATGGGGTTGGTTGCCTTATCTATTTACTAGGTTGGGATGGAAACTTGCTAGTTAACCATACTAGCTTTTCTCATTGAAGCCAAGTGTTCTAGGATTAGGGGTTTTAGAAGGGTGAGTGTTGTGATGTGCTCTCCTGTCCTCTAGATAGATTGGATGTAAAATCTTCATCCTCAAGTAGCAATACATCAACTTTATTCATCTCTCATGTATCTCTCTTGTTTTAGTTGATTTGCTCTTAATTTGGTTGGTTTTGATTTTCTCCCTTTCCTTGATCTTGCTGGATACCAAGGATAAGTAATTGATGAAGATATATCATGGAAATCGATTTACATCCATCTAGGCATCAGGTTTGACAAGTTCATGAAGTCGTATGATTTTACTTGGATTTGATTTCTCTAAGAGTTTTCTTGATCCAACATTTTTGCTTTGATTCCTTTGGTGTTCTTGCTTGTTGTGATATGTGAGAATATGTTTAAAGCCATCTTGACCATCCTCCATCCATGAGCTAGTCAAATTCCTCGTTTTTGGTTTTTGCGCAGTTTTGGTGTAATCTTGCTTGTTCTTATAAAAAAGTCTGAACTTTGATATGGATTTTTACAATCCTTGGTTGGAATAGGTTCATAAGATCTTAAGAAAGATATGTGCAAAATTTTATGTGATTTGGATTTTCCTTGTGAAAGTTGTGTGTTTTTTTGTTTTGTTCGGGTTGAATTTCCTATGCTTATTTGAGGGAAATGTAGTATGCACCTTACATGGAGGTAGTACCACACCTTATATGGCGGTAGTACCGCTCTGATGTGTGAAGTCCCATTTGGATCAGTTTTTCTTGGGGATTTCTCTGCGGTGGCTCGTCTCTAATCTTCAAAGCTTTTCATAGCTATTAGAGTGAAAGACTAACTATCTTAAAGCAAAAGATTTTAGAGAAACCATTATTGGTGTGGCTCTTATTTACCCCCTCTAGTCACCATCTTTGGTCCTACAGGTTATATCAGAGATTGATTAGCTCTTCTCATATATCTTAACCGGTCTTACAAGCCATGGCTCAACCAAGTATTCAACTAAGCCACCTGTTTTCGATGGAGTTGAGTCATCTTATTGGAAAGCCCGTATGCAATCCTACGTCGAGGTTCAAGAAAACGCAACTTAGATCAAAGTCAAAAATCCTTATGTTGTACCGACAAATGATCATGTTAATACACCAGATATAGAGTCAAACAACAAGGCTTGTAATTTTCTAATTCAAGCACTTAGTCGATCCGAGTTTGAGGAAGTTGCTCACTTGAGGTTTATTCATGATATCGAAAAGACCATCGGTGACTATCATGAGGCCTCTACCATGATCAAGGAAGTAAGGCAGAACCAACTGGAAAAATAATACTCAAAGATTGAGTAGAACCTAGTGAATCCTTGGATTTATTGTGGGAATGGTTTACAAGATCATTTATGATTTATGTGTTGCTGGTTTGATATTTTTTATTATGAGAATGCACGCCAGATATTGGGTGCACCAGATCTAGGGGTGCTTAGGCTCGAATCTTCATAGATTTTCATAGCTATTGGAGTGAAAGACTAACTGTCTTGAAACGAAAAATTTTAGAGAAATCGTTATCGGTGTGACTCCTATTCACCCACCTCTAGTCACCATCTTTCATCCTACAAGCTCGGACACTAACACACATATTGTGACGATGTGAATAGGCCCCTGTGGTGGGGGAGACTCCTAAAGGTGGGAGGAAAAACAAAAACAAACAAACAAATAAATATGGAGCCGACATGGAGTGAGTTCTTGGAGGAGCACAATAACTTCAATAGATAAGAGCCAAGATGGAGATTACTGAGTATGGTGAATTTCAATGGATAAGAGCCAATGTGGAGGTTGCTGAGTATGGGGAATTTCAATGGATAAGAGCCAATGTGGAGATTGCTGCATATGATGACTTATATCCTAGTATTTTAGGATTTAGAAAGGTGTGCTATAAAAAGTCTTAAATGAATCCTAATAGGATTAGTATTCCTACTTTTTTTTTGGAGTAGAATTCCTACTCCACTTTGAAGGAAGGCTAGAGGGACTATATAAAATCACGAGGGGTGGTCATAGAGAACCCAAGCAACTGAGCAACAAAGTAAAGAAGCCATTCATTTAAAGGTAGAGATGCACGAGAGGATTAGAAACTATGTTATTCTTTAGTACTAAATTCTTATATAAGACAAAAATCCGAGGGTCTTAAAAGATTTGAGAGGGTTGTAAGTGTTGTAGGTGTGGAACCTAAATACAAGTGAGGGAGTGGATGTCGGCCGTCTGACGGGCTATGTCCATGAGAGTAAAAATGACAAGGGGTTTACATAGGTTTGGGGGTCCGAGAGGACCGGCCTACTCTTATCGGTGAGCCAACGTAGGGTTACCTCCAGGAAAAAAAAGCCTTCGATGGCTCACCAGTTTGAATATACTTCTTTATTGCTCCTGAGAGCTCAAGAGAGTTCTTTACAAATAAGGGATATATGGGGTATTTATAGGCTCTTTGGCCTGTACGAATGACTGGAATACTCCTCCATGAGATAGCTAGTTTATGAGAACAAGTGAGGGGTACTACTATCCTTTCTAGCACAACAGTACTTCTTTGATCTGTTTTGTGTCTTCTGTACAGCGAGCCTGTTAGTGGAAGGGTAAAATTATTCTTCCAACAATAAGATAGTGATAATTCCTTGTAGTCTTTTGATGTTATGCTTAAGAAATTTATGGTCTACTTTGCCAAATCTGTTCTCTCTTATTATGATTGCTTTAATGTAGTTATTTTAGTTCTTTCTATAAGATTCATTATATTTGTTTTTGATATTATGCACGGTCATATGGTACCTTGTAAAATCTGATTCACTCAGGAGGCTGTTGCGTATAGGGAGTAACAGAGTGTAAGCTTGATTTCTTCTGGCTAGAAATTTATGTACTAGTATTTGCCATCTTACGCAAGACCTTTTTCTAGTCGATCTTGCGTGTTGGATCATCAGCCCTGGGGCAAAAGTGTTCCTAGCCTTACAAGTTACTCTGCCCTCAAAAGAAGAGCTGGTGTCCGACGTACGTGTATGATTCTTCTATGGCAGTAAGCGCTGGTAAGAACGGATTGCATTGGCTGCCTCGCTGCCTGCATGTACGAGATTCCGTAGGCGCAGTACCGGCTAAGAGCAGTACAATAAGACTTAGTCAGCAGACTATAGCAAATATAATATCAACAAAATCTTATATGGCAGAGAGAGAAAGGAAGAGAGAGAAGGAAGCTGGCTACTAAATTATAGCTAGCTATAGCACGTAAAAATATGCATTTCACTCTCTTACACGTGGGGCCAAATAGTTATTGTAATAGCTACCTTATTGTATGAACTATTTTTTTGAAAGCTATATATGAAGTGGACAAGTGTTATAGCCACTAATTGGCTATACTATTGTACTTGCTCTAACAGTACCCGGCCAGCCGGCCCGGAATTCTCCAGTACAGTGGTACGCTCGGATGCATTTGTCGGAAGACAACACACTGTACACTGCACAAGATGATGTTTATTCTTTCACACGATCAGCGATACTCCTGTGCATAGAAGCATCAAACACTTCAGAAACGGATCACTCCGCTCAGCAGGTATTCTCGACCATCCAACAAGACGTCCAACAAAGGCGGAGAGCAACCAAGCAGCCGGAGTGTTCCTTGTGCTTTTCTCCCTCATCTGGTGCTTTCTTCCCTCTTATAATGTAGGGCCTGTATTTTACCTTACAAGTTGACGGCTTTTGACTTTTACTACAGTACCTAACTTTCAAACGGAGTATTTTCTCAAGACGGGGTCTACAAGTTAAACGATCTACACGTTAAAAGTCCAACATCTATACCAGCCAAAATCGCAAGTGAATATCTGTCTCTCCGTAATCTGTACCGTAAACAGCCAAAATTTAAAAATTTTAGCCAAAAGTCAAAAGCCGCAGCCGAAAAGAACATGCCCGTAGCTTGTTGGTAGTAGCCATGGCGGGCAGGCTTCGGCCATTGTAGCCTAAACACTTTTTGCTTCCCCCTACAATGAATGGCCGAGCTCCTGCTATTTTTTCTCAAAAAATAAAGAAAGAGAGCATCAAACAGATAAATGAAAATGGAATCCGTCTTCTGCTAGCAAAGAGAGGATCCGACGGAAGCAAAGACAGGACCCAATTGAAGCCAGTTCTATTATACTACCATGCGCGGTTCAGGGAAGACCTGACAAGGCTCACGTTAAACGCGCGGCCGCCCGTGCTGTGTGCAGGAGACCGGCCGGCCGGCGACAAGCCCGTGACCCGTGAGTCGTGGACTCGTGGTAGTGACTAGTCTGGGCAGGCAGGCATTGATGCCACTCGAAATCCGCGTGCAGCAGAAGTGAGCCCAGGCCGGACCGCCTCGGCGTTCACCTTCTCAGGTGGGCGCGACTGGCCCTGGCCGGCCAGCCGGCGGCAAAATCGTCTGACGCGATTGAACAGAACGGTTCTGGCGACTGACGAGCAAGCTTCCAATTGCTGCACTGGCACATGGCATCTTACTCCCCAGTCCCACCGTCACCGGCCGACGTCAGAAGTTAGCTTCCGCCGCTGGCGCTCGGCAGAAAAAAAAAACTGAGAACTAGTATCTCGTGGGCTAGGCTCCATCGGATTTAATCAATTGGCTGGGCTAGTAGTTGGCCATGATTTCTCTTGCCGAGAAAGGCCCCATGATAGCGCAATGCCGAGAGATGTCCGGAGCTGGAAGGCCAGATTGTGGCATGCCGAGCGACTCCCGTTAAAATGCATTCTCGGCGGAGGCCCAACTGCAGCCTCATAAGCCCCTGTCATTTTTTGTTTTCTGTACGTGCGCAGCGTCCCTCTACGGGCGTGGAACGTGCATGCAGATTGAGCCGAGAGCGATGCCGGCCAGGCCAACGGCTGCCGCTGTGATCAGCGTAGTCAATGTTCTTGGGGATCTTGCGATTTGTGTCAAAGTATGGCAACCTTAGTATATGAGCCAAACAGGCCTTAAATGTTCACAGTATGCAGCTTCAAAAGTGCCATCAGGTCACTAAAACACCCACAACTCACACAGATTGACAAGGAAAAACTGCTATTTAACGTTCCATTGGAGTTAGTTTTACAACCAAATAAGGCATGTGTATATGTTTAGTAATAACAGTATAACACCAGGCACAAATACAGATGAGAAACTTAAAAGGCAGGAAGCATATTAAAACCTTGTGGTCATAGAGGTCACTGCCAGCACATCCGTTGCTCTCGGTCGGATCCTGGAATAACAACTCTGAAACTCTCTGTGTAAATTACACTACTCCAGGATCAGTTAGTGCACACAGTGAATAACAAAGATAATTATCATGCATAATGATCAACTTTATTTAACTGAATATGGGTCTGACGGCCAAAGTTTACATCAATAGTCCATAAACCAATATTAAATATAAGCAGCGAAAAATAAAATCGAAGCGGAAGAAGCCCACTGAGCCTGCCCACAGGCAAACGATAGTAAAACGCGGCCTATTCATTCTGATCCTCACCAAAGTCAAAGACATACTCTGAAAAATGATGAATTGAGCAACATGAGCACATAAAGTACTCCACAAGTTACACCAGGAGATTTAACAGAGTTAATGCATGCATAGGGATTGACAAAGGAAGGCATACTAAGGTCAATTGAGCGAAAAACAGAATTGAAGTAAATATTGTAAGTAGATTCAAAAGCTGAATTTGATACAATAGATAGAAACAAGATTTTTAACAAAAAAATATCATTAGTGCCGGTTCCAACCAAACACTAACCTATCCACAGGTATCCCACCTGATCCATCTTTCCTCAAAAAGATCTCATATGGATTACATCCATCCATAAGCATTTTGTAAAACTATTTTAAAAATAAAGTCTAATCCATGAAAAATTTTACTCAGCGTGCCCATAGTTATGAGCACGGCTATCTAGGATAGCTTATACATTCTGCAGAGGTTGTACAACTTTACCCACAAAATATGATTATCTCATAATGTTGGCCATTACACGTTTCTGTAGGCGTGCAACTAAGAAAATCATAATAAGGCCTTTACAATGCAAAGCCTTCAACCTGGCCAAGCCAACAATAAGGTTTCACCCAGTAAGGAATCTACCAGATCAGGACCCACGAGTCTTTTCAAAAAATTTCTCTGTCCTTCGTCCCGGAAATGATAAAATATGGGGTTCGATGTCTTAAACGCAAAATTACAGCTTTTGTCAATGCGTTCTGGCTAAACCATGTATTTTAGGTGTTTGTTGGCAAAGGAGGACAATGAACAGTGTCCTGTAGCTAATTTCCCCAAAGTGTAGGTGTGGTAGGAATTTTTTTAGGCGCGAACACAACATTTCCAAGTGATTGTGTGGGAAGAGCCAAAGTATTATCCTGACAGTTCGAACCCATCAGGAAAATTATATTCTGTGACAGTCATATGATAACCGTAAAAAATTGTTTTTTTACTGACTCCTTTATTATACTCGTCACAAAAATACTAATGTCTGACGGTCACTTGCGGGCCCATCAAGAAAATTCTTGGCCCCCAGGGATGTTCGCGGTTTTCTGGTAGTGAATCTTGCAGAACCTTCCTTTGGCAAAGGGAGGGACAAAGAAAAAAAATACCACCTCATTAAATGGAAAAGGGTTAAGCTTCTGACTTTCGGCTTATTTTCCACTATTCACAAATTTCGTCTTTTTTTTTAAATTTTTGGCTTTTTTTGTGCTTTTTTGCCGGTTCTTTTTTTCCCGTATTTGTTTGTATTATACGTAATAGGCTAACATATTTTTTTTATTTTTAATTATGCTAAATAAGCCTCTTTCAGCTACAGTATTTTTTCAGTCAGCTACAGTGCTTTCAGCCATAAGCCACCAAAAAAACCCAATTGATCACCACCTTAGAGGTCTGGGAATTAAAGACCTCAGGGAATTAAATATAAGTTTGATCTGCAAATGGTGGTGGAGATTGGACAAAGAAAATGGCTCATGGCAAAACTTAATCAAGTTAAAATATGTTAAAGATGCCAATTTAATGCATGTCAACCATTTCGAGCCGAGCGTGATGCCGGTCACGGCCCACGGCTGCCGCTGCGATCAGCTTTGCCGCAGCACTACACCGGCGAAGGCGCCGCGAGCAGTTACGGCGAGTGTGGCCGTGTTGGGGGCTCGGATGCGGCGAGGCGACGGGTGAGGGTGTACGCGTAGGCCTCTCCAGTACGTAAGAACGTGCGTACAAACTCCGACAGTCATATTTCACTCGTTTTACGAATCAAATCGTGACGAGAAAATCTGAAAAAAAAAATCATAGAGATGGGTAACACTATCAGTGTGGTGAAACACCGTATACAATTTCAGACCCAAAAACGACCGGTGAAGGGAGAAGCAAAAAGAGTGGGAAACTGTGGTTGAGATACAACGTTACGGAGTCTTACTTACGTTCGCACAGCCAGATGCCCATGAGCCGGCGCATCGGCGTGGCTTTTATTCTGACACGACCGAACACCAACAAGGCAACAATGTCTACGTACGCCGTTTTGGACGAAGCAAAACGGGGTTTATTACATGCCAACGGGGCACAATTTAGCAGCCACAAAGCGCCCGTGCATGGAAACCGTAACACTTTTACCTGATCTTACGCGGTAGTTGCTGCTTAATCGCTAGTGGTATCGATCAGCAACCGGGCATGCGCGAAGTTTGTGTACATTAGCGGCGGAAGCTGCGCTGCTGGCGCGGGGTCTCGCCGTTCTCGTCCCTGAGCTTCACCACCGTGTACACGCCCGCGCCGGCCACCGCTCCCAGCGTCGGCGCAATCAGGTATATCCACAGCTGCCGGTAGTTCCCCGCCGCCACCGCCGGCCCCAGCGTCCTCACCGGATTCATCGACCCTCCCGTCGTCGGCCTGCATGCCCTCATTTACAGACACACATTCACTACGTTGCACTTGAACACATATATGATCAGTGTGACACATGCATGCATGTACGACGCTAGATAATTACTTACCCGGCCACGAGGATGTTGAGCGTCACGGCTGCTCCCACGGCAATCCCGGCAAGTTCACCCACCTGCTTGCAAGAGCAGAAAGTAAATTAGAAATCAGAACTGAATCGTCCATAGCATTCTGAGAATGTAACTGATCGAACACAGGGATCAGGATGCATGGTTAGTCACGTACGGCGCGGGTGTCGGTGGCGACGGCGGTGACGACGAAGAGGAGGTTGAAGGTGATGATGAACTCGGTGAAGAAGGCCTGGGCGGTGGAGATGGTGACGTCGGGGACGGTGACGCCGCCGGAGAGGAAGGGGTGGAAGACGCCCTTGAGCGCGAACCCGGCGCAGATGGAGCCGAGCACCTGCACGGCGATGTAGGCGGGGACCTGGAGCCAGGGGAAGTGGCGGAGCGCCGCGAAGGCGATGGTCAGCGACGGGTTCAGGTGCGCGCCGGAGATGTGGCCCGTGGAGAGGATGATGATCATCACGGCCAGCCCCGCGCACGCCGCGTTGCCGAACGGCGAGATCGCGCCGCCGTACTTCTGGTTCACGATCGGCGCCGCCGTCGCGAAGAAGATGAGGATGAACGTGCCCACGAACTCCGCGCCAAGCTGCATGCATGCCATTCACCATTGTTCATGTCAGGTTAACGTACTCAATAAACTTCAGAGTTCAGATACTGATAACATTGTACATGCACTGTGCAGGTCTAATACCTGCATGTGAAATAACTACTATACTAATAATCAGGCATTGTGTTAGCATTCTCATGATCATTTGATTTCTGCCAATGTACAATCAAATGTGAAAGTACATCAAACGCAAAGGTGTTCTTAGGCACAAAAGTGGCGTGCTGCACTTTTGAGTTCGGCGAGATTTTGGCCATCGGCAAAAAAGCAGGCCGGAACATGCGGCACTGAAAGTTGAAATGACATGTTGTCTCACCTATCCGAGAATCACATGGTAACACATGGTTTCTTTTTTTTTGTTATGATTTATGATTTATGACTAAAATTTTACTGTAACATGGATGATTGTGTAAATAAATCAAATACCAATAAGATACTTTGAAAATACTATTTTGATAAACTATTTTAAAATAGGAACACAAAAATTATCTTATTTATTTATTCAAGAGAACTTGTATGTTATAGGACGAAAAGGAGTAAATATCATATTGAATTGTACGCAGCCTCGCTGTTCAGAAATCGTCATGGCCAGTAAACAGATTGGACATGACCGGCGAGGCGGCCAAAACGAGGAACCACTCTCGTCACGGATGGGCGAAGCGAATTTTTGAGTCAACTTTGGGTTTTGGACATGGTCCTCTTATGCCACGTCCAAGATCCTTATCACAAAAATAATTGTACTTTCCCTTCATTTTTGTGTGCGAAAAAAAAAACGCAGCTTCTTGCCAACAATGTTATTGCTGGTTTTTCAAACTAAAGATGAATCATGACTCTGTTCACTGCTAGAAGTCTATTATAGACGTGATTGCTAGTATACTCGATTAAACGAAAATTTCGCATGGCCAATTTTATTGAAGTATGAGTTGTGTGGTTCTACATGTTAAGAGTGCGAGACTAAGGGGGTGTTTGGCTGCCAGCCACACTTTACCATAGGTTGCCACGCCTAAGGTTAGGTAAGTTTGATCAACTTGGCAGCTGTTTGGTTGCAGTCACAGTTGTGGCAAAATTCCCTTCCAGCAAACTAGGTCCCACGCGTCAGTGACTCAAAAAAGTGTGGCAAGATTCCCTTAGGCTTGCTAAGGTATGGCAAAGAATTTGAGCACTTCAACTTAGGCAAGTGTGGTAATTTTTATTGGCAAATGGTGATAAAATGTGGCTAGCAACCAAACAGCCCCTAATGCTTTCTCATGTGCAACAACTAGTCTGTACTACGTACTAGAGCTCGCTTGTCAAGACACGTAACTTTTAAGGCACTGTTTGGACTGCAGGATTTTTCAGAAATAGTTCGATTTTCGCAGGAGCAGGAGTAGTACGTGTCTTAATGCTCTCTCTCTCTGATTCTAATATCAAACGAATGCAACTTTTATGTTGATCTGAAAAAAGAACCAATTAAAAATCATATCTTTTCCAGGTTGTACGTGTTGTCCTTAATGCTCAGGACATGGGTTGGAGTTAGACCACAACGTCTGAAAATGGAGCTAGTTATAGGGCTGTTTTTTTTTGCTGCGATTTATAATTTTTAGCTGAAATTTTTAAAATTTGACTGTTTACGGTACAGATTACGGAGAGATCGATACTTACTTGCGATTTTAGCTGGTACAGATATTAGGTTTTTAACGTGTACTACGTTTAATTTGTAGGTTCCGTTTTGAAAAAATACTCTGTTTAAAAGTTAGGTACTGTAGCGGCTGCGAAAAGTCGATCAGCTTTTTGCCTGCCGAACAGGCCGATATGTCAACTGCGAGCTGTGAGACGACCTTGCTTCTTCGTTTCCAATTCAGTGCTTCTGAACATCAAGCCTCTAATTCGCAAATTTTAGCACTGGTACTAATAACTCTACCGATACATTGGCCTATAATTAACTGTCTTTTGATGTCAAGTACTCTAAACCGTGAATATGTTTACCCTAACTCCAAGGATTCCTTGATCGAAAAAAACTCCAAGAATGAGGAGCGATAGTCAAAGCCATGACATACTGGTATTAAAAAAGTACAGCCACGTCGACATCTTTAGGATAGAAAACCATATCTCACACTCAAAAACCATTGATTGATCTAACTATGTACCATTGATTGATCTACTATGTCCTTGTGCTCTTTAGATAGACTTGGCCACAACTTTCTCCCGAAGGATACCCCCCTTCTGATTCTTATATCAAACCAATGCGACTTTTTTGTTGCTCTGAAAAAAGAACCCATTAAAAATCATATCTTTTCCGGGTTGTACGTGTGGTCATCTGGAAGAAATGCATGAGCCAAGAACTGTTACTTTAAAAAACCGACAAACAGTTTTTGGAAGCTGAAAAGCATATGTCCCTTACGTTATTTCCCATCTAAACGTTGCAAGCATGCTACCTAATCTGGCAGATGTTTATTATTATTATTTTTGAGATTCCTACATGAACAGGTAGGCGTACGCTACCCTCTCCGTATATGAATTCGTATCTACGGATTTACGCCATGACAACCAGCATCAGATCCAATGTTCTGACGAGTTCGGTGATACTGTGATAGAAATGAGCTCAGGAGATCGGTTGGACCACAATGTCTGAAAATGGAGCTAGTTAATATGTCAACTTTGCGAGCTGTGAGACGACCTCGCTTGTTCGTTTCCAAATTCAGTGCTTCTGATCAGGGGTGGAGTCACATTCCGAACAGGGTAGGCTTTAGTTCAAGGTGTGAAAAAAATATCTAGTGTATAGCCTGAGTAAATTCAGTCTAGCCTGAGTAATATTTTTATAGTATAACCTAGATAGCCTAGATTATTCTGCCACTGAGCCCGGGGCGTAACTAAATTCTGACCCCGCCACTGCTTCTGATCATCAAGCCTCTAATTCGCAAAGTTTTAGTACTGGTACTAACTCTACCGATACATTGGCCTATAATTAACTGTGTCTTTTGATGTCAAAATACTCTAAACCGTGAATATGTTCACCCTAACTCCAAGGATTCCTTGATCCAAAAAAACTCCAAGAACGAGGAGCGATAGTCGAAGTCATGACATACTTAGTATTTAAAAAGTACAGCCACGTCGACATCTTTCTCCAAGATGATAAAATTAAGTGCCAAAAGCACGCCAAGATGGACCAATTGTCTGCCTGCCTGCGACAGATTCATGGACTAATTTCCACGCCGCATGAATAATTTTAGAAGCAGCAAATCTTCAGGGGGAAAAAATAGAAGCACCACATCACAGGCTCACAGCTTACTTTTCAATTGAAATCACGCTCGCCAAACGTAACTTCAAACAAGCAGTGTGATGGCGCTCCTTAAAATCTCTCTTCCATGCCTGGAGAAGTAATTTAGAAGCAGCTCTCCGCTTAAAAAAGTACCCAAAGGACACTGGATTTGCGTCATCTGTCGTGTGGCTGCAACATATACCTTTGTGCATGGTTGTCATTATCTGTGATGCTTTCGTAAACGCAGATTGAATTTTACAATATGGTGAGAAAATATTGTGCGGTTCTGCTCATTTTGGCTTGAGGTTCTGACTATTTATAAATTTCGTCTTTTTATGATTTCTTAATTTTTTTGAACTTTTTTGCCGGTTCTTTTTTGTATTCGTTGTATTGTTCGTGATGGGCTAACATATATTTTTATTTTTTAAATATAGTTACACTAAATAAGTCATCATTAGCTATAATTTAATTTTATTCAGCTATATTATAATTTTAGCTATAAACTAATTTATTTTAGTCCAATCAAACGACACTCAAATTTTGTCTTCCTTCGTCTAGATTCTAGAATATAAATTCAAGGGACTTACAAGACGTACGCCTCTAATTGCCATTGCACTTCGACACCCCATAGCTTGTGAGTTGTGACATGGATCACTACTTCTGCCTACGTTTTTTTAGTACTTTTAGGACTTTGTGTACAGGCAGACGCAGCCTTTTGTACTGTAGTACAACCTGTACAGTACGTACTACTCCATATAAAACTGCCTGTTTGTACTCTGTACATGTTTGTCACACCATTGTACCTTCGTACTCCGGTACTATCTACGCATTATGTAAGCCGGGTATGAAAGTTCTTTTCCCCTTTGCTATTTAGCTATAATAACTAAATTTTAAATAAAATATTTTTAAATAAAATTTATAAATTAATTATAATAGATACTATATTAATTTTAACTATACCGCTAAAATTATATATGATTGTCCTTTTTTATACCCTCTTGTACGAAATAGATAAAATTTAAAGTTATAAGCTACAGGCTAAAAGATGCCATGTATGCTCAACTCAACTTTCGAAAACATCCCCTGCCCAATTTTGGAAGCACAATAAAAAAAAAACACGCAAAGAAGAAGACCATCCAAATTCCAAACGCAAAAACAGGAGAAAAATGGAAGTGTATAGGGGTAGCTAGGCAGAAAGATCAAAGATAAATGCAGTATCGAACCAATGTTTCACGTGCCCATGTTCATGCGTGCGTACCTTGCGGGTGAGCGAGACGTCCGGCACGGGGATCTCGACGACGCAGGCGTGCGGCGATGCCCACGCCTCCACCGGCAGGCACTTGCACCGCGGCATCGACTTGCGGTCGTACGATAGCGAGTCCACCCGCGGCTCCGCGAACAGCGGCGCCGGCGTGCCCGGTGTCGCCGGCGCCGAACCGTTCGCCGACGCCGCCGTCTCCATCACCTCGACCGCGTGGCGCGTACGTGCACGCACGCAGCTAAGCCGAACTCCCTTTCTTTCCTTCCTTTTTTTTTTGGTTTTTTTTTGAGGATTGGTGTGGTAGAAATAGCTAGGAGAGGGTACTAATTACATGATTTAATGGTTTTTGCAAAGGTAATGCTACAACAATGGATGGATTGGCTCCAGGATCACTAGACCCTGGCTGATATATGATGGCTACTACTAACGATACATGCTAGATTTTCCCCTACTTTTTTTGGTTTTTTTCTTTCAGTTGGGTGGCAAGCAAATATGGTGGCTAAGATTACATGATCTGGAGGGTTTTTTTTGTAGATTTTGTGCTAAGGACTCAGTGGGGGTATATCCAGCCTAACTAGCCTATGCCTAGATATGCAACGCTAGCTATATGCTTTGGGGACTTGGAAGTGACTTCTTTTTTTGTGCTCTTTTTTTCTCTGGATTTGGATGGTGACTAGAGATGGTGTTCTTACATGCTTCACAAGTTTTTCTCAAGCTTCGGCTAAGGAATGGGAAGGAAAGCGGTATCCAGCTCTCTCACAAAGAACAAGATTGATCTCTCTAAGATTGGAGGAGTAGAGCTAGACACATGAGAAGAACAAGAACAAGAGCAGTGCTAGATCGATGGAATGCAAAAAATGCAAGGGCAATGGCGGAAGGAAGGAGCAGTGAGATGGGGGGCTTGGGTGAGAGATGGAGTGGGTGGGTGGAGCCGTGTATATAGGCACACATGAGGCGTTGGATCGAGGTCAATGCCTTCCTCCACTTCGAGGCATCTCCCAACTGGTCTCGAATAATCCACACGCGAACTAAGAGCTAGGGGATCGCATTATCATAAGTACCTGAATTAAATGAGTAATGTTAGTGTAAGCCAATCAGACGAACTGTACGTTGTGGAGTACCTGCCCAGGGGACGTAGTAAGCCAGGGCGGGAGACTCGGAATATTCGGACTAGTAATGCCATGCCACATCACAATTATCTAAAAAATGTCGGTCTGTTCTTTTTTGCTGCGATTTAGAGTTTTTGATCGTGACTTGTGGCTATTCGTGTGAGAGATTATAGAGTAATCGAAACTCACGTACGATTTTTGTCTATATAAATAATTTATAATAAATTCTGTCTTAAAAACCCACTGTTTAAAAATTAGTTACCGTAGAAAAATGAAAAGCTGAAAAAAAAAGATCCTATGAATGAATGGTGCTATCCACAACATTTCCGGTGCCTTCGTTCCACATCGATCGAACCATGCATGACAGTAGTATTTTGAGGTGACTCTTGTAAATCGCGTAAATATACTGGCACTTTGTTCTATGCTAGCATCAGCCGTTATTGTATTTGGCGCAAACATTAATCATTGCGCTTTGATTAATCGGAGCCCAGTCCAACGAAGTTCCCGTTGAAATACTGGACGCGCATGTGCAGGCCTGATCGAAACCAATACAGGACGATCTCACCTCGCACGCAGCGTTCGACACACAGGACACAGGGCGCGAGATCAAGCGCATTCACACTGGTGAATCCGAAGATTCCTGAGCACACACACGTAGGAGCACTACAGAATTTCATGCATGTCATGTGCCAGCAAACGTCTGAGCTAGCTAGCTAGTACTAGCTGCTTGTACAGCTCCTAGTCCCCTACGTCCCAGCGAAAAATAGCTAGTACTTGCTCCACGTGCCTACCGAGTTTTCTCGACTCCTCGTGTACGCCCACTGACAAGTGGGACCCAACGACTGGGTGAAATCCATGGGTGTAGGGCCCGCATGCCAGTGGCCATTCAGTTACACTACTCGTCCGCGTTTCGTAGAAAACCATTTGTACGCGTAGCGTTTCCGCAAGAAATAACATCGATCCCATGTTCCGGAGGATGAACACACGCTCAATGTCAACCAAACTAGTACAAAATTGCCAAGATTCTTGGAAATCTGGTGCACCTAGCAGTTGAATAGCATGAAGAGATATCCTTTTGTACTCGAATTCATGGCACTGAGCAGTCCGGTCTCCAATGTCTCCCACTACAGCGTATCTGACTATCTGAGTACTACATCATTTTGGTTAGTGCCGTTATGTCCTACTACTAGGTATAATACCTGCTGCCCTGAGAGTCGAGTCCTCTCCACTTGATCCTGTCATGTTCTTAGGATCTATTCTTTATGATTGTGATTTATAATTTTTAGTTAAATTTTTTTAATTTTAATTATTTACAATAGAGATTATGAAAAAAGATACTCACATGTGATTTTAGATAGTACAGATGTTAGACTTTTAACACATACTATAATTAACTTGTAGATCCCGTGTTAAAAAAAATACTCCGTTTGAAAGTTAGATACTATAGCAAAAATCAAAAGCCGATAAGAACATGCCCCTTATCTCTATCAAGGTTAGTTTTGCGGCTAGTATGTGGGTTTGGTTAGGTCAAATCTTCTACGTTCACATTCTCCACTGTTCATATTGGTGTTAATACCCATAGCAAGGCCGTGTTCTAAACAGTCGTAGCTTTTGCCTTTTGACTGAAATGGTACTGTACATATTGATATTTTTTATGAGACATTTAATTAAAAAATAAAGAAAAAAGAAAAAAATAATGTTATATTCCTACGGATAATGCAAAGGAAAAAAACAACCCACGTTAAGATACCAATACATTCTAAATAGCTTTTGGCTTCTAGATGTTAGAAACCAAAAGCCAAACACTGTCTGAAACAATGCTCACTACTTCTTTGACTTCTGCTGAGGTGGTTATTTATGAACGAGAACAACCAAAAGTAGTATCAAATGGATGGACAAATGAGTATGCACATTGCATGATAATTGTAGCACTAATGCTCTATCTCCATTCTCTGGCACGGTTCTCTTTTGGCTTTCGCTTATAATTTTTTTTATTAAAGTAACTGGTTTTTAAATGGTATGTCTTTTTAGGCAGGATCTACATGTAAATTGTAGTACACATTATACTAAGTTCAGCTATACTGACCACAACGCATGCGATTGTTTCCCTCTGTATACCGTTTCTCAGGAACAGTCTAAATTCAAAAATCATAAGCCAAAAAACCAAAACTACAACTAAAAGAAACCACCCCCTCTGCCTCAGTCTAGGGTACATGAAACTTTGAATTCATCCATTAATGTGAGATTGCACCGAATCCAGTGATGGAAACCTGGATCCATTGCATTGATGATTGATGAACACCGATACTAACCGGAGAGTTGCTCCTTTTTTTCCGAAAAGGGAAGTTTTATTAATTTCAAGATTGTTAAATCAAGGTGATACAGCAACTTGAAATCCTCCCAGCCTCTGCCTCGACGGCACACAGCTTAACAAAAAAGGGAACATAAAAAGGATACACTAATGACTATCAATCCGAAGACTAGACCGCCACCCATGTGCCCGGGTAAAACACTCCTTGACCACCTTCTCCAAGAACTGCGAGGCCGCTACAACCATATCCCGCAGCGGTCTTCGGAGAATAGCCCAAGAACGAAGCCAATGCGAAATTGAGTAAATAACCTGCAAAAAAGAAATTTGTTTGTTTTCAAATACCATTGCATTCCTGCTTAACCACACAGCCCAACAAGTAGCAGCGCCTCCAAGAAGTACTAAATACTTTAATTCCTGTCCAAGCCCTTGTAACCAATTGCCAAATATATTGGACACGCTACGTGGGTTAGAAAGACCACAATTCGCATGGACCACGCCCAAACCATACGAACTAACCGGCACTCAAAAAACAGATGTTGGATCGTTTCATCTTCGTGACAGAAACAACACTGTTTACTGCCTTGCCAATTGCGTTTCACTAAATTATCCTTCGTTAAAATCACGCCCCATCGAAGATACCACAAAAAGATCTTGATCTTCAAAGGTACTTTTAACTTCCATAAGCGTTTGTTAGAATTGGGGACATCTTGATGGATCAATGCCAGGTAATGAGATTTTACAGAAAAAACTCCACTCCGATGTAGGTTCCAGCGGAATTCATCTTCCTCTTGGCTCAAGACAATGTTGGACAACCGTGAAAGGAGATTATTCCACAATGCTAACTTGTGACCAATAAGGTCTCTGCGCCATGATATATTTGGTGGGTATGAGCTCAACACGTCGGCCACTGTATCTTGTGTCTTGCGGGCTATGGTGTACAGATGAGGATATTGATCGCGTAAAGTACTATTTCCTAGCCACTTATCCTCCCAGAACCGTACCTGAGATCCGTCTTTGATTATAAAAGATCCGAACCTCAGAAAATTCCGTTTAACCTTCATCAGGCTGGCCAAAAAATGAGAATCCCCACATTTCCACTGCATTCAGACAAGAGGTTTTGTGTCCAAATATTTATTGCGTAATAATTGTTGCCAAGTACCATCTGTTGTCAGCAACCGATACAACCATTTGCTGAGTAGTGCTGTATTCTTGATCTCCAGGTTATGGATCCCTAGCCCTCCTTGTTCTTTAGGTTGGCACAGGATATCCCATTTGGCTAATCGGTATTTCCTTTTATGCTCGTCGCAGTTCCAAAAGAAGCGGACCGATAGTAATCTAGTTTTTTAAGAACACCCTTTGGTACCTCAAAGAAAGACATCATATACATGGGGAGACTACTAAGTACGGAATTTATTAAAGTCATCGTCCCCGTTGATAGATGTTTTCCTTTCCAACTCATCGAGGCGTTTCTCAAACGTTCTTCTACTCGTCTCCAATCAGCATTCGTCGATTTCCTATAATGAATAGGAATACCCAAATACCTCATTGGGAAAATACGGATTGCAGCCAAAAGATTTGTGTATTGGGTTTCATGATCTTTAGCTTCTCCAAAGCAAAAATTTCGCTCTTATGGAAATTAATCTTCACCGGATATTTGCTCAAAAGCACAAAGTAACAACTTCATGTTCTTAGCCTTTTCAGTCGTGTTCCATGAAGAGGATCGTATCGTCAGCATATTGGAGTATGGATAAACCACCATCTACCAGATGTGGCACCACCCTACTAACCTGACCATCTGCTTTGGCTCTATTAATAATTGTTGCAAGCATATCGGCCACAAGATTAAATAGAATTGGTGATAAAGGGTCACCTTGTCGGAGCCCCTTTTTTGTTTGAAAGTAAGGGCCGATATCGTCATTAACATTGATCGCCACACTTCCACCCGATATGAAAGAATTCACCCAAGAAATCCATTTAGGTGAGAAACCTTTCATCCGTAGTGTTTGCATTAGAAACGACCATTTTACTTTATCATAGGCCTTTTCAAAATCAATTTTGAAAATTATACCACTTAGTTTCTTCCGATGAAGTTCATGAACGGTTTCATGTAAGATGACTACTCCTTCGAGGATATTGCGTCCTCTCATGAAAGCCGTTTGAGTTGGGCTGATAACGTGGTCTGCTACTGAATTAATCCGTAACGTTGCAGCTTTGGTGAAAATCTTGAAACTCACATTCAGTAAACAAATTGGTCTGTATAACTGAATTTTATGTGCATCATGCACCTTTGGTAAAAGAGTTATAACACTAAAATTAAGGCTGAACAGAGGCTCCTAGTCTCCAAATGATTGCCTGAACAATGCAGGACGAATGGCCCAAACCAACCCCCTCGGTCTGAAGTCTGAACAGAGCACAGCAGTGTGTGCAGCAAAAGCAAACACCACCAATCATTCAGTCAGTGACTAATTAATTGCAAAAGCTTCTTGCTTAAATGCTTTGGGGGCCAGAAGAATCATCCATCCATCTATGCCAATATGCATAAAGCGACGGCCGGATTTGACACTGAATCTTTTCTCTGAGCCCAGCATATGCGTTAACCTAGGTTAGATGCTAACACCGAGATTAAAAGATCGTGCTCGGAAACGTGGCCCAGCAGTTGTCGCAGAAACGACAGTACTTAAATTACACCAAGATCACGCTACCCTACCAATAGTTTTCCCCACTGAGCCGCGCGTTACCCTTTGGCCTTTGCCCCTTTCTGTTTTTAGCTTATAGTTTATACTTTATAGGTTTTTTGAATAGACAGTCATAATAGCCTTTTCACTATTTTTTTAAATAGATTATCAGGATAGGTTTTTTGAAACATCTTATTGGTATTCGATTTATTCATACAAACATTTACGTTAGAGCTAAAAGATATTAGTCATAGTAAAAAAGAACCTACTACCCATTATGTTGCATCGAACAATACCACAATAGTGAGGTGAACAAAAGCGTCTTAACAATCTGAAAAAATAAAGCAAAAGTGATTCCGGTAGCAACGGTGAGGTAGTATTAGTAAACGGCGGGACCCTGTACTATAAAAACAAAGTAATTAAACTACTAATTGTTGATACGAGGTAAGCTTTTTACTTTTCTTTTAAAGAACTAACAAATCCGTTCTTTTAATCCAGGATATGATGCCCTGGGCCATCTATAATCCGATGCATGTGCCAATTGCTCTTGATCGATCTCTTTTTGCACGGCGAATGACTGGATGCAAATGGCCGCTAAGTAGGTTCCTTCGCATGAACACACGACAGCAGCACGTTCAGACGGTGCCTTCCTTGGGCGTCCTGAATGCAACTTTGAGACAGTAAAGAAAGAGTACTGAATACCGTTCACATTGTGCAGATCGAATTACCTGAGTAACAAGTGACCCTGGCTCGCTTCAGTCAGCAGATAGATTCTCATCACATCTCGGGGCATTCGATCCGGCTTGTGGCTTTGGCTTTAGGCCAGAGAAGCCAAAAGTCAGATCGAACGGCATGGCTACGGCTTATACAAGCCACTTGTGTCCATTGCCTCCAATCCCCAATTCTGCATCGCGCCCTCTCCCTTCCTGCATCCCACTAGGGTTCCATGGTTGCCTACCCCGCAAGCTGTTGCCTCAGCCCCGCTCTACCTTTGCCGCCCCTAGCTAGGCCGCCACCCCCCGCGTCCACTGCTCCCCTCCTCGGCCTACCGCCTCTGCTAAGATCTCCATCAGGGCCACTCTTCATTGTGCTAGTGTTGGCATTTGACGCGCTCTCCAGCTCCTCCTCCTTCTCGGACGCCGCATCCGTCCTCGTGTCAGAGTCGGCGTCAAATGTTTCATCCTCATCTGACGTCGCCAGCCTTGATGTGGTGCGCACTGCTGTCCAGCCAGTCTCGCAAGGGGCCCTCACTGTGGACGACGCTTTGCTGACCGCTCTCTTTCCCAGTGTCATTCAGCCGGAATTATAGCCCGCCTCTCCTCCCGTCTCCCGCCAAGGCAATTACTGCAACTGTTTACTATTGAATTTCAATTCCATTCTTTCTTGGTCCAGCGTTGTAATATTGCACGTGTGCTATTGCGTTGCGTTGCGATCTCATGGCCGATAGTCTTTGCTTTCCGCTGTTCTAGTGGACAACAGATGGACAAGTCCCATTCTCCTACTGCCGTTTGGGATGACGTCACCCACATTGCCATGATAGAAATATGTCATCAGGAAGTGGAGGCCAACGACCGTCCCATGGGCTGTCTGAATAGGTGTAACTACAACAATCTAATTAGGAAATTCAAAGAGCGCACCGGTAAAGAGTACACCAAAAAATAGCTCAAGATACATAGTGGAAAACCCTAAAACTCAATGCGTCGGGGTTAGGAATTGACCCAAGTATGGTGATGTCGGTAACCTCTGGTGGGAGCAGAAAAAATGGTTTGGAACCTTATGTAATATCTGTTTGTCTCGCTTTTGTGTTTCCCCTTGGGTTGAGATAATTGCAATGTCTTTTCCATTTTAGGCAATGAGGGGGTGCATCAAGTTCAAAAATGTGCCGTTGCTTCAGAAGGACCCGATGGAGGTGATCTTCTGCGATGCCTTGTACACCAACGAGCATGGCTCAACCTGGACTCCAGCTCTGATGACTACATCAGCCCGCAATAGTTCAGTTCGGTGAGCTCATCACGCAAGAGGGCGGTAAGCAGATGGCTGCCACATCCAATCGTGAGTCAAAGAACTCCTAGGGCAGCACACACTACAAATGCATGGAGCACATTTGCGACATGCATGAGAGATCCATCAAAATTGCTGAGCAAGAAGTAGTGCACAAGGAAGTAGTCGCGTTGCTCACGATGAGAAAAAACATAAGGATGTCTTTGTGACGCTGTGAACACCGGAGGAACACATCGGTTGCTCCACAGGATGTGACTGATCTACAAGGCACACGGTGGGGTGGGTGGCCTCTGATACTCTATTTGCACTTCACTTGTTATTGCACCATTGCGGCATTTGTGGCTATTTACGATAGCCGGTCTTTGCTTTCGTTGGTTGTGTACGTCAAGTTCTCATTAGATGCATGTGTAGTATTGTTGAGTCCGTTAAACCAATTATGTGTGCATGCTGAGTTTGTTCTAGCCTTCCATCATTTCCATGATTAGAAGCTGCACTAGCATTCCGTCCTTTATTGTTGGTGATTACAAATTTGTTTTTGTTGAATAATTTGTTTGTGGACTGTGCATGTTGAGTTTGTTAGACTTACATTTTTTAGTTGGTTCTTCCGATTGAGATTGTTGGTATTTACTAATGACATGTAAACTGTGACTGCATTAACGACAATGACATCCCACCCCTGGTGTTTGGAAATGGCTATGATTAGAAGTTTTGTGGAGATGGCCCCTTTGTCATCTAGGAGGCCTTACAGAGAGCCCTTGTAGACTGGACATGAGTGGGTTGATGAGCAGCTTGCATTGCCTCAGTTGTGCCATGACATGTTCAGAATAGGGAGGAGATGTTTTCAAATGCTGCACAACATGATGGTCACGCACTATGGGTTGCTTGGAGAACAGAGGTGGTCAACGGCAATGGACCAAGACTAGGTGAGAGAGCTGAGGTCCAGGCAGTCCGGTAAATCTTGGTGAAGCTATGTGTCTCAAGCATGAAGCACAGAAAAGACGAGGATCGCGATGAGCCGAGTTGGTGCATATGGTACACCAAGTGGTAAGGTCGATGCATGTAGAGACGGTTTGGGGTGCGAAGTTTTGGTATGTTGCGAGGAGCATCCAATTTACAACCCCATTTAAACGAGAAACCAATCAGAGTTTCAGTATGAGAAGCATCCAATTTACAAGTTGTGAGAGCCTTGATCACCACGAGTCAAAAAAAAGGAAAGCAACTAGCCATTGCAAAATGATCCGTTAACCATGAGTGGCATATGAAAATAGCGGCTCCCACAAGCCATAGATGCATCATTGTGTCTCTTGACCTAACCATGGTTGAAAGTACCAGTGCTACCAAGTCCACTTAACCTTTGCAGCACCAATGGACCGGAGGATCATGGGAGATAATTTAGAAATATTTATGATGAATCATTGTCAATTTATGTTAAGTTAAAAATTTAAATTTATGAAAGATTTGAATTTTTAGTCTGCTGGTTTCATCTTTAGGAGGTCAGACTGTCTCTACTGAGTGGTCTGACTGATGCAACCGGTCTAACCAGTCAACTGGTGGTGGTCAGACCTGTATTCTGGGTTTTTGGCATAGAGTGGTTAGACTAGCCATGCATGGCGGTCAGACTGGCTAGTTATGAATTTTGACTGGACTGAGTCAATTTGTCTTAGGTCAGTGTATTCGTATTGCATGAAGTATGTTTAAACTAACGTGGATCAAGTTGTGAAGAACTTTTGTCCAAAAATAATTTTTTTGGACTTTAGATTTGTAGGGAATCTTGGAGTCAACTATAGTCAATGGCAAGGACCGGGACTATGCTCATAAGGAGCCGAGATCTAGAACGATCAAGAATGCTGAGTGAGAGAGTTGAGCTCAAGCGTGATTCAAGGAAGGCAAGCAATGTTGAAGGAAAGGTCCGAGTGACTGGTTGCACTAAGTAGCTTGGTCAATCTAAGTGAAGTGTGGTCTGGTAGTAACTGGAGTAGGAGAGACTTACCAATGTGTGGCAAGCTATCGGTGCACCTACACGTGGCAAGTATGACGGTTGCTTGCAAGAGAAAGAGAAGACCGGGTCATGGCAAGAGTATTTTGGTAATTGTCGAAACACAGGAAACTTCATTGGATCAAAACCACGACGCTTGAGTAGCATTTAGGAAAGTGGTTTACATCAAGTAGATGATGAAAAGATCAAGTGGGTCAAAGGCTAATGACTTAGCGGGTCCGTGCTCATGTGCTTTGAAAAATGTGCATTAGTAAAGTGTGAGTGTAAAATATGCGTTTGTAGGGTTAACGAGTTTCCCCAATTATTGCTAATGGATAGCATTCATTAAGGTAGATGTGGATAGATTATCCCATCTATTTAATGGGTTATAGATGAAAGCTTGCAAGCCAACCATCCCAACCATTTCAATCTTTAATTCTAGGGTTAGGGTTTGAGAGAGAAGAGTGAATGTTGCGGTGTGCTCTCTTTTCCTCTTTATGGAGTGGTTGTGAAACTTTAATTTTTAAGTAGCAATAGATCAACTTTACTTATTTCTCTCGGAGTGTTTTCGTCTTGGTTGATCTACTCTTGTTCAAGTTAGTTTTTTTTGCCTCTTTTCTCCCTTGCTTGATCTTGCGGCGTGTTAATGACGTGTAAGTGATGAAGATATCTCATGTAGATCATATCCCATCTATTTAGACACTGTAGTTTGCAAGATTTTGAAGTTGCCCAATTCTTACATGGTTTGGAGCCTTTCTCGAGAAATCTTGATCCAAGTATTTTGAGTTCGAATCTTTGGATGGTTTTACTTACTGTGATATGTAGGAATTCATTTAAAGCCATTTTGATTTCTCATTACCCACGAGCAAATTGTATATCAAGTTTTTGAGATTTGTCTAATTTTGATGCAAGTTTGCATGTTTTGAGGAAAGGTTGGAACTTTGGATAATTTCATGTGATCCTTTGATGAAATAAGTTCACGAGACCCTCAGCAAGGAGTGTGTAAAGTTTTAAATAATTTGGACATGGATTTTGGAGTTTGCACCAAATTTAGTTTTAGCTCGGGTTGATTTGCTATTATAGGAATAGAGGAATAGTCAGATCGCTCTTAGACCTGGTAAGACTGATGGTTGTGGCATGTTAGAGACGAAGGGTCTGACCGCACCTTCAGATTGGTTGGGTGCTGAATTTATGAGACTTCGTAGTTTTAGGTTGTTGTTTGAATTTGGATTGTCAAATCTGAACTTTTTAGTTATGTAGCTATTGAAGTGATAGGCAATTAAGAATATTTTTTAAAAAAGATATCATTTATCTGCTCTGGTGCTATTACAGGTCCCACTGGACCCTCCGTGCGACCAAACGTGTGGCCAGGAAGCGTTCAGGCCGTCGCTTCTGGCCAGTTCTACCGATCATGCCCGCATGGAGGCAGGATAATGATGCACACCATTGGTCAGATTCCCGCTCGATCTCATGTCCCAAACAGACTCGGAAGGAATTGGATGGAGGACCCTAAACCCTGATGAACTCTCGTAATCAAGACCGTGGTCACCAGGCATTCTGCAGATTTTCATCTGGGACACTGGGATGTGGGCCACGCGAGTGCCCGGGGCCACATGACAGTGTCCTGGCCTTGGCGTGAGCTCGCAGCACGTAACGATTTTGCCGCAACGTGAGGCTCAGATTTGAGGCTGTCCTTTCTTTCCTCCCTGCGCCCAAATCATGGAGCTGGGCAAGAAAGTCTCGAGGCCTCTCATTGCGCCAGATCGAGCAGGGAAAGGTGCAACTTTTGAGCAGTGCTTCTACCTATCGCCTTCTTAATATAAGTTACATAAACTTCAAAACGAAAAAGTTCAATAATCACCGTTCACACTTTATTTATATTTTAGTATTTATAGAATATTAAAATCGTGATGCATAGAAAGGACCTACGGCAACTTTTTCGAGTGACTGACATGCAAGAAACGCGAGCAGAGCAGGTGTGCGGATGGAAACAAACACGGCGATCGATCAATTGATGGATCTACATGTAACCTGTCTTTTCTTGGCGATCATAGACTCGAGGTTATAGTCCTGGAGATAATGGTGATGCGACATCTGCATTTCAAAGCAACAAAACGTGACCTAATTATTCATTTTGTTGTGTGATCTTGACCTCTTTATTTGGCAGTTTAGGAGGGCGCATCAAGAAAACTACAGCGCGCATTTGCAGCAAACGGTAAAGCAGTAAATTCGAGAGACCACGCAGAAGATCTAGATTTTATTTGTAATGAATAAGTGGTACTTTGATTAAGTTAAAAATTAAATTTTACAAAAGTCACAAAAAAATCAGATTTTAATTTCCGCTGTTAGATTTCAGACAGTCTTACCAGAGTAATGCTTTTATGCAAGGGCTGAGCCACACCCCGGGCAGGGTAGACTTCAATCTGGGTGTGGAAAAATATCTAATGTATAGCCCAGGTAAATTCAATTCAAGCATGGTAACATTTTTATGGTCCCGTTCAGATAGCCTAGATCATTCCACCACTAAGTCCGGGACGTAACCAAATATTGGCTGCGCCACTGCTTTTATGTATCTCTCCCTAATACAAGTTACACAGATTTTAAAGCAAAAGAAGTGATAAATAATCACCGTCCTTCTTTTGTTTATGTTTTAATATTTATGTAACTAGCGGAATTACCCACACAATTGTGCAACTAGATTTACGATACAATTGCCCTTACTATACAACTCAAATGCCTATGATTGAGAATAAAATTGTATTTATTATACAAATCTAATACCTAATATGATTAGTTTGCACCATTGTTATCTAGCCCCACCAAAATAAGCAGTGTAAATTTGTCGCCTTTTATTTTGATTAATTAGATAATTTATAGGATTTTTTAGAATCTCAACAGGATTTTCGTGCTCTCAAAGCGAAGAAGGTGAAGAATATCACAAGTACTCCCTCCATTGGGTAATATAGACGTATAGTTTAAACGGTTTTATTAAGAAATATAAGGATTGTACGTAGATTTAACAATACTTTTCCTATTGTACCCCTATTTATTCTCTTTTTATCGTATGCATTTATTTTTACCACTCACACAAAGAATTCTCTCCCATCTTTCCAACACAATTATGAGAGGTACCTAAGTCATTTTCTCTGCTGCCTAACTTAATTTCATTGCCTCCTTAATCTTTGTGCAAAGTCAAAATACACCATATATTTCTCAACGGGGTAGTAATTTGTGTGTGTGTGTATTTATGTGATGGATGTTGAATGTATGTCTCGTGATTGGTTTTGCTCTATCTGGATTTTTTTTACAATACACAATCCCTCTTCAAAAAAGTTGTTTTTGTTTGGGAGTAATAGATGAAGGATTGGCATTTGCATTTTTTTGAATTAAATAATGCTAAATTGGAATTTTCTAACAATATAAAATATTTAATATGGTTATTTTTGGATTTTATTTGTATTTATTTGTATTGTATTTACTTTATCTGTCGTTAGATAATGCCTTTGAAGGAGCAGAAGCAGGAACTAAAGACCAAGAATTGGTAACTGAGCAAAACCAAAGTAAGTTATGACCTTTGATCATGTTGAATCTATTGTTTTAAATCTATTTATTTATTATTTTATTTTAAATTATCATGCATTACTAATTTAATACAAGCCTTTGCACTTGGTAGTTAATACCCAATTATTCAACTAATCCTTCTTTGAAAATTTGAATACCATGATTCTATTATCACCATAGGATGGATAATTATCTAGCGATGTAATATTAGTATCCACTTAGATTGTACGTCAGTATGCTTAGTGACCTTACTGGTACGTTAGGCTCATTATCATATGTTGATCAGTTAATTAATTTTGACTTAATGATATGTTGAATTGTGGTTGTAGCCACAGTTATAAAATTTGTGAACCATGACATGGTCATGTCGTTGCTGTTGGTTAAATAAAATGGTTTTCACTTAGGTGAATGATCATGCAGTAAAGTAGGTACTATTAGCACATTGGAATGTGGATGCCTCGCCTAGGTATTGATTAAGAACTTAACTTTGTATGTCATTGATTTGACCCATATAGTGCAACCACATATCTAGTATAGGATAGACTTGACTGATTAATTTGTGATGTTTCAATTTTGATTCTGTCATTGAGATGAATGTAGGTGTTGTCGCAGCCATTGTCTTATGTTGGGGCAGGAGGGGGCTTTTACCAACTAGATCGAAGCTTACTCGGCAGCAAAACCTTAATGGATGGAATTGGGTTGAGGTCGAGCATTATGATCTTCTTAGTCGACATGCCTAAGGGAGTGTCTTGTTGTGAAGACATTGCAAGTTGATCATATGATATGGGTAAAGTCATGCAATTTCTGTAGAGTGTAAAATTATTCAAATAGCTATGTCCCCAGTTATAGATAATGCTCGGTGATTTCACACAAGGGGTGGAATTTCATAAAACCATAGTTGGGTTTGTTGGAAAGTGAATGACAGTTTACTTATGGTTTACTCAATTTCTCTGACTTATTTACTTACTGCTCATTTTTAAAGTGCACTTTCAACCTATTTATTGTATTTACTTTAAATTGTTGCTTTCTATAAATTAACCATTCAGCTTTCATTTGATAAGTCTTGCATTATTATATATTACATATTATTACAAATGACTTGCTGAGTACTCTATTTACTTATGGTTATGTCATTTGTTGGTTAGTTGTTTATGGAGAACAATTTTAGCCAAAGGTAATGGAGGAGGAGTAACTCGATGTCTTCACGGATTAGGACTTCGCTCCTCAGTCGATTGCCTGTGGGCATATCAAATGGCCACCGTGTTTATCTTTATTTTCCGTTGCTAGTTTTTGCTACTATGATAATTAATAATATTTGTGTCTTTCATAGTTAGTCATGATAATGGTTGATATTTCATCTATATTTTCACTGTGTGCACTAGCGTGATATTGGACTAGTGTAGAATAACAGGAGAGTTCTGATTTGCATATTCAGGTCTCGACATTTTGTGAGCAGGGAATTGTTCGAGTGATGTACTTGTGCAAGCCAAGCTTATAGTCTATAATGAGTATGCATTGTTCATTTAGAGAAACATACAAAGGAATCATCTTTTGGTGGGGGTGGTAGAATTGTGGGTATATGACTTTCTACTAGAGTTTAAATTCTGATGTCCACCTTTATATGTACGTGAGTATATTTTTAGTAGAAATTTTTGAGATTGCAGATTTATTTTTGGACTCTGTATTTTTAGGCATAAACTAAGAGGACACAATCCCGTATATATGGTATGTGTGCGTGATGGTGTGCGCGATCGTTTCTTCTGTCATCAAAAAAAAGAGAGAAACGAACAAGAATATGAGCCGGTAAACAGAGCACAGAGGTTTCATTTTTTATTCGGAAAACACCAACGCTTAATTACTTTTGGAATCATAAACAACAATAGCTCCATTAGGAGTCTGATTCGGCTGGTAGCCTAATTAGGAGAGTTTGGTGTTAAAACAATACATCATGTAACTAAATACAATTAAACATCAATATTTATACCGTGCTTACACTCAAACCAACTCAGTATCTAACTCATCAATACCTCATATACATCTTTGATACCTTAGACATATTTGGCCGCTCCAGGACTCTATGGGCACCCTATATATGTCTAGAGTATCCTCGATATGTTTGCCAATGAGACACCGGTCTGACCACCGTGATACCGTCGATCTGACCATCCAGAACCGGTTTAACCGTTTGCCCCCATAGAGGTTAGATCGTCCAACACAAAATCTGACGAATAGGGCAAGGCCGGTCAAATCGCTATCCTAGGTTCGGTCATATCGCCTAAAACTTGACAGGATAATTTGAAATATAAATTTTCTAAAATTTTCATAAATTTTAATTTTAACTTGATCAAAGTGCCAATTTTTGTCACAAATATATCCTAGATCTTCTTAACGGTCTCTCGAATTTACTGCTTTACCGTTTGCTGCAAATATGCGCTGTAGTTTTCTTGATGCGCCCTCCTAAACTGCCAAGTTAAGAGGTCAAGGTCACACGACAAAATGAATAATTAGGTCACGCTTTGTTGCTTTGAAAGGAAGATGTCACGTCACCATTTTCTATAACCTCGAGTCCATGATCGCCAATAAGAGACAGGCTACATCTAGATCGATCGCCATGTTTGTTGCCATCCGCACGCCTGCTCTGCTCGCGTTACTTGCATGTCAGCCACCTAAAAAAGTTGCGGCAGGATCACTATTTTAATATCTGTATATATATGAACAACCAGTCATATCTTCTTCGTTTTATGGTCTATAAATTCTTACAATAATCCTTAGATTACTAAAAATTTTCTCCTTAATCAATGAAAAAGAAAAGAAAGCTCAAGCGTCCATTAGATGCTCCACCAAACTTACAATAGTTTGAATCCTCTCACATTCGCAACAGAAATCCATAAAAAAGAAACACAATTGTACTTCAAGTTAAAATGAAATTTGGTGCTATTTTTTATTCGGAAAACACCAACACTTAATTACTTTTAGAATCATAAACAACAATAGCCATAAGTGTCATGATGTGGGGTCATATATCGAATACTTGCCCTGTTGGTAAGACTCCCTCTCTTGGTATTTATAATTCTTGTTACATGCTTAGGAGATCTAAGGATAGTAGAATTATAGCAAGATTTATTGACACTTATATAATTGGTGGTAAAAAGAATACTATCTGGGTGTCCAAAGTCGTTGTTATTGACCTCCAAGGTCCTAAATAAATTTGGGCCCATAAAATAACTTGATCGTCTTTTGTAGGTGAACTACAAAATCGGTGGAATGCATTGGGTGTTAGATAGTGGTTGTACTCAACACATGACCAAAGACTAAAAGATATTCACCATGTTTGAAGTTGAGAGTGGATAGCATGACAAGATCACCTTTGGTGACAATAGCAAGGGAAAGATAATTGGATTGAGTAAAGTTATTATCTCAAATGACCTTCCTTTTCAAATGTATCACTAGTTGAAACTCTTAAGTTTAACTTGCTATCAGTTGCCTAATTTTGTGATCTTAGCCTCACTTGCACATTTTTCAAGATGGAGTTGTCATTTCGGCAATCATTATTTGGTAGATTTTTTACAAATGATTCCTTCCTAAAAATAAGTTTGATTGCAAAACCCTCTTTCGGTTGGCTTTAGCACATAAGTCTTGCTCATGTGAGGATGATTCAAGTCAAAAAAACTTTTCAAACACGACTTGCTCGTGGGCTTGAAAGATGTGAAGTTTAAGAAAAAATAAGCTATGTTGTGTTTGCCAAGCTGATAAGCAAGTAGCAAGTTCCTATCCATCCAAAAATATCATGTCCGCCTCTTGGCCATTGGAGTTCTAACACATGGATTTGTTTTGGTCAACAACTTATAAGTAGTTATTATTTAGCTTGAAATCAACTAGAGAGTGATTTTATTTGTAAGAAATCAAAAGTGTCAGCTTTGTGGTGCATTCTTTACCTTTGGTTGTTCAAGTGTCAGGGAGAAGAAGCTTTTAGAGTCCACTGATGATGATGATGATAATATTGACAAGGAGGACGGACTTTGACTCATCATAAGCAAGGTAAAACCTCATGTGACATTGGCTTTGTCCAAAATGAATATGCCTGCTCTTATAGACAATGTGAGATGTCTAGATGATAAGAATGCTAGATTGCTTGGTGATGATTTTGCTAGGTTGAAATATCACCTTCCATGTGTAGGTTGTGAGTCTTTGCATGTGTATGTCAAAAAATTGAATACTTCTCATGCATGCTTGAAATCTGAAAATGAGAAATTAGAATTGACTCACCTCACATGTATAGAGTAGATTGAGTTAGCCAGGGCTGGGATTAGTGAGCCAAGTGCTTCTGTTCATAATTTTCGTGTAGGCTCAAGTGATTCTCTTGTTGTAAGCCTAGCTACAATTATTTTGTGATTGTACTAGATATGTTCCTCATGTTAGTTCAATTCATTGTTTGCTTATATTTTTCATCTCTTGCATATATTGTCATTCTTTGAGAGATAGTGTAAATGCTTTGAGGAGAGAGCGCGATGATATGAGCGCTGAATCTTGCGACTTAGTCACCTCCTTGCATTTGGATTTGGATATTTCTAGTAGTGAGCTGTGTTCTATCGTTGTTGACACTTATGTCATAGCTTAGATGCTCCTACTTTGACTAGTGCAACTCTGGTTGGTTTTTCTAGTGTTGTTCAAGAGATTTTTAGCAATGGCAGTGCTTCTACTTCATTTGGTACTACTCATGCAAAATTAAGTACCATTGCACCTATTGCAAGAAAGATGGACACAACGTTGAATTTTGCTATTATCATGCCAAGCATAAGAGTTGAGTGTGCTGTCGAGATCATGCTTCTAAGTCTCTTGGTGTTCATAGTCTTACCCATGACATGAACTATCAAGTACAGAGCATGAAACCTCGATTTTAGAAGCCAAAGCACAGTGAAAGCATTGCTGCTTTTGAGTCTAGACCTAGGGGAGTGGTCAAACCGCCATTACCCTTGCGGCCAGACCCTATTCGTATGAGAGATACGGTAGTATCGCAGGGTGTGTAGCGATAGTAACGCAATTCCTGTTCTTCGACTACTTTGGTTTTCTACCATTCATTGGTCGTTGACCTCACTGGTCGAGGTTCGGTTTGGTTCGACCACCTTGGTTTCGATCACTTATTGGTCATAGACCACTCGATCATCTTCCAAACTATTACGACTACTCTGGTCGTCATCTACGCAATTGGTTTTCTAACCGTGGCTCCTGGTCATCAACCACGAAGGATACGATCACATCAGTCTTAACCGCGTTGGTTTTGACCACTCATTGGTCTTTGACCATGCTGGTTTTTTGACCACACACTGGACATCAACAACATCAGTTTTCGACAATGTTGGTTTCGACCACTTATTGGTCCTCGACTACGCTAGTTTTTCAACCGCACATTGGACATCAACAACATCGATATTCGACAATGTTGGTTTCGATCACGCTGGTTTCGGCCGCGTTGGTTTCGACCACGTTGTTTTTCGATCACATTGGTTTTCGACCACTTTCTGGTCGTTGACCACTCGAGTCGAATTTTGACCTCATTGGTTTTGACCACGTTGGTTACGATAATATTGGTTCTGGTCCATTGTCTGGTCGTCAACCAACATATTCGAAATCCGACCATGTTGATTTTCGATCAGGTTGCGCTCGGCTTTGTGGGGCTTCCGACCACGTAGTCGAAGTTCAACCACGTTTTTTTTACTGGTTTTGTTCAGCTCTGAGAGTCTCTTGTTTTTCACAGTGGTACAACTCCATGTTTCTCCAGATTTTGTGTAGGGTTTCTATCCAAAGCTTCATAGCTTTGTAGCTATCGGAGCAAAGGATAAGTAAATACTTGGGGGAAGCTTTCAAGTCACCATTCACCCCCTCCTCTATTGCCATCTTTGATCCTATACGTAACCATCTCTAAGGTCTAGAAGAAGTTCCAATAATTGGGAATACTCAGATGTATTTCCAAAAGACTTTACTAGGAATGCCACCAGATATGGACGTTGAGTTCATGATTGACTTAGTCTTGGTACTATGCCAATTTCAAAGAGACCTTACCGTATGCCAGCTAATGAATTAGTTGAGTTGAAGGAGCAGATTCAAGAACTTGAGGATAAAGGATATGTTCGAGCAAGCTCAACATCTTGGGGTGCACCTGTTCTATTTGTCAAGAAGAAATATGGTAGTATGAGAATGTGCATAGACTACAGAGCACTCAACGACACCACCATCAAGAACAAGTATACATTGCCTAGGATCGATGATCTTTTTTATCAACTGAAAGGAGCAAGAGTTTTCTCTAAGATAGACCTGAGGTCAAGATACCATCAGTTGAAGATTAGAGAAGAGGATATACCCAAGACTACATTCTTTACTCGTTACGGCTAGTATGAGTTCACAGTCATGTCCTTTGGACTGACAAATGCACCGGGCTACTTCATGAGTATGATGAACAATGTATTCATGGAGTAATCTTCACTGATGACATTCTCATTTACTCCAAAAATGAGAAAGAGCATGAGGACTATCTCCGAATAATTCTGGAGAAACTTATAGAACTCCAACTCTATACCAAATTCGGCAAGTGTGAATTTTTGCTAAGGGAGGTCGCTTTTCTTGATCACATTACAATAACTGAGGGGATTGCAGTAGATCCCTCTAAGGTTAAAGCAGTAATAGGTTGAAAGCAACTAGGGTCAATAACTGAGATCGGAAGTTCTTGGACTTGTCAGTTATTACTGACATTTCATAGTAGAATCTTTCGAGATAGCCAACCCATGACCCAACTTTTAAAGAAAGAGAAGTTTGAATGGATAAAAGCCTGTGAGCAGAGTTTCCAGATTCTTAAGAAAAGTTGGTGTTAGCACCAATACTTGTTTTGCCCAATATATGTAAGGATTTTGAAGTTTTCTGTGATGCCTCTCGGTAAGGACTCAATTGTGCCTTGATGCAACAAGGCAAGGTGGTAGTCTATGCATCACGCCAGTTGAGACCTCACAAGTGCAAGTATCCCACTCATGACTTGGAGTTAGCAGCAGTTGTCCATGCTTTGACAATTTGGTAGCATTATGTTATTGGTGACCGTTGTGAAATTTACACTGACCATAAAGTCTAAAGTATATTTTCACTTCTGTGAGACCATGTGATGGTCGTGTGTGCTATTGATGATGAATAATTAACATTTGATTTTATTAGAATTTGCTTTTGTGGAAGTTTTGGTCGATGCACTTCTGTGCTTGAGTTTTCAAGGTGGCAAAACGACTACGTTTGGTAGTCAGTGGTTCGAACGGCCTTGTATCGTTGGTCCGAACAGCAAATTTCAACTACGTCCGGCTTTGATGACATTGAATATAACCACGTTTGGCTTCGACCATGTCTGATTTTGACCACGTAAAGCTTCAACCACGGAAATCCGACCACGGTATTTCGACCTCTTTATTTTTCAATCACAACATTTCGATCATGGAACATCATCTATGGTAGAACGACCATACCGATCGAAGATGGTAGGTTACAGTACTTTTCAATGGTCATAGCTATAGTGTCTGGTCGATACTCGTGAACTTTTCTGGTCGATACTCGTGGACTTTACTGGTGGTACTTGATAGTCGTAGATCTTACTGGTCGGTAGTCGTAGACTGTACTGGTCAGTGGTTTTAGACTTTGTGATCGGTAGTCGTAGACTTTGCAGTCAGAAGTTGAAGACTTTGTGCTCGATTATCATAGGCTTCATGGTCTGTAGTCATAGACTTCATGGTCGGTATGAGTGCTTTAATTCCAGCTATCTTCGAGTACCTCGAGCACTCGTGTTTGGCTAGCGGTATGACTGGATGGAGCAGATGGTCGTAGTACTCGATAGTCGAAAGAACTCGGTACTTGATAGTCATGGTTTCCGTAATCATGGTCAACGATCAATTGTTGGAGATTTGTGGTTGTTGATTTGGTACTGTAGTATGTACGGTACTCATAATCAATGGTGCGGTGAATGGTTAGAGATCAATAGTCGTGGACTTGCGATCTAGTGGTTTAGCGGTAATGATCGGTATTTGGTAATTGGTACTCAGTGGCTCTGTGGTTAGTTGCGATGCGGATGATTTCCTAAGTGTTTTGAGAGGAGCGATAGTAATTCTCGAGTACTTGTTGTCTTTCGAGTACGCGTTGAGCTAGTGGTCGTAATGAGTGCTCTGTGGCTATTTTCTAGATAGTGATAGAAAGTCTAGTCGTGGACGACTTGGTTGG
Organism: Dendrocalamus sinicus; assembly: GCA_036346575.1. Taxonomy (NCBI): domain Eukaryota; kingdom Viridiplantae; phylum Streptophyta; class Magnoliopsida; order Poales; family Poaceae; genus Dendrocalamus; species Dendrocalamus sinicus. Next base: position 19,534,983 of record CM070670.1, read on the forward strand.
TGGTCATGGATGGTTTGGTTTTTTTCCATGGATAAACGAGGGTATGCTTTGAGTGTGTGCGCGCTGATGTTGGTCAAGTTACGAAGAACTTGTACCAAAAAACATTATTTGGTCTTTGCATGTGAAGGTGGGCATGGAGATGATCATGATTAGTGACGAGGAGGATTGGGACTAGGATGGAGAAGTCTGAGGTCTAGGCGATCGCAGATGTCATGCGAGGTGGTCAGACTCACGCTTGAGCACGTAGAGATCAAAGGTGGTGATTCGTGATGAAGCTATGGGCTGTGCGATCTAGGAGGCTTCGACACGAGCAATGATGGTGCACGATAAAGATACAGGAGGTGTTATCTTGGAGGCTTGTCACATGTTGGGTTAGGAGTTGTGGATGGAGCCTGTAACTGAGAAGATTGAGAGAGTTATAGATAGAATCTGTAACATGGAAGAGATAGATATTTGAATAAAACGCATGTTAGGAGGGGTTTTGGGTCCCTTGATTTGAGGAAGAGATAGAGTTTTGTGTTCATGTTTGAGGCGGACACGTTTTGGATATTAGCTTATAAAAGCAGGGGAGGTTAAGGGCTAATGTGTGGCTTTTGAGTAAGCTTTTAGTGCAGTTCTGGTAGGGCTTTTGTCAAGAAGGTTTTTAGGGGTGCTTGTGATGGCACTTTGTAACTCCACAAAGATTCTGCAATAAAGATAAGTCTTGAATCAATCTTGTTCTTGTTTTACTTGTAGAGTGGTTGTGTTGTAGGTGCTGTGGATCTTACGATAACGTTCAAAGCGATCGGGCGAGCAGTTGTACAAAGCGATCAGATACGTAGTCGTAAGCTGAGTGATTGATCAGGTGGTTCAATTTTGAGTGGTCGAAATCTACTCTAACTGCTGAAAGACTCAAAAAAAAGTAGAGTGTATAAATTATCCTAGATAGTCGTGCCCACAATCATCGGCATGCTGAGTAAAGCTTTTTATGGATTAGACTTTGTTTTTCGAAAACGGGTTTAAGAGAACTTGTTAGAATCTTTTTGGAGAAAGATGGTCTGGGTGGGATACCCGTTGTTAGGTTAGTGCTAGGTTGGATCTGTACTAACGATATTAATTTGCTTACATTATTATTTTTACTTAAATTTAGCAGTTTCATATTTATTTATTGTATTTATTTAAATTTAGCTTTACGCTCAAATAACCCTATATGCCTACACATGTTTCCCTTACATTAATAATGTATTTTCCCGTGTAACTTGCGGAGTACATTTTTATGCTCACCCTTGCTTAATTATGTTGCTCAAAGGAGGACGACTTTTACTACGGTGAGGATCAAGACAAGTAGGTCGCGTCTTAATATTGTTTGCCTGTGGGCAGGCATATTAGGTGTTGTGGCTACTGACCAAACAGTAAAGTAGGAAATTAGTGGAGTGGTTGAGATGAATGGACAATACTTGCCCCCTCTCCATACACAGGGTGTGTATATATTTCCATAAAGTGTAATTACAACTTTGCCCTTATAGTCACACGACTCCCACAAGGGTATACGCGTCATTACAAATGTCATATTGGGCCTTATAATTCACTAACAAGCCGGTTGGGCCTAGGTGGGGGCCATCCCTACCACAGGAGTCTCTCATGGTAGAGAGCTTCTCACGAGTCGAAACCATGTCGCCTAGCCCTTTGGCCCCCTCCGTCCCTGCAACCTGTGATGCCTCTGGCAATGAGCGTACGGGCTGGACTCACCTTGTTGCCCGCTTGAAGTCATAATGCCCCTCCGCTTGAAGCTGTAATGCCCCTCGGCCATAGTAGGACACGCGGTGGAATTTTACTGGCGCGTCGTGCGTTGCCAGGCGCAGTTTGAACGCGGTCGTGCGGTTGTGCAAAGCGTCATGGTACACGTGTGGGCACTTGGTTGGCGGGTCGTGCGGTGTCAGGCAAAGTTTGACCGTGGTCGTGCGAGCATACGAAGCGTCACGGGACACGTGTGGGCACTTGGTTGGCGGGTCGTGCGGTGTCAGGCGGAGTTTGACCACAGTCGTGCGGGCGTATGAAGCGTCACGGGACACATGTGGGTGCTTGATTGGCGGGTTGTGCGGTGTCAGTTTCTGCTGGTTGGGCTTCTCGATCGTGGGGTAGCCGAACGGGCTTTAAAACTGTAGTCATCGTCGTGTTGCTGTCCTTCACGCTTGACCATCTACCAGAATGCCGCTTTTGCCCACTGCTCCTATGCGCACCACTGCCATACACACCGCTTTTCGCCGTCGCCCGCTGTTGCGCTCCTTCCTCTCGCAGTCCTCATTTGACCACTGGTGCCGTGAGAGGTTGGCCCAGTAGCCCGCCATCATCTGAAGGGTTGTAGCTGAGATGGCCCGTGGTGACGACCGTTCTTGCCAGCCGAGCGATGTCGCGTCGTCAAGCCATGGCGTCTCCTCCAGCCGGCGTGGCTCGTCGGCGACAGAGATAGAGTATGAGTTGGTGGACCGCGACCCGTCGCTTGCGAACAAGCGGTGGAGTGTGGTGAGGAAGCTTAATTGCATCTGCTCAAACATGCTGGAGCAAAGCCTGGTGAGAAAGGAGACCATTCGGTCTCTTTTACGCAAGGGAAAACTTTTGGACCGCAGTGTGGTTCGTCTTCCCTCCGCCAACGAGATGGAGCCACATCCCACGAAATCGGAGGCGGTGGTCTTCATCGCATACCTGGAAGTCGGACTCTAATTCCCGTCTGCACTATTCATCGGCAAAGTGCTTTGGGTGTACGGGCTAGAGCTGGCTTACCTCACTCCAATGCACTTGTCCGCCTTGCTGTCTACTACTGGGCGTCGCGGATGGAGACGGTGTGGCCTAGCACCGCTCTGTTCGCGTTCCTCCATGGTGCACGCTGTCAACCGAAGAAGCTAGATGGGGGGAATATTCGAACTTCGGGAGCGTCAACTTTGTGCTCCGTCCATCATGCACGATGCTGTTCCCGGCGAATGCAACTCAGGCGAAGTGGGAGTCAAACTGGATGCAGAGGTGGTTCAATCACCGCGTGGAGGGCGGTAGCAGGCTGAAGTGGACGAGCCGTTCGATGGAGTTCAACACTTCACCGTTAGTGACTCTGGACCGTGATGACGAACATCGGGCGAGGAGGCTGGTGGGGGTTGCCCTCCAGTTCAACATGCGGGACCTCGCGGAGGAGTTCCTGATGTTCGGGGTGGCTCCGCTGGCCCGCCAGTGGAGCGTGCAACCCGGGCCTACCCGCGACGACGGCATTCGTCCGACGGTGGCTTCGCTACTGAGGCCCGCCGATCCCAGTGAGTCTTCGATCACCCCTGTTGTTAATGAGGTGATCACTGTTAGCTTGCAGTTTTAACCCTTCTTATTCGTTGAGCTCCTTCTTGAGGACATGAAGCGCACCGTGACAGTGTTTCTTGGGCCATATATGTGGCCAAGGAGCACAGTCTTTGGGAGTGGGGCAGATAAACCGTGTCTGCAAAGCACTCGGCATCCCTGTGCCGGAGCGTCCCATGCCAACCATTGGCCGAGGTCGCCCTCGGGATGGTGATGACAAGGAGGAGGCCTCTCCCCCTCGCTGAAGGGCCCAGTTACCTACCACCCATCCTAGCTCGGCGGTCGCCCTTCCTGAAGGACCCGCCAGGGCTGAGGCCACGACAATTAATGGCTTCGACCTAGCGGAGTACGCGAACTCCGACCTGGAGGTGGAGGCAGAGCGTGGCGTGACCGACAATAAGGGTCCCACGAGTGATGCGGGCGATGAGGGCACTGGGCACCGTGGACCCGACGCTGACGTCGGTGAATGTGAAGCATTGTCGCCTACGCCAGCTACGGAGGCCGACGAGGCAACTATTGTGGCTACTGAGCAAACAGTAAAGTTGGAGAGTAGTGGAGTGGTTGAGATTAATAGACAATGCTTGCCCCCTCTCCACATGCAGGGCGTGTATATATATTTCCATAAAGTGTAATTACAACTTTGCCCTTACAGTCACACGACTCCCACAAGGATTTAGCTAAAAGAATTTAAAATTTTTAGTTCATACTTGCTTAAAAACTGGGATTTAACTAAAATAATTTAGAAACCTCCTATTCACCCCCTCCCCCTCTCTTTAGTTGGTTATCCTTAATCCTACATGCGTTCAAGCATAGCCTGTAGTGTGGCTGCATTTTGTCATCTTTTGTCTGTAATATAAGTAAGTTTGGCTTGGTATGTTATGGTATTTTATAAGCAGGTTGTTTATCAATCAGTGCACAACTAAAATCTTATATAGTTGCATGAATACAAAGATTCCTGGTAAATCTGAATGTCCCCCCACAGACTTGTTATCAGAGCCTAGCTTGACTGTAGGTTGACCTAGAAGGTTAGTGGTTGAGTTTTGTCAAAATTTTATTTTCCAAATAACAAAAGCTCTTTACTCCGAGTTAAACAAGCTAAGGACCATCAATTCTGATGTTTCTAGTCAGCTTAGAGTAGAACTTGATAAAATTGAGAAGATGGAAGCTTTTTTTTCTTGGTACTACGGTGCATACTTATGTTGTTGATGAGTTGCTTGCCACTAGATATAATCTTGCTAAAATCAAAGTTGTTTTCCTTATTGGGTCCAAAGTGCATTCATCTCATTCTAAACAACTAAAATATGCAAATGGTGAACTTGCTCAACACAAGTCTAGCAAATCTCTTGTGTGCTTAGGAGCTGGGGACATAAATGCTATTGCTTTATGCTGCTGTAAGTGTGTTTTGCTAGAGTTAAAGCTTAAGAGTGCCATGAGTAAAAATAATGAACTAACTGAAATGATGCTTCACCATAGGACTCTTTCTTGTGAAAAATGTCTTAAGTTAACTAGAACTCTAAATGACTTTACTGCTAAAGAAAAACATGCTTCATCGTTTGCATCAAAGAACTATGATCTTGTAGCATCTAATGCTTGTGCATTTTGTGCTGAGATAGGGCAGGATTTACATTACATGCATGAGGCATTTAGAATCAAGTGTGATTAGCAGCTTAGGAAAGTTAGATAAGTCTGTTGTGTATCTTGGACGTAGTAATATTGATAAGTTTGAGTGCATGTTCTTTTCGGCTGCAGCTTATAGCTTTTGGCTGAAATTTTTGAATTTTGACTGTTTACGGTACAGATTACGAAGAGACGGATGCTCACTTACGATTTTGGCTGGTACAGATATTGGGCTTTTAACGTGAAGATCGCTTAACTTGTAGACCCCGTCTTAAGAAAATACTTCGTTTGAAAGTTATGTACTATAGCAAAAGCTAAAAGCCGCTCGGCTTCTCTCCTGCCGAACAGGCCTTGAGTCTCGATATTTAAGGGCCTGTTCTTTACCTCACGAGCCGACGGCTTTTGACTTTTGCTACAGTACTTAACTTTCAAACGGAGTATTTTCTCAAGACGGGGTCTACAAGTTAAACGATCTACACTAGGGGTGGGCAAAATACCCGCTACCCGTTACCCGTACCCGAATTACCCGGACCCGAACCCGAAATACCCGAACCCGAGGTACCCGATCCCAAATTCGGATAGCGATTCTGATTACCCGAAATTAGTTTGGGTAGTTCGGGTAATATCCCCCGGTACCCGAACTACCCGAATTACCCGAACTACCCCGAAATACACTTGAACTTATCACTTTATTACCCGTACCCGAATTACCCGAACCCGAACCCCGAAATTGCTGCTGAAATTCTATGCAAATTCATGCGGCTTTGTTGATTTTTGTGAATTCGGGTATATCGTATACCCAACCCAATTATCGGCACCAAATTGCGGGTAGTGTTTTTGGGGCTAATATCGGGTAGCAGTTTTCATTACCCGAATTTCGAATTACCCGAACTACCCGACCCGAAAAAATCGGGTAACCCGAATGCCCAGGCCTAATCTACACGTTAAAAGCCCAACATCTGTACCAACCAAAATCTCAAGTGAGCATCTGTCTCTCCGTAATCTGTACCGTAAACAGCTAAAATTCAAAAATTTCAGCTAAAAGCCATAAGCCGCAGCCGAAAAGAACAGACCTTAAATTGCAAGTTCTTAAACTATAGAGTCTTCAGCTGCCAGTTCTTTTTCATTTTTTTCTTACCACAAGAAGACGGAGGCGACAAACATCAATCATAATTCTTCGTCGTCCCACTGACGTCAGCTAATCTCAGGCTTAGTACAACATGATTCTTGTTTTGCTGGCAAGGTTCGGACTTCAGAGTTTGGACCATATACCTGGCTGGCTGGCTCCTTTTGCAACAAACACATCTGACAGCTTGTCCTCAACCACTTTGTACCCCTCTAAATTACCTCGCATTTCCCTGCGATCGATACGTCCAATCCATCGATCGAAAAGCATGCGTACAATACAATGCGTTCGATCTCTAGTTCTTTACTTTCACAGCATGTAGCAGGCATTGTCGGTCACTCACTGAAGAACCCCAATTAATTAAGAAAAGAGCCGTTCTTGCTTTAGCATTTGTCAAATGTATGACAGTGACGAATCGTGCGGCCCCGATTAATCAAAAGCTGGGAGAGATGCCAATGGGCAACCACCGTAAAGTCGCCGATAAAGGGGGAGAAAAGTGCATCGCGAATTGTCACCAACAATCTTCCTCCGGGCAGTGATGCCCATGGGAGAAAGAAAATTGAGGAGATAATTTGTGCTCATGGGAGGGGCCATCTGGTGACTGATGCCAATGGCTAGCTGCAGCAGCAATCCGGCCATGGCGTGCCACTAGGAGCCACATGGAATGTAGTGTGTCAATGATGCAAGCAGCACATGGTTAGGACACCTCATGCTGTGTTTAGTATGGACAATTAGCCAGATCCTGGTGGTGCAACTTGCAAGAATGGCCGTTGAGGAGGACGGGTAAGTAGGAGCGTTTTGGTTTCTGATCCATTTGTTAATGCTTTGCGATTTGCTGGTGAGAAGATCCATTGAGCAAGACAACACACGGTCACGCACGGCCTGTACTTTTCACGGTGTTGTATTTTGTGATCCGGACGGAGTCGGATCCGATCACTCAAAGGATTCGATCATATTTCACTTAAAATGATATATTTCAACTAGTATAAATGATCGGTAATACGAACTAATCGGATATTATGATTGAGATCATCTTTGTGTTTGTGATGGACTCTGCATCGACTTACACTAAATTCTTATTTTCAAGGCTATTTATATTCATGTAAGCCTCATGGCAGATAACAGCACCAACACGAGTTATCTACGTATGTAATACGTCAAACATCGTTTTGTAAACTCTCTTCATATAGTGATTTCATCGATTTTGCATTCGTGATTTTTTTCTATAAAGATTTTTTACATTAATTTTTTGTCTAATACTTCTTATTGTTCTTCGTTATTTCATCTTATCAATTAGGTTTTCGAAACACATGGGGTGCAATTCAGGGAGTGATGGTGCCGTCACTGTGCAAGAAGACCTCGAGCGAGGGAAGTTCAAAATTCAGGAACAGGAACAGGAACGTTTTTGTAAACCTGAAATAGGGAAGAACCGGCTGTGTCTGGATTGAGTGGGTTCTTTTAGACTGTGACTTATGGTTTTTTATTTATGGTTTTTGAATCTAGCTGTTCGCGAGAGATATTATGAAGGAGACAGTCGTATGCGGTTTTAGCCAGTATAGATAAAGTCAGTACAGTATCTACTACAATTAATTTATAAACCCCGCTTTAAAAAGACGCACTATTTTAAAACTAATTACTGTAGTAAAATACAAAAGCCAAAAACAATGAGCCGATTTGAGACTAGCCTTGATCATTTGATTGAACAGAGCATTTGTTCTTGGCAGGTTGGGCGCCTGCTTATGCATCTAAACACGAACTGAATTAACAAAAGTACATAACAGCACATAGCAAGACTTGAGGCCAGGACTGAAGAGCACCGCTTCTATTCTTTTCACCTTATTTTTATTTTAATTTATGATTTATGGCTTGTAACTTATGGATTCCCTCGAATAAACAAACAAATAAGACGATTTCTTCGCTGTCATTTTGAAGCAGCTATCTTGATAACATTTTAGAAACGGTTTATCGACTTTCGGTTCATTCACACGAGTATCTGTATTAGAACTAAAAATCATAAACTATAGTCATAATTCATAAGCTACGCGGCCTAAAAGAACGTACCCATCATTTGGCTAGGATGCTAGGGCTGGCCTTGGAGGCCTCCAGCTTTCCCTTTTTTCCTCCTCACGGCGAACAAATCACGCAGTACGTACAGTGGTCGTCGTTGCCCTGCCTGCCTTTTCCCCTTTAGCAGCATCAGGCTAATAAATCGATCGATCATGTGGTAGTGGGAGACAGCAGGAGGAGGGGGAGATGTTTGAGCTAGAAAGAACCAAGCGCCATGGTCCTCAGGTTCGTTCAAAGCACCTAACAAAAATGTGATCGGCCTCTACCTTCACTCGCAAGGCAATCCGTTGCCGATTCCGCTTTCCAAGTAAGATCACATCGATCGTCAGACAATCGCAGCACCACAGTGCTCCAAAGTGAGCCTGAACCGTGTGTATACTGCATAGTACAGAGAAGATGGCGCAAAGCCTGAAACGGCATTCTAAGCTAGAACTCTAGCTAACGACGAGCTACCGATACGTCAGATCACGGGTAGTGATTCCGATAATTGCGTTTCGATCTTGGCGATGCATGTCCGAACTGTGGTGATATGACGCGAGTCAAGTCTGGACTCGTAGCTAGCCAGGCCGGACGGGCCGAAAGCCTTCGCGACCGGTGCCTTTTGATCTACCAACGTGTAGTTTCTCTTATATCATATTGGACAAATACTACCGTGTTTAACTTAAATCTTCTAATTTTTAGCTTCCTAATTTTATTTTTATGATTTTTCGTTTTTAGTTTTTTGCGTGCGTTTTATTTTTTATGTTTTTTTTTGTTTTTTTAGCTTTTTGTGTACTTTTTTCTTTTATTCTCTTCTTGCATTGTTAGTGATGATGTAATATTTTTTATCCTTTTTTAAACTTAATTACGTTGAAAAGTTCACAGTAGCTACAGTATAAAAAGTAAACCTAAAACAGTATTAAACAGTGCTAAACAGTGAAATGAGCTTAAATTAGAAGCTCAAATGAGCACACTAAGCGGTGAAATGGCGAAGATTTTGGCCTCATTTCGGTGGGCGTATGAATTCGAGGCCGAGAAGAGGCGATGATCCAACGAGAAATGATGCGGGTTTGGAAGGCAGCAGCGCGTGCGTGCATGCAACTGTGCAGGCGATCAAATCAGACGATACGGCCACATCAATCCGCGACAATGATCGCCAGTGGGTGTAGACCGGCCATTCGTTCTTCTTCCTTCCCGTGGCTGTCAAGGGACTGAGGCCTCCTGGCCAGGCAACCGACGGCGTGAAGAGGACGGTGAATAGTCTCGTCTTAAACACGCTTAGCGAATGGTCACGAGATCAAATTCTAGAAAGTGCAAAAACAAACCAATCTAGCGTATATTTGGTAGAGTTGAACTGTGATTTGCAACTTGGTTTCAGTAGTTCTTTTAGGGGACAGACACAGTAAGCAGTAAGCTCTTTTTTTCGCCTTGTTCTTTTTTCTTGGTAGTACTCAGCTTAAGAAATCAACCAGCTGGATATTGGGCCGATCTTTCATAGGTACTGTACGAGGTCAGTAACGGATGGGCCTATTTTGTTAGAAGTTAAGCATCAACTGCTGTAAACATATATATGTTTAGGACGGTACGATTAGTACATGTACTACAATTTTAGCCCAATTGCGTAGCCAATGTAGGAACTTGGGCCCCTAGGATAGGATGGGCCTTCTCCCGGTATAAACGAAACGAAATCAAAAGAAAAAAAGAAAAGAGAAAAAAAGAGCGTCAATGTTGCCTCACAATAAATCAGCATTGATCTATTCCAACACTACTACTCACAAACTGCCATAGGTACGACGGAGAAAGATGATCAGATAAAAAAAATTCATGTGGATACCCGTCTAGACACTTCAGAGGATAGAAATAAATTGAAAACAAGCTAAGAACAAATGTTTAAATACTACTACTTTATTTGCTCTCGATGATATTTTGCCCTGGCGAAAAGAGAAAACAAGCTAAGAACAAATGTTTAAATACTACTACTTTATTTGCTCTCGATGATATTTTGCCCTGGCGAAAAGAAAAGAAAACTTGCAAATTGGATTACCATCTCCTTCAACCAGAAGACAAATGGGGACACACCACCGAATCCCGGAGAGAAATTGACATCGATCGAAATAAACAAGCGCCTTAAGTACGCCGACCAGCGGCACTCAGGCGGCCAGCTGGCGCCCGCCCCGCGAAAAAGAAAAAAAAATCCGGAACAGTTCACACAAATGATATTATAGTCAATTATTTTTTCAAATTTAATCCTAAAATCTTTATTTTTATAAATTTAACTCTACTATAGACCTATCGAGCTCAATAAATATCTACCAAGCTTAGAGAACTCAGCATATCACCTACCAAGCCTCTCGTGTACTTTGCATACTTAATTAATACTTTATTTAGTGCTAATTATATTTAATTAGTACTCCATTCGTTTTGTAATATAAATCCTTATTTTTAGGAAGCGTCGTCCACAATATAAGTAAATTACATAGACTAACCGCATAGCTATTACAATATTTTTACCATATACTCCTAATTTAATACAGAAAAAATGAGTGATTAGTTATAGTATATCATTTACTAGAAATATGTATAATCTAATGGTATTAATTTTTTGAATTTAATTCCTTCTTAGTCTGTACGTATGGTAGATTTTGGACTTATATTACAAAACAAAGGAAGTACTAATCATCACTTAATTAAGGCCTCGTAATTGCTGTCGTATGAGGCTTGGCAGCAACCTGCCGACAAAAAATAGCTACAGTATCACCTACTTAGAGCAAGTATTATAAGGGGTCAATGTGGTACAGACAGATCTTGAGGTGGAGGAGAGAGAAGAGAGGTGGGCTGTAGCTTATAGCCAGCTGAAGCACAAGAACCAAGAAACTTTGTGAGAGGAAGAGGTAGGTCATACAGCATTCAGCTGGCTGTAACTACTATATAAGTAGACCGAAAAGTGAGCTGTAAATATTTATACAGCCAGCTGAAGGCTGTATTATAAGACTTGCTCTTAAACAAAAAAAAATCCTAACCCATCCAACGGGCCGCTCTCGCCCGCGCGGCGCGACCCAACCCCAACGCCGAATTGCGCGTCTGGAACTTTCGGGCGCTGCCAAATTTCCTTCCTTTTATTTTTTCTCTCCTCTTCTCTTCGTCCTTCCAAGCCCAAGTCGCCTCCTCGGTCTCGCAAAAGAAGTAGACGAGCACACAGCTTTCGCCAGACGCAGCATCCGCCGCGGCGGCAACCCCCGGTCGAGTCGCGTCGAATCCGCGCGCGTATCGCAATCCAGGTAAGGTGATTCGTCAGCCCGCACCGCTTTACTCCCGTTCTGCTGCTTGTTTGGTTTCGTGAGGAATAGTTAATTTAGGGGGAAATTTCGGTGAATCTGAGGTCAAACAGGTTGGCAGAAGCTTCTAATTTGTTTGTTGTTCTAGATCCATGTATCTTGCTGTTTATAGTCATGTTAACTCACCATCCAGGAGCTGTTCTTGCGATTTCCCCCCAATTTTGGTAGCCGAGCTTGTTTAGGGTATGGTCGGGATGCTTATGCGAGATGCTCTAGTAAAAAGTCTCATCATGTCTTGCGATTTCTGCTGTTAGTGCGGTCCAAGGAGCATAGTGAGGCACCGCTAGGGTTTGTATCTTCAGTTCAGTGAAAGCTTACCTGCGGCGTGAATTGGGAAAAAGATATTCTAAAATGAATCTATGAAGCATGGGCTGTTTTCACACTGCAAAGTACTACCAACACCATGTGTATGGCTTGCTTCTATGCACAGTGTAGTGTTGTTAATTGTGTATTGCTTGAAAGCTTGTTTTCATAGTGTCTCTGCTGATTGGAGGCATTGCTTCAATTGCAGTGCATCAGGGGAGATGAGTCGCGCGCACGACGGCCACAGGTCGTTCTTCCCCGTGGGGAACCCCTTCCGAGTCATCCTTCCGGGAGGACCCCACCTGTCCCGGAAGCTTCAGGAGCTGCTCACTTCGTATGAGGACGCCCTGGCCTTGAGCTTGAGGAAGCTCAAGCCGGAGGCCACCTCGGAGGTCCTCACCTTGTCCTGGATGAGGCTTGCGGTTGATTGCTTGTCGGAGCTGCACGCCAACATAGGCACCCTGATAACCGAGCTCGAGCTGCCTGTCTCGGACTGGGACGAGAAGTGGGTGGACATTTACTTGAACAGCTCCGTGAAGCTGCTGGACATATGCATCGCGCTAAGCTCAGAGCTCGCTCGGTTGGATCAAGGGCAGTTGCTCGTGCAGTACGTCCTGCATGTGCTGGACTCTGGGAGCAGTGTACCATCACGGGAGCAGCTCAAGAGAGCTGATGTGTCAATTAAGGAGTGGATGGAGCAAGTGGACGCAAGGTCTCCGAGGCTCGAGAGCTGCTCGACGGCCTTGCAGGAGCTTGCTGAGAACCTTAGTCTGATGAAGGTCAAGAATTCTGCTAAGGGGAAGGTGCTCATGAGAGCTTTGTATGGAATCGAGGCTGTGACGGTCTTTATCTGCAGCTTGTTTGTGGCTGCACTGTCAGGTAACCCCAAGCCACTGGTGGTGTTGCATGTCCCTGAGATGTTTGGTTGGTCTCGAGCCTTCAATGATCTTCATACTGACATCAGTGGAGAACTCAGAAGGCAATTATCCAGACGAAGTGTTGCAGCTGTAAAAGAGCTGGAAGAAGTTGAGGCATGGGCTAAAAGGCTGCATATTTTGACTAGCAACGCTCAGTTTGAAGAAGAAATTGCCAACCTGGCTGGTGCTGTTAGCCATTCGAAGGAAGTGATCATGTCAGAAAGCACTTTACAGGGGGGAGACCATGAGGATAAACTTAAGCTGGCTGATGGCTCTACTCGAGAGTGTGAAGTGATCACGTCAAAGAGTACTACAGAAAAAGGAACACATGAAGCTGAAATGAAGCAGGATACCAAGACTATCAGCTATGCAAATGAAGTGACAATGCTTAAGAGAATCAGCGACGAAGGGCGCCAAGATAATAACATAAAGCAGGACAATGGTATCAGTGATGAGAGCAACGCTGCCATTCCTGAGAGAATCAGTGTCCTGGAAGGTAGAGAAGAGCTGCTGAACTGCATCTCCAGCATGTCGAAAAGCGCCGAGGGGCTCCGGCTCGGGTTGGATTCCCTGTCGAAGCGAGTAGGGGAATTCTTCCAGATTGTGCTTACAGGGCGTGACGCACTGCTCAGCAATCTCAGGATCTCAGATGCCACAAGCAAGGTCGCCGAAGTCAGGTCTTCAAATGCTATGTAATGTTTTTTGCCCTGTCTGCTGTGTAATGTGTGTATATACAGCTCGGCAGCACATGTTTATACATGGCGCTTCTGACGTATGGCCCCTGCTCGGCCCCACCAAAACTAAGCTGGGGCCACATCTCAGCCGCACTGTGCACAGTCCTGTGCTGCTAGAGTGCTAGTTGGTGCACAAATCTTCTGTAATCCATATCATGAGGAGCTGTGGTTGTACTGTTGGTTCTAGAGAGTCCGTTTGTTGTTCACTTTTTGGTAAGTAGTAGAATGTTGTATCATATAGTAATATCGGTGGAATTGATGTATAACGGCGAGATGCGAGATATAGTAACTGTATCATATCATGTATGCTGAAGTGTACTACTAATATTAAAGATGAAGTGCATTGCAAAGGGCGTATCTTTTGTCTGACATTGCATTAGCTCCTGCGCGCCAGCCGCGCGCGGGGCGGCTTCTTCATGACAACAGTGAACTCAGGCTAATCGGCGAATCCACCCCTCGCCTCCACCTCCTTCCACTCGGAACTCCTTAACCAAATTGGCCATTAAGTACTCCAGGTGCAGCATGGAGATGCCGAGCCCGGCGCCAATTCTCCGGCCAACGCCGAACGGCATCGTCCTGATCTCCCTGCTGCCTATCACGTCCACCCCCTCGCTGTCATCGCCTGCCAAGAACCGCTCCGGCATGAACTCCATCGGCTGCTCCCTCTCCCGCTCGTCCCTGCCCATCTCGGCCATCATGAATTTCACCATCGCGTCCTTCGGGATCAGGTACCCCAAATCTCTCTGTCCTCCGCCACCTTGTGGGGCAGCACAAAGTGCCCCGGCGGCGGCGGGTGCTTGCGCAAGTGTCGGTCCCGGTGTCGAGGAACTCGGAGCAGAGCCTGACCATCTCGTCGTCGGTGAGCGCGCGGTCCCCCTCGCCGGGGCCGGGGATCTTGATGTCCAGCAGCGTGTCCACGTACGAGTGCTCGAACGCCGTGTCCTCATTTGGCACCACCGTGCCGCCTCCTTGTTGCGCGAAGAGCTCTTTCTGCGGCCGCCGCAAGACGAGCCCCATCTTTAGACGCCCGCGGAAGAGGTGCTTGGTGACCGCTGGGCAGAACGCGAAGACGCCCGTCTTGTGCGCGACTTACAAGAGCCAGTCGCGCTGCGCGGCTGCGATGGCTCGCACCGCGGCCTCGTCGAGCCGCTCGCCGAAGCACATGAACGCGAGGAGGCAGAACATGGCGTACCAGAATATGGTCGTCTGCGATCTTAACCTGGGAACAACGCCTCCTCTTCCCTTGTATATTTCTGGTCCATCGACGGGGCTGTGCAGGTGTGATCGTTTTCATCCCGTGCGCGGTGCGCACGTGGTGACCTGAGATCTGCTGTTTGTTGTGCTGCGCTTGGAACATGGCCACCCTTCGTAAGCTTGGACGGCTGGAGCTCCGCGAGAGGGTGACGGACCTCGGCACTGGTCCTTGTTCATTCATGTAATAATCCTGACAACGATTGGTGAAGCTGTTAAGCTCCTTGTTCGAGCACAACAATAGCAACATGATTTTTAAGTGGCTTTGCATGTAAAGAAATGCGTGTAAAAACGAAGTTATTGGAACCTAAATTTTGGCACTGGAGATCGACAAGTTCTCACAAAAATCAGAGCAAATAAAACTTATGAGCCAATCTGGTGGAGCTCATTTAGAAATTAGAGCCACTCAAAATTTGTTCTTTTAAATTTTTTCCTTGTGTTGTCAACGTAAAAAATATGGAATTGACAACTTACTCCTCAGAAACATCAGCTCATATTATATGTAGTTAAGTTTTGTTTTACTGCAGCGTTGTTGCTTGTAGTGCCACAAGCTTAATTCACTCGGGATAGAAGTTTAAGACATGTGTACATTCGAGTGCTTAAGCTGGGTTGCCCCAACCTATTGTCACAAATTTATGGAGTTGAAATTAAAGTTAGCTTCTTTGCATTGCCCACGACTTTTATATTTTAAAGTTTTTTTTGTTTTGAGAAGCTAGATAGAAACATGACCTGATTTGGAAAATTAGTTACATATGGGTTAAGTTTTGCTAGGATTAGTGTTCTGTAGTTACATTGTAGTGCTAATTCATCCGTAGTTACATTGCTGTTCAGAATTAGGGCCTGTTTGGGAGAGCTCCACCAACTCCAGATCCACGAAAAACAGCTCCACTCCACGAAATTTTACCTAAATACTCCAGCTCCGCGAAATCTGGATCCACCAAAATCCTGGATCTGAGGGCCAGATCCATGGATTTCATGGAGCTCCTCAAGGGGTGCTCCACCGTGGAGTTGGGTGGTAATTACCCACCAATGCCACTGGTTACACATCCCATCTCACCAAAAGTGGCCATTCCCATCAAAACCTCAATTTTGTGGATCGGAAGCTACTGTACAAGCCAAACACTCTATGGTGGGATTTCAGATCCACGATGGAGCTGCTACTCCAGATCCACGTTTTCAGTGGTGGAGCTCTCCCAAATAGGCCCTTAGCTATGTAGGTTGCCTCCTCACTGGTCGTTACTTAATGATGTGAAAGCACGAGATGCTAATGGACACTTGGCTACGTTGTTTTGTATTTTGCCATATTTTTCTTTTTATTGAGTTAAATTTGTATTTGCGGCGTACTTCTATTATATCGTGGTGTGGGTATAAATTTACATCCATTCTTAGGTTGTTAATCTGTTATAATTTAGCCTAAGGCATGATAAAATCTTAGATCTACCACTACCCTGCAGGACATTAAATCTGGTCCGATGTTACACTACTAGTACTACAGTTCAGTATTTTTTCCCCAGCCAGTTTGGTTTGACGCTGTTCACGGACAATATCGAGACTCGTCGAAACTCGAGACCTTGCCATCAAACTTCGCATGGTTCATTTGGTGGCAACCAGGATATGGGCTGCTACGTTCTTGGCACCATGCTCGAAAGGAGCAGCAGCTCTGGACTCTGAAGATGAACCAGCCTTCCTCGCCGGCGACCAGCGTCCGGCCAGCCCAAACAAGGCTTTGTCACTCACACAGTCACACGGTAGCCTTGCTGGGATTAGGCCGTCTTATATAAGACTAAACCCAGACGGGCCGGACAAAAAGCGATTTAGCCAGACTGGGCTAAACGAGCAGTCCGGCCCAGCTTATGGCAGGCGGAGCAAAATCTCAAAACTCGTGGGTGGTAACGAATCCATAACGAATCGAATGATCCTGGTACAGATACCGAATAAAATAAATAATAAAAATGTAATTAACACTATTTAAGTTCTAGTTTATCATATATAAATAAATAGTTTGGATACAAATACGATAATTTGGCTCTGGTTGCCACCTATAATCGAGACGGGTGCACTTCATGTGTGCCTGCTCTGCCCCTTCCCTTCCCCCGTTGTGCCACGTGACACCAAACCTGCAACTGCGCGGTACACCGAACCTGCCCATCCTTTCTGCTGTACCAGCTGTAGTACGTCAAGAAAAGCTGTGCGCCATCGTTTGGACGTATGTGGACCCCTGAACACCCGAAATTTCATTTTTAGACCCCAAACGAAAAAAATTCCAAATCTGGACCCCTGACCGACCGCGCGACCGCCGCGTCTTGCCACGTGCCCCGGTCGTGCGGTGTGGTACCGCGACGATCGCCGATCGTCCACGGTCGCGCGGTACCACACCGCACGACCTCGCCGCCGACCGCGCGACCGGTGGCGAGCGACGTCCGTCGCCGGCCGCTGCACGCCGAGCGCATGACTCCTCGACCGCGACGACTCCACGCTACGAGGAGGTAAATCATTTGGTACTTACTACTTAGTCACCGCACTAATCGTGCGTAGTAGTATACACTTTGATCACCTCTCTCGCATTTCACATGAATTTCGGGGACAAGATGCGTAGTGGCCAATCGCGTATCGAGTTTATTGAATCGTTGTTAATCTTGAAGGGTCGTGCGCTCAAGAATAAATCGTTGTTAACGCGCATTGCCGGACGTGCGGTCAGCAGGAGTCGTGCGCTTCGGACAAGTCGCGATCGGCATGGACGGCGCTCGGCCGGTGGTCGCGCGGTCGGCGGCGAGGTCGGCGGTGTGGTACCGCATGACCCGTGAACGATCGCGATCGTCGCGGTACCACACCGCACGGATCGGCACGCGTGGCAGACGCGCGGGCGATCGCGCTGATCGGCCGGGGTCCAGATTTGGAATTTTTTTCATTTGGGGTCTAAAAATGGAATTTCGAGTGTCCAGGGATCCAAATGCGTCCAAATTTCAGTGCGATCTATGTTGACCACTCGATACCAGTACTCTACACGAACTAACCACATACACAGAGAGAGACTTGTGCTGCTGCCTTCCCAAGGCAGGGCAACCCCAGTGCAGACTGTGCAGTGCAGCCAATGATTGCGGCTGGCCAGCCACAAAAATTATTGGAGGCCCGTCCTTGCCTCGCGACACATGTCCTTTGCGTTGCGTCATCTGCTTCGCAAGACGTACGCGTGAAAGGCTGGGCCTGTGCTCCAGCCGGATGGCTGAGGCTCAGATGCCACATGGAGATGAGATGCTGCTGGATGTCAGTGTTGCCTATAGAAGCTATAGATATTTGGAGAAGTTACGGTTTTGATGAAGAAAGAAAGAGCAGGACATTGTGAGAGGACAAATAGTTGAAGTTGTCACTGAAGCTACTATGCATTATAAGAGCAAGTTTAATGATATAGATAGCTGCTACCTCTAATACATTTTCATGTCATTAAAAAATAATGATGCAGTCAACTCATACAATAAGCTGGCTATAAGGGCGTCCGCAATGGTAATAGCTAGTACTAGCTATATAGTCAGCTGACGTGGAGGTGAGAGACAAAAGCAAAGACTATTTTATACTGTTGGACCCACATGCTCCTCTCTCATGTTCTTGGACTACGTGAAATAGATCAGCTATTTGCTCGTCGCTAGTGACTACTCTCTCTCCTACTTTTTCCTTGCCACATCAGATCTAGCTAGCTAAATAGCCAGTTGTTGGAGACACCCTAAGTTGTCTCCACAAGAGTTCTCAATCATTTAATACATACATGTGTATTGATAATTTAATACATGCATAGGTATAGTAATTAGTTCTATGGGTACATGCATGGATAATGCATCTTTTTCTGTGCTATAGCCTGACTCTTGCATGGGAGTCGGTTTGGCTCTCTCTCTCCTTTCTCTCCCCTCCACATAGGACTATGCTGACATGAATTTCCTTGTAGCTAGTACAATCAACCTTATTAAACTTGCTCTAAGAGGACAAATTTTTATATGATAATTGAACTGACATGACATCATTCTCTTCTATGAGAGCACTGCTTCGTGTGAGCCTCCACGATAGATGCATAGATGTCAGGGTCGAGCAACTAGCAGCACTGCACCAGCAGGTTAAAAAAATGTTACGCCCTCGTTTTCCTTCTGAAAAGTTACGCCCTCGTTTGCAAAGCCAGCCAGATCGGATCATCATCTTCCTTTTTGTTTCTACTTTTGCTTAGGAAAACAAATGCCGACATCTCCACAGTAGAGAACTAGAGATCTATGGTTTGTGATCAGTACGAGTAGGATATCATCACTGGGCGCTGGCTCATCCCTGCAAACCTCTAGCAAATCGACACATCTCCCTCTCCTCATCATAAACAAAAACAAAAGAACAAAAAAAGGGGGAAAAATCAGAGCAGAGCAGACGCTAAAGTCGCCAAAGGCAAATGTGAAACCAAAGCGAAGCTGCAGAGCAGAGCAAAGTTGCACGCCCTTTTGTGCATGCTTGAAGGAAAGCCCTAGCATAGCAGCCAGCCACTCGCATCGATCGATCACAAAAAAAAAAAAACCCAATGCATGTGCCATGTCGAGTCGTTCCGCTGCATGCATCGATCGCTGAGCTCATCGCCGAGCCCTTGGATCGAGAGCGTGGCGTGCACACACACCAGCATGGCTACCTGCAAAGGCCGGCCCGGTCGATCACATGGCGTGGCATCATTGACACACGGGCCCCACCGGTGAGATCGGACGACGACGATGATTGGCTTAGGCGCTTAGCTAGGTGTAGGCAATAGGCAGTTGGTTCTGGAGTCATCATGCATGGAGCTCGAGGCATGTATGATGTACTATGGGCCTTTGTATTTCCGTATTTGTGCCCGTATTCGAGCTGGTTGTGCTGTTTTGGTACCCATGCGTGTCCTTGGCCCAGTGCAGCCCTAGATATCGCCGCCGTATAAGGCTTGTGTTATTGGGAGTTGTTGGATACGTACGAATAATTCATGCTGCGATTTTTTGTATGTTTTCCCCATCCTGTGTTCGTGTACATGCTGGTCTCTTTTTTGCGAGATCCAGCTAAGGATATGTATAATGATATATATCATCTATCTGTAAACATATATCACATAAGGTTTTAGATGACGTGGAGGAGAAAAAAAAGATGCTATCTACTATTTAATAGACTGTCTTATAGACGTCTTTTTGTTATTTGTACCATTATATAGATAACACATTAATTATATGAAGCTATTGTAGATAACTATATAAATAACATATTGTATATGATGTCTTTAGCTCTACCTATAGATAATATAAAGGTATATTACAGACTACAACTATCTTTACCATTATATATATATGCTCAGATGCTCTATCATGCGGCGCGAGGAACTGACGAAACGGTGCGTCTCACGTGACCGCACGAGTGGCACATGCACATCAGCACATGCGCCGGCTTCGCCTCGTAGACGACGTGGCGAGAGCGGGCGCCAAAATTCAAAATTCGGGGAGGATGCATGGGAGATCAGAAGTCCACAACAGCTCGGCGATCGGATCCGAGGGGGATGGCTGACGGGCGCCAGGCTGGCGGGGTCCAACCTTGCGGCGCGGGCGGGGCCCACATGTCATAATTCTGCACAGGCCGGAGAAGTCAGAGGTCCAGCAATGACAGGAGGACTGGAGGGCGACGCACTTTGCAGAGAGTACAGGTGTCACGTGCCGGTAGTACGTAGTAACACAACTCTTTCACTGCAGTAATCTAGTTGATGCCACTATAGACATTTCGACCGTACACTGGCGATAGTTTTGCCGCTGCAAACTACGGCTAATGGCTATGTTTGGTAAGCTGAATGAAGGCTAGTTAAGGCAGTGCCTGCCACCACACAGTGTTCGAGCTTTATATTCGCAAGTGCTCCGTACTACTACGGAACGAACGCGTAGTGCTGTCTTCGTCTCCGGCATCGGGCTGTCGAGCTCGATCGAGCACGAGGCTTTTCCAGCATTATTGGTCCGTCAAACAGAGCCGCGCGCTCTCTGTCTGTTCATGCAGCCGCAGCACATGCGGGCTCTCGCGCGCAACAGCGCTCGCTCCGCATGCAGCGCGACGTACGACGCCAAGCGCAGCGCGCGCGGCGGAGCTAGCCCCACCGGCCGGACCGGACGGCAAGCACGCGTATGCGACCACCGCGCAACACGGTGCGCGTCAAACATGTCAGGACACAGTAGCTGGTCCGTGTTTCCTCCTCTACGATACATCGGTGTCTCGTTGATCGACCAGTTCGGATACGCCGCCGCGTGAACACTGTAGAGAAGGAGCTAGCACACGGGGAAGTCGCATCGCATTCAGGTTTCAGAATCTTTACGCGTGGAGCCATGGACCTTGTGCTCAGCTCATTACAAGCCCTTTTATTGGCACAAGGCGCATGCTATCCTCCATCGGCCATCATCTCACATGGCATGCCGCCCCGATGATCTCCCATCGACGACGACGCGCACAGTCCCCTTGTCAGGTCTCGATCTGACGATCGGTCATTTGGCAAAGAAACAGAAAACAAGTAGTTACGCTTATGAGGTTATAGGTAGATTCTTTTGGTTATGGTTTTGGTTTTTAGTTTATAGTTTTTTAATTCTATATGTTCGTGAAAGACAGTATCTATTATAATCTATCTATAAACTCTATCTTAAAAAGACGTATTATTTAAAAACTAATTACTATAGCAGACAATGGTAAGCCAAAAAAACCAAGCCTATATATACATGAATTATCCTTCAGAACAATGTCTAGCTAGATTAATACTATAGTGATTGTAGAAAGTTCTAGGGGACCAAGAACTGGTTGCTGCTGATGATCGCATCCCACACACCCTCTCATGGGCGCAATGATGCGCCGGGGAGCCATGGATAGGCTGAGGTCCAGAGCATCTAAGCTATGCATAGGGCTTATCCTTCTCCAAGGTGACCAATGGGTGATGTGCATACTATGTGAAGTGCTCGTCAGGGCATGCATGCCTCTTGTTCTTGGAGAAACGCCTACATGGAGTGCATGTATTATGCAGCACGTTAAGCCGGCAGAATTATGCTCTGGAAAAACGCAGCGCCTTATTGACTGATCAATATCCAGTAGTGTAACGTCCCAAAATTTAGATGTGTCTCGAATGCTGGAAAATATGAAACTTTTAAAACTTTTTTTATGTATGTTGGTGTTATTTGAGTTTTCTGGGTTCTATTTGAATGTTGATCTGGTTTGGATCCATAAACAATTATTGAAATAAAAACATAAATCAAATCAATGCATTATAAAGACAAATCAACCCGGTAGCTCCTGGCAGTTCCCTTTCAGGGCACGATCGGTGCAGTTTGGGAGTCTTGCCTTCCGTCAGTCCTTTTGGTTTTTTTGAAAGTTAAAATAAATAGAACGATTTTTTGAAGTAAAATTTTTAAACTATTTTTAAATCTAAAATCATATGCGTCGTCTGTATCGGCGTTTTCGTCGTCTGCTGTTGTTTCAAAAAATACAGATAAAAATCATCAGCTACAGGGAAAAAACTATCAATCATAATCTAAAAAATAAGGCCATGGTGTTATTTTTTAGTTCCGTTAAAAATTGGATCGAGACAAGGGCCCACGAGGCTTAGGATTTTTATCTTTGAGTTCAAATAGAGGTTGGTTTATATCTGATGGTTATGGTTTAATCATGTCTAGGGTCTACTAAATTAAGGGATAGATGGTCCCAAATTTTCATATATCTGACGGTTATGGTTTAATCATATCTAGGTTCAATAGATTGAGGGCTAGATATTTCTTTTTATGAAATTTCTTGTATATTCCTATTTTTTCTTAGAAAGATCCAATGGCGGTTGTAATTAGAGTCCACCAGGTTAATGGCCAGGTGTTTCTATTTTATTGGATTTTTTGAATTTCTACCTTTTTTCTTAGAACTGTTAACCCCGTATCACGAACTTTTAATATATAACAATAGATGTGGTTGTTATTTAAACAGCAGTTGAGAGATAGGTTGTTTGATAATGCGCGTGATCAGTCTTTGAGAATGACTGCTCTAATTACGTATACATATGCAAGATCGTTAATTGGCAATGTTGATATATCCTTCATAGTACTCCATCCGCCTAAATTTATAAGACATATTTTTGAAATGGTCTTATCTATAAATATAGGACGTATTCTATATTCCAATATAAAATTAATGTGACTTTTTATATCCCTAATAAATATACAGATTTATTTGTTATTTTGTATATGCATATATTGGATATAATACTTAAAGATAATAATTAGAGGTAATCTAGCTATTTTACTATCTCCTTAATCTATATACTAAAAGAAAATATGTTTTATAAACTTAGACCATGAAGTACTATTGATGGGTGACCTATCGATGACGTGACCAATATGCTGAGAATGTTGCCTTGCTCCTGTCCCCCGTATGGCTGGATATAACCATCTCCAATGCCAATGCCAACCACAGCGTTGCCCCAATGCGAGGTGTTTGGCATGTGCCATGCTCCCTTCTAATTAACCTCCATTATGCACACATATGAATGGATAACATGCATGTTAGGATGAATTATAAGTTGGTTGATCGGAGAAGTGGGTTGCTGATCTTGCTCCTTTTAGGCCACCAGAAACCGTTTTCTTTCTCTCCTGTGCATTCCATGATGATATGAATGAAGAAAGGTGTTTTAATGCTTTTTTTTCAAAGTGATTTGAACAGCTTTTAAAATAAAATTGAATGATGGATAGTGATTATTTATCTCTTCGTGTGCTTTGAAATTGATGCTATTATTTTTAGAGTAAAAAAGCATGAAAAGACTACTCATGAATGAATGGTGTGAATCATTCACTTGGTAATTAAGGAGCAGTAGTTAAGTACTGTGTTTTCTGGCACTGGCTTGCTCTTCTTTTTGTTGCTGCTGCTGTTGTGATGGTAGTTAGCCTCTACGTATGTCAACTTCATGCTAGCATTTGGCATGTGTTATGTGCCATGTGATGACACAAACTTAGTTAGCCTCCATCTTTGGGAATGTCTGAATGACGTTTGCTAGTAGGTGGATGTGACATAGTTTAGTTAGTTGATTGACTAATGTTCTCCTGAAGTGCAAGCAAAAGGCCTCCTTTTTCTTCCTTGCACCCCGTGAACTAGCCAGTAGTACAATCTGGACCTGATGGTTGCTGGTTCATGATGCTTTTCATGAACAACCTGTACTACAGTTGATAGCATGCATGTTTATTGTTCAGTGGTAGTACTTGCTTCGATCGATCATATCTCTAAGATGTACTGAGGATTATATGACAGCTAACAAGATACGATTCTCAGGTAGTGTTACAGATAGCGATTTCACTAACTTTACATTTCAAAAGCCAAACCTCTTTTTCGGCCTCAATAATAGCATACTACACATCCCCTAATTATCAAGTTGTACTAGTAACCACAATCAAATCGCACTTAAACGGCCTCAGGTCTACTGCATGTGATGTGCCCCTGTCTAGGGTATCAAAATCAGGCCGGAATCGCAAGCAACTTGTAAAGTAACATTATCTTCATGCTAAGAAAAGGCGATTCTTGCTATCCACATTAATAATTTCACCTTCCTTGGAAGGCATTCTTTTTCAAAACTGTTTTTTATTCGCCTTCGCTTATCAGTAAGTTCTTGACGCTAAACTATAAGTAAAATTCTTGTGAAATACCTATGGTCTGCTTGCCAGTGGAAGAACCGAAATTAACCTAAGGGCCCATAAATCATAGCAATGCAATCTTATGAGAGCAAGTACAATAATGATTTTATAGCCAAACTAGTCAGTATTTTTGCTAATGTGGAGGAGAGAAGAGAGGAGAGAGATGAGAGTTTGGCTCTCATGCAAGCAACAAGCTGGACACATGAGCCTATGCAGTGGTAGACCTAGATAATAAATATATGTGAGGAGGAATAGGAAAGAGAATGTGAGACATGATACCACATAATAATAAAAAACTTTTTGTAGACAAATTATTGTGTAACTTGACTCTTATAACTTGACTTATAGCCAATTACTTGGCTCTATTATTAGACTTGCTCTGAGAGAATTTCATTGAAATGCATTAAAAAAACTTAGCTGCCGCCTGCCTAGAATAGAGGATCATTGCACTGGATGAGAGGAGCTCATGGCTTCAAATTATTGGGGGGAGAAGAAGCGAAGAGTTCTTGGGCGAGGGCGCATGATCCAACCAAACATTCCAGCCAGGCAGCTCAAGTCTTTTCTTTCCTTTTTCTTTTTCCAAACAAGAGAATGGCTTTGCTTTAGCATCCCCGTGAGTTGTCACGCTCCCATATCTTGTATTTTCATCTGCTCTAGGCCTCTAGCTCTCCCCAACTATCTCAACTGCTCCACGGACCACGCATAATTCTCATGCACGCTCACCTTAATCTTAACCAAATGGAGTATTTTTTGGATGTGTATAGGTATCATCCGAATGTTTTATTCCTAACAATCATCTAAATTTTGAACCGTTGGATTACAGATCCAACGGCCTCTTATTTTTGGAGGGGGAAGTTTTTTTTGGAGAGGGGAGATTTTTTAGAGGGGCGGGGAGAATTCGTGACCGTTAGATCTCTAATTCAATGGTCACAAATCTGAATGATAATTAGAAAGAAAACATTCGAATGATGTTTATCAGTATCCATTTTTTTATAGTTACCGTTTCGCTTCCTTCCTTCCTGGCGCTTCGCCTTGCACGCAAGCTGGGGCGATATATCGAGTGCAAACCAGCATTTAGGTGCAATCATCGAAGCTCCTACGTGAAAATAATTGTTACTCAGATTTTCAGGCAGCCATGCAGTCTTCTGCCGATGTCACAAGGAGTAATTTCCCTGTGTAAGGACGATTATGTACAGCGGGGATACATCGCGAACCAATGCGAATACGCCACGTGGAAAGGACGAGATAGAGTAGCATTGACCCATCTCTCCCTAAACATGATATACTGCACATTTGACAAAGATTATATCCAGATTTGCTATTTTATTCTACCAGGAGATACAGAAAACTTCACTTTTATGTGCGTGTGTCAGGAGTCAGGACTTAGGATAGCGAATCACAGCATCCCAAATCTATGGCCGTTGACAATTGAAATTTAATTCACTAGTCTAATCACTAGTATTACAAAACTACCGCCAATCTTTTGGACTTACATTTGATTAACCCTAACCCCTGGGTTTTGGATCAAGCAGAGCTGAATTAATGGCTCTGGTTTAAACAAGGATGAGGCTACGAGCACCCACCAACCATACAAATCCTATCCCTGCACGCCCCTCTTATTTTCCCCCTCTTCCTGAGCCAAACAATTCCCTATCCTCTCACTGCTTCTTTCCACTGCTACTGCCACTGAGCTTCTACTAGCCTACTAGGAGAGGGGAAAGACGAACACAGATATACTTGTTGCTTTGGTTACAAGCATTGGCACAGAATGGCTCTGAGGCTGTGGGCTAGCTCAGCTGCCAGTGCTCTCAAGATTTCATGCAGTGGAGCCAGGGCTTCCCCCGCCTATTATATCTCCAGATACTTCTCCACTGGTATATCTTTGCTAGCTAAAGTAGAGTTCAGTAAGATGCTTTTCATTTTGGAAGATAGCATACGCTCAATGTTCTTGCTCCTGTACATTAATTCTTGCATTGTGTAATGTTAACATAACATCTTCAGACTAACCCTTTGCACACTAAGACATTGTGGCTTCTTTGATTATCTGTATTTTGTTATATATGCACTGGTCCTTGCTGCTGTAGTTCTAGAGTCTTATCTTATACTGGAAAAAAGGAAGGGGGAAATTAAAATTCTCCACTTAGAATAGAAAGTCCTACAAAAGAGGAGAATACTTGTTCTGTAAATTAGTTTCAACAATGCGTGCTGTAATTGTAGTTCCTGTAGATTAAGCTAGCCATGGTCATGTCTGATGTGTGTTGCAGTTCTTGATGGGTTGAAGTACACTTCCTCTCATGAGTGGGTCAAGAATGATGGCTCCGTGGCCACAATTGGCATCACTGACCATGCTCAGGTGAACAAGCAACAGTTTTTCCATGCTTTTCATATGCAGTATCGTAGTATAAATAAATTGTCTATTTTTCTTCGTTAGTTTAGACTTTTAGGTGAATTGATTGGTGCATGTAACACAATATGGTATCAGAGTCAAAAGGTCTTAAATTCAAGACTTGGTTATTGTAATTAAAAAAATAATTACAGCATACTTCTATTTCATCTCTTAAGTCTAAGGGAGCCTATACGTGAGGGGATGTTGAAGTATAAGTGAATTATACTTTTTTCCTTGTCAGCTTAGTCTTTTAGGTAAACTGGTTGGTGCATAGAATAGTAATGTGCTAATCACCTTGATTTACGAAAGAACTAGCACGAGTCTAAGGGTCAGTTTGCGATTGCTGTATTGTAGTAGTAATATCACACTCTGCTACATAATCATTCCCCAAATTCTAATGGAATAATACTTTTACACTTGCTGCAGGGCCATCTCGGAGAGGTGGTGTTTGTCGAGCTGCCGGAGGCCGGCGCGAAGGTGAGCCACGGTGGACCCTTCGGTAACGTGGAGAGTGTGAAGGCCACCAGCGACGTCAACTCCCCCATCTCCGGCGAGGTCGTCGAGGTCAATGCAAAGCTGTCCGAGACACCCGGCCTGGTACTACCAACACCTCGATGCTGAACTCTTTGCTTCAATGTTAACGTAATGCAAAGCAGTAACGCAATGTTAATTTTACCAGATCAACTCGAGCCCGTACGAAGATGGGTGGATGATCAAGGTGAAGCCGAGCAGCCCGTCGGAGCTGGACTCCCTGCTGGACGCGGCCAAGTACACCAAGCACTGCGAGGAGGAAGACGCTCACTAGAGCCATCAAGGAACATAGTGTTTTTGGTTGCTTCAGTCCTCTTCCTTTGTTGCAAAGAACTCTACTACTGCCTGTCTCTAATAACTAAACCAGCCTTATCATGACATGCGTTCGGTTGTTCTTTCTTTTCTAGCCAGTGTGCTGTGTGCATGCCTACATGGTAATATCGGTTGTATCGGCCACCACATGAGAAAAACTGTTTCAATGACCGTGACATTGGGTCTGTTCTTTTCGACTTCTAAAAACTGCTTTTCAACTTTTCTATAGTAACTAGTTTTTAAACAGAGTATCTTTTGAAGATAGAGTCCACTAGTTAATTGTAGTACATACTGTATCGACTTTATTTATAGCGGCAAAAACCGCACGTGAAGTTCTGTTACTCTGTAATCTCTCGCACGAACAGTTCAAAAGTCACAAGCCGCAGGTAAAAGCCATAAGTTTCAGCCTAAAAGAACAGACCCTGTCCCTTGCCTGTTACACAGGGGAAAAATGAAATAAAAAGAAAAAATCGCAACAAGAAATTATTGTAATTGTATGCGTGGTAAATTAAGCCAGATTTAACCCAAGGTCTCATACAGCGCTAACCCATCAGGCGGATGCGCGTCGCGTCGGACGCGCGCGGCTGAAAGAGACGGGAGGCCAATTTCACGGTGGTTTGCGCGTGCAATCACGACCGGGACGCGTCGCCCCGCCCCGCCCGGCGCCCGTGACCGGCCGGCTCCGACGACACACACATACATGGCTTAGTTGGCACTGCGATGTCTGCCGAGCGGACGGCGTTTTTCTGCTTGGTTTTGCTCGGCTTTGCGTAGTTTGCCCCGGGAGGGTTGTGCCTGTGCCTGCCCTGCCATTCAATTAGCGTCATTGTTTGGTTAGTTTGGGAGCGATGCAAGCACATGTGTCCCTTTCAAAGGCTCCGTTTAAAGTCAAGCCATTCCTGCTTAGCCATCGGTGCTGTCCGAAACACGTTAATCATTTGGCCTGCATTATTAGGGGTGGAGTTCTTTCTCCTCCAGTGGTAGTAGTATGGCGAAATCTTCCATTTTGCCAAATGGGAACTGATCTTTTCAGCTTCGTCTGGCATAGTAGTTTGATTCTTTGGGATGAATCGTGTTTGAAAAGGGTAACGAATACGGAACGGAGCTGTAGTATACATTTGTTTGACCGAGATACTAACAATATGGAGTATTATACTCGGTCAGCGAGCACCAATGCATGGACTGAGTTGTCATGGAGAAAGAAGAACAGGCGAATATGTGAGTTAAAAAAAATATCAAAAATGCACTTTGAAATGTGGATGGCACTATGCCAGGATCCAATAATTGGCTCTGCACGACAGCGGAATAAAGTCGTATTAAGAGGCCATGCACATAATGCCCTGTTTATTTTTGAACAAGGACTACTAGATTTGTTTGTTTATCTAACTACACCGTGCCATACTGTAAATAGTAATTGGCACGCTGCAACTAGTGATAAATAAGGTACACTCGATTTTTGCTTTCAAAAGAAAATGTTGCACAAGCAGTTTTGCGCAAATATGTACACAATTTCCACAGGCCATGCCCTAAAATTCTCAAATCCACCACAAATCGGAATCTAACTCCATTCTATAAGCACAAACAACACGAGCAAAACACTAAAAAAAACAACACGAGCAAACTAGAACAGCAGTAGCAATAACACTCGATTTACTTTACACAACAACAAAAGAATCACCAAAATCTTTGGAATCGTAAAATGGACGATCCCCTTTTTTTTTTCTAGTTTTCCCCCTCCCAAATCGCTGCCACTTTGGCACAATGTGATCGAAATTCCCCGTTAGCGCACACAAACCCTACCCTTTTCCGCTCCAAATCTTTTCTCTTCCCCTTTTTCCCCACACTTTTTTCTCCTTTTTTCGATTCCTTTTTCATAGCGTTTTGTTCGCCCCCCGCCCAATAGCAGGGCTCCACATGTTCAGCTCACGTCACTCGCCAAGCCAGATCTAAGCGCCTAGGATGCGACGACCTACTCGTGAATCACAACTTTCCGTGGCCGTCCGATCTCTTCCCAACAGTCGAGATGGAGCCCTGCACGCTCTGCTCCAGGGTGCGCACCACGTCGGCCATGGACGGTCGGAGGCTGGGGTTCTCGCCGACGCAGGACGCGGCCAGCGCCGCCACGGCGGAGGCCTCGGCCGCGTCGTAGGTGCTCCCCAGCCTCTCGTCGACCAGCCTCCGCGCATCGCAGGGGGCGGCGCTGGCCTTGAGCCTCGGCGCGAGGACGGCCGTGAGGAGGCGGCCCTCCTCGGTGCAGAAGGCCTCCATGCCGGTGAGGAGCTCGAGGAGCAGGACGCCGAAGCTGTACACGTCGCTCTTCTTGGTGACCACGCCGGAGCGGATGTAGTGCGGGTCGACGTAGCCCGGGGAGCCGAGCATGGTGTGCGCCGACGACCGCGGGCGGACGGCGGCGGAGAACCCCATCCGCGCCGACCCGAAGTCACAGAGCTTGGCGGACATGGCCGCGTCCAGGAGCACATTCGAGGCCTTGACGTCGCCGTGCACCACCTGCGGCTCGCACCGGTCGTGCAGGTACTCGAGCGCCCGCGCCACCTGCAGCGCCACCGACACCCGCCGCGCCCACGGCATCGTCCCCGCGGCCTTCCCGCCGCCGTGCAGCCTCTCGTGCAGGTTCCCGTTCTCCGCGAACTCCAGCACCAGCACGCCCTCCTCTGCATCGACCAAAAGCCAGAACCTTTCAGCACGACGCGTAACATGGTAGGCTGGTAGCACAGAGCGTACTCGAGCAAACGCCGGCGGCGAGCCAGCGCAAGAAATCAAATCAAGCACCCACCTTGCTGGTCGCAGAAGGCGAGGAGGCGGACGATGTGGGGGTGGCGGACGCGGAGAAGCGCGTCGAGCTCCTGGCGGAACACGCGGTGGAGGCGCTCGCTGCTGCGGTGGACCTTGACGGCTGCGAGGGCGCCGGAGAGGCGCGCGAGGTAGACGGTGCTGAACCCGCCCTCGCCGACCACGGCCGAGGTGAACCCGCCCGTCATCCCCTCCACCTGCGCCCGCGACAGCCGCCGCGGCCCAGCGGCGCCCCCTTTATTCCCGTCAGTTACCCCGGCGCCGCAGTCCGCCTCCTCCTCGACCTCTCGGTTGCCTGCGGCCGCATTGGCGCCGCAGCCGCAGCAGAAGAACCTGTACCTCTGCCCCATCCTTCTTGCTTTCAGCTTGTGCCCTTGGTTTCTTACACACACAAGGGAAGAGAGGAGAGGAGAGAAGAGGAGACGACTTGTATGCCTTGTATCGTGTGTACCTGGGGTAGGCTTATATATAGGAGGGTGTGGGGAATCTAGATTTGGTGGGGGTGTGAACTGTGAAGTGCCAACATTAGGATGTTATGAAAAATGCAAGCAAATTATGCAGTGGTAGTAGGCATTGGGGCGTCTCAAAAAGAGAGAGAGAGTAGGCCTTGGGGTGGCTGACATGTGGGGCCACCTTACTCACTACTAGTATGTAGCCTCACCCACCTAATACGCTTCTTAAATACTACACGAAATCTCTTAGCTCGCCCTCCATTATCTCTGGAGTTCAATATAGATTACAGTGTAATTATGGCATTTTTTAGATGAACGAATAATTGGATCAATACATGGATCATAACATGTCTTCGTGAGTGAGTGAGCCCATTATATGTGGAGCTAGATTAGAGTACAGCTGAAACACCATTATATGCGACCGTGAACAGTTATAGTTCCTTCAAGATCCAGGATGTCTCGCAGCTACCGCTGATGACTAGGTAAGGTACGTGATGATGATGATGCTCTCTATGGCTGTGGAAAAGCAGAAAGGGGGAAAGATCAGCAATGTCATAAGAGCCCACTCCAATCGACTTTTTTCAGCTGTCAGTTTTTGGCTTTTGGCTAAAACTATATTATGATCCTATTTTTTTCAGCTTTTAACTTTTGCTTTTGACTTTTCTACAATAACTAACTTTTAAACGAAGTGTTTAAATGGGGTCTACTAGTTAATTATAGTACATACTATACCGACTTCATTTATATAGGCAAAAACCACACGTGAGTTTCTGTTACTCTGCAATCTCTCGCACGAACAACTCAAAAACCACAAGCCACAACTAAAAGGCATAAACAGCCAAAAAGAACAGACCCTGTAGCGACTGTTAGTTTTTTTTCGAATCATTCAAATATAAAAAAATAAGAAGAGAAAAATAAAAACAACGTTATATCTTCACGGATAATACAAAAGAATAAGAAAGATGAAAAAGCAAAAAGGCTGAAATTAAAAAATTGACGTGTTCCAAATGACTTTTAGTTTCTAGAAGCCTAAAGCCGAAAAAAAAACGGTTGGAGCCTGACCACTCACTGAAATTCATTTCATGGCCATCTAACTAAGAGCTTACTACTACCTTTTTTACAACCACTATTAGGTGAAAAAAGATAGTCCAAGGGTACTTGCAATGTAGTGATACCAGTAATATCTATAGAATGCCACATAGGATTAAAGGTGAGATGGAAGAGAAATTAAAGAAGAGAGAGGAAAGTAATATGTCATGCAAAACATTGCTTAGACACAGAACCCAACCATCAAGAAACAGCAAAAAATTTGCATTGGTGAGAGGAAGGAGAGGGGGGAGAGGTGGGTGAAATTTATTGTCTGATTCCATATATATATATATATATATATATATATATATATATATATATATATATATATATATATATATATATATATATATATATATGAAGCCTCTTTTCTACTCACAGGTGTAATTACACCCTATGTCGTATCTCACAATATAGGTAGTATCTCGTAACGGAGAGTATGTACGTGTAATATACGAGTATCAATTTTTTTTCGTGTGGTTCACATTGGAGTATCTTATAATTAGTATATGAGTATACCTAAAGTGATAAAGGAGTATTTCAAGTTTGTTTAGGTGGTATATTAGAGGTGGGTGTAATTACACCCCGGAGTGATATATATATATATATATATACACACGTGTATCGGATGTTGGTGCCTAGGCACCATGGTGCCTTATGTAATTTTCCTATATATATATATATATATATATATATATATATATATATATATATATTACCCATTGAAAAGGTTATGTCTATAGCTATGTCTTTGTAATGCGGAAGACATAGCATGAATATAACTTACATTGGGGGTGCCGTAATAATCCTAATAATGCTATTAATGTCACTTACATGGGTAAGTTAATTGCTTCTTAATTTCTTTGTGAAGCTTCCTGTCTCGCTAGCTCGTAAGGTGTCGGAGGCGAGACGTGTTTTGTTTGGGGTTTGGTGTGGTGCAGTGGTCCTAGGGTTGGCAACGGGGCTCATCCCTAACGGGACCTAATCCCCATTCCCGATCCCCGCGAAATTGAAATTCCCCGATCCCCGGCCCCAGGCTCGGGGCCAAGTTGGACCCGTCCCCGTTCCCC
The DNA here is from genome assembly GCA_036346575.1 of Dendrocalamus sinicus. Lineage (NCBI taxonomy): Eukaryota > Viridiplantae > Streptophyta > Magnoliopsida > Poales > Poaceae > Dendrocalamus > Dendrocalamus sinicus. The sequence continues at coordinate 19,567,940 of CM070670.1, forward strand.
GACGGGCTTCGGGGGCCCGACGGGGCAAAATTCCCCGCCAACAGGTTAACCAAGAATAGTCAATTTGCAGTGCCAACTATCATCAGTTTTCTATACCAACTATCAATGCATTCAGATTTGTAGTACATGACATATTCACAATTTCACATACTATCAAGGAAATGCAGTACATCACATCCACATACCAGCAAGGAAGAAGACCAGAGGAGCAGTAGAAGCTCGGTGGAGAAGAGGAACCGGTGGGGAAGGGCCGAAGGGGGAGCCGCCGCCGCGGGTGAGGAAGAACCGCCGCCGCGAGTGGACACGCCGGTCGCCGCCGCAGTAGATGCGCCAGCTCAAGGGCCGCAGCGCCGCGGTGGTGGGTAAGGGCGTCGTCGGTCGCAAATCTGTGGAGGAGGCGAGGCGCCGGAGAGGAGGCGGCAGTGGAGGCGGAGGGAGGCGAGGCGCCGGGAAGGGGAAGGGAAGGAAGAGGCGGCGGGAGGCGGCGGAGGAGGCGGAGGAGAGGCGGCGGCGGCGAGGGGAGCGGGCGCGATGGGGGAGGCGCGGGGGAGGGCCCGAGGGGCGCGGGGTAGAGGCGATCGGGCGCAAGCGCAAGGAGAGTGTTAGCGCGGGCTGGGAAGAGGGCCTGGGCGCGGGGTAGGAGGAGGAGGCGGGCGGCGGCGAGAGGCGAGGCGCGGGAAGGGAAGAGGAAGGGGAAGAGGCGGCGGGGCGCGCGCGGTGAAGCGGAGAGTCTTGGGGAGGGGACTAATGGGCGCGGGGTAGGGCGGTCAGCGCTGCGAGAGGCGGGAGAGGGCTGAGGCGGGTAGGGTTTTTGGTCGACTTTTATATGAAGTGTAGAGGACCCACATGTCGGTGATCCCCGACGGTTAACGGGACGGGATCACTTCCCACTGCCCCGCCATCCCCGACGGGGACAGTATTTTGCCCACGAAAATCCCCGCGGGGAATAAAATCCGCCAGACCCATCCCCTAATAGGTGAATTCACCGTCGGGGATCGGGTCACCATTGCCATCCCTAAGTGGTCCGTGTGGAACAGGAAGCGGTGGTCAAGGAGGCGACGGGAGCTGTGGGCACGCATGCACAGAGCAAGCGGTGCGTCGGAGAGGAGGAAGAAGAGATCTGACTGAGAATCGTCGTGATAAATGTGCTTTGGTTTCTTCTAATGATTCAATTGGGATTTGGCGACGAATTTATGCGTGTGTGTTTGTGTCTCTGGTGTTCATGTATACATCTGGTAGGTGTTCAATTAAGACATCATAACAAAGTTTTAATGTCAAGTTGTTTCATGAATACATGTTGTACTGCATAGCAGTGCTGGTGAAGTCATCTCCATAGATGGACACAAGCGTGTGGTGTGCCAAATGCTACGTACTGGTAATGCAAATGGAAATGCCAACCCTAAGAGGCAAGAGTTTCGGTTTTCCATAAGGTTACATCAGCAAAAGCATCATTTTGCTTGTGATCCTGGCTAAATAGACAGTTATGCTAGCTCTTCAGTCTTCACCATCCAAATCCATGAGTAGTATAGCAGCAGCAGTAGCAGCAGCAGCAGCAACTGATCTTCCCTTTTACGCAGGAAATTGTACACATGCTTCAGGTTCTTGCCTGTTGCTGCTAAACCTTTTGGGTTGGAATCTGGAAGGCAAAGCTGTGTAGTGTGTACTAGGTTAAACAACTTTGCAAGGGAACATGCACACACATCGGATTCCTGAACCTCACATGAACTCTACGCTCGCGTTCACTGAACTCAACACATCTGTATGGGCGCGTACGAGCGTTTTAAAGGTGAAATTTATTGCTTCAAGCTAGCTAGCCATCCTGCGCTGGCCTGGACTCTGTTTTAAGTCAGGATGGATGAATGGTTTTAATAAAGCAATGCAACGGCATCCGAGTAGGATGATCCAACAAGACAAGACAAAGGGTGCGTTTTTTTGGCTGTCGATTTAGCTTTTGCTTATGTTTTTAAATTCTGACTGTTCGCGAGAGACAGTACACGAAGAGAAATAATTGTATATGATTTTGGCCGGGATAACTGAACTCGGTATAGAATATATTACAATATACCTATAGACTCTATCTTGAAAAATACACTGTTTAAAAACTAGTTACCATAGTAACCGAAGCCAAAGTCTAAATACAAACCCTACGGAAGGCAGCCAAAGAAAAGTGGCAAGTGGCAGTAGTAGTAACCAAGTCATCAAGTCAGGAGTAAGTGACTTCTACGGCTGCCTGTACTGTGTGTGCTCGTCAAGCTGCACCTGAAGAAGCATTGCTCTTTTAGACACATCTGAATACTGAAACTCAAGCAGAGTAATACTAACATCTGAATACTGAAACGAACAATAATACTAACATCTGAATACTGAAACGAACAAGCATACTTGAAGTACTAGTAGTATACATCTGCATTGCAAAAGAAGCCAAATTTGGTGATAATCCTCTTACGCGCCGTTCAGGACCGTCGGATTGAGGTTCTACGCGTGATCTGGACCGTCGGCCCGTGCCGATATCAAGGTCCAGCAGCTCGTCGCGTTGCCGGCGTTGCAACTTTTGGTGCCAGGCAGCAATCAGCCGCGCATCTATCGGCCATTTTGTTCTTGGGAGGGTACGTACGGCAGCAGCTGCGACACAAAGAACCTGTACTGGGAACAGATAGTCGCTAAGTCATCGGGTACAGTAGTGAGTGGCTTGGGGCTTAATTGTAGGCCAATAGGCAATCATTGGGTGCTGATTCGGATGGCTCACTGACCAGAAAGAAGGCTAATCTGCACTGAGACAATCCATCCAAATGTTCATTAAGGAGGCATAGCAATGTTACTGTGATTTGTAGGCCTAATTAAGCAGCTTGGTGACTGTATCAGACTGCCATAGACTTCAGTCTGAAACAGCTGGCTGGAATGGCAAGTAGAATAGTGTCTTGGAGAAGGACAGAAATGACAGGCCTACAAAAAAATGGGTTCAGTGTCCTGAGCCGCTGAAAAAGTTTCTCCTTTTATTGTCAGTGACTTGTTAGTAGGATTTTGCACAAATACCATTTTGTAAACTGGCTTGAGAAAGATGTGAAGGATAATCTGCACCAGCAATTAGGGTCTAGCTAGTTGCACAGTTAAATAGGCAGGCAATTTGCAGCTTCTTCAGCAGGTTACAGGCATTTTCTCAGACACTTGATTTGGTTACTGATGGGCGATGGCTGTCTCGGAACAGTGGGGAAGATGCCAAAAGAACTAACACCGAAAGCAATGAGGCAAAGCTATATGCCACAGTTTGGTGCTCAACGCTGAACCGCACCTTGTGCATCACGTGTCTGAAACACTATCTTGTGCTCCACTGCTCTGCTTGGTGTAGAGTTCAGACTTATGCGTCAGTTTGTTTCCCTTTGGTTGTGACTTGTGAATATACTACTATATGTCAATGGTAATGACTGATGGAGTGAGCTTGTGAACAATTTAAGTGCATGAAAGCTGCTGCTAATTGTTGACAATGTACCCTAAAGTGCTCGACTTCTTGCTTCCACAATTAATCAACAGTCCTTTAACGAAACTCGTAGATGGAAGCAAAACAAAACTTCCATTGCATGTGATCAACAAAACATTTAGATCACCAATCTGTTCTTGCGATTTATATATCATTGGCACCAAAAACCTTCTCTCTCAAACGTATCAGTTGATACTTCTAGATGAAAGTCTGTTAGAATTGGGCCCATGAGACAAACGCTCGGTCATTCCTAAATTTCAAAGCATAGCATGATTTAGTTCTATATTGTTTGAACAAGTGGAAAGAGAGAAATATATAAGATAAAGTCTTTGCCACCGCATAAAATATGTAACATGGCATAAGGTGGTATGAGAAGGGCTTTGTCTAAACGCATGCTCTCGTATTTGTGTATTTTCGTGTGAAAATTACATGACTTGTGATGTGCGATTGTACCTGTGCCTTGATGTAGTCTTGCCATGAATCGAGTTCATCTCTTTAACTGGTCAAGAGACTGCTCAATTACTATTATTTGGTTTGAATTAGCAGTTACCAGTGAATTATTTCAACTTAATGATGTTAGTTACTGAAGAGTAATTTGCACGCATATAAAAGGCATAGAAACGTCTAGCTTAGGGTGACTAAATTCTCCATTTCTTTTCACATCGTCTTCTTTCTCTTTGGTGAATCTGTGTTGGATCTATTGAACTACTGAACCTCGCCAGTCTTTCTTCTTGGCATACATCGATAGGAAGGGAAAATGGCTATTTCCGAGCAATTGCCTCAGAGAGAACCTACATGGGGCAACAATAAAATTTCTGGGCAGCGTGAACACTCATATTCTTCATCAATGTCAATTACTTCCGTGGTCGCATGTTTCTGCGCTGCTTCTTTTTCTTCATCAACCCCATTGTAAGTTGTTCGCATAACCAATCGACTTTGATATAATTCTATTCTTGCGTATATTTGAAGCACAATATGATTTGGCCGCTGCTATTAGTTTGAGCTTTGCATTATTGGTATAATATATGCCTCTTATTGATATTTGGAATTAAAATAGAGCTCTTTTATGGTACCCAAAAATGAATGTAGACCCTCTACGCTTTTTGACCCAATAGATTAGATTGGTTAGGGTTTATTTATATTACAACTCATACTACTAGCAGTATAATTCTAAAATAGATAAAATCGTTAAGAAAATAAGTGGTGTGATAGTAAATTTTGCAGCTCTAATGGACTAAATTGGTTCATTCAGATTGGGCCACGGGGTGAGAGAGTGGCTCATTAGTTAGGCCGGCCCATGTTATGGTTCTACAGCGCACTGCTCCTCCATTTCTTTTGCCCTAGGTTCGTCATCCTCCCCTACGTGATGGCCGTCGCCACATCCTCCTTGTGCCACGGGCTCATCATCCTCCCCAGCGGCACGGCCACGTCCTCCTCCCCCCCGGCGCTACGGATGACTCCTCCCCGGCACGACGGCCGCCTCCTCCTCCTCTCTGGTGCGATGGACTCCTCATTCTCCCTGGTGCCACGGCCGCCTCCTCCTCCTCCCCGACACGATGGCCTCCTCCTCCTCCCCGACGCGATGGCCTCCTCCTCCTCCTCCCTGGCGCCACAGCCTCCTCCTCCCCGGAGAGATGGCTTTCTAAAGAAGCCAAGTCTCCTGTGAACTCAAGCATTTCATTTACTTAACCTCTCAGGCTCCCACTGACATTTGTCTGTAATTTAGCTTAGTACTTGGCACTATTTTTCAGTTAAAACTGAGCAAACATGTAGAGGGACTTCCGCTTAAATGGAAGACCAAGCTCACATCTTTGTCTAAACCTTTTGGACCTAACATAGAGAAGGATGTGGTGAGTTTCCAAACAGATTAAAATCCGAGAAGTGCTTCTATCTTTCCATTCTAACAAGAACGATACTAATCTCAAAGCATATGAAGGGTTAAGTAATAACTATCCATCATTTAGTTCTGCTTTAAACCTTGAAATTTACCATAGAACACATGCTAACACATTGATGTCCACCTGAATTTCTTTACGTGGACATGTCCAATCCCTTTTCTATTTCACAAATCCAAATATAGTAACACCATTAGAATTAGAGAGTTCTTCTTAGAGATTATTGCTGAGAGGAAGAATTGACTTAACGATCTATACTTCTTTGTGTCAGCAGAGCTGGTATTCTCTTGCCAAGACCGAAGCTGAAGAAATAGTCCTTGCACCGATCGGAGTATTACTTGGGGTTCCGTGGCCTTTATCGCTTACAGCCAAGACTTCCTTCAAACTTTCGGCGTGAGGCTTCTAACCTTTGGCTTTATTCTTGGATTTCTTAGCCTTCTCCTTCCTCTTACTTCCTTCGCCTTCCTCTTTGCAATTTTGATTGACTTGATCAATGGTTTTAGTTCATTCGACCGCTTCAGTAGTAGTCGCGTAATGGTCAAGCATCTCAAGAGCTTGGCGATGTGGTCGGAGGATTCAAAGTGATATCCCCTGTGAACTTCTTATTGCGGACCCTCTACTCGAATGCCTTGATAACAGAAGCGTCAGAGACCTTCAGAATTGAATTACGAACCTGAATAAAGCGTATGATGAATTGACGTAGGGTCTCGTTGCTGTTCTGTTGCATCCGGTGCAGATCATCCTCTTTCCCAGGGAGATTGTATGTACCCTAGAAGTTGGCAAACAGAAGATCATAGAGGTGCTGCCACAAGTGGATCGACTCGAATAGTTGATTGAGCAAACACAATTGAGTGGATCCCTCGAGCACCTTCAGAAGATAATGTGCCATGACGTGTAAATCTAAAGGAACTCAAGGGGATTTTAGGACCCATCAAATTTCTCCATATTTACTGGCCGAAACCATGGTGGCCAGCGCACTGCTCAGAGTTCATGTGTGAATGCCCGACATCCGATAATGAGTTCATGACACCCCCTTTGCAAGAAAGGGCGATTGGCATCACTAAGCGATAGTACTCGACTATGCTCGGCAGTTGATGGACCCGACCTATAGTAGGCCTCGTCCATACGAGGGTAGTATTCCTCGTACTCCATCTGCTCCTGCAGATTCCTCGCTCAAAGTGGTGATCGATCACCTCCTTGGTAAACTCGTCGATCCGGAGTCGTTCGAGGAACTCTCCTCTGATTAGAGTGTGGTTAGGGGACCAACGTAACCTGTCATCATGTCAAACCCCACAAGATGAGTTCTGCGAATGAATGGACACGATCGTACTTGTCCGACTCCCAGAGTTATGCCGACAAGGCTGCTCAAGTCTGGAGAGCGGTAGTACCGCAAGTTTCAACGGCGGTAGTACTGCACCGACATTCCAATGGTCACGGCAGAGCTCTGGCATAGCCGTTCTGCCGTGCCAGAAATAGGAGCGGTAGTACTGGCCCCATAACGGCGGTAGTACCACTCACCCAGAATTTTTCTGGAATTTATTCCAAACGGCTAGTTTTGGTTGGTGGAGGGTATAAATACCTGTACCACTGCTCAAGGATAGTAAGAAGAGACCCATTGAACATTTCTTGAGCATAGAGCATTCATTCCACCCCTTGTTCCCACTTGTGCATTCAATTTGAGGTGGTTGGGCAAATTTAGTGCATTGCATTCATTAGTTGATCCTTGGCATTGTAACACCCCAGCCAATTAATGACCTGGAATGCTACCAAACTAATAGCATAATAAGGAAACTAATACTCATCTTACAAAATTTTGGCGGAACTTCCTTTGTTTATTGAGTAAATCAAAGGTCTCAACAAGCATAATCAACTGATATGAATACCAATAAGCAATAAGTTCATTTATAAGCAAAACTGGGTTATGATCACCATCGCACTCATAACCATTCTACTTAGATAAAGAACGGAATCAAAGCAAATAAGTTCTATTCTTTATTACACATTGAACTCGATAGACAATAATCAAATACCACTTAAATTATTCAGCAGATAATGTTTAATGTTCTTTCGCCTTCCATGGTGAATAGACCGTGCATGTGCATCAAAACTAATCCCTCTTTATTCCCATGCATGCCGATCTCATGTGGGTACCTAAAACAAACAACAACCATAACAACAAACAACAACAAGAGTGAGTTCAAAGACTCAAGAAATATAAATAGGGGCAGCAAGGATAAAAGTGAACATCACTTCACAAACTCATCCATCAATCATATGAATAAACATGCTATGCAATATGATCAAAAATCTCTTTATCTCTTCTCTTGCGTATTTTACGTGTGCGGAGTGTGCATCTGTCAATGCACACCCATGCCTGTACCCTGCAGTACAGGGACCAAGTGCCCATACTCCACAAGTATAGGGACCTTTAGCCCGTCATGACAACAACATGTCGGGGACCTCGGCGCTTGGTCATCTCGTGACCAAGACTTCAATAAATCAGCATGATGCACAAATGTGAATGTCTCAACAAATAAAACTTGCATTCACAACAACTATGCATCATAAATTCTCAGGAACTCTTTCAATTGCAATCTACCATAAACAATATCAACATATCATTATCATGATCAAGATCACATATTCTCAAAGCATGGAACAACCATCTTCATAGCAACAACCATCAACAATGCACACTATAAAATTTAAACCAACATTATACTTGCCTTAACCCGAGAAAATGGGAAATGATCGGAAGGCGCGCCCTGGAATCCTTCCTCCTCCTGAATAATAATTATAATGATTGCTAAGACAACTGTAACGAATCTTTAGATTAAACAAAACAACCCCAAACTAACCCAACATGATTAACTTGACTCAACACCCCAATTCCTTTCGGCCACCCTGTCCCCTTCTACGGACAGTCAACTTCAAAAATCCTTATCTAATGGCACAGAAGTCCGAACAGGGCGTTCTCAGATTCTCTGGAAAGATAATTAAATTATCTAACTAAACCTAGTTGGTGAGTCTTCCTGATTCGGCCAACTTCTACCCGCACCATCTAACTTTCTTAGATCATCAATTCTGTAACGAGTTCTCTGGACAGCGCACTAAAACTGTCATAACTTTCACCCCGAGAGTCGGAATCCGGATTTATTGACCTTTATGGAAATCTAAGGAACATATCTAAAACTTTCGTAATATGGAGATCCTATTCTCCTGATTTCTAATCGCCCAAACCCATCTACCGAAACCTGACAGGAATTTCCCCGATCTACAAAACAGTCCGATTAGAAAAGTCATAACTTTCTTTACAGAGGTCGGAATGACGCGTTCTAGCACTTTATGGAAAGCTAAGGATGTCCTCTACAAATCTCTAGGAGAAGACCAAACCTGAATCCCCACGGATCTACATCAAAAAAAACCGTCTAACAGAGGCTGTCCTGAACAGATCCGAAAACCGACATTGCTAAACAACTAATTATACAGCTAGCGGAGAGAATTAGGAGTAATTACCCGCAACCAATCGCTGAAGAACACGAAGAACCCCACACGATCTCTGCCTCCCTTCCTTTTCCCATCCTAATGTCCACCTTCCGGATCCACGAATCTTTCCGGCGGACGGTTTGCTGTCCTCCTCTCGAACCGCAGCGATCGGGATCCTTCACCAATTGCGGGGGCATCCATGGAGGCGAGGATGCTGCTGGCCAGAGGCGCAAGGAGGGAGAGGAGGTGCGGCCAGGGGAGGTGGAGGCGGCTTGGGAGAGGCGGCTAGGGTTTGGGGGTGGGCGCCTCCCCTTTTCCCTTGGCCGCCCCCTTTGGGCCTCGGCCCGAGCCAGTTGCCGTGAATTTACGTAATTCCCCCCTTTTTCCCTGATTTTAATACTATTTGATAAAATATCGCCCGGGATATTACAAGCATCAGTTTGCAAATAAAGTGAAGCCCAGGTCTATTACTCTTGGTGTTTGCCGGCACCTAGACGATTGGGAGGTGATTGATCGGTGATCTTCCCAAAGGAGATTGTGAGAAGATCCGGTATTCTTGTGAAGGTCAGAGCTCACCTACCCGGAGCGGGGAAGAGCTACCTCTAGTGATTGAGGTGTTTCGGCTTAATTCGTGGAGCCGATCCGATTGGTTCGGGCTAACCTCAACGTGGACTAGTGGAAATAGGCAAGTTTACGATCACCACGGTAAAATATCGTTTATGTTCATTTCTCTCTTGTTTCTTTCTAGCTCTTGTTTGATGATATTAGTGTGATAATTTGCTTGTATTAGAGCTAGCATTATTTGTCTATTGACTAGAATTGTGTAGGATTAATTGCTTTACATTCTAGCTATTGAAATTTTAGAGAATTAATTAAATAGACAAGAAAATTTTAAAAACCTCATATTCACCCTCTTCTAGTCGGTATCCTTGATCCTACATGTACTGCTGTGGGGGATGTGGATCCCTCCTCAGCCTTTCCCGTGGTGTGGTCTCCGAGGTCTTGGGATGGATCTCCAAAGACCTTACCGTCAAAAGCAACCATTGTTTGCTTGTAGTCATAGCAAGCATCCATGTTGAGATTTGCGTAGTCGGTCAGGTCGAACCAATTCCCCTCGTTCCACTCTCCTGCCATGAGGACATCAGAAGGAAAAGAACTTGCCGACAAAGAAATTACTAGAGTCTTGGAAGAATTCTCCCCACAAATGGCGCTAACTGTCGATATTTTAATACCGATCTTACATATGATTTCTTCGATTCGGGGGAAATTCTTGAAGACTTAGACTACGATCACACAGAGAAGAGACATGAGAATTTTTTATACAGGTTCAGACCTTCTCCTAGGAGAATAACAATTCTACTTCATGTGTAGCTATTGCTCAAAGAATTGATTACAACTGTGGGAGTAATGCGAAATGCCTTACACTATGTCTAGCTTGGATTGGATCTGACTTGATCTCTCCTCTCCGACGTCAAACTTTATATAGTTGGCGAAGTAGCGGTCGTTGTTCCGCGCCAAAAGACGCCTTAACGCTTTGGGTGATAACCGTCCGACGGGAGTTATTGTTAGAGAAACGTGATGGTTCGCTCGTCATGTAGCGGTTGTTGTCAGAGAGATCATGCTTGGTTATTAAGAATAAACACATATTCTAACCGCTTTGTCAGACGGACCCACGATGTAGTAGGTCTACGAGTAGAAGATTGTCGTAGACAAGCGAGTCGGAGATAGACTGGTCGTAAGAAGATCCACGACCACGAGGTGGCCGTATGACAACTTACTATTATGTGGTCGCAGAAGGACTTACGACTATGTGGTCGTAGAAAAGCTTATGACTATATGGTCATAGAAGGACTTGCGATTATATGGTCTTAGAAGGACTTACGACTATGTGGTCGTAGAAAAGCTTATGACTATGTAGCTGTAGAAAGATTTACGACTATGTGTTTATAGAAAATCTTTTGACTATATGGTCGTAGAATGACTTACGACTATGTGATCATAAAAAAGTTTACGACTATGTGGTCATAGAAGGACACACGACTGTGTGGTCGTAGAAAAGTTTACGACTATGTGGTCATAGAAGGATTTATGATTATGTGGTCATAGAAAAGCTTATGACTATGTGATCATAGAACGACTTACGGCTATGTGGTCGTAGGACTTACAACTGAGAAGTGGTCGTTTAAGGACTTACGACTACCCTGTGAAACCTCTCCCTTACCAATAAGGGGTATACTCAAAGAATATAATGACGTAATTTATATCCTCGTCAACCATATTTACTAAAGTTGACGTGAATTGTAAATGATATAGTGACTAGTGAGGTGAGTAGGCGGTAATATATAAACTACTGGCAATAGAATTAGAACTTAGAATTTTAGAAGCACTCCAATAGAGTATGGAGATTCAATAGCATATGCATAAAACAATATAGCATAATGGTTAATATAGTGCTCTGTCCATTTTTAGCCACCACAAGAAAATGGCCAATAGTCTACCCTAGCATTATGCAAGTGCAAGAGCAAGACTAACAAGTAACATATTAACATTACTCGGCTGGACCTGGACGCTGGCCTAGGCCATACGGTATTGCTAATGCTATCCACAGAATTGATGGACTCTTGTACAAAACTACAAATGGATCATCAAGCATTCCAGCAGCAGAGTCAAGCCGTATAAGGAAATGAAAAAACAGAAGACACACGCGCGCACGGCCCGATTAGGATGGCCTGGCCCGATAGGCTACGCGCCTGTGCCTCAGTGCCTGGCCTGCTGGCCGGCTACTAGTACACACGCAACTACTACTACTAGCCATCAGCCCATCACAGTGGTCTTCGGTTTTTTTTTTTCTAAACCCAAAACCTGAATCCCATACTAGAAATCAGTCAAACCGAGTTGATCAGTTTGATTCTTGTATTTTTAGTCCGGCTTAAATGTGCACAGCCCTAGCTCAGATGGCTCAAATGGTTGCATTGTCCCCCACTCACCCAGTGGCGTAGCTAGGATTTAATGTTTGTGGAGGTCAAATATAAAGTTTTTGAATATTTACAGGGTCGGTTCTCTAAAATGACATGGTCTTCTATGCAAATTCTTATATACAGCTGTTTTTGTATAAACCTATAAGGTCAATTGACCCACAGCTCATGTGTGGCTCCGCTACTGCACTCAGCCAAATGAATTCACCTACAACATCCTTTTTGGAAAGGGTATGGAGCGGAGTGGTTATAAGAAGGCGGTGAAGCATGTTGACAAGATGCGCGGCGGATGAGGCATATGGCTAGGGTAGACTGAGTCAAGTGGGAGGGGCAAAACTAACTTTTCACTATAAATTTTGGGCAAAAATCATTAAATACTGGAATACAACTATAGTGATAAATCTCTGGTATTTTAGGCTTAGCAGTTGCAAATTATCAAGAAAAAAACTAAAAGTGGCAAATACTAAATCAAGTTAGTTAGGAGTGGCAAATCCTCAATTTACCCTTCCCTACATGGGATCGGGTGGTCGTGTGCGGGTCATGTGAACTGTGACATGACTTGCACGCGGTGGCCTGCAACAGTGACCTGATGCTTGTTTTCTTGCAATGCAGTCTCATTAGAGTCTACAAGCCGGATTGGACGGCGGATTTGCCGCGGCTAGAGCATTGTGAGAGGGTGAAGGACCTCGATGAGTGCTCGCTCTTCTTGGGTCAGGGCACTGCGTTTATGCTAGGCCAATGCACATTGGTATCATACCAAAAAACTGTACAAAAAATTGAACCGAATCAATCAACTCGCTTTGATCGGATTTTGGTATTCGATACAGGATCTAGATTGTAAGTTGTTTTGGAGTTCGGTTTTCCGATAAAGACCGGCTAAAAAAACCAAAGGCTACACTGTGTTGGCTAGTAGTAGTAGTGCGCGTAGGCAGCCAGGCGCAGCCCATCAGGCCATCGGCCATTCCGTTCGGGCCATAGAGAGTGATAGATGATAGATCATAGAGTAATCCTAGTTGACCAGGCGAGGCGACCACCCGAGCGCCAGTGGCCGATCTTGCGTGTCCTCCTCCGAGTCTTGTGTTGTGCCGCCGTCCCTGGGAGTGGAGAGCCACTGAGAAGCGAGCCCGAGGAGCTGAGCAGGAGAGCAACTCACTGCCTTCACTTGTTCGCCGTCCGTTCTCAGGCCCCACACCGCAACACCCCTGCCGGCTGCTCGGCATCCACTGCCATCGATTCCTATTGGCATCTACCATCTAGATCCAAGGTATATTATCAAGCATTGTTTAGGGTTCTTTAGCCATTTCTTTGAGGGGTGGGGGTTTGCAAAATCAATTTGTCAGGAAAAGGTTCTTTAGCCAGAGATGAAATTGCATTATGTATTTATATTGATGCACTTGTTGTTTTGTAGCAAATCTATAGAATTCGTGATTTCTAGCAACAACGGAGTCAATAGGATCGTGCAATCACTGCAATGTAATTTCTAGTCCCTATGTTCCATTCCCAAATACTAATTGGTAGTTTGTTGTGAATGTCTAAGTCTTTTTCCTTTTGCTATTTTATTTTTAGATGTCTCAGTCTGATAGTATAGGAAGTATTCTTGTTGCTAGTTGGGGTGTGGATAGTGATGAAGCTATTGGACCCATTCAAAGTTAAGATAAAAAAATGAATCCCAGATCAGAGATATGGAACCATTATAGACGACTGCGAGATGACTGAAATAAGACTAAATGCAATTATTGCTCTCGAATCCTTGCTTGCAATTCACAAAAGAACGATACCTCCTCTCTGGTCTTTTGTGTAAAATCTTGTAAGAAGTATCCTAATAGGAGCAACAATCAAACTCAATTATGCTTCCAACCTAGTGCAGATGGCCAATGTAGTATTGTAGTTCCTTAGCAATACAATGCTGAAGAGATTAACCGATTTTACCGAACTAACAGAATGCATAGGCCTAGGTCGCACTCTTTGCAAAGGAGTTCCCTGCGATCAAGAGAATCTGCATCTACTACGTGGAGCGCGACAGATTCATGCAGGCGCACGGCAAATTCAGGCCCCGCTCTTTTCGGGTTTTCAGTTGGTTTTAACATCAGCTTCTTTCAGTAATTACTATTTACTATACTAATAAGTTACAGCTAAAAATCAAAAAATATAACTTAAAAGAACATGCATTAAGCATGGGCATTGGGCGAATGTCTTCTACTTCTGGTCACACGCTTGGGAACAGATTCCGTATCCCGAAGAGTACAAGGAGGACGACGGGAGCAATAGCAATTGGTGGTTGGCACATTCGTGGTTTTGGGCCTGTTCTTTACCTCAAAAGTTGATAACTTTTAATTTTTGCTATAGTATCTAACTTTCAAATAGAGTATTTTCTTAAGATAGGGTCTACAAGTTAAACGATCTACATGTTAAAAGTCTAACATCTGTACCAGCCAAAATCGCAAGTGAGTATCTGTCTCTCCGTAATCTGTACCGTAAACAGTCAAAATTCAAAAATTTCAGCCAAAAACCATAAGCTGCAGCCGAAAAGAACACGCCCTTTACCCTCGAAGACCGGTCTTGAAGCAATGACTTTTGAGTACCATAAGATAATGGGGGCGTTATAACATTTGACTGTGGCTGATTAATTTAATAGATGATTGGTGCTGAAAGAAACTGAAGCAAAAAATCGATTGGAAAGACGAAAAAGACAGAACCAATTAATATGGATCTATAGTAAAATTATCTAGGAAAATTATAATACTATGAAAGCAACACTGAGGACAAATTTGCACGTATCATAGAAATATGGGTTGTTTGAGAGTTGTGATGTCAATGGCACGATAATGATGGGATGTACTTATGGTGCATGATCTTCGTTCAGAGATTATTTCAAGCATAGTGCGTGCATCCATTGCGAATGTAACTGCGATACCATCTTCTGTGCAAGTTAATTCGAGCTGCCGTCTGTCGACCATAAATATTATCGTGCCGTCGGGTTTCTACTGTAAGTCTGTAACTACACGTGAACGCGCGGACGGATGGGTGATCTGAAACAAAGGCCTGCACTTGATACAGAGGCTTTTCTCCCAGGCATTTCGACGACGCAGAAGGCAGTCAGGCCGGCATGCGTCGTGCAGCTCATCGAGCAACTAGCCCCGCATTTTTTGGGCCTGTTCTTTTCGGCTGCGGCTTATAATTTTTGGTTGATATTTTTAAATTTTAGCTGTTTACGGTACAGATTACGGAGAGACAGATACTCACTTGTGATTTTGGCTGGTATAGATATTGAGATTTTAACATGTAGACCGTTTAACTTATAGACCATGTCTTAAGAAAATACTCTGTTTGAAAGTTAGGTACTGTAGCAAAAACTAAAAACCCCAATTTTTAACTTAAAGAACAGACCCTTTGCCGCCGCGAAGATCCGGCAACCCTGCTGCGTTAGCAAGCCATGGCCGGCGCTGCCACCGCCGACCGGGCTTAGGCGCGTAGCAGACCGGCACGAGCTCTGTCTGGAGCAGCAAACGTGAGGACCTGAGAATTCACGCAGCTGAGATGTACGGCGATTCTACGGCCGGACAGCATAGCGTTCGTTGTCAGTTGCAACATGTAACTACACGTGATGGTGCGATTGAAAACGATATCTTAGCCCAAAGCGAACACAAAGAAGAAGAAAAAAAATGCATAAATCTCGGTGGGCGCAAAGCACAGACCATGCTTCGATAATCGGTACACAACAGCTGCCGAGTTCTGGCTACAAAGTTGTTGCCGGCTTAAGAAGAAGAAGAATCTGGAGTAAAGTTCATTATCGGTCTTTAAATTTTTTATACTGTGTTATTTCGGTCTATATATTTTTAAAGTGTGTTATCCCAGTCCTTAAACTTTCAAAATGTGACAATATCCTATGTAGTTGTAGCAGTGAACTTTTTATGCTGTGTTATCCCGGTCCATAGACTTTCAAAAAAAATTACCACACTTTTTTGTACGGATAATTCATTTTTTATTCGAAATTACAGAAATATACCCATGGAAAATTTTTACAAAAATAGGCTCGATCGCCTAATGGTTGGGGATGAAGCCTTCCCAACCATTGGGCGACTTTAATTCGATCGCTCTACCCTCGGCGATCGCATCTAGTCGCCCAACCATTGGCGACTTTCATCTGATCGCCAATGGTTGGGCGATCGCACTCAGACTCCGTGAATGTTTTAAATTTTGTCAATTTTATAGTTTTAAACTGGTAAAAATTTGCTGAAGTTGTAATAAAAGTTTATGTTCATTGTATATTGTAGGAGTGTAAAAATTTTGGGAAACTTTTTTAGGAACAAATGACAATAGAACAATTGGTACATACGATGGTAAGTAATATTTTGATTTAGTGAGAATTTGGAAAGTGCATCAAACCTTCGCCAAAAAGTGAAAATTGGTGGAGCTGTTCTTCATACATCCAACAGCCTCTAGAAAAAATTTGAGCAATTTCGGCTACAGGATCAAAAGTTATAGCAGTTTCCGTCTGTTTCGACACACCTTGATGAAACGGGCATAACTTTTGCATACGGTGTCCGTTTTCAACGTTCTTGTACTCGTTGGAAAACTAACGACGAGCCCGATCCAATAAAAACGACCCACTTGCGCCTGTCGCCCTCCAAGACCCCGAAAATCGGCCATCTTTGGACCTAAACCTGCGTCGTAAGTTTTTAGTTTCTGTTTTTGCCCTTTTTCTTGGTCTTCCTTTCGAATTTGGATTTTGCTTCAACTGAAAAGTTGTAGATCTCGTCGAAACCTTTGAAATGAGTATATATAAGCCATATACAACTTTGCTATTTTATCTTTTCAGACTAGTTGTTTATATTGCATCGGTATATAAAACTTGTGATAAAGAGTATTACAGACGGTTTGTATGTAGAACCGTGCGTGATAATCGACCATTGGCCCGTCTATCCTCCTCAACCCAATCCTAGCCCAGAGACACGAATTCTCAATAATATTAAAATATCACTTACCATCGTATATACCGATCGTTCTACGGTTAATCGTTCTAAAAAATTTCCCAAAATTTTTACACACCTATAATATACAATGAACATAAACTTTTATTACAACTCCAGAGATTTTTACCGTTTAAAACTACAAAATTGAAAAAATTTAAAACATTCACAGGGGACTTGAGTGCAGTCGCCCAATGGTTGAGCGACTGGATGCAGTCGCCCAACGGTAGAGCGACTAGATTAAAGTCGCCCAATGGTTGGGCGAAAGGCTCCAGTCGCCCAACCATTAGGCGATTGGAGCCTATTTCTATAAAAAATTTTCCCGCGGGTATATTTCTGTAATTTCGAATAAAAAATGGATTATCCGTACAAAAAATTCAAGCACAGACCATGCTTCGATAATCGGTACACAACAGCTGCCGAGTTCTGGCTACAAAGTTGTTGCCGGCTTAAGAAGAAGAAGAATCTGGAGTAAAGTTCATTATCGGTCTTTAAACTTTTTATACTGTGTTATTTCGGTCTATAGATTTTTAAAGTGTGTTATCCCGGTCCTTAAACTTTCAAAATGTGATAATATCCTATGTAGTTGTAGCAGTGAACTTTTTATGCTGTGTTATCCCGGTCCATAGACTTTCAAAAAAAATTACCACACTTTGAAAGTTTAAAGACTGGGATGACACACTTTGAAAGTCTATGAATCGAGATGACACAACATAAAAAGTTTAAGGACCGGTAATGGACTTTACTCAAGAATCAGATACTTTTCCTTCTAGCCGCAACATCGAGTAAAAAATCAGAACGGTATAGCCAAAGAACCATGAGAGGTCCAAGTCCAACTACTGTCCAAGAATCCAGCACGAAGCTTTACTAGCTTCCCTGAAGAGGAATTAAGGCATCGCTTTGTCCATAGACCATAGGATCAAGTACCAAATAAACACAAAGATACATCGTAAAACAACATAATTCTAAAGACACATCACATCTATTAGACTATCCGCGAGTGATGTTGAAAATTCAGTGACCTAGATGACCTGTGAGTACCAGTCGCATACTGACGTTGGATTCTCTCATCGAGGGGATATGCGTGGATTAGGGAGCTCCAGCTCCACACATTCACCACCGATGGGTCCAAAATAGAACGATCACAAGTGATCGCAGAATGAATTATTGAGACCTGCTCCTCCATTGTTTACACGTGACCGACTACAGACACCAGGGGGCATTTCCGTTCCAATGTTGGTCCACTGCAGAAGCACGCATCTGTCATCGAGGTTTGTTTAATTAAAGACCAAAACAGAGATCTTTCCAAAACTATATATCCAATAACATTCTCAGCTACCAAAACGGACTAATGTACACAGCAAGATCACCACAGTTTCTCCAAAGCAACACAAGAAACCAGCCACTTTGCCAGCATGCGCCATGAGAATTCCATCTGAATCAAAATGAATATTGCTCTAGTGCCCTGATCAATTCGGCTTAAGATTCTGAAGCTTATTTTTTACTATTCACAAATTTCATCTTTTTTTTTGAATTTTTGGTTTTTTTTTGTGTTTTTTTGCCGGTTCTTTTTTTCCGTATTTGTTTGTATTATATGTAATAGGCTAACATATTTTTTATATTTTTTATTTTTTTAAAATTTAATTATGCTAAGTAAACCTCTATCAGCGCCAGCTACAGTGCTTTCAGCCATAAGCTAAAAAAAAAGAAAGCCCAACTAATGCCACTAAACAGTCGAAGATGACACCTAATATACTGGAAACAAGCAGAAGGGTCACCGTTGAATGCACCAAGGCAAGAAACAGCACAATGCTGCCTGCAAACAAACAAAATTGGGGCCAAATCGTCATTGCAGGAATGCAGCAAGATAAGAGAATCACATTTCCTTCATGGCGCACCAAAATGCAACCAAATCTCCTATTCCAACATCAAAGAGGAGTCAGTGATCACAATTGATCAGAAAAAACAGCAGCAGAATCAATTGATCATAGAAGCAAAGCCTAAAGAATTAAAACTCCTTGACAATGAGGATTCATAGATCGATTGCGACAACACAAGAGCATACTACCGATATACTCGAGCTATCCACTCATAGTCTCTACCTCCCTAAACCAAGAAACCAGCATATCAGTAACAAGAAGCTACATACGCGCGTGAATTGATCGGAGGAAGAAAAAACTTCAGCATAAGCGCCGCTCTACCAGCAGCAAGAAAGAACCAATCGAATGCAATGCGATGCAATGTAGTGAGCTTCTTGTCCACCATCAATGAATCAATTCCCCTTCTTCTCGTCGTCCTCCTCCTGGCGCTCGACCTTGGCCTTGAGCTTCTCCTTGTCGGCCTTGAGCTCTTCCGCCTCCTTGATCCAGAGCTCGGCGAACTCGCAGTTCCTGTACCTCTCGAACCACGGCCCGCCGGAGGTATAGTGTATGGCCTTGGGCTGGGTGGCCGGGTCGGCAGGGTCGACCCTGTTGTGGCCGACGAGGAAGTTCCAGACGAAGGGCACCTCCCCGATCTCGTCGTCGTCGAGCCAGGCGAAGCGGTGGAGGAAGGCGCCGGTCTGGGTGCTGACGGCGTCCGGGGTGAGCGCGGCGACGTTCTTGGGGTGCGCACAGTTGTAGAGCACCATGGAGGACCAGTTCTTGCGCGGGTAGACGGTCTGGATGGCGCCGTCCATCTTGGTGGCCTCGGCGGGCTTGTACTCGTGCTTGACGCAGGCGACGGCGAGGCGGTCGGCGTCGGCGGCGGGCACGCACGCGATGAGCTCGGCGAGGTCGGCGAGGTAGAGGAAGTCGCAGTCGACGAAAAGCGCCCAGCCGCGGTAGCCGGCGAGGTAGGGGGTGAGGAAGCGCGTGAAGGAGAACTCGGTGCTCTCGGTGGGGCCCCGCGCGCGCCAGTAGAGCCCCGCGGTGCGGAGGTCCGGCTGGCGCACGGGGCGCACGTCCAGCGGCACGGAGGCGTGCCGGAGCAGGCTGCGGCGGCACACCTCGTACGCCTCGTGCTCCCGCGGGTCGTACCCGACGAACACGCGGAACGGCTCCGACGACGGCAGCAGCGGCGAAACCGTCATGGCTTCCGGGATTCTCGTCGTTTCCGTCGCCGCGCGGTGTGGTGCGCGCGCTTTGGGGTTGGATCTGGGGCGGAGAATGGAGGAGGCCTGGGCTTTAATGGCCGGTGAGCGGAGATTGGGAAGGCGAGGTGGGTCTAAAACTAAAGATGGCAAACGAGGAAACCTTTAGAATCTAATGGCTGTTTCCGGTGCGCTAAAAATAAGGCTCCCCGCGCGCGTCTACAACGTGAGTGAGTGACGCGTGGGACCATGTGATGTGGGTCCTAATGTTGGGCCCATGCGTCAGTGAGACGGAGGAGCTGTTTGTCGGTGGGGTGGACGGACAGCTGGGAGGAACGGGACAGCTGGGAGGAACGGGGATCATCGCGGTAACCTGGGTGTGTTTGGTTGCTGGGATGAGATGGGATGGAATGGGATGGTCTCTTTGACCAAACCTATCCATGTGTTTGGTTTGAGGGATGAGGTGAGATGGAATGGTTCAAAGTGGGATGAGCCTGTGCAAATTTAGAGAATATTCTCCTTACATGCTGGACATGTGGTTCCACTTTTTTTTTGGAACCATCTCATCCCATCCCCATCCCACTCCATCTCAGCAACCAAACACACCCCAAGAAACGAGGAGGCAGCGGTGAGGCCGTGGCCCGTGGGTGGTGGGGTCGGGTTGCCGGTGAGAGGATGAGGCGGCGGCGGCGGCGATGTCGGTGCGGTGGTGAGCCGCGGTGTGCCGGCCGTGGGATTCGCGGGGGCTGGACGGGCACCGCACGGGACGGAACTCGGCCGCCGCTGGAAATCAGGGGGTGGCCAGGCCGCGTCGCGCGATGGATGCGGCAAAAGAGGTGTGCGGCCTGCGGCGTGGCCCGCGCGCGACTGGGCAGCCATGTGCTTCGGCGAAGGCGTGTCGCCTAGTCGCCGCTCGTCAAGTCCTCACGTGATGACTCTGGAGCTGCAGTGTGTATACAGTGCAGATGTGTGTGACGTGTGTGTTCTTGGAACAGTTCAAAGAAATAAGAATGTGCGAACACCCCGTTCATTAGGAATGTGACGATTTGATTAGGGGAAAAAAGGAATGTGACATTTTTTTAGAAAGAGTATTTTTTTAATGTGGCGAATACAAAAGCTGTTCATCATGTTCTGATTTTGAACTGTGATCAAGTTCTTTCTTTTACAAGCAAGATTCCTAACTAGTAACACACTAGCACGCATATCAAATTTTAAACATGTTAGTGGGACAACAAGCGGCAACATAAAAGATGAGAGCACACCACTAAGTGAATAAACGAAATTGGTCCGAAGGGTTAGTATTTGTGGTTTAGCCTTGTTTAGAAAGGTTCTCTGATTTATGTTGCAACAGAATGTTAAATTACATATGCACCCAACTTCTGTACATTGCAAACCACACAAAAACAGCCTATTACCAATTACCATTAAGTTACTGAATCAATGAACACGTTAGACTTCCTCGTCTTTTGTCGGTGGAAACTCTAAATCCACACCATTACTGACGATCACGGCAACGGAAGTAAGTCGATCGCTCGAGCAACACCAGTGGCCCTAGAAGTCCAGGCCCACTATGTACCGTCAACAACTCCTTGGTGCTAGCAGGGTTGAAGTTGGTTTTCGTTTCAAGGACGAATCGGAAGGCCGCATTTTTCCTCTGGCAGCCCATCTTATTCCGCTATTCAAAGCCAGCCCGCTCAGCCGACGTGGATACCCGCGTACGGCCTCTGGTGTCGCTCGAGCGCGGGCCGGCCCGGCCGTTCCGCCCGCCGGGCCGGGCTTGTCCTGTCCAGAAATCCCACCGGGCCCATTTCCTTGCGGCGTTTCCACGTTCTGCTCGCGGTGCCGAGCTGCCAGCCCAACTGCGCTTCCCAGACCGTTCGGCGCTTTTCTGTTCGGCCCGTGTGGAAGACCACAGCTTCCGCGGCCTTCGCCCAGCCCGCTCGGACAAGCTGGCGGGGACGGCCGCGTGCTACCCCCACGTCCGGCACGAGGGCGAGCTCTTACGGTCCTACTCCCTCCACTGAGACGAGAGGCGGAGAGGGCGCCGCGACGGCTTGCGATGCGTCCCCGCGGCGAAGGGAAAGGGGAGGGAGGCCGCGCGCATCTTCCCTTCCCCTCCTCACCCACTGGCACCGCCCCCTTCCATGCTGCTCGATTCGATTCGGCGCCGGCACGGCTCGATTCGGAGGGGGGCGGAGAGGAAGCGAGGAGGAGACCACCCCTTCGCCATCTTCGCGGCCGCGCACCAGCCACAAACCAGGTAGTGGCCGCCATTACGGGCCAGGCTGGTGCTCTCTGATACAGCCCTTCCCTCAGCATTTTTCCCCAGTGCTCGCTCGCATCGCTCGACGAAATGAAATAGCTGCAGGTTGCTCTTGCGTTAGGTACCCCGATGACTGTGCGGTGCTGATCCCGTGATCGCATTGTCCCTGTTCTTTTGGTTTTTTGGCTTCTTTAAAAGTCAAAATAAACGAGACGGTTTCTTACAACTGATTCTCCAAACGGTTTTCCAAGTCCAAAATCGTGTGTGCCATCCGCTACCGTATTGAAAAGCATAGACAAAAATCATTAACCTAGACCAAAATCACTAACCTAGACCAAAAGAACAGGGCCATTGTCTTGTAAGGTGATTACCCTTATTTCAGTTGTTGATCACTAGCCCAAGAAGTCTAACCCTTTATTATGGTGATGGATGGTTAACTTTTGCTGTGGGTTCGCTGCAGTTACTATTGTCACTTGTGCCTATATTGAATTGTTGATTGACCATTGATTAACACTACACGTTTAGCTTAAAACTAGAACAGTAGGCATGTAAATCGCTCTGTTAGAGCTTGAATGCCTCTACATTATTTGTTTCTTTTGTGATTACCGCAAATTAACCATTAGTTCAAAGGTGGTTGATGACAAAAAGTTTTGATAAATATGTAGCCTGCTTCCATTTTCAAATCACTTTGCATCTGACAACGTTTCACAAAGTTTTGGCACAATCAAACTGGATATTGAATAAGTCAAAAGGTCTCGCCTCCAACAAACAACAAAAAAGAAGCAGTAACAAATAAGTAACATGCTACATCATCGTCTGACCCAAACATTATGGTATTAATGCTATACTCCTTCAGTAATCATGGAAGTTCTGTATGTACTCCATGTAACCTAACAGGAAGCTAGTTGACAGCTGGGACAAACTTATATTTATAACCTCCACCAATATGTTGTAGTTATCTTGGACACGAGTTTTATAACAAGATTCTGGCATATTATATCAAGGGAATAGTTACATTTAGATTATAATTTGAACACAAACATTTTTCTGTTCAAGTTTTTGTGGATTTTTGCTTCCTTGGTGTAGTGCCTCACTTTTGTCCAACTCAATTTCCTTTTGCTAGTCATAAAGAAAATCCTTTTGCTCCTCTAGATGAATGATGTTGCAATACTGTCCTTCAGTAAGCATTCTAATGGTTGCCTCTCCACTGTAATAAGCATTTGAGTCTGAGTTGTCCATGTTTCTTGTCAGTTGAATTCATGTCAGATGTCTTAGTGTTTTGCAGCTGCCATACCGTACATCTTTGTTTGGACAGCTTCTATGCTGAACTTAATAAAAGAGTTTCCATTAATTGGAAAAGGAAAACAGGGGAGTTAGGTACTTGTCAGAAGTAACAATTAACTGGCAGGGCTGCATGGTAGAAACTGCACGCTTGAAGGGTTCAATGGGAAGACAAATTTTAGGTGATATTCAGTATCACCCTTAATTATATTTTTCCTGTTTTGCAAATCTGCTTAAAGCATTAAAAATAATATCAGTCTCTGCGTGAACTCTTCAAGGGATAGTGATTAGAGACATCGATGTAAGTGAATGATTATTTTGTTTTTGAACAATCTTTCACCCATCATGTCCAGCTTGCACCATATCATGTCCAACATTATTTAGGTCGGTAGTGAAATTGTTATAGGTTATGTAAGGTTTGTTTCATTATTTTGTAAAGCCCCTTATGTAGGTTTTGGTATATTTGCAAATTATGTCGGGTGAAACAATGATATTTTATTTGAAGGGGATATCCTTTTGACCATGATTGAAAGGGTGGGCTATATTGTTTGATGTGACATATACGTGTAACATAGGATAAGGAGGATGACTGTGTGAAACTTAAGCTAATAGTTTTTGACTTAGATTCATATTCAGCAACTAGACTATAGATCCTGCGCTTATTTGTACTCTCTTCAAGATATAACAAACTCTATACTATCATCACTGCAAATTCTGTTATAGCCGTGCATATACCAATTGTTGTTGAATTTGCTTGAAAACATGGAAACATAGGTATCTATTTCGATGGTTGAATCCTCTGGTTCTTGTTCAGACAAGCTATTGTGTGTAAAGACGAAAAGTGCCATCCTTGAGATGTGATACCACTTTTTTAGTTCGAGCCATAGCCTGGCTACGAGTACTGATTCCATTCAGAATCCATTGCACATTCACTTGAGTATATTGGTGCTGAATTGTTCTGCTCTTAAGCATTTGGGTGTCAAACATCTTTACAAAAACTCAGTAGACTCTGTGAAGACTCAAGACAGATATATGCAATGTTCTCATAAGAATTTACGCCTTATGATATGACTTGCTTGGACCGAATCCTATCTATTTCATCTGTTCACATGAAGTTTGCTTCAATGACTTCTGTCAACATGTTTATTTCAGGTGAAGAATCTTAGAATGGCATCTGCTGTTTGAGTAGCTGCTTGGCTCTTATCAGAACTCGGGCATATTAATCCATAAGGACCAATTTGGTGAGAATCTTCCTATTTTGGGCTATGCAGTGATGATCTTAAGGTTTCCTGTAATGGCTAATATGTGAGCTCGAAGACTTCTTATCTAACTTCTAGTTATATTATCTCCATCAAAGTTGTGGCAATTGTAAATATGGTCTGTGAAAATGACCCCTCAAAGGCCAACCCACTCGTATGGCTGGAAAGTTGAAAGAATTTTTATGCTCATATGTTCCTATCAGTTAACAGTAAGGTTGCTGTCTTTTTATGGTATCAGGATTCTTTATCGCAGTACCTACTACAGTGTGTAATTTCCTTGTGGGCTCTAAAGCCACTCCTGTAGTTATCTAATCAATCACCTGGTCCGCTAGCCCAAATACTTTTGTCATATTTTAGTAGATGATATAATGACACACCTCCAAGATTGGCCTGACGATGAAATATGGTGTAGATGGACATCAAAGTAAAATGATAAAGCATGTCCCTCTCTAAAGAACTTGGACTCCAATTTGGAATATTTATCTTCTAAATCATCTGTGGACAAACTGAGCTCAAGTCCTGTAGCTTGGTTCCTGTTCATAAGAAGGCTAGTTAGTGCAAGCAATAATTCATAAAAGCTTGCAATCGGATTCCCTCACGAATTGCTTTTATAATAGTAGAGATATTGCTGTACTGTACAATGCTTATAATAAAACACTGTTCCAATGCAGAAGTCCAGGGTACCAAGGAGTGGGGAAAGGTAGGTCTAGGTGGTGATAATTGTTCTGTATAGAAAGGGGGTCCCACAGCAATGTTTGCTATCGGAGATGGGAGGAAGGGTTGGTTATCAGGCCATGTGCAACGGGAGGGCACAAGTGGGGAACAGGGGTTGCACGGGGTAACATGGGAGCCATGTCTCTCCATGTTGCTTAGTGTGTATTTGTGTATAGCTTTCATTCTTGGCTGGACTCCTCTGGCAAGAGAATAACTATCAGCTGTTAAGTGTATTTGTGATATTTTCTAGTTTTTAGGGTCTAGTCTTGTGTCTCTTAAGTCTTGTACTATATATATTGCCCCTTTGGACTATGTAATAGATCTAATGATTCATCCTACTAGTCTATCTAATATGGTATCAGAGCCTAGGTTCAAACTCTAGCCTTCATTCTCTTCCGCCGCTTCTGCCCCTGGGAGCAATGTTGTTAAAATTGTGATTCTAGTCCTAGAATCGTATTCTACGATCCCACGAAACCAACCCGACTCAAATCGCATCTGGAGTCGTACCAGCTAGAATCGTGGTAGAATCACGATCCTAGTCGTAGAATCGTATAGAATCGCAGTAGAATCATGGTAGAATCGTAGAATCATGCAACATCTAATATTATGAAAGATTTTGGTGTTTGATTGTGTCCTATTTCTCAATTCAAGTTGTATGTTAAGTACTAAGTAGTTAATAGCTTAGACATTAATATTTAGAGGTTTGGAATAATAAAAATTAATTTGATTATTTATTTATTTTGCTTTTTTATGTAAAATGATCAGATCATGGCAATATTGATAACATCACTCTTCTAGTCGTAGCTCTTAATGACTTAGAATTTAAACCACGATTCTAGTCGTAAATAAGATATATTTATTAATAAAATTAGATGTCAAATGACCAAATAAACACTCATATCACTCTTGGAATACACGGTAAAATAAAAAAAATGTTTTTGGCAGAATCAGGTAGGATCTTAGATTCTACGATTCGATTCTAGAATGTGATCCTACCAAAGTGTCTCCAATCCAATCAGGATCACGATTCTGATAACCTTTCCTAGGAGGAGCGACTTTCACTCCTAGGGGTGGCCACTTCTTTTCAGTAGCAGTAGCTGCCTATAGACGGCCACCTCGGCTCCCCCACGCGCACGATGCCGGATCCGGCCCTTTCCCACCCGCGTGCTCGCCAAGCTGCCACACCTGCACCATCCCAGTCGGATCCAGCCCTCTACCCCACTCCTCTTTGCCAACGGCCTCGCCCCACCAGGATCCGGCCGCCTCCGTTTCGAATCCGACCGTCTTCAAAGCTGGCCGAGCTCGCCATCATCGGATTCAGCAATCTCTGTGTTGGATCCGATAGCGCCCGTCTCTTCTCGCGCCACAGCTGGGCCACCACAGTGGACATCATGCCCGCCGTGTCGCCATCTCCTCCCCCAGATCCGCATGGATCTAGGCTTGCCATGGCTCCCGAGCCTGATCCGTTCTGCCTCGCATCCCACTGGCGCCGCTGTCCTTGCGTCCTGCTGGCTCCGTCGTCCCTTCGGTGCTCCCAAGCTCGCGAGCAGATCCGCACCTTCCCTAGGTGCTTTTGAGCTCGCTACGCCTTCCCACGACGCAGTTGGTCAAGTGACGGTCTGCTGACACCAGAATAGGGCAGGTGATGAGGCCTCTCCTATTGCTGCCACCGTCTTTGATCTGGCTGCCATCCTCTCCTCCTCCTCCTCCTCTCTCTCTCTCTCTCTCTCTCTCTCTCTCTCTGAAGAACAGTGGGGAGTATGGGAGGTGCGAATGAGGTGATTGGGGAGAGGTAGGAGGCAAGAGTCTACTGTGCTGGGGTGGTGTAGCTTAGTAGGAGGCCACATTGATGGTGAAGTTGATAATGGTGCTGAGGATGAACTTGAGCATGAAGTGGAAGATGCCATTTCTGCTGCTTAGTATATTGAGTCTTTTCCTTTCAAGTTCGTATCCCGTTGTGTCCATTCAAGTCCATAACATTTATCTTTTAGTTCATCAAAGCTGTGCGAGTTAACAAATTTCTTTTTTGTTAGTCAGCTGATTGTTTTTCAAGCTCTCATCCCCTTTTTCATGGCAACAGCTACCACTCTTCTCTTTGAGCTGTCGCAGATTGTAGAAGTCGTTATGATACCGCCGCTCTTCTGTTTGAGCTGCCGCCGCAAGTTTCTAAGGCCGTCGCGCCTCCCTTCTGCACCGCCGCCGTCTCGGGCTTCGATCTACGTCGCCATGCTTATATCTATTCATCTTTAGCTTAATTTGACAACTCTCTCTATTTGTGTCATCTTCCACATCCTCTTCATCTTGTTACTGCGGTCGACTTTGCTCCTGCTTACTAGTCTATCTAACACCAACAACTTAAAACTCCTCCACTTCGACTTTGCATCTCTTACCCTTTTCCTACCTCTATTAGCAACCAAAAGAAATGGAAGCTTTGCTATTTCCTCCTCCTTTTACGTTTTACTTTTGCAGATCCGATTCCAACTGGCGGTCATCCTCGTGGCGAATGTGTAAGAGAATTCATTCCGTCAGATGTGATGCTTTCTTGAGTTAGGTTTTTTTTTATGAAGTGAACAAAATTGATTCCTCGAAAGCTACCGAGTAGTCAGCTGACTCAACTTTGAGTTTGAAGTATTTGGGCATCCTGCCATTCTATTATTGCCTTCTGAACCTAGATGAGTTGCAGGGGAGGCCTTGCGTGCTAATGTCATGGAGGAAAGATTGTGCATATTGCCAGAAACTTTTACTCATGGCGTGAAGTTTCTGCGGTCTGCACCATTCTAACGAAATGGATATCAAAAAGAGCTTCCTATGCACTAGATCCTCGGTACGCTCGCCAAATCATGAGGCAAGACAATCAGAGCAGCCGCATCAACAATTTTCACCTCACTGCTCTACCTGTAACTGAGCACATGAAGGTCAAATGGACTTCTGATTGGCAATTCTGCGGTTTGGTCACTTTCTACTGCCCTTTAATAACAATAACACTCAAGTATGTGCTTTAGGTGATGGTACCTTTTGTGAAACAAACTATGGGGAATCTTTGCTGTAACCATGATGTGCAAGCGAAATGTTGGCACTTTAACCGAATGAGAAGGAAAGCTACCAGTTGTGATTATCACATGGGCAAGCCGTTTATTTGAGTATGGCCAATTTTGTCACTGCAAGAGGTCTGAGATGTCGAGTACAAGAACAATTTGCAGATTAAAAGCAGATTTGTAAGTTGGGAGATTGGTTTGATCCAGCTCAGATATACTTGTACAGTACTTCGATCAGTTTTTGGTTAAATTCCACCCCAGTTGCCAGCTCTTCAGTTTCCTCACTGTCGAGTGGCATCAATCTGACATCAGTTTTAGAAATCTCGATGTATTACACGCTAAAATTTTTATACATGATTGCTATCTTTCTGTTGCATCCACTGCATTTTCCCGTTTACGGGTGACGTATATTTGAGCGTAAACATCTATAATCTGATGGCATCAGGAAACATGTTGCGACATTCCGTGTCATTACCCTGAGGATAATCACACTTAAGCAACATATTATTATTTGTTTGTCCAGTAGAACATTGCTCCAATGAATAATAAGTCTTTACCAGAGTTATGCAGCAGAACAATAATATAGACACTACCTCTTTATTACAGTATTGTCTCTTTATTACAGCATTTGTCACGTATGGCTATGGTTTTTAATACAATTATATGAACAGAAAAGGTACATGCCATATACCATATCGCTCGCCTGCTTGGCTCAGTAAGACGCCTACTCATTCTAACCACCATATAGAGTGTCCACCTTACCCTGGTCCCCGTAACCATCGCCCTCGTTCTCTGCGGCATTGTCGGTGCCTGTGATCCCTTCATTCCACTTAAGGTAATCCTCGGTCGGACTAGAGTCTAACAAAGAAAAATAATATTAAGAGTGAGTACTAATACACTTAGCAAGCATTAATAACAAAACACATGGTATGACTCATCTATGTTCATTGTCACATTTTCTACTCATTTGATTCTGGAAAATAATTTGTCAAATTAAGTGACAAGTTTTACTTTATGAAAAACGCTACTTTTCACTGAAGAGAAGAAAGATCCTTAGTGACCTTCGTAACCTTCAATCCAAGAGACATGCATGAATTCATAATTCTATTGTGCGTTGAGTAGGCTTGTGCCACTATATACATAACTACTTTGAGCCTTCATGAAACTAGGTATCCCACACTTCCTTAGATGTGGTGCCAAGTTTAGAGTACAGAACGTTTTTTGAGTTATGTTAGTTAAATCTTCACCCATCTATTCTCAACCGGTGTCCTGGGACGCTCACTCGGTATCCACCAACTTCAAATAACGTTGATTAGGGTTGACTATCCTATCACCTAACACTCCACCTACTCTAATATACGCACCTGGAATCACTCACATCCAGACTTGCTCTACCAGTCTTGAGCTTTTCCAACACCGCTCACTCTTACAATACTTACCCTTTGCAGAGAGAATAATAACGTAACAAGATAGCATTTTCTACCCGTTAAAAACGAAAAAAATGGCTGGCACTTAATTACAGCCTCTTTTCCGAGTGAGAGTTTTGTTTTGTTTTATGTTCTATCTATATGTAAAAGGGTCCTGCCTACCCTCTCTTTCCTGTCCAGGGTCCCTTTTAACACCCTATTACATACTCTTGCAACCCAGCTGCTCCTCTCAGCTGAACTACTCTCTTTTCATATCTCATCTCTTTTTATCCAATTTGTCTTTGAAATAAAGTTTTAATGCAAGTATGTAATAAATAGTACAGAATGTAGTTTGTACATTTAATATAACTATATTTGTGATCAAATGACAAGCTTGCCTGCGTAGTAGTAAGCGTTGGTGTCAACTGCGACTTGGTCGGCTGTCTCGGCAACACGCCTTCTGCATTTAAGTAGTAGACACGCAATTTGAGAAAAATATTTATTTAGGACATTTATAGATTTTTAGAAAGTTATTTCCCCTATTTTGGTGGATTTAGCCTACTCCATCTATCACCTATTTTTTGGGTCTACTGAGAGGTCAACATTCCTGGGGTTTTCCCTTCTCTTCCCTATGGCTTAGGGCCTGTTTGGCAGAGCTCCACCATTGAAAAAATGAATCTGAAGCAGCAGATCCACCAAAAACAGCTCCACCGTGAATCTGGGATCCCACCATGGAGCTGCACAAAACTGTTGGCTTGCACTGCAGCTCCAGATCCACGAAACTGAGTTTTTGGTGGGAATGACCTGTTTTGCCCATGGGTTTTATGGTGGTATGGGATGGGGTGTGTAACCAGTGGCAAAAGGTGGGTAATTACCACTCAACTCCACGAGTAGATACGAAACAAGGTTTCGTGGAGCACCCCTTGAGGTGCTCCATGGATTTCATGAATCTGGAGCTAGATTCAGTATTTTTGTGGATCCAGATTTCGTGGAGCTAGAGCGTTTGGGTAAAAATTCGTGGAGTGGAGCTATTTTTGGTGGATCTGGAGTTGGTGGAGCTCTACCAAACAGGCCCTTACTATTCTTGAGGCTTATTTGGCTCACTCGTCGGCCCACTTACTATGCTTGGCCTGCTCACGCCTGGCCCAAGGCACTTGTGAGACCCTATGTAGGTCACCCAATGGTTGTGATGAGTAATTGACTTTTAGTAAAGAGAGTTTGTAGAGTTTGAATTTGGTTTTTAAGAGTTTGCAATTTTTCACTTGCTTTGTGTTGCTAGCAGTCTGACTGGCCTAGGGCTGGCAGCCAAACTGGTTGTGGGTGGCGACGGCCAGACCGGCTTTTGGTTGGCGATCTAATCGGGTGAGAAGTTATTTGAACATGCATTTGTTTGAGCTAAGTTGTCCGAGTGTAGGTGCGATATGGATTTATTGTTCGGTTCTAGGTTTAATATCAGTATTTTGGTTGTATATATTTTGCATGGTACATTGTATGAATTAATTGTGTCAATTGATAAATTGATGACTTTGTGTATTGTGCGGTGCTACATGACGGTTTACTTATTGTTGTTGGTTGTAGAACTTCGGAGCTAGGTCATGGTGAGGCGTAAGAGGACTGGGACTAGGCACAGGGTGGTGCTGAGGTCCAGAATGGTTAGAGAGATGCCAAAGATGACCAAGGTTTGTGGGGTGGTTACAAGCCGAGACGATGAGTAATCGGAGCGGGAGCTACCGGTGGTAGACATGATGGGTAATGGCAAGGTGGATCGGGATTAGACTCAGGAAGGAGCCAAGGTCCTGTGTAGTCAAGGAAGCCAGGTGCCGTCATACGTAAGGAGAAGCATGTGGTGCACCAAGTGACTTGGGTCGATTGCAAGCGAGGACGGTTCGTTGAGATCTGGATGTGTGAGATACTTGGCGGCAAGTCATTGGGGCCATGTGGAATGTGGTGAAACATGGGCGATGCTTCGTGGTAAAAGAAACGGGAAACTTCGTGGAAGGTGGTAGAGGGGCATTTTGGTAAATTACCAAATACCGAAAAAGTGATAGTATGTGAAACCACGAGGTTGGCCTAAATAGTTTAGGTCTTGTATGTGCTAAAAATGTAAAGTGGATCAAGTGTTGATTCATTAATGTGTTAACAATTGTAAACCGCTTTGAGAAGCGTGTG
Organism: Dendrocalamus sinicus; assembly: GCA_036346575.1. Lineage (NCBI taxonomy): Eukaryota > Viridiplantae > Streptophyta > Magnoliopsida > Poales > Poaceae > Dendrocalamus > Dendrocalamus sinicus. The sequence goes on from CM070670.1 coordinate 19,599,938, forward strand.
AGAGAGAGTAAAACCCGGTGTTAGGTGGGGTTAACGGGTTATCTCTAGTTTGGCCTAATGGATGGATCCATTAGGTTTTGGTTTAGGTTGTGAGGCTATATAAGGGGAGGAGAGGCAAGTGCTAGGGTTTGAAAAGGTTGGCTAAGCCTTTTGGTCACTAGCTCCTCCTCCCTCCCATGTGAGATTAGGGTTCTTTGGGTTGGAGCCTTATATGTGTGAGAGAGAGCTTCCGGAGGAGGACAGAAGTCAAGGAATAAAAGCTCATGTGATCGGCAGTAAAGTCCTTAACCAACTCGAACGGAAGTACCATAGAGACTTTCGGTAGGTCCGATAACTCATATGCGTTCAACCACTTTAGAGTTCCAACTACAATGTCTTATATGACCACATAGATTGATTTCGACCACTATGGTCGTTTTTGACCGCACTGGTCATATTCAGCTACTCTAGTCTTTTTCGACCGCTATGGTTCTCCGACCACGTTCTCGAGTCTCAACCATGTTTTTGACCAGGTCAGTTTTTCAAAAGGCTTTTTCTTAAAAAGTAATTTAATAAAAATATTATTAAATAAATAGTACTTTGAACTTCTATAAAAATCCTATTTAAAATTAATTGTTTTAAATCATTTGGCATTATTTGGATTTTCTGTGCTTTTCTGGATTTTAAAAATCAATTTCAAAGCTAAAAAGTATTTTTGTAAAAATTTAAAAGACCAACTTTAAGTTGGAAATATTTTTTTCCTATGTCTAAAACATCTCCAGAAATTTCTGTGTTTTTTTCTGGAATTTTTAGACTTTATTTGCTATTTTCCAAGTATTTTCAAAGCTTCGTACTATTTCTGAAAACCAAAAATGAATTTTAATTCCTTTCTCTCCTCAGGCTGACGCGTGTCAATCCCTGGTTCAATCCACTGCCTCCCGTCTAATCTCAGCCATCCATAGCCACTTACCCCTTCATCCTTTTGCCGACGGCCTAGATCAAATCCATCTTTCCCGGTTTAATCTCAGTTGTCCATAGCCACTTAACCATTCGCCTCTTAGCCGATGGCCTAGATTTAATCATCACCGCCCGATCTAATCTCAGCCACCCGCGTTCACTTACCCCTTCGCTCCTCATTTGACGGCCCTAATCTATTCCTTTGACGCGTGTCCGTCATCCAGTCACCCGCTCTTTCTCCTCTGTCTCTTCTCTCTCGCCAACAGCCCGACCCCACCCGTCAGTCATCTCCTACCTCTCCTTCTTCAACCTCACGTCGCCGCCAATGATGCCCCGCCCGAGCTTTTAATTCAGCTATTGTTCTTCATTTAAGTCCCGAGCTAATGCACATTTGAAGGCCCTCTTCACTCCCGCATTCACACCGCCGGTTTTCCCCTCCTTTAAGCCTCCATTACCTCACCTTCACACGTCTCTACTCCGGTCTTAAATCCGGCGAGCAATTACTCGCCGGCACCACCTCCTCGCCCCTATAAAAGGCACCCCTCGACACCACTCCACCTCGCACCACCCCGCTCCCCTCCCTCTCCCTCTCTCGGGCCTCGAAGCTCCCCAACGCCGCTCGCCCCTCTTTGAGCTACGGCACGAACTCCCGCTAGCGATTGTTGCCACCTTGGCCCACCTCGCACCTCGCCGACGTCATCTACGCCTTCTCTGCGCCTCGGCAATCACCGTTCGCCTCTCGGCCGAGCCCCAATCCCACCGGAGCGTCACTGCCACCAGAGCCGTGCGCCACTGCCGCTTCCTTGTCTCACCGGCGACCTCCTGTCATCCCTGAGTGTCGCGCTGAGGTGAGCTCACCTCCCCATCACCTCCCCTTGCCATTGCATGCCTCGGTCACCGCCGCCGAGTGCCGGAGCTCCGGCGAGCCCTCGGGCCCCAAGCGCCGCTCCGCGCCGGTGAGGCCACGTCAGCACACGGGCGACGTGGTCGCCCACGTGACTGCCACACGGCACATGTGGACGCCATCTTTGCACTGAGTGCCACATCACCTCCCCGTGCCACTTCAGGCCTCCCTCTGGTTCGTTGACCAGGTCGACGGTAGACCGGGTCCACTGGTCAGTCTTTGTTAGCCCAGGGCTGACGCCAGCCTGACGTCATAAAGCCAATTTCCAATAGAAAAATAATTTGGCCGAAAATAAAAATCCGTCCTGACGTCATAAATATCTTTTCCAGTACAAAAATAATTCTAGAAAAACTGATTTATTCTTCTTCTCTCTTTTCAAACTTCCGAAAGCCCGTTCTCATTCATCCTAACTCCGATTGAGCCCATTCAAAATTTTAAATTCATCAAAAATTCCAATCTATCCATTTATGCCACCCATTTGAATATTTGAAGTTTATTTGGTATTCCAAAATTTTAAATTTTAAATTCCAAAGCCCAGTTCATTTTCAAAAGCCTCAACTCCATTCAAATCTTCCAAACTTCAAAATATCCATAAAATATCCATTCTATTTTTTTGGATCCAAATATTTTTCTTGGCACTTCTCTTTCTCTAAAAATAATAAGATTTCCCTCCCAAACCAAAGTCTTCTTTTGATCAAGCACGCTTAACTCCAAAATTCTCACCACGCCCAATGCCATAGATTCTTTTCAAGAATTTAGACTATTCCCTTTTAGCCTAATATTTCTTCGTCCTACCATTGCTATTCATCTCCACGCATCAGACCAACAAATAGTTTGTTCTTCTGCTAAAGCCACCGTGAACCATGCATGCAAGCAGAATCGATTCCCTCTTACCAAATTAATTAGCATGCAGCAAGAACACCTCTATTCATTGCCAAACATCAATTCCATTCAGTTTTAATCATTAAAATTTCAGTTTTTTAGTTTCTTGCATTCAAGCATTAAAAACCGACATTGCACATAACTCAGCCAAATTAACTCATTCCTCTTGTTCTTGCCATATAAATAGAAGCACCACCTTGTGTTCAATTCCCATGCCAACCCCTAGCACCTCCTCTATCTTTACACAAAACAATAGAGAAGCCGCAGCCGCCCATGCTCTCTCCTCCCTCCACCATGCCACCTTTTCTTCGGTGATCTTTTTCGACTATTGTTTGTGTCACATCATGTTCCAGCATCCTAGCAACCTACTCATCAATTTAGTGTGATTTCGATGCAGCCATTTGGTGGGAATCAAGTTTCTCCCAAAATCTTCTGTTTTCGCTTCTCGTCGTCGATTCGCCACCTTTGATGAATATTAGCCGGAGCCATCTGACCAAAATTTAATGGCATGCAGTAGAAATCTCTCCCACCTTTGCTAGAAATTAATTTCCATCAGTTTGGGCTGTTTGCATCCTTGTTAGTGCTCTTTAAACATGAAAAACTAGCACCATAATTTCAGACATTGCTTCGGCAATCAATTCCGGCCATTCCCTTCCTCCTCTTCACCTATAAATTGAACCACCTCCTATCCTCATTCCCCACTTGTGATGCACACTAGCACACCAGAAATCCAGCCAAAAAGAAGGTCTCAAGAAGTATTCCCTCGGTTGGAATCATTTTCCAGTAATTTCCTTTCCAACCGATCTTCCGATGACTCATTCTTCGTCGTCCGAACTCCGAATCTATTGATTCTTTTTTCTAAATTCATCTAAAATCATAATATATACCTCAGTATGTATTTTATAATTTTTGAATTTAATTTGAATTTATTCACTTTGGTTCTTCGCGTGTAGACTACAACGAATCCAGAGAGTTTGATTTCGACGATTCGCAGAATCAAGACTTCAAGCAAGGGAAGTTACACCTTTGATCATGTTGCTCCTAATAATTTAAATTAATCATGTTGTTTTTAAAATTATTATGCAAATTTGATATTGAACAAACATGCCTTGTCGCCCTAGATAATCATAGGTTGGGATACCTTTTTCACATAAAATGATAAGTTTTTGAAATGTATTCTTGACTTTGATGAGTCAAGAAAGACTATGAGTTATTTCAGAATAAAATATAAAAACTTGGTTTAGACTTAGGCAAATGGTTAGGTGGTGGGTGCTTGCTGGCATGCATTGTTGTTTGATGACGCAATGTTGATTACCAGGCACAAGGGGTATGTGGTTGGTGCCTAAGTCAGTTAAGGACTGGTCTGTGAGCTACTGTTGCAAAGCCCTTTCGTACTACCACAAGGCTGGTATGGGACAGTCCTGGCTGATTAATTTGCAGGTCCCAACCCGAGTCTCGCTGTTGGTTGAAAGTGAGCGTGGCATAGGCCATGAAAAGTCTCACTCAGCTCAAGAGGGGGCTCCAACTTGTGGATTCAAGGTGTGGTGAAATCTCAGTGTTGGCTTGACCAGGTTGAAGGCTTTGCATTGTAAAGGCCTTGTATTGATCTCCTCGCCGCACATCAAAGAAAGTGTGTTTATCCGGTGGCAATATAGGATGATCATGTCTTGTGGGTAAAGCTGTACAACCTCTGCAGAGTGTATAATCTATCCTGGATAGCCGTGCCCACGGACATGGGCAAGCTGAGTAAAGTTTTTCACAGATTAGACTTTGTTTTTCAAAATGTTTTATGAAAACCTTATGGATGGATGGATTCCATTCGAGATCTTTTTGAGGAAAGATGGTCCAGGTGGAATGCCCGTGGTTAGGTTAGTGTTTGGTTAGAGCCTGCATTAACGATATTATTTTGTTAAAATCTTGTTTCTATCTATTGTATCAAATTCAGCTTTTGAATCTACTTACATTATTTACTTCAATTTCTCTCAACCTTATTATGCCTTCCTTTGTCAATCTTTATGTATGCATTAACTCTGTTAAACCTCCTAGTGGAACTCGTGGAGTACTTTATGTGCTTATGTTGCTCAATTCATCATTTTTCAGAGGACAACTTCGACTTCGGTGAGGATCAGAACGTATAGGCCGCGTCGTACTATTGTTAGCCTATGGGCAGGCTCAGTGGGCTTCTTCCACTTCGATTTTTTCCTTCCACTGCTTATATTTAATTTTGGCTTATGTGTTGTGGATGTAAACTTTGGCCATAATGCCCATATTTAATTAAATAAAGTTGTCATTGTGCTTGATATGTATCCCTGTGATCACTGTGTGTACTTGCTGATCCTGGACTAGTGCGATTTACACAGAGGGTTTTGGAGTTGTTGCTCCGGGATCCAACACTTACGAGTAAGTTGTATTCACCAATTTTGATTTTGGATTGGTTTCAGTGCACCTTTCCTTCAAACTGAAAAAGGTCTCAACTTTCGCCATAATTTTTATGATCGTTTATTGGAATAGGTTCTTGATAACCTAGAGAAAATCTCTACAAAATTTCATGTCATTTGGATCTATGGATCAAAAGTTCCATCGATTTTTGAATTTGAAATCAGGCTGAAAGCACTATTTATTACTGAAATTACTGTAGCAGCGGTCTGACTGGCATTGTAGCAGCGGTCTGTTCAGGGCTACTGTAGCTTTGCTTGATTTTACTGTTCATAGCGGTTAGACCACTAGAACGAAGGTTAGACCATCCGGATTCCGGAGAGAGGTTAGACCACCTCCTTCATGAAGGTTAGACCGTCGGGGGTTGTTTAAATGTGTTTTGCTCGATTTTGATTGGATCTTTTCCTTGTAAGTATTTTTCTTTGATCGTCATAGCTTCCATAGCTATTGAAGTAAAGAGTTTTGCTTCCGCTCAAAGGAAAAGACTTTGGAAAGCCTCGGAATTAATATGGGCTCCTATTCACCCCTCTAGTCGCCATACTCGATCCTACAGCACTCATGCACTTGACCCATCCATTCGGTTTAGCCCATGCATGGCCCATGCCACATGCACGGCCTAGACTCACGCACAGCATTCAAGTGCAGCCCACGCCACACATGGCCCACACACACAGCACAAAACGCCACACGCACTCCATGCCAACGCCGCCCTTTTGCCTCTCCTCTTCCTTCCTTGTCTTTCCATCTTGGGCGCCGCTATTCGCCTCTTCTCTTCCTCCCTCGTGGTTTGGCGCCTCCACAATGCCTTCCCTCGCCGGATCTATGGGTCCCTTGGGTCCTCTTTACCAGATCGAGGGGTTTTGGGCCTTCTCCTCACTAAATTTGTGAGCTCCTCGCCGGATCTATGGGTTCCTCATCGGTTCTGGGCTCCATTGGTCCCTTGGGCACCCTCGACCCTGTGGCTCCCTCGGCTCCTTCACCCTTAAGGAGGCCACCACTGATCGAGGTGGTTCTAAGGTGGGCTCAGTTCATGGCTGAAGGCCATGGTTGCGGTGGTTCCCCTCTACTCGGCTTCCTCTCTGGGACAGTTCACCCTTTCTTTTGCCCCTTTTACTTTTATGCAACTTTGATTTAGTTACTATTTTTGCTACTCTATCTTTTACCACACTTGGTTTTGGGACGATGTAAGTGAGTGTGGTTGGTGCCATGAGAAGTCTCACTTGAGTGAGCGTGGTTAAACCATGTGAAGTCTCACTCAAGCTCAAGAGGGGATCCCGGTCTGGTGGATTCCTTACTGGGGTGAAACCTTAGAGTTGGCTTGGCCAGGTTGAAGGCTTTGCATTGTAAAGGCCTTGTCACGACTCCTCGCCGCACACCTAAGGAAATGTGTAATCTAGTGGCAAAAAGGGATGATCATGTCTTGTGGGTAAAGCTGTACAACCTCTGCAGAGTGTATAATCTATCCTGGATAGTCGTGCCCACGGTCATGGACATGCTGAGTAAAAGTTTTTCATGTATTAGACTTTGTTTTTTTCAAAATATTTTTTAAACCTTGTGGGTGGATGGAATCCGTGAGAGATTGGAACCTGGTGGATGAATGGAATCCATCAGAGTTGTGCAATGAAAGCGTGTGGATGGATGGAATCCATACGTGATCTTTTGAAAAAGATGGTCCGGGTGGGATGCCCGTGAATAGGTTGGTGTTTGGTCAGAGCTTGCACTGATGGTATTATTTTTAATTAGAAGTATTGTTTTTTACTTATTATATTAAATTCAACAATTTCAATCTACTTACTGTATTTTCTTAAATGCTGTTTTATGCAAACTAACCCTATAAGCCTTCCATTGAAGCCTTTATCATTATGTTGCATTTCTCCGTGTGATTTGCGGAGTACAAGTTTGTACTAACCTTGCTATCTCCACACAGAGAAGGACGACGTCGACCACGGTGAAGATCTGGACGAGTAGGCTGCGTCTTACTGTCGTTTGTTTGTGGGCAGGCTTGGGCTTCGCTTCTTTTTAGTTTGCTTCCTTAGTTATTTGCTTTATTTATCTTTGCCAATGGGCGTTGATGTAAGACTTGGCCATACTCTTTAATTAATGAAGTTAGTCATTTATACTTGGTATTTATATTTGTTGTTACTGTGTGCACTAACTGATCCTGGATTAGTGCGATTTACACAGAGGATTCAGGAGTTGTTGCTCCGGGTTCCGACACTTTTGTTTCTCTCCTCGGCTGTGAGTGAAATGCAGTGGGCAATGCAAAGGGGAAATGAGTTGGGGGGCTTAAGAAGGCGAGGCGCTCGGCTGCCTCTCTCTCTCTCTCCCCCTGTCCTATTTATGGCTGTGCTGCCCTCTCCTTATCCTCGATTGTGCCTTGGGTCACTGTGGAGCTTATGGACCATTGGTTCGAAATGTGGGCTGTGCACTGTGCTGGATCTTCTATGGCTAAGGTAAGTCCGTAAAAATGTAAGCGCTAGATTTTCTGGGGGCCGAATGATGAGGCCCACTAATGGTTGAGGGGCGCCAACCGGCCTAGGATGGTCTAGGAATCTCGATGAACGCCACTCTAATCAACTTCGAATAGTCGGAGGGTACTGACGGTGACTTCTTTTATTCTCTTTTTATTTTCCCTTAGATTGTTCGTTTTACTCACTCTCCGATTGCAAAAGAAGAAGCGCAGGCTGGTGTTGTGGCCAGCTTGGGATGCTAAACGTCGAGCAACACACCGGAATACAAAGCAAGGGAAGGGATACAATGTTGTTTATTTAGTTTTTGTTCTAATGGAATTTCGGCTATGCATTAATTTCAGTTTTCATATTTGTGTATAATTCTTGTAATTAGCTAAGCATTGTAAAAATGTATTTATTTTCTTTGGGAAGGCCCAAGGCCAAATGTTGTAATTCATTTTTATAATTAAATATATTTCGATTATCTTAATATTTCTTAATTACTATTAATTGCATTGTTTAGATTTAATTAAAGTTCAGGGTACTTTCACATGTATTATGGCGTACAAGTGTACAGGGACAACCAAATTGGCCGGCTGTCTTTCATTGTGGTCGTCGAAGTATTGTAGTCAACAGTTGGTCCTAACTTGTTGGATTGGTGCTGCTGAAAAGGTTAATGGAGGTGCACCATATAACTTTGTACAGATGCACACGACACAAGGGATCGACTATGGAGGCTCAACAGTTGGCAAAGATTAACAACACACTGAGCCAACGGCAGCTCCCATCTTGGACACAACAATCTTGGATTTTTGCTGTAACAGAAAATGGTCCTGCTCCCATTCACAGGCTAAAGCCAGTTCAAGCTTTTCTCTGAAGAAAGAAGCTTCCTTTTTCTCGAACAAGGCCAGGCTAATCTAATCTGTGGTTAACTATATACAGCTGGGAGGAGAGGCTGGTCGATCCATGGTTTAATTTGGCTTTTGTTCAAGACAGGGAGGGAATCCAGCCTCTGATGTGCTGGGATCGATGCTGTTTCTTTAGGGCCAAGCCCTAATGATTCTGCGAGCTTCAGAGTCGCGTCTTGGCATGTGACTCGATCGACCAGAGGTATGCAAGATTTGTAGCTAACTAAGCTGATTATCTAGTGGTCCAGATGCACAGGCCAACTAGATTTGTAGTGATTTATCTTTGAAGGAAGGATGGATCTGTTTAATTAGTTGCTTCCAAGCTTGAAGAGCACAAAGGAAAAAAAGATGTCTTAGATCGTCTCCAGGAACACGGCCGGGACCATAGATGTGTGGATTTCGCTGGGCCATAATCACATCACATATATAGCTATGGGCCATTTGGATTTCCGTCCATGTATATCTCTCTATTAACTTGTTGATTAATTAGTGGTGGAGAGTGAATTAAGTTTGTCTAAACCCTAGCTCCAACTTGCAGATAATTATTGGGAAAACTCGATGTGACATATACACTGCTTCATATGAAACGTTGCAATTTAATTTATGCGCTGCAATTTTTTGTTGCATCTTTTTTATTATGACTATCTTCTAAAATCATATCACTAGCGAAACATTTTAAGCGTCTATTTATTTGGTCTACGGTTTATGGTTTTTTTTGTTACGGTTTATTAGTTTAATGAAAAGTAAAAAGAACAGGGCCTAATAGTTTCATTAACCAGATAGTTCAGTTCAACTGTTGCAACAAGATTTTTTTTAAAAAAAAAAATCTGATGGTCCATTCTTTAGCATTTTCGATAATAAAATTCCAAGGGTACCCCTGCGACAGGGCCTCTAAAGGGTAAATTGAGATGTCCGTTAGGAAGTCTTCTTTTGGTAATTCTTGGTACGTGCAGGCATGCATGCATAACTCAGCTAGCCTTGCAGGCTTGTGTGACACTGACACCACAGAACACGACACACATAGCTCCCGACGTTGAAGGGAACTTTTTCTTTAATTCTTTTCCCCTCTTTTTTACTTGTTTCAGCGTGCTGCACTGGAAAAGGTGCATGGAATCGCCGCAACTTTCAGGAGTTTTTTTTTTCTCCATTCTTCTATGCGGTTACAATAATAATAATAATAGAGAGAGAGAGAGAGAGAGAAATAATAACGGACGGAACAGATCAAAAGAAACTAGCACATCATGATGTCGCTATCAGGGGCATATTAAGCCATTAATAATTTAGGTTTTGTATTAATAATTTAGGTTTTGTACACTTATACCGCTTCCAAACGTTCCTCCCTGCTCTTATCATTTGAGCTATGACTCGATCATTTTAACATCACCTTTTCTTGCACTGGGAGGATGGCTTTTCCTCTTTACTGATTTGTTACCCTAGTATGATGCCTCCTCATTTATACCTTTGTTAGATGTATGGTTGTCACGACGAACTGAGCGACCATGGCACTAGAACGCCATGGTGTCTAGGCAGGCACCATGGTGTCCTCAAGACGAGATACGGCGAGCTAAAGAGTTGAGTAAGGCAGTACATTAGAGAGGTCAATAATAGTTGCATATCTTGATGTCCTGCCTTTTTTTTTTGCTCTTTTCCTATCATTTATCCACAAAGCACAAACACTCACAAATTTGATCAAAGTGCAAAGCAGAGAAATCAGATCAAATGGCGGAGCAGAGAGGCATGCAATGTAGCAGAGAGACACGCAACAGATAAAAAAATGCAGTAGAGCCGAGCAGTACTTCAGTTCCTGCCTCACCCCTTGCAGCGCCACTTAATCTTGCCCACTAATGCCCAAACCCACCCTGCCAACTGGCCAAGGTGCCCGCCTAGCCGCTCGCCGTGGACGCCGCAAAATCCTAGGCGCCTGTCTAGTTGGCCAAGGTGAGGCGAGCCTCCATGGCATCCTCCCCCTGACAGCCAAGCGATATCTTGGCGACGACATGACCATGGTTGGATGGTTTAATTTTGCACCAACATAGCAAATATGTCTAGCTATATATGTTAAAACTTTGATCCAAGAGAAAACACACACATCACAAATAAACTAAGAGAACATATGAGAATTTATGAATTTCTCTATTCTCTTACTTGCTCCTCATTTTTCTTGCTTCTCTTTTCTTATAAAACTGACTACAAGCTTTCTCAATATATAGGCTAATAATCTCCTACTAGCATACGTATCGGGACTTCAAGTTGGACACAACTTCGATTTGAGTTACACATGGAGACGAACTCTACTACGTCTTGAGCTCAAAGTCAAGATTATTTCTAACAATCTCCCCCTTAATTTTGACTTGACATACTCTAGTTTTAGTCTCAATGCATTATGAACTACCAGTCACACCTCCACATGAAGCGTTCTACATGAAAGCTACATGTAGGAACTCAACTCAACTAGCACAGGTTCATCCGGATGCAAAGATTCTAAAACGTAGAGGCAGTCGGTCTCAACTACGACTTACTAAACTTATACTTGATACAGAACGGTGACACATCTCCTCAACATTCCGATTTCTTTTCACCTTACTTGAGTTTGGACGACGACATATCTTCTCGATGTCCCTGACTCTAACCTTCATCAGAGCAGTGTTAATTCATCATCGTTGAGCGCTTTTAGCAAGAAATGCTTTCTTTATCCTCAGTTTTGGGGCATTTTGAAGCAAAGTGCCCATAATCGTCACAATTATAACATCCCACTTTTGCCTTATCGAACTTCCGATTATGACGGCCTTAGCCACTACCGCTGGAAGTGTTCTTGCCTTCATGCTTCGATGATCGGATCTCCCACTCTCTTTGAGCCTTTATGTATACCTTCATCTTGATTGGCCATGCTGCATAATTACTCGTCGTGAGCATCGGATAATGCAGCGAGACAGCGGAACTCTCTTTCGCCATCATACTAGATGATGCCTTGTCACCGGTGTCACCACTTCTCGGAGAACGTGACATGATCTTGAGCGTGGATCAAGATCTCGGGCTACTCTGAAGCGGCTCTTGGACTTGCTCTGAGTTGCCATTATTGTTGCCTGCTGTTTCTCCCCTTGCTGAGCACTTTTATTGCTGGAGTGAGGAACCGAGTCGGAGACGTACTTGTTGTCCTCTGCGTTTCGTTGATGGTGAAACGTGATAGGAGAACACGCCGAAACAAGGTGTCGAGACTGTGTGCGATACCTCAGGAACACCGCGCGGAACGAGCACGAAATGGAATCGCTAAGACGATTTTTTCAGCAACTCGGTTCTCGCCTAGGCTCTGACACCACTTGTTAAAACTTTGATCCAGAAGAAAATGCACACATCGCAAGTAAACTGAGAGAACACAGGAGAATTTCTTAATTTCTCTATTCTCTTATTTGCTCCCCATTTTTCTTACTTCTCTTTTCTTACAAAATTGGCTACAAGCATTCTCAATATATAGGCTAATAATCTCCTACTAGCATACGTATTTAGACTTCAAGTTGGACACAACTTCAACTTGAGTTACACATGGAGACGGACTCTACTACGTCTTGAACTCTAAGTCAAGATTATTTATAACAATATAGCTTTTGAATTCGGTTTGCATATTTCGCAAAAAATTTTTGGTTTGCATAAAATCAATCAAATTTTATTACAAAAAATATGGTAGCAATATTGTATTATAGCTACTTGATACGATATAGGGAACACTGTGGTATGATGAGTGTTTGGTGTTTGCTTAATTTTAACCATTTAATTTAGAGAGAGCACGGGATAGTTGTGTTGCGCTAAAAATTGAACTACTATTTGCGGCAATAAAGTGAACGAGTTCTATAGAGTTGACTTTTTTTTTTTTGACAAAACGCTCCTAGCAATGCAATCAATGGGTGTCATTTTCAAAAAAACTGTATGGCATTAATCAGAACAGGATCACTTGGTAATCCATCCATTCATAAAAAAAAATGTCATTTTGAGATATATGCAGTTAAACTTTTTAAACTTTGGCTATCTATATCTTTTTAATATTTAGATTGAGCATATGAAAATGATATGTATAGATTTGTCTTGGAAAAAACTTTCATAAAAACATAATTTTATTAGGTTTATAAATCTATTACAATAAAAAACAGTAGTTAATTAAAGTTATATTTTGGAGACTGCATTTATATCCAAAATGATATTTTTTAATGATTAGAGGAAATATAACTAAAGACATGCAAGGGTAACTACACCGTTGACTCTAATTAAACGGTCCCTAGATTAATTAAATGGCATTACCTAACATGGAGACCACCACCGAGTCCAAAATATCCTATATGCATGTCTATGAACAAATTCGGTCATTGTACGTTGATTATTTTCCCCCCAATTATTAGCCAATTATAGTTACGACAGGAGCAGCATGAAATGTATATTGTGGATTCGTGGGTTTGGGTCTTCTACGATTATTGTCACTTCATCATGTGGATTATGTATTAGCTTGCCGAGCATGGAAAAATCACCCTTGGTGTAAAAAAGGGTGGATTTCACATGATCTAAATCATTCATTCACATTCTACGCAGCAAGACAAAATGTATTTCTAGATGGAAATTTTCTTTTACAAAAAATTGTACTACCTGTCTTCCTCTCGCAAACATTTGAATCGAAGTATACATAGGAATCTACCTCAAGCGCAAGTGATGAGTGATCGATCCAGACACAGGCACTGGTTTGCAACGTCGCCATGAGTAGATCCAAGAGTTAGCTCTTAGCTCCCTGACATGCGTGAGCGCGGACAATCGTACGTACGTGCTGGCACTTCAATTTTTTTTTTCGCTTGCTGCCTTCCTTCTTATCGTGTACCTAATCAGCACACTAATAAAGCTATGCAAACAACAAAAATGGCAACCCGCTCCACATATACGAAGATGATGCATGTGATGATGTTTGTTGTATTAGGAAACTAGTTAATTCTGCAAAAAAAAAAGCATCACTGCAATTTTAGATGCTCCGAGTACACTACTTGGCAAATGCTAGTTTTAGTTATTTATAATTTTGCATTAGACAAGCGGACACAATGAAGAGCTTATTCTTTTTGGCTGCGGCTTGTGGCTTTTTAACTGCTTGTATGAGAGATTACAGAGTAACAGAAACTCACGTGCGGTTTTTGCCAATATAAATGAAGTCAATAAAGTATATACTACAATTAACTAATAGACTATATCTTAAAAAAAATACTCCGTTTAAAAATTAGTTACTGTAGAAAAGTCAAAAAGCAGTTTTTAGAAACTGAAAAAAACAGAGCCGAAATATCTACATAGACTTCACCTCATAAACACTATGCTTACGACAGTAACATTTAGCAAGAACTAATGACTTGAACCCTTTTCTAATGGATATATACACGATGATCTCTTAAGACTGAAAATAACATAATTTTACAAAACAAAAGTATATTTTTATCGTATAAATTTTGCAAGAATCAAAATAACTCCTGCAAAAATTCTACCGTAGATCTTTTGTTGCGAAGGAGACCTCGAACTGCAACTTTATATTACACCAATCGATCCTGGCAACTTCAAAAGCCTGTGTAAGAATGGGTGTTGACCTAGCGAAGGTTCTTGAGGTTTTCCTGTACTGCCCAACCCTCAAGTAACTGCGCCTCGTGAACCGTGGAGTCACCGCACACGCTGCCGGCCAGTGAATTCATGCAGTGCCCAGATTCCATCTTTTTTACCCTTTTATCCTGTACAATTGCCATCTTTTACCTGAATAAACCTTCTTCTCTCTCCCCAAAAGAATCTTCTGCAGGTAGCTCTGCATGAGAGTTTGCCTTTGCCATGCACAACTCTGGGCATCTCCAATGGTTATAGCTAGTAACTAACAATACGACTTCCACATCATCTATATAGTACACACTAAAGTTAGCATTCTAAAGAACTATCTATAAGGATAGCTATTTGATGCTTACATGCACACACAGAATTTATGGAGGCTGCCTCGTTTGTCGCTATAGACTATCTCTAGAGCTGTGGAGAGCTGCGTTCTCTTTCTTCATTTAATATCTTCCACGTAGGACAGTTGATGACATGGACTCTCTTGTAGAGAGCTGCTATAGACCCATTGCAGATGCTCTCAGTATATGGGTCTGTTGCAGATTATTACCAACCCAGGTAACAGAATGAAAATTTTATCGGACTTGAATGTCTCGTCTTTGAGGTTTGTGTGCAGTGCCTTTAGCATTGGCTTGGCTACCTCTCTCTAATCATTATAAAAGCTGTGGGTCTGTGTCACATACTGATGTGTATCAGCACTACTCCACTTGTACTCTACAATATATCTACATGTACACAAGCTAACACAGGGATATCACACACTCATGCCATGTGTAAATTTTCACAGAGATCAACAGGTTGGCAACTGAAATGGTCCTCCCTACTCATTGTACATGTGATTTACTACCATGACAAGACAAAAGGGCCAGTGGTAAAAAAACAAAAGGGAGCAAAATAGGAGGCAAGATGAGCAATGTGGGCTCCTCTGGACATGTCTTGAGTCCTAATTTCCTACCCTCCCTCCCATCCTTTAACCTTTCTCACCTTCCCATGTGCATCATTCAGCCTGCAGCCAGAAGAAAGTAGAGCCAAGCCATCCCTTCTCATGCCAATTGCCCAAGCAGCTCAGAGAGAGAGAGAGATGACAAGTAGCCTAGTTTATTTTGCTTTAGAGAGAGAAAAGAAGAGGAAAATGGTGGTGGAAATGTTGCATTTGGATGCTTATACAGATGGTCAGTGGTGGAGCCAAAATTTGGTTACGTCTGAGCTCAGTGGTGGAATAATCTAGCCTATCTGAGGTGTAGCTCCACCCCAGCGGATGATACATGGCATCTCAAACCGATGAGAGATATGCAGAGTAGCTAGACGGCATGCATGTATCACGTTCTCCCATAATTAAACAGGAGGCATCAATCCCACAGTTCCCTTCTTTTTTAACCTTTGTGGCAGACACCACCCCACACTTCAACCGTTTTTATACGGACCCCCAGCCTAACCCAAAACTTAATTTTGTAAGCTTGCCAAATGGATCAGTATAGTATAGACCCTTGCCTCTTAACTCCGAGGCATCCAACTCTAGAGATAGCGGTATCTCACGTCCTAGGAGCAACCTTTTCAAGCAGCGCTGGACCGGTATAAAATGTGATTTAGTAAGAATTTGTACTAATAATCAAGATTTTTTGTCACCCTGCTACTCGAGGTTGTCAGGATTGGGATGTTAGATAGGATCACTTTTGTGTTAGCAGGATTAGGATAGTAGGATTGAATCGTATAATCGTGACAATCAACTAAAACTTTACACATTTTGATTCCCTAATACATTATTTGTTTGCCATGCTTGTACTATGATCAACCCAACTTGCAAGATTCTAGCACATGTAACTTGGATGCTGTTGTGAAACTTGTAATGTCTCTTATAACATGGGCGTACAACTATTTTTTGACGTTTTTTCCCATTAATTTCTCCATCATTGAGAATTTTACTAGTAACATTTTTGTATCTATGCCTTCCTCTTTTTCTCCCCATTAATTCCCCCATTGCTGAGAATTTTACTGGTAACATTTTTATATCTACGCCTTCCTCTTTCTATTACATTCATATATAGTATACTAATCTTGGCATGTGAGGTCTTATCTCCCAAGGCTTATACTAATCTTGGCATGGTAATATTAATATTTGGAAGAATCCTTGATCTAAAACCAAAAGCTTACAATAATTTAAGCATTGGATCCTAGAGTATAACCAGAGCTGAACATGTAAGTATAACCTATGCATCTGCCTCTAGATTTTTTTACAAAAAAGTACAGTAGACATGGATCATCACACTTAGAAGAATGCTGGTACAAGAATATCAAGAATTGGACATATAATATGTCGCAAGTATACACTGTAAAAGTTCGGTAACAACAGTTTAGGAAAGAAAAAAACCTTAGGTAATGCATAATGGACAATTTAGGTAATTGAAAACTATAAAAGAAAAAAATATGAAAAGGAAAAGGAAAAATGAAAGGGGGGGAAAAGAATTTTCCGCATGCATCAGTACCAGCTCTTGTTTCTGCACCGCTCCCTTGCAACGTACCACCACTGTAGAGCAGTATCCGTATGCACCAAATTTACCGAAGTAACAGGTACACACGCACCACATCATCTGCACATTATCTTCTACATTTTAACCGCGCGAGCTCTTATTACCGCTTCTGTGTGCTTTTTTCACCGCACCAATTTAACCTCTCGAAGAACCCCCACCAAGAAGGGTTCTTCTTAATTACCACAACAAATCAATAAATAACCACGCCACCAATTTTTTTGAACACCTAGGACGCGACCACAGTAATTAACACAGCAACGAATCAAGAAATGGATGCAGCTACTAGCTCTAGCTAGGAGGACATGGAGGGTATATCGGAGTAGCAACGACGACGATGTGCATGCATGGCGAATGATCCTGACATGGACATGTTGCTACGTGCATGACGAATGGAGATGTGCCGGAGCTTGGAGGAGGAGAAGAGTTCTTGAGGTTTTAGGTTTTGTGGTGTGGAGATATGGACAAGCATGGAGGCGACAGGTAGGTAGATACAAATGGTACACGAGAGAGAGAAGACATTGATGATTGATGTATGGGTAGAGAGTCACCGGATGTATGGATCGATCACTGGACCATGCCCAAGAAAGATCCGGCTGTTGTCGTTGCTGCCGCCGCCGTGCCGGGAGCTGCGGTGCCGGGCTGGTTGCCGCCGCCAGCGGAGGCGGCGGCGTTCGGCCTGACGACGTTGTGCTGCTGCTGCTGCTGCCTCTGGAACTGGATCTCGTACTGCATTTTGTTGCCGTCGACGTCGTCGTCGTCGTCATCGTCGTCGTCGTAGTCGTCGTCCTCGTCCTCGTCCATGTTGTCGCTGTCCGCGCCGCCGTCGATTCGGTTGTAGCTATTGATCGCTGCCTGCTGCTGCAACTGCGGCTGCAGCTGCCTCTGCTCCATCATCTCCTTCATAATGTCCTCTGGCTTTAAATGCGCGGTGTTACGCAATCAGCATTGGATCACCCAAACGAACAGCAGGTACCACATGTACGTGCCGATTGGCTACGGCCACACCAAGAATGCACATGTAGGCTAGCTTACCTTCTTCGCCGCCGTGCCGCCGCCTCCTTCGCTGAAGAACCTGCCGGCCGCAACGCCGCCGTTGCTCGCCTGCATTTGCATGCCCCCGGAGCCGCCGCCGCCTTCGGGCGCGCCACCGCCCTGCCTGCTCCCGTTCCCGTTGCCGGCGTTGTTGCTGGTGCCGCCGTTCTTGGTCACGTGCTGCAGGGGCTGCGGCGCCGTCTGAGAGATCGGCGCCGCGACCGTGACCGCCTCCGAGCGCTCCTGCGGAGCTGCATTGGCGTGCCCCGCCGGCGGTAGGTTCGCCGCTCCGCCGCCGGAGTTGGAATTGAGCGCCGCCTTGTTGCGGTAGAGAGCGTCGAGGTGGTGGAAGTAGGGGCACGTCTTGGAGTCCTCGGGGCGCTTCTTGTTGCTCTCCTTCACCTTCTTGAAGTACTTGTTGATGTTCTCCCACTTCTCCTTGCACCGCTTCGAGCTCCGGTTGTACCCCAGCCGCCGCATGCCGGCGGAGATCTCCTCCCAGAGGGGGCCCTTCGGCCCGGCCTCCTGGTACCGCGTGTCCATGTTGCTACGCAGCTGGATCAACGCGTGCACCTCCGCCTTCGGCCACCGCGAGGACGACGGTCCGCCGCCTCCGGACCCGTCGTACCCCGAGCCGCCAGCCGCGTCGTACGGCTCGGCGGCCACGGGCGTCATGACGATGTCCATGCTGCTTTGCTGCTGCTGCTGCTGTTGTGATGGTGCTTGCGGTGGCTGCGGCGTCGCCGGCATTGGCGACTTCTGCTGCGGCTGTAGTGAGGGCTGTGGCTGCGGCGGAGGCTGCGAATGCGATGCGGGTGGTTGCGACGAGGGTGGTGGCACTGGCGCGGGGGAGGCAATGGGCGTAGGGTGCGGCTGCGATGGCGGCGGCATGACGGTGATGGCGGGGGCAGCGATGGACGGCATCGGGATTGTCTGCCCAGTGATCTTCTGTATGAAGGAGACGACGGCGGCGTCGCGGGAGGAGGCCATGGCGCGCTCCTGCGCGAGGATCTCCAGCTCGCGCTCGAGGCGCGCCATCTCCTGCCGCCGCCACGCCTCCTCGCGGATCATGCGATCCTGCTCCCGCTTCTCGATGGCCTCCAAGAACCGCTGCTGCATCGCCTCCTGCCGCTCCATCACCTGCTTCATCAGCCCCTCGAAGAACCTCATCATCTTCCCGCTCCCGACGCCGCCGCCGCCGGCAGCTGCGGCGCCACCCTCCGAGAGCCTCTTCCTCTTGCCGCGCTCGTCGGCGCCACCCATCTCCTCGGTGTCCTCGTCGTCCGAGTCCTCCTCGTCCGAGTACTCCTCCGTGTTGGAAGTCGAGAAGCTCGTGTTACCCACCACCGGCGGCATGCCCGCCGAGGTGGCCCCGGCCATGGCAGTAGGCCCCACGGGCGGAGGCTCGGCTGGGGCCCGCACAGCCGAAGGCCCCGCCATCCCGGACACTCCAACGGCCGCCGTCGGCGGCCGCGCGAGCGACCCCACCGGAGCCGCCGCCGCAGCTCCGGTGCCGTGCAGCGCCTCGAGCTGCGTGAAGAAGCGGTACGTCTTGCCGTCGTTGCGGCCGGCGCGGCTCTCCTTGGTGCGCTTGTAGTACTTGTGCACGTTCTCGAACTTCTCCTTGCACTTCTTGGCGCTCCGCCTGTACCCCTCCTCCGCCAGCTTCCTGCACCCAACCACCACCACATCATCAGCAACAAGAACCTCGTCAATGGCGGGCGTACTGTACTACGCCCACCACAATTGCACACATATTTGCACACACATACACATGTAACTGTAATCCTCACAAAAAAAAAGTGGCGTGCATGTAGAATTTTACTCGATTTGGGCACCCATGGAAAAGATAAAGAAAGGCATATACATCCACACATACATGCAGCACTAGCTAGTGTGGTAAATCCCTAGAAAAATGCACAGGTGAAAAAGAAACCGGGAATAAAAATTCCATCTTGCCTTGTGCTTGTGCAACTTTGTTTGCAAAATTCAGAGGCCAAACAGATAGCTTGGGATAGATGCCTCCGGATCTGAAGCTTATGGGAATACTACTACTGGCTAGTATTGTACTGCCATCTCTTGCCGAAGAGATGGCAAAAAATTTTCTGGGAAAAGGTGTGGAAGGAGAGCGATACCCGTATTATTTTAAAATGGAAAAGTCACTGCTCGTGATAGATGGTTAAGGGGAAAAAAAGTAGAAAAGAGGTGTTTTTTTAGCTAAGCCTAAACAAATCACATCAGTCGGTCCCGGAGGCCGCCGAGATTTCATGCAGCATTTCGCCGACGAGAATTACGCCGTGTCGGGGCGCCGGCGCCGGCGTGTGGTGTGGTGATTCTTGTGGGGTTTCGTGGCTTTGAATTTTACCTGGAGACCTCCTCCCATAGTGGGCCCTTGAGGGTGGCGTCCCGGAAGGCGGCGTCCATGTCCGACCGGATCTTGAGCAGCGCCAGCGTCTCCTGCCGCGGCCACCGGTTGCCCGCCGCGCCGCCGCTCGCGCCCTCCTCGCCGACCGCCGCCGCCGCCAGCGCCTCTGCATCGAAGCCCCCCGAGGCGCAGCCGGCGCCCAGCTCGTCAAACTGCTGCGCCGGCGCCGGCGGCCGGCTGCTGATGGGCGACGGCGCCTCCGCCAGCGAGATCCGCTGCCCGACCCCGCCGGACGGCAAGAATGACTGCATCTCCGGCGGCGGCTGCACGCCGAACTGCTGCGCCGCGCCGCCTCCTCCTCCCCCTCCTCCCTGCTGCTGCATGCTAATACCTCCCCCCTCCTGCTCCCGCACACGCACTCGTGCACGTAGTCGAGTGTTACCACTGGGGAATGGAGGTGATGGAATGATCAGTACATGAGAGGGAGGTGAAAAGGAACGGAGGCAAGGACAACTGGAAAGAGAAGCTAGAGAGAGAGAAGCAAAGCAGGAGAGGGAAAGAAAGGGAGAAGAGGCAGAAGGAAGAGGAGGGGAGGGAGCACTAGTACAAGTAGGCTGGCAAAAAAATTATACTCTGCAAGGGAGAGGAGAGAAGGAAGAAGAGAAGGAGAGGGGAAAAAAGAATTAAGATACCATCAATAAGCCTGCAATAAATAATAGGGTGGATGAAGGAGAGAGAAACAGGAGAGAGAGAGGGAGGAGGAGGAGAATATGATAGCTGTGAAGGGGAGGAGATAGGGTGAAGGAGAGAGAAGATGGAGAAGTGAAAGTTGAGAAATGTTTGAGTACAGGAAGGAGAGAGAGAAGAAGAGAGTTGTGTGTGCAGAAGACGGTGAGGGAGATAAAACAAACGAGATGCTGCGCTGTCAGGGGGGCTTTACCTTCCTGCCTAATACTACTGGTTAAAACCGAAAGGACAGAGGAGAGGGAGAGGGAAATGTAGAGAGAGCAACTGGCGACGAAGGAGGGGGGAAATGTACAGAGAGAAACTGGCGACGAAGGAGAGGGAAAGGATGAGGTAGGTAACTGTAGGATGAGAGAGAAAGGGGAGGCTTGTGATAAAAGGGGAAGGAGCACAAATACCCCTCTAAACTCCCCTACCTCAATCCCCATAGGGGAATATGTTGGATTCTGTGATGATCGATCTTAGTTATTTTTCCAACGGAATATTTAGTCATATATTATCCAATTTTTAATTCTAATTTTTAGATTGTAACCTTTGCCAATTCTAGTCATCATCACAACACTTTTATGAAAAAAAAAGGCCGATAAAAGTAAAACTAAGAGAGTTAGAAACAATTGGTTGCGCTGGTTATCTTGACCAACCTTACGAGCAAGGACCCATTGGAGAATCCAAAGGGTAGCAAAGCAATTACAGCAAGTTTTATTTTGCTTTGCAGTAGTGAGAAATTCACCTCCAAGAGTGCTCATTTAGGCTTAATCTTTTAGCTTTTGTCTTCTTAATTTCATTTTTCTTGCTTTTAGCTTTTAGGGGTTTTTATCTTTCCTTTTTTATTATTCCTTTGCATTATCTGTGATGATATAATCTATTTTTTATAGTTAATTATGCTGAAAAATCTAACATCAACTACAGTATAAAAAGCCAAAAAAATATCAAATAAGCAAACTTAGATTTATAAGTCAAAATGAGCACCCACTAAATCTCCAAAGCCAAAAAATACAGGATAAACAAAATTAGTTAGGAGTAATGAAAAAATAGGCAATAGGAGTGAGAGGGGGGCAGACAAGACCACATTATAACAGCTGTAATGTGGGCCCTTCCGGAGAGCGAAAGAGGTGCAGAACGTGCCCGGCGATTAACGCGGACCCCCATCCCCACTCGCCAGGCCAACCGACCAGGCGACCCAAAAGCAAACACCACTGGAACGTGGGAACCACTACAGGCCTGGACCCACGTGTCATGTCAGTTGAGTGGGAATCTGTGTGTGCTTGCAATGGGCAGAGGAGTATAAAAATGACCATGCATTGGCATGTTGTGGTAATCCCTCCCTTTCCAGGTAATAAATGGCCATGTGGCCCTTTTTTAATGATTGGGCAAAAAATCTTGGTGATTAATTAAGTTAACCACTCCCAATTATTATTCCCCTACTTAAGTTAATGTATGGGCAAGACGGGGATTGGCATTTCGTTTCACACGGAAATAAATTTTAGAGCTCCGGGGCCAGGGAGTTGAATTGGAGCATTGCTATGGTCACAGTTTGTTCGTACCAGAACAGTGAGAATTTGTGCCTCATGTACGGGTGTATGGCATAGCAATCCTACGCAACTGCGTATAACTCGTAGAAATAGTAAATGGATCCCCGATTTGACCGTCCATCTAATTGTCTACAAATGCATGCATGACCTAACTAGGGAGAAGTGATGGGTGCCCATGTACAATGAAACTTTTGAGCCTCACACTGTTGGTTTCATGACTCATTTGTGATTGAAGCACATTGCGCGCTTATGTGGTTGAAACTTTGAGTCATGACTCCAATTTCACCGTCTATTTATCTACGAAAATATACCGTATCCAATTGTATAAGTGAATGCACAATGTAATACATACAATGGTACAAATACTCCACGCTCCTTGGTATAGAAGCTTACATCAGTGCTATTTGGTTTTGCCTCCTTGGATCTGGGTGTTTCTTATTCTGGTAACATTTCGTGTGCGTGTAGCAGTACCCTAGGCTGGAAATATGCTGAAATTAAGGGTGAGAGAAGAGGAAGCACACTATCCCACCTGCACTCACCCATGATCTGCCGGGATGAGGATAATGATTGATGATGCCTTGGGGGATGTAAAAGACACCCTCCCAAATCACCACATTAGTTAATTAATTAATTAATCAAACTGCTAACGCTATCTTATTGTAATAAAGTACATGAACTAGTACATCATAGACTTGTTTTGGTTCCTAATTCCTATCTTATTTTACCTTTGTTCTCGCCGTCGTCGAGAGCTTTTGCAGCCTGCGGTGAACATTGCTAACATGACGTCGTTGAAGTTGATAACAACTACGTTACCTATTGGAACAGATTGTTCGAATACCTGATACCTTTAGCCCCCAGAGGGGAACAAACAATTCATGAAGAAAATTCAGTGATGATAGTTAGAAAGTAGTAATTGTATGGGATTTGACTTTGTATAAAACTTTGATACCACGAATATAGGTGAACATATGCCCTTCACAAGTTGCTCCCATGTATATATATAATCATTGAATTGAATAGTAGTAAACTTTTTTACACTCATCGTAGAAAAAAAGTTTCTTACACAATATAATCCTCTTCAAGAACTAATCTACATCGTCCTACCAACTAGATATGTGTACTGATCCCTTCAAAAAAATGTGTATTGGATTTTTTCTTGGTCTTGATTTCAGAGAAAGTTTTTTTCATGTGTTGATGAGGTCATTTTTTCCATTATTAAAGCTAGTAACAAAGAGAGATCTTCTTTTAGACATCCTGAAATTTGCCTTATGTTGGGACAAAGAAAATTATCATTATCCTATACCAGCTGGTTGGGTTGAACTCAGACGTCCATATCTATAAAGTCCACGATACAGCCAGGTTTTACCATTATATAGCCGGGGCAATCCTGACCATAATACTATCATGCATTCTATTCCCTATTCAGTAAAACACAGAGTAAATTGATAGGTAAATTTACTTGCATTCCTCAGTACTGTCAGATCACCACCGCCTGTTAATAATGTATAATCCCATTTATCATTAATCAAATGTGGGCCCCACCCATTTGCAAGTAGATGCCCAACTTTCCTGGCCACATTTGCGGCGTGTTAATCCACAATTGTTGTGACTTTAATTGGCTTTTTTCTAGCTACTTCGCCTCTTTTTAACTCATCCACGTAGGTGCGATGCGGCGTCACTTTCTGATGGGATGCATGCACGTCAATGGCAGTTTACCATAATTACTCAACTCAGATCTAACAGATTGTGAATGACAGTGGTAACCTCTAGCTAAAAATATATATTTAGATTGGATCAGCAGGGCAAGTAACTAAACAGGAATATTTCCCATGAAAAATAAAGTATTTGTATATAGAGTAACCTGTGACCCCAGCTTGCATGCGTCATCCCATCTTCTCGTTCATTTTTGTTAAATTTAATTTGTTTGTCATCCCATCTTCTCTTCCATTTTTTTTATTTTGTTCATGGATCCCTCTGGTTTGATCAATTTAATTGCTCTGTCTCGTCGTTTTCTAATTTCTTTTGGTTCACTTTGGATGTGCTTTTTAAAGAAAGCAGAGATGTTAAGTTCTTCAACGTGTATTCTATTCAATTAAGCATGTTAAATCACAATCAAATTATTCTCCCGCGTTAAGCTTCCCTCCCAGCTCCTTCAGTTCTACAAAAATCTTATAAGACCATCCTTGTTCGTCAATTTCTTTGTCTTTTCAGTTCTAAAAAAAAAATCTTAATTTGTCCTTTCAACCGGAATTACTAATTTCATTAAGCGTTGATAAACAAAACAGCGTCTGATCCATCCATGCATGTCTTCCTATTCACACCCATGCTACCATGCGATGGGCATGGACCAAACGATTTTTAACGCATATTTCCAAAACATAACCTATACAATATGCGCCCGTCCCCAACACCCACTCTACTTAATTTGAATCTCTCTCCAAGCATAAACAACCTTAGCCAAAGAAAAAGAACTAAAACCCAGACCCCTTATTCGGAATGGCCAAGGTTTGAAATCATTAACAAATACCCACTAGCTAGCTAAGCTAGCACTTGCGTTCTAGCAATCAGTGTAGCAGCAGGGCGGCACCATGAAGTACGTGCAGATGCAGAGAGGCCTTTGAGTATCCATACATGTTTAGAGATTACATAGCCTCTAAAATAAGATCTACAGAAAATCTCTAAATTTAATATGATTCTACGTAATATATAAAAACTACTACTATTTTTAAAATTAAGCCTATAACTATAATAAAAAAAATTAGAAAAATGTTAGCACTCCATTCATCCATCCTTTTTTTTTTACTAATTTCTTTCATTTTTCTGCTCGTTGGTGCTGGCCTCCAAGGCTGAAGATAATTTTTCTCTCTCTCTCTCTCTCTCGCAATGTATAGGGGTGCCTCCAAACATACACACTCTCTCTCCTTAGAGGCTAAACATAGATAACAGTGTGGATGCTCCTAGCAGCTTTGCCTGAGGCAATCGCATTGCATCTGCATCTTTGGAGCACGCAGCAGCCGGACGAAGCTGACGCCGGAATGCTCCCAAATCCGTACGTTGATGCCAAAGCTGACGACGCAACGCGTCCGCATGTCTGCGACCTGGTGATTCCTGCGAGCGCGCGGCAGGCGGCCGGGGTGGGAAAAGCTGCGGCCACCTAATCCGCGCGCCGGTTTCCCCCCCGTCTCCCACCCGCGTTGCCCTGCAAAAAGCCTCGTGGAGCGCTGAAATGTGTGACGTTATCTGCTTTGCTGCACGTTTGTCCTGTACGTTTGAGGTATATATCGATCGATCATACTTTCTTGAGTTCTGTATGATTTGTGCACGTTAACGGTTAACTACATACATTCCTTGGGCGATTCAGTTACGTTTGATCCGGTCGTAAGGACACGGTCCTTGTCCAGAATTTAGTTTCGTTTGATCCATTCGTAAGAGGACACGGCCCTTGTCCAAAATCCTTCCAAATGGCAAACCGGGCTAAATGACATAGGGTTTCACATCAAAGAGGGCGCCTAAAACCTAGTTAATTCAATGTGCGACAGTGCAGGGATCATCTGCTTGCGCCGACCGACTTCCAGTCCTTTCACATTTGGAGATAGTTCCATAGTTTGCCGATTAAACTAAGTGAACACCGGCCTCAAGACGGGTTGCTGTCAGGGAAAACTATTTCGTTTTGTAAAAAACAGATCATCCATTGGTGAAAGAGATGAATAGAACAAAAATTTGTCCTTTCGGTAAAAAAAATCAGTCAAAATGTTCAAACTACCATTCGAATTTTTTTATGAAATTTGGACAAAATTTGGCCTAGAAACAGAGAAAACAGGAACAAAAATAGAGAGAAAATAGGGCCCAAATCAGAGGAGAAATAAAGGAAAAATAGGGCACAGGATGACAGAAAATCAGAAACAAAGTATATGGAGTTTAAGGATTACAAACACACTAAGACAACATCACAAAGTTTACAACAATCGCAAGTTCATGACAACAGCTAACACAAACTCATTCAGAGTCCAGCCTACAGGTTTCCATGACGCCTGTGCCTTGTGCATTGCATAACCCAAAGACTAACTGAACCAATGCAAATGTACTCTAATTACGCTCACACCCACTGGATCAAGGTTGTTAAAATCGCGATTCTAGTCGTAGAATTATACAGTTCTATGATCCCATGAAACTAATCCGACTTAAATCATATCTTGAGTCATACCTGATAGAATCATCGTAGAATCGCGATTCTAATCATAGAATCATGTAGAATCGCAGTAGAATCATAATAGAATCGTGCAGAATCACGCATTATCCAAGATTATGAAAGACTTAGATATTTGATTGTGTCATATCCCTCAATTCAAGTTGTATGTTAAGTACTAAGTAGTTAATAGTTTAGACATTAAGATTGAGTGGTTTAGAATAATAAAAATAATCTGATTATCTATTTATTTTATTTTTTTTATGTAAAATGATCAGGCTATGGCAATATTGATAGCATCACTCTTCTACTCATAGCTCTCAATGACATAAAATTTAAAATATGATTCTAGTCATGAATAAGATACATTTATTAATCAAATTAGATGCCAAATAACCAAATAAACTCTCATATCACTCTTGGAATACATAATAAATTGAAAAAATATTTTTGGTAGAATTAGGTAGGATCTTAGATTCTACGATTTGAATGCGATCCTACCAGAGTGTCTCCGATCCAATTTAGGATCACGATTCTGACAACCTTGCACTTGATGACCTGAAATGCGACACAATTTGTATAACATACTTCTGTGAGAGTTTCACTTCTCCTCCATACTGGGACCACCAAGCCATTGAATGAAAATACCACGAATCATTATCGAAAAGTATTGTTTTCAATGTTCATTAATCCAAATGAGTTCACTTACTTGGACTAACCACAGAAGCATCAGCGTTGGAGCTGAATAGGTGAGCAGGATGGCTGAGTCCGAGAGGGGTTGGGGCTAGTGTGGGAGTGGGCCAAAGGCATGATGGGCTAGCGCAGGTGACAGATAGATAGGATGGGCTACGGCCTAGAAAAAAAAGGAGTAAGCAAGAAAGAAAGAAGAGAAAGATGTTATGTGCTGGGCTAGAAACGGCCCAAGAGAGAGAAAAGATTTTGAAAATTTTAGATGCCTTTTCAGAAATTTTAGGGGGAGAATATAGGATTTTCGGGGCAAGAAAAACACAAGGAACTCAGAAAATGCAACAAATAACTCAAGAGATTTTGCGAAAAAATTTCATGCATTTTTGGAACTTTTTGGACTATCACACATCGTCCCCTTACCAAGATGGGCTTCCATAGCATGCATCGCAGTCATCACCCTTGGCATGAAGCTAGACATTGTTCTAATTGTTGATCGACATATCATAATACAAAATACAGTGGCTCCACTACATCTAGGACCCACTTGAGTCTACACCACCAAGTACCACTTATCAATTTTTTTTACATAAGCATAGTCAGGATCACTTCTCCAACCATTGTACTACCAATCTTGTGACACCATTCATTGTTGGAAGTTGTCTTTCTGTAACATCCTGATAAATGTAAATATTGAATTATGAAGTTTTTGGATGATTTTATTTGCTTTTTATTTGAATTTGGAGTTTCTGGTGTTGTCTCGAAAATTATGATGAAAGTTCCAAAAGCTAAAGAGGAAACAAACATGTTTAAATATAGAAAATTTAAAAATTTAAAATAAGAATCTGAAAAGATAATCCAGAAAGGAATGGAGGAAATTTTGGTTTAAACATAAAGCCCTCATTTTAAATAATGCCCTAAATAACAAGGAAAGCAAATAAATTAAGCACCAACAATAGTTGAAAATATTTTTGTTAAGTCCAGAATGTCATCAGGAACTTCTGTTAATTTTTCCTGAATTTTTGGATGTGTTTTCATATTTTTCTGACCTTGTTGGAAATTTTGACAATTCTAAAAGCTAAAATAAAAATCTAGAAAAAATTAAAAACTCAACTTACCCTCCGGCCGCCACCTGGACGGCCGGGATCAGCCCACGTCGCCGCTCCCATCCCGCCTTCCCCTCTTCTCGGGCCGCCACCTGGTCGTCTCCGATGCGCGACGCGTCACCCCGCCCGCGCCCATCCGCCGCCCACCTCTAGCCCTCGCGTGGACCGTCCGATGCGCGCCTCGGCCCATCTGGCCCGTCCGCCCCACGCCTCACTGCGTCGCGGGCCCGCGCCCCGATCGCGCCTCTCCTCCCGCTGCCGCGTGGCCGCACGATCTCCGTCCACGCCCCGACCGCGCCTGCGCAGTGGACCTGCCTCCACTCGCGCTTCTCCCTCTGCGCACGGGCCCGGGCGTCGCCCGCTCTCTTCTTCCTCCTCCTCCTCCTTCTTCTCCGCGCACGCGTCGCAGCTCGCACCCCCTCGCGCTCACTCCCTCCGCGCAGCAAATCCTCCTCCTTCTCTCTCTCACATCCGCGGGCAAGGTTCAGCGCACCCCCTGTTCTCTCTCTCCCGCAAAATCTCCGCGGGATTCGGTTCGCCTCCCCTCGTCGGCGTGAGCAGGGCGGAGACCGCCGCTACCTCGCCACGCGCCTCCCCCTTCCAGCTATAAAAAGCCCTCCCGTGAGCTGCATTGGCACCGCAACGCATCACTTTTTCCTCCTCTGCCCGCAATTGCGCCGAGAAACCTCCAATTCCTCGCCGGCCTCTCCTTCTTCCCCAATTCCGGCGCCACCCTCCCCGCCGATTCCGGCCGCCTCCGAAGCCAGCTCGAGCTCCTGGAGCTTCGCGGGAGCACGGTGAAGCTGACGCCGGTCTCCCCCGCACCTCCCGGAGCCCGTAGCCCGCTGTCGCCGGAGCACCGCCCGAGCCATCGCCGTCACACGCCGCCGGCCCGCCACCGTGCCCCTCCGTCTTCACCGACCTCACCAGAAGACTCCCCGTCGCTCGGGTATTATATTCCACGCACAACCCGGACCCCCCGACCACCACTCGCCGCCGGCCACCGCCGTCCCCGACTTCCTCTACCCGGCCTCCTCCGCGAGCTAGCTCAAAAGAATTGATTACCCTTATATGGTAAGCAACGCTCGGTCATCCGAGTGGCTTTCAGCGCATCTCTTCCCTCCCCCTCGCTCCCGCGGCGCGCGTTCGAGCCCTGGCTCCGCGCGTAGCGGTCGAGCGTTTCTTTTAATTTTCCCGGTGACAGTGGGCCCGCTCGTCGATCATCATGCGGGATCGCGGCCATCGACAATGGACCCCACCGTCGGCAGATAACGTCGCTAACATGTGGACCCCACCGGTCAAAGACTCAGGACTAAACAAAATAATAAAAAGATAAAGATATTAAAATAACCAGTGGGTCCCACTGTCAGATATTTGAGAATATTTGGAATTAACAGAACTGAGAACTTTGAATGATCATAACTTTTTCATTTTAACTCCAAATTGAATGAAACAAATTTCTAAATTCATCTAAATTCAAGATCTGTCCAATGGAACTGAAATCATAATTTTTAGAGTTCATTTGGATTTTTGGTGTTATTTGGTTTGATTCGCCACTTTTCTTTTGTATGCAATTTTGGCGCACGCTAAAATAGCTTACGAGGCTCAAGAGGAAGAGATCGAGGCCGCAGTACTAGAAGCCCCGGACAATCAAGCACCCGACCGCTATGACCAAGGCGAGTCAATACTTTGATCATGTTGAACCTACATCTCTGCAAATTACTTTGTTTTAAATTAACAAATTGCATTGCTGTTATTTTTATACAAATACATGCTAAATTCGATATTCTAGTTATATGCCATTGTTTACCTTGAATAGTATTACCCTCTCCTTTGAGTATTTGAATGTGTGAACCTTGTCGCCCTAGCAAAAATATAATAGTAACATTTCGAAAATAAGTCCGTAGCCGTATGCCATGCTTAGCATTGATTAGGAACTCGGGGCAAGAAATTGTCCCAAGCATCACTTTTATTCATGAGAAACTGATTTGGGCAGTCATGGTGGAAATGACTGGTATATTTGGTTATGGATATTTTATGCTCCCAAAACCCCAACATGCTTTAATATCTGGGCGGATTGGTTCGAGGGTGTGTATGTGTGGTGCAGTGGAAGCACAAAGTGGGTTAGTGATAGACCGCCCAGATAGCCTAAGGACCGAATCTTGTGATGACCTCCCAGTGTACAACAAGTACAACCACAAGCTGGCAAAGTATAGGCAGGGCTAATTAATTTGCATCGACTTAGTAAGAGTTGCGCCGGTGTGACCACGGGCGGGTAGAGGATGGCCACATCCTCCGACGTGACGGCGCAAGAGGGGGCTTCTGGAAGGGTGGTCGTACCCTGAAGGAAGTGGAAACCTTAGCGGACGTAACTCTGCTAAGAAAAATGTATTGTAAAGGTCCTGTGATAGTCTACTCAACTGCATGGCTAAGGAATCATGTGGGGCAACGAGTGGATCTATCTCTTGTGGGTAAAGTGTACAAACTCTGCAGAGTCTAAAACTATTCGAATAGCCGTGCCCACGGTCAAGGGAGGACATGGGAACTTAACTGGATATAGTTCTATTTCGAAATGCTTTATGAAATGGGAATGGAAAAGTGGAAGGCGATGGATCGCCTGATTTGGAATTGTCTGGGTGTCGTCCCGTGGTAAGTTAAGCGGCTATAATTTGAAAGATGGTGTGATGTCATGGTAATAGTGTGCATATGAGGTAATGCTTTAAGTACGGAAAATCATGTTAATATCCCTTGAACATTATGCTTTTGTTCAAAACTGCTAGGTCTCAGGAAATTTTATGTATTATATTTCAAATAGTGGCATTTCTATTTTTACGAAATAAAATATGGGTGGAATAAACAGGGTCGCGAGTAAAAGAGAGGAATGTTTGTAGAGTACATAGAAAGGCATTGGTGGATTCATGTCGATCTTGAATAGGAAATGATAGTGTGGGTTCTGGAGGAACTAAATTGGTGAAGTCTAGCCGAATAATAAGCTAGATAGAGGATTTAAATGATTTTTGGAGATTTAGGAATTGCACATATAAATATTGGATTATGATCTTGATAAATAAATTCTTGGGAGATGTCAATATTAGAATTAATAGATTCAGTTACTAGATGAATCAAATGAATTTTAGAGGATTGGTGGAATAATACAAGCATTGGATTATAATTCTTGATTAATGATATTATTGGTAGTGATTGTTAATTCTTGGAAGATGTTGTCAATATAGGGAAATAATAGGAATTACTGGATGGATGAATTGAACTTCTGAGAAGATTGGAGGATTCATAATAATTAGTGGATTATAATCTTGGTAAATGGAATTTTCGGTGGAGATATATTTGAGGATTAGCTAGTGATAGATAATAGAAAAAGAGATAGATTATTGGATTATGGATTGCAATCAATGACAAAAAGGATTGAATACAAATGATATCGGTGGATTTGAACGTAATTATGTTAGAGAATCATTAGAGTTCAGAGGTAAGAGGCTGATGAATAGTAATGACAGGGCTAGATTATCAATAACTCAAAGTACGAAGTATGATCGGTGGATTAAATAAATGATGATATTGCTGTTTGGAGTTTTAGACAGCAGTCAATAAATAGAGTGCATTTTCGGTGGATTAAGTCGATTTTTTTGTAATTGTAGTATGGAGTTAGGTAGTAATGCTGAAACTTTGATTAACTAAGAATAATAATGCCGCTAAAAGCAAATTTTTGGCAAATAAAATAACCCGAGCCTTCCTTTGTTATGCCATGCATACTATTTATTTGCATTCGTGTATTGGCTCATGAGCACGGGGTCGGAGTGCTCATGCTCGCTTTGCGACAAAAATTCAGAATCGAGTCAAATCACCTCGCCAAAGAACAAGAGTGGACAAGTGGCGAAGAAGATGAAGATATCGAGAACTAGGTCGCGAACCTCCGGTTGGTCGCTGTGGGCATGTCTGAAGGTCCCACCGTGTGCTTCGTTCTTCCATGCTGCAATTTATTGATTTCGCCTAATCGGCCCATGAGTAAGTCTACTATTATATTTACATTTCCGCATGATATGTACTTTGATATTCGAATCAGAATCGTAATGCGCTATCTCTCGATCCAGGAATAGTGCGATTAAACACTGAGATTCGGATTATAAAATCTGGGTCTGACACTTTCCTATCCCAAAAACTCTTAAGGAAAATAAATACATTTCTAAAGTGGGTGGCATTGGGTTTGATTAACTCTTCACCGATCTTTTTCTTGATCTCATCATACAACTTGTTATGGTTGTAGAAGAATCTGCAAAATCCATTTGGAACTTTTGACCACTTTCGCAACCTCTGGGAAATTACCAATGTCCTTCAACATCAGGTTGATAGTGTGAGCTGTACATGATTGCCAAAAAATATGGGAGTACTCGCTAGTGACATGGGCACATGCTTTTTTTGTATTTTGATTCATTGTCTGTAATAATTTGCACAACTAATTTGTGTCCAACCTTATCAACAACCATTGGCTTAATATCTATTAATAGAAAATTTGTATGGAAAAAGGTGAGAACATAATCAAAGTGCCTGAGAACGAATAAGAAATATAATTGCTAGTAGCTTTCTCATTACCTATATTTTGGATTTGATTGGTTGCATTGACGGATTTATGGAAGAACATATTCTCATTGTAATACACCATGAAATTGATGATGCACATGGTGGTAGGTCCTGTCCATGAGTCGCATATGATAGTCACACCAAATTGATCCTAGTATTTTTTAATTTTTTGACATACACCTCCATTTCCTTATAGTTGCATTGTAAGGATGTCCCATCAATTTCAATCCCTTTAGGGAGGCGCTCCACCAGACCTAGATCTTGAGTCGCCCTCAATGCTACTTGAAAGTAAGGGCGGTTGGCTTTCTGCCTAGAAATATGTTCGAATGTACCACCCCTCCTCTCCACTGCATGTCGAAATTGAAGATCTCTCAATGATCTCAATAATGTCAGCTGCATTTGGCCCTCTACATCACTAGGCACATCAAATACTTCAATTTCATCTATGTTCTCCATAAGCTCATGTTCGAATCTAAGATTGCACTCTTTTTGTTCTCTTCTCTTTTGCTTCACACTAATTCAGATCTTCCTCATTTCATTACACACTTCTCACGGCACACGTTCACAAGCTCTCACTTCACCTGGTGCCCTAGCCAGATTCTCCCTTAGTCAAGTTGCACCTCCACCATGCTTCGTCCATGTGCAATACTTACACGTGAAGCCTTGGGTGCCAACTCTACTGCCATGATTCCACACATAGTTACTGTCTCCGGCGTTCGCATGTCCTGCATTTCCATGACAACAAAAATGAATTAGATGCTTAGAGCTCAAGCCAAGTTGGTAACTTCGTACTCTACGATGACAAACTGGCAAGTGACAAATTGACAATACACAATATGTTGTGGTGATAAATAAAACAAAATTGTCACAAGAAACCGAGAATGATTAGGTTGTTAATCTAATGCATATATGCATAACTACTACTTAAAGAAACTCGTGCCAATTTTCGAACAAAGGTTACAACAATTTTTTTGACAACAAGAAACATCTCGACATCAATATGCTAGCTTCACTAACCAAAGCTTCAAAGCACTAATCAATCCAAAAAAAGGAGCATCTCTTGGAATCATCCTACATTCCCTAATAGTCGGTAAAGTTGACGCATCCGCAGTCACTCCCCTTCGGCACTGTGGTGGCGGTGGTGCTACCTGTTCCACTCCCAGTGCCTACATCCCTACCACAACCATTCCTACCACTCCCCATGCTGCCACTTGCGCCAGGCATGGCACTCCACCCTACCACAACGAGGCATTGTGGCATCGAAACTCGAGATTGTAGCATCTCTAGCAAATGGAAGCAAGCAATAGGGGAGGAGATGGAAGCTGCACCGCTGCCTGCAGAATGAAGGGGGATCAGGAGATTGAGGTGGTTGGCTAGCTGTTGCAGTGCTACTTCGATTTTGACGGGAACTAGGGAGGATCGAGGAGGAGTTAGGGCAAGGGTAGGTGGAAGTTGGAATAGTGGGCTATGGCTTGGCTGGCCCGGGTAGGAAATATTGTGCCTATTGGACTGTATGTGTAGGTCGGACCAAAATACAAATGAGGACGAATTTTTTTAACTAGATCATTTTTTGAGGGTAACAAAATAAACAAAATTTCTGCGAAATTGTGACCCTGGTTGCAATACATGCTCTTGTCCCGGGAGCAGGAGCACATTGTGTGTTCAAATATAAAAACCAGTGCCATTTTGTACGTAGCAATTTAACTTGTCCGAGATTGCAAGCAGGTAAAGATATTACAAATGGCAACGTTGCTATCAGTAAGTTAGGCTCAGTTCGACCACTGGTCCGTGCGCATTTCAATGCCCATCCGAGATGTTCATGCGGAACAAGCTAGCAACTCATACAATAATTAAATGTACATGTACATTTGTTTACTTCCGCAACGAACTTTTGAACTCGCGTTGCATTGTATTATCAAAACCAACGCAAGCAACAGCAACAGATATGAGATTCCCAATTTATGCTGGAGAACTGTCTCATGTTTTTGTAGCTTCTCTTTGCAAGCTACGGCTATACTTGTATCTCTTTTCATTCATTGGATTCTTACGGCTAGTGAAAAAAAAACTTAGTACGTGTCGATTGGACATAAACTCCTATAAAAGACGCTGTGTCTACAAAAAGTTTCACATGAACTTCCTGCAAAATCCGTACATTCCAAGCAAATTGCACTGACATTTCACCCAAAAAAATCCATCCACGGCGACTCATCGATAAAATTTTTATATGCGTTTTGTCTGTACCTCTATATGCTCTGCATATTTGCTTGCGAGTGCGACCTCGCTGACGAAGATGATGCGAATGAAGTCTGACTCCCTTCCGAGTTTTGACCAGACGCCATTTTTTCAACACGAGTTAGTATATTTAAGTTGTGGCTGATTATTTTAATCTGTATTTTTGATATAATTATGAATAGTGAAGACATCGATATGAACAGTGCATATAATTTTAAACACAATAGCTATTTGAAAAATTCTCTTTGAAAAATAATTTTATTTGTTTTAACTTTTTAAAATGACAAAAGACAAAAGCCAAAAATCTAAAAGAAGGACGAGCTTCCAAGCTGCCGAATTGTTATCTGCTCATGGATTAAAGGCTATGCAACTCTGCATGCGTTTGTTGCGTGCAAGAACTCTCCTAGCTTGTGTCGTCTCCCAAACAGCCACACGTGCGCGAAAGACAAATTGCGGCACGCCCGGCTCCCACGTGCGTGCGGCCACGGCCGGGGCAGCTGATGTTCTCCTGTTCCAACCTTTCACTGTAGTGTAGCATCGATCGCCAAGCTTCTTATATCTTCTTTTTTCTGGTAGAACAGTCAGATTTCGAATACGTTTCCAGAAGGTGTACACGTACGGTCAGAGAGATCGAGATTTCGGCTGAGGAATTTGCGACGATCAATCGAGGGCGGATGTGTTCTGTTAGCACTCAACAATTGACTGATTTGATTGCTGGTGATAGTACGGACAGATGTCCATGCATATCCATTGGCAACGATGCGACTCCCTTTGCCCCTAAATAGATGATATTTTCAGGTTTTGCAATGTGTACAGCCGTGGTATCACAGCTTTGACCTCTAGCAAACACTGCCGTACTAAACTATTTCAATTTGTTACATGCAAATATTTTTCCCACAAAAAATCTTCCACGTTATTTTCCTTTGACAAATTTGAGTATAATTTTTGGAGTATTAAGGATGTTGGGTTGATCTCGGCTAACAGACACCCGAGATTTCAGGGAGGCAACGCCTCCACTCGCGCCCTGATCGGGGGTGCAACCAACTGTGACTTGGTTTCGGTCCCGGTCACCTAGCGCCATATAAAAACAGGGGACTCGGCAGTTTAGGGTTGACACGGTTGCTCTAAGCCTCGAAAGTCCCACACAGATCCGATCATCACGCACGCTAAGGTGGACGAAGGCCGGGCCTCCTCCATCCCCGTTCACGGCAACAACCTCAACCACCTCTACATCAACCGAGCGTCGGCCGGCCGGCCACCTCTACATCTGCACTACCCTCATGGTCTCTCCGCTTCGGGTATGTCTTCCGCACTAAAGTTTTGTTATGTGTTCTAGTTAGACCTAGGGTTAATGTTTCATAGTTAGACTTAGTTCAACCTCATAAAGGAAAGTACTGTTGGGTTGATCTCGGCTATCATAGCCCGAGATTTCAGGGAGGCATGCCTCCACCTTGCGCCTTGATCGGAGGCGGTTACCAACTAATTGGTTTCGATCCCGGTCACCTAGCGCCATATAAAAGTTTTAGGGTTTTGGCAGAGCTAAGTTCACGAGTTGTTCTAGGCCTTACAAAACCCTAACAGACCCGATCTACTGACGGTGAAAGGATGTGTGTTAAAGACCTTGTCAAATGCCCGGCATGACACATGTTTAGAACAGACTCAGCAGACAGGGAGTAATCAAACGAACATAGTTAAGTCCAAATGGAAGTTGTTAGAACAGGTGATTAAGTGCGTTGCCTTTTCGCCCGGCTTTTGAAAGTCAAATACACTGCTCAAGCCGGCCAACTATTGACAGTTACGCATGGGAAAAGGCCCTTGCACGCGTAAGTAAGAACTGGTCTTTTACTAGTACCAATCGAGTTAGCATGTAGCTGTCAATTACTGTCAGTAACTAAACACAGGCGAGGCCGACATGTCGTTAGCCAGTGAAATGTGAACTCGAGCGGTGAATAACGGTTCGTGCGTGCGCGCACAGCTAGAGCGCATCTGTTTTTGGCAGCGACGTTTGACCGGGGTGCTGACCGGTGCTTGTCACTTTGACCTGGCTTTGTCATTTTCCATTTTAAGGCATTCCCTTTCGTCGTCCCTCGCTTCCCCTGTTCATGTCCAATGCTGCCTCCCCTCTCGTCCTGCCTCGGGATGACCGCTTGTGGAATTGGAAAAATTGCTCCCTTGCCTCAAAGTTTAATAGCGTTTGCTCATTTACCCCATGATGTCTCACTGACATACGGGTCCAAGGCCCACATGTCAGTGAGACATCATGGGGCAAATGAGCAAACGTCATTAAACTTTGGGACACATGAGCAAATCCCCCTGTGGAATTTGGATGCCTCGTGCAAGACTTCAATGGAAAATTGTATTTTACTTTTGAGATTCAGAGCTAAGCGTGTGGTTTAGTTTGTACATGCGTGTAGAGCGACTAGTTGATATAATCAGACTAATTTTGGATTGATTTTTTTGGATGAAACGAGAGCGAAAGCCAAGAATGTGTCCACACAAATACATGGTAATTTATCCACCGTAGAGGGGTGGGTAAGCAAAAGCATATCGGACCTAATGATAATATCGTAGTGGAGATCCTGCACGTTTGCGTTGCCCTCCCAAAAGGGGCACACAATTTACCCTTTTTATATAAAAAAACGATCACAAACTTTACCCTTTCATAATTAAATTTAACCAGACAGATTAAGGTTAACCAAGCTCCTGGGTCACAGTCACCATCCTCTTTTTAGCCGCAACAATGATGCCTTCTCGGAAGAGGAACAACCGAAAGGATCGTATTGTCAGCATGCATGCCAATGGCACGGCATCGCTGTTGGCCGCACTCACAACCGCACGGCAAGCTCAGATTAAGCCTAATCAGCCACACAAGTGGCTCTCCCCGCGCCAAGTATCACGCGGTTACGCGCGACAAAGCTAATGGGTGGATTCTAATTTACTGCAATTTATGATTTTTGGTTTAAATTTTGACTGTTCGTAAGAGAGAGTGCGGAAAGAGATGTTTGTGTGCGATTTGGTTGATACAGGTGAAGTCAGAATAGTATCTACTACAATCGATTTGTAAACCCCATCTTAAAAAGACACTTCGTTTAAAAGTTAGTTACCATAAAACACCAATTATAAACCCAAAAAAGAGCCAATAATAATTTTTACATCTTCCTTTCATGGACACGTCGGAGACAAATGAAAAAGCAGAAAAAACGGCGTCTCCCATTGGGTTGTAGCCATGGGGCCTCCAAGAGAAAGGGACAGACGGCAGCAACAAGACCGACTTGAACTTTCAATCCTCAAATGAGAGGAGGCCCCTTTCCTTGCTCACATAGACAAAGAAGGGCTGAGAGAGGTGGAGACTGAGATGGAGAGCGCTTGTGCTCTACCTCAATAAAGTCAATATTACAGACAAGAATTACACACTGACTAGCTGGCACCTGATTACAGACACACAAATGGTTCATTTTAGAATAACAGGGCATCAGATAGTGAAGGTCAGAGCTTCACCCCCACACAGTAGTTGCAGCAATGTTTTGAGTCATATGTAATGAAGGATCTGATTCTTCCTCTCTGCCAGGGGCGGAACCAACGTGGTTCACCCCTGTTACAGAACATCAGGTTCAAAAAAAATTTTAGCAGGATCAACACCTCCAACCTATATGTGAACCACCTAATCTAAGCTCGATGCACTTGATTCTTTCCTTGAAGCCAAACTAAAGGAACACTAGCAACTCAAATTCTCAGTAGTTAGCAGCAGTTCACGAGGAGTCTCCACTGTTCCTCAACCCATGAGGCAACTGCAACAGGTCGAGCCAACCCTTGAGCCACCCCAAGAGAGGGCCGCAACAAGCCACGACATCCATTTGATCGATCCTGAAATGTATCACCTTACAACAGCCCTCTACGCCTATTCGTCTTGCACAGTCGGATAGGAGATGTGTACCACGCCCGCCACACCCAAGCCAGGCAACGATCATTCACCAGAGAACAAGAGAGATTAGCGTCACTGATTGCATCACTTGCCATTTCGCTGCAGTGCTGCTTAGTCCTTATTGCCTCGTGCCCTCACCAACCGAAAAAAGTTTAGGCCCACCAGGTCAGTATGTACTTTGCTCTAAATTATTCTCAATTTTTCTAATTTGTTTCAAGAACAGTGGCTAATTTTGTGAGTTGAGTTTTTAATATGATAATTGTTGATTTGTTTTTTTGAATGGTAGGGTTAAGAATTAGCGTTTCAATTTTGGTTTTTAGAATACATGCCTAGTTCGTTGCAAATCAAAGGCAAAATTACAGTATTTGACCACAATATCAAGTAAATAAGCCACTATACGTATTTTTATTATATTATTCTTGAATTATTGAACATACAAATATCTAATTGAGGTTTTCAATTAATTAGTGATGATTTTATGAAAGATAGACTTAGGTTGAGTTCGGCATGGCTTTAAGCTTTTGGCTTTTGTACTTTACTATAGTAACTAGTTTTCAAATGGTGCGTCTTTTCAAGATGGAGTTTATAAGTCAATTATAGTAGCTATTGTACTGATTTCAGTTATACCAGCTAAAATCACATGTGACTATCTCTCTTTGTAATCTCTCTCACGAACAGCCAGAATTTAAAAGTTATAACCCATAAGCTATAGCCTAAAATAATCCACCCTTATTTGCTATGTGGAGATACAAGAATTGAAGAAAATTACCAATGATATTGTGGTTCGACGTTTTATGAACCTAAAAGAACGCAAATACTAAAAGGTAATGCTTTTATTTATAGGCCATTAATGTCAGATGATATATTTTATCAATACCAACTAACTTTGTCTGTGATTTCGCTTTTAGTTTCTTCAGTTTACTGCAACTAACTAATATTATTATCGGACTTTTTCATTTTGGTAAGCAGTTCAATCACTACTTTGTCATCATATACTGTCATCAGCTATATTAAAATATTGATACTAAAAATTATCAGATATATTACTATTTAGCATAATGTTAGAAATTATATATATTTTTCGTTCTAGCTTCGCCGTGCCCTCTGCCCCTCTCTTTTCTTTCAAGATTGACACTGCCACTCACAGGACGGCGAAAATGGTGCGGTCCTGAAAGCCCTGCAACTGAGCCGGACTCCATGATAACATTCTAGCATTACACATTCTTTGAGCTTCTTGGGAGACTTTATTGTTCAGCACTGCACTTGATCTGTTCAGTTGTTTCTAATAGTGCGGCTGGTATTAAGTGCTAAGACTGTTCAGTTGTTTCTAATAGTGCGGCTGGTGTTAAATGCTAAGGACTAAGGACATCTGCTTGGCACCGGCGCCCATACGTAACCATCAGTGTCCGTAGTGGCCGCAGCTATCAGAAATTCAGAGCAATACCAGCACACGACTCTAGCTCCGCGTCAGTACGTTTCAGAGAGGGAATTTGGTACTGGAAATCCAGATCGATCTGCATGAATGGATGAATGTTTCGATTCTTCACGTAAGTCGGGCAGTATTTACTTACTTTAACTGCGGTTGTTTGAGCCGGCGGGAAACGACGAGCTCCACTACCTACTTCATTGTCGTGCGCGTGTGCGATTCAGCAATTGGATTGTTCGGAGTCAAAGATGAACAGCCGCGGCACGTTTGGTGATCGCTACGAGTAACTGCGGACCCGTTGTATTACTGCCGGACTCGTTAAAAATAGATTAGGTGTAGCCGTGTAGGTAGTTTAATTCCAGCTCTTCATGCACGTTTTTGGATTGGATTGTACGCAACGTTGCACAATTATTGGTGAAATGAGACACTTTCCTGAATATGTGTTCTGAATTTATATGTACTGTCCTCTGAAACCACCAATAACAAGTTCTCTTCTCCATGGTATGAGAGCTGTATACAATTTGTAGTAATTGAGGTAGAAGAATAAATGATATGAACGTGTAGGGCTTGATTGGAACGCAGGAATTTCTACCGATTCTTATCGGAATTACATTGTTTTCCTGTAAAATTCCTACGTTCCAAATGGAACTATGACCATGTAAGGCAATTGGTTAAGAGATGTTGAAACGAATGAAAAAAAGGCACACCACTAAGACAGTTCGACAGCATCCAGGAATGACTCGCTGCAAGCATCTGGCATGACACTTAATGACACCGAACGTGTTAACATGTTCCCCCACAATGATGCGACTATTCTTTTCTTTACCCTTTTGGATAGCTGTTTGCCCTTAAGGTTCTAATCCTGTCTTTTCACCATCTTGGATGACTCTTTACAGGAAATAAAAAGGTTTTGTTAGCTTAAACACTTGAACTGGTAATTCTGATGCATTTTGGAAGTAATTCCAGAACTACAGATGCCTTTTAATTTGAGCCCACCGAATCGAAAATTACTTTGTGCAACGGCGGCAGAAGCAACAGAGTTGCACACGAACACGGCCACCATAGGTAGCTAGCTCCTCTTAGGTGTGAGTTTGGTCTCTCAACAGTGGCAAGGTCTTCCACGTTTGAAAGGGCTTAAGCTTTCGGTGACTTAAAGCTTAAGCTCAAACACACTTTAACAAGCCCCCGTGCATATAGAGCTCAAGTTCTTGGCCAATTTGTTGACTGCCAAGGTCACCACTTGCCTATGAGCTCCACGTGGCGAATAACTCTTTTCGCAGAATGGTCAACTAATCCTGCCATATACGACTAGAGTGAACGGTGAATTAAAGGCATGTTTGTAATACAGAAACTTTACAAAACTTTTATAGAAAATAGTTCAATTTTAACAAAGATCTAGAGAAATTCTTAGTTTCAAACATAGGGCATCTTCTTTTTAAGTTCTAAAAGCTATTTTTCGGCTTTTCTACAGTAACTAGTCTTCAAATGGAGTATCTTTTCACGTTAGGATCTACAAATTGGTTGTAATACACACTGTAACGAATTTATTTATATATATCAAAACCACACATAAAGGCCGGGCCGAAGTGGGTGCAAGATCCACGTGCCACCGGCTCGGCGATTCCAAGTTTCGTTGCTTACGAGACGGCATCCATGATACGCAACAAAGCCGAAGCTTTTCCTTCGCGGTACGCATCATCTCCCCCTTCGCCAAAGTTCCAACCGCCTTGCCTTCGCGCGGGGGTCGCCTAACGTCGACGTCAGTGACCCAACGCCCCTGACGTCGACGTCAGAGGATCCGGTTCCCTTGCCTTCATACAGAACATGTTTCTGCAGTGGCTCACTGGGTGCTATGAGCCTACACTGCTGTTACTGTCAACGTCGCTCGTCTCTAAATCCTGACCAAGAAATGAGAGAAATGGCAAAACCCTGTACTGCAATTGGACTCGTTTGCAAGAGTCGGATCGTTTCCTGCGAAATTCATGCCTTTCAACACATGCCATAGGTTGCACCGGCCAAGGATGTCAAACCAAATTGTGCTTTGCCATTGCTGTGGTGAACAGTAACAGCACTACTCCCCCGGCTCCACGCAACAAAACAGCGTTTATTTTTTACATTGGAATCGGTTACCTACTGGGGCATAATAGCAGGAGGAAGGGGCAGGAGAAGATTGAGAAAAGGAGTAGTTAGGTAGAGAATTGACGAAACGTAGCCTGGATGCACACCACAAGACAAGTGACAGGCTGCAAGTCCCTGGAAGAAAAATCGGACGAATTTTTACACAGGAACTTGTTCGTGTGGTCCTTGATCCAAATTTAGGTTCTCTTTACTCACAACGGTGTCGAATAATTAACTTGTTAGGGTCCTACATCGCGTAAATGCGTGATCACGGAGGATTTGGTAGCAGATAAACTAGTTGGAAAGAGTCCTCCAATCGTACTAGGAGAAGCCCGAAAGTCCAGACTCGAGAGCCAAGCTTTAAGAGGATGTATTTAGGATTGGAGGATTGGCAAAAGAATTTTGGAGGATTTGTTTTGTTTCATGCAAAAATTATTGTGTTACAAACAAGCTTAGTTGGGGCTCACAACTTCGACATGCTGACTGCATGGCTGAGTCGCTTAAACGGTAGGATAGTCTAGTGGTACCGTATGACACCTTGTTTCTGGCTGGTGATCAAAGTTTGACGTTCACCAACCATAGGTGGTTGAGTGGGTTATTTGTGTGAATTTTCACTCTAATTTTTCAGAACTATGTGGGCCTAAAAGATTGGGCCCCGATTGAAACATGCAAATAGCCCAGCTGTCAATGTTGCATTTGCAGAGCACTAGAGATCTTAGATCGTGAAGGGCGTAGCAATGAAACAAGCAATGGATAGATGGAGATGATACGAGCACAGCAACTGCAGTCGGACCAGACCACGCAGGAGAGGCAGAGTAGTCAGAAAAAGCAGTTTCGCAGATCTGAACGAACCTGCACTCGGAGTCGGAGATACGTTGTTGGCAGCCTTGGGGCCTTCACAAGTGACCACAGTCTTGCCATGCTCGAGGCAACAGCATGCTACTGAAAATAACACTGCAAAAAATTTTGCAGGTTAACTATTTGCTTTTGGAGAGCACATCGCAATTGAGCATCGTAGTTCATATGTTAATTTAGCAGCAGGTTTTTCTTCGACAATCGGTACAGACGGGAAAAAAACTTGGAGAACAATGAGCAGTAACCCTCAAATAAAATTAACTAGATCAGATAATCTGTTGACAAAAAATGGTAGATTGGTAGGTATTGACATTAGAGACGAGATTA
The DNA here is from genome assembly GCA_036346575.1 of Dendrocalamus sinicus. Classification (NCBI taxonomy): domain Eukaryota; kingdom Viridiplantae; phylum Streptophyta; class Magnoliopsida; order Poales; family Poaceae; genus Dendrocalamus; species Dendrocalamus sinicus. The sequence goes on from CM070670.1 coordinate 19,643,714, forward strand.
AGCAGAGTATTAGCTCAGATAGGATATAGCTTAAGTTAATTTATTTGGAAAGGGGAGTCGGTGACTCTGATACATTTTCCATTTTAAACCCTCAACATCAGACATGCCTCAATAAAATAAGTGGTTTTAAGGCTGCTGCAATCAGAGTTGAGGGCATAAACTGGACCTTATGAACTAAAAGTTAAGTAATAATATGCTGCCGTCCCCTTTAGGTATTGCTCCATTTTTACAGATGGTAGGGGTCAGAGCGGATAAAGTTCGTTGGAATGGAACTGGAAAAGAATAAGATTTGAGTGGATTCTCCTCCATGGGTGTTGTGCTTACACCAGTTCACAATTCCAAACAGGGTATGGGAAAAGGTTACAACTCTCCAATCCACTACTAATGGATTACCATTCTTATCTGAATTCACACATTTCGAGGAGAATCGATCAAGGTTAGCATACAGGTCTCAAAGAATGAAGCCGGACAGTTATTTCAGTCAGACTAACATAGCTTTAGTCAAAAGGTGTCTCTCGTCACCCAGCCTTCGTCCATCATACACGGGTGGCTTAAATAGAAGATTCCACAGCAAAAGCCTCCAGTATTCCTTTTTAGCTTTGTTCCTCAGCTCTACCAGCAACTGCTACAAAAGGCAATTTCCAAATGACAAGTCAACCTGGCAACTTTTGCATTGCACTATGATAGATTAATGTTGCCAATAAAGTTAATTAATGCACCAGTGAACTTTGTTCAAAAGTTAGAACATTTGCAATCACAGCATGAAGCACTGATTATAGCAAAACATCATGTGGAAACATGAAAGTAGAAAATGGGGTGTAAAAAAAGAGTAGATAATCGATCAAAGCCCACAGTGCACATGCCAATATTCAAATAACCATTGATTAAATAATTAAATAGGTTGACAGCAATTGACATGAACACCATCTACTAATCAGAAAAATACTGCGCACTGACGCTGTAGAAGGCTGTGGCCAGATAAGCGTCCCACTCCGGCATACTTCATAAAATCGAATATATGTAGCTAAAGACAGTTATAGTTGAGTTATTCATGCATTTTATGCTTGTATCTATCACAAGCTTCCACAAAGTTTCTCGATAAGTTCAGCTTAAGAAAAAGAACATGTGCTTGCAATTTGATATTGCCAACATATAACTAGAAATGAAAATGCAACTGCAGTGTCCAGCGCATTCTGCATGAATCCCTCTAACAAACATTATTACAATTAAATAGTAGAATAGCTCAGATTTTTTTTCACAAAATGCTCTGCAAACTGAATTATACTAGTTGATTAGTCACATGAACCAATGATCATTTGTTTATAAGACTGCATAGATTAGAAAACAGGATTTGAAAGACCATGTGAGAAGGTTCAGAATTTTGTTGTGATGTATCATTGTCATTTTTTATTAGTGGAAATTTGGAATTTGCAGATTTTTCTGGACAATTTCCAGATGTGGCGGTCTGGCCAACTTGTGTTACTTTGGCCGAAATGGATGATTTTGAAAAATTTGAGTCACTGGGTGATTTGGTTTGACCTAGGTCAGTGCATATGTTTGGCATGATGCATGTTTCAATAAACAGGAGTCAAGTTGTGAAGAACTTATGTCTGCAAACGATTTCTTGGTCTTCGGATGTGCAGAGGCGCTTGGAATCAACCATGATCAATGGTGAAAATCAGGGCTACGCTTATAGAGGAATCGAGGTCCAGAACGATCAAAAATACCAGATGAGATAGTTGAGCTCAAGTATGGCACAAGGCAAGAAATGTTGATGAGAAGTTTGAGCGATAGGTTGCATCATGTAGCTTGGTTGATCCAAGTGAAACGGGAGAGATTTGATGACGCATGGCAAGCCAATGGTACATCCACACGTGGCAAGCATGGCGATTGCTTGCAAAGAAATCTTGTGAAAATTGCTCTAGACTCACAATTGAGATTAATATTCTTAATAAAACACTTGAGGAGAAATGTAAAATTAAAAACTTCATGTCGATGACTGCATATAAGAAAATTATTGATTCTATTTCTTGTATATTTTGTGTTGAAATTGGGATTGATTTTGGTGAGATGTATGAGGTTTTGAGTCAAATATAAGGAGCAGTTGGATAGGGTTAGAAATTCCCCTTGTGTGTCTTGTGAGGCTTTGAAGCTTGAGGTAGCTGTCTATAAAGAGACATGCTATGGCAATCAAGAACACTGAGTTTTGGCCTTAGAAATTCCCCTAAGAGAACGATTACCTCAAAAAGAGAACCATTCCCCTAAGAGAACGATTACCTCAAAAAGACCTTAGAAAGAATTTCTAGTGGAAAGAAGCTCAACATGATCCTTGACCAATCTAAAGTGAGTGTGATAAAGAAAGGTCTAGTGGATTTGAAGCTTTTTGTGGAAATCTTGTCATTTTCAGTAGCTTCACTCTATTTTTGGCTCATACAGTGTTCAAGACGGTGGCCTGGGCGGTCGCCTAAGCGCCGCGTAGGCGCTGGGCGGCAGGGTGCCGCCCGGCCTTGGCCCCTAGTCGGGTGGCTGGCCGGCGAGGCGGTCCAAGGCGGGAGAAGGCGGTCCAAGCGGGAGGCGCCTAGGCACGCAGATGGGGCGCGCGGAGGAGCGGGGATGGGGAAAAGTGTTACCGCACACGAGACCGCCGCCGCCACCGTCGACTCGCCGGACTTCTGCGCGAGATCCGCCGCTCTGTGGCGCCGCCGCCGGATCCGGACTTCCGCGCGAGATCTCGCCGCCGGATCCGGACTCCCGCGCCGATCCAAGAGATGGGGAGGCGCGGCAACGATCCGCAGAGAGAGATGGGAGGCGGCGGCGGGATCTGCGCGAGGCGGCGGTGATCTCGGGGAAGAGCGTGAGGCGCGCGGCGATTTGCGGGAGAGGCGGGCGCGACCGAGATTATGCGGAGTCAACGGGGAGGCGGCGGAGGATTTAGGGTTAGGGTTATGCGGGGAGGCGCGGTCCGCGCGAAAGGATTGATCTGGACCGTTGGATTTTGATCAGATGGTCTAAAGTCTGACTAATTGTTTTAAACATTAGTTATAAGATTTGATGACTTGATCTGAAACGTTAGATCTCATATATATAGCAAATATATACTTCTCATCTGCCTATTATCCTTATTTTTAATTTGGCCGCCTAGGTGGGGCTCCCTAGGCGTTAGGCCCCACCTCGCCGCCCGCCTAGCGCCTACTTGAACACTGGGCTCATATGGTCATTTCACTCTTTGCAATGCTTATGTAATCATTTTAAGCTTATATTTACAAAATTCCCTCTCTAAATTTTAAAACCTCCTACTTGTATTTTTGAGAAATTTCCAATGGATTTATCAAAGGAGAGATTGAAGGACCATATAAGAAGGTTCAGGGTTTATCCAGGGAAATTTGAGTCATGATGATTTGGTTTGACCTGGGTCAATGCATATGTGCGGCATAATACCTGTTTCAGCTAACGTAGGTCAAATTGTGAAGAACTTATGCTTATAAACGATTTCTTGGTCTTTAGATGTGCAAAGGTGCTTAGAGTCAACCATGGTTGGCGACGATGATTGGGGCTACGTTCATAGAGGAACTGAGGCCCAGAACGATCAAGGATGTCGGGCAAGATGGTTGAGCTCAAGCATGGCATAAGGAAGGTGTAAAATATTTCAGGGAAGTTCGAGCGACGGGTTGCACCATGTGGCTTGATTGGTCCAAGTGAGACGTGATCTGGTGGAACTGAAACGAAAGAGATTTACTAAGGCATGCCAAGCTAGTGGTGCATCCACACATAGCAAGCATGATGATTGCTTATAAGGTATTTTGGTAAAATTGACCAAACTACCGAAAACTATCTTGGATCAAACCCACGGCGTTTGAGTGGTGCTTGGGAACGCAATTTAGGTCAAGTAGGTGTTGAGATGATCAAGTGGATCAAAGGCTAAGAAATTAGTGGATTCGGACTTATGAACTTTGAAAAGCATGCACAAGTGTAGTGTGTGAGTCAATGTTCAAGAAGGTGTTATGCGGGCGGCAAGGTGGGGCCTAGCGCCTAGGGAGTCTAGGCGGCCGAATTAAAAATAAGAATAGTAGACGAAAATAAATAATCATGTATATATATTTGCTATTTAGAGAGGTCTAGATTGAAAGAAATCTATTAAAAAAAGTCTATCCGTAAATGTTAAAAACGATAAGGACTAAATCATAAAAACATTTATCCTCCCGACCCGCCGCCTATTAACCCTAACACCTGACCCCGCCGCCTCTAACCCTAACTCCTTCGGCCTTCCGCGCCGCACCATCTTCTCGCTCGCTCTCTCGCGCGCCTCGTCCTCGCGCGCTCCTCCGCGCGCCCATCCTCGCGCTCCTCCCGCGCCCTTCCGCATCACTCCTCTCGCGCGCTCCCCGCCGCCGACGTTTCCCTCGGCTGCTACCACGGAGCGGCGGCGTGGGAGTCGAGATCCGGCGTTGGCGCCACGGAGCGGTGGAGGCGGATTCGCGCGGAGTCCGGATCCGGCGGCGGCGCGGATTCGCGCGGAAGTCCGGATCCGGCGGCGGCGGCGGATTCGCACGGAAGTCCGGATCCGGCGGCGGCGGCGGATTCGCACGGAAGTCCGGATCCGGCGGTGGCGGCCACAAGAGCGGCGGATCTGGCGCGGAAGTCCGGATCCGGCGAAGTCGACGGCGGCGGCGACGGCCCGTGTCGCGGTAACACTTTTCCCCATCCTCGCTCTCCGCGCGCGCCCCATCCGCCGCGCTTAGGCCGCTCTCCCGCCTTGACCGCCTTCTTCCGCCTTGGACCGCCTCGCGCCACCACCCGACTAGGGGCAAGGCGGCGGCGGCACCGCCGCCAGGGCGCCTACGCCGCGCCTAGGCGGCCGCCTTCTTGAACACTGGTGTGAGTAAAACCTGTGTTGTGTGGGGTTAACGGTTTCTTCCATTTATACTAAATCGATAATGTCCATTAAGGTTAGATGGGGCTGATTGTCTTATCTATTTAACGAGTTAGAGTGGAGACTTGCAAGTTAACCATCCTACTTTTACTTATTGAGGACAAGTGTTCTAGGGTTGGGGTTTGAGAAGTGTGAGTGTTGTAGTATGCTATCGTCCTCCAGATGGAGTGGCTGTAACACAATCATTCTCAAGTAGCAATATATAAACTTTGTTGATCTCTTATGGATCCATCTTTGTTTTGGTTGATTTGCTCCTATTTTAGTTGGTTTTGATTTCCCCTCTCCCCTTTCTTGTTCTTGTTGAATGCCAAGGATGAGTAAGTAATGGAGATATACTTTGGAAATCAATCCCATACATCCAGGCATCAGATTTGGTAAGTTTTTGAAGTTACCCGACTTTTGCTTAATTTGACCTCTCCGAATGTTTTCTTGATCTAGTTGTTTTTAGTTCGATCCCTTGGGTGTTCTAACTTGTCGTGACATGTAAAAATATATCTTGGCCATCATTCACCTACGAGCAAATTATATTCACTGTTTTTTTGTTTTTGCCCAGTTTTAGTGAAATCTTCCTTCAAACGAAAAAATGATAGAACTTTCGCAACGGTTTTCTTGATCGTTGATTGGAATAGGTTCCTAACATGCTAAAGAACGTGCATAACAAATTTCAAGTAATTTAGAATCTTAGTTTAAGAGTTTGCTCAATTTATGATTTTGACCCGATTTTGGTGCAACAGAACTTTCAAACCAAAAGTTTCCAATTCTCTTAAGATTTTTTATTAGGATAGGTTTTTAAAATCATGATTTAGGATAGGTTTTTAAGATCATGATTTAGTCTTAGTTCATGTTTCAAGTTTTTTAGATCTACGAATCAAAAGTTACATGAATTTTTGGATTTGAAATAGTGCCGCTTTTACTATTCAACAAGATGATTTTACTGTAGCACAGTGAATTTTCAGAATTTTGATTTGTTGATCTTCACATCTATTAGAGTGAAGAATCAATGAATATTTGGAGAAAAATTTAAAGGCACTATTCACTCACTCTGTTGCCATACCAATCCTACAAGATTGAATCATGCAAAGCAACCAGGTTTTTTCACAGTGACTCACCCTTCGTACCTCACTGGAGTAACAGTCTGCCAACCTATTTTAAGATAAAAAATCCTAGAATTACAAAAGTCAGGTTGTTATTCTACGGACAGAAGTGCCCTCTTATATGACTTAGCTTGTTATTCTACGAACAGAAGTGCCCTCTCATGTCATATCTCCAACCATTAGGCACACTGCTTTTTTTCGCTTTCCAACAACATGCATGTCTACATATATCGCTCTAAAGTCCTTTTGTTTCGCAAAGGAAACAAAAGAAGAGAAAATTAGCAACAATTCGACTGAGCTCCAAGTCCGAGGTTTAAACAAAGTTGAAATTTTATCCTTTTACGAAAAGTATGACACAGTTTACATACCCTGAAAGAACCTTTGGTTCCTACTTCCTACAAAACAAGCATAATGTATCGTTGAAAAGGAAAACTTTTGAAAATGGACCAAGAAAAGGTTTATCTTGCTCATATTAATTGCAACCTTCATGATCAAAGATAATAGGTCTAACAATTGTATGGAATGAACATCTTTGTGTATTAGTAGTAAAAACAGCAGCAGCATCCTTTTAGACATCAAAAAACTATCAAAACGATGTAATTCTCTAATTCATTGTGGTCAAGTCCTTTGCCTATTAGCTCACCTACTGTGATAGAACAAGTTAAGGCTGAAAGAAATCCTCATTTATCCATATGAAAAGGCAATAAAAATGCGACTGTCTCAGTACAATTGTGAAAGTGTCACATGCAACACAGAACATTAAGAATACCATGATAAGCATTAGTGCACATGAATTTAATCAGAGGAATCAGGGTGCACATAAGTATGAGGCTGTTTTCATGTAATAAGTAGCGTTCATAATTATGTTGGAAACCTACAGATTGAATTTTGAAGATGTTAAAAGCATCAGCACATGCATGATGATGGCTCAATTTATCTATACATTGCACTTGACAAAATGTAGGCAAAAAGGGTGAAGAAACATTAATATGCATGAACTGCACACAGGATAGATCAACAATGATCGAGCAAGACATGATACTAGCATGAGAAACCGTCCCAATTTTATCCTGAAGTGCCTTAGAAATTAGCAAAAAAAGGGAATTTTCACGAGTAACACTAATAATTTATTTTCCAATGTAATTACTCAGAAGATACAGAAACTACCTTCAACAATTACCAAGTATAGCAAGCAGTCAATTACTGCCAAGTGCGTGGGGCAGAAAAAGAGCCCCCAGAACACTTGATTCAAAGAATGTAGGATGGTAACTACATCTTCCAAGGTATCATCTGGACAGAAATATACATCTCTGTTTTCCATCAATCATAGAGAATCAGAAGCTGAGCCAAACGTCCCACGTCCACATTGTCGAACAAACATAAACAGAGTACCATTAACAGATCCTTTCAGCGCACTGCATAACCTTCTTGGTGCCTATACCAGCAGAATGGTAATTAGCAATTGTAAAGGTTAAAAGAGGCAAGAAGATATTGCTAGGAATGTTAGAACAAACCAGATGCCATCGTTTGCTTAATGGGGACACAGAAACTTGGATCTCGTCTATGTCAGGTAATGGGGGTGACCTGAAGCAAAACACCCTCCTTTTGAGGTCATCCCGACCACTTGATCGTATATAAGAGCCTCTAGTTATGTTTCCATCCTTCCAAACATCCTTCAAGAAAAATAAGACTGGCTTCTTGCACAAAAACTTCTGAATATCCTTAGTGTCAAAATCGAATTCACTTCTATGACTCATCCTATTATGAGCAATGTAAGTCCGCTCAGATCGCTCCAATTCACGAGGCAGAAGAACATTGGGGTACACTTGAACAACATAACCCAAAGAGATAGCAAATGTAAGCTTCTGCATTTTATCATAAAAAATTGAGCGCTGCAAGAAGCTCATGGGTTCCATTTTCATAGCCTTTGTAAAGAGCTCCAAACTCTCAAGAGAGCTCAGTCCTGGATATATGGGATCGACAAGCTCCACATGGTGGATACTAATGAAAGGAGCAATTGGATGAGCAGCCAATATACCATGGGCGTTGCCTCTGATATCCCACTGATATATGACACCAGGGGGGAAAAACAACATTAGGACAATGTAAGTAGGAGGTTAGATGGATGTATCAAAATCCATACTCAATTAAGCAACAAGAAAATCAATCTAGATTTTTTTCAGGAAGTTCGCATAAGGGAACAACTTTTGCTAATCAGTTTTCAAACACATGCAGTGCCTATTTGACAGAGAGAGACATATGGAGATAGTACTGTAAAACAACCAAGAAAAGCCTAGCAAAAATGTACAATGTTCATAACAGAACCCAAAGGAAAGTAACATTCAAGGCCTGCCAAACTTTCTTTCACTATCATAAACACTTTGGCAAGACCCTACTTTTGTTCATGCATTACAATCAACGAGACAACAGACCAGCTAGGATGGCAAAACAGTAGAAAGGATCAACTTTCTTTCTGTCATAATGAATCAAGCATGATACGATCTAAAGCAAGCTGTGCATTGGGGCTAATTCATCAGCAATCCCCATATTTTCTGTGAACATAGAAAGCATGTTACTTTGCACTAATTCATGTGTGGAATGGGGGAAAGAGGGCACAGTCCTCAAATTCATGTTATCATGTCACTGCGAACTCATCTATAAGTAGATTCTACATTGAACGACAGGTTAAGTGCTCCAATTGCTCGATAAGACTAACTCATATAAAACGCATAGCGAGATATGAAAAACAATGAAAAATAATCAAGATCGCGAGGCAAAGATTTAACATGAAAACCCTTGTGGGAAGAAAAACACAAACGCACAATCAACAAAATCACTATATGGATGAGAAGTAAGACAAGTAACAGAATGCTCTTGGCATATTCCATGTGTACATAACTTGTATTGTGCACGCTATGTATCATAAGGCTTACAGAGGGTATAAATAACATTTGGAACAAGAGTCCTAGACGAGAAAAGAACGAAGTCCTAGTCAACAATGGAAACAAAGACCTACTCGGAAACTGGAACAGTAATATGCTCGAAGATAGGAATAACACAAAGCTCAGAGACGAAACAGAGTTTCAAAAGATAATAGTAATGAGTTGAAGTCGGAAGTACCTCGAGTAGCCACGTTGACTCTAGTTGATGCAAACACCTTTGGACACCATGATGGTGCAAGTCGGTGCAGAGTCCATCATGGATACGAAAAATGATCTCAATCATAAGCTCTAACCACTTTATATTACCGACCATTCATACTGGTCGGAATATATCTTTTGAACGAAACTTGATCGGATTCTTCAAGTGGTCGGACCCGACCAGATTCGGATCACAAAATACAATAATCTCCAACTTAAGCCGAATTCCTCCTATAGTGAAATAACTAAAGAACTTCTCAAATAGTTTGTAAAACACTTCTTGCACGTCAAACGTCCGAAAGGACTAATGAGTAATGTAAGAATAATCTTGTTTCAGTTGTAGAGGTTGTCGAAGTCTGCTTTCGAGTCCGTGTACTCATTCAAGTCCGAGTCCTCACGTATCCGAGTTTGAGTTCAAGTCAGTCTTGGTGGTCGTGTACGAGTACAACTCTATCGTAGTTGAGTCCGCCCCGTAGTCGTAGAGCTAGGTATAAGGGTAGAGCGATGTAGTCGAGAGGATGCAACGAGTTGAGGTGATGTAGTCGAGAGATGTCAAGCACGAGGGCGATCGATGTGATCGCAGAGCAGAGGGCGATCGGTGTGATCGCAAAGCAGAGGGAAAGCAGTGGCCAATGGATCGGTGTGATCGAAAGGCAAGGGAAAAAGAGAGAACGATCAGGGTGGTCGTAGCGATCGGTGTGATCGAGAAAGAAATAAAGAAGAGAAGAGCAGTTTGGCTCTGGGAAATCATCAAGTATCAAGTTCATCATCGCAAACGTGGTCGTAAATGACTTACGATCACAGCGAGCGAAGGTGTCCGCAAGAGCAGTAGACGTGGTCGTAAAGGAGTTACAACCACGGTCGTGAAGCAGCTAACGTGGTTGCAAGTGTTACGACCACATCGAGAAGGCGTGGTCATAAGAAAGCGTTATGACCACAACAGTCGACAGAGCCTTCGACGTGGTCGACAGTATCACAGCGTGGTCGTAATCGGGTTACAACTGTAAAGGTGAACAGTAGATGTATTGCAATAAATACCCTTAACAACAACTACGGTGATCAATCGTGGTCGAAGGAAGTGCAGCACAACGGCGGTGAACGTGGTCGTAACTTCTGCTGAAGTTACGACTACATGGTCGGAGCAACGAGGCGTGATCGGAGAGGTCATAACATGGTCGTAACAACTGTCAGCGTGGTCGGAGAACCAGCAGAGCGGTCGTAACGACTGTCAGCGTGGTCGAAGAACCGGCAGAGCAGTTGTAACGACTCAGGAGGTGGTCGTAACCTCTTCAACGTGGTCATACGGCTGTAGTGAGTGGTCGTACAGGTCCTGAGAGTGGTCGTAGGACTTCAACAGGTAATACCAACCAAATCTGAGCAAAGCTCAAACTTAGCGATAGGAACTGACTTTGTCACCATATTAGATAAATTATCATGAGTATTGATCTTGCAAATTTTAACATCACCTTGATAAATAACTCCTCGAATGAAGTGATATCTGACATCAATGTGCTTTGTTCTCTTATGGAATATTTGGTGTTTTGTAAGACAAATAGCACTCTGGCTATCATAGTGGATATTGGTGCAAGATGTATTCCACAAAGCTCAGTGTACAGACCTCGTAGCCAAACAACTTCTTTATAGGCATCTGAAATAGCCATGTGCTTGGCTTCAATAGTCAAAAGAGCTAAAGTAGTTTGCATACAAGCTTTCCAGCTTACGACACAGCCTCCAACGGTGAATATATAACCAATAAGAGATCCCCTCTTATCTAAATCTCTAACAAAATCAGAATCCACATATCCAAATAATCCATCACTAATCTTTTCAAAATACAAACAAGCATTAGAAGTGCCTCTCAAATATCTGAAGATCCACTGAATTGTGCTCCATTGGTCTTTTCCTGGATTGACCATATATCTGTTGACAACACTTGCATGGCGAGGGCAAACCATGGCGTACATAAGCGATTGGACTGCACTTGCATAAGGAACACTTGACATGTATTCAACTTCTTCAATTGTTTGCGGACGTTATGCTGAAGAGAGTATGAAATGTGCAACTAACAGAGTGTTGGTCAATTTGGTCTTGTGCATGTTGAAACGACGAAGCACTTTTTCAATATAGCGTCTCTGACTCAGGTGTAACTTTTCAAACCAACAATCTCTCAAGATTTCCATACCAAGAATCTTTTTTGTTGCACTGAGATCCTTCATTTAGAATTCACTGCTCAATTATGCCTTTAACTTTGATATTTCAACTATCTTTTGCCACAATCAACATATCATCAATATATAGAAGCAAATAGATAGCTGAACCATTGACGGTCTTCAAATAAACATAGCTATCATAGTCAGATCTCTTGAAGCCTTAAGAGATCATAAATAAGTAAAATATCTTGTACCATTGTTTGGGTGATTGCTTTGACCCATAAAGAGACTTCTTTAATTTGTTTGCAAAATTCTTCTTTCCCGGAATAACAAAACCTTCCGACTACTCCATATAGATGTCTTCTTCAAACTCCCCAGGTAAGAATGTGGTCTTAACATCTAGTAGCTCGAGCTCATAATCATGCATAGCTATAATACTAGGTAAGTCCGAATAGAACTATACTTCACGACCGGGGAAAAACATATGTGAAGTCAATAGCTGGAATTTGGCTATATCCTTTAGCAACGAGCTTTGCCTTGTATCTAACCTGATCGGTCAGAGATGTGCCTTCCTTCTTTTTGTAAATCCACTTACAACGTATAGGTTTCTTTTCAATCAGGAGCTCGACCAACTCCCAAGTGGAATTCTTCTCGAGGGATTATATTTCTTCATGCATTGCAGTCATCGACTTCTCTAACTTATTAGTATATAATTGACGCCTCCAAGGGATGGAACATGAGACTTAGCCCACAAATTAGAGTAAACATAATTCAATATGCCTTTCGAAGAATGATTTGCAGACCTGAAACTCACCTTTTTCTATTTACCAAAAACACAATGTTCACAAAATTTTAACTGGTCGATGCCTTGACCATTGAGTAGACTTCTTTTGCACAACTCCTTTAAGTCGGCTTCACTCATATGCCCGAGAAGTATATGTCATAGACTTACCTGATCAGCATCGGACAACCTGGCTGTGGCAGCAGCAACCTTCCCGACCAGGGTAGTGCCTCGAAGATGAGAGAGGTTTGCCGACTTCATATCACCTTTCATCACAACAAGAGAGCCTTTGGAGATCTTCAGAACTCCCACCTCCACTTGAAAACCGGTACCCTTTGGCATCAAGAGTACTCAACGAGATAAAGTTCCTCTTTGAATTTGGAATGTATCGAACCTCCAACAGGGTTATAATGGTGTCATCAAACATCTTGATCTGGACAGAATTGATACCTGCAATCTTGCACATAGTATTATATCCCATTAACACTAATCCACTCAGAATAGCCTCATATGTAACAAACTAGTCACAGTTCAGGCTCATGTGGAAAGTGCAGGTAGAATCAAAAATCCATTCATCGTTGGTCTTAGAATCACCAATAAAGGCAACAAAAATCTCCACTTCGAAACCTTCTTTAGTGACAATGGTGTCCTTGGCTTCATCATCTTGTTTGTCTTTCTTAGAATTATTATTCTTCTTCTCTTTATTTTGGAGTTTCCAACACTCGGAGATATCGTGTTCACCCTTCTTGTAGTAGCAGCATGACTTCTTAGTCTTCGACTTCGAATGACATTTGTATTTGCTTGAGCTTCTACCTTTGGAATCATTACTCGGAGACCTCTTGACTGGTCTACTCTGAACGGACAAACCTTTTGCATGTGAACTCGAGCTCTCACTCGAAACATAGTTTTTGTCTTCTTTTTTTTTTGCATATAGAGCTTCATAAACCTCTTTTAGAGTAAGAGTATCTTGACTGTAAAAAATCATATCTCTAAATGTAGAGAACGAAACAGGCAACGAATATAGCAAAATAAGACCAAAATCTTCATCATCGTATTTTACCTCCATGGCTTCAATGTCGGTGACCACATCATTAAATACGGTCAAATGATCTTGCACCGGTCCACCTTCTACCAAGTTGAGTGAGAAAAGCTTCTACTTCAGATGCAATTTGCTAGTCAAATCCTTGGTCATGCAGATCTGTTCCAACTTTAGCCATAACGTAATAGTGATGGTCTCATTCATAACTTTCTAGAGGATTTGTTATAAAGATGAAGATGAATTTGAAAGAGAGCCTTATGATCTCTCATTTAGTTCTCAACGGACCATGCAACAGGCATCTTGTTGATTCCCAATAACGCATCATATAAATCGAGTTATGACAGAACAACTCGCATCTTGATTTGCCAAAGAGAAAATTGTGTCATGATCTAGCAGCGGAAGATCATACTTAATTGACACCACGATGAGTATGCCCTAGATTGATCGGACGAAGAACCAAGCTCTGATACCACTTAATATAAAACGCATGGCAAGATATGAAAAACAATGAAGAATAATTAGGATCACGAGACAAAGATTTAACGTGGAAACCCTTATGAGAAAAACTACAAATGCACAATCAGCGAAATTACTATATGGAAGAGAAGTTACAGACAAAATGCTCTTGGCGTGTTACATGTGTGCATAACTTGTGCCGTACGCGCTATTCATCATGAGGCTTACAGAGGGTATAAATAGCATTTGGAACAAGAGTCCCAGACGAGAAAGGAGCAGAGTTCTAGTCGGCAATAGAAACAGAGATCTACTCGGGAACTAGAACAGTAACTTACTCGGAGATAGGAAAAAAAACCCCGCTCGAAGACAAAAAGTCGGAGACAGGAACAATACCCCGCTCGAAGACAAAATAGAGTCTCCGAAGATAATGATAAAGAATTGAAGTTGGAAGCGCCTCGAGTAGCTACATTGACTTCAGTAAATGCAAACACATTTGGACACCACCATGGTGCAAGTCGGTGCAGAGTCCATCACGAACATGAAAAATGATGATAATCATAACATCCAATCAGTTCTTTTTACCAACCAGTCATTCTGGTCGGAATATATATTTTGAGTGAAACCTAATTGGATTCTTCGGGTGGTCGGACCAACTACCCCGCTCGAAGATAGGAACAATACCCCGCTCGAAGACAAAAAGTCGGAGACAGGAACAATACCCCGCTCGAAGACAAAATAGAGTCTCCGAAGATAATGATAAAGAATTGAAGTTGGAAGCGCCTCGAGTAGCTACATTGACTTCAGTAAATGCAAACACATTTGGACACCACCATGGTGCAAGTCGGTGCAGAGTCCATCACGAACATGAAAAATGATGATTATCATAACATCCAATCAGTTCTTTTTACCAACCAGTCATTCTGGTCGGAATATATATTTTGAGTGAAACCTAATTGGATTCTTCGGGTGGTCGGACCAACTAAATTCGGATCTTAAAATACAACACTAACTATTTGGTAAGATTTATCAGCAAGATAAGCGCTGTAAACAACCAACTTTTTGATTAAATGCCCGCAAAAAAATTGAAGAATAAGGTCCATACCTGATGGAATCCGTACTCGCGGGAGAGGGGCACGCCGAGCTCCGTAATGCAAGCATGGAGGCGGTCGTCGCTTCCATACAGCCTGGGGTACCTCTCGATGCACACGTCGAGTGTCCGCGCGAGCGCGGCGGCGAGGGGGAAGCTGAGCGCGACGCCGCCGCCTCCGAACGCCATGCTGTGGCTGAAGTACGTGTTCGCCGAGTGGCTCTCCGACGGCGCCCCGACGTACACCATCTCCCTCCAGTCATACTTGCCGAGCACGGCCACCAGGTTGTCCGCGGACAGGACGGTGTCGTCGTCCACGAGCACGACCCACCGCGCTCCGCCGCCGCCCACGAGCCGCACCGCCTCGGCCGCGATGCGCGCGATCCGGAGGCCGGAGGGGTGGCCCGTGGGGTTGGTGTACCGGAACCGCGAGGTGTCCTCCGACACCCGGATCGGCGGCAGGGAGCCCTCTCCGGGAGCGCTGGGCCCCGGAGCAGCGGGGGCGCCCGCATCGAGCCAGACGTGGCCGCGCATGGAGGATGGGTCCCACCACAGGCGGACGTACTCGCGGCGGCGCGGCCAGAGGTGCGCCGAGCCCGCGATTCCGAAGACGATGTTGCCGAGAGCGAGCGGGGAGAACGCGTCGTTGGCGGAGAGCGCCTCGGACGCCGCGTCCGCCGCCGCATATGACAGCGCGGAGCTCGCGACGGGGGCCTGTGCCGGGGACAGGACGAGGAGGAGCCAGAGAGCAGTGGCCAGGAGGAGGCAGAGCAGCGCGAGGAGCGCGGTGGCGAGCGGGCAGTGGCGCGGCGGGAGGATGGCAAGCGGGAGCGGCGGCGGCGGAGGCGGCGAGGCGTGGTGGGGCTTGGACATTGGGCACGGGGGACGACGCCGCCGCCGGTGGCGACGGACATTGGGGGGTGGCGGGACGTGGCGATGTTTTAGGAATGGACGGTGCGAGACCGGTTGGTGGCTCACCTGCGGTTGTAATAGCACAGCATTCGAATTGTATATTTTTCCTCTTTTTAATAATTCCTTTGAATCTATGCTCGTGTGGGGTCTTTTAAATAATTTTCAGGTGGTTTGATTTGAATTTGGAATCGCAGTGTTATTAACTAAGGGGTTAAGATTTAAAACGTGCACGTGGAGGATGATGGCTTCAGTGTTCGGTGATAGACTACGAATCTACGATTTTTTGACTTGTAGCGTAGCTTGTGTTTGTATGCTTTAGAAAAGAATATTTTGGTGTAGTGAGCTGTAAGCTAGGCTGGTGAGGTTGTGCCATGCGTTTAGAGATTGTGATTAGAAGAAATTTTTAGGGACCTCCGTGGAATATATTCTCTAATCTATCTCATCAATCATTGTTCCAATGTTGTGGAAATTTGGTTATTGCAACGTGATGTAGTGCTAAACTACAGACGTGTTGATTGGCTTGAATTTACAGCAAGTACTTCAGCGAGAATGTGTCTCCTATTTTTCAGCCTATAAAAGTTGATTTTCGGTTTTTCCGTAATAAGTAGCTTTTAAAAAGAGTATATTTTTAAAACAAAGTCTATAAGTTGAATGTAGTACACACTATAACGACTTCATTTATATCAGCTAAAACCGCATGCGAGTTTCTATTAATCTGTACTCTCTCACGAACAGTTCAAAAACCATAAGCCGGAGCCATAAGTTGAAGAAAAAACAGGCCAAAGTCAAACAACTAAGGTTGCAGCAATTGGATTTCAACTGATTTTCAAACGACAAGCAGTCACCAGTTACATAGGGGACTAATTACTATTGACTGGCAGATTACTACATGCTGGTAACTGTGTTCTGTGAGAAGAAAAAAGTGTGCAAGCTGTATGAATATTTTCACAGAGGTATGGAATGATATCATCTGCTCCATCCATGTAGCACGTCATATACCAATATAAGATACTACTATGAAACGTCATCTTCAAAGTAAAGAATTAATAAGAGCAACATTGAAAATCACAAGGAAATTAAACCTTGGTTCGCACTTTAATATAGAACCAACGGAAACTGAAATAAATATTTAAAATATGGGCCGGTCCACTTCTAACCAAATAAATAGTAAAAGATAACACAAATAGTGGCAAACCACGGTGCTAAAAACTCGAGTGCTCCCACCTATGCATATTAATATCACTCCACTGGCCTTTTACCTGAGAATGAAAAGAGCAAACATGAGATTTAAAAATCTTGGCAAGTACCCAACAACGGTCACAATACGGTGAGTAAAGGACAAGTAATGCAAGCAAGTAATTGACATATGTTAATGCAAGGTGACTAGGTTACCGGAAACACTGATGGAAGTCAGCGATAGAGGTAACCGGAATAGTAAAATTAAAAATAATCGTTATTTAGCAAGTTGTGACACTGCACCGAGATTATTTCCCATATACCTAATTAACGAGAGTAGTTAGGCACAACCTTGTCCTCGACTGTATAACCACATACGGGGTGTAATATCCTAAGTAACGAAAGTGTAAAATTAATGGAACTGAGGGAAGATTAAAATAAGGTTATGATAAGTAGAAGGATTCGATAAAGTTTGGAAATGGAGAGGCATTAGATCTCGATATATGGTGATATGAAATAATAACATGGTGATAGCGGTCTAGGGATTATTCTAAAAGATGTATTATAATATAGCTCACACAAGGGTTGACAACCAACTAAGTTTTATTACGTGATAAGTGATTATTAATCAAATTAACATTTATTAGTACATGTCGGTCATGACTCACATAAGAAATCATACCGGCAATACATCATGATATCAGAAAGATTAAACATAGAAACTTTGATATTAAAAGGTTGCTAGTGGTTTTAACCTAAGTCTACAACATGATCATCCACTACCCTCATTAACGATTTAAGCATGAACTCTAAACACTAATAATCGAGTAACCTAATAAACATATAAATATGTGAACAAGATAATCTAGAACATAATGATATAAATACAATATTAAAAGTATATATAACCGGCAAGCATTAATCATATGATAATAACCAGGCAAGCATTAATAATATGATAATAACTAGACAAGTATTAGGGATATGATAATAACCAGGTAATTTTAGTGATGTGATAATAGACAAGTAACTTTAATGATTTGATAATAGATAGGTAACTTTAATGATATGAGAATAGCCAGGTAATTTTAGTGATAGGATAATAACCAGGTAACTTCAGTGATTTGATAATAGACAAGTAACTTTAATGATATGAGAATAGCCAGGTAACTTTTGATAATGATAATTGTACTAAATAGCAATGGTAACAAGTAATCATGAAAGGTGTGGAATGCAGAATGGAGAGGTTACGACCGCGTGGTACTTATCTTGGGCACGCTCAGTGGACTCACTACTCGAAGGATCAATGGTGCGCAACTACCCGAACGCCCCCTCGGAGGCCACGTGCAAACCGACAAGGTGGAACAGAGATGAATCAGATCAGGGCTAAGGTAATCTTGTGGAAAGATGAATGGAAGTGCGTTTGGCCGAAACAATTTGCGTTCGCTAAGCCTTCACCGTGCGAATCGCCATTCGGCTGATTGAACGCTCATTCGGCCACGCGAACAGCATCCAGCTGTAAGGCTGGTCAAAACACTGTGCGAACATGTGATTCGGCTGTGCCCCGGCCGGTCGAATCACGTGGCTGTGGAAATCAGTCACCACCGCTGGCTACCGCCGTCGCCACTAGGCGCTGCCACCATGCGTCGTGTGTCGTGCCACCCACTGCGTCGGCCCTCACGCCACCTACCGGCGTCACCACCTCCACCGGCCACCAGTGTCACCATCGCCACCACAGTTCCTTGCGTCCACCTGTGCCACGCATCACACGCGCGCACCTCCTGTGCCAGCACTCGCACCATCGCCTGTGTCGCACCACGCCCGCACGCCCATCAGCCTACGTCGCTACCGCTTCTCACCCGTGTGCCACCTGCCGCCGCTTGCCTCTGGCACCGCCGTCGCCCCAGCGTTGCCACTGCTGTCGCCAGCCATCGGCCCTAGAAGGAGCGAACGAGAGAGATAGAGAGAGAGACGTTAGAGATGGAAGAGAGAGAGGAGTAGATAGAGAGAGAGAGAGATAAAGATAGATATAGGGGAGAGAGAGATAAGATGGATTTTGATACACTGCGGTTATTCACATTTTCAGGGTGCTACAATCCATGTCTCTTTTTTCTTAGTATGCTTTATTTTTGAGTTTTAGGCTCTGCTCTAAACGACTTCGGCTTTTGAAGCCAAAAGCCACTAGGAACACATCGGTTTCTTAATTTTAGTTTTTTTATTTTTTTTCCTTTTATTTTTTCCCTTATTCCTTTTCATTGTCTTTGACGGTATAATGGTTTTTTTTAATTTTTTCTATTATTATTTTTTTCTCGTTTTTTGACTCTAAAAAAAGCTAAAAGCTGCCACAGTGCATTTGTAGCTAAAAGCCAATAGTCGAAGCCAAAAGCCGAGACTTTTAAGCCGGTTAGAGCAGTTATTATCATCCATCGAGGTCCATTTTTTCTGCGTCTTTTCGGTGAGGATTTCCTATCTTTTGTTTGAGGTCAGGAGCTTCCATATCTTGATAAACTCTATAGCACTGTAGCAGCACACAACATATCCAAATATAAGTAATCGCATTGCAAAAACAAACAGAGAAAGAAAATGAGCAGACTACATCACATGCGACTGAAATTTTGTAAAAAATAGTCACTTTTCAATGGGTTGGATTGCTCCAAGATTCATGCAAGGGCTATAACTCTAACCCCATCCCCTCCTCCCTCCCACCCCTCATGCCGCACCCACCCCTCTAGGCGCGCTGCCTCCCGCTGCCTCTCCGTCACCAACAAGCTCCTTCCCTGCCACCCTCCTTCGCCCCGCCTTCCCCTCCCGCCACCATGATGCTCTTCTTCCTCCTCTCTGGCGAGATTCCCCACACAGCCCTCTTACTCGTCTTTGATGGCGGCCAACACTGGATTCACCATCACCTCCCACCACCTCCTAACTACTCCGACCTTATCGTGCCCTACGTCTCCCTCTTTTTTGTCTCCGGCGGCTACTACCGTCGGATCCACAGCCACATCCTAACTTCTATCATCCTTGTGTTCTCCCACTGACCTCCATCACCCTCCTCCTTGCTCGCGTTCGATGGTCTATCATCGGGGGGAGGCAATCGATGAACCTAAACCCTAAACGGGTGAACCCGAGACGTAACCTGGTGGCAGCAAAGGAAGACGGTGGCGTCAGAGAGGAGGAAGACAAGCTCACCAAAGCACGAATCTCCACACCGATCCAAAGGTGAAAATTTGACTGGAATTTTGTGAGTTTTTAGGTGACTGATAAATAGCAAATACAAAAAGAAAACCCTTCTTGAAATAAAAATTGTGAGCAATGGATTTTCAGTGGGACTTAACATGCTTAAGCAGTCGAGTGTGTTCTTTTGGGCTGTGACTTATAGCTTTTGGCTTATGGTTTTTGAATTTTGGCTGCTCACAAGAGGCAGTACAAAGAGGGAAATAATCGCATGTGATTTCGGTTAGTATAGCTGAACTCGGTACAGTGCCTACTACAATCAACTTATAAACCTTTGAAAGCATCTAGGCCCCTAAAAATGGTTTTGGTAATTAATGAAATTATGTGAATATGAGACTAACGTGTTTTATGAGCATGCTATGGGTTAGTCTACATATGAGCGACAAGATGCAAGCCAAATGATATCTATGAAGACCAAATTGGCTCAAGACAAAGGTATACTTAGCATAGGATCCCTTTTTGAATTTTACCGGTCTTAGGTGAATGGTGGAAGACCGGATTATAGGATAAATGATCGTACCATCAAAAGGGATTTTGGCAAGTAGCTTGGAAACATATTTCTTGTGCCATATGGATCAACATTAGAAACTTGCATTCATCAAAAATTAATTTTAAAACTTAGTTTGTGCTCTGTCTGGACGAGCGGTAGTACCGCAGTTTTGAACGTTGGAACTACCAGAGAGCGGTAGTTTCGCGCCTAAACGCGGTAGTACTGGCAAGTGGAAGATCCGGTTTTGGAGCGGATCAATTTTTCCAGAGAGCACCCTCGGTTCAACCTAAAAACTTGCGGGAACGGAAGTACCGGCTGTTGAACGCCGGAACTACCGCAGTGAGCGGTAGTATTGCATTTTGAGCGGTACTTCTGGAGCCCGGAAGATCCAGAGGGAGAGCGGATCAATTTTTTCCAAAGAGCACCCTCCGGATGAAGTCTGGATTTTCCTGGAGTGGAAGTACCGGCAATTTCAATGCCAGAACTACCGCTGTGTGCGGTAGTTCCGCTGTCTGGAGCGGTACTTCCGGTATCCGGAAGATCTGGCTTGAGAGCGGATCAATTTTTCCAGAGAGCGCCAAAGTTGGGACCTTTCGGAGTTCGGCCCGAGCGGTAGTACCGCGTCGACTTTGCGGAACTACCGGAGAGCCGCAAATATCAACGGCGGTAGTATCGCGCCGCCAAATCCAACAGTCACTTCAGAGCTCTGACACGCGAAGATTTGGTAGCGGTAGTACCGGCCCCTGGGGGCGGTAGTACCGCTCGACCAGAATTTTTTCTGGAAATTATGTCAAACGGCTAGTTTTGGTTGGTGGAGGCTATAAATACCCCCACCACTGCACAAGGGCTTTTTTAGAGACTCATTGCATATTCCTTAAGCCCTAGAGCATTCATTCCACCCACTTTCTCTCATTGAGCATTAAATTGAAGTGGTTTTGCAATTAGTGCAAGAATTTCATTTGTTGATCCACTTAGCACAAGAATTGCATTCAAGTGAAGCCCTAAGGTTTATTACTCTTAGTGCTTGCCGGCACTTGGACGATCGGGCGAAGTTTAGCTTGGAGATCTTCTCAAGAAGCTTGTGAGAAGACCCGACAATTTGTGAAGGTCGGAGCTCACCTACCCGGAGCGGGAAAGAGCTACATTAGTGATCGAGGTGTTTGGCTCAATTCGTGGAGCCGGTCCGATTCGTCCGGGCTAACCTCAACGTGGACTAAGGGAAACCGGCAAGTTTCCGATCACCACGGTAAAAACATCGGTTGTGTCCCTCGTCTTCTTAGCTCTTGTTTATTTGCTTCATTGTGATCATTTGTTTGCTTAGAGCTAGGATTGCTATATTATTGTCTAGAATTGCATAGGATTAATTGCTTTACTCTCTTGTCATTTAATTGTGAAGAATTAATCAAGTAAACAAGAAAAATTTTAAAACCTCCTATTCACCCCCCTCTAGTCGGTATCCTTGATCCTACAACCTCACTTTAAAAAGACATATAATTTGAAAGTTAGTTATTGTATTACAAGTGAAAAGTCAAAATCAGGCTAAACCTAGCCTAAGTTACAGATAGGCCGTAAAGAATGGCCCATGCCAACACCCAAGCTAAAACTTAGTTGAACACAGTGCCCAAACAAAGCAAGAACGGCTTAGTTTAAATAGGCCCTCGAAGGGAAATAAGTTGGGCTTGGATGAACCAAATTTAGATTTCATGTGAAAACTAGTTACATGTCCGTGCGTTGCAACGAAATTCATTGGATGTATAGAGAATCATGCTATGGAAGGAGTTGCTCTGATCGGTTGGAAAGTGGAGAGTGATGAGAAGTCGAAGAAATAGAGCGGTTGAAGGAGAATGGACGTACGACCACCAACTCGTTCTTTTATAATAGTAATGATAACATGGCCTCACCAACATTGGGCTTGCTAGAATTGGCTCCACACAAAGCGGTCTAAACATCCCTGACTTGACCTAAGTCGGGTCTGAAGAATACTCTACTGCTCCAGCTTACACTTTCTATGAAAGATTCGAATGCTAGATTTTATTGGGAGAGCAGGGATAGGGTGAAATGAATACTAGAGGTGAAGTTATTTGGCCATCTAAGGGCCCATTTTGAAACGTAGGGATTTCACAAATTTTTCGTATGATTTTCACACTAAACAGTTTCTTTTTAAAGATTACAACGAAGGACGTACATTTACGCATACCACACACACGCGTGTGCGTCCTTCTTAAACACATGCTAAGACATAAACAAACGTCGCTAATAAATCTTGGATCTATCGATACCTCATGGAGTGCGGTAATACGTTTTCCCACCGAACATACACGTATGTATGAGATGAGATACTGAAGGCCAATCTAATGATCGAATCCGTACGAGTAGCTTGCACAAAGGCGAAGCTTATCCAACCAAGCAAAGCTAGGTACTCAATTTCTACGGTACTGTACAAAAGGTTACAGTGTCTACCCCAAGGGCTAAACTTTTCAGACGTCAAAATGTAAGCCCAAACGTCAAGCCTAGTCCAACTATGCAGCTCCTTCCAAAAGGGCTGAGCTGCGCACATGCAAGTTCAACAACACCCATCTCATCCCTGTGCACGTCACCCACAGTTACCGACAAGTGGGCCCACCGCACGCACCCACGCGTGTCTAGGCCAAGCCAAATAATCTTTACTATTATAAAAGAAGGAGTTGGTGGTTGGTGCGGCCTCTCCCACTCCTTCTTATTATGCTGACATATGGGCCCAACTCACAGAAACACTGCCGACACTCCTCACGTTCTCCGTATGACCGCGTCTCCCCACGTTCTTCCCCCCACCCCGGCGCCATCTCCGCCACTCCTCCCTCGCGTCCTCCCCCCACCCCACGCCGCCGCGCGCTTTTCTCCGTCGCTCCTCCTCCTCCTCCCGCCGCCGCCTCGCCTCCTCCTCCTCCGCCTCACCACCTCCGCCCCCGCGCCGCCACTCCTCCGCGCCCCACCCTCCTCACCGGCCCCGCGCCCCCCTCCCCCCTCCGCCTCCTCGCGCCGCCGCCGCCCCCGCGCCACCGCATCCTCCTCCCTGAACCGCCGCCTCCCTCTCCGTCCCCGCACCCTCGCGCGCATCCTCCCCCAACCCCTCAAGCCACCGCCTCCCCTCTCCGCCCCAAACCGCGCCTCCTACTCCCCCCCCGCTCGCCGCATCCTCCCGCCCCATGCCGCCGGTGGAAGCACCTCCGCCACCTCCTCCAGCCGCCGATGCCTCCTCGCTTCTCCCGACCGCCCCAACTGTGAGCGCCTCGATACCTTTCTTGGATCTCCGATTGATTCTCTTTACTCAAGTATTGGTCATTTTAGTTGCGTTTATTTATCCCTTGTTAGTCCCCGTCGCCTCTAGAGAACCACCAGTTTGTTCTCCGTATGTTAAGAAATTAAGTTGTGGATTTAGGTCTTGCTCTGGTACGTTTCTTTGTTCTTAAACACATGTCATTGAACTTCGTTGAGGTGTGACGTATATTTAGGACTGAATTAATGATCCCTTGTTGGCCTGGGGAGATTTCTGCGGTTAGGGATTGAGAATTTGAGACTAGGTATATTGGATAGGGCAATTCCTTGCCCACCCTACCGTTGCTACGGAGATTGTGCATTGTGTTGTTTGTTGGTGCTAACAAATAACGGTGATTGGATTGCTTCTTGTTGCTGTGTTGCAATTTAGGTTTGTCTATAAAAATGGCTAGGTTTGCAGGGTTAGTATTGTGATCTACAATCTCCACAATTGGAGTAGAGATCCATGCTTAAAAACTCTATCCACCGTGTAGATTGTCCATGTAGATTGTTGAATCAAAATAGCTTTAAACCAGATAGTCCTATACTATTGGGAGGATGCCATATTAAAATACCTTGTTGTTTGTCTATATAAGTATGCATTTGACTGTTGAAGTACAAATAATTTGGTTAGTTTCATCATTATGCAATGCTTTGGGGAATAATCTAAATATGTATGAATCTCTCAGTCTGCTACAATAAGGATTTTTGGCACAAATTGGATTAGGAGAACTTCTAGGTTAAACACGAATGTTCATAAACAGATTCTAAGATGTCAATGTTAAATTATCAGTTATCACTCAAGCATGTTCATACCAAAGGAAGATTCTTGCCTCATCATTTTAAGCTAGCAGAATTACACAAACAGAAATGTCACAGACGATGTTGTTGTTAGAGAGCCTCACTTGTATACTTTCTTATTTAGGAATGGTCAGCTCTACTCGAAACTGAATTCCAAATTCTTATCTTGTTGCTATTACTCTTGAGTTATTTTTTATATCCTTCAAGTGCCCTAATTATATTTCTATTGTTTTTGTTTCATCTTTCATAACACGGTCACCATTTATCAGGGAAGCTGGAGGTTTGTCGTCTTACTCTTTGGACCCAAAATTTGTCATGGTCCAGTAATTTAGGATTTAAATTTCTAAAAAGCTTCTTTATATGCAGGTTACTAAGATTTTCAATTTTTCACAAGATGATTTGCTAACTGAAGACATGATGATACTTGATACACATGCGGAAGTCTTTGTTTGGATGGGTCAGTGTGTGGACGCAAAAGAGAAACAGAAGGCATTTGAAATTGGGCAGGTTGCCTTGAAGTTTTAACCTTGCTGCTTTCATTTATATCATTATTGTCCAACTCATTTCAATAATTGCTTTTCCCTTAGAAATACGTGGAACATGCAGTGACTTTTGAAGGTGTTTCGCCTGCCATGCCTCTGTATAAAGTTATTGAAGGGAATGAAGAACCTTGCTTCTTTAGGACATACTTCTCCTGGGATAACACAAGATCTGTGGTATGCTATCTGATATTTAGGACAACAGATGCATTTGTCCTTTAAACCTATATATACTGCAAATGAAATGATTGTAATGTGAAAAATATATGCACCTTGCTATCGCATTACAGGAACACCAGTTGTCAAATTTATCAATTTGTTCATCTTGAAAGGAACATTATTTATTTTTAGATATATTTCTCCATGATTTCGTACACTTTCTATGCTATGGTATTCGGTTATGCAAAGCAGCATGCTTCTTATATAATACTCATGGAGCATAGCAATGGTTTGTTTGCAGAAACTTTCCTCAGGGGACTATTGGTGACATGATAGAAGATGCATCCCAAGGAATCTCTTTTTGGTGTGTCTTGGGCACAGCTTGGTGCATTTAGTTTTTGGAACAAAATAAGCAAGTTGCAATGGTTTTTTTTTGTGTTTGATAAAAAATCACATAGCCTGTGTAGTGTGTAATTGGGAGGTTCTATGCTCACAAGTTTCAAAAAGTTTGTGCTAAATTTCTCTGATTTGGTTCTTTTTTCCCTTTTTCGGGAAGCTAAATTTTCAGTAGTTTCACTCCTATATGTAATGTTCGTATCAGATCACTCTTTTGTTTTAGAGGGCAGATTATATTCAGTTGATGGCGTATGTTTCTAACCATAATAGTGAATATGAGATAACAAAGTGGAAAGAAAAGAAAGATCTTTGTTGTAGAACATTGTGTGATCTTGCTCTCTTTGTTGAGTCAATTGTACAAGATCAATTTTTTTTGCGTACTGTAGAAGTAATTCAAGGGTTTAATGAATCAATACAATGCCATGTAATGGTTTGTTCGCATATATGGACTCTGCATTCAATTAAACTTTGAGTTGGCTTTCAATGGTTGAAATCTCAAAATTGAGGGAGTCAATAGAATTTGTTCTGTACTTATGATCTGGGAAGATAAAAATTAATATTATTTAGGCAGGTTCTCTCTAATATGAACTGGGATGCTCCTTATGCAGAGTTATGTTTCGCTTTACACGTGTAAAACAAAATTTATATTTATTGTAAATTTTAGATCTATGGTACAACATCTTGAATTGCAACTAAGGGGTATAAAATCTGATTCTACTTTTGATCTTGTATGAAAGGTTGGTTCTCTATTCCATCATATTAGATTTGATACTAATTTTGACAGAGGAATTATCATAGTTTTATTTCCTTTATAGGTACTTCATGTCTATGAAGCTTCCAGTGGCGAATGGATTTTTTATGTTTGGGATGGAACAGATACTCCTGCGACTGAGTTTCAGACACTGTAGGGTTAGACATTGTCATCATTGTTTTAACTTTCAATTTCAGCAATAGGCAATAGCTAATAAAACCCATTATGAAATCTAGGATGGTGCTATGGTGTAAAACAAAATTTATATTTATTGTAAATTTTAGAATCATACTGATATTATATATCACCTTTTTTGAGAATCCGTTGCAACGCACGGGCATTGTACTAGTAAATAAAAATAAAGCAGACCATCGTGTGGCCGCAGGAGCGAGCAGTTAACTGTTTTTTTTCAGCTATTAAAAGCTATTTTTTAATTTTTATAATAATTATTTTTAAATATAGTAATTTTTCAAGTTAGAGTTTATAAATTGATTACAGTATATACTATAGCGACTTCATTTATATCAACTAAAATTTTAAATAAGTTTTTATTACTTTAAACTCTCTTTTATAAATAACTTAAAAATTATAAGACGTACTCGAAAATTATAAACCGAACAAAAAAAAGGCCCAAATCTAAAGGAAAGCAGGCGCGGGTAGGGTCAATCGGCGTCCGGCCCTTTCCTGCTTTGTGCGTGGACAGGTACACTACACTACGTGACATAATTAGGACACCAAAAGGCAGGATTAGTTTTAATTAATAAATCGAATCCACATTAAATTATGGCAAAGCAAAACAATGAGAATCACACTAGGTTCTTTTAATCTATGACTTATAATTTTTATTTTATAACTTTTAAATTTTATCTATTTATAAGAGAAATTATAAAAAGAAAAAAGGTTACATATAATTTTGATCAATACAGTTGATATCGATAGGGATGAAAACGGAACGGAAATATCCCGTACCGAACCGCATCGTTTTCTACATTTGACCCGATCGAATTCGTATTTTCGGATAAATTCGAATTCGGTTCGAAATACGGAATACCAAATTGAAACGGAGTAAAACGGTTTAGGTGTTTTCCGACCGTTTTCTACTTTTCTACATTTTATTCGAATATACCGTATTGCAAATACGGTTTAAACCGATTTGGCCCACTTCTGACCCAACGCCACGGCTTCATCCACGACGCCGACGTCTACTCGCGGCCCGACCACCGGTGGTGGGCTCACCCCGCGCCGCACCGGCGATGGGGACGGCAGGTATGGTACTTCATCGCCCGTGCACTACATCGGCGCTCCAAGAACGCACGCGGCGGCGCCCGCGAGGAAGTCGCGACGGTCGGCGCCGACGCCAACGAGCGCCGCACTCAAGACGGCCCGGCCGGTCAAGGAGGCAGCGCGCCGCGGTGCTTCCGAAGTTCTCCTACAAGGTCAAGACGGCGTCGGTGTCGTCAAGCCCGGTGGTGATGGTGGAGTACGAAGATCGACTCCCAAGAACACGGTGGCGCCGACCTCGTGCTCGCAAGGTGTATCGATCGCTCGGCGCCGCCCGCTCGCAGCATCATCGGCCGCCCGCCGAGTCCAAAGAAGAAGAAGAGGAAGGCGGCCGATCACGATCACCCGAGGCTCCACCCGGCGCGGCGGCCGCAATTGACGAACGAGGAGCGGTGGTGCTCCAGGAGGTGGAGCGCATGCGATGTCCGATGACGTGATGGCCGTCGAGTCGAGGACGCACATTTGGTGGAGGAGTTGCAGAGAGATTCTTGGAGAGGAGCAGGTCCGTGCGCACACCAATCGCCGAGTTGGACCAGATCACGCCGCCGCCGATTCGTCCAGACGGTGCATGGTGCTTGTCCCGAGTACGAGGTGATCGCACGCCTCGCCACGAGAAACTGCCGACGACTTGCTAGGCCCGTGCACCGCGAGCTCATGGAGCACTACTCCGCTTTCATCCCAAGTCAACAACTTGTGCGAAGGAACGATGACGTGGATAGTTAGAGGCAAAGTTAGATCAAGATGTCTTAAATTGATCCGTGCAAGAAATTGTACAATGGAATTCATCTTGATTCAATGACAATTTATTGATCTTTTGTATAGTGGTTTATGTGTGTCTACGTTGCTTAGAATCGATGAAGTTCGTCTTCGATTTTTTCGAGTGAGTTTGGTTGTGGCGTCGGTTTTCGTGGCGTCCTTGCTTGTTGCATTGTATATGGTATCTTTGTATGCACTATGTCAGTGTGACATTAATATTATTTTGTTCGGAGATGTGTTTGATGACCAGCAGCGCGGCCAGGGCTATGGGAGCAACCGTATTGAATTTTCGTATACCGACCGTGTTCGACATAATTCTGTTCGAATTGGTTCGTTTTCGAAATTCTCGATATTCCGTAAGTTCGTGTTCGTTTTCGTGTCCGGCTTTACCGCTTTCGCTTTCGTTTTCGTATTCAAATGTAGAAATAGAAAACGGTTGAGGAGTTTTCCGACCGTTTCCGACCGTTTTCATCCCTAGATATCGATATAATATATACTATAATTAATTTATAAATTTTACTTTAAACAGATACATAATCTAAAAATTAGTTATTATAGTATAACATGTAAAAAACCATAAACCATAAGATGTCTCTCTCAGTTAATAAAATTTCCCCTCCTCTCCATTCCTCTTTCGCCTCTTCCTTCCTCCAGCGGCTAGCCTCCCCTCCCCTCGCCTCGCCACTCCTCCATTAGCTCCGACCAGCGCGAGGCCGCGAGTTAGGGTTTCCGGGCCGAATCGAGTCCGGGGGCTTGGGGATTTTATTTGGGCGCGCTGGTGGCGGGAGGCTTCGATTGGGCTCGGCCTCCGGTTTGATCCGATCAGTGAGCGCCTCGACTTGCCTGCTCTGGGTGTTCGGTTCGGATTGGGCGCTTGCGGGGACGCGCGTCTCTGCGGAATTTGCGCGAATTTTTTGGCTTTAGCGCCTTTCGGCGTCGTTGTTTCGCGGGAAGGGATTGGGTTCCTTGCGCG
Source organism: Dendrocalamus sinicus (assembly GCA_036346575.1). Taxonomy (NCBI): domain Eukaryota; kingdom Viridiplantae; phylum Streptophyta; class Magnoliopsida; order Poales; family Poaceae; genus Dendrocalamus; species Dendrocalamus sinicus. The sequence continues at coordinate 19,673,150 of CM070670.1, forward strand.
TTCTGTGGTGATCGCACAGGTTGGTGCATAATAGTTCCATTTTGGCGAATTTTTCTGAATCCTATGGGATTAGGCTCCTATTCTGGTGGATTTTGCATGATGATTCCTTGCGTTGTTCGTGTAGCAATCCGGATGAGAGCTAATGCTGCAATTTAGATGTTACAGTGAGTGATTTTTAAATTTTGGGTTAGTCGACCTAATACTCTGGCCTAAGTCAACATAATTTGTGGGCTTGGATAAGTTATTATAGTGCAAATTGTATGAATTATGCCTGCGTGATCAAATTGGGAGAAATTTAAACTAGTTTTACTCAGAAGTAAGAATAAGAAGGGCTTCAATTTGAATTGAGCTAGTGAATCGTGTGGTACTAGTGCTTATTGTGTGGGCGAATCCTTTTGCTCCTACCATATTGAATTATGGATTGTCGTGAGAATTTAGCTCAAAGTTGTCTGATTTTTATGGTTTCTCTAACCAGAAGATATTTTGTACTTGTGATTTTCGAACAATAGTATTTAGATTTTGGCTGCAATCGGATCAAGTTCAGCTGTCTTCTACCAGAGTTGTTAGTGACACCTTTAAAGCTGGAATGGGACACACTATGTACTGTTAGGAGTTGCTCCGTACCTTCTAATGCGAAACTTTTGCCTTCTGATTTTTGAAGTTAGGTAGAAGAAGTTTTTCTTTTTAAATCGTTTTCAAGAGCCAGGCCTTGTTTTACCTAACATGATGTTCCCTTAGGTTGCTTTGTAGTCTTTTCCTTAGTCACTGTCTATTGGTTAGACATCCTTAGAAGCATTCCCCAACTGCTTTCTGCCTTTCTTTTCTAGCGAGTGGATGATTCCAGTTGATATACCTCATGCGCTTCCATTATTATGTTCATGACCCGTAAGATATAGGATTATAAATGTCCAGGCTTGATGAGTTTTTGAGTTTTTACAAACCAGGAGCATGTAAATGCTATAGGATAGCTGCTTCATATTTTAGAATATATTACTATGTTGGGTTACATGTCTATACCATATTACCATTTCATCTAGAAGTTATATTTTCCGCATTGATTGACCAGAGTTACATCAATATCTCTTGCTTTGATCCTCTGACAATGTGCTGTAAGATATGTACTACATTGAGTAACATGCAAACCTGATGAGTATGTCATGACAAGACTGATTCGTTTGGTATGTTGGAGAACAACACCAGAATACCAGATGTTCCCCTGATTCTTGGCTCCTTGCCCATCAGTTCGTCATACTTTACCTTTTTAGGTTTGCTATGAAGTGTTCACTATGTGAATCCTCTTCTTTACTTTGAGACCTTTTTTCTATGACAAGTACTGCCTACTGCTCTATATTTGTATAGATTTTATGATGCATAGATTTATCAATCAATGCTATATGGGTTGTCAAAGGCTATGGGTTTGTTCTTTTTGGCTGAGGCTTATGTCTTTTGGCTGCGGCTTGTGGCTTTTGGGCTATTCGTGTGAGAGATTACAGAGTAACAGAAACTCACGTACGGTTTTTGCCGATATAAATGAAGTCGGTACAGTATGTACTACAATTAACCAGTAGACCCCATCTTGAAAAGACAATCCGTTTAAAAGATAGTTACTATAGAAAAGTCAAAAGCAGAAGTCAAAAGCTGAAAAAGAACATGGTCTATTATATACAGCACCATGGTATACCATGCATCTGTACACGCAGTAAGTTTATGTCATCATCTTTGCAGGTCAGCACTGGAACCTTGCAATGCAAGCTATATTGTCACACACATATACATTTAGAAATTACATTGTTTGCTGAAAAAAATGGCCTTATAAGTTAATTATTCTATGCACTATTTCAGTTTCATTTATCAATATTTGTATATATTTTGCATAGTTCAAAGAGAGATGAAGTATTGGAACAGTGTGGGTACTGGCCGTGGTGGATCTAGAAACACTCACCTGTAGGGTCAGTTATGAGTTAACATATATATCGTCCATCCTCATTCTTCAAGTGCTTGCATATTTTTGGGTCATTTCTTTATATCTGTATAGGTTGGCATGTATCCCACCACTAGGTAGCTGCAAGTTATCTATTAGCGGGGGCCAAATACTAAATTTTCTACTTTGTACTAATTGCTGCGGAAAACTGGTGTGTACATGTGGGAGTACACCAAGCATTGGTCCCTCTGCCCCTGTTTCTGATTATATCACACTTTGATCAATTATCACTAGTAGCTTCTTCTTATACTACATACTAAAGCACTTAGGCACATTTCTGTTCCTTTACTATTTGTTTGATGTTCTGTTACATAAATTTTGCAGGCTCACAGTCATAAGTGGCTTCCCATGAGCTTCCAAGAGTGGTGCCTTTATTGCTATAGGTTTTTTCTTAACATGTAGCATCTCCCGATGTTATTCCTGTACCGGATTTATCCTTAGAAAGACGGAGATGCAGAAGTCTGACCATCACGAGCAGAATCTTACTTCACCAAGAGGACTAATTCATAAATTGCTTCGTCGTACAAATAGCAGGCGCTCTCCAACTGCAGCAGAGCAAGACCTTTCTCCTGTATTTCCAGAAACAAACAATTCTAAATTCTTAAAGCAAAAGGATGCAGATGATGCCATCAAGGATCCAGAGAAGGCGAGCACACATGATAACAGAATTGAAGATGAGAAATCTGATCTGTTAGGATATGAAGTTTGTTCTGGGAAGCTTACATTTGATAACAAAGCTAAAAGTGTTTCAGGCGAACAGTCTGGATCAGGGTCTAGTAGCAGTTGTTTTGATGCTAGGCTCACCACTGAAGCCTTGGTATGGGGCTCTAGCATCCTTAAGCTTGAGGACATTGTATCTGTAAGTTGTTAGCTCATTGACTTTAGTCTGTAACTTGCATTTATGTGTTTCTCAATTTCATTTCAAGTCCAAAGCACTTCAGAGCAATTATACGATCTGTTCAACTTAACCTCACAGGTATCATATAATTCCGGCCTCCGGTATTTCACTGTGCATGCATGCACTCTTGATAAAAGATCCAGTGGACTTTCCTGCTTTATGAAGCCTAGAAGAACCCAAAAGGACTTGCGCTTCCTGTCCACTTCTCCTCATGAGGCCTTTCGGTGGGTTAATGGTTTTGCAGATCAACAATGCTATGTAAATCTATTACCTCACCCCATGGCATCTAGCAAGAAGCATTCTTCTGAACTCATTCCATTTGATGCCATGTTTGATCCTTATGTTAAATGTCGGTCTCCACCAAAGATACTTGTCATCTTGAATCCTCGATCTGGACATGGTAGATCTAGCAGAGTTTTCCACGGAAAAGTGGAACCCATATTTAAGGTATGTCTAGCTGAGTAGAAGCATGTGTCTTATCTTGAGATCACATCTATGCTGTCCGTCGCATCTACTTGGGTGGTTGACAATCTTGATTCAACTTATAAGCATGCTTTCAGGATTAGATTTAGTAGGGTATCTCTCTCATGCTCAAAGGTATTCACTAGTATAATCTTCACTCTAACTTAATAACTTGTTGCTATGTCTGTGTTTCATGTTTCCTTGTTTACCATTTGTACTGGTTATATTGAGCAATTTAGTTTAGCTGACAAAGTGATGATTACAAAATTACCAAGTCACATATCACATTGACATTATCTTAACATAAATAGCAGCCAAACATGAATGTTAACCTTGTAATGTTAAGCTTGGATAGATAGACGAAGAATCATGTATAGTTTATTGGTCGATTTGTATAAACATGAGTTCATTTGTAGTAGACCACCATAGCAATGTTTATGGTGTCAGTATCTTACTGAGATGAGCTTGTTTACATATAAAACTCAAGTTTGAGTCTATGCTGTACTTTAGAAGCACCAATGTAGCCCATATTGTCTGAATATCCATTTATTGCCAGGAGCCATTATGAAGCTTCCCTGGCTCTAGTTGTTCATATAGTTGTCAAGGTGTGCTGGTTGGTATGGTTAGTATGATTGGGGGAAATGTTAAGTTTCCGGAATTGAAATCTCTTCATGGTCCCTTTATTTCTTTTCTTGTAGTCTAGCCGTTTAGCTCTGTTTTTGCTGGAGCAGGCATGCTTGCCTGTTTCATGTTTGCTTTGTTCCAACACTGTAATTGAATAAACCCTATTATACTTCTTTAGAAGTTGGGGTGTCCTGATAAAAAATGTTCTTCATGGATTATATAATTGAATAAACATTAGAGGTGTTACTGCGTTGATATTATTACAATCTCTTCCTCGATGGCCTAATTGAATCAAGACCTTGGTGTGGCCATGTAGATGCATGTGATGGAATTACTATTTAACACTTTTATATCTCTAGATCAAGGTTCTAAATACCGGAACCGGAAGAAATCCCAGTCGGCGGCCGGTAATGGTAACCGGGTGGTTACCAGAAAAACCGGTCAAAATTTGAAAATCAAAATTTGAATTTTGAGATGTTTTGAAACCGGTAACCGGAAAAACCGGCCGGTTACTAGAAAACCCGGCCAAAATTCGAAATTCAAAAATTGATACCGGCCGGTTTTTTCGGTTACCGGTCTCCACGGCAAAAACGGTAACCGGTGGTTACCGGCCAGTAACCGCTGAGATTTTGAACCCTGCTCCAGATAGTATCCTCTCTGCTGCCTTACTTGTCATCTTGCTCCTTCATGTGCGATGGCTTTTATGACTATTCTTGACATATTTTGTCAGTTGTATAATACTGAATTATTAGGGATGACCTTTCTGTATAATCTTTAACAACTAAAAGTGGCATTCAATTGTATAAAAATATTTATACCATCATGCTTGTTAATGCTGCCCGCTTGTTTTCGATATGTTAAAGTACTTGTGTTTTTGGTATTCTTGAAATATTTCGACAGCTTGCAGGTTTCAAGATGGAAGTGGTTAAAACTACACATGCTGGTCATGCAAAATCTCTTGTATCAACTATTGATTTTAGTACCTGTCCAGATGGTATATACATCTCTACGTCTTTCCTGAGTATTTTACATTGATTATCTAATTCACCTTTTGCCTGTACTTGCTAGGAATTGTATGTGTGGGTGGCGATGGAATTGTTAATGAGGTTAGTCTATATTAATTCCATGCATATTCCTTTTTGAGTATTTGTTGACCTCTGTCGTGTCATCTTTGTTCTGTAGTGTATTTGATATACCAACTAGGAAAGATAATCTTAATGACAGATTTATGAATTTATCCATCTCGCCTCAGCTCTTGTGAATTTCAGTTTTGCTTGTAATAGCAACAAGACAACAACAAAGAGGATGACACAATACACTCCGGGAGTTTCCTTGCACCTTTATTTTGTAACCAGCCTTTTTAGCTTCCCAACTTGACCTACTCCATTGGGAACTACTAAGTTCAAGGTGCTTGTCTAGGGACAAAAACAATTTGCATACATTTTGAACGGTTCAGATTGTTTTGGTGGTACTACTGACTTAGTAATGGTTAACATTCGAGGGCCCTGTATGTTTGCTACTATCAAACCTTGTATATTGCCATGAACACTTGAGGGACCTGTTTGTTTCTTACAGTGTTACTTTTCTGAAGTCATTTCTCTCCAAGCATGATATAGAAATGGATATTCATATGGCAACTACAGGTTCTGATGCGGTAATCAACTCATTCTGTAGGTGCTCAATGGTCTTCTGCGCAGAGATGATCAAAATGAGGCAGTCTCTGTTCCAATTGGTATAATACCTGCGGGGTCTGATAACTCGCTTATTTGGACAGTCTTGGGTGTTAAAGATCCTATTTCTGCAGCATTGTTGATTGTCAGGGTAAACAACATTTTATTGGTTCAGCTTTATTTTTGATTTTCTGTATATGTCTCGCATTCCTTCTCTTTGCATTTAACTTATCATAAATATTACTAGTTAAGTAGTTGCTGAAGAACCTAAATGTTATTTATAATGCTGGATAGGATGCCTTGTGTTCTTACTTCTTAAGACACATCTTTGGTGATTCATTTCCCTGCTGTAAAAAAAATAATCGTAAATTAGGTTCTGCTAAATCTCAACAATTGTGATTAATGGTTCTTGTGCACTATGAAGATGCAAGTATCCCTTACATCTTGTTTTTTTTAATTACATGTATTCTTCTTCCATTTCCGATTGGCTGCCCTCCCCGCGGTTCCAATGTTCTGGACCTTTATTCCTCTATCACCATCCTATCATATGCTTCTCTGTTGGACCTTCACCCCAAATTTACATGGCTACAAAGTGTCCTATTGTTGATGCTCTGTTATCATCTTTCTCTTTTCTCAGTTCTTTTATATCTGACCAGCTACCATCCCTAGATGGCCAATCCTCTGCACATCTGAGTTACTTGTTGTCATTACTCATTAGGCTTCCCTTTCATTCCTCCACCATGCACTCACACAGGCCTACAGCACTACCCTACTGCACCTCCCTGTTGCATTCCAGCAATAGTGTATTACTGTATTGCCATCTTAGGGTCATCACCTTCAACCATGTCTTAACACTGCTGCTCACTAATTGGGTTCCCCTGCTTTCTTGCCTTTGGGTTGCTTGCTCACTAAATGTTCTTTGAATTGTTTGTTGGTCGCAGGGAGGTCTTACACCTATTGATGTTTTTGCTGTTGAATGGATTCAAAGTGGGACTATCCATTTTGGCACAACTGTCTCATATTTTGGTTTTGTTAGCGATGGTAACCACATAATTGACAGTTCAGACCATTTTCTTTTTTTTTTGTTGGTTATCTAAATTAGCTTCTTGACCTGCATTGTAGGATGACTTCTAGTTTTTTTTTCCAAATGGAAACAACAAAAGTGACTTTCCATGTATATGTTGCAGTTCTTGAACTTTCAGAGAAATACCAGAAGCGGTTTGGTCCTCTCCGTTACTTTGTAGCTGGTTTTCTGAAATTCCTGTGCTTGCCCAAGTACAGTTTTGAATTGGAGTATCTTCCCATATCAGATGTTGATGATGCTGAGCATAAAATTGTGGAAGGGCAAGAAAAGGTTGACACATCAGACCTCTATGATGATGTAGTTGAGAGGTCGAGAGCAGAATGTTTACCACGTGCCTCAAGTTTATCTAGTATTGATTCAGTCATGTCTACAAGCATAATGTCTGGGGGAGAGTTGGAGGTTTCTAGTCCACATGCTAATAATGAACCATCTGAACTTGTCCGTGCACATGACCCGAAATCAAAACGCCTGTCACTAGGGAGAACAAGTACTTTCAAAGAACCAGAAGAAGTGCTTCATCCTCAGGCTCATGTTTCATCGACTCCCAGCTGGCGTAGATCCAAATCAAAGTCAAGGACAGAAAAGGCTTGGCCAGGCTTGACTGCTGCAAATGATACAAAATCTTCTAGGGGTACCACAACACATGATAAGGAAGACACATCGTCCACAGTTTCGGATCCTGGGCCAGTGTGGGATGCAGGACCCAAGTGGGATGTGGAGCCTAAATGGGATAGTCAACCTAACTGGGAATCTGAAACTTCCATTGAGCTACCTGATCCATCAGAAGACATTGAGCTTGGTCTGACTAAGGAGCTTGTACCAAGCTTAGATGAAAGATGGTTGGTTAGGAAAGGGCGCTATCTTGGTGTATTGGTATGCAACCATTCATGCAAGACTGTGCAGAGTTTAAGCTCTCAGGTTATTGCTCCCAAGGCTGAATATGATGATAATTGTCTGGACCTACTGTTGGTTGGTGGAAGCGGAAGGCTGAGGTTATTGAGATTTTTGGTGCTTTTGCAGTTTGGAAAGCACATTTCTCTTCCAAATGTGGAATATGTAAAGGTATGATAATGCTCCTCCTCTTGTTCAAGTATCCAATTTTACTCATCGCAGAAAAAAAGTATCCAATTTTACTTTGGTCTTTCATTCATTTTGAGAAACTGTTGTTTTGATCGTGGCCTGCTTCATATCACGTGTTTCTTGTCACTCATATTCTTTAATTAAGTCTCTTTGGGTTTACTTCATAACATGGTTCAAAGTAAAGTGTGTAATGATATTATTTCTCTTCCACATGTTCTCAAACCATTTGCTGATACCTTGCATGGAAAATCAAAATCTAGAAAGTCTGATCTTATGTTGGACATTGCCATGGTTTTGCTTGGAACTATCATGATCTTTGTATTGTTCATCCAGAAGTTTGATGAAAACCTTTTTTATTTTCTTAGTTCACTGCTGTGCTAAATTTCAGGTAAAGTCTGTGAGACTTAAAGCAGGCCCAAATACACACGACGGATGTGGTATTGATGGTGAACTACTCCATGTCAAGGGGCAAGTTCGCTGTAGTTTGCTACCTCAGCAATGCCGATTGATCGGCAGGTCAGCCAAAAATCCTGTACAGTAGCTGTAAATTCATTACTCTGCAGTCTGCTCAGAATCTAGCACCTGTACAACCGGCAAAGCTGTGGAATTTTTGTCCGCGTCCACACATCCATTGTTATAGTCAGAAGTCAGAACAGCCTTGCTGACGCTTACCTCCAGAGATGTACATTTGTGCTTCATGAGCAAAAGTGCTGGGTGGTAACATTTATCCAAATGTAAAGCCTATCTGGACTGCAGCCTGTTGTGCATCTCTTGGTTTCGCCGTTTTTCTTTTGCTGATATCTAATATACAACTACTGTAGAGCCATCCTGACCGGTGTACTTGGGTTCAGAACAACAGTATCCACCCCCGGCATATGCGGTTGTTTGGAGGTCCCTGTTTGTGTGGTTGTTTGGAGGTCCCTGATGCCGGCCACTTGGTGCCTGTCACCCCCGTTAAAGGGACAACACCCCCAATGTTGTCTCCCTAAACAGCTGTTAGTGTTTACAAAGTGTGAATAAGACTTCTATCCTGTTGGATTCCCAGTACAGTATAGGATTTCAACAACAAAAAAGACAGACGATATTTGTAGTGCTGCTCCTTTTTCCCTTGTAACTCTTCTTCTTTGTGAATTGTGATGTATGAGTTGCAATTTGTGCACGTTGTCTGCCATACGAGTCGGATCATAATTCTTGAAGATAAACTTGCTGATATGTATTGTTCTGTGTTGGGGAATAAGCAAAGGGTCTGTTCACATGCCTATTGGGGGCATAGTTGTATCTTTTGTATTCCCGCAGGCATACATATCTTGTGCGGAGAAATACCTAAGCAACAAGCAAATCCTTGTATACCGAGTGCGAATGGATAGTTTGTGATAATAATTGCCCCAAAGAACAGAATATTGCTTGCTTTTATTTCGTTCTCGATAGTCATACAACTCCTGTAAATACTGATCAATCTGCACTCTCCGGTTAGTTGGTAGTGGTACTATAGAATTCCCCACCTTTGGAACATGGATTGTGAAATACTGGAAGAGAACGATGGACGAGCAGCATGATTCTGACAGCAAAAAAAAAAACCCCTTCAGATACAGAAATCGTCACTGGCAAAGACTTAACTGTCCTTTTGATAATTGTAGGTAGCAGTTGGCAGCACGAGCTTGTTATAAAGGAAAATAAAAGGCAAGAGCAACTGCGCAAGCAAACAGGAGGCACCTGACGATTCTTGTTCTCAAAGCTCACCTTAGATTGCGGACAAAAGGCAGAACAAACAAAAGCAACAGAATGTGCAAGACCCAATACACATATTGTTGTACTAGCGTACTACGACTACTACTACCAACTCAAATAAAGAGAAGGAATCGAAAAGGGGGAAGAAAGGAAAAGGAAAAAGCCGGGAACAGCAAACTGCAAGAACAGCCCCAACAGCAACGGGACAGTAAGCAAGCATGCATCTACCATCTACAGCCGCAGCTTAATTAGCTAGCTCGATTGGTTGCTGCCTGCCCATTAGTTTATTTCCTCCTGCTGATGCGTCTTCTGATTGAAACTCGACGGATCAGCAGTTCAGCACTTGCAGTGGCAGCCCCGCCCCCTGCCGAGCCCGAGGGACACGCACTGACCGCCCCGCCGGCACCCGCCGTAGTGGCACACGTCCCTGCACGCGCTGTTCGCCGCCGCGTCCGTCGGGTCGCACTGCTCCACCGGGATCGTCACGCCGCACGGCACGCCCGACGGGTAGTCCACCCACGCCGACCGCGCCGGCGCCACGAAAACCACTGCAAAAAAAACACCGCAGCGCACGGGTCAGACCGATCAATCGCACGTGCGCGCGCGCGCACATGCATGCAAAGATGAAGCACTCAATGCATGCATGCCGTGGCAGAGAGAATCACCGGTAAGAGTGGCCACGAGAATGAGGAGGAAACGGAGAGGCCGAGAGACGAGAGTGCATGCAGCAGCTGCTCGACGAGCCATTTCTCTCTTTGGAGTGGTTTGCAAAGGGTTTTCGCTTTTGCCCGGCCGCTCCCTGTTCCTACACGCCTGGGAGGTGACAAACTGACGGCTCTGCTAGCTTGGTGTGTGCGCGCGCGCGTGTAATATAGAGCTGACGAACTTCGAAAGTTGAAAGCGGCGGCACAGCAAAGGGGGAAGTACATGTGATGTGACACCGATACGGTTTGCTAGCTGGTGTGCGTGGTGAGTGTTGACAATATTAATAGTATATAATCCGAGTATCAACTTGTATTGGTGGCTACTGTTGTATAATTGATTGATTTGAAGGCGCATATCTAGCGTGCTTTTGCTAGATAATATTAGAGTAGATACTCAACATAAAGATTAGAAATTTTTTACGATAACTTAAAATGAACGTGAGTTGTCCAATCTTTACGATCTGATAATTCAGATCGGTTAGTATTTAGTAATGCTACCATCTATAATACTATCAGTAAAATCTCTAAAATAGTAAAATTTCAAAGGAAACAAGTGGCATTAGATTAATTTTACGACTTCTTGCGCATGATCTCGCTGGAATTATTTGCTGCCCAAAATTGACAACTTTGCCGAAGGTTCCTGTACTGAAGTCCTTAAGCGTGGCAGGAAATAGAGTACTGCTTGATTTAGCGGCTGGTCTAACCACAGTATCCACTTTGTCTCTCGAATGTCCAATAAGTTCAAAAACGCCAAATGATCCTAGTATGAGTAATCAGAGCAATGATGCAAAGGAAAATATCTTGGTGATAGACTCATTGCCCTGGCGGTCTCTTACCAACTTACGCCTCCACATGATTCTAGGCCGGCGTCGATCTGGAACGCCCGTGGCGCCGAACAGCGCCTCTGCGACGCGCTACGTGCCCGACAACTGGCTGCCGAATGCCGCGATGGCGACGGGCGGCCAGTCGCCGTTGTTGTTCTCCTGGAAGTGGACGAGGCCGCGGGGAAGACGAAGACCTCGCACTTGCAGATGGTGCGGGCGAACAGCTTGTTGGCCGTGGTGACAAAGCCGACGTCGAGCCCTCGAGCACAAAGATCAGATGATCTTGGCACGAAGTCCAAAATATCTTCAAAAAAATTATGTTAAAAAACAAAAGTCTATAATATCTTCACAAATCAGTGATCAGATTTTATTTCTACTACTATTTTTTACTAGCAGTATAATGTACTTACAAAATCTCAAAGATTAATCAAAACAAGGATTGCATACACTAAAATTTATGAAAGTGTGCGTGATTTAGACCGTTTATATGTAGTATGTAGAGTTAATTTGTCATTTGTCAAGTTATATGGCATTTGTAAGACTAACATGTAATACCAATGAGGCGACACCTTTAAGTAAAGCATGAATGAGAGCCAAGTGCCCAAGTGATGGTGTGGGTCGGTTGGGCATGTCTCTTAGAGCGTTACAGGTGGTATCAGGGCAGTACTGTCGTTGTTGGAAAACACGATCTTGAGATATGCCCAACTATAGGCGCATGCTCTACAGATTAGCAATATTTTCTACGTTTGCATGATGTCGCATGGGTCGAAGAAGCCTCAAGAGTATCCTTTGAAAGCCAAATCTGTTGGCGTCTGCAGCTCAATGATGCGAGAAAGATACGCCCTAGGGGAATTCTCCGCTCAGGTTCGGCCACTCGTCGTGAGACATGGGCAGCTATTGCAAAAGCCGATCGATCATGGTGTTTGTTGTTTCCCTCCCTAGCTAATCTAGCTACTCTAGCCAATGAATCCCATGGGTCGTGCAGTGCTTGTTCAGCGGCGTGTCTTGCAGCTAGCTTAGCTTTCACCTCATGTCCTCGCTTTAACTGAACCGATGCCCTTATCCTCCAAAAGAAACAAGAACACGATCGAAAAAGAAAGCCCCCACTTCGCTTATCTCTAATGCATCTCCGTCTCACTTGGATTAGAAAATAGGTTTCTCCCTCTTCGTATCCACTGCTCCCTCTCGTCTTTTCACAAAGCTAATTAAAATGCTATTTTACTACTCTCTGCAGATCGAATCGGAACAAGATATTGGCCACACACCGGGTTATTTAGTCTGGATGGGAGATCAGCTGATCAATATCTTATATACGCAAATCATTTTCCACAAGGTGGGCGAACAGACCTCTAACCTAGTGGTTAGAGCGCTCTAGTAGCACCCCTCAGGTCCTGGGTTCGACTCCCGCTGGGAGCGAATTTCAGGCTGGGGAAAAAATCCCCTCGCTTTGTTGGTCTAAGGATCACCCTGGATTGGTCGTTCTCACATGGGCTGATGCCGCTAGTCAGGGTGGGGCAAGAGTTCGGGGATTTCTCGATCTGCATGAGAAGATCTTCTTCTTAATTGATAAGCCCGGGGGCTTCTCCCCCGGCAGGTCGAGTTTTTTTATTTTCCACAAGGTGGCGTCGGGCTCGACCGTGCATGCATGACAAATCGGTAAGTGAGAAGATCATATTCCCTTGAATCTTTACGCAATGATCATTATTGCAATTAGTTGTATATAGAGGCCTATAGCAACTTGCACTTCCCACTAACTGTAAAGGAAACCTGACTACTTTGTAGAATAGCCGCACAAAGAAAACATTGTTAAGTGTCTGATCAGTTTGGTCTGAAAGATGCCGAGGAACTCAAGTGGACATATATTGAGCACAACAGCTCCATTGGAGATATGGCATGCGCGCTCCTGAAACCGGTGGTGGCATAGAGGCTCCTGTCGAATGGTGTCTTTCAACCCCCTCCTGCTGGGATGTAGCATATATAGTCTCCGCTTATTTCAACTTATGCTTCTGGTTTCTGGTTTATTTTTCACTATTCATAAATTTCATCTTTTTCTGACTTTTTAGCTTTTTTTTCATGTATTTTCTAGAATTTGATCATGTGCTCTCTCGATTGCCAATCTTTAAATATAGCTGTGCTAATTTATTTTAAAAAATAATGGTGTTAACCGATTGCACCCTATTATGTTGAAGTATATATTGCTAACTTACTCCAATAATTTAAGTTTTTAGTTAATCTAGTTGGTATACTACAGAGACCATTTTCAGCACTCCCAACGTTTTTGTGCTACGGGTGCTCCCCGCGGTAGTCAAAAACAGTTCAAATAGTTATACAAAGTTCCAAAAACAATTACATAAGTAGGTTATGATACAATCTATTGTTCCACAAAATTTCAAATTCAAATTCGATCTACACATTGAGAAACTAAAAAGATAATCTGCTGAAAAGAACATCAGAATTCAAAAAGGAAAAGATAATGCTACTATTCACTAAAATTTGTCTTTTTTGTTTCACAATGTGTAGAACGAATTTAGATTTCAAAATTTGTGGAGTGATATATTGTATCCTAACCTATCTATGTAATTGTTTTTGGAATTTTACATAACTATTTGAACCATTTTTCGAGTACCGGGAGCACGAAAAATGTTGGGAGCACTAGAAATGATGTCGTATACTGGATAGTGGCTTTATCACATATACATGGACCTCCACGTACATTGTGCACTGTAGGATTGAATACAACTAGTATAGTGTCCGTGCTAACGCTACGGTAAAATACAAAACAAGATAAAATTTGTAAAAAATAAAACGAACAATCAGATTCATTAAGATTCACGTCTCATATATTATATAACCAAAAAATAAATTAGTTTATTTGTGATATGTCTTTCACAAATTTCTATGGCAGCCCGGTCTCATATATTGTTTTCATGAACACAAGGTAAAAATTGGAAGGCAACCACAGACCTCAAATTCCAATGACAATTGTAAAGTGAACAGCTAAAAGCTCACCAACAGCAATGCAAATTTAAGAAAAAAAGTGGGTAACTACCTGCTCTTTTCTGCACCAGATTTAGACATGTCACCCTTCTCCAGGGCGCATCTGTCAGGCCTCAATCGGGAGTCTGATGCCAATAGCTTCTTAGGTGCCGTATCGAAGCTATTTATCAAGATAGAACTACAGAACTTTTAGCAAAATGTGTGAAGGGCTATAAAGATAGAAGCCATAGAAATATACGTTATTAACATCATTTTGAAAATAACTGCAGTTTATCAACTTAAATCACAGAAATAAGATGTAGTAGACCAGTGTCACATTTGTACGGTCCAGGCAATCAATGCAATTGGATCTAACTACACCGCTTTGCTCCAACAATATCTCTCCTTTAGAGTTCATAAGAAAGTATCTGCTCAGCTGGCACAGAAATGGATCAAAAGCAAATTACTTGCCACAGTTAAACCTTGAGTAGCTGAAATAAATCCTAAAGTAGTATCGTCAGGAAAAATGGAACGTATGAAATATTGGGTATTTAAAATTACCCTTGTTTCTGAATAGTTTCCTCAATTTGATTGTAGAGAGATTGCAAGTTATCAAAGTTCCCTCCACAACAAATATGATGGAAATCAAAATGCACATATCTGTAAGAGAAAAGGAACACATTCAGAGCATAGGACAAACAAATTTTATGTAAATGATAATCCCTGGGAGATGGTAATTATTTCAACACTTGCAGCTTGTTTTAATCACAAATCAATAGAAGGAATAGATAAGCAATTTCAGGAAACATAAAGTACCTGATATCAGGAAACTTCTCCATTTCAGCAGCAAATGTATTACTTAAATTTCCTTCATCACCTTGCTGCAACCAAAAATAAACAAGTTAAATGAATTATCAAATGTCTCTGTCCTGAAAGTTAAATTATTTTACCAAGTATAAATCAGTGAAATATGAGTGACTACTCCTCAAAGTGCACCATACCAGGGATGCAAACTTCCCTCTATATATATGGAGTTGAACTTTGGATTGTTGCTTCTTTGTCAAGAGGTAATGTATATATGGCATATCCATCTTCTCAAGAAGTCAAGACATTGCTTCAAACAAATTTTTTCTTCTATTTTAATGTCATTTTACCAATCCAGCATAGAATTCAAGCAACCAAAGAACTGAATGTTGTAGCACAAACTTAGTTCTTGATTTTGAACCAAGCTAAAAGATCACATGGACTATGCTTGATGCTACACAAGTTCTTCATATATTTTAGCCCAAGATGTGAAGACAGAACTAAATCAACATACCAGTAAATCAGGAACTTATTTGATCAAATAATAATTCATAACATCAATATGAACACAAACATACTTTATCAGTCTAATCAACAACTAGAGTCTCTCCGTATCTTAGTAAAAGAAAATGAAAATGGCGTTGAACAACCTTCGTCTGTGAGCAAAAGTAGTTTGAGAGAGGTCAATAGCTTATATTCAGTGAGAGATGTCATTAGAGATGCAAAGTGATTGTGATATGTTCCTACCATTTCTTCATGTTCAATAATGCTGAGTCGCGGCTTGTAGCTCAAATCAATAGCTCAAATCAACTATTTGCTCCCAGAGAAGTGGAATGGAGCCTCGAACCTAACAAAGGAGTTAGTAAGCTTGTAAGGCATTGCAAACGGGATACAGTACAACTCAATCACAGTCTAAACATGCACTTGTTCCTTAAATGTTTATCCATGCTATTTGATTCTTTGTCAAATACCAAGTCTGAATGCCAATATATAACATAGCATTAATAACAAAAGCTAAGATTAAATTTAAGTTCTCTTTCAAATGTGACATGACTGTCCAGCAATGAAGTTTCTCATTAGATCATGAAGCCACCAGTATAAATGAGGACGTCAAACCTTCATACTCAACGAGCTGCTCTGTCTCGACAAAATTAGCAGTGGCACCTTCAAGATTTGCGCCCCTTCTCCACATTCTTGTCCCTACAATGAATGCATGACAATAAATCATTAGTTGGAAAGTATCAGTATTTTTTTCTAAGTTACTCCTTGTTTCTGCTTTCAGGTTAAAGCATCAGAAAAGAAAATGAAAAAATTTTGCAACCTAAACGCCTATTGCATCTCCGAGAGAATAAAGTTATTCTGACAGGTTAACTCCAGTGTGATTTCATCAGTATGCAGGCAAAGAGTGATAACAACATTAATTTCTTGACAAAACGTTAACAAGCCCAGTTCGCTTGCGCCGACAAAAACGTTAACAATGTTATCCAAATGAAACTTTTTGTGCGTAATGACATTAAAGGGTAAGACTAAGAACTAATACAAATATAACTCAGCAAGCATCAATCACCAGTTACAGTTCAGCATAAGTTCTTAATCAAATCATACAAGCCAAGAGAAATCTAGTGAGGCTTGAAAAAGAAATAAATCATCGGACTCCTAGCACAACAAAGATAATTCTATCCAAACGACCTCTAAACACATGATAAGGTACAGCATACTCGGTGTGACAAAAATAAATGATCCATAGCAAGCGCATCGGACAAATAAAGCTATTGTAGTCAAAGCAACTAAAGCTCAAAGCCTCAAACCATACGATTTGATACTATGCTCGGTGCAAATGCGAGAGGGTGCCATTTCTTCTCAATAGCCAAAGCAGAGTGAATCAATAATTTCTCAATAGTCCACATGATTGATTAGATAGTATATGCACAACAATTAGCTAGAAACCATCTCAACATTATTGGAGGTCTTGGCAGAAACGAACAAGATATTAAAACCCTACGGTGTCGCCAGAGACTAATTTACCACATTAGTATGGTTCCTCTGCTGAAAAATAGGCAAAGATCCCAAATTTCTAGTCTCAAACAGATTTCTACCTAATATTTTTTTAAAAAAAGAATCAAGATGACTACATCACAACCACTACATCTAAGTTGGCGGTGATACTGATACATGAGGCACATGTTTAAATAGCAGCATAAGCTTCTAAAGGACCATGCAAAGATAGGGAAAAATAAGGAGATCCATACAATTCTAAAATATTGAACAAATTTATTCTACATTGAAACTGAAGTACAACATGTACAAGTCATCCAGTGTGAATTTATTCTATTGCTTTTACACCAATAATTATTACTACACATTTTGGTATATGCATGCACACATGCCAAAAAAATTGATTTGATTCACAAAAGTGGAACCATGTTTCTCATGAAAAAAGTAGTCATAATAAAAATGTAAAAGAAGATACTTACAAAGAAGAGAGCAAAGATTAAATGATTCACAAAGAAGAAAGCAAAGATTAAATGATTCATAGTATTTAGCGATGCTTCCAGAAGACCATGACAACAAAGCAACTATAAAATTAAATGTTGGACAAAATAAACAGGCCATCAAGATCCACCTTGCATGCTAAATGCTCAAGGATAAATGAAGGTGCAAATCAAAATTTAAAATCAATAAGACCAAAACATGTATCTCCTCTTATGTAATGAATATAGTACTGGTTTTATCTATTCTATTCAAAGCTAAGGATGTCCCTAAAAGACAAAAGTCCATAAGTCTAGCAGGTTTCTAGTTTCACAACCAAGAAAGTTGAAAGCCACCATGATGATTGAAAATTAAAGTGCCCAGTAGCACTTGCCATTGCTCACGCTCAAGTGAGGTAAACTGGGTAAAAGATGATCTACCTCGACATGATGGCACTCAACCAAAAGCAGTGAACAGCCCTCCGACTTATCATCCTGCGCAATTGGAACTACAACCTAATCCTAATATTCAAACAAGTCACCATACCAAGACCACGTGCGCTACATCGTGGCGGCCATTATAGGACTCTTCGCACTCTTAAACTCTGTTAGAACATAGTCCCTTTCAGCTTGAGCTTTATCACCATGTATAGATAACGCTGGCCATCCGTCCATTCTAAGTTGCCGAGTGATCTTATCACAGTCTTTTTTTGTTTGGAAAAATATCAAGATTTGGCTCCCATCCATTAGATCAGATAAGAGCTTTTCATGTCAGTTCTGTAATTGATAGACTATGAACAGTACAACTTTGAAATCAATTGATTAAACATACCTGGGATACTTTTCATGTTCTGAAATAACTTCCACAATTTGCTGTATGGAATGATTAGCTTTAAGTTCAGGTGATCCTATGATTACCTGCATTACAATGGATGCATAATGTTAGTAACAGGACTAACGAAACAAACACAATGGAAGAACCACCAAAAGAATGAAAAATGATGACAACAGCATAAGCCATGTGCACCTTGTAAGGATTTTGCAGAAATTGCCTAGCCAGGGCCTCAACTTCTCTCGGCCATGTGGCACTCCAGTACAAGGTTTGCCTGTCTGGCCGGATCTATTGACAGCAAAAGCATTTAGTACCATGAACAAACATAGAAGCAAGGCTAAATCATCAGCACTAATATAAGCATTCCAACACAAACCATACCTGTGCCAGTATTTTTCGAATCTGTGGCTCAAAGCCCATATCTAGCATGCGGTCCGCCTCATCCAGGACAAGGTAGGTCACTCTACGTAGATTTGTGTGACCAGCTTCGAGCATATCAATAAGCCGACCAGGTGTTGCAATGACAATTTCAACTCCTAGAAGTACAGATAACAGATTTAGCTCTAAAAAAATCTCAAAATGAGTAGATAAAAGTGCCAAATACCTCTCCTAAGGTCACGTATTTGCGGACCCTTAGGTGCTCCAGTAGATACATGTGCTTCTAGTTCTTGAGTATGATCCAAATTTTGCGATTCTTCTGTATTTGAGCAGTAGTTCTCTTGTTGGAGCAAGGATCAAAACAATTGGGCCATCACCTTGCCCTACATCCATTGCAATCGTTAATAATTAGAATGGATTTGATCCATTAATGATTGAACATACACGATACAACAAATAGAACAAACCTAGTCGAGGTGTGCACCAACATGAACCAACCCAGGAGTAATATAAAACAAGCTACGCAGAGGTAGAGCAGAGCGGCGGGAGGAGCGACGCGGCGGAGATGAGCTCACGCAGCGGGACCGGTGGTGACGGAGAGGTCGACGATTTCGCGCCGCAAAATCGAGATCGGCCCCAATCTGAACCCTAGCGCGCGCGGCGCGCGAGTGTGGTTGGGAGCTCAAATCAGCGTATGGTGAGCGAGAGACGAAGACATCGGAGAAGAGGAGGTGGTGGTGGAGGAGGAGAACAGCGGTGGGCGCTGCGGTGGCCGCGTGGACGGCGCGAGAGAAGGGCGGTGATCGCGGGCGAGGGACGGAGGAGTGGGGATCAACCGATCGAGGGAAACGCGCCGCGGCGTGGTTGCTCGGAGAGGGGCGATGGGTAGGCGGCGTGGAGCAGGGACGGAGGAGGCGGTGCGGGGTGGGAGGGAGGGGAGGAGGCGGCGGCGCGAGGTGGGGAGGAGTAGGCGAGGGCGGAGCGGCGGATGAGGGAGGGGAGGAGGCGAGGGCGGAGGAGGGAGGGGAGGAGGCGGTGCGGAGGAGCGGAGGCGCGGGTGGAAGAGGGAGGGGAGGAGGCGGCGCAGAGAACGGGGGAGGAGGGGAGGCGCGGGGGATGAGGGGGAGGCGGAGGGAGCGGAGGAGGCGGAGGGAGGGGGCAGTGCAGGTCGAGCGGGGGCGCGGGTGGAGGGGTACTGCACATCATTGAAGGGTGACCGTCGGATATGGTTGAGTAAGGAGAGAGAATGGAGGAGAGTTAATCTAGTGCGCACGTTTTTATGATGGTGTATTTTTGGGTGCATATTGTGGTGTGGACGTAGGTAAGGTCATGACTGTAGAGCAGGTAATTGTTGGGTGGATGTAAAATAATTTGAACTGGTGGATTATTAGTTTAGATAATTAGATGAAGGGTGAATGATTGTCTCCGCTTCTAAGTAACTGAAAACAAATCTCAAACTAAAAGAAAAATAATCTAATTTACCAGATGTGGATTTTGACCACAAGACGCTTGACCGCTCACTCGACCGCTCGCTTGACCCTTTTGCACGTGCTTGACGAAGATTTTGATAGCTTGGTGTTTGACCACTCGCTCGACTGCTCGGTTTGCACGTACTCGAAATATTTCTCCGCTCGAACGCTTCGACACCGATGTTGTTGGCGTGATCTAGTGGACTACACAGTGTGAGACCGAGGGAAATGAGGTCGACGGAGGGACACCCCTCCTAATTCACTAATTTGTAAGATGGTACTGAACTTTTGGATTTGAAAAAAGTTTCAGAAGATATGTCTAAAGTAGATGGTGATTGATAGAGCAATTCTTGCTTGTAAGTTTCAGTATGAGTACTTCACCTTACATAAAGCTTGTGACTGGTAGTAAAACATCGATTTTTCTTTTGAGATAGAGTTGGATCCTCAACTATTTCTCGCAATATCTATGTTCAAGTAGTCTCCTTTTGAAGTAGGTACGCTTTGATACCAGACTGGTGTGCATTCCACACTTACCCAGCGAGCGAAGGAGTGAGACAACTCCTCTATTTCGGTAGAGTCATATGTATTGTAGGCACCAGACGAAGCAATGGTTTATCCAAACTTCAACAAATAAATAATGCAATATATTTTTTAATCCGTTTGTGAGAAAGCGTGAAAAGAGCCAAGAGCGCTACCCTTTGATATGTGCTGCTTTCCTATTCAAAAGATAGGAGAGCACCCCTTCTCCCAAAGTTACAGGGTCATTTTGCTGAGTTCCTTCGACATGGTTGAACTTGAGCTCTCTAGTTCTTCTATTTTCTATTCAAAAGCATTTACTAGTATTCGGTGAGATTCTGAAAGACCAGAAAGACAAGTGATATGAACTAGTTTTGTATCCACCCACTTTGTTATCTTTAACTCTTTCTATTTTGGTAGAGGAAGGCAGTCCCCTTACGATATTTTCGTTATTGGGTTAGCCATACACTTCACATGTTTCTAGCGATTCACATGGCATCATCAAATGATACAAGTCTTGGATAAGAATCTACAACGCACTAGAACACCCTTGTTGATGATTCTTTATTGCGACAACATCTAGGGTTCCTCCAATAATGCGATATCTCACACTAGGTAAATCCTTAACCCTTCCTCCTCTTACTAATACTACAGAATGTTCTTGTAAATTACTCCTGGGTGATCGATAGCAAAGTAGTTCCGTGAGGGAAAGGTGAAAAGAACCCCCAGTGGGTATTGAATGCACTTTGTAGCCACAGAACATGACTCAGCAATAAAAGATCTGATCCATCTTGAGAAAAATTAGTCAACTCCGGTGGCGGATTCTTCTAGGCATAATCTTCAACTCATTCTTGTTCTGAGCAGTGCGTGGCGAGATAGTGAAAAAGCTATGCCTTGAAGATAAAGGAAGACTCATCTATTGGAAATCCTAGAAGAAAGAAGAGACCACACATCCGTGTCGTGTCATTTTTTGAAAGCCTCAATTCTGATTCTGGTCTATTCAGGAAGAATTACTACAATTCTTCAATCCTAACGAAGTAATTCCGGAGGAATCCAATGAACAACAACAATTACTTAGGATCAGCTTGCGAATTTGCCGCTTTCTTGATTCTTTAGGATAGTGCTATGGGAGAAGGTAGTACCTCTTAGCCGGGGCAGGCGTGCAACCTGATGTGCCCATCTCATTTATTCATTGTCTACTATCACTCTTGTTCAGTCTATAGTACTTGAAGTTTCCTCACTCTGATTGATTGTAGATCAAGAATGCTCTGACCAAAGTTCCTCCTTAATGAGGCGAGGGTTGCCTATTAGAGTTGAAGATCAAAGGAAAGCTAAAAAAACAATAATCAAGCCACGGAAGAATCTATATACTACTCTCAAGAATATGCAAGCCCAATATTAAGTAGTTGTTTTTTTCACTCTAGACCACGTTGATCGGCTTGCTACTATTCCCCAGCGCTCATTGTGTATAGCTATCATTGAAAGACTGTGTATAGCTATCATTGAAAGACCCTCTCAATAATAACTTAAACCAAGAAAGTACATAATGGGCTCAGGCCTGCTCTATTACATCAACCACCTTCGAGTTCTCTATATGCGAAGAGCCTACACTGCGGTAGTTTCAATTTCCCTGAGAAAGGATCAAACATGATTCCCAACAAGTCGCAAAACAATTTGCATACTTTTATAATCATAACACAAGGATTATATATGAGCTTCAACTATTTGCAAAATACATCTACAAATATAAGCCTCATATCACAAAGAATGAAAATATGGACTTCAAACACTTACAAAACACATCGCAATGTATAGTCCTGTGTTACAAATATTCAACACATGAGCCACAACTATGTGTAAAACACATTCGTAAATCTAGACCTCATGTTAAGGAGAGCTAGAAGGGGTGAGATTGAGCTATCAATACACGATGAGACTCAAGTTACTAGACAATACCCCTCTTAATAGTATGGCAATCCATACTAGCAATCCGGTCTTCCAACCAAACTCCAAGACTGGTAAAAGACTGCACCACATCCTTAGCTCTTGCTAGTCATACCTTTGTCTTAGCATCTTCTTGAAGCATGATGACACACACCTTCACTTCAAGTCCAGGTTCTTGTCACTTGAACTCCATCAACACATGATGGGTCTTCACTTGACTTGATGATCAACACACGATCATCTTCTCTTGGACATACATCAACTCATGAAGCATCCTTCACATGACTTGATGATCTTCAACACTTGAAGCCATCCAAATCATCCGCTTTTGTGGAACCTAACCTATTCAGCTAACTCATGAAAAATATTAGTCTACAAATCTATTTTCATCAATTATCAAACTTCAACATTAACTCATAATGGAGAGGCTAGATTTCACAATCTTTCTTTTTTGGTAATTCATGACAATCTCAAAAAATAATGGAATAAAAGATTGTTTTTCGAGTATACAATATGTACACAGTAATTGTATACTCTAATATATGCTTTTTAAGCAAAACTTACTTATCCGGTTGTTATTTATCATTCAACCATTAACACATAATGAAGGAACTAGATGACAACTCGATTATAAGTATATATGAACTACACAAGCTATATATACTCAAGGGATATGTTTTAAGGTAAAAATCCTTAATATGTGGAAAGATGAACATGGATCAATACTAATGAAATCACAAAACATAGAGTGAACACCCCCTAAATGTGTGCATATAAGAATGTGTAATAGAGACGTATGCACATGTTCATGTTTGACTATTTGTTTACTTAGTGATTTGGGATGATTTCTTTGGACATGGGTTGGTGGTGGTGATGGCTGTGACTCCGGTCAGCTTGCTGTGACGGGGCTTGAAGCCTTCCCATGCGTCAGGGAGCATAGGACGGCTATCGGGTACACATAGTGGCTAGTGGTGTTATGTCATCGCCACGGTGGCCTTACCTACGGTATACTCCTTCCCCTATGCTATGGTTGGATGATTTGTTGGCGAATAGTGGTGCATGTTGTGTGGTTCCTAGATAATGATGGCGAAGATAAAAAAAATGGAATGGATTGTGGGCTACCTTGCTTAGCTTGGTTGGGTTGTGAATGGAAGTGGTGATGGCGCTCTCCACATGTTCCCGTTGGTCCCCTCCTTGTCCTTGTCGGCTTGGCATGGTCCCAGTGGTTGTTGACAGTTCTAGGTCGTCACGGTTGTCGTCCCCACTTCGTCTTTCTACCCCCATCTCCTTTATGGGCTTCCCTCCTCTTGGCTTCATCTCCCTCACTGTCTCTCTATGGGGTGTTGCTTCTTTTGTGGCTTGTTCGGTTTTGGTTCAGAAATGCAGTGGACTGAGGGAGGGAAATGAAGTGGGAAGTGAGGATGGCAATAAAGGGAATGGTTTTGGTGTTGTCTTGCTTCTCTCGATGCTGGCTTACTTAAGAGGAGGTGGGAGGCTGGCTCTCCCCTCCTGTGGTTTGGTCTTATCCCCTAGCTCTCCTCTATTACTTGGTCTTATCTCGGCTCTCCTCTATGACTCCTGTGCAGTGGGCAATTTGGGGTGATTCTTATGAACCATTGGTCCATGGTATGGCTTCGGCACTATTCTTTTGGTTTTCTACTGCTTGAGGTAAGTTGGTAAAATGGTGAAATGGGTCTTGGGTTTGTTTTTCACTGAATGATGAGACCCATCTACGTGAGAGGTGTCGGTCGTTCCTGGTATCTCAGTGAGCGCAAAAGGTTTCGTTATTCTAAGGCCAAATGGGTTCTGGCGGCAACTCGACTTTCATTTAATTATTTTGTTTGGTCTTTGCCAATCTTCTATTATTTGTTTTCTTCACAAATAAAAGAATGTCGGTTGTGCTAGCTTAGCAATATGGATGTACTTGAAATTGTAATGTAGTTATTTATATTTTAGAGATGAGTATTTTGATTGGGGTCGAGAATTGTAGTGTAATGCAGATTTTGAATGTAACTGGTGTAATTATGATTATTTAAATTTCAGATATGATGGACTTAGTTGAGATCGAGATTGTAATTTATGTAATTGAAATTATAATTGTTGGAGATCGAGAATTGTAATTAAATGTAACTGGAGATGGGAAATAATGTAATTCGGACTGTTATACTGATGTAATATGGATTGTTAATATTTGTATTTGATTCGAGAAACATTTTAATCCTTACTTGACTGATGGATTTAATTATTGAAAAAGGATTGCAAATGTTTTACTTAACATGTGTTGATTGGAATCATGTTGGAGAGGAATTCGTATTCGAGAAACGGTCTTGTGGAAATGATTTATTTATATGTTCTTGCATAGAAAAATTCCATGCACCATAGCTTAATTCAGTGCTCAATTACTTTCCATTAATTTTAATTGGTTAACTAAACAGATTAGGAAAATGCAGGTTCTGACAACGGGCCACCGTTCTCCACCCAACACTCTCTTGTTGCTGCCACCACCGGCCGTAGGGAAGATGATGTGTTGATGATGATGTTCTTGGTTCTTGTTCTTAGTTTTCGTCTTGTTCTTGGCTATTGATGTTGAGTTGAGGATTTTTTTTTCAATTTGTCCCTTGCAATGCTTGAAGATGACATCGTCAAGATGTACAATCTTCTTGCCGAATGATTGAAGATGCTTGACGTCGATGCCAGTTTTTTTCAACTTTTTCTTGTGATGAATTTTTTTGAGAATATGTATTAGAAAATTGGTGAAAATGTAATAATTTTGTACAAAATATGTACAAATCTGAATCTTTTACAAAACAATTTTGTACACAATTTTTTTGGACAGAATGGTTTTATACAAAATATGTAGAAATCAAAATTTGGAAATGTTACAAAACTCCAAAAAAATACATAAAATGCTATAACCTCATAAGAGTTTACAACACAAAACCCAAAAATGTGAAACTCAAAAGATATTTTCAAAAATAAATAACAAAAAATGATACATACTACAATTTTTTTACAAAATAAATAAAGAAAAATATGTACAAATCAGAATTTACAATTTTCTTTGAATAATAGAATTAAATTTGTGCCTTGAAAATCCGAATATTGTACAAAACATGTACAAATCTGAATTTTATACAAAATCGAAATATGTACAAAATTTTTGTACTGAAATCACCTCCCCTCCAACAAATTTGAAGTGTAAGAACATAAAAACAGAAAATGTTACAAACTCCAAAGAAAGTTTACAAAATACATACCAAAAGATGTGTGCCAAACTCCAAAAACTTTTACAAACAAATATGTTACAATGTTATAAAGTTCAAATTTTGCATAGCCATCCAATCATCCCATGTGAAGAGAGAGAGGAGAGCCTATGTATTTGACCCACCAAATACAAAGAGTTTTTTCACCGTATTTAATGGATGAATTGTGCACCTCATCAAAACGCATCAGCACCATATGTACATGGACATGCGGTTTTTCCAAGCCAACGGTTTCCCGAGCGAGCAGTTCTTCTATACTTTTTTCTTTAACAAGAGTACTATTAAGCTTAAAGTAAATAAAGCGATATGTAACATCTATTTATCATTCATAACGCTTTAAAATTATACAAAATTACTGTTAAAAAAAGTATAAAACACCTCCTCTGCTTTTCCATGTAGACTGCACACCTTTTTTTTTTTACATAGGAGGTGCATTCACACAGCCAGCTTACCACTTGTACGGCCGGTTCGCAGAATACCGGCAGGCCCATTTCAGAACTCCAGCTTTTCTTGGATGAGTGCGCAGGCCGAACCGATCGTCTACCAAAACTACTTCGTAAAGGGCTACGAATCAGCCCGATCTATTAAACCCACAGGTCACGCTGCGCACCGTGCGTGAACCCACGGGCCCTGTGCGTGCTTGACCCACCGAAACGTGCCGTCCGAGGGGTGTGGAGCCGTGAGTTTGGCCCGGCCCGTCTAGTCGTCCCGGCACGACGTACGGGCAACCAGGCCTCCCAAAAGTGGGCGTCGTGGGCTTTCGATCGGCAAAACGCACGCAAGCCAGCGCGGGCCGCCCGCTCGCCCGTGCCCGCGCCGCGCGTTGCTCCGGTGCCTCGGCCGTGCGGAGCGTCACGTACTCACGTGGACTTCCGGGTAGGTAGCGCGGGTGGCAGCGGCAGCGCCGCCGCCGAGTCGCCGGCTCGACTTGACCGTGCGCGCGCCGGGCGACGGCTGCTGTTCCGCGCGCCCTCCTTTTTTCGGCTTGGCATGGTGAGAGTTGGCACCACGGGCCGTGTCGGCACGGCATTGCCCGGCCCAGGCCTTGACCCAGAGTGACCAAACTGGCCAGTCATCGCATGCAGTCAGACAAACCTAGCCATTTGTAACGTGTACTCCTCTCTCTCTCTCTCTCTCTCTCTCTCTCTGAGAGATGTGATACAAGGAGGGCACAGAATTCGGTCACAGAATACCTAACGCGTGAACAAATTACGCGTCACCACGTACTGTGCATGCACATAAATACGGTAGACACGGGAGTACGCGCTGCCAGCTAGCTTAGCTCCTCACCGAAGCAACGAACCAAAAGACGCAAAGGAAACAAGGAATCGAGTGGCTAGCATGTGTGGTCTATTCCTTGATTCCTTCACTACAAGTAGCTAAACCTAAACAGCAAGAGCCGGAGGGGTAAAGACATGGACGCTACTGCAGAGACGACCTGAAGCTACGGGCGCTCGCTAGCTGCTGCCTACATTGTTAGATCAGAGAACCTAGCTAGAGCTCGATCCTTGTCCCGTTGCCATGCCATATTCGGCTTTTTCTCGGGAAATAGCGTCTGCCTCGGTTGCTTCTGGTGTGCGTATGCGGTGTTTCCACGTGACGAGTGGAGAGACCCCATGCCGTTGAAATCGGGAAGGGTTTGGCAGCCATATGCATGGCCAGCTCTCCCAGATCTGGATCAGATGAAGACCAGAAGAGTAGGCAGAGATCGATCGAGATGGGTAAGTCGCAGCAAGGCCCAGACTTGTGCAACTGGACTTATCACTTATGCATGCTGCGTGGCCTCCCTCCTCATTGCTTCTCTTGTATTTTATTTTTACTGTTGCTCTCTTTTAATTGGTGGATCTCTTAAATGTTGAACTAAGCACAAAGAAGTTAGGCCTTGGAAATATATTGGAGAATGAATAATGATTATATATGTAGAAAGAACAATGCATAAGTACTATTGCATGCGTGTTAATGATTGGTTAACAAGAGTATAGTCTGTACAACGTACTGTATAGTACTAGTAGTATGTGATGATGACATGACAAGCTGGCCTAACCCTTCTGAATTAGGGCAAAAGGCCGACCATGTTGATACACACCCGACCCCATATGAACCCCGGCTCGCAGACCCGTCCCCCGTGCCATGGGCAAGGCTTTGAATAGTAGTTGGACATGATACACTACTTTTTGCTGTGTGTAAAGTTGTGTTGTCACCACTGCAAAAAAAAAGTCATTACCAACGGTTCAATAACGTCATCATAGACAGTTTCATGAGCCGTCTGAGTTTATGAGTCAGTAATAACAGGTCATCACCGATGGATTTCAGATCGTATGTGATACATACTATCACAGACGGTAAGTAACTCATGACCATCTGTGATATATGATGAATCCAGATGATTTCAACAACAAACCGTCTGTGGTAGTTTATTCTTTTGTATTCCTAAATCTATTTCTATTTGTTGGCTAGTCTCAGGAAATACTAGCTATGCCCTCTGAAACAAGCAGAAACACAACAAGTACATTTATATATCCAATTTACATTTATTTTAGAAACAAGAACATCTATTTCACAAATCAATTAACTGAAATAAAATAAATTAACCATGCATGAACAAATACACATGTACTATTAAGTTCAATCTTATTCTAAACAAATTCAATCTACATTATGGAACTCTCCACATTATGGAACTCTCCATCTTTTCTTATGACCTGAGACATTAAGAAATATGCACACTGTAGTTAAATTTTTTGGAGCTCGGCCTGTTCCAACGCAGTTTAGCGATAGTTGCAACCTGTCGGTAGGAAGATCAATGTCATATATACATATAAATTGATAAGTATGAAATAATTATTGCAAAATTAACAAACCTGAGGATCATTGATCTTCGCAGAACCGATGAGTAGTTCCATATTATGGCAAACATAGTATAAACAGCTTTTGCCCAGCAGCTGCCGGTGGCACTGCAAAAGAAGAATTTGTTAGTTCGAAGGGTATTACTATGAAGTATTATATAGGATTAATGTGTACTAGCGAATACTGGGAAATATAGATCATATCACAAGGCATTTATCTCTCTTGGATTTTCGTACAGTAGCAACGTATGAGGCGAACAACCTACATGATTTGTAAAAGTTAGCTTTAGTCATTGTGAAGGAAGGAAAGGCTACAATAGAGTTATCTATAGAGAAAATGCATCTACTTGTCGATTAATTGTTGGACAACTCTGAAGTCGGTTTTGGCCTTCTTTAGGGAATAAAGGTATATTATCTTATTCCCTTTTGTATAATTACAATTAGAATCCAATAGAACCTACGCATGTATGTCGTCATTGTTATTAAATCTAAGTTTGTGTTACTTATAAAATACAAATCAACAAGTATAGCCACTAGTGCAGCACTTACCCCTGGTTATAAGGTATAAGTATGAATTCCTTATTGTGGTGAGCCACCAATATCATCATCATGTAATTCTCGACGAATGATGCATTCTCCTTGATGATATCTATGGAGACCAAGTGTGGGTTGAGGAAAGCTACCAGTGATTTCGTTAATCTAGCTTCTGTCACTATGTGTGTGTATACAAAAGTAATGAGTTATATATGATATTTATCGGTATTACACGAATGTAGGCCATGATTGTACACACTTATAGTGTACAACATCGAATAAGTGAGGTATCGAGTTTGAAGAGAAAGAACAAGTCGTCGAAGGTCACCGTGAAGACACAGTATGAATATCGTGCTAAAGATGATGCGGCCTAAACTTGATGTTGCCACCTAAGCGTCATTGTCCCTCCGGCTTATTGGCCTATTTCATGTACCATGCATGCAATATGCTCTTCACCATGACTGGTCCAATATATATACCCCTTTTTGAAACCCCTTCGAATCAAGTGCACTTCAATCTACGCTCGGTTCTTAAACATCTTCAGGTTATCGCAATCAATGTATGGACATTACATATATTCCACCCCTTATTCAACATATCCTCCTCGACAACTCATGTAAAAGCAAACATGACATTAATGTACTCTTCACTCACATGGTTCCCAGCGTACATTCAGCTTCGGTCGTACGTTACACATATAACAATTTAGTATTAAATATTGAATTAATTAATTGCTATACTAGATATATATGATTTCAAGTAGCTATATGTAGCCAGAATAGTTAATTAATTAAATTAAGTAGAAATAGACTATAAATTGGCTAAACCCTAAACCCTAAATCATACTAGATGTAAATAATCTTCTCTCTACATCAAGCTAGATCTAAACCATCTTCAATTCTCCTTTCACCAAAAACCAGATCTAAAATATAATGCAATTATGAACAAATTACTAACTATAGATAGTTAAGAACTTAATGGATCTACAATTACTCTGGGCAAATCCATGGTTTCCTTTCATCAAATAGCCTCAAAGCCCCACCTCCTCAAAGTAGCAGCCTGCGAGAATAGATCTAGAATTTAAGACAATCTGTGAGGGTCGACAGGTTTGCAATTAATAAGTGAAATTAATACAGATAGTTTTTAATACAAACCATCTGTGATGACTTAATTATCATATATGGTTTTTAATACAAACTATCTATGAAGTATATAGACAGTTTAAAGAAAAAATCGTTTGTGATATTTGGTAATATCACAGATGGTTCTTGTTAATAACCGTCTGTGATACTTTACAGATGGTGTTCGCCATAAACTGTCTGTGATATTACTTCTTCACAGACAGTTTTTAGTGCTGACAGCCATATAGACGATCTCTAAACCAAAACCGTCTGTGATTGTATTTAATACTAATGATTTTGGTTAATTGTCTGTGATGAGACGTCTAATATTAGTCTTTTATAGTAATGTGTAGTGTCAGTGTGCCACACCTCACATATAACAAACCCAATACATGGACAGAAAATTGCTCGCGTGCATATTAACAAAAACAAACAGTGTCCGCCTTATCACATGTGGTTTGCGGCACGCATAAAACAAGGGGCTCTGCTGCAGGGCCTGCAGCAACTCAAATGCATGTATTGTTCGTCGTGTACGACATATCAGCAGTACGCACATCATATTTTTGTAATGCCGGGTAGGCACCATCAAGATGACTATGCATCTAATAAGACAGTTTGCTGATAAAAGATTTCATTATGTCACAAGACATCGGCATTAATCAAACATATCTGAGAAACATAAAGAAAGATAGGATCGTCTTTTCTATTGCTGATTGAATCAAGGTGGTTCTGTCAGCTGATAAAGCATGCAGTACACCACGACGCTGAGGATGTGTGCATATACATGCATACGGTCTGATCTGGCCGCTCCTCCTAGTGTAAATCTGCCCACTGGTTTGACACTGTTCAGAGGTTAAACTCCTTAAATGTCTTAACCATGCAGTCAGACTTTACGGTGCAAGTATTACTCTCTCTGTTATTTTTTATTTGACGTTTTTTATTTTTTTTATAGTCTTCAAGATGCGATTTTGACCATTACATTTTATAATTTTGCACTAAAATATACTAATAGAAGTGTAATATTATAAAAGTATTTTAAAGACAAATATAATGCTATAATTTTCGTACAATTAATTTAGATAGTTTTATATCTATTAGTGGTTAAACTTTAGGTAAAAAGAATGCTGAGTATATCATATGTCTCCTGTCAATGACTCAGTGATACCACACAGAGAGAATTTTTTTTTTTACCATAGCTAGCTGTTGTGCTCCAAGCCATAATGAATGCACCCCTAGGGCAACACAAGAGCAAGCACACCAAATTCCAAATCTTGGGCCGCTCATTTAACTCAACAACTCCCCCACTGGCTGCCTGTCCTGCCCCCTCGTCATTTCTAGGGTTTCACGGCCTCTCATTTCTCCCACCCGTCATGATCATGATGGACGGCTGCGATGGCGCCCCAGCGACCACAGCTGTAGGTCCGACTCTCTGCCGCCGTGTTCTTTGTCACCATTCATTTCTGCCTTTATGGTTGTTTAATGCCTTCTCTTTTTTCCATGTGGTTTTGCCTGTAGCCGCTCTAATGTATCGCTTTTCGTGTCCGGTGCCACTGACAGGTGGGCACCAGCGATACTACGGTTGCGACATGGCCCACTTGTCGGCGACTGTGCAAGTGTATATCTCGTTCAATAAATGCATGGTGAGTATTTTCTTCAGAATAATTCGGTGACTCCAAAACATTTTGCGATGATGTGTGTAGCAGTAATCATTTCACATATCATGACCACTCACTGGACCATGTCACTTGTGGGCTTGTGTCTATACATACCCATGCTCGCCCATAGCTTCTTGCAAAGGATAAGAAAGAGAGAAGAGAGAAGAGGGAGGTGTGAAGGATATGAAGCTATTTGCTTCTGAGTGGAATGTTGTCTGGTTCAAGGCCTTGATTGTTATTTGAGAATGATTTATTGCATGATTTTTCATCTCTGTAATCATGGGATCTCGGACCAGGCTTCATTCCCCTTGGAGATAGCTTCAAATATGAGATCTAGAAACTATTCTTTTGAGATATTATTGAGGATTTCCCCCCATGTGATGCTTGTTTTTGGTAGAGTTTGGTAGTATTTTCTCTCCCTCTTTTATTTCGCTTCACTGCGTTTTATTTGTTTGTTTGTGGATAACCGAGGAAGTTCTTACACATCACTGCATTTTTTTGTTTGTTTGTTTGATGTTGAGAACCGAGGAAGTAGGAAGATTGGTGTAATGATGGCTTGCTTTGACTCCTCTTTTCTCTGTCTCTCTGGCAGGTGCTGGAAAGTTATATCATTACCTTTTGATTGGACGGATCTTGGCTCTCTCTCTCTCTCCCATCTTCTCTCGTTGCTTCTCTCTCTCGATTTTCTTCTTTTCCATTCTCTTTATGCATGAGAGATGTACTGATCTAGTTAACCAAGTTGGTGCAAACTTATTTATATGAATCTGATTACTCTTGCTTTCGGAAATTTATCTGTTCTAGGTAGGACGATAGTTTAATTTCTTGCTTCTGGCTCTTCAAAGTTGGGAGCTTTAGTTCTCAGGACTAGATGCAGTATACATATGTAGATATTTTCTTCAGTGATGTAGGAGCAGAGTTGTATACATATGTTTGTTTTCAGTACAAAGTTTCTATATTTCTCGAGCTAACATCGATCCATGTAGTGCTCTTGTGTTTGTTCCTCAGGTGCAATATATCATTGGAATCTTGGTGTGCGTTAGAAGCTGTGAAGCTCATTTTCTCCTGTGGATTTGAGTAGTTCAATCTATCTTTTGCCTTCAAGAATACATGGAGACTTTGAAATAGAGAGGAAGAGTATCAAAGAAGAAATCTGAGAAGATTATTGTACTGCTTTGTGTTACTGTATATATATTTTTTAGCTAGCAAGATTGTTTGCTGAACACTTAATACTTCGTTTGAGCAAATGCAAACTGTGTATGGTACTATGCTACTTCTAGATTATTAGTCCAGTTTGTAATCTGTATTTTCTTCCTGTATGTACCCTTCTGTTCCTGTGAACACGTACTTCATATTTTTTGCTATAGTTTTCGTCCAATCTATATTTGATGCAATGCTCTCTCCTAGCTAGGGTTTTGGCATATCAATATCTTACCAGGGTGAACATTGCCGGTTTTTATTTTTGTACCATAGGGGGCCGGTAAGTCCGGTTAGGCTAGTTATCAGTTTTTTTTGGAGAAATTAGGGCCGAAAAATTCAAATGAAATTTGAACTGTAAACAATACCAGCCGATTATCAACCAAAAGTTGGCCAAAATTAGTTGAAAAAATAGAAAAAAATTCGGCCGGTATTTGTAGTCCATAGAGCAGATAACTAGTTATGAAGACAACAACAGAACAATGCACATGAGGATGTTATCAATTCCCAACGTAAATCAATGGAAATGCAAAATGACACATACATTGCAATGCTAGAATCGTGCATATATCCTTGCTAAACTAAAATCGAACACATGCCCCAACAATGCTGGAAGTTGACCTAATTAGTCGATTATACGAGAAGAACATAGATGCTGGAAGTTGTGTGCAGAAAGATAGATCTATGAGCAGTCGTGCATCATGATGAATTTCAAAGAACATGTGATATCTCGACAAACCATACCTCCTACCGCCGATGCTAATGCCGATTTTATATATATATATATATATATATATATATATATATATATATATATATATATATATACCTTTAACACTCTTAGCGATAGCGCGTAGAATTCAACGTAGTACATTCGATCTTGACAAACTTGCCGAAATTCAAGGAAAGCTCTCCCAATTCTTGATAGCGGAGGTCATAAACAAGACTGGAGAGTTCTATCCTGGCGATAAAGATTAGATGTTAAAATATTTGATACAATTGTAAGCACTCAATTGTGCTTAATCAAATAATTCATTGAAATGTACTTCATTTAGTTGTTTAATTCATTTGTCAGATCTATGTAATGATTGTTGTGTGCTATATATATAATATGTTTGCTTGTTTTTAGAGGGTATGACTATCATTTTCTGAGGCTAGCCGAAAAACAGAAAATAATATAGATATTCAAATAGCTACTCTATGCTATATGAATATTGCATACGGTTTTTGATATTAACCATCTGTGATATGTACGTCTATGTTTGAGAACCGTCTGTGATATGTCACATATCATAGACGGTTTTTGGCATTAACCTTCTGTGATAATTAGCATATCACAGACGACTATATTTAAGAACCATCTGTGATACCTGATATATCAGAGATTGTTTTTTTTTGAAAAACTGTCTGTGTTGTAATTATCATAGACGGTTTGAGAGCCGTATATAATAATCACCTATTATCACAAATACATAAATTTAGATGGTTTGATATTCGTCTCTGATGACAGTTGTGAACCGTTTGTGATGACCATTTCTATCGTAGTGACAGAGACGTGGAGCAGACCGGAGGGGAGCGCGCAATGCAGACGGAGGCGAAGCAAAGGGGAATGGGGGTCTGGGGAGCGCTGCCGCCACTGAGCCCGAACGAGCCGCAACGGGAGTGGAGTGCGACTATTGGAGATGGGGAGTGACCATAACCTAGGTCATGAGAAAACGGCAGCCAAATGGACCGGTTCAGGCTGGGCTGTCATTTAAACTGGGCCGAAATATTTGAGGCCAGTTTGTACAACAACTAGCCCATGTCGGTAAAATCGAAAACCGCCAAAAATCGGTGCAAATCGGTTGGCAAAAAAATCACTGGATCTTACAGAAGTCCTGAGAAACCTTTTCCAATTAATTTTCAATGTCATGCCGAGTGATCCTGCATCTGTGCTTATTTAATTGGTTCTTGTTTCCAGTTCTTCAGTTTTCATCACATCGATCCATCCTGATCATTGGCTCAAGTTGATCTCAACACATCTTCCTAGGTTACTTCTATATATAGAGATGAAATCCAGCGAACCTGCATCTGTCATAACACCACATATTGTTGGTGGAATTTTGGGATCAATTTGTTCAGATCTGTATGTATAGTCATGAGTCATGATTCGTGCACAACTACCTTTGGCTGGGATATATAATTTCTGTTGCATGTCAGCATGTAAAAGTCGTCCTTAACATTTGCAGTAGCACATGGCTGAAAAAGAAGCTAAATTAAATGATATTTCTCGATTTGATCCACAATATGGTAGTTTTGGCTGTTTTTAATACTCTTTCTCCACGAATCTAAAATGTACTTCTGAAATTTTCAATATTAGCACCCATCAAAATGTTCTCGGAAAATAATGTATAGTGCATATATAGCAAGACGTTGCTCTTACAAGGAACTGAGAAGGCAGTGTACATGCATGTAACTGAGGCACTTGGAGCATGCATCATCAGATTGTTTTATTCAGTGTTCTTGAATCTTGATACATACAATGCTACCTTCTCCGTATTACTAACGTCGCACACTTCGTCTCTTTTTCTTGTTCCTACTACTTGTAGTTTTGCAGGGTTGAACAATCCATTGACTATAACCTTTGTCCATATCCTAGGGTTCTTTTTGACAATTAACTAGCTAGCCCTGCGCTAAGTGCATAGATATCTTTGCCAAGTTTCAAGAGCTGAAACACACACACAGTGTGTGTGTGTGTGTATATATATCCCTATATATATGTGTGTGTGCAGGTAATTAAAGTTCAACCTTGCAAAAAAAATCATTTGTACTCGGGAATTGCTACTAATAATTTTATTTACAAATAATCTTTACTTGGCAATTGCCGCTAGTTTGTTACAAAAGTGAGTTCACGAGCCCTGTGGTTAATTGCCATTTTGCCAAATTGCAGCCAAAGAGAAAAGCACGCATAAAATTACAGCATGCGTCAAGCTTACATTACTGGGATCAGTATCACAATATCAGCTTCTGGTCAACGGTACATTTGAGGGAATTCCACAAGTTTACGTTTGACTATACGTATGAGAAATACGCGCGGCATATATATATACGTAGTTGTGCATGCGAACTGCTGCTGCATTTTATACTAGTAACTTACTTACTGCTGCATATATATACGTAGCTGTACCCCATCGGAGTTGCAGCAGCGAGGAGATAGCTAGCTAGGACTAGATGTGTGAGAGCACGTACAATAAGGCTCAGTCAATAGGTTATAGCAAATATAATATCAACCAAATCTTACGTGGCAGAGAGAGAAAGGAAAAGAGAGAAGGAAGCTGGCTACTAAATTACAGCTAGCTATAACACGTAAAAATATGTATTTCACTCTCTTACATATGGGGTCAAATAGTTATTGTATGAACTATTTTTTTGAAGACTATAGATGAAATAGACAAGTGTTATAACTACTAATTAGTTATACTTTTGTACTTCTCTCAGTCAGTAGCTACGACGACTTGTGCGAGGAAAAAGAGGAGTCACCATGCAGCATTGATGGCCCTGCCCTACGCGCAGGCCTGCACCAATGCAAGAAGCAGGGAGCCATAAAGGCGCGAATTCAATTTTAGCGCTGCGCCCTAATTTACCTCGATTCCCCTCCCCGTTTTCGAGAAGAGCACCCCGGCAAGGGCAATGTGGGCCCTCCGTCACAAGTTAGCTTAGGCAACGACAGAACTTGGTTTCGCTTTATATATGGAAGTATATCCGGTGTCAAAGCCCTATTAAATGATAAGATACTAATATCATCTACGATCATCCGATCTAGCCTCACACACTTTTTAGACTTCCCTACGCGTTGTTAAAATATTTCTCGAATCTCAGCTCACCTCTCCCTCTTGCCTTCCGGCCACCCATCCTCTATATTGTCCCCACGGTCTTTCTTATTATTAAAGTAAGATATGTATATAAGTACATATGATATTACGATTATTAACTATGTCTTGAGATTGATGTAAATTTTTAAAATTCAAATCAGTATTCCATCTTTTAATAATTGATACCTGGTATGAATTGTGAGGCACTTTTTAGGGTTGAGAAAGTGTACGTACTTAAATGCACATGTGGTTTTGTATTTTTGTTGGTCTACGTGAATGAAAGTTTGTTCCGAACAATCGACTTACAGTCGAGTAGCATATATTTGTTGTGGATTTTGGTTTCACCATTACGAATTTGTTACTAAGAAACTTGGGGTGGTCGCGCTTGCAACTCTAAGGATCATGTGCACTCTTTGCATACTTTGTTCATGGAAAAACTCACGGTATTACTCTGTAGCCTAATGATCCGAAGGCGTTATGTACACTACGGATCGATATATCCTAGTTCTACCACATAAAACAGATGATATAGGATTACTGGTATTTTTATAACATTACAGGCATTTCTATGCATGCCGAACAAGGAACAGACGAAGAGATCGAACTGCATGCGGGACCATATAAGTAGTACATATGAAGTAGAAGCGCATATTCCTACCTTAGGCATCTAATGTTGTCGGTTTTTTGTGAACGGCCGTATAAATACTGCCCAAAGAAATGAAGCACTATAGAGAAGAAAAGCCACCATCACTCTCAGCTCTCACGAAATGTTTACAGGGTTACGCTTTGGACGACTCTGGTGTCCAAGGTTGAAGAAGGCCAAGGCGAGCGCTGTCAGAGAGACTGACACAGCGCTCGGGTTGTCGTCGATTGCAAAATGATTTGGTTGCGCGATGGGGTTTTGAAACAATCCAAAATTTTCAAAATTTTGGAATTTATTTGATTTTCTTTTAATTTTGGCCAAATTTGATTTCTTACCCAGTTTGACCACCCTTCAAGCTTTTCCGCCTTCCCTTTTGGTCCTTGCTGCTTCCACCCTGCCTTGGCGCCTTTCCTCTCCCCACTTTCTCCCTAGTGTAGCCGTACCACATTGTCGAATACCGTTCGCCATCGCTGCCACCTCCCACGCAATAGCTCGGCATTGCCGTCTTGTCTGTGCTGTACGACCCTCCTCCAGCTTGCCGACTGTGCCATTAAGGCATGTTCACTAGCCCAAGCCACGCACCACGCCTCCCTCGTTGTCGACCACACCACTGGGCTGCCCGCTCTTTGCTCGTCCGACACGCGTGCCGCACCGCACCCATGCCCTGCTCTGCCAGGGCATGCCAAAGCACCAATGAGGTGTAGCATCCCCAAAGCTCTAGCGCTGCAAGCCACCTTGCCACCAAAGGCCCTCAGTTGCCAGCATGCCGACCTAAACCCTTTCAGCCTTAAGCTTCCTAGCACACCAAAGATGTGCAAAAACCCTAGAGACCACTAGAGCTCTGCTGTTCCAAGGCATTGCTCCGGTGGACCTCAATTTGTGTGCACCCCAAAAATAGAGCCCTGGTGCCTCTATGATCCCATCCACGCCCTTGCTTGCCATCGGCGACCATTGCTAGAGCATGCGCGAGCTCACCGTTGAGTTTCTCTGCTTAGTTGCTTCAGTTGTGAAAAGTAGGTACTAGAACCTTATGTTAAGTAAAGGACATAGAAATTGATCAACCATAAGTTTTAACTTGTCAGATTTGGTTTAGTAGCTACTCAAATTAATTGAATATCTACAAGAGGGTTAGCTTTTCCAGTGGTTGGAATGTCCAACATATAACGGGGTGGTATGAAAGCAATATCTTCCATATTTAACAATGGTAGGTCCACCCAGAATTGGTTCGCGGTTCCCGCTTTGCCTAGTGGATTAATAACAATGGGTGGCCACGAGGCTACTGGGTAGCAGCTAGACAGAAGAGAGTAGTAAAAGACTTTGTTATCTCAACTCAGTCGCACGCTAACATATTGTATGTCTGTAACTTAACATTATGAGTATAAGATATCTTTTGGGTAAAGTTGGCCAACTCTGCAAAGTATAATAAATAGTATTCAAATACTCATGCTTCTGCTTCTGGTTAATGGAGTTGTATTTCATGGGTGATTCTAACAACAAGGCACAAGTAGAATTTATAGGATTTTGATATGAAAATTGTGGATGACAAAACCCCCTTGTTAATTAAGTATTATTTTACTATTCTATATGGAAAGTTCTTTACTAGTAAACTTGCATCTATTATTATCATATTATAACCTGTGACTGTCATATGAACTCTTTACATATTAGTTATTTAGCCTTTCCATGTGGCTTGCTGAATATCTAGTATGCTCAATCTTACTTATTTTCATCAGAACAGATAATAGAAGAATGAATGATACTTCAGCTATCGTGTTAGGGTTACGACCACACTCAAATATTCCTATGGAAATTCTTGAGATCTTCTAAATGTAAGTTAAGTTTTGAGCTTGGATGCCTGTAAAGCTGTTGTAATTTTGTCGTTACATCATATTTTAATCAAACTAGCTAATCCTTTTTAA
Source organism: Dendrocalamus sinicus (assembly GCA_036346575.1). NCBI lineage: Eukaryota > Viridiplantae > Streptophyta > Magnoliopsida > Poales > Poaceae > Dendrocalamus > Dendrocalamus sinicus. Next base: position 19,712,618 of record CM070670.1, read on the forward strand.
ATACTCATAAGTAAACATGATACTCTTTATATCCGCAACTGAACACATGAGCTGTTGCGGGAAACTCCTCAACCATGTTCTCGAAAATAGGGTCATTACAGGTTCGCACTAAATAAGTTTGTATGGGAACAGGTTAAAGAAGAGAAAATATTAAAGAGGATTTCGCAAGCCAAACAAGGTCGTGGCTCTGTTATTTATATTACCATATATTACAGAAACAACAATCGTGATCTCACGTATGTTTCAAGGAGTTTACAATATCTTGGAGATTACATTTGAATAGAAAAGAATCTCAACTACCTATTCTTATCCATGATTGAGTTATTTTGATAGCCTCTCTCAATCTCAACTTGTGGAACTAGACTGAGATTCTTTCCAAACAACTCAAAACCGAGCAATGACAGCGGCTTTGTAAAAATATTTGATACTTGATCTTGTGACGATATAAATTGAATATCAAGCATCTTATGTGCAACCCTTTCTCTTAAAAAATGATAATCCACTTCTATGTGCTTCATTCGAGCATGGAAGACTAGATTTGCCGAAAGATAAGTAGCTCCCAGGTTATTCTTGACTGAAACATGCCCAGCTCTCTCAACAAGAATTGTATCCAGATGACTTCACTGTCACATTGGCAAGAGCTTTGTACTTAGATGCTGTGCTCATCTGGTAGCCTACCCAGTCTGAATCAGAAAAGGCACTTATGAGAGTGGAACTTGATCAATAAATTTTGAGCCCCATTGACTGTGTTCCTCGTAGATACCTAAGAATAATTTTTACTATCGACCAGTGGCCACTAGTAGGTGCACTATGGTATTGACAAACTTTGTTAACAGCAAATGTTATATCTGGTCGAGTGATTGTCATATACTGTAACGCACTAACAATACTTCAGTAACGTGTAGCTTTAGTAGTACATAAAAGAGTACCTTGAATTCTAGGCAACCTCTCTATAGAAGCCATGGGCGTTGGACTAGATTGCAGTTTTGCATGTTGGCTCATACAAGAACATCAACAATATATGTGCACTACATCAAAGTAATTACATTACTCTCTTGTGCTGAAATAACTTCAACTCCCAAAAAGTAATATAAGGTACCCAAATCCTTGATGGCAAAATCTTTCTGAAGTTGTTGAAGAAGACTAGTAGTGGCACCATCAAACGAACTAGCAATAATAATATCATCCACATAAATTAACATGTAAACTGTAAGCCCATGCCATCGGTATATAAACAAAGATATGTTAGCCTATGAGGAAGTGAAACTAAGCTCTTGAAGTGTAGAACTCAGCAAGTAGTACCAAGCCCTCGGTAATTGCTTGAGTCCATATAATGCTTTATCCAACTTGCAACCATGATGTGGATAATGAGCATCTTCATATCTGACTATTTTATAAAAACATCTTCCTCAAGAATACCATGTAAAAAGGAATTTCGCACACCAACTGGTCTCAAACTCCACCCTCTCGAGATTGCAAGAGCAAGAATAGGTTGAATTGTAGTTGGTTTGACTATAAGACTGAATGTGCTCTCATAGTCTATACCATATTATTGTTTAAAACCTTTCGCCCCCAATCTGGCTTTATATCAATCAATTGATCCATCAGCTCTCCACTTCAATTTGAACACCCACTTGTAATCTATAAGAGTGTGACCTTGTTTTCTTGGAACCAAGTACCAAGTCTTGTTGTGTTGTAGAGCAAGAAACTCCTGATCCATTGCTTATCGCCACTGTGGATCTTGTACAACTTCACTATTGCCGATTCAACCACAGTGCCTGCTGCTGTAAACGCCTTCCTCCCAGTCAAAAGATACCAAATGGTCCATTGTTAAATTCTTTGGGCTTTTGAATAATGTTCTGTGACCTTGTTCATGGACCATGCCGTGGCTGCTCATACACCTGAACCATGCTCGAAGAGGTTATTGAAATAGGGTCAGTACCTACAATGTCAATAGCAATAGACAAATTTGAACTAACATCTTGCACACAGTCATTCTCAAATGATATAGGAGTAGTGACTGGTGGAAGGGAACATGAAGGAACAAGTTGTATAGGTAGAAGAATGTTAGTCTATGTAATAGGTTCGGACTGAGGAGAATGTTCGGTGGCAATAGGGAAAACACTCTCGTCAAAAACAACATCTCTAGAGACATAAACTCGACCAGTTGATCTATCCAAACATTTGTAACCCTTGTGAATGGAACTATAACGTAAGAAGATACACTATCATGATTGAAAGTGAAGCTTGTGTGCATTGGGCCAACAAGCACATCCAAAGCTTTTTAAGAAGGGATAATCAGGTTTTGTTTCAAAAGTTTTCCAATAGTATTGTACTAAACTACATGGCTAGGAACACGATTGATCAAGAAACAAGCAGTTTGGAAGGCATCAGCCTGAAATCTCAAAGGCATAGAGGACAGTGACAAAAAAGAAGATCCTACTTCAACTATATGCCAATGTTTTCTCTCTGTAGCACCATTTGCTGATGTGTATGGGGGCAAGATACCTAATGTTTTATGTCGGTTTGAGTGAGAATTTTATGAAGAGCTTGATAGTATCCACTCCAATCTGACTGGAGACATAGAATTTTCCTTTCTAGTAGGCGTTCTATTTGTTTTTGGAGCTGGAAGAAAAGAGGCATAACATCAAATTTTATTTTCAAAGGATAAACCCAGATGTATTTGCTAAAATTATCAATGAAACTAACATAATATTTATATCCTCTAAAAGAGATGACAGTTGGTCCCCATACATCAGAAAATATCATATTGAGAGAGAAGAGGAAACACTATCTAAACTAGGAAACGGTAACTGATGGCTTTTATTCTCTTGACAAGCATTACAAACTGTTGCATTATTTTTATTTGGTGCTACTGGAAGTTGATTGAACTTAAGGACACAATTCACGATCAAAGGAGAATAATGACCTATTCAACGATGCCAAAGATCCGAAGTAGCCTTGACAGTGGAGAACATACTTCTTGAAGATGGCTTCAATGGCACCAGAGGGTACAACCCCCTTCACATCTGCCTTGAAGAAGAGGCTTCTTTGTGGCTTGATCATTGACAAGAAAATGATCAGGATGAGATTCAAAAAATGCATTATTGTCCTTAATGAATCGATGAATAGATAAAATGTTTTCCTTATTTTAGGGACATGCAAAAATATTGTTCAGATTAAGGGGACAACTAGAGGTGGAAATTTGAGAATGATCGGTGTGAGATATAGTCAAACCTATGTACTTGATCATTGTCGAGGTACTTTTTCCTGATAGAGAGTTTGTCAAGGTCATTAGTTATATGGTTTTTAGCACCAGTGTTTGTGTACCAACTTGGATCATCGACGTTGGAGGAAGTCACCATTGTTGTAGATCAGTTGTTACTGACTTGGTAGCTGTGATCAAACCTGTGATAGCACTTTAATGCTACATGCCCAACTCTTCCTCACACTTGGCACATCAGATGATTTCCACCTTGGTTTGAGTTCTGGAACACATTGGAGTTGCTATAATCTCCTTTCTTCCCATGGTTGTTACCATGACCATTGCCATAGCCACGGTTGCCATAGCCACGACCTCGATTGATGTGCTGCACATTGTTTGCTAAAGAGTTGGAGACCTGGAACCCACCATTGTTGAGTTCCTTGTGCATCTCAAAGCTGAGCATATGTGCATACACACACATCCGTTAGTGAAATCAGATCTGGCCTTGTACAGATGGAGGTGACCAAGGCATCATACTTTGAATCAAGGCCTGCCAACATATATGAGGTAATCTCTTCATCATCAAGCTGCATTCCAATGGAGCTGAGTGTATCAGTTAGATTCTTGACCTTGGTGAAATATTCAGCCATAGTCTGATTGTTCTTCTTGAAGTTGGAGAGTTGTAGATGAATCTGTATGATACGTGCACGAGAGCTAGACGCAAACATCCACTCCAGAGCACTCCATACTTCTGTAGAAGATGTGAGAAATAGCACCTGAGATAACACTTCTTCTATCAATGAAGAGAGAATAGCGCTTAGGACCAGTTGATCCTATTGAATCCACTAAGCGTATGCAGGAATGGCAACCACCTTTCTTCACCAACTTATGATCTCTGAGTGATCATCGCCGTGGGGCATGCATTGGTGCCATCAACATATCCGAGAAGGCCCTGGCCACACAAATACGGTAGCATCTGAGCCTTCCACAATAGATGATTTGACCATGTTAGTTTGACATTGATCAATTGCCCATTGTTGAAAGGCTTCTAGACGAAGTGGAACCGCTTGCGGTGACAATGGCAAAGCTGGACGTTGACATGATGATGATTGTTGTGGTCGTGGCTCTGATACCATAAAAAATGTTTGTAGATGGGAATAGGTTGAAGAAGAGAAAAGATTGAAGAGGATTCTGCAAACCAAACAAGGTTGTGAGTATGCTATTTATATTGTCATTCAGTGTACAGTTGTCATATGACAACAAAAACAATAATCGTGATCTCATGTATGTGACAAGGACTTTACACTATCTTGGAGATTACATTTGAATAGAGAAGAATATCAACTACCTATTCTTATCTATGATTGGGTTATTTTGACATGCACATGCACGTGAGCGAGAAGCAGGCTACTAGCATCTAGGTCAACTAATCCTGGAGACTTTTCATGACACGCATCGAGATCAAACAGTGGCAAAGTCATTCACTGGTTTGTTTAGGGTGGATATCCACCGAAAAGTGAATCTCTTCAAAATCATAATTTCGTGAAAGACCACCAAATGTGTCACTAACGTATGAGACCACACGCCACTTAGATATCAAGTGGTATGTTCGGAAACTGTACAGTTTGGATTGGATTTAACTTATGGGTTTGTTCCTTTAATCCGGGGATGGCTGTAGGAGTAGGCATATTTATATAGAACCGAACCAAACTGAAAAAAACTGAAATTTATGGTTTTATTCGGTAATGGGCATTTGGTATGGTAGCATTTTGTGTGCTATTCGGTATTAGGTGTATTGTGCGGTTTCTAGGCCCCAGAAACCATATTAACCAAAATACCGAAATATTAGTAACCCTAACTACCTTGGTCTCTACCAAAGCCCATAGGCCATATTCCAAGGCCCATCGTGCCACCTCATCCCTCCTAGTCCAAGGCCCATTTGTGCCACCTCATCCCTCCTAAACCAGTAAGTCTAACCCTAGGTCCTTACTCCTTAGTCCTTACTTCCTAGCCGCCAGTCGTTCCCCACTCTACCCAACAACCCCCATCTCAGTAGTCAGCTCTCAACACGAGCACGTGACTATTCGCTAGTTCCCATGACATGCCGAGCCGACGACTCGATGAGTTATCCACTTCTCCTGACCGACATCCCGCCACCACCGTTTGCCTAGGGAGCTGGGCTGCCGCCGCAAGACACCACCAAGAGGCGAACAGCAAGCCAACAAGGCGGGTGATGGTCGACAGTGGTAGGTTCAAGTGGCACCGCTCCAAGCTAGCTAAGGATTGCATCTTGGCCTCGGTTCAATCACTTTGATGTGTTGGATTGGGTTTATCTGAAATGAACAAGTGAACATATCAGTGGTGAATTGGTGATTGACCAAAGTACCGAAACCGAATTATTTCGATTTATTAGGTTTCGTTTTTATTTATCCTACGGTGATTTTGGTTGCCAATGCTAGGTGGTGATCAGTTGGGCTTAAAAGCTCATGGCTTATGGCTGAAAACACTGTAGCTGGCTGAAAAAAATACTGTAGCTGATAGAGACTTATTTAGCATAATTAAATTTAAAAAATTTAAAAATATAAAAAATATGTTAGCCCATTACGTATAGTACAAACAAATACGGCGAAAAAAGAACCGGCAAAAAAGCTCAACAAAAAACTAAAAGTTCAGAAAAAGACTAAATTTATAAATAGTGAAAAATAAGCTAGAAGCCAAAAGCTTAAGCCCAACCGATCACTGCCCTAGAAAACTGAATTATTTGTACGGAACAAAACCACACCGAAAAACACGGAAAAACAGAATGCCCACCCCTAGGTGGCTGGACGTGGGCCACAATAATTTAGCCCAGATCTGGTATAATTCCTGCCAGGCTTTAACACCATCACTGGCTTGCACGTAAATCTAGAGGAAGACAAGGACCTATTAGCAAAACAGCAGAGCACGTGCGGTGCATATGCCAGGAGACCGCTACCCTACTGCAACGAAAACACGGGGATCTTATCAGGAGATGAACGGACAAAAACGCGCCTAAATTTGTGCCTTCTCCACCACCGATGGCTCTGCCGGCTGCCAAGGCGGCGCCGGCGATGACTTTCGCATCCCAACCGCATAGCGGAGGCAACCTCCGGCGACCGTCGTCGCCTGCCGCGGCGCTGCGCCTCGGGCCCCTCTTCTGGCCCTGGCAAAAGGTCCCAACACCCTAGCTCTCCTTTAATTTACAGGTTACATGCATGATACCACAGTCCAAATTACGCTCGGCAAAATCCCATTGTCATTGAAATACTTGCACTGCTTAGAAGTAGGCAAGTGAACCTCTTTAGTCTTCACTATGTGAAAGTCTTGTGTTCTTGAGACCTCAAACTATAGCACTGTGAACTGCGAAGTGGCCGTGTAGGACTTGGTTGCAGTTTTTTTATGCAGTGTCATCACAACATTCAAGGCTTACACAGTAGTAGCTTTTACTCCAGAGACTGCACTGCGTTGCTGATTTTGTGACATGACATGAGCTGAATGTACAACTTGCCATTAAGAACAAAGCAAGTAAATGAGACACCAGTACAAAGCTCATGTTCTGTCTGAATGTGCACAACTTTACTGTACCTAGATTTCGTGCCTCCTTAAGCACAAACCACAAGAAGGATCCGATGACCACGCACGCCCCTATTCATGAAGCTCGAGCAGGAATGTGATTAGATTAGTAGTACTTTTTTGGTATCCAGCTACCAATCAAACGGCAAATGTTTTTTTTTGTTCAAAGCTATTGTTCGTATGTATTCTGAGGCTGGTGTTTCTCTTTATCGAAGCCGTGCACGGAAACCCAAAAGTTCCATGTTGTGTGATTGCCGTTGGAAACAACCTAGATGACAGAAGTATGCTGTTGTTACCATTCCATGGCCATGCTTATTTTACTCTAGACGGGTAGAAAGCTACTGACATAGTGGCTATATTAGAATTAGTTGATGCATCAGACAACTGGCAAATCAAGCGGAGGATTTTTATCCCTCTTCCACCAAATTCCGATGGACATGTGGAACTTTGAACACTTATAATTTCAGACTTTCTGAAAGTTTTTAAGCTGTATCTGTTAAGTCAAATAGCCCATTCTGCATTTTTCTGTGCTCAAATTTCAGTTTCTGAACCATAACATGGGACAGTGTCTGAAGAAATTAGAGTGTATCATTGGTACATGAAGTTTTCATTCATACTTGTTCAATGACATCTGCTTAAGGTAACAATGCTGTTCACAAATCTAGGTAAAAGTTGGTCCCCTTTCTGTTTCCCCCATGGGTTTTGGAACATGGGCATGGGGGAACCAGCTACTTTGGGGCTATCAAGAAAGCATGGACAATGAACTTCAGGAGTGTTTCAATTTGGCTCTGAGGAATGGCATAAACCTTTTTGACACTGCTGACTCTTATGGAACTGGAAGGTTGAATGGTCAGAGCGAAAGTCTGCTTGGAAAATTTATCCGTGAGTTTGAAGGTTGGATACCTTAATGACTCAAAATGAATTCAGCAACTGTGAACTGATGCTCTTACTATCGTTTGTATTAGCCAAAATGATTTCATTCTGTGTCCTTGTTATGTCCCAGGGCCGATCAAATCTCCAGATGATGTGGTCATTGCAACAAAGTTTGCTGCATATCCTTGGAGACTAACATCGGGCCAGTTTGTCAACGCCTGCAAGTATTCTTCCAATTTGTTTGCTTAATGTATATCAGCCATATTTCACTTTGTTCAGTGTACAGATTTTACTCTAATGCCTTGAATGTGTGCGGCATCATATTAGCATAAATGATCTGACAGAAGCATATAGCTCATTGAGTATGGAACATAACTGAGACCTTTAGCTTGACTTACGGAATGCCTATTTGCAGGTCTTCATTGGAAAGATTGCAGCTTGATCGGCTCGGGATAGGGCAGTTGCATTGGTCTACTGCAAACTATGCACCTCTGCAGGAGCGCGCTCTTTGGGATGGTCTAGTTGAAATGTATGAAAAGGTCACCACACTTTCAAATTAAATCTTCTAATTTCATTGTTCAAGGATACTGTATATTCAGCGCTACATGTCGTATCATCAGTTAGGTACAAGAACAGGTTCTTTGGAGGCAAGATATTCTCCAGCTTTGTGTGTTTGGTTTCTTCGAATTTTGACTATAAGTTGTGTTTTAAAGGGTCTGGTTCGAGCTGTCGGTGTCAGCAATTACGGGCCAAAGCAGCTTCTGAAGATTCACAGCTATCTAACGTCTAGAGGTGTTCCCTTGAGCTCGGCTCAGGTACCTGCAGAAAATGGTTAGCTGTATATCTTGAGCTGATATGTTCTTGATTCAGTGAAGTTGTACCTGAATGTGCTATGAAATGCAGGTTCAGTTCTCACTACTGAGCATGGGTGATGAGCAGATGGAGCTGAAAACTGTTTGTGATTCCTTGGGGGTTCGTCTGATTGCTTATAGTCCACTGGGATTGGGAATGCTGACCGGAAAGTATGATGCTTCTAACCTTCCAAGCGGACCAAGGTGATGGGTGCAGTATATATCTTTTCTGAACTTTATGGCAGTTGACAAGTGCATGTTTTAGGTTCAGTGTATTTGTTCTCTGCATTGTAGGTTTGTGTTGTTCCGGCAAATTCTTCCTGGGTTGGAATCTTTACTGACTTGTCTGAGAAGTATTGCAGAAAAAAAAGGGAAGACCATGTCTCAGGTAAGTGTTTTTCATGAGCAGAATGAAGTGACCCAAATTAGGCTATATGATGTTTTTCTGCATTACAAGTGAAATTTTCTATGCACATGCATAGTTCTTGCTTAACTTGTCGGACCACATTGCCATGTTGGTAGCCAAGTTCATTTT